>CM077008.1:140651103-143151103 GCA_039090855.1 Macrothele yani | reverse complement strand
GTGGGCATTAATGCCACTGGCTATATATCAAATAGCAGTTAAATCCAAAGGGTGAGATCTAAAGTGAAAATCCTCCGAATGCGTTTTCCAGAAAAAAATTCTAGACTCATTCAATGAATTAGATGATTCCCTTAAATTCACGTTAGAACTTAAGAAAGAAAAATTAACTTCTTAGATATTACAATCTATTATGAAAATGGAAAATTCCTCGCAACTTTGTGTAAAAAACCATTGAATACAAATAAAATATTGGATTTCAATTTCTAGCATCCATATTCTATTAAGAAAAATGTGGCAAGTCAGTTTTTAGAAAAAAATAGATAAAGTATCTACAGCAGAGAAGGAAAAAGCCAAAAATAAAGAACTTAATGCCAACCTCACAGACAATAACTATCCTAAAAGTGAAATGAAAAAAACTTTTAAATTTAAATTTTGTTGTTAAGAAGAACATGCAACAGCAACAAATAAAATCCACTGGAAAAATTACTTATCACCAGAGTACATTTAAGGAGACAGTGGGTCCGGGGCTGGACAGTATTTTGGGGACCCAGTATAGGAGTTCACTAAGGGTGGATGAATAAAAATACTCAGGAGAAAACATTCCCAAAATATGATGAGAAAGCAATAAAAATATCCCTGCCATATTGAAGTGTGTATCCCAAGATTCATGGACAAATCAGTATTAGCAAGAAAATGTAAAAATGCATGGCTGAAAAGTAGATACCAGTTCAGTTCTGATTTATTCCTCCCTTTCCCCAGCGTTCAGCTTGTTAATATATCGAAGTAATGGACAAAATGATATGATCCAAATATGATTCAGCATACATACATGCATATCACTAAGCTGTTCTCTGAAATTCAGAGGTTAGCTCCAAAATGAAATGCAAACTACCAGATATTTTTACTTACTGTTGTTGTATCAAACTTCTCGATTTACAGCGGTCTTGACATACAACTCGGGCTTCACTGATATCCAATACACGCCGTTCACAAGATCTTTTATACTTCATACTCATAACCTTTTTCTCATGCAGACACTCCTGAATCTGATCCTCCCAGGACTTCCTTGGCCTTCCTCTACCTTTCCTTCCTGTCACTTGGGCTAAAAAGATTTTCTTAGTAAGCATCTCATCACTCATTCTTTCAACATGGCCAAACCACTGAAGCATATTGGTTTCCACCTTGCTAACAACATTTTGCTTCACATTACACAACTGGAACACATCTTCATTCGTCACACAATCAGACTGTTTCTTGCCACAAACCCCACGTAAGTAACACATTTCTCCAGCACACAAACGACTCCTATGTTTCTTCTGCAGTACCCAGGTTTCACTGCCATACATCAGTAGGAGCAATTACACTTTCATACACAGCCATGCGGGACTCTCTGGAGAACCCATCATTCCTGTGAAAACCTCCCAGAGCAGCTATGACTTTCAATGAAGAATTCACTTGCCTACTAATTTCACCATCCGATTGGTTCTCTCTGTCAAACATGCTTCCTAAATACACAAACTCACTCACATGGTCAATCACAGTGCCATTTATACTTACATTACATTTGGTGCTACCCGTTCCTCTCTCAAACACCATAACTTTGGTTTTTCTCTTATTTATACTGTTTGAATTTCATGCAAACTTCGTGCATCCGAGACAACATACTCTGCAATTCACTTTTGCTGTGTGCCAACAGGACAGTGTCATCAGCATACAGCAATCTGCGCACACGGATATCACCAAGACATAAACCACTATTATCTATTTTGGCATCACGCATGCATGTGTCCATAAATACACTGACAGCAAAAAAAATCCCAACACCACGAAAAAATAGTTGTAGAGGAATGAAATGGCGGCAATACATTTGTATAGGTAACATATTTAATCGATTAAGGTTTCAAGATCACAGCTTATTGTAAGCGCGAAAAGAGCCATTTTAAATGTGAAATGCTGGTACATTAATAACCTGTGTAACAGCCAGAATGTTGAATGCAAGCACGCAAACGTTCATGCATTGTGTCGTACAGGTGCTGGATGTCAGTTTGTGGGATGGAGTTCCATGCCTGTTGCACTTGGTCGGTCAATACAGTTACGGTTAATGCTGGTTGGGGGTGACGCTGGAGTTGTCGTCCAATGATGTCCCATATGTGCTCGATTGGTGAAAGATCTGGTGATCTAGCAGGCCACGGCAACATGTCTACACTCTGTTGAGCATGTTGGGTTACAACAGCGGTATGCGGGCGAGCGTTACCTGTTGGAAAACACCCCTGGAATGCTGTTCATGAATGGCAGCACAACAGGTTGAATCACCAGACCGACGTACAACTGTGCCGTCAAGGTGCGTGGGATAACCACGAGAGTGCTCCTGCTGTCATAGGAAATTGCTCCCCAGACCATAACTCCAGATGTAGGTCCAGTGTGTCTCGGCCGCAGACAGGTTGGTTGCAGGCGCTCACCTGGCCGCCTTCTAACCAACACACGGCCATCACTGGCACCCAGGCAGAACTGGCTTTCATCAGAAAACACAACAGATCTCCACTCCGTCCTCCAATGAGCTCTAGCTTGACACCACTGACGTCGCAAACGGCAGTGGTTTGGAGTAAGTGGAATGCACGCTACAGGGTGTCTGGCTCGGAGCTGTCCTTCAAGTAACTGATTTGTAACAGTTCGTTGTGTCACTGTGGTGGCAACAGCAGCTCGAATTGCTGCCGCAGACGCGGTACAATGCGCCACGGCCATACGCCGTACACTGCGGTCTTCCCTCTCAGTAGTGCCACGTGGATGGCCGGAACCCGGTCTTCTTGAGGCAGTACCTTCCCTTGACCACCGCTGCCAACAATCGTGCACAGTGGCTACATTCCTGCCAAGTCGTTCTGCAATATTGCGGAAAGAAAATCCACCTTTTCGTAGCTCTATTACACGACCTCGTTCAAACTCCGTGAGCTGTTGATAATGGCTTCTTCGTCTTCTTAAAGGCATTCTTGACTAACATCAACACCCTATGTCGAATCTCAATGATAACTAATGCTCACGAACGTTGCAGCACGTATTTACAGCAAACCTGCTTTGCATGTTCCGAGGGCACTACTAGTGCCACGCGTATGCGCCGAGCGCGAAATTTGCATAGACGTAATCTTACAGATGTACTCTCACCACCTACCAAGTGTCGTTTATCTAACACAACCCCTTCTTGGTGTTGGGATTTTTTTCCGTCAGTGTATATTAAACAGCCATGGTGACATTGCACAACCTTGTCTAACTCCTGCACCAATAGAAAACCATTTTGATAAAACACCATTCACTCGTACACAAGCTCTACTACCAACATACATGGCTTTACACTATTAAGTAGATTCCCAGTAACACCATATTCATTCAATACCTTCCACAAAAGTGTCCTGTTCACTCGGTCGTAAGCTTTCTCTAAATCTATGAAGGCAGTAAAAACTTTCTTCCCAACAGCCAGATACTTTTCAATCATCATGCGTAATGCAAAAATCTGGTTAGTGCAGCCTTTACCAGGCATCCCACACTTTCTCCGATGTAAGACCCAGTACTTTTTAAATAACAACCTTACCAAATACTTTCCCTGGCACACTTAGTAGGCTAATACCACGATAGTTCTTGCCCTTTTAGTAGGCTAATACCACGACAGTTCCTTTTCCCATATACAAGGGAACAATAATAGCATCCTTCCAATCCCGAGGGACCATTCCTAACTCCCAGCACAACTGGAAAATTTCAGTTGAGTCAATTACAGAGTCGCCACCATATTTCAACATCTCGGCAGTTATGCCATCAACTCCCAGAGCCTTACCATTATGAAGAGATTTTAGAGCTTTACACACTTCTTCTCTTGAGTTCCCATCTGTGTTTCAATCCCTCATTGTGACATCATCTGCGTCTGTCTCAGAATCATCTTTGCTTTCCTGATCTAATAACTCACAGAAATATTCACCCCATCTTTCACTTAACTCATTGGGCTCCCATATCATTTCCCCGATTTCATTCTTCACACAACTTACAACTTTGTTTCCCCTATTTTTCCCGAGTCTCATGTACTTCCAGAAGGACTTCCTATCTTTCCAAAAAGCTAGTTCATGCCTTTCCACCGTCTCCCTCCTATCTTTTGCCTTACTCTGGCAAACCAGCTTAGCAGCTTCTCACTTCTTACAGCGACATTCATCCACAGAGACTCTACCTTGCAACATCCCCAAATAGGCTTCCTTCTTTTTCTTTACTGCCTCATCAATCTCATTATTCCACCAAGCATCACCTCTATTGTTACCCACTATTGTGGTGCCACAGACCTCTTTAGCAGCAGTGACAACACAGTTCTTAAAACATTCTCACTTCTTTTCTACATCCCTCTCACAAGATTTGGAAAACTGGGGGGGGGTGCCAACAATATAAATAATTTCTGTTTTAAAACCTGTGGGGTGCTGAGCTCCCCGACAAGGTTTTTTTGTAAGCACATGCCCGGAGAGAATTTGTTGAGCTGTACTGTGTACAAACCGAGAATCTCCCAATTTTTACATGAAATAAAAAAAAAATGCAAATTCTTATATTTTATATTTTTGGTATTAAGCCCCCCCCCCCCCTAGGCTTTCTGCATTAGCACATGCACGCAAAGAATTTGTTGATTTGTGTGTAAGTGCCGAAAATCTCCCTATTGGGCTACAAACTCTACATTTTATTTTTTCGGTATTACCCCCCCCCCAACAGGTTTCCTGCATTTGCAAGTGTCCTCAGATAATTTGTAGAGTTGTAGTTTGCAAACGTTGAAAATCTCCGGATCGGACCAGAAATTCCTTATATTTTATATTATGGGTATACGCCCCCCCTCCCCTCCAGACATACTTCCTGCGTTTGCAGAGAATTTATTGAGCTGTAGTTTTTAAACCATGAAATCATTCTGTTGAGTTATAGATTATAAACATTTTTTATGAAGAATTACATTAAATATAGCAGTTAAGAAAATACGACGTTACGGAAACTTTATGTGATTCAGATAACCAACCTCTGGGGACGAGACCACGAAGCAGTCGAAAACGCAGTTTTTATACGGTCCCTTAAAATTTTTGTGGCCAGTTCTCCTACACCCAATCAGTGATGATAGTAAGTGGGAAAACATTCAAGCTGGACAAACTGACGTCTACTATTAAGGTGGAACTGAATTAGCAAAAGGCATTTCCACTGCTCATGCTTAGCCTCATAGGGGGGGGGCTAAGAACTCTTAAAAAGTTGGCCTTCTGCATTCACAATTCTAGCAAATGCATTACAATATTATTTCTTGCTTTAATAAAAGTTTAGCACGATGTAATACTTTATCAGAGATGGGGGTGAGGTGATGGCACTGGCTCTATACCTTCCCTGGAACCTGTGACCCCAAATTAGGAATGGGTGACTGCCCATAGCCCATTGAGTTACTCACAGTGGTCATTAAACCTCCAAACAAACCAACCAACAAACAAAATTTTCAGTTGCTCATTTTATCTAAGAATTCTAGAACAAATCCTAGGAAATAGGAATCTTTTTACCAGTATCTACTTAGTGAAAATTAAGTTTCAGTATTACATAATGAAGTTTATTATTATTATTTTTATCTCAGCTTTTCATATTGATACCTCCTGTTCTGTCATTGCTGCCCAAAGAATACCACACCCCTTGGAGGCCAGCGTGCCTTCCATTAAGATTTCCAGCTGGAGTAAAAAGTTAACTTTTGTAAAAGTTGTTTTAATGTTAAATTACAAATGTATTCCTTCTTGACTGCACAGATTAATGAAAAAAATTCAAAATAGGCTACTATTCATAGTTCATTTGCTGCACCTATCAGTTATGCTAACAATGAACCATTAAGAAACCATGTCTGTTGTCCAAAACTGGGTGCCGACCGAGTCTGTTGCTAAATTAATATTATAAAATGACATTTTATTTTGTTGTATTGTTTGTAAAGAAGTTTCTTATTATAAATACTACAAGCTATATAATACATTCTTGAATTTTTGCCCTTTTAGGTAAAGCAAAGGAAATTGAAGATAATGATGCTGTGAAAAGAGTGTCTGAAGCTAAGAAAGTAACTCAACACCAAGATGCCTTAAGTGAAGATTCTGGTATAAAAAATAGGGTGTGTGTATCATTTTTCATTTTTTAATAGGTGTCATTAAATTACGTGTTATGTTTTTGTTTATTTAATATTTTTTTCTTTTGCATTTAGTCAGTATGTTTTTGCAGAAAACTTCTAGAGTGTTGTACTCTTATCAGTTATGTTTCATTACCTGTTCTTAGTATTTTATAAAAGCATCCCATTTGCATTTTTGCATTTTTTTTACCACTTCAGACTCCAGTGCTATAAATTCATACATTCTAAATTTATTCAAATGACTTGCAAACATTAAGCACTGCTTTCATAATATCAGAAATTATTTCAGAAGTGTGTTATATAGCACATATCCTATATTAGTTTTTTGATTGTGTTGTTTTTTGATTGTGTTATGTGAGACGAATTTCACGATCTAGCTTGTTACATTTATGATGAAGATACAGGAAAATGTCATATGATGCTAGCTTGTTACATTTTATGATGAAGATACAGGAAAATGTCATAAAAATTCACTCCAACAGCACAGTAAACTGTATAAATGAAAGAAGACTTACCTGATATACCATAGTTATGGGGCTAAGAGCTCATACATGAGATTCTTCCGCGGATTCGTGGAATTCCGCTTTTTTTAATAATTTGGGTTATTCTCAAGATCGATGCAGAACCGAAGAGACATTTTTTGGGTGTAGGGATGGTATTTGCCTTACAAAAACTTTTGTAAAGGAGATGGTATTTTGCCTTTCAAAACTTTTGAAAACGGAAGATAAACGGAGTGAAGATTTTTCCAGTAATCCTAATTTCTTTTTTCTCAAGATGTTGTCTGTGCTCAGTATTGTTGTTAAATATTATTTTACTGCATAAATGTTTATATTTCAGCATGAAACTGTGAGCAATGATTTCCAAAAATGGAAGTTTAAGACGGCGTAAAAATTTTCCTGTAGTCTTCAGCCATGAGATTTTTCCGTGGATTCAAAGAATTCTGCCGTTTCCATTATCATTTTAAGCTTTCTCGATCAATGCACAGCTGAACAGAAATTATTGGGGGGGTAAATGGTGGAGGGGAGATCTGTTTTCAGTTTGAAGATGGAATTCCGTCCTTTGAAACTTTCGAAAACGGAAGTTAGATGGAGCGTAGATTTCTCCTGTAATCGTGGTTTTTTTTCTTGTGATGTTTCTTCTGCTCAATATGTTTCTTATATATCATTTTATTCCACAAATACTGCATTTCTGCTTAAAAATGGAGCGAAAAGTTTCTGAAAACAAAAATCGATGGAAGCGAAGATTTTCCTCGTAATCATATTTTTGTTCTTCCTGTGATGTTTTCACTGTCTTGTGTTGTTGTTCAATGTTACTTTTCTCCATAAATGTTTGCACTTAAGCTTGATAAGGGAGGGGAAATTTGTAAGAAACAGAAGTGACTGAGTTTAAAAAATTGTTAGAATTGATGATGCATGGTGTTCAGAAGTATTCATATTCTGAGTTACATCATTTATCTGAAGTAGTGAAAACTTTGATATCATGCATTCATGGCCCTCAAGCTGAAAGTTCTTTCAGCATAATGGGTAAATTTTTATCATCTGAGGGAATAAAAGGAGAAAAACAAAAAAAGAAGAAGAAAAGTGACAAAAGGGAAGGGAATGATATCAGCAGAAAGAAAAACTAATCAAAAATTGCATTACAGCTGCAGAGTCAACAAAAGACAAATATGGCCATCAAATTTGCTGATAAGAAAGCAACACAAGAGGAAAATTGAGCTGAATGTTTTAGCAAGTACAAAAAAAAGCTGTGTTTGAAGCAATGTCTTTTAAAACAATTTTATTTTGCTTTGAGTTCAGTAATTTTATATTGTGAATACAGTGGTGTGCTCTAAATATTTGCATAAATAACTTACAGGTAACAATTCCATCTTGCTTGTGCTGTGTTATATTTACACTTTCTTATAGCACGTTCTGATTTTTCACCCGGTTAAAAAGTTCAGCTATTTTGTTCCTCGGTCAGTCTCATGTATGATAACTGCGACTGTTATGTTAAAATGAGTGTGGTTTTTCTGATATGCAATGCTTACCCTGAATTTTTTTCTAAACTGCTCAACAACCAGCAATTGTAAGTTCGTGTTTGATATCACACTCACACTAAATAGGCAAGAATTTCCCCCTTTTTTTGAACCATATGTTTATCTCTGCAAGGTTTTGGGGAATGAGAGGAAGATTCAGCCATTCATCCCCCCCTCACCCCAGTGAATTTCCATTTTCACTTTTCTTACAAAACTGCGTTCAGCAGAGTTTAGAACACTACAAAATCTATTAAAAATTCAGTATTGTACATACATACATATCACTAAGCTGTTCTCTGATATTCCGAGGTTAGCTCCACAAAGAAATACAAACTGCCAGATAATTTTTGCTTACTGTTGCCATATCAAACTTCTCCATTTACAGCGATCTTGACATACAACTTGAACTTCACTGACATCCATCACACCCCAAACACAAGTATGTTATGTCACTAAATTTAATATTAATTGGAAAGAAACAACATAATGGTGTTGGATAGCGTTTCTCATATATGTGGTCAGGATTTAATTTTTATATTGTATAAATATCAGGAATTTTTAGCCAAGGTACCACTTTTCTGTCATGTCACAACCTATAGCTTTTCTGAGAATTTAGTGTTGTTCTACAGGCAATGAAAGTGCTTGAAATAAAAAAACAGAATTGATCTTTATTTCTTCTTTCCAGCATGTTTCTGCTTCTGTCATCCATTTATTTGTGTTTCTTGTGAACATCCTTTTATAAGAAATGGGTATTTAATATTTTTCACTTTATTATCATTCAGATATTTTTTTTAATAACACAAATCAGTATTTTAGTTTTTCAACTAAAAATAACACTGGTGATTCATGCTGTGAAAACTGTATTTACCAGCTGGAATTCAAATCAGTATCACCCTATTAATAACAACTACTAACCACAAACAAATAAATAAGATAACAAAGGAAGGAACATCCAGAATTTACAATGCCATCATCCATTTCATTTTTGCGTTAGCTCATTAAATTAAAAAACTTAAAAAATTATGAAATGATGGAAAAATTACTTAAAATATCCTGGCAGTTCAGATAGTTATCCAAACGTTTTATGATATTATTTGACTAAGCTCTTACATCAGTGGTTAAGAGATTACAATGTTTTTGGGGGATTGTGGTGCTTATCCTGTTGCAAGTTCTTAGAACAAATTTGTTTCCTCAAAATAATATAACTAGACAAGTAATATGAATTTATTAGCGTAGAATAGAAATAAAAGTTTCCAAGCTTTCACAGCTCTTACGTTGATGCATTGCTCAGCCCAGAAATTTTGGTACATTAATAGTCAATGGGAAATTAAATGTAGGTAATGTAATGTCATCATCATCATCATCATTGTCAACCATTATCAATCCACTGCTGGACGAAGGTCTCCCCAAGTTTCCTCCACAACGGTCTGTCTTGTGCCAGTCTCCTCCATGTCACTCCCGCATATTTACGAATTTCATCCACCCATCTCCCATGTGGTCTTTTTCTGGGTCTTTTCCTGTCCCTTGGAATCCAATCTAAAATTTCGGCTGTCCATCTATGGTCTGTCCTTCTGGCAGTATGTCCAACCCATTGCCATTTCAGGGATTTAACTCTGATCATGATGTCTTCCACTCTCGTCATTTTTCGGATCCACGAGTTCCTCTTCTTATCTCTCCTGGTTACACCAAGTATGCACCTCTCCATGCTACTTTGAGTTGTCTGCAGCTTTTGTATGTCTCTTTTAGTTAAGGTCCACGTCTCTGCACCATACGTAAGCACTGGAAGGATGCATTGATCAAACACTTTTCTTTTAAGACATAATGGCATATTGCTCTTGAAAATTATGCTGTTTCTTCCAAAAGCTCTCCAGGCAAGTTTTGTACGCCGATTAATTTCTTCATCAATGTGACCCTCACTTGATATCTGCTGTCCAAGATAAACATACGTATCTGTTATCTCCAGTTTTTCTCCATCAATAGATAAATCTTCATTTCTTGTAAAAGCATTGAACATCACTTTTGTCTTCTGAAAGTTCATTTTTAATCCCACTTCTTTACTCTTGTCAGCAAGTTCCTGGATCATACTCTGCAGCTCTGATGGGGTAGTTGCAAAAATGACTACGTCATCAGCAAAACGAAGGTGGGTTAGATAATCTCCATTAATCTTTATCCCTTTGTTTTCCCAGTTCAGTGAAAAAGCCTTTGATTCGGTGAAACCATGAAAAAGCCTTTGATTCGGTGAAACCATCAGCAGTTACCACGGCTCTGAAATCCTGCGGTATTGAAGATACATTAATATTATTAATAACATCTATGAAAATGCAAGTGCAAAGATTCGGCTGTTTGAAAATACAACACACATAAAAATTGGAAAGGGAGTGAGACAAGGTGACACCATATCTCCGAAGCTCTTTAATGCCACATTGTCTTTCAATGTAATGTATTTCCTATTATTTGAGGAAATTCCTTAATAATTGGATTTAATTTACATGGATTAAATCAATGAGAAGATAAATACTACACTTTTGTAAAAGGATGAAGCAGAACTTCTCCACCTTTTCAATTTTATTCATAAAAATGACTGCTTCATCATTTAAATACAAATGTATAGACAAATTGGTGGAATCTCCAATGCCTGGACTTAGCTAAAGCATTACTTACAAGTCAGAGAACAAAACACAGCTGTATATATTTTGTATATAAATAGTGCCTGAAGTTTTTGGCTACACACAATAAATAGCAACCTTTGCAGATGCTTTTCCTGAAATTATCTCCGAATAAAAACAATCAAACCTAGAAGAATGAAAATAAATTACCATTTCTTGACATGTTAGTGCAAAGAATGCACACAATGTTGGATTCAGAAAGAAAACATGAACACCAGGGATCACATTTTATGCAAATTTGGAGTAGTGCAATGTAAAAAAAGTTCATAAAGTCTCACTTTATTTGCAAGATTTGAAGTAATGTGGTTATCAAAAAATCGCATCAAGGGTGATGTAATTTCAAACCTAGAAGGCCAAGTGAATTGCAAACTGTGTTTATGTCGCCAGTACTTTCTGATGCATGTACATCTTGTGTAAGTACCCAACAAAGGAAACAGAAATTCCTTTGTTGGGTACCTACGCAAGGTGTGCATGCATCAGAACTTCTGTAAGTGATTTTGGTGTCCAATGTTCTGTTAATTTAGCTTCAGTGTTATAATTTAAAATTTGCTTGTATGCTTATGACAGTGTCATCCAAGCATACATTAAGTAGTGGCGCTAACACAAGTCCTAAAAAACACACCTGAAAGTCAAAACTTTGGAACAGAAGTTCAGTAGGATGAAACTCTGTGAAGAGGCCACAAACTACAGCCATGGCATTCCATGCTGTTGATTCAAAAGAAAACACTCAGTGAAGTATTAGAAAGCCGCCCCGGTGGCGCAGTGGTCTAAGCGATGGCCTCTGATCATTCGTCCGAAAGGGGTCTGGGTTCAAATCCCGGTGAGGCATGGATGTTGTGTTTGTCTTACGGCACTGGCTCTCTCCCTTCCCTGGAACCAGTGACCCTAAATTAGGGACGGGCGACTGCTTATAGCCCATTGAGTTGCTCACGGTGGTCGTTAAACCTCCAATTAAAAAAAAAAAAAAAAAAAAAAAAAAAAGTAGAAATAATTATGAGAAGATAAAAGGGTTAAAGCAAGTACACTTAAGTTAAAAAAAACTTCATATAACCAGACAAAGATGATAAAAAACAGTTGCTGAAAACATGACTGCAGGATGAATGCCACCGTAATGTGCCCCCTCAGACAATTGTCTGTGCCAAGGCATGAAGTATTTTCAATTAGTTTGCAATGCTCCTTGTCCCCCCTCTCCAAATGAAGTCCTATTGCCCTGCTAATGTCTCAGCTTCCACGTGTGTTTTTAGGTTCCGAATCTGACTAGGACGTAGGATGCGGTTAGACAGGCTCTTCAAATAACCAACTCAAAAATTACTCATACACATAAATCCAGTTTGTAACTCTTTATGTAATCAAAAGGTAATTCGGAATATTGCAATATTTATCATAGACAACAATTTTAACATTATTGCAGAACAACTCAGCAAGCACTTGACATTTTTACCATCTATCGAGTTATTAGCAATTTACATCTACACAATTGCACAAATCATCTAATGAAACTCAAATTCGGTAAGCACTTAATATTTACGACATACTATCAAGTTCTCATTTTCAAGTTATACAACAATAAAATTTAACAATAACACAATAAGAGCAAGAAAATTTACTATTACAAATGCACAGCTTTCTAATTCCTGTCCTACCCTAAGATTCTCTAATCATAATTAATATCCTCTGCCATTAAACTATTAGAATTATTAAATATAAACAAATCATAACTCACGCACTGCAATCCAGGGGTCACGGGTAGCCTAGTGGTCAACGTTCGTGACTGCCACCGAGAAGACCTTGGGTTCGATCCCAAGCAGGTATGAACGCTCGAACCACTAAATATCCGCCATG
Organism: Macrothele yani; assembly: GCA_039090855.1. Taxonomy (NCBI): domain Eukaryota; kingdom Metazoa; phylum Arthropoda; class Arachnida; order Araneae; family Macrothelidae; genus Macrothele; species Macrothele yani. Next base: position 143,138,436 of record CM077008.1, on the reverse strand, counting down.
CGTCGTATGGGCACGTTAAGCCGTCGGGCCCAGGTACCGGCCCCCTGGTAATAAATAAGGGCGTCTTCCTCCCCCTTTCTACCTCGCTTCCGTGTCACTTTCCTATCGGGCACTCTAGCCCAAATCTCCTAGCTTCCTATTTTTAAGGGTTGTTTAAGACCTGGGGTCAGACACTCCCTTCCTAAAATCCCCTACTGAAGATCAGATCAGATCACATCACTGCAATCCGGGAAATCTCTTCGCACAAACCTCTTTTTAATACAAGTCCATGCAGCAGGACTAACTCTCAAACATAATCCAGGCACAAAACTTCAGGAATCAGTTCCAAACAGTAGAACATATTCAAGTAATTCCAGCATAGCGCAGCAGGGATCCAGTAAGGCTTAACGGTTAGGCGACCTTTAGGACGTCATGCAGCGAAAACAACATTCACAGTCAGAGTCCTCAGAGTGCAGCTTCTCAGCAGGACGTAGCTTGGTCCCAGCCAGGCACGGCACTGCAGGAGTCATAGTTCCATCCATGACGACTCCCACAGAAGAACATATTCAAGTAATTCCAGCATAGTGCAGTAGGGATCCAATTGATGAACCAGTAAGGCCTAATGGCTAGGTGACTTTCAGGATGTCATGCAGCAAAAGTGACTTCACGACCAGAGTCCTCAGAAAGCAATTTCTCAGCAGGAACGTAGCTCAGTCCCAGCTAGGCACAGCACTTCAGGAATCATAGTTCCATCCATAAAGACTCCAACAGAAAAACGGATCCCGATACCTCTAGAGTCATATGGCAGTAACACATCCAGGTTCCATTACTCAAGCTAATATCACTGCTCTCATTGTTCCATCAGGGCCTCGCTGGGAACAGTCAACCTCGCCACCCAAAGCCGCCGAAAACCTCACACAGGTAACCCAGGAAAGCAAAGCGAAGTGAAGCTAAGCAAAAAGGCCAAGCCGAGCAAAAAGACATCCAAAATCTGTAGAAGTCGATATAAAAAGTGAAGCAAGCCTCGGACCCCGACGACTTTCCATCTCGCCTTCAACAGACGTCATCACATCACGTATTTGCATACTTTCCACCCAGAACACTTTTACAACATACAACGTAACATTTACATAACAAAACAGAATATATAATAACAATTTTGAACTTCCAACAATAAACACACTCAAATAATATAATTTATACAATCATACTCCCGGAACGCCAGCACGTGAGCTGTTACCATAGAAAAAAGTACTTAGAATTTACCTGTAATAATAAAATAAATTTCCAAATTTAATTTTAATTAATTTTTAATGTGACTTTAAGCTAATAATCTATCCCATGGATAAAAGTATTCCGTCATCCGTTGTTCATTCGGTCAGACATACTTCGTCTCTATCAAACTTTTTGCTGTAACAAAAAGAATGAGATTCTGTTTTTTTTTTTTTTTTACTGAAAACGTAAAAATAAATTCACCACACTGGCGAGGAAGGATCGTTTATGCGCATTTGTGCCACATCAATCTGTAAACGAATTTGGATGGGGTTCCGTTCTCTCTCGCCGGGCCAAGACGTGTGACATTCCCCAGTGCGTAATTCCTTCAGCTCTCTTTGGACTCCGGCACCTCGTTGAGTTCGCAAAGACTGTGAGATGATATACCACCCAGCGATGCACTGAGGGGAGTCCGCCTGTCTGGAAGGAAGAGCTATTTGTTTCTCCTCGCTGGCGCATGCAGGTGTTTATGTTTTGGATTGCATTTCTTTGTTTTTGTATTTTATTGTTAATGAGCAGTTACAATGCTGTTGTTAGGCTAGTCTAGCAAGAAGTACTACTCTTCGAAGAATGTGTTGAAAGGAAAACATTACGGATTTATGCATCATCCAGTTTTGTCATTTTGCGTCATCACGTGTTTGCAAGCTTTTTATTTATGTGAGGTTTTTTTTTTTTTTTTTTTTTTTATTCGTGCGTGAGACATAAGACAATTAAGTACACTGCAACAATGGAATTCATTACAGAAGATAACTCTGAGAAATTGAAGCAGCTGGAAGCTGGTGTGAAAAATAAGTAGAGATGGGATTGGTTGAAGGAAGCTGACAAAAAAGGATGCTGGTATTTGGAATGGTGACGCAAAATCGAACAACCTGGACATTGCTATTGCGTGTCATGTGGAAAAACACTGTCATATGGGAACAATGGTAAAAAGGTTCTTCGGGTCCACAGTGAAGATCCAAAGCATCAGAAGGGTATGGAGGCCCATTCATTTACGCAAACATTTCCTGGAGCAACTGAAAGAGCAGCATGTAAGAGTATGTGTGACAAAATTTCTGCTCTGAGAACTGTAACAACTGCTTTCGTGAGTGAACATTGTTTCCCTTTTTCACTTGCACCAGAACTAGTTGCCCAAAGGTTAAAACAAGATAAACCTGTACTGAATAGATAAACCTCTCAGCAACTAGTGCTACTTACATTAATACGTATGGTTTAGAAAAAGGTATGCTTTCTGAACTTCAGCATTCTGTCCATGCCAATGGTGGATTTTTAGCACGTCTTTTGTAAAAAAGGTTGTGCTTATGTTATCGGTTTGTCCGTCCGTCAGTCCGTCCCCACGGTATCTCTGCAACTATTAGTCCGATTTGAAAAATTATTTTTGCATTCGAAAGTTTGAAATATGCGAATGATGATCCTTCATTTCGTTTTTTTTTTTTTTATGATGTACAATTTTGTCGCTAGAGGGCGTAAATGCAGATGATGTCAAATTCAAAAATATGTTTTATTCCACATATTTGCTTCTAAACATCCGATTGAAAATAATCTTTTATCTTTCGATTCCATTTATGTCGAAGAGTATTTTGGATATAGTTTCTTTTTCAAATTACGCATAGATTTTCCGCTAGGGGGTGTAAAAGTAAATTGCATTTTTCCCGATAACTCTTCTTCTAAAACTCCGATTTGAAATATATTTTTTTCAGCGGATACATCTCCTGATGCACAATCTTTTGGATATCATTTCGAAATTTTGGTAAAGAATACTTTGGCCACCAGGGGGCGTAAGTGTTAATTTTTGCTTCTGATGTATTTGCCATAAAATCTGAGCTGCTACAATATCGATTGAAAAAATTCTTTCGTGGACTGATGCCACTCACATCGATAAACCTTTTCGGAATATTTTAGGAAGAAAATATTCCACAGTTTCTCCGCCAGGGGGCATAGATGTATATCTTATTTTTGTCAATATCTCGACTTCTAGGAGTCTGATTTGAAAAATTCCTTCTTTGTTGTATAGTGTTTTCTGTGTGACATGTTTTTCATATAATTTCAAAATTTTCAACTAATTCATAGACTTTCCCCTAGGGGCGTAAAGGTAAATTGCGCTTTCCCCTATATCTCTGCTTCTAAATCTCCGATCTGAAAAATTCTTTCTGCACCGGATACAGCTCCTGATGGTAAATCGTTTGCACATAATTTCTAGTTTTTGTAAAAAAATGGTTTAGCCACCAGGGGGCGTAAACCTTAATTTCCACTTCTGATGTATTTGCAGCAAAATATGAGCTTCTAAATTCTGGATTGAAAATGACATCGTTTGTAGACCGATGCTACTCATGTCGACAAACCTTTTAGAAACATGTTCTTCTTAAAATAGTGCACGGTTTCTGCGCCAGGGGGCGTAGATGTATATCTTATTTTTGTCAATATCTCGACTTCTAAGAGTCTGATTTAAAAAAATCCTTCTTTGTTGGATAGTGTTTCTAATGTGACATGTTTTTCCTATAAATTCAAAATTTTTAAGTTAATCATAGACTTTCCGCTAGGGCGTACAATGGTAAATTGCGTTTCCTGCTCCTAAAACTCTGATTTGAAAAATTCTTCCTGTATCGCATACAAGACCTGACAGAAAATATTTTTCACGTAATTTCTAATGTTTGGTAAAGAATGGTTTGGCCACAAGGGGTCATAAATGTTAATTTTTACTTCTGATGTATTTGTAGCAAAATCTGGGCTCCTGAAAACTCAACTAAAATTTTTTTTTTGGACCGATACTGCTCATATAAATAAACCTTTTGTGAATACTTTCTTCCTAAAATAATGCATGGTTTTCCCACCAAGGGATGTAAAGTCACATCTTATTTTCGTCGATAACTCTGTTTCTAAGAGTTCGTAAGCTCATGATTCCGTTTACAGCAATATCTGAGGGATTAAAGACCCGATTGAAAAACTTCTTTCTTCCGTCAGATACTATTGTTTTCCATACCGGTTGCATTGACTTTGAATAGCTTTGATAAATTTAATTTGCGTCAGAACGGATTCAAGAGACGTGCTTATTACACCCGAAAATTCGGTGTCATCTTTCTTGTTTATTCTGTTTTTATATCGCCAAATGTTTAAGTGCCTGAAGTGCAAAATGACATTAACTGCATAAAAATTAAAGCCTTCAGTGGCAGCACTCTTAAGAAAAACTGGACACAATCAGTTTTTATGGGGATAATGTCATGTCACACTCGGGTGGCTGAAGTCTTCCCTTTTGCCCCCATCACAAGCAAGTAATATTTTTCTTTAATTGCAGAAAGTTATTTTTGCTAATAAATAATGGAAATAACATTTTGAATGCATGATCCGCATTAACTGGAGGGAAATATTCTCTGTCTTGAGAAACGGAAATTATATTTTAAATTTCTGTTTTTATTCCTACTTACTTTAAAGAAAAAGAAATAAAAGAAGAAAGCATGGCCAACGATACATTTTATTTGAGTCAACCTGTCCAGAAATTATTGCAAAATTTCTGAATATTGGAAAACCTGAGACATCAATTTCTGTCCGCTTTTGCGAGTTGCCCCTCTATTCCCGAGGTACATTTGGGAGCCTAACTTGGCTCTCAGTACAAAAAACTTCATATTAAATGCGACATATACACGGTCGAGTCATATTATTGTGACCACCAGCTAATATCCAGAGTAACCGTCGTGTGCAGCGCGGACAGCAGCTAGAACAGGCTGGGAGTGACTCAGTAAGGAGCTGTAAGGTGTTCACAGGTGTGTGGAGCAATGCTAACTGCAGTGTATCTGACAGATGTTAGAGGGTGCGTGGTGGAGGATCCATAGAGCAAACAACACGATCGTGGTGGTCAAACAGATGCTCAATTGGGCTCAAGTCTGGGGAATTAGAGGGCCAGGGAGGTACTCTGAAGTCTTCACCGTGCTCTTACAACCACTGTCGAACATTTCTAGCTGTGTGATACGTCTCATTGTCACCCCAGGGAAGGCAAATCAGCATGTGTGGGTGTACCTGATCTGCAAGAATGGATTCCTAACGAAGTCGGTCCATAGTGCATTTCACAGGTATGAGTGGACCCATGGAATGCCATGAAAACATTCACCAGACCAAAACGCTGCTTCCACCAGCTTGTTTCCATTAACGTTGATGAAGCGACAAGCAGCAGCTGTGTAAAAATTGTAAACGTTATGATAAGATTTTATCATGAGACACTGAAAAAGTTATTACAATACATTTAGGATCAGCAGATGAAAATCTTGCAAATTCTGCAAATGTATTTAATGTAAGCGAGAGAATTTTGGCAAAAAATAATTTTGAGCTATCTTCCGTTATTTCGTGTTTGAAGGATAGCTGTGCAACAATGAGGGGTATAAAATCGGGAGTAGAAACATTATTGCGATTTGGTGATGATGGTCACCCACATTTGCTTGATATTGGAGGTGATCCTGTTCACATTATTTCAAATATATTTTTCAGCAATTTTGGTTCTGTTTCAGATGTTGAGCAGTTTTGTATGGATATATTTGTTTATGTTGAAAAATCTCCCAAAGCCAGACAACTGTTTAATGATATGCAGCAGTCTCTGGATTGTGAAAATTTTTTGAGGATTCTCAGGCCAGTTCCGTCGCGCTTTTTGCAGGTTTTGCCAGCTGTGGAGTGTGTAAACAGACTGAAAAATGCTCTCACAGTATATTTACAGTTTCCTTGATCCTGAAGAAAAGAAGTTGTACAAAAACACAGTTGAAAGCATTTACAAGTCATGTAAGGTATCCTGTGCTCAGAAGTGCTCTATTGAATCGGTACAATCTCACCTGCAGAAGTTTTGTGTGCCTCCGTCAATATCACAATCGGAGAGGCTCTATCGAATATTGCTTCAGTTATTCCATAACAGGACTAAGCTGCAAGTTATGTGTGGATTGTACTTGCAAATCCTTCCAAAGTTCCAAAAATTTTGCAAGTTCTGTCAACATGAGAAAGCAATTATTCACTGCTTGCATGTGGAAATGTTTGGTGTGGTGAAAACATTTGTTGCTTCCTTTGTCCGAGTAGAATGTGTGTTCTCAAATGTGAATGAATTTCTCCAATTTGATTTGCATGATATGAGTTTGCAGTTGAGCAACAAGTATTTGTCTGTGGGTACATGTAGCCCCCTTGTCACAAGTGCAATATTAGCTAAGTGTCCATGGGTGTCAGCATTTTACACAAAGCTTAGAGATGCATATATTGCTACAACTAAAGCACTTCAGAAAAAATTGCCACTTCGAAAACAAAATCCTTATAATTCTCTCTTCTCTTCATCCTTCGCAACGCAAAGAAGCCTCAACACTTGCAGCTTTCCATTTTTTTGGCCAAGTCATTGCCAAATGTCATTTCTGCAAAAGCCTTGACAAACTTCAAGAGGAGGTAAAAATGCTTGCAGTCAATTCTTTCTGATGTTAACCGAATGGAAACCATGAATCTGATGAAGAATAATAGAAACTACAGAATAGGTGTTGATCGGTGGTCTTTAGTTTTTTCCCTGCAGGATGTGACTTTGGATTCAGATGTCAGTGGTCCCCGTTATAAGATGATAGCAAGGCTGGTGAAAGCACTTCTAAGTAAATTTTCTGGCCCCGTTGTTGAAAGTTCGTTTAACATAGTGGATGATATCATCACCTGTGACAAATCAAGGTTGAAGGTGCACAATTATCAAGCTGTATCTTTGTGTAAAACATATGCTGAAGAGTTACGGTCCTAAAGCAACAAAACTTGAAGTATAGGATGAAGTGCGAAAATCTTGTCTCAATGCATATATTGAATACCAAAAACATTCCAAAAGCGAAAAATTAAATGCTGTAGAGGAGCAAAGAAAATGCTTGCAAACTTATGCCACAACCAAAACTGTAAGAAAAACTGGAGGAAGAAAACAGGGTAAACCAATCTTACAAGTAATGAAATCTTAAGTCTGAGCCTCCTAAAAAAAACAATTTCCAAAAAGTCTTAAACCCCAAGAAAAAAAGTTAACAAACAAAAAATGAGTGCAAAATTGAAAACATCATCAGTAAATATGACAAAAAAACTTGCCAATACATTAGGAATTCTGTAAACCCACGAGAGGTGAAAACATTCACTCTTCTATATCGGTAAGCATGCCAGTTCCAGCTAAAAGAAAGATAGCAGAAGAAACAGTGCAAACCAAAAATGTCAAAATCCAGCCAAGTATAAAGCTGTTTTGCAAGTCCTGACTAGTAAGTGGTATTGCAAGAAGTTATGTATTTGTATAATTGAGGCTTCATTACCTTTTTGGGAGTTCCATGCAGTGCAGAAACCCTGAAATAGAGTTCATTTGCACTTTTTTCAAAGAAAAAACAATTATATAGGTATGTTCTTTAAATTTTAGATTTCTGTACATCACTATAGTATGTTACCCGATTTATGTACGTTGCTTCAAATTTTATATTCATGTATGTCACTATAGCCCCCTCCCGCTTGCCCGAGAAATTATATCTATGTGCACCCGTAAAAGTAAAGTTCGGTCGTGGAGATTTAGTTTATTTTGACCCATGATCTATCCTTTTTAGGGCAGTACACAACTCCAGTCAGTAGTGACCCCTGGATGAAACCTTACCAGAATGTCACAATTTGAGAAGATATGACTGATACACATTGCATCTTATTGTGAGCCAGCTGGATTTCCAGGTTTAAAGCTTGTCATAGTTTTAAGAATGAATGAGAAGCTGCATGGTGGTGTTTGAAGCTGGTGAATAATTTCTCGAAGAACACAGAAGAATAATTTCTCGAGATCATAGAAGAGAGTGAATGTGTTGTTGAGCAGTTGTTTAAGGTGTATGTGCAGAGGTAGAAAAATATTCTAAAACCTTGTGGCCAGCTAACTTTTTTAATGGCCAGAATCGAAACAGGAGGGGGGGGGGTGTTATATATACAGTAAGTAATATCAAAGCCATGTACACTTCTGTCTAAAAAAACCTGACAGCTACAAGAGACTGATCACAGATTTAGCTACACAATACACATGAAGCAAACGTAGAACTATCCTCCCAATGCAATGCCCACTTGAAGAGTGAAAGGGGAAGCGGACACAATTCCAAGAATTTTTGTCTCCTCTTTCCTCTTTGGTGACATCCACATTCCATTACTCTCTTATCCTTCTCGATAACTGTATGAAAGAAATCCACTTTAATGTACTTAAGCCCCACCTATATCTTTTTGTCTTCATGTGTGTTGTGTAAGAGTCAGTGGCCTATTTTCAACTCTGCTGATGCGATACACCCAAGCTCTGGGAGTGGTTAACAGGGAAAGTCTCTTGCTCAACTCACTTGTTAAGCATTTGATGTTCTCTTTCCCCATTGCATTTCTAACAACATTCTTCCACTAGCACACCAGGATTTTCCTGAGCTGTAGAAGTTTCATCCTGTATGCCATCAGTTCTATTCCTCAATTCCAGGACAGTACATATCACATTTTATCAGCTCATTAAATGTGGAATTTCATTATATTTTATTACTTTGCTTGTTAAAAGTGTCAGATCAGCTTTACTCTTCGTCATTAAATCCTGGGACTTCATTAAGTTTTGTTCATTAAAAACGATCAAATTAGCCTCGAATTAACATTATATCAAACAAAAGTTCCTGTTTTGCTCGTTAAATCTGAGATCTCACTAAATACTTGCTTGTTATAAGTAGGTTCTACTGTGCTATACTCAAGGCAAACTTAACCTGCTTATGGGCTGGAAGCTAAAAATACCAATTCACTGAAAAGGTGTCAGGGGTTCTAAGTATTTTTCCACATTAATGAGGTGCAAAATGCCATTATGGCAGGATGAAGTGCCATCATGATGAAAGTCAAAACAAAAGGAAACTTCTTGCTCTTTGTGCTGTCAACAATCTCTCCTCCACCTCCAGGAAGAAAGCAGTAACACTTACCCCCCCCCCCCCCCCACTCGACTGTACACTTACCTCCCACCAGCAGATAAATATCCTCTGGGTATAACCTCTCAAATGCATATGTCCATTGGACACAAGTGACAATCACTTTGCCAAAACATGAATATCTGTATTTTTAGAAATGTGACTGAAACTAAGATCTTCATTTTTTTTAGTGTACATATGCACAATGTTTAGAACAACTTTGTATTTTTTAGCCACAGTTCAAGCTCGAATACAACATTTTAGACTGGAACTATATTATGTAGTGGAAGTATACGCTTTGTACCCTCAACCCCATAATCAAGTTAGCTTTGCTACAAGCATAGATAGCTCAGATATTGCATGATTTTGCCCACGCCTTGCTGGGTCACTGTGATTTAAATATGGTAAAAAAAAAAAAACACACCCCAAAAAATGCTAGTGAACCTTACATCTATCAAAATACTGATAACTCACATGTCCATTAGTTGGAATACAAATTGTAATCAGTATGAAAATATTTCATAATATTTGAACTACGTTTTTTTGTTAATTTGAAAATGAGGTTTATGTTTCATTATACCCTGCCTTTAGAAAAAGGCAATAAAACCAATTTATACAGCGTGTGTGTTAAGTGCATTTAATATTTTTGTCATTTGCGGCTGCGGGCGATCTTAGTGAGAAATGGGTTTGCCTCCTCGGGGTGCTCCGTGGGCAATGGCAGGCAGAACAGCAACAAGGGCCTCTGTGAATCTTGGAGATATGCCAGCTAGTTCTGTGTGACATTGGCGAAAAGACCCCAACTCACTGGGTTTTGTTCCAGAATCCTTAGGTTGAAGGACTAACTGGAACCGTCAGTGGTGGGCTAATTCCCCCACACTGATGTATTTACCTGAATAAAAAAGACACAAAGAAATGGAAAAAATTACTCCAGTGTGGGATACAGTGGGTCTACCACACTTGAGAAGGATGTTTCTCCACAGAAAAGACCTGGAATTTCTAAAAGGCGCATGAGAAAGAGATCACGGTTGAGTGAGTGTAAGATTGGTGTATGGAATACTAGAGGTATAAATGGCAAGATGAGTGAGGTGATTGAGGAGATGAATAAGTATAGACTGGATGTGCTGTGTGTAAGTGAAACCAAAAAGAAGGAAATTGGGGTAGAAGAAGTGAATGGCATGGTGAGTGTGTGGTCTGGAGTATTGGATAATGTGAGAGGACAGGGTCAGCGTCATTTTCTTGTAGGACTTCCGTCCACAGGTAGTAGAGTTTAGGTCCCAGCCACCTACAGCGAGATCGCCTTTCGGGCAGGACACAGAAACGGAAGGAATGAGAGCAAGTCTAGCGACTTTTGACAGAACAGTTTGTAGTGAGATTAGAGTACAGTAGGTGGCGCCACCGTACAAGTACGATATTGCACATAGATGGGTGAGAGAATTTCAGGGGGGACATAGGAAAGGATACCCATTTAACCAGTGGGTCCAGCCTGGGGGCCGTCACTTTACGTGCTCGTCCGATGCACGGCGGATATTCAGCGATTGTTAGTAAATCACACCATCTCTGAAAGATCAGCCCAGGCTTGAACCTGGGGACCCAGCGTCGATAGCCTGAAACACTAACCACTAAGCCATCCGCGGCTCGTGAGAGGACAGGCTGGTGTAGGTGTCATTTTAAGGGAAAAGATGAAGAACAACTTGATCCATTACAGCTGCATTAGTGAGAGAATTTTCTGGATACGTCTGAAAGTGAAACTTCAGAGAATAGTAATTCTTGTAGTGTATGCTCTTTGTGACTCGGAACCTTCTGATAGGAAGGAGGATTTCTGGGATGAGCTAAAAGCTGTTTTGAGCCAGTTTGGTGCTAAAGAGAAAGTTATAATAGCAGGGGATTTCAATGCACGAGTAGGAGTGCAGAATGCGATTTCTGACAATGTTCTGGGTAAGTTTAATGATCATTGTGTAAATAATAATGGTGAAAATTTAATTGAACTCTGCATTGAGAATGGTCTGTGTGTATCTAAGACGTTTTTCAACCACAAGTATATCCACACATATACTTGGGGAAATCGTACTCTTGATCAAAAGAGTGTGATAGATTTTGTTGTTTACGATCAGCGTCTGAAACACTTAGTTGTTGACACTCGTGTGATGAGAGGTGCAGATGTTGGCTCTGATCATTACTTGGTAGTGTCACGAGTGAAACTGAATGTTGGTTGGAGGAAAAGGAATAAGAAGAGACCTAGGGTGGAAAGAATAAAGGTTGAAAGGTTTCCTGAAGATCATCAGCATTATGCTAACTTACTCAGAGAACGACTGAAGGAATTGAAGTCATGTGAGAGGGATGTAGAAAAGAAGTGGGAATGTTTTAAGAACTGTGTTGTCACTGCTGCTGAGGAGGTCTGTTGTACCACACTAGTGGGTAACAATAGAGGTGATGGTTGGTGGAATAATGAGATTAAAGAGGCAGTAAAGAGAAAGAAGGATGCCTATTTGGGGATGTTGCAAGGTAGAGTTTCTGCAGATGAATACCGCTGTAAGAAGCATGAAGCAGCTAAGCTGGTTCACCAGAGTAAGGCAAAAGATAGGAAGGAGAAGGTGGAAAGGCGTGAATTGGCTTTTTGGAAAGATAGAAAGACTTTCTGAAAGTACGTGAGACTCAGACTCAAAAATAGGGGGAACAAAGTTGTAAGTTGTGTGAAGAATAGGAGTAGGGAAATGATATAGGAGCCCAACAAGTTAAGTGAAAGATGGAGTGAATACTTCTGTGAGTTATTAGATCGGGAAAGCAAAGGTGATTCTGAGGCAGAAGCAGATGATGTCACAGTGAAAGATAGAAGCACAGGAGGGATCTCAGGAGAAGAGGTGTGTAAAGCTCTAAAATCTCTTCAGAATGGTAAGGCTCTGGGAGTTGATGGCATAACTGCCAAGATGTTGAAATATGGTGGTGACTCTGTAATTGACTGGTTAACTGAAATTTGCCAGTTGTGCTGGGAGCTAGGAATGGTCCCTCAGGATTGGAAGGATGCTATCATTGTTCCCTTGTATAAGGGAAAAGGTGATCAGACTGACTGCAAGAACTATCGTGGTATTAGCCAATTAAGTGTGCCAGGAAAAGTGTTTGGTAAGGTCATTATTGAAAAAGTATGGAGTCTTACATCAGAGAAAGTGTGGGATGTTCGGAGTGGTTTCATGCTTGGTAAAGGCTGCACTAACCAAATGTTTGCATTACGCATGATGATTAAAAAGTATCTCGCTGTTGGTAAGAAAGTTTTGGCTGCCTTCATAGATTTAGAGAAAGCTTACGATAGAGTAAATAGGACACTTTTGTGGATTGTATTGAATGAATATGGTGTTACTAGGAGTCTACTTAATAGTGTAAAAGCCATGTATGCTGGCAGTAGAGCTTGTGTACGAGTGAATGGCGTTTTATCAAAATGGTTTTCTATTGGTGCAGGAGTCAGCCAAGGTTGTGTAATGTCACCATGGCTGTTTAATATATTTATGGATGCATGCATGCGTGATGCCAAAATAGATAATACTGGTTTATGTCTTGGTGATATCCGTGTGTGCAGATTGCTGTATGCTGATGATACTGTCCTGTTGTCAGAGAGCAAAAGTGAGTTGCAAAGTATGTTGTCCTGGATGTACGAAGTTTGCATGAAATTCAAACTGTGTATTAATAAGGGAAAATCCAAAGTTATAGCTTTTAAACGAGGAACTGGTAGTATTGAATGTAACATAAGTCTAAATGGCACAGTGATTGACTAAGGAGTCCCACATGACTGTGTATGAAAGTGTAATTGTTCCTACTCTGATGTATGGCAGTGAAACCTGGGTACTACAGAAGAAACATAGAATCGTTTGTGTGCTGGAGAAATGCATTACTTACGGGGGGGGGGGGGTGTAGCAAGACACGTTCTGATCGTGTGAGGAATGAAGATGTGTTGGAGTTCTGTAATGTGAAGCAAAATGTTGTTTCACATTACACAACTCCAACACATCTTCATTCCTCACACGATTCCTAGTTTGGCATGTTGAAAGAATGAGTGAGATGCTTACTAAGAAAAAAATTTCAGCCCAAGTGGCAGGAAGGAAAGGCAGAGGAAGGCCAAGGAAGTTATGGGCGGATCAGATTCAGGAGTTTCTGCATGAAAAAAAGATCATGAGTATGAAGTATAAAAAGATCTTGTGTATGTCGTGCGATGGATGTCAGTAAAGCCGGAGTTGTGTGTCAAGATCGCTCTAAATGAAGGAGTTTGATATGGCAACAGTAAGTAAATAATCTGTTAAAGATTATCTGGTAGTTTGTCTTTTCTTTGTGGAGCTAACCTCTAAATCCCAGAGAACAGCTTAGTGATATGTACGTATGTATTTGCAGATCAGTAAAAATGGGTGCAGACCACTAGCTTCTGGTGTACAGCGGTCTGTAGGAGCAGTGAAGATTTTTTCAAAATTCTACCACTCTGTAATGCATGCATAATACTGTATTTCTAAGTGAATGTTCATTAATTTGAATAAACTTTTCAATTGCACTAGTCAGGCAGCTTCCCCGCAGCAGTGACGTATGTACCTCATGTAATGGGGATCCAGGTTAGAAATTTGCACTTGTTAAACTTACATCTATTATGGAAATCTTAGAATGTAATAGAAATGCTGTTGTTGATGAAGTAGAACCAAATATATTTCACTGGTGATTGCTTTTTCCGTGCAAAATTATGTAATGCACTTTCATTTTGTTTTAATGTTTTAAATTGTGAGTCTACTGAATCAAGTTTAACAAGTACCAATAAATCCTAATGTTTTGTCACAATCCTTTTGTATGTTCATAGGAAGAAGAGATGCAGAGGCGTATCCTTCTTCAGCAACAGCTGGACATGAAAATTCAGAAAAAGACAAAGAAAAAAGTTTTGAAACTGTGATGTTTTTAACTTCAGCAAACTGTTAAACTGAACGTTTAAAAGATTTTTAATATTTGCATTTTACTTATATAAGAACATTGCATGCATATTTTCATTTGATTGTAAAATTTTATCTGACATTTGAAATTTGGTTATGTAGTGACCGTAGTAGAAACAGAGCAATTTGTCAAAATTTTCACTGACTACATTTACTTGTAATTCTTTTATCTGTTTGCAATTTGTCATGAATTTTGCATGGTATCTGATATTTTAAATGATTATTTTTAGTATTTGTATTTTACTTATGTTAGAACATTGCATGCAAATTTCCCATCCGATTTTAAAATATTATTTGACATTTAAAATTAGGTCATGTAGTGCCTATTTGTAGAAACGGGACAATTTGTCAAAATTTGCGCTAAAAATATTTGCCTGCAATGCTTTTATCTGTTTACAGCTGGTCTCCAGTCATGCATGATATTTTAAATGATTATTTATTTGAAGTCGAGTTTGTTAATAAAAACTTATTTTCATGTAGTTTACTCTTGCCTTTTTTTGGACAATGATAACACTACAATACCACATAACTGACTGATGTGAAGACTGATCAAGAAGTGAAAAATGATTGACATAACATACTGTGTAGGGTTATCATATTAAATGTAGAAAATTTATGTACATCATAAAACAATTAATTGAAACATGAATATATGTTTTATTGCAGCAAAATCATGGGCAATAGTTAATGCATAAACACACTTTTTAATTATTCAGTGAACCCACCTTGGCAATCTGGATCTTGTTCATGTGAGTCATGACGTTGGCGATAGCATGCCTGGTGGGTGTTATGGCAGGGTCCGTACGGTCCTTAAAAGCCCTTAAGAACTCCTTATTTTTGATTTCCATTTCTAAGGCCCTTAAAAGTCCTTATTTTTTAAAATGAGTGCTTACCCCCCCCTCCAAGCAACCCTGCCCCCATTTTTGTTTGTGTGTCTGTAAATATGCTAACTCGTTCACCAGGGGAGCTTTCTTCTAGCTCGTTGAAGGGAGATAATCCCTGGAATGTTCTTAGAAATGATCTCCTTTTAACACTCCACTCGCACCGCCCACTTTTCCCATTGTAGCCTGCATGACTTACCTTGCCTGACCTTACCAGTGGGATTTACATCTGTGTTGTGTGTCTTTTATGGGGTCAGAGGGTCAAAGCAAAGGTTGGGAGGGGGTTCTGTTTGACTTCTTCACAATTAATGGGGTTTTGTGGTCAGATCTATCTAGTGCCTACTGCTCTACTCAATTCACCTTTATTCATTGTTGCTGTGTCTCCTGCTTGTCCTTTTTTTTTTTTTTTTTGGTTTGTATTTAATTTTGCTCTTTGTGGGCAAAGTAGTTTATATTTGGAGCAAAATGCCTGGTAAATGGCCACTAGTGCTGTTTAATCCCCTACATATGTACACTGAAATGCCAGAAAAACTGGTACAGATGAGCTTATGCAAAATACATAGCAACGTCACCTATGTGCATACTCGGTTGCGTCCGCCAGTGCGTATATAAAGCAATAGACATCCTTGCCAGCTGTCAGAGCTGTTTTCGGCATGAGAATGACAAGTAATAACGATTTAAGCGATTTTCAACGCAGTGTCATAGTTGGCGCTTGTGAGATGGGCCATAGTATTTCAGAGGTAGAAACGAAATTCGGATTTTCATGGACAACCATTGCAAGGGTGTACCGTGACTACAAAATTTCTGGCAAAACCTCCAACTTACTTGACAGCCGACAATGGTCAAGTTCATTGGGTGAACTTGACAATTGTCGGCTATCAAAAATCGTTTCACGCGATAGGCTTGCAACACTCGCAGGTATCATCGGAATTCAATGCTGGAGCCTCAACAAGCATCAGCGTCTGGTTTGTGCAACATACCTGCACAATATGGGCTTTGGGAGCCGACGCCCAACTAGAGTACCCTTGATGGGTACACGACACAGAGGTATGCACCTAGCTTGGGCACGGCAGCACTGCCACTGGACACTTGATGACTGGAAACAAGTAGCCTGGTCTGACGAGTCTAGTTTCCACTGTATCAGGCATATGGAAAGATTCGCGTGTGGCGCAAACCCCATTAAGCCATGGATCCCGCCTTTCAACAGGGAAGTGTGTCTGCTGGTGGGGGGTCCATAATGGTATGAGGTGTGTTTAGCTGGGCTTCACTGGGACTCCTGGTACGTCTACAAACATCTGTGACTGGCCAACCCTATGTGCGCATCCTTTCTGACGAGGTACCCCCATTCATGTCCTGCATTCATGCTGATGGGTTGGGCCTGTTCCAACAGGACAATGCACCTCCACACAGGTGTCTGGATACCACATTATGGTTAGAGGAGCATTCATCTGAGTTTGGGGTGTTGCCATTCCCACCCAAGTCCCCAGATCGGAACGTGATAGAACACATTTGGGATGCCCTGCAACGCGCTATTGAACAGAGGAATCCGAGACCTCGGAATACACCCAAATTGTGGAACGCTCTGCAGGAAGTATGGTGTGCATTGCCTACAGCATATTTCCAGAAGCTAGTGGAGTCCATGCCCCGTCGTAGTTCTGCAGTCTTGTACTGCCGTGGGGTACCTACCAAGTATTAGACTGGTGTACCAGTTTTTCTGGCACTTCAGTGTATATATACATACTGTATAAACACACACCTGGTGATATCCCAGTGACACGAAATATCAATTGCAGTGTAGGTCCTTAGAAAGTCTTTTTTTTTTTTTTTTTTCCCTGCAAGAAATGGGTATGAACCCTGTATGGGGATGTTTGTTGGTCTCTTTCAACTACACCCCACATATAAAAGTCGACAATACAGAAGACCCTGACAGCATCCCTACCAAGCATAAGAAGCATGACCAAGGGATTCAAGTCGGGGAGGTCGGGCCCAAACATCTGGAGACCACTAGTAGTACATGTTCTTTTCAAGCCATTTCTGAGTTGCTTTGGCCTTGTGGGCTGGGGCACAGTCCCATTAGATGATATAATGCCTGTCAGCAATGGCATCTATCCAGGGCTTCATTACATCTCAGCACCTTAATGTACTCATCTATGCTAACCCTTAAACCCTTCTCAAAGAAGTGAGGAAGCATGACATCTCCCTCGCTGGAGATGACTTTAAAGACCATGACAGCGAGAGAAAATTTTGTGTGCATGGCCCTGGCTATGTCATCAGGATTCTTGCACAACCACCTGTCATTCTTCCTATTGACCTTCTGGTCCTGGTCAAAATTCTTCTAGTTTGAAAAGAATCTCAGCATGTTGTTCTTCTTGGGGTGCTTGAGCTTGTTGAGCAGTTTCTTTGCCTTCACGAGACGCCTTTCCTTGGGTGGCTTGGTCCATGAACTGACCCCTCTTGAGAACGTAGGAGCTGCAGCGGAGGTCCTCGTGGATGATGCTGTGGATGGTACCATAAGCAACACCCAACTCCATGGATAAGGCATTCATAGATTTCCTGGGATTGGTGTCCACCATCCCTTGCATCTTGGTGGCAAACTCTCAGTCCTTATGATGTTGCAGCAACAGTCGTACTTCTTATGCTTGGTAGGGATGCTGTCAGGGTCTTCTGCATTGTCGACCTTGCTCTTGATCTTGTCGACAAAAGACAAAGAGAATTTGTTCACACACACACACACACACTGTTAAGCTGTTCTCTGAGATTCAATGGTAAGCTCAAAGACCATGTGCCACATACACATTTAACTGATAGAACTAGAATTTGCTTACTGTTGGCATATCAAATGTCTCCATGTACAATGATCTCAGCACACAGCTTGAGCTTCATTAACATCCATCACACGCTGCACACAAGACCTTTGGCACTTCATACTCATAATCTTCTCAAGCAGACATTCCTGAATCTGGTCCTCCCATGATTTCCTTCTTTCTCTACCTTTCTTTCCTGTAACTTGGGCTGTAAAAATTCTCTTAGTCAGCACCTCATCACTCATTCTTTCAACATGCCCAAACCACCCAAGAATATTAGTCTCCACCTTACTAACAACATTTTGCCTCGCATTACATACCTGCAATGCATCTTCATTCCTCACATGATCAAAGCATGTCTTACCACATACTCCACATAAGTAATGCATCTCCCCAGCACACAAATGACTCCTATGTCTTTTCTGCAGTAGCCAGGTTTCACTGCCATACATCAGAGTAGGAACAATTACACTTTCATACACAGGCATTCAGGACTTCCTTGAGAACCCATTGTTTCTGTGAAATCCTCTTAAGGCAGCTATGACTTTCAAAGGAGAATTCACTCGCCTACTAATTTCACCATCTAATTTGTTCTCTCTGTCAAACATACTTCTTAAATATACAAACTCATTCACTTGGTCAATCTCTGTGCCATTAAGACTTATCTTGTATTCAGTACTAATAGTCCCTTACTCGAAAACCATAATTTTGATTTTGCCCTTATTTATACTCAGTTTGAAATTCATACAAACTTCAGTTTATGTGTCAGAATCCTTAGGTGGAATGACCAACTGGAACTGGAACTGTTAACTGTGGGCTGATCACTCTGGTGTACTTTTATGATTTCTAAGACAAAGAGAATTTGTGGAACTTGGCTATTGCCTTTGGGGTTCTCCTGGCGTTGGGAACTGACAGTGCGGACGCTCTTTTCATTTCTAGTGATGTTCATGACAAAGTTATCAATGATTTACTAGGAAAGATAACTGAGCTTTCAAATGACAGTTTAACTTCTCCAGGTTAAATAGTCTTTAAGATATAAGTATCTAAAATCATTCCACATTTATCATGATAACCCTGTAGCTGCTTTCTAGCTACAGCATGTTTTAGTTACCATATCTAAACAATTTCTCTCCTTTTTTGTTAAAACATCATAGAGGTTGCTAGTGATGTGAACTTTCTTTCAGTCTCCCCTTTTTCCTGTGCATGTTGTGACTTTCGCTGTGAATTCAGTCGTAAACAAAGAATTGAAAGCGAGTTTTTTGTAACAGTAATTTTGTTACTGTTACAAGTGAGACAGTGACTTACCATTCCATTATTACTATCACCCCTGTTGTAAACAGTGATTTTGTCACTGTTAAAAATAAGACAGTGACTTACAGTTCCAGCTTCTTTTTAGGTCTGTCACCCACTGTTATAAATGGTGATTTTGTCACTGTTTAAAGTCAGCGTTACTTCCATGGAATTGTCACTGTGACAGGAAAATCACTGTTAAGCCCACCTCTAGTGTGAACTGAGCAGAATAAAGTGACTGAAATATACTGGGCCAATGCAAATATTCAATACATATTAAGTGCATTATATTGCTGCATTGCAATATCCTTATACACTATATGTGGTATAAAACTGATATAAATGTAGTGAAACAACCAACTTTTGTTTTTTTCATCGCTAATTTTTCTGTTACGTGTGTTAAACGTTACATAATGTGGCCATACCTCTCATTTGCAATTTCCATACCTTGACATATTAAGTAATAGCTGAGTCAAAAAAATAGGCATTTGCACTTACCGAAGTTTGTTTGTTGGTCACCAACTGCCAAACTACGGTAAGTGCTTTTCAGTGATGCAAAAACCAAAAGTTGGTTGTTTCACTACATTTATAGCAAATATTCAAATTATACTCAGTTGAAGATTCTTGCTTAGAACCAAAGTTTGTATGCATGCAGGGGTGCCCGAACGAGGTTCGGGGGAAATTAAGGCAGCTCTAGGGAAATTTTTGCCCGGGGGTAAAATAATAATAGTAATAATAAAACAAAAAATTGACTTATTAACAACGAATATTTCGTGAAAAATGGGAGTAATTTACTTCATGGTAATAATTTTGAAAAATGTGTTGTTATGAATACAAGAGGTTATGAGAGCCGTGAAGTACTGCGAACTGCCCCTCGCAAACGATTCACCTAGCTTAAACGACTTTACTAATGCCAAGGCGGAGACTACGACACAACCACTAGTCACGCTAATAAACGTTTCCGAAATTAATGGGCCGCCCCGGTGGCACAGTGGTCTAAGCGATGGCATCTGATCATTCGTCCGAGATGGGTCCGGGTTTGAATCCTGGTGAGGCATAGATGTTGTGTGTGTCTCATGGCGCTGGCTCTTGCCCTAAATTGTTGACGGGCGACTGCTTATAGCCCACTGAGTTGCTCTAGGTGATCGTTAAACCTCCAATAGAAAAATAATAATAATGACAACGAATGTGTCATAAGCGGCGATTTGAAAAATTATTGGGGGCTCCGGACATTTTAAAGCGAATGACCCATGCATGTTCAAAAGGATTTAAGTCAAATTTAAATTTCATTCGGTAAAATTACCTGGCACAATTAGACGCCTGGAATGCTAGAATGAAATAAATTATAGTTAATTACCGAATTTTTCAGCCTCTCTGCCCCAGGTTACTTCTTGATTCACCTATTCTTGTTTCTCCTATTGTTTGTATGCCGAAAGTTAATGGGTTCCGCCATTTTAGGCGAGGAAAGAATTCTTGATTCGCCTATTCCTGTCTCGCCTAAAACTTTCACCTGCTAGAGGGGAGAGATTCACTTGGAGCACTGAATCTTTTGTGCATTGCAAAAAAATAAAATAAAAAGCAAATTTTTTTGTTAAAAAATAAAGCTGGTTATTCATTGGAATAAATATTAATTTTTTTTTTTTTTTTACAAATTTTTAAGTAATATGTTTTAAGGATAGCTCTTGATCATCGACATATACTCTAATAATCATTTAAACTTGAATGAAAATCCGCTAAAGTTTTGGGGGAAATGTGTTCTGAGGAAATATTGGGCCCTGAACATTTTCTGCACCCCTGTATGCATGTCAGGAAGAGACCTTCTTCCATCTCCAGCATATTTTCAAAAACATGCAGCAAGTGTCCCTAGGGTAATCCTAGTAGCTTCAGGTGTGAAAATAATTTCACATATTAAGGTTGTCAAAAAATGTGAATTTTTTTTTAATTCAAGCTATCATGTGGGTTATGGTAAAACTGCATGTTGATGAAACATTTTGTTTAATTAGTCAACACAAATAGTGAATGTAAATCTTGCTTATTTTCATTAATAGTAAAAACATTTTGTTTTAATGGGAAGACTAAAAAGCAAAAACTAGGCACCATTTTAAAAATTCGTTTTTATTAAACAGATTCAGTTTTTATTCACAAATGTATAGAAGCAAAATCAGTTTTCAGCAACAGCAGATTTGTTTCGTTGAAAAAAATAGCTTTAGAAACATTTCACTTTCAGAACAGTAAACATTTACAATATCAGAACATCATATACTTTGAATAAAGACCCAATCATTTCTTTCTTATGGCATTTAATTTTTCTTCACCAAAACTGAACAAACAATGCATTTCTAGTAACTGAGAATTTAAATGCTCATTTAACAATAACTTACCACATATACATTATTTCTTTGATGTCAAACGCAATGACTTAGCGTACATCCAACATTATATAAACATAAATATATGTATATATATATTTAACTTTAAGATCTTTCAAAGAAGGAGGGTGACCTCTCCATTCTGTTATGATAAACTCACAGACTTGGTTTAACAGAGGTACTGGGAGTTCACTTTCATTGTGGTGAGTTTCTTTTAAAAATCAGTGTGGGTCATTGCTGTCTTCATTTGAGTTTCACAAAATCAGCGTCTTTTGCAATAGTCCTGGCAAATGCCCACACTTGCTTGACCAGATTAAATAATTTAAAATATTGTTGACCCTCTCATAACATTCTAATATGCTAGAAATTATGTAGGGACAACTGTTCAATTCTCTCTATGCTGATGCTAGGATTTATCAAAAGTACCTGATTTTAATTTTCAGCACCACATTCTTGACAACAACAACAAAGTTTTATTCTTCTGATCTTTATGGAGAACTGAAAGGTATCAGTTTGATCTTTTTAGAATTGTGAAACAAACTGTAGAAAATCTAGGTTGCAGTTTTTTTGTTTTGTTTTTTAATTATCTCCATTCTCTCTTTTTCATTATCTTTTCCAGTATTGCTTTTCTGATTAACTGGCTGGCATGTGATTTATGACTCGTGGTTGTTGGTTGTGTAAGAAAGCAATTTTATTTATTTATTTATTATTATTATTTTTATGTGAGCTCATAATATATTGCTACCACTGTACCAATAAGCCTGCTGTAATGCATTCAAACTTGACCATATCATGAGGTTATATTTTGACCCAGTTGTTTGTCATGGCAGACTTCTGTTGCCAAGGTTTTTATTTTTTAAATCTCAGATAAGACATGAGTATAATATACATTTTCCACTTCTGATTCTCTCCCTCCCTCCCTCATTGGTGCCAGTAAGCTTTAAAGGTATACAGATCTGCTTAGCTTTAAGCATTTATAGGGTGGAACTCAACAGTTCAATATTTCCCAAAATATATGTTCCGATTTACAGGAAATGTGTAAGTTGATGATTAACTGTTGTAAGTTCAGTTTATTTTTGTTAATTCAGTGAACAATATTTTATGTAATTAGAGGCTGGAAAATTATTTTTAGTAAAAATGTATTGGGGAAGGGGGGGGGGTTTAATTTTTTTAAAGATTTCTATAGTTGGGTGTGAACATTGTCGAAATGCATGTGTGTGGTGGTTACTAAAGGTCCTGTGATTATCCAATTTACTTTTCAGTCAGGTTTGCTGCTTGGTAGTGTCCCATGCATTCTCCAATGAAATTAAATAAATTGGTACAATTAGATCATTTGAATAGACTTCATTTATTTGCATTATGTGCTCCACAAGATCATGTAAGCCATCTGAAAACTTATTTTCCCCATTGAATAAATATGTTTCTGTATGAGGTGGTGAGTTTTTATTTTCCTCTTTCCTCTCTTACTGTCTCATTCTGTTTTCTTTTTTATGTATATGCAAATCCAGAAAATTGTGAAAATAGTACTTTAATGCTTTTTTTTTTTAGTCAATATAGATATTGTTGTACTCCTTTTAGTTTAACAGGTGCCATAGAAGTGTGCAAGACTCACATTTGGTACTCTTGTATCGGTGTGTGTGTGTGTGTAAAAGAGAGGAATGGGGGAGTGTGGTTCAGGAGTTTGGGGATTTCTGGCTCCTTGTGCTATCAAATCTGAGTTCAGATCCAGGGTAAACTATGGCTCTGGTTCCAATTAATCGCTTTTGCTCTGCCCCTTTCACGGAACCAGATGTCTTCAATTACATTTGGGTGACTGAATCAATCCTTATATGCTTGTGGAATTGTTAAACTATAACAACAACAACAACAAAAAATCAATATGTTGCACAGAGTGATTCATTTTATTAGGTGTGCAACTTAATTCTCGGCCCCTAAACGCAAGCGATCATAGAACGTCGGCAAATGCAAATAGCTGTGGCCGCCCCGGTGGCGCAGTGGTCTAAGGCGCTGGCCTCTGATCATTCGTCCGTAAGGGGTCCGGGTTCGAATCCCGGTCAGGCATGGATGGTGTGTTTGTCTTACGGCACTGGCTCTCTCCCTTCCCTGGAACCAGTGACCCTAAATTAGGGACGGGCGACTATAGCCAATTGAGTTGCTCACGGTGGTCGTTAAACCTCCAATCAAAAAATAGCTGTGTGCGATAATGGCTGATCGCAGCGCCATCCAACAGCTTTCCAGGCAACCGTAACCGCTCACAGCTGCAGTGAGAGAAGGGACGAAAGTTGACGGTGAAAGCAATGTCGTTCGAGAAGCAACATTTGAACCACTGCCTCCTGTTTGCGTTTCAGCTGAAAGCAAGTGCCGCAGAAGCCCAGCAAATGATCTGTGCTGCTTTGGGTGAGGGTACTGTGTCCTACAGTACGTGTAAGAAGTGGTTCCAATGGTTTAAGCAGGGAAATTTCGATCTCCGTGACGCAGAACGTCTGGGACAGCCACAGAAAGTTGATGAGGAACTGGAACAACTGTTGGACACAAATCCCTGTCGCACACAGTCAGAGCTCGCCCAGGAACTCTGAGTAACACGGCAAGCCATTTGCCTTGGGTGCCCCACCAACTCACACGTGCGAACAAGTCTAGGCGCTGCGATGTTACTGTGTCCTTGCTCTCCAGATTCAAGAAGAAGGATTTCCTTCACAAGATTTTGACCTGTGATGAGAAGTAGATCCTCTACGATAATCCTAAGCAGCGTAAATCGTGGGTTTATCTAGGTCAGCCTACCGCCAAACCGAATATCCATGCCAGGAAGTTGTTGCCGTGCATATGGTGGGATCAGCGCGGTGTCGTACACTATGAGTTGCTCAAACCTGGTGAAGCGGTCAATGCTGAGCGTAATTGTAAGCAACTCATTCGTGTGAGTGACGTAATGGAGGCGAAAAGGCCATACACCTGCAAGGGCAGAAGGTCGGTCCTTTTGCTTCAGAATAACGCGCGTCCTCACAACGCGAAACGACTTTAAACACGATCACCGACCTGGGATGAGAGATTTTGTCCCACCCGGCTTATTCTCCAGACTTCGCCCCGTCGGATTATCACCTCTTTCGCTCCCTGCAATATCACCTGAGTGATACGCACTTCACTTCTGTCGAGGAGATCCACAGAAATATTGATGGCTTTATCAACTCGAAACAGCCCTCTTTTTTCCGCAGTGGCATTCGGCAGCTCCTGACCGATAGTTCAAATTTATCCAACACGAAGGGGATTACTTCCCTGATTAGGTACGTATTCGATTTGCTATAATTTGCTGTCAACGTGTCGTGCTTGTTCCCGAGAATTAAGTTGCACACCTAATAGGTAGACTTTTGTGGAAGTTTCACAAATTGTATTACCCATGAAGAGAGCCTGAATGGACATTAGTAGCTTTTTTTGGCTGCTCTTTCTGCCTTCTACTATTTTCTACTTGTTAACAATGAATTCTTAAATGTGTATGGCAATTATGACCTTATTCATTTTTCTGATTTATCAAGTCACACATTATTTGCATTTTAAACTGAATTCATATCCTTTCTTATTGGTGTCTGTGTAATTTCGTTTCTCTGTTTCTACATAAGAGTGAGACATACTCAACCTAAAAACTAATGTTAATCTGTTCAGAAAATATCCCGTTTAACTTAGATCTTTGCAAACGTTTGTAAAGTTTGAATTATCAGTGTCCAAAATTCCTCACATTTCTAATTTAATCTTATGAAACATTTTATATGGTGTAAGCTGGGAATTCTTTTAGATTGGTAATATCTTTTTCTGCTTTTTTTGAGGATTGCTAAAACTTCTTGAAACTGAAGACTCTGGTGTGTGGAGGAAAAGTTTCAAGATAACTAAAACATGCTTGAAATGATTTTAAGCCATGTCAAATTTATACTGGAAGAAAAAAATTCTTCTAACTGTTCTTAAATTTCTTACAACACTTATTTATAGCAAACCTAAATAATACTACAAATCAATCTTGAACCTAAAAATACTACAAATCAATCTTGAACCTAAGAATGTGAATCCTGCACATTCAGTGTCTCATACCAATGCAGCAAATATGTAGATCAAGTTGAGAACAAATTTAGTGTGTAAGAGATGCATAAGAGATATTTCCTTCTGTTTTCTTCATTATTTAAATGCTTCATTCTCATTTTAACATTGTTCCTTTTAGAAGATTCTGACACATAACCAGATGGACCTAGTCCAAGTGCAAATTGACTAGAACAAAAGGCGAAAAAATGCTTTTAGTAAGAAAATGGCACGAAATGTCAATCTTTTACAGATGGTGAATAAACACGCACTTCTGCAAGGACCATTCAGCACCTGGAAATGTCACAGCAAATTATGTTTTAAACTTCTTTTTCCTAAATTGCATGAAAATGATGCTTAATTTCAAATAAGGTTTAACTGTTTTAATGCACTGTAATCACAAAATGTTCTTTCACTTACACTCTACTGACCTTTACTGCTTTTTTTTTTTTTTTTTTTTTCGGAATGGTCCCAAACATTGAAATTAGAGAACTTGTGCAAATTTGAATGTATAACACAAGTGTTCAACAAATGATTACTAAGCAACTTTGAATATTACAATTAAAAAATGTGCTCTCATTTGATGCCTGCTTGGTACTATGTGTGTGGAAGGTAAAGATATTAATAAAAACTACTGTACACATGATTGTTTAGGTAGTGAATTGTTTGAATAACAGAATATCCAATCAAGGTGAATGTTGAATGAATTGTACGTGAAATTCAAGCAGTAGTCATTTATTAGGATATGGGTTTTGACCTTTTAGATATACATACGCTTCTTAAGGGTTTCTTTTTTCCCCTCTGAGTTTTGGTGCTGATGGTCACAGAGAAGAGTAACAATGTAAATTTTGCAGCAGAGGTGGTGAATTCAGTGATTTGCATTGCATAAGTGTTCACATCACAGAGATAAGCATAATGCTCCAACTTCATTGGCAAGAATTTTGAGTTTAGTGTCGTCATGTGTTAAGTAGTCTCTATCTTGATCTGTGAATGATAAATAAGTACAACCTAGCAAACATACAATCGCAATGAACAAATTTTTGTTGCACTGGCTTTAAGTTCTACAAACTTCAAAACTATTTGAAGTAACTCTGCAAATAGCACTTTCATTTTGTATCTGTGAATATTTCAGTTCTTGAAAACTACAGAATGATGGCAGGATGTTTGGCTTGACTTGGAAACTGATTTAATTCAGTTCGTTATGTCTCGTCAGTAATTCAATGATAAAGGTATTGCTGTGGCAGCATACTGTGTGCTAAATTGTATAACAGTTTGGGGTACCAGTGAATACCTTGTGGTAAAGAGGCGAACCTCATAGTCCTGGACTGTACAATTTGGAAGTAGCGCAAGAAATGGAACGCTGCTTGCTTTAAATTGTCCATCACCCTCACAGGTGCAAAAGCCCAATGGGCTAGAGTTTGGTGGTTGATGACCGCATAACACGATGCTACCACATTGTTCACGACCAGATTGCCCTCTCTTGTGAGAGGTGCAAACACTCCCGTTTCTCTCGATGAGGTGATATTCACAACTCGTTCTGCCACTATGTTTCCGTTGTTGCTGATCACAAACACTAAATGTCCCGGTTGAACATCACGGGCAAAAATTGCTGTCGATTCCTGAAGACTGGGATCAGATAGGCTCTCTTTTGACATGACGAAAATGAGATGGCTGGGTGTCAGGGTAATCCGAGTCCCACTTTCTGTGATTAGAATCTGGTATGGTCTTATCTGGGAATCGTCCCTGTCGAGAAAGAAAACCACTTGACTGAACTGCAGCGCTCCATCTGAATCGATTACGAGAACTTTGTCACCTGGTGATAGTTCAGACATCTTTTTTGCTCCCTTCGGTGTCTCAACCACACTGTCCCTATGGAAACAGCCTCCAGATCTCGCAGCATCTGCAGACTCTGTAAAGATGAAAAAAATGCTTAAAAAACATTTCAATAATCTGTGTTTACAAAAGAGACAGAGAGAATAATTACTTTCGTATAGCACTAATAACTACCCTCCAGGTGGTTAAAATCCAATACTCACCTTAACACCTAGAATTACAGTCGCAATCATTACTTCACACAGAATGCATTCATCAAACGTAAGATATGGTAACGCATGAATGTTGGTCGTGCTTATCCGTAATGATCTCTCTTTGACAGCACAGATGTGACAAGGCAGCTACGAGATACCAGAAACCACGGAGTTGAATGTTACGTCAATGGTGATGGGGGGGGGGGGGGGGTATTGTAGTTGCAACTGCGGTGCCGCCCCGGTGGTGCAGTGGTCTAAGTGGTGGCTTCAGATCATTCGTCCAAAAAGGGCCCTAGTTCGAATCCCGGTGAGGCATGGTTCTTGTGTTTGTCTTACGGCACTGGCTCTCTCCCTTCCCTGGAACCAGTGTCCCTAAATTAGGGACGGGCGAATCAAACTCAGCCAAGTAGTACGCAATACATCTGCTGTTTTAGTGCTTAATGACTGTAAGTTCTTATATTACTGTGATTTTTCTTTTGAATTAAACCAAACGGTCGGAAAAGTTTACGTTCGGTTCAATTTCCTGCTAAGCAATGAAGAATTCAGGCTAAACTTAGGGGGGAGGTAAATAGTTCCCGTACACTTCCACAATATTTGATCAGCTTTAGATCAGTCAGTGGTTTCCTGAAATTGTTGTACAAATCTTCACAGATGGATTGAGCGTCCCATATAGAGATTTTCCCAGATTATCATTATTCCCCTTTTTTTGGGGTGTATACATACATAGAGATTGATAGTTCACGTATAGCCTGCCTACCCCTTGGTTGTGACCAGGGACGTTGCTTGACTTCGAAATGAGGGTGGGCGAGTATCATTTTCTTGGGGAAAGTTTAATAGCAACTTTGTTTACAAAAAAAAAAAAAAACTGAAAAAGTTTTTAATGCAGGCTGTAAAGGAATCCGTGTGATCCCCTTTCCTCCCCTGGCTGGATACATACTCGTTAATTTTAGAACTGTCTTGAAGTTTTTGCGCTTTTAGAATACAAAATATTCCAAAGTTTAGGGGCAGGAGTTATTAATGTTTCGTTCATCCATTTTTAATGAAACTAGTAAAACCTGAAGAGTTACATAGCTGTATAACAAATATGGCACACTGCCACCAGCACCAGTAGCACGCACTGATTAAATAGCTTTTGTTTGGGAGTTGAACGATCACAGTGGGCAACTCGATGTGCTATAAGCAGTCGTCCGTCCGTAATTTAGGGACACTAATTACAGGGAAGGGAGAGAACCAGTGCCGTAAAAAAAGATACAACATCCATACCTCACCGGAATTCAAACCCAGACTCATCTCGGACGAATGGTCAGAACACCACTTCGACCTCTGTAATACCTAGGCGGCGAAACATTTGGTGGCTAGGAGAAAGGTCTGAAAGCAAATGTTTTCGTTTATTAGGGTTGAGAGGAAGTGAGAACACGCAGACGTTATACCTTCCCCTCCTTAACTCCATTCCTTCAAACCAGTAACCTTGTCTTGCACTCATCTCTTCCAAAGCAGTCCTATTCCTATCCACCCTCTTGTTCGTCTCTGGTCATACTAACACGAAAAAGGCTTAAACTAAGGATTAGGAAGAGAGTAGAACATCTGAAATTTTATATTCTTGTTGATGACAACCTTTCTACGGTGAAGTTAACAACGCCCTTCCCAGGAAGAAATACGGGGCTATACGAAGAAAACCACGAGACTCATTATCACTTGGAAAAATCAAGATTATATTTTAAAGTTGAAAAAATTGATAAAGAACACATCTTGAACTGGATGGGCAACAGAAATTTCAGTGTGGGCTGTAGTCTACCCTTGCGTCCCTTTCCGCTGGCAAGACATCTTTGAGACATCTTACATTTCGGTTAACGCTATTTTGACTGCTGGTTCCTAAGTCACGTGACTGAGGCGAATTTTTGAGACAGGGATTACGACCAGTGTTGCATTCAGAGTTTTTTCCTAGGGGGGGGACTGAAACTTGTTGACAAGTCTCAGTCCCCCCACACACACACACACACAATTGTGTTATATACACATAATCACAATTTTGTTATTTATATATACGTACATTGACACACATAAAATTTCTAAACAAAGTATAAAAATTTTCTTATGCTCGTATATCGCAAATGCCTATTCCAAAAAATTACACATACAAATGATTAAAAATGTAAAAATGTTATACCTTTGCTTTAATTCAGTAACGCACCGCGGATTTCACCATGCGGTGGTGTAAAATATTGAGTATGCTAGTAAGATAACGCTGTGCTGGAGAAAATCCCCCACTCCCTACATTAAGAGTAGTAAAAATGTCCTCGCCTTACTACATGCTGTTTCTGATTATTAAGGGATCATTACAGCGTTACCTGAAAACGTATATGGTGTAAACCATTCCCCTGCCATTTGGTTTCAGCCCCTTTAGATTATTAGATAAGCACATGGTAAAAAAAACAAAAAAACTAACTAACTGTTTGTGTGTGTGGATGTCAGTTTTAAGTGTCTTTCTTTAAATTTATAACGAGGAACAATACACCAATTAAGTAGTAAATAGTAACGCTGTACTAGTGATCCGATTTATTGGCGTAGAAAATAAACACATAAGCGTTTCCAAGCTTTCGCACATCAACCAGATAGCTTTTTCAAGGAAGTTAGACAACTAACTTCCTTGAAAAACTTCCTTTTTTTTTTTTTTTTTTTGGTTGGAGGTTTAACGACCACCGTGAGCAACTCAATGGGCTATAAGCAGTCGCCCGTCCCTAATTTAGGGTCACTGGTTCCAGGGAAGGGAGAGAGCCAGTGCCGTAAGACAAACACAACATCCATGCCTGACCGGGATTCGAACCCGGACCCCTTACGGACGAATGATCAGAGGCCAGCGCCTTAGACCACTGCGCCACCGGGGCGGCAAAAAAAAACACTTCCTTGAAAAAGCCATCTGGTTGATGTGCGAAAGCTTGGAAACGCTTATGTGTTTATTTCCTATGCCAATAAATCGGACCACTAGTACAGCGTTACTATTTACTGTCTTTCTTTATGTTTTTTATTTTTTTGTTACAGGGCGTAGATCACCCACCACCAGGAAAAAAAAAACCTTTTTATGGGAACAATTTCTCATAATTTGCCATTGTGAAAAATTAGGTAGCAAATATTTTGTTGTATTAGAAGCCCTAACATCACGTTAGTTACACTGAGGCTTAACCGTATACATGGAAAGTCGGCATACAGAAGACTGAAACAAAGATGAATCCCAGCCTCCAAAATATGATAATTTGCTATTGTTAAAAATTAGGTAGCTAATATTTTGTTGTATTCGAAGCACTAACGTCACGTTAGCTACACTGAGGCTTAACCTTATACATGGAAAGTCGGCATACAGAAGACTGAAACAAAGATGAATCCCAGCCTCCAAAATATGATAATTTGCTATTGTTAAAAATTAGGTAGCTAATATTTTGTTGTATTCGAAGCACTAACGTCACGTTAGCTACACTGAGGCTTAACCTTATACATGGAAAGTCGGCATACAGAAGACTGAAACAAAGATGAATCCCAGCCTCCAAAATATGATAATTTGCTATTGTTAAAAATTAGGTAGCTAATATTTTGTTGTATTCGAAGCACTAACGTCACGTTAGCTACACTGAGGCTTAACCGTATACATGGAAAGTCGGCATACAGAAGACTGAAACAAAGATGAATCCCAGCCTCCAAAATATGATAATTTGCTATTGTTAAAAATTAGGTAGCAAATATTTTGTTGTATTAGAAGCTCTAACATCACGTTAGTTACACTGAGGCTTAACCTTATACATGGAAAGTCGGCATACAGAAGACTGAAACAAAGATGAATCCCAGCCTCCAAAATATGATAATTTGCTATTGTTAAAAATTAGGTAGCTAATATTTTGTTGTATTCGAAGCACTAACGTCACGTTAGCTACACTGAGGCTTAACCTTATACATGGAAAGTCGGCATACAGAAGACTGAAACAAAGATGAATCCCAGCCTCCAAAATATGATAATTTGCTATTGTTAAAAATTAGGTAGCTAATATTTTGTTGTATTCGAAGCACTAACGTCACGTTAGCTACACTGAGGCTTAACCTTATACATGGAAAGTCGGCATACAGAAGACTGAAACAAAGATGAATCCCAGCCTCCAAAATATGATAATTTGCTATTGTTAAAAATTAGGTAGCTAATATTTTGTTGTATTCGAAGCACTAACGTCACGTTAGCTACACTGAGGCTTAACCTTATACATGGAAAGTCGGCATACAGAAGACTGAAACAAAGATGAATCCCAGCCTCCAAAATATGATAATTTGCTATTGTTAAAAATTAGGTAGCAAATATTTTGTTGTATTAGAAGCTCTAACATCACGTTAGTTACACTGAGGCTTAACCTTATACATGGAAAGTCGGCATACAGAAGACTGAAACAAAGATGAATCCCAGCCTCCAAAATATGATAATTTGCTATTGTTAAAAATTAGGTAGCTAATATTTTGTTGTATTCGAAGCACTAACGTCACGTTAGCTACACTGAGGCTTAACCTTATACATGGAAAGTCGGCATACAGAAGACTGAAACAAAGATGAATACCAGCCTCCAAAATATGATAATTTGCTATTGTTAAAAATTAGGTAGCTAATATTTTGCTGTATTCGAAGCACTAACGTCACGTTAGCTACACTGAGGCTTAACCGTATACATGGAAAGTCGGCATACAGAAGACTGAAACAAAGATGAATCCCAGCCTCCAAAATATGATAATTTGCTATTGTTAAAAATTAGGTAGCAAATATTTTGTTGTATTAGAAGCTCTAACATCACGTTAGTTACACTGAGGCTTAACCTTATACATGGAAAGTCGGCATACAGAAGACTGAAACAAAGATGAATCCCAGCCTCCAAAATATGATAATTTGCTATTGTTAAAAATTAGGTAGCTAATATTTTGTTGTATTCGAAGCACTAACGTCACGTTAGCTACACTGAGGCTTAACCTTATACATGGAAAGTCGGCATACAGAAGACTGAAACAAAGATGAATCCCAGCCTCCAAAATATGATAATTTGCTATTGTTAAAAATTAGGTAGCTAATATTTTGTTGTATTCGAAGCACTAACGTCACGTTAGCTACACTGAGGCTTAACCTTATACATGGAAAGTCGGCATACAGAAGACTGAAACAAAGATGAATCCCAGCCTCCAAAATATGATAATTTGCTATTGTTAAAAATTAGGTAGCTAATATTTTGTTGTATTCGAAGCACTAACGTCACGTTAGCTACACTGAGGCTTAACCTTATACATGGAAAGTCGGCATACAGAAGACTGAAACAAAGATGAATCCCAGCCTCCAAAATATGATAATTTGCTATTGTTAAAAATTAGGTAGCTAATATTTTGTTGTATTCGAAGCACTAACGTCACGTTAGCTACACTGAGGCTTAACCTTATACATGGAAAGTCGGCATACAGAAGACTGAAACAAAGATGAATCCCAGCCTCCAAAATATGATAATTTGCTATTGTTAAAAATTAGGTAGCTAATATTTTGTTGTATTCGAAGCACTAACGTCACGTTAGCTACACTGAGGCTTAACCTTATACATGGAAAGTCGGCATACAGAAGACTGAAACAAAGATGAATCCCAGCCTCCAAAATATGATAATTTGCTATTGTTAAAAATTAGGTAGCTAATATTTTGTTGTATTCGAAGCACTAACGTCACGTTAGCTACACTGAGGCTTAACCTTATACATGGAAAGTAGGCATACAGAAGACTGAAACAAAGATGAATCCCAGCCTCCAAAATATGGTGATGTATTGCAGTGCAAACATCTCTACTCTGTAGAATTAGCTATTTATGGCGGTAGTAGTTCGAGAGTGCTTGAAAAACTGCCCCTTCAGCGAGGTCTGTTTAACGTTTTATTGAAGGATGATAGAAATTTCAGATTGATGTCCGTGTGGATGTGTTTTTTTTTTTAATACTATAATATTTTTCATTTTCTTGCGTTTTTTCTTTTAATTAATTTCTCCAAATATTCAGCAATAAGCGAAAACAATTAGATTAAATATAAAGAGATATCGTCCAAAATCTTACGGAGGGGGGGGTGCTCACGGATTTTCGGGGGGGCTAAGCACCCCCGAGAAGATGCCTGAATACAGCACTGATTACGGCTCATATACCTCTGCCTCGATAAATCGTGATTGAAGGTTAAAACATTGAACGACAAGGACTGAAGGACGGTGCCTTAAACATTAGCAATTGTTTATGTGTTAGCTACAAGCTGACGAAAGCGCATATCACTCGAATATTCAGTTCTACCGATACATGCAAAAAATCACCGATCTTCGATCGTAATGTCTTATAACAAATTACGATTTAGTAGATGTTGCATTCTGACATGAAGAAAAGATAATCGTTAAGATAAAAATGATGAATTTAATGTTGACTCAGAACAGACGCAGTGCTAACAGAATTTTGTTCACATTTTTCGTCCGTGTACGTTCCCCCGCCCATTGGGGCAGTGCTCTAACCGCTGGCTCCTGACCATTCGTCCGAGATGGGTCCGGGTTCGAATCCTGGTGAGGCATGGATGTTGTGTTTGTCTTACGGCACTGGCTCTCTCTCCCTTCCCTGGAAACAATGACCCTAAATTAGGGACGGGCGACTGCTTATAGCCCATCGAGTTGCTCACGGTGGTCGTTAAACCTCCAATAAAAAAAAAAAAAAAGGTAGTAAATTCATGCAATGCATTGATTATGATACGTTTTCCAACATATAAGAAATCATTACTCAAGTTATGATGATAATGGCTGTGGAAAAAATCTCGCTCCTTTGCCCTGACCTTTGACCCCATTTCGATGATATTCAACAGAATTGGTTCAGTATACTTCCGGAACAACATACTGAAGTTTTGTTGCAATAGAAGCATTTTTAGTCAAGTTATGAGGATAATGGCTGTGGAATAAATCTCGCTTCTGTGTCCTGACCTTTGACCCCATTTCGATGATATTCAACACAACCGGTTCAGTGCATCTTCGGAACAACATGATTAAATTTTGTCGCAATCGAAGCAGTTTTACGTAAGTTATGACGCATAAGAGCACATGAACGGATCCTGCTCCTATGTCCTCACCTTTGACCCCATTTCATCCATTTTCAATAGGGTTTGTTCCGAGGTTGTTCCCCACAACATACTAAAATTTCATCGAAATCGAACCATTTTTACGTAAGTTATGGCGCGTAAGGGCAATGGAATGGATACCGCTCCTATGTCCTGACCTTTGACCCCATTTAATCCATTTTGAACAGGGTTTGTTCCGAGGTAGTCCCCTACCACATACTAAATTTCATCGAAATCGAACCATTTTTACGCAAGTTATGACGCATAAGGGTAATGGAATGGGTCTTGCTCCTATGTCCTGACCTTTGACCCCATTTTGTCCATTTTTAATAGGGTTCGTCCCCAGGTGGTCCCCTACCACATACTGAAATTTCATCGAAACCGAACCATTTTTACGCGAGTTACCGTGCGGACGGACAGACGGACAAAACTGGAGCATATTCGCTTCTTCAACTTACGGTTGGAAAGCGTAAAAAAAAAGTAAGCGTACAAGCTGGTCCCAAGACCGAGCTCGGAATAAACCATATAGTCGTCGTCCTGCCTGTCTTAAGATGCTGGTTCTGTCCTTACCCTGGAAATAATGACTCAAAATTAGAGACGGACAACTCTTATAGATTTAGATGCTTATGGGGGGGGGGGGGTCGTTAAACACCGAGAATAAGAATCTGAAGTAAATCTTACTCTTGTTTATTTAGATATCGGTGCTTGACAAAGACACCCTTGCTTCTAAATACTCCAGCAAATCCAGGTCATTCTATCTTCATCCATGAATTACAAGTGTTCCAACAGTATTAACACAATTCCTTGTTTACAGTTATGATCTTTAAAATCAATGCCGATTTTAAAATTCGTAATAAAGGTGCTCATCACCATAGCGCCATTTTCATCTGAGATGACCATGAAGTTGAATTTATTGTTTGAACTTTTTCTTTTGAAAAGTTATGTGCGTGGCATGGTTATAGTTGCCAGAAGAGATATCTTCTGCTGATGGGTCCTTGAAATCATGAAATCAGAGAGGGCGCTAAAGTTTCGATGCTGTTGCTGTAAGATATGCTCATAGATATATGTGCTTTTCTTTCCGTGCAGTGTAGTAATTTCACTAAAATTTTACCGAAGAATCTCTTTTTTTCTTTTCATCCTGCAGTTATACTAAAAGTGATTAATGTCATGTATAGATAGATATAAGTGAATATTCTTCCTGATGGTGTCTTTTCCCGAAGCTTCATCATCTTTATTCGGGAAATGCATAATCTCGCATTGAATGTACGTGTCACAAGGCTGGTTAGTACAAATACATTATTTTACGTAAATTTGCTCCGTAATTATTGGGATTTTTATCCAATCATCGTACAGAATCCTGTTCTGATCCTGCTGCAACTCTTATCTGGATCAATACATGACACAAAATGTTTAATTGGATGTCACGTGATACTCTGTACTTTGGCCTAATCTTCCCATGATAAAGGTAACATAACTTTTGGAAAAAACAAACAAACAAAAACAACCCACCCAATTTCAATAATTTTAGACAAAATGCGATGATATATAAAAAACTAAAAAAAAAAAAAAGTGGCATACTTAACTAAATAATTACTGAGTGGCTGCCAACTTGATTTAGGACAAGTAAAAATAATTTCATTCTTTCCTCCTTGCCTCATCTGTCGGCACAAAAAATACGAGTAGTTACCTTTTGTTTACAGGGCCTGTAATCACTGAAGCATGCAGGTACGAAACACGTTCTCAACGTTACATTTACTCGTATTATTACTACTTTTCATGACGCATCTAATAAATAAATCGCCTTTTCAATCGCTAATCCACCAAACACACCATAGAAAAACATGCTAATGTTACGAAATCACAGCATCGAAACTCGCAGAAGCGCCATCTCTCTGTTTTATGAAAAGGGGGAACTGAAATTTAAACTGTGAGGTACAATATCTCTTCTAGGCACTATAGCATGACGTTGCACCTTATCGCCACGATGTTTCGAATTTTGTTTCATAAGTTGAAAATTTATGGTATTTTCCTACGTAATTTTAAGAGCTCACGGTGTATTTTAACACCCCTTTCCCTCCTTTTTAACGCTGTTTGAGTAAACTGTTCTCAGCGTTTAACCGCTTTCATCTCTGAACTAAAAAAAAAAGAAAAAAAAAGAGAAGAATGTTTCAAGTGGAAACTTAATGGCAGCCTCGTGATTATTATTTCTGTGGCATGCCCTATCCTTAAAATCGATTTTTGCGGTCCTCCAATGATGATTAAAATCGACGGAGGGTGGCGAAAGATAATGGTCAAACGGGGCAGGGGGAAGGCATGACCTGCTAGGTAGATTAAAATCTCTATTTTTCGCTTAAATCCGTCCCACGAAGAAAAAGTTGCAGGAACTAGATGGCAAATCACGCTGGGGATCGGGTAAGGAGAGTCAGGTGGAGGTGTGGGTCAAAGTGAGGGTTTCGTAAGCGGGACAACACCCAACACTAAGAGAAAGATGAGAGATGATGGGCCGTCAAGCCGCGACCAATGAGCACCGCGGGAGGCCGATGATTGCCACGTGGTCTATTACCCACGAAATGATTGGGAGAATCAATTTCAACAATCCCGTTGGTCAGTGTACCACATGAAAAATGGCTGCCAACAGCATTTGATGCCATCACTAATTTAGTGCCTCTCTTTTTCTTTTTGCGTTACAGAATGGTTTACATAGATTTCGTAACATCAGCAATGCCTATCGACGCCTCCATTGTGTCCCATTTTATATAATATTATTTCCATTTACTTTACTGTTTCAGCTAAATTAATTAAAAGCATTCAAAACAGCAACGCAGGCACTGTAAAAGAAAAAGGGTGCATGGATTCCGTTTTCCAATTTAAGCGGTTAAAACACATGGCGAGTGCAACGATTTAAAATTTTAGGAAACCTGGATAAACGTATCTGAATTTTTCGAATTCACAGAAATTTTGTTGATATAAAAATAATATTTTGTTAAATTTAGTGTTAGAATGTTAATGGTGGGAGTCCTCTGAGCAAATGTCGGAGAGAGTAGTTGTAAGACACTACTTTCGAAATTATAGTTTAAAAAGATGATATTCATTGTCAGGTTGCAAACTACAATTCATCAACAGCCTTATGACATAGAATATTAAAAAAAAAAGATAAAAAAATGACGTAAGCTAAAATTGCGAAAAATCGTAACTTTTAAATGCCATTTTCGTACCCGTGGTATATGTACAGTACGTACCTTAAAACTTTGTTTTACTGGAGATAACGTCATCATCGTTGTATAAAATCCATATGAACTGAAATTTTTGGCAAAAGTTGTGCCAAACGAGTCAACCCCCCCCGCCCCTACGATGACGTAAGCTAAAATTGCGAAAAATCGTAACTTTTAAATGCCATGTTCGTACCCGTGGTATATGTACAGTATGTACCTTAAAACTTTGTTTTACTGGAGATAACGTCATCATCGTTGTATAAAATCCATATGAACTGAAATTTTTGGCAAAAGTTGTGCCAAACGAGTCAACCCCCCCCCCCTACGATGACGTAAGCTAAAATTGCGAAAAATCGTAACTTTTAAATGCCATGTTCGTACCCGTGGTATATGTACAGTATGTACCTTAAAACTTTGTTTTACTGGAGATAACGTCATCATCGTTGTATAAAATCCATATGAACTGAAATTTTTGGCAAAACTTGCGCCAAACGAGTCCCCCCCCCAGTTCTTGAATCGTCACCCACTGCAGCTGGTGCTAAGAAAGGCTCCGAAATGAGATGATCTTCAGCAAGGATTTACGCAGTAGCGGCATTTCTTTCAGTCATACATATGGGTATAACACCCCCTCCATGAAAAAAAGCTGATATAGTGCGCTTAACACATATTCGCTACCCCGGTGACGCAGTGGTCTAAGTGATGGCTTCTGACCGTTCGTCCGAGATGTGACAGGATACGAATCCCGGTGAGGCATGGATGTTGTGTTTGTCTTACGGCACTGTCTCTCTCCCTTCCCTGGAACCAGTAGCCCTAAATTAGGGACGAGCGACTGCTTATAGCCCATCTAGGCCGCTGATGGCCTAGTAGTCAACGTTCGTGACTACCACGGAAGAACCTCAGATTCGATTTCGGGCCGGTACAGACGCTCGAACCACTAAATATCCGCCGTGCGTCGGATGGGCACCTTAAGCCGTCGGACTCCGGGTACTGCCCCCCGGTAATAAATAACAGCATCTTCCTCCCCCTTTCTGCCTCGCTTCCGAGTCACTTTCCTATCGGGCGCTCTAGCCGAAATCTCCTATAGCTTCCTATTTCTAAGGGTTGTTTAAGACCTATGGTCAAACACTCACTTCCTAAAATCCTCTACATATGATCTGATCTGATGATCTGCTTATAGCCCATCGAGATGCTCGCGGCAGTTGTTAAACCTTCAAGCAAAAAAAAAAAAAAAAAAAATTATGATATACATATAAGTGCTTGGAATCGAATACGTGAGCAACCTTGGGGTATGAACTGTCGAGTGCAGCGATAGGACGTCATTAGGTCTTAGAGAGTTTGTTTAGATGATTCATTGCGGTGAAGAACAATAGGGAGATTAGAAGCAGGAAAATCTCAAGCTGAAGTGGCCAGATGGTTAAATGTAAAATGATCCGCGGTCTGAAAACATTTCTAGAAGATCTGGGTAAAGACGTTGTTCTTCTCAGGGTGTTTCCAGTAGGTTTGGTCCAACTTTAGGAACATGTTTTACTGAGCATCGTGGTGAAAGAAGTTACCCTGAACATCGGGTCAGAAAAATTTCCCTCTCAAATTTATTATAGCACATATTGAGAGTGCAAGTAAGAAAGCCTGTAACGTTAATTAGTTTTTACCTCGGGTATTACAACATACTGTAAGAAATAGGTGAGAAGAATTATGTTTATATACTGTTATGGAGATTTAATTTTAGAATTTAGGCAAATATATTAAATCTCATTTCGCAACTTTTATTTCACTTTAGTGCTCCTTTTCCTTTGTTTCCACGATGCGTGAGAGAGAATTTTTGCTTTTTTATCCCGCATTAAAACATCGGAAGCACGGTTGATTTAGAGATGCCAGTTTGTCTCATTTTAGAGCGTGCGCCTTTGTATTTTCGTAGACGGATTATAGTATTTTGCTCGTTTGATCCTTTGCCTTCTTCATTTCAAAGCAGCCGACTGAAGGCAGGCGCAAGACCTCTTCATTTTTACCTTGATGCTTTGTATTAGCCGATGCCGGCGTGTTTTTCCCATGGGGCTTCGTGAGAGTTTGATGGAAAAAAAGGGGATGGGGGCTAGGGAGTCGCTTCTAGGATTTGAACGCGATTAGTCGGAAGGTGGAG
Source organism: Macrothele yani (assembly GCA_039090855.1). NCBI lineage: Eukaryota > Metazoa > Arthropoda > Arachnida > Araneae > Macrothelidae > Macrothele > Macrothele yani. Next base: position 143,098,428 of record CM077008.1, on the reverse strand, counting down.
AGGAGGAAATGCCTCAGGTGTTGGGGAGCAATTCTCAATCCGACGGGGGTATGAAGTTTTTCTCCGCAAGGGCAGAAAGGATACGGGAGAAAATGACCGATAACAGGATTTAGGGAAGGAATTTTGAGTTTCAGAGGAACACCGAGGAAAGATTTACAGAGCTGATGGACAACCTTTCTGCGATTAAGCAAAGAAAAGAATAAAGTGTTTCATAAGAGTTTTAAAAGGATTGCGAAGAATTACTAGTTATATGTATTTTATTGTCTTTCAACCACGCAAGACTTGGAAGTTAACATAATCACGTAACATAAATGGTTTCCATAAATTAAGGAACAAAATGAAATTTTGTGATGTTTCGGGTACTGTAAAGAATTTTCAGTCGTAATTTACGAAAAACATATCTTTCAAATTACATGTACAAAACAAGAAAAATTACTAATTAAAGAATAAACAGCAAGTAAGTATATACAAGGCATGCTTAAATTAAAAAAAACAATAATAATCCCAAAACATGTTCAAAACGAGATAGCCAAAGTAAATCAGTATGGAGTGTGGTCACTAGTCACCCCTCACAGCAGTCACAGCTTTTTTTTTTTTTTTTTTTTTTTTTTGGTCGGAGGTTTAACGACCACCGTGAGCAATGGGCTATAAGCAGTCGCCCGTCCCTAATTTAGGGTCACTGGTTCCAGGGAAGGGAGAGAGCCAGTGCCGTAAGACAAACACAACATCCATGCCTCACCGGGATTCGAACCCGGACCCCTTACGGACGAATGATCAGAGGCCATCGCTTAGACCACTGCGCCACCGGGGTGGCCAGCTTCTTTTCATTCTCACAATGGGAGTGCCCAGAAGATATCTCCGCAATAACGGCCATTGTTCTATCAAGGCGTTTCGTAGGAGAAGGTTGAAGGGCTGCAACACATCTGCCTAAAGCATCCCAAGCATGCTTGCTCAGTAAGGTTCATGTCAGGGAAACGAGCTGGACACTCCACGCGATAGACGTTCGTAATGAGAGTGCCCAGAAGCGTCCTGGCAATAACGACCGTTGTTTCACCAAAGCGCTTCAAAGGTCCTGCTGGTTTTGGGAAGGGGGCTGAAGTTCTGCAAAACGTCTGTCTAAAGCATTTCAAGCATCCAGTAAGATTCGGGTCATAGGAATGAGCTAGCCCATCCATATGGTTGATGGTGTTCTCAACAGATTGGCCAAAAATTCTGGCTCAGTGAAGTGTTACAGGGCTTGGAGCTGAGTTCTATTACAGCACCCTGTGTGGAGGGTTCGTTTGATTTTGCTCAGCTGTAAGTTCGGTATCGGTGGTATAATCCGTAATTCTCCCAACTGGAGCAGATAAATACAATACAAAGCATAGAAAAGTGAATCGACTGAGGCTAAATTTTGCATTGAGGAAAACGTTTATTCAGATGTTACGGGAAATGTCATCAAGCTTTTGTCCGTCATTTTCGTGCTTTCATTCTTTTAGTTCTCCCTCAGTATTCTACACCGCCGAAAAACCCTTTATCTCTCTCCGGCCATCCAAACTTCTTCCTTCATCCGTTCCGACCAACCCCCGAGGTTTTTCTGAGCTTCCTAAAAATATTAACCTCCTCTCTCGACTTTTTGCCACCGAGTCTCCCCTCTCATACACGGAGAGAAAAACCCCCCTTGGTCCGTCTAATTCCAAGAAAGCGCAGCCACGCCTTCACCCTCAAAACTCTTGTTCTAAATTGCTTAGCTTCCCTCTCTGCTGCGACGCGTGGGAAAGGAAAATACATTGCCTCTCGTCCAAATGGCGGGAAATGAAATAAAATGACTACAACTCACCATCTCTAAAAATGGCCACAGAATCTCGCTTCTGATAAATATGGAAGCCCCGGTTACAGAAGATGTTTATTATCGTCCTGTATGATAAAATGATCTCCAGTTGTTTCTGCATAGGCCTAACAAAGTGTTCTACGGAGGGTGAGTCGAAAGTTGTGCAACATTTGGATCACTTTATGTCTTTATGCGTATCTTTACGACGAAAGCTGACCAGCATTCAAAGTATAGGCCATCGTGTTGCATCGTCTTTAGCCATCTGTATGCCAGTTCTTCGACTCCGCGGCGGTCTTTCGAGGCGAAGAACTCCTTCACCCGAGCTGCCACCTCCTCTTGGTTGTTGAAGTGCCACCCGCGAAGGAAGTTGGCCATGGATCGGAACAAGTATTAATCTAACGGTGCAATCTCCGGACTATATGCTGGGTGTGGCATCAGTTTGATGTCCTCAAGGTCCTGAAGTTTTGCCCAGGTCGCTCGCGCTGTATGAAACCGACCGTTGTCCTGCTGTAGGAGAGCGCGCTTTCTGTTCACCAGTACCGAGTACTTCTCCTCTAAAACGGCATACATCTGTTCCAGCTGTTCAGAGTAGAGGTTGGCGTTGATGGTCCGACTGTCTGGAATAAATTCGTAATGGATTATCCACTCGAAGTCCCACCAGACGCAAAGTATCACCTTGTACTTGAAGCGCCCATGTTTGTTAATAGGTTCTGGAAGCTGACCAGGGCTCAACCACCGCCGTTGTGTGTTATGATTACAGAAATAGAGCCACTTTTCATCACACGTAACAATTCTCTTGACGAAACGTACATCACGGAGGTTTCCTAGAGGTTTCGTGCACACTTCCACTCGGCGGTTTGCTTCAGCTAGCGTCATTTCGTGAGGGACAATGCGGAAGCTTCTGTACACTTTGCCGAGGTCCTGAAGGTGACGAACCACGATGGTCTGCGATATGTCCAGCTCGCCTGATAATCTCCGAGTGCTGATTGTCGGATTTGCCTCTACGGCCTGGCGCACGGCCTCCGAATCCACGGTTTGCGGCCTAACTGACCTTGGCTGATCGCCGAGATATCGGTCATCTAAGAAAAATTTCGTGAACTATCTGGTTGCGGTGCTGTGGTGCACGGAACCTTCCCCTTTCACATGACAAATGTTTCGTGTTTCTTGAGCAGCATTATGGCCAAGTTCAAACTTGAAAAGCAAACGCTCCCTAATTAGCCGGTTGTGGCTGTTCATCTACAACTACATACAGAAGGCCGACATGCAATGCTGTTCACAGCAAGCACTACTACTTTATATCCCTTTCGACTGACTGCAGCGCGCGACTTGAACTAATTTAAACACGTGACATACCCGTCGCAGTACACGCGCTTATGCAACTACTGCAAAACTTTCGACTGACCCTTTGTAGGATCTCAACCTTTTAAATCTGAGCATTCGTAGAGCTGGTTTGAAGTAGGCAGAATTTATACCACAAGTATTAATTCAGGTAAACGCCATAATTCTTTAAACATCAGGGAAAGGGGCATCGATGGTGCATGGTAGTGTCATTGTGGGGACAGACATGACATACCACCAACATGTGTCCCTTCCTAAGACGTTTAAAGGATGATGGCGTGTCCCTGGTTCTTTCGAGATAAGTCTTCGTCTGGGGTCCCTGTAGAGAGCAAATCTAGACTCGCCTGTAAAAAGTCAGCACCATTTATCATCAGTCCAGTTGACATGACTGTGATACCAATTGAGACGATTTCTTTTACGATGAGAAGTGAGGAGTTGCACATGAAGGGTCTCCTAGCATAAAGACCCGTCTTGTTGCGGGGGTTTTACTCTTCCTGTTTGTGTTGATTTTAATTGCTTAATTGCAACTCTTTGTATATAAAGATATATCACGAATAAAGCAGTAAATGCACTTGTGGCATTAAATTCTATTCTTTGTTGTGAGCTAATGCTTATTATGCTGGTTGTTCTGGAATTGGTTTCAGTTATGCAATTTATTACTATTACTTTAATTTCAACTTCAACTATTACGCTACTAGTTTATTTATGTATTCGTCGTCCTTTGCCTCATCCAATTCTCTTTTTTGCTCCAAGGGACACGTCCGCTGTCTCCTAACTTCATCTCGATCTCCGTGTCCAACCAGCTTTGATTCCTTCTTTTCGAATCCCTTTTCGCTGTCCTTGACTTAAGAAAAGGCACTGTGTCATTACGAAGGCGGTGTCTGGGTACGTTTTGGTTCACCCTGTAACTGTTTCTGAAGGCTGCTGAAGGCAAAGTTAAAAGAGTGCAATAAGTGAAAGAGTGCCTCTAACATACAAAGTTCTACCGCTCAAGGAAATGCAGTTTAAACTCCTAGTGATAATTATTGCCCGCTGATAGCATCTTGACCAGGGCCTGATTTACGATTAGGCGTGCAAGGCCCGGGCCCAGGGCACCGTATTTTAGGATGGGGGGGGGGCAGAATATCAATGGAAAAAAAAGTTGTTTTTTATTAATTAATTATTATAAGCAACACTATAAAAAAGCAACACTGTGGTAAGGGTCTGAATAACTAACTTGATCTTAGCCACTTAACTCTGATGATTGTTCCCTTTTTTATGTCATATGTGCATATGTGTATATACAGAGTATATGCATTACACACACACGCACGCACGCACACACACTCACACACAACTTACTTTTTGGTCTTCAAAATCACAAATGCATTGATTGCTTGGAAAAATCAGAACCTATAGGGAAATTCTAAAAATTGATTTATATGGAGTCCATTTAATTTCAAATGTGAGTAATGGATTAGGCAGGAAAAGCACTGCGATTATAAATGTCCTATATGTACTATACACCTCTCGAGAGAGGTTTTTGCATTGCTAAGACACTTTGTAGAATCTATTTCATATTGTAAGGTATCATATTTCAAAATTGCTTGGGTCTAAAATAAGTGAATTAACGAGCTGAATAATGTGCTTTTTATGAGTGCGAGAATAATCCAGTTATGCATGACTTCTCAAATCTAAGTGTCATTCCTCTGCTAATAGAATTATTCTACTATAATATTAAACACATCACAGGTGAATAATCAGGAACTTCACTTTGCCCTCCAAAAAATCAGTCTGTACCAAGTCTAAATAATGTTCATCATTTAAAAATAAAATTAAAAGTGGGTGAATAACTTATCATCTGTTGAATTATTACATAATTAAATGCGAAAATCGCAATACTAAACTATTAAATAATGTTTTACTTGCCCGTCTAAGTGCGAATTTCCTTGCTAATATTAAGATTTAATAAAAGAAGATATTATTTCCTATTTCTTCCCGCACAGTGTCCCTTTTATTAAATCAACTTCTAAATTAATTGATAATATTTAGTGGCGACAAATGGACTTACTCTTTCAAGAATGTGGGCTAGTGGTGGAGGAGGGGGGGGCATCATCTTGTGCTGTGCCTAGGGCCTGATTCTGTGTAAATCGGGCCCTGATCTTGCCTGCAGTCATGAAGAAATTTCCTTATTCTACTGTTAAGTGATCATAAAAAAAAAGAATTCTATTCTGTTCTTGGAAGCGAATGATTTTCAGATTCTCCGCAACAGTACATAACTATGAAGCATCCTGTGCACCGTGGAACGAGATGCAAAAGATCCGAACGCAGTTGGGTAAGCGTGGTCTACAGATCTTTCGAAAATACGTATCCCGAGGGAGAGCGGAAATAAAAGGGAGTTAGTTGTTCTGGGGATGGTCAATAGCCTGAGATATGCAGTTACGAGAAAGTGAACCTAAGGTGCCGCCCCCGGTGGCGCAGTGGCATAAGCGTTCATCCGAGATGGGTCTGGGTTTGAATCCAGTGAGGCGTGAATGTTGTAGTTGTCTTACGGCACAGGCTCCCCTTCTTCCCTGGAACAGATGGCCCTCAATTAATTACGGGTGACTGCTTATAGCCCACCAAGTTGTTCACGGTGGTCGTTAAACATCCAAATGAAGTCATAAAAAAAGAGGCTGGCGCGAAAATGGGACGCGGCCAAACATTTTGAGTATTCTACCGTTCCCGCTGGAAGTACTAATTAATGTACATCAATGAGCCATCCCATTATGACCACCCCCAACCTAGAGAAATGAACACGCCTGGAGGCCGAACGGTGGCGCAGGTGAAGTTCACAGAGCAGGATATATATATAACCAGAGGACCGACTTTCGGTTAGTAGAGTGTTCAGAGTCAGAATGGAAAAACTACCGATTTATCGGAGTTTGATAAATGACAAATTGTGATGACACGAGGCCTCGGAACTACGATCTCGGAAACGGCGCGGCTTGTGGGTTGTTCACGCGCCTCTATAGTGAGTACATATCAAAACTGGTGCACAGATGGCCAAACGACGAACCGGGGCGTCCAGTCGTGTGTCGTCCGCTGCTCATTGATGCCAGAGGGGAGCGGAGACTGTCGCGCATCGTTCACAGCGACCGCAGGGCCACAGTGCGACAAATCACCCGCGGCTACAACAGTGGTGATCAGGGCAATGTGTCACAGCACACAGTTCTTCGCAGCCATCTGCGTATGGGCCTGCGTAGCCGAAGACCCAGCCGGGTCCCCATGCTCACTGAACGTCATCGCCAACAAGGCATGAAATGGGTCGAAGATCATCGAGATTGTACCGTGGATGATTGAAAGAAAGTGGCTTGGTCTGAAGAAATCAAAATTCCTGGTGCATCACGTTGAGGGCCGAGCGCGGATACGCCGATTACCAACGGAGGCTATGGCACCTGGATGCGCTGTTGGGCGGAAACAGGCCAGCGGCGGCAATGTAATGCAGTGGGGGATATTTTTTTAGGACACTTTAAGCCCCATAATCCCAATCGCACAATCCCTGACAGCTGTCAGGTATCTGAACATCGTTGCGGACCAAGTTCACCCATTCATGGCAACTGTGTTCCCTGCTGGTGGCGGCCATTACCAACAGGATAAAGCGCCACGCCACTCTGTCAGAATCGCCAAGGAGAGGTTCGAGGAACAGGCTGGTGACTTTCTGTTAATGTCCTGGCCTCCAGATTTACCTAGCACCCAATCAGACATTTCTGGTTAGCCTTGGAGAAGCGGGTTCGTGCTAAATCACCACCACCACTCCGAAATGTATGGGAACTGGAGGACCTGCTGTTGACATTATGGTATCAGATTCCTCCAGGATACCTATCGCTACCTCATCGAAACAATGCCTTTCCAAGTGGCCGCTGTTTTGCGGTCTGAAGGGGGTCCTACATTATGAGCAGCCGCACGACCATGGTAACCCATGGAATGAAGTTCTTTGCGAATGGTACGTGTACATACTGAGGTTCCAGCATTTTTACTCACCTGTACACTAAGGTCTTGTGCAATACTCCGTCGATTAGCTGTAACGACTCTCTTGAGGCTTCGACATCCACTACCACTGATTTTCTTTCGTCTGCCGGCACGTTTTGCTCCTTCAGGCACGCTATGTGTCTTCCACTTATTCGATACATCCACAACAGTTGACTTCGGTATGTGTAAACGCTTCTCGGTTTCTTTTATGGACAACCCACTAATATAACACCCAACCATTTTTTCCTTTCTCAAAGTCAGTTCTCTCCCGCCGCGACATTTTCACTCAACCTCACAGTGCGATATGATCGCGGTCAGCTGCAGGCTTGTTTTTATACCGTTTGTACTGTACCGCGCTTGCGAATCCGTTCATTTGCTTTTGAAGGGATGTCCGGTGACTTTTGTTAATATAGTGTATATTTTTAATACTTTAACCTGTAATGCGTACACTGAAGAGCAACTGAATTAGAGATACCTGTCTAGTAACGTGTAGCGCCACCTTTCGCCCTGATGACCGCGGCGATTCGTCTCGGCATGGACTCAACAAGACACCGGAAGAGTTAGGAAGCCATACGGATCCACGACCCTTAAACAAACTCCCACAGTTCACGAAGATTTGATGGAGGGGGGCCAGTGCCTCGAACATCTCTCTCGATGGCATCCCAGATGTGCTCCATGGGATTTAGGTCAGGTGACCTAGCTGGCCAAGGAAGCGATGGCACGGTGCATTGTCTTGTTACAGGATGAGGTCCCAAGTGGGTTGTTGAAGAAGCACAAACGGAAGCAAATGGTCATGCAGGATATCCCAGTAACGTTGACCTGTGAAGGACGATGTCACACGTACCAGGGGTCCCATTTCAGTCCACGTGAACAGTCCCCAGACGAGAATGCCACCTCCACCAGCTTGAAGAGTACCCTGCTGGCAAGAAGGATCCATCGCTTCATGTGGTTTGCGCTGTACTCTTATCCTGCCATCCGCATGTACCAACGTGAATCTCGATCCATCAGTCCAGGCAACGTTTTCCCACATGTCTAGGGTCCAGTGGCGATGTTCCCGCGCCCATGCTAATCGTCCAGTGGCGATGTTCCCGCGCCCATGCTAATCGTCCAGTGGCGATGTTCCCGCACCCATGCTAAGCGTCCAGTGGCGATGTTCCCGCGCTCATGCTAATCTTTGCACCCTGTGATGTGCGGTCAGCAGCGGTACCCTCATGGAACGATGGCTTCTGTACCCCATAGCGAGGAGATGGTTCTGGATGGTGTGGCGGCTTACACGTTTTTGTGCACCAGCGTTAAATTGCCGAGTGATTTCTTGCACTGTGACCCCGCTCATCCACACGCTGTTGTCCACGGCAGTTGACCCTTGCAGGGATAATTTTACCGGATTCGATGTACTCACTGTGCACCCGTGACACAGTGGCTCGTGAAAAATCCCAGTGCCTGAACGACTTCCGAGATGGAGTGACCCATTCGTCAGGCGCCAACAATTTACCCACGATCAAATGCGCTTAGATCCTTCGTTTTACCCATACTGCGTCCGACTCTTGCTGATTCCCATCGCATCACTCCTTATATTGTCGGATAGCTGCATACGTCATGTCGTTTCCGTTTACAGGGCCGCCCACAGCGCTACATTTGCATAACGCCAGCTGTCTCTAATTCAATTGCTCTTCAGTGTATGTGTGATTAAAAGCTATCATAATCTATTTGAAATCACTGAAATTGCGCAAAATTAATTTTTGTTTGGGAAATGATTTTTCGCCTCCTTCTGCCGCAGCTTTCCGCTACGTCATTACTCTCACTAACATTTGTTTATGTCTGCATTACAAATTCTGTTTTGCCACTGGATTTTTGTGGCAAATTTCAGTTGAAAGATTACGTAAAAATAAGCACATTTTTTTTTCTTTTGTAATAATAAACAACAAAATTGCGTTTTATTTTCATTAGCAAAAGTTTTCTTACGATTCTTGAATAAGTAATGATATTTTCCTTTGAGATATCATTGCGCAATTTTCAATAACCTTGTGGATTTTCTTTTTTCTTTTTTATTGAACCTTTGAAGTATTCTGTTGAAATTCACGAATTACGAGGAATCGATCAGTTGTGTTGAATACGTTCTCATTGGAACATAAATTTTTTTTACAGGCATTGCTTTATATGATAGTAAAGATCTACAAATTCATATTGAAGGCTAGCATTGCTCCTGAGAATTCGTGGAAACAGCAACTCCAGAAAAGGTCATCTTTCATTTTTTCCCACGGGTTCAACACTGAGGGTGTTAGTTGTATTTCGTTCAGACAGATGGCGCTGACAGTGATTGGCACAAGGAGCCGAAGCAGGTCCGCGGAGTTTTTGACGTTGAGGACCTACCTGAAGCAAATTCTACGTCGGGTGTGATAGCTATCGTAGTCATATAAACAAGTAGGAGGGTTGCGGTTGTAATCGTCCGACTTATTGCCCCTTAACTTCGTACCCCACACGTTGTTGCTATTTGTCTTCCTGTCCGCTAGAGAGCGCCGTCAGCAGAGCCATGCTTGTGCCTGCCTAGTCCGCGGTGGATCTCCGCTATTCTCACGTCGTTGAAGAGATCTAAAACATGTTTTTGTTTTTATTAACACAAAGTTTCCTTAACCCATATTCCTAACTCGAAACTGAGATTTTATAGGGCTTCTTACAAAAAAATGTGGCAAAGAAAAATATTTTTCTATATTACAGAAAACTGCTTCAGAATATGTTTGTTTTTGAATGGTTTAATTCTTCCTGCTAAAAAAACCTTCTGTTAGTAAATTTCGGAAAAGAGACTATTATATTTTCCTCCATATTTTCACTGTATTTTTGGTTATTTATCAAACAATTATCAATTTGTGATATTTAATTCTGGAACAGAACTCTCGCATACCTTAATTCGGCATCAGTTTTTCGTCATGTCAGCAAATTATGTGAGGTAAAACATTGGTATTATTTGCTTCCAAAATGGATGACATGTTCATATTTTGTGAAAAATCTACACATTTTTATGCAGTCAGCCTTACTTCCAGTTTTCAACTATAGCTATTACATACATTGGGAAAATCGACGTTTACCTAAATTCGTTCTCTAACAGTACATCAGTGCTTTTATTACAGAATATTTCTTCGTTTTTCTTCAGAATTTTGTTTCCCGCAATATACGTATAATGAAGTGCCTTACCTGATGCAATTTTTTGTTGGCTGAAGGTTAACTAAAAAAAGAAAGATATTTTCGTTTAGCCAACGAAGCATTGCATATATGTTATTTTGGCCTAGCTTTAGCTCACTGTTTATGTGGTAGCTGGAATGAAATGTAGTGTTATTTTATGAAGAGAGTTTAAAAAGTAATAACACTACTCAGTATCTGAGGATTGAACAATACTTTATTCACATGCCATAAAATTTGTTTATTCCGTGATTGCTATTATTAATGTAAAATATAACAACGAAAATTGAAGATAATGCATAAATTAAATAAATAAATAAATAAATGTTCAGTACAAAAATAAAATAAAAATTCATCGTGACTAAACGTTGATTTATTTACACTACATATTTTCACAATGTTTGTAGTATTCAATTTGTACTAAATTAAATAGATTTTATGCGAAATGATCGCATATACTTAGTGTGGCGTTGACGGAGCTACAACGAAGTGAATTTCTCCGTCATTTTTGGTCTACGCCGGGGTTTGAACCAGGGTCCACTCATTCCGGAATAAGTTGCTCTACCAATTAAGCTACGCGGACATGTATTCTGATTCCTATCTGCCTTTATGTCGTGTGCGTCCTGCTGGCAGGTACGTCACATCTCCTCGCCTGGTACGTTACATCATCGCTCCCTTATTTTTATTTTTTTATTTTTTTCCGAAGTGCTGGAGAAAGGACTCTCTTATTTTTCCTATCTCGCGGTGTGGAAATAACATCACACCAATGCGAGATTTTGAACGGTCGGGTCATCCGGATAGTTCGGGCGCCATTACAACGAAGTGAATTTCTCCGTCATTTTTGGTCTACACCGGGGTTCGAACCAGGGTCCACTCATTCCGGAATAAGTTGCTCTACCAATTAAGCTACGCGGACATGTATTCTGATTCCTATCTGCCTTTATGTCGTGTGCGTCCTGCTGGCAGGTACGTCACATCTCCTCGCCTGGTACGTTACAGAGCAGATAATTAGTTGATGTTGCTTTGCTAAATATTAGAATTTCTATCGCTTCCTAATCGTCGTACCCCTAAAGGTAGGGTGACCATATTTCCTTGAGACAAAAACGGGACTAAAAAAGTAGGACAATAAAAAAAGTTATATTACTTAAACATATTGAGCTTACCATTATTCTTCAGTTAATAGTGACAGAACCCATACAAAAATTTAGGTACACTTAGCGGGGGACTATTTCACCAGGATCGTACCATGAATATTTCTCCGATGAGGTAATCTTACACAGCAAACCCGGTCTTTCAACACCTTATCATAAAACTTCTCACACTCCATGACACAATTTTGTCTTACAACTAATATAGCTCTCATTGCCTCAACACTTAACTAGATTTCTCCGTTGACCCCATACTGTTCATAACAGAAAATATTCTCTCAACACGTCCTGTACTTCCTGGAAGACAAAGAATAAACTCTATAATATTACAAAAGTCCTGAAAATCTAGGCGTTTTTGCTCATTTCAGAAAAAAATTGCTTGACCAATCATCATCATTGTCAACCATTATCAATCCACTGCTGCACGAAGGTCTTCCCAAGTTTCCTCCACAACGGTCTGTCTTGTGCCAGTCTCCTCCATGTCACTCCCGCATACTTTCGAATTTCATCCACCCATCTCCCATGTGGTATTTTTCTGGGTCTTTTCCTGTCCCTTGGAATCCAATCTAAAATTTCGGCTGTCCATCGATGGTCTGTCCTTCTGGCAGTATGTCCAGCCCATTGCCATTTCAAGGATTTAACTCTGATCATGATGTCTTCCACTATTGTCATTTTTCTGATCCACGAGTTCCTCTTCTTATCTCTCCTGGTTACACCAAGCATGCACCTCTCCATGCTGCTTTGAGTTGTCTGCAGCCTTTGTATGTCTCTTTTAGTTAAGGTCCACGTCTCTGCACCATACGTAAGCACTGGAAAGGATGCATTGATCAGACACTTTTCTTTTAAGACATAATGGCATATTGCTCTTGAAAATTATGCTGTTTCTTCGAAAAGCTCTCCAGGCAAGTTTTGTACGCCGATTAATTTCTTCACCAATGTGACCCTCACTTGATATCTGCTGTCCAAGATAAACGTACGTGTCTGTTATCTCCAGCTTTTCTCCATCAATCGATAAATCTTCATTTCTTGTAAAAGCCTTGAACATCACTTTTGTCTTCTGAAAGTTCATTTTTAATCATACTTCTTTACTCTTGTCAGCAAGTTCCTGGATCATACTCTGCTGCAGCTCTGATGGGGTAGTTGCAAAAATGACTACGTCATCAGCAAAACAAAGGTGGGTTAGATAATCTCCATTAATCTTTATTCCTTTGTTTTCCCAGTTCAGTGATTGAAAGACATTTTCCAATGTGGCATGAAGTATATTTTTAGTTTTTATTAAAAACGGGACAAAATTGACATTTTTATTAAAACGACGGGACGGCCAGGAAGTATGAAAAAAAAAAAAAAAACCGGTATGTATGGTCAGCCTAATGTTATGTTCCTTTTCTTTAACCAACGCTGTGGTTTCTTTAATTTCTTTATAACTCTCTGGTGATTTTTCTTTGCGAGTTCGTAATAAGCGTTTTTGCCGTAACCATGTAGAACTTTTTAGAACCGTCTAGGAAAGGACGGGATTTTAAAAATTTAAATGCCTTGATAACGCCTCCAGCTGAAAAGCGAATTCTTTACTATTTGTTTTGTTTATTCCAACAAACGAAAGGCCTTAATAATTCTGTTTGATATTACGAAAGCTCTTGCACGATTCAACATTTTCCTGTCTGCGTAAATAAGGCAAAATAATATTTTTTTTTTTCGGTTTTTACTCACCTGATTTCACAGAGCAGTGAATGTGTGATCTGGATTCGTAGTACACCCAGTCGAATCCAGCTTCTACCGCAAGGCGAGCCAACATCCCATATTTGGACCGGTCTCGGTCGCTTGTAGTGATATCGACTGCCCGGCCTTCGTAATGTAACGAATCGGAGGCGTGAAGACCTTCTTCATCCCAGCCTTCCGTTACGCGTAATCGGATTCCTGGCCACTGATTCATCACCGATATGGCCAAGGTGTTTAACTTTTCTTTGCACCTCTGAAAAGAGAACAGAAACTCATTCAGCTCAAATATCGTTTGGAAAGCAATTATATATTAGGTGTACAAATAAGTTTTAAAGCGTTTTTTGTGTAACGTATACTGCTAATTTACTTATCCGACATTCCCCCGCGTTTTTGTCATGTGACCGTGACGCAGGAGTTTGCCAACAGTCAAACGCACTTGCACATCGGTAGGTGAAAGATGGCCTGCGATACTGCGACACTGCATTCGTTACAAATTTCATCAAGGAAAAAGTGCTGCAAAGGCATGTGCGTCGATCTGTTCTGTTCGGGGGGGGGGGATATTGCATCGAAAAGCACGCATGTGTATTTTGGTTTAGACGGTTTAAAGCAGGTGATTTTGATGTTAGCGATCGAGAACGGAGCAGAAGGTTGCACATGAGGAATTACAAGCATTGCTGGATGAAGATTCGTCTCAAACGCAAAAAGAATTAGCTGAACAACTGGGGTAACTCAACAAACCATTTCCAATCATTTACGCGCATTGGGAAATATTAATAAGGAAAGAAAATGGGTGCCACATGACCTGAGCCAGAGGAACGAGGATGAGCGTGTCATGAAGTGTTTTAATCTGTTGAATAAACAACGCAGAAAGTCTTTCCTGTGGAAAATCGTTACGGGTGATGAAAAGTGAATATGGTATGACAATCCCAAACGCAAAAAACACTGGGTAGACCCCGGTATATTAACGACTTTGCCACCGAAACGCAATATTCAATCCAAGAAAGTTCTGCTGTGCATCTGGTGGGATATGAAGGGTGTATTCTATTATGGACTATTGGAACAGGGTCAAACTGTTACTGCTGATCGCTTCAAGAAACAATTGCTGCGATTGAACCAGGAAATCTATCGGAAACGTCCATTCACAGGCAAAGGATTGCGTCCCGTGAAATTACTGCATGACAACGCAGTCGCGCAGTCAAGGAAACGTTATTGACGCTTGGCTGGGAAATTTTGGAGCACCCGGCGTATAGTCCCAACATAGCCCCTTCAGACTATCATTTGTCCCGATCGATGCAACATGGTTTGTCTGCTGTACCGTTCCGGGCATATGACGAAGTGCAAAAATGGGTTGACAACTTCATCGCGTCACACGACGAAGTATTCTTCATGGCTGTAATCCGTCATATGGCGGAAGGTGATAGATAATGACGGCGCATATTTTAATTTAGCGATATAAATCACAAACAAAGTTAGAAGAAAGGAATGCAAGTATAGTAGAACCCGCACAGAACCGTTCAGTATTTAGCGAGATCCCGCATTTAACGGGCGAAACAGGAACTTTTGTTTTGTATAGTGTTAAATCAAAACTTATTTGATCATTTTTAACGAAAAAGATGCGGTGAAGTCCCCTGATTTGGCGAGGGAGAAACAAAAAGCTAAGACAATCAATTTTAACAAGCAAAATAACAAAATTTAATGAAATCCCATATTTAACGAGGCAAAGAAAACCTGCTGTCCACTGTCCTGGAATGGAGGAATATAAATGGTAAAAGACAGGCTGAAATTGCAAGGGCGGCGCAGAGAAATCTTGGTGTGTTAGTAGAATAATGTTGATAGGAAAACAATGGGAAGGGAGTACATCAAATGCTCAACAAGCGAGTCTCTGCCACCCACTCTAAAGGACTATTGCGTCATCATAGTTGAAAACAGGCGTCCTACTCATAGGGAAAAGAGAATGGTGGAGTTCGCACACATGCATTGAATGGATTTCTGGACGGCGATTGCTGAGAGGAACAGCTCAGTAATGGAATGGGGAGTGCCTATAGAGGAAACAGGAGATAACAATTCCTGGAATTTTGTGAATTGCCCCTTTCACCCTCCAAGTGAGCGTTACATTGAGAGGATCGGTGCAGAGTTGGAAACGGGTCAAAAATTTCTGACCGGACGTCCCATAACTGGACTGGACCCGGGCCCGCAACTGACCCGGACAAATCTGCTTTGAACTATAAATTCGAAACTTAATTTATATATATATTATGACTGCTTGATATTTAATAACTGAAAACCTTCTTTAATAATAATTTTTTTTTACTTGATAAGTTTTAGTGTCATTTTTAATGCCACTATTTTGCGTAATCCAGAAGTAATGGCTGACTATGACCATGACTGTGAGTATATTACAAATGAGAATCATTATTTACGATTACACAAATGTATTCTTTTAAATGTATTTAGATTGTTCACTCTTTCCACGCTATGATGGAGGTTCGCATATTTTAATATGGTCTGTTAGCTTTTTTGGTTCCATAATCTCTTATTACACCGTCGACATCTTTCTTTGTAGTTATACACTTTCCACATTTTGAACAACAAGCAAGACCAAACAACACAGAATTACTCATCTTTTTCTTAATGAGACGAAACGATTTCCAGCATTCACTCTTCTCCTTGTGGTTTTCAACAAGCACGTATTTGTTGGCCTCGACGCCTTTCTCAACCTCCTTAATATTAAATCCATCCATATTAACAAATAAGGAGTTAACTTCGACATGACATGTCATGGGAACAGGATGTTAGCACATCAATCGAAAACCTCTGAATGTTCAATGTAAAAGATGCGATGTGAAAAGTAACTCTTAGTCATACAGTGAACTTCGCACGGAGAGAGTGAATCAGCTGAGAAGCAGGCGAATGCCGTTTGCCTGTACCTTGCCCTGGACAATCGCACTGTAAAAGAACGCAAAGGAAGTATCTTTTTACGATATGGTGTCGGTGTGTCTGACGTCGGTCGGTGGAATTATTCGTTGCTTTAAGAAAAAGACGACAGACAATATTTTTGCATGGCAAATCATAATTCACTCCGTGGGCACCAGTATCGACTACAGAATTACACAACGCGCATTTTTCATTGGAATATATTTTTCTCTTTTCAAAAATAAAACGGGAATAAAACCGGGTCAAAATCGGGCCAGGAACACCTCGACCCTACCCGTTGGAACCCGCAAGAAATTGTCGACCCATTGACGCTTGACACGTTTCCATCTCTGGATCGGTGCTGCTTTTGCTTCATGTGTGTCGTTAAACAGCGGTCAATCTCACGTAGCCGTAAAGTAGGAAATCCTGAGCTTTTACTTTAGTGGCAAAATGTATAAGAGAAAAGTGTTATCCCTAAACGATTTTTCTTCGATAAAGTGTTGTGAAAGACAAGAAGAGAAATTCGTGGATAAGGAAAATGACATGAGTGGATGACGTCATGATCAGAGTAAAATCCCTGAAATAGCAATGGTGGACATGTTGCTAGAAGAACGGAAAACCGATAGTCAACCGAAATTTTAGACTGGATTCCAAAGGACAGGAAAAGACCCAGAAGAAGACGACACGGGAGATGGATGGATGAAATTCGAAAGCATGCTGGGGTAACATCGAGGAGACTGGCACAAGACAGACCGTTGTGGAAAAAACTTGGGGAGACCTTCATCCAGCAGTGGATTGATTATGGTTGATAATAATAATGATGATGATGATGACGATGAAGATATATGGATTATAACGTAGTTTGTCTTTCCGCTGTAACTTAGTCCTTACTTCAGTAATTACGTTATGTGTGCTAAAGTCAATGCAATATTAGAAGGTACTCATACGCATTACAAGAAAGAGGTCAATTGTGGTACTTACTAATACGTTTATTTTGCTTGCATGGTTTGTACTCCACACTCACAACCGGTTTATTAGCGTACACAATACAGTATCAGTGATTTAACATCCAATCTCAGTATAACATCACGTCTATCATGAATAACATCAATCCCTCAAAACAACTGCTGCATTGGCTTTTAATCTACGTCTCTCTTGTTCCAACCTTAGTATGTTGCCAACTTCATTTTCGTTTGAGTGAAAAGACATAAAGTTAAGGTTTGAAAATGTCTAAAAGAACGAACTCAAATTTACACAGAAAAAGAAACTCAAAGGGAAAGTTAAAATAAAATATACGTTACAGAATACGTAATATAAACGCATGCACATTATGACACGTATGCAAATTTTTACATGGTGGGAGCTTTTTAAATCAAAACGGATTTAGCGAGTATGTCTGTCTTGGGCTCCTCTTTATAAGCAGAAGATTGAACAATAGTTAACTGTAGTACTAATGCAGTTAATTAATTAGATCTTTCAAGTGCATCCAGTTGTTATGGATATAAACGACACAAGTACGTCGTAATATTAACGTATATGCATATCGACACATAATGCTACATGATGGGAATTTTCACCCCAAAACGGATTTAGCGAGTACCCGTATTTTACGAGGGTTTCCGAGCTCCTCTTTATAAGAGGGATTCCACTACTATTAAGAAGCGGGACGTGTTTGAAATATTCTTTCCGAGTAAATGTCGGAGAAGCATAAAATAGTGAAACTATATTAATAATCCGATTTATTATGGCGTAAGAATGGAAAAGAAACGCTTCCAAGCTTTCGCACATCAACCAGATGGCTCTTTCAAAGAAGGTAGGGAGAATTCCGGAGACCGAAGACTATTTCTACCTTAACTCCTGTGATGCGCCCATTACGAGAGAATGTTGCCGTTATTCCATTTTCCCGTGATATTGTCTTTAAAATTTCAAAAATTCTCAAAACCTTTAATTTTAAAGTGATTCTTAAACCCATAAACAAAATGAACTTTTTAGGATCAAAGGACTATGTTGAAGACAAAAACTCTTGGGTCATTTATCAAATTCCATGTGAATGTGGCGCTTCGTATATATACATACGGGTCTGACCTGTCAGACCCGTAGCGTTTTCGATTGAAGGAGCACAAGATCTATATTCGGAACTGTGACCTAAAGAAGTCGTCGATGGCTAAACACTGTTACCAAAAGGACCACAAATTCCTCTTTGAAGAAGCAAAACTAATTGACAAGTCAGATTCAACCACCAAACTTGATATTTTGGAAGCTTTCCATATACAGGGTGATTGTAAACTCCTTCAACAAAAAGAGAGGGGTGATAGTACGCATCAATGCGAACAATATTTGCAATGGAACCTAGGGTCGCATTCCACTACTAGTGCTAGAAAAGAGCACGTTCGAAAAACGTCCAGCAGGCACACAGAGTTCCAACCAGTGCATGAGAAGCACAAGATGCAAATCAGGTGCTCTGAACACGTGCGTAGACGACGAGGAGCAAATATTTAAAAACGCAGCCGAACCCGTTTAGCGATATTACCGTGCGAACTTCACATGAGAAATGGCGTATACGTCTGACCGGCGTAGCGTACCGTGTGTTCCTGGAGCAAGTGCTTCCCGGTCTGTTGCACGATGTTCCGCTCACCACAAGGAGGAACATGTGGTTTATGCATGATGGGGCCCCAGCACACTTTGCCATCGAGGTCCGATACTTCCTAAATGCGACATATCCCGGGCGGTGGATTGGAAGCCGTGGACATGTGGCTTGGCCTCCACGCTCCCCGGACCTTAATCCAGTGGACTCTTCTGGGGGCACATGAAAACATTGGTGTACGAGACACCTGTGGACTCCCTGGAAGATCTCTTTGCGTGAATCGCTGTAGCTGCTGACAAGATCCACACCACACCGGGAGTCTACGATAGAGTGCGACCGTCCTTCATTCGCCGGTGTGGGCTGTGCAAAGAAGCCCTTGGACGCCAGTTTGAGCAGCTCCTTTGAGTCCTTCTGTGATGCGATTGGAATTGTGCAACTCATGCATCAGGTATGTCTCTTTTCACTCCTGAAGGCTCATCGTGGATATGTAACTTTACTCTTTTCTGGCACTATGCGGCCCTAAGTTCCATTGCAAATATTGTTCGTCTTGATGTGTACTATCACCCCTCTTCTTTTGTTGAAGGAGTATACAATCACCCTGCATATCAGAATTCTTCGCAACTTGTTAATGGCATGGCATCCACGTCATTTCTATTAAGCGCGTGGAAGCAACTAACCAAAACCCGTGACTGTAAACACTATTTATAATATCATGTCCAATTTTGTATATTTACGGGCCATTCGTTCTAATGAAGCTAGGGCGGAGCCTAGCGAAACCTTGGTCGACTTGAAAAAATAAAATATTTGAAATAAACGTTGTATGATCTTAATATATGTAATTTTCACGAGACTGTATCTGTGATTTCAAGAAAACTAGTTGATGTGCGAAAGCTTGAAACGTTTATTTCTATTTTTACGTTAATAAATCGGATTACAACTGTACCGTAGTTTAACTATTTGTTGGTGTTTAGTTCGTCGTTTTTAATCGGAATACAAGTAAGTCAGTAAATTTTATTAAAAAGCCAGGATTTCGAAATTGTTTACTGTTTGTTTGAACAATGTATTACAAAGCTCGAACGTAACGACTTGGAAATAATTAGGCGACCTGTAGTTAAGAAATATTTCGTTAGATGCCTTAGAAACTAGCTTCCCCTTCAAAAAAAGAGGGAATAGGGAAGAAAGGGAAAAAAATTACGAAAGAAGTGCAGGGGACGGGGAGGCAAAAAGAAATAGTGTATCGTGATCTTCCATTCTCTCTCTCTTTCTAATTTTTTTTTTTCTCTTTTCGCTGGCAGAAAATGTATCACAAAGTAGCGGAGCCCTTGCAGCGCAAAGTGGGTAGGTGAAATCCACGCCATCTCAGGTTCAAGGCCACTCAAGACGCTAATTACATATATGTCGTTGTTCGCATGATACGCGTCATACAAGGGAATAGGAATCACGCAGAACAGGCAAGACAGCGGCATCGCTTAGCTAGCCATCTTCCCCAAACCAGATTTTGATTTTTAGAACATTGTTCACAATAAATACAGCTTTCTGCATCTTTTATTACAATCAAAAAGCTCACAAAGTGGTTGATGATAAAACCGTTGCAACGGATTGTGTCATTTGCATATGAAAGCAGTATTTTTTTTAATCGATTCGCTCGAGAATACTGACTGACATTTTCCCCACTCTCCGTGTTTTTTTTTTCTTCTTCTTTCTTTTTATTGAGCTTCATTTAATGTGCTAGTAAGTTATAGTTTTTGAAGTTAGAGCCATATGTGAAAGCTGGAAAATGTACAAATTAGAGAAATGTGTTGTTGATCGAATTTCAAGTATTTTCGGTTTCTGCTTCAATTTCTAAAATTGTGATTTAAGTAAAGAAGAAAGATAATACAGATTATTCGGTTGTAGTGAGCCCCAGAGATGGAAACGGGTACCTGGTCAACGGGTCGACAATTTCTTGCGGGTCCAACGGGTCGGGTGGAGGTGTTCCTGACCCGATTTTGACCCGCTTTTACATCCATTTTATTTTTTGAAAAGAGAAAAATATATTCCAAAGAAAAATGCGTGTTGAGGAATTCTGTAGTTGATGCCGGTGCCCACGGAGTGAATAATGATTTTCCATGCAAAAATATTGTCTGTCGTCTCTTTCTTAAAGCAACGAATAATTCCACCGACCGACGTCAGACACACCGACACCATATCGTAAAAAGATACTTCCTTTGCGTTCTTTTACAGTGCGATTGTCCAGGGCAAGGTACAGGCAAACGCCATTCGCCTGTTTCTCAGCTGATTCACTCTCTCCGAGCGAAGCTCACTGTATGACTAACAGTTACTTTTCAAATCGCATCTTTTACATTGATTTTATTTTTTCAAATCGCATCTTTTACATTGAGCATTAATTACAAAGAAAGATGTCGACGGTGTAATAAATGATTACGGAACCAAAAATCTAACGGACCATATGAAAGTATGAGCACCTCCACCAAAGCGCGGAAAGAGTGAACAATTAAAAAAATAAATTTGTGTAATCGTAAATAATGATTCCCATTTGTAATATACTCCATGGTCACGGTCATAGTCAGCCATTACTTCTGGATTACGCAAAATAGTGGCACTAAAAATGGCACTAAAATTTAGCAAGTAACCAAATTTTTTTATTAAAAAAGGATTTCAGTTATTAAATATCAAGCAGTTATTGGGATGAATATATATATATATATAAGAGCAAAACTGAAGACTAAGGAAAAAATTTTAGAATTTAAAACGAAGGGTGCAAAATAACCTGAAAATCAGAACGCGCAACGCAGCAGTTTTGAAAATTCAGAATTCACATACTATAAAGATACCTAAGCAAAAAAATACATATATAATTTTGACTCACACCTAGTACAACATAGAAAAGGTTATGTATCTACCTGCGTGAGTAAAAGGAGAAAAGAAAAAAAGAAAATAAAACAACTGAATGTAGAAGGTGTCGAGAATACTGAGCCTTGGCTTTATCAAGGACCAGCAAAAACTCTGCATTTTCTCACTTCCACAAAGACCTAGTTGGAAATGGGTTTCTGCAAGGCCATAGATGCAAGTAACATTCCCACCTAAAATAGTTTAAAAAATATATATATAAGTCATGTCCTCCGTAGAGTAGCATGACCTAGCACTAGTTAACAATTTCGCTTGCATCCATTAACCTTCATGGCCCGACCCATGCTCTTCATCTGTTACTATTAAACAGAGAGAAGAAGATTAAAGAGAACTCAAGCTGTGAGAGTGACATAATAAATAGAAATGATTTTCAGCTATAACGAAATTCCAAGTTCGTTTGAGAGAGAATTTAAACCTGAAAAACAAATTTTACATTGCAATTAAAAAAGGAAATGTTAATTTATAACGAACAGATTTTTGAAAGAAAACTTGAGTCTAAAACCCCCTACTCTACAACTTATGACAGCACGAAAACGAGAATAAGTTAAAGATAATAATTAACTAAAGAAAACTTTGTGAAAGTTATATACCTTAAACAGTTAGTTGCAATATGTACAAAGTATTTCAGCAGTGCTTTAAGTGCATAATTAATTAGTTATTAAGAACTTAACTACTTTGAAAAAACAGCGCATAGACAGCGCATAGAAAAGGAACAAGCTTAGCCATCTTCTGTTCCTAGGTACCACAAAAGACGCTCAAAGTTACAAAGAAAAGTAAGAGTTAAAACCCGCATAAATGTTAACAGACAAACCAATGCTTAAAAGCTGAAAAGCTAAAAAACGACAGAGAAAGGTACATGAAGTACAAACATTGAACTTATAAAACCTAGAACCCAAAAACAAGGAAGAGAGCTTACCTCTTGAGTTACAAAAACTTTTCTCCTCACAAGAGGAGAACATGGCTGACCTCTTCCGCCACTCCCTAGACGCTGGGGGGCAGTGAGGGTGGGGCTGATGGCCTCCTCATACAGCAAGAAACCAACGCGCGGAGATTTTAACCAGAGAAAAAATATATAAACTTAAGACTGTGGATCTGTATGATCAGAATGAGCAGAATTAACTCTCCAGAATACATGAGAAATATTATAAAATACACGAGCAGTTTATTTAATAATCTTTGCATGTATTAAATCACCTTAGTGAGCTTCTATAGATTAATCAGAATCTTATTAATTTTAATGTTGGTTTTACTATTTTTAGTATAGCTATCCTAGTGATGAATAACTGGTTTTCTTTTTTTATTTGTTTTTATTTTCTTTTATAAACAGATTTTTAAGCTTTTTTTGTGATTTTGTTTATATTATTTAATTTTTTTTGTTTTAATAGGACCGTCATATCCATAGCACTAAGGTTCCTTTAGGTAGTTAATAGGCATCCTCTAGCCAACTTCCTTACGGCTTTGATTGGTCAGAATCATATTATTAACTGTGTAGAAAATTAAAGCAGATCTGCCAACCTTACTCTATTATTCAGAATAATTTTTCTTAAAGTTCTTTTGATGAAAGAAGAAGGAATTTCGTTCTCTAGAAAACTTTCTAATAGTATATTAATGTGGTAATTGAAGTCCAAATTGTTGCTGCAAATTCTTGAAATTCTTAGGACCTGAGAAATTAGTACATTCTCAATTACTTTGGTTGAAATGTTATTATTCCAGTGTAGATATTTAATTACTTTGAAAGGAAAATTAACTCTTTTATCAAAGAGGCTAATAGATGGGTTACCTCTGTTGAGCTTAATGCTTAAGTCTAGGAACTCAAGTTCCTGATTACTGTGGTTGGTTTTACATAAGTTAAGAGAGCTAGGATAGATATTATCAAAATCACTCTCTATAACTTCGGAATTATTGATACACAGCAGATCATCAATATATCTAAAAGTGTAAAGGTAGTTATCTGAGCAGGTGGGGTGATTTTTAATGAATTTATATTCCTTAAAGAACAGGAATAGATTAGCGATATTCGTGGACGTTGATGTTCCCATTGGAATACCGTTCACTTGCTTATAGAGAGTATTATTATATAAGATATGGTTATTTTTTATGCAGCAATTGAGATAAGAGTTCCAAGTTCCTACATCAACAAATTGGTTAAGTTTAAATTCTGCATACAGCTCTTTAAAGGTAGTGATTATATCTGATAGAGGCAGATTAGTATATAGGTTTTCAAAATCATAACTATTAATATCTAGGGGACACACTTTGAGTATAGTAGAAATTACTTCTGCATTATTATTAATTATCCAAAAATCTCTGTACATCAAGTTAGAACAGTTTCTAATGTGTTTCAAAACCTTCTTTAAGACATCTTCAAAAGCAAGATCTATTTTCTTTTTATGACTCCTTACTCCACTAGCTATGAACCTGAACTTCACAGGATCCTTATGAAACTTAACCGTTGCAAAAAGAAATGGAAATTCAGGCCCATATCTTCTAGTTTGCGGAATTTTAAGTTTCTTGAAGAATGCCTTAAACCGATTTTCTAACTGCTTGGTAGAATAACTTACGGGCTCGTATGTTACTCTATTATTGAGTTCCATAGTTAACAATTCAAAATAGAACTTCTTACAGATAATTGCAAAATTATTGCTAGCTTTATCCGTAGTGGTAAAAATAAATTGGTCTTGTAGTTTGGAGAGTGACCTTTTAGCTTCTCCAGAGAAAAAGAGATTTCTGTCGAAACAAAAGTCCAGACCTGCCAACTCACCGGTGAAGCTATTGATTATATTATATTTCCATTCTGCGAAGGCCTCAATAGGCTGATTGTACGTTAAACTGGTTTTTACGATGTACTTATTTACATCTTGAGTGAAGCTCTCAAGAATCCTTTCTTTGGAAATTGTGAAGGAAGGTCTGAAATTAGAGCCATACTCTAATAAATTCCTAAGCTTTTCATTTTCAACAAAACTCAAGTTTCCGGTGATAATATGGTTGTAATTCTTATCATAGTGAACTGTTTCTTTATGTTCATCACAAGAACAAGTAGTAATTACAGGAATGTAGCTCGAAGAGTTAAGTTTGTAGTTTTTAACTATTGACCCTAAGGTCTTAACATATTTAAAACTTACAATAGACTGGTGCCTGTGGATGGGAAAAAAAATTGCATTATTGTAGAACAGCTTCCTTACATTGAGATTATCGTAGGCTTTATTTAGGAACCTGATGATAACAAAATTACTGGAAAATTCTTTAAGAGAAATTTTATCTTTAAGAATATGTTTAAGAATGTCCAGAACCAAAGCAAAAACATGCTTATCAACATGGTCAGCAGTTTCATTCCAGAATTTGAAAAAACATTTAAGGACAGAGTGCTTGAAGGACTTGAGAATTTTGTAAGTATTTTTAACAAAATTAGTGCCAGTTTTAAAGCTTTCCAGAGTTTTTAGCAAGTTAGCAAAATCAACTTTGCTTGATGTGCGAAATAACCTCTGTCCTCTATTACCTCTAGAGCAGCTCTTATTATTAACAAGAAAGAAGAGTTCACGAATTGAAAATTTATGCTGATTATGCTTATTGTCAGATAGAGTGGAATTAAGGCCATAGGGATAAAGAGACTGATGCTGCAAAATTTCAAGGGATTCAGTTTCTAGCCGAGCATAGAGGTCAGGGATAATATGTAGTACCTCTATTTTCACTTTGTCAAAACCATGAGTATGGAAATGCTCTAATTCAAAGGTAGAGTACTGGTTGGCGTTTGTGGAGGGGTTCACTCCTGAATTAGAGAACTTGTTTACTAGAGACCTGTGACCATTAATCCTAAGATGAAGAGGATTTTTACTTTGGCCAATATAGCTAAGGTTGCAGACAGTACAGGTGAGCTTATAGATGGTATTGTAGGCTTTGCAAAACTTGTTGGAGCAATTATCCTCAACAGAAGAATACAGGTTAGGATCTGCAGATTTACATGTCAAACAACGTTTGTCATTTCATAACTTTAGATTACCTTTGCCAGCGAGTTCATACACTATGGGAAAGGGTGCTAGCCTAACCGAGCGGGAGGACTTAAAATATCTGAGCTGACCTCCAATCCTTTCATCGTCCTTAGAACTCCACTTGGGCCAAAACATACAAATTCTGAGCAAACCAACTAGGAAAAACTTTTAGAAATAAGCAGTCCAAGAAAAGACCAAACTCGAGTATAAACTACACTCCAAAAAGCTGCATCCAAAACATACTAAAAAGAAAAATTAGAAAATGAAAAAAACCTCAAGTAAAAAAATAGTAATAAAAAAAATAATAATAATAATAAAACATTTCAACTAGAATTTGCGCATGAGCTGCTAAATAATAAATTGAAATTAGTTACTTAAGAGCAAAACTGAAGACTAAGGAAAAAATTTTAGAATTTAAAACGAAGGGTGCAAAATAACCTGAAAATCAGAACGCGCAACGCAGCAGTTTTGAAAATTCAGAATTCACATACTATAAAGATACCTAAGCAAAAAAATACATATATAATTTTGACTCACACCTAGTACAACATAGAAAAGGTTATGTATCTACCTGCGTGAGTAAAAGGAGAAAAGAAAAAAAGAAAATAAAACAACTGAATGTAGAAGGTGTCGAGAATACTGAGCCTTGGCTTTATCAAGGACCAGCAAAAACTCTGCATTTTCTCACTTCCACAAAGACCTAGTTGGAAATGGGTTTCTGCAAGGCCATAGATGCAAGTAACATTCCCACCTAAAATAGTTTAAAAAATATATATATAAGTCATGTCCTCCGTAGAGTAGCATGACCTAGCACTAGTTAACAATTTCGCTTGCATCCATTAACCTTCATGGCCCGACCCATGCTCTTCATCTGTTACTATTAAACAGAGAGAAGAAGATTAAAGAGAACTCAAGCTGTGAGAGTGACATAATAAATAGAAATGATTTTCAGCTATAACGAAATTCCAAGTTCGTTTGAGAGAGAATTTAAACCTGAAAAACAAATTTTACATTGCAATTAAAAAAGGAAATGTTAATTTATAACGAACAGATTTTTGAAAGAAAACTTGAGTCTAAAACCCCCTACTCTACAACTTATGACAGCACGAAAACGAGAATAAGTTAAAGATAATAATTAACTAAAGAAAACTTTGTGAAAGTTATATACCTTAAACAGTTAGTTGCAATATGTACAAAGTATTTCAGCAGTGCTTTAAGTGCATAATTAATTAGTTATTAAGAACTTAACTACTTTGAAAAAACAGCGCATAGACAGCGCATAGAAAAGGAACAAGCTTAGCCATCTTCTGTTCCTAGGTACCACAAAAGACGCTCAAAGTTACAAAGAAAAGTAAGAGTTAAAACCCGCATAAATGTTAACAGACAAACCAATGCTTAAAAGCTGAAAAGCTAAAAAACGACAGAGAAAGGTACATGAAGTACAAACATTGAACTTATAAAACCTAGAACCCAAAAACAAGGAAGAGAGCTTACCTCTTGAGTTACAAAAACTTTTCTCCTCACAAGAGGAGAACATGGCTGACCTCTTCCGCCACTCCCTAGACGCTGGGGGGCAGTGAGGGTGGGGCTGATGGCCTCCTCATACAGCAAGAAACCAACGCGCGGAGATTTTAACCAGAGAAAAAAATATATAAACTTAAGACTGTGGATCTGTATGATCAGAATGAGCAGAATTAACTCTCCAGAATACATGAGAAATATTATAAAATACACGAGCAGTTTATTTAATAATCTTTGCATGTATTAAATCACCTTAGTGAGCTTCTATAGATTAATCAGAATCTTATTAATTTTAATGTTGGTTTTACTATTTTTAGTATAGCTATCCTAGTGATGAATAACTGGTTTTCTTTTTTATTTGTTTTTATTTTCTTTTATAAACAGATTTTTAAGCTTTTTTTGTGATTTTGTTTATATTATTTAATTTTTTTTGTTTTAATAGGACCGTCATATCCATAGCACTAAGGTTCCTTTAGGTAGTTAATAGGCATCCTCTAGCCAACTTCCTTACGGCTTTGATTGGTCAGAATCATATTATTAACTGTGTAGAAAATTAAAGCAGATCTGCCAACCTTACTCTATTATTCAGAATAATTTTTCTTAAAGTTCTTTTGATGAAAGAAGAAGGAATTTCGTTCTCTAGAAAACTTTCTAATAGTATATTAATGTGGTAATTGAAGTCCAAATTGTTGCTGCAAATTCTTGAAATTCTTAGGACCTGAGAAATTAGTACATTCTCAATTACTTTGGTTGAAATGTTATTATTCCAGTGTAGATATTTAATTACTTTGAAAGGAAAATTAACTCTTTTATCAAAGAGGCTAATAGATGGGTTACCTCTGTTGAGCTTAATGCTTAAGTCTAGGAACTCAAGTTCCTGATTACTGTGGTTGGTTTTACATAAGTTAAGAGAGCTAGGATAGATATTATCAAAATCACTCTCTATAACTTCGGAATTATTGATACACAGCAGATCATCAATATATCTAAAAGTGTAAAGGTAGTTATCTGAGCAGGTGGGGTGATTTTTAATGAATTTATATTCCTTAAAGAACAGGAATAGATTAGCGATATTCGTGGACGTTGATGTTCCCATTGGAATACCGTTCACTTGCTTATAGAGAGTATTATTATATAAGATATGGTTATTTTTTATGCAGCAATTGAGATAAGAGTTCCAAGTTCCTACATCAACAAATTGGTTAAGTTTAAATTCTGCATACAGCTCTTTAAAGGTAGTGATTATATCTGATAGAGGCAGATTAGTATATAGGTTTTCAAAATCATAACTATTAATATCTAGGGGACACACTTTGAGTATAGTAGAAATTACTTCTGCATTATTATTAATTATCCAAAAATCTCTGTACATCAAGTTAGAACAGTTTCTAATGTGTTTCAAAACCTTCTTTAAGACATCTTCAAAAGCAAGATCTATTTTCTTTTTATGACTCCTTACTCCACTAGCTATGAACCTGAACTTCACAGGATCCTTATGAAACTTAACCGTTGCAAAAAGAAATGGAAATTCAGGCCCATATCTTCTAGTTTGCGGAATTTTAAGTTTCTTGAAGAATGCCTTAAACCGATTTTCTAACTGCTTGGTAGAATAACTTACGGGCTCGTATGTTACTCTATTATTGAGTTCCATAGTTAACAATTCAAAATAGAACTTCTTACAGATGATTGCAAAATTATTGCTAGCTTTATCCGTAGTGGTAAAAATAAATTGGTCTTGTAGTTTGGAGAGTGACCTTTTAGCTTCTCCAGAGAAAAAGAGATTTCTGTCGAAACAAAAGTCCAGACCTGCCAACTCACCGGTGAAGCTATTGATTATATTATATTTCCATTCTGCGAAGGCCTCAATAGGCTGATTGTACGTTAAACTGGTTTTTACGATGTACTTATTTACATCTTGAGTGAAGCTCTCAAGAATCCTTTCTTTGGAAATTGTGAAGGAAGGTCTGAAATTAGAGCCATACTCTAATAAATTCCTAAGCTTTTCATTTTCAACAAAACTCAAGTTTCCGGTGATAATATGGTTGTAATTCTTATCATAGTGAACTGTTTCTTTATGTTCATCACAAGAACAAGTAGTAATTACAGGAATGTAGCTCGAAGAGTTAAGTTTGTAGTTTTTAACTATTGACCCTAAGGTCTTAACATATTTAAAACTTACAATAGACTGGTGCCTGTGGATGGGAAAAAAATTGCATTATTGTAGAACAGCTTCCTTACATTGAGATTATCGTAGGCTTTATTTAGGAACCTGATGGTAACAAAATTACTGGAAAATTCTTTAAGAGAAATTTTATCTTTAAGAATATGTTTAAGAATGTCCAGAACCAAAGCAAAAACATGCTTATCAACATGGTCAGCAGTTTCATTCCAGAATTTGAAAAAACATTTAAGGACAGAGTGCTTGAAGGACTTGAGAATTTTGTAAGTATTTTTAACAAAATTAGTGCCAGTTTTAAAGCTTTCCAGAGTTTTTAGCAAGTTAGCAAAATCAACTTTGCTTGATGTGCGAAATAACCTCTGTCCTCTATTACCTCTAGAGCAGCTCTTATTATTAACAAGAAAGAAGAGTTCACGAATTGAAAATTTATGCTGATTATGCTTATTGTCAGATAGAGTGGAATTAAGGCCATAGGGATAAAGAGACTGATGCTGCAAAATTTCAAGGGATTCAGTTTCTAGCCGAGCATAGAGGTCAGGGATAATATGTAGTACCTCTATTTTCACTTTGTCAAAACCATGAGTATGGAAATGCTCTAATTCAAAGGTAGAGTACTGGTTGGCGTTTGTGGAGGGGTTCACTCCTGAATTAGAGAACTTGTTTACTAGAGACCTGTGACCATTAATCCTAAGATGAAGAGGATTTTTACTTTGGCCAATATAGCTAAGGTTGCAGACAGTACAGGTGAGCTTATAGATGGTATTGTAGGCTTTGCAAAACTTGTTGGAGCAATTATCCTCAACAGAAGAATACAGGTTAGGATCTGCAGATTTACATGTCAAACAACGTTTGTCATTTCATAACTTTAGATTACCTTTGCCAGCGAGTTCATACACTATGGGAAAGGGTGCTAGCCTAACCGAGCGGGAGGACTTAAAATATCTGAGCTGACCTCCAATCCTTTCATCGTCCTTAGAACTCCACTTGGGCCAAAACATACAAATTCTGAGCAAACCAACTAGGAAAAACTTTTTAGAAATAAGCAGTCCAAGAAAAGACCAAACTCGAGTATAAACTACACTCCAAAAAGCTGCATCCAAAACATACTAAAAAGAAAAATTAGAAAATGAAAAAAACCTCAAGTAAAAAAATAGTAATAAAAAAAATAATAATAATAATAAAACATTTCAACTAGAATTTGCGCATGAGCTGCTAAATAATAAATTGAAATTAGTTACTTAAGAGCAAAACTGAAGACTAAGGAAAAAAATTTTAGAATTTAAAACGAAGGGTGCAAAATAACCTGAAAATCAGAACGCGCAACGCAGCAGTTTTGAAAATTCAGAATTCACATACTATAAAGATACCTAAGCAAAAAAATACATATATAATTTTGACTCACACCTAGTACAACATAGAAAAGGTTATGTATCTACCTGCGTGAGTAAAAGGAGAAAAGAAAAAAAAGAAAATAAAACAACTGAATGTAGAAGGTGTCGAGAATACTGAGCCTTGGCTTTATCAAGGACCAGCAAAAACTCTGCATTTTCTCACTTCCACAAAGACCTAGTTGGAAATGGGTTTCTGCAAGGCCATAGATGCAAGTAACATTCCCACCTAAAATAGTTTAAAAAATATATATATAAGTCATGTCCTCCGTAGAGTAGCATGACCTAGCACTAGTTAACAATTTCGCTTGCATCCATTAACCTTCATGGCCCGACCCATGCTCTTCATCTGTTACTATTAAACAGAGAGAAGAAGATTAAAGAGAACTCAAGCTGTGAGAGTGACATAATAAATAGAAATGATTTTCAGCTATAACGAAATTCCAAGTTCGTTTGAGAGAGAATTTAAACCTGAAAAACAAATTTTACATTGCAATTAAAAAAGGAAATGTTAATTTATAACGAACAGATTTTTGAAAGAAAACTTGAGTCTAAAACCCCCTACTCTACAACTTATGACAGCACGAAAACGAGAATAAGTTAAAGATAATAATTAACTAAAGAAAACTTTGTGAAAGTTATATACCTTAAACAGTTAGTTGCAATATGTACAAAGTATTTCAGCAGTGCTTTAAGTGCATAATTAATTAGTTATTAAGAACTTAACTACTTTGAAAAAACAGCGCATAGACAGCGCATAGAAAAGGAACAAGCTTAGCCATCTTCTGTTCCTAGGTACCACAAAAGACGCTCAAAGTTACAAAGAAAAGTAAGAGTTAAAACCCGCATAAATGTTAACAGACAAACCAATGCTTAAAAGCTGAAAAGCTAAAAAACGACAGAGAAAGGTACATGAAGTACAAACATTGAACTTATAAAACCTAGAACCCAAAAACAAGGAAGAGAGCTTACCTCTTGAGTTACAAAAACTTTTCTCCTCACAAGAGGAGAACATGGCTGACCTCTTCCGCCACTCCCTAGACGCTGGGGGCAGTGAGGGTGGGGCTGATGGCCTCCTCATACAGCAAGAAACCAACGCGCGGAGATTTTAACCAGAGAAAAAAATATATAAACTTAAGACTGTGGATCTGTATGATCAGAATGAGCAGAATTAACTCTCCAGAATACATGAGAAATATTATAAAATACACGAGCAGTTTATTTAATAATCTTTGCATGTATTAAATCACCTTAGTGAGCTTCTATAGATTAATCAGAATCTTATTAATTTTAATGTTGGTTTTACTATTTTTAGTATAGCTATCCTAGTGATGAATAACTGGTTTTCTTTTTTATTTGTTTTTATTTTCTTTTATAAACAGATTTTTAAGCTTTTTTTGTGATTTTGTTTATATTATTTAATTTTTTTTGTTTTAATAGGACCGTCATATCCATAGCACTAAGGTTCCTTTAGGTAGTTAATAGGCATCCTCTAGCCAACTTCCTTACGGCTTTGATTGGTCAGAATCATATTATTAACTGTGTAGAAAATTAAAGCAGATCTGCCAACCTTACTCTATTATTCAGAATAATTTTTCTTAAAGTTCTTTTGATGAAAGAAGAAGGAATTTCGTTCTCTAGAAAACTTTCTAATAGTATATTAATGTGGTAATTGAAGTCCAAATTGTTGCTGCAAATTCTTGAAATTCTTAGGACCTGAGAAATTAGTACATTCTCAATTACTTTGGTTGAAATGTTATTATTCCAGTGTAGATATTTAATTACTTTGAAAGGAAAATTAACTCTTTTATCAAAGAGGCTAATAGATGGGTTACCTCTGTTGAGCTTAATGCTTAAGTCTAGGAACTCAAGTTCCTGATTACTGTGGTTGGTTTTACATAAGTTAAGAGAGCTAGGATAGATATTATCAAAATCACTCTCTATAACTTCGGAATTATTGATACACAGCAGATCATCAATATATCTAAAAGTGTAAAGGTAGTTATCTGAGCAGGTGGGGTGATTTTTAATGAATTTATATTCCTTAAAGAACAGGAATAGATTAGCGATATTCGTGGACGTTGATGTTCCCATTGGAATACCGTTCACTTGCTTATAGAGAGTATTATTATATAAGATATGGTTATTTTTTATGCAGCAATTGAGATAAGAGTTCCAAGTTCCTACATCAACAAATTGGTTAAGTTTAAATTCTGCATACAGCTCTTTAAAGGTAGTGATTATATCTGATAGAGGCAGATTAGTATATAGGTTTTCAAAATCATAACTATTAATATCTAGGGGACACACTTTGAGTATAGTAGAAATTACTTCTGCATTATTATTAATTATCCAAAAATCTCTGTACATCAAGTTAGAACAGTTTCTAATGTGTTTCAAAACCTTCTTTAAGACATCTTCAAAAGCAAGATCTATTTTCTTTTTATGACTCCTTACTCCACTAGCTATGAACCTGAACTTCACAGGATCCTTATGAAACTTAACCGTTGCAAAAAGAAATGGAAATTCAGGCCCATATCTTCTAGTTTGCGGAATTTTAAGTTTCTTGAAGAATGCCTTAAACCGATTTTCTAACTGCTTGGTAGAATAACTTACGGGCTCGTATGTTACTCTATTATTGAGTTCCATAGTTAACAATTCAAAATAGAACTTCTTACAGATAATTGCAAAATTATTGCTAGCTTTATCCGTAGTGGTAAAAATAAATTGGTCTTGTAGTTTGGAGAGTGACCTTTTAGCTTCTCCAGAGAAAAAGAGATTTCTGTCGAAACAAAAGTCCAGACCTGCCAACTCACCGGTGAAGCTATTGATTATATTATATTTCCATTCTGCGAAGGCCTCAATAGGCTGATTGTACGTTAAACTGGTTTTTACGATGTACTTATTTACATCTTGAGTGAAGCTCTCAAGAATCCTTTCTTTGGAAATTGTGAAGGAAGGTCTGAAATTAGAGCCATACTCTAATAAATTCCTAAGCTTTTCATTTTCAACAAAACTCAAGTTTCCGGTGATAATATGGTTGTAATTCTTATCATAGTGAACTGTTTCTTTATGTTCATCACAAGAACAAGTAGTAATTACAGGAATGTAGCTCGAAGAGTTAAGTTTGTAGTTTTTAACTATTGACCCTAAGGTCTTAACATATTTAAAACTTACAATAGACTGGTGCCTGTGGATGGGAAAAAAAAATTGCATTATTGTAGAACAGCTTCCTTACATTGAGATTATCGTAGGCTTTATTTAGGAACCTGATGGTAACAAAATTACTGGAAAATTCTTTAAGAGAAATTTTATCTTTAAGAATATGTTTAAGAATGTCCAGAACCAAAGCAAAAACATGCTTATCAACATGGTCAGCAGTTTCATTCCAGAATTTGAAAAAACATTTAAGGACAGAGTGCTTGAAGGACTTGAGAATTTTGTAAGTATTTTTAACAAAATTAGTGCCAGTTTTAAAGCTTTCCAGAGTTTTTAGCAAGTTAGCAAAATCAACTTTGCTTGATGTGCGAAATAACCTCTGTCCTCTATTACCTCTAGAGCAGCTCTTATTATTAACAAGAAAGAAGAGTTCACGAATTGAAAATTTATGCTGATTATGCTTATTGTCAGATAGAGTGGAATTAAGGCCATAGGGATAAAGAGACTGATGCTGCAAAATTTCAAGGGATTCAGTTTCTAGCCGAGCATAGAGGTCAGGGATAATATGTAGTACCTCTATTTTCACTTTGTCAAAACCATGAGTATGGAAATGCTCTAATTCAAAGGTAGAGTACTGGTTGGCGTTTGTGGAGGGGTTCACTCCTGAATTAGAGAACTTGTTTACTAGAGACCTGTGACCATTAATCCTAAGATGAAGAGGATTTTTACTTTGGCCAATATAGCTAAGGTTGCAGACAGTACAGGTGAGCTTATAGATGGTATTGTAGGCTTTGCAAAACTTGTTGGAGCAATTATCCTCAACAGAAGAATACAGGTTAGGATCTGCAGATTTACATGTCAAACAACGTTTGTCATTTCATAACTTTAGATTACCTTTGCCAGCGAGTTCATACACTATGGGAAAGGGTGCTAGCCTAACCGAGCGGGAGGACTTAAAATATCTGAGCTGACCTCCAATCCTTTCATCGTCCTTAGAACTCCACTTGGGCCAAAACATACAAATTCTGAGCAAACCAACTAGGAAAAACTTTTAGAAATAAGCAGTCCAAGAAAAGACCAAACTCGAGTATAAACTACACTCCAAAAAGCTGCATCCAAAACATACTAAAAAGAAAAATTAGAAAATGAAAAAAACCTCAAGTAAAAAAATAGTAATAAAAAAAATAATAATAATAATAAAACATTTCAACTAGAATTTGCGCATGAGCTGCTAAATAATAAATTGAAATTAGTTACTTAAGAGCAAAACTGAAGACTAAGGAAAAAATTTTAGAATTTAAAACGAAGGGTGCAAAATAACCTGAAAATCAGAACGCGCAACGCAGCAGTTTTGAAAATTCAGAATTCACATACTATAAAGATACCTAAGCAAAAAAATACATATATAATTTTGACTCACACCTAGTACAACATAGAAAAGGTTATGTATCTACCTGCGTGAGTAAAAGGAGAAAAGAAAAAAAAAAAAGAAAATAAAACAACTGAATGTAGAAGGTGTCGAGAATACTGAGCCTTGGCTTTATCAAGGACCAGCAAAAACTCTGCATTTTCTCACTTCCACAAAGACCTAGTTGGAAATGGGTTTCTGCAAGGCCATAGATGCAAGTAACATTCCCACCTAAAATAGTTTAAAAAATATATATATAAGTCATGTCCTCCGTAGAGTAGCATGACCTAGCACTAGTTAACAATTTCGCTTGCATCCATTAACCTTCATGGCCCGACCCATGCTCTTCATCTGTTACTATTAAACAGAGAGAAGAAGATTAAAGAGAACTCAAGCTGTGAGAGTGACATAATAAATAGAAATGATTTTCAGCTATAACGAAATTCCAAGTTCGTTTGAGAGAGAATTTAAACCTGAAAAACAAATTTTACATTGCAATTAAAAAAGGAAATGTTAATTTATAACGAACAGATTTTTGAAAGAAAACTTGAGTCTAAAACCCCCTACTCTACAACTTATGACAGCACGAAAACGAGAATAAGTTAAAGATAATAATTAACTAAAGAAAACTTTGTGAAAGTTATATACCTTAAACAGTTAGTTGCAATATGTACAAAGTATTTCAGCAGTGCTTTAAGTGCATAATTAATTAGTTATTAAGAACTTAACTACTTTGAAAAAACAGCGCATAGACAGCGCATAGAAAAGGAACAAGCTTAGCCATCTTCTGTTCCTAGGTACCACAAAAGACGCTCAAAGTTACAAAGAAAAGTAAGAGTTAAAACCCGCATAAATGTTAACAGACAAACCAATGCTTAAAAGCTGAAAAGCTAAAAAACGACAGAGAAAGGTACATGAAGTACAAACATTGAACTTATAAAACCTAGAACCCAAAAAACAAGGAAGAGAGCTTACCTCTTGAGTTACAAAAACTTTTCTCCTCACAAGAGGAGAACATGGCTGACCTCTTCCGCCACTCCCTAGACGCTGGGGGGCAGTGAGGGTGGGGCTGATGGCCTCCTCATACAGCAAGAAACCAACGCGCGGAGATTTTAACCAGAGAAAAAAATATATAAACTTAAGACTGTGGATCTGTATGATCAGAATGAGCAGAATTAACTCTCCAGAATATAAAATAAACCGAACTTTTAACAATAAATTTCATTCAATTTGTAAACATAACCGTAAATCTCATATAAATCGTTAACGTATGACATATTTGATGCACGTTTCGATCATGTAAAAAACAAATCTATAATAATAAAATTAACATTATGCCTCCTGTCAGTCGACTACAGAAGAAACTGCTCAGCGTAGAGGTTTGAAAATTGGCGGAAACCTGAAGAGGTATATGAATACATGTATCTCAGAGCTCTCTTTTCGAAATTCCAATTTGTAAAATTTTAATTAATTTAATCCATTTTTTTTAACTTTCAACCAGTGTTGAAATTTGATCTTGCTATTTGCTATATGTCATAAGCTCACGCAACAGTACTTCATTTCACTTTTGCGCAAAAATTTTCTATTACATTTTGCATAAACGCGGCAATATTTCATTACACTTTGCAAAAGACCCAGAAGAAGACCACATGGGAGATGGGCGGATGAAATTCGAAAGTATGCGGGAGTAACATGGAGGAGACTGGCGCGAGATAGACCGTTGTGGAAGTAACTTGGGGAGGCCTTCGTCCAGCAGTGGATTGATAATGGTTGACAATGATGATATATACACTGCTGGACAATTGCTAAGGACGGATCATAAACGGCTATATAGCGCATAAAAAAGTGTGTGTGGTTGGATGCCAAGTAAAATAAAATAATGTCAGAATGCCAGGACATTACAAGAAAGACAATTTATTGTGCTTTGAAATCCAGAAGGCTTTGGAACGTGTTCAAGGGACAAACAGGCCATTTTGTGCAGAATACGTAAACGTGAAAAAAATGCAATTACCGTCCGCAGGCGTTCCGGCGTAAGATGTCCATACGGGATATGGCCACCATGGAGGGCGATGCAAGATTCCACACGTCGTGTCATGCTTTGCACAACATTATCAAGCAGCTGTTGGGGTAATTTATCCCATTCCTCTGTCAGTGCACGGATGAGGGTGTCCTTGTTTATTGGAGGGCATTGGCGACCAGCAATACTCCTCCCCAAAGCACCCCACACATTTTCAACGGGATTCAGATCTGGAGAACGTGCTGGCCATACGAGGCGTTGAATATCCTTGCCGTCAAGACACTCCTGGACAGCGACTGTTCGATGACATGTTGCGTTGTCGTCCATGAAAATGAATTTATCACCGACAGCACCACGGAACATGCGAACATGAGGTAGCAGAACATCATTAATGCATCGTTGGCCAGTCACAGTCCCAGTTGGAAGCACATAGAGGGACGTACGGCCATTGAATCATGATGTCAGCCCATACCATGACACTACATGTCGGATATCGGTCCCTTTCCTGTATGTTTGCTGGACAATATGCAGTACCACTATCACGCCAGATCAGTTGTCGTCGAGAATCAGACGATAGACTGTATCTACTCTCATCGGAGAAGAGGACAGCAGACCAGTCGTTATCAGTCCAATTGCGATGTTGATGGCACCATTGCAAACGGGCGGTACGGTGACGTCTGGACAATGGGATGCACACAACAGGACGGCGGGCGTATAGTCCTCCTTCATGCAAACGTCTGGCGACAGTTTTTCGGGAGATCCGCTTGCCAGTAGCAGCCATAAACTGGTTTGCTACCTCACTGGCTGTGCTGCGCCGGTGTCTTTTTGTTGATATCACTATGTACCGATCTTCTGCAGGTGTTGTACTGCGAACACGACCTCCCCCATGACGTTTGCTACACTCTCCATTTGTTTGAAATGATTTCCAAAGCCTTGAAACAACACTGTGGCTGACGTCGAACTCCCTGGCAACATCTGTTATTTTTCGCCCTTCTTCAATCTTGCCAATAATACGGCCACGCGTAAAATCATCTAGGTGATGTCGGGAAGACATACTGAAAATTGCAAGTTCGTCAATTTATTCTTTCCCTTTCAACTTTGCGTTTGAACAACAACGGTCAATACGCGTCAAATCCTTTATATCTCTTATCAGCGCTATGACGTCACGAACAAGTTCGGCAATCCAAAATTTGCATACGCACAACACGTCTTACTGTATCCCGCACTTATGCTAATTTCCACATTTTCCTGCCTTCCATTTTATGGTTTGCTATCGTTGCTATTGTCATTCGTCCTTAGCAATTGTCCGGCAGTGTATATACATAAATTGAGTTTCGAATTTACAGTTCGAAGCAGATTTGTCTGGGTCAGTTACGGGTCCGGATCGAGCCCGGGTCCGAAATTTTTGGCCCGTTTTCAACTCTGCAAGTGACTGTATGATATCTATGTATCAGCATGTGGAGTGCTTAAGACAAAAGCTATTATAGCTACCAAGAGTAAATTTTATATTCAGAAGTTGGTGAAATAATACAATAAAACGTTTATTTCACCATTTCTTAAAGATAATTAAAAGTTATTATCAGTTTGGGAAAAAAATGATATCAAGTTCCAAAAACATTCTGTTGCTTCGAAATATCCCGCTGAAAAAAATACTTAATTTGTGATAAGTCTTCCCACAGAAAAAATAAAATTATTACAAACATATTAAAAACAATAATAAACAAAAACAGAAAATAAAATGACTAAGTCACTCACACTAATGAAAATAAAAATTCACCATCGTGAGAGTAGTTTTACCTTGAACGTGAGTTCTGTCTCAGTGGTTAAGACACGTGACTTATACAGACTTAACCCGATCGACCTGAATTCGATCCCAGACAACGGGGAGAGAAAGGGTTTTCCGGAGTAAGGGCTGAGTTATTCAGCGTCTTCGATTTTGCAGAATTTCTGTCTAAATACGGAAAAACTACAGGGTGATCCATTTAAACCAGTACCCTGAAAAAACCTTACATTTTTGCAAGGGATCGCGCAAGGAACTTCTTCTTTTTTTCAATAGAAGCAGCAACTCTTGGAGAATGAAAACCGCCACCGTGAAGAAGATTGTTAACCGTAACTGTAACTGAGCTCGTGATTTGTTTGTTGTTGCGTTGTCATTAACTTGCGTGCATTCGGAAACATGCAGTACTCTGTTACAGAGCGGGTTTTTTTTAGTGAAATCGTATTGGGTAACCAATTCTGTCATCAAAACGCAACGAGCGTTTCGAAGAGAGTTTGGAGTTCGAAAAGTGCCAAGCAAGTCAACAATTCTGTCGATGGCAAAAAACCTGGAGCAAACCGGTTCTCTTCTCAGCGGTAGCGGTAGACATCACCCTCCGATGCCCCAAACGCGTGTGGACGATGTTCGGCAACGTTTACTTTAATCTCCGACGAAATCGTGGCGCAGATTAAACCAACAGACAGGATATTCATACGGAACTTGTCAAAAGGCAGCAAAAAAAGCGAATATTCGACCACTAAAGTGCACGTAATCCATCAGCTGCAGGAACTGAACAAGGGAAAGAGAGTAAGTTACTGCAAATGGTTTCAAAATTTTCTTAATTTGCGATCTGATATTCTCATCCATCACATGGTTTACGGATGAAGCCTGGTTTCATCTGTCAGGCTACGTCAATTCGCAAAACAGCAGATACTGGGCTACCGAAAACCCACACGTTATGTGTGAAACACCGATGCATTCACAAAAGGTTGGTGTATGGTGTGCGGTTTCGTCTACGAAAATTATTGGCCCCATTTTTTCCTTTGAGACTGTCAACACTAATGTTTATTGTCGCATATTCAATGAATTTGTGGAACAACTTGATGACATTGAATTGACAGAGGGCTACTTTCAGCAGGATGGCGCTACGTGTCACACATCGAAAGTCTCAATGGAACTCATAACCAGCTTAATTCTTTGATGACAGATTAATTTCAAAAAACATATGGCCTCCCCAATCTCCGGGCTTAACTTCCCCTGACTTTTTTTTATGGGACTACTTAAAGGATAGAGTTTACAAAATCCATCCAAAAACATTGGATGCATTGCGTGAAACAATGACGACTGAAATTGGCAATGTTACTGCTCGTACTCTATACATGAGACATCACTGAATATGGTGCGGCGTGTTCAACTGTGTTTACAAGAAAATGAAGGACAATTCCAACATTTGCTTTGATAAAATGATTCTCCAATACCACATGTATAATTCTCAACTTACTGTATGATTTTGTTGTTATTTATAAAAAAGTTATAAGTAAATCACATGGTACTGGTTTAAATGGATCACCCTGTAGAAACAAACTTTTCTGAAATACACGGAATTACTGACTACGGAAAATCTGTGAAAATACGGAAGTTAAAAACAAAACGGGCACTTTTAAAAATGGAAATTTCATTAAAAGACGGGCACTTACCGGCAACTTTGCTGCGTGTTATTTAAAAAATTTTCTGTGAATTCACACCACTTATTTTTTACAGTGTACACTATAAGGCCCCATATAAAATTGCACTTTTTTGGCCACTTCCCGTACATAACAGAAATATATTTTTGTATAAATTGGCGGACACGGATCTATGTAAACACCTACACCAGAAAACTCTTACACCGGTAAATTCCTACGAGTTTAATATAAGGAAACGTACACAAACTGCGTTTCGTTCGGAGATCTTGTGAAAGTGTCTGAGCTTTCGGTCAACCTGAGAAAACAGCTATCCACAACAGCAATCACGAAAGAGGAATGATCATCCTTCGATGCAATTAGTATACGCACCCTTGGCTGGA
Source organism: Macrothele yani (assembly GCA_039090855.1). Classification (NCBI taxonomy): domain Eukaryota; kingdom Metazoa; phylum Arthropoda; class Arachnida; order Araneae; family Macrothelidae; genus Macrothele; species Macrothele yani. The sequence goes on along the minus strand of CM077008.1, from coordinate 143,057,366 downwards.
CAGGTGGAAATTATCTCAAATAGTAAGAATTCTTTGGGTACCAATCTCTCGTGTACGAGTTTTCACGATACCAATTCACAGGGGAACCAATTAGCCGGGTACCAATCGCCCAGGTGCCGGTTTTCTGAAATTAAATATTACGTAAATGCCGTGATTACTTCAATTTATGAAATAATTTACCGATTTGAAGAAAAGAAATATGGCGGAATACTTAGAAGGGGTGAAGTTGATGCTAAAGCCTGAAATTCAGACATTAAAATTGAGCAGAAGGGGATAGAACTGCGTGGGTACGTGTGTCCCGGGTACCAAATTTCCGGGAACCAATCTCTCTGGATTCGAATTGTACAAGCTTTATTCATCAGCTGATCTGGTGTGTACGAGCTCTTGTACGGATATAAGCCAGCTGTTGTGTGTACGAGCTGTTGTACGGATGTAAGCCCGCTGTTATTGTGTGTACGAGCTGTTGTACTGATATAAGCCCGCTGTTGTGTGTACGAGCTATTGTATGAATATAAGCCCGCTGCTGTTGTGTGTACGAGCTGTTGTACGCGCTATACGCCCGCTGTTGTTGTGTGTACGAGCTGTTGTACGCGATATAAACCCGCTGTTGTTGTGTGTACGAGCTGTTGTACGGATATAAGCGCGCTGTTGTTGTGTGTACGAGCTGTCGTACAGATATAAACCCGCTGTTGTACGCGATATGTACGAGCTGTCGTACAGATATAAGCCCGCTGTTGTACGCGATATGTACGAGCCGTTGTACGGATACATGCCCGCTGGTGTGTGTACGAGCTGTTGTTGTGTGTAGAAGCTGTTGTACGGATATAAGCTCACTGTTGTGTGTAGAAGCTGTTGTACGGATATAAGCTCACTGCTGTGTGTAGAAGCTGTTGTACGGATATAAGCTCACTGTTGTGTGTAGAAGCTGTTGTACGGATATAAGCTCACTGTTGTGTGTAGAAGCTGTTGTACGGATATAAGCTTACTGTTGTGTGTAGAAGCTGTTGTACGGATATAAGCTCACTGCTGTGTGTAGAAGCTGTTGTACGGATATAAGCTCACTGTTGTGTGTAGAAGCTGTTGTACGGATATAAGCTTACTGTTGTGTGTACGAGCTGTTGTATGGATATAAGCCCGCTGTAGTTGTATGTACGAGCTATTGTACGAGATATAAGCCCGTTTAATTGAATGAAGACCAGCAAGCCGCTGGAGTGCAACACACGCTCACATGGACGGTACTCCAAATAAGGAAACTGCACGCAGTCGGCACTCGGATATTTGATCGAGGATACATTTCAAAGTATCGCGACAATCAATCAACCTGATCCGATCATCATAGGAAGAACGAGGGAAAAAGAAAATCCGAAATCCCACAGCGCCTCGTCAGAAACTTCCCCCAGGCTGATGAACGAGTTTCAGTTGGCCAGATCCGAATCCTCTAATAACAGGGTATAGTCTCAAGCCGTTGAGTGGAGGTGTCCGCCGGCTGACCTGATGTCACTTAAATAAACAGACCGCACGACCACCTGGTCGCCTACCACCTTCCAAGGCAGTCTTTTCCAGTTACGGCGATGAAGACCAATAGGACCCGTCTATCAAAGCAGCCAGCCTCGCCAACTACGACCAAGTGTAATTAGTTTCAAGATAACCTTGGCCTTTCGCCACACCAAAGGGAAAATATCCCTGCCCACTCCTTCTCCACTTATTCTTTTGTTTTGTTTACTTTTTCTTCCACCAGCGCGACGGCTATTTCGACCGATGTGCGTCTGTGTCATAACCTCGCACAACCATTCATCCAACCACTCCTTAGAAATATGCAGACTCTGACAGATCACTGTCAGATATTTTACTCTGCTGGCTGAATTTCAACTTTTTTGAATGATTCAAAGCCGCAGCGACGTAAAAAGTGCCTGAGGGACTCCTTAAGGACACAAGGCTTAACATCAAACATCACTCGAAAAATCTGTGACATCAGGAATTGTAGGAATTCGAATTAGGCGTTAAAAAACCCCCTACGTTTTAAGGGATTTAGTTCTTCCTGTATTACTCGGTAAACTACAATGCCTTTTCCAAACTATATGACTGTTGTTCCTTCTTGCTAAAGCTCCATAATGACATCGATTTCTTTTTATGTTTTGGAGTTTAACGACCACCATGAGCAACTGATAGGGCACTCTCCCGACCCTAATTTAGGGACATTTTCAGCAAAGGAGCAGAGGCAGCGTTATTGGGCAAGCTCACCATTCATGCTGCCTCCGGGACTCGAACTCGGGCCCAACTTGAATGAATGCCTAGAAGGCAGCTACTTAGGCTAGTCGGCCACCGAGGTAGGACAACTGATTCTCTCTCTCTGTCTCTCTCTCTCTCTCTGTCTCTCTCTCTCTCTCTGTCTCTCTCTCTCTCTCTCTGTCTCTCTCTGTAACGTACCTTGCTCCTTTCTATCTCCTTCTTAACATAGCCGCGATCCAACGAGAGCCGTCACATTAATTTGTTGGTTCGTTCCACAGAATCACGCACTTGAAGAAATAAGACTTCGTTCCCGTTGTAACAATAACAAAAAAGGAACAGTTTATTTCGCTAAAACTATGTGGTTTGGAACTTATCGAAGGGCAGGTTAATGAAATGTTCAATTGACTTCGTCTTCTCCCATGCTATATGAACCCTAGACCCCGAATTTCGTGCTTTTCGTACCGACGCCAAACCCACGACCCGACCTCTGTCTCTCTGAACCGAGGTCTCGTCTCTCTCTCTCTCTCTCTCTCTCTCTACTCCACTTCCGTAATGTCCCTTCTCACTTAAAAGCTTCAGAACATCTCCATTCCTACTTAATGGGATTTCGGAGCTAATCCTCACCTATGTGGGGCTACTTGCAAACACTGTTAACCTTGCGTTTCTCTCATTAACGTACAAGGGCGCCCATAAGGGAGGGGGTCGATCCCCAGCCCCGCCGTTGGTATAGCCAAATTTTTGGTAAATTTAAAACACTGAAATAGACGAAACCTTTTTTTAAAGCATTTTTAAAAATAATAAGATATTAATGATTGATTGCAATTATCAAACTTCTTTATTTTAAAACTTTGATTTGCCCGATTCTGCTATGCGTTTACTTTCAAAAGTACGACAATGAATTGTAGGTAATAGTTTCAACACATCTGATTACGAAGTACGAACCGATGAATCAGTAATTCTTTTAGGAGAGGGAGAGTGGCTGAGGTCAAGTTTGTGCTTATTAAATGTTCACAGAGACAGAATAAAAGAGAAAGAGCTGAATTTGGTAGAATTCGCTATAGATAAGTTTTCTAAAAACAAGAGAAATCTGCAGTTTGCTTTCTCTAAAAAGTACTAGATATCATGTGGAATTAAGTTTTCCCATCAACTGTAATTATAACTTTAATTGTATAGTTCAGTTATAACCTCTTCGTTGACAAAAAAAAATAATAATAATAATTGCTACAAACTTTTAATTCATTTGAAATGTAGTTTTTACACACCATATCACACATATGTAATATGAAGTTGCAATGACAATTTTTAAAATCAGCTAAAACATTTATTGGTTCAGTTTTTTTTTGTAACTTTATAAATAAATATAATGAACAAAACAGAAAAAAATTATGTGAGTTTTTGATAGACCTTTCACATTTTAAAATAAGGTACTTGTTAGCTATTTACTAATTGTCAAACAGTATCAATTATTTTTGTTGTATTTTAGTATCTTGTGCATTTACTAAAATGTTTGACAGGCTTAAAAAGGTAAGGATTTTTCTTAGCCCCCCCCCCCCCACCCCGAAAGTATTCATATGGGCGCCACTGTTAACATACCCTTGAGATAATTGCATTGCTTCACGAGACAGGTACAATACATGCACTTTATGTACTAAATCGAGTGTAATGCGGCTACTTGCGTGGGCAAATAGCATTAAAACCTGCCGACTTCGTCCGCTCTGCCTGAAAATGGCGCGAACAAAGAAATTCCACGTGAGAATGAACATATACATACATATTAACAATTCTTTTTTTATGAACTGGGGGATAGCGAATATCTCTCTCTCTCTCTCTCTCTCACGTTAAGCGTTTTCGCGAACATTCACGCTGATGATTACTTATATTTTTGCGAAATTAAATGACGCATTTCAGGTCAGATAACCTGTTCAAGATTTTTCATGTTATTTGAAACTTGATTTTGTGGTCGGATGTGCTTCCTGATAAAAGCCACAGTTTAAAGAGGTGTGTACCTCTTGTATTTCAACCGCAGGTTCACTGCAGTACAGACACCATTAGCAGTCCCCTCATGGAAGAACAAACACTCCTGACGACGAGTAAAGAAACGACTCATACATGAACAGCTTAAAGCTTGAGCTTTGTGCCAAAAAAGATTCTACAGAAAAAAAAAAAAAAAAGAATGAAAAACACTTGTAAGACCTGCTATTTTGTATACACATTGTATAGATCAGAAACTTGATCATCGAAAAGAAAAAGGTGAGAAACAGAAATATGATCACTCAAAGGATGAAAGGAGTAATGAAGGAGAAAGCCTGGATTTAGAAATAAAGTAGCAAAAAATTTATAGTCGTCTAAAATGGGCAACTCGTATGTCGAGAAGTGAGAAAGAAAATCTAATACGAGAAGTAATGGAAGTGGAAGTATAGGAATGTAAGAAAAGCAATCAAAAGATGGGGAAAATTAATAAAGAATGTGAAAGTACTCAAAATGTAGAAGGGAAGTTATCAAGCATCTAACAATTTCTCGTAAAGTGTACACCCACAGGGAAGGTTCAGACGTAACTACCTATGTCCCATGGGACTTTTATACTGCGTATTAGAAACGAAGTCACGTTAGTTGAACCTAGAGGCTCAGACACTGCAGAGGGTAAACAGGCCAGGGAAGTAGGAGTGCCAGATTAAAAGTACGAGTCAACATAGTTGGGAGTGCCACACTATGACGTCACAACGAGCATTGTAAGAAGAGAGAACAAGGGCGATTGCCCCCCCCCGAAGAGACAGGTCACCACCAACACCCTGCGTCTAGCTGTTGAACAGCACCCAAGAACCAGCACCCGACGATTAGCAGAGAAGGTCCATGCATCACAAACCACCATCGTTCGTCACCTACACGAGCTCGGTTTTCACTCAGACGTCCGCGAACGGTTCCCCATGAGATGAACTCAAAGCAAGCTGAGGAGCATGTCACTCTGAGCCGCGAATGGCTTAGTGGTTAGTGTTTCAGACTATCGATGCTGGGTCCCCAGGTTCTAGACTGGGCTGATCTTTCAGAGATGGTGTGATTTACTAACAATCGTTGAATATCCGCCGTGCATCGGACGAGCACGTAAAGTGACGGCCCCCAGGCTGGACCCACTGGTTAAATGGGTATCCTTTCCTATGTCCTCCCTGAAATTCTCTCACCCATCTATGTGCAATATCGTACTTGTACGGTGGCGCCATCTACTGTACTCTAATCTCACTACAAACTGTTCTGTCAAAAGTCGCTAGACTTGCTCTCATTCCTTCCGTTTCTGTGTCCTGCCCAAAAGGCGATCTCGCTGTAGGTGGCTGGGACCTAAACTCTACTCCCTGTGGACGGAAGTCCTACATGAAAATGACAAACCTACTGCTCTACACTGTGAGCATGTCACTCTGCTTCCAGAATTGCTACAAAATCTTCGTGACGACCGGTTTTGGCAGAGAATCGTAACGAATGATGAGAAGTGGGTCTTCTTACGTTATCCTGCTACGTGAAACCAATGGCTGCGGTCATGAGATGAGGCTCAAGCCGTGGTTCAAAGAGGACGTTTTGAAGTGAAGACAATGTTGTGTGGTTGGTGGAATTTCAAGGGTCCTGTCCACTGGGAGCTTGTTGCCACATGGTCGGGCCGTCGATGGGAACCTGTATACTGACCATCTGAAACACGTGTACGACGTTCTACGCCAGCGCTGCTCCGCAATGGTGACCCAAAAGAAGGTCCTCCTGCAATTCAACAACGCCCCATGCCATAGGTTATGGATTGTCCACCAGGAAATGCAGGATTTGGATGGCGTCGAAATCCTACCACATCCAGCCAATAGCCCGGTACTTTCCCCCTCGGATTTTCACCTGTTTCTTTCCATGGTGCACTTCTTGGCCGGCAGACAGTTCCATTCCTTGGAGGCTGTGAAAGATGGCATCATTAATTTTTTGCATGCAAGGCAGCCGCCTGGTATCGCAACGGCATAACATCTTTGGCTGAACGTTGGGGAAGGACCATAAACTCTGATGGACTGTATTTTGCCAAATAGCCATATGTGGTCAGCATGTGGCACCCGGCTGAGCGTTGTACCCCAAAACGCTACGAACTTATGGCTCACCCTGGTAACTTTAGGACATACCCAGTACGGAAATTAAATAGTAATAGAGAACCTATTTGATATCGCAAATGAGCTTGATACTTTTCGTGAAGTACAATTCCTTCGTAGCATCCGCAAAGAATTGCAACTCATCATACATCCCGAACCCAAACGGGTTTGTAGTATCGTTAACAACGAGACTACAAACTAGTGAACAACGGCCAAGATCGTAAATATAATTAATGTCTTTATTTTTGTGAAATTATGGTAATAATGCACGGATTTTCGGAAAGATTTTTGCAACGATTAAAATTTGCTGTGGATTTGGAAATGAAATGTTCTGTTCTGGCAAAAGAGAGAGAGAGAGAGAGAGAGAGAGAGAGAGAGTTCAGAAACAGGAAGCTGAGAGCGGAAAGGAAAAGAGATTTTGACTGATCGTGAAAAACAATGAATGTGCTTTGTTTAATGTAATATTTCCACAAACTTCCGGGAGAAAATCGTCAGTAAGGCAATGAAATGGATGAAGTCAAGCAAAAAAAAAAGTTCCTTTCAAAATGAAGTGGGAATCATGTTATGCAATGCGAAAGAATAAATGAATGTTTTTAACAGGAAAAACGTGCCCTATTTCATAGGAACGATAGGATGATTCAAGCTGGAATTTTCCCTATTAAATTAAACCACACGAATGAAAAATCTCAAATTTACTTTGAAAGATTCTATCCCGACTTGATTTTTAAAAGTACGGAGCTCGTTTTCTTGCAAGCAAGCAATTGAAAGCCAGGAAAACAGGTGCTCATTTTTAAATTGTTTTTCCCCCTTTAGCATTTAATAACTTAGCGCAAATTTTTTTTTATGGAAAAAGTTCTTAAAAAGCCGGTTAATGCCAGGGAGGAGTAGCACTTTTTTTTTTTTTTTACAGTGTGTGCACTGTAAAAAATTGCAGGGTCAAATTACCATATACACAGGCAGCTGAGTAGTCAATAAATCGTAATTTTACAGTACCATACCGTAATGCTCATTAACATGTCTAATGACCGGGGAAATAAAAACGTCTAATGACCATAATGTTCATTAAAATATCTAATGACAAATAAATAATACACACGTTGTGTTCATTAACATGTCTAATGGGAAATAAAAACGTCTAATGCCGTAATGTTCATTAATATGTCTAATGACCGGGAATAAATAATGTATCTACTGACCGGGAAATAAAAACGTGTTGCCCACAGAGGTGTTGCCAGACGACTGATTGCACGTGAAAAAACAGGTATATAACCACTTTAAGATGAACGTTGCGAGATTGTCAAGGTTAAAATACCGAAGTAATTCAGAGAGCTTAAACACCGTGAACATGTATAGTTTATCTACCGAAAATTTTTGGTGACCGCCAGGTGGCGTGCATACGATCTGTAAACCGTATTAATCCGGCTGAAACATTAACTATTCACGGAAATTTTTTACACTGTGTGTGTGTGTGTGACCATTCCACAAAGTCCCTGTATCAATCTATTTTTTTTTAGACCAGATCAACCGCCCCCATTATGGTAAGCTTGTGGATCTGCCTGTGTGAGATCGTATCTCACCATGATGCGTTGAACTCCTCGGTATGTTGTTTTTTTATTTAAATAAAAATTTAGGACTCCCTCCCCTCTCTTTCTCTCTTTGTGAATCACCATCGTGTAAATATGTAGTCAGCTCACATTTTTGCTTAAAAGTTGTAGTTATCTTATACTTTTGTTCTTGACCCTTTCTCCGGCTGGAGCGAATTAACTCTGGGTTAGCAAAATCTGTCTAAGAAGTGGCCTGAACACGGCTGTAACGAGAGAACCTGCGCATCAAGAAGCGTTCCTTTCCCCTTAGCTTTGTCATTCAAAGTAGTTATTCAGGGGGACCATTGAAAATAATACTTTCTGATTGATTAGTTGTTAAAATAGACTATAATGATGGCGGCGAACCTAAGAAACGAGAGAACAGATGTTTGAATCACTTGTTTCCACTCAGTGGCACGGCATCCGTGTCAGGGGGACTACACCTTTCCCATCACGCCTTAGGTCATGGAGCTGAGAACAAAGGAACAGAAGGGAGCTTTCATCACCACGGACAGGTTTCTGGTCGGCACTGGTGAGATGAGAGGGGGCAAGATCATTGTTTTGCCGTAGCTTTCCTTAAACCCGGCCCCTATGCGAACATTTCTGTTTGAAGAGTTCAGAAAAGTCGGGCAATATTTGGCTGAAGTACATCGGGCGTTTAAAAGGTTAAAAGTCATTCCACGTCTGAGTTCCTAAAGCGTAGTCATTCCGCATTAGGCGCGACGCTACGGGTGAGTTGGGTGGGTTTGCAGCCCACACAACTTTTTTAACAGTCCACCCTTTAGCTCCCTCCCAAAAAGATTTAAGCAGTTCGAATATATGGCGGGTGCAACCATTTAAGATTCTAGGGAAATTTCCCGAATTCAATGGAGGGAGCCTTATAAGAACGAATTTCTAAGAGAGTATAGCAGAAGCACACCATTTTTTGTAATTATGGTTTTAAACGATGAGAGAGAGAGAGAGAGAGATTCCTTGTCAGGTTACGAACTGAAATTCGTAAACAGCCTTACGAAAATAAAAAAAGAAAGACCCAAGTGAGCTAGAATTGCGAAGTAATAGTAACTTGCCATAGAGATTCGCATCCATGGTTCCTATACTACAACGGCCGTTCCATATAAACTGAGAGTAAAATCTCACAAAATAAGAAATATAGGTACAGCAAAATATACTGTAGGCAGGCTGTGGCATGATTTCAATACTGTATTTCATAAGAAACTGCTGAACACAAACAGCCACATGCGGACGGGCGTTATCATGATGTAGGGTTCACTTGCTCACAAGTTCCGGTCGCTTAATCGATGTGTCGTCGCAGACGCTTCAAGACAGAAATATAATACTCAGCATCGACAGTCATTTGTGGAAGAACGCCATGATGGTAGACTACACCTTTATGATCAAAGAGAATTATCATCATCACCTTCCCAGCTGATTTGATTTGGTGGATTTCTTTCGGAGGAGGCAAACCTGTGTGCATCCAGACACTCGTCGCGCCCTTCTCGAGGGAGGTCGAAATAGTGAGCCCATGTTTCATCGGCAATTACTACTGTGTTTAGAAAGTTTGGATCCTTTGCAATCATTTGTTTCCACTCGTGATACACCTGAACTCCGGCTGACAATTGTTCTCTCGTCAGGTGATGAGGTACCCATCCGGAACACACGCGATGCAGCAGTAATTTGTAGCGTAGAAGGCGGAATTCTGACGTTTTTGAAATATTAGTTGACCCCACTATGTCTTCACACGCCATTCGTCGATCTTCTTGTAGGATTTCCCAAACAGTGTTAACAATACGCTCCGAAACAACTCTTTCAGGTCGACCGGGCCTAGAAAGTGTGTTACGGAGCGTATTGTCGGCGAGTTCTGCCGACAAACGCCCTTTTTTTGAAATCATGCTGCTATCTAGAAATCGTTAACTCACTCAAACATTTATCTTTGTAAGCTTTTTTTATTAAAACAACTGTTTGTAGAGCCGTTTTACCCAAACGATAGCAAAATTTTATCGTACAGCGCATTTCACTTCTTAACTCTGAATCAGTCACCTTCATGGCTGTATATGACGAAATGCAGATATTTTAAACACCTGCGCAATAACAAAACCAGATCGTCTGGTTTTTTACGGCTAATAACTGTTGCTGTAGATACTTCCTTAATTCAGTTAGTCGTCTGAGTGGCTATTTCTCCCCTTCGCACTGTTGCCAACTACAAAAAAATACTCTCAGTTTTTATGGAACGGCCTTTGTACATACATTGAATGCTACGTACAGTACTCATTTGAAAACTTTTTTTACAGGAATAACATCATCAGCATCGGGTAAAACGCACAGAACGGAATTTTTTCACAGAAATAACATCATCAGCGTCGAGTAAAACGCACATGAACGGATTTTTTTACAGGAATAACATCATCAGCGTCGGGTAAAACGCACATGAACGGAATTTTTTCACAGAAATAACATCATCAGCGTCGGGTAAAACGCACATGAACGGAATTTTTTTACAGGAATAACATCATCAGCGTCGGGTAAAACGCACATGAACGGAATTTTTTTACAGAAATGACACCATCAGCGTCGGGTAAAACGCACATGAACGAAATATTTTTACAGGAATAAGATCATCAGCGTCGGGTAAAACGCACATGAACGAAATATTTTTACAGGAATAACATCATCAGCATCGGGTAAAACGCACAGAACGGATTTTTTTACAGAAATGACATCATCAGCGTCAGGTAAAACGCACATGAACGGTATTTTTTTTTTATAGGAATAACATCATCAGCGTCGGGTAAAACGCACATGAGCGGAATTTTTTTGCCGAAAATTCTCCCAAACACTTCAAAATTTGTGTCCTCCTCCCATCATGCTTAGCCCCCGTAATAGCCCACCCAGTTCTGAGCGGCTGGCGCCATGCGTGCTCCGCATGTGACCCGTAAAGATGTAACCCTAATTCTAAATGCGTAATCGGTTCACCCTTCGGTAAAAGTAAAATTTCCAAGAGAGATTGAAAGTGGGTGTTAAAAATGGTGATCAAATAGATGAGTAATTTAATTTTCCTAATTTTATTTCCTTAGTGCTGGGAAGAACCAGATTTTAGTTTCATCCATTAATTTTCCACTGAGAGGAAATTTCACTTAACGTTCTTGAAAGGAGCTCGATCTCGGTCTGTTTGAATGTTGCCCGTGATTAAAAAAGAAAGAGGAAAAGGAAAGATAAAAAAAGGTACAGTGGTGCTTCGCAGAAATGCGAACGGTTTCCAATGAGGGTAAAGAGCTCTTTTAACAATGAGGCTATTCGTTTCAGTGAGCATGTCATGCCTGACAGGGAAGTCAACACCCCCATACATAACCCTGGTAATTGCCAACTCGATACTCGCTGCCTCCAAACCCTTGCTGTTCTCCACCCTCCATCAGGGTGGAGGTGCCCAACCAACTGGGACGATGTTTGTTAAGCGATGATAGCTGCACCATCCACGGCTACGACGCCGCGTCAGGTCGAGAAGCAATGCAACGAATCCTGATGAAGGGAGTAACTCGTTATTCATTGAGAGTCTTAAACGGTTGCCACCTTTTCGAAGAAGGTGCTGAATAATTAAAACTTCCGGAAGAAAGAAAGAATAGGTACTCCAACACGCGCACGTAATGCTTTAGGAAACCAGAGACACCTTTCTATATAATATTATTTGGAACATATGCTTAATATTCAAACATGAGAAAGAAGAAATATGGGCTGGTGTGGTTTGCATACGTAACGTTGAGGTTCTGTTATGATACTATTCCCCTCTCCGTCAATTTTAATATTTTATGGTAGCTGAAAATATTTTCGAAATTTATTACAATGGCATTTTTAAAAAGAATAGCGTTATATTATAGTCAAGGGCACCGACGCCACCACATTTTGAGGGGGCAGGCATGAAGAGATCAGTCATGAAAGGGGTACATCTCTTCTATTGTCAGGAGGAAAATTAAAAGAAAAAGTCTATTTATTTTATTTGTCTATTTATTTTTTGCGCTTCTTGTTCTATGTTTGAGTAACATTGTTAATTTTCCATATTTTTTATAAACGTTTGGAAATAAAATTCCCTAGATATTTTATAAAATTACAGGTTGAATTTTATTTTTAAAAAATGCTAATAATCATCAAAAGAATATTTCTTTTTCCTTGTTCATTTGCTGATGAGCAATTACATTGCGTTTTAAAATATACGTCGAAACTTGTAGTTTATTTTTTTGCCAACCGCCCTCCTTTTCTTGAGGGGGCAGGCGTGAAGAGATCAGTCACGGAAGGGGTACATTTCTTCCATTGTCAGGAAGAAAATTTAAAAAAAAAAGGGGGGGATAAACTACAAGATCGACGTATATTTTAAAACGCAATGTAATTGCTCATCAGCAAATGAACAAGGAAACAGAAATACTATTTTGATGAATATTAACATTTAAAAAAAAATAAAGTTCAACCTGTAATTTTATGAAAACATCCGAGGGATTTTATTTCCAAACGTTTACTAAAAATATGGAAAATTAGCATAGTTACTCAAATAAAGGCGCTAGATATTATACGTTTCTGTATTTTCATTTATTTTATTTTTGATAATTGTTTTAAACGTTCACTACGTATCACGAGAACAAGTCAAACACAATACGAAGCTGGAAATCCAGTTTTTTATCAAATGAGCAATGCTGAATATGGGAAGTTTTAACTTATTTTGTTATTTATTAATTTTTTTGAAAATAAATAGCTTTGGCCTCATAAGTGTTTTAATTAAACAGGGTGAAAAATATTGGGTGGGCACTGGCCCCCTAGTGAAATTATTGGAGGTGCAAGATTCACCTTGCCCCCACCCCCAGTCGGCGCCTATGATTATAGTCCATCCAACTAAAAAAGAGCCACGGGCCTTCTGCATGTTTCTGTTCCAGGGGGTGGGGTAGTCCCTTGGACCAGTGTTCCCAACCTTTTTGCAATCGCGGAACAGTAAAACGTTGGGGAAACTGTCGCGGACCGGCGATGCCGAAACAAAACCTTTAGGATATTTTCGAGCATTTAATCTCGTAATATTCTACACTGAAGAGCAATTGAATTAGACATACCTGTCTAGTAACGTGTAGCACCACTTTTCGCCCTGATGACGGCGGCGATTCGTCTCGGCATGGACTCGACAAGACACCGGAAGCATTGGGAAGCCATACGGATCCACGACCCCTGACATCTCTCTCGATGGCATCCCAGATGTGCTCGATGGGATCGAGGTCAGGTGACCTAGCTGGCCAAGGAAGCGAGGTCACGTCGGTGGAGTGTTCATCCAACCATTCGGATACAATTCGGGAGCTGCATTGTCTTGTTGCAGGATAAGGTCCCCAGTGGGATGTTGAAGACGCACAAACGGGAGCAAATGGTCGTGCAGGATATCCCGGTAACGTTGACCTGTGAGGGACGATGTCACACGTACCAGGGGTCCCATTTCAGTCCACGTAAACAGCTCCCAGACGAGATTGCCACCCTCACCAGCTTGAAGAGTACCCTGCTGGCAAGAAGGATCCATCGCTTCATGTGGTTTGCGCCGTATATATACTCGTATCCTGCCATCTGCATGTACCAACGTGAATCTCGACTCATCAGTCTAGGCAACATCTTCCCACATGTCTAGGGTCCAGTGGTGATGTTCCCGCGTCCATGCTAATCTTTGCACCCTGTGATGTGCTGTCAGCAGCGGTACCCTCGTGGGACGTTGGTTTCTGTACCCCATAGCGAGGAGATGGTTCTAGATGGTGTGGCTGCTTAAACGTTTTGTGCACAAGGGTTAAATGGCCGAGGGATTTCTTGCACTGTGGCCCGTCTATCCGCTGTTACAATGCGATCTAGCCGACGATGACCCCACTGATCATCACGCTGTTGTCCACGGCAGTTGGCCCTTGCATGGAAGGTTTCAACGGATTCGATGTACTCACGGTGTACCCGTGACACAGTGGTTCGTGAAAATCCCAGTGTCTGCACGACTTCCGAGATGGAGTGACCCATTCGTCGGGCCCCGACAATTTGTCCACGATCAAATGCGCTTAGATCCTTCGTCTTACCCATACTGCGTCCGACTCTTACTGATTTCCGTCGCATCACTCCATATATTGTCGGATCGCTGCATACGTCATGTCGTTTCCGTTTACAGGGCCGCCCACTGCGCCACATTTGCATAACGCCAGCTGTCTCTAATTCAATTGCTCTTCAGTATATATTATAATGATCACTGCGTACAATCCATAGTTTATATACCAGATAATTCCATGTCACCTCTATACAGCTAATATAATTTAATCTGTTAATATTCTTTACTGATTAATAAGTTCAATTCATAATCATTATGTCACAATATTTCCGTTACCGTTAACATAATTTTTTCTGGGGTCAATGCGACATCTGTTTTTGCTGCTACCTCGCGATAATATTCTCGAGCAGCCATGGTTCAAGCGTCGTTTCTACGAGGTTCAGTGTAGCATTAATGTCCATTATGTTCCTGTGCTTTGTTTTGATTGCAGGCTGAAAAGGTTTTCTCGCAAAAAATACTTGGTCGAAAAAGTTCCCAATAATTTTAGAGCTTTGTCGCTCAGAGATTTGGATACACTTTCTCCATATTACCCGAAAATTGAGTCAGAGATTTGGATCTGAATATCGATACCAGACTGGTATCAGTTCAACAAAGTTTTCCTTTACCTAGTGAGTTAGCATGAGAATCTTCTGTGAAGAGATTAGCGAGCCAAGCTTCCTTTAATCTTCCTCGACAGGTGTTCAAAAAAATTTAGATCTGTAGATTTCCTCTTATTTTGACTCCATTTCGATTCAAAAGAAAAATAAATAAACTGACTTGTTTCTCGCGGACTGGCGGTTGAGAAACACTGCCTTGGACTAGTGAGCAACGGTGCGTTTCATGAGACTGATTTAAAAAAAAAAAAAAATCCGATATATACATAAAACACACGGGTCGGGAAGGGATTTTTTTTCATGTCATTTATGAGCTTTGTGGTGCCAACAGCGTTTTGGGTGATAATTTGTGCACAGATGATTATTTACGCTGTGCATGACGTCATCATTCGGTGGAAGAACATTGCCACAGCTCTTTAATGCAGCAGAAAGCAAATATCCCGTTCTGTTTGAAAATCAGTAAAACTGCTTCTGAGACAGTTTATTTGTTTCGTGATGTGTATACAGCTAACTGCCTATCTCGTGCAGAAACATTCCGATGGTATGCACATTTCAAGGATGGGTGGGAAGATTTGGAAAATGACGAGAGGCCCAGACGCCTGATTTCAGTGTGCACGTCTGAATTCATTGAGAAAGTTCGTGGAAGGATAAAAAGCGATCGTTGTGTGACCTTGAGGATGCTGGAATATGAACTCGGTGTAAACAGGAGACGATTCGTCAAATTTTAGTGCTAGATTTGGGGGGGGGATTTGTGCTCGTTTTGCTCCGTATGCTTTGTCCGACGACTAGTAACGTTCACGAGTGGAGTACGCAAAAGGCATGCTGGATACTTCATAAAGAATGCAAAATTTCCTCGAAAGCATTGTGGCAGGTGACGAGACATGGTGTTTTCGTTATGATCCAGAAACTAAGTGTCAGGATCATAACGTGCTCAATGGAAGTCGCCACAGTCACCGAAAGGGAAGAAGATCAGGTTTAAAAAGTCCAAGATCAAGATAATGATTGCATGTGTGCTGTAACGACAGCAAGGGCTTCACAGCTCATGTCGTGCAGCAGAGAACAAATATCCTGCATCACGAGTCCATTCCTAAAGGCACAACTGTCAGGGGCAATGCTTGCGCATCCATTTTAGAATGATTGTGGAAGAATATTGTTCGTGTCAGGCCTGAGTACAAAAACGGGCAATGGTTCCATCTTCACGATAACGCTCACGCACACAAAGCAGTCAATGTACAAAAAGTTCTGGTACGAAAACAAGTATATGTACTCAACAATCCCCCTGTTCTCTAGATCTGTCACCGTGTGAGTATTTCTATTCCCTAAATTAAAGCCGCCCTTAAAAGGAAAAGTTTTTCAAGACATTGAAGATATACATAGAACAGTGACATCAGTTCTTCACTCCATACCAAAAGATGACCTATGCAAGCGTAACTGGGGCTTCCATATTTATCAGAAGTGAAGTTCAGCAGCCATTTTGAGGGATAAAGAACTGGAATCATGTTCCTTCAATTCCCGCCATTTTGATGAGCTGGGTAGCAAACGTCAATGTGCTTCTTTTCCCACGCGTCGCAGCAGTGGGGGTGTTAGATTTATAGTTCCGTCGATGTGAGAAGAATGAAACTGGACATTATTGCTTTTCCGCCGTCCCAAGCAGCACGGCGAAGCGAGAAGAGGGAGGCAGCGAGCCAATTAAAGAATCTTGCGTTTTCAGAGAGAAGGTATTTCTAGGGTGTGGCCGCCCTTTCTAGGAACCGTCGGACTTCTTCGGCAGGTGAGAGTTTTAGGGGGTTCTCCGGGCAAGAGGATAGGAGACTCGGCTGGCAGGAATCGGGGAAGAAGGAGGATTTTTAGCTAGGTGCAAAGGCCTCGCGGGTTCGTCGAAACAGATGAAGTAGGAGGAATGAGACCGGCTGGGAAAAGATAAGCGGAATTCGGCGTGCTGACGATTAGAGCGAGAAGGACACCGAGTTGTTAATATAATAAGGAAAGGGTGAAAATGACGGAGAGAGGGAATAAGAAATGAGGTTGATGATAATAGAAGAAATGAATTGGGTCAAGGCTTAAAAAAGACATTTCCCGCAACATCTGAATAAAAGTCTTCCTCACTGCACGAAAAGAGTTTGACTAGAGTTGATTTTTGATACCTTATATTTATCTAATCCAGTTGGGAGAATTACGGGTTAAACCCCATATACAGAGCAAATATCAAACGAACACTCCACACAGGGCGCTGTAATAGAACTTAGCACCAAGCCCTGCAACACAAGTCCTTCCTCTCGTTGGCTGATCGTATCACCTCTTGCATGCATTAACGCAGGAGGAATGTATTTCAAATAAAATATATTCACGTAAGTTTTCCTGCTTTTCCATTTTTACGCTTTCCAACCGTAGGTTGAAGAAGCGTATATGCTCCAGCTTTGTTCGTCTGTCTGTCTGTCCGCACGATAACTCGCGTAAAAATAGTTCCATTTCGATGAAATTATAGTATTGAAAATGGGCGAAATGGGGACAAAGATCAGGACATAGGAGTGGGATCCATTCCATCGTCTTTATGCATCATAACTTATGCAAAAATGCTTCGATTGCGACAAAACTTTATCATGTTGTTCCGGAGGTATACGTAACCGGTTTTGTTATTATATAATTGAAATTGGGGCAAAGGTCAGGGCATAGTAGTGAGATTTATTCCACAGCCATTACCCTCATAACTTGACTAAAAATGCTTCTATTACGACAAAACTTTAGTATGTTGTTCCGTAGATAAACTGAACCAATTCTGTTTAATGTCGTCGAAATGGGGTCAAAGGTCAGGGCACAGGTACGAGATTTATTCCACAACCATTATCCTCATAACTTGAGTAAAAATGCTTCTATTGCGACAAAACTTTAGCATGTTGTTCCGAAGGTACTGAACGAATCAATACTCAGGGTAGGGACGAGGATTTGTCTGCACGCGATTTCTGATATGTTGGAAAGCGTATCACAATCAATGCCTTGCATGATTTACTAACTTACATTTTTTTTTTAATTCAGTCTCATTACTTAATTCCCGCACTGTCCATGATCCTTTTGTGCTAATTTTTTGAGAATTTTTTTTTATCGGAAATGACCATCATGACATTGGTCTTGTCTAAATTTTGAAATGCAACTTGTAGTTACCTGCCAACCCCCCCCCTCCCCCTCCAATAAACAAATAAAAAGATTCTTGTGGGAGAAACTGAATGCAGAGTTAATATGTGTTTGATAACTCTGTCAACACGATATGTTTGTCGTAAGATGCCCATCAAAATCTAATTCTCAGTTCTAGCAAAGTTTGATGTTCAAGAAGAAAATTAAAAAATAACTGAAGCTTACATCATCTACCTTGGACAAAAGATCACAAAACAGCCACATCGAAGTAGAAATTAATGGGTGAATAAAACGTGGCTGTAGTGCATCGGAAGAACAATACAATTTTCAAGAAGAATGTCTCAAAGGAAAACTGTTTAATCAATGCATCCTTGCTCTTCTTAGTTATATGAGAGTATCCTGGCACTCTTAGCAGATAATTTATTTCCTGACATTGAGCGGTTCTTATTATGTAGGTGGAAAAATGAATGTTATTGTCGTGAAACTAATGAAAGAAGATATGTGAGCCATAAAAGTAAATATTTACTAAACTATATAAAGTATTTCGACTGTTAAGTTTTTCGAAAACAATATTATTATTATTATTATATATTATTCAGGCTTAGACGAACATGAGAAACGAACCTGACACCGCTGAAATGTGACGTAGCTACAAATGTCCATGAGCGCATGCGAAAGCTAAAATCTGACCTCAAGATAGAAAAAAAAAGCCGAATCGCAAGTGTGTTAGTGAAGGGGATTGATAACTTTTTGTCTATAGGATATCTACAGGTTACATCTCTATCGTCAATAGTCGGTACGTAGCCCTTGGGGGGTCGAAAGGAATTCAATTTTGCTACATACTCTACACCAGAGATGGAAACAGTTCGCGGGTCACAGGGTCGACAATTTCTTGCGGGTCAAACGGGTCGCGTCAATGTATCCCTGAATAGATTTTGACCCGATTTTATTTCCGTTTTATTTTTTGAAAAGGGAAAACTATTTGAAAGAACCCTTCCGATTTTTTTTTAAATATTACTTCAGAGCTCCAGGAACTTGCAGAAAGGGAATTGGTGATTAAAAACGAACTTTCAGAAGACAAAACTGATGTACAATACTTTTAAAAGGAATAAAGATTTGTCAGTTGATGGGGAAAAAAGCTGGAGATAACCAATTCCTATATTCACCTTGGGCTGCAGATATCAAGCGAGGGTCAGATTGATGAAGAAATTAATTCGCGTAAAAAACTTGGTTGGAGAGTTTTTGGAAGAAACAGTACGATTTTTAAGAGCAATGTGCCATTATGTCTTAAAAGGAAAGGTGTTTAATCGGTGCATCCTTCCAGTGCTTGCGTACGGAGCGAAGACGTGGACTTTAACTAAAAAAGACATACAAAGACTGCAGGCAACTGAAAGCAGCATGGAGAGATGCATGCTTGGTGTAACCAAGGAAGATAAAAAGAGGAACTCGTGGATAAGGAAAATAACAAGAGTGGAAGACATCACGACCAGAGTAACATCCCTGAAATGGCAATGGGCTGGACATATTGCCATGAGAACGGACCACCGATGAACAACCGAAATTTTAGAGTGAATTCCAAGGGACAGGAAAAGACCCAGAAGAAGACCACACGGGAGATGGGCGGATGAAGTAGACTGGCCCAAGACAGTCCGTTGCGGAAGAAACGTGTGGAGACCTTCATCCAGCAGTGGATTGATAATGATTGACAATGATGATGATGATGATGATATATTCGAGTTTATAGCTCAAAGCAGATTTGTCTGGGCCCAAAATTTTTAACCCGTTTCCAACTCTGCTTGCACACTGTCGGGAAAGATGTTTGCATCAAAATACATTTTTGTTACGACTTTTATCACATTTAGCATCAGGTTCTCTTAAATTTCAATGAGATATCGTTACGTTTATGTAAAACGTGATGATATGATGTTTGGCGATAGTTTAGTAAAATATATTGTTGAGTAACAATTAAATTATCTATTGTCGCGTCACCTTATAGGACAGCATGTTGCGCTATCAGATTTCAACAATGATTTTGACAATGACGCACCGTTACCCATTTTCGTTACATCGAAATTTTTTACTTGAGATTTGCTTTACTACTATTGGGAAAGATACATAGCATCAAAAAGACGTGCAGAGGATGTGGACAACTAAAAGGAGCATAGAAAGATGAATGCTTGGTACAAGAAAGAGAGAATGTGTGTGTGTGTGTGTGTGTGTGTGTGTGTGTGTGTGTGTGTGTGTGTGTGTGCGTGCGCGCGCGCGTGCCACTTTTTTTTATAAGTATTATTGCGAAAACATTTTTTCAAGTGTTCATCACTAAAGATGGTCCATTGTTAAAATTCAACATATACTTGGAACTAGAACTGTAAGTCTACCATTCTGTCGTATCAGACATTAAAGTCCTTGCCCTCCCTTGTGGCCTATAGTATAGTCAGAGCATGGATGCCAACTTCTGATTATTGCTGCTGTAAGCCTAATTGCAACCCGGGTTCTCTTAAAATTGCAGTGAGATATTACGGGAGGAGGAATTTTCGTTCCGCCTAACTTCCGTTTTCGGAAATTTGCCATAGACGAAATTCTGTTCTCAGCACGGAAAACTTTCACCTATGGTTCTACGTTAGGCGAGCCCCAGCTCCCGTGTATTTTTCAGGCGGGCCTCGGGGTCAGCGTGGGTGTTTGCTGGTTCCTGGTGTGTTGCCTAATGGCGACGTAATCACTTGAAATGGTCCCTGTGGATTCTGTTCCTGTTTTCCGCCGCGTGGCCAGCTAAATGTACAATTCCACTTCACTGTCTAACATTTTTCTTTCCTAGAGCGTACCTTAATCCTAATATTCTAGCTTGCTATTGCTAAGAGCTGTTTAAGACCGAAATCAGACACAGCGTTTTTAAAATCCTCTACTCCTCGATTTATTCATTTATGTATCATATTCAATTTTGTTCAGCGGTTACGAGGGTTTTAAAATTAATTCGTTTCCAAGCAGGGAGTATTCAACAGTAGGTCTTTCTTTGTCAGTTATCGCAGCGGTGATTACAGTGAGAAATAAAAAACTTCGACGGCGTTGTTAAAATACTTTCTGTCAGGACGGAAATAAAAATTTGAGGGTGTTGTAAAGTAACATTGCCTAAGCAATCGGGCTTAGTATGTTGGCTAAGTGTTTTATTATATTCTACTGCCTTCTACATTTATCAATACTTTGTGATCGGAGGAGGCAATCAGATTGCGTAATGATTTTATTGCTCATCGCGGCGACCGAGGAATGCGGGGAAATCTTTTTCCGAAGAGAGGGAGACACAAGTCGCTTCTCTTGTGGGAAGGCGAAAAAAGAATGAAAAATATAATAAGGAAATGAAATAGTGAAGAGATGACAATAGCAAACAGAGCAATAGAAATCAATTGTAAATGCAGAACTAAGATAATTTCGGGACAACCAACGTAATAAGTTTTAGCTAATAATAAATACGTTTAAACTGCAACTTTTCTCATGTATTCTGCCGTTATATATTTTCTGGTCACCCAGGTGGCGCAGTGGTCTAAAGCGATGGCTTCTGACCATTCGTCCGTGGTGGGTCCGGGTTTGAATCCCGGTGAGGAATGGGTGTGGTATTTGTCTTACGGCACTGGCTCTCTCCCTTCCCTGGAACCAGTGGCTCTAAATTAGGTACTGGCGACATCTTATAGCCCAATGATTTGGTCACGGTGGTCGTTAAACCTCTAATCAAAAAGAAAAAAAAATATATGTATATATATTTTCTGCAACAAGCTGCAATTAGGCCTACGCTTAAATATCGAACCCGAACGGGAAGTGCAAATTCCGCTTACAATAGCAAGACTACACAGCATTCAGCATTTGGAGAAAGTACTGCATCCATTTTCTTTGTGCATAAGCTCTGTACACTTACTCGGATTTTGGAAAAAGCGCAAGGGACTAGCAATGTTAAGTTAGGCCTAAAATCCAAACATTGACAACCTTCCAACAACGGCCACTTTTCCGGTCAGATCTCATTTACCATAAATTAAAACAAGAAAATTAAAAGGAGGACTTGAAATAGGAAACAAAAATTACTTCCTCATCAATGACCACTTGGGCTGGTCACTCCCACAACAGTGTCCACGCAGAAGTAGGCATGAAAAAGTGCTAACCGTGACCATCACAGATTGATAATCTCACCTTTACAGAAGGAGACATCACTGAAGACCTGATGAAGAAGTGATATTCATTTTGAATATTATATTTTAGAAAACTAGTGGAAATCCAAATAGAGTTTTCTGGAACAATTAACATTTCAAAACACTAGAGTTTCTTCATCAGTAAACTTTACGCTTACGTTACTTCAATATATCATCTTGAAGAACAAATTTAGATTGTGTCACCACCATATCTAAAGTTATCTATCTTCCTTTCATGTATTTTGACGCGACACGCAGTGATATTCAACTCTCGACACACAATTTATTCATTTACAAGGTAACACATCATCCAAATGAAATATAAGCTGTCTCACTTCTGAAGTACAATTGTGTTTTCAGCTAAAAATTAGAGTGCTGTCTTTTGCTAAACGAACTTGCTCCAGACATCTATCATTTCTAATTCCTAAGTGAACTGGCAGAAGAAATTTAAATCTCTTTAGTGGTTACGGGAACTTTCAGTCTTCGAGCATTTAATATTTAATCCCTCACTAGACTAGTGGTGCAGCATTTATGTTGGCGTACACAACGATTGTCACTTTTCACAGACATTTATCTCTCTTATAGAACGACGGAACCAATCAAGAGCTTGAGATGGGTCATTCTTTCGTCGCCAAATGTCCTCCGCATTAGTTATTTAGATTTAGCTTTCTGTCTCGGAGTTTCTGTCAGCTTCTAACGTTACGAGGAGTCGCCTGTCCTTGGTTCAGGGTCTGTGGTTCTAGGGAACAGACAGAACCAAAGCAGTAGAACAAGCACGCCACCTCTGACTCAGCTGGAGCACGGATTCGGGTTTCACTTGGACAGTTAGTTAGAAGCTAGCGCATCTGACCTCTCGGCCACCGGGATGAGGTCCTTCTCTCTCTCTCTCTCTCTCTCTCTCTCTCTCTCTCTCTCTCTACTGTAGAACATACTTAATTCTACGAGTAAGGGTAACGTTTACCTTTTTTTTATTTGTAAGCAAACCACGCTCAACTGGGAGGGAGGGAGAGAGAGAAAGAGAGGAAGGATGGAAAGAAAGAGAGAACGAGAGAGAGAGGGGTAGAAACAGTGAGAGAGGGTGAGAAACAGCGAGAGAGAGAGGGGTAGAAACAGTGAGAGAGGGTGAGAAACAGCGAGAGAGAGAGAAATGGAAAGAGAGGGAGAGAAAGAGAGAGAGAGAGAGGGTGAGAAACAGTGAGAGAGAGAGAGAGAAATGAAAAGAGAAAGAGAGAAAGAGAGAGGGGGGAGGAACAGTGAGAGAGAAATGGAAAGAGAAAGAGAGGGAGAGAAAGAGAGAGAAAAAGAGAGGGGAGAGACAGAGGGATGGAAAGAAAGAAAGAGAGAGAAGAGACAGAAAGAGAGAAAGAAAGAGAGAGACGGGAGAAACAGTGAGAGAGAAAAAGAGAGAAAGAAAGAGAGAGACGGGAGAAACAGTGAGAGAGAAAAAGAGAGGGGAGAGACAGAGGGAAGGAAAGAAAGAAAGAGGGAAAGGGAGAGAAAGAGAGACAGAAACAGAGAGGAAGAAAGAGAGAGAAAAGGAGAGAGGGTAGAGAAAGAGAGGGAAAAAGTGAGGGGAGACAGAGGGAAGAAAAGGGAAAAGAGACAGAAAGAGAGAGAGAGAAAGAGAGAGAGAAAGAAAGAGAGAGGAGAAAAAGAGAGAGAGAGACAGAGAGGGAGAAGAGTTATAGATGAACTAGTTTCGTTTTCTCTCAGCGAGTTTCGTCGTTAATTTTTTTTTCTTTCTTAATCAGAAGGAGAAAATTAAGTGCTAAATTAAGTTGAAAAAAAAAAAAAAAACCCGGGAAAATAAATGATGAAATTTGTTACGCCTCTGCGTTATGATAACAACCGCACCCAAAAACACTTAAAAAAGAAAAAAAGAACAGAGAGAGAGCCCGCGACGTTTATGTTCTTTTCGTGTATCATTTTGAGATTCCATAGCTCCAAATGTATAAGTTCTCTTTTACATTCTCTTCATCAGTCGACAGAGAGCGGAAATTTCTTTAACAGTCCTGGCATTGATTTAAGTTTTCTGCGAGAAAATAGAACTCAGTAGTCAAGCCATTAGAATAATTGGCAGTAAGCCAATGATGTTCCAGGCGTGTGAGACTAATGACTATGCGCTATATCCTGTTCTCTTAGCCGCAAAGTCGTCATTTCCGACAAAATTTTCAAGTATCTGGCATTCCAGTCCATTCACAGCTTTCTCTCTCTCTCTCTCTCTCTCTCTCTTTTCTTATGTAGCATATTTTTCTTTTCTCCCCCTCCCTCCCCGCCACTGATGCTTCCCATTCCTATTTCTTGAGCCCCCAACCTTGTGCGTCCCTCCGACGTTGTCCAATGCAGGCAAACCCCAAAAAAAATTCTTCGACCAATCCCCGAGGCGCTTTTTTTGTCCTAATAACAGTGATTGGATCCTCCCCGGCACCCGACGTTTTCACCGGAACGCTCTGTGAAAGATTCAAACAGGGCAAACTGCTCTTCGCTCTATTCTGTCAATGCATCATTCTTCTTCGCCAATTGGACACAAGAAACGAATAAAACCCAATTGCCCGCTCGTCAGACAGATCGTGTTTGATTCCTCCTTACAGTTTTCCTTTTTCTTTTTTCCTATTTTTTTATTTCTTGCACTTTTTGCCACCGCTGCCTTTAGTTGTATTTATCATCGTTACTAAGCGTAGTACTAAAAAGTAGATGATTTGTATTTAGAAAAGACTTTTTGTTGTATACCATGTAATGTTTATCGATTAATTAGTCTTTACTTCACTTTTTAAACAATTACCTTCGTATCAGTGGCAACGAACGCCGCCTGAAACTGGGTGGTCTATCGGGGGGGGGGGGCGTAAGCATGAGGGGGAGCATAAATTTTGAAGTGATAGGCAGAAATTTGGCCAAAAATTCCATTCATGTGTATTTTACCCGACGCTGATAATGTTATCCCAAGTCAAAAAAAGTTTTCAGGCGCGTACTGTATGTAGCATTTATTCAACGTATGTAGTATGGGAATCATGGGTACGAATCTCTATAGCAAGTTACTATTTCTTGTGACCTGACAAGAAATGTCTCTCTCTCTCTTTCATCTTTGAAACTATAATTATAAAATGATGTTTTTGTACTACTGTCTTACAAATTTGCTCAGAGGACTCCCTCCATTTCCTAGAAGTACCAACACTAAATTTAAAAAAATTAATTTTACATCCAAAAAATTTCTGTGAATTCGTAAAATTCAGGTACGTTCACCCAAGTTCCCTAGAATCTTCGCAGGTTGCACCAGTCATACAGGGTGATTCATAAAGAAGTATACAGTTTTAACGCACTATAAAACCTATTTTATGTTACCTGTAACAGAATTGTAGGGGAATGTTTCAAGTTTTTTTAGAGACAGTCACAGATGCTCTTTGCGTACACCCTTAGTGACACGACACACATCGTGCCGGTAATCCATTTCCGTTTCCAGTTTCCAGATGCCGTAAAACAGTAACAGTTGAAGATACGGACCACAACTGCGAACCGTTCGGTAGATGTACTCATAAAGTTTGTGTCCCGCTACTGAGGGACACAAAATCCCCTTCCTGTTGATCTAGCGGAGCCAAAACAGCGTATCACAGCCACTATCACTGCAGTTGATTCAGATATCTTACCTTGCGTTTGGGCGGAAATGGATTACCGACTCTGTGACTGTCACTAAAAAACTTGAAACATTCCCGTACAATTCTGTTACAGGTAACATAAAATTACTGTTCTTGTTTTATAGTACGTTGAAACTGTATACTTCTTTATGAATCACCCTGTATATTCTTCTTTTCCTTCTTAGCCTGTTGACACCCATTGCAGGATATAGGCATCGCCCAGTCTGTTCCAACTTCCTCGATCCTTAGCCTCAGTCCAGCATTTAGCACCTCTAAATTTCTGAAGGTCATCTCTCCATCTTATTCTCTGGCCCCCTCTTCGTCTCCTCCCATCTCTCGGTTGGCATTCTGTTATTAAACGTGTCCATTTTTCAGTATTCCAACATGTTCAGCCCATCTTCACTTTGATTCTTTTATTATTTTTATAATATTTGTCTTTCCTGTTCTCTTATAATTTCATTTCTAATTCTCTCTTCTTGTTATTCCTAACATTCTTCTCTCTAACTTTCTTACCGACACTCTTATTTTTCATACATTGTCGCTCTGTGATACTCCATGTTTTGCTTCCATACGTAAACACGGGGATAATACATGCATTGAAGATTTTCCTATTTAAACACAATAGAAAATCACCGGTTAAATGGTATCTAAGCATCCAAAAGGCTCTATTACCTTCGACAATTCTTCTAATGATTTCTCTTTCTTGTCTTTCTTTAAAACTGATTACCTGATTTAAGTAGATGTATTCGCCTGCTTTTTCAATTTCTTTTCCTTTTATCAAAATCTTTTCTGTGTTGTTCATATATTTAGTTTTTGCCGTTATCATTGTCACCTCTTTTTTAAGACTTTCCATCCATAAGTCCTTTATCATATGCTGCATTTCTCTATTGCTAGTTGCAATGATGACTACGTCATCAGCAAATCTTAAGTAATTTAGGTACCTTCTATGTATGTTTAATCCCTTTTCTTCCCGGTTTAAATTTCTAAAAATATCTTCTAATACAGAGTTAAGTAATTTTGGAGTTATTGGATTTCCCTGTCTAACTTCTCTCTGGTATCTTGAAAACTGAGGCCAGGTTCTCCAACTTTATTGTTGCTCTAGCCTTTCTTTATATTTTATTTATTAAACTGACATATTTTATTTCCAAAGTTTGTCTTTTTGTTGAAGAACTCATTTCCTTTGGATACAAAAACTAAGTGAAATTCCTTCTGATATTCATCAACCCCCATTAATTGGCTAATTGTATATAGATGATCTGTTAATCTTTTTAATATTTTTGTAAAAAGTTTATACACTTTGTGACGTTCTACAGAGGTAAAGCAAGTGTCAAGACGACAAATTTGTAGCGATACATTCCGTCCGTGTAGCTTAGTTGGGAGAGCAACTTACTCCGGAGTGAGGGGGGGGGGCACAGGTTCGATCTCCGTCATGGACAAATTTGTGTTTTCACATTAGCACCCGAACGTAAAAATGGATGTATTGGCCTTTGGGTTCTTCGAAAAATGTGTGATGTTTGTTCCACACATCGTCTAGAATTAATGAAAGTTCGTTCTTCGCTTTTAAAAAAAAAAAGTAATAATAAGAGGGAAATGATGTGACGTACTACAGATGTAAAGAACGTGTCAAGACGACAAATCTGCAGCGATACATTCTGTACGTGTAGCTTAGTTGGGAGAGCAACTTACCCCGGAGTGAGGAGGCGCGCTTCGATTCCAGTCACGGACAAATTTGCATTTTCACAACTTGTGACAAAATACTTAGAGGTCTATAGTTGTTAATACAGTCATATGTAACAGCTTAAATATTTTTAGGGGCTAAAGGATGGGCTCAAAAAAAAGTTGGGTGGGATGAAGCCTACCCCAGCCCACCCGTAGAATTAGCCTACTTCGTACTATCGGTCGGTGTTTCTTGTAGCCCCGGAACTTCTTAGAGTTATGCCCCGGTACGTAGCTAACACATAAAATCCTTAAGTATGCACTGCTCAGGTAGCACAGCCTTGCAATTTAACGTAGGCCCAACACTGAGCCACCGTCTTCTATTCCTAAAAGAAGGTGGTTCAGTGTTAGGCCTACGCTAAATTGCAAGGCTGTGCTACCTGAGTGAGCTAGATTAGGCCACCTAACGACCAGAAAATATTATATTTTAACTTACGAAATCCGTCTTTTTATTGGCGTCCGGGTACTTCAGTTCAAAAATGCATCGAAGATAAGCATAAGCAGCATAATAAATAATTAGTAGTTCTACTTTTCAACGAAAGCCACAAACTGAACCTTCATATCTTGAGGCTCCAAAATTTCAGAACAAATACAACTTCTTAACTTGTAGCTTGTCGTGAACACCATGGCCGGCGGAAGGCAGGGACACGGCTTCCAAACACCCTGGAATTTCATGGTCCCCCTCACTCTTCATACGAAACATCTTAACAATTTCTGGTTCACATATGGTGTAACTTTTTTTAAATGAAAATTTCCTGGAGAGTTTCTTGGGTTTTTTTTTTTTTTTTTTTTTTAAACGCTTCAAGTACAACTTTGAAAATTGTTTTTGCATGCACAAATAAGTTGAAAAGTAAACACACCGTTGTGTTTTTTACTTTAAAGAAGATCGACAAAGAATTTCCCAATGGCAATGGGCTGAATACACTGAAGAGCAATTGAATTAAAGATACCTGTCTAGTAACGTGTAGCACCACCTTTCGCCCTGATGACGGCGGCGATTCGTCTCGGCATGGACTCGACAAGACGCCGGAAGCGTTGGGAAGCCATACGGATCCACGACCGCTGAACAAGCTCCCACAGTTCACGAAAATTTGATGGAGGGGGTCAGAGCCTCGAACATCTCTCTCGATGGCGTCCCAGATGTGCTCGATAGGGTTGAGGTCAGGGGACCTAGCTGGCCAAGGATACAATTCGGGAACGGTGGCACGGTGCATTGTCTTGTTGCAGGATGAGGTCCCCAGTGGGATGTTGAAGACGCACAAACGGGAGCAAATGGTCGTCCAGGATATCCCGATAACGTTGACCTGTGAGGGACGATGTCACACGTACCAGGGGTCCCATTTCAGTCCACGTAAACAGTCCCCAGACAAGAATGCCACCCCCACCAGCTTGAAGAGTACCCTGCTGGCAAGAAGGATCCATCGCTTCATGTGGTTTGCACCGTATATATACTCGTATTCTGCCATCTGCATGTACCAACGTGAATCTCGACTCATCAGTCCAGGCAACATTTTCCCACATGTCTAGGATCCAGTGGCGATGTTCCCGCGTCCATGCCAATCTTTGCACCCTGTGATGTGCGGTCAGCAGCGGTACCCTCGTGGGACGATGGCTTCTGTACCCCATAGCGAGAAGATGGTTCTGGATGGTGTGGCTGCTTACACGTTTTTGTGCACCAGGGTTAAATTGCCGGGTGATTTCTTGCACTGTGGCCCGTCTGTCCGCTGTTACAATGCGAGCTAGCCGACGATGACCCCGCTCATCCACACGCTGTTGTCCACGGCAGTTGGCGCTTGTTGGGATGGTTTTACCGGATTCGATGTACTCACGGTATACCCGTGACACAGTGGCTCGTGAAAATCCCAGTGCGCGACTTCCGAGATGGAGTGACCCATTCGTCGGGCCCCGACAATTTGCCCACGACCAAATGCGCTTAGATCCTCCGTCTTACCCATGCGTCCGACTCTTACTGATTCCCGTCGCATCACTCTTTATATTGTCGGATCGCTGCATACGTCATGTCGTTTCCGTTTACAGGGCCGCCCACAGCGCCGCATTTGCATAACGCCAGCTGTCTCTAATTCAATTGCTCTTCCGTGTATATAGCTATATGAAATGATTGACCAACGTTAAACAACTGAGTATTAGATTGGATTTGACCAAGGGGCAGGAGGAGAAGACCCAGAAGCAGACCATCTTGGAGATGGGTGGATGAAATTCGAAAGTACGCTAGAGTGACTTGGTAGAGATATGTTCAAGACAAAAAGTTATCGAAGAGACCTTCATCCAGCAGTGGATTGATAATAGTTAACGATGATTTCCTCTACTTCCACCCTCATCGATAGTACTTGCATATGTAACCTACGGTTTTCTCTCTCTCTCTCTCTCTCTCTCTCTTTTCATTGTTTTAACTCTCGGAGAAGTCCCCCCCCCCGCGAAAATATCGGGTTTCGCCGCCCATGGTAAGCACACAACGTAAAGCAACGCTAATCTATCCACACCATACCACACTTTTTGCTACTTGCTCCATATGTTATGTAGGCCATTCTTATCATGTCAAACACACACACACACACACACACACACACACACGGCATTCACATTGACCTCAAGACTGCTACCAGAAAAACATTCATTGAGTGACCGGAAAAGTTCTCCACATTAGAAAATACGGGTAAAATGCAATTTATGCGCAGTGCTTTACTTGAAAAGGGTGGATGACTTTTCCTGGACTTTTCCTGGAGGAGTTTTGGCATAGACGATTGGCATGGACCTAGAAAGGCGGACAGTAAGAATTTCATCAGCGAGATTTCCCTGCTGAATTTCATTAGCAGGAAAGTGAGAATGTGAAGAGTTTCTTGAAAGCATTTTTTCTTATTATTTTCATCGGAAAATTAAGAAGGTCTGCATTTTTTTTTTTTCAGTTTGTGAAAACCAAAACCATACTTGCAATCCAATTATACGTTTTCGGGGCCCCTTAAGCGCGCGCTCAATTGTAAATCCGCCACTGCCAGGGAATAACAAAATAACAATTGGTATATCAAACTTTTTCAGGACGCTGTCTGAATAGATGAGCCCACAGGATGAAAGGAGCTTCATCATCAGTTCTTTTAAACATTTTTCTCAAAAAATACCCACAGAAATCAGCAAACGTTTCGGAGTGGAGACTAAGACTTCTACTAAACTTGCTGTGTTAAGGAAGGATAATTCAAGAGACGAGAAGAATCCACTTAAAAACTTCGGGACTATTTTCCATTAAACACGCTCTGTAAAGAATGAATGAATTGATGAATATAACATAAAACGACAATCGCTTGATGAAGACATATAACAACAATCGCAGTTCCTTTTCCATTTAGTGTGGGCTTTATATAGAAAACTTCAGACGAACGTAAGAAACGAAATCTGAATCTTTTTAGAATATTCTTTTCCATTAAAGGTTCTTTATAAAGAATGCATAAAGAGATGAATGACCGGAGGGAGGACTTGCAACGTAGACTGTCGACAAACAGAGTTAAGTAAACAGTTACTTTATTTTGTAAAACAATACTTGCAGCGGATTTCCTGGTTCTCTTTCTGGTGAGCGTTTTCTCACACCGTTCCCTGATTCCGATAAGCATTCACCGTTGTGAGGAATACTCAAAAGGTGAAGCAACGGCAGGAAGCAGCAACGACCTTGGACCCCATAAAAACGATAGTTATGTATAAATATAAGTAACTGAGGACGGGTGACATTATCCATGTACCATAACGACAAGTTTATATCCCTCTACGCAGG
Organism: Macrothele yani; assembly: GCA_039090855.1. NCBI lineage: Eukaryota > Metazoa > Arthropoda > Arachnida > Araneae > Macrothelidae > Macrothele > Macrothele yani. The sequence continues at coordinate 143,026,340 of CM077008.1, read as the reverse complement.
CTCTAAATCGCTCTTCTTATCTCAGTTGACGGCAGATAGTGGTTCTTTAAGACGCCGTAATGGATAAAGAAAAAGGAAGAAGCGACTTTATCGTGATCCCTCGTTTCCTGATGCTACAGAGAGAGAGAGAGAGAGAGAGAGGGGAAAGCTTGGAGATTCAGTTGAATACAAAAATCTCTGGCTGGAATGCATCGTCTGAGGTTAAACATCCGCTAATGTGATAAAAGCACACAATAAAATAAGCACCTTTTTTCATGGTGAAGTTATCATTAAAAGACAAAGCCTGTAGTTGCCACCTCCACTGATAATTGTTTATTGAAAAAAGAAATACCTTTCGAAGGTAGGCGCCGACCATCTGACCTGAATTTAAATAGTTTATCATCATTTTCATAAAATAAAAATATGAGGTCGGTAAATTAAAAATACGAGCTCAAATAAAAATGGAAGTTATTGTTCATTACTTTCAAACTTTTTTCTCATCTTTTTCTGCTAAACTGCAAGACTGTCACAAATATCTACCTTTATTAGTATAGGCCCATTTCACGTCATCCAACAATCCTGTTTTCGGTATTCTTCTTGGTCTGCGAGCGATCGACTGCTTTAGAATGTGGCAACCTTGCCTTTCACACACACCTTGAACACCAAGGTATGTGTTCTGGAAATGCAGATCTAACATCTGCGTTATACTCTGTTAAAAATTTTGTGGTACGTTGCACCAAAAAATGGCATTACACCAGCTGCACCACCTTTCGATTAAAGGTTCACCAATACGTAGTGCACGGAAAATCCAACAATATGGTGCAATCACGCCATGGTACAAATTTGCACCAGTCGTGTTCAAAAATGGCGCAAAGTTACATCATATTATGGTGTAAAGTTTCACAAAGATACACCTGATATGCCTTCGAACTGTCCGCAGTATCCGCATGTCTGTTTTGGTTACGATCCAAGCCTGATCCATAAGTAAGAATTAAAAGGATGCATTGGCAGTAAAAAAATTAATACAAAGTACTAAATACTAAAAGCAATAAATCAAATTTTCAATTGCTCTTGAAAAATTTGAGGTTGTCCTCTTTGGGATATTTTTTACTTTTTTCCCCTAGAAGTACATCACAGGGGGAAGGAAGGAGGATCAGATTTGCTCTGCCCGGGAAAGCCAGTCGGTTAAATGGAGATCAAATAGGCAAACTGGAGTAATTTTAAGCATTTTTGGGTATAAAAGATTTGTGCGTAAAAGAGATTAAAGCCAAATAGGAAATGTAAGTGGAGAAGAACCCTTAACGTGACTTTAAGCAGACGTATTAAGATATATAAGATTCGTGAGGTAAAAGAGATTAAGACGAAATGAAAAAGGGGAAGAAACCTTGAGTTACTTTAAGCATGCAGTTTAGGGTATATAAGATTCCTGTGTAAAAGAGATTAAAGCAAAATAAAAATGGGGAAGAACCCTTAAGGATTACTTTAAGCAGGAGGTTTAGGGTATATACAAGATTCGTGGGTAAAAGAAATGAATGCGAAGCCCCAGGAAAAAATGGGGAAGAAAACTTACATGACAGAGGACATGAATCGTAAACGAATGAAATGAAGAAACTGAATGTAATGTCACATTACGTTAGCGAAATAAAGGTTGAATCTCTGCTTTATTTAATTGTAATACAGTCTTTGGCTAAAAAAAGAAATAAAGAAATAAATACATTAATTTCATTGAAGCAAACTTGTGCATTTTTTTATTATTATTATTTGATGATGTTCTCCGAGTCAGTAACAAAATGACTTCAAAATTCACCAATTTTATAAGCGCAAGTTCTGAATCTGTTCAACAAAAATGTGGCATGACGCATGCGGAAAATGTGGCATATTAATTTTATATAACGCACTTTATCTTTTTTGCTAAAAAATACAATATTATCAAATGTGGGAAAATTGATTTTATTTCCTGATAACATCCATTTTTTATTTCACATAATTTGATATCGTCTTTGCTTAACGATATAGCGACTGTAATTAAGTTCTTTGTGAGCTATCCTGACACAATTGTGATTTATTTTCTCTAATTGTATGTCCCGCCTACGCGCATGAACACTAGGGGGCCACTTTTTTAGGTATATCCTCATATTCTGAACATCCAATGCTGTTCAATTATTTTAAAAGCAAACTCATGTAAGAACTGTGTTTAAAGATATTGAGAAAGACAGAATCTGTGTAAAACACTTAAAATTTATAATAACTTATTTAGAATATTTAAAAATATGCCACTTATTTAAGCATATTTTAAGAACATACAGTAATGTATTAAAGATGCTAAATCTGTTCTCTGTTTTGCAGATTCTGTTTCTAAATTTAATCAAAATGTAGGAAAGACAGCAAAGTAGTTTTCTGTACCTGTACCAGATTCTTTGGACAGCATTTCTTTTCTCATACAGATTTAAGGAAGAAATCCCTTTCCTGCGAACATTAGTTACAAAACTTTGAGAGACAATATTCTTGAAATTATATAAATAGCCGATGCTATGTTTCTATGTATTAGACAGGTTAGGACAAGAAAAAATTTCTTCAGAATGTTGCTTCTCCTGAAATTGCAATTTTAAATTTTTTAACGACTGTGAGTGTTCCTTTCTACTGATATCGTATGATGAGCGTAAATTAGAATTTCTCCTGGGTAAGTTGTTGTTTAAAATGTTTCACAAATTATGAGTGTTCCTTTCTGTAGATATAAAATCAGACTGTGTCAAATAAAGTGGCCACTCAGTATACATTGAAACTCCTCCTGAGTAAATTGTTGTTTCAAATGTTACACTGATTATGAGTGTTTCTTTCCGAAGACACAAAATCAGACTGTGTCAAATACAGTTGCCACTCCGTGTACGTTAGAATTCCTCCTGGGTAAATTGTTGTTTAAAATAATACGCTGATTATGAGTGTTACTTTCCGTAGACATAAAATCCGACTGCTTTCAATAAAGTATCCACTCAGTGTACACTAGAATTCCTCTGATGGGTGAATTGTTGCTTAAAATGTTGCACTGATTATATTGTTCCTTTGCGCAGACATAATATCAAGCTGTTTCTACTAAAGTGGCCACTGGGTGTACAGTCTGTTCAACCAAAGAAGACCCACGTGTCTCATTGATATCAATGAGATATGTGGTCTTTCTTTAGTTTAAAAGACTGTACGTTAAAATTCGTCCTGGGTGAACTAGTGCATAAAAATACTACGTTATGAATTCTCCTTTAGCGTAGACATAATATCAGGCTGTATGTACAGGGTGTCCGAATAATGACTGTGCCCTGAATGTACGAATTGCAGTAATGTAATAATAAAGGCATTTTGAAGGGAATTACAGTAGAAGTGACCCACCTTGTGGAAGTGCTTTGTGTCTGGTAACCTTCATGTCTCCCCACCGAGAGACGCGTAGCTGTCGTTCCGAGTAAAGGTCATTCTCGTGCGCTTGGTAAACGGAGACAGACGCGTCGATTGATCACTCGTCTCGACACAAGGACAATGGTGTTGACAGTTGAACAAAGAGCGTTTTTGTTGAAACATGTCTTTCACCTTGACGACAAGTACACGGACGAAGTGCAAAAACAGTTCGCTAGGAAATTTTGTGATGCAAACGTCCCCCACCGTAATGCAGTACGTCAGCTCATAGCAAAGTTTTGAGAAACTGGCAGTGTTCTGGATGCCCCCGGCCCGGTAGGTCATCTACGGCAGACGAAACCGTACAGGATATCCAGGACAGGATACAGAGAAATCCACACAAGTCCGTGAGGCGGCTGTCACAACAAGCTAATGTGCTAGTGACGTTCTGAAAAGGAAGTTGTGTTTCCACCCGTACAAAGTGTCTGTCGTTCATCACTGAAAGAAACAGACCACGTGACCCGTGTTCGGTACTGCAGGTGGTTCCAAGAGTTCCTGTCTGAAGAAAGTGGTGACATTCTGGACGTGACTTTCTTTACAGATAGGGCATGTTTCCACCTGCCCGGGTACACCAACAGCCAAAATACTCGCCTGTGGGGTACTGAAAATTCCTACGAATTTAACGAATTACCCTGAGAAAGGCCTTCACCAACATGCAGAATCGTGTGCAGACATGTTTGGACGTCGATGGAGCCCATTTTCAACACCTCCTGTAGGAATCAGTTCGTCATGCTAAGTGTTGCTTTCAGCGCACAGTTATTTTTCGGACACCTTGTACTATATTGGCCACTCAGTATAAAACATAAAAAATAAGTGGCGTGAATACACAGAAAATTCCTGAAAATAACGTGCAGAAAAGTTGCAGGTACAGATCTCCGAATTTTAACGAAATTTCCGTTTTGAAAAGTTTTCTTTTTTAATTTCAGTATTTTGACAGATTTTCAGTATTTAATAATTATGTTTCAGAAAAATCAGTTTCGAGTTTTTTCGGTTTTGTTCAGAAATGTACCCCAAACTTCTATTTTTTCAGTCCTTTTAGCAGAAATTCTTTCCTGTCTTACGAAGTGAAAGAACTCATTTCCTCTAGTGGAGATCGAGCCCGTTACGCTTTGGATGCCAGCCAAGTGCGCTGCCTACTGACAAAGAAAGACACTTACCACTTTATCACATTTAAGGTAGAAAAGAGAGGGATTCGAATCGCGACGAAGAAATGTTTTTCACTATGGATGCGGGTTAATTAGTCATCTTAATTTCTGTAGGAGCTTATTTTTCTGAATAGGTTTGTAATAATTTTATTTTTTCTATAGGAGAACTTATCAGAAGCTACGTTTATTTTTCATCATGATTTTTTGAAGCAGCGGAATGTGTTCGAATTCGAGATTTTTTTAAACTGTCAATTCTGTTTAAGAAAATGAGAAATGTACTGCTTCATAGTGTTATTTCACAAAATCCCTAAACATGAATTTGACTCTTGATAGTTATAATATCTTTTACGTTAAAGGGTCCATAGACCGAAATACGAGCATCACTCAATAAACACGACAATATATAAGTGCCCGTACGACAATTAAGTGCCTGGGGTTTCTTACGGTCAGTGATGCAGTGGGGCCGAGACGGTGTTCCGGTACTTTTTTCCTTGCCAGCACGCGTTCCAATAAATCCTAAACAGCATAATTTGTTTTCTTTTTAAAATGCTAAAATCTGTTAATTCTTTTCTAATAATAATAAAAAAAAAGCAACAGAACTGCACAGTTAGTAGAATTAACGTAACATGTTTGTTTGAAGATACAGTTAGTCTCTAAATCCATTCTCACTTGGTAGTCCCTTAAAACTCCCTTTTCCATTGTTGTTAAGAGCGTTGAAGTGGGGATATTGCAGTGGTGAAATTACTGTAATTGAAAATTTAATTAATCTAGTCATTATTAACCATCCGGGTGGCAAGCACGCATATATACGTTCGGAGGTTTCTGTGCCCAAAGCGGCGACGACGCAATAATACGCTCATCGAAAACCTGTTCAAATGCCGTCAGACTAATCATCGAAAACCTGTTCATATGCGTTGCGCATCTTAACGACGACGAATACTACGGAAAGGGAGTCTTCTATTATATATTTGAAGAAAATTCGCATTGTCTTTTCTAATGATCCGGCTACCTGGAGGGTTAAGGAGTTTAGTTGTGAGTCTCAGTGAATTTAGTCTAGTCACGAGTGCCCCTTAATTGCGCTGGTAGCAGAGCAAATTATTTTTCTTTCTGAAGCATTAGGCCCGTTCCACACGGGCGGAAAAAACCCGTTGAAGCAGTAAATCCCCAGGCTGTTCTACCGCTCGTTTTCAGGCGGACTACAGAATTGTCCATGCTGTACCCAAACTGCCCCTATCCAAATATCTCGAGAACTAAGGCACCCTGTAATAAAAAGCTTTAACCATTGTACTCTAAATTAGTTTCCACTTCCAACGACATCCGACTCCACAATATGAGGCTGAATTTAGTTTTTGCACCCCTAAACGGCACCGATTCGGGTCCCAAGATTTCAATGTTTTCTTAACAAAGCGGTGAAGAAATCTTGTTCCTTAAATGCCAAAATGTTTAAATCCGGAAGTCTGGTTTCGACCGATCACTATACTTATTGTAAATATGAGAAAATAAAAAGGGGAGAGAAGAAATGACATGGGCGTAAGAAGGGAAAGGTATATTAAAGACATAAAGGCACCATGCGTTCCTGTAGTTTTTCAGGTAGCACTGCGCTACTGCTTACGGTAGTACATATACCATAGCTGGTGTATCAAATAGGGGAGAAGGAAAAGAATTTCCGTTGCTACAATAACCTAAATATCACACGATACGCTGTCCACAATATCCGATCTCGCTACACAACTTCAAAATTAGTTCCTCCGATAAGCGGTTGAAATTTAATAGTTAATCAAACTCAAGTATTCCTACGAACCACTCCTATTACAATAAAATTTTCCTCAAATGGATAAGGAAAGAGGAGAAAAGAGTTTCTCCGTTAATATGCGTAAGGAATCGCGGAAAAGTTCCTGAAGACTCAGAATGTTCCCTTAATGTCTCTTAAAAATGGAAACGCCTTATGTATAATAGTTTAAAAATCAGCTGTAGCTTTAAGTGGTTAATTGATTAGCTAACTAATTACAATAGTTAATGTTCTAAAATAGTTTCGTTGTACATAGAGTTAATGTTCTAAAGTAGCTTCGTTGCACTTCGTACACAAATAAGGAAACGGTCAGGTTTAAAGAATCAGCTATTCACTTACGTTATTCCACCAATTTATGCTGAAAATACTTGTACAGAATATTATCTCTCTGGCTTATCCAGACATCAGTTTCATAACGACGACATTTATTCATCGATCACATTGATCTCAACAGATTTTATATCAACGTTTAACAATCCACTCTGTATCAACTTTTCTCTCTATATCAACTCTCTCTTTCTACTATCCATACATTCAGTCTAGTCATTTTATGTTTTTTTTACTCACTGTAAGTGCTGCCACTTTGTAAAAGCTATTCGGGGAAGTAATGTGTCGTTCAGTGAGAAAAAGTATAATCAAGATGCATGGGCTCCCATAGATTAGTTTTCTGGAGGGGGCAAACAGAAATTATAGCTACGGATAACCTATACAAACACCATCGCATATGCAAATTTCCTCTTATCTTCTTGCTATCTAACGGATTTTACCACACTATCAGCACATAAATTTTATTGGAAACCAGAAGATCCTAAATCTACATAAAACAGATGGAGAAATGAAACTTGACAACAAGGAAATTTCTTTGTCGTTCGTTTGATCCTTTTAGCCTCTTAAGTCACACGCATCACGAAATCCTATGATGTCACTCAACTGGTCACCAAGAATTAAAAAAAAACTTCTCAGAAAAATTTCTCAGAAATTTTTCGAGAGATCCCACTGAATAGCTGCTACAGAAGATGATATATTTTCCAGTTCTTCGCCTTTCACAAAGTATTTTTCCAAACTGTACGTACACTGTAAAAAATAAGTGATGTGAATTCACGGAAAATTTCTGAAAATAACGTGCAGCAAAGTTGCCGGTAGGTGTCCGTTTTTTAACGAAATTTCCGTTTCTAAAAGTGCAAGTTTTTTTGTTTTTTTTACTTCCTTATTTTCACAGATTTTTCGTAGTCAGAAATTCCGTTTATTTCAGAAAAATCCGTTTCAGGTTTTTCCGTATTTATCCAGAAATTTGGCAAAATCGGAGACACTGAATTTTTCGGCCCTTACACCACGTAATCCTGTCGCAGCGGTGAGGATCGAACCCACGTCCTTTGGGTCGGTTCAACAGAAAACGCGCGTCTTAACCACTGAGCCAGAAAGACTTGGGCATGGGAATCACGTTCATAGCAAAACTAACTGCGCGATACGATAAATATTTTTTTTGTCATTAATACAAGTGATTTATTAATTTTATTTTCCTTAGAAGCTTATTATTTTTTAAATAGGTTTATAGTAATTTCATTTTCTCTGTATAGGAGGACTATTTTTTCATCGTGATGTTTTCTCTGTAGGTCTATAGGAGGAGTATTTAAACAATGTGATGTTTCGAAGCAACATAATTCTTTGGAACTTGAGATATTTTTAAACCAACAGTGTCTTTCAAGTAACTGCAAGAAAAGGTGAAATGTGGTGCTTTATAGTATTATTTTAAAATATAAAATTTACTCTATAGCTATAAATCTTGAAATTAAGGTTTCTTTCCGTCACTTCATGGAAAAGGTTGTATCAGAGATTGTTATTTCTTGAAATGAATCATGGAAAGTGTGTAGTGAATTTCAGAATTTTTTTTACAGTGTATGTGTGCTGTTCGCCGCCATGCAATGCAAAATTTCATCATTACTTTCTACTCTAAGTTTGTTTGTTTTTTCTACTGAAAATTCCCAACGCCTTTCTTATTTTTGCAGCATACACATGCACCAGGTGCGATACTACTGGTGGCTCAACTCACCCAGCTTTTCTTAGAGCCCACCTTTTAGCCCCACCTCCCCCAAAATATTTAAGCAGTTGGAACATATGGCGGGTGCAACCATCTGAGAGTCTAGGGAACTTCGATAAATATATGTGACTTTCTGGAACTCACCGAAATTTTAAATTTTGTTATGCAAAATGAATTCTTTGTTGAATTTAGTTTTTGTATACAAATTTCTAAGAGAGTTGTAGAAAAACACCATTTTTATAATAATGATTTAAAACGATGAGAGAGAGAGAGCGAGAGAGAGAGAGAGAGAGAGAGAGAGAGAGAGAGCGAGAGAGAGAGAGAGAGAAAGACAGAGAAGACAGAGAGAGAGAAAGACAGAGAAGACAGAGAGAGAGAAAGACAGAGAAGACAGAGAGAGAGAGAGAGAGAAAGACAAGAGAGAGAGAGAGAGAAAGACAAGAGAGAGAGAGAAAGACAAGAGAGAGAGAGAGTGAGAGAGACCATTTTTTTTAATAATGGTTTAAAACGATGAGAGAGAGACACCATTTTTATAATAATGGTTTAAAACGATGAGAGAGAGAGACACCATTTTTATAATAATGGTTTAAAACGATAAGAGAGAGAGACACCATTTTTATAATAATGGTTTAAAACGATGAGAGAGAGAGAGACACCATTTTTATAATAATGGTTTAAAACGATGAGAGAGAGACACCATTTTTATAATAATGGTTTAAAACGATGAGAGAGAGAGAGAGAGAGAGAGAGAGAGAGAGAGAGAGAGAGAGAGAGAGAGAGAGAAACACCATTTTTATAATGATGGTTTAAAACGATGAGAGAGAGAGAAAGTTGTTAAATTTAGTGTTTGTATTTACGGGAAACGGTTGGAATCCTCTGAACGAATTTCTAAGAGAGTTGTAGAAAAACACCATTTTTGTAATTACGGTTTAAAACAATGAGAAAGAGAGAGAGAGAGAGAGATTAAGAGAGAGATAAGTACATATTTCTTGTCAGGTTACAAACTAAAATCCATAAACAGCCTTATGAAAGCAAAAAAAAAAAAAAAAAAGAAAAAAAAGAAAAAAAGAAACCGACCTAGTTAAGCTAAAATTCCGAAGAAATAATAACTTGGCCACAGAGATTCGTATCCATGGTTCCTACATATGCATGTACATTGAATACTACGTACATTCACTTGAAAACTTTTTCACTAAGAATAACATTATCAGCGTCCTGTAAAACGCGCAGAAAGGAATTCGTTTGCCATAGATGAAATATCGTTCAGAATTAGTGTTATCAGGGAAATCTCTGTAGTATCCTCCAAGCACAGGAAGGGCATTGTCCAATTTCCAGGTTAGGCCAAAATGCCCCCTCTTTCTCTCCCCCCCCCCTATGTGGGCGCCCATACCAAGAAATAATTAAATTTACGTAAAAAGACAGAAACTCAAAAGCAAGGTTATTTAGAGGTATATGCCACAGCTTTTATTGCGGCAAATTAATTAACAATGCGTATAAATTTTCTGAAAAAAATTCTATTCGGTACCGTCCTTAGCTTTCCCGGTGCATGCAATAAAACAATTCCAGAAAACGATTTTTAAGAGGCAGCTAGATTGCTTGCTTTGCGATATTTCCCACTTCTTTTTTTATGATTTACTTTTTTTCTTTTTACTTAATTCCCGGCCTATAATTTTCGCTTTTGTGTACATAAAAGAGATGCATCATAGATGATAGGACGAATAATCACCCATTATTGGATTCCGGCCTTCTTAAAACGGTGAATATTACCTTACAACCAATGTACTGACACAAAGATTCAAAGCTTAATGAGCACGATACCGCAGCGACTATAGTTATAACCACCTGCATTACTTATTCGAACAATGGCGGCACTGTCCGTCCGCACCTGAAGAGCACAAAGTGAAAAAAGAAAGGGGAGGGGGGGGTACAGCTCGAAGTAATTCTCGAAGATATGTGAACAGCGGGTTGGGTGCTTCACATGCCGATCGCTCTTTCTTTTTCGCTTTTTCTTTCTCTTCCGCACGATTTTCGAGGGCATCCCAGGTTCTGCAGAGTGAAAAAAAATGGGGGGAGGAGGAGGGGGCATTGAGCCTAGTTATAGCCCTAGGCGAATAGGAGATACTCCCAACTGTGAGCCCATTTCGGGTGATTTCTATGCGCCTCACAGCATACTCAGCACGACGCTCTATGACCACTCGCTAGGCTTGTTCCAGATGATAGGGAGGTAGAATTTACCTCCTGCTCCACCTTACTTCATCACTCACCCAATAAGTGCGTACTATGTGCGGATATATCCATCCGTATATCCTATTTTCAGGGACTTTTCCAACGCAATCATTCTGAGATATTCCGTCACCTTTCTGGAAATTGCAATTTAATTCCTGACTTACTTAGAATTCACACAAAATAGTCTGAATTATTACACAAGTTCCGCTCCTTCCTAGAGCCTTTAATTTTCTCTCTCCTTTCTTCTTTTTTATTATGAGTGACGTGGCTCGCAAAGCAATAACGGATCCGAGATTTTTTAAAAGGAGGGGCCCGTTGTTTCACGAATGTTCTTTAAAAAAACTATGATGTAAATAATTGAACATACGTTTTTTTTTTCTTTAAACATACTAAGACATGAATGTGTATAATGGTACTGTTACGACCTCGGCCGCTGTCAACAAATGTAACGTTCGTGGTCTCGATCCCGTCGCTGACCACCAATGTAACGGTCTCGGCCGCCATTTCACCTCGGTCAATCAATTTAACAACCGTAGCCGAGCAATATTATATTTCTTCTCCGCGGTCCTTCGACGTAGTTCTTGTCGCGAAAACTGTATTATATGGGCATAGGCTACACTTAAACAATTTGAACCAATCACATGCGGACACATAAATAATGTGTTCTATGACTTTTTTTTTTTTTTTTTGGAGGTTTAACGACCACAGTGAGCAACTCAATGGGCTATAAGCAGTCACCCGTCCCTAATTTAGGGTCACTGGTTCCAGGGAAGGGAGAGAGCCAGTGCCGTAAGACAAACACAACATCCATGCCTCACCGGGATTCGAACCCGGACCCCGTTCGGACGAATGATCAGAGGCCATCGCTTAGACCACTGCGCCACGGCTGTTCTATGACTTCGCTGACGGCACTAAACGAACATTTAATTAGCTACAAAAGCATAACAATGGCACACATTCGACTGAAAATTAGTTGTATGCTGATCATAAGCGTTGGGTCGTCTTTGACCTAACTCTGTTCCCGCTAGATAGTTTTAATGAACTTAAATTCCACAGTTCAGTCTTACTATTTCTCAGTTCAATTCCTCACTTAATTGCATAGCAGATGCAATAATAAAAGCAAAAATGTTCCTACTTACATGGATGCTAGTGATTTAACATTTCACCTGCATATTTGTCAGGTATCCAAGCCACCGCTCTTACGCTACCAATTTTCCTTGCGCCGGCTTTATCCCGTCGCACTTACACGTAGAGGCTGCGCTGCTTACGTAGCCACACACACACACATAAGGCCTCGCTTCGCCCCGCAGGACCAGCTCGCCTCCTTTGCCGCTTCAGGAAGAGGATGATGATTCCACACTGCCGTAGTTGGACTCGAACCCGAGTTTCGGCTTGGCTTCGCTTCCCATTTGAGTGACCAATGTCAACTCGCAGACTTCTTAATTCATCAGAAACTTAGCTTTCACTGGGCCAACCAGTCGTTAATTTCCATTATGCTCCCAGCCTAGAAATTGCTGCTTTATCACGCGGATAGGCATTCCGCTGTCTTAATGGCAAACTGGCATCTCCAGTTGCTGTATCTTCGTTTTCTTACAAAATGCAGGAGGTTCGTTGCTTCATTTATCCCAATTCAAATAGCAGATTCAAGGCATCCAGCCTTTCGCACTGGAGAGCGTACAGACAACTGAAGTTTCTTCCTTATTTTCACGCCAAGTGCGCAACCTTATTTTTCTGCTCGGATCACACAAACAGAGAGCAATTGTTCTCGAAAATGCCCTAAACAGTCGACGAATTTACGATTATTCGTCCAACCTCTTGTCCCCTATCTTCATTCATTTCTACAAGTGACCCGCTTCGAAACGCACCTCTTTCACTGTTTAGACTAGCACGTCAGCGACAATCTACAATTTATGACCTAACAGAGCGCTAAACTCCAGACCACCCAGCCAGAGGGAGAATTCGTTGCCTCTTTTCTTTCTAAACCCCCAGATAAAACTTTCTCTGCTGTTTACACTTTTAAACTCCAATCAAGCCTCGAACATAATTAATTTCATGCGTCCACCACGCCCATTAATTCCCTAATTAATGGTGGGGTGGGTCATAACAATACGTATATATACTAGCTAACGTACGTGGTATGATGTTTAAGATGAAATACGAATATCCCGGATTTTGACCGCATTGAATTATTGTGGCCATTGTCAGAACCGTAGCTACCAAGAGGGCGTTTGCCCTCCCTGAAAGGTCATGTCAGGGGATTAATTTCATACTCCGAGGAGCGTAAAAAATGCCAGAGCGTTTTGAAGAAGATGGGGTTCGAGCGTCTAATTTTCAGCGAAGAATCAACATTCCACATAAGTGTGAAAATTAATAAACGTAACATTACCGTATGGGGGACTAAAAACCCCAGAGCAACAATGGAGCATGTGCGTAATTCCTGAAAGGTTAATTTGTTCTGTGCTATATCTCGTAAAAAAGTTTATGGTCCTGTTGGAAATAAAATTATTTAAAATAAATTTAGTCCAACATGCACGTGCATAGATAGCCCCAGGGGATAGCGAGAGGCAATCTCAAGCCTTGAGACGATACTTAGGCCCCAGGGGATATAGGGGGGGGTCGGAAAAGTTGAAGGGTCAGTTCCCAAGAAGGGAGCGAAGTAACGTTCACCTGACGGAATAGATGAACCCCTCAGAAGGTCAAGTGACCTTGGCATCAGCGGACAAGGTGAAGCTCAGAAGGTCAGGGGTTTTTCACTGTCAAGAGAGTGGAGTACGTGTAGCGACAAGGAACAGACGTGGGTATTGAGTGCCGAATATGACGAGAGAGAAATGAAATATGCCCAACGTTGTCAAACGGAGAGCCGAGTTCGGATAGCGCCAGTCAGCTCAATTAGGTGTATATGCCCAATGTTGAAAACCTGAAAGACATATGGAGATACCAGATAAGTTATTTTCCTTTTCCCTTTTATTGCATGTACTTGCTTAAATTAATTCATAACCCTATTTAGAGCACGTGGCGTGTGTATTGGTCATGATAAAACAATGAAAACCCAGTTAGCTAGGTAAAACATTTAGGTAAAGCATAGGAGAAAAGGAACTGGAAGAAAAATGAATCACTAAGCTTTGCACTTATATATATAGATAGATGTATGCAGAAATGATCGGAGACGTTATAGAGAAAAATCGTAATAAGAGTAAATTTTATGTGTAAGGTATTGTTAACGGCTGCACCCACGAACGTGGTACCTTAGTGTTCCTAATTCTCTCGTATTAAACTATTTTGATTACTTCCACATAAGATTCCTGTTTGTTTTCCTTATAACCACACAAGACATAAGTTAAGGTATGTGTAAACTAAGATATGTGTTTATGTTTCTGATTTCTTTCACGAGCGGCACCTTTACTCCCCCACCATTCCAGTGACGGGATAAAGGTGAATCACAACGCCGTGCTTTAATATATGCCAGTACATATAAGGAGCACGTTTTTGTCCATATACGATCACTGTAGAACAAAAGTCCCATAGTTATAAAAAGGCACAATAAAGTAAATTTAATCGGTAAATGATCTGTAATTGATGCACCTATAATTTGTTCATAATAATAAATATAACAATAAAATTAACACCTTGTATTTAACATTGATGACAGTAACACGTGTCCCAGTGAATAGCATTAACACGTGTGCCATTGTTCGTAACTTTAACACGTGTTCCGTATTAGAATGTAACGTTGGTACCGATTAACGTTTGAAGATAACTATGGTGAATTGGTTAAATATTTGTTTATAACATATGATTATTATGATAATAAATATTTTAAAATAACGGACAATATAACAGTCCCTTCTTTTCTCCAGGAAACACTAACGGGAAGTTCTTATCTCGATATGCTAATTATTTTGGTTGGTGCCTCCACTGCACGAAGGCAGCAACAACTTCATTTTCCAGCAGGATGGAGCACTACCCCACTGGCATCGAGGAGTTAGGAATGACCTCCATGAAAATCTTCCACAGCGCCGGATTGGAGGTTTAACAAACACCATGAGCAACTCGCCACGTTCTGGATTGGTCACGTAACAGGCGATACAACATGTCACGTGTTGGCCTCCACAAAGTCCGGATCTAACACTCTGGGAAGTATATATATATATATACATATACATATACATATACATAGCCTACACAGTCGAGTCACATTATTGTGACCACCTCCTACTTTTAACGTCAACAGGGCGTAGCCAACGAAAGAAGGCACGTCTCGTGAGCTGGCTTGGAGGGTACGTAAGGTGTGCTGTAGGCATTCTGAAAACATATCACTTGTTGGTGTCATGGATAAAAGAAACGATTTATCAGATTTGCAAAAAGGGATGATTATCGGCTTTCGGGCCAAGGGTGGCAGTATTTATGAAACAGCGCAGTTTGTTAACTGTTAGTGTGCTGCTGTGGTTAAAGTGTATCGTGATTGCAGAAATGGCACCATTGCAAAAAGCGACGTGCAAACTGCAGAGCACCCAGTGCCATTGATGTGAGAAGTGAACGTTAGCTGCAAAGGTGCATGAGGGCCGATCGACATGCTACAGTGGAGCAACTCACTGGCCGGGGGCTACCGGAAGTGTATCTAAAACGACAGTTCAATGAACCCTGCTGCGTATACGGCTCCGATGCAGACGCATGGTCACTGCACCTATGCTAACGAAGGTGCATCGGCAGAAAAGGCTTACATTTGCACAGCAGTATCGGAATTGGACCTCCCCTGATTGGCAAATGATTGCTGTAAGGGTTGCCCTCGATCAAGCAATCGATTGTTAATTTATCAAATTTTAATGTTGTGATAAACACGTGCGGACGGACGTTTCATTCATCCATTTTGTTGTTTTAACAAAGAACTGTGAACATTCTTCACCACGTGAAGAACTTTAATCCTATGTGAGGATTAAAAGAGTGGTGCATGAACGCCTGGGGCACCTGACCTTGAAGAGTCAGTTGCTCGAGTTTTTTGTTAGAGGGGGCCGCGGGTAGCCAAGTGGTCAGCGTTCGTCACTGCCATGGAGATAACCTCAGGTTCGATCCTGGGCAGGTACGAACTTTCGAACCACTAAATACCCACCGTGCGCCGAATGGGCACGTTAAACCGTCGGACCCCGGGTACTTGCCCCCGGCAATAAATAATGGCGTCTTCCTCGCCCATTCTACCTCGCTTCCGTATCACTTTCCTATCTACGAGATTTGGGCACTCTAGCCCAAATCTCGTAGCTTCCTACTTCTAAGGGTTGTTTAAGACCTGGGGCAGACACTCCCTTCCTAAAATCCTCTGCGTATGATCTGATCTGATCTTTTTGTTAGAAAAGTTGTCTTGCAGCTTTTGTGTACAGGAAATGTTGTAATCGCCTGCGGGTATCCGACGGCATTCCTGGGCTCAGGTGTTTCACGTGCTGGCCGGGGTAACTAGTTTTTTCTTGCGCATGCGTGGTGGAGTACTGAAAAGGCCAAGGCAGTCTAGTGGAGGTCAGTCGAGCTTCGGTCGTCAAGGAGAGAGGGTCCAAGTACGGACATCGGTTTGACGTAAGGGCTGCGAGTATTGTAGAAATATACAGCGGGGTGGACGGGAAAGAGGATTCCTTTGCCCACCGGGTCTCGCGGAAAGCGTTGTGGAAAGGCAGCACGAGAAACCTGAGCGGGAAGCTATCGGAAATCAGCGAAGCAAATAGTTAACGGAATAATAAAGCGTTGCTGTTTCAAATTTTTATCTCCGTGTACTGGTCTGAGTTTGGTTGATGTAATAGTTCTTCTAAGCAAGGACGCCTTCAGCCGCCTTGATAGACAGATCTCATAGTAAAGACGAGGCGGTAGCTAGCTATACCGCGGGAATCAAAAGGTATAATCCAAGGTATTTTATAAGATATATTCAAAGATTTAAGAATTGATATGTCTGGCCATTCAGATTACCTTCTCCGATGAGTCACGTTTCCTGCTTCATCAAACGGACGGACGTTGGCGTATAAGGCGAGCAACGTCGGAGAACAAACACTCTTCAACCATTGCTGGAAGAACACAAGCTGGTGGCGGCAGCATTATGGTCTGTGGAATGTTTTCGTAGCATTCTCTGGGTCCACTCATACCTGTGGAAGGCACTATGGACCGAATTTGTTATGAATCCATCCTTGCTGACCACGTACACCCATTCATGCTGATTGTCTTCCCTGTGGTGGATGGGATCTTCCAGCACGACAATGCGACGTGTCACACAGCTAGAAATGTCCGAGACTAGTTTGAAGAGCACGATATCCCCCTAATTTCCTCAGACTTAAACCCAATTGATCATCTGTGGGTCCACCTCAATCGTGTTGTTCGTTCTATGGATCCTACACCACGCACTCTCCAGAAGCTGTCAGATGCATTGTAGTCAGCATGGCTCCACATACCTGTGAACACCTTCCAGCACCTTAATGAGTCATTCCCAGCCCGTATAGCTGCTGTCCGCGCTGCACACGGCTGTTACTCTGGATATTAGCTGGTGGTCACAGAAATGTGACTCGACCGTGTATTGAATATATCATCATCATCATCATCATTGTCAACCATTATCAATCCACTGCTGGACGAAGGTCTCCCCAAGTTTCCTCCACAACGGTCTGTCTTGTGCCAGTCTCCTCCATGTCACCCCTGCATACTTTCGAATGCACCTCAACACTAAACTTGAACGTGGCAAGCTCATAAGACAAACAAAATCTATTGACATAACCAACCTTAAAAACACCATAATACCTTCAAGTTAGAACTGAAGAACAGGTTCTCTGCTTTAGAAGGCCTAACATCGGAAGAAGTGGACATCTCTGAAGTTAACAGAAAAGTAACCAAAGCTCTTATGGAAACAGCAACAAAATTGGCTGGGTCTAAGAACAAGTTGCATGTGAACAAATTATCAGGAAAAACCAAAATGTTGATGCAAAAAGAAGAGAGATGAGAACAATTAAAGAAGATATGACTTCCAAAGTGGAATATATAGAGCTATGCAAGACAGTAAGAAAAAGTATCACTGAAGACGTAAGGAAATTCAACTGTGAACTAGTGAGGAAAGCAATTGAAAACAACCAAAGCCTAAAGATAGCAAAGGGACATCTCAGTAAGGGAAGAAAACAGATTATGGCACTGAGAAAAGAAGATGGTTCTGTAACAAGAAATAGAGACGAAATTTTGACAAGAGTGAAAGATTTCTACTCCAAATTATATGAAAGGGATGATATATGCACTCCTGACATCATGAAAGATACCAGTACCAGAGTTCCTCCAGTCCTTCCAGCAGAAGTTGCACATGCAATCAAGAACATGAAGCGAGGAAAAGCTCCAGGAGAAGATGGAATTACTGTAGACATCATACAAGAAGCAAGTGGAGAAATCGAAACAGTACTCGCCCAAATTTTCACTCGATGCCTTAATGAAGGAAAGATTCCTGAGGATTGGAACACCGCTACAATGATCCTGCTACATAAGAAAGGTGACATTGAGGATCTCGGAAACTACAGACCTATCAGCCTCCTATCAGTAGTTTATAAAATCTTCACTAAAGTTCTTTCACACCGCTTGAAGGTAACACTGGACATGGCTCAACCGAGAGAACAAGCTGGATTCAGGAGTGGCTACAGCACAATAGATCATATCCACGTGCTGAGAGAACTAATTGAAAGAGCGAGGGAATATGAACTTCCATTGTGCATGGCTTTTATCGATTATGAAAAAGCCTTTGATTCGGTGAAACCATCAGCAGTTACAATGGCTCTGAAAACCTGCGGTATTGAAGATGCATACATTAATATTATTAATAACATCTATGAAAATGCAAGTGCAAAGATTAGGCTGTTTGAAAATACAACACACGTAAAAATTGGAAAGGGAGTGAGACAAGGGGACACCATATCTCCGAAGCTCTTTAATGCCACATTGGAGGGTGTTTTTCAGTCGCTGAGCTGGGAAAACAAGGGAATAAAGATTAATGGAGATTATCTAACCCACCTTCGCTTTGCTGATGACGTAGTCATTTTTGCAACTACCCCATCAGAGCTGCAGAGTATGATCCAGGAACTTGCTGACAAGAGTAAAGAAGTGGGATTAAAAATGAACTTTCAGAAGACAAAAGTGATGTTCAATGCTTTTACAAGAAATGAAGATTTATCGATTGATGGAGAAAAGCTGGAGATAACAGACACGTACGTTTATCTTGGACAGCAGATATCAAGTGAGGGTCACATTGATGAAGAAATTAATCGGCGTACAAAACTTGCCTGGAGAGCTTTTGTAAGAAACAGCATAATTGAATATATATATATATATATATATATATATATATATATATATATATTATATATATATATATATATATATATATATACATTGTGCTGAGAGAACCAATTGAAAGAATGAGGGAATATGAACTCTCATTGTGTATGGCTTTTATCAATTATGTAAAGGCCTTTGATTCTGTAAAACCATCTGCTGTTACAATGGTTTTGAAATCCTTCGGTAATGAAGATGCTTACATTAGCATTATTAATAACATCTATGAAAATGCAAGTGCAAAAGGTTTCAGATATTTGAGGAAACAGCACCAATAAAAAATGGAAAGGGAGTGAAACAAGGTGACACCACATTTCCCAAGCTCTTTAATGCCACATTACAAAATGTCTTTCACTGAACTGGGAACACAAATTGATAAAGATTAATGGAGATTATTTAACGCACCTTCGTTTTGCGGATGACGTAGTCATTTTTGCAACTGCCCCTTTAGTGCTGCAGAGTATGATCCAGGAACTTGCTGACAAGAGTAAAGAAATGGGATTAAAAGTTAACTTTGAGAAGACTAAACTGATGTACAATGCTTTTACAAGAAACGAAGATTTATCGATTGAATTAGAAAAGCGTGAGATATCCGATACCTACATGTACCTTGGACAGCACATATCAAGCAAAGGTCACATTGATGAAGAAATTATTCGGCGTATAAAACTTGGTTGGAGAGCTTTTGGAAGAAACAGTACAATTTTAAAGGAAAGTGTTTAATCAATGCATCCTTCGAGTGCTTACGTACGGAAGAGAGACGTGGACCGTAAATGGAAAGGACATACAAAGACTGCAGACAACTGAAAGAAGCATGGAGATAATAATGCTTGTTGCAACCAGGAGAGATAAGAAGAGGAACTCATGAATATGGAAAATGACAAGAGTGGGAGACATCATGATTAGAGTAAAATCTCTGAAATGGCAATGGATTGGATATGTTGCCAGAAGAACGGACCACCGATGGACAACTGAATTCTAGACTGGATTCCAAAAGAAGACCCCCTGGGAGATAGGTAGATGAAATTCGGAAGCGTACGGGAGTCACATGAGGGACACTGGCGCAAGATAGACCGTTGTGGAAGAAACTTGGGGAGACCTTCATCCAGCAGTGGATTGTAAATGGTTGACAATGATGATACATACATATCAAAGAATGTATGGACTTAAATCAATCCTAAAAGCATATAGCCAGATTAGCTACTTGGTACTCGCCGATTTCCTTTGATTTCGTTTCCTTAGGTGTACGTCTTTTTCAAGTTCTATCATAGACATGCTTCTCCCCAAAACTCGCACCTCCTATACCTTTACTCTTTCCTTTGCACACTGCTTGAGCAAATAGTGAATTTTTAAAATTGTCCTTTACCGGTGTGTGTGTGAGAAACAAGTACTCATAGCCATTCGTTTTAGTTTCGAAAGGGCGGGAAAGAGGTTGAAAATAAAGGTCCTTTTCCCTCCGTTGTGCGGTATTGTCCGGCAGCGGCATTATGGTGTTCTCTGTCATGTCGTTCCCTTCTGAACTTCATGGGGGGTCTGGGAGATCATAGCCCATCCCCAGCGATACGGAAACCTCTGTTGTGATAGCTGCTGCTCTTTCTAGGAGCCGTTTCAATGGCAACCTATTCGACCTCCGACCCGTCACCCGTGTAATCCTCTTATTTCTAAACTACGTCTCCTGTAGAGATACGGTTTTGCTTGCTTAGCATTTCTACTTAGAATGGGTGCTCATAAGTACTCGTTGGAAATGACTCGAAAGTATTTCTGCATCTCGAAGTCAAAGGGTGAACATTCCTCATTCTCTCTCACCCTTTCTGTGTTTCATTTTACAGCTGTCTATAAGATAACTACGATTTTTTGCGTATTCAAAAAGAACCCATAAAAAATGGGTTCCAAAGAAATATTGGCCCACCAACGTAAAAACACTGGTTATTTTTTTAATTATTTATAACTGATACAACAATAATTTGATGAACCCCAACAATTGATATCCGGTGGCTATCATTCTTTGCATATATATGTGTGTGTGCAAAGATGCTTTTACAAGAAATGAAGATTTAGCGATTGATGGGGAAAAGCTGGAGATAACCAATACCACCTACATTTATCTTGGACAACAGATATCAAGTGAAGGTCCCATTGATGAAGAAATTAATCGGCGTATAAAACTTTCCTGGAGAGCTTTTTGGAAGAAACAGCATAATTTTCAAGAGCAATATGCCATTATGTCTTAAAAGAAAAGTGTTTGATCAATGCGTTCTTCCAGTGGTTACGTACGGCGCAGAGACATGGACCTTAACTAAAAGAAACGTACAAAGGTTGCAGACAACACAAAGAGGCCTGGAGAGGTGCATGCTTGGTGTAACCAGGAGAGATAAGAAGAGGAACTCGTGGATCAGAAAAATGACAAGAGTGGAAGGCATCATGATCAGAGTTAAATCCCTGAAATGGCAATGGGCTGGACATGTTGCCAGAAGAACGGATCACCGATGGACAACCGAAATTTTAGACTGGATTCCAAGGGACAGGAAATGACCTAGAAGAAGACCACATGGAAGATGGATGGGTGAAATTCGAAAGTATGCGGGAGTAATATGGAGGAGACTGGCAAAAGACAGACCGTTGTGGAAGAAACTTGGGGAGACCTTCGTCTAGAAGTGGATTGATAATGGTTGACAATGATGATGATGATGATGATGATATGGAAAGAATGATGCCAGCAAGCAATGCCAACACCACGTTTTTTCATCGTACTCGGCGAAGGTGGATAGATTCCCAAATTGTAAAAAGCCTAATAAAAATAAAAAACTAAAGCTAAGCATGTTATAATTTTTTTTAGGGTTTGTAGTGGGAAAAAGAAAAAAGGGTACAGAGAGAAAATGCAAATTCATGGCTGAGTTTTGCAAATATTTTCAATGTAAAGTAATCATTCTGGATAGAAGTCGAGAGCCATACCATAATGCATGAGAGTTTCAGAACAATAATTTTTAAGAAAATTGAATATTTTGTGGGTTTTTCAAAGTTCTGAAGCTAATGAAATTTTTTATTTAAACATTAAATTTAAATTTCTTTCTAGAATAATCGAGCGTGGCATATGGTGAGATGAGAAAATTCACTGATTTACTTCCAGACGTAGGTAAGGCTGTCACTTAAACATCCTCTGAGCGTTTTTAGTAGTTAATAAGAAGATTTTGAAAGATAATAAATTTTGCTATCGATTAGAAGGGGGAAAAAAAAGAAAGCATTACAGACAGTGGCCTGACTACCACCCCCGCAGCCCCTGAAGCTACGGAGAGGGGGGGCGCAGGTAACGAAGGGGCGTACTGCAGCTGCCAGTTATAGTTTTGTGAAAAAATTCGAACACACACAATAATTAACCCAAAGATTCATATTTTGCTTTAAGATATATTTAGCTTTGCCTAAATAAATGCCTAGTTTCACTTTTTAAAACACTGAATGTCCTACAGATTGAAAGTGTTCGACTCTTTGACTTCGGGTTATAATGCGATTGCTCTGCAATGGGTTGTAAATAATGCGATCGCTCTCCAATCGCCCTCTCTCTGCGCTGCTGAGGAAAAGCGCGAGTCCACAGTGGGATTCCCTGTGGAGGATGTGGGAAAACAATCAGTTACCTAGGATTACGTGCACGACAGGTGTCAACATTTATTCACAGCAGCCGCAGATCTGCTGTGTGTAAGAGGGTGATTTCTTCAAGTTATTTATTTTAGTTTTGGACAAAGCAATCACACGTATTGTCAAATCTATTACTTAAAAAGTTAAAACTACGGGGCTCTAGGTAGCACCATTACTTTTGCAGACACTCTCCCTGACTTCCTACCCCCCCCCCGTCCACGCACAGCGAAAAATGCGTCCTCCCCGTTGTTCAAAATCCTGGGAAAATTACTGTGCTAGGAGTGTTGAAGTAAATTTTGCGGAGGGGAGGGGGCGCACGTCGTGCTAGTTACGCCACTGATTGCAGACTGTCTTTACTTTTTTCCATCTCATTCGTACTCTTTGCTACTCCCACTCAAAGTAAAAGTTCGAAACCGAGACATTTCTTCACGAAATTAAGGAGAACCCCATGTTTCTAAGAGTCATAAAAGAAAAAAAAAAAAAAAACCATCACTCAACAGCTGACGTATTTTCCTATTTTCAAGGTGAGGGCATTTTTTGTTTTGTTTTCCAGAAGTGGGCAGTTTTTTGTTCGTTCAACTAAGCTCACGTGGAAGTAAAAGAGTGTAATGGAGAATTTTGAAATTTACGTGTGTTCAAATTAATGTGGTTCAATAATTTTTCTTTAAAAGAGAAAATAAAAAAGAGGCTTTTTTATTTTTTACAAAGAAGTATCGAAATTACTCTATTTCTTAAGAAAATTGTGCGTAAGTTTTCTTGTATAATTTTTTCATAATAATTCTTAGTCATGCTTACATTTGGAAAAAAAAATCCGTTCTTCCAATTCACTGGGCGTTGACTTCATCACTTCCGGAGAGGAACCATTTTAGTTTTATGCGACGCTCTGTAGTTGAATATGCCTTAAAAAATCTCGATGAGCAAAAAAAAAAAAAAAATTGTTTCTTCAGTTTGATTTCGGGAAGCAGAGATAGGCTCGTCATTTTTTATGGCAGGTATGTGTAAACAAAAAAAAATCTATCTCTTTTTGAAAGTCAAGCACACGCTCGTAGGAACCGGAAATTTGAGAAACGGGAGCGTCTTTGAGTGAGTGGGCGGTGAAATTCATCAGTGGTCAGTAGAGCAATAAGTTAAGCGTTCTATTCAGGTTTGCTGGCAAATCGTTCAGTGAAGAACTGCCTCTTGGTTAGCAGTCGTCAGTCTTTTCCGGCAATTTCACAACTCAGTAAACTTCAAAGAGAGCTCTCCGGTGGTCAACCATGGGGGATACCCAAACATAATTTCTTTCGGAAATGGGAGGAGGGGAGTTCGCAAGAAAAGGTTCTCCTGAAAATGATTTGCTGAGTATCTCGCTGAGTTGCGGAAAACTCGATTATCTGTCGCGTTGCGTTTAAATCAAATAGAGCACACGAAAGATAATCCTTCCCTTTCCCCCTCTTTCTGTCCTCATTCTGAATCATTTGAAATAGGGATTCGAAACCACCTTCGGCGTGTACTGTGGGAAAGGGAAAGGCTTTTAGAATAATCTCTGGGACGAAGATAATTCTTTCAGCACCGACAGAATTTTCACAAGCTGGGACTTCGATTAAGTTGTCGTTGCTTCTTTTGTGGTTCGAACAAAGACTTCGATTTGCTGTTGCAGTGAGTACAAAGCGCTCATAGACACGCTGGTAAGTTTCCTCGAATCCGAATTTTTGCAAAAATGTTTGGGCTTAAGAAGTGAAGCTTCAGTGCGCGGTTCACAAGGTTAAAAAAAAAAAAAAAAGAAACCCGTTTTCTCCTTCCTCAGAAAATCCCACAAATCGAATTTGCGGCAACTTTCAAAACAACTTCTAAACGCGCACATTCATGTAATTAAGTTTCAACATACATTTACTTAAGTAGAAAAGGGTAAAATACAGAAAACAATAAATCTCATATTATATTGAAAATAACATCACGAAGCAGCCAAATCAGAATAGCAAAACTTCTTGAAAACATTTAAAATTCATTGAGTGCTTTCCTGCTTACAGGGCCGGCTTTAGCATTTGAGCCTATAGGTCCGGGATTTCTAGGGGTCGCGCACTTTAATCACATGTTGAATTTTTATTATCATCCCATTTTTTAAATTTATTATCTTTGAAAAAATGAAATAAATGAAATCACTAAAACGGTAAACAACTGAAATACGATTTTTCGCTTTTTCTTCTCTCTATATTCTTTTTTTTTTTTTTTTTTCTTAAGGATGCCATCAAACTTTATGGAAACAGTGTACTCCCTTCTTCCTGCTTTGCAGCAAAGGTTAGCAATTTTTCTGCCTGCCTTTTACAAATAAAACTGATGAAGGAGTAATATATAGCGAATAAACAAAACGGCAAATAAAAGTCCCCTCCCTGGGTTGATCGAAAAGCATAACTGCTCAGATATGCTAATTTATCAGGTTTACAGTTCTGACAATGCAGTAGATTGTGAAACTATACGTAAATCTTATAAGAGGATTGCATATACTTTATGCTAATATTTACGAAATCAATGTACAGTGACATTTACAAATAAGTATTCAAAGAAACTCAGAACATGAGTAAGTCTTATATATTCAAAAGAATTCATGCTTTTTTTTTTTTTTTTGATGTAGGACTACGTCTAACTTCGAGGATAGTATGGGGCGACTTACGGCCAACCGCCAGTGATCATTATACCGTTAAAAACACGTGCCGCACACTAATCGTATTAGCATATTCGTAAACAGCATGAAGTCCAATTCGCGTACTGCGCTATACTAGGTGCGCGCGACGCTCCCTGTGCGCCGTCAGATGAGGCAATATTTGTGGGTGTGCCGCCGCGTTTGGCCCAGTGTATCTAGGCAACCATGAGCGCAACACGACTGTGCGTGGTATCGTTTTAAAGCTCTCAACGAGATCTATTAAAATATACGAAGGAAATTTCGCAGTGGTCTGAACTGAACATTTTAAAAATTGTTTTCTTGTGAACTGGTGAACACTTTTGAAAATATCGCGGTTTGTGTGGACAGCCGTGAGTGCGAAACGACTGTGCGTGGCATCGTTTTAAAGCTCTCGACGAGATCTATTCAAATATATAAAGAACATATCGCAGTGGTTTAAACTAAAATTAAAAAAAATTGTTTTCGTGTGAAAGGATTAACATTTTTGACAATGGCACGT
This sequence comes from Macrothele yani, assembly GCA_039090855.1. Lineage (NCBI taxonomy): Eukaryota > Metazoa > Arthropoda > Arachnida > Araneae > Macrothelidae > Macrothele > Macrothele yani. Next base: position 143,000,606 of record CM077008.1, on the reverse strand, counting down.
AATTCGCAGAAATGAACGCAATCAAAAGTGGAGAAAATCAAAACGAGAGGCAAGTCATGAGGAATGTAAGAAGCCCAAAAAGACAGAGCAGCACTTTTGATAATTCGTGTACCGATCTGCTTTGTGTTCGCGATGTATCCAGCATTATTTGTAAAAATTATATGGGCTACTTTTCATATCACAGACCTGTGTTGGCTATGACAAACTAAATAAACGCTTTTTAACCATACTCGACTACCTCATTTCATCTCTCCGATCTTACGTTCCAAACTGACGGCTCAATCAGAACTGAGCTTATCTGCATTTTTTTTTTTTCATTTTAGTTTCTTGTCATTGAGGAAAAACTATATTACTCAAATCTAACTAAAAATTAATATTCTAATGATTAAAAACCATACATAGTTGTCTGTCAAAAATACTATTAAGGGCCTCTCTGTCCTCCATCTCAGCTTATAGCCGCCGAATACTAATGTACGCTTGCCTAACTAATTTTAACAGCGTAACATTCTCATCTCTTGAGTTCTGTATTTTATAGGTAGAAAGCAGCGCTGCTTAGCAGTTCGATGTTCCTTTTCGCGTGTTTACGCAAGTAGTGGTAAGAAGGTAAAGCAGCATCCTTTGTAGCTATGAAACTAAATCATAAATGTTATTGTCTCAGTGATAAAGCTCCGAAAACCTCAAAATCGTAAACTCGAAATTTGTTTCATCGGTACTGTCCAGAAGTAGATAACAAAAAATGCTGCAAGATATTTTTTACATATTTTTCAATGTCCAACTAATACATACTATAAAGAAAGTTTTTTAGTTGCTGTTTACGTAAACTCTTTGGTGATGGCCGCTAATATTCGAAACGTATATGTCTAATAACGACGGAGTTTCAGATTACTTACCAGAAATATCATTCCATCTGTTAAATATACTCCTAAGAAGAACCAACTATTAGGCTTTGCATTGCGCTTCGATAGCCAGCACGCTTGCCCGGTTTTTTTTTTTTTTTTTTAGGTTTAACAACCACCGTGAGCAATTCGATAGACTATAAGCAGTCGCCCTTCCCTAATTTAAGGCCACTGGTTCCAGAGAAGGGAAGGAGCCAGCGCTGTAAGAAAAAGCACAATATCTTGGCCTCACCGGCATTCGAACCTGGACTCATCACGGACGAATGCTCAGAAGCCAGAAATTAGACCACTGCGCCTCCGGAGCGTCTCCTTATTCCTCAGTCGTACCTCGTATGTGGCACTGATCACCGGGTTCCTGAAGCTGTAGATAAGAGCTTTTATTAACTTTTATACTTACCATACTCAGTACTTTTCAGGTCTGCAAAAATGACAATATCGTAAGCAAGTGGAGGAGGCAGTTTAATCACTTTCGATTTGCTGATGACACAGTCATTTTTGTAATTATTCCAAAGTATTATGCAGGAACTTGCTGAAAAGAATAAAGAAGTTAACAAAGATGAACTCAGAGAAAACAAAACCGATGTGCATTGTTTTTGCAAAAACCGAAGAATTAGAGGTTGACATGGCAAAATTAAAAGAAACTGGTGTCTAGATCTACTGTTACAGAGATTTTATACAGGGTTTTAGGATTTCATATAAAATCTCAATATTGCAACCTTTTTCCATCTCGTGCACCTATTCCTTTGTTTCCCCAAAGCGTGAGAGAAATTTCTCAGAGTCAGTTCTCCATTAAACACCGAATGCACGGTTATTTACTAAGACGAATTTTTGTCTAAGCTTAGTATCTGCACATTGTTTGTTGAATGGAGATTAACTCTATCGCGCCTCTTTTGATGCTTTACAGGTTTGTATTTCAATGCTACCGACAAAATGACTAGCCCCTCACATTTTTACTTTGAGGCTTTAGATTTATCGAGGGCGGTATGTTTGTTTCTCACGGGGAACTTTCGGATATGCTTTAGGGCATGTTTGGGAGACAGGGGAGATGGAGGCGAGAAGACAGTTGTCTCTAGGTTTAGGAAGCGAGCGGTCACGAAAAGTACGACGAGGTGATTGCCCCAGAGCAGGCTGGGAGGTCTTAGGTGGACCGGGAGGTCAGGGAATTTCAGGACAGCGCGAGAGATGAAGGAAAGCAGGACTTAAGAAAAAGGGAATTGGAGTTTTAAGCGGGAGAGTTGGGAAATATAGCACAGCTAACGGACAAACTTTGCAGGCAATTAAATGAAAAAAAGAATAAAAGTTTCTTAGACATATTTACGAATCGCAAGAACTATTTGCATACAATTATTATCATTTGGTTATTACGTGTTAATAACTATCATCATCAACCACTACGGAGTTATTAGCAATTGTAAGTTAACAACTAGAACAAAGATAGCAAAAGAACTTGTTAACACTACCTTGAACGACAGACATGAAGTAACTGTCAGATTGAAGAAGTTAATAGACGCATAAAACTTAGCTGGATTGCATTTAGAAGATACAACGCAATTTCAAGAGCAATTTGCCATTATCTTTCCTTAAAATGAAAAAAAGTGTTTAATCGAAACGCATCCTTCTAGTTCTTAATTTTGGAACAGACGTGCAAAAGCTGCAGACAACTGAAAGAGTCATGAAGAGGCGCATAATAAAATAAAATTAAGAGCTGTATTCTTGACACAAATTTTAAGTTTGCGTAACATAAGCTCTCCAAATTCCGAAGACAAAAATCTACGACTTTCATTATTTCACATAGAAATTTTTCGACTTAAAAAGACCTCATTTTGCGACTTCGGAACAATTCGCGATATAAGTAGGGTTATGACTAACATTTTTTTTTCATAAATGCTTAAAGATTAGTATTGTACAAATAGGCTTGTTTGTAAGATTCAACGCAGGAGTGTGTTTGAAATTAATTAGCCCTCCACTGTGCCCAGCTTTCAGGGCTGCCAGTGTTGCTTAATGGCTCATGCTTTAGGCTAATCTTTTTGCTTTCGAAACTCGGTTTTGCTGGTAGAAGTAAATGGAAGAAGTAACCCCCGTGGTCAAGTGGCGAAGGGTTCCCACGCTTTGGTGGTTACTCACCTGGTCAATCACTTAAGCAGAGCAATGATTTGATCCGTTAAGACACTTTGTCGTGACAAGACACCCACCCGGTTGAAAGGAGTCCAAAGCGGTTGACTCTTTCCTGTACAGTCGTACATCGTGGGAAAGAATGCCTTTTACAAAATGAGCCATCCAGCTCGAATGAAAAGCCACAACCCACACCCCCAATAAAATCTTTTCTTCTAGGACTTTCAGAAGAACTTTTATCTCCCTGCTGTCAGAAATATCGGAAACGATTAAACTTTTCTTGTGTGTTGTTTGGTCAAACGCCTTCGTACGGCGGCAGACACTGTTTAAACTGCATTTTCTTTTCTTTTCCTTACCTTTCTCTTTAAATAGCGGCTTCTCCGTGTCTTTATGGTTGAAATAACAAAAGGGTTGTTCGCTGAGATTTTCCGGGGAGCGGCGAAACTTGGGTGGGAACCCAAAAAATGTGGGTCACTTGAATTTTTTTCTTTTTGTTTTTGTTTCCAATTTCTCCAACCACAGAAAATTTATACATAGTCCCCACCCTTTTTTCCTACGAAAAAATAAGCACTTTTTTTAGGACGTTGAAGCACCTCTCCAAAATTTTTCACACGTCTTTTGTTAAAAAAATGTACGTGTATCACTTTGTCTGTCCGTCAGTTCACCCGTGGACACCATATCTCTGCAACTATTAAGTCCGATTAAAAAACTCTTTCTGTATTGGAAAGCTTGCAGTGTACATACATGAGACTGACGAAGGGAAAAAAATCTGAACTTTTTAACCTCACGGGTGAAAAATAAGAACGTGCTGCGAAACAGCTTGAATATAACGCGCCGTGTGCATGACAAAATTGTTCACTGAAATTTGTTATGTAAATATTAAAGTGGAGCACATCACTGTATTCAAAATATAATTATTTTTATTTTTATTTTTTACGTTTAACAGCAACACAGGATGAATGTAACATGGAGGAGAAAAAAATTACGACTACCGGCGAAATCTACGCTCTGTCCGACTTCCGTTTTAGGAAAGTTTTCCTTCATTTTGAAGCTGCAAAACAAATATTTACGGAATACAATTATATTTAACAATACTACTGGGTCGAAGAAACATTGCGAGAAAAAAGGATTGCGATTACAGGAGAAACCTTCACTCCGTCTAACTTCTATTTCCGAAAGTTCTGAAAGTCAGAATTCCGAAAACGAGCCCACCACCAATCCCTCCCAAATTTCTATTCAGTTCTGCATCGATCTCGAGAACCATCGAAATGACGATGGAAATGGAGGAATTTTTCGAATCCACTGCCTGAAGATCACAGGGAAATTTCCGCGCTAACTTCCGTTTTCGGAATTTTTCTACCATTTTCAAGCTGAAATGCAAATATTTATGGAAAAAAATTATATTTAACAATAATACTATGCAGAAGAAGCATCGCGACTCGCGAGAAAAAGAAATCACGATTACGGGAAATTTTTCACTCCCTGAAACTTCCGTTTTCGAACGTTTTGAAAAACAAAACACCACCCCCAGATTAAAAACGACCCTCCCCCAACTAATTCTCCAAAATTTATCTTCAGTTTTGCATCGATCTCGAGAATAACCCAAATTATGACAAAAAAACCGGAATTCCGCGAATCCGCGAAAGAATCTCATGTAGGAGTGTAAGAACGATAACCCTTGTGTTCAAGTTTTTTCTTATACATAACTTCTCCGCTAGAGGGCGTAATCTCAGATGCCATCTAATTCAAAATGCATTTTATTCCATATAATTGTTTCTAAATATCCGATTGAAAAAATTCATTGGAAAGTTTGCTGTGTGGGATGACCACGCTTGTTTTTTTTTTTTTTTTTTTTTTCTTATGCATTACTTCGCTAAAGGGCGTAAATTCAGATGCTATCTAATTCAAAATGCATTTTATTCCATATATAATTGCTTCTAAAAATACGATTGAAAAAATTCTCTCTTTCTTTCGATGCCATTTATAATCAAGATTATTTTGGGTACAGTTTCTTTTCCCCTGTATCCCTGCTTGTAAATGTCGTATTTGCAAAATTCTTTCTGTATCGGATACAGCTCCTAGTAAGAAATGTTCTGCATATAATTTTTATTTTTGGTATGGAATGATTTGGCTACCAGGGGACTTAAGTGTTTATTTCTGTTTCTGATGCTTTTTCCGGCAAAATCTTCGCTTCTGAGAGCTCGATTAAAAAAATTCTTTCGTACACCGCTACCTTTCACCTAGGAAAACCTGAGAATACCTTCTGTTTAAAATAATGCATAGTTTCTCCGCTAGGAGGCGTAGGTTTATATCTTATTTTTGTCTATATCTTTGCTTCTAAACGTCTGATTTAAAAAAAAATTCTTTTAACACTGGATACCATTTACCTTGTGAAATATTTTACTTGTGGAATTTTTTGCAATTTTCAGTTCTGTTTGCAGCGGTATCCCCACTTCTAAAAACAGTATTGAAAATTTTATTTTTTATATGGCATGACATTCACTACAATAAAAATGAGAAACATTATCCGCTTTAATTAATGCACAGTTTTTCCGCTAGGGGATGTAATTGTCAAAACATTTATCTCACTATCTCTGCTTCTGGGAGACGTATTGGTAATCCCCCCCCTTAACTAGCTTTACGATGGATACTTTTCTCAAATCTTCAACTTTTCCATCATGCAAAATTATTCCGCTAGGGGCGTAGAGTTGTATCACGTTTTCTTCTATATTTCTTCTTTTCACTGTACGATTTGAAAATCTCTTTGTCTCTGATACATTTTAGTCGTTAGTGATAAGTAGCTGTTTCTATTTCTGGATGTTTTATCGATTGTAGAAATGCTACTGATTTTTTTTAATGGGTTCCATTGACCAAGAATAACTTTTAAAATTTTTATTCGCGTCAGAAAGGATTCAAATGACGTGCTCATTACAACCGAAAATTCGGTGTCATCCTTAGCAATTGCATTTGCAGCAATGACATGTGCATAAATATACACGAGATTTAATTTAACTATGTAAACTGGAGTATTATGATGTTGTTTGCCTTATTTTTCTGCATAATATAAGTTTGTGGATATAATAAATTAGAATTTATTCCATTTAAAGACAGTTTCACTGGTCAATCCCTTTTTCTTTCTTAATGAGATAAACATGCGTAATGTGTAAAAGTGTATAGTTAAAGGTATAAGTTCAAGATCTGAATTTCGCACATAATCATATCATGGTTTGAATTGCGAAACCAAAGTCAATATTTGGTGTAATAAGTCAACACAAGTGCAAAATTGAAATATGTTTCAATATTTCAATTTTGCACTTAATTTTCTCATGGTGTAAGTGAAAAACGGTTGTTTTCATATTAGATCAGATTACATGTAGAGGATTTTAGGAAGGGAGTGTCTGACCCCAGGTCTTAAACAACCCTTAGAAATAGGAAGCTAGGAGATTTGGGCTAGAGTGCCCGATAGGAAAGTGACACGGAAGCGAAGTAGAAAGGGGGAGGAAGACGCCCTTATTTATTACCGGGGGCCAGTACCCGGGTCCGAAGGCAAAACGTGCCCACCCGACGCACGGCGGATATTAATGGATCGAGCGTTCCGACCTGCCTGGGATCGAACCTGAGGTCCTTTCCGCGACAGTCACGAACGTTGCCCATTAGGCCACCCGTGGCACTATTTTCATATTAAAAAAAGGGGAAACACAAAAGTCAGTACCAAAAGATGGTGATGGGGCTTGTTGGGTGGAATATGCTGGATGTGTTTAATTTAGCCCATGATCCATTACTTTTTTAGAAAATGACTCATCTCACACTGCCCTGTGATTTTATAGGGCTCTATCAGTTGACACCACATGACGTCATCATCAACTTACCCAACTAACAGCAAAAGTTCTTGATTCTACTACGTAACTTCTGAATTTCGCGTAGCATATACGAAAAATAAGCACTATTTGGAATTTCTAGCAAAAAAAAACCTCTTCCAAGCGCCCTAAAAATATAAGCATTTTTTTGGCATTTTTAATAACTTCTAAGGAGTGTGAGAATCCTGTTATACAAACACAGAACAAGGAACAGTTCTGAATTCGTGGTTTCGGCAGAAATCCTATAATGTTGTTTTTAGAAGAATCTGGATGTAGTGTAAGCGTATTCTTTGACAACAGTAAGTTTTCTGTCTTCCTGTTTCAGTATATCTTTTAATTTGCTCCTAAATCTCATGCGAAGAAGGCCGGATTTTTCTGTTAAACTAAAAGATTTTGCCCTAAACAGTTGATGTCATACTTTTCAGGTTAGTCCAATGTTGGCACATTGCTTTCACATGCATTCATATTAGCACTTTTCGTTTTTGTTCGAAAAAGAAAAATTCGTTTGAGTAGCGAGTAGCAACTTGGCCTAAGTGATTTCCTTCACTCCCTTTCACATAAATTGGAAGCAGCAGAGCTTCGTATTCTTCTCAGTAGACATGGGAAATCCTTCCTTTGCAGATTGCATTCGTCCCGCTAAATCATTGAATCGCCCAGCGTAGGGATTTCAAAACATCAGCTGTTTTTGGTTATTGCAGTAATAAGCGGAGCATTACCAGATTAATAACTCTTGGGGAAAGTAGGAGGGAGGGATCAAAGAGATAAAGAGATAAAGACGAAATGTGGGAGAAAAGAGGTAGAGACAAAATGTAGAGAGAGAGAGAGAGAGAGAGAGAGAGAGAGAGAGAGAGAGAGAGTGACAGAGACAAAGAGAGAGAGAGAGAGAGAGAGAGAGAGAGAGAGAGAGAGAGAGAGAGAGGGAGGAGGAGGAGGAGGAGAGAGAGACAGGGAACAGGAGGAGGAAGTTCAGAGGGAAAACGGAGAGAAACAGAGAGAAAGGATCAGCAAAGAAAGAAGGACGGAAGAAAGCGAGCGAGAAGCGAGAGAGAGAGAGAAAAAAAGGAGGGGTGAAAGAGGAAGGTTGAAGTGAAGAGAAAAATGGGAAATGTGTTTAAAGGAAGGTTGTAGGAAATATAGCAATGGAGGGAAAGGGTAGGAAAGGAAGAGAGAGAGAGAGAGAGAGAGAGAGAGAGAAGTCTTGAAGAGACAGGAGTTGCGCGGGAAGGTGCTTTGGCAAAGGAGAAGGAGCACGAAACCAAATAAAAGTTGCGAAATGAGATTTAATATCTTTGCCTAAATTCTAGAATTAAATCTCTGTAACAGAACCTCAATGCATGCTGCATTGTGTGAAGATTTTGAAACCACCAATGGCGATGACCATGCAAAATATGTCACTACAATAAATGTGGAAAAAGAAATAATAATAACTTAAAATTCTCAGACCTAGTTGGTGTTAAATAAGGATCCCTTAAGTACGATCGGACAGAGACTGAGATCTATGAAGATTCATGCAAGCACACCCAGAGCGATAATCCCCAAGCTGATGCAATGCGTACTAAACGTTTTTATTTGTTACTATTTTAAAAAGTCTGGACTCTTATTTTATTCCTATGATTCTGTGTGTCGAACCACGGCACTTTCCTAAGAGGAGTTAACGACACAAAAAGGAACTGACAGCATCTTGTCTGAGTTTGATCGAATCAAAATGAAATAAAATATGTGATGGCTCTTGCCAGACCAAAAGTATAGTCGGAAAGTGAAGGAGAGCTGGTGAAGGTAGTTATCGTTATTTGTGCTCGTAAAATAGCCACTCAGAAAATAATTGAATCTACATTCCACTCTTTTTTTCACGTTAGGAAATTATCCATCCTTCCGTCAATTTGTCAGAAATATCAGTTGGAGTTTTTATAACAGTTTGTTGCCTCTTTCTACCAATCAAACAAATATCAGATTTTTCTTAGATCGCGTGTTATCCTTAATAATTCTTAATCATTATAATTCCAATGTAACGCATATTGGAATTATAATTCCAATGATAATTATAATTCTTAATCATTATACTTTTAATAATTCTTAAGCATTATAATTCCAATGCAACTCATATTTCTCAAACTTTCAGCCAATGTTTTTTGTTGTTGTTGTTGTTGTTGTTAAAAAAAGTAATGCATTCATGCAACAAGGCCCATGAATGACCACACAAGTTTAAGAACATAAAGTTGATTTCCGAATTCAGAGTTTCATTGTATTTGGAAATGATTAAATATTAACGACTTGATCGAGCGTATGATCGTACGTCATCTCAGAGTACTCAAGGTATCAAAATTTCGTTAAAACATCGGAGAAAAATTAAAAAAAAAAAGCCAAATTTCTCCTTGTATAATTAATTTAACACTTCGGTGCAACTTCAGTATGTTAAGTATACAGTAGTTCAAAAAATGATAACTCGTGTGAGTTAGAGAGAGAGAGAGAGAGAGAGAGATTTCTTCCCAAAAAACGTACGGCGTATTGAATACTAAAAATTTTTATAGTTTCAAAACTTGTTTTACTCATTTTCCTTTAAGTTTGCATACTATACTATCTAAACACGATCTTGAACCTTAAATATCTAGTGTTAAAATTTGTTCTTGAATGTTAAATCAAAATGCGTTTATTCATTCCTGCATATGCCCGTAATTAATCAAAATCAATATATACCCCCCAAAAAAACCGGTTATACAGCCCCCCCGTTCCCGGCGCAGAACCGCCGCTGATTCCTACTATAACTCATTCTTGCAGTAGCTCTAAAGGTTAAATTTGTACCAGTGTAGCCCAAAGCAGTCTGTGAGTGATGTCTAAGGTTCAAATATTCATCTCCTCTAGCTCATGAGTCTTGCAGTGGCATATGAGAACTAATGCTTGAAATTTCATCGCACCATCCTAAATTAGACATCAAAGAAACAGTACGAGTTATGTCATGAAATCGGTTACTCGATACTCATCTAAAGAGTTAGGCTGTGTTATACATTTATATTTCATGAAGCAATATGCAAAACTACACATGATTTTAAATTATTACGAATATCTTGTTTAATAAAATTTTAATTGCATCGAAAATGAGTGTTGAATGCCGAATTTGTCGGTTACCATGAGGTGTTTTGCAACAGTTTTTGAAGGTTGGGACGTATCTGAACGCTCAGCAGGGCGCTGAAGCATTGATCTAGTATAAAGAAACATACTAACAGTTTCCACTGTTTACACTTAGTACATGGCTACGAAATCTCTCAAAGCTTTGAATATTGTAGAAGAGAATTCTTCATTCGAAATCTTAGCAACCCGAAGCCGTGTAGAAAGAAAAGACGTGCTTCTCAGTGAGCAAGGAACCATGAGCTGCCGAATTTCCCACAGTAACCATACATCTCGTGTGGTGCCTCCGGAATTCTTGGCTGGTCGGTGAGTCCTGACCTCTTGTGATGACCTCCTACCTGGCATCCCCAGAGAAGGACAGCCGACGAGTTACGACGACGTGCACTAGGACCGGTGCCGCAGGTCATCTCCCACGCAAGCAGCGACCCCACCTTCTTCTTCTTCTTTCCTCAACCCCCGTAAGCCCCGTCGTACACTTCTGAAGATAGCCCCTGGGACCACATCACATGGGACCCATTCCCATCATCGCACTAACTCTCACCCAACAGTAGAGGGTAAAAAAAAAAAAAAAAATTAAAAAAAGGAGGGACATGATAAAATCCTATTATAGCCTCCTTATGAGGTCGGCAAGAAGCTAAATGCCCCATTAACGTTTTGGGCCATGATGGAGTTTGGAACAAACGAGTTCCTGTCGGTGCTTGCTTTTTAGATCGCTTCCGAGACACTGTTGGAAGATAAAGTCCAATAAAAGATCCTCAGAAAAAGTTTTTCCTTCTGACTCCGTCAACAGCTGATTCCTCAGTAACTTGCAGCATTCTATAACTTTGCCTGCCCCCTGGTTTTTTTTTTTGTTTTTTTTTTTACTAACTCCGAAATGGTAAAATGCTTGCAAAAGGCACCTTGAGTAATTTTTTTTAACGGAAGGTTGTTGAAGAAATGCTAAACCTATGCTTATCGTACCATAGCAACTTTTTTCTTTTTAATCGCGGAACCGCTCCAAGATATTTTTTCTTCTATCTATATCAAAGATTGCAATGTTCCTAGAAAACTTTATCATTGTGCGCATTGTTAAACTATTTGATGTGGTCCCGTGAAGGTGCAGACTGGACTAGTAGTCCTTATGATAACTCAGAACAGACACAGACAGACACACAGACACACACAACACCCCCCCCACCCCCACCCCCCCACCAACAATACGGAGGCGGGCCGATCCCGAAAGCCAGAAGCCGAGCCCGGGCCCGAAATGGGCACGCCCTGCACAATATTTATTGCGGTTCGGGCTCAAGCTCCGAGCGAGTGCTGCGGGCGGCCGAGTGGGCAACGTTCGTGACTGCCACGGGAAGGGCCTCAGGTTCGATCCCAGGCAGGTACGAACGCTCGATCAACTAAATACCCGTCGTGCGTCCGATGGGCACGTTAAGTCGTCGGACTTCGGGTACTGGCCCCCCGGTAATAAATAAGGGCGTCTTCCTCCCCCTTTCTACTTCGCTTCCGTGTCACTTTCCTATCGAGCGCTCTAGCCCAAATCTCCTAGTTTCCTATTTCTAAGGGTTGTTTAAGACCTGGGGTCAGACACTCTCTTCCTAAAATCCTCTACATCATGATCAGCTCTGAGCGAGATATTTCTTTTTTTTTTTTTTTTTGAAATGTGATTTTGTGTGATTCTAGCACGAGACTTTTCTACCACTTTCCAGTTGTTAAACAAAGTTCTTGAAAATGGATCTGGGTGGAGATTGGGGACTAGAGAGGTCTTTTTATTCTGGGCTTGGATAACAAGTGCCATAGGCGGATGGCGAATCAGTGGTCGACGTTCGTAACTGCGAAGAAAATGTCTCAGGATCGATCCCGGGCAGGTACGAACGCTCGAACCACTAAATATCCGCCTAGCTTCGTATGGGCACGTTGAGCCATCGGATTCCGGGTACTGGCCCTCCGGGTTATAAAAAAGGGTGTCTTCCTCCTCTTTCTACATCGCTTCCGTGTGACTTTCCTGTCGGCCACTTTAGCCCAAACGTCCTACTTCTAAGGGTTGTTTTAGACCTGGAGTTAGACCCTCCCTTCCTAAAATCCTTTACATAAATGTCAAATACCATAGGCCAAGCATTAGTGGATTTCAGTAAAGAAGGAAAAGCTCCTATAGTTATTAAACAGCACGAGGACGAAATTTTGCACGATACCTGCACGCGTCAGCTCCCCACTAATTCTGCACGATCTTTTGGGACCCCCTCACCCCGGAGTCATTTCGGCAAGAAACGAATGGTCAAAGAAAATCGAATGTTATTCTGTAGAAAGACATAGTTGAGAAAGACATTGATTATTTGCAGGGGGGGGGGGGAGTAGAGAGTGGAAATGTGGAAGAGGAGATTATTATTTTTTTAATGCCTAAATAGCTAGATAGGTTAGCTATAGTTTTCAAGTTCGTTCAGCTGGGGGTCTCTCTTGAAATATAAAATTCGTGTTCGGGCGAAATCATAATGACACACTTCGGGCACAAACGGGCTAGGGCTCTTAAAATTGAGCCCGAACTCAGTACACACACACACACACACACACACACACACACACACACTTAATTGATGCTTTCAAAGAATAAAAAGAAGACATGTAGAAAATGTCTTGTTGAGCTTTAGCCTCTAACACTGTTTTTCATGCAGTCCTCACCCTCAACTTTCAGACATAATCGATATTCCGTTAAATACTATCAACAATACAGCACGAAATCAACAAAAGCACTAAATTTTTCTTTTGCAATCTAATGAATGTATTATTCAAGTTTCTTTTGCAATCAAATTTATTTGTAATTTAATTTCCTTTCTGTCACATTTCGAATCAAATTTCTTTGTTTTTTAATTCCTTTCTTATCAAATCTCTTTTGTAATTTCATGAATGTATCATTTAAATCTGAAATAGAAACTCGAAATTCAAATAACATGACAAAATTTAAGGGTTGTTTTATGTATATATGTACGTACGTTCATCTTTTTTTTTTTTTTTTGCGAGACCTCTATCTGATTTATTACTTTTTCTTCTCTGCAGTTACACGAATCCTTGAACTGCAGGGGAGAAGCACCAATAGCAAAAATGCCTCTTCCATTTGAAAAAGCCATTAAATAAACATCAATTTGCGCACTATTTTTTTTTCTCACTTTATAAATATGCACTAAAATTCTTGCAGTTTTCGAAACTTAAAATTTTTTCAAAACAACTTTTCGTTATTATTTTGTTTATGTCTTAAAAAATAAATTAAATTTTGGCCCATTTTGAGTTCCGAATAAATAAATAAATAAATAAATAAATAAATAAATAAATAAATGAACTCATGAATCCAGCGTCTGAGTTCGAAACCAACCCATAATGCTCTAATACATTAACTATCCCATCCAGGGCCGGTCTTACTACTTTAGCGGCCTAGGCAAAGATTTACTTCTGCGGCCCCTAATAGTATTTTTAACTGAAAAACGTACATGATGCTTAATTGTTAAAATATCAGTTTTCAAACATATTTGAGTAAGGTATTTTTTCCTCAATGACAGGAAACTGAAATTTAAAAAAATGCACAAAATTGTTATTGAATATATGAACTACTACTGTGTTACCTGAAATTTTCTGAACTTCTATACGAATACTGCCTACAATATGTTTATTTGTAATTTTCATTCTAACTTGCTGTTTCGCGATTATTTCTGCATAAACTTTCGGGCACATAACTTAAGGTTTAACGTTAATCGCACTGTTTACAACTGTTGTAGAAAACCCAAAGGAGAAAAAAACGGAGAAAAAAACGCTTTCCTAGAGTGTAATAATTTTTATAATTTGTTTAAAAAGTTATTCTTATCTGAATTTTAGAGTATATTTTTGTGTATTTATTTTATTTATTTATTTATTCGGAAGCACATCCCTACAGATGGTAAATCTAGTTACAGGAATTGCTATATTTATATTTATAGTGATAATTACCAAGTGATATTTACAATCTTGCAAAACATGCTTTATGAAAAAAATTATTACTTAGCCTACATTAAAAATATTCGCACATTCTTCAAGTGAGTTGTGAAGCCTATACATTTTACATAACGAAGAATTTTTTCCAGCATCAGTTCTGCAAAATGGCACGGCAAATTGTTCACATTTTGTCCTCGGTAAATATGGGACACGGAAACTTAATTGATTTACAATTTGAGTATCATCTGTCTCTACATTGATGATGCCGTACAGGAACTTGAGTTGGAGAGCCTTCCTTCTCGATTGCAGAGAGGTCATCTTGAAGAATGTCAGAAGGTCAGCAGTCGGGATGTCCGCTATATAAACACCGGTCGATTTATAAAAAAGGTGTCGAAGAAACTTTTTCTGAACTTTCTCAGTTTCATTTACTAGAGTTACTTGGCTAGGACTCCAAATAATCGCCGCATATTCCAGTGAGGATCTGACCGTAGTCTCAAAAATGCGAATTAGTGTCTGAGTATTCGAGTAATACTTGGAATTCGCATGATTAATCCAAGTTTTCTGTACGCTGTACGTATAATTCTTTTGATATGACTTTTAAAGTCCAATATAAATATTATGAAATAAATTTTAATCTATTTTAATCTTTTAAAGTGCCATATAAATATTGTGAAAATTTTTTTAATAGTTTAAAAAGTCACGTTTTTTGCTTTTTTTAGAAACAAAATCTGCAAGTACTTGAGATAGGTCTAAAACCGAAGCAATATCATTTTCAACTGATATTAAAGATAGTCCAACAAATCATTCTTGAATCATTGTAGATCTCAAATAAGTTTTGAGAAGCTTTAATTTTGAAAAACTTCTCTCCTGATGCAGTGGTGACGTTAATCGTTTGTAATATCCGGAGGGCAATCGAACGTTCGGAAGTATACTTTGTTTAGCCTGATCTCATAACGATGACGTAATAACTGTATTGGAGATAAACCTTCAGGTATAATGTTAATTAATGATTTTAATTCTGTTAGCAGACATGTATCATCTATCTCACTATCTGTGCCGTCATTTGCTGTGAGAAATATCTTCAATTTTCCGTTTATAAAATTTAGAAATATTTTCAATTTTCTGTTTTATATGTAAAGCCGGCGGAAAAGAAACTAAAGTTCACTGCAAAGCATAAAGAAGGGGAACAGCTGTTTTTATATAGATTCACTTAGCGGCATCCCCCCAAAAAAACTACTGGGACAAGAGAAAAGGCGCACTTCGACTATTTCGATTTTATCAATTTAGTGATTTTATTATTTTTTTATTTTTTTTGTTAAAGATAATCATCATCATCATCATTGTCAACCATTATCAATCCACTGCTGGACGAAGGTCTCCCCAAGTTTCCTCCACAACGGTCTGTCTTGTGCCAGTCTCCTCCATGTCACTCCCGCATATTTACGAATTTCATCCACCCATTGGATGATGACAGAAAATCGATATATGATTAAAATCTGCGGCCCCTAGAATTGGCGGCCTTAGGCAGCCACCTTGCTCGTTTAAGCCAAAGGCCGGCCCTGATCCTTGCACGTTTTGATGGGAAACAGAGATAAAAAAAAAAAAAATGGGGCAGGAGTCGTCTTATTTGGCAGATTTTATACCCTTTGTTTAATTTGTTTTTAAATAATTAAACGATTTTATATCCTTTGTCAATTTTATTTTTTTAAACACCCACACCAGTAATAGATCAGCACATAATCGCTATGCCTTCAACAGTTGATTGTGTGCTATTGAATCCCTCTAAGCGTTGTCCAGTGCAGTCACATTCTCTTTCAGTGGAAGAAATAAATACACAAGGCGGCAGAAATTCTAGGTAGCTTGCCGGGCACCCACAGTTTGGTCCATTTAAATGAGTAACAACATTCCACAGAGGAATCCCGCCTTCGTGGAAAGCAAGGTGCCATAAATTTAACTGTCACCTGTTTCAGCGGCCGCCATTCTTCTTCCAGCCCTTTTAGAAGCAAAGACTGCCGCTGACATTCAGCACCCAGGGATCTCGCTGGCTTCAGGCATTGTTGGAAAGGAGGGGTTTCCTTCTCACTGGGAAAACTATGGGTGTCGTTTTCTGAATTTTCCTTTCACTGGAAACTCAGACCGCTATTGACACCTTTCTTGCCTTTGGATTTTCTTCCTCTCTTCTTTTAGTTGAACTTTTGGCTACATAAAAACACCGCATACGCCTTCTCTAAACCCAATGACCATCTTACTGGGAGAGATGAGACAACATAGAGTAAGCACGTCTGTCATTAACTTGCACCCCAGGTGGGCCCGTAACAAATTTGTGGTCTGACTACCTCGGGGTTGCATTTACTCTGTGGGGAACAGGAAGGACCTTCAAATTTTTTCAACAGAAAAGTCAAACATTGTGATTCACTGGCCCAACAAGTCGTCACTTCTGTTACATAGCAATTTTCCGTTTTTATTATCCTAACTGGATATAACGCAAGTTATGAATTAGGTATACGTACTATAAAGATTTTTGCTCTAACACTGATTCTGATAGCTGTTTTTCCATGAGAACTTCTGGAAGCTCATTTGCATAAAAAAAAAAAATAGTGAAAACATTGGAAATTTCCAGTAGATGAACAGAAATTTGCAGCGGAAAGTAATAATGAAATTTCCGCTGCATGTTGGAGAACACCGTACGTACTACGTACAGTATGGAAAAGCATGAAAGGTGAGCAGCAGGTATTCACTACTGGACAAAGATCTCCCAATCTTGAGCTTATTTTTCCAGTCTTCATGATCAGTTAAGTAGACTGGGATTTCGTGACACAAGTTACCAAAATGATCAAAAGAACGACAAATAAATTTCCTTATTGTCCTAACACGGTGTTTAATTTTATTTATCTGTCTTCTTATGTAGTTTTTGGTTCTTCTGATTTCCAGTTAAATGTATGTGTTGAGAGTTGTAAAAACGGTTAGATAACAAGAAGACAAAGTGTAAATTTGCATATTTGCATACGATATTCATAGTTATAATTTCTGTTTGCCACCTCCTGAAAACTAAGCTATGGGCGCCAATGTCTGGACTTGTTTATTTTGCTAAATGAACAGCAGCTCCAAATGTGAAGTTTGTATGTTCAAAATCTGCATATCGTATATTTTTGAACCAGCTATTTCTACATCTTCCTTTATCCCTCTTAGTGCGTGATAATCACCTTACCTATATTTACTATATACCCCTGAGACCCCGAATAGGAGAAAACAGTGAATTACTGATAGCCATCGTAAATGCCTGTTTGACAGAATTTCAAACTGTTTAATTTTGCAAAGATGTTTGCTAACATTCAGTGATTGGAAGAAACGCGGCTACACGCTACGCAGTGCATGAGGGAAAGGAAAAATTCCTACATCTTAAAAATAGGAAAATACACCAGCTGTTCACTGATGTATTGTTACGTCTCTTAGAAACATGAGGTCTTTTTCAATTTACGAAGAAAAATATTAATTTCAACTAAGCATTCCACAAAACTAGTCAGAACGTTTTCCCTGCTCAGCTATAGGACGTTACCTAGAATTACAAGAACATCTCATAGTGTGTTCCCAAAATGGCAGAAGAAACTCATTGTTAGAAGAAACAGAACAACGTTACAAACATGGATTAAAATATAAAATATTATCAAGAGTCAGTAACGCATTGAACCTGAAACGCTTACAAAGTCCCTTGGAGTAGAACTTTCCTGGTGTACCCTCACACCTGTATTAACCTGTGCGATGCTCTGTTTATCAGTTGGGCGTTCTTTTGATTTTAACACTGTCTAAGATTCAGTTGGTAAACTTAGTTAAAGTTGCTTCCTCCGTAATGCGCCACACTCTAAAAAGTGTTGCCATATTTAAGGAATAAAATGATATTTAGAAACAATACTGTAAAAAACGAATACTGAAAAAAAAAACCCCAAAAAAAACCCCCGATTACCGAAGAAATCTTCACTCCGTCAGCTTTCCATTTTCGAAAGCTTTGAAAGACAAAATTTCGTCCTCAGACGGAAAATGACCCCTCCCCCTTCCTTCAATCCCCCAAAATTTTCAGTTTGGTTGTTCATCCACCGCCAGATAATAACCCAAATGGTAAGGAAAGAGGCGGAATTATTTCAATCCGCGGACAAATCTCATGCCTGAAGATAACAGGAAAATTTTCGTGCCGTCAAACTTCCATTTTTGATATTCCGTCTGCCTAACGATACTGGGCAGACGGAATATCGTGAGAAGCAAAAAATATACGATTACGGGAGGAATCTTTACTCCATCTAACCTCCATTTCCGAAAGTTTTGGAAGACGAAATACCGTCGCCAGACGGAAAATGATCCTCCCTTCCCAACAAATTTCCCAAAAGTTATTCTTTAGTTTTTTTCAATTCAACGTTTAACGACCACCGTGAGCAACTCAATGGATTACAAGCAGTCGCTTGTTCCTAATTTAGGGCCACTGGTTCCAGGGAACGGAGAGAGCCAGTGCCGTAAGACAAACACAACACCCATGCCTCACCGGAATTCGAGTCCGAACCCTTTCTCGGACGAATGGTCATAAGCCAACGCTTAGACCACTGGGCTACTCTTTAGTTTTGCATCGATCTCGAGTATGACCAGAATGATGACAAAAAAAAAAAAAAAAAAAAAAAAAAAAAAAAAAAAAAGAAAGAGCTGAATTCCGCAGAAGAATATCATGTATTGTGACGTTCTACAGAGGTAAAGCACGTGTCAAGACGACAAATCTGCAGCTATACATTCCGTCCGTGTAGCTTAGTTGGGAGAGCAACTTACTCCGGAGTGAGAGGGCGCAAGTTCGATATCTGTCACGAACAAATTTGTGCTTTCACAGTATTTACAGTTATTTGGAGGAAGTAAAAAATGTTGGAAAAGGAGTTACGCCTTTGGTTGTCTCCCATTTACGCCTGTGACTGACTAAATTTTTTTAAGGTGCTGGGAATTGTTCAATTAAAAAGTTGATGGAATCCTTGTTAACTTTTGAGTAAATGGTCATTGACAAAAGGATGAGTAAAAAAGATTGGGTATGATCTGGGAACATATTTCGAAAGATGAACGTTTCTCAGTAATTGCGCTTGCTTAAGTCGAAATCGACTGCAAATTGTAAATTGGTAACCAAGAAAAGTAACTTCCTAGGAAAGCCTAGTGAAACTATTTTCCGTGCCCTTCTGGGCGTGAAAGTACAGCTTCTCCTTAAAATCCAGGTTTTCCGGTGATGAAAAAGCACTAAATACGTGCCGCTTCGCTTTGAGGTGCTTGATTAGACAAATGAGTCAAACCAATACACACCATTAGGAAAGACCTCAGGGCATATTTGGAAAACCCCCCTAGTGGGCGTAACCGAGATATTAATCTATTACAAACGATGAAAATGAATGAACAAACGTATGAGTCACCGGAACTTGATTATACGGCAAGCCCTTTTTCTATCCTTTTACCACTACAAGATACCTTTAGCTAAAACATGGTATCAACACAGAAAGAAAAAAGAAAGTTCACCATTGCAGTGAAGTTCTTTGCTACATATGAGAACTTGTGCTCGCAGCTGTTGGTCCTTCCCAGGATATATTTGTCACTCTAATGTATTAAATGGATGCCTTTACTTGACGCCTACATCGGCATCGCGAAATGTCCGCCTCCTCGGAACTTAATACTTATTGATAAAATGATGACTGATTGCTGTTACACTACTCAGCGAAGGGACAGATTACCGTTAAATTGCATCGGGTATTGCAAAACAAACCGCATCGCACGACGTAATTTGGCCGCGCCCCGAATTTTAACCCTTGGTGAGAATTCCTCCTTGAAGACAGGAAACCGGGTGGGAACTCAAGTCTGCCACGAGACGCCTCAGAAGTACATTGGACTTGGGTGGAGAAAGGTCACTTGCGATTCAAGATTACGTGATGCCCGCTGCGTAAGGCAAAAGAAGTACGACTTAGAATTTTTGGGGAGGGACTATATGTTGTTGTACGGGGGATCTTTGCGCAGAAAGGAATTAGAAGTCATTGACACACTCTTTAAAAAGTTTACACATATAAATTATGCCATGTATGTATTGTTTCCCCCCTCAGTCCTTCGATACTTGATGAAATAATGCTCAGAACTCCATCCAGCAATTAAGTTTCGTCTCATTCCGTTCTGCGATTAAGACAGACAGCATAACGATGTCTCATCGCAAGTATCAAGAATTTTAATTTCCTGTGTGCGACGCGGGAACATGGTAATATGATGCGTCTAGGAATGTCCGAGTTGTCAAAAAGGTTTTTATTTCGTTCTCTGATGGTGAAACTAAGTACATGACACATTTGTCAATGCCGAAGTTGACATGCTTAATATAGTCCTATTTTTTTTCCAGGGGAAGTGCTTCAGATGGTGCCTTTATAGTATTATACTTACAGTTTTTACAGTTTTCTTACTCATCAATTCTTATCTCATTCACCGGGCAGAAAACTCCATATAATGATGTCTCAAATAAAGTTCTAGTTCCTAAGAGTTACATTTCGTTCTGCGAAACAGATATAGGGTGTCTCATTCGCTACTTTAGCCAAGTTTTTATTAATAACAACGTAAATAATTACAGCAATTAAATGATATTTGGCAAGACCATATCTTCATCCATGGAAAACAGAACCATATCATAAGAGACGTTTAAAGTGTCCTTCCTGCGCATCGAGACAGGCTTGAACACAAGACTCAATATTTCGGAAAGTTCGCTCTAGTTGCTCCGGAGTAATCGCTTCCCCTACTTCGAAGATGTGGTTCTTCAATGTCTGTTGGCGCGCTCGTAGTGATCTTGGACCTCGCGCATGCCAGGTTCGTGATTCCACTGTGTTAGTTCAGCTGTTTGTTTGTCGCGATGCTTTTCTTCAATGCCTGCTGGCGCACTCGTTGTGAACTTGGACGTCACACATGCCAGGTCCGTGATTTCCCGGGGTTAGTTCAGTTTTTTGTTTGTCGCGAAGCTGTTCTTCAATGCCAGTTACCCCTCGTTGTGACCTTGGACGTCGCGCATTTCAAGTTCGTAACTCCCCACGGTTAGTTCAGTTGTTTGTTTGTCGCGAGGCTGTTCTTCAATGCCTGTTGGTCCCCTCGTTGTGACCTTGGACGTCGCGCATGTCAGGTTCGTGATTCCCCGCGGTTAGTTCAGTTGTTTGATTGTCGCGAGGCTGCCCGTATGCGTTAACGATGTCCTTCCGATTAACCATACCCGAGCGTGCGTTTCTTGTTGCGTCATTCTTTGGAGATCACGTGATTTATAAAGGAATGTGGCCACCTCGATCTCCTGACTAACACCCCCTGATTTCTTTCTCTGGGGTATCTCAAATCAGTGGTTTTTCAAAACAAGCCAACTCTTCAGGCATTGAAGAACAACATCTGCGAGGCAGTGGCAATGATTACGCCAGAGCAACTAGCGCGAACTTTCCGAAATACGGAGTTTCGTGTTCAAGGCTTCTCGATCCACAGGACACTTTCAACATTCCTTATGACATGGTTCTGTTTTCTATGGATGAAGGTATGTCCTTACCAAATACCATTCAATTACTGTAATTATTCATGATATTAATTAAAACTTGGGTAAAGTAGTGAGTGGAACACCCTTTGCTTGATACGTACATTTTCTGCGACGGCGAAACTATAGACACATCTAGAAATATTCAATTTGTAAAGGGTTTTATTATGTTCTTCAGAATATATACTTGATAAAGTTGCTTCCCGGTGGTATAACAGTGTTTACAGATGTCTTTCTCAACTATTTGTACCCTGATCTCAATGAAAGGTACTTCAGGTGATATCTCTACCAACTCCTTAAGGTTTTTATTTCATTCTCCGACGGAGGTACTTGGTAATTTAATAGATCTAAAAGTGTTTTACTTGTTGAGAGTTTTTATTTCCGTATCCAGAGAATATATCCCATAAAGGGCATTTCTCAGTAGTTCCCAGTTTAAAAAAAAAAAAAAAAAAAAAAAAACGGAAGAAGAACAAAACTGAAACGTTTCGTTTTTCTTCCGTTATTTTCCTAACCCTTTCAGAAATGCACGTCTTGAAATGATATCGCAGTATTCTCCGGCCCCATTCAGGGCTAAATATTGTAAACGTGATTTAATATTCACATTCAATTGGAAATTTTTTCTGTTTGGGCCATTTTCAGCAGCATCCATGAGAGAAGGAATTGCCCTAGACAGGTTGGAGATGAACAGCAACGGATTATAGATTCACGTAAACAATTCAAATTCTTTGAGTATTAGTTTTTTATACGATGAATAGTCAATTAATTATTAATTTAAAATTATATTTACTGAAAACTATAGAATTTATTTTATTCCACGGAAACACGTGTTTTTGAACTGATACAAGTGTCTGCAGTTGTTATGAGTTCAAAAGTTTCTCATCTCTAGGCAGTTTTTACTTTCTCACACTGACGTAGCTACAAATTTCCTAGGGGTGTGTGTGGGGAATCCGTGGATTTGGTACATCGGTGAAAGCCTTCCAAAAATACTCCATGTAGGAATAAGTCCAAAACCTTATATATACATACCGTATATGCGTATATGCACCTAGTCGAGTCACATTATTGTGACCACCTCCTCCTTTTGACGTCAACAGCGCGTAACCAATGAAACAAGGCACGTGTTGGGAGCTGGCTTGGAGGGTATATAAGGTGTGCTGTAGGCATTCTGAAAACATATCACTCGTTGCTGTCATGGATGAAAGAAGAGATTTATCAGATTTGAAAAAAGGTTTGATTATCGGCTTTCGGGCCAAGGGTGGCAGTATTTATGAAACAGCGTAGTTTGTGAACTGTTCGCGTGCTGCTGTGGTTAAAGTGTATCGTGATTGCAGAAATGACACCATTGCGAATAAGCGACGTAGAAACTGAGGAGCACCACTTGCCATTGATGTGAGAGGTGAATGTCGGCTTCGAAGGTGCGCGAGCGCCGATCGATACGCTATAGCGGAGCAACTCACTGGCCGAATAAACCAGGGGGCTACCGGAAGTGTGTCTAAAACGACAGTGAACCCTGCTGCGTATGGGGCTCCCATGCAGATGGATAGCAACTGCACCTATGCTGACGAAAGTGCATCGGCAGAAAAGAATTACATTTGCTCAGAAGTACCGGAATTGGACCTCCGCTGATTGGAAAAAGATTGCCTTCTCCGATGAGTCACGTTTTCTGCTGCATCGAACGGATGGACGTTGACGTATGAGGCGAGAAACATCGGAGGACAGACGCTTTTCAACCATTGCTGGAAGAACACAAGCTGGTGGGGGCAGCGTTATGATCTGGGGAATGTTTTCGTGGCGTTCTCTGGGTCCAGTCATACCTGTGGAAGGCACTGTGGACCGAAGTCGTTATGAATCCATCCTTGCAGACCACGTACACACCCATGCATGCTGATTGTCATCCCAGGGACGAATGGTATCTTACAGCACGACAATGCGATGTGTCACACAACTAGAAATGTACGAGAGTAGTTGGAAGAGCACGATGAAGACTTCAAAGTACTTCCCTGACCCCTAATTCCCGAGACTTAAACCCAATTGAGCATCTGTGGGACCACCTCGATCGTGTTGTTCGCTCTATGGATCCTCCACCACGCACCCTCCAGCAGCTGTCAGATGCACTGCAGTCAGCATGGCTTCACATACCTGTGAACACCTTCCAGCACCTTATTGAGTCACTCCCAGCCCGTCGTCTAGTTGCTGTCCGTGCTGCACACAGCGGTTACTCTGGATATTAGCTGGTGGTCACAATAATGAGACTCGACCGTGTATATATATATATATATATAGTTTCTTCCACAATTGTCTGTCTTGAGCCTGTCTCCTCCATGTCACTCCAATATACTTTCGAATTTCATCTATCCATCTCCCATGGGGGTCTTCTTCTGGGTCTTTTCCTGTCCCTCGGAATCCAGTCTAAAATTTCGGTTATCCATCGGTGGTCTGTTCTTCTGGCAACATGTCCAGACCATTGCCATTTCAGTGATTTCACTCTGGTCATTATGTCGTCCACTCCTGTCATTTTCCTTATCCACAAGTTCCTCTTCTTATCTCTCCTGGTTACACCAAGCATGCATCTCTCCATTCTCCTTTGAGTTGCTGCAGTCTTTGTTTTGTATGTCTTTTTTAGGTAAGGTCCCTGTCTCTGCTCCACTGCTCCATACGTAAGCTCTGGCAGGATGCATTGATTAAGCAGTTTTCTTTTAAGACATCATGGCATGCTGCTCTTAAAAACTGTACTGTTTCTTTCAAAAGCTCTCCATCCAAGTTTTATACACCGATTAATTTCTTCATCAGTGTGACTCTCACTTTATATCTGCTGCCCAAGATAAATGTAGGTATCGGTTGTCCCAAGATTTTCTCCATCAATCGAGATTCCGCATATACTGTTTTACATGCCTCTCCGCCGTTTCAGATAATTTCTTCCATGCATATGAAATGTTCACACCTCACAGAGAAGGATGCTTTGTACCGTGGTTAGCTACGCGTGATACTATATGCGACTAACTAAAGCCTTTAAAAAGGAAATACTGTGATACAGCATTTTGAGTTACAGTTATCAGAAAACGTATTCACACGCTCGTGCATTTCTGTTTCTTTACGCTCTTCAGAACATAAATTTACGCCTCCTGGTGTCGCCATACTGACAGCTACGGCCTTGATATCACTGAATTATACTCGTAAATCCTGATCGGAGGTTGATTGCCTTCAGAGATTAAAAAAAATATGAAACTGAAAAATTTCTGTGTCGTATGTCACCAAGCTATATATATTCCCTTTTCTTATTGCTAGTGTAGTAATCGCAGCTGAAAACGCAGCAATATGGATATATCCATTGTTGTTTACGGAATACACTGTTATATCGCACGGAGATAAGCATGATTTACGTTGGCCTTGGAATTGATTGAAGTAGAAAAGCCCAGTAAACTAGTCATATGGGAGGGCATTATCTTGAGTACGGTGACTTGGCTCTAAATGCTAATTATTCAAAGGAGTTGTTTTTCATTAATGTGAGCTTCTGAAGGTGATACTGAGCTGAGAACATCTTATCTGGAAAACTATTGTTTTGATATTGAGGGTCGATTTTTACATTTTTTGAATATATTATACATATTGTGAAATTCTTGGTATACAAGTCTGTCTAGAAATGCCTACAGCACTTTCGCTAATGATTACAACGTTGTCAATGCATATTTGAGAGAAGGAAAGATTAAGCGTTAAAGGAAAGTAGGCAGAATGAAAATAAATAGATAGAAGAAAGAGAGAGAGAGGGAGAGAGAGAGAGAGAGAGAGAGAGAGAGAGAGAGAGAGAGAGAGAGAGAGAGAGAGAGAGAGAGAGAGAGAGAGAGAGAGAGAGAGAGAGAGAGAGAGAGAGAGAGAGAGAGAGAGAGAGAGAGAGAGAGAGAGAGAGAGAGAGAGAGAGAGAGAGAGAGAGAGAGAAGAGGGCACAAAAAGATAAAAAAGGAAGTGGAAATTAGGCAGAGAGGATGAAAGATTCAGATAAAGCAAAAGACAAAAACAAAGCGGCGGAATGGGAAAGTAACAGAAAGACAGAAAGTAAAAGGAAAAGAGAGGAGAGAGAAATCAGAAAGTGAAACAGGAGTACACACATTTACGTAAATATTGATAGACACAGAAAGAAGAAAAGAAAGGGAGGGCAGGGAAGAATTTGAAGACTGAGGAATTTACACACAATTAAAGAAGCAAAGAGAGAGCTAATAAAAGAAGAGAGAGAGAGAGAGAGAGAGAGAGAGAGAGAGAGAGAGAGAGAGAGAGAGAGAGAGAGAGAGAGAGACAGCAGAGGAATGAGAGAAAAGAAAAAGAGACGGAAACAGGGATATATCGACTTTTGTTTCTTTGTGTATACCTGATGGCTCACAGAGAAACAGAAGTAGTGAGACTGATACACAGAAACAAGAGGAACGCATACAGGAATGGGAAAAGCGCTAACACAGAAACAGAAGTAGATACGAAGGAACGGAGAGAAGTACAGAGATGCGAAGCCAAAGAAATATATGGGGAATAGCGATAAACGAACATACGCAGAGAAAGACAAAGAAACAGGATCAGAGAAAAATTGAGAGAGAGAGAGAGAGAGAGACATAAAAAACAATAGAATAAGAATAGAAAGGACGCAGAGAGAGAAGCATTACAGTGATGAAAGTGGAAAAGAGACAGGCACAGAGACAGAAATAGAAGCACCTAGAAAAATAGAGAAGGATACCAAAATCGGGACAGAAGCAAAAGCATAGAGGAAGGTAAAGAGATCAAGATAGGACACAAAGAAACAGAAAGATGCTCATAGATATTGGGAAGCACATAAGAGCACAGACAAAAATACATATCAGGAGAGAGAGATAGAGATAGATAGAGAGAGAGAGAGAGAGAGAGAGAGAGAGAGAGAGAGAGAGAGAGAGAGAGAGAGAGAGAGAGAGAGAGAGAGAGAGTAGGAAAAAACAATAATCTGAATTTTTATGCAATGATTTTTTCTTGGAATTAAGTTACAGGTTTTAGGAAGAATGATTCCGCAAAAACTGTAATGCGTATATGTGTGCTTGAAGACATGAGATGAGGGATTTTTGACCTCTCATGACCCTAAAAAAAGGAAAAGAAAGAGGGGAGGAGTTTAGTTCTGAAACCACCAGATTTTCCATTGTTGAGCATTTACATGCACACGTGAAAAAAATTTCACGTTCCGCGTAAAAACAATTTACCCTGCCTTTCATTTTGAGTAAAATAGATCGAATTCTTTTTATTTCCAATCGTTCCCCACCGGTGAGAGGCGGGGGGAGGACATCAAAAAGCTGTTTTTTTTAGTTTAGATCATTTGGGGAGAATTCCTGAGGACCAGAAAATATGGAGGTGTTACAAGCAGCGGTAAAAATTATTCGCTGATACTTGCGTCTCTATAAAAAGTTCCGCCATCGCGGAATAAGCAAGGAAGTTAAGAAAAAGAAAAACAAAACAAAACAAAAAAAGTTGTCGACTAGAACGAAGAAATGTGTAAAGACTAAGCGAAAGGGAAAGGAAAGCATCGGCGATGATGTTGAGTTCCGCTATCCACGGCTGAAAACGGGCAAAGAAGGACCACCAGGCCAAAAACCGACGTGGTGGTCCCCACATAATAGAACGTTTTAGCTCCATTTGTTTGTGCCCAAGTGACTCGCCGCCAGCGAACGCCAGTTATTTAGGTGGGGAAGATCCATAATTTGTTCCCATTATGCCGATCGCCGCCGGTAAGCAAAGCCTTCCCAGCATGCCATTCGCCACCTGCTCCGTCAACCCGCTGACGAGAAACACGAAACAAAGAACTTCACGAGTTGGTTTCACGTGACTTTTATACTTTTTTTTTTTCGTATTCTTCCTTCAACCTGCGCTTCCCCCTGCTTCCATTTCTTTTATTTATTCGTAATTTTTCTCCCTTTCTTTCTTTTTTTTTTTTTTTTACCCTTGAAAGGTATATTGTTGATTTGGTGAAGTGTTAAACAGGACTTGGAGGATCGTTTGAAACACTTGTTTTTTACGATAGCGAAAAGGAAAAGCGGCAATAATGCAGCGGAAAATTTTTCTCTGGGGCCGATGTCGGGGGGAAGGGGTTCTGACTTATCTGCCCATTTTCTATCATCCTCCTCTCTCCTTTACTCACTCATGCTGATGAAGAGGGGGTGCAAGTGTTGTTTATCACGTAAGTACCTCATTTTCACCAATTTTTGCTCCTTGCACGTGCTTTTCAAGTGTGAAACATTTGTTAGAATGAACTGGCCTTACCTTTTTTCTTTTTTTTTTTTTTTTTCTCGTATCGCTGACTAGACATTCTTATTTTTCAACCGCAAAACTTCGGTAAGCTTTGTTGAACAGGAAACCATAAAATGGCGTGAAGCGTTTGCTTAACTTCAGAGAAAGTTCACAAATACTAAATCTCATGCAGCTAGATAAAGAGCCGTAGTGGCGATGAAACAACTGCTCGTGTTCACATACATTTTGTGCTGCATGAGAAATGCTCACGTTCACTGACTCTGATTCCATAATTTCATGCAGTTGTGACTAATATCTCTAATTTTACCTTCCTTTTAATTTAAGTTCCTGTGCTTTTATGTAAATTCGGTTTCTTCCCCTTAAAGATTTTCCGTACTCAACGCCACAAAGTTTCTTCCGATGAATCTGAAGTTGGCAATTCTGACAGCAGCACAAAAAGGGCAAGCTACGTAGATAAAAACTTCTGAGAAAAGAGCTCGGTGTGCAATGTTAATCTTGCAGTATTCTAGACTGAGTTAGCTATGCATTAGGAACACCTACCTAATAACGCGTTGGTCCACATTTCTGTGCAATCACGGCACGCAGACGCCGAGGAACAGATTCTACAAGGTGTCGTAACTTGACACATGCCCGCTGCAGTAACTCAGTCAGTTCACGGAAAAGGATCAGCAATTTCAACACTCAGTTCTACCATATTCCACAAATATTTAATTGGGTTCCAGTCAGGGGAGTTTAGGGGCCAAGGCAGTGTGGTGAATTGGTCTCGTGTTTCTCTACCCACTCTATAGTTATACGAGCCCGAAGGCCCGGAGCGTTTTTATATTGAAAGATGGCGTTGTGCTCCGGATAAACCTCCTGCAGATATATGGATGGAGATAGTTGGCTGACAGGTCCCTCTAGCGTCCAGCATTCAATGTTTATGAGATGATAACCAACAGACCTAGGGCTTACCAGGAAATAGCTCCCCAGACCGGAACACCACCTCCACTGGCCAGTTGAACCGCAACTGTGCAACCAGGAAACAGGGCTTCATGCTGTTTACGCCATATGCGAATGCGGCCATCAGAATGATCCAGCAGGAAACGGGACTCGTCCCTCCACACGACCTTTTTTGATCTGTTGAGGTTCCATTGCCGACGTTTCCTGGCTCGTGCGAGGTGAGCCAGGTACCCGTCATCCTGGGTACCTTTGTTGGTCTCCGGCTGTGGAACCCCAGGTGGAGCAAGGTACGGCGCATGATGCACGTGGAAATAGGTCGAATAGCACTGGTGGGCGATCAGGGTGACTGTTGCACATCGTTGCTGAGATACCACGCTCACTTCTGGTTCCCGACGCTCACTTCTAGGATCAACCGCGTGTATCTGACCAATGTGAGCCTTTCTGCTGGACGTCTGTGCATGGTTAATCCAATCCTGGTATACCCTTGATACAGTAGTACGGGAGCAGGCAACAAGTGTGGTTGTTTCCGAAATACTGGCGACTGCTCTCCGAGCCTCAACTACCTGGCCACGGTCAAATTGGCTTGAGTCGCCACGTTTCCTCGTTACTGGCAAATTTTACTGATTATGTGCAGAGGATAGGTGTGTACAATTTATAGTAGTCACACGTGACGTTGATATCACGGGGTACTCCGTTATCGCTCCGAATATGTAAAATGGAGGGTTTTCTAATGCAAAGCAATCTCAGTGTGTGTGTACAACGAGCAACGTTTGTTGTAGGAGCAGCTTGTAAGATCATTTTGATGCTGAGTTCTATTCAATCTATCTCGTTTGCGAACGACGTGTCTGTGAGTTTGTGAAAAGACTGTTTTGAAGTTTTGCCCAATAAAGAAGCGCTTTCGATACTTGTAAGTAACTTTGTATTCATTGAATTCTGGCCATTATCTGAAAGTGAATGATATGTGTAACTAAGACTGTCAACTACAACGAGCAAGTTGAAATAATCCGGGTTTTACAGTGTAGCGAAATTCATTAAGCCAAGCGAGTAAGTTAAACCTTACAAGTGTTAAGCTTCAAGTCGAAATTAAAGTTAAACGTAAACAGAGCTACAAACTTTAGCGTAAAATTCAAGTGTTCAACCAATTAAAACGATTATGCTATACAGTCGCTGTTGTAATTTTGAGCATCTTCATTACTTCTTCTGCTACTGTTACTGATTTTAGCAAAAAAAAGCTTTCATCTCTTATCTCACTGTTAAAATTGTATCACGTTGCACCAAAAAGTGGTGCTACTCCATCTGCACCACTTTCTGAAAAAAAAAAAAAAAAACATGTGGTGCAAATAACATGGTGCAACCGCGCATTATAATGTGGTGCAACATGGTACAAAGTTGCACTACGTTTTTGGGGTTTGTTTACCCACACAATTTTGTATCGTTTTTCAGAAAATGGTGCAGCTGGTTTAGTACCACTTTTTGGTGCAACCGACCACAAAATTTTTAGCAGGAGGACGAAGAGTTTAAGAATCGTTAATACAGCAATCAGATATCTCTGAATTGTCTGTAGTTTGATTTTCCAGAATTCTGTTCGATTACAGCTAAGCATTCTGTACAGTGCCGCAAAAATTTTAGGTAACACCTTAGGGATTCCTTTAAGGACTTTCACACTTTACACGCACATATATCAGAAATGTGTTTTCTGAGATTCACAGGTTAACTCCTCAAAGTAAGATAAAGATTATGTGCTAAATCAAAGTGACTGATGACGTTAGACTCTGCTTACTGTTGACGTATCAGACGCCTTCATTTACAGCGATCTTGGCGCACAGTGCGAGCTTTACATACGGGCTTTCCATGGTCAGTCTTAAATTACTTTTATTTATTTTTTCGAGTGTTCAACATGTCGAAGGAAGTTTAGCAATTCACATGTGTAAATGAAAACAAAGAATTTACCTTGAAGTGCTTTAAAAAATTCAAGTTATTACCACCTTTCGAGCTTTTTAGAGCGAAAAGTCACTGCACACATCTCTGAAATTAATATGTCCAGGTAAATTAATGTCAGAGCTCACAACTACAAGCGGTAGCACTAATGATCGTAGTTTATGATCAACTTTATTTTGTTGAAATTTCTCAGAGCTGTGTGAGTAATGGAATACAGGAAAAATTCATCTGAGAAACGGCGACATTTGGAAATATTTCACAAAGATTGATAATTGTTTTTAACAAGTCAAGTCGTTTAAGCTTTTTAGTTTCCGAATTTGCAGCATGTAATTGTTTCGGATTTGTCATCTCATCAATCAATTCAATGCCCAATGCATCACAATCGTAGATTATATCTTGGCAACACTCCTCGGTTGGGTTTTCTTCTACACCTAGATACTACCAAAGAAATAAAAAAAAATCCCATATTGTTTCAGTAGATTAATACCTATCATCTAAGCAAAAGGACTTTCTTTCTGCTGAGCTAAATCTATAGCGCAAGCCATATTTTTTAATTTATTTATTTGTCTCTGGAGCAAAACAAATTCCTGCCGTTTTTCTAGAATTCCGAGTTAATTGATCTGAAAACGAATCTTTGCAGTTACAGCAGCGTTTATATTTGAAAGTTTTTTTTTTTTTTTTTGTAGTTGCCAATGGCAGCAAATTTGATACAAATTGTACCATCACAAGAGAAGTGAGAGACTTCAAGAGTTTTAGAGCATCTCTGATTTCATTTTTATTCTTCTTAGTATCATACAAGGTCAGTTTTTCACGAAAAAATTTCTTGTGGCAAAATAAAAAGCAAAATTGATTACAGAAAGTGTATTTGAAAAATGTGCAAAAGAAAAACAAAGCAGGGAAAATGCAAATAAATTTTAATGATCCATCATCACAATATGAAGATTTTTCAGTTTCCTGAGTAACGCGGCGCCCGGTGTAATTTCTGTTCCCCCAGTTTATCGTGGCGCCCAGTGTAATTTCTGTTCCCCCGTTTTTATCAACGTTTTCCCCACTCCATAGGCGTACTGATAGCCCAGCAACCCCCCGCATTGCGGAGTAACCTCATGCTACCCTCAACAAAAAGGTCTTGCAAATTTTTTTGCAGAAACTTCATATGAGGTTGGTTAAAGAAATAGCTAGAGACTTTTGACGGTAGCTTTGAATGAAGTATTAAATAAAAAGAAATTTTTTTATAAATAAGTAAACTATTTAAAAATTATTTTCGTGGTTTTAGTAACGCGAAAGCAGCTATTCCAGAGGATTTGAGGCACCTTTTTACAGCCGCATACATGTACACTATACTGACAAAAGTCACCCCATAGGTGCTCTATAGGATTAAGATCAAGACTCTGTGCTGGCCAGTCCACACACGATACGGAATTATCGTCAAACCACGCGTAACAGTCCTTGCTTTATGGTTCGGTGCACTATCCTGCTGGTACTAACAAGGCTCGGTGCATTATCCTGCTGGTACCAACAAGGCTCGGTGCATTATACTGCTGGTACCAACAAGGCTCGGTTCCATAATATTGCCACAGTGTTGGTAAGGCATAATTGTCAAGAATATCGAGGTAGACCTGTGGTCAACAGGTTTGTCCACGATAACCAATGGGCCGGGACAATACCACGAAAAACACCCCCACACAAGTATACTGCCAGCTCCAAACTTGTCCGCAGGAACAGAGTACACTGTGGTAAATAGCGTTCTCCGGCTGCCGCCATACCCACATACGGCCATCAGACTGATGGATCGTGTATCTGGATTCATCAGTCCATAGGATCTGTTTCCATTGATCTCCAGTTCACGATAAAAGTTCTTTACACCATGCTAAACGACGAGTAGCATTCCGAATGGCTTATGAGCAGCCGCACGACCACGGTAACCCATCGAATGAAGTTTTCTGCGAATGGTAAGTGTACATACTGAGGTTCCAGCATTTTTACTCACCTGTACGCCGAGGTCTTGTGGAGTACTCCGTCGATTAGCTGTAACGACTCTCCTGAGGCTTCGACGTCCTCTATCACTGATTTTCTTTGGTCTGCCGGTACGTTTTGCTGTTTCAGGCACGCCATGTGTCTTCCACTTATTCAGTACATCCAAAACAGTTGATTGGGGTAGGTTTAAACGCCTCTCGGTTTCTCTTATGGACAACCCACTAACGTAACACCCAACAATCTTTTCTTTCCCAAAGTCAGTTCTCTCCCGCCGCGACATTTTAACTCAACCTCACAGTGCGATATGATCGCGGTCAGCTGCAGGCTTGTTTTTATACCATTTTCAGCCGTACCGCGCATCTTAACAACGCAGCGGATCCGTTCATGTGCTTTTGAAGGGGTGTTCGGTGACTTTTGTCAATATAGTGTATATTAACAAGAAAATGTTAAAGAAATTTCAGTTCATTGAATGAAATTCTTATACAAATGAGAAAAAGGGGTTATGGATTACAGTCGTTTGCAGATAACAACACATGCTTCAAAATATAATGAGCCGAAAATATAATGAACGGTGGGCGAAGAAACAGAGGCTTGTGTCATTTTTTAATAAGAGAGTTAAGAGAAAAATTTTTACTTTGTGCAAAAAACATTATGGCTTTATATTAAGTGTGCTTTCTATATTCAAGAGTAAATAATTTAAGTAATTTTGCTTTTTTTTTGTACCAAAATTCTTAATTGTTACTTATTTAGTTGCTTATGTTTTGTATTTTCGTATAAACAGGAAAAGACATATTCACACGACCGTTGCGTGTTTCATATGTGTGATCATGAGGCATTTCAAAGAGGCTGCTCTGAGAAAAAAGTTTGTTTGAAACAACAAAATAGTTTTGTTGAGCTGGTTTTGTCGATTTATTTTGTTGTTTTAAGCGAAACTCCATCGCAATTGTTTTGTTGCCAACACAAAATTATTTCGTTGGTTATATTTTGTTAATTCAACTATATGGAGGTGGCATCGACCTTACGCCATAGCGCATGTGATTACTAGCTACTCCATACGGGCACTACTAGACCACTGACCAGAAGAATCTCGTTTTACTTTCATGTTGGCTAACCAGTAGGAAACTTAGGGGGTCATATAAAAATTTCCCGGCTTTTTTCGTGGATCTTATAGTTCATATTAATTCACATATCCAAATCTATTTTCATAGTGTAACTTTATATGAATTTCATAATTTTTTATAACCATACTTTGCCTACCCTTAATCACAAATAACGAGAGTGGGTAAGTGGTATGAACTACAAAAAAAAAAAAAAAAAAAAAACAATAAAAAAAAAAAAAACAATAAAAAAAAAAAACTGCACACTTCTCAAAGATTATGAGGACACCATAATTTGATTCCATGGAAGTTCGAGCAACTAGGGGGCCGTATTAAAATTGCATGCATTTTTGAATTTCTTGTGTCCACTTCCATGTTGGTTGACCTTGTAGGAAATTTAATTATGGCTGATAGCCAATTTTTATTCGCGTTCGGTTCCTGATCGCAAATAAAAATTTGCACATGAAGTAATGGTAAGAGTTGTAATTTACGTATAGAGCATATTTCATGTATAGGCTATATATAATATATAGGGTGTTTCAAAATTCGTGCGGCAACCAAAGATTGCATGGTGATAATACCCTGGAACATATAGAACGTTAAGAAAAACATCACGGTTTTTTTTGTCTAACCAAAAATGTCAATGATTTGCTTCATCAAATCGCCAAGGAAACACATTTAAAAAGAAATCGGATTTAGAAACATGTTACACACGCACCAAAATAGTGTCAGTACATCGTTATGTCAAAAATAAATCGTCCGTGAACATTCCAGAAGGTAATAAACCGATCTTCAAATGCTGAATTCGCAGATAAGAAATAATTCGTAAGAAAAGGTGTAGCAGAGTGGTTAGCACGCCTAGTGCCTAAACTGAAGGTCCTAGGTTCGAATCCGCTCGGTGAGCGGTTTTTCACTGGCTCTGAAAGAATTTCATCGTAACGCCGTCGAAATTCATTTTAAAAGCAATAAAATATAAATACGGCGGGGGGGAATTGGAGGTGGAAAAATGGCGGACACCCAGGGTCGAAGGGAACAGCCTAAAAGTACTGCACGGGCAAAGTGTTGCCACCGGGAAAAAGTTTAGAGACAAAGTGGCCCAGCTACATAACTCTAAATTTTGTTGGAGCAGGAAATTACTGTGTCACGATAACAATATGTTTGGTTACAGCAACAAAACGTTTTATTACGGTAACAATACATATTGTTGGATCAAACAAATTCCCGAAAATCGACCTATGCATTTTGTTAAATGAACAAAACGTTTTGTCATGATAACAATATTGTTTTTTTAGTATCAATATTGTTTTTTTAGTATCAACAATAATTTTCAGCAAAATACTTCTGTAAATTCAACAAGTATTTTTGCTGACTTCTTATCGACAAAATTTTTTGGTTGATTCAACAATTTTTTTTGCTGAATTAACAAAACGTTTTTTCTCATTGTGGCCTTAAAGAATAAAATTGCACGATAGGATTAACTTTGGCGTAAATGTTTAGCAATTCTTTGTTTTGGTACAAAAGAAGGCAATCATTTTAATTACTGAGTGCACATTTGTGTTACAGTCAATAAAGTGCAATAAGTTTGGTTTTTCATAAAATACCTGTAGGTTCCAAAGATTTTTAATTATTAAAATACCCATAAGGCCTAGTTAATAATATGGAATTTAAACATTTCCTTAATTGAAAGCTAATAGATTTTCACGAAAGGGTCTATCTATCATCAGAATGGGAAGATATCGTGGTCACGTTGATAATGTCGACACATTTTAACATACAACTTGATATATTTAAAGTATATTCCATTTCTGCAGTCGTTGGTGATCTACTTTTAAATACAGACCTGTTCTGTCACGATTCTAAATTAATCGGTTTAAGATTCTTTAAACTAGCCACACGCCCCAACTACTACGTTAAATTTTAGCTAAGCATTCTTTTGCAACAAGAGTGGAATCAGGACACGGGACAGTGAGCCAAACAGGGCAAGGCCAAAAACATTCAGACTCAGAGTTGACAAATTTTCATGTACACTTTACTTTCTAAAGGAATAAATCTCTGTAAAGAAAAAGTGGTAAATCTCTGCAATACCTCTTTTCCCAGCATCAGTTTTTTCATTTGAAAAAATGATGAAATTAATGATATCATTTCATGGTTTGTAATTAATTAAAAAAAAACAGTGGTAAATGGGTCATCCAGTTTTTTCCGAAAATCGAGAGAAAAGATAATTAAAATGAAGGATAGAGAGCATTAGAAAAAGTAGGGTGAGAATGATGAGGACGATTTTGGTTATTGGTCATCGACTTTCTATAAGAGGAAGAGAAAAATGTTTGTGATGCGCCTGCCTTTGGGGCTGCGCGGGGTGTCATGGCGCCACAGTTATTCCACCAATGGGTGCCGCATTTTCGGCTTTTCGTTGATCTCCACAGTTTTGGAATGTGGGCGTGATCACCGTGGCTCTTGGACAAACACGTATGTGGCTAGCTAGTGTTGTACATGCACGCACACCACATTCATCATCACACTTCACCAGCAGGGCCTCACCTCGAGGAGGAGTTCCTCCCCTCCCCTTCCCCTTTTCTCTCTCTCTGGTTCCTTCCTCCTCTTTGAGAAAGTGCACCTAACTTCGAGATGTTCCGCAGGTTCAAATTCGGGTTTCACTCTTTTGTTAGATTTTTCAAATGCTTCTTTTCCAAAAATAAGGTTGTACTGAATGAAACACACTATTTTTTATCCCTTGAGTTTTACAATAGAGCAGTTCAAATCATTAGTTTACAAGTGTATATGTGGACATACGAATT
Source organism: Macrothele yani (assembly GCA_039090855.1). NCBI lineage: Eukaryota > Metazoa > Arthropoda > Arachnida > Araneae > Macrothelidae > Macrothele > Macrothele yani. The sequence continues at coordinate 142,964,138 of CM077008.1, read as the reverse complement.
GGAGCAAAGTACGTTTGATTCAAGGCATCCGGGTTTTAACATGCACGTTCTGGCATACGACTTCCGTATTCAGGACACCATAGTCCTTTGACCCTTAGCAAGTATAGTTACATTCCTTTAGATGTAAGTACACTCACCGAGGTATAAACGATGAAAAATGATTTCCTCGGTCCTAGTAATTTCATTTTCTTGAAAAAACTGTACCTAAACGAGGGATAGACGGACCCCCCTTAGCTTTGGATGCTCATGGAAGTACACACACACACACACACACACACACACACACACGCATATAATGACAATGGCAATAAAAAATTTAGAAATTCGATTTACGGAAACAACATTCATATTTTCGTGGTCATATTCCTTCCGTTTTACCTTTTCGAAATATGGTTATAATATCGTAAATAAAAAATGAACAATAATAATACAAATACACTATATGAATTAATATATATATAAAAGGTGCATGCTTGGTGTAACCAGGAGAGATAAGAAGAGGAACTCGTGGATCCGAAAAATGACAAGAGTGGAAGACATCATGATCAGAGTTAAATCCCTGAAATGGCAATGGGCTGGACATACTGCCAGAAGGACAGACCATCCATGGACAGCCGAAATTTTAGATTGGATTTCAAGGGACAGGAAAAGACCCAGAAGGCCACATGGGAGATGGGTGGATGAAATTCGAAAGTATGCGGGAGTGACATGGAGGAGACTGGCACAAGACAGACCGTTGTGGAGGAAACTTGGGGAGACCTTCATCCAGCAGTGGACTGATAATGCTTGACATTGATTATGATGGTGATGATATATATATATATATATATATATATATATATATATATATATATATATATATATATATACTTAAGAGCAAAACTGAAGACTAAGGAAAAATTTTAGAATTTAAAACGAAAGTTGCAAAATAACCTGAAGATCAAAACGCGCAACGCAGCAGTTTTGAAAATTCAGAATTCACATTTTATTAAGAAGATACCTAAGCAAAAAAATACATATATAATTTTGACTCACACCAAGTACAACATAGAAAAGGTTATGTATCTACCTGTGTGAGTAAAAGGAGAAAAGATAAAAAAATAAATAAAAAAATAAATAAATAAAAAAATAAAATAATAAAATAAATAAATAAAAAAATAAAATAATAAAATAAAGTAAAATAAAATAAATAAGTAATTTTATTATTTTTTTATCTTTTCTCCTTTTACTCACACAGGTAGATACATAACCTTTTCTATGTTGTACTTGGTGTGAGTCAAAATTATATATGTATTTTTTTGCTTAGGTATCTTCTTAATAGAATATATATATATATATTTAGAAAATCGGTTTAAGGCATTCTTCAAGAAACTTAAAATTCCACAAACTAGAAGATATGGGCCTGAATTTCCATTTCTTTTTGCAACGGTTAAGTTTCATAAGGATCCTGTGAAGTTCAGGTTCATAGCTAGTGGAGTAAGGAGTCATAAAAGGAAAATAGATCTTGCTTTTGAAGATGTCTTAAAGAAGGTTTTGAAACACATTAGAAACTGTTCTAACTTGATGTACAGAGATTTTTGGATAATTAATAATAATGCAGAAGTAATTTCTACTATACTCAAAGTTTGTCCCCTAGATATTAATAGTTATGATTTTGAAAACCTATATACTAATCTGCCTCTATCAGATATAATCACCACCTTTAAAGAGCTGTATGCAGAATTTAAACTTAACCAATTTGTTGATGTAGGAACTTGGAACTCTTATCTCAATTGCTGCATAAAAAATAACCATATCTTATATAATAATACTCTCTATAAGCAAGTGAACGGTATTCCAATGGGAACATCAACGTCCACAAATATCGCTAATCTATTCCTGTTCTTTAAGGAATATAAATTCATTAAAAATCACCCCACCTGCTCAGATAACTACCTTTACACTTTTAGATATATTGATGATCTGCTGTGTATCAATAATTCAGAAGTTATAGAGAGTGATTTTGATAATATCTATCCTAGCTCTCTTAACTTATGTAAAACCAACCACAGTAATCAGGAACTTGAGTTTCTAGACTTAAGCATTAAGCTCAACAGAGGTAACCCATCTATTAGCCTCTTTGATAAAAGAGTTAATTTTCCTTTCAAAGTAATTAAATATCTACACTGGAATAATAACATTTCAACCAAAGTAATTGAGAATGTACTAATTTCTCAGGTCCTAAGAATTTCAAGAATTTGCAGCAACAATTTGGATTTCAATTACCACATTAATATACTATTAGAAAGTTTTCTAGAGAACGAAATTCCTTCTTCTTTCATCAAAAGAACTTTAAGAAAAATTATTCTGAATAATAGAGTAAGGTTGGCAGATCTGCTTTAATTTTCTACACAGTTAATAATATGATTCTGACCAATCAAAGCCGTAAGGAAGTTGGCTAGAGGATGCCTATTAACTACCTAAAGGAACCTTAGTGCTATGGATATGACGGTCCTATTAAAACAAAAAATTAAATAATATAAACAAAATCACAAAAAAAGCTTAAAAATCTGTTTATAAAAGAAAATAAAAACAAATAAAAAAGAAAACTAGTTATTCATCACTAGGATAGCTATACTAAAAATAGTAAAACCAACATTAAAATTAATAAGATTCTGATTAATCTATAGAAGCTCACTAAGGTGATTTAATACATGCAAAGATTATTAAATAAACTGCTCGTGTATTTTATAATATTTCTCATGTATTCTGGAGAGTTAATTCTGCTCATTCTGATCATACAGATCCACAGTCTTAAGTTTATATATTTTTTTCTCTGGTTAAAATCTCCGCGCGTTGGTTTCTTGCTGTATGAGGAGGCCATCAGCCCCACCCTCACTGCCCCCCAGCGTCTAGGGAGTGGCGGAAGGGGTCAGCCATGTTCTCCTCTAGTGAGGAGAAAAGTTTTTGTCACACAAGAGGTAAGCTCTCTTCCTTGTTTTTGGGTTCTAGGTTTTATAAGTTCAATGTTTGTACTTTATGTACCTTTTCTCTGTCGTTTTTTAGCTTTTCAGCTTTTAAGCATTGGTTTGTCTGTTAACATTTATGCGGGTTTTAACTCTTACTTTTCTTTGTAACTTTGAGCGTCTTTTGGGGTACCTAGGAACAGAAGAAGGCTAAGCTTGTTCCTTTTCTATGCGCTGTCTATGCGCTGTTTTTTCAAAGTAGTTAAGTTCTTAATAACTAATTAATTATGCACTTAAAGCACTGCTGAAATACTTTGTACATATTGCAACTAACTGTTTAAGGTATATAACTTTCACAAAGTTTTCTTTAGTTAATTATTATCTTTAACTTATTCTCGTTTTCGTGCTGTCATAAGTTGTAGAGAAGGGGGTTTTAGACTCAAGTTTTCTTTCAAAAATCTGTTCGTTATAAATTAACATTTCCTTTTTTAATTGCAATGTAAAATTTGGATTTCTTTTGCATTGTTTTTCAGGTTTAAATTCTCTCTCAAACGAACTTGGAATTTCGTTATAGCTGAAAATCATTTCTATTTATTATGTCCCTCTCACAGCTTGAGTTCTCTTTAATCTTCTTCTCTCTGTTTAATAGTAACAGATGAAGAGCATGGGTCGGGCCATGAAGGTTAATGGATGCAAGCGAAATTGTTAACTAGTGCTAGGTCATGCTACTCTACGGAGGACATGACTTATATATATATTTTTTAAACTATTTTAGGTGGGAATGTTACTTGCATCTATGGCCTTGCAGAAACCCATTTCCAACTAGGTCTTTGTGGAAGTGAGAAAATGCAGAGTTTTTGCTGGTCCTTGATAAAGCCAAGGCTCAGTATTCTCGACACCTTCTACATTCAGTTGTTTTATTTTATTTTTTTATCTTTTCTCCTTTTACTCACACAGGTAGATACATAACCTTTTCTATGTTGTATTAGGTGTGAGTCAAAATTATATATGTATTTTTTTGCTTAGGTATCTTCTTTATAGAATGTGAATTCTGAATTTTCAAAACTGCTGCGTTGCGCGTTTTGATTTTCAGGTTATTTTGCACCCTTCATTTTAAATTCTAAAATTTTTTCCTTAGTCTTCAGTTTTGCTCTTAAGTATATATATATATATATATATATATATAGATATACACAAGACAGACCGTTGTGGAGGAAACTTGGGGAGACCTTCGTCCAGCAGTGGATTGATAATGGTTGACAATGATGATGATATATCATCATCATCATCATTGTCAACCATTATCAATCCACTGCTGGACGAATGTCTCCCCAAGTTTCCTCCACAACGGTCTGTCTTGTGCCAGTCTCCTCCATGTCACTCCCGCATACTTTCGAATTTCATCCACCCATCTTCCATGTGGTCTTCTTCTGGGCCTTTTCCTGTCCCTTGGAATCCAATCTAAAATTTCGGCTGTCCATCGATGGTCTGTTCTTCTGGCAGTATGTCCAGCCCATTGCCATTTCAGGGATTTAACTCTGATCATGATGTCTTCCACTCTTGTCATTTTTCGGATCCACGTGTTCCTCTTCTTATCTCTCCTGGTTACACCAAGCATGCACCTCTCCATGCTGCTTTGAGTTGTCTGCAGCCTTTGTATGTCTCTTTTAGCTAAGGTCCACGTCTCTGCACCATACGTAAGCACTGGAAAGATGCATTGATCAAACACTTTTCTTTTAAGACATAATGGCATATTGCTCTTGAAAATTATGCTGTTTCTTCCAAAAGCTCTCCAGGCAAGTTTTGTACACCGATTAATTTCTTCACCAATGTGACCCTCACTTGATATCTGCTGTTAAAGATAAACGTACGTGTCTGTTATCTCCAGCTTTTCTCCATCAATCGATAAATCTTCATTTCTTGTAAAAGCATTGTACATCACTTTTGTCTTCTGAAAGTTCATTTTTAATCTAACTTCTTTACTCTTGTCAGCAAGTTCCCGGATCATACTCTGTAGCTCTGATGGGATAGTTGCAAAAATGACTATGTCATCAGCAAAACGAAGGTGGGTTAGATAATCTCCATTAATCTTTATCCCTTTGTTTTCCCAGTTCAGTGATTGAAAGACATTTTCCAATGTGGCATTAAAGAGCTTCGGAGATATGGTGTCACCTTGTCTCACTCCTTTTCCAATTTTTATGTGTGTTGTATTTTCAAACAGCCGAATCTTTGCACTTGCATTTTCATAGATGTTATTAATAATATTAATGTATGCATCTTCAATACCGCAGGATTTCAGAGCCATTGCAACTGCTGATGGTTTCACCGAATCAAAGGCTTTTTCATAATCGATAAAAGCCATGCACAATGGAAGTTCATATTCCCTCGCTCTTTCAATTAGTTCTCTCAGTACGTGGATATGATCTATTGTGCTGTAGCCACTCCTGAATCCAGCTTGTTCTCTCGGTTGAGCTATGTCCAGTGTTACCTTCAAGCGGTGTGAAAGAACTTTAGTGAAGATTTTATAAACCACTGATAGGAGGCTGATAGGTCTGTAGTTCCTGAGATCCTCAATGTCACCTTTTTTATGTAGCAAGATCATTGTAGCGTTGTTCCAATCCTCAGGAATTTTCCCTTCATTAAGGCATCGAGTGAAAATTTGGGCGAGTACTGTTTCGATTTCTCCACTTGCTTCTTGTATGATGTCTACAGTAATTCCATCTTCTCCTGGAGCTTTTCCCCGCTTCATGTTCTTGATTGCATGTGCAACTTCTGCTGGAAGGACTGGAAGGACTCTGGTACTGGTACCTTTCATGATGTTTGGAGTACATGTATCATCCCTTTCATATAATTTGGAGTAGAAATCTTTCACTCTTGTCAAAATTTCGCCTCTATTTCTTGTTACAGAACCATCTTCTTTTCTCAGTGCCATAATCTGTTTTTTCCCCTTACTGAGATGTCCCTTTGCTATCTTTAGGCTTTGGTTGTTTTCAATTGCTTTCCTTACTAGTTCACAGTTGAATTTCCTTACGTCTTCAGTGACACTTTTTCGTACTGTCTTGCATAGCTCTATATATTCCACTTTGGAAGTCACATCTTCTTTAGTTGTCCTCATCACTCTTCTTTTTTGCATCAACATTTTGGTTTTTCCTGATAATTTGTTCACATGCAATTTGTTCTTAGACCCAGCTAATTTTGTTGCTGTTTCCATAAGAGCTTTGGTTACTTTTCTGTTAACTTCAGAAATATCCACTTCTTCCGATGTTAAGACTTCTAAAGCAGAGAATCTGTTCTTCAGTTCCAACTTGAAGGTATTATGGTGTTTTTTAAGGTTGGTTATGTCAATACATTTTGTTTGTCTTATGAGCTTGCCACGTTCCAGTTTAGTGTTGAGGTGCATCTTACATCTCACCAATCTATGGTCACTGCCTGTGTTGAACTTGTTTAGCACACTGCAGTCTTCTATGACGAATTTTTTGCTACACATAATAAAATCAATTTCACTTGTCGTCCCATTTGGATGTCTCCATGTCCATTTCCTGTGTGGCTTTTTCTTGAAAAAGGAGTTCAAGATGAAAAACCCTTCTGCCTCTGCAAACTCTACGAGAGTATTTCCACGCTGGTTTCTGTTGCCGTGAACGAATTTACCTACTGAAGTTTCATTCTGTTGCCGTTGCCCTATTTTTGCATTGAAATCTCCCATAATTATCTTCAAGTGCTGCTTACCTTTATTATTTAGATCACGAATTTCCTCATAAAATTCTTCAATTTCTTCTTCAGCATGACTTGTGGTGGGTGCATAAGTTTGAATAATCTGAGCCTGGTATCTTCTCGATAGTTGGATAACGAGTCGTGCAGCTCTGTCAGAGGAACTTTCAACTTCTACAACTTTATCCTTCAGTTTCTTGTTTATTATAAATCCAACACCACTAGTTCTGCCAGTATCTGTCCCACGATAGTAGAAGAGATGTCCACTTTTCAGTTCAATGAGATCTTCTCCTTTTCTCCTTACCTCACTTAGCCCGACGATGTCCCACTTGATCCTTTGTAGTTCCTCTTCCAATTCAAGAAGCCTTGAATCAGAAGATAGGGAGCGTCCGTTGTACGTAGCCAAGGTCAGCATCAGATGGCAGCCTCGTCCGGTCCTCCGGGGATTCTTAGCACCCTCTGCCTTCATGTCGCACTGGCCGCTGCCTTGGCCAGGTACATTCCAGCTGCCGGAGACTGAGGGCCAAGATTTAAGTTGTGGAGTCATTTTGGGGGAAGGGGGGGGTTGGCCATAACTCACCACGCTGGCCAAGCGGGTTGGTGAGTGTGGGATAGCATTTCCTCTAATCCCGATGGTGTAGTTATACCGCTATTGGCGGTCGTCAGAGCCCCTTTAGTGGGAACAGGATGTACCACGAGAAGGCGGGGTTGACATTTGTCAAGGAGAGGCTGTGATGTTACGCATCACCTGACCTTACATCCCGATGATATATATATATATAATCATCATTCATTGTCAACCATTATCAATCCACTGCTGGATGAAGGTCTCCCCAAGTTTCTTCCACAACGGTTTGTCTTGGGCCAGTCTCTTCCATGTCACTTCCGCATGCTTTCTAATTTCATCCACCCATCTCCCACGTGTTCTTCTTTTGGGTCTTTTTCTGTCTCTTGGAATCCAGTCTAAAATTTCGGTTGTCCAGCATTATGTAGTTATCACATCTGTCCCTCTGAGAGACAGAGAGAGAGAGAGAGAGAGAGAGAGAGAGTGAGCGCGAGAGAGAGAGAGAGAGAGTGTGTGAGCGCGAGAGAGAAAGAGAGAGAGAGAGAGAGAGTGTGAGCGCGAGAGAGAAAGAGAGAGAGAGAGAGAGAGGTGATAACTACAGCAAAATGCATGGTATACCACTCCTTGATTTTATGGCGTTTAGCAAACACATTCACAGCCAGTTTATATGTTTTTATAAAATCACTACAATTTTTAATAGCATGTCGCCATTAAATACCCGATTTCATCACACCGTACGAAATCTTTAGTTTTAGAGCGCGACACCCTTTTTTTTTTTTTTTTTTTTGTTTTTTTTATTAGAGGTTTAACGACCACCGTGAGCAACTCAATGGGCTATAAGCAGTCGCCCGTCCCTAATTTAGGGTCACTGGTTCCAGGGAAGGGAGAGAGCCAGTGCCGTAAGACAAACACAACATCCATGCCTCACCGGGATTCGAACCCGGACCCCTTCGGACGAATGATCAGAGGCCAACGCCTTAGACCACTGCGCCACCGGGGCGGCAGCGCGACACCCTAACTCAGCAGTTTGCGCTCTGTGGACATATCGAAATCTTTACTGCTTTACCATTACTTCGAGTCAAAAATGATGTCAAAGCCCTGTTTCTTCTGTGTGCAAAATTGATAGGACAAATGTGATGCGTCAACTGTTACACAGTTGTATTTCCAGCAGAGTAGAGTACCTATTGTATTTCAGTGAAATAAATTAAGGTGAGATTCATAGAAATTTTTGCAATTGGGATTAAATTAATTCACGTGCTATTTACAAATCGTTTTTGCTTATTGAAATGCAGTAGACATTTGTTTTGCCCACGAGATAAGGGTTCAATTTCTTCAAAAATTTCCAAACTTTCTAGTGACTGTGCAATAATAATCGCTTCCACTCTTTTTCTGCAATTGCAGCAAACCGTTACTTACATTTACGGATGATCTCCCTTAATCCTTAGACGTTTAAACAAACCCGGCCATCTTCTGCATCCGACAGAACCCAAGCATCGGCCAATCAGTTTACCTGCCTCGCTTTTCAGCGCAAAAACATAGTCTATCCCAAATCTACTATGTTTAAAGATTCCGATACAAAACTTGACCCTTTCTATTGTCAATCATTTCCCTTTTCTTAACTCAGTATCCTGTCTCACCTAGCTTTGCCCTTTACGGCAGAACATAACATTTCACTAATTTCACAAGGACGTACGTAGGACTAATAAAACTTTATACATAGGCTATTGATTACATATTCTCGTAATATAATTAAGTTTTAGGATTAGGGTTGTCGTAAGAAGTGCTGCTGTTAATGGGGTGTTATACGTTTTAAAATAAATTAAAAAGACATATAAAACAAGCGTCGATTTTTCCGTCAATCACAAACAAACAAAACGACGCTTTACATTTATACGACACACAAAAATTCCGTAAACTTCTACATCGTTGTTTAATAATTAGATCTCAAAATTTACGGAACATTGTTCAAAAATATTCTGAAATACATCAGTAACACGAACTTATTCTGGGAAGTTCGGTAGATTATAACTCGGTAATAAAAGAAGTTCTCGAACAACGTAGATCACAACCAGTGGTTCAGAAGGCCCGGAACGGCGTTCCAGTAAAACCCATACAGCATAATTTATTTATTTTTTGAAATGCGAATGTCTTATAACTCTTTTACAATAAAAAAAAAAAAAAGTGCACAGTTAGATCCATTCTCACTTGGCAATTCCTTGAAACTCCTTTTTTTTACTGTTCTTAAGAATATTGAGGTGGTAATATTATTGCAGTGGATAAATTATTGTAATTCGGAATTTCATTAATCTAGTCATTATTAAGGAGACTTGTTGTGAGTTTCAGTGAATTTAGTCCAGTTACAAATGCCCTTTAATTACGCTGGAAACAGAGAAGATTATTTTTCTCTCAGGAGCTTTAGGCCCATTTCACACAGGCAAAAAAAAAAAAAAAATCCATCGAAGCAGTAAATCTTCAGGCTGTTTTACCGCTCGCTTTCAGGCGGACGATATAATTGTCCATGCTGTACCCAAACTGTCCCTATCCAAATATCTCGAGAACTAAGACTCCCAATAATAAATGGCTTCCACTATTGCACTCTAAATAAATTTCCGTTTCTAACGACAACTTACTCGATAATATGACGAAGATTTTAGATTTTGCACCCCAAAACGGCCCCAATTTGAGCCCTAACATTTCAGTGTTTTCTTGCCACAATGGTAAAATCTTGTTCCTTGAATACCAAAAGTGGGAATCCGGAAGCCTGATTTCGACCGATTACTACATTTTCTTATAATATAAATATAAGAAAGTAAAAAAAAGGAGAGGCGAAATAGGAAGGAAAGAAGGGATAGGTATTGAAGTCGTAAAGGCAACGCGGTTCCCGTAGTTTTTTAATTAGCACTACACAACTGATTATAACTCGGTAATAAAAAAAGTTCTTATTGACAACGGACCAATCAAGAGTTGAAGTGTTTCCACAATTCTTTTTTGTATCATCATCATCATCATTGTCAACCATTGTCACTCCCGCATACTTTCGAATTTCATCCACCTATCTTCCATGTGGTCTTCTTCTGGGTCTTTTCCTGTCCCTTGGAATCCAATCTAAAATTTCGGCTGTCCATCGATGGTCTGTTCTTCTGGCAGTATGTCCAGCCCATTGCCATTTCAGGGATTTAACTCTGATCATGATGTCTTCCACTCTTGTCATTTTTCGGATCCACGTGTTCCTCTTCTTATCTCTCCTGGTTACACCAAGCATGCACCTCTCCATGCTGCTTTGAGTTGTCTGCAGCCTTTGTATGTCTCTTTTAGCTAAGGTCCACGTCTCTGCACCATACGTAAGCAGCCTCACCATCCAGAACCATCTCCTCGCTATGGGGTACAGAAGCCATCGTCCCACGAGGGTACCGCTGCTGACCGCACATCACACGGTGCAAAAATTAGCATGGGCGCGGGAACATCGCCACTGGACCCTAGACATGTGGGGAAATGTTGTCTGGACTGATGAGTCGAGATTTACGTTGGCACATGCGGATGGCAGGATACGAGTACGGCGCAAACCACATGAAGCGATGGATCCTTCTTGCCAGCATGGTGCTCTTCAAGCTAGGTGGGGTGGCATTCTCGTCTGGGGACTGTTTACGTAGACTGAAATGGGACCCCTGGTACGTGTGGCATCGTCCCTCACAGGTCAACGTTGCCGGGATATCCTGGACGACCATTTGCTCCCGTTTGTGCGTCTTCAACATCCCACTGGGGACCTCATCCTGCAACAAGACAATGCACCTCATCCTGCAACAAGACAATGCACTCCCGAATTGTATCCGAATGGTTGGATGAACACTCCCCCGACGTGATCTCACTTCCTTGGCCAGCTAGGTCACCTGACTTCAACCCCATCGAGTACATCTGGGATGCCATCGAGAGAGATGTTTGAGGCTCTGACCCCCTCCATCAAATCTTTGTGAACTGTGGGAGCTTGTTCAGGGGTCGTGGATCCGTATGGCTTCCCAACGCTTCCGGTGTCTTGTCGAGTCCATGCCGAAATGATTCGCCGCCGTCATCAGGGCGAAAGGTGGTGCTACACGTTACTGGACAAGTATCTCTAATTCAATTGCTCTTCAGTGTATATATATGTATTTTTTTTTAATTTAGTAAATATCAACGGAATGAAGCGAGATGCTGCTGGAAAGAAAATTTACAAGGCCACGAGAGCCGATAGCAGAGTTGGACAGGAATGAATTACAAAGTAATGAAAGTACAGATTACAATTAACGTATAATGCATTACAAGGTAATGCCGTAACAGGTAATGCATTTCTAGGTAATCCCAAGTATGGTTTGCACAAGGTAAGGAAAATAATCTGTAATGCATTACAATGAAGAAGATATAATTTAATTATTTAATAATGCCATTTAAACGCAATGTAATTATTTGGTAATGGAATTACACAATTTGCAAATAATAATTACATACTAATAGTTTATAGAAATGTACGTGTGCCAAAAGCTATATCGAGAAAAATCGGCCATGTAACATAGCAGACAGAGACCGAAGTGTCGTGTAGAATGTTATAGAAGCGGCAAGAATGGGTTAGACGTTTGTAGAATGTTCTAGAATGATCGCGTAGTGGGAAGTTGCAGAGCTTTAGGTAAATCAAGAATATTCCAGAAGATTCAGGTCCTGTCGTGAAGTATATATAAAGGAGTCAGTCACTCACTAGCCCAGTGTTCGTAACGGACAAGTAATGGACAACAACACTTGAGAAGTACGGCAAAAATGTCAAGAGTTCGCAAATTTCTGTAATATTCGGCAGTGCACCTTGAGTTGCTGAACTTTCAGTGTAGTGCTAATAAGTGCTTGTGGCTGTAGCGGGGTAATTATTTTGGACAGTGAAACGTATGTAATGGACGAGAACACTGTATTGGAGATGGACGAAATGAGTATATCTTTAACCGAAATAAACATCCCATTCGTACTTACTTCATATGTATTATTTCGTTCAAATACTTGTGGCGAAGACGGGGCAACTACTCATGTCATACACGTACAATCTCCAATACCTACATACACGCATTTGAGGTCCGAGGGGAGGAACAATTGTCAAATAAATTACACAACGTGTAAGGGTGTGCTGGTTTATTCACGTTGTATTGTTACCTATAAGTTATTGGTTAATTACCAACATATAGTTAACCATTAACCCTTACGATTATAATGGGTAACTGTTACATGTCATTACAATTACCATGTAATTCTAATGACCAGTTCACCATTACCATGTAATGGTGAATATCCTCTTCATTGCATTTTAATGCATTACAGATTAATTCCATTATCTTGTGCAAACCATACTTGGTAATGCATTACACGTTAATTGTAATATGTACTTCCACTACTTTGTAATGCATTCCTGCCCAACTCTGCCCATAAGTTATTGGTTAATTACCAACATATAGTTAACCATTACGATTATAATGGGTAACTGCTACATGCCATTACAATTACCATGTAATTCTAATGACCAGTTCACTATTACCATGTAATGGTAACGCTAAGTTTGTGACGTACCTGCCAGCAGGACGCAAACGACATAAAGGCAGATAGGAATCCGAATAATCGTCTGCGTAGCTCAGTTGGTAGAGCGACTTGTTCAGGAATAAGCGGCCTCGGGTTCGAATCCCGGCGTAGACCAAAAATGACGGAGAAATTTACTTCGTTATAAGTTCTTGTTACCATTACGTTGTAATGCATTACCGATTAATTCAATTACGATTTTGCCCAACTCCTGCCGTTAGGTACCACTTGTTAATGCAAAAAAAAAAAAAAAAAATCATGGCTACTCTCGTGTGGACACAGTGAGATGCAACTTGTTAATTTCGTTAGGTTGTAGCGAGGCTACAAGTCTGCTGTTATCACTTCCACGGAAACAAAAATTTTCACAAAACAATGAAAAAAAAAAAAAAAAAATGTTCGCAAGAGGCCTTCTGATTAATGCATGTTTATTGGGTCGAACTGCTGGCGCCTCAACTCCAAATATGTTATATTCCCTAGTAACGTATTCATAGAACTACTGAGAGAGAGAGGAGCGTTCCTATGACAACAACAGGGTCAGTATTTGCCTGAGAGGAGGTGGGTACTACATCCACAAGCAACTGAGAAAGATGAAGTTTGTACTTGTTATGTGTGTTATTATTCTCCGTTGCCAATACAACACGTTTAACATATGATATATGCTTCAAACTACAGTATGTTGTTGTCATAGGAACTGTCCTTTAGCTGCGCTATTCTTATCAGCAATATAAGATTATTACTTCAATTACTTGTATATGTTGATTGTTTCCGTTCGTGTCAAATTTTCGGATTAATATCGTATTGTGCATGCCAAACACCGTTTCAAAAGTAATTTGCTTTTTCTTTTTCTTTCGTAGCCTGTTAATGTCTTTCACCTTAAATGCGACGTAACTGAGCGGAATATTGAGATATCGTCGCTAGTTTATTAGTACTATTTTACCTGTGGTTTCCATAATAGGGCTATTTATTCGTAACACACACAATCCTACAGTTTATTTCTTGTTTTGTTTTGTAAATTAAGGCACGATTTTATTTTATACAATTGTCAGCGCATAAGAAAAATAAATGACCGTACAGAGGAATCTAGAACAATAACCACCAGATGGAACAAGCACTGTTAAAATGGGAACAGAAATATCCTTTTAAAGCTCCTTTCAATACAACTGAGTTATTTCTCACACACATATTTAAAGCAAAGACTTTCAGTTTAAAGAAAAAAGTCGTTTGCTGTTGAACATAAAAAAATGAAAAGAAAGAAAAAAAGAGGTTTTCATACAAATGCAGTTTTCTTCTTTTCCATGTGTCGTTTCCGAAAGAATGATTGGTAGCCAACAAACAGAATGGACCTTTTAGTCTAAACTTATGAATAATTTCTTACATGTTGAGTCTAGCCCACTTCTTTAAATTTCTTCTTTTTCAGAAATGGATCGTCTTCTCCTTTGCTCTTTTGTCATCTACCTTACCTGTCAAAGTTAGCTGAAATACCACACGCTTGAAAGAAGTGGCCACATCTTCTTTCAAGATGTGGCCACGATGCGCTAGTTTGGCTGCTGTTTTTCTCAAAAGGTGACATTTACGTGCGGGTATTCGGGAAGCAATTTAATTAGTCGCCTTGTTAGTAAAACCAACTTTTAGTTATGACGTACTACACATGTCAAGACGACAAAATGGCAGCGATGAATTCCGTCGGTGTAGCTTAATGGCAAAACAATCTGGATCCGGAGCAGAGGGATGCAGCTTAGATCTCCGTCACCAGCAAATTTGTGTTTTCACATAGTATCCGGTGAAGTCACACCATCTTAAATAATTTAAATTTTATTCTTCTTGAATCTCATCTTCACACAAAGAATATCTCAAATACAGCTTCTCAGGTTTTTGAGTCGATACCGTAGTATTAGTTTCTCTTTCTTAAAATATTTTTCCCAATCTGGTTACAGAGGATGCTCATACATTTTTAAGGACGATTTTCCAGCAAAATAAACAATGTTTCAAATAAAATTATTTCTTCTTTAAATGTTCTGTTTGATAGCCCTTTCTCCCGACTATGAACCTATTTCAAATTTCCAAGATAACAGAGCAGCATTTCTTAAAATTGGTAATGGTAGTCCATTGGTGACACATCAGGGGACTTTGAACGAATATAAACAAAAGGTATAGACTTGATACCCATAGCTTTTTTCATTTTTTCAAGAAATAAAGTGGCAGATTTGGATGTATGACTGGTAGCCTTATCCTGATGGAATTCAACTCTTTGAAGGCTCATATGGTTAAACGAATGGTATTTCCTTTTTAAATATAGGAGCTAAAATATTAATTCGGTAGTATATAGAATTGATTTTAACATTCTTTTCAACTTTTCTTAACTTTAATTTCCTATTCTACGAGAAACCAATAATAATCATGAATCCTTTACTGAAACTTTCTTTGGATTCTTGGAACCAAGTTTGTAAGTCTTGTTTTTTTGCTCTTTAGCGAAGTAAATCAATCTTTTTGTTAGAACCATGCAGTTGTAGATCCATGCTTCATCAATAGTCACAATAAATCTGCATCTGGCTATGTAATTTTCCTAAAGAAGTCTACACCGTGTTCTGCGCTCAGCCATGTACCTATAGGCAAAAGGCGGTAAACATAATGTTTTTTTTTTTCTCATATTCAAATCTATGTTTATTACCTTGTTTACAGTTGATATACAGAGATTTTTAACGACTTGGCCATTGCTCTTTGAGTCGGTGGATTTTCTTTTAAGACCACAGACCTTACTTTTGAAATAGTCGTAAAAGAACGTATACCTTCTTGGATTCGTTCCTTATTATATATAGTCGTAAAAGAACGTCCGTGGATATTCGTTTGGGGTCATTTTTCCGTTTAAAAGCAATGCTTGACGATTTCCCCTCTATTATTAAAAATATTGCTTATTTTACATTTAGAAATGCGAATTCCATGATTTTCACAATGCTTTCTAATTACAGAATACGAATATTTCTATTGGAAAAGAGCAAAAACACAACCTTCTACCCTCAGCTTGTTTACGTAAGCCATTTTCTTAGCAGACGATATTTAACTGCAGCAAACGTTGCTTTCGTGTTCATCTAACACGCTGTTGCCAGTTTCAATTCTTTGAACTTCTTTAATTTTCCGTAATTTCTTATCAAAATCCTTCTAAAAAAAAAAAAGTGTAAGCTTCAGTGTCATGCCCATTTACTTCCAGCGGGACACTGCGCTGCTCAGAAAATAGCTAAGACCCTTTCTCTAAAACAAACTTGCTGGGCGTTCAGATGTAATGATCAAAAATCCTTATATGCGGACGGTTCATGAAGTGTTTCGATAACATGTTATAAAGAAGCAAAGTTCTCCGTCATTTTTGTCCACGCCGGGAATCGAACCCAGGTTCCCTCATTCCGGAATAAGTCGCTATCCCAACTGAGCTAAGCAGACGTATGATCTCGCTGCTATCTGCCTTTATCTCATGTGCGTCCTGCGGTGCAGGCACGTCACAATGTCAGCAATAAAAAAGGAGAGCTTCCTTGCCCCCTCTTTTTTTCGAATATATATAATTATTTTAGTAGCACGTATGTTTAATTTAATTTTAAAACTAGGCATGCCCTACAGGATTTTCAACTCGCCACCTCGGTGGTAGTGCGTGCAGTGGTAGACCTGGCTTTTGAGCGTCCTTCTAGGGCACATTGCCTCGAGTTCGGGAGGAGAGATTCTCAAAGATTTTATGGAGATGATTTTAGGAACGGAGTGCTTGACCTCAGGTCTCAAACAACCCTTAGAAGTAGAAAACTAGGAGATTTGTACAAGACTACCCGGCAGGAAACACACTTGGAAGCGAAGTAGAAAGTGGGAGGAAGACGCCCTTATTTATAACTGGGGGCTTAACATGCCCATCCGACGCATGGTAGATATTTAGTGGTTCGAGCGTTCGTACCTTTCTGGAATCGATCCTGAGAGCTTCCCGTGGCAGTCACGAACGTTAACCACTAGGCCATCCGTGGCTCATGAGTCTCGGATAAGGCATGGATGGTGTGCTTGTGTTGTCCGCACTGTTCTCACTTCCCTAGAACCAATGGCTCCAAATTAAGGATGGGCAACAGCTTACAGCCCACACATTTGCTCGTGGTGCCCCTCCCGCCCCTAAAAACCCTCGAAGCTGAAAAATTCGCATTTTAACAACTGGGCTATCCTGCGATCTAGAGACAAATGCTGGATGTAAGAGTGACAATGTCTTGAACATGCATATGCATTATGACGATGGAAACAGTGGCGTACCGGAAAAACTCGACCCCCCCACCTTCATATGTTTTCGAGGCCCTTTTGCGAAAATCCATTAGCTTTCAATTACTCAAAATTTTAACTTCCCTAATATTTATTAACTAGGCTTTACGTTATAATTAAAACGATTACCGATACAAATTACTACAAAGTACTTACGTTAAAGTTAATCCTATCATGCAAAATTTATTATTTTAAAGAACTGAGGCCTGCTTTTTGAAATGCCTCACGATTTCACACACAATACATGCAGCTGCTGTATGACATGTGTGTAATGACTTTAATATATATAAATGGACAATGTAATCACTCTTTCCACGTTATTTTTTAAACAACGCATAGCGACTGAAAAATTGTGTAATGACTTTTCTGATTTATACGAAATGTCACAACATAAGTAAACAAGTAACGATTAAGAACTGTAGCACAAAGAACGTAAAACTACTTAAATTATTTACTCTGGAATGTAAAAACCATACTTAACATAATGCCACAATGTTTTGCACATAGTAAAAAAAAATCTTTTGACTCTGTTATAAAAAAAATGGCACAAATCCCTAATTTTTCGCTCCCGCGAAAAACACCTTTCAGTTCATTCTATTCGGGGGGTGTATAGTTATGCGCATACATCTGTAATTAGTTAGTTACACGTTATCCTCATTGGTATAAAAATTCCGCTCATTGAACTGATATGTTCAAAAGTCGCTGTTCTGTCAAAAGTCGCTAGACTTGCTCTCATTCCTTCCGTTTCTATGTCCTGCCCAAAAGGCGATCTCGCTGTAGGTGGCTGGGACCTAAACTCTACTCATTGTGGACGGAAGTCCTACAAGAAAATGACAAAAAAAAAAAAAAAAAAAAAAAACAAAAAAAAAACTGATATTTTTTTCACATTCTCTTGTTAACATACGTGCATAGAAACTATTGCAAGGGCTGTGAATTTGAGGCCCTTTGTAACAGTAACGGTTACTAAAAGGGGCCTCAAGTTCTTTCGTATAGTTGCTTTCTCGTCATCCAGTTTTTATGAACAAAAGCAGCGAAAATAATTTCTCAAGATTTTATAATTTACTGGGAAAAAAATACTTTTCTTCTTAAAACTTCAAAGCTGCCTTAATTCTTGGCTATTTCTTTAACCAGTTTCATGCGAAGTTTCCGCAAAAAAATTTGTAAAATCTTTTTCCCCAGGCTATAGAACCTCCCTTATAATATATACGCCCCTGGATGGAAACTGAAATTTCACTGCGGCAGCTTTTTGCACAGCAGAGTTGCAGTGCCATCACTTTTGCACATAGGCTAATTTGCAGAACAATACAAATTATTGGATAATGGTTATGAGAATATGAAGAAGCTGTTTCATTAAATATGTCCAGAGCGTATCTTCAAAACAATTGATTTCGGTCAAGCATTGATATCAGTAAGAATGCTGTAATTACTGGGAAAGCATGTTGATGTTATCTGATCTACCTGTTAGATATCAGGATGCTTTAATCATTGGCGGGATACTGGCACGGATACAGCGGGAAGCCATCCGCAGAACCGTCATTTCATTGAGCGTTGACTCTTTTTGGTCTTGAAATAATTGTTTTTAAGGAGGGAAGCGGCGTCGCTATGCAAAGGAAAAGACAAGATTTTTGATACAGATTTGCACCATATCTGCATATGTTTTCAGGCAAGATTTTTTAATTTTTACTACATCGAAGAAGAAATTAATAGGAGTATAAACTTGGTGCAAGAGCATTTGAAAATAATAGTACACTTTTCAAGGGCAATTTATAACTTTGTCTAAAAAGAAAGGAGTTTAACTGATACATCCTGCGAGTTCTTACTCATGCATCATATTTTTTTTTTTTTTTTTTTTTTTGATTGGAGGTTTAACGACCACCGTGAGCAACTCAATGGGCTATAAGCAGTCGCCCGTCCCTAATTTAGGGTCACTGGTTCCAGGGAAGGGAGGGAGCCAGTGCCGTAAGACAAACACAATATTCATGCCTGACCGGGATTCGAACCCGGACCCCTTACGGACGAATGATCAAAGGCCAACGCCTTAGACCACTGCGCCACCGGGGCGGCCATGCATCATATACATGGACCTTAATTAAAAAATAAAGATAAAAAGACATTCACCGTCTGTAAATTACCGAAAGAAGCATGGATAGGTGCATGTTTTGTATAACCAGGAAAGCAGGGTCTATCGGCGCATAAGGCCAACCGGGCCGGGCCCTGCCCCTTCAGGGCCCTCACTTTTGGAAATAAAAACGATATCATTTTCGGTACATTTTTTTTATATTTATTATTATTTTTTTAAGTTTTGTGGCGCGTGTGTATATAATATAATATAATATAATATAATATATATCATAATACATTTATCTATACAGGGGTTGTCCAAAATAATGAAAACACCTTGCGGAAAACAATGACTTTGGTATGCGCTGCTTTTTGAGTAAAGCGAACATGTAGCTACAATTTTTTTTCTAAAAAGTGTTGCTTATACACTGAGTGGCCACTTTATTATGACCACCCCCTCAGTACTTCGTTGGGCCACCTTTTGCCTTTAATACTGCGTCGATTCTTCGTGGCATAGACTCCACGAGATGTTGATAGGTGGTTTGTGGAATCTGAGACCATGCTTGATGAAAGCACTTTCCAATAGTGTGAGATTGCAGGGTTGTGGATCCAGCTGTCTGATGGCTCGTTCAACTTCATCCCAGAAATTCTCAATGGGGTTGAGATCTGGAGATTGTGGGGGCCACCTAAGCAAAGTAAACTCACCGGCATGTTCGTGAAACCAATTCTGTACAATACGAGCACTATGGCAGGACGTATTATCTTGTTGAAAGTAGCCATCGCCATTGGGATAAATCATCCACATGACAGGATGCACTTGGTCCTCAACGATGTTTAGATATGATGTGCCAGTCACACACGAATTAAAGGGCCCAAAGCATGCCAGGAAAACATTCCCCAAACCATAACGTTGCCTCCACGAGCTTGAAGGGTTGTAGCAATGCATTTGGGATCCATGCTTTCGTGCTGTTCCCGCCAAATTTTCACTCGGGCATCGGCATGGTTCAAACGAAAACGTGATTAATCGGACCACATAATTTGTTTTCAATTATCGACTGTCCAATCCTTGTGCTCCTGTGCGATCTGGAGATGTTTTCTCTTCTTAACTGCAGACAGCAAAGGTGTTCGAACAGGCCTTCGGCTGCCATAACCCATCCGATGCAGTGTACGGTGAACAGTGCGTGCAAAGATCGTTTTAGGGGATCCTTGATTAAGATGGTCTGTAATTTGCTGCACTGTTGCCCTTCTGTTGTCTGTTACCAGTCTGGACACTCTCCGTTCCGCCCGAGCAGTCACTAGTCGATGACGACCACAGGTTGCACGTAGAGACCCAGTATTTTGGCTGACAGTCCAGTCTTTAAACACTTTAACAACAGCTGCTCTGGAACATTTCACGAATGCGGCGGTTTTGGTGATACTTGCTGCACGGCTCCGAGCTCCTACAATCATCCCACGTTGAAAGTCCGTCCAATTGCATTTTTTACCCATCTCGTCACCCAAAAATCACTTTACTACTGTCGCAAGCACTGAGCTTTCCCTTTTTATACTAGCCTCGCCATCTGGCGGCAGTAGCGTGCAACCATAGCTCATTTGCTTAAAACTGTCAGGTGGTCATAATAAAGTGGCCACTCAGTGTAGTCTCAAGGGTCTGTGGGATTGCATTGTAAATCGGTGTTTGCATAATTTCGTTCCAGGTGAAGTCACAATGAGTGTCGGAGTTCCAAAGGGGACAGATTGTAGGAGCCCATCTGGTTGGTGCATCGGTAACCACAGTGACACAGTTATTGAGGGGAATCGAGAGGATAACTCGTCGAAGGTCATGACAGCATACAATGTTTACGGCACAAAGTCATCTGCGAGACACAACTGTGTCTCGCAGATGACTCACTGCGAGAGACAAAAGTACATTACATTAAAGAGGACTGCGACCGCAAGGAGGAAGACCACGGAGACGAAAGTGACTGTTGAGCTGAATGCACATCTCCAAAACCCAGTATCGACCCATACCGTGCGAAGGGAATTGCATAAACACAATATTTACGGCACAGCTGCGATTGCAAAACCGCTGGTGTCACAGGTGAATATGAAACGGAGACTACAGTGGTGCCAGGAACATAAAACGTGGACTGCGAATCAATGGAAACATGTCTTGTTTTCCGATGAATCAAGTTCCTCACCATTCCCCACCACAGGACGGGTTTACGTGTGGAGAACCCCCGCAGAAGCCTACAACCCAGACTGTCTCCTTCCTACAGTGAAGCATGGGGCGGTTCTGTAATGGTTGGGTCATGATCTCGTAGTTTGCAGCGGGTCCCATTATCACCTTACACGGACGGATCACTAGCGGTGACTATGTCACTCTTTTGGCCGACCATGTGCATTCAATGGTGCAGACATTGTTTCCGTCAGGGGACTGCACCTTTCAAGATGATAATGCCTCGATTCACAGAAGTCGAACTGTTCAAACATGATTTGAGGAACGTGAGGATGAAGTTGCACACCTTCCCTAGCCTGCACAATCACCGGACTTAAACATCATTGAGCCCCTGTGGTCTGTGTTAGGAAACAGAGTGCGATCCCGTTATCCTCCTCCGGCGTCTCTCAAGGAATTAAAGCAGTTCTGCAGGAAGAATGGTACAGCATACCAGTTGCCACCATCCAGGACTTGTATGCGTCCATGCCAAGGAGGATTCAAGCAGTTTTAAATGCCAAGGGTGCCCCCACACCATATTAGGTGCGGAACACTTATTGTTTCAAGGTGTTTCCATGATTTTGGACAACCCCTGTATATATATATATATATATATATATATATATATATATATATATATATATATATATTCTATAAAGAAGATACCTAAGCAAAAAAATACATATATAATTTTGACTCACACCTAGTACAACATAGAAAAGGTTATGTATCTACCTGTGTGATCAAAAGGAAAAAAGATAAAAAAATAATAAAATAAAACAACTGAATGAAGAAGGTGTCGAGAATACTGAGCCTTGGCTTTATCAAGGACCAGCAAAAACTCTGCATTTTCTCACTTCCACAAAGACCTAGTTGGAAATGGGTTTCTGCAAGGCCATAGATGCAAGTAACATTCCCACCTAAAATAGTTTAAAAAATATATATATAAGTCATGTCCTCCTTAGAGTTGCATGACCTAGCACTAGTTAACAATTTCGCTTGCATCCATTAACCTTCCTGGCCCGACCCATACTCTTCATCTGTTACTATTAAACAGAGAGAAGAAGATTAAAGAGAACTCAAGCTGTGAGAGTGACATAATAATTAGAAATGATTTTCAGCCATAACGAAATTCCAAGTTCGTTTGAGAGAGAATTTAAACCTGAAAAACAATGCAAAAGAAATCCAAATTTTACATTGCAATTAAAAAAGGAAATGTTAATTTATAACGAACAGATTTTTGAAAGAAAACTTGAGTCTAAAACCCCCTACTCTACAACTTATGACAACACGAAAACGAGAATAAGTTAAAGATAATAATTAACTAAAGAAAACTTTGTAAAAGTTATATACCTTAAACAGTTAGTTGCAATATGTACAAAGTATTTCAGCAGTGCTTTAAGTGCATAATTAATTAGTTATTAAGAACTTAACTACTTTGAAAAAAACAGCGCATAGACAGCGCATAGAAAAGGAACAAGCTAAGCCATCTTCTGTTCCTAGGTACCCCAAAAGACGCTCAAAATTACAAAGAAAAGAAAGAGTTAAAGCCCGCAAAAATGTTAACAGACAAACCAATGCCTAAAAGTTGAAAAGCTAAAAAACGACAGAGAAAAGGTACATGAAGTACAAACATTGAACTTATAAAACCTAGAACCCGAAAACAAGGAAGAGAGCTTACCTCTTGTGTTACAAAAACTTTCTCCTCACAAGAGAAGAACATGGCTGACCTCTTCTGCCATTCCCTAGACGCTGGGGGGGCAGTGAGGGTGGGGCTGATGGCCTCCTCATACAGCAAGAAACCAACGCGCGGAGATTTTAACCAGAGAAAAAAAAAAATATATAAACATAAGACTGTGGATCTGTATGATCAGAAAGAGCAGAATTAACTCTCCAGAATACATGAGAAATATTATAAAATACACGAGCAGTTTATTTAATAATCTTTGCATGTATTAAATCACCTTAGTGAGCTTCTATAGATTAATCAGAATCTTATTAATTTTAATGTTGGTTTTACTATTTTTAGTATAGCTATCCTAGTGATGAATAACTAGTTTTCTTTTTTATTTGTTTTTATTTTCTTTTATAAACGGATTTTTAAGTTTTTTTTTATTTTGTTTATATTATTTAATTTTTTGTTTTAATAGGACCGTCATATCCATAGCACTAAGGTTCCTTTAGGTAGTTAATAGGCATCCTCTAGCCAACTTCCTTACGGCTTTGATTGGTCAGAATCATATTATTAACTGTGTAGAAAATTAAAGCAGATCTGCCAACCTTACTCTATTATTCAGAATAATTTTTCTTAAAGTTCTTTTGATGAAAGAAGAAGGAATTTCGTTCTCTAGAAAACTTTCTAATAGTATATTAATGTGGTAATTGAAGTCCAAATTGTTGCTGCAAATTCTTGAAATTCTTAGGACCTGAGAAATTAGTACATTCTCAATTACTTTGGTTGAAATGTTATTATTCCAGTGTAGATATTTAATTACTTTGAAAGGAAAATTAACTCTTTTATCATAGAGGCTAATAGATGGGTTACCTCTGTTGAGCTTAATGCTTAAGTCTAGGAACTCAAGTTCCTGATTACTGTGGTTGGTTTTACATAAGTTAAGAGAGCTAGGATAGATATTATCAAAATCACTCTCTATAACTTCTGAATTATTGATACACAGCAGATCATCAATATATCTAAAAGTGTAAAGGTAGTTATCTGAGCAGGTGGGGTGATTTTTAATGAATTTATATTCCTTAAAGAACAGGAATAGATTAGCGATATGCGTGGACGTTGATGTTCCCATTGGAATACCGTTCACTTGCTTATAGAGAGTATTATTATATAAGATATGGTTATTTATTATGCAGCAATTGAGATAAGAGTTCCAAGTTCCTACATCAACAAATTGGTTAAGTTTAAATTCTGCATACAGCTCTTTTAAAGGTAGTGATTATATCTGATAGAGGCAGATTAGTATATAGGTTTTCAAAATCATAACTATTAATATCTAGGGGACAAACTTTGAGTATAGTAGAAATTACTTCTGCATTATTATTAATTATCCAAAAATCTCTGTACATCAAGTTAGAACAGTTTCTAATGTGTTTCAAAACCTTCTTTAAGACATCTTCAAAAGCAAGATCTATTTTCTTTTTTATGACTCCTTACTCCACTAGCTATGAACCTGAATTTCACAGGATCCTTATAAAACTTAACCGTTGCAAAAAGAAATGGAAATTCAGGCTCATATCTTCTAGTTTGTGGAATTTTAAGTTTCTTGAAGAATGCCTTAAACCGATTTTCTAACTGCTTGGTAGAATAACTTTACGGGCTCGTATGTTACTCTATTATTGAGTTCCATAGTTAACAATTCAAAATAGAACTTCTTACAGATAATTGCAAAATTATTGCTAGCTTTATCCGTAGTGGTAAAAATAAATTGGTCTTGCAGTTTGGAGAGTGACCTTTTAGCTTCTCCAGAGAAAAGAGATTTCTGTCGAAACAAAAGTCCAGACCTGCCAACTCACCGGTGAAGCTATTGATTATATTATATTTCCATTCTGCGAAGGCCTCAATAGGCTGATTGTACGTTAAACTGGTTTTTATGATGTATTTATTTACATCTTGAGTGAAGCTCTCAAGAATCCTTTCTTTGGAAATTGTGAAGGAAGGTCTGAATTTAGAGCCATACTCTAATAAATTCCTAAGCTTTTCATTTTCAACAAAACTCAAGTTTCCGGTGATAATATGGTTGTAATTCTTATCAAAGTGAACTGTTTCTTTATGTTCATCACAAGAACAAGTAGTAATTACAGGAATGTAGCTCGAAGAGTTAAGTTTGTAGTTTTTAACTATTGACCCTAAGGTCTTAACATATTTAAAACTTACAATAGACTGGTGCCTGTGGATGGGAAAAAAAATTGCATTATTGTAGAACTGCTGTATGAGGAGGCCATCAGCCCCACCCCTCACTGCCCCCCAGCGTCTAGGGAGTGGCAGAAGAAGTCAGCCATGTTCTTCTCTTGTGAGGAGAAAAGTTTTTGTAACACAAGAGGTAAGCTCTCTTCCTTGTTTTCGGGTTCTAGGTTTTATAAGTTCAATGTTTGTACTTCATGTACCTTTTCTCTGTCGTTTTTTAGCTTTTCAACTTTAGGCATTGGTTTGTCTGTTAACATTTTTGCGGGTTTTAACTCTTTCTTTTCTTTGTAATTTTGAGCGTCTTTTGGGGTACCTAGGAACAGAAGATGGCTTAGCTTGTTCCTTTTCTATGCGCTGTCTATGCGCTGTTTTTTTCAAAGTAGTTAAGTTCTTAATAACTAATTAATTATGCACTTAAAGCACTGCTGAAATACTTTGTACATATTGCAACTAACTGTTTAAGGTATATAACTTTTACAAAGTTTTCTTTAGTTAATTATTATCTTTAACTTATTCTCGTTTTCGTGTTGTCATAAGTTGTAGAGTAGGGGTTTTAGACTCAAGTTTTCTTTCAAAAATCTGTTCGTTATAAATTAACATTTCCTTTTTTAATTGCAATGTAAAATTTGGATTTCTTTTGCATTGTTTTTCAGGTTTAAATTCTCTCTCAAACGAACTTGGAATTTCGTTATGGCTGAAAATCATTTCTAATTATTATGTCACTCTCACAGCTTGAGTTCTCTTTAATCTTCTTCTCTCTGTTTAATAGTAACAGATGAAGAGTATGGGTCGGGCCAGGAAGGTTAATGGATGCAAGCGAAATTGTTAACTAGTGCTAGGTCATGCAACTCAAGGAGGACATGACTTATATATATATTTTTTAAACTATTTTAGGTGGGAATGTTACTTGCATCTATGGCCTTGCAGAAACCCATTTCCAACTAGGTCTTTGTGGAAGTGAGAAAATGCAGAGTTTTTGCTGGTCCTTGATAAAGCCAAGGCTCAGTATTCTCGACACCTTCTTCATTCAGTTGTTTTATTTTATTATTTTTTTATCTTTTTTCCTTTTGATCACACAGGTAGATACATAACCTTTTCTATGTTGTACTAGGTGTGAGTCAAAATTATATATGTATTTTTTTGCTTAGGTATCTTCTTTATAGAATGTGAATTCTGAATTTTCAAAACTGCTGCGTTGCGCGTTTTGATTTTCAGGTTATTTTGCACCCTTCGTTTTAAATTCTAAAATTTTTTCCTTAGTCTTCAGTTTTGCTCTTTAGTATATATATATATATATATATATATATTAGGATGCAAAGTAAGGTGATGCGCAACATGTCATAGCCTCTCCTTGACAAATGTCACCCCCGCCTTCTCGTGGTGCATTCTGTTCCCACTAAAGGGGCTCTTACAACTGCCACATAGCGGTGTAACTGTACCACCGGGATAGAGGAAATGCTGTCCCACACTCACCAAATCGCTTAGCCAGCGTGGTGAGCTATGGCCAATCCCCCCCTAAGGATTTCAAAACTGAAAACTTGGCCCTCAGTCCCTGGCAATAGGACTACGCTGCCATCTGATGATGCCTGAAGAACGGATAACCGAAGGACAACGGAAATTTTAGATGGATTCCAAGGGACAGAAAAAGACCCAGAAGAAGACCACATGGGAGATGGATGGATGAAATTCGAAAACATGCCGGAGTAACATGGAGGAGACAGACTCAAAGCAAACAGTTGTGGAAGAAATTTGGGGGGGGGGGGCTTCATTCAGCAGTGGATTGATAAGGGTTGATAATGATGATGATATAATATATATTAAATATGTATACACACACGAGTATATTAAAAATTGTAAGCAAGAAGATCATCATCTTCTTGCTTACAATTTTCTTCAACAAACAAAAATATATGAATTTTTATTTTTTCAGAACAAAATCTTGCAGAAGACCACCCATCCCTATATCTAGAAATATCCAAAATCCTCACAAGAATATCTTATTGATACTGTGGTATAATTAGTCTGTGTTAGACTGATCTCACTGCCCGGTACCTTGATGGCGCATTTATCTGGGAGGTATCGTTAAAGATTCTGCAACAGTTCGGAAGATATCTTTAAAATAGCAGGTTTTGGCGATTTTTGTTTCTTTTCTTTACTTTTCCGGGACTGTCTAGAAAAAAACAACTTAAAGTAACAGAATTCTGTTAACAGGTTAGATTGCTACAGCAGCAAGAGTCCAACAAACGTTTTTCTTTTTTCTTTTTCGTCTTACTGGTTGTCATATTTATGGGCCGGCGCAGGTACCTTAGTATTTCAATTTCTTCATTCTGTTGCCTTAAATATTAACACCTGTTTCGCAACAAATGAACCCAAATGTTAACCACTCTTAAAAACTGCTGAAGCTTTAAAACGAGTTTAATGGAACTTATAAATGTTAAAAAAATTGGGTGCAATTTATGGAAACAGAATATCGACTGGATAAAATCACGATTATGAAACTGTGTCATGAAATTCATTCATGAACATTCAGAAGATTCTGCAATTCTAAGATATAATTAGACCCTTTTTTTGATCAAAGGGATAAACAGTATTGGAAATGTGCAAAGTATTATCTCCGAATGTTTAGCTCACAAGAAATCGACAGAGCTATTACAAAATACCGTTGGAGTAATTGCTGTATATAGAACGCTCATCATTTCTGTTTGAAAACTATTTGATCAAAAACAAGTTTTTTTTTTTTTTGGTCCTCAAGAAGTTTTGTTTTTGAGAGACCAAGGAAAAAAGAAGTTAAAACCTTTAAAAATAGCGAGGCTACTGACAGATAAAAAAAAATTCAATGAAAAATGATTTTTGAAGTCCGTTACAATTCTTTATGGATCTTAAACGTAAAATTTAATTTAAAATAAAATTTTGTTTCAACATTTCTAGTTTTCAAAAATATTTCAATTCAAAATACTTGAAATTAGTAGCGGGTGTGTTCATTTCTGATATAGTTAACATAATAAATACTGAAGAACAATAAATTTAAATCGAATTTAATCTCACGAAAGGTGGGATAAATTTGGTATTTTTTAAATTTCAATTTAGAGCAATGGCGACTTAGATGATACTTAAAACGATTTAAATTTAAACAGCAGGATATATAATAAGACATTTGTTGCAATTCAAAATAAATTTCAAATTCTTTCATAAGTATGTGTGGTCTTCAAAAGTTTTTTTTTTTATTATTTGCCCCATTCAGTTTGAAAGAATCGGAGAAAGCGGATGCATTCGATTCTGATACAGTTAACATGAAAACGATTACAGAAAATCCCCCTGGCGGCGGGGCGGGATATCACGAAGTGCGGTAAAAATGCCTATGAATGCATTACGACTTGAGTGTTGCTTTGCACAGACAAATACAAATTCAAATACGGCCGCAAATACACATTGAGACGCTCGCCTGAAGGTACGGCATTTCAGCAGCATACTTTCCGGAGAAATATATGAGCAGGATGTTGTGGAAGCTACTGCGGACGGGCACTTCGCAGCCACTCAGAATTCTTCCAGGGGCTGACGGGGCGTGTTAACTTAGGCAGCTCGTTGCGTTGCTCTTCACCACAATCGCTGTGAAGCCAGGGAACCAAGACAGGTTCTTTGCCGACCAGTAATAAGGTCGCCCGAAGGCTCACTTATTACTGGTCACGAGGTCTCGCCAGTTCCCACCAATCGTTGACACGCTCGCAACACTCATGTCTACGCCCACTCTGCATGCTTTAAAAAACAAAAATAAAAGCTCAGCAGGCAAAAAAAAAAAAAAAAAAAAAAAAAGAGGACTAAAATGTTAACCTGTTCTGGAGCAGCATACCCTTTTGTAAACCCCCTATCGCACCCATTCCTTCTATTAAAAAAATTGCCTGAGATTAAAAAAGTACATATTTTATGTTTCTAAGATTTTCCCACTGCTATAAAAATATGGAACTGAAAAACACTTTTGCAAATTATCGTAGCAAACCTAAGCGTCGAATGTTTGAAATTTGTTCTCAGCAGGCTGGTAAATATGAAAAAACGAAACAAAATATTAAGAAATGAAGAGTGTTCACAAAATAAACTGTAATTTTGCCCTCATAATTTATACTCTGTTAATCGAGATTTCACTTTCGATGTCTCTAAAGTTATTTTTTGACTAGAACTACGCCTTTTCCTGCGCTCGGCAGGGGATAACATCCGGAGCACGATTGCAAGGAAAACATGCCACACTTTGAACGCTTATGTCTTCGAAACTAATAATCGTACAGAAATAAATAATACACCATTAGATAGTTAAATTGGTAGTAGTGATCCGAATTCCTTGGCGTAGAATATAAATAAAAGCTTCCAAGCTTTCGCACATCAACCAGATGGCTTTTTCAAGGAAGGTAGACAGCTAACTGCAAACTGGATAATGAAACACTTCAACAATTTGAACGTGGTGACTTAACTAAGCAATAAATGAATAGGCGCAAATGTGATATGTCATTCGAAGAAACGAGACAATGTTGGTTGGGCACGCGGTACTGTTGTAGAAAACACAGCAATATTTGAAGAATTGATTCCAAATTAGTGGCAACTCGAGAGAGACGTATCATTGCAAGCCTAGCTGCTGGTCAAGATTCCCAAGGTTTCGCGAATGGCAGTAGATTTGGGTGTGGAGTATGAAGCTAATTTCTTTATAGCATTCCACATAGGATCAGCGGACTTGAACTTGACCTCTCTTGATAGGACACTGGTTATTTTACCGTCTTTTGTATCCCTTTTATGTTCGTTGATTCTAATTCCAAACGAACGCTTGGTCATTCCGATGTAGTATCGCCTGGAGCCGTCCGGATATTGTAGTGGGATTGCATAAACACCTCCCTCATTGAGAAGAGAGGGCTTGTCAATATTTCTCTTAAGCATCGTATATAAAGATGCCAAAGACCTTATGAAGACACCGAAGCTCATCCTTCTGAGCGCGATTTTTGAGGTGATATGATACTTTTGTTATGTAGGAAACAGAGCCCATGCAGCGTAGTTGCGGCATAAAAAGATTGACACGGCTGGTTCTGGCTTTTTATGTGGGATGATATCAAGAAATTAGCTTCATACTCCACACCCAAATCTGCTGCCATTCGCGAAACCTTAGAAATCTTGACCAGCAGCTATGCTTGCAGCGATAGCGTCTCTCTCGAGTTGCCACGCGCTAGGAATCAATTCTTCAAATAATGCTATGTTTTCTAACACAGTACGTCTCGCCCAACCATCGTGTCCCCGTTTCTTCGAATGACTGATCACATTTGCGCTTATTCGTTTATTGTCTGGTCAAGTCACCACGTTCAAATTGTTGAAGTGTTCCATTATTCAGTTTGCACTTAGCTGTCCACTTTCCTCGAAAAAGCCGCCTGGTTGATGGGCGAAAGCTTGGAAACTTTCATTTATATTATACGCCAAGAAATTCGGATCACTAGTACTATTTTAAGTGTAATTGGTGTACAGTTTCTTGTTATTAATCATTAGATAGTTTATACAGTCCCATTTACAACAAAGCAAGTTTCAACTCTCTACTCCCCTTAACCCTTCGATAAGCAGCGTTAGAAAGTTAAGCTAAATTTCGAGTGACTTTGTTTCACCGCACGCCGTTTTAAGGTTGATAACTAGTGAATAGATAATGATAGCGATGACCTCCGCCTCGCATTCCGTAGCTGACGATCACAGTTAACGGGCGTATGTGATAAACTGAAATAAAGTGGATATAAAATTTATTTATTTATTAGATAAAATAAAATTTGGTGACGAAACTTTAGAAATGCCGCGAAAATCCAGGAAAAATTACTATAAGAACCGACGAAAGTTGAAGATACAGCTAAAGGAGAACGAGAGGAATCCGAAAAGGCCCACTTAGTCATCAACCGAAAGGTCACGGAAATGTAGTGAGCGTCAAAAGTCCACGCACCAGGATACGTTTCACCCGAGATCGACTCTGAGCCACAATCTTCCACTTTAACTGCACAAACTGAGCTTGAGCAGCAAAAATAGGTAAAGATTGATGTCATCGATCTAAATTTTCAAATTTTCACACCGAGCATGGAATACCAATGTACATCACCAGTCTTCACAACTTCGCTGGATAATGAACGTATTACGTCTCAAATCTTCACACCGTCGGTGCGTTCTGAAACTAGACAAGAGCAAGATCAGCAACAAGATGAGAACATTAGGCTCGAGACGTATCGCCAAATTTATAACAAGGCAACTAAGGAGTTTGAAAAATTGTTTCTGAAGAACGATTTCTTCAGAAACAAATTTAGCAATAACTACTGACAACGATGATACTACGCCTTCTACTTCTACTTACATTAATTTATAATCAGCGTAGGTTCTATGAATTGTATACAGTATAAGTTGCTTTAAAATAAAACATTTCTTTCGTTTTATTTCTTAAAAATTTTATGTCTGAAAAAAATCAAAGGGGCACAGCAGCAACTGTGCCGCAACCTAGTGGCGATTCTAGACAAAAAATTTGGGAGGGAGAGGTAAAGTTTTACAGTGGCAAATTCGTACCCTTGAATATTAAGTGGGATTAAAAATGAACTTTCAGAAGACAAAAGTGATGTTCAATGCTTTTACAAGAAATGAAGATTTATCGATTGATGGAGAAAAACTGGAGATAACAGATACGTATGTTTATCTTGGACAGCAGATATCAAGTGAGGGTCACATTGATGAAGAAATTAATCGGCGTACAAAACTTGCCTGGAGAGCTTTTGGAAGAAACAGCATAATTTTCAAGAGCAATATGCCATTATGTCTTAAAAGAAAAGTGTTTGATCAATGCATCCTTCCAGTGCTTATGTATGGTGCAGAGACGTGGACCTTAACTAAAAGAGACATACAAAGGCTGCAGACAACTCAAAAAAGCATGGAGAGGTGCATGCTTGGTATAACCAGGAGAGATAAGAAGAGGAACTCGTGGATCCGAAAAATGACGAGAGTGGAAGACATCATGATCAGAGTTAAATCCCTGAAATGGCAATGGGCTGGACATACTGCCAGAAGGACAGACCATAGATGGACAGCCGAAATTTTAGATTGGATTCCAAGGGACAGGAAAAGACCCAGAAAAAGACCACATGGGAGATGGGTGGATGAAATTCGTAAATATGCGGGAGTGACATGGAGGAGACTGGCACAAGACAGACCGTTGTGGAGGAAACTTGGGGAGACCTTCGTCCAGCAGTGGATTGATAATGGTTGACAATGATGATGATGATGATATTATATTTTAATCAAGATTAATATATAACTCTTATATTTAGGTGGGGGAGGCTTGGGACCCCCGGCCTAGAACCGCCACTGCCGCAACCTACAGCGTAGGGCTACGTCAACTGTCCTTCGCTGATTTTTTTTTTGATTGAAGGTTTAACGACCACTATGAGCAACTCAATGGGCTATAAGCAGTCGCCCGTCCCTAATTTAGGGTCACTGGTTCCAGGGAAGGGAGAGAACCAGTGCCGTAAGACAAACACAACATCCATGCCTCACCGGGATTCGAACCCGGACCCCTTTTGTACGAATGATCAGAGGCCATCACTTGGACCACTGCGCCACCGGGGCGGCCTTCGCTGATTACTTTAAAGACGTAGAACTAGTGAGATAGTGCCATGAAATAGTGACAATTGACGTAGTTCTACTTTGTAGATTGCGGACAATTGCTACCGTGCCAAAAAAGCCAATAAATACCCCACCCCCTTTTTTAATGTGCGGCTATAGTATCATGGGAATCAGACAGAAGGATTATGTATCCAGCAATTTCGAGAAGAAATACAAACAGATATCCGATGAAATTTAGAAATTTTATCGTACTGAAATCATTTTAGCTCCATATATCCAAGAACGCACTCGTGCTCAATGTGAAAACTTTGTACCTAAATACAATGTAAACAAATGAATGGATGAATGTCAAACTTACAAATGCCGTTTTATCCATTCATTTGTTAATATATCAGCTCTACTATATACTATTGAAAACAATCTCATAGGTGACCATATTTAGAATTTCAATACTAACTAACGATCCATGTGAATCAAGGTTAAGTTTTACAGTGGCAAATTCGTACCCTTGAATATTAATTGGCAGTGAACCGAAGCACATTTTGCTTTTATTCTGAGCGTTTGAAAAATTAAGTGCAACAAATTCACTAAAGTATGCGAACTCAAATTGTTAGCTAAAATTCACATGCTTCTTTTCAGGTGATAACGTCTCCCGTGAGCTAAAGGGAACCGCATGTCCGCGCTTCTGATTACTCGACCACAGGGCGGAGCATTCACATGCTCCGTGCTTTGCAAACTGTTAGGAATATTTTAAAATTCATTCGTTACCGGGAATAGAATGGAGAATATTCAATAGTACGTCTTTTTATCGTCAATGTGGAAAATCGGCAGCGCATTCAAGATGCTATCTAGCAGGTAGGCAGCGGTCATTAGTAAAGTTGTAAAACATTGTTTCCGAAGCAATCGAACTTAGTATGCTGGCTAAGTACTTTTTATTATTTTATTACCCATACATATTAATTCAAATGCATCCACAAGCTACGTAATGACTTTATCGCTTTTGTTGGAGACAAGGCCTGGCCTTCAAGCAATGAATAGCTAGGGCCCAAGACAGAGGGATAAGACTGGGAGTCACGCGGAGAAAGGAGAATGATATAGAAGTTTTGAGAGACGTACCGAGAAGCACATGGACCTCCATATTGCCAGTGCGAAAGAACAAAAAGTTACGTTGAATTGGATTTGATACGAAATAGTTAAGAAACATAATAAACATTGAGAAGACTGAAAGCTTTACGAAAAAACTAAGATAATTCCAGGACAAGCAGCATAATAAGCATTTAGCTGATAATAAATCTATTGAAACTGCAACTTTTCTTATCCATTCCTTCGTTATATATTTTCTGCAACGAACTACAATTATAATTAAATATCGAACCGAAGGGAGAAGTACATATATGATCCGTTATATAACAATAGCAAGTTGACACAAACCTTCATCAGCAATAAAACTATACACTTTCTGGTAATGTTGGAAATTAGTGGCATTCAGGAGAATCCACTCTTTAAGAATTGTAAAGAGGTTCATAAAAATTAGTGAGTATTGTTGTAGAAATCTTTAAGGAAAATGGAATTAATTTTGGTGGATAAAACAGGGTGATTCATAAAGAATGATACAGTTTCCAGATGCTGTAAAACAGTAACAGTTGAAGACACGGACCACAACTGCGAACCGTTAGGTAGATGGACTCATGAAGTTTGAGTTCCCCTACTGAGGGAAGTGACGTAGGCGATAGCGCGCGTGGCCACCCAGAAGTCCTGACCAATGGCCACAATGGCCACCCAGAAGTCCTGACTTAACACCTTGTGACTTTTTCCTGTGGGGGTACGTAAAGAACAAGGTATTCGCCCTTCCCCTTCCTGTTGATCTAGCGGAGCTGAAACAGCGTATCACAGCCACTATCACTGCACTTGATTCAGATATCTTACCTCGCGTTTGGGCGGAAATGGATTTCTGGCTCGATGTGTATCGTGTGACTAAAGGTGCACACATAGAACATCTGTGACTGTCTCTAAAAAACTTGAAACATTCCCCTACAATTCCGTTACAGGTAACATAAAATATCTTACATTGTTCTTGTTTTACAGTGCGTTGAAACTGTACACTTCTTTATGAATCACCCTGTATATATCTGCCATATTGCCACACATTGCATCTGAATTATATCCATCGCAATAGCGTTTTATCCCTTCCACTGATAAGCTGCATAAAAATGGATCTGTCCTTTTTGTTTGTTTTTGTTTAGGAGTTTAACGACAACCGTGAGCAATTCGATGGGCTATAAGAAGCCAGTCGTCCGTCCCGAATTTTGGAACACTGATTCCGGGGAAAGTACAGAGGCAGTGCCTTAAGACAAACACAACATCCCGGCCTCACCGGGCAGAGATGTTTGAGTGGAAATAGGAAACCTTTGAAAGAGGGCGAAATTTCAACCCCCTTTCCCCACCTCACAAAGATCAGAAAAGTTTACTTGGGTCCTGACTGCTGTCGGTTTTACGTTCACCAGCTCATGTACAGATCCTCTTCGGAAACTTCATCACTGTATACCGCTCTAGGAAATTTTCGTCAATTGTGAAACCTTTCACAAATTGAAGAGTTCCAGGAAGCCACAAAGACGTTGTTCACAGGATCTGATAAAGGCTTTTATCATGAAGTTCACAGTTGCGTGAAGTCCAATGATGCTACGGAGACTTAGCTCGGCCGTCCCGGTGGCTCAGTTGTCTAAGCGCTGACTTATGATCATTCGTCTGTGAAAGGTCCCGGTTCGATTCGAATCCCAGTGAAGCATGGATGTTATGTTTGTCTTACGGCATTGGCTCTCTCCCTTCCCTGGAACCAGTGATCCTAAATTGGGAACGGGCGACTGCTCATAGGTAGCTCACGGTGGTCGTTAAACCTCCAAACAAAAAATAAACAAATAAACAAACAAACAAAAAGAGTTGTCTCGGACATTAAAAGTAGTAACAACGTCGACACAATGCAAGGGACAGGTTCAGTGGTGTACAGGATGCTGGTATGGGAAGAGTTTAGCGAAAAAAAAAGTCTTCTCGTGCCTTCAAAAATACTGACGACTTTTTAAAGACACGATTAATCGACTAACGCATTTAACACTCGTTTTATTCAAGAAAAGAATACGGCAGCTTGTCCTGAGAAAGGTAACATCGAATTCGGACAGCGACTATATGATGTGTACAAATGTTTTTGTTAATTTTTTTTATTGCAAAAAAAAAAAAAACAAATTATAATAATGAACATAATTTAAAAATAAAATACGAGCCATGCTTATTAATGATAAAATGCGAACTTGTATTATCAAACGTTGTTGTTCAATTGCACAGCCAGACGCGAAATAAGAAGGGAATGTGATCATCCGGCACTTTTTTTTTTTTGATTGGAGGTTTAACAACCACCGTGAGCAACTCAATAAGCTATAAGCAGTCGCCCGTCCCTAATTTAGGGTCACTGACTCCAGGGAAGGAAGAGAGCCAGCGCCGTAAGACAAACATGACATCCATGCCTTGCCGGGATTCGAACCCGGACCCATCATCAGAAGCCATCGCTTAGACCACTGCGCCACCGGGTCGGCACAAATGAAGCAAATCATAACAATGATGAGTAAATACAACGACGAAGAGTATTAACCAGGTGGTAACCATGACAGGTCAACATTACACTGGAGTGCAAAAATTAAGGACGAAGAAGAGAAATTAGCATAACGGCGGAACGAGCTGACAAAACGGACCGAAAGACCACTCAGGAGATAGACTAGGGTTCGGTACGGTAGGACATGCGCATATATGCAGCATGACGTCGGGAAGAAGGGTGTGTGTGTGTGTCGGAAGGGTATAAAGCACACGGCGGTGTACACTCAGCAATTCGGTGAAAGTTATTGCACAGTGTACATAGGTTTGAACGACGTCGATTTGTTGCCACCGTGTGATATGGCCAACAGGCAATCCAGTAGACGACATCTGGATGACTTTACCTCAGGTCGCGTCATTGGGAAGTTGAAAGAAGGTCGAAGTGTGACTAGTGTGGCCAAGGAGTTCGGGATCGCTCACAGCATTGTTTCACGAGCTTGGAGAGCATTTCAAACGACAGAAACAGCTGCCCGAGAGTTTAGCAGTGGTCGTCCACGAGCAACCACGGCGGCGGACGACCGGTATATTGTCCTACAGGCGAGAAGAGACAGACGGTAGACAGCGGGAGAAATCGCAAGGCACATGCAACAGACAAGTGGACGTCCGTTATCGCGTTTTACCGTGGCCAGGAGGCTGCAAAAAGGTGTTCTATTTACACGACGATCAGTACGGCGTGTGCCATTAACGCCAGCTCATCGGAGACAGCGGTTTCTGTGGTGCCAGGAACACAAGAACTGGACGCATCAGCAATGGGGTCGAGTTCTCTTTACGGATGAGAGCCGATTTAGTCTGACAAGCGATTCTGGACGTATACACATCTGGAGAGAGCAGGGAACACGCAATCACACCTCCAACATCATCGATAGGGACTGGTTTTGGAGGTGGCGGAGTTCTCGTTTGGGGTAGTATCATGCTTGGTAGCCGTACTGATCTCCACATCTTCCAAGGAGGTTCAGTCACTGGTGTCCGCTATTGTACATAGGTTCTCCAGCCTCACGTGCGTCTGATTAGAGAGGCTGTGGGTCCTGAGTTCCTCTTCATGGACGACAACGCTACACCTCATCGTACTGTGGCTGTCGCAGAGCTGTTGGAGAGTGAAGATATTCAACGCATGGATTGGCCGGCAAGGTCCCCGGTCCTAAATCCAATCGAACACGTGTGTGACCTTCTCGGGAGACGCTTGGCAACACGTCACCAGCTGCCAGCAACGATTCCGCAGCTGCGATTGGCGCTACAAGAGGAATGGGCCGCGATGCCTCAACAGCTCCTTGACAACTTCGTCCTCAGCATGGACAGACGTTGTAAATCCTGGTCAGGGGTGATCATATCCCCTACTAAAGTCTGGATTTTTCTTGGCAGCCGCCTGTCACATGGACGTTTCTGTCTTCTATCCAGTTGTGCTCGAAGCTATACCTTTTCAATAAAGTGCCTTTGTATTCCTTCCAAACAGGAATCCTGTTTGGAAGGAATACAAAGGCACTTTGTATTCCTTCCAAACAGGATTCCTGTTTGGAAGGAATACAATTCGCAACCGTCCAAACAGGAATCCTTTGGATTCCTTGTTTGGACGGTTTTGCTCACTTGTCCCATATTCTTACATCTTGGGGATCTTATGGTATGTATGATTTGAGTCGATGTGGAGCATTTCTGCACGACGTTACATTCGAAAAACCGTCTCGTCCTTAATTTTTGCACGCCAGTGTGTTTTACAGTAGATTGCATACGGAACGCAATCCACGAACCAAGACGGAGAAAGTCTAAAAAGCAAATTATATTATTCAGTCTGATGAAGCAGGGGCAGTTCGCACGTTGGTCTATTAAGTAGACCACGAAATCGACTAAAAAATTTTGATTAATCAGTTAAAATTTTTAATCGATTCACATCCCAGACAGGGCACGGTATACGCAATCTTAAATGTTAAAAGTAAACAATGCTCCCGTCACAGTATGAAATATTTATTTCCTAACTTACTTCAGACATAACTCAATTTTGACATGATGTTTTAGATAGTTAATCAAGTACGGCATCAGTTGTAATCGTGATATCTCTATGTATATTTAATACAGCTAATTCATTTAATCAATTTCCACTGATTGTGTTTCGAAGTACGTAGGTTTGAGAATGGTCGTTCATTTACTGCGGTATTTACTGGAAATGCTGCAAATATTTGTAAAAGTTTTCTTACTGTCGGAAATACATTTTCATCGCATATGAGAAATGCGTCGTGACCATTTCTCGGAATGCTTTCAATACTGAGAATACGCCGCCACTAAAGATTTAGTTCTCCGATAGCTTCCTACAATCAAGAATACGTCCGTAATTTTCGATAAGTTTTTGGACGCTATATTTTTGCTTTGTGCTAAAACCTGTCTTATTTGGGAAAAGGTGCGTAAAACTTCGCAAAATCGGTTTGTGCTTGAGTATAGTCGCCGTGAATTTGGTTTGTGACAGTCAGTGCTTGGGCGCTACCGTTGATCGTCGCCATTCATGCGATCTTGTAGTGGATCTCCTCCTATCTCGGTATTCCACCCATTAAAAAACGTCAAACTATATTCTTTTTTAATATTTTTCAATTTAGGGCAAACTGAGCTGCGTTAGTGAAAGTTTGTGTGAACTTTGCATTTCTACCAAACAGTAGAACTTTCTGAACTGTAAACTTCATTTTTTTATATAAAGACATTTATTTTTTTGAAATAAAAACGCCGAGCCGTAGACCAAGGGGAAGGGGGAACCAACTAACCATTATATGGATACGCCACTGGACAGTTCGGCTAAGAACTTATACAGAATCCATGCGTTGCGACATTTATTATATAGAGCTCAAAGTAAGCACTTCCTAATAAGAAATTATTATTCATTGTTTTCCACCTTTTGTTTACTCCATCGGTATGATTGGGGGATTTTCGTAAAGAAGCTGTTGTTTCACTTCTAGGCGTTTTAACTATCGGCCTTCAGACACTCAATAACGGTTTCAGGAGAGGCGGATTTCTGAGAATCGGCATAACACTCTTGGGAAGCTATCCAGAATCTACAACAAAACGCACACCGTGATTGTTTTGGGCCGCGTGGACTCTTCATTAAATGATCATGATCATATGTAAAGGATTTTAGGGAGGGAGTGTCTGACCCCAGGTCTTAAACAACCCTTAAAAATAGGAAGCTAGGAGATTTGGGCTAGAGTGTCCAATAGAAAAGTGACACGGAAGCGAAGTAGAAAGGGGGAGGAAGACGCCCTTATTTATTACCGGGGGGGGTTCCCGGAGTCCGACGGCTTAACGTGCCCATCCGACGCACGGCGGATATTTAGCGGATGGAGCGTTCGTACCTGCCTGGGATCGAACCTGAGGTCCCTTCCGTGGCAGTTACGAACGTTGCCCATTAGGCCACCCACGGCCCCGGAGACGTCAGTAGTTAATCAGATGTATGTATATACAAAGTAATTATAATTATTTAATACAATTTTTCTGAGCAGTGGCCTAGCATCATCGGGACAACTGGTGATATCACAAATTACACAAAATGCAGAGGCTGAGTATAGCGGCCTGGCACCATCGGGGCAACTTACAAAATTACGCCAGTTTTTCTGATGAAGTTGGGCTATAGTCCAGTCAACGAAGGCTGAAAATGGGCAAATATAAAAAATAAATATGAAAGTTTTGAAACTTGGCACACTTGTTTATAGGTATCGAGTGAAGATTATATCAAAAGTCCTGACGAATCAGAATTGGGAAAGAAACAGGGAGTGAAAGAAAGCAAAACAGATAGAAGAAGAAGAAGAGTGCAAAATGTGAGAGAACGAAATAGAGAGGAAAATGAAGGGGGAGAGAAAGTGGGAGAGAAACAGGGAGCGAATGGGAGCAAAAAGAAGATATAAAGAGCAGTAAGAGACCAAAAAAGAGAGAGAAAAAGAGGAGAAAATGGAGTGAGACAGGAGGAATGGGAACGGAACGGACAGGAGATAAAGGCAATAGAAAGAAATCGAAAAAGCAAAAGAGTGCGAAAAGTGAGACAAATAGCAAAAGCGAGGTGTCGTGTATGATATGATGTCATTACAACTGACAAAATAAATTTTCAATGAAAATGTTCCACTATTTTCAAATCAAAGGGAATTTTATCATGTATCTAAAAATTCCCACCAACTGTTTTTTTTTTTTTCTGTAGTCACACGTAGTCTACGTGGTAAAATCACAATCTAATCTGCACTTGTACGCAGTTTTTTCGTTTATTGGATCCTACCCACAAAATTAGTGTTCCCATACAAAGTCCACGAATAAATTTCATTGAAATCGCATCATGTGTATTGGCGAATTTTACAAGCTCAATATGTCCGGAACCTTAAGATGTATATTTATTTACATTAGCCGAATCGAGTGACGAATCCAGTTCTCAGTTCCCACAAATACTTCGAAACCATGCACAATCAGAAAAGGAACTTTCATGAAACTATCGGTATGCCTTTTCAAACATGCAGCATTTTGTTGCGAGAATTAACATGTTTTCTGGATTGGATGCAAGCCCCCAGTAAAGCATCCACAGCGCTATCCATGTCTCAGGTAACACGTTTATGCAACACATAGCAACCGAAAAAATTGCTATTCGGTCACAGCTGGGGATCCGAATCCCAGATCTCTCGATATTCAACCCAGTGCGTTAGCATTACACCACGGTGGTGTAAAGCTAACGCGCTGGGCTGGATATCGAGAGATCTGGGATTCGGATCCCCAGCTGTGACCGAATAGCAATTTTTCGGTTGCTATGTGTTGCTTAAACGTGTTTGGAGGATTTTCACTTTGGATCTCGCCCTTTGGATTTAACTGCTATAAAAATATATATCCAGTGCCGTTAATGCCCACCAGATGGAGACGTCTCAGTAACTGAGCCCATCTTACGGATTTATGATGTCAGAAGCTGACAGAAAAACACACATAGCGCCGTGGATTGTTGGCCACCGTGGTGTAAGGCAAACGCGCTCGGCTGGATATCGAGAGATCTGGGATTCGGATCCCCAGGGGTGGCAGAATAACAAAAATATTTTCGGTTGCTATGTGTTGCTTAAACGTGGAAAGAACGATGTCTTTGTTTATTCAAATTAAGTGATAAATCATATCCGGCTGTCTGCCTTTACTGATAACGGAATTACAACAGAATTCATCTGATGTTAAAGCACGTCGTAGCATCAAGAGTGGGTAATGGATGGGACGCATGAGTTGAAAACGGTAGTTATCAGGGTCGTATCCATTGCCAAATATCTCGTTGTGGTTTGGAAGCTACGTTACGCCACTGATCCGAGCTAACAGACATCTCGTTATGAGTTTTCGTATACTTCTTGTAGCTCTAATTCTCTCATTATTTGCTTTCAGAGTTTCCTAGATATCATGCTATATATCATAGTATTTTCATTTCTTCTGAGTGAAGGCAGTTTGAATTAAACCCAGCCGGGCAATCAATCACGCAACTACACAAACGGCCACTGAATTAAAAACTTTCAACGTCACTTGTGCAGCATATATGCAAAATAAGTGGTCACATGCTTCACCACGTGATCTAGGCAACTATTTAAGACTGCTGCTCGTCAGTAGTGCTGATCACAATGGGAAAAACAGAGGATCTTCAGGACTTCGATAAAGGGCTTATTGTGAGTACCCGTCTGGCAGGAGCGACGATTTTGAAAACAGACTGGTTTCTCAAAAGGTGAGATATCCCGTTTCTTTAATCAGTGAAAAAATAACCCGCATTGCTTATTTACGTAAGAGGAAAAACTGCGGTGCAACCATCTGTCAGGAACTAGATCGCCGTCGTCTGATAAGGCTTGTACGGAGAAACATGATTTCCTGTGAGCCGCAATTGACCCAAGCATAAAATGAAGGCTCTTCCAGACCCATATCTCAGCGAACTATAAGTAGCATGCATTCCTACACCTTGTGGAATCTACTGAAGTAGCGAATTGAAGATCTTCGGTATTGGCAATCGCATGCCTATACCGAGACCATTGATTTCTGCGAAGAAGCGGAAAGTTCTTCTACAGTGTTCTCAGGACTGGACACTGGAAGACTGAAAAAAAAAAAAAAAAGTCATGTGGTCCGACGTGTCGCGGTATACCTTGTTCTATACTGAAGAGTTCTGAGGGAGCCCCGAGAAGCAATGGATCCAACTTGCCTTGTAAACACAACTCAAAGTTTTGGAGGTGGTGTCTTGGTGTGGGGCATGTTCTTCTGGCAAGAAACGGGTTCCCTTATATTCCTGGAAAGTCGGGTGTCCTCTCATGATTATCTACACATTGTTGTTGATCAAGTTCACCCTGCAATGTTGCCTTTTTATCTAGAAGACGACGGCTGTTTCACGGGCGACAATGCTTACTGTCCATCGCGCACAAGATGGGTTTGGCAATGTTTCAGCGAGCATGCCAGCGAACTTCACCAACTTCGCTGGCCACCACAAAGCCCGGATCTGAACTCCATTGAGAAACATAGGACATATTAGAAAAACAGATCCGGGAGCAAATTCCTCTTCTGTCAAATCTGAGCCAGTTAAAGGACTGTCTGGTTAATGCCTAGTTTGTTGCAGACGTAGATGCACTCCAAAACCTTTCTATATGCCAAACCGCATACGTGCTGTAATTCGGGCTAAAGTAAGTCCAGCCAGGTATTAAATTAAATTTTCTAATTCAATGGCCGGTATGTGTACAGAGAAGCTGGATGCAAAATGAATGGTGCGCGCTCATGCAGTTGTGAATGGAAAATCAGGATAAAAATTGATCCTATGATCCTTTGCACTACTTGCTCACTACATATCATTAATTATTATTTAAATAAAAAAGATTAGTTCGCATTTTGATGTCTGCATATGAATGGCGCAGCAATTCTTAAGGACGCATTTTGATCTGAAGACTTTTAAATACCGTACTTTTGTTTAGAGATAAAAAAATAATCGTAAAAGCATTTCGCATCAATGTTCTATTTTTTCAAATCTGGAACAACTGAAAAATAATTATCAAACCGTTTCCATTTGAATAAATCAAACCTCTCAATTTCTTATTTTGTTGAAGAACTGATTCACATTTGCCTTCATATGTATATCTCATTAAACAGCTGGTGTTTGTGCCGTCTGAATTCGTTTCACTAGGTCATTATTTATGTCTATTCTATAATAACAGAGAAACATGTCTGTCATTATATAATAGTATATAACGAGTATATCATCATCATCATCATCATCATCATTTTCAACCATTATCAATCCACTGCTGGACGAAGGTCTCCCCAAGTTTCCTCCACAACGGTCTGTCTTGTGCCAGTCTCCTCCATGTCACTCCCGCATATTTTCAAATTTCATCTCCCCATCTCCCATGTGGTCTTCTTCTGGGTCTTTTCCTGTCCCTTGGAATCCAATCTAAAATTTCGCCTGTCCATCGATGGTCTGTCCTTCTGGCAGTATGTCCAGCCCATTGCCATTTCAGGGATTTAACTCTGATCATGATGTCTTCCACTCTCGTCATTTTTCGGATCCACGAGTTCCTCTTCTTATCTCTCCTGGTTACACCAAGCATGCACCTCTCCATGCTTTTTTGAGTTGTCTGCAGCCTTTGTATGTTTCTTTCAGTTAAGGTCCACGTCTCTGCACCATACGTAAGCACTGGAAGGATGCATTGATCAAACACGAGTATATACTAATGAATATATATGTCTGTTACTATACAATAGTCTATTATGTTACTTTTCTTATCATATTGGCGTGTCCGAAAATAAACAACGGCGTTTTGTGATACAACAGTTTCACTTACCCAAAACCTCGGAAGAATCCAAATTCAAGAGCGAGTGTGGTGACAACCTGAAAAGTGAATGGCAATTCGTTTGATTCGTGAATGATTGTTTTGCGTGAATGATGAATGAAATTCCAAGAAGGAATGATTTATGCTATCACTAGTAAACACGAGATACATGCAACGAATGATTTACTCTGTGAGCTC
The DNA here is from genome assembly GCA_039090855.1 of Macrothele yani. Classification (NCBI taxonomy): domain Eukaryota; kingdom Metazoa; phylum Arthropoda; class Arachnida; order Araneae; family Macrothelidae; genus Macrothele; species Macrothele yani. The sequence continues at coordinate 142,919,680 of CM077008.1, read as the reverse complement.
AGTGACCACGTAGAAATTGAATGGTCATTTACTCGAATAATCATTCGTGAGTGATTCTTTTGAGTGAATGATGAATGAAATCCCAAGAAGGAATGATTTATACTATCACTAGTAAACACGAGATACATGCAACGAATGATTTACTCTGTGAGCTCAGTGACCACGTGGAAATTGAATGGTCATTTACTCGAATAATCATTCGTGAGTGATTCTTTTGAGTGAATGATGAATGAACTCCCAAGAAGGAATGATTTATGCTATCACTAGTAAACACGAGATACATGCAACGAATGATTTACTCTGTGAGCTCAGTGACCAAGTAGAAATTGAATGGTCATTTACTCGAATAATCATTCGTGAATGATTCTTTTGAGTGAATGATGAATGAAATCCCAAGAAGGAATGATTTATGCTATCACTAGTAAACACGAGATACATGCAACGAATGATTTACTCTGTGAGCTCAGTGACCACGTGGAAATTGAATGGTCATTTACTCGAACAATCATTCGTGAGTGATTCTTTTGAGTGAATGATGAATGAAATCCCAAGAAGGAATGATTTATGCTATCACTAGTAAACACGAGATACATGCAACGAATGATTTACTCTGTGAGCTCAGTGACCAAGTAGAAATTGAATGGTCATTTACTCGAATAATCATTCGTGAGTGATTCTTTTGAGTGAATGATGAATGAAATCCCAAGAAGGAATGATTTATGCTATCACTAGTAAACACGAGATACATGCAACGAATGATTTACTCTGTGAGCTCAGTGACCACGTAGAAATTGAATGGTCATTTACTCGAATAATCATTCGTGAGTGATTCTTTTGAGTGAATGATGAATGAACTCCCAAGAAGGAATGATTTATGCTATCACTAGTAAACACGAGATACATGCAACGAATGATTTACTCTGTGAGCTCAGTGACCACGTAGAAATTGAATGGTCATTTACTCGAATAATCATTCGTGAGTGATTCTTTTGAGTGAAGGATGAATGAACTCCCAAGAAGGAATGATTTATGCCATCACTAGTAAAAACGAGATCCTTACAACGAATGATTTATTCCTGAGCTTAGTGACCACGTGGAAATTGAATGGTCATTCATGCGAATGATCATTCGTGAATAACTGTTTTGTGGGAATAATGAATGAAGTCCTAAGAAGGAATGATTTATGTCATCACTATTCTACAGATCTGCCATATCACCGGAAAATTCGGGAATTTCGAGGTTAAATAGTAATAATAATAATAATAATAATAATAATAATAATAATAATAATAATAATAATAATAATAATACAGGATTTGTACCTAAGACCATTTACAGCTCTATAGAGACACTAGACCTTCAACCTAACACCTACATGGAACTACAGAAGGCAGCTATCCTGAACACTTGTAGGATAGTAAGGAAGTTCCTAGACAACTGAGAGAAAGAAATACCACCTCCCAGACTTAGTACGTCGTATCCGTCCCTGAAGGAAGAGAAGAAAGCCCTCAGGAAGTGGTGGAATCTCTTTATAATTTTTATAATAATAATATTAATAATAATAATACCTAAGATACGAAGTCAAGGAAATGTGGCATATGGAGTACGGAGAATATCATCACTGTCCCCGTAGTAATATCAGCCATAGGAGTTGTACCTAAGACCATTCATAGCTCTACGCAGACATTAAATCTTCAACCTAATACATGCATTGAACTACAGAAGGCAGCTACCCTGAACACTTGTAAGATAGTAAGGAAGTTCCTCGACAACTAAAGAACTGTATATACCACTTCTCAGAATTGGAACATCGTACTCGTCCCGAAAGGGAGAAAATCCCCCAGAAAGGGGTGGCATCTTCAATAATAATAATAATAATAATAATAGTTGTTCATAAGAGCTGTGCTTAAGGAATCTTAAAAAGAGAAAATCCACGTAAAACACACATTTATCATTACTCTTTTAAAACATTTTAAAAAACAAAGCAACGTTACTATCCTAAATCGGTTTTCTGTGTATCACAGATTGTGTCCTTAAATTAGATTTAAAGTGAGGAGCATACGGTGAAGTCTCTGTGTGAAAGAATTTAATACACGTGAAGGCATGGCTGGCTTTTCTTTTTATTATTATTAATTACGACGCTGCATCAGCTGAGTGTTCTCTTTGGTAGGCGAACGTGTGGTTTGCTCGTTGTTTAGATTTGGAGTTTTTAGTTGTGTAATATCCTATCAACAGCAATGCGAACCCGTGGGTATATAAGGCTGCTGTTAATAAAGTCTCCAAGCAATGTATGCTCGAACGCATGGAGAAAGGGAAGCTCGAACTCCGAAATCAAACATCGAGTACATAATCATAGTTTTTACGTGTCGAGGTTCCAGAGCTCTAAGACTTGACATGAGCGCGGGTCAGGGTCATCGACACAGCCCATTGACTCCGAAGTTCCTGAAAGTGAATTTGTTTTTCCTTCTGTAGCTAGTCCTCTATCTGGAGGGAGATTCTGGCATGCCCTCGTTCAGAGTAATACACGGTTCTCTCGCATATTCTGATAAATCCTTATCTGCAAGCGCGGCAGGTTTATTGGGGTGCATACTCCGACCAAAGTCTGGCTGTCCAGTCGCCGGCTGTCAACAATGGGCAAGGCAAACAAAGTCTTCGCAGCGCAGCTTAAACTACGGTTAGGATTCGTACTACACCATTTCTTCTATACACTCACGCAATCTTACCTTTCGAAGTCGCGTTTGCTTAGGGGCCACAAAGCAGTTTTCTTGCATTTTTTCACGTCCGGAAGTTTTGTTAGGGAGCTCAGAGCCCATTTAAGAGGGGAGCTAAGGGGGCTGCAGTCCCAGGCCCCGCATTTTCAAGGGGCCCCAGAATTATGCAGAATGCTTGAATAATTGACAATATATTTTTTTGCAGATAGCACAGCAAAAGACTGTAAGAAACTGTCTTGTGAAAAAAATTTCCATTTCTTTCCCCATTTTTTTTGGAGGAGTCCACAAAAAATAGAGTCGCCAGTCTATCCTCAAATCTTTCAAAGGAATTACAGATGTTTTTTGTACACATCTGTTATTGGGGGAAATTTTCATACATTAAGAATTCGTTTGAATCATGATATTTGGATCATATTATTTTGCCCACTACTTCGACATAATTTCAGCACGCTGAACCCAGGGGGGGGGGGGATTAAAGCAAAATGAACTGGTATAAATTTTTTTCAACCATGCATTTTTACATTTGCTTGCGACCGCTGATTCGTCCATGAATCATGGTATACACACTTCAATATGGCAGGGATATTTTTATGTTTTCCTCATCATATTTTGTAAATGTTTTCTTCTGGGTATTTTTATTCATCCACCCGTAGTGAAATCTTAGATGTGCCACTAATACTGGGGCCCCAAAATAATGTCCATCCCCCTGCATCCTTAAATGTGCTCTGTTGGAGCTTTTTAGAACCAGTAGGAGATTTTAAAGTTCTGGGGCCCTAGGTCAGACTTGTTTGAAGGCCCCTTCCTCCCCACCGAAATATATTTAACTTAAGTTCATCACAGATTACATATGCTTTTTACAAATATTTTTACGTAACCTTTATTAAAATTGCATATGAATGCGTTTTATCATGACAAAACCACTGACAGGAAGAGAAAATTGTGCAATATTTTTTCTTGTACTCAAGTAAAATACTAATGAATCAGCTACAAACTACAATTATTCAAACTGTAGAAAAAGAAGCAAATTTAATTTTAAAAGCCTGACTGCATAAAAGTTTTAATGATTACCTTAAACTATTATTACCAATATAAAAAAAAATAATATCTCTGTAAATTGCTACGTAACACGGCGTAGATGACGTACTACTGCTGTGACGTATGAGCCAAATCGGCAAAGTTGCAGCGATAAGCCTTGCCGGCGCAGTTCGGTTGGGAGAAGAGCCACCTCCGGAGTAGGAAGACGTGGTTTCGAATTCCACCACAGGCAAAAAGTGTTTACGTGTCTTCAACGATATCTTTAAAATCAAGTTCTTTTACAAGTTCAGCATTTGGGACAAAATTAGCCAAACTGGAAAATCTCAAATCTGTGAATGAGTTCCTAAAACACTTAAAGACTTTTCACAAGATACATTAGCAGTCTTAATGCTCAGGAAAATTTTTAACGCAATGTCCAGGTTAGAAAGAAGTGAAATTAATTGCTTCTCACAAAGTGCTTTCAGGAATTCTCGCTGCCCCCACAGTATGATGGCCTTAAACCACGGCCTAGGTTGGTCTATTTGTAAATCCGCCCTTGCTCAGAACTTCACATAGAAATTTTAAATCCGATTGACTCTAATGTAACACTCTAAAGAAGTAAATATTCGGTATTTAACCACATGACGCTTAGAAGCTAATACATCTTGTTAAATTTGTGACTACTTATGTCCCAGATTTCCTTACATTTTGCTGAAAAACAGCGTTAGAGTCGTTTTTATTCAATAGTAGATTCTTTTGTCACCATCTTACAGTCAGTATTGAAGAGAAATTTACAACGGTCACTAAGGGCACATCCGCATAGCGAAACCTTGAGGCGATTCCTAGAGCAATGGAGCCTTGTCCGTTGGAGGAGTTCTTTCAAAAAAGAAGCTAATAGTACTAACAATCTTCTAATTATCCTAGGCTAAAGCACGAAAGGAAAGTGAAAGGAACCCAGACTTCGTCATGTTTTTCAAACCTTTACGGCGTCATTAGCTGTTTCCCTCAAAGCAAAGGAAAAGGGGAAAAGTCAGAAGAAAATACGAAGCCCGATTAAAAAGTTCCGAGACTAGGCCAATATAGAACAAAGTACTTATGTTACTTAAGGCTGACTATGATCTCCCTCAAAGTAGTCTCCGTAGGCAGCGATACACCGGTGCAGCGTTTTTGCCACTGTTGGAACGCTCCCAGGAAGTCCTGCTGGCGAATTGTGTCAAGCACCGTCTGCGATTCGCGTTGGATCTCGTCCACGGTTTCAAAACGGCGACTCTTGAACTTCAGCTTCATCTTCGGGAACAGAAAGAAGTCGCAGGGGGGGGGGCAAATACGGCAAAGTAAGGCGCGTGAGGAAGGGTAATGATGCTATTGCGCCTGCAAAAATGGCGTGTTGCTAACACTCTGTGAGCTGCTGCATTGTTGTGATGGAGCAGGAAATCGCCCCTGCGCCACATTTCAGGTCGTTTGCGGAAAATGTCCTCCCAAAGACGCCGCAGAATATCTCAGCAAAAAAAGGGCGGGGACGGTCTGGCTCTTTAAAACGAATTCACGGTGCACAACCCCACGAATGTCGAAGAACACGATTAGCTTGCTTTTGGTTGCGTTCCGGACCTTTCGGGCCTTCTTCGGTCGTGGAGATGCCGGGCTCTTCCACTGTGACGTCTGTTGTTTGGTCTCCGGGTCGTAACCGTTGACCCAAGTCTCGTCCCCTGTGATGCTCCTCGACAGGAACATTTCATGTGCCTCCGCTCCCGATTTGCCGAGTTTGACGTAGAATTTGATGTTCGCTCGCTGCTCTAGTTTGCAGTCCGTACCGAAATCGCAGCTGTGTTCTGCACGTGGTCACCAAATATCGGGTAGCACAGCTCCCCATGTTCACAGAACGACGCCAATCGGCACAATGACTCATGAAGGTCACTGTCATCGACCGCTGCTCGCGCACCCGCGTACTGTCTTGGGAAGGGAAGAGCATTGCGCGTGTTGCAGTGGCTCATGAGAAGCGTCAGTTTAAAAAAATGGCAACCCAGGTTATTTTTGGGTTTCGAGCCTTCAGCTATAAAAAATAGGAAAGTACATGAATTCAAAAGTATAGATTCCCGGGTACCGGCCCCCGGTAATAAATAAGGGCGTCTTCCTCCCCCTTTCTACTTCGCTTTTGTGTCACTTTCCTATCGGGCACTGTAGCCCAAATCTCTTAGGTTCCTATTTCTAAGGGTTGTTTAAGACCTGGGGTCAGACACTCCCTTCTTAAAATCCTCTACATATGATCATCAATCCAAAAGTTTTTTTTTGTTTTTTTGTTTGGAGGTTTAACGACCACCGTGAGCAACTCAATGGGCTATAAGCAGTCGCCCGTCCCTAATTTAGGGTCACTGGTTCCAGGGAAGGGAGAGAGCCAGTGCCATAAGACAAACACAACATCCATGCCTCGCCGGGATTCGAACCCGGACCCCGTTCGGACGAGTGATCAGAGGCCATCGCTTAGACCACTGCGCCATCGGGGCGGCCAATCCAAAAGTATCTGTGATGGAAAATATGATTGCAATCTTGAGAAGAGAAGAGCATTTCGAAGAAGAGTACGGTAACTCACATTTCGATTCAAAATAAAAATAAAGAAATTCACTCCTTTCTTGCGGACCGGCGGTTGGGAAACACTGGTTTAGACTACTGCACCACGGAGTAGGTTATATACACTGCTGGCCATTAAAATAGCAACACCAAAAAGGGCAAAAGATAAGATAGCCAAACTTAGTTTATTTATACCAAGGATGAAGTCCTTAAAATTTGAGGTAATTCGGATGCATAGATCTGACAAAAATCAGTAAGAAGAGTGGCCACCATGGGCATGAATAACCGCTGCCAGACGGCTCGGCATAGAGTCGAAGAGACTCTGGATGTCACCTTGGGGTATTGCATTCCACGAGGCTTCAATTCTGTGCCAGAGTTCGTCTACTGTAGTCGCCGGTGGTTGTTGTCGGGCCACTCGCTCCACGACCAGGGACCAGACGTTTTCAATAGGCGAAAGATCTGGTGATCGCGCCGGCCAAGGGAATAGTGGAACATGCTGGGCATCAAGGAAATGTCGGAAGTTTCCTGAGACGTGCGGTCGCGCATTGTCCTGTTGGTAGGTGCCCCCCCCGGAGGCCCTATACATATGGAACAAAAACAGGCTCTAACACCTCGGAGATGTAACGCTGGCTGTTCAAATTTCCGGCTATGTGTACTAGACGCGTGCGGGATGCATATACAATGGCACCCCAACCATTACTCTAGGTGCTGGGCCGGTATGACGCTGCAAAATGCAAGACTCCAGGAGCCGGTCACCACTGTGGCGCCAGACACGGATACGGCCATCATGGTGCTGGATGCAAAAGCGGGATTCGTCTGAAAAGACGATGTCATGCCATTCCTGCGTCCATCTGCGTCGTTCAGTGCACTATTGGTGCCTCAGACGCCTGTGCTGTAGAGTTAAAGGTAGGCGCAGCAATGGGCGCCGTGCAAACAGTCCGTGCCGCTGCAAACGACGTCAGACCGTACGTCCGGATACTTCTTGTTGTGCCACAGACCCTAATTCGTGAGCTAGGGTCCGTGATGTGCTGGTTCGATCCCTAAGGGTCATGCGCACAACATGTCTGTCCTCTCGGGCGTCGGTGTGTCGGGGCCGTTGTGATCCTTCCCGTCGCTCCGTCGTACCCTCCTGGACCCATCGATTCCAAATTCGCATCACAGTGGTCGGATTTCGCCCAACGCGAACACCGGTTTCGCGCCACGTTAATCCGCAATCTCGGTACGCTACGATTCTGCCGCGATCGAATTCCGACAAGTGCTGGGAAGCGTTCTGTTTTCTTACACGAGGTATCTGAGACCTTCTGCCCGAAAAACACCGCGAGAAAACACAATTCTACTGCGAAAAACCAGTAGTATTTGTTATTTTCTTGTAGGACTTCCGTCCACAGTGAGTAGAGTTTAGGTCCCAGCCACCTACAGCGAGATCGCCTTTTGGGCAGGACACAGAAACGGAAGGAATGAAAGCAAGTCTAGCGACTTTGACAGAACAGTTTGTAGTGGGATTAGAGTACAGTAGATGGCGCCACCGTACAAGTACGATGTTGCACATAGAGGGGTGAGAGAATTTCAGGGAGGGCATAGGAAAGGATACCCATTTAACCAGTGGGTCCAGCCTGGGGGCCGTCACTTAACATGCTCGTCCGATGCACGGCGGATATTCAGCGATTGTTAGTAAATCACACCATTTGTGAAAGATCAGCCCAGGTTCAAACCTGAGGACCTTGCATCGATAGTCTGACTCGCTAACCACTAAGCCATCCGCGGCTCTGTGAAAAACCAGCTCTCTAATCTCTTCTCTTATACTGCTTCTAGGTGGCGTCACTGGCGCAAATGATTTGCATCTGAGCTTCGCTGCTAATCATTTGCTTGCAGTACGCATCATGCGAATTTCAGCTTCCTTCTTGGTGTTGCTATTTGAATGGTCAGCAGTGTAAATAAATTCGCGGGGCACCATAGGAACGTTTCCGGTAAGGCTCATTTTAAAAGCGATAACATGAACTTGGGAATACATGGAATAATTAATACGGACATAAAACAAGCTGTTCTTTCCATGTAACATAACTACAGAAATTTGAAAATTTAATCGTCTTGTGGAACGGGAATCTGACACACATGCGCTCGAGTATGCTAACCATTACCCCACCCAGGACTAGTGCAATTAATGTCTGACGTTTCTGATAATGCTTCAGTTGTTTGGATTTCATTGTTTTCTATGGTATACTCGAGCAGAAATCGGGAGATGCGGGTTCGATTCCAGGACTTTTCAAATTTCGGTAGTTATGTTACATGGAAAGAACAGCTTGATTTATGTCCATGAGAGCGTTTATTTCTTTTTAAATTCATCTGTATACAGTAAACCTTTTGTTTGTATCAATGGTAAAGAATTCACTTGTTTGTAAACGAGGATTAAAATTGGCGAGTTTCGTTCACAGATAATATAAACTGCTGAGGGCTCACACTGTATCAATACAAAAGCACATAAGAATGAGAGAGGTCAGAGGTCACCGTGTAATTCAACGACCTGTGGAGCCGATAGCTTTCACTGATCAGTTTCCAAGCCCTATGACATTTCCACTCATTTTTCCGAACACTCTTATGCGCAGCTCCCTTTGCTGCCTCTCCGCGGGACCCCGTAGCTATTTTCAGGAACTTCAGTCGTATTCCGCAGCGTCCCGCGGACAAGTAACCTTGAAGCATAATGACTAGGAACAACATTGCATGAAGCAATAAGTGGCTTTTAATTATTCATTAGCTTCTGTAGCAACGGGATAGCTACGCATCGCTACCATTTACCCCTACGGGATGACGTTCTCATCATTTGCCTTTCGTGGCCCACTTTCCCAAAAGACGATTCAATTTCCAGCAACATTTCTGTTCAGCTTATATTTGCATTTCCTCTGGAACCTCAGAGTAAGCATAGAACTTGATTCATCCGGGCTTTCCCCCGGGGATATGTAAATAGAGTACGATTATTTCTCTATGAAGCAAAACTTTCAACGGGCAACAATTCAACGCTTAACGCATGTTATCATACATTAGTTGGATATTCAGTTGTATTATAACCGACAACCGTTGCGTATATTTATTAGTCCACATATCAAAATGTCCATTGAGTGACTTCCATGGCAAAGCTGAGTATGAATTCCTGAAACCACCAAAATGCTTATTCCCTCTTTCAGCCATTATCTTCGCAATGCTTGATATCTAAGCTATTTATATCTTTGTCTACTTCAAACGTTGCAATCGCTCCGGTGGCCCAGAGGTCTGATCGTGGGCCCGGGTTCGAGTCTCAGATAAGATGTGGGTGCTTTGCTTTCTTACGGCACTAGCTCTTTCATTGTCCCGGGAACAATGGCCGCAAGGTAGGGACGGACGACTACTTATGGTCTCTTAGTGTTGTTTACGAGAATCCCTCGCAACAATATTTTTGGGGGACCCCACCCCTAAAAATATCGACCCTGCCTTGTGCATTGATCTTTATTATGTCCCTCACATATTGCAGGTATAAATTTTAGATTGAGTTACAACAGAAGGTGATTAAAAAATCAAGATGTTCCCGGAATCTTGAATTTTTTTTTTTCATACACACAAATCTGCCAACAATGTCGAGGTCAGAAAAAGGCATATGATACAGGGGTTTTCAAAAATAACGTAAACTCTTACCTTTTGTGGAGAACTTTTAATTGATAAGCTGAACCCATCTCGAGCTTTCAGAACAGAAACAATTCGACTTAGAACAGACATGCAAATACGATAATGGAATTCGGGACCATTCCTCCTGTAAAATATGCCCCAATGGTACTAGTGATGTTGGAGGTGGAAAGTGGGATTTGATCTTTGGATACACAAATGTTCAATAATATTCAGATATGCAGATGGTGGCGGCCATGGTAGCTGCTGCACTTCATCCTCATGCTCTACAAACCACAGCTTGACACGTTTCGCACAACGCACTATCTGCTTGAAACCAGAGACAGTTATTAAGAAACAATGCCTGAAACACTGGGAGCAGGTCGCTTCCAAAAATATATCCGTACGTTGACAGCGCAGTTTGTGAACTGTTAGCGTGCTGCTGTGGTTAAAGTGTATCGTGATTGGAGAAATGACACCATTGCGAATAAGCGACGTGCAAACTACGGATCACCACGTGACCTTGTTGTGAGAGGTGGACGTCGGCTTCGAAGGTGCGTGAGGGCCGATCGACAACGCTACAGTGGAGTAACTCACTGGCCGAATGAACCAGGGAGCTACCGGAAGTGTGTCTAAAACGACAGTTCAGCGAACCCTGCTGCGTAATGGGCTCCGATGCAGACGGATGGTCACTGCACCTATGCTAACGAAGGTGCATCGGCGGAAATGGCTTACATTTGCACAGCAGTAACGGAATCGGACCTCCGCCGATTGGCAAAGTATTGCCTTCTCCGATGAGTCACGTTTTCTGCTTCGTCGAACGGATGGACGTTGTCGTATAATTTCCTAAGCGTGGCGCCACCTTCCGGATACGTCAATTCTCAAAATTCCCATATTTGGGCCAGTGAAAATCACAACGCGATACATGAAGAGCCCCTTCATTCACAGAAAATTGGTGTGTGATGTGGAATGACCCGACACCGCATAATTGGGCCCATTTTCTTCTATGCAACCATCACAACAGCTGCATATATGGAAATCTTCAACACCCTTTGTAAATCAATTGAACGACGAAGAACTCTCCATTGGATATTACCAGCATGATGGAGCAACATCACACACCAGTATGGCCGAAATTCAGTCCTTTTTCGGGGACCGCGTCATTTCAAAGGGTCTATGGCCACCGCGCTCGCCCGATTTGACGCCTCCTGGTTACTTTTTTACCAGGATATCTAAAAGTTTTCCAAAAGAAACCGCGAACCATAGATACCTTGAAAGCAAACATCCCCGAAGAAATTCAGGCAGTGACGGCGGACGTACTGGCAAGGACTTTCCACAATATGGTGCTCCGGGTTCAATGCTGTCTGGACGCAAATGGTGGCCACTTCCAGCACATGTTGTGGTGTCATCACATTTTGCACGAAATGAGGTAAGCCCACTTCAACTTTCGTTGCAATATCTTCATTGGTGTTAATATTATAAAAGAAATGCCGGGTTCGGTAGCGAGTGGGATACCCTGTATTTAATCAAAACATCACCAAGATAACGCCTCATCAGTTCTGATGCCAATTACCGCTGTTCTGAAGGACAAAGATGATACAACACATGATTAGATAGTTAGTCTTGATAAATTTGACACTCAGTGTATTTATAATTCACCTGATGTGCTTATGATACTTCGAAATTGGAGGAAGATTGGGTGTGAGTTATTATACCTTTTAGCGAGAACATTGGTCACTTGGTAGCATGTGTTAAAGAAATAAGTACAGATAATTCGGAATTATGAGCTTAATACAAAGCCTGGGTGCTAGCTTAGTAACCAATAGAACGATGCGCACACCAAGTTTAAGGTGCATTTTTGGGTCAAATCTTTTTCCAGTATATTGTGAAATAAATGCTTTCGACGAAGAATAACTTAGTTGATTGCTTGATTTTCCAAACCAGATATTCCTGTTCCTGAAATTCACCTCATTCGGTGCTAATGGAGTTTTTTATTGCCTTCTCCTGTTGAGTTCCACGGCGATCTAGACATCCCTTTGCACTCACTACCGAGCTACGTGGTGCTTTCTTCGGGCCTAATGAATACGAAATCACGGCTAATGAATAATAAACCAACCAGGAAGCTTCCATCGCGGTTTGTAATTAACTGCGTTTGTTTGCTCAAGAAACGGAACGCGATGCTCCAACGGAATGCCACAATTCTCGACGGTACCGGTGTCTTCTTGTACGAGAACTGGATTTCCTATTACATGCAATGCAAAGATAAAATGATTTATTTAACTGATGATATTAATACTAAAAGACGCTGAAATATTGAATAAAATTTCAAAAATGACGCAACGATATTCCTATCTTACTTCTGCATACCTATTTATTATACATACCGATATGATCAGTGATGTAGAATCTTAAGCACGCGAGCCATTTTCGCGCTAACAAAAATGGCTTGCATGACTATAACCAAAAATTATCAAAACTGAACACCGAAGAGGTTACATAGATAGATGGTTAGATCGATAGATAGACAGATAGAGAGAGGCAGACATAGATAGATAGATAGATAGATAGACATAGATAGATAGATAGATAGATAGATAGATAGATAGATAGAGAGGCAGACATAGATAGATAGATAGAGAGAGGCAGACATAGATAGATAGATAGATAGATAGATAGATAGACATAGATAGATAGATAGATAGATAGATAGATAGATAGATAGATAGATAGATAGATAGATATTAGGCGCTTGAATTAATTCCCGCCTATTGCCCAATAGAGCGCATCGTGGTGCGCTGTGACCCGGGCCACACGTGACCTACCTTGCACACGCACGTACCGTCCGTAGTCTGGGCGAAGCAGTGTGTGACACGCGATCGTAGGGCACAGAACACAAATTTGTATCGCATTCACGATGTCGAGTTTCTTACCAAAAAAGGAGCATTTGCGTGAAGCATTACTCTTCTGCTTTCATCTCAAGAAATCTGCAGCGGAAAGTCATCGTTTGCTAGTGCAGGCCTATGGGGAACATATGCCCTATCGGAAACAATATGCAGAGAGTGGTTCCGAGGCTTCAAAGCCAACGAATGGGACGTGAAGGACAAAGAGCGCCCTGGGCAGCCGAAAAAGTTCGAAGATGGCGCATTGGAGGCCTTACTTTGGACGAGGATTCATGTCAGACGCTCCAAGAGTTGTCTGAAACACTACGGGTCAATGAGTCAACTATTAGTAGACGTTTGAAGGCAATGGGAATGATCCAGAAGCTCGGAAACTGGATCCCACATGACAAGGTTATTCTTCTCCACGACAACGCTAGACCTCATGTCGCCAAATCCGTGAAGCAACTCTTGGAGGCACTTGGCTGCGACTTTTTATCCCACCCGCCTTATTCCCTGGACATTGCTCCCTCGGACTTCCATTTGTTCCGGTCGCTACAACATGGCCTGTCAGAGCAGCACTTTCTTTCTGTCGCGGATATCCAAAAATGGCTCGATGAATGGCTCGCCTCGAAAGAACCTGCATTTTTCTACCGCGGAAATCCATTTGTTACCCCAACGGTGGGAAATGGTCGTAGCTGCCAACGGAACACTACTTTGAATAGACTATCCTTTACCGTTCTGTGTCAACACACAGGTGTTTGTGTGGCAAAAAACAGCGGGAATTAATTCAAGCACCTAATAGATAGATAGATGGATAGAGAAGAGAGAGAGAGAGAGAGAGAGAGAGAGAGAGAGAGAGAGAGAGAGAGAGAGAGAGAGAGAGAGAGAAACCCTGAGTATCTTAACCGTGAGGCCGTAAGGTGTTGGAATTTGAGAGTATTTACATGATACCCATAAAGTTTACCTGTGTTAAACTTTTGTAATTGCGAAGTTTTTGGTTACAGAAATCGTGTTAATATTAAACCGGAATGAATGAATTATGCTTCACACACAAGTAAGGGTTTCAATTTTAACGTTATGTTTTGTTTTGAAATCGCACTAACGTTCATGCATTTCAATTTAAAATAAAAATGGGAAGGAACCTTCAAAATAATTAAGAATTTTATAAATCCAGCGCTTTCTCACACATCGGCAGTAAGTTACCATGCAAAACTGGAAACATTTGCGAAGAAAAATGCGATTCGGCCAACACAAATTGTATTGCAATGACCTTGAAAATCATCAGCTTTTCCACACTTTGACGGGCGTCCCTCGCGGTTATAGGCTTCACGCGAATTGGTACTGCTCCATTAACAAGGGCATCCCCAGATATCTTATTCTAACCTCCTTGCTGAACACGCGAAAATGAAGAAATTTAAGTTACAACTGTGGAAGGACTTTTCGGAGTAGAAGCCTTCAGAATTGCAATTTTAAGTTTTTTATTAATAATAAGAACATCCTATCATGAATGGAACACGGGATTACATCATACAATACAAATTTTGAAGATGACAATCCGTTTTTTGGTGTAAATATGACAAGGTTGGCAAGTCAGATAATATCCGAAAACTCGAAATTTTCATCGTCCTGGAGCGGAAATCGAATCCGCGTTTCCCAGATAGCGCCCGGGTATGCTATGGTTATATTAAAATTAATTGGAAACTGGGGACTTCGTCTTGCTGGGTAATGTAATATCATATCGAGAGCTGCTGCTGAAAATGATTAAGTCTGTGTCGTACGCATTTTATGTTTTACCGAAATGAGGTATTTGACGTGATTTTGATAACTTTCAGCTACAAACTAATCGCATTACTAACAGTCGCCAGAACAAGAAAGATATATATTTGACCTTACTAAATGATATTTGGGTATTTTTGACCTAAACAAAAGTGCTTTTTTGTTTGTTTGTTTGCTTCTTACCAGTGCATGTATTTAAAAAAAAGCTAGGGATCTTTGCTGAAGTAGCAACGTTTACAGCCACTGGGTTTGCTTGAAAACTACCCATAGCAAAAAATTTGCTAAGCTGGACCCAACAAAACTGTTGTTAGTGCAGCAAGAACTGCTTACCACATGAGACAGAAGTCTTGCTAGACCCAGAAAATCTATTGTTAGGTCCCCCCGAACTACTTGCTACAGAAACTAGAAATCTTGCTAGGCCTAACAAAACTGTTGCTAAGGCAGTAAGAACTGCTTACCACATAAGACAGAAGACTTGATAGACCCAGAAAAAGCTATTGTTAGCGCAGTAAGAACTGCTTGGCACAGAAACTAGCCGAAATCTTACTAGACCTAACAAAACTGTTACTGGGTCAGCCCGAACTGCTTACTACAGAAACCAGAAATCTTGCTGCTGTTGAAAAATGGAATCCAGATGGTATGCATAGCATGGTTATGGCTATTTGCTGCGCCTATTTTCACTTTCGAAATTTTCTACTTCTGCATTTTTTTTATTGTTATAGCAAAGTATTTTATTTTTCAGTGTAAGAACATAACTGTGCTACGTAATACTGGGCATGGAGGAAGAAATTAAACCACAGTTTCCCTTGCAATGAAACATAAGTTTGACAGCGACGGGCATCGTATTCGTGTCCCCTCACTCCGGAGTAAGTCGCTCTCCCAACTGAGCTACGCGGACAGAATGTCTCGCTGCAGATTTGTCGTCTTGACACATGGTTTCGCCTCTGTAGTACGTCACATCATCTCCCACTTAATCTTTTTTTCTTTGAAGCGAAGTAGGAATTTTTCATTAATTCCGAACAATGTGTGAAACAAACATCACACATTTTTCGAAGAACTCAACGACCAGTGGATCCATTTTCCATAACCGGGTGCCTATGTGAAAGCACAAGTTCGGCCGTGCCCCCTCACTCCGAAGTAAGTTGCTTTACCAACTGAGCTATGCAGACAGAATGTCTCATTGCAGATTTGTCGTCTTGACACATATTTTCACCTCTGTAGTAGGTCACAAAGTGAGAACACTACTTCGTCATTTTAGCAACTCTTTAGCAGGGTAAAAAACAATGCATCAGAATTTAGCTTACTTCTTCAACAGACAAACAAACTGCTGTAGATTTTCTGTTGTATTGAGGAAATTATATGAAAGATCTGAAGTTTTCACAAAAGTTTCCAAATTCGTTGAAATCATTCCGACTGAGTCGTAACGGAACACTCAGTCGCTAATCGGAACACTTGATTCGCCAGTTGTTTAGAGAATGTCTTCCCCATAATTCGAGCGTGACATTCTTTCTAATTTTTTCTTTTGTTATTGGAGGTTTAACGACCACCGTGAGCAGCTCATTGAGCTATAGGCAGTCGCCCGTCGCTAATTTAGCGCCACCGGTTCCAGGGAAGGGTGAGAGCCAGTGCCGTAAGACAAACACAAGATCCATGCCTCACCGGAATTCGAACCTGGACCCATCTCAGACGAATGCTCAGAAGCCATCGCTTAGACCACTGCGACCACTTCTTCCTTTATCTTAGAGTGTTTTTCTTTTCTTTTTTGGCTGGATGCACACTGAATAGACATAAATTGATCTTGTGCTCAATCATCAGTACTGACACAGGTGCCATTAACCATCGACTGTTTCTATTTACACATGAAAAGATAGAATAAAAAATGAGATAATAACTTACAGTTATTATTTTCTTTTTTGTCCTTGCCAGAATCCAAACTTCCAACGCACACTCATCTTAATTGAACACAAAAGAAGATGAAACTTAAACAAAATAACGATGCCTTTGCAAACAGCGATGACTCGGTAACATTGTGTTATCAAGAGTCGGTAACAAGTCGTTAGATCAAAAAAGCCACATCTATTACCCATGATATGGGCTGTTATCTAGTTACTGACTTGACTGTCTGTCAGGAGTTTTTGAGAAGGTAATCTCGCTTGGGAGTGCAGATTTGACGTTAGGGTAAGAAGAAATGACCAGAAATAACATAAAGTAAATAAGAACAGGCAACTAAAATTCGAAGTTAAATTAGAGCATATACATCACAGGTGCGAATGGAATCTTCCGCTATCGGACCAACAGCGGTTTAGAAGAGTTGTTTGTCACGCAGAGTTGCACAAGGCTGCTTGCTGAGAAGAGCAGAAGGTTTGTGAGTGCGTGTACATGTATGAGGTCGTGCAGAAAACAATTAAAGTGGTGGGTAAGGCCATAGCTACCGGAATGGCAGAAAGGGCGGTTACCCTCCCAGAATGGTCCTTCCAGGGGCGTAAATTCATGCTCTAGGGAATGTAAAAAATAGAAATGTAACTAAAA
The DNA here is from genome assembly GCA_039090855.1 of Macrothele yani. Taxonomy (NCBI): domain Eukaryota; kingdom Metazoa; phylum Arthropoda; class Arachnida; order Araneae; family Macrothelidae; genus Macrothele; species Macrothele yani. The sequence goes on along the minus strand of CM077008.1, from coordinate 142,902,576 downwards.
AAAGAAAGTTACACCCTTTAGTAGAATTTTCCTTTTAAATACTTTAGTTAGTCTGATGCAGTATGCCATGCAGTCAGCCAGAGTACAGAGTAACATACACTATGAGGTGTGAACATCTCACATCCATGAAGGACATTTTCCAAAACAGTGAATGGAGGCATGGACAACAATATGCTGATGTGCCTAACCCTCATGACCTTTCCAAGCATGTCGTTGGGATGAAGAGATAATTAATCATTTGTGCTCTGTCGCAGAAAGTTCTCTGGGAGTTTAACTTTGAAAGGAATTTCTCCAATAGTTTTTTCCTATTGTTACGTTCATTATCCGATACTCATTCGCTCTGCGTTGGTTTGTATTTCGTTCTACATTTCTGTAGAGTGTTATGTTGTCGGCGTTCACATAGCATTTACATATTACCTGGTAAATTACAGCCTGTGGTTCTTGGGTATTTACCTAGTTTTTGCATTTTTAATAATATTATGTCCAAAACCTGAAGTGCGAGTTTTGAACGATCATAATACTTTTATATAATGGTGGTGTGTGAGGAAGTAAAGACCACATATTATTTGAGTGTAACTCGAAGGGGCGTAATTTTGAACTCGTAGGAGCGTAATTTTGAATTCGAAGGGGCGTAATTTTGAACTCGTAGGAGCGTAATTTTGAATTCGAAGGGGAGTAGTTTCAAACCCCGATAAGAAAAACTTGCTACGGTCCTGGTGGTGGGGGAGTATGCAGAGTCCTTTTCTACAGTTCTCTTATCTAAGACAAAAGAAGTGTATATGCATGAAACCTTTTAGAACCGTCCTAGGATGATAGAGGTATGAACAAGAAAGAATAAGAAGCCTTCCATATTACCCACTGATAGTGTTATTTTTATTGTCTCCCATTACATTGGCCAGAGCCTATTTTCTCGGATCTTCGAGAAGCGTGTCTCCTGTAAAAAAATGGGGAAACATGCAAGTCAGATTTCACAGGGGTGAACTAGAGCACTACGGTTCAAGCGAATCTCGAATCTTCATTATTGTGAAATCGCGCGTAATTAGCAACAAATCAACACCTACTCGATTTGTCTATTTATGACTTTAATAAGACTGGTAAAGAGCATTAATAAAGATTACAACTGAGGGTTTTGGTTTGTTCCCATTTTGTTATGCCCTTTAGCGCGGATTCGGTAATTACAATAATCCAATACCGACGGAAATTCAATCATGTTTTTAACCAGTGGGTTTGTCTGGACTTGAAATTTTCCGCTCAATGACATTTAACCGTATGGCAGTATTGTTGTAACAGCCAAAAAGATTTATTTGCCGTTATCACCAATAATTTTCTTGTAATGACTTCTGGAATTATGGGGAAACGATATGTAGTTCACGGAAGGAATTTACAAGCTGCTTTTCTTTTCTTTGTCTCTCTCTCTCTCTTTCTCTCTCTCCTTTCTTTTTTGATTCGTCAGAGGTTCCGCGATTTTTCTTACACGAAAGAGAAATGTTAAGGTCATTACCTACAGTGGCGAAATACTTCTTCAGTACTGAAGAACACTAACTCATGAGAAACACGTACGAGTAAGCGTAATTCAATTCGTTTTGGTGGATGTAACGAGGTTACGTAATGTCTTTAAACGCTTGGTTCCACGTAGTGTAAAACTATGTCGTCGAATCAAAAACTGCGGATATTAAAACCATAGATACTAAATCAGTGCCATTGTATATGTATCGTAATAATTTTAAAATGTGTGTGCATGTACGCGTATGACACAAATTTAGCAATGGGTATGTTCTTTTACTAAAGAATGTATGGCACCAATTAAGTAATGTATGTATAAATGTTATCACCAGAGTATTCGTTCATTACTCATTACCGCCGAATAGTCTCTCAAGATGCTTTGTAAAAAAATCTGTCTTTTAATTTTAATCCATCCACACACGTTGTTTTTCGGTTATGTTATTGTAATCTCTTGATGACTATATTATGCAATCTTAGTCCGTTGTTCTAGAAAGGTGTTTAGCCATTGCCAACCGAGAACCATCATTCCAACAATGCTGTTAATCTTTTTCTGATAAAAATACTTCTTTCCCTACCCTTTCCCCCAGTTATGCATTTCTGCATGATGCTCTTAGTAGACTGCATCTCCTGTCTACCTATCTTAGACACAATACGTGCCAAGACATTTCCCCACCTAAGGATTGTTAAGGTTTGCTTATAATCGAAATGTCTTTTCTGCCACATAACAATTCAGCAGTCAATGCGCTGCCACAATGTTTCTAGAACATGTTGATTTATACTTCGTGGACTCTATCTTAGGACTGTTAAAATCGGATGACATTAATAACAGCAAATGGATTCTTCGAGAAATTTAATCTTCTAAGATGTGCGGTCGACAATTTATTGCTTCTCATGTTTAACGCAAATGGGATAAACGCCTAGTGGCCTTTCCCCATTGAAATATTCATATATGAAGACTACTTATCTCAAAGAGCAATACCCAAAAGGCGACGTCAATCTTTCACATTTACTTTAATCTTGCTAATATATAATGTAAAGAAGAATTTAACAATTCACCTTTTAAAGTAATTATCATAGATCAAAACCGTTAGACAATGATGTGTATGTCTTGCTCTTTTCTGTCTACCGCAATGAGAAACTCAATACAAGGCAAGTCAAATAACTGACTTGATGTACGTCATAAGGTTGATGGAGCTTATTCATGTGACGTCATAAGTGGGTTGCTGAGAACCAACATGACTGCTGATTCAATATTATTGCTATTGGATTGTAAAAAAAAAATCTGAAAATCACGAGACTCTTTCAGTGATTCCTTTCGTGAAGTAACGAAATATATTTCTCATACAACCTTTTCCGTGAAATGACGAAAAGAAACCTGAATTTCATGGATTTTGCGTACGCGAGGAAAATTCTGAGTTTTCAAAAACATTTCCTAAATTCCTTTCTTAAATTGACGGTAAATTGTCGTTTTTAAGATGCGTTAATGGAATATACTGAATTTTCAAAAACCTTTCCACCATTCCTTTCGTATATTAACGAAAAAAACTGCGTTCTCACTTTTCCGTATCCATATGACGAAAACATTTCGATAATGGCGCCACCGTACAAGTACGATTTTGCTCATTAAGGGGTGAGAGAAATTAGAAGGGGCTAGGAAATGGACACCTTTATATGTAACCGGGAGGTCCTTACCGGGGGCCGTCATTTAATGTGCTCAACGGCGGATATTCAGTGATGTTAGCAAATCACACCACCTCCAGAAGATCAGTCCAGGCTTGAACCTTGGGACCCACCATCAGTAGTCTGGTTTGCTAACCACTAGGCCATCCGCTGATCACAGTGCGTTACGTGAGAATAATGGGCAGAGGTAGTGATTTGACGGACATTCAAAAAGGAATGATCATCGGCTACCGCGGCAAGAGTGGAAGCATCTCAGAAACATCAGATACTTCGTGCGTGGGCTATTCGCAAGGTTCTGCAGTAAGGGTGTACCAAGAATGGACCGCTGGCATACTGAGTACCTCCCGCTCCCGACGTCATAACTGTGGTCCCAAAGGCCATCGATCCCAGAGGAAAACGTCGCCTTCGTCAAATGGTAAAGGGCAATCGACGCGCAACAGTGCAGTAATTGATCACGCAAATGAACGCGTACGTGTGCCTGATAACAGTAGAGCGAACCCTGTTACGCATGGGTCTCCGGAGTCGACGCTGCGTCAAGGCGCCCATGTTAACCCAGATCCATCGGCAACGACGTCTGCAGTTCGCAGGGGACTACCGTCATTGGACAGTGGAAAAGTGGAAAAAGTTTGCCTTCTCCGACGAAGCGACGTGTCTACTCCACGGAAGTGACGGGCGGTGGCGGATATGATGTCAGACACACGAGAACCAACACCCGGACACGCTTGTAGGTCAAGTACAGTCAGGCGGTAGCAGTGCGCATGTCTGGGGGATATTTTCCTGGTATGACCTGGGACCGCTGGTACTACTGGATGGGTCCCTGAACACCAATGGCTACCTGTCCATCCTCGCTGACCACATGCATCCCTCCATGTTGGATGTTTACCCTAGTGGTGATGGTGTCTATCAACAGAACGATGCGCCGTTCCACCTCGCTAAAGGAGTGCGTGACTGGTTCCAGGAACACGACAGCGATGTCTCCGTTCTCCTTTGGCCGGCGAAATCGACCCACCTCAATCCCATAGAGCACTTGTGGGATTATTTAAATCGACAGGTTCGACGAGCCGACTCACGGGACCTCCGTGCTCTGTTGCAGGCCAAATGGGCACATATGCCTGGGGCAACTTTCCAGGGCCTCATTGCATCCATGCCCCACCGTCTCGCCACTGTCATCCGGGCCAAGGGCGCGGTTATTCCCATTATTAGGTAGGTGGTCATATTATTCTGATACGACTGTGTATAAGCCCATACAAATACGTATAATATTGAAACACCCTGGGGTTAAAAAAAAACAAAAAAACTTTACACTGCCGCTTGCTAAGTGATCTACTTAGAAATCAAATTAATGCGCAACATTAAGTAAAATAAAAATTATAGATATGTTTCGTACTTTGTGGAAAATAAAACTTAAGTCGCCACTTACGGATCCAAATATGGAAAATGTTTCCTCTTCCCACTTTTTGGGAAATTAAAATTCGAAGGAATACTACTGGGTTTTAACTTCCTTCGATTCTGAGTGTCATTATATTCAAAATCTTTCGCGTTAAAGTTGGCGGAACATATTCGGCAATGCACATTGGGATAAAATTCATAACGTTTCATTGTCCGCTGTCATTTAACAGCTCCGGCATTTTCAGAGGAAACTTATAAAAAGTTAATCCTTCCTGTATAAATTTTAAAGCTATCTTTGAATCAGTGTTTGGGTTCATCTTCTGCAATAGATGGCGCAAAAAATCACTTGGGCGTGGCTTTAATATCTTGAGTGACTGTCCCAGAAGTTGGGGTTAGCGAATCACTGCAGACCTCACCATATTCAGAATGGAAGCAGTCCCTCGTTGGCTCCACAATGAAAAGACAAAATGTGCGCTGTTACGTTTTAATCAATGACGTTATTTGGAGGTGGAGCTCAGTAAGTAGGCGGAGTTGTCATAACTCAAATTCAGGGGATCTCGGCTAATGTACACATTTAGAGCTACGGGTGGCCTAGTGGTCAGCGTTTGTGACTGCCATGGAGATAGGCTCAGGTTCGATCCTGATCAGGTACGAACGTACGAACCACTAAATGCCCGCCGTGCGTCGGATGGGCACGTTAAGCCGTCGGAGCTCGGGTATTGCCCCCCCCCACCGGTAATAAATAAGGGCGTCTTCCTCCTCCCTTCTACCTCGCTTCCGTGTCACTTTCCCATCGGGCACTCTAGCCCAAATCTCTTGTCTTATTACTGTATTAGCAATATGAATCGTTTTTATTTGTGCTCAAAATTTCAAACATTACAAAGTAATGATATTTCTTTTACCCTCATTCAAAGACAGTCTTAAGTAACAGAATTTGTTAGCACATGTTAGGCACGTCGTTAATAAACACATTATATGAAATATTGCGATTTTCGTGAATCCCTGGAACGTAACTCCTTCTTAAGCAATGAAGAAACGGATGTAAACGAACTAATGCTGGTCCGCAACCACGGAACATATTTTCCATGATGCAGTGCGAGGTGAGTAAGGTCCATTGTGAACTGTGTGTTACCTTAAACCTTTAAAGCTAAGAGAACTACAAATATATTTTGTTAGTTGTCTTCATGCGTTGCGGAAGCGGTGGGTTTGTGTTTTTCTTGTGCTCCAAGAGTAAGCTGCCGCCCCGGTTGCACAGTGGTCTAAGCGATGGCCTCTGATCATTCATCCAAAAGGGGTCCGGGTTCAAATCCCGTAAGGCATGGATGTTTGTGTTTGTGTTTCAGCACTGGCTCTCTCCCTTCCCCGGAACCAGTGCCCTAAATTTGGGACGGGCGACTGCTTATAGCCCATTGAGTTGCTCACGGTGGTCGTTAAACCTCCAGAAAAAAAAAAAAAAAAAGAGTAAGCGTTCTTATTATATATAAGCGTCCAGCATTATGTTCGGTAAGAGTAAGCGTCCAGCATTACGTTCGGTGGTTGCGGACCAACCCTGGCTAATGAGTCCATGAATGAAGTGTTTTGGATGTTAGATAATTTGAAGTATTTTTTGATGAAGTAACTTCACATGACGTGTTCTCCTAAGAAGTGTTTCTGGTGCAAAATGCCGGATGATCACATTCGCTCCTTACTTCGCGTCTGCTTACAAGGCTGTGCAATGGAACAACAACGTTCGATAATACAAGTTCACATTTTATCATTAATCTTTAATAAGCATGGCTCGTATATTATTTTTAAATTATGTTCATTATCATAATTTGTTTCTTTGCAGTTTATAATAAAAAAAAAATTCTATTTTGTTTCGGAAAAGAAGTTGTCGATTAACATTTGCCATTCGCTAATCAGAAGATTCATATTATCAGCAACAAAAACAAATTTCCGTTGCTTGGCGACTGTTGTCACATTTGATGCAAGGAAACGGTAACCTTCACTTCACGAGGCATGAATGACAAGCTTAAACATGTTTATGTGAATCATCATTGAAAGGCCGCACCATGGGGGAAAAAGAGAAAATAAAAACCAAAATAAAAGTCTTTGCTCCTGGGAAAGAAAGAACAAACAAATTCATGCAGTTCTTCGAAAAGGACCACATTCTTATTACATCTGTGTGTAGCGTAACATGACCCATTGATCAAATTATTGTAGTAACAGATGGATTCAAGATCTACTTAAGGAATATATAATCAGATAAAATTTATGTTTTAAAACACTTGAGTTTATCATGAGTTATTTCCCATATCTCTGCGTCACGTTTCAAAAAGATGAAAAATGAACAATAAATTTCGAAATTTAAATCAGTTATCTGCAGTGGCGTAACCATGTTTCAAAATCTGGGGGTGGGGGTCCGATAACACATACACATAATATATATATATATATATATATATATCTTCTATGATGAGATTAGATTGGATTCCAAGGGACAGGAAAAGACCCAGAAGAAGACCACATGGGAGATGGGTGGATGAAATTCGAAAGTATGCAGGGGTGACATGGAGGAGACTGGCACAAGACAGACCGTTGTGGAGGAAACTTGGGGAGACCTTCGTCCAGCAGTGGATTGATAATGGTTGACAATGATGATGATGATGATGATATATATATATTGGAAAATGTCTTTCAATCACTGAACTAGGAAAACAAAGCGATACAGATTAATGGAGATTATCTAACTCACCTTCGTTTTGCAGATGACGTAGTCATTTTTGCAACTACTCTATCAGTCCAGGAACTTGCTGACAAGAGTAAAGAAGTGGGATTAAAAATTAACTTTAAGAAGACAAAAGTGATGTACAATGCTTTTACAAGAAATGAAGATTTATCGATTGATGCGGAAAAGCTGGAGACAACCAATACCTACATTTATCTTGGACAGCAGATATCAAGTGAGGGTCACATTGATGAAGAAATTAATCGTCGTATAAAACTTGCCTGGAGAGCTTTTGGAAGAAACAGCATAATTTTCAAGAGCAATATGCCATTATGTCTTAAAAGGAAAGTGTTTGATCAGTGCATCCTTCCAGTGCTTACATATGGTGCAGAGACGTGGACCTTAACTAAAAGAGACATACAAAGACTACAGACAACTCAAAGCAACATGGAGAGGTGCATGCTTGGTGTAACCAGGATAGATAAGAAGAGGAACTCGTGGATTAGAAAAATGACAAGAATGGAAGACATCATGACCAGAGTAAAATCCCTGAAATGGCAATGGGCTGGACATATTGCCAGAAGGACAGACCATCGATGGACAGCCGAAATTTTAGACTGGATTCCAAGGGACAGGTTGGTTGGTTGGTTGGATTGGAGGTTTAACGACCACCGTGAGCAACTCAATGGGCTATAAGCAGTCGCCCGTCCCTAATTTAGGATCACTGGTTCCAGGGAAGGGAGAGAGCCAGTGCCGTAAGACAACCACAACATCCATGCCCGACCGGGATTCGAACCCGGACCCCTTACGGACGAATGATCAGAGGCCAGCGCCTTAGACCACTGCGCCACCGGGGCGGCCCAAGGGACAGGAAAAGACCCAGAAGAAGACCACATGGGAGATGGGTGGATAAAATTCGAAAGTATGCGGGAGTAACATGGAAGAGACTGGCACAAGACAGACCGTTGTGGAAGAAACTTGGGGAGACTTTCGTCCAGCAGTGGATTGATAATGATTGACAATGATGATGATGATATATATACGCCAACGATGTTGGTAACCATGTTTAATCGATATCGCTGTTTTATTAGGTACACATTATACACGTGTTTCCGTTCTACGAAAAATTACAATCTTATATTATTAAATTCAGTTGGTTCACGTCATAAAAAGTGTGCATTATATCATGATATTCCCGGAAAATGGTGGTGGTGGTGGGGGGGGGGTCTTTTACATTGGGGATCCCCGACTCTGAAAATCTGCGGGGGTCCTGACCTCCGACCCCGCAGTGGTTACGTCTATGGTTATCTGTCTAACAGATTAAGTTTCAAAATGTTATCAAAGTGGAATTAACCTAGTTATCTACGTGAAATCGTAGGCAGGCAATGTATTTTTAAAAAACGGTGCGTAAACATTTGTGAAAAAGTTCTTTTTCTGAACAAACTGGTCTTATAAATTTGGACTTTTACATTCTCGCAATAAAATGGTGCGCCATATTTCAGTTCTTTAAACACACTCAGTAGACAGAACGTTAGAGATAAGGGTGATGGGCAGTTGACATGGGCATCCTCTGCTCAGAGTGGAACAGACCCAAGCTGAAAGCAGGCGATAAATAGGCTGACAACTGGGCTTCCCAACAGCGTACCGCAATCGACGAAAAAGGATAAACCTGGTGATATGAGTGATTTGATCGTGGGCGCATTGTCGGCGCAAGACAGATGCGCCATTCCCTCGCCTAAGTGATAAGAACCCTAGAGTTTCCGAGGGCAAGCGTTCAAGGGTGTACAGCGAGTACACCATCGACGAACATACCATGTCCTAGAGAACAAGAGGTGGCCGACCACACACGCCATTGATGACCGGATTCGACGTAGACTATCCAGGTTAAATATAGGAGACCCAAGCAGCGTCAGCCAGCAAACAATACGGCGCACGCTTTTTACCCTGGGCGACGGGAGCAGACGCCCTACTCGTATGCCACTATTGACTGCTCGTCATCGGACATTACGCGTTGCCTGGTGCCGGGAACATCAAAACTGCACCTCACCAGAGTGACGCCTCGTCGTGTGGTCAGATGAATCCCGCTTTACCGAGCTGACGGGAGGGTGCAGGTGTGGCGCTGACAGCATGAGGCCATGACCCCGTCATGCCAGGTCGGCTCTGGATTTGGGGAGCCTTCTCATAGAACACATTAGGTTCCTTAGTGTGTCTGCATAGGTCTCTAACCGCTGCACGCTAATAGCATATGCTGGCTGATAACCTACACGCTTTCATGACCTTCACGCATCCTGTGGCCGATGGTCTCGTCTAGCAGAACAATACGAAACTCCACGGGCCGCAAGGTCCCAGGAATATCTCGGGGAGCATTCATCTGAGTTTGGAACCATCCAATGGGCTCCAATCTCCCCGGGTTTAAACCCCGTGGAAGCTCTCTGGGGTGCCGTGCAGCGGGACATCAAATCCATGGATCCTGGACCAACATCTCGGGCTGAGTTGTGGACAATAATGCAACAGGCATAGCTGGCATTTCCTTCGAAAACTCTCCGGCATCTGGTGTAGTCGATCCTCCAGCGCGTACAGGTTGTTATTTACTCTAGACGATGACCAACACGCTATTAGGTAGGTATCTCTAATGGTTTGCCTATTAAATGTATATTATACCAACCTCCAGTTTGCCATCCCTATGGATGTAAGTAAGAGTTGCGAGCTTCTAGAAAATTGTCCGAATTGCGCCCGGGAACAAATACCGTTCATGAAATGAATGTTGCGTTCGACGATACGGAGCTAGTTCTATCCCTAGAACCAGCGGACCGAAGGTACGGATGGGTGGCTCCTTGTGGACTCTCATGAAATTCGCTGATCCTCAAAGAAGTTCAAATTGACCTTAGAACATGGTTTTCTCGCGAAATAGTTATTTAAAATGTTATACTGCCTGCCAGTGTTTCTTCTGATATGCAAAAATATGATGATTCCCTAGAAAATTTGTCATGGTGTATACACAGGACACTCAAATTTTTGAAAAGCATCAAATAATAATTGCAGAGCGCGAAGAACATGTCAGGTGGGGTTTTTTTTTTCGTACTAGAATACACACTGTGGGGTAGCGCTGGACAACATATCTACCGGCGGACAGCGTACTTGGGATTCCTGTTAATAATTTCCTTAATATCTGTTGCAATTTTACAGAAATGCTTTCTTTTATTATTGCAAAACACTTAAAAAGTTATATTCCTGACAAAAATCACGTTTACTTAAAGCAGGCTCCATGAATGATTTTCCTTTTATATGTTCATTGCTCAGCATATGGTGTTCAAGGTTTGTTTGTTTCTTCTTAATCCTATGATAGAGGAGAAAGAGGATTTTATCATTATACCTGCTCTTAGTCCTTGTCTTGTCTGCTTTCCCAGCTGATTGAATCCGTTGGGGCCTGAAGTAGAAGACGCCAACGCAATGACCACTTTTCTGAGTTGTATAGGAGTAAGGATCTTTTATCGGTTTCCCAAACAGAAAGATCAGCTAAGCTGCTAAGTAACAAAATATCTCCAGTGCTAGATTTTCAATTTTTACATAATTTATACAATATACACGATCGTGTGCCTTGAATAATATTTTTAACATGCTAATACGGATTGCATATATACATATGACGCGTGGTTAAAAATTGTTCCGAAAAAAATTGAGAGGACGCAAAACTAATTTTTGTTGGGTAAGGGTAGTACCCATATTTTAGCGTTGCGTCGCCGAATGCACTAATTAATTTTGCTTGTGAAGCCATCGATCTCTAGAGAAAGCAATGGTTGTACTTTCTTAAACATGCGGGACCAAAAACTTGCAGTAAAGAATAAGAAATACCGAAGACCTTCAAAACCACGCCGGACCGAGTTGTCAGAGGCATGGGTTTCAAGCTAATCGACCGGGGCGAGCTGGGTTCGAGTTTCGGCTGAGCCATGGACAATGTGCTTGTGTTATACATTACAGTCTCTTTTTTTCCCCTGGTATAAGTAGCGCTAAGTGACTTTTTTTTTTTTTTTTTGAAGTAGGGGTTGACGACTGCCGTGAACAGCTAATGAGGCCAGAAGCAGTCGCCTGTCCCCACACTGTAAAAAAAAAAAAAAAAAAAATGAAATTCACGAACCACTTTTCGTGATTCCTTTCATGAATTAACGAAGCATATTTCTGAGCATCCTTTTCCTTGAAATGGGAGGGGGGGGGGGGGATTTTTACGGATTTCTCTTAAGCCAGAAAAATTCTGAATTTTCAGAAACTTCTGTAATTCCTTTCTTATATTGATGGTAAAGTGCCGTTTTAAGAGGTTTCGACGGAAAATTCTGAATTTTCTGAAACTATTCTGCGATTCCTTTCGAATGTTAACGGAAACTTCTGTTCTCACTTTTTCCGTATCCATATAACGGAAAAAATCTGGTGATAGAAACGATTCGTGGGAATACTTGAGGTTTGGTTAACTATTAAATTGACTGTATGATTCCTGTGTATCATTCAGTAGACCCCTTAAAACAAAAGCTATTATAGCTATCAAGAGTAATTTTTTTATTTAGGAGTATTGTGAAATAATACTATAAAGAAGTACATTTGACTTTTTCTTAAAGAAAATCGGAAGTCATTGTCAGTTTAAAAAGATCTCGAGTTCCAAATCATACTGTCACTGCGAATAATGACAATGAAAATTATAGGTAATTTGTAACAAATCTCCATACAGAAGAAATAAAATTATTACAAACGTATTCAGGAAAATACACTCATTATCATAAAAATCCGCGCACCAAGAAAATACCCTGCGATTAACGCGAAACTCGGGGAATAGCTACAGGAAGGGCATACATGCAAATGGTTAAAGTTTCGTGCGATTTCGCATGCCCGCGCGTCCCCGACCGGCGTTGCAATTGCAATCCTTGAGGTTTATAAGGCGCCACTCAAGGGACTCCACATGCGTGCCAAAGTGCACGGTAAGAGTCAGGTGAGATCCCTGAACAATAGACATGCCGAGGAGCTGCCGTAGAAATGCGTACGGGCAACTAACGGAGTTTGAACGAGGCTGTACCGTCGGGATGAGAGAGGCAGAGTGGCCGGCGCGCCGAATAGGCCTCCATTTGGGCCGGTCGGACAGTACGGTGAGATCGTGTCGGAAGCAATGGACACGGCAGGGCACCCAGACACGGCGGACTGGCTCTGGACGACCCAGACACACCACCAACAGAGAGGGCTGTGGGATCGTGATAGCGGCACGCACAGATGCAACGACGTCCTTGTCCAATATCCAGAGATATGTGGCGGCTGTACAAGGGACTCCTGTGTCCGCCGGAATCATTTCCAGACGCCTGGAAGAGGCGAATCTGTACTCTTAAAGGCCCTTACGTTTTCTGCCATTAACACCTGACCATCGTCCGCGTGGATTGCAGTGGTGTCAGCAGCGAGCAACATGGAATGCTACCGACTGACGACGTATAGTATTCAGCGATGAATCCCGCTGTTGTATGGGAACGGACGATCACCGTGTCAGAGTGTGGAGGATCGTAAGTGAGTGCTACAATCCCAACCTCACTGTGTAGCGACCCACGTCCCAAACTGCAGGCATGATGGTCTGGGGAGCCATCGCGTATGCCAGCCGGATTTCCCTCGCGGTTATCCCAGGAACGTTGACAGCCCAGAGCTACATACTGGAGATCCTGCGGCCCCATGTGCTGCTTTTCCAGGCGTGGCTGCCTGGAGCCATTTTCCAACAAAATAACGCCCGTCCGCACACGGCTCTGGTTTACCAGGACTGTCTACGTCATGTTTCGACACTTCCGTGGCCTGCCAGATCTCCTGATCTCTCTCCCATCAAGCACGTGTGGGACCAGATGGGACGCCAGCTTTCTCCATGTCCCAGTGTTCGTGATGAAGAGCGTCAGTTGCAAGAATTGTGGGCCATTCTGTCCCACGATAACATACGGCGTCTCTTTGACTCCATGCCGGACACGTATCATCGCATGGCATGTGTCCGAGCACGAGGCAGTCCGACGCGGTACTAACGCTGAACGGAATGTGTACCGTATGTTAGCGGGAAATCGTCTTGATGCTGTGATACTGTAATCACTTCTGTCCTTGGTATGTACCATCTGACTACTAAAATCTCATTTCAATCCTACTCCTCCTTCTAGGTGTGCGGATTTTTATGACAATGAGTGTAATAAGTTCCAACAGAAAATAAAATGAGCAATTCATTCACATTATTAAAGAAAAAAAATCATCATCGTGAAGTTACACTTGTACCTTATATACGACAAGTTTAAAGGAGAATTTCTGGCTTAGTGGTAAAACAGGCGCTTCACAGTCAGTTGGTTGCTGGTTCATATCTTTTTTTATAGGGATGAATAAGGAAGGACTGGTAACGTAATACACAGAGGAAGTGGAAAGTGAAGATTCTAGGAAATGTTAGTGAAAATTCTAAGAAATGTTAGTGGAAATTCTACGAAATCTTAGTGAAAATTCTACGAAATGTTAGTGAAATTTCTAGGAAATGTCAACCAAAATTCTAGGAAATGTTAGCCAAAATTCTACGAAATGTTGGTGAAAATTCTACGAAATGTTGGTGAAAATTCTACGAAATGTTAGTGAAAATTCTACGAAATGTTAGTGAAAATTCTAGGAAATGTTGGTGAAAATTCTACGAAATGTTAGTAAAAATTTAGAACAGGTGTTCCTGAAGTAAACGGAATAATGACTATGGAATTTTGGTCAAATTACTGAATTTAGAAGGAGCTTTTAAAACTGAAAATTCGTTAAAAGACGGACACCTACCAGCAATCTTGCTGCTCGTTATTTTCAGAAAATTTCCGCGAATTCGCACTACTTATTGTTTTTACAGTTTGATTTAGGGTCACTGGTCCCCGCGAAGAGGCAGAGTCCGTGCAATAAGACAAGCATACCATCCATGCCTCAACCAGGATTCGAACCCAGACCAATCTTGGATTAACGGTTAGAAGGCAAAGCTTTACACCGTTCCGCCACTGACGACTTCTTATAGCCCTTAGAGTTGCTCATGGTTTTCATATAACCCCGATAAGAAAAAAATATAGAGCCAATCAACATGAACAGGGTACATCATATAAAAGAGGCCCCGTGGCCAGACGTTGTTAAGCTGGTTAAAGTTGTTTGGCGGGTTTCCAGTTAAAACCGCTTTGTCCCACTTCTAACTGGTTTCGGCGTGTACAGCTGCAAAGCAATTCTCCGGAGTGGTTAGTCACAGCCAGAGCAGTGTAGGTACACAGTCATAAGTGCAAGTGAAGAGAGAACAAAGGAAATGGAAATGGTTTTAAGTAAGGAACAGCGGATTTCTATTGTGGAACAGTATTTCAGAAATAACTCTCCACCTGTGACTTTTATCTGTTGAGCGCAACTAATCTGCCCACCCTTGATGAATTGAAAGCGAACATTACGAATGCCATAGCCCAGATTACTGCCGATGAGTTGTGGCGCGTTACGAACAACATGTTCCGTCGTGTGCAGCTGTGTCTTGATGTCGGAGGACAGCACTTTCACCCATTGTTGTAAACGCAGGTAAATTACTCCTGTTTTCTGTCATTTCAACTATTCTTTACCATGTATAGTAACATTACCTGACTGTTGTCGTTCATTCTTTTATATGGCACACCCTGTATTTGTGAGACAATTATTGAAATGAATTAAGAAGTACAACCTGTTAGCAAATTTCTTAACATAAAATAAACACATTGCTATCGGGAGAACACTGAATGAGAAAAGAGAAGAAAATTTCACCTAAGCAGTAACAAGTCAAGTAACTGTTGCGAGAGATTTTTACCCTCATTTAAATTCTCCGAACAGTGTTAGCATTCTTATGAATCCTGGTCATGAATATATATGCTCATACATTATGTTCACAAATGCAATCTGAACACAAAATGAGTAGATGTAATTGGTAACATACGAATTACTTTACTCCAATGGCGAAGGAAACGTCTTGTTCACAATTTCTTAGGTATTTATGAAAATGTGAAAATCCCGAGGGCAGGCTTCATCAGCTAATGCCGCCATCAGGAACTGATCTTTTAACCCAGGGCGATGCTATGCGCCACAAATCAAACCGGTAAGGCCCCCACGCTTCGACAGGTATTCCGGAAAGAGCCGTTTGTCTTTTATAAAAGCCATTTAGTTGCTCTTAGAGAATTTCTGTTGCACAAATTTGCTCTTTTATGGCCAGAGTGGAGAGCGATGCCGTTTCTCGTGGAATGCATTTTTATGTCTGCTCAAATACCTTGTAACTAGTCAGTATCCTTTTTTTATTACTTTGTTTAGCTCATCTATCATTTTTGGGAAGAGCGTAGCCTGGAACTTGTCAGTGGGACTCGTTAGCTTTAAAGTTTACCCACATTTTTAAGAACACGATGCTGTTAGGTCGAAGCACCAAGGACTATGGACATGTGAGAACTTGCGTTGACGTTTTGCCCTAAAAAGAAAGAAAAGGAACACATCGATCGTTGATAGACGAAGATTATCATTTTCTGGGTGCACGTAATGTCATAAATATCATGGAATATGTTTCACAGTAAGTGGTTACTGGGTAAAATAGGCTGTCATTGTTTCGTGGAGAACTGCACTTTCTTCTGAAGCTATTCTTCGTTTTTCGGATGTTACTGAATTCATACAGTTATGTTCGGGTACATGGCATTTTCGTTTACGACACTCCCAGTTTTGAAATTCTTGTAAATAAGTAAATGTTAAGGCGCTTTTTCTCTGAAAAATTCCTTAAATGTGCGACTTAAAAAAGCAGGCGTTTTTCTCGTGTGTCAAAAAAAACCTCAGTAAAATTAATCAATATTTTGCAGTTTAAAATTATCGTTCAGTATTACTCACGATGTGAAACTGTTCTTATATTTTTAAGCTTATTATTTGCTAATTCCAGAAATAAAATTGACTTGAGGAAGCGTAATGTTAATCGTTATTTAGAATAAAATTTCGTGAAAAATTGGAAATAGGGTGGATTAACAAGAAGAAAGGAGGGATATTATGACCTTACTTTCATTTTAAATTATCTGACTTTCATTCTACATGTTCTTACTTTCATTTAAATGATTAACTTTCATTCTACATGATCTTACTTTCATTCTACATGATCTTACTTTCATTCTGCATGACCTAACTTTCATTATACATGCTCTTACTTTCATTCTACATGATTTTATACTTTCCTTTAAAATTTCTGACTTTCATTCTACATGATCTTACTTTCATTCTACATGCTCTTACTTTCATTCTACATGATTTTACTTTCATTCTACATGCTCTTACTTTCATTCTACACAGTCTGCTTTTCATTTTACATGATCTTCCTTTCATTTTACACGACCTTACTTTCATATGTTTTTTAATTTCATTTTGTGTTGCACACTTTTCGATTAATTCATCGTAGACATGGGCGTTATAGCATAGATTTTCAGATGGGGAAAACAGAAATATACTGTGTATAGTAACAAAAAGCATATACAAACATGGACGAATTTCTACCGTGCCTTATTGTAACCGTTTCTACCACACACAAATTTAGCTGAAATTCAGAAGATTCCCAAAAGTACATAAAATAGATGGAAAAATAAAATTAGCCTGCGTATTGGGACAATAACCATTATTTTGTTGTTCTTTTGAGCAGTGTGCCCTTTGACAACTTGCGTACCATGCGCCATGAAACCCCAATGGTCACTCAATCAGACATCAAGAAGGAATAAATATCCTCCAGATAAAGTTCTGGAAAAAACTTCGGGAGATCTTTGTCTAGCAGTGAGTGGCTGCTGTAGATGATATATATTTCATCCCATCGCCTTTCATAGTGTTTCGTACTGTACATAGGTACACTGTGCTCCAACATTCAAAGAAAAATTTCAGTGCTAATTACTTTCTACTGTAAAAGTTTCCTATTTTACTGCATACACATGCATCTCAAAGCTCGACAGAAAAATTAGCAATCAAAATTAGTGTTATCGCTAAAATCTTCGTAATACCTTCCAAGAACAGGAACTGCATGGTCAGATTTCCAGGGAATAATAAGTACCCCCACTTGCTTACCCCCTCGAAATGGGTGCCCATAGAGAAAAGTACTTACTCTCCATATATAATAAAATGTGTACTTTCGAATAATATAGTGGCAGTGTGTTCTTTCTCCTTTCTTATAGCCTATACTACCATCTTTGGGGCTAATTTTAGTAGTTAGAATTATTACAAATGCTCCGTTGGAATGTATTGTTCTTTCATGCGGTAAATTAGATTTGATGAATGCCTATCTATCTGTTTACCCACATTATTTGCGTTTAATCATGTACATCGCACTTCAGAATGAAATAAAAATATCCATACAAGGGTAGTAACAGTAGAGTAAGGTAGTCGTTTGTTTATTTCTATTATTTTCTTCTTGGCGCTAAACATCACTGATGTTACTGCACTGTACTTTCAGTAGGAAGAACAGATTTTCACGCTGTATTTTCAGTATAAAGTATAAATAGTCACGATAAACGTCCGGTATAAATTGCATAGTTTTATCCGGTACTTTCTAAATACAATTTATTATTATAAGCATGAATACTTGTGCTTTCGGCTTAAGGCATGAATATCCATGCTTCAAAGAAAGTGCGTTGTTCTTTCAAGCAGTCAAGCAATAGGAAAATACGATCGTTGTTTCTGTTTATTTCCCTTTGCGCTGTGCTATTCGTGATTACTATCAGCGTACCCTACTATCAATATAAATAAACAGAAAAAAGTACAATCATAATTCATAGTTTTTAGTAAAAGATCAACGGTAACACCCTGTACACAAATTACTTTGACAGTGAAGGTCACAACGCTGTTGATTAGAGGAAATCGAGGTGAAATTTCTTATGGCTTAGCAGTCTTAGGGATCGAAACGACTTATCTGGAAAGGTCAATCCCCCTGAAAGGCCACAATTCCTTCCCTTGAGAAGCAGATAACTTCACGGTCAAAGGTCAAATATCAGCGGCAACAAAAAAGGAATTCCAGGACTGAGGTTTAAAATGCTATCAAAATAATGCAGTCGAACAAACGAGGTTGTAAATATGCTCTTGCAAATTATTTGGAAATTAGTCAAAGTTTAACGAGGCATTCATATATATTTTTTTCCTTTCAGACATTCGGAAGGCAGGACAATGTCCGGACGGTTGATTGATGGCGTTGATTTCGTCCTAAGGGGCGTTTCAAGATGCAACGGACAAATTATCCGTTGTGTGGTTAAAGCGCGTAATGAAATCAGGATTTCATTTGTCAAATTAAATTTATTGGTGAAGGCTGGACTCAACAGGCGGTGGCTCTAGTTAGAAGACAGTTTTCCTCTTGATATAATTGCAGTAAGCACATCTACGATATTCGTCCCGCTACTGACTGCCTCGGAGAAAGAAAGCTTTGTGCACTTGACTTAACCTGGGACAAGGTACAACTGGTTTAGTTAAGTGACAGATTAAAGAAGGTTTGATTAATATTAAAGAAAAATTAGTCAGTTCTAAGACTCGTGTATGTAATGATTGTTATCTTTTCCGGTACTGACGGAAGACAGATAATAATACCTGTGGAACACAATTAACATTTGTACCAGAAAGCCCGAAGGGCAAACATTTGTGCATAATGTTGCATTATCAATCAACTTCTGGATGAAAGATATTTATATATGCACTGTTAAAAATCTATGTATGATGGGACGAAAAGTCGATAATACATTAGCTGCACCATCTTTTGGGGCAAAGATTAAACCATTGTGTCATTTTTTTTTTGATTGGGGGTTTAAAGACTACCGTGAGCAACTCAATGGGCTATAAGCAGTCCCCTGTCCCTAATTTAGGGTCACTGGTTCCAGGAAAGGGAGAGAGCCAGTGGCGTAAGACAAACACAGCATCCATCCATGCCTCACGGGATTCGAACCAGAACCCCTTTCGGACGAATGATCAGAGGCCATCGCTTAGACCACTGCGCCACCGGGGCGGCCATTGTGTAATGAATAAAACACTATAATGAATTAGCTTTATACTTCTTTCCGCTAAGCTAATTCATATGAATGATTCTCTTCCTACCAGCTAGCTAATGATATACTTGTACTAAGCTTCAAAATAGTGAATTCAAAAAGGTTGTTGTTAGTTAATTATGAACGTAAACAAAGTCTTAACGCTGGTTATTTATGGTAATTAATAAAAGTTATAAACCTAACAGCCAGACAGAGGTCTGACAAAAACTATTAATTGAGAAAGACGTACTTACAGTAACTTCTTTATTATAAGACTCTTGGTCAACTAAAGCACACACACAACTTGTTTTACACTAATGAAGAATCTCTCCTCATAACAACACAATCTCTCCTCGTATTATAAACGCTCTCCGTAGACAACCACGCTCTCTCATAACAACAACAAAAGCTCACACTAAGTCTCGATGAACGCGCCTATATACTAGCTACCACCACGTCATGACTTACACTCATTGCCAGATCTCATTCATCGGGTGAAATAATATTTCGTTCAGTAAGAAGATAATTTACATAGTAAAATAAAATAACCAGAGATAGTAAAATCAAAAGGAAAGTGAATATAGAGTATACGTTACAACACATGGAATTATGATGCAGTTATACCAAGTTTCACCCATTGTACCATATTTTGGGGTGTTTCATTCACCACACAAGTGTGTTCTTTGGTTCCAAAAGGTGGTGCTACTACAAACTTTTTAACAGTGTACCACTCATAAGCAAGGGCGATGCGTGGTTTATCGTAACCTAGTTGCAAAACCACTAATTTGATCCTTGCCCCCC
This sequence comes from Macrothele yani, assembly GCA_039090855.1. Lineage (NCBI taxonomy): Eukaryota > Metazoa > Arthropoda > Arachnida > Araneae > Macrothelidae > Macrothele > Macrothele yani. The sequence continues at coordinate 142,882,482 of CM077008.1, read as the reverse complement.
CCCCCCAATCGAGATCTTTAAACAGGATTCATATAGACAAAATTTTACACCTACAGTTGTAAACTGCATTTTTATTCTGATCATCAAGTAACTAAATAGGCAATATATTCAACTAATATTTCATAAATGCGCAGTTTTGATTCTGATCATCAAGTAACTAAATAGGCAATATATTCAACTAATATTTCATAAATGCGCAGTTTTGTTTTGTAGATTACATGATTATTATGATGGGCCAAAAATTGATACAACACTCTCTTACCCAAGTGTTCGTTGATTGTTCATCAGTCGTCATGTGACGTAATACAGATATAAAGTACGTGTCAAGACGACAAATCTGCAGCGATACATTCCGTCAGTGTAGCTTAGTTGGGAGAGCAACTTACTCTGTAGTGAGGGGACGTGGATTCGATCCATGTCACGGACAAACTTGTGTTTTCACATGGGAACCCGAACGTACAAATGGATGTACTGTCCGTTGAGTCCTTCGAAAAATGTGTGATGTTTGTTCCACACATCGTCTAAAAGAAAGAAAAAGAAGAAGAGGGATATGGTGTGACGTACAACCCCCGTAGCAGAATCGCTGCAACGTACGGCGCAGATTTATTTTGGTCCTGCAGACAAAAACGATATCCCCAGAACCCTATTTCATCATGTTGTAGACTCCCTGTCATAGATGCAAGTTTTCCGCCTTTCAAAATTTCCGAAAACGGAAGTTAAACGGAGTGAAGATTTCTCCCGTAATCGTACTTTTTTCTCGTGATGGGCGACTTACGTCGCAGATTTATTTTGTACTCATCCCCGTTGCCCAATCGCGGTGACGGGCGACGTACATCTCATATTTATTTTGGTCCTGAAGGCAAAAACGATATCCTCAGAACCCTATTATATCATCTTGCAGACTCCCCATCATACATGCAAATTTTCCGAATTTCAAAATTTCCGGAAGTGGAAGTTAGGCGGAGTGAGGATTTCTCCCGTAACAGCATTTTTTTTTTTTTCTCGCGACGTTCCCTCGATGCTTGAAGAGAGGATTGTCCAATATTGTTAAATATCATTTTATTGCATAAATATTTGTGTTTTAGTTTGAAAATGGAGGCAGCAATTTCCGAAAACGAAACGAAAGTTTGCCGGAACCCAGTAATCTAAAATTATTTTTCTTCCGATGTTTCCCCTACCCTGTATGGTCATTAAATATAATTTTATTTGATAAATACTTGTATTTAAGATTGAAAATGGAGGAAAATTTTCCGAAAACCGAAGTTATGCGGAGCGAAAATTTCTCCAACCCTTCACCCACTGTGCTTCTGTATTATTGTTTAATCATCATTTAATTACATACATGTTTGCATTTGAGATGGGAAATGGAGAAAAATTTTCCGAAAATGGGAGTAGAACGGAGCGAAGATTTCTCCTGTTATGACAATTTTTTCCTAGTGATACCTCTGCGCTTTATTGTTGTTAAATATAATTTTCTATAAATATTTGTGTTTCAGCTAGAAAACGGTGACAAAATTCTAGATATGAAAGGCCAGAATGTTCTTGATCCTAATTAACAGCGCAATTACTGTAGTGTCTAGGTTAGACATTTTTTTTGGTAGAAAAATATGCCTGCAATTTTTATTGTTTTTCGCATCTAGTAGTTATTTTGCTTAGTGACCACCTTCAGATTATTTTGTCGCACAATGATATCTGTCGCAGACTGAGCAAGAGCTTTCTGATATGAGGCGTACAATAGGGGAAAAGCACGTTTCAAGACGACGAATCTGCAGCGATACATTCCGTCAGTGTAGCTTAGTTTGAAGAGCACTTCACTCCGGAGCGAGGGAGCAGCGGGTTCTATCCCCGTCACGGACAAATTTGTGTTTTCACAATCACATAACAATTTTGTGGTCTTCAAATGACAGAGTAATAATAATTTTAATATGTTGTCCGTTGGCCATTCATAAGTTTCCAGTATTTCGACTTTATTGATATTTCACAGTAAACAAATTGTTGCTGTTTGCACTAAAAATCAGGACACATACACTTCAAAAATGGAAATAAATAAATATCACTAACATTATTACACGAAAAAAAAAAAAAAAAAAAAAAAACTGACGATGGATTTTTGTACTTATTTTTGAAACAAAATGTTTCAGTAAATTCATATCAATAATTTCATTTCTTTATTCTGGATCCATTTCTTTATAAGCACACTTGTTAGCTTCTCCACTTTCGAAGCTTCATATCGCTAAGGATGACAAATGATCGAAGGTCAAGGCTGATCTTTAATATGCTTTTGTAAATTTTTTGCTTGCTAAATTATCTTTCGGAACTTGCGACGGTTACTGGTATAGGAAAAAATAGTCTTAAAGCGATCATCGCGTTTAGGAAAATATCGCTGTAATTGCAAACTACTGTTTATTTGTTGAAGAAGCTCTTTAGGACCTTGAATGTGTTTGCTGTCCTGAAGATTTTCTTTATAATTCGTCAGCACTCAATTTAGTGAGTTCTTTAGCTGATGTCAACAGGAACACAGCTGCCTCGGGTATGAAATACATATCTACTGTGCACTGATTTAAACAATTCAACCGGCGCCGTGGTCTAAGCGCTGGCTTATGATCATTCGTCCGTGAAAGGTCAGGGTTCGAATCCCGGTGAGGCATGGATGTTGTGTTGGTCTTACGGCACTGGCCCTCTCCATTCCCTGTCATTTTCTTGTAGGACTTCCGTCCACAGTGAGTAGAGTTTAGGTCCCAGCCACCTACAGCGAGATCGCCTTTTGGGCAGGACACAGAAACGGAAGGAATGAGAGCAAGTCTAGCGACTTTGACAGAACAGTTTGTGGTGAGATTAGAGTACAGTAGATGGCGCCACCATACAAGTACGATGTTGCACACAGAGGGGTGAGAGAATTTCAGGGGGGGGATAGGAAAGGATACCCATTTAACCAGTGGGTCCAGCCTGGGGGCCGTCACTTAACGTGCTCGTCCGATGCACGGTGGATATTCAGCGATTGTTAGTAAATTACACCATCTCTGAAAGATCAGACCAGGTTCGAACTTGAGGACCTTGACATTGATAGTCTGACTCGCTAACCACAAAGCCATCCGCGGCTCCTCTCCATTCCCTGGAACCAGTGACCCTAATTAAGGACGAGCGACTGCTTATAGCCCATTGAATTGCTCACGGTGGTGTTAAACCTTCAATAAAAAAAAAAACCCCAAAAAAACCCCTCTTATCAAGCTGAGCAAGTATTGTATTTGTAGAAGATAAGAATTTAAAAGAGTAGTCCAGCAAAACTGTCCCCGTTAAGTTCAGTTTTTGTTCAGGTACTAACTCCTAACAACTGAATTCAAAACAGTCCAGCTGTGTTTCTCCTTCACTCAGTAACTTCAACTGGTTTGAGATTAATAACTTTCTGAGAAATGAATGAGTCGAAACGTAGCAGACTAACATCGCAGCATTTATACGATAACCAAATTGCACAGCTTAACCAAGTAAATCTATATATACAAATAGTGTAAGTATAATGAGACGAAGAAGAAATTTCAACAAAAACATGACTTTCGTTCTTCCTTGAAGATTATTAACGCTGAATACATTATTTCAGTAAGCAGATAAGACCGCATCCATAAAAAAGAAAGAGAAAGATTTATGTGACGCTTAGAGCGATTCTTCGTGTTTTTTTAAAGCGGAACACAGCCACATACACTTGTCCGTTCCTCATAACCAACATACCCACCATACCTATGACAGAACAGTTTCTGGAGAAATTACAGAATGTTTATTGACCTATACCACAGAGGTGACGCACATGTCGAAACAGCAAGTTGCTACGATAAGCCTTGCCGGCGTAGTTCAATTGGAAGAACAGCCATTTTAGAGTAGGAAGATGTGGGCTCGAATCTCATCACCAGCAGAAAAAGGGCAGTTTCTCTAAAATCTGCTGCCTGGCTCAGTTGTCACGTATACTGTGCACGTACAGTACGAATGAGTGCAAAACTGAACGACGGATTTAACGGCAACTTGTCTCCCTAAAACTGATTTCTCATTGACACGATTAGTCGATCCAGTGGCGTAGTGGTTTAAGCGTTGGCGTCTGACCATTCGCCCGAGATGGGTCCGGGTTCAAATCCTTGTGAGGTATGGATGCTGTATTTGTTTTATGGCACTGGCTCTCTGTCCGTACCCTGGAATTAGTGGCCCTAAATTAGGGACGGGTGACTGCTTCTAGCCCATCAAGTTGGTCACGGCGATTGGCTGGTTATGTCTTTCCGATATTTCATCAGCTGCTATAGTATAAAACATCAGATGTTAGGCGAACGAACACTGGGAAAATGCAACTTTGTTGTGTTACTGATATGTAGCCTAAGAACTGTCAGCCCTCCGTTGCCTACGCGTAGAATTACATTTTTTTTTTTTTTTTTTGGTCTGTGCCTTGTTGTGAACTTAGGAATTTATTATAAGTGTCTAGATAAGTACTTCTGCGCAGTAAATCCTGTCCTGGTGTTAAGTAAACACACCGTGAAACAAAATGGCACAGACATTAATTAGCACAAAACATGTTTACGCAAAATAGCATGTGACAGATGCAATAAGCACTGATGAGGTGCATAGGGAATTAAAACTGCATCTCAGCTTTGGACAATCAAATACTCAATAAATGAATTATTTAAAAAAAATACTCTACATATCTTATTTTCCCCCGCCATTGTTGACGGCTTTCACCAAGTTATTCCATAATTATGTTACAAAATCTCTTATCCATACCAACTACAACAATGAAGTTTTCGGAAGTTGGTCTTGAAATTGCATTTTCTCAGCGTGTAATGATGTCTATTGTATTTAATACGCCACGCTTATCTTCAAGTTAATTTCCTTTTTCTAGCATCCCCGGTTATAATGTGCTTTAAAAAAATATTTGTAGCATTCGATGTTTTCTATTCAGCGTTAAATGGAAAACCTGTTGCCAAAAGACAAAAATTGATTATTTATTTGCCGAAACCCACTAGACGGAAGATCCATTGTGTATTAATCGTTTGTCACAAAAACAGCAGAGAAAGTAGGCAAAACCAGTTCAGTTTGTGAAACATATTCCGATGAAGTCAGCATGACCATTACGAGATTGAGCGTGTGTGTGTGTGTTGTCCCAAAGGAAGGCATTTTCACCCTCCCGTTCTGTCTGTTTCTGTCTATTGCCAAAAGAAGAGAAGCGGAGAGATAGAAGCGAAGCCGGGAAGTGAAAGGATTGTGTGGAGGTGTCCAAGTGACCTTGGGCGTTGTACCGTTACTAATCGTCTTCTGCCATAGACGAAACAGCGAACACTGTGGCTAAACTTTATGCATGCGAGTGGGAAAGGTTAACACATTACGAGGAGAATATCGGCATTACTCTGGGGAAGAGTTTTCCGGCTGCAAAGAATTTCGTATGCTAAAACGAATTTACGGTTAAGGGCTTTTAGAGGACTACCGGCTGATAAAACAAAGGTTACCATACATTTTCAGACATACGGAGGACAAACAACAAATCCGACTATTCTGCAAGAACGCATGCATGTTGAAAGGGATGTACGAAAGAAATCCCATGAAAAAAATGCCCACGGAAAAATGCCCACAGAAAAAACGCCCACAGAAAAAACGCCCACATCTCGAAAATATAAAAAAATGTCAACATCTTGAAAGCTGTTGATCGATGGTTTCTTATTTGTGTATTAGAAACATATTTTTTGTTTTGTTTTGTTTTTAATTTCGTGAAGATATATCTCAATTTAAACAAAGCAGTCGACAAAACTATACTTCGATTCACTCTAAGATCAAAGGGAATTGATACGTGAAACTATCGCCGCGACTAAAAGTAGTTCCCAACATTTTCCATGAAAACCAACGCATTAATTGCCCAGAATCATACTATGTATTTTAATAAATTTTTAAAATTAGACCAACACACGCATGCGCAGATATGCAGTGTTTGGGAGACGCGGATGCCAATGAGTTGATGGGGAAGTGATTGACAGCTGCTAACAGCAGGGCACAGTGGAGAGTGACGCGGATGAACATAATTCTCGACCGTCCCCGAAGGCTCAGTGAGTGCGTAGGCTCTTGATCCTTAAGCTGCAGTGTCATCTTAGGGTGAATCGAAGTATAGTCAGAGCATTTCCTCTGCTGAGTCACATAACGTTAGCTAGCATCAAAATGACATTGTAGTTTCTTTCCAAAATGGCAGAAGAGGCTCATTGTTCGAAGGAACACGTGCATGGCTCATCCACGAATAGTACCTACAACTAAAGCAATTCTTTTTAGAGGGTAGCGCATTACAGGGTAAAAAAAAACTTTAACTAAGCTTTCCACCTGAATCTCAGACACGTGGTAAAATCAAAAGAACACCCACCTCATAAACAAAGCACCGCATTGGTTAATACGGATGTGAAAGTACACCAGAAAAGTTCAACACCTAGGGACTTTGTAAGCGTTTCAGGTTCAATGCGTTACTGCGTTTTGATAATATTTTATTTCATACTTACACATATTAAGATCGTTGTATTCTTTCTAACAATAAACCTTTTCTACCATTTTGGGAACGCACTGTACGATGTCCTCGTAATTTTAAGGAAACTTTATATGGTTGATCAGGGGAAGTGTTCTGACTAGTTTTGTCGATAGCTGAGTTGAAATTGAGATTTTTCTTCGTGAAATTAAAAAAATATCTCATGTTTCTAACTGACGTAAGAAAACGTCAACCAAGAGCTAGCGAATTTTTCTAATTTCAAGATGTGGGCAATTTTTTTTTATTTTCGAAAAGTGGGCTTTTCTTCCGTGGATATTTCCCCCTCATACCGTTGAAAGAAATTACATTTCATCATCTTTTAGCAGTACAAGCACTCCCTTATACGCCCGCAAAAGCATGTACGACCAATAGACATGCACTTTATGAAAGGAAGGATTCCGATCCATGTGGTTCAAAGTACACAGCCCTACCGTAAATATCCTAACATGTCTACAATAAATAAGCGCTATTTGCACAAAATTTAATACTGTGTGCTGAAACTTTTGCTCCTTATGACGACCTCTAGTCTTCGTGGAATACTCTTCATCAGTTTTCTGTAAATGTCCATCGGTATATTCCTGTGTTCCGCCATTCGGCTTTCAAAAAAGTGACCATTTCAGCTTTGTTTGGTGAACAATCTCTTCTTCCACGCACTCGATGCTACAATTTGTCCTAGAGTTTCTCTACAGGATTCAAGTCAGGACTCTATATAGGCCGGAGGTCTGCTCGAGCCTTTGCTCATTTCTAAGTTGGGAAAACGGGCCGGGTCCGTGCCTTCAATATTTAATGTACAACAGACACGGGCAGAGCAGGTTTTTTTTTTTTTTTTTTTTTTTAATGAACTAAACAATCGCTGTACGGTGCCTTTCTCGTTCGCAAACCTCACAACATACAGCAGCAGGATCAGATCGAATAATTTCCGCTGTTGGAAAAAATAGAAGTTTTATGACATCCTCCCTTCCTGCAAAACAATTGGCGTGAGTCAGCTCCCTTAGTTTTTCAATGTGAATGTGGTCCCTTCTCTCTCTCTCTCTCTCTAACTTTCACCATCCTCTCATGCTTTCGCGCAGGCTATTAACTGCAGCATTTATAAACCGAGTCACTCACTCGCAGACGATATTTTTGATTGTTCTGGTAGGCGGCACTTTGTTCTCTAGATGTGTCAAAAGCTTTTAAGTTGTCTTAAATGGCACGGGAGAAATGGGCAGGGAGAAACTTACTTCTGTGAATAAATCTGTGCCGTATTTTTCCAATTTGTACTCTCAGGGAGTCAGCAGATGACAAATGAACCCTTAGGTATCCCAGCTCAGCCGTTTTCAAAACTTCTGTGACACTGGTTAGCTGGGCAGTCTGTCGTTGTTTTCCCATTTGTACTCTCAGGGTGTCAGCAGATGGCAAATAAACCCTTTGGTATCCCAGCCCAGCCGTCTTCAAAACTTCTGCGACACTAGTTAGCTGGGCAGTCTGTCGTTGTTTTCCCATTTGTACTCTCAGAGAGTCAGCAGATGGCAAATGAACCCTCATGTATCCAAGCCCAGCCGTTTTCAAAACTTCTGTGACACTGGTTAGTTGGGCAGTCTGTCGTTGTTTTCCCATTTGTACTTTCAGGGAGTCAGCAGATGGCAAATGAACCCTTTGGTATCCCAGCCCAGCCGTTTTCAAAACTTCTGTGACACTGGTTAACTGGGCAGTCTGTCGTTGTTTTCCCATTTGTACTCTCAGAGAGTCAGCAGATGGCAAATGAACCCTTAGGTATCCCAGTACAGCCGTTTTCAAAACTTCTGTGACACTGGTTAGCTGGGCATTCTGTCGTTGTTTTCCCATTTGTACTCTCAGGGTGTCAACAGATGGCAAAGGAACCCTTAGGTATCCCAGCCCAGCCGTTTTCAAAACTTCTGTGACACTGGTTAGATTGGCAGTCTGTCGTTGTTTTCCCTAGCACATGCTCAGTTCAGTGTTGCTGATAAATGCTCTTCCATACTTATTATGGAGTTTAAGAAAGCGAAAGATTTTGGCAAAAAAATAGCTTCCGGGGAATATGTGCTTGTAGACAATGAAAAGTAGAACGATCGGACTCATAATTGTGGTTATTTCGTACTTTTTGAATTAATCCCCCCCCCCCTATCCCCAAGGATATTCTGGGTTCGGCGGTAAGCAATGATAATTTGGAAACCCAGAAAATTTGAAAGGGCTGGAAATTGTCGTTTACATGCAATATTTTTGAGTATACAAGTATATATCCCATTGAGTATGTCTCCCATCAGACGTCACGTGACTTATACAGAGTCACAGAAATATTTTGAATTAACTTTTATTGTAATAGAATACGTGTAGCAATTAAGAAAACGAAAAGTCTTCAGGAGTCGAATGAACGAGTGCACCAGGTGTTAAATTCGTGTTTTAGTAATTGATGAAATTTTACGCGCTGGCCCGGTACTTGGAAACAGCAGAAATATACGGGCCTGGTTTTAATTAAAAAATCTGAAACTGGCCGGGCTTTAATTAAAAAATTTTAAACTGGCCGGGCCGGGCTATCCAAATTAAGGCGCGTGCAGACCCATGAAATAGGCTTTCGTCCGGTTAAGGTGCTCTGTGCTCCAGCGACTACCTCCCAGCGACTACCTATGTTTGCGCGCTCTTTTTATTATTACATACAGAATTTAAATACACGATCTGAAGGTTACAGGATCATATGCCTGGAACAAATATTTCTTTCTTAAATAATTTGGATATCGCTTCTCCTGAAGACAACTTCCAACCATTTTTTTTTCTTACTACTGTATCTTGATTTTAAACTCCATAATGGAACGAAAGGATTACACACGTACGAATTTTAATGATTTGGGATAACTAAACATGGGGGTCTGTAAAGAAAACCGTCAAGACAGTAAGGTGGGGAAGACATTTTCTTCGTTACGATTCCGCACTGGGTTAAGACACCAGAAAACGTTCTGAGATTTAAATAATATAACTAAGAAATGCTAAGTGCAGTCCATAGATAAACCCATTAGGATTAAGCGAGGGCGTGGCTTCTGGGTTAAATGCAATTAATGGAGATTAGAAGGATAAGAGTAAGTGATCAAAGGTGAAGTTGACGTGTCGAAAGGGATTAGGGCTGATGTTAAAGGTCTACACGAAACCAGGAAGGTTTCGAGAATATCTGAATTTTGAGGTCAATACATCTACAAGTAGCTGTACAGAGAAGGTGAAACAGAAATAAAATTTCTATAGAAGCTAATGGAAACCGGTTAGCTCCAAAGATCTCAACAGAAACAGCGCACCAGTGGAACTAAGGCAACCTAAGCATAACCAGTCAAGCCTAATTACTTTTCAGTTTTGAAGACTGAAATCTCTGCGCAACGCTGTTTTTATGAACTGTGAATTGGGTTCACGTGGCAGACGCTAATATAATTTTCAAATACCTCTGATGCAGCCATGGGCGCCCATATGATGAGGCCAGAGGGGGCACTTGACCCCTATGGATATCTGACTATTCCATTTCTGTTTTTGGAAGGTACAGCAAAAGTTTTCATGATAACTGTAATTTTGATTGTGAATTTTCCTGTTGAACTTCTGGACGGTTGCATATACAATAGAAATAGGAAAACCACTGGGAATTTAAGGTAGAAAGTAACAATATTTAATTGTTTCACTAAATGATGGAGTTCAACGTACATACATACGATATGGAAAGGCGAAGGAATGAAAAATATATCGTCCTTTGCAGCAGCCGTTCACTGTTGGACGATCTTTCGAAGTTTTTTTCAGAACTTTGTCTTGAATGTATTTCTTCCTTCTTGAGCCAACTGGGTGACAGCTGGGGGTTTGTGGCACATAAATAGCCAAAAGGCACAATTCTTAAAAGAACAAAAAAGGAATTTCTTTATTGTTCAACCAAGATGTCCAATTTCATTTATCTATATCACTTTTATGTTTTTTCTAGATATTCTGGTTTTCAGTGAAATTTATGTGTTGAGTGTGTGATATAAACGGTTAGATAATAAGAATGCACAGTTGAAATATGTCTATACAAAGGGATGTTTACACATTTTTAGAACGATTTTGCATCACTGTAATTAATGTTCAAAATAAAATTATTTATTTCTTAAAATTTCTATTTGATAGCCATTTCTCGTATCTTGGAAACCTACATATCTAGGTTTCCAAGATAATAGAGCATTTCTTACAATTGGTATTAGTGCTTTATTCTTACAATTGGTATTAGTGCTTTATTCCATTTCTCTCCCACGGGTTTCCATAGTCCAATCATTTTTTGGGTCTACGTTTAGAAAGCGCTCTTTTTAGCAATTCGAAGGCAAAATCCATTGCATATCTATACGTTTACAACTTATTTGTCGATCAAAACCTGAATGAAAAAATTCCTATGATAGTATACTAGTGATCCGAATTTATTGGCGTATATAAAAATCGAAGTTTCCAAGCTTTCGCACATCAACCAGATGGCTTTTTCAAGGAAGGTAGACAACAACTTTTTTAAGGAAGGTAGACAGCAACTGTAGACATCAGTTTGCTGTCTACCTTCCTTGAGAAAGCCATTTGGTTGATGTGCGAAAGCTTGGAAACTTCGATTTTTATATACGCCAATAAATTCGGATCACTAGCATACTGCAAATTTAATGGCCATTAAGTTTGCTGCTGACCAGGCAATAGTTTCAGGATCAGCCAAATCATTACAGCGCATGATGTCAAAAATACATAAAAATGCTGATATCTATGGAATGAAGATAAATAAAAATAAGAAAAAACTAATGGTAATATGGAAGGACCCAAAACAGGCTGTCCTTAAAACTGAATGACAATACATCGAACAAGTTAAATAATTTCGCTGTTTGGGTCAAATTATTACTGAAGATGCGAGATGTGAAAAGGAAATTAGAATGAGACTGGGGATGGCAAAAACGGCTTTTAGAGAGAATCAAAGACTACTGACATCCAAAAATATAGATCTAAAACTGAGGAAGAGAATTTTAAAGGCATATGTTTGTCCAGTAGTTCTCTACGGTTCTGAGACATGGACATTGACCAAGAGGGAAGTGAAAAGGCTGGAGGCATTTCAGATGTGGAGCTATAGAAGAATGGAGAGAATAAGCTGGCTCGATAGAAAGACTAATGAGGAGATCCTGGAGAGAGTGGGAGAACCCAGGAATCTGATCAACATGTTAAAAAGAAGAAGAATGTTATGGATGGGACACACATTGCGCCATGGAGGCCCGATTCTGAAAGTTTTGGAAGGGAAAATTCAAGGCAAGAGAGGAAGAGGACGACAAAACCAATAGTTTTGTGGCACAGTTACTCCAAGACACTAATACAAGGACATACTATGACTTGAAGAGAACGGCGGATAATACAGAGGAATGGAGAGACAGAGTACATCTACTGAACAACCAACCAGTTCTTGGATTGAGTAACCAAGAGGAAGAAGAAGAAGATGTTTAGTGCAGTTATACTATCTTATGTATAATTGGCGTAAAGTTCCTTGCGTCATTATTTAGAAAAAATTCCGTTTTGGTCAGATACCCCGCTCACTATACACCGAAGAGCAATTGAATTAGAGACAGCTGGCGTTATGCAAATGTGGCGCTGTGGGCGGCCCTGTAAACGGAAACGACATGACGTATGCAGCGATCCGACAATATAAAGAGTGATGCGACGGGAATCAGTAAGAGTCGGACGCATAGGTAAGACGGAGGATCTTAGCGCATTTGGTCATGGGCAAATTGTCGGGGCCCGACGAATGGGTCACTCCATCTCGGAAGTCGTGCAGACACTGGGATTTTCACGAGCCACGGTGTCACGGGTACACCGTGAGTACATCGAATCCGGTAAAACCATCCCAACAAGGGCCAACTGCCGTGGACAACAACGTGTGGATGAGCGGGGTCATCGTCGGCTAGCTCGCATTGTAACAGCGGACAGACGGGCCACAGTGCAAGAAATCACTCTGCAATTTAACCCTGGTGCACAAAAACGTTTAAGCAGCCACTCCATCCAGAACCATCTCCTCGCTATGGGGTACAGAAGCCATCGTCCCACGAGGGTACCGCTGCTGACCGCACATCACAGGGTGCAAAGACTAGCATGGGTGCGGAAACATCGCCACTGAACCCTAGACATGTGGGAAAATGTTGCCTGGACTGATGAGTCGAGATTCACGTTCGTACATGCGGATGACAGGATACGAGTAAGGCGCAAACCACATGATGCGATGGATCCTTCTTGCCAGCAGGGTACTCTTCAAGCTGGTGGGGGTGACATTCTCGTCTTGGGACTGTTTACGTGAGCTGAAATGGGACCCCTGGTACGTGTGACATCGTCCCTCACAGGTCAACGTTACCGAGATATCCTGGACGACCATTTGCTCTCGTTTGTGCGTCTTCAACATCCCACTGGGGACCTCATCCTGCAACAAGACAATGCACCGTGCCATCACTCCCGAATTGTATCCGGATGGTTGGATGAACACTCCACCGACGTGACCTCGCTTCCTTGGCCAGCTAGGTCCCCGACCTCAATCCCATCGAGTACATCTGGGATGCCATTGAGAGAGATGTTTGGGGCTCGGACCCCACTCCATCAAATCTTCGTGAACTGTGGGAGCTTGTTCAGGGGTCGTGGATCCGTATGGCTTCCCAACGCTTCCGGTGTCTTGTCGAGTCCATGCCGAGACGAATCGCCGCCGTCATCAGGGCGAGAGGTGGTGCTACACGTTACTAGACAGGTATCTCTAATTCAATTGCTCTTCAGTGTAGGACACAGTTTATTTATGTTTCCTTTCCAAAACAATGCAGAACTTGCTCTCAAGGGCGCATATATATATTTCATTTTTTTTTTTTTTGATTGGAGGTTTAACGACCGCCGTTAGCAACTCAACGGGCTATAAGGAGTCGCTCGTCCCTAACTTAGGGCCACTGACTCCAGGGAAGGGAGAGAGCCAGTTCCGTAAGACAAACACAATATCCATGCCTCACCGGGATTCGAACCCGGACGTCTCGGACCAATGGTCATAAGCCAGTGCTTAGACCACTGCGCCACCGGGGCGGCCATTTCATTTTTAACGATACCTCTGCTTCACAAAGTCGCGTTTGAAAAATTCTTTTGCACTGAATACCATTCACCTCGTGAAATATTTATCGTAACGCACAATTATGACGTTAAGTGGCGTAGCCATGCATAAAAATTCGATTGAAAAAATTATTTTTGCACCGTATGCCATTCCTTATAGTAAACAGTGAGAACATAATCAACTTTAAATAATGCACATTGTACAGTTGTTACGCATGGAGCATCAGTTACATATTTCTATTAAAAAAAAAACAAGCCCTCCGATTCTAAAAATACAATTTAGATACTTCTTTCCTATTAGAATACCATGAAGAACATTTTCCGATCCTTTTCTTGTTCAAGTAACGCTCAGTTTTCCCGCTAGAGAGCGTAAAGCTAAATTGCGTTTTTCTCCATAACTGCTTTTAATTTTGATCTGAAAAATTCCTTTTTTGCTTCGGATATCTCCCGGTGAGAAGAAGGTTTTGCTTACAATTTGGGATTTTCTCATAACACATATTTTAGGGTTCCCATTCAAAAGTAATAAAAACATTCCCTGACTTTTCCAGGTTCTCCAGGTGGTTTTTCCAGAGTGGCAACCCCTATATCATGTTGCAATCAATTGTAAAATTTAATTTCATTCATGAATTTTCTCACCAAAATACGCATTTGTAAATTCTTTAAGTAATTTATCTTCATAAAATTACCAGCTTTTAATTAATAACAACTAAATGCGCCCATTTTCCGTATTATAATTCCATGTTTCCGTACCATACTTCATTATTTTTCCATATCATAATTCCATTTTTCCGTACCATAATTCATTATTTTTCCATGCCATAATTCCATTTTTCCGTACCGTAATTCATTATTTTTCAATACCATAATTTTCCATATTTTTAATTAATTTTCCATACCATAATTTTCCATATTTTTTACTATTTTTTCCTACATAATTTCTTTCATTATTTTTTCATTCAAATTTTTCCATACCATAATTTTCCATTTCTTTATGTCAATTTTTCCTTTGTTTTCCATACCATAATTCATTATTTTTCAGTACCATAATTCATTATTTTCCGTACCATAATTCTTTGAACCTTTGTAAATACTACACTGTTAAAAAGATCTACTATAAAATGAGAATCTGAACCTACTCGGTTTTTTGAAGTACAATCGTATCGTAAACGAGTACATGACATGCACAAATATAATTAACCATACGTACTCACAAATAACTGCGTCAATAAATATAAATTCGATCTCGTATTACTTCATTTTAGATATAGATTTCGAGAGAAATTGTTTAATAAATGTGAAAGTGACATACATAAATAATTAGTACAACAAAGTCGTCACTGATCACAAGTAATGTAATTATGCATAAAGTATCTTTGTGTACGTTTTTACATTAACTACAATGAAGTTCCAGAAAACCTGGTATACCAATCTAATACTTGGTAGGTCCCCCACGGGAGCGCAGGACTGCAGAAATATGGCGGGGCATGGACTCCACTAGCTTCTGGAAATATGCTGTAGGCAATGCACACCATACTTCTTGCAGAGCGTTCCATAATTCGGGTGTATTCCGAGGTCTCGGATTCCTGTGTTCGATAGCGCGTTGCATGGCATACCAAATGTGTTATATCACGTTCAGATCTGGGAACTTGGGTGGGAATGGCAACACCCCAAACTCAGATGAATGCTCCTGTAACCATAATGTGGCCTTCCGACACTTGTGTGGAGGTGCATTGTCCTGTTGGAACAGGCCCAACCCATCAGCATGAATGCAGGACATGAACGGGTGTACCTCGTCAGAAAGGATGCGCACATAGCGTTGGCCGGTCACAGACGTTTGTAGACATACCAGGGGTCCCAGTGAAGTCCAGCTAAAGACACCCCATACCATTATGGACCCCCAACAGCCAGTACATTCCGGGTTGGCGGGCGGGACTCATGGCTTCATGGGGTTTACGGCACACACAAATCCTTCCATCTGCCCGATACAGTTGGAAACACGACTCGTCAGACCAGGCTACTTGTTTGCAGTCATCAAGTGTCCAGTGGCCATGTTGCCGTGCCCAAGCGAGGCGCATAGCTCTGTGTCGTGCACCGATCAAGGGGACTCGAGTTGGGCGTCGGCTCCCAAAGCCCATATCGTGCAGGGTACGTTGCACAGTCCGGACGCTGATGCTTGTTGAGGCTCCAGCATGGAATTCCGATGATACCTGCGAGAGTGTTGCACAGAAGCGATGACTTCTGTTTGATGTTCCTAGTCCACATCAAATGTCTATATAATTATTCATTCGTCTTCTAATTATTTGTTCAGTTGGTGCTTACCATCTTTGGTGAATGCCCAGCATTGCGCGGGGCTCCTAGAACCAATCTGCGAATTGGCTTGGCTGTTAGTGTGAGTCTGGAGAAATTCGAGGCCACTGTGGTGCAGTGGAAGCATATTCGGCGCGTAACTGGAAGACCCTGGGTTCGGTTCCCGGTGGCGCAATGCGAATTTTTCCTTGACTCACATTTAAACGTGGAAAAAACGATGACTTCTGTTTGATGAGGCGTGAAATGATTCTTGACAGCCGACGATTATCACGTTCACCCAATGTCTTTTTACGGCCACACTGGTATCGTAGGTTGTAGGTTTTGCCGGAATTCATGTAGTCACGGTACACCCTTTCAATGGTCGTCCGTGAAAATCCGAACTTCGTTTCTACCTCCGAAATACTATGGCCCATCTCACGAGCGCCAACTATGACACCGCGTTGAAAATCGCTTAAATCGTTATTACTTGTCATTCGCATGCCGAAAACAGCTCTGACAGCTGGCAAGGATGTCTATCGCTTTATATAAGCACTGGCGGACGCAACCGAGTACGCGCATAGGTGACGTTGCTATTTATTTTGCATAAGCTCGTCTGAACAAGTTTTTCTGGCACTTCAGTGTATATTTGTATGAATCTCATAAATAATTAATGTATTGTCGCTTCATCACTATATCAAAACTGAACAAGCATCAACCTTTGATGCTTGTTCAGTTTTTACGATTCGACTAATTAGCGAGGGAGCGAACGTGTGTTGCTCAAATTGTTTCTAGACGATGGATTTATTCTGTGTGACGACTGTGCTAGTTTACGTGCCTACTGGATCTAAATGAAAACAGGTCTTGTTGTAAGTACGACTTTTTTACTCAACCTGGCCGTTATCCAGAAGTGTATAGTTAGCTAATGTATGTCCAGTTAGGACTTTGAGCAACATCTAATATATAAGCTACCCAGGTTCAATGAAAGTTGCAGTAATAATAAGCCTAACAATTTACAGCATTTAGTTTTACGCAACATTAAAATATTTAAAATAGTACTAGTGATCCGAATTTCTTGGCGTAGAATATAAATAAAAATTTCCAAGCTTTCGCACATCAACCAGGTAGCCTCTTCAAGGAAAGTAGACAGCTAACTGCAAACTGGATAATGGAACACTTCAAGAATTTGAACGTGGTGACTTGTCTAGACAATAAATGAATAGCCGCAAATGTGATCAGATATTCGAAGAAACGAGGTCACGTTGGTTGGGCGCGTGGTATTGTGGTAGAAAACACATCATTATTTGAAGAATTGATTCCAAATGCGTGGCAACTCGAGAGAGACGCTATCATTACAAGCCTCGCTGCTGGTCAAGTTGCTGGTCACATCAACCAGATGAGAAAGCCATCTGGTTGATGTGCGAAAGCTTGGAAACTTTGATTTCTATTGTACGCCAATAAATTCGGATCACTAGTACTATTTTAACTGTAATTGGTGTACAGTTCCTTGTTGTTAATTAAAGTATTGTTGAAGTTAAAGTTTACATAACGCTTCAAGACTTTAGCCAATTTAACAACATTTTACAAAACAAGCTGTAAAACTTGGATATCGAGTTATTTACAGTACGATATGGAAACAGGTTGTCAACTGACGAACCGCATTCGGCGTGGCTGAATGTACGTAGCTTGTCCCTAAAAAACTGAATGTTTTTTTGTTTTGTTTTTTAAATATACAGTACGGCGTTCGACTTTGGCACGAGTCTCGAAAAAACGGTAGTCTTTGTAGTAACCATAGCAACCAGTGATACCTGTTTAACACGCATGCTTCGTCGGCAGTGCGCAGTTTAATAAGCTTTGCTTCGTGAACCCCTAACAAGTGTTTTCGCGCTGAGATTTTTCGAAAAAATGGATATGAAAGAAGAACAAAGGCGGGCCATTAAATTTTGCTGTCGACTTACAAAGTCTGCCGGAGAAAATTTCCGTCTTATGCAAGTGGCTTATACGGAAAAATGTCTAGGAAAATCAACAATTTGCAGATGGCATAAAGAATTTACGGATGGTCGTGAGAGGCGGTTTTAATCACGCATGGAGGAAGACCTTCAACGAGTGTTACAGAGGTAAAGATCAATACAATAGGTGTTATTATACGGGAAGACAGACACCTACCAATTAGAGTTATCTAAGATGTGGTTCATATTTCAAAATCATCAATTCACAGAACTTTAACCAAGCATTTGAGCATGAAACGAGTTTGTTCAACTTGGGTTCGTTTCGTTTTTTTTCTTTGGTTTGAAGTTTAACGACCGCCGCTTCGGCGGCGTAGTGGTCTAAGCGCTGGCCTCTGATCGTTCGTCCGAAAGGGGTCCGGGTTCGAATCCCGGTGAGGCATGGATGTTGTGTTTGTCTTACAGCACTAGCTCTCCCCCTTCCCTGGAACCAGTGACCCTAAATTAGGGACGGGCGACTGCTTATAGCCCATTGAGTTGCTCACGGTAGTCGTTAAACCTCCATTAAAAAAAAAAAGTTTAACGACCACAGTGAGCAACTCAATGGGTTATAAGCAATCTCCCGTCCCTAATTTAGGGCTACTGGTTCCAGGGAAGGGAGAGAGCCAGTGCCGTAAGACAAACACAACATCCATGTCTCACTGGGACTCGAACCTGGACTCCTGTCGGACGAATGATCAGCAACCATCTCTTGGGTTCCCATTTCTTTTCATGTGTGGACCCAATGCAAGACCGCATATGACCAGTTCTGTCGCTTTTCATTTTGGAGAAAATGAATATTGAGTTGATGCCCCAAACTGCATATAGTTCAAATTTGTCACCATTGTTCCCCATTTTAAAAAAGACATTAGCGGGACCACAATGTGAGACTAATCAACAACTTTTTACAGCTGCACAGGGGGCTTCAACAGCATTTTAGAAGAGTTCCAGAAGACATTCAAAAAGTGGAAGGAATGTCGGAACACTTGTATTCGATGCAATGGAGAATATTTCGAAAAAGATGACCACTTCCTTCATAATTAAGATACGCATATATATATTCTAAACTTTCTTAGTTGTTTCGAGACAGCCCTTGTATATTGAGATACTGAAAACTCTCTTTCCGTTAGGAGAGAAAGCTGCTAAACTTAATGTGAGCTATTGTAAAAACACAAGTTTGTCCGCGTCGGACATCGCATCCATGTCCCCTCACTTCGGAGTAAATCGCTCTCCCAACTGAGCTACGCGGACAGAATGCCCGCTGCAGATTTGACGTCTTGACACATGTTTTCACCTCTGTAGTACGTCACATCATCTCTTTCTTAATTTATTTATTTATTTTTTGGCTGCAGCGAAGTAGGAATTTTTCATTAATTCCAAACAATGTGTAGAACAAACATCAAACATTTTTCGAAGATCCCAACCGCCATTGGATCCATTTTCCACAATCGGGCGCCAATGTGAAAACACAAGTTTGTCCACGACGGACATCGAAGCCGTGCCCCCCTCACTTCGGAGTAAGTCGCTCTCCCAACTGAGCTACGCAGACAGAATGCCTCGCTGCAGATTTGACGTCTTGACACATGTTTTCACCTCTGTAGTACGTCACATCATCTCTTTCTTAATATATTTATTTATTTATTTATTTTTTGGCTGAAGCGAAGTAGGAATTTTTCATTAATTCCAAACAATGTGTAGAACAAACATCAAACATTTTTCGAAGATCCCAACCGCCATTGGATCCATTTTCCACAATCGGGCGCCAATGTGAAAACACAAGTTTGTCCACGACGGACATCGAAGCCGTGCCCCCTCACTCCGGAGTAAGTCGCTCTCCCAACTGAGCTACGCGGACAGAATGCCTCGCTGCAGATTTGTCGTCTTCACACAGGTTTTCAGCTCTGTAGTACGTCACACTGTTCTATAACACCGTTAAAAAGTATTTGGATTGATTCTTCATAGATTATCCCCCTTTCTCCGCTCCTCTTCTTCTTTTTTTTTTTTTTTCCGAATCTTTCGGCGTTAGAATGAAAAACGAAAAAAAAGTTCAGGAATCTCTCATAAATAATAATGTTGTCATCCAGAGTATAAAGTTTTGACAGTGTCTTTTGATCTCGGAAGAGCTCTTCATCTTAAACCGTTGTCGTGCCTTTTATTATGAACGTGAGCCACGGTCGCCAAACACTTCAGACTTGGGTTATGGAGGCGTGGGAAACAGCGCAACTGATATTCGGGAAGTGTATTTTCTCGTGTGTGTGTGTGTATGTGTGTCTGTGTTTTCTTTCCGCTGCCACTCTGGAACTCTCTAAAAATCCAGTGGTAAGTCTTCCCTTCCTTTTTCTGCCGTTACGATTGTCACTCACTCGGTACACAAACGGTTCTGTACTGATGACCTTCTCGAATTCTCCGTGGAGGGTTTACTGCGAAGGGGATTCCTAAAAGCTTCTTTTTTTTTCTTTCCTTCATTTCCCCTCCCTTTTGTTATTCCTTTATAGCTCTTTTTTTTTCTCTCTCTCTCCTTTTTATTCTTATACTTTAGCCATTTTTTTAAAATGCAAAAACATTTGCTCTTCTCCAAATTGCCCACAGATGAGAACGACTATCTTCCGATGGAGTAATAATAAGTATAAACCCTGATGAGAACAAGTTAGTAAAATCATGCAATGCGTTGATTATGATACACTTTTCAACATAGCAGAAATCATTACTCAAGCTATGAGGATAATCGATGAGGAATAAATCTCGCTTCTGTGTCCTGATCTTTGACCCCATTTCGATGATATTAAACAGAATTGGTTCAGTATGCCTCCAAAACAACATACTAAAGTTTGGTTGCAATAGAAGCATTTTTAGTCAAGTTATGAGGATAATGGCTGTGGAACAAATCTCGCTTCTGTGCCCTGACCTTTGACCCCATTTCGATTATATTAAATAGAATTGGTTCAGTATATCTCCGGAATAAAAGCTTAAAGTTTTGTTGCAATAGAAGCATTTTTAATCAAGTTATGAGGATAATGGCTGTGGAATAAATCTCGCTTCTGTGCCAAGACCTTTGACCCCATTTTAATGATATTCAACAGAACCGGTTCAGTATTTCTCCGGAATAACATGATGAAGTTTTATCGCAATCGAGGCATTTTTACGTAAGTTATGACGCCTAAGGGCGATGGAATGGATCCCGCTCCTATGTCCTGACCTTTGACACCATTTCGTCCATTTTCAGTAGGGTTTGTCCCCAGATTGTCTCCTACCACATACCAAAATTTCATCGAACTCGAACCATTTTTACGCCAGTTATCGTGCGGACAGTCAGACGGACAAAGCTAGAGCATATGCGCTTCTATAACTTACAGCTGAAAAGCGTAAAAAAGACAACACTGTAAAACAAATTCTAATATTCTCGGGCCATTTTCCGTGGTGGTTTTTTTTTTTTTTTTTTTTCGTAAACTAACGAAGCATGTTCCTGATCATGGACGTCGCCAAGAGAATGCGAGGGTGGGCTAAAAAAAATGGTCGTGCCCACCCTGTTCAAGATGTGCCATATTTAAATTTTTTCAAACTTTTTGATTTTTTCGGACACTTTCCGTTTCCCCCTGGTGGGAATCAAACCTGCCTCGTTCGGCTTCGTCTAGCTACGCGCGTGCTACCCTTGAGCCAGAAACACACGTAAAGCACAGGCACGTATCAGGTAAAACTATAATCGCGCAATGATGAAATGTTGTTTTACGACTAATGCGGGATAATAAGCCATTTTATTTTCTGTTGAAGGTTATTATTTTTCTAAATAGGTTTGTACTAATTTTATTTTTGCTGAAGGAGGACTCATTGCAAATTTCGTATTTTTTTTTTCAACGTGATTTTTCAAAGCAACAGAACGTTTTGCAAATTACGTATTTTTATATTTTTTATTACAAATTACGTTTTTTTTAACGGGATTTTTCGAAGCAATAGAATGTCTTATAAGAGTTTATTCTACTCTTTGACTAAATCGAGGAGTGTTGTCCATAGGCTCTGTTTTGTCGCACTATTTCTTTCCGCAAACAATTTTTCTCCAGGAACCGCTTTCTGTTACGTTATCACTTGTTAACTTGCAAAGTCCCCGAGGCTGAAGATAATAAAATAGCTATAAGTAATATTTTTTTGCAATCCTTTTAGATTTCTTAAAAGCACTTTATTCGTTTCTTTACTTAATCGCAAGAAGGTTGTCCTCAGCTAGGTAATTATTCCTGCCTGTTCCCCTGAAGCTCAAAATTTCCTTCCGTAAATCCTGCTTCGGTCATTTCCTCCGTCTCCTTTCTCTCCCTGCGGAGAAAACCCCCATTCCCCCGGCCAGCTTAAAACCTGCTTCCTAATACCTGAGGTCTTTCCTCTCTTCTCTTTGCGACTGCTCGCTTTCAATTTCCTGAGTCGGCTGTCCTAACTCCCCCTTTGCTTCCACGCAAACTCACTCCTTTACCTCCACAAAGCCCTTGAGAAAGAACACCGGCGTCGGGATAACAAAGCTACAAGGCAGAATTAAAAGGACTTCCGCTTTCAGTCAGCAGCTTTGAAATTAAGAAGGCAAAGATCAAATGAGCACGACAATACTAATGCGTCTACAAAATACAAAGGCTCAGATCCTAAAATGCGACAAACTGGCGTCACTAAATATACCGTGTTTCCGATGTTTCATAGCGTGATGAAACAGCGAAATTCTCTCACGCTTCGTAGAAACAAAGGAAAAGGAGCACTAAAGAGAAATAAAAGTTGCGAAATGTGATTTAATATCTATGCCTAAAATTCTAGTATTGAATCTCCGTAACACACTATATTGGTCATTCGCTGGTCTCTCCCGAGCACGCGGATAAACTTAAATTCTCCGGCTAGCTTAAGACGTCCTGGGCTAACATCGAAGGTGTTCCTCGCCTTCTTCTTGCAAGCGCTCGTTTTTAACCACTCGCGTTGACTATCTAGCTACCCCTTTGTTCCCAGGCAAACTCACTCCTTTCGCTTCGATTAAAACTGCGGTTTCTCCCGAGGAATAAAGGTGGCATAAAACACAAAGCTCAGAGCTGAGATTAAACGACTCCCGCGTTCCCTTCCGGTTGCATTGAAGTGAAGATGGCAAAAGTGCTAATTGCACTGGACGAAGCTTCAAACACAAACAGAAACGTTGCAAATGGCTCTTTTATTGTCATACCACTGTAGATGGCCTTTAGGGAAAACGTCTCCAAGGTGCCACTGAGAAAACATACTTCCTAACTGGGGTGACGAAGATAAAGGTTTCCCACGCTTGTAGAAACAAATGAAAATGGAAAGAAATGTTGCGAATGATATTTAATACTTTTGCCTAAAATTCTAGTACTAAATCTCCGTAACAATATCATAGCTGCTGCATAAAATGGGGGAGAGGGGAGGGATATCCGATGCCACAGTAACCAAAATTTCATGCGATATACTATCCACAACATCCGATCTTGCTGCATAGCAAAGCAGATCCTCCGACAGAAGACTGAAATTTAGTAGTTAATCAAGCCTCAAGTATTCCGGTGAATTTCTCCTATTACCAGAAATTTTCCCTCTTATGGATACGGAAAAAGTGAGAACATAATTTTCCCGTTATTATACGAAAGGAACTGCAGAAGTGTTTCTGAAAATTCAGAACTTTACGTTAACACATTTTAAAAACGGCAATTTACCGTTACTATGCGAAAAGGATTGCGAAAACGTTTCTGAAAAATTAGAATTTTTCGTTAACACCTCTCAAAAACGGCAATCTACTGTTAATATACGAAAGGAATTACGGAGATGTTTCTTTCTGAAAATTTGTTTTTTTCCCTGGCGTACGAAAAATCCGTGAAAGTCTTTTGCGTTGTTTCACGGAAAAAGTTGTATCAGAATTATGTTTTATTAATTCCGGAAAGGAATCATGGAAAATGGGTCGTGGATTTCCGAAAATTTTTACAGTATGAACGGGTTGAAATATTTTGCTTCACGCTCGGCAATTCTTAAACGTCCAAGAGGGAGCTGCAATTTTTTGTCTAACTCTAAGGAAATGAAGAAAATATTAATAACAAGGTCAAAATAATTACTTTATCAAAAAAGTTCATATATACGCGAATAGTTCTATGACAGAATGAAAGCTTAGACTATTCATTCTCTCATGCAAATGTTTTATATATTGTGGATGGAATTCTTTGGTGTGTATATAGCAAAACAAAAATTAGAAACGAAAGTTAAGTAGCACTCTTATATATTATTTATGTTCATGGGAAGACAAAGTTGAAATTCCAAATTTTTAAATAGCATAAAATTTTCGAGAACACTGTTTTAGGTAAGTAAAAAGAATTTGTGATCAAAGAACGCCTGATGATATACAATTAATTTCTCAAGTTATCTTCGATTTTCAATGAAATCTTCACATAAAGATGAAAACGTACTGTTTCCAAGAGCGGATCTAAACTTATAAAGGGGACGTAAAATTATAATTTAAATGTACAGAAATCAATTTATGATGTCGACAAACAAGGGACGCATGTCTTTTGAGTAAAAGAAAATTTTACAGGTAAAGAGTCTGTTCATAGCCTGCAATAAAATTTGAAACGGTAAAAATTAAACTCATTGAAACAAATATAAGAGTAATATATACATGCATGAGAGTGACGAAAAAAAAAAAGCTGAACTTTTTAACCAAATGCAAAATCAGAACACGCAGCGAAACAGCGTGAATATAACGCAGTACGAGCAAAACATAATTGTTCATTCTAATTTATTTATGCAAATATTAAACTAGAGGAAATCGTTTTATTCAAAATATAAAAATACTGACATTAAGAATAAAATATTTAACAATACCAAGCAGAAGAAACATCGCGAAAAAAAAAAAAAAATTCATGAGGGGAGGAATTTTTACTCCGTCTAACTTCAGACTTCGAAAGTCGGATTTCCATCCTTCAACGGAAAACAAGCCCCCCCCTCCCCTCCTTCATAACCAACACTACCACCACCACCAATCCCTCCAAAATCCTGTTCAGTTGCAACGATCTCGAGAAACACACAAATGGAAGGATCTTCTTCCTCAGTTTTACGGAGAATTTTTTGTGCCGTCTAACTTCTGTCTTCGGGAGAAAAAAAATTCCGTTTTCAAGTTAAAATACAAATTTTTATGGAATAAAATTATATTTAAAAACAATGCTGGGCGGAAGAAACACCGCAAGAGAATGAAATTACGAACTCCCCTCCGCTTTACTTCCGTTTCCGAAAGTTTTGAAAGATGAAATACCGTTCGCAGAAGGAAAACAACCCTCTCTCACAAACTATACCCCCCCCCCCAAAAAAAAATTCTCTTTAATTCTGCATTGATCTGGAGATTGACCCAAATGATGACGAAAAAAGCGAAATTCGGCGAATCCGCGGAAGGATCTCATGTATGTATATACTACATAAAGTAAGGTATATTACAGTTTAATTCGGAAAATTCTTAAGGGGCGGGGCTGTGATTTTTATCTGATTGTTTCTTTCGCGTTTTCAACTGATTCTTTTTCTTACAGTAAGTGAGAAAACAGAAAGATTTAGAACAGATATTCCGATTTCTGTATAGCACGTATTTATAATTCACTAGGGAATGATGGCAAGTTTAAGTTTAATCCTTGTAGAGAAGAATTTTCCGACAAAAGCGTTATTTCGTTCCTTTTTGTTATCTTTAACGTTCCTGCAAGAAATAAATATTCTAAATTTTGCTGATAAATATTTTTCTTCTTAGAACTGCTTGCTTTAACACGCTCTGAAAGTGGTTAAATAAAAACGAAAAATGGAAGCATTATTTTCAATGGTAATCCATCATTCACAGGAAAGTAAAAAAAAAAAAATGAGAATAAAGTGCAAAAGAAGGAAGGATCGCTGTAATGACAGGAAAAGACGACTCTCTGGGTGCTATTATGGGGACAGAGTGCAAATTTGAAAAAGATCCTGCAGAGTCCGGTTTTTCTGATGATGTGTTGGCTGAACACTGGCATTCTAATGTTATCACGCCGATTTTGAAGTAATTTGTCATCTTTGAGTGCGATGAAAATGATCATTAAATCATCGTGTGCCTTCAAGATCCATTACTGAAAAGATTCAACTTCACGGGTTTAAGCAACGCAAATAATGCTCGCCGTTTTGGTTTAAAGCGAATTGACACAACAAGTCCCTTGCGGTTGCGGACTACAAAAAATGAATCAGCGTGTTTTTATATACGGCTTTTTGGAAGACGTGAATATTTTGTGGTTTTCCATAATTTATTTTGAAAGGCATGTAAGTGAGTCCTGACTGCTAGCGAACGCCTTCGAGAAAAGCTTCAGCACACGTTCAGTGACCGGAAGTTGTTCAGGTTCTTTTCTGAAGTTCTTCAGAAGCTTTTCCGGGGTACGGGGCCGTGGATATGGAAATGTGTACTTCCGGCTGATAGCTGAATCATTCCCATTTACCTTCCAGCTCTGACTCATTTTGCAATGACCAATACCTCCTAAAGGTTAGAGCAAAAACTTGGCACGGAAAGTGCGCGAAGTTTTTCAGTGACAAATAGCTATAGAATTCAAGTCTGGTTCTTTTCCTTCCTTGCAGCCAGCGACCTCTAAGGTAAGGATGGGCGGCTCCTTTTACCTTTTGTTATTCGGAGGTTTTCAAGCTATGAAAAAGGAGGTGTCGTGGAATCTGCAACCGGGGGGCCGCGGGTGGCCTAGTGGGCAACGTTCGTGACTGCTACGGAAAGGGCCCCAGGTTCGATCCCAGGCAGGTACTAACGCTCGATCCACTAAACATCCGCGGTGCGTCGGATGGGCACGTTAAGCCGTCGGACCCCAGATACTGGCCCCCGATAATAAATAAGGGCGTCTTCCTCCCCTTTTCTACTTCGCTTCCGTGTCACTTTCCCATCGGACACTCTTGCTCAAATCTCCTAGCTACCTATTTCTAAGGGTTGTTTAAGACCTGGGGTAAGACACACCCTTCGTAAAATCCTCTACATATGATCAATTTGCGACCGGGGTTGAAATGGTAGCATATGCGACCGGCAGGGGCAAAAAGGAGCGGGGATGGAAGGAGGGAGGCAGAGTGGAGAGATTAGGTGTTGAACACCTGGAGTCTTCCAACGGTCAATGCGACTGGGGTTGAAAAGTCAGATGGTAAAGTGGATTCAGAGCCGAGAAGATCACGTTTGTAGGAATTAATGGAATAAACAATTTTCAAACTCTTTTAATTTCTCTCACTTTATATATGAATTCCCATTGAAATTCTTGCAGTAACAGAAATTTTAAATTTTGTCATCCATGTTTTGATGCTTTCGTAATTACTTCATTTTTCACAGTCTTGAAAAAAAAAAAAAAAAAAGAAATTTGGAAACATTTGGATTTCCTTTCTTACTGAAAGCGAAGAAACTTACAATTAATTCTGAATGCAGCTATCGCAATAAAATTCGCCCAAGAATGGAATAAAATCTCCGGCAGTTTGTCGTAAAGAAAATACTATGGCTATTGCTTGGGAAAAGGAAGTGTTTTATTTTTTATATACAGATCAAGTTTTACAAAGGGGTATCTTCAGCTGCAATCCAGAAACATGAGTAAAACCTTATTTTGTAAATACAAACAATACGATAATTACAATAATTATCAGAATTTTACTAAAAAAGACTATTAAACAGGAAATAGTGATGCCAGCATACCGCTAATTTTAGGTTTGGGACACTTGGATATATTTTACAAACAGTGAGCCGCAAAAAATCTGATTCCAGGGCTGTTTATGGATCTCCAGTCCGATACTGAGCGTTCGTATGAAGATCTGAAATTTACAACAGCTGCTTCTTCAGATTTTTAGGAATAATAATTCCGGGTACGTGTAAAATAATCTATGAGGAATTAAAAGAGAAATACATGAGGGTAGGAATGTTTTCTGGTTAATGATATTTTCTAACCAATTGTTATTATGTGGTTGTAATAAAGTCAGAGCATAAATAAGCTATTCTTAAAAATGACAAATGAATCAAAGCCATATCAGTATTTAATATTTTCTGGAGATCTAAAATTCATATAGGAGAAACCGCGATTCTCCAGACACGCGTTCAAAACACTGAAGTTTTGGCGCGTTCAAACTGAAGTACGTACTTTGGTACAAAGCAGTTTCTTTTATGGTGTAGAGAAAACGCATTTCCGTAGTTAACGTGATGGTCGCAAATACTACCTGTTTCGTGACACCGCATCGTCAGCAGCTGCCCTTTTGTTTTTTGGAAAAGCTATTGAGAATAGAACGAAATTGACTTCAAGCAGATATGTTCGAAATATTTAAATTCTACACGAATTATTTTTATAATATTTCTGAGGTTATTGAGCTCTCGAGGCACAAAACAAAGACTGTTGTAGTAATCAAAGCTTTTTTGTTTTATTACAATCTTTTTCATTTTCTTTTTGCTCTTACTCATAACGTTTAAAATATTTTAAACCACATCTAAAAAAATAAAACCTTTTAAATGCATATTCTCAGAAAACATGTTCTACTGACGTACGTCTAAAGAGTTTTTTGTTTTTGTTTTGTTATGCACATTTTGCAATCACTGAAATTAAGTTTTAATATAATGTTTATTTGAATGAAGTTTCGAAAGCATTTTCAGTTAGTTTGCTTTTCTTAAATATTGCAAAATCAACTGAAAATCACGTTGGACTCGATTTTAAGAAAAATAAATAAATGAAAAAAAAAATGTCTGCAAGCTACAAAGAAAAAGAAATTTCGTGCCTTATGTAAACAAAGTATCACAGAGAGCGAAATCGGGGGAGGTTGAGAGAGTGTGCAGTGTGCGAGGGGGGGGGGGAGAAAGTACTTATTCGCTCCACGGAGTGTTGCTGCTACTCTTGCGTTGTGTGTGCCGGGGGTTACAGCTCGAACAATAGAAACTTCCGTGTAAAGAAGAGAAAAGATTTTATTGGCACTTTTGTGGCT
The DNA here is from genome assembly GCA_039090855.1 of Macrothele yani. Classification (NCBI taxonomy): domain Eukaryota; kingdom Metazoa; phylum Arthropoda; class Arachnida; order Araneae; family Macrothelidae; genus Macrothele; species Macrothele yani. The sequence goes on along the minus strand of CM077008.1, from coordinate 142,853,655 downwards.
TTAAGGGACAGAGTAGAGACGGCAATTATACCACACTGTAGGGTGATCATGCGACTGTTTAAATCCCTCTTCCCAGAATGCATTGAGGCAGGAAGCCAGAATGGAGCATGGTGGGCTATGGTGAGTGCAAAAGGCTACCAGAAGAAGGGAAAGTCTAATTGTTCAGCAAATCACTAACTTTTGTGCTCAGCAGGAATGTTTGTGAGCATGAAGTTTTCTCTTTGTGTCCCTAGCAGCTGCGAACAACTGCATTTTTAGCACCTGTTTACGAGGTTAAGATTGTTTGTACTAAATTCAAGTACCTCATAACATGCTGTCTGCGCACAGCTGCATGAACAAAATGTGTTTCAACTGGTTAGATATGATATTTTAAGCATGCGAATCTGGATAGCCGCCATCAAAAATAGCAGGTCACCCCGATATAAAACTCAAATTTCATAAGGCATATATTTACACAAGAGTAGTTAAAATGAAAACAACTGAAATTGGACGTAAAACTTCTTATTGAAATTGTTAGACCTTAAAGCTATTGCACTTCTAATACAAGTCTTTACAAGTGTCTAAAGACCAGTTCTCGCTGGCCTGATGTCGCAGTGGTCTAAATGCTGGCTTATGGCTATTCGTCCGAGAAGGGTCTGGGTTCGAATCCCGTATGTCATGGGTGGTATGTTTGTTTTATGGCGCTGGCTCTCTCTCTTCCTTGGAACCAGTGGCCTAAATTAACGACTGGCGACTGCTTACATATATATATCCCATTCAGTTGCTCACGGAAGACCTTAAAAATTAAAAATAAATAAAAAAATTCTCTGCTTCATAGTTATGCTCGTTATTAGAGCCATAGGACATCTATGAAAGCATGTTGGCAACACAAGGGAGGGATCAAGGAATCCTCCCACAGCATTGTGAAGACGTGGGCAGCAGAATTCGAGTGTGGAAGATAACAGTTGCTTAGTCATACAGTATTAGTGAGACATTTTACAATTCGAAAACAACAGTTGATAGAATTCTGACAGAACATATGGCAACGACAAACGTTACTGCCCGCTGGCTCCCAAAACTTCTGAGCAAAAGCTGATTGGACGGAACATGTCACGAGACAATCTTCCACTCTTTGAAGCTAATCCAGAATAATTTCTGCAACGATTTGCATCATTGAATGAAAAATGAGCACACTACTCTATTCCAGACTCAAAAAAAAAAAAAAAAAAAAAACAACAACAACAGAGCAATGGAAGCGTGATGGAGCACCCACTCCAAAGAAGTCTCACTTCTTCTGAAATGGTAATGGCAACCGCTTTCTGGGATACCGAAGGGGTGGTGATTTTGGATTACCTAGTAATCGTCCAAACCATCATCAGAGCACACTATGCTAACCTAGAAACAAAACTTCGACGGCATTTTAAGGACAAAAGCTGTATTATTAATTCTTCAGGGTAACGCTTCAAGCCACAAACCAACACTTGCCATAAAGCCCTGTGGCAGGCATCCATGAATACGGGTTTGATCTGCTACCAAACCTTTTCTAATCACCTGATCTTACCCTCTACGACTACCATCGGTTTTCGAATCTCAAAAACTACTTTCCGTTGTGTGCATTTTGGGACGGCCGAAGAATTTATAGGTACTGTGAAAGTCTATTTTGACAGCTTTGACAAATAATTTTATTTCGAGGCATTGGAACACCTCTGTAAAAAGTGTGGCAGATGTAAGCATCTGAGAGACGCCAAAACTTCTCGTCTACACTGTAAGAAAATTGCCGTGAATAGTCAGTGCTTCACCCGGATTAAGACGGTTTACAGATCGTAAGCACGCCACCTGGTGGTCAACCATAAATTTTCGGTAGATAAACTATATATTCACGGTGTTTGAACTGTTACTGTATTTTAACCTTGGCAATCTGGCAATGTCCTTCTCAAAGTGGTCATATACCTGTTTTTTCATGTGCAGTCAGTGGACTGGCAACATCTCTGTGGGCAACACGTTTTTATTAACCGGTCAGTAGACATATTAATGAACATTACGGCGTTAGACCAGGGCCGGATTAAGGCGTTAGTGGGCCCCAAGGCTAAGACAACTGAGTGGACCCCCGAATAACTTATTACAGGGAATTATTATGAAGTCCGTTAAAACACGCAACTCTAATTACTAAATTATCTGCAGAGTTTTCATAAATCACAGTATTTTTCACTGTTCTCACAAGAACATGAGTTAAAAACTTAAGATTCCTAGATTTTGTGTTGGATTTTCTAATGATTTAGCATTGTATACTTTTCTTAGTGCATCTTTTTTATTATGCAATGTGAAGCCACAGGAGACTTTGATCATCAATGTGCCAAGTGCAAAATGGGAGGTGTGGGTAGATGGTAGTGATAAAGCTGAAACTCTCTCGCCGACCACACTGTATACAGCAACATAAAACCTTTACCCTTGGTGAGTCGGTGTCTTGAAATCTGTTCGTCTTCCAGCCTCTGTTTCTGAACAAGTGGGATTTACACGAGACAAAACTAAAACTATTTTATAAACCTCTCTATCTTCTCTGTCTCTACGTTCTTTGTCTCCGCCTTCTCTCTTTGTCTATCTATCTATTATTTGCGTAGGCATGCCTCCTGGACCCTTGGCCAGAGTGGGCCCCAAGGCTATAGCCACTACAGACTTCCCTTAATCCGGCCCTGCATTAGACGCTTTTATTTCCACTTAAAACGTGTTAATGAACATTACATATGTTATTATTTATTTGTCATTAGACATGTTAATGAACATTATGGTCATTAGACGTTTTTATTTCCCGGTCATTAGGTATGTTAATGAGCATTACGGTATGGTACTGTAAAATTACTGGCCGCTCAGCTGCCGGTGTATCTCCGTAATTTGACCCTGCAATTTTTTACAGTGTATGCAAGAACAACTGTATCAAGGATGTACAATGAGTGGTGCACGAAAAAAAAAACAACCAAAAAAAAGCAGTCCGCTGGCTTCTTGCGGGTGGAAACCACTGGTGAATGATCCAGGACAACAGCGGCCGGAGTGAATTTTTCGAGGTAACAGTTGCCGTGTAGTACAGCAGTGGTATCGAGAGAGGAATTTCAGCATTCTCAGCCCTCCGTACATTGATGTGGACTATAATTGCAGACCTCCTTTTCGTTTACCTCCCCTCTCTGCTAAAAACCGACAAATTCGTGTTCAGTGAGCACGGGAGCACCAAAACTGGGCTCTTGAAGACTTGAAAAAGATCGCCTGTTCCGAGGAATCACTTTTTCCGTTAATAAACGTCAACCGAAAAAGTAACTCCTCGATAGCACGAATCAATAGATCTCAGTTGCTTATCAATAATTGTAGAAGCTCGTTAAGGTTGTGTAATGGTCTTAGGTCTGTTTCCATGGAAGCATTCGGCTCCTATACACCTCTGGAACAGCATTTTGATGCTACATGGTATCTTAGCTTCACTGAGGACAAGGCACATACGAACATGCGCATGGAGTTTCCAGATGGAGAATGCTACTTCCGGTAGGATAACGCGCCATACCACTAGGCTCGGTTCGTCACACAGTGATTTCAGGACCTCGACAATGACTCCAAAGTGCTAAAATGGCCATCACAATCCTCAGATCTGGACCCATTTGAACACCTGTGGGGTGAGATTGAAATGCCATTTCGCCGCCCCGGTGGCGCAGTGGTCTAAACCATGGCTTCTGATGATTCGTCCGAAAGGGGTCCGGGTTCGAATTGCGGTGAGACATGGATGTTGTGTTTGTCTTACGGCACTGGCTCTCTCCCTTCCCTGGAGCCAGTGGTCCTAAATTAGGGACGGGTGACTGCTTATAGCCAATTGAGTTGCTCACGGTGGTCGTTAAACATTACTAACAGAAATTCATCCGTAGCGAACATTCGTCATTTGACGGATGCTGTCATGCCTACTTGGCTGAACAAACCTCTAGAATGATATCTGTACTTCGTTGAATCTATGCAACATTGAATCGAGGTTGTTTTGAAGTCTAAGAGCGGCCTAACACAGTATTAGGTAGATGTTCCTAATAATTTGCTATTTCAATGATTCCCCAGATGCACTATTTTCCCGCTAGGGGCCGTAGTAGGATACTTACATTGGAAATTACTTTTGAAGGTGGCTTCTAAATATAAACCCTGGGGCTTGAAAATTATTATGAATGAAACAGAGCACCTCACAACCGATCAGCGAGAAGACATTGAATTGGAGAATGGAACGAAAGTGAGAACAGTGGAAGAATTTAAATATTTGGGATCGATAATCCACAGGGATGAAAGTTGTCTACGTGACATTGAGAAAAGAATTGGAGGAGGCAGGAGGGCAATCTCGGTGCCGAACCAGTCCTACGGAGCCGCAAAAAGCTTCCTGGAACTAAGAAACTAATTTTGGGGAATTTTCCAAAGTATCCTCCCCCTACGGAGTGCAGAAAGTAGGTTAACAGCATCGAGTTTATCCACCGATGTGGATTTTTGGAAGAAGGGTTGGCCCGCCCACCCAAAAGATCTAGTGTAGTTTTTGACGTGTATATTTTAAGGTATATTAAATTTGTTAATTTATATATCGTGTGTGAACATGTTTTTAATAGCGCACTTTTGTGACTAGTGGGAAGTGGAAAATTTACTCCAATTTGGGAAGATGTATACGTGTTACTGGGTTTGAGGTCTAAAAGATTAACACACCTGGCTAAAAGCTAGGTCGTCTCCCGTTTTGGAGCTCTTGGAAGAAACTATACAATTTTAACTTTTTACGTATGGAGTAGAGACTTGAACTTTAACTAAAAAAGACATACAAAGGCTGCAGACAATGGAAAGAAGCATGGAGAGATGCGTGCTTGGTGTAAACAGGAAAGACAAGAAAAGGGACTCGTAGGTAAGGAAACTGGCAAGAGTGAAAGGCATTATAATAAAAATAAAATCCATGAAATGCAAATGGGTTGGACATATTGCCAAATGAACGGACCACCAATGGACAACCGAAATTTTAAACTGGATACCAAGGGAAATGAAAAAACCCAGAAGAAAGCCGCGTGGGAGACGTGTGGACGAAATTCGGAAGCATGCCGGAAGAATGACATGGAGGAGCTCGGCTCAAGGCAGACTGTTGTGGAAGAAACTTCGGGAGACCTTCATCCTGCAGTGGATTGATGACGGTGAACAATAATGATGAAGATACCAGAAAGACATTAAATTCTTTTTTTTAAAGGTGACATTTTTTACTTTGCTTAGAACAGTTATTTTTGCGCAAAATAAAAACAGGTCCAAATCAATGGGGAGGAGATTGGGAGAGGAGGGGAGGGAAGGATCTGCCACTCTCTGTGTCCGCGCCCATAACAGAGTGATCTTCGAAATTATGGATGAGGAGAAGAATATTCTGATTTGGTCATGTGACGGAACGGCACTGGAACGACAAATTAAAATTTTAATGAACTAGGAGGCAACGGGAAGAAGAGGAACAGGCAGACCAAGAAACAACTGGGTGAATGATGTGAGTAAGAGTTCGGCAGACCATAGATTAAATGAACTGTTTGCCCTGAATGAATAAAAGCCCTGGATGAAATGTGGTTACCAGCTTTTGTGTGGAAACTCCAGAAGAACTGCATCTGCGTCCCTAAACACCGATTTTACAGAATTCTTTTTGCATCGACTTGCTCCTATACATGACCATCATTTCTTTCCCCAGATTTTCTGATGCGAAATTTTCCCGCTGAATTTTGTGTTTCCTTTCGACGAAACATTCAATCCTAACTGCCGGATTAGAATTTGGCGCATGGTCTAAGCGCTGGATTATGATCATTCGTCCGTGAAGTGTCGGGGTTCCAATCCCGGTGAGGCATGGATGTTGTGTTTGTTTTACGGCACTGACTCTCTGCCTACGCCGGAACCAGTGGCCCTAAATTAGGCATGAGCGACTGCTTATAGCCTATGAAATTGTTCACAGTGTTTTTTAAAACTTCAGTCATTAAAAATATATATATATATATATATATATATATATATATATTGAGGTTTAACGATCACCATGAGCAACTCTGAGGGCTATAAGCTGTCGTCCGTCCCTAATTTAGGGACAGTGGATCCAGGGAAGGGAGAGAGCCTGTGCCGTAAGACAAAAGCGCTTAGCATGTATCATCAAGGGCTCACGCCAGGGCCCACTTGGACGAGCGGACAGGTCGGAGGCCTACGTTTAGGCCACGCGGTCAGCGAATTTTAATTTTCCAGCAGATCTCTAAAAACGACTGGTATCGTTCACGTGCTTTCTGTTTTTCCAAATTCACCGATTTTCGTTTATGAAATGTAACAATAAGTTTGTAATCGTCATTATACCAAAGCTTGAAAGTTTTTTTTTTTTTTTTTTTAATTTTTTTTTCACCCCTATGCTGTTCCCGCTAGTTGGTATAAAACTCAGATTTGTTAATTCGAATACAATTATTGCACAGATTAAAAATAAAATGAAGTAAGTACCTTCAAAGCGAAGCTCATTTGAAGATTTTTGTCAAAAGACATGCTCATTGTGGGATGGAATTATTTGATTATTTGACATGCTGCATTTTTGACCTCCATTCCCCCCCCACCGCCCGCATTTGATGTGACACGGACAAAATGAAAGAGAGAAAACTCTTATCTTTCTTTCACATATTTAGTATCAGCTTGCCCATGATACGTCATTGTTTTGGGAGAAAAATTCAAGATCCTTACGACTTCGGATAACGTACTTTTGACAGATAGCAACTGCAGCTATTTTTAAACCTGATAGAGGCGTTAAAGAAAGACCTTAATGAAAATCTGATATTCGACATCTGTCTGCCATATCTAATAATAATTTTGGTTTCCATTTTCAGAAGACAAGCATTGATAAACTGTTCGATCTTTTTCAGGTCGGTCATATTTTTAAAATATTGATCATGTCATCACGGTCGCCCATATAGGGAGGCAAAGGGGGACATTTGCCCTTCCCTGGAAATCAGACCCTACCATTTCTGTTCTTGGAAGGCACTACAGAGATTTCTATGCTATTGCAATGCATTTTGTGTTCGCCGAATTGCTTTCTTTCGTCGCAAATGTTTCTGATTTTACATCGTAACTTGCTGCCGATGTGTGAAAAAATGCTGGATTTGTAAAATTTTTAGTTATTTTGAGGCTTCTTCCCATCTTTATTTTAAATTAAAATACATGAACACTAGTGCGAATTATTAACAAAACATAACGCTAAAATTGAAAACTTGACTCGTGTAAGAAATGTAATTCATTCCGGTTTGATGTTGACACGATTTCTGCAACCAAAAACCACGAAATTCGAAAAAACACACCGTTGAAATTACATAGGTATCATGCAAACAACGTCAACTTTCCATACCTTGAGCCTTCACGGTGAACAGACTCAGGGCATCTTCAGAACTATTGTTCTAACCTCCTTGGGTAACACCGACGAGGAGTATTATTCTAACCTCCTTGGATAACACCGACAAGAAGTATTATTCGAACCTCTTTGGGTAACACCGACAAAGTGTATTATTCTAAACTCCTTGGGCAACACCGACAAAGCGTATTATTCTAACCTTCTTATGTTCACCGACAAGAAGTATTATTCTAACCTCCTTGGGTAACACCGACAAGGAGTATTATTCTAACCTCCTTGAGTAACACCGACAAAGCGTATTATTCTAACCTTCTTATGTTCACCGACAAGAAGTATTATTCTAACCTAATTGGATAACACCGACAAGAAGTATTATTCGAACCTCTTTGGGTAACACCGACAAAGTGTATTATTCTAAACTCCTTGGGCAACACCGACAAAGCGTATTATTCTAACCTTCTTATGTTCACCGACAAGAAGTATTATTCTAACCTCCTTGGGTAACACCGACAAAGTGTATTATTCTAACCTCCTTGAGTAACACCGACAAAGTGTATTAATCTAACCACCTTGGGTAACACCGAAGCACTGCCCAGAAATTTAAAAAGGTCAGTGATCTCCGGTTTAGTAAGCACAGGCGAACTACTCTTTCCTGCACAGCATCAAGAACTTCTGGTGCTCGTATGGTTGCACTGCTTCATATGTGAAATCGACGATTTTGTTACTGATATAATGCTAAAGTTTTTCATAGAAAAGTGTATCTGATTCGAAACAGTAATCTTAGCTTTTTGTATGCAAACTTTGCTGTTGAAAAAATGTGTCCATGACAGACCATGAGAAATTTGTCTTGGAAATAGAATTTACTTCATGCCATGATCGCAACCTCCGAAACAAAATGAAATAATTTATATATACTTAAATAACAAAGTTCGTGTTATACATATAAGTGCATATATATATACAGAATGTGTTATGCCAAGAAACATATCAAGTCTGCAGGCCGGAAGCCAGTTTTTTATTGAAATTCCACACGGAGTTCGGGGGAAACCATACGTTTCAATTTAAAATCACAAAATATGCCGTTAAGGAAGCCCAAATTCAGGCCACCCTATTAGGATCAAGCAATGTTAAGCTTGTTTAGCAGAGAAAAAGCACTTGGATTTAAAAAGGGATACTTTCTTAAACCTAGTGCTTCTTCTCGGGGAAGTTCTAAGTATCTTAACATCATTAAAAACATTTGCTTAACGTTGAGGCCAAAGATTGGGTTGACTGGAAGCCTAAGGAGTTAGAAGTCTGAGGAGAGGATCAAGCGATGTTTAGATAGCTATGATGAGAGGGGGGGTCTGAGAAGTAAGAGAGATAAGGCAGAAAGAGAGAGTAGGAGAAACGGAGAGAAAGAGATGAGAAGTGGAATTCAAATTTAAATTCTCACCTCTATCTCTAATTCAGATTCCCCTTCTGAACCCTTTTCTCAATTCTCTTGTACTAACAACGAGATGGAACTGTCTGTTTCCCCATATACCGACTTTGGACGCAATTAAGGAATGCCTGCAACTCTGAGAAAGAAATAGATAGTTATCATTTGAAAGTTTGGCACTTCTGTACACGTGCAATACCGTGAAGAAAACATAACATAGTTCACCATTTCTTAAACGCAGTTCTTACCTACAACTATAATTTTAAGACTTTTGATATGTAGTACCTTAGCATAGAAATAACATGAGGATGTTAGTTCCAATTCAATGACCTGGCAATATAGGAACACACACGTTCTGAGCTAAATTATTAACACAACAATCAAACAATACTGTTTCTCATGTAATTTTAATCACGAAAATTACATCACCTTGGAGCGAGACTCGAACCCAAGCATGCTAACCGTTACACCACCCAGGACGACGAAGTCCCAAGTATCTGAGTGTTAAGAACCAGAATAGTCTCTGATTTTTTGCCAGTCAAAGAAAATTCAAATGTGGGTTCGATTCCCGTTCCAGGGCGATGTAGTTTTCAAGTTTTCTGATGTGATTAATGTTGCGTGAGAAACAGCAAATATATACTCAATTCAGAGATGTCTGATTGCTGTGTTAATAATTCAAATGTATTTCCACGTATTATGTGGAATGTTTCTTCTACACTATTTACGTCCTGAGCTGCTGTGCGTTCCCAAAATATAATTAGTCAGACAAATTTTATTTGAAGACCGTTACATTTCAGTAGAGTAACATAAATGTTCGATGGAAATATCAGTACCGAAAACTTATGCACGATCATTTTATGCATGATACTGATCAAGACTTTCACAGATTTCTGATTCACCATTCCTCCTCCTTCACTTTGCGTCCCTTTAGTTTTCTTCCATTTGAATTAGTCGGAGTAAATCCTTTCATTTAGCACCGCACGTCCATTTGAGCGTGTCAGAGCCACTTCTAAATGTTTAATGTCATCTATTATTATTATTATTATTACTATTATTATTATAGTGGTACAATACCTTATTAGTATGAGGTATATACTTATTATTATAGTGGTATAATAATTACTTATCTCTCAAGTTCAAGGCATTTAAAAATTTTAAACGGTCTAAAAGAGCCATGCCCGAAAACGTACCTTCGCCTCATCAACTCGTCTTCCCAGCAGAGGTTTTTCCTTTTTTTAATCTCGGAGTTTAACGACCACCATGATCAACTCTAAGAGCTATAAGCAGTCACCTGTCCCTGATTTAGGACCATTATCAACTTTAAAAGCTATAAGCAGTCACCCGTCCCTGATTTAGGACCATTATCAACTCCAAGAGCTATAAGAAGTACCCGTCCCTGATTTAGGACCATTATCGACTCTAAGAGCTATAAGCAGTCACCAGTCCCTGATTTAGGACAATTATCAACTCTAAGAGCTATAAGCAGTCACCCGTCCCTGATTTAGGACCATTATCAACCCTAAGAGCTATGAGAAGTCACTCGTCTCTGATTTAGGACCATTATCAACTCTAAGAGCTATAAGCAGTCACATGCCCCTGATTTAGGACCATTATCAACTCTAAGAGCTATAAGCAGTCACCCGTCTCTGTTTTAGGACCATTATCAACTCTAAGAGCTATAAGCAGTCCCCCGACCTTGATTTAGGACCACTGGTTCCAGGAAAGGCCCCTTAAGACAATCACATTATACCTACATCATCCGGGAATTGAACCCGGACTCAACGCGGACGACTGGACCAAAACCTATGTTTCTGGCCTCTCGTCAAAAGTTAAACATTTTCCAATGTATCTAATATTCAACTTCAGAAGTTTCGTACAGTTTTTATTTTCAAATTTGAAACCTTATTCACTCTGTTATGAGCAATAGTTTATTTTTAAAATCCTTAACGAAACGCAAAAACCTTTTCCTTGTTTGTCTTATTGAGAAAATGTTGAATACCCCATAAGCAAATTATTTATTGGCAGATTCAGTATGTGATTAATGCACAGATTACTCCAAGCTACATATATACAAAAAAAGTTTACTGTGTCAATTTCCAAGAATGAAGCAATACAAAAAAGGAATTTCAGGCAAGCTATTAACTTGAATTTCGATCTCATTTACTTTTGTACCTCATCAAAGATTGATATCATATGAAAAGGAAAAAGAGTAACACAAGTTAAGGACTTCATTTACCTAGGTAGCCTTTTTACATCAAAGATGAAAAAGATGTGAGAACTAGGATAGCACAAGCAAACAATGCTTTCAGTAAGAAAAGAGGACTATTAACATCCAAGTCAATATCCCTGGAAACAAAGAAAATTTTTATAAAAACTTCTATATGGAATGTAGCACTTTATGCATCTGAAACTTGGACACTGCAAAAAGGAAACAGGCCGAAGTTGCAATCATTGGAAATGTGGTGCTGGCGACGTATGATAAAAATTGCTCGGACAGAAAAAATGACAAATGTGCAAGTGTTAAAAAGGTTAAGGAAAAACGAGAAATATTGTAGACTAAAGAAAGAAGAGACAGCATGATAGGCCACCTCATAAGACACTAGGACTAGTGTGCCAACTTAATTGAAGGTAGAAAGAAAGGAAAAGCTGGAAGAGGACGCCCAAGAATTCAATATATGAGTCAAATAACAAGAGGAAGACCCTACCAGAACATCAAACTTATGGCTTAGGAACGAATTCCTTTTTGGATGATGACCAATGCTACCCACCAACCTTAGGGTTGAGGAGCGAAGGAGGAGGACACTCAGACGGTTAATTGCTTCTTTAATTGCTTCTTGTTTACAAGAAATGTTGGAACAATAATCTGGCAACTAATATGTCTTGCGATATACATATTTTACATATAATTTGCCAAACTGCTGAAAGAGTATACGGATTGAGACTTTCCGGCAAAGAAAATTTTCAGTAATAACTTTAGTCAAAAAGTGTGGTGCCTAAGCACAGGGAAAGAAGGTGCAAATATGAAATGGAAAATTATACTTTCTATTGTCCAAGAAGGGGACTTTTAAAATGCTCTTCCAGAAAGCCTTTTGCTTTTGCAAACCGCATACGTTTTTTTTTTTTTTTTTTTTTTTTTTGCGTATAACTAAATTTCTACACGTGCGTTTTAAAAGCGAGGTATTTAATTATTAAAGCTAAACAATGTCCAGTATAAAAGCAACAATGTTCATATAGGACTGGTTCTACGGGTCTCAAGAATCCTGAGTTCCCATGCCCGGAATTTCAGTACTTTCAGGGTTTTCAGGATCTGCACAGCGATAATAAGTTCTAAAGCTTATTTTGCCGTTCACGTTTACTTTAAATAGTTTTTCTGAAGATTAACATGAAATTAAATTAAAATGATTCTAGTTTTGAATTTAAAAATTTTAAGGGTTCAAAAATACAAAAAATAATTTTGAATGATTTCTATCATTATGCTACAGCAGAATGTCATAAAAAAGTTATATTCAGTGATATCCGCTTGAAGGTATTTAAAAACTGCAGAGAAAGGCAGTATCAACTACATAAATCATTGAAACTCATGCACCGCAGATCAAAAACTTGTCTAAGATATTAAAACTGTTTAAATTTTGAAATAATGCAACAACCAAATTTAATTAACAATAATCACAAAAGGAAATAATTAAATTTTTGAAACTATACTTTGTTTGCTAAAGGATAATCCCATTCAAACCATCATAAACTTCTTTGAAAAATATTTTCTCCAACTCGGAACTACGCATAAAAAAAGAAAGAGCAAATTTACGTTTCGAATGTATGCTTTTTTTAAAAACAAATTTCAGAATTTAAGATCCTCCATGCGCATCTAAGGATAAAGGCTGCTTTTCGTCCCTTTTTAAGGGAGAAGAACACTAAACACTACCTATGCCTCAAGCAGGATTCGAACCCAAGTTTGGCAGTATAGGACGACGGAGAAGTCCACGCTCTGGTGCGTGAGACAGCTGAAAGTATGCTGTGCCTCTGTCGTCATCAAAACAAGGCATAAAGGAAAACATTTTTAAAGACAAAAACAACTCCTTCGAATTAATACATAACGCAAACGGTATTTTTTTCCGTTAAACAAAGTTGATAGTTATCTGTTAGAAGAAAATCCTTTCTTCCCTTATAAACTGCTCACTTCAGTGCTATAGCACTTACAGCAATGTTGAAACAACATAGATCATTAAAAATTTCATTAGAACGATAAAGTTTAGAACTCAGTACCATATTTCGTGTCAAGGTAGTCATTCTACATCTGTCTGATTTGCATCAGTTATTAAAAGAAAATAAGAGAAACAGAGGACAGCTGGAGAGATGTGTTATGCGCTGCGGGTAATGGGTGCAGCAAAACGCATTCTAATCATGTGAGAACGAAGATCTGTTGCAGACGGGTAATGAGAAGTTAAATGTTGTTAGTAACGTGGATACAGATATTGGTTTGGACATGTTGAAAGAATGAGTAATGAGATGCCAACTGAAGGAATTTATACAGCCCGAGCGGCAGGAATGAAAGATAGAGAATAACCAAAGAAATATTGGGGGACCAGATTTAGGAATGTCTACATGAGAAAAAGATTATGAGTATGAAGTTTAAAAGGTCTTGTGGGCATCATGTGATGGATGTCAGTGAAGTTCGAATTATGTAACAAGATCATTGTAAATGGAGAAGTTTGATATATCAGCAGTAAGTAAAATCTAGCAACCATTAGTAGATTTGACTTTATCTGCTATTCTTTTTTCGAGGAGCGTTCTCTGAATCTTAGAGAACATATTAGCGATGTGTTAGCACAAAGCGAAGGGAAAAAAAAAAAAAAGGCATGTCTCCTAAAAAGAGTAAAAACAACAAAAAAACAACAACACATATTTTAAAAATGTGATTAGTTATATGAAATACACACGCTTCTCCGACACAAAAAGAGACCCATAAACATATTGTTGATGTTTGCCGTGCAATTCAAACACAGCTACATTCTAAAATTAACTTTAAGCTAATCGATAACTCACTTTACAGAAACGACACAATCATTAAATAAATTATATCGGAATTGAGTGTGCTACTGGAAAACGCATTTTTGTTTTGTTTTTGTTTTTCCTGAAATGAAATGCCAAGCTACTGTTCCCGCAAATCTTGTATTCGGCAAAATTAAATTTATATCGACCTATAATAACCCAGATATCTGTCGGATGAATATAGACTTCACTAATATGTCAAAACAAAATGGTATCACAGATATTTTTTAGAGAGAATTGCGCAGCCTTTTTTTTTTCACAACGCATGGTGTTCCAAATCTTCAAGTAGAAACAGAACTTCATTGTTTCATTGTGCTAATAAAGACAACATCACTGGTAAAATATTCTTCAAAAATCAACCGACGCTCCCCTGTAAAAGACAAAACCCATGTTTTAAACACTGCGTGCCAGAAGTTTCTGAGCTCCGTCCAACATATACGAAATTTGTGAATTGTTTGCTGACCGAGCTACATAATTTTATCAGTCCTGGAGAGAACGTCATTCAAAGGAAATAACCTCATCATATAATTCAGCAATTATATATCGAACGCCAGGCATTAGGTTGTCCAAACAATATTGATATTAATCTCAAACGTTTTCATAGTGCAAGAATAAAAGCCTTACATATCAGTTTCTGCACATCGGAAACAAAATTAATGTTGTACTGTAAAACAAAGTGGTGTAAATTCACAGAAAATTTCTGAAAATAACGTGCAGCAAGTTCAAGTTTTTTTTTAACTTCTATGCATTCACAGATTTTTGCTAGTCAGTAATTCTGTTTATTTTATAAAAGTCCGTTTGAAGTTTTTCCGTATTTATACAGAAATTTCGCAAAATCCAACACGCCCAATATTTCAACACTTACGCCAGAGAATCCTCCTGCGCCGGTAGCAAGGATCGAGCCCAGGTCGGTTGGGTTGAAGCGCGCGTCTTAACTGCTGAGCCAGAAAGTCACTGATGGCAACCTCACGTTCAAGGGAAAACTAATTAGGCGATGATGAATTTTTCCCCCATTAATGCGACTGATTTAGTCCTGCTATTTTCTGTTGGAGCTTATTATTTTTTTTAATACCATTGTAATAATTTTAATTTTTCTGTAGGAAGTCTTATTACAAATTACGTATTATTTTCAACGTGATTTTTTGAAGCAACAGAAAGAATTGGAACTTGAAATCGTTTCTTCAACTGATAATAACTTTCAATTATCTTAGAAGGTGCAATGAACTGCTTTTTAATATTACTTCACAAAACTTTTAAATATCAAATTTACTTTTGATAGCTACAATAGCTCTTGTCTTAAGCACTCCACTGACTGATATATAGACATTGTATCAGGAGTTCTGTACAACGAATTAAGTACTCGGTTTCTTACGGTAACACAAAACATAATATCTGGTGCACAAAATGGGGAAGAGAAGAAGAAATATCCTGTGCCACAGTAAGCAAAACTCAAACGATATGCTATCATATCGCTACTTCAAAATCGGTTCCTTTGACAGACAATTGAAATTTAGAATGCTTGAAAACTTGAGATCTTTTTTTTTTAAAATAAAAATTATCTTTAATTATTTTTAAGAAATGGTGAAATGTACTGTTTTACAGTGCTATTTCGCAAAATCGCAAAATTTCTGACAACTACAATAGCTTTTCTCTTAAGCACTCCCCAGACTGATACACAGACATCGTACAATCATCTGTCCAAAATTAAATACCCGGTTTCTTTCGGTGACCCAACATATAATAGCTGGTACAAAAAATGTGGGAAAGGAGAAGAAATATCCTATGCGACAATATCTAAAATTCATGCCATATGCTATCCACAATATCCGATTTCACTACAGAACTTCAAAATCAGTTTCTTTGACAGACGATTGAAATTTGCTGTCCTCTCGTTTCCCCGAATATCGTTTCCCCTAATCAGGTGGTTCGTTGAGGTCCATTCTCCCTATGTATATATATATATATATATATATATATATTACCGGTTCCCCTAATATTGCTACTGCAATTCCCGTTTCCCCTAATATAGTTGGGTCAGAAGTTACGATTCCCGTTTCCTAATAGTTCGGTCAAAGTTACGATTAATTTCACAGCGTCACCTTCAGTTCTTATTTATATTGGTATTCCTATTTGAATTTGCAAAGGAAGAGCGTCATGCGTTTATTTATACATACAGATTACATATATATATTTTACCCTAACTGGTAGGCAGAAGCATAGCTACAATAACATTTATATACAGTTTGACATAGAACAAAAAACTTAAACACTCGTGGCATTGAAAATAAGATACATTCTAATAGTTTGTTGAATAACTAATTAAATCGGAATTTATTAAGCATTGAATGGCATCCAGCAACAGTATTTGCTAAGTTACCTCGTATCTGTTAAATTAAATCCAACAGATGACATAAAATGAATTAAACTACATTCTTCGTTAATATATTCGTTTGTCAACTTCATTATTTTTTCATTGATTTTCTTGTATTTCAATTTGAGGTGTGGAGGCCGGTTTCCAACGTCAAGCAAAGCCATCTGATTTTTAAAATTGGCATGCTGCGGGTTTTTAATTGGTTGATGAATTCGTACAAATATCCATTTACAGCATACAAAGATTGACCTTTTTTTGACTAAATAATTTAAATAATGAAATCCATTATTTTTTTTTATTACTAACCAAGAAAACTTAAATTCTAATAAACCAACGCTAAAACGTACGAAATCCTTGCCCGGAATGGTATTGTACGGCGTTTCTTGTTTGAAACTGTCCGAAGTTGTAGTACGATGTTGTCTACAAATGACCTTTTCTCACCCAACCCTCAAAGAAAGGATTGATGGAAAACAAGTAAGCCGGCAGAGGGAAGGCAAAGCAACCTTAGGGCAAGATTATGCATTAGGGGAAACAATATTCAGGGAAACGGAGAGGAACCTAAAATTTAATAGTTAATCAAACCTCAAGTATTCCCGCGAATCTCTATTACTAGAATGTTTTCGTTATATGGAAACGGGGAAAAAAAAGACTGATATATAGACATCGTAAAATCACTTGTACAATAATTTAAATACCTGGTTTCTCAAGGTAACACATTTAGCCTATATAAAAGCTGGTGCACAAAATGAGGGAAAGGGGAAGAAATATCCTGTGCCACAGTAACAAAAATTCATGCCATACATTATCCACAATATCCGTTCCGCAGCAGAACTTGAAAATCAAATCCTTCGACAGACTATTGAAATTTAAGAGTTAATCAAACCTCCAAGTATTCCCGTGAATCTCTACTATTACTGAAAAGTTTTGGTCATATGAATACGGAAAAGGTGAGAACGGAGTTTTTTCGTTAACATATGAAAATAATTGCGGAAAGGTTTCTGAAAATTCAGAATTTTTCGTTAACACATCTTGAAAATGGAAATTTGCCGTCAATATAAGAAAATAATTGCCGAAAGGTTTCTGACAATTCAGAATTTTTCTGGCCTACGAAAAATCCAGAAGTTCGGAGTTTTTCCCGTCATTTTATGGAGAAAGTTGTGTCCAAAATATGCTTCCTTAACTCACGAAAAGAATCACCGAAAGTGGCTCGTGAATTTCAGAAAAAATTTTGCAGTGCATGTGTGCTGTCCGCGAACATAAATTATTAATTGAAATTATATGCACAGCCATGTGAACTGGACAAAATCCTAAACTGGGAAACTAAAAAGGCGAAATCTGCTCAAGAAGTGAAGAAACCTCAAACAAAATGCGTCTTTCATACAAATCTATCTGGGAAATGTTTAGTTAGTGAGAACTTCTGTTCCTCGCTTTAAACACTGGGATAGCCAATGCACTGAGAAATGTCTGTTCATATGCATACATATAACTGGCATTAATTCGACGTATAACGAAATACATAATAGTTATTTTTTTCCATTAGATCTAATAAGAGATTTGATTGAACTCGGCTGCAATGCTTTGCAGTCATAACCAAATTAGAATCTTGAAAAATTATAAGTTCAGTATGTTTTGTTTCAATGAAAGCACCTTGTAAATATTTGTTTACCTTTAGAAATCTTTGGTATTCATTGTTGAAAGGAAAATAAACAAAAAAGGAAAACCTAATGCGTTGTGAAAACATTTAAATAAACATCACCAATATTCAACACAACAGTCGTAAGACGAAATTTTCAAAATAAGTTAGACAGCGAAAAGTTTTTTAACAAAATAATATATCGTGCGGGGTTTTTTTTGTGAAAATGTTTCTGAAATTTCGAACCGTTTTCCGTTTCTTAGATTTCTTAAGTAGAAAAATATTATTGAAAAATAAAATGTAAAATGAGTTAAAATATTGTGTGCATCTGATATCAGTCATCTTATTAATTCAGTGAAATTTCAAACTTTAGATAAATTATTAAATTCCAGTCCAATAAGAAATTTGACTGGAACACAGTATTTAAAGACGTTGTCTCTACCATTTCAGCGATTTTTTTCACTAACAAACGTTTTATTCCTCGCAGCACCAATCACGTTTTAGCGTCATTTCTTCCAATCACTGTAATTCGGAACTCATATACACTGCCGGAAAGTGAAAAAAGAACACCAAGAAGGAGACGTCTGATACCAACGAAATTTATACAGCATAATAACGGAATACAGAGGATAACGTGATCAAAACATTATGGCAAAATACAGCTGTATTTGCTGGTAAACTGAAAAATAACATTTCCATGTAACATGGTTAGTACGAGGTTGAACCGCCATGAACTGCGTCACACTGTGCAATTCTGGCATGGAGTCTGTCGTACAGATGTTGGATTGTAAGTTTGGGGTATTGAGTTCCAAGCATCCTCAACCTGGATGCGTAAATTCGGGGATGGTTGTGGCTGGCCGTGGAGACCGGATAAGTCGTTGTCCCATAAAATCCCACACGTGTTCAATGGGGGACAAATCCAGTGAACGTGCAGGCCATGGAAGTTGTCTCACACCCGGAAATGCATGTTGCGTTGCACGTGTCGTGTGTGGGCGTGCGTTATCTTGCTGGAAAACGCCACGATGGACCGACCTTACAAATGGCTTAACAAAGGGCTGAATGATGTTGTTGATGTAGGAGGTGCTGTTTAACGTATCCGGTACAAACACTAGTTGTGTACGGGAGTGATAGCTGATTGCTCCCTACACCAGGAGACCAGGTGTAGGCCCTGTGTGTCGCTGGCGGATACAAGAAGGGTGGAGACGCTCCCCTGTGCGTCTGCGAACACGCATACGGCCATCGGAGGCTCCCAAGCAGAATCTGCTTTCATCGCTGAACACAACATATCGCCATTGCGTTCTCCAGTGCAGACATTGGCGACACCATTGCAGCCGTTTCTGACGGTGGGCTGGAGTCAGAGGTACACATGCCAGAGGCACACGTGCACGTAGTCCTGCATCCAGTAGACGGTTGCGGATTGTTCGCACAGTCATCTAAGGTGCAACGGCAGCTCGGATTTGCGTCGCAGTGGATGTTCTGCTTGACAACGCCGCTCTTCTTATGCGTCGATCGGTCCGTTTTCTCGTGTGGGAATGTTCCTCGGACCATCTACGCCACCATCGTACCACCATCGTACCACCACCGATACTTCCCGTCCAATTCGCTCCGCAATACGACGATACGACCACACGGCCTCGCGGAGTCCGATTAGGCGACCTCGCTCAGGGTCCGATAACTGCTGAAATCGAGCACGACTTCCATGTCCAGGCATTGCAGCCGCTTCAGGGTCTTCGCACGTGTCCGTACGCCGACGACTGATTGCGTTCACTTTGCCGTACTCCTTAAATACCACCGACGATAATTTGCATATTATGCCGTGCTGTGGCGTAAGCACTCACCGGTTGGTCCCGAAATTAACACCACACCTACGTAAACTCGACCCCATTAATATATGTAAATTTCATGATCGTCCGCCAATTCCTTCTTGGTGTTCTTTTTTCACTTTCCGCCAGTGTATATAACAAATTGTTAAAGTAATTCGTCCAAAGCAAACATTTACTCTTTCAAAAATACTGTGTTATAGAATTGCACTGATCTCTGAAGATATTTTTCTCAATATTCTGGTATTCCAGTTGTGTTTAAAACAGCGACGAGCATTCTGCAGCCATTTTACACTTGTTTCAACTCTGGCAGCAACACTCATATACAAAAATGGCTTAGAGAATTTTGCTGTTCTTAATCTACATTTACTGATTTCATCGGAAACAGGCGATTAAGGCTCCGTGGATTCTTTGCAAAATATTTCATTGCGATTCAAAAAGCAGGTAAAACGACGAAAGTTAATTAAAAAATCTGAAATTAATATGTAGAAACGGAAGGTTATATCTCCTCTTGCACATCAATTTTAAATATTGATGAAATTTCTATAAGAAAAATACCTTCACATTTAATTTTTTAAAAGAATTACATTGCATGAAGTCTTTTCCAAGTAAAATTTTTAAACAGATGCCCTTAGATTTTTTAGAAGTTGTTTTTTAACAGATGCCCTTAGATTTTTTTAGAAGTTGTTTTAAAATGACCCCAAAAGTACACAGCCTGAACCTGAATTTCTGATTTTGCAAGGAAAGTGAATTACTGTAGAAATACAGCATTTTTCAGTACTTTCCAGCTAACCTACGGAAAATGAATTAAGTTGTGTAAGACATGCAATATTTTTTATTTATATGATGTGCATATTGGGAAACTTTCAATTTATTTGACAACAGCAGCATTTACTTTTCATAACTTTCTATAAAAATTTTACATTAACATATCTCCTAATATGTTTTCTATCAAATTTGAAACATCAGGTAAGCGCTGCATTCTTCAGATAAATTCCGGTCTTGAGATATGTTTAAAATTTTAATTTGAAAATAACTGTTTCGGTATTTTTGCTATGAAAAGTATTTCCATATATTTCAAGTTCTTTTGTGAAGTTTTCACAAATGTTTACTCTCCTGGTAAGTTTTCTGCGAAATTTTTAATTAAAAAGGAAGCCAAATTATTCTAATAAATTTGCGTTGAAGTTTTCAATTTTGCAGGCAGTTTCCAGCTGTTTCTCAGTGTTTGTTTTCGTGGTTATTTTCTCAATCCAAATGATAACTTCCAATCGTGTGGATAGTACACTGGTCATAAAAAATTAGGGATATTGCATGAAATGAAGGATGTACTATATGTATCTGATTCAAGTGATACGCATTGAAATAAACACCAGTAAGGATTCGTCTGGGTAAAGTACACGATGACACTGTGTATTCAATGACGTGCAGGAGCTGATTGCGTTGACAAAATCAGGCAGGGAATTTTAATCTTGTCGTCCACTGCAGAAACACACGCACCCACAGGAAAACAATTCATAGCCTCATAAAAACAAGTCTAACTCCTCGATGAAATATAGTTGCTGAAACATGTACAGCAAAACTAATTCAGTCGTGAAGAAATTTTAGTAGCAATTTAAGTGTGAAATAATTTTAAAAAACCACTCGTGATTGAATATAGCGTATCAGACCATGCTCAAAACAGGGAGTTGTATTAGATAATTATATTTATTTAGTCGCTGATCGTGTACTGCGACAACGGTATTCATACCACCTCCTTGAAGAGACGCCTTTTTTAAGTTTAGCCAGGATTTTGATTCATGAACTACAATTTTGATCCATGAACCAATACCAGTAAATAGTTGTTTCTTTTAAGATAAATGTGAATGGGATACAGATTTCGGAACATCTCTGTCGAAGAATCGCTTTGTGATCTATGTCTTTTCGTGGATAAGTGATGATGGATCATCAAGATTATTTCTAGTGCCTCCTTCAAGATTACAGAATCAGTGTAGGCCCTATCAATTTCCCTTTGGCAGACGCTTAACCGTAGGAAAATAATATATCTAATCCAATGACCTACTCTTAATCTCTGTTAGCTTAATTTACTTACTGCCGCCCCGGTGGCGCAGTGGTCTAAGGCGTTGGCCTCTGATCATACGTCCGTAAGGGGTCCGGGTTCGAATCCCGGTCAGGCATGGATGTTGTGTTTGTCTTACGGCACTGGCTCTCTCCCTTCCCTGGAACCATTGACCCTAAATTAGGGACGGGCGACTGCTTATAGCCCATTGAGTTGCTCACGGTGGTCGTTAAACCTCCAATCAAAAAAAAAAAAAAAAAAAAAAAAATTACTTACTAAAGTTAACAGCGGTTAAACCAGCGTGCTTGGTCCCGCGACAAAGTTTTCATTGAAGAAGAGAAAATTTTACTTTGTCATTTTAGAACAAATGCCCAAAATATACATATGTAGATAGAATGAAACGCCATTTTTTTTAAGACAATAATATTTTAGACAGATAATATAAACCTCAAATGAAATTAGGATTCTTAGATTCTTATTCATAAGTACCGAAATGGTTATTTGTTCTTTTCAAACAATCCAGACAAAGGATGCCAGAAACAGTGGGCCATTTCTCGAGTGGTCCACCGGGAAATATCCAGGTGTCCCGGTGGGCCAATCCGCCCCTGATGACATGTACTGTCGGACCCAGGTACATCTTTGACGACGGTGAGCTGAAGTCAATGCTATAACATCTGAGCGGCGTCCTTGCTCTGAGTCCGTACTCGTGAAGACGGTATCGTACCTTTTGAGTACATACTGAGACACCAAAAGCAACTTGAAGTGATTCCCGGAGATACTAGGCCTTCTCCGAGCATTTGCTGTCAGGTAGCGATCTTGCCTTCTGGTGGTTATCATCGGGCAACCACTCCTGGGTCGATTTTCAACATTTCCATGCCGTAGAAATTTTGTGCGTATAGCTGACTTACTATGCTTTGCAAAACTCCTATAGCAGCAACCACATTGATTTGCTGTACACCTGCCGGTAACATGCCAACAGCCCTATTTCTGTCGTCAATGCTTAAACGTCGTCTGGACATCATTTCAGGTTAATCCAACAATGAAGAACAATACATTTATCAGGCGAAAATCTTCCAAATACGTGAAGACAATGTAAGTCATCGCTCTTTCCACGTTTTCCTTTAATTAACAAACTGCAACCGAAATTTTTTTATTCGGACACCACTGGGACCGAATCCCAGATCTCTCGATAATTAGCCGAGTGCGTTCTCCTTACGCTACGGTGGCCAACAATCCACGGCGCTATGTGTGTTTATCTGTCAGCATCTGACTTCACAAATCCGTAGAGATGGGCTCAGCAACTGAGACGTCTCCATCTGGTGGGACTTAACGGCACAAGCTATTAAATTATAGCTAATAAATCCAAAGGGCGGGAGTGATTGTGAAAATCTTCCCAGTTCTGGGGTTCGATCCCAGCGGTGTCCGGACAACAATTTTTCGGTTGCTGTGTGTTAATTAAAGAAAAATGGGGAAGAGCGATGACTTTGTCTATTGACATTCAGCAAACTTCTAGGCCAAACGGTGAAACTACCCGTTTACACTTCTCACAAGGTACTTTTATTGGAGCTCGCACGTCACGTGGTGTGTTGTCATGATGCTGATTTACATATGACGTAGCTACCCACCCTGATAACCGATCTCCAGTAGTCGCTAAATTTTGATATCACCATGTTTTCCCCTCGAAACTGCAATATACCTAGCTTCTTGTGACCAATGTACATGTACCCATTGATCGCGGCCCCTGTTGCGCGATGGCTTCTAATCATTCGTCCGGGATGGGTCTGGGTTCTGTTCCCGGTGAGGCATGAAGTTGTGTTGGTCTTACGGCACTGGCTCTATCCTTTTCCTGGAACCAGTAACCTTAAATTAGAGAGGGGCGACTGCTTATAGCCCACCAAGTTGCTCATTGTAAAACAAACAAACCCATTGCTTGCTTTAACTTTTATGGCTCCCGGTGCGAGAGTATTTATTTGACACCCAACACAAACTTTCTGTGCGTGTGCTGGATTGTATGATTTTTCTGTCGTATATAAAGTAAATACAAATTAACAGCCACGCGCGTTGATCCCAAGGTCAACGACAAAACAATCACCATCTCTGCGCTTAATTACAATACTCTGTCGTGATTATTTGGACTGCTCCAGCGACAGAGAGACCTTTCATCGCCTTCGATCATCAACGGTCACGTTCCTGAATTACAGTTTTTATCTACAATACACTCAAGGTATTTTTTATTTTATTTTTTTTGCACACACACACACACACACACACACACACACACACACACACCAAAAGAAGTGTTCTGCTTGGCGAGCCTTTCCGTCCATCCTACGAACTCGGCGCCTACTGCGGTGATACCAGAGCTCATGTAAGAGGGGTGGGGGCTGCAACCCCGGGCTCCACATTTTCAAGGGTTCCCAGAATTATGCAGGATACTTGAGGAATTGACAGAGTTCAACAGTTTATTTATTTATTTATTTTTATTTTTTTTGCAACATAGCACAGAAAAAACTATAAGAAACTGCCTTGTGACCTTCTTTTTTATTTTTTCTCCCTCTTTTAGGAGGAGTCCGCAAAAAGTATAGTCGCCCCAGTCCATCCTCAAATCTTTCGAAAGCATTACTTACAAATGTTCTTTTGTACACATCTGTAATTGGGAGAAATTTTCATACATTAAGAATTCGTTTGAATCGCGATATTTGAATCATATTTTTTTGTCCACTACTTCGATACGATTTCAACAAGTTGAACCGTGGTGGTGGTGGTGGGGGGGGGTGTATTAAAGCAGAACTGAACTGGTGTCCATTTTTTAACCATGCATTTTTACATTTACTTGTTAGTACTGATTCGTTCATGAATCATGGGATACATACTTTAATATGGCGTGGATATTTTTGTGGCTCCCTTATGATATTTTGGGAATGTTTTCTCTTGGGTATGTTTGCTCAGTCACCCATAGTGAAATCCTAAGATGTGCTAATAATACTGGGGATCAAAATTACTGTCCTTTCCGTGGACCCCCTGTCTCTTTAAATTGGCACTGATACCGCTCGCACCTCCCTAAAGCCGGCCCTGTATGTATACTGGCACATTATCATCAACCATTTTCAATCCATTGCCCGATGAAGACCTCCGCGAGATTCTTTCCCAACTCTTTGCCTTAAGTACTTCTCTTCGCTTCCAGCGTGCTTTAGAATTTTATCCACCCATGCCACGAGGTGTTCTGGGTCTTTCCTTGTCCCTTGATATCCAGTTTAGTGTCCCTTGATATCCAGTTTAGTGTCCCTTGCTATCCAGTTTAGTGTCCCTTGCTATCCAGTTTAGTGTCCCTTGACATCCAGTTTAGTGTCCCTTGCTATCCAGTTTAGTGTCCCTTGCTATCCAGTTTAGTGTTACAGTTGTCGACGGTAATATTCGTCTTAGTTCAGCGACATATGTAGTTTAGTGATATCCAGTCTAGTGTTACAGTTGTCCAACGGTTTTCAGTTATTGTAGATATGTCCAGCCCATTTGTTTTTAGTACAAAAAACTCTTATTCGCGTTTTCTGACATACCTCTGAAACACAGTCTGTGGAGAGGTCATCATTAAGTAAAAACTGCAAGTCTCTTGTCTATATCAGGATTATAGGAAACTTTTCAGGGAGCAATTTATTATCTGTTCAAGTTTGCTTCATGTTCAAGCAAGTAGGAATTCACAGTTAAACGGCTTTGTTTTTCCTCTTCTGACAGCAGCCTGTTTCTTAATTTGGCAAAACTGTGGCCACTTCAGTTGTATTGATAGTTTAAAACCCTTGCATCAGCCACAAGTTCGTACCTCTTAACCCGTTTCACCACACATACTCACGCACACATTCACGCACGCAGTCAGTTTTCTGCCAGTTCGTGTCAAAATGAGCATTGAGTTTATCGATTCATCGTTTTGATTGCTGGTGAAAAGATCATTAGTTTTAACAGACAGTCCTCTACCTTTGAAACGAGGAAACTACTTAAAAACAGCAGCAAGATTGATCATTTGGTTGACAAGTTGCTATTTCATTTATTGACAATTTTCAGACCCCTATTTTTTCCCTACAGTTAAATACGTAGTACATCACCAAATGCTTTCTGAATGGGAATATAACGCGTGACAAAATTATTCTGGATTTAGGAATGCATGATTAATGACATTGAAGTGAGGTATCAAAGGCTTTCGTCAAATCCTTCACCCGCTGCGCCGCTATGCTGATAAGAGGTAATAATCCAATAATCCAGCCAAGATTTCTTCTTTTTTTTTTTTTTTCTTTTGCGGTCAGTCATTTTACATTAAACGTTCCTTTTCTCCATAGTGGAGTGGAATTTGGATTGGAAAGACACTAAAACTAAGTGGTGTGAATTCACGGAAAATTTCCGAAAATAAAGTGCAGCAAAGTTGCTGGTAAGGGTCCGCCTTTTAACGAAATTTCCGTTTTTAAAAGTGCCCGTTTCTTTTTAATTTTGGTATTTTCACAGATTTTCCGTAGTCAGTAATTCCGTTTAAAGTTTTTTCATATTTATGCAGAAATTTCGCAAAATCGAAGACGATGAATTTTTCAGCCTTTACTCCAAAGAAGCCTTTCACGCAGGCAACTGCATCTACCCAAAGATCCGAGTTCAATCCCATGGGATTGAATTCGGGTTTATTGGGTTTGGTCTACACACATATATAGTTATTTTCTTTTTCTTTTGGAGCTTATTATTTTTTTCGAATACGTTTGTAATAATTATTTTTTCTATAGAAGGATTTATTACAAATTACGTATTTTTTTTCAACGCGATATTTCGAAGCAACAGAATGCTTTGGAACTTGAGATCTTTTTTTAACTGATAATAACTCATATGTCTTTAAGAAATGGTGAAATGTGCTGTTTTATAGCATTATTTCACAGAACTTCTAAATATAAAATTTACTCTTGATGGCTACAATAGCTTTTGTCTTAAGCACTCCGCAGACTGATATATAGCCATCGTACAATCATCTGTACAATAGATTAAGTACCCGGTTTTTTACGGTAACACAACATATAATAGCTGGTGTACAAAATGGGGGAGAGGAGAAGAAATATCCTGTATCACAGTAACTAATATTAATGCGATATACTATCCACAATATCCGATCTCGCTACTGACTTCAAAATCAAATACTTCGACAGACTATTGAAATTTAATTTTCAATCGAACCTCAAGTATCCTCGCGTATCTCTATTACCAGAATGTTTTCGTTATATGGATACGGGGAAAAATTAGAACAGAGTTTCTCCGTTAATATACGGAAGGAATTGTGGAAAGGTTTTTGAAAATTCAGAATTTTCCGTTAACACATCTTACAGACGGAAATTTACCGTCAATATAAGGAAGGAATTGCGGAAAGGTTTCTGAAAATTCAGAATTTTTCTGTCGTACGAAAAATCCGTGAAACTCAGATTCATTTCCGTCATTTCACGGAAAAGGTTGTATCAGAAATATCACTCGTTAATTCAAGAGAGAAATCACGGAAAAGGTTGTATCAGAAATATCACTCCTTAATTCAAGAGGGAAATCACGGAAAAGGTTGTTTCAGAAATATCACTCGTTAATTCAAGAGAGAAATCACGGAAAAGGTTGTATCAGAAATATCACTCGTTAATTCAAGAGAGAAATCACGGAAAAGGTTGTATCAGAAATATCACTCGTTAATTCAAGAGGGAAATCACGGAAAATGTTGTATCAGAAATATCACTCGTTAATTCAAGAGAGAAATCACGGAAAAGGTTGTATCAGAAATATCACTCCTTAATTCAAGAGGGAAATCACGGAAAAGGTTGTATCAGAAATATCACTCGTTAATTCAAGAGAGAAATCACGGAAAAGGTTGTATCAGAAATATCACTCCTTAATTCAAGAGGGAAATCACGGAAAATGTTGTATCAGAAATATCACTCGTTAATTCAAGAGAGAAATCACGGAAAAGTTTGTATCAGAAATATCACTCGTTAATTCAAGAGAGAAATCACGGAAAAGTTTGTATCTGAAATATCACTCGTTAATTCAAGAGAGAAATCACGGAAAGTGGCTCGCGAATTTCAGAAAAAAATTTTCACATTGCGGTTTCAATTAACCATTTACACTTCTCTCTCTCTCTCACACACACACACACATCACACCTTTATTTGAATGACAAGAAAGGGGTCTTCTCATTTAGCATTTCAGTGTTAAGTCGTGCATGAATATCCAGAGTAGAACATGTTTTCTGCTGATAGAAAATCAAAATTATCTTTAATTTGTTCAGTGAGCTGGATATTTGGAACCTAATGAAATTTTTTTCCGGATGACTCTCCTTTCTTATTCTTTTGTTTTATTTCTCCTCTTTCTTTTTCCCCACATATGGTGACTTAAGCCCTATGTTGATTAATATTTCATGCGCTTGCACATAATCAGGTCAGCAAACAAGGAGAGAAAGAAATGTTATAAACTTATACACATAAGCATGATAGCATTTCATAGAATAATAGGATTTTATTTCTTGTAGAGTTATCGGTTTAAGGTTTAACTTAAGCATAACGTTCTCTCGTTGACATAATTTGCTGATTTTTTTTTATTTCAGTTGGTATCGTTTCTTGTTCGTAGCAGCTGCATAACTAATTTAACATGGAAATCTCTAATTAGGCACTTTCTGATAAACGTCCAGGGTAAGATATGGCACAGTACTTACATTCCAGAGTCCACTTTATTATATCTCCTATATATAGCACGTAAAGCATTCGTCGCAATCATTACGACCTTGTAACAGAAACATGCAACACTCTACTACTTCGTAACACTGCATTTTTGAGAGTTATCGCTTCCCGTAATCAAATATAAAACACAAGTATAATCTTATATTACATATCGTATCGCTCTGACAGCATATCCCTCAGGACATCAGCTCTCAGTCCCTGAACATATAGCTCTCTGTCTCTTTTTTAACTCTTATCGAACTTTGCTTTATTTATCTTTCTGGTTGCACTGTGGCCCACTGTCAGGCTGTCACCTTTACAAAGCTCGTCGGGAAAAATTCATGTGGCGTTAAGTTACAAAATATTTAACGAGAAGGAACCAAATCTTCATGACAACGCAGAAACTCAAAAGGAAGGTTAAAGTAGAGGTATAGGTCAAAAGTTTTTATTTTTTTTATTTGGGGTTTAACGGCCACCGTGAGCAACTCAGTGGGCCATAAGCAGTCGCCCGTCCCTCCAATCAAAAGTTGGGGCCACTGGTTCCAGGGAAGGAAGAGGGCCAGTGCTGTAAGAAAAACACACCAACCATGCTCCGCCGGGATTCGAACCCTGACCCATCTCGAACGAATGGTCAGAAGCCATCGCCTAGACCACTGTGGCACAGGGGCGGTCCTAGATCAACCTTGTAATACCATAAAAAACAGAAAATATTCAACCCCGGGAACCCTTTTTTTTATTTATTATATTTAACTTTTTTGATTGGAGGTTTAACGACCACCGTGAGCAACTAAATGGGCTATAAGCAGTCGCCCGTCCCTAATTTAGGGTCACTGGTTCCAGGGAAGGGAGAGAGCCAGTGCCGTAAGAAAAATACAACATCCATGCCTCACCGGGATTCGAACCCGGACCCCTTTCGGATGAATGATCAGAAGACATCGCTTAGACCACAGCACCACCGGAGCGGGAAAATCTTTATTTTGAAAAATATTTAACTACGCCTGAAAACATTAAAAAAAACATCTGAAATGCAGCAAAACAGTGAGGCCAAATACTTTCAAAGTAGCGACAGTGAAAAAAAAAAAAAAAAAAAAGGGAGCAAAATTTATGAAAATAACGAGCTCCCAAAGATTTCTCAAAAGTAAAACTGAATTGGGGATACAATAGCATAATGTGCATAACTTTTTGTAAAAAAGACAGTGGTTTTGGCAAATTTCATTTGTATTCCAAATCTTACAAAAAATTATTTTAACATGGGAAAAAAATTTTAAGAAATTTTTTTAGATATACCAGATGTCTTTTCACGAAGTTATAGGTCGATGATAAATTACAGTGGGAATAAAATTTAAATACTGAATTAAAATTTAAATAAGGAGAAATTTTTAATGGATTGAATTTACGTATGGTATAGGATGGACAGATGTTTTTGGTGAAGTATTCTCACATAGGTAAGCTACAGTGCGTTAAAAAAAGATTAAAGCTGAAAATATTGAAATATAACTTTAACATTGATAATTTTTTTTAAAGTATTGAATTTACGTATAATATATGGAGCAGAGATGTGTTTTGGAAAAATAGCGTCACTTTACTAAATTGCTATGTTGAACATACTTTGGTCCCATTTCTTTACAAATGCGCAGCGATTCAAGGATTACCCGGAAGTACTTAAATTAATTAGGTTTTCGTTATTTTCGCCTTTTATTTTTGAAGTCCTTGTTACAAGCATCATGATGTTTCACATTCCTCTATCTTTACAGTTATAATGTGATAAAGATATCAGTAGTTTATTTAAAAAAATGAGAGATGAGAAAATTCTGAATTGCAACTGGAAATATTTTAAACAGGTGGGGACTGGGCCCCACGGGATACCAGGAATATTCCCGATGGGCCCCCGTATTATTCTGTGCCGGATATATAATATGACAGCTTAAAAAAAAAAAAAAGAAAGAAAGAAAGAAAGAACTGTAGAAAATTTTCTGTTGAGACGAAGACTGCTTTTCATGCTATCCCTCACCCTTAATTTTTATATTTAAGCTTCATCCTTTTCAATACTAGCAACATAACATCAACAAAAGGCAAGAGCATTAAATTTTCCTTTTTATAATCTTATGTATATATTATTTAAATCTGGAATGCACTAGAAATTCAATATCCATGGGAATTCATGTGCTATGAGCAGTCGCTCGTCTCTAATTCAGGGCTTCTGGTCCCAGAGAAACGAAAGAGCCAGTGCTGTAAGACATGCCTCACCGGAAATATTCCTGGTATTCGAACCCGGACCCAACTCAGACGAACGGTCAGAAGCCATCGCTTAGACCACTACGCCATCGAGTTGGCAGGACTTCCTTTATGTATTTATATATGCATGGTTTATATATTTATTTTTTCTTCTTTTTTTAACGCGATTTACATTTAATTTACTACTTTTTGGACCTCACAGTTACACGAATTCTTCAACTGCAGTTTCGATAAGTTTGCTTCAGTTACAACTAAACACTGAAGCTCCCGCAGAAATTTCTTGAAATTTTCAATTTTTCATTAGAATTTTTCGCAATTATTTTGTTTGTCTCGAAAAAAATTTACCCCCCCCCCCCTCCTTTGGAGTTCCCTTATCACTAAGAGCGAAGAAACTTTCACAACTTTGAATTCAGCTGTCCCAGTAAAATTTGTAAGACTGGGTTCCCTTGATAATTTTTCTCAAACGGTGGGTAGCGAAAAATCCTCTTCGAGAGCTGTTTATTGATCGCCAATGCGGCACTGATTTTAAATGTCATACAAGAGTTTCCTGTTTCTTGATAAACAAATTTATGCTGCGTAGGAATCTTAATTAATTCGCTAATCATTACGAAATTATTGCTGAAAACAATGCCAATATTAATTTTGAAGATGAGAATCCATTTTTTGGTGTAAATATGACAAGGGTGGTAAATCAGATAACATCCGAAAACTTGAAAATTTCGACGTTCTGGAGCGGAAATCGAACCCGCGTCTCCCGGATAGCATCCGAACATGCTAACCACTACACCACCCAAAATGACTTTTTCAAGTGTTCTGATGTTATCTGACTTACCATTATTGTCATATTTGCACCAGAAAACGGATTCTCATCTTCAAAATTTGCATTGTATGGTGTAATCCCGTATTCCATTCATGAATGCTAATACAGGTTGACTTCGTATAAAGGCAGAACTTTAGCTTTTGGGGGTCATTTTTTATGAAAGAACTGTATGTAAAACAGTTATCACCAGTGATGGAGGAAAACTTCCGTTACGGAATGAATCGATTAATCATCTCTCTCTCTCTCTCTCTCTCGAGAAAATTTATGTCAGTTTCGTGCAAATTTAGCAGTTTTAGTAAAAGGTTCTTTTTTGACTGCTAGGCTAAGTATTGTACATTGATCGGCAGGTATATTGTGCTGAAGATAACTTTTGTGGTAAAGCCAATAAAATTTATCTAAATACGATGAGTAGGAAATTACATTAGCATAGAAAGATACCAATAAATAGGGGGCCACTGGTATCTTGCTATTAAGAAAGGAATTTAGGTACCATGAAAAGAAAGGAATCTTGGTTGTCTTGGTACTAGTGGTCCCGAATAGGAGACCGCTGGTACCTTGCTATCAAGAAAGGAATTTCGGTACGATGAAAAGAAAGGAATTTTGGTATCAGTGGTGCGCCCTACTACCAAGCTAAACGTAAAACAATCGGAAAGTTTTCGGAATAAAATTATTTTTTCGCTATATATAGTGAAAAAGCAGTGGTATTCTTCAGCGGCCGAAACGCGAATTTTGCGTGAATATTGAACCTAACGCAGAAAGTTGAATGAAGTACTTTTTTTTCTATTTCTTGTATTTTGAGTAACCGTTTTGTCTTAATACGCACTTCTTCGTAGTACTTGGAAAGGAGACAATCACAGAAATGTCCTCCTCTATGTTATCATATGGTCTAACCATTCTCTTAATACAAAATCACACTAATGGGCAAACAGGGTTGGATCAAAGGGTGGCCTCTTAATTCGTTGCGTCTACACGCTAGTCAAATGTAATGTCTCTTATTTCCGTTATGGCCAACTACACTTGACGCGATTTCAAGTTTCCTGGAAGTGAAGTTGTGGGTTTCCCAGACTAATCTGCTAAGATAAGGCCATTTCAGTTCCAGCTTTCCCTCACAATATATCCTTATCACCATTCTCAGCAGTAAAGTGAAAAGGAGCGTTGCTTCCTTTTGTGAGAAAATATTTTGCTGCAATCCTTGTGATATTGAGGTAAGCCAAATAAACTACATTTCGGAAACAGGATTTATATTGATGAAGCCGAGCTAAACGCTCAGCGAAACTATAGCAGAACTTAAAATAAAATTTAAGTGTGAATAAATGTTTTTCATTTGATTGGTTGCTATCAGAGGATTGGCCCAGCGGGACACCGGGACACTTCCCGGTAAACCAATCGCGGGATAGCCCACTTTCTTGTATTCTTTTTGTCTGGATTTTTTGGACCGAGCTAAAAATTATTTTGTTACTCATGAACAATAATCGTAAACTTCATTTGAGTTTTATTTCTGTCTGAAAAATTATTTTCGTTAAAAACAAAACTTTTCCTTGTATTTATGTTAGGGGTTGGCTCCGAAATCGCAAAGTTCAGAAAAGTGTGTTCCGACCAAGTGCGCTGTTGTAAATTAATTAAGCTAATGCTAACCATATTTAGATGTAGGTAGTTGGACTTGTAGCCCAGGGTCATTAGCATACCCTGCTCTCCTTTCGCAGCCTTAAAGGGACACCACTACCAGTGGTGATGGCCTATCATCTCCATATCCTTGTCCACTGACTGACACAGAGAACAAAGAGATTGTGTCGAAATCCGAGTTCCACCAACATTTATTCTCAAAAAGGAACAACGATTTACCAGTACTATTGATAGTTCATGGGTCAAAATAATGGGTAGGCTTTAAAAATGCGTCTAATCAAGGAGAAGATACCGATACCGTTTCACAGCATAGGCGATCAGTGAGTAAATAACTATATAAATTAATTACGTGAGGAAATGTCTATGTGATATGTGAACAATTCAACTTTCAGACAATCTTAATATGATTTTTGGAAGTGGTGTTTTTAAGAGATTCGTGATAGTCTTTATTTTTTATTTATTAATATTTTTTTTTTGTCAAAACCAAATTTTTCAGAAGACAATAATTATCTGGTACAACACCCCGCTTTAACGTCGTTTAATGCTCCATCATCAGCAGATATATTTTAAATTCTTTCATCGTTTAATTGTTGTTAAATTTTGTTTACCACTGAATTCCCCTTGCAGTGCACATCTCAATAGTTCTCTTTAATCCTGGATCTATCAGATTTTTTCCATGAGGTAATTTATGAGGTGTTTCCCTGTAGGTACGTGTTCTTTTATAGTGAACCCCAGGATTAAAATTCCCGGCTGGCTTCGTAGTCCCAGTCCGCTCCCGTTTGTTACCTTTGGTTTTGGCTTTAATACACTTGAATGCTAGAGTCCATAAGAGATCACCAACTAAAATATAAAATGCTTGGTCTATTTTCTAGAATCATCATGCTGTGTTCTGAGACCAGGCAGAGTGGAAAGTTACCAAACTACGCCTAAAGCCCGAGAGAGAGAGAGAGAGAGAGAGTGAGAAGCTGGGGAGACATAATGTAATTTCAGGAAATACACTGATCTCAGAAGAAATGCTGAACACTGAATGTAGTGCCTAAATTAATTTATAAAATTACATGTTATCACACTGTTAAAATGTTTGTAGTAGGTTGCAGCAAAACGTGGTGCTACACGAGCTGCACAACTTTCTGAGAAAAGATACACCATCGTGTTTTGCAAACAAAACCCAACAACGTGGTTCAACTTTTCACTACGTTATGGTACAAGGTTGCACCATGTTGTTGGGTTTATTTTGCACCAAAGAATGGTGTATTTTTTCTACGAAAATGGTGCCGCTGGTGTGTATGTACTTTTTGGTTCAACCTACCACAAAATTTTTAACATTTTACGAACTACAGGAGAGAAGCAGTGCGCAGTGTAATTGCACTGCAAAAAAAGAGTTCGTAATATGAATTAACTATATAAAAGCAATATTAAAATACAAATGAAAAAAAATTAGGGAGGGGGTCAGAATCCCTGAATTCTCCCCATTAAATTCGTCCCTGTTATCGGAAATTTTTATGCAGTACTCAGTTTGAACACTCCAAAAATACGGGCGCTTGAGTATTTGGAAGCATTTTCTTCCGCTGACAGACATGTTCTAACTTTTATCAAAACTCAGAAAATTGTTACCCTTTATACTGACCACCAAAAATGAATACGATACTTTTTTTTTTTTACTTTCAAATGTAATGAAACTGTCTTTAAAATGGAAGACCAATTTAACCACACCTTTTGGCCCCTGCATTCTTTAAATCTAATAACAGTCGATCTTAAAACCTATTGATTTGGACGGGTCCTTTTGGAATCCCCGTTTTTGACGCATTTTTTATTTATTTTTTTATTTTTTAATGTTGTCTGTTCTCTTTGTCTTAATTTCTTTTCTTCGAGATTCGTCTCTCTTCTGCAGTTTTAAAGGACAGGGGGGGGGGGGGGTAGTTTAGTGAACCCTAATATCAAAACCTAATTTTGGGCTTCATTGACTTGTGGGAACTGGTGGTGTGTGTGTCAGAGGGGAGGGGGAGTCGAAGCACAAAAACTGCGCGAATCACACACTAACCCCTTATCAACTGGACAATCTCTTTTGTTTCTCGGCAATTTCATGGAAAAGTATTGCATGACGGAATTTCATAATACGTAATTTTTGGTGATTGCTCCTCATAGCACCTAATGACAACCAGTGTTTCTTTCAGGACTTTTTGGCCGGGGGGGGGGGGGCAAATGGAACCTTAGAGGGGCAAGTTTTCCATTTGCTATATATATGTATATATATTTAATTTTAACTACTATATTTATATATATAGAAGTAATTACTATATATCTAGCACAGGGGCGCATCTAGAAGGGGCCTTCCCCCTCCGGAAAATGTTTCATTTTTTTGTTTATGGTTAAAATGCGACTTACATTAGAAAAATGCTTTAATTTAATAAAAATGTATCAACTTACATTAGAAAAAAATGCTTTAATTTTTCTTCAATTTTTTATTAACTTTAATTTTGTTCCATATGGTGGATTTCAAAAACTTCCTTTTTTCGTCCCCCTCCCCCGAGGAAAAATTCTATATGTACATCCCTGATGTAGTATAATTACTTCTTCAAACATTTCAGGAATAACAAACTTTTTGGAGGGGAGGTCCACAGGCTTGAAATTTTTATCTATTAAAATGCATTCAACGCACTCTTGTTCCTGAATCCCGATTCCCAGATAATTAGGTATGATTAGTCTACTTAATTATATTTTGAAGAATACCATGCGTCGTAATACACTTTTTAATAAAATAAACTATAACTAGTACCATTTGAAAAAATATAATTGGAGAAATATTTGTAGCATAAAAAGAAACGAAACTTCCTTTTTCATCATAGCCTGAATTTATTAAAATTTGGCTCGGTAACCCAACATGTCTCGGGGGGGGGGTTGTTTTCGGGAGGGCTTCGCCCCCCTGGATGTATGCCTGAAAGAAACACTGATCACAACGCATAAATTTAGGATTAGGCAGAAATGTTTCCTGAATTGTTTAGTACGCTATTCTGCGAAGAACATTTTTAAATAGCTGCATGCACATGACACAACAGAATGACACATTTTGTGTCCACTTTTATCAACGCATATTTTGACATACGCAGACCCACCAACTTCAGCAGCCGACTCAAGGATCAAATTTGAGGTCAAAGCGCAAAACAAAAATGTTCATTCACGGCTGCGTTTGCATTAAAGAAGGTGTTGGCATTTTGAAGAGTATTTTTATTCTGACCGTTAGTGTTTATCCATAAAAGGCCAAATCAAAGAATATGAATATCATTTGTGTGTGTGTGTGTGTGTGTGTGTGTTTGTGTGTTTCTATTTAACGTTAGGTTTCGTGGTCTCTGTGTCATGGATCTGCTTGAAACGCACGAAAAAGCTTGTCTTCGTAGAAATATAATGATTTAAAAAAAATGTATGTTTTCGCCTGTTTCTCCATTGTAAAATATAAGTGGTGTGAATTCACGGAAAATTCTTGAAAATAACGAGCTGCAAATTTTCCGGTGGGTGTCCGTCTTTTGACGAAATTTCCGTTTTTTCTAACTTCAGTATTTTGATAGAATTTCCGAAGTCAGTAATTCCGTTTATTTCAGAAGAATCCACTCCGGGAGTTTCCGTGTTTCTACAGAAAAGTCGCAAAAACTCCGACACTTTTAACAACCCAGAGATTCATCTTCTCCGGCGTTTTGAGTTAGCGAGATTTTCCGACTCCGTTGGGATTTGAACCAGAGACCTTTGCAACGGGAACCGCACGTGCTACCGTTGAGCAGAAAGAACACATCCCGGTTATTCCGGTATAAGGTAGAATTCTAAATGCTTGAGGATGAAATGTTTGTTCTTAATTTGGGTAAATTAGTCATTTTATTTTATATTGGAGCTTATTATTTTTTAATAAATATGATACGTTAACTGTTTTATTTTTCCTGTAGGAAGACATTACAAATTACGCATTTTTTTATTATGATTTTTCGAAGCACTTCAGACTTTTCTAAATTGATAATGACTCTCAATTACATTGAAAAAAAGGTGAAATGTATCGCTTCGTAGTATTATTTCACAAAACCCCTAAATACAAAATTTGCTCTTGATATCTATAACAGCTTTTGACTTAAGGGGTCCATAGACTAATGCACAGGCATCATGTAATTACATGTACAATAATTTAAGTACCCGATTTCTTACTGTAACACAATGCACAATAGCTGGCGTACAAAATGGGGAAGAGGATAAAGAAAATCCTGTTGCACAAAATCCAAAATTTCTTGCGTTATGATCCACAATATCCGATCTCTCCACAGAAGTTCAAATCAGGTTCTCCGATTGACGATTGAAATTTAATAGTTTATCAAACCTTATGTAATCCCGCGAATCACCCTTATTACCGGAAATTTTGCATCCTATAGACACGGAAAACGTGAGAACATAATTTTTCCGTTAATATACGAAACGAATTGCGGAAAGATTTTTGAAAATTCAGAATTTCCCTAGTGTACAAAAAAATCCATGAAATTCAAGATTTCCCCCGTCATTTTATGGAAAAGGTTGTTTCAGAAATATGCTTCGTTAAATTTATGAAAAGAATGACAATAGAAAATGACTTCTTAAATTTCAGAAGATTTTTACTCTGTAATTACCTTTTGTAGAATAACATGTTTTCAATGCTTAAATTATGTTTTGGACAGGTGGGCAGAGCAACTGACAAAGGACTAATTGTTTAGTTATAATAAAATTATGATAAACCGTTCGAAACTAGTGGACAACAATGGATAAGGAATTAAAAGAACGGCGTCTATTATTTCCAGTTCGTAGAAATATGATCTAACGAAAAGGATTTTGTTTTCTTCAGAAATTTTAGCTGATTTCATTCAGCGTTGCCCTCTGTATTTCTGCTGGAAGACAACACGGAATGACTGACGGAGTTTTAATGCATAATTTTAAGCGATTTTTTGGCAAATAGCTGACAGCAAAGTGTTTGGTCCACAGAAGGAAATATTTTCCATTTTTACTTTTTAAGGAAAACGCATGAAGATTTGATTACATGAATGTTTTTTTATAATACCGACTGGCAAAACTATACGAAACAAACACAAATCTTGGATGTCTGATTTTAAATAGCATGATCTGATGTACCGGGAGAACTTTTCAGTGTTTCTTCCGACGAACACATTCGCCGGAAGAAACTTTTCATTGTTTTCTCCACTGAGCCTAGCCGCTGTACCGGGATAAATTTTTAGCGTTTTTACTAGCGAATATTTTGGTCATACGTAGTGAAAATGTTTTTTCTCTATTTGTACCGTTAAACATTAAAATCTAATACCCTCATTTTCACTGGTTCTACTGTTAAGCGTTATGATCTTATGAGCTGAAAGAAACGTTTTATTTGTCGGTTCAATGCACTCAACAAAACCTTTTTTAATTTCTGCTGGTGAGAATTAAAATCCACTGCGAGAGAGACTTTTCACAATTTCTAATAATAAGAATTGCGATCTGATGAACACAAAGCAACTTCTCTTTAGTACTTATGGAAAAGTTTTTCAATACTTTACTGATGACCATGATACAAAAACCTTAAAATAAATAAATATCTAGTACACCGAGAGAAACTCTTTACTATTTCTACCATTAAGCATTAAAATCTAAATTAGTTTCTACTAGTTCTATTTTTAGGTATTAAGTTCTTATGAGCTGAGAGAAACTTTTTAACTCTGCCGGTCCAATGCACTCAGACTTTCCTGATTTCTGCTTGAGAGAATTCCACTCTTCAAGTGAGAAAGTTTTTACAATTTCTAGCAATGAGATTAAGATCTGACGAACAGCATAGCATTTATTTTAGCATTTCGGCTGCTGGTCAGCGGAAAAGTTTTTAAGCATTCAACTAGTGTCCATGTTCCAATAATTTTAAAATAAATAAATATCCAGTATCTGAGAGAAAATTTTCACTATTTCTAACATGAAACATTAAACTCTAATCCACTCATATTCACTAGTCCTATTGTTAAGCGTTAAGATCTATGAGCTGAGAGAAACTTTTTTATCTCTGTTGATCGTATGCACTTAGAGAAAATTTTCCTGATTTCTGCTGCTGATAATTAAAATCCACTACAAGGGAGAAACTTCTGGCAAATTTCAATGAGCACTGAGATCTGATGAACAACATCCACTTCCTTTAGCGTTTTTGCTTGATTAATAGAAAGTTTTCAATATTCAACTGGTGTCTACGGTCAATAATCTGAAAATAAATATCCAGTATAACTGAGAGAAACTTTTCATTATTCCTACTATGAAACAGGATCTAATTTAGTCGTCTTTGCTAGTTAAGTGCTGTTAAGTTTTAAGATCTCATGAACTGTGAGAAAGTTTTTATTTCTATCATCCTATGCCCTCAGAAACTTTTCCTGATTTCTGCTGGTGAGAATTAAAATCCACTACAAGAGAGGAACTTTTCACACTTTCTAATAAAAACGTTGGTATCTGATGAATAAAGAGCAACGTTTTTTAGTATTCGTACTGGTGATCAACAGAAAAGCGCATCAGTTTTCTATACTAGTGAGTATGATCTAATGAAAATGTTAGCTTTTCTTAATATAAAGAAAATATATAACTCATGAGCAGAATGAAACAGGTATTTTTCTTGCATTTAATTCCACCGAGTTAAAGATCAAACACAAACGACTGAGCAATTACTTACCAAGACTAAAAATATTTCGAGACTTACCTGTGTCATGAGTCTGTCAGCACCTGTTCCTTCTTCGTCCTTAAAAATTATATCCGAATTATAATTTGGCACAAGTTCCTTAAATTTTGGACTGTCCCTGGTCATCTTTCCTTCTGTTAGTCCACTAGCACCAAGCGTGTTTTCCGACACATTGGGCACGTGTTGTTTGAACACAAGAGGTGTGAGTTTTCGCGGACTTCGGCGTCGGCCGCCACCCCGGCCTGGTCCGCACCCGTGGGCCGTGTCCGTGTGAGCGAGGAGGACGGTGAGGATGAGGACTGCGGCCGCCAGCTTCCACCTCGGCCGTCCTCGCCACTCCTTGCACGGAGCCAACATCGAAGTCTGTCAGGGAAAATGGAACGAAGACACTTCGCGCCGGTGCTGCAGCAGTGTTACACTATCCTCCAGTTTAACGATTTACCTCGATTAGCTACCGAGAGGGATGTTCCATGAGGAATCTTGAATCCTGTATTAGCTACGATGCAATCCGTCAAGCCCCGTTGGCTTTTGGGCAGGACGGGCCGACAGCATTGTCTCCTTCCAACAAACACTGTTCATTTGGAGCGATAAGTGGTGAACTCAGCAATTCCGATAAACGCACGAAAGAAATTCGCCGCGTGAGAAACTCGCCGCGTGATGCGTAATGCTTTGGCGCTCCATATTTCAGGTGGGAAGAATTACGGACTTGCTAATCACTGACTGTGCGGCGGTACTCCTGCTTGACCAGTTCAACTGTTATACTAGTGCAAATAAGAGTTCCATGCCTGATCTGATGCGCGAACGAAAGGAATCCAAGCTGTGAAATCGTCATCAATTAAGCAATGGCCGCAGAGTGCTCTGATTGGTTCACCAACTGTTGACACGGACTCCGAACGAATGTCTAAACCTTGGTTCCGTCACCCTCCCCTCACCACTGTCTTTCCTCCCGGTATGACTTTATCCCCTCCCTCCCCGGGGAAATCATCCACCCTCTTTCTTCTTCTTCCTACTCCTCCTTCTCTTTTTCTCCCAGTTTTGTGTCACCCACGGCTTCGGAGACCTCGGCGCTCAAATGCCATCCATTCCTTGACTCCACGGGGTTCACCTGAATACGAGCTTACGCATAGATATGGAAACACAGGTGCACTTCGACACATTATAACCTCCGAAAGAGAGAGAGAAAAAAAGAAGCTGCATTTTTTTCGGCGATATTTTTTCTATGGTTCCATTACACCATAAACATTTATGGTAACATTTTTTATACCCATTTTATTTCTTCACTTTCATCTAAAATAAATAAATAAATAAACGGAATACTTTCAAAAATTTCTCCATTTTAAAAATCTTTCACAAGTCCTCTGAAGAATACAAAATAACGAATGCGATGTTGAATATATAGTTAATAAGCGATGTTAAACATATAATTAATAATATTGAAACATATGCAAAAATATGATTTTACATTGAGTGAGAGCATAAAATGAAGAAATAAAAAAAGAGGTCCTCAACTGCTGATGCAAGACTTTTACGCAGGCCCCGTGGCGTAGTGGTCTAAGCGCTGGCTTCTGTCTATTTGTCCGAGATGGGTCCAGGTTCGAATCCCGTGAGGCATGGACTTTGTGTTTGTCTTACGGCACTGGCTTCCCTAGAACCAGTGATCCCAAATAAAGGACGGGAGACTGCTTATAGCCCATTGAGTTGCTCACGGTGGTCGTTAACCCCCCCCTTCCCCCGAAAAAAAGTCGACATATTTTGCATACATGATTTTTTTCGTTTCAGATTTTTATGAAAACTTTGTGGTAATTCATTATTCCTCGAAATTTCTATATTTGCTGATTCTTTTTCTAGGTAATGGCTATAAAATTTCATTTTATTAAATTATATTTATCAGTTCACTGAGTGTGTAAGATTGTCATGACTAAAAAAACAACCGTATTTTATTTGAAAATATATCCCGAAAAAGGCACAGCTGCTAATTTCTTCAAATTTGTTCATAACGGAAAATAATTACTTTGAATAAATAACAAATTTCTCAGTTGTATATCTTATATATATTATTCTAACAAGTTAAAAAAAAAAAAAGAGATCATCTCAATATTTTATTTTTCAATCCTTTTCTCGGTTTTCCTTAATTACGAAAATAATTGTTTTGCATCATTATGATATTCACATTGTCTTTATCATTCGGATGAGCAAAAATATTTTCATCTAATTTAAAAAAACAAGAAAAGAAAAAAAAAACTTGCATGTTCTAGAAAATAACTTTTGGTCACTTTTACCTTTTTACGGAAAAGGGTAGTGCGACTTACTCTTTCTTGGTAGCTCAAAGTAACAGTTGCTCTTCTTAAATAAAATTTTTCCATTTCCTAATCAACTTATCAGACTGGCAAATTAGGAAGGGGGGGAGCAATCCTGAATAAAATGTTTGCAGTTTTTTCAAAATAATTTTGCTCTTTTCATACATGTTCTTTTTCTTGATTTTTCATTCTTTGTAAAAAACAAATTTGCGTATGAGAAACTTTCAGTTCTAAGTTTTTCTCACTGCTCTCTTCAAAGTGACGCCGCCAACATTCCCAAGTAAATATAATAATAAAAAAAGGAAGCAAAATCGAACAGAAAAGCGGAAAGAAAGAAAATACATACTTATAAAGAAAACTGCGCGTGTGTGTGTGTGTGTGTGTGTGTGTGTGTTTTCATTTTCTTTTTCCATTAATCTTAGCTCATTATTTTTTTATGTTTTGCTTTTTGTCTAAAGTACTGTATTGAATCTATTTAAAGACATCAAGTTCTGGCATTTAATTTATTAGGATAGTAAACTGAAAAAAAAAAAAAAATGTCATGAACCATGAAGTACGGGATTATACAATTCGAATTTGTACTGATAAAATGTATTGTGATGTTAACGGAAGAAACAACAGCAACAATGCCACAAATCTTTGCATCTCTGTCATTAAAGTTCCCGCGCTACTTTCACAATTCTTCAAGGATTTTTTGAAG
This sequence comes from Macrothele yani, assembly GCA_039090855.1. Taxonomy (NCBI): domain Eukaryota; kingdom Metazoa; phylum Arthropoda; class Arachnida; order Araneae; family Macrothelidae; genus Macrothele; species Macrothele yani. Next base: position 142,810,867 of record CM077008.1, on the reverse strand, counting down.
AAATTTATAACAACGTTATTCCTTGATATTTATTTTTTTCACTCATACTTTAAAAAAATAATTTGTGTCTCGAAAGAATATTAATAACAACAACAACAACAACAACAAAGAAAACCCACCTACTTCTTGCAATCTCGTTCTGTTTTCCCACAAAATCATATGGTGAATTATTGATTCAAACACTTGACGTGGATCAGGATCACCAAACAGAAATCATTGCTCTTTTCACGTTAATAAGTGAGTCTCGGAAAAATTCTCATCGGCCGCCACCGGGAATCGAACCCATCTTCCAGTTACGCGCTGGATATGCTACCTGGAGAATTCGAGGCCACTGTGGTGCAGTGGTAGCATGGCCGGCGTGTTACTGGAAGACCCTCGGTTCGATTCCCGGTGGCAGCCGATGATAATTTTTCCGAGACTCACTTATTAACGTGGAAAAAGCGATGATTTCTGTTTGGTGAATTATTATTCTTTCACGTTAAATTTCTTTGCCAAAATAATCGCGTTGTTGGAAATTTTACGAATTCAGTTCTGCTTAACTGTTCAGAAAATTGAAGAATGAAATAATTTGAATTATGTTTCCCATTATGAAAAAACAAAAAACAAAAAACAATCCTGATGGTTGGGATTATTTAAAACACATGAAGAAGAAAAAATAGTCCTTAAAGATTAAACACACCATTAGAATGGAATTCCGAAGTTGCACTTGTGAAAACATTTTAAACTACGTATTGTTCAAAATGTATGCTATCTTATCACAAGTACCTGGATACGTGCCTATCCATAAACACGTAGAAGGAAAGGATTAATACCGAGATGACACAGCCTCCACTTTGTTCATAAAGCTCTCCACTAGATTTTCATACATTGCTGTGGGTATTCTTCCACGCGAGTATTTGTCAGGTGGGTCACCGATGTCGGAAGGTTTGGCCTGGTTAGTGGTCGGCGTTCCAATTCACTCCACAGGTGCTCCATGGGGCTGTGATCTTGTCTCTGTGCAGGGCAGTCAAGTTGTTCTACACCCATCTCATCATATCATTCCTGCACGGACCTTTGTGAACAGGAGCATTGTTTTGTTAGTAAAGAAAAGGGCTTTCGCCGAACTTTTGCCGTTAACCGATCAAGTCCCCCACATTCGGTAAATTTTCCCACAATGGAAAACTCCCCCACAGTGAAAGTTTTCCACAGAAATCTTCCCCAACTTTTTGAGTTAGGGACCGTGCAACTATTGGATTTTACACGGAATATCGAATGTAGGGTAGATTTCCGGAATCACCATTTCCATTTTCACGCAGTTTAAAACAACATGCAACTGTATCTATATACAAATAACACAAATATGGGAGAAAATTCCCGGGGTCGGCATTTCCATTTTTACCACAACTTCCAGTGCTTCATAAAGATTTCTACTTTTTCTGCAGTTTATACAGTAGTTACAGGCGGTCTAACATGTAACGTATACTCTATATTCACTTTCCTTTTGATTTTACTATCTCTGGTTATTTTATTTTACTATGTAAATTCTCTTCTTACTGAACGAAATAATATTTCACCCGCTGAATGAGATCTGGCAATGAGTGTAAGTCATGACGTGGTGGTAGCTAGTACATAGGCGCGTTCATCGAGATTTAGGGGGAGCTTTTGTTGTTGTTATGAGAGAGCGTTGTTGTTTACGAGGAGAGATTCTTCATTAGGGTAAAACTAGTTGTGTGTGTGCTTTAGTTGACCAAGAGTCTTAGAATAAAGAAGTTACTGTAAGTTAGTCTTTCTCAATTCATAGTTTTTGTCAGACCTCTGTCTGGCTGTTAGGTTTATAACATTTATTTATAACTATAAATAACCAGCGTTAAGACTTTGTTTACGTTCGTAATTAACTAGTAACAACACCCTTTTGAATGCACTATTTTGAAGCTTGGTACAAGTATATCATTAGCTAGCTGGTAGGAAGAGAATCATTCATATGAGTTAGCTTAGCGGAAAGTAAATAAAGCTAATTCATTATAAACAATTAGCAGGTTGGCAGGGTGGGAGAGCATTTTCTCGATTCAATTTTCATTATAGGGCCAAGAAATGGCAATTTTCATATAGCCCCTTAAACTTTTGTGACCACTGACCAGTTCTTCTGTGGCTAGTTCTCCGGTGGCCGGTTGTCCGGGTGGCCACTTGTCAGAACCCTTATGAAATATCTGTAAGTTACAGTAAAAAACAAGAAAGATGACACCGAATTTTTGGGTGTAATAAGCACGTCTTTTGAATCCGTTCTGACGCAAATTAAATTTATCAAAGCTATTCAAAGTCAATGAAACCGGTATGGAAAACAATAGTATCTGACGGAAGAAAGAAGTTTATCAATCGGGTTTTTAATCCCTCAGATGTTGTTGTAAACGGAATCGTGAGCTTACGCCCTCTGGTTGCAGACATGTGCGTTAAAAAAACATGAATATATATATGAGAAACATTTCGCACCGGAAACGCTAGCCGCGGATGGCTTAGTGGTTAGCGAGTCAGACTATCGATGCAAGGTCCTCAGGTTCGAACCTGGGCTGATCCTTCAGAGATGGTGTGATTTACTAACAATCGCTGAATATCCGCCATGCATCGGACGAGCACGTTAAGTGACGGCCCCCAGGCTGGACCCACTGGTTAAATGGGTATCCTTTCTTATGCCCCCCCTGAAATTCTCTCACCCCTCTGTGTGCAACATCGTACTTGTACCGTGGCGCCATCTACTGTACTCTGATCTCACTACAAACTGTTCTGTCAAAGTCGCTGGACTTGCTCTCATTCCTTCCGTTTCTGTGTCCTGCCCAAAAGGCGATCTCGCTTTAGGTGGCTGGGACCTAAACTCTACTCACTGTGGACGGAAGTCCTACAAGAAAATGACAAATACTGTTTAACACCGGAAACGCTCTCCAACACAGAAATAATTTTTCAAATCGGACTCTTAGAAACAGAGATATCGACAAAAATAAGATGTGGCTTTACGTGCCCTGGTGGAAAAACCATGCATTCTTTTAGGAAGAAAGTATTCTCAAAAGGTCGATCCATATGAGCCGTATCGGTCCAGGAAAAAAAAAAAATTAGTCGAGTTTTCAGGATCATAGATTTTGCTACAAATACATCAGAAGCAGATATTAACACTTTGCCCCCTGGTGGCCAAACGATTCTTTACCAAACATTAGAAATTATGTGAAAAATATTGCATCAGGTCTTGTATGCGATACAGGAAGAATTTTTCAAATCGGAGTTTTAGGAGCAGAAAACGCAATTGACATTTGTGCGCCCTAGCAGAAAGTCTATGATTTACTTGAAAATTTTGAATTTATAGGAAAAACATTTCGCATCGGAAACACTATCCAATAAACAAGGAATTTTTCAAATCGGGCTCCTAGAGGTAGAGATATTGACAAAAATAAGATATACATCTACGACCCCTGGCGTAGAAACCATGTATTATTTCAAGAAGAAAGTGTTCCTAAAAGGTTTGTCGACATGAGTAGTATCGGTCAACAAACGACTTTTTTTGCAATCGAGAATTTAGAAACTCATATTTTGCTGCAAATACTGTGCATCAGAAGCGGAAATTAAGCGCCACCTGGTGGCCAAACCATTATGTACAAAAATGAGAAATTATGTTCAAAGAATTTTCCACCAGGAGCTGTATCTGGTGGAGAAAGAATTTTTCAAATCGGAGATTTGGAAGCAGAGATACAGGGGGGGGGGGTTCCTTTACGCCCCCTAGCGGAAAGTCTATGAGTTGCTTGAAAATTTTGAAATTATATGAAAAACATGTCACACTAGAAACACTATCCAACAAAGAAGGGATTTTTCAAATCGGACTTCTAGAAGTAGAGATATTGACAAAAATAAGATATACACACATCTACGCCCCCTGGCAAAGAAACTGTGGAATATTTTAAGAAGAAAATATTCCGAAAAGGTTTATCGATGTGTGTGGCATCAGTCCACGAAATAATTTTTTCAATCGTTATTTTAGAAGCTCAGATTTTATAGCAAATACATCAGAAGCCAAAAATTAGCACTTACGCCCCCTGGTGGCCTAGTATTTTTTACCAAAAACTTTGAAATTATATGCAAAAGATTTTCCATTAGGAGGTATGTCCGCTTAAGAAAATTTTTTTTAAATCGGGGTTTTAGAAGAAGAGTTACCAGGAAAAATGTAATTAACTTTTACGCCCCTAGCGGAAAATCTATGCGTAATTTGAAAAAGTAACTATATCTAAAATACTCTTCGACATAAATGGAATCGAAAGATAAAATAATTTTTTTCAATCGGATGTTTAGAAGCAAATATGTGGAATAAAACATATTTTTGAATCCGACATCATCTGCATTTACGCCCTCTAGCGGCAAAATTGTACATCGTAGAAAAAAAAACGAAATAAAGGATCATCATTCGCATATTTCAAGCTTCCCAATGCAAAAAGAATTTTTCAAATCGGACTAATAGTTGCAGAGATACCGTGGATACAGACGGACGGACGGACAAACCGGTACGATCTTTTTTTACAAAAGACGTGCTAAAAAATGAAAATGCCGACCCCGGAAATTTCCCCCACATATTTGCGCTATTTGTATATAAGGCTGCATCTTGTTTTAAACTGCTCGAAAATGGAAATGGTGTCTCCAAAAATCTTCATTGGATTTTTTGTGTAAAATGCAATTTGTGCACAGTCCCTGACATAAAAAAGTGGGAGAGATTTCCGTGGGGAACTTACCTAATGTGGGGGAATTTTCCTGTGGTGGACTTTTCCATGCATCCTTTTACCATATTGTTGGGAGCACAGAATTGCCGGAAATGTCATTATAGACAGCAACGTTAAGATTTTTCGGGCACTGGAACTAGTGGGCCCATCCCAAACCACGAAAAGCAATCCCAAGAGCATGACGCCTCCTCCACTAAACTTCATAGTTTCTGGAACCAGGGCCAGTGCTAGTGCGCTTGACACCCTAGGCAGGCCATCATCCTTGCGCCCCCAAAATTTATGTTATTCTTTGTGTGGCTAAATACATTGGATTTATTCAATAGTAATTTCAAGATACAAAAATGCAGTAAATTGAAAGAAACTAATGGAATATATATCTATTTAATTACTTCCAATATAAATTAAAACTAAATTAAAATTTCATTTTGCGTTCTTTATTGTTAGCAAAATTACCAGCACGTGTCTTCACGGGCAATTTCTTGTTCCATCGGTAACGTAGCTAACCCAACAAAAAAAAATGGAACAAGAATGCCAGGGGAATGAATATAGTAGTATGGCCTCTCTTACTCTTGCTCCCGTTATCATCAGAAAATAGTTTGAGTGTGACAGTTTCTACTCTTTAGGCAAGCCGGGTGGCATAGTGGTTTAAGCTCTAGCTTCGGACCTTTTGTCCGAGATGGGTCTGGGTCCGAATCCCGGTAAGGTATGGATGTTGTGTTTGTTTTACGGCTCTGGCTCTCTCCCTTCCCTGGAACCAGTGGCCCTAAATTAGGGATGGGCGACTGCTTATAGCCTACCGTATTGCTCACGGTGGTCGTTAAAACCACAACAACATTTTTTTTGGCGTTGAGCATTGCTACTATTCGTGATAGAAGAAGTGGTCTTGATGTTTCCATCGAAAGCCGGATTAATATAGAATCGATTGCCAACTTCAGGTGTCGCATGACTTGCCTGCTGCATAGGGAGGGACCTGATGAAGCAGAAAGCGTGACTCATCGGAGAAGGCAATCCTTTGCCAATCATCGGAGATCCAATTCCGATACTGCTGTGCAAATATAAGCCTTTTCTGCCGATGCACCTTCGTTAGCATAGGTGCAGTGACCATCCGTCTGCATCGGAGCCCCATACGCAGCAGGGTTCCCTGAACTGTCGTTTTAGATGCACTTCCGGTAGCCCCCTGGTTCATTCGGCCAGTGAGTTGCTCCACTGTAGCGTGTCGATCGGCCCTCACACACCTCCGAAGCCGAAGTTCACCTCTCACATCAGTGGCACGTGGTGCTCCGCAGTCTGCACGTCGCTTACTCGCAATGGTGCCATTTCTTCAATCACCATACATTTTAAAAACAGCATCACGCGAACAGTTCACAAACAGCGCTGTTTCACTAATATTGCCACCCCTGGTCCGAAAGCCGATAAACATTCCTTTTTGCAAATCTGATAAATCACTCCTTTTATCCATGACAGCAACGAGTGATATGTTTTCAGAATGTCTACAGCACACCTTATATACCCTCCAAGCCAGCTCACGGCACGTGCCTTCTTTCATTGGCTACGCGCTGTTCAAGTCAAAAGTAGGAGATGGTCACAATAATATGACTCGACTGTGTACACGAGTCACTTCAAAAGTATTACACACTGCGCAGGCGCTGCCGGTAGGAGGAGGCAATCGTTGCGCCAGTTGTGAGTCAGACTTCAGTATACAAAGTTTGGGCTACGTTTGCTTTTCCTGTTCCGAAATTTTTTGAATTGAAATGGTGGAAGCAAGTGAGTCAGATCAGATCTCGCGTCGCGATCAGCGATCCTACATTAAAATTGAAACTCAGCGAGGAAAATTTCCTACCGAAATTCACAAAGCTTTGTGTGAAGTTTGTGGGGTTAGTGCATAGTGGATCGGACAGTGTCACGTTGGGCTTCTCGTATCCGCTAAGGTCGAGAAAGCAACAAAAACGATCCAAGAAGCGGCCGGCCATCAGATGCAACGGACGACATTTCTGTGGTTATCGCCAACAGAATTTTGGAAGATCGACGGAAAACATGTGAAGAGATTGCATATGAAGTAAACATGTCTACCGTTTCGGTTTTCAGAATCCGAACTGAAAAATTACAGAAGAGAAAAATGACTGCCTAATGGGTTCCGCATAATCTGAGTGAAGAGCAGAGAGCAATTCGCAAAGGGATCGCAGAAGAATTGCTTCAGGTACGAGACAGAAGGCGAGCAGTTTTGGGACAGAATTCTTGCTATAGACGGAACCTGGATACGAAATTTTGAACCAGAACTGAAATCGCAGTCCACTCAGTGGAAACCTCCAGAATCACCTCGCAAGAAAAACTTTCCCCGCCAACAATCGAATGTTAAGCTGATGATGATTACGGCCTATGACATGGTTGGAGTGATAGCAATAGACAGAGTGCCCGAGAGGACAAATTTAACAGCGGAATACTACGAAAGGTGTTCTGCAAAATGTTTTGTGGTCAAAAATTTACGAAAGAAGGCCCGACATACTCAAAGGTAGTGTCATCATTTTGCACGTCAACGCGAAGTCGCTTGTTTCCCGTACAGTAAGAGACGTTCTAGAAAAGTATGGATGGGATATCTTCCAAAATCACCATGCAGCCCTGACATATGCCCACCAGGCTATGACTTGTTCTCAAAACTGAAGAAGCCACTCCGTGGGAAACGATTCAGTACGCTTCCTGATGTTTCTAATGAGGTGACCCGAGTAATCCCACGCATCAACAATGGAGGTGTCCTGACTGGAATACAAGACTTGCCCAAACGTTGGACCGCTGTCATAAAGAAACATGGAGATTACTTCGAAGGCCTGTAAAGGTATGTTGAGGTGACCCGAGTAATCCGACGCCTCAACAATGGAGGTGTCCTGACTGGAATACAAGACTTGCCCAAACGTTGGCCGCTGTCATAAAAAAACATGGTGATTACTTCGAAGGCCTGTAAAGGTATGTTGAGGTGACCCGAGTAATCCGATGCCTCAACAATGGAGGTGTCCTGACTGGAATACAAGACTTGCCCAAACGTTGGGCCGCTGTCATAAAGAAACATGGAGATTACTTTGAAGGCCTGTAAAGGTATGTTGAGGTGACCCGAGTAATCCGATGCCTCAACAATGGAGGTGTCCTGACTGGAATACAAGACTTGCCCAAACGTTGGGCCGCTGTCATAAAGAAACATGGTGATTACTTCGAAGGCCTGTAAAGGTATGTTGAGGTGACCCGAGTAATCCGATGCCTCAACAATGGATGTGTCCTGACTGGAATACAAGACTTGCCCAAACGTTGGGCCGCTGTCATAAAGAAACATGGAGATTACTTCGAAGGCCTGTAAAGGTATGTTGAGGTGACCCGAGTAATCCGATGCCTCAACAATGGAGGTGTCCTGACTGGAATACAAGACTTGCCCAAACGTTGGGCCGCTGTCATAAAGAAACATGGAGATTACTTCGAAGGCCTGTAAAGGTATGTTGAGGTGACCCGAGTAATCCGACGCATCAACAATGGAGGTGTCCTGACTGGAATACAAGACTTGCCCAAACGTTGGGCCGCTGTCATAAAGAAACATGGAGATTACTTCGAAGGCCTGTAAAGGTATGTTGAGGTGACCCGAGTAATCCGATGCCTCAACAATGGAGGTGTCCTGACTGTAATACAAGACTTGCCTAAACATTGGGCAGCTGTCATAAAGAAAAATGGACATTACTTCGAAGGCCTGTAAATAAATTCGCTTTTTAAGAGATAAGCCACAGTGTGCAAAACTTTTGAAATGACCTTCGTAAGAAATGAAAGGATAGAATTATTGAGACATGTTTTTTGCATTTTTTTTTAAAACAAAAGCAACATACAAGCAAGACAATCGAATTTTTCAAGACCAAACGGGAGATGTTCTTAACAGAATAGAAATAGCTATAGAAAACATGTGGAAAATCTTGGATGTAGTTACAGAAATGAATGAATGAAAAACAAATTCGAAACAGGACTGTAGGTAACCTGCTACCCATGTCCCCGTAGGTCCTCCCTCCAGCTGTCACTAACTTTTAGGTAATCTGTTATTGGAAGGCAAAAAAGCTGGGTGGCGATAATAATATAAAGTCTCCATTAAATATCAAAATTTTGTAAGTATCAACATTTATTCGTCATTTTGAACGTCAACGTCGTTGGCTCGGGCTACTACCAACAGATCAGAGTCATGTCTTGCTACTTCGGAGTTCACCCCTCGTCTCCCTTTCGCTGTCGCTCTCTCAAGCCGCCTCTCTTTTCACCCACATTTCCTGTTTTTCCTCTCCGAGAGAGTACCGCGTACCCTCCATCAGCGAAACCACCTTGCATCTCAAAGTTTTTCTGCCATCACCCTTGGCGCTGGGGTGGATATCCATTTCTCAGAATGCAAACATCCTTTGAAGCATTTCGTGTTACATTTTTACATGGAGACATGTAAATAAAGACAAAAACGAAAATTCATCTTGCCACAATGGGGTCACTAGAACACTCTATGGAGTGCAGATACACTCACGGACAATGAAATTTGCGCACCAAGAAGGAAGCATCGGATTGAACTGAAATTTTATAGACGTAATGATACAGATGAATCATACACATGATGGCAAAAACGGAGTTGCAAGACAATTACAGAGGGATCTGTGGCACACAGCCCTGCCATCTTCAATAGCGCGTCGCACCGCCTCGCGCGGCAATACAGGCTGCAATACGGTCCGGCATGGAGGTGAACAGAAGCCTGATGTTGTCCTGCGGCAGACTGTCCCACACGTGTTGGACGATGTGCTCCACATCCCAGATAGTGTGGCATGGCGGCAGCTGGCGTTTCAACTGGTCCCACACATGCTCGATAGGGGACATGTCTAGGGAGCGGGCATGCCATGGAAGTGTCTGGACACGACGTAGGCAGTCCTGGGCAAACCGAGCCGTGTGCGGGCGGGCATTATCCTGCTGGTATAGCACACCTGGAATCCCGGCCAGGAATGGGAGTACGTGGGGCCGTAGGATCTCATCCACATACCGCTGGCCCGTCAATGATCTACGTACAACTGCTAGAGCTGATCGGATATCGTAGGCAATCCCCCAGACCATAATGCCTGCAGTGGGGGAAGCGTGGTGCTCGATATCGAGGTTGGGATTGTGCCGTTGACCCGGGGATCTCCACACCCGGACACGGTGATCATCTGTCCCCAAAACGAAGCGGCACCCATCGCTAAACCCCACACATCGCCAGTCTGTGGCGTCCCACGTCGCTTTGACCTGGCGCCACTGCACACGGAGCCAGCGATGCTCCGATGTTAATGGCACCACACGTAAGAGGCGCTGGGATCGCAGATTCGCTTCCGAGAGGCATCGGGAAATGGTTCGTGGGCACACAAGAGCCGCTTCATCTGCCTATATAGTGGACCGGGTCCCCGTGGGATCCGTTCGTGTCTGGCTCACGATCCGTCGATTCCCTCTACCGGTGGTCCACCTGGTCCGTCCGGAGCCGCTCTTCCGTGTGGCAGTACCGTCACGTGTCCAATGCTCCCAACACAGTCGGACGGTATGGTCAGAATGATCCAGTTTGCGGGCTATACGAAGCGCCGGCCACCCCGGCGGTTTTCAGCCCGATGACCAGGCTTATCTCAAAGTCCGTAAGTTTCGTAAATCGACGTCTCTGCCCTCTACCCGACATTCTTGTCACTCTGTACTCTTTCATGCGACGGCCGGTGTTTTTCGCTTTCATGGGACATCGACTAAACGCCAGTTTATAAGGCTGCCGGTTCGTTCTCGCAGCGCCACAACAGGGTGTGCGGTCATGCGTATTCGCACCAAACGTGGATCATTTGCATACCAGCACGCACTCTAGTTATTTGCAAAGTTTCGCGGTTGTAGCATGTTTTGTTCTAGGTTCGCAAATTTCATTGTCCGTGAGTAAATATTTTCAAACAGATGCAAATATACAAGGATCTTTCAAGAAGTATGCATTCCAACATGTACAGTTAAAATATGTCATTAATATATTTTTTATTCTTCTACATAGTATATTATGAATACCTGGGAAAAAATGCATCCTTTCCGACATATACAGTGCTGGCCACCCAAAATGCAACACCACGAAGGAAGCATCAGATTGGCCTGAAATTCGCAGCATGCGTCGCCCGCGAGAGGACATGCAAACGATTAGCATTGCAGGGCATATGCAAATCATGTGCGCCCGGAACGCCACCGAGAAGCACTATAAGAAGGGTGCACAGAACGCGGGGTGTAAGTAGTGGAAGTGTGTTGTGCTGCCGGACCTGTGCGTGGGAAGCTTCCTGATGCCTCGTCGCAGAATACGGCAGTCATTCCAGCACTTTTCGGAGTTCGACAGACGACGAATAGTGGCTTATCGCGACAGCGGTTTATCGTACCGAGATATCGGCGCCCGTGTGGGACGACATCCAGCCACAGTGAGGAGAGTATGGAATCGGTGGGTGCAGGAGGGACGGACAGACCAACGTGAGCGATTACCGCAGCCGCAGCAGACCACCGAACGAGAGGACCGGCATGTTGTGCGGCAGGCATTGACTGCTCGCACCGCCACATCACGAACGTTAGCGCAGGAATTAGGGTGTGTTGCGCAACAACCTGAGTCAGCACGTACTGTTCGACGTCGTCTGCTGGAGTGGGGACTTGTCGCACGGCGCCCATTGCTCCGATTACCATTAACGTTACACCACCGGCTAGTGCGGCGGCAGTTCGCCGTTGAACGCCGCACCTGGACTACGGAATGGCACGACATTGTCTTCTCCGACTAATCCCGCTTCTGCATGCATGGTCGGATCCGCGTGTGGCGGCACTGCGGCGAGAGACTGTATGACGCCTGCATTATGCATCGCCATACCGGTCCGTCGTCTGGCGTTATGGTTTGGGGCGCAATTGAATACGACACCCGCACCCCTCTGGTACGCATCGCCGGTACACTCAACAGCCACCGCTACATCTCCGACGTTTTGGAACTTGTAGTCCTCCCTTACCTGCAGGACCTGCCAGCGGCCACGTTTCAACAGCACAATGCGCGCCCGCTCGTGGCACGCATCGTGCAACAGTTTTTCACGGCCCACCAGGTGTCACTGCGGCCGTGGTCCGCCTGTTCTCCCGATATGTCGCCCGCCGAACACGTCTGGTCGCTGATCGGCAACCGAGTGGCCCGGCAAGCACCACCCGCGACTACGCTTGATGAATTGTGGCAACGTGTGGAAGCAGCCTGGACCGACATACCCCAAGCCTACATCCAAAGCCTCTTTCGTTCGATGCCGCGGCGAGTAGCGGCCGTTATTGCGAGCCGTGGGTGCTACACGAATTATTGATGTCTGCGTGTTCCGCAAGTCGCACGGGCCTGTAAGCTCAATAGTTTCATCTTTGTATCTGTTGTTATGTGTCCAGTAAATTTTGCTTTGCTATCTCGTGTCCTTCTTGGTGTTGCATTTTGGGTGGCCAGCAGTGTATATCTCGATACGAATAATTTACTTTTCCATTTCATTAACGCAGTACTAGCACGGTGATGTGACCGCAATAAAATTGTAGTTCTTTGCGACTTACGGGAAAGTTTGCAAGGTTAAAACAGAAGTGCAATTTTTATAAAATCCTCTAACGATTTCGTGGCAGCCTATATGGAAATGGACCCGAAACAATAAAAAATCTATTTTTATACGGTTTCCGAAAGCTTTTCTACCCAGTTTTTTCGTGTGTCCAGTTGTTCACTTTGTCTTTTAGACACAAAATCATAAAAATGTATTAGTTTCTTAAAATGATAAGATTCGAAGACAAAATATTTTTGTACACAACGATTATGTGCAAGTATGGAGAATAAGAACACATTTTTTAAAGCAAAGCAATTTCATGGCTCTCAAATTGCATATGCTCAGTTGTTGTGTGGCCAGTTTTCCGGTGACCATTTGTCCGATATCGCCTTAACCTGTGTATCGGAAACCTGGAAGGACATTATGTATGAGTGCAGTGCTCGAAATGGGCCGGCATACGCCTGTATAGCATACCGTCACTAATTTTAGTAGTGGAAACAGAATTTTTTTTTTTTTTTTTTTGTCCCTGACTTACGAGCGCGCATTTTTAAACATAGAAACCTTATGTGCCTCGTGCCTTTGAGAAATAGCGGTGTGGGAATCTTGAAGGGTAGGGGAGTGTGTACGCATTTGGGTGAGATTTTTATTAATTTAAGACTGAATATTCATTCTGATTGTGGAGTTTTAAATTAGTCGACTTTTTACTTCTTGAAAATCCCTATCGGAAAGGGGGTTGCCTTCTCTACTCGGGACCTTAAAGTTCTGGATGCAAATTCGGTTCACTGTAAGCCACCACACAGGAAAACTGCCACACATCTTTCAGCAACTTGGGAAACTGCCACATGTTTTTCATTAAGGGGTCCTGGTACAAATTGCTGTTCCTCCGAGGAACACTTTGAATGTGTTTAAATGTGGGGCAGTTTTCTAAGTTTCCGAATCATGTGTGGAAGTTTTCCAAGGTGCCTGACGACGGGAAGGCATCTTGTTTGTCTGAATTTTCATGCCGATTCATACGAGTTTCGGACAACTGTCCACAAAAGTCCGGGGGAGAGGGGGCGGTATAAAGATTTCTGTTTCTTGATCTACATTGAGAATTGAATTAGAAACTCCAAACAAATTTCGAGAAAACGTTCTGTGTAAGCCAAGCGGGAACTGTACTTTAATTTGAAGAAATAAATTGCCGTGACTTCCTTCAGTTCTTAAAACTATACAGAGTTCGACGAATCAACGGAATTACAGCATGACTGATGATGTGTTCAGAAAAGGACGATAAAGTAGGATTTTTTAATAACGCTGTACTTTTACTTAGGCACTAAATATTTACATAACATATCAAGTTTGTAATATTTTTCTTTTACTTATTAATACATAGGTCCTACACCTTGGCCTTTTTAACAGCTTTTAATCCGCCGACTTCATATCCATAACGTTTACGTATATAGCACTGCGCTTTTACTTAGGCACTAAATATTAATTTGTACGCCCTAGGCCTAGGCCCTTTTAATAGTTTTAATTCTACCAATGTCATATTCACAACGTTTGCACATCAAACCAAGTTAATAATATTAGGGATTTACTTAGGCACTAAATATTGTGTGGCAGTTTTCCTGTGTGGCGGTTTTCCGCTAACCGAATCACTAATGATTAGACGAGGTTCGGAACTCTCGTTAATTCGTTGGTCTCATGGTAGAGACCAGTGGCGTAAGAACGCTTTTGATTTAGGGGGTTACAACCTCATGAACCTTACATCTCAATGATTAAGCCATCTATGGATGACCCCCTCCGAATTTTTTTTTGGGGGGGGGGGTAGTATATTAGAGTTTTTATAAAATACGTATACTGATCAGGAATTCATCCGAATGAACATTGTTATCATCATATTATTATTAATTATTACCATTATTATTTTTATTGCTGACAAAAAGTTCACATTATTAATTTCTTATCAGAAAATGAATGGAGGGGTTTTTTTTTTTTTTTTTTTTTTTTTGTTCTCTCTTTTTAATTTTTGTACTTTTTTTTTCCATTAAAATATTGAGCAGGGACAAGTCAACATTGGGATGAATTTCTGTCAGCAGGGTTTGGAAAAGAGGGATTTCTCTGGAAATGTTATATAACTCTTTAGAAGAACGAATTAAATTTCTTATCATTTTTGTTTACGTTAATAAAGTAAAACCGCAGTAAGATAAAAAACTGCTCTACCCGCGAAGATAGTACCATTGAAGCATTATGAAGTCTATATTAAAAAATTTGAACGATACATTGGCTGACAATTGATGTAAAAAGCACATTGGTCTGGTGCAAAGCTAAATGATGGTGGAGATATCGAGGAATCGGAGTTCTAAGAGTGGTATGTGAAATCCGTAATGCACTTGTTGTATTGCTACAGATCTTAAGACAGAAAACAATTTTAGTGCCGGGACTACCGGCACTGAAATGTCCACTAGTGCATTAATTTTTTTTTTTAAGTGCAGAAAGGACAACCTGATCAAGATGCACGGAATATTAAGAGAAAAGAAACACTGATCACAAGTATGTTATCAAGCCCTAGCATATGCTGTTTGAAGTTATTAACAAAAACCTCGCACTCGTCGTTTCCCTGCAGAACTAATTTGCTGGAGTTTCCCAGATGGTTAGTCAGTTTTTAGTGGATGAAAAAGCCTCCGACTACAAGCTTCGGATATAAAAAAACAACAAATGACCCGTGATATTTCTTTGAAAAAAAAAAAAAAAAAAAGTAGCATACAAATTTTACAGTTCACTCTTTATGAATGATTGGTTTGTGTTTGCTCATATCGGGGGAGGGGGGGGGCAGTAGATATTAATGTACCCCTCTCCAAAATTTGGGGGGTACATCGTACTCCTGTAACCCCCCGGTCCTACGCCACTGGTAGAGACTCCTCGTTATGAACAAGTCTAACATCAGTCCTCGGTGTAGGATAAGTAGTGCTCGCTGGGGACCGGAAACCATCTAGCTCTAATCAGCCGCCGTCGCGTCGTTTCTGGCTTTGGTGCACTGGGTACCAATTTGCCGCTCCCCCGCAATAGTATTTCGCGAAATTGTCAATTACTGAATGAAACACGGGATTACAACCTATAATACAAATTTTGAAGATGACAATCCGTTTTTTACGCTTTCCAACCGTAGGTCTCTGTCCGCATGATAACTCGCGTAAAAATGGTTCGATTTCGGTGAAATTTTAGCATGTGGCAGGGGATCACCTGGGGACGAACCCTATTGAAAATTGGACAAATGGGGTCAAAGGTCACGACATAGGAGCATTCATTCCATTGCTCTTATGCGTCATAACTTGCGTAAATATGGTTCGATTTCAATAAAATTTTAGTATGTGGTAGGGAACCACCTGGGGACTAACCCTATTAAAAATGGGGGAAATGGGGTCAAAGGTCAGGACATAGGATCGGGACCCATTCCATTGCCCTTATGCGTTATAACTTACGTAAAAATGCTTCGATTGGGACAAAACTTTTCATGTTGTTCCGAAAGTATACTTTTCCGGTTCTGTTGAATATAATCGAAATGGGGTCAAAGGTCAGGTCATAGGAGCGAGATTTATTCTACAGCCATTATTCTCCTAACTTGAGTAATAACTTGAGTAATGATTTCTGGTATGTTAGAAAGCGTATCATAATCAATGCATTGCATGATTTTACTAACTTGTTTGGTGTAAATATGACAAGGATGGTAAAAGTCAGATAATATCCGAAATTTTCTAGTTTTCGGATATTATCTGACTTACCATCCTGGTAATATTTACACCAAAAAACGGATTGTCATCTTCAAAATTTGTGTCAATTACATTCTCAAACGAAGGAGTTCCAAGATTATTTTTTTTTTTTTTTTTTTTTTTTTTTTTACTTTTTGAGTTTTTCATATCTTTTTACTTTGGATTTTTAGCTAAATATGAGGATACCGACACTTCAAAATTTCCATTTCGAGCACTGTGTAAGTGTAGGTAACTTGAAGAGTTTCTGTATCATTTACTGTGGTATAACAAACGCACGTTGGAAAATTTTGTTCTCTAATTCATAGCCGGATTTACATAAGAAAACCGCGTTTCAGCGGAAATGGGTGTATCAGAAAGCAAAAGTATTGTGTGATGAAGCTGAAATCAGCAATTCTTCCTTCTATTCATCCAGGATGTTTACAGTCAGTGGACTTCAAAGGACGTGTTTGGTAGCTAACAACTTCGGAGTGTTAGAATTGCAGTCATATAAGTCTCATTTAGCTCCGATGAGGTGCCATAAAGGAATGATTATACAGCCCGAATGTTGCACAAAAGGGTCCTTAGCCTGAAGGTTGAGCATCCTTAGCTGATAAGTACTCATCAGGTAAACGCGCTTGAGGCGACACTAACCGGGCATCCCGTCCTCCCATCACAAGAGTCCTCATTGTCCCAGTGGGGCAGTAAAGCCACATGACCTTTGAACTAATTCGTTGCGGCTGATGGCCGACAATTAGTGCGATGTCAGCAGCGAGTCCCAGGGACATATCAGCGATAATCTGCCGGGCCTTCCTCCTTACGAGCCGGTCAGACCACCTCCGGCCGGTGGCTTCTGGTGGCTCCAAGAGACAAAGACCTTCGGGACTGACAGACAGTGAGAATGACAAAGGGGATATTGGAATGATGGATGACATTGTTGTTTTCGCTAAGAGGCCAATATCTAAGTCGTGTTGCTCTCCCACTTGCAGGCAATATGCCTCTTTTATGGGCCAGCTACGAACTTTTGATCGTGCGCCTCAGGGTGCCGACGCATACAAACTGCAATAAACATTTAATTTCACGAGCAAAAAATTCGCCAAATGCACTTCACCCTAAAGTGTTTTATTCTCTTAGACCTTTCTGTGTATCTAAATGCTATAAATGATCCTCTGCAGGCATGTTGAAAATGTAGTGGTTAAAAGAGAGTGTAACTTTATATTCATTCGTGAGAGTTCATTAGAATTGCCACATGCAGTCGTGCTCGCCTCTTCTGAAACCTATCTCGTTACGTTCTTTATTGAAACTCTTATTATCGTTATCGAAGACTGATTTTTAATGTTATGGAAGTCGTTCTAAAATTAACTAGGCAACAGGAAACGGAGAAGTGAACTGCAGAAAAAAAGACAGTGAAAAAAAATGTAGATGGGAGAAAAAAAAAACATTAACAGCTAAACAAATCTACGAAAAAAGATATATTCTGAAAAATTTTCCATGTTAATACGGGTGTCGGACATTTGCCCACCGGAGAGTTCCCCGCCCGGACATTTGTCCACCGAACTTTAGCTCACTTACCACAGTAACTTAAGGAATAATCACTAAAATATTTTCGAAATTTAAGCATCGTGACCAGCTTTGATTTTGGGAGATAATGTACACCCGTCGAAATTTTAATTTGGTATGCCGTATGGACCAACGCACGTTTTGGGACATGATGTACTCCCACCGGATTTGTACACCCGCCGAAATTTTAAATTTGTATGCAGTGTGACCCAATGCACGTTTTGAAAAAGAATTCGAATTGCCTCAACTGGAAGGAGGGGGGGGGATAGACCCCAAAATAAAGCACGCCGCATGCAAATCAAAAACGACATACCAGATCTCTACGTGAACGCCGGGCCGGAATTTCCAAATTCAGGCCCGTGCAGACCTCTACCCCCCCCCCCCCCTCGGCCAGTTTCCTATGTTTGCACATACCCGCAGATACTTTGTTTAGCTGTAGTTTACATACCTTGAAGAATATCGTAAATAAGAAAACACGAAATTACGAAAATTTTATGTATGTCAGATAACCAATCTCGGGAGAGTCCAGAACGGAATCTACGGGGCAGTCCAGAACGGAATTTTTATACAGCCTCTTAAAATGTTTTGGCCAGTTCTCCGGTGGTCAGTTTTCCGGTGGCCAGTTCTCCGCTTTGTCTTTGGATCAAAAATCATGGCAATTTCTAAATTTCTTACTGAAAATGAAATATTAAAAAAAAAAATCTTATGAACAATAGTTGCTCAAGTAGTGGGGAATATAGTCACACGAAATTTGTTTGTGCAGAACAATTTTATGGCACTGAAATTCCAATGTGTCCAGTTCTCCGTGTGGCCACTTCTCTGGTGGCCAAGTCTCCGTACCCGGTTGATAAGATACCCACGCTATAACGGGCCGTTTTAGAAGATTTTAAATTACAACCTTAATATTTCGTATTTGTAAACATTTCATAAAACATAAAAAAAAGGCATTGAACGGATTATTTCTTTGCTCTTTACAAAACACCTAGGCCGCGGGCAGTTTTAGATGATTTTAAGTTACAACCTAGATGTTTCGTATTTGTAAACATTTTGTAAAACTTGATAAAAGACACCCAACAGATTATTTCTTATCTCCTTACAAGGCGCCTTGGCCAAGAGCCTTTTTAGAAAATTCTACGTTACAACCTGGATATTTCGTATTTGTAAACATATTATAAAACCTAATCAAAGGCACTTAACGGATTGATTACTAGTTCTCTGAACTAAAAAATAAAAATAGCTGATATGAAATTCTTTGGGCAAAATTATTTGACTGCCTCCTGACATCGACATTGAAATTTTCTTTCCCGACGTGAAAACTAGTTCAGTTTAATTGACCCCTAGAGGGTACAAAACAGACGTCTACTATTCCGACTTTCTCGCTGCTCCCTCCCCTTCCTATAAAACTCCTGTTGTTCGCATGCATAATACTATACAATGACCAACCCCTGAGTGCAGAAATCCCCGCCAGCAACTATGGCAGCCCATAGAATAGACTTGTTTCACCTGTTCGATGGCAGCCTATCGAACAGATGATTTAAGTTTGAGCTTTTAGCGCCCATGAAAAAGATCATATAGATTAGTTTACATTTGGAGTTTAACACTCCCTAATTAAAGTTTTCTAAATTTTCAAGTGCGTTGTTCGTCTACTGATAGCGTTGTCGAATGATTTAAGTTTGAGTATTTTTGAAACCATAAGAAAGGCGATATATATTAGTTTATTTATGAGGGTAACCCCCTTAAATTTTGGCAAGTGTCCGGTATTGACCCTTGTCTTAAATTTCGACAAGTGTCAATACAGTGTATTGTATTATACAGTAGTGTAATCTCGTATTTCATTCATTGATATTCTGCTCGGTAAACGGTAAAAATACCCCCGGAGAAAATACCCCCGAAAACTGAAAAGCGGAAAAAATGCCCCCGGAAAAAATACCCCCAGAACAAGCGGTTCACTGTAACAAGAACACTGATGTGTGGCAGTGTTCCGGTGTGGCAATTTACCGGCAACCCTGCCACATATCTTTCAGCAACTTGGCCACAAAAGTTTAAAGAGGGGGGTATAAAGATTGCCATTTCTGGGCCTATATATTGAGAACTGAATTGGGAACTCCAAACGAATTTCGCGAAAACGTTCCATGTAAGCCATGCGAGAATTGTACTTTAATTTGAAGAAATAAATTGCCGAGGATCCGAGGTACACTTGGTTCGGGGGGTCTACCCCCAAATTCCGTAATATTATATTCTGGGCCGCTGAAGCCTGTCAGTGTATCCAGGCTGTTTCCCTTAAAGCGCCCGCGAGGTCCGTGAGCTTTGGGGGGATTCCCCCAAAATGTTAAAATGGGCGTAGAGCTGTGAACATTAGAACCATGCTTTACATAATGATTCTGTACATGACCACGAATTTTCAGGAGGGTGGGGTGAATTCACCCTCCCCCAAGTTTCTAAGAGCGCCGACAAGTGTTCAAAATTTGCTCGCAATTTCTATGCTTCATGTTGTGTTTAATGGCAAACTATGTATGCCCTTCCCCCTCCCCCAGAAATTTGGTGAAGCCTGTGAAAGGGATACGAGGTGCTTGGTTTGGAGGGCTCTACCCCCAACTTCCGTAATTTCATATTCTGGACCTCTAGAGTCGGTCAGTGTATCCTCGATGTTACCCCTGAATAGCTCTTAGAAACTATGGGAGGGTTACCCCACCCTCCTGAAAATTGGTGGTCGTGTACAGAATCATTATATAAAGCATGATACTAATGTTTACAGCTCTACGTCCATTTTAACATTTTGGGGGCGGCACCCCCAAGTTTATGGACCTTGCGTAGACTTCAAGGGGAACTTCCTGGATACACTGGCAGACTCCAGCGGCCCAGAATATAATATTACGGAAGTTCAGGGTAGACCCCCCTAACCAAGTGTACCTCGGATCCTCGGCAATTTATTTCTTCAAATTAAAGTACAATTCTCGCTTGGCTTACATGGAACGTTTTCACGAAATTCGTTTGGAGTTCCCAATTCAGTTCTCAATATAGGCCCAGAAACGGCTATCTATATAGGCCCAGAAACGGCTATCTTTATACCCCCCCCTTGAACTTTTGTAGATAAGTTGCTTAAGATGTGGGGCAGGGTTGACGGTAAATTGCCACATTGGAACACTGCCACACATCTGTGTTCCTGTGTGGCAGTTTACAGTGAACTGTTTGTTCTGGGGGTATTTCTTCCGGGGGTATTTTTTCCGGGGGCATTTTTTCCGCTTTTCAGTTTTCGGGAGTATTTTCTCCGGGGGTATTTTTCCCCGGGGTATTTTTACCTACATCCATTCTGCTCCACCAGGCAATCACGGGAATGAATTCTCATTATACAATACAATACAATGCATTGCATTGTACAATAGTGTATTCCCGTATTTCATTCGAATAAATACATACATCGCTCTTTCCACGTTGTAACCACACACAGCAACCAAAAATGTTATATAATAATTATATATAATTGTAGTGCTGTGTGTGGTTACAACGTGGAAAGAGCGATGTATTTATTTATTCAACTGACTCCGCGTATTTAGAGGATTTTCACGTATTTCATTCACTGATATTCTGCGCCTCCGAGCAATTACGGGAATGAATTCAAATCCTCCAGATTCGCTATATATATGAATGCCGGTTGCTTCGACTAGCGAATCTTGTGATGTTTATATTCAAGTTAATCGGAAACTTGAGACTTGGTCTTTCTGGGTGGTGTGGTGGTTAGCATATTCGAGCGCTAGCCGGGAGACGCGGCTAGCGCTAATACAATACAATGCATTGCATTGTATTGTATGAGACGACAATACAATACAATGCATTGCATTGTACAATAGTGTATTCCCGTATTTCATTCGAATAAATACATACATCGCTCTTTCCACGTTGTAACCACACACAGCAACCAAAAATGTTATATAATAATTATATATAATTGTAGTGCTGTGTGTGGTTACAACGTGGAAAGAGCGATGTATTTATTTATTCAACTGACTCCGCGTATTTAGAGGATTTTCACGTATTTCATTCACTGATATTCTGCGCCTCCGAGCAATTACGGGAATGAATTCAAATCCTCCAGATTCGCTATATATATGAATGCCGGTTGCTTCGACTAGCGAATCTTGTGATGTTTATATTCAAGTTAATCGGAAACTTGAGACTTGGTCTTTCTGGGTGGTGTGGTGGTTAGCATATTCGAGCGCTAGCCGGGAGACGCGGATTCGGTTTCCGCTGCAGGAAGACGAAATTTTCAATTTTTCGGATACTATCTGACTTACCATTCATGTCATATTTGCACCAATAAGCGGATTCACAATTTCAGAAGAAAGAAACAAACCAACTAGTGCCGCTTCCAGATAATATGTCTCACCGGACAAAAATGCCGACATGCGGGCACTCTCATTGTCATTTATTTAAACAGTGAAGATTGAATATATATGTTTATCATATATAAGTAGCCCTAGTGGGCTACTTATATATGATAAACATACGTGCACTTCTTCGTATAGACAACACAAATGACTGTTTAAATGAAAAAAGTGATTCGGAAATGAGCTAATTTAACGTAATTTTACATCTAGCTCACTGAATGACACTTGGCTCTTAAATACTTTTGAAAATGAATCATCTGAGGTCGGGAAATACAAATATTGTGTTTTAGAAATCGACATTTCTCCATCGTGAGAACATAAGCCTCATCAATAATATCTCGTGCTGAGAAGTTCAAGTAAATTATAGAAGCAATAGCTGTCAGAAGCACGACAGTTATTACAGCTATTGCACAAACACTTTAGCCGAGTTAAACTGCAGAGATAAAAAGATTTTATTTACAATTTAAAAGCAACTAAAAGGCACAGGCAAAATCTTTTACAGCCGTGACGGCCTCATTATCAGGCCTAATCAGCAACACTGGTGTGCAGGTATAATATTAAATAGTTAATTCCCCCTCCCCAATTTGGCAGAGACTATTGACACGGTTAAAAACTTACAATGATGATGTACTACCTTTGTAAAAACCTCTGGTTTATCATACTGTTATTTGGCAACGTGAACTAGCCTCGCTATACATTGTGGGAATTGGGGGGGGTAACTATTTAATATTATACCTTCACACCAGTGTTGCTGATTAGGCTTGATGATGCGACCGTCGCGGCTGTGAAAGATCTTGCCCGTGCCTTTTAGTTGATTTTAAATTGTAAATAAAATTTTTTATCTCTGCAGTTTAACTCGGCTAAAGTGTTTGTGAATAGTACTTCTGACAGCTATTGCTTCTACAATTTACTTGGAGAACATAAGCACTTGGATATGCGCTTAGGTGTCGTCGCAAAAGTGACCGGGGTTGAAATGGCAGTAAAAGCAACAGGCTTTAACGCAGAGGGATGGGGAAAGAAAGAAGGGAGGTTAGTTGGTGATGGGGAAGGATTGAGCTGCTGACGATGCGGTTTGATTTGAGACCACCACAGGAACTGCGGAAATACGTTTCCTATATACTATGAAAGAAGTTGCTTTGTACCAAACTACGTCATAGGGCTCCGCGTAGAGCCATCTTGATAGCGACAGAACTTCAGTTTTGAAAGCGTGTCTGTGGACCCACAGGGCGTTTTCTCCCACATGCTATCAAATAGGAAGGATTGAATGACTTTTACCTTCGGTGACATCATTAGTCGCATAAATAAAATTAAAATGCAGTTCTTGCCTTAAATCATCATCATCATCATTGTCAACCATTATCAATCCACTGCTGGACGAAGGTCTCCCCAAGTTTCCTCCACAACGGTCTGTCTTGTGCCAGTCTCCTCCATGTCACCCCTGCATACTTTCGAATTTCATCCACCCATCTTCCATGTGGTCTTCTTCTGGGTCTTTTCCTGTCCCTTGGAATCCAATCTAAAATTTCGGCTGTCCATCGATGATCTGTCCTTCTGGCAGTATGTCCAGCCCATTGCCATTTCAGGGATTTAACTCTGATCATGATGTCTTCCACTCTTGTCATTTTTCGGATCCACGAGTTCCTCTTCTTATCTCTCCTGGTTACACCAAGTATGCACCTCTCCAGGCTGCTTTGAGTTGTCTGCAGCCTTTGTATGTCTCTTTTAGTTAAGGTCCACGTCTCTGCACCATACGTAAGCACTGGAAGAATGCATTGATCAAACACTTTTCTTTTAAGACATAATGGCATATTGCTCTTGAAAATTTTGCTGTTTCTTCCAAAAGCTCTCCAGGCAAATTTTGTACGCCGATTAATTTCTTCATCAATGTGACCCTCACTTGATATCTGCTGTCCAAGATAAACGTACGTGTCTGTTATCTCCACCTTTTCTCCATCAATCCATAAATCTTCATTTCTTGTAAAAGCATTGTACATCACTTTTGTCTTCTGAAAGTTCATTTTTAATCCCACTTCTTTACTCTTGTCAGCAAGTTCCTGGATCATACTCTGCAGCTCTGATGGGGTAGTTGCAAAAATGACTACGTCATCAGCAAAACGAAGGTGGGTTAGATAATCTCCATTAATCTTTATCCCTTTGTTTTCCCAGCTCAGCGACTGAAAAACACCCTCCAATGTGGCATTAAAGAGCTTCGGAGATATGGTGTCACCTTGTCTCACTCCCTTTCCAATTTTTATGTGTGTTGTATTTTCAAACAGCCGAATCTTTGCACTTGCATTTTCATAGATGTTATTAATAATATTAATGTATGCATCTTCAATACCGCAGGTTTTCAGAGCCTTTGTAACTGCTGATGGTTTCACCGAATCAAAGGCTTTTTCATAATCAATAAAAGCCATGCACAATGGAAGTTCATATTCCCTCGCTCTTTCAATTAGTTCTCTCAGTACGTGGATATGATCTATTGTGCTGTAGCCACTCCTGAATCCAGCTTGTTCTCTCGGTTGAGCCATGTCCAGTGTTACCTTCAAGCGGTGTGAAAGAACTTTAGTGAAGATTTTATAAACTACTGCTAGGAGGCTGATAGGTCTGTAGTTTCCGAGATCCTCAATGCCACCTTTCTTATGTAGCAGGATCATTGTAGCGGTGTTCCAATCCTCAGGAATCTTTCCTTCATTAAGGCATCGAGTGAAAATTTGGGCGAGTATTGTTTCAATTTCTCCACTTGCTTCTTGTATGATGTCTACAGTAATTCCATCTTCTCCTGGAGCTTTCCCCCGCTTCATGTTCTTGATTGCATGTGCAACTTCTGCTGGAAGGACTGGAGGAACTCTGGTACTGGTATCTTTCATGATGTCTGGAGTGCATGTATCATCCCTTTCATATAATTTGGAGTAGAAATCTTTCACTCTTGTCAAAATTTCGCCTCTATTTCTTGTTACAGAACCATCTTCTTTTCTCAGTGCCATAATCTGTTTTCTTCCCGTACTGAGATGTCCCTTTGCTATCTTTAGGCTTTGGTTGTTTTCAATTGCTTTCCTCACTAGTTCACAGTTGAATTTTCTTACGTCTTCAGTGATACTTTTTCTTACTGTCTTGCATAGCTCTATATATTCCACTTTGGAAGTCACATCTTCTTTAGTTGTCCTCATCTCTCTTCTTTTTTGCATCAACATTTTGGTTTTTCCTGATAATTTGTTTACATGCAACTTGTTCTTAGACCCAGCTAATTTTGTTGCTGTTTCCATAAGAGCTTTGGTTACTTTTCTGTTAACTTCAGAGATGTCCACTTCTTCCGATGTTAGGCTTTCTAAAGCAGAGAACCTGTTCTTCAGTTCCAACTTGAAGGTATTATGGTGTTTTTTAAGGTTGGTTATGTCAATACATTTTGTTTGTCTTATGAGCTTGCCACGTTCAAGTTTGGTGTTGAGGTGCATCTTACATCTCACCAATCTATGGTCACTACCTGTGTTGAACTTGTTTAGCACACTGCAGTCTTCTATGACGAATTTTTTGTTACACATAATAAAATCAATTTCACTTGTCGTCCCATTTGGATGTCTCCATGTCCATTTCCTGTGTGGCTGTTTCTTGAAGAATACCATACTATTTTTACATGAACAAAAAAAAAAAATGAAAAACTTCATAATAACAGCAAGTGTGTCACCCCTAATTTGACTTTATAGTTGTAATTCATTTCAATGAGATATTTTCGGTGTCCCTTTTCAATTTTTTCGCGCGATTCCTTAACTGTGGATAAAGTATAACGTCGAATTTTAGATCTCCAGAAGATATTAAAAAATAACATGGATTTGACTTATTTGTCATTTTTAAGAATAGTTTATTGATGCCCTAACTTTATTACAACCATACAATAACAATTGGTTTGAAAATGTTGAAAATATAATCCCAGAAAACATTTCCTACCTTCATGTATTACACTTTTAAATTCTCATAGCTAACACGTATCCGGAATTATTATTCCTGAAGATCCTGCAGAAATAGCTGTTTTAAATTTCAGATCTTCATACGAACGCTCAGTATAAGACTGGCGATCCCTAAACCTCCCTAGAAGCACATTTTTTTGCGGCTCACTTTTTGCAAAAATTAACAAAGTGCCACAAACCTAAAATTAGGGGAATCCAACATCACCATTTCCTGTTTAATAGCCTTTTCAGAAAAAGTCCAATAATTATTGTACTGTTTGTATTCCCGAAATCGCATTTTACTCTTTTTTCTGGATTGTAGCTGAAGATATCCCTAGTAAAATTTGATCTATATATAAAAAACAAAACACTTTCTTTTCTCAAGCGTTCTCTACGAAAAACTGTCGAAGAATTTATTCCAGACGTGTGCAAGATTTATTGCGATAGCTGCATTCAGAATTAATTGTAAGTTTCTTCGCTTTCGTAATAAGAAAGGAAATCCAAATGTTCCAAAATTTCATTTTTTTTTCAGGACTATTAAAAACGAAGTAATTACGAAAGCATCAGAACATAGATGAAAAAATTTAAAATTTCTGTAACTGCAAGAATTTCAATGGTAATTCATATATAAAGTGAGAAAAATTAAAGAGTGAAAAAATTGTTTAATCGATTACTTCCAAACGGAAAAAGAGCTTAGAGGTCTGCACGGGCCTTAATTTGGAAACCCCGGCCCGGCTCGTACCCAGCCCGTTTAAATTTTTTTAGTTAAAGCTCGGCCCGGCCCGTATATTTCTCCTGTTACCAAGGCCCGGGCCGGCCCGTAAAATTTCAACAATTACTAAAACACGAATTTGACACCTGGTGCACTCGGTCATTCGACTTCTAAAGGGTTTTCGTCTTCTTAATTGCTACACGTATTCTATTACAATAAACGTTAATTCGGAACATTTCTGTTACTCTGTATAAGTCACGTGACGTCTAAGGGAAGGGGGAGATTGTATACTAAAAATGATTGTATGTAAACGCTTTCTTAAACTCCATAATAGGTATGAAAGAAAAAAATTGCAAAGGGAGTGAGACAAGGTGACACCATATCTGCCAAACTCTTTAATGTCACATTGGAACATGTTAAAATGTTTTTCAATCACTGAACTGGGAAAACAATGGGATAAAGATTAATTGAGATTATTTAACTCACTTCCGTTTTGGTGGTGATGTAATCATTTTTACAACTGCACCTTCAGAGCTGCAGAGTATGATCCTTGAACTTGTTGTAATGAAGTGGGATTAAAAACGAACTTTCCGAAAATAAAACTGATGTACAATGCTTTTACGAGAAACGATGATTTGTGGATTGATGGGTAAAAGCTGGAGAAAACGATATAGATATACACCGATGTGCCATTATATTATGACCATCTACCTATTAAGTTGTAGAACCCCCATTAGCCAGCAAAACAGCGGCCACTCGGAGAGGCATCGATCCGATGAGGTGGCGATAGTTATCCTGGGGTATCTGGTACCATAATATCAACAGCAGATCCTCCAGTTCCCGAACATCTCGGGGTGATGGTGATTTAGCGCGAACCCGCTTTTTCAAGTCGAACCACAAATGTTGGATTGGATTCATGGCAGGCCAATTTGGAAGCCAGGGCATTAACAGAAAGTCATCAGCATGTTCCTTGAAACACTGCTTGGCGATTCTGGCAGTGTGGTATATGGCGAATTATCCTGTTGGTAATGGCCATCACGAGCAGGCAACAGAGTTGCCATGAAATTGTGAACTTGGTCCTCAAAGATGTTCAGAAGACAGCTGTCAGGTATTATGCGATTGGGATAATGAGGACTAAAGTGTCCCAAGGAAACATCGCCCACAGCATAACACCGCCGCCGCCTGTCTGTTTCCGCCCAACAGTGCATCCAGGCGCCACAGCATTCATTGGTAATCGGCGTATCCGTGCTCGGCCGTCTACGTGATGAACCAGGAAGCTTGACTCGTCAGACCAGGCCACTTTCTTCCAATCATCCACGGTCCAGTTTCGAAGATCTTGGACCCATTTCATGCGTTGTTGTCGATGACTTGCATGGAGCATGGGGACCCAGCTGGGTCCTTGGCTACTTGCAGGCCCATGCGCAGATGGCTGCGATGAACTGTGTGCTGTGACACATTGCCCTGATTACCACTGTTGTAGCTGCGGGTGATTTGTCGCACTGTGGCACTGCGGTCGCTCTGAACAGTGTGCGACAGTCTCTTCTCCCCTCTGGCATCAATGAGCTGCGGACGACATACGGCTGGACGACGGTTCGTCGTTTGACCATCTGTGCACCACTTTTGATGCGTACTCACTACAGCGGCACGTGAACAACCCACAAGCCGCGCCATTTCCGAGATTGTAAATCCGAGGCGTCCTGCTATCACAATTTGTCCTTTATCAAACTCCGATAAATCGACAACTTTTCTCATTCTGTCTCCGAACACTCTACTAACTGAAAGCCGGTCGTCTGGATGTATATATACTGCTCTGTGAAGTTCACCAACGCCACAGTTCGGTCTCCAGATGCGCTCATTTCTCTAGTCTGGGGGTGGTCGTAATATAAAGGCTCATCGGTGTACGTCAAAACGCTTTCTAACTTAATTGGATTTGCTTCCCGTTTTACCTTTGAGGTTTTTGCAATTGAACAGCTCTTTCTGGGCCAAGAATGTGGATTCGTAAAAAGTCGTTAATTCTTTCCATGAATCAAAGACGATCGTAATGACTTTTAAAGTTGTCACCGACAGTGCTGAACCGGGACTCGCTTTTGCTGCCACTTTCAATTCTTCTCTCACTAAATACGGAGATCAGAACCAATTCCTGTTTCAAGTTATGGAGGACCACAGGAATCGCTTTACGGATACCAAGAAAAACACACTTTTCACAGAGAAATCAGCAGTCGGATTTTCTGTAAATTGTTGCATAGTATAGTCGATGTAATGAACCGAATGTGAGTCTACTTACGAAATAAATTTGAGATTAAAGTATTTAAAGTCAATGTGTCATGTTTATTATTTTCTATGTAACGGGCGCAGTCTTATAGTTACACTGGTCTGCAAAATTTAAGGACGAAGAAGAGAAATTAGCATAACAGCGGAACGAGCAGGCAGAACGCGGACCGAAAGACCACTCAGGAGATAGACCAGGGTCCGGTACGGTAGGGCATGCGCATATATGCAGCATGACGGCGGGGGGGTCGGAAGGGTATAAAACACACGGGCGGTGTACGCTCAGCAATTCGGTGAAAGCTATTGCACGGTGTACATCGGTTTGAACGACGTCGAGTTGCTGCCACCGTGTGATATGGCCAACAGGCAATCCAGTAGACGACATCTGGATGACTTTACCCGAGGTCGCGTCATTGGGAAGTTGGAAGAAGGTCGAAGTGTGACTAGTGTGGCCGAGGAGTTCGGGATCGCTCACAGCATCGTTTCACGAGCTTGGAGAGCATTTCAAACGACAGAAACAGCTGTCCGAGAGTTTAGCAGTGGTCGTCCGCGAGCAAACCACGGCAGCGGACGACCGGTATATTGTCCTACAGGCGAGAAGAGACAGACGGCAGACAGCGGGAGAAATCGCAAGGCACATGCAACAGACAACTGGACGTCCGTTATCGCGTTTTACCGTGGCCAGGGGGCTGCACAAATGTGGTCTATTTGCACGACGACCAGTACGGTATGTGCCATTAACGCCTGCTCATCGGAGACGGCGGTTTCTGTGGTGCCAGGAACACAAGAACTGGACACATCAGCAATGGGGTCGAGTTCTCTTCATGGATGAGAGCCGATTTAGTCTGACGAGCGATTCTGGACGTATATATCTGGAAAGAGCGGGGAACACGCAATCACACCTCCAACATCATCGAAAGGGACCGGTTTGGAGGTGGAGGAGATCTCGTTTGGGACGGTATCATGCTTGGTAGCCGTACTGACCTCCACATCTTCCAAGGAGGTTCAGTCACTGGTGTCCGCAATTGTACCGAGGTTCTCCTGCCTCACGTGCGTCTGTTTAGAGGTGCTGTGAGTCCTGAGTTCCTCTTCATGGACAACAACGCTACACCTCATCGTACAGTGGCTGTTGCAGAGCTGTTGGGGAGTGAAGATATTCAACGCATGGATTGGCCCGCAAGGTCCCTGAACCTAAATCCAGTCGAACAGGTGCGGGACCTTCTCGGGAGACGCTTGGCAGCACGTCACCAGCCGCCAGCAACGATTCCGCAGCTGCGAATGGGGCTACAAGAGGAATGTGCCGCGATGCCTCAACAGCTCCTTGACAACCTCGTCCTCAGCATGGACAGACGTTGTAAATCCTGCAACGCAGTCAGGGGTGATCATATCCCCTACTAAAGACTGGATTTTTCTTGGCAGCCGCCTGTCTCCTGAACGTTTCTGTCTCCTGTCCAGTTGTGCTCGAAGCTACCTTTTCAATAAAGTGCCTTTGTATCCTTTGGATTCCTTGTTTGGACGGTTTTGCTCTCTTGTCCCATATTCTTACATCTTGGGGATCTTATGTTATGATTTCAGTCGATGTGGAGCACTTCTGCACGACGTTACATTCGAAAAACTGTCTCGTCCTTAATTTTGCACGCCAGTGTAATAAATTTTCAACTACCTTGGGGATGAGGCAGTCCTAAATATTGAATAAAATAGCAACGTTTCTCACAATAAAATGTTTATTATAAACATCGACTATAGTTTCGCAAAGCGTTTGGCTCGGCATCATCAGGACGAATGGGTCTTAAGTTGCATTTCACACACATAAAATTTGGTAATATCTGGCATGTCTTGCCAGTGGTGTAGCCTACTAGAAAAATTTAGGGCCATCCCGCAAAAAAATATTTTGGAGGCTCTTTTGCAAAAATCTATTTGTATTCAATTACTGAAATTTTCAAACTCCATATTATGTATTAACTAAGCTTTACGGCATTTCGATAATTCAAATTCTTTGGAACCTACAGGTATTTTTCGTAAAACCAAAATTATTGCACTTTATTGCGTGCAACACAAAATGTACGCGTTTTAATTAAAATGATTGCCCTAGTTCTATACTAATACAAAGTATTACAAAACACTTACGCCAAAGTTAATCATATCACGCAAACTTTGTTCTTTAGGAGAACTAAGGCCAGACTCTTAGAAATGCTTCACGATCACACACACACAAAACACGTAACTGCCGTGTCACAGTGTCTAACGACGTCTTCCGATTTATACGAAAATACAGAACATAAGTAAGCAAATCAAAATGTAACAATTAAGGATTATGGCACAGAAAACGTAAAATTACTTAAATTATTTACACTTGAATGTAATAAAATACACTTAACATAATGTCACAATATAATATGCTTTTGACTCTGTTATAAAAAAAATGACATACTGTAGGTCTCTATTTTTTGTTTCCTCGAGGAATACCTTCTAGCTCATTATATTCCGAAGCATGCGTAGTTACGTGTAAACAAGTGTAATATACCTATGTAGGTATAGCACCTTATTCTCATTGATAAAAAAATTCACCTATTTAACTAATATTTCATTCACTTTCTCTTATGCATTGGAACTATTGCTAAAGGGCCTCAAGTCATCTGGAATAGTTGCTTTTCCGTCACCCAGTTTTCATAAACTAAAGCGAAAATGAGTTCTACAATATTTTACTTATTTACTGAAAAAGTTACCAAAAATTCCTTTTTTTTTTAATACTTCATTCACAGCTGCAGTAAAAAATTCCTACTATTTCTTTAACGTGTTTCATATGAAGTTTCCGCAAAATTTTTGAAAAATCCTTTTTTCTGACGCTAGAGATCCTCTTACTCATGAGGACCCCCCCGCACTGCTGTGGTGGGAGGGGGGGCAATAAGTACGCTGATGTCTCTTGCATCGAAGCGGTTCAATAATGCCGAGCCAAACGCTCTGCGAAACTATAGTCGATGTATAATAAACATTTTATTGTGAGAAACGTTGCTGTTTTATTCTATATTAACACCACAAGTTTAGTAATTATAACGTGCAAGTTTGTCCGCGCCGGTCATCGAGTTCGGGTCCCCTTACTCCAGAGTAAGTCGCTCTCCCAACTGAGCTATGAGGACATATGTCGCACTGCTATCTTCCTTTATCTCATGTGCGTCCTGCGGTGCAGGCAAGGAGGTTAGAAGAAGGAATAGATGGCAACAGCATTTCTCCCTATGCTTCTGGCATGACGCCACTTTTTATCAGCTAACTACGCCAATGCGCCCAATCCGAAGATTTCCTGTATATCTCAATGGGGAAATCGCGATTTTGAACGGGGTTTTCGGACCTTCATCTACTTATACAATCATGAAAAAAACTGCGGCTGAAATATTCATTCCCATAATTAAAAAAATCCAGAAAAATTAGGGAAATATGTGCTGGTATTTTTTTTAAATATTAACAAAATAATGATATTTTGAGCGGAAGTGCATAGTGCGCATGGTTACTTGCATAATGGACATACGCAAGTAACCATGTTTAAAATATAATCAAAACCGTAATGTCGAGAAATATGAAGTCCGAAATATTCCTTGTTTGCATCTTTGGTTTGCTTGGTTTGCATGCGCTAAGCGAAACTGCTTTAGCCACAAGAAGTGACGTCAGGTTTCCGAACTCCCGCAGACTCTCATTACCTCAGAGAGAGGATCGAAACAGCTGATCTGTTTTGGCTTCAGTCAAAACGGGTCCTTTCACTAACCTGCTTGGGTGCAGGCACGTCCCCGCCCCCCTCCGAAAGAGGGCCGCTGTAATGGTCTACAGGTCAGCCGGGACCATGTTTCACTGCAGGCAGTCATCCTATGAAGAACGTGCATATGAGAAATCCCACACAATTTGGTGTGTGGAACGTAACATCACACTGATTTATTTTTTCGAAGCGCTGAAGAAGGGATTCTCATTTTTCCTGTCTCGCCGTGTGGAAAGAACATCACATCATTGAGAGAAACTCAACAGCCGGGTCATCCTGGAAGTTCGGGCGCCAATAAAATGTACAAGTTTGTCCGCGCCGGAAATCAAAGCCGGGTTTCCTTACTCCAGGGTAAGTCGCTCTCCCAACTGAGCTGCTCTCACTGCTATCTGCCTTTATCTCATGTGCGTCCTACGGTGCAGGCACGTCACATAGTCATAAATTATATATCATCATCATCATCATTGTCAACCATTATCAATCCACTGCTGGACGAAGGTCTCCCCAAGTTTCCTCCACAACGGTCTGTCTTGTGCCAGTCTCTTCCATGTCACTCCCGCATACTTTCAAATTTCATCCACCCATCTCCCATGTGGTCTTCTTCTGGGTCTTTTCCTGTACCTTGGAATCCAATCTAAAATTTCGGCTGTCCATCGATGGTCTGTCCTTCTGGCAGTATGTCCAACCCATTGCCATTTCAGGGATTTAACTCTGATCATGATGTCTTCCACTCTTGTCATTTTTCGGATCCACGAGTTCCTCTTCTTATCTCTCCTGGTTACACCAAGCATGCACCTCTCCATGCTGCTTTGAGTTGTCTGCAGCCTTTGTATGTCTCTTTTAGTTAAGGTCCACGTCTCTGCACCATACGTAAGCACTGGAAGGATGCGTTGATCAAACCCTTTATTTTTAAAGACATAATGGTATATTGCTCTTGAAAATTATGCTGTTTCTTCCAAAAGCTCTCCAGGCAAGTTTTGTGCGCCGATTAATTTCTTCATCAATGTGACCCTCACTTGATATCTGCTGTCCAAGATAAACGTACGTGTCTGTTATCTCCAGCTTTTCTCCATCAATCGATAAATCTTCATTTCTTGTAAAAGCATTGTACATCACTTTTGTCTTCTGAAAGTTCATTTTTAATCCCCCTTCTTTACTCTCTTCAGCAAGTTCCTGGATCATACTCTGTAGCTCTGATGGGGTAGTTGCAAAAATGGCTACGTCATCAGCAAAACCAAGGTGGATTTAGATAATCTCCATTAATTGTTATCCCTTTGTTTTCCCAGTTCAGTGATTGAAAGACATTTTCCAATGTGGCATTAAAGAGCTTCGGAGATATGGTGTCACCTTGTCTCACTCCTTTTCCAATTTTCATGTGTGTTGTATTTTCAAACAGCCGAATCTTTGCACTTGCATTTTCATAGATGCTATTAATAATATTAATGTATGCATCTTCAATACCGCAGGATTTCAGAGCCATTGTAACTGCTGATGGTTTCACCGAATCAAAGGCTTTTTCATAATCGATAAAAGCCATGTACAATGGAAGTTCATCGGGTTTCCTTGAAATTTTGTGCGAGAAATTTTCTAATTAAAAGGAACAAAAAAATCCAAGAGCACCAAAACATTTCGATGTCCGAATTTTTTGAACCACTGTAGTATGCAGGCTTACCTAGCATACCTGCAAAGTACGTTGCTGCTTTGGACGCAAGCAGCTGTTTGAGTTGCGAGAAAGAAAACAGTATCTGTTGGGGAAAGTCTTGAACATATTTCCTAATCTTGAATTATAAAATCGTTAACTGCGGATTGAGGAACTTCGTCGCCTTTAAAGGATCCCAGCAAAAGGACAAATGAGATTGATCAGAGAGCAAAGGAAATAACTTCACGGAAATTTTAAGACGCAAGCAGCCGCTATAAATTGATAGCGGCGTTTAAATGGCTCAAATGGTTACGTTAATGGCGCTACCCAATTACAAAACCCTAACGTTAAGATAATATATATCTGAACGCCGCGGAACGCGAAAGGATTTCAAATGTTTCTTGTGTGTTCAAGTGCCGAATGCGGCTGCTCATACGACAACCTGTTGACATAATGATACGCCCCGAGTCATAGCTGTCACTATGAGAGACGACGCGTACAAGAGAAGATGGTATTTCATCTCGATCTCAGCCAGATTCAGGGCCCGCCATGCTGTTCAGATGATCGAAGACATACGCCATTTCGGAAGACAACGACGTTTTACTTTCAGGCAGCGTATACTGGCACGCAAGCATCATGAAACAGAGATGTAGAGTTATGTCCATCAAGTCTACCTGCAGGAATGTGCCGCTCAACAACAGTTATGGCATTAATAATTGTCGCTGGTACATCTTGCATTTCGAAATTTATTCGACGTCGTGCTCGGAATGGAAACGGGTTCTTTTCACTTCTTATCGCGATTGTATCAACAAAGTGCTCCTGCGACGCCGTTTACTGGAATACTGCGCTACGGCGGCAATTCATACCGTTCTAAATACTTGAATTGTGTGACAGGAATCTTATCTTTGAATGAAAAATGTCTGAACAAGCAGATCTTGCGATTAATATTCACATGGAAAAACAAGTTAGGTATTTAAAGTTACAACCATGTTATTTTGTTTATCAGAAATTCATCAAATCAAATTATGACGTCTTCAGTGTTACTTCACCGTGTTAGAATTTTGAAGAACAGATAATGCTGCATTCTATTACTATGCAGGATGAAATTTCGCTCTTTATCTCTACAGTGGAGTTTCTTGAGGACGTTTGTGAAATTTTTAGAAATTCGTGTACCTTCTGTGACGACGGTAAAATATTAAATTGAAAACAATTGCCGTCTCCTGCAAAATACACTTTAATGATAAAAAACTATATACAATTAAAATAAGTATGTGCTTAAGACCTTTCAACACCTGTAACGTACCAGGAGATGTGACGTACCTACCAGAAGGACGCACACGACATAAAGGCAGATAGGAATCAGAATAAAACGTCCGCGTAGCTCAATTGGTAGAGTGACTTATTCGGGAATGAGGGGATCCGGGTTCGAATCCTGGCGTGGACAGAAATGACGGAGAAATTTACTTCGTTATACACCGCAACGGAGTCATTCTCAGAAGCAGTGAGCATGGAAGTGAGAGACCTATATACTTTAATAAAACAAAATAGCAGTTAATGCGCATGTGCATTAACAGCAAAGTCCAAATCAAGTTCAGTGGGGCATAGTCGGTGGGCGTGTCCCGGCCAAAAGTGTTCTTCAAGGAAGAGGGACAAACACGGGGGTTCATCATTGCAACATCTTTCACCATTGACAAATATGTGAACACTTTCGGAGAAAAGTGTTGATCGACGATTCCTGGGAGAATCCAGGATAATGGTATCATTTTTAAAGTATATAGGTCTCTCACTTCTGCGCTCACTGCTGCATTATTTCTGAGGACGACACCCTTTAGGTGTTGAAAGGTCCTAAACATACACGGATGAGCCTTTACATTATGACCACCTACTTAATAAGCCGCAGAACCCTCTTTAGCCCGCAAAACAGCAGCCACTTGGCAAAGCATCAATTCGATGAGGTGGCGATAGGTATCCTGGGGTATCTGGTACCATAATATCAACAGCAGATCCTCCAGTTCCCGTACGTTTCGGGATGGTGGTGATTTAGCGCCAAACTAAGTCTTTTCCAAGTCGAACCACAAATGTTCGATTGGGTTCATGTCAGGGGTGAATTTGAAGGCTAGGGCATTAACAGAAAGTCACCAGCATGTTCCGCGAACTATTCCTTGACGATTCCGGCAGTGTGGCATGGCGCATTATCCTGTTGGAAATGGCCATCACCATCAGGGAACAGAGTTGCCATGAATGGGTGAACTTGGTTCGCAACGATGTTCAGATACCTGACAGCTGTCAGGGATTGTGCTATTGGAATAATGGGGTTTAAAGTTTCCCAAGAAAGCATCATCCGCAACATAACACCGCCGCTGCCTGCCTGTCTCCGCCCAACCGTGCATCCAGGTGCCATAGCCTCCGTTAGTGATCGGCGTATCCGGGCTCGGCCGTCTACGTGATGAACCAGGAAGCTTGACTCGTCAGACCAGGCCACTTTCTTCCAATCATCCGCGGTCCAATCTCGAAGATCTTGGGCCCATTTCACGCCTTGTTGGCGATGACGTGCAGTGAGCATGGGGATCCGGCTAGGTCTTCGGCTACGTAGGCCCATGCGCAGAAGGCTGCGATGAACTTTGTGATGTATAACACACTGCCCTGATCCCCACTGTTACAGCTGCTGGTGATTTGACACACTGTGGCGCCTGAGGTCGCTGTGAACAAGGCGCGACAGTCTCCGCTCCCCTCTGGCATCAGTGAGTTGCGGACGACACACGACTGGACGACGGTTCGTCGTTTGGCCATTTGTGCACCACTTTTGATATGTACTCACTATAGCGGCACGTGAACAACCCACAAGCCGCGTCGTTTCCGAGATCGTAGTTCCGAGGCACCGTGTCATCACAATTTGTACTTTATCAAACTCCGGTAAATCGGCAGCTTTTCCCATTCTGACTCCGAACACTCTGTTAACCGAAAGCCGGTCGTCGGGTTGTATATATACTGTTCTGTGAATTGCACCTGCGCCACCGTTCTGTCTCCAGGCGCGCTCATTCCTCTAGGCTGGTGGTGGTCATAATGTAATGGCTCATCGATGTATACTTATTTTAATTGTATATAGTTTTTTATCATTAAAGTGTATTGTGAAGGAGACGGCAATTGTTTTCAATTTAATAGCTTTTGACGCATGAGTTAATTTCTTCATAGACGGTAAAATATTCACAACCAAATAGCTTGTGAGAAAAACTAGGAAAATTTTGTGGATCGCGAATCCCGACCAGAGTTGGAACCCGACCCGGATCTGTAACTGACCCGGACAAATATGTTTTGAACTATAATATATATATAAGGCGTTCAAAAAGCCTCTTCGCATTGGGCATCTTGGGTTATATGGAAATCAAACAAATGTATTATAGGAACGTATAATTTACTCACTTACAGGAAGTATTGGAACTGTCATCCTTCATTTGCAAGGCAAAACCTAATTGTTTTACACATGTTTTCAAACAGATCTGCAAGAGTCGAAAATTTCTTCCGCTGTAATGTTAAGGCTATTCTACAAAATTTTGATGGCGCCACAGTCAAGACTTTTGAATTGAGCAACTTGTTGCATGTTGTAATTTCAGTTTTTGCTGTTTTCTTAATAACATATCAAGCTTCAGAATGTGTTTCACAGCAACACCAATTTTCACAAGTTTATGATAAGTTGAAATTTTCGAAAATGTGTGTAGGGGCGAGAAATTACGCCCCTATGTAAATGGTGTGATGGACATTAA
Organism: Macrothele yani; assembly: GCA_039090855.1. NCBI lineage: Eukaryota > Metazoa > Arthropoda > Arachnida > Araneae > Macrothelidae > Macrothele > Macrothele yani. The sequence continues at coordinate 142,772,845 of CM077008.1, read as the reverse complement.
ATCCCATCGATCTTGCAAGATATGAACATTTCAGAACAACTATTTCCATGCGTATTATTTAGAAACGGATGTAAAACGTGGAAATGTACCAGACCAGGCGACATTCCGATGTGCATATTTGTCATGACGATTGTATTCACGGAAGCACCGCTATTGTTCCTGGCCGGGCAAAATGCAAGCTGCAGAGCACACGGGAGCTAGAGGTCAACGAATGAGATAGTTAGAGGTCAACGAGAGAATAGCCCAAGGTCAGCGTCCAAAGGCACAGATCAGGGAGAAAAGGGTAGGGGGCACCGAGAAGAGGGGGGATCGCCTGCTTTTCGCGTGCTCCGATTCGGAAGAAGAGGAGCGCCTCAGGCAAGGGAGGCAGGAGCCAATCAGAAGCGAGGAGAAGTATCGGGGGGAAAACTTCAGGATAGGAGTCAGGAACGAAGGCAGTGGATGGAGGGCGTGAGCGGAGAACGGTCGACGGACAGCGCGAGTTGTGAACGGTTGAGGGGTGCTGGGAGCAGCACGGACAGAGAAAGCTGGGAACGGTTGGACAGCGCTGGGAAAGAAAGTTGGTGATAGAACGTGCCAGCTAGAGCACGGGGAAAACGATCGTAGTTGGAGGCAGACACGTGGGTCTGTAACGACGTACGTAGAAAGTGAATTGAGAGGACACGTGTTCGGGACAGAACACGAGGCATAGCTTCCGGAACAAAGGAAGGGAGACGAACGGAAGGCTACGACGATTAAAACCTTTCACATCTGTGATAGAAAAAGAACGGGCAAAGAGTATTAGCAGAAAAGAGTATTCGGTAATGAATATAAACTCTGATCGTTTTTTCGTGGAACTGCAGTTGCAGGAACTCAGGTCAAGGAACAATAGCTGACGGAACGATTACTTTTGATTAAATATTTTGTTAAGTTTTCAACAAGCCTGAGAGTGAATTCATGCTCGGAATGTCTTGCCATTATTTTTACTTCCCCTCTCCTGAATAGCAGATTTATAGTAAAGCTGGGAGAGCAAGAACGTCGGGCTGTCTTCAACTTTTCGTTGATAGACAGTCTCCAGACAAAAAGAACCTTATAAATAGTTTTCCTTCCTGCTGTGGGGAATTTTCATCAGCGCTGGAAGCCAGTGTTGTTTGGCCGATGAGCATTAATTAACATAATGAGCTTCCACCCCTACAATGTGGATGTTGTTTTCATCACTGTCTTCTTAGAAGGAAGGGGCACTTTTCCTTCTGAGGACACTCGTCCTTCATATTGCATGAAAAATCATTTTTCATCCGCGGCACCATTACCAAGCACAAAATTCTACAGTGCGCATTTTAGTTTGAAAAAAAAAAATATTTTTTTTTGCTTTTCAAAAGTGAAACGGAAATAAAACCGGGTCGAAACACGGGTCGAAACCATCACCCCCTAATAGCTTAAGCTATTAGGGTGATGGTCGAAATCGGGTCAAGAACACCTTGACCCGACCCATTTGACCTGCTAGAAATTATCGACCCGTTGACCCGTGACCCGTTTCCGTCTCTGATCCCGACATTTCAATTAAAACAAAATGTGCATTTAATCCTATAATTGTATATATGATAATGCCACACAATAAGTTATTTTAATAAAATTTTCTTCATATTTCTCATCTTTAATAATAAAGATATTCTTCAATTCTATTTAGAAAAGCGCAATTAGTATGTTTGACTGAAGGCAAACATTATATACTCCTTAATGCTATCTATCGTAAATCCAGGGGAAGATCCAGAAGTTTTCCTTGAGGAGGGGAGGGGGTTGCTCTGCCACCCCCTTCCCAAAAAAAGAGAGAGAGACTTTCTGGAGCGCGCGCCCAGGCACGCTCTCTCTATCTCTCTCTCTCTGTCTCTCTCTCTCTCTCACACACACTACAAAATTGAGCGATGCCTCTTCCTGGCATTGCAAAACTTTTAAACATTTTCCATTAAAATAATTGTTTTATTTTTTTAATCGCGCACTGAGAATAAGAACTGGAAAATATCAGCCGTACCAATTTCCCGCATTTCAAGGAAACCGGCTTGTTGCTTTTTAAATCTAACGTCTGAATAAAAAAATTCAAATTAAAGTTTGATTCCTTTTATTCAACTGGGTTAATTTTATCGAAAATTATCCAGCTTAGAAATTGGTTACGAGTTTTTGTTTATGGCCGAATCGAAGTACAGTTATAAAATAAATTCTGAAATTCACGGCCATGAACTTTCCGTCAATTCTTTCGTGAATTAACGAAGCATATTTCTGATACAACCTTTTCCGTGAAATGACGGAAAGAAAAATGAATTTCACGGATTTTATGTACGGCAGGAACATTTTCAGAAACCTTTCCGCAATCCCCCCCCCCCCCATATTTTTATATTAATGAAAAAACCCCGTTCTCACTTTTTTCTGTATCCATATAACGAAAATACGAGGCACTGACCTCATGGATATGTCTCTGGTACCTCCTACATTCAATGTGGATATTAATTGAGTCAGTGTCGCTTGTAACTGTTAGCATGGACCATTCTGGTTTGACGCCGTTGGTCACGGTCATGCAGTACCCTCGGTCGCCCACTGTGCTGTCCACTGTGGGTGGTAATGCCTACCTAGAGGTATTCTCGGTACACACCTAACCCCGTGGATCAAGTAATGTTGTGTTACGAAGATTTAATACTAGAATTTTAGGCAAAGATATTAAATCTCATTTCGCAACTTTTATTTCACTTTAGTGTTCCATTTCCTTTGTTTCCACAACACGTGAGAAAATTTTGCTGTGTCACCCGATATTGAAACATCGGAAACACGGTTTATTTAGAGAAGCCAGTTTGTCTCATTTTAAGGTCTGGGCCATTGTATTTAGTAGACGGATTAGTATTGTCGCTTTCATTTGATCTTTGTCTTCTTAATTTCAAAGCAGCCGACTGAAAGCGAAAGCCCTCTTAATTTTAATCTTGCAGTTTTGTGAAGCCGACGCCAGCGTTTTCCCCAGGGTTTTTGGTGGAAGTAAAGGGATGAGTTTGCGTGGGGACAAATGGGGGGGGGGGTCGACCCGAGGGTTTGAAAGCGAGCAGTTGCAAGGAGGAGGCGAGGAAGCGCCTTAGATGTTAGGAAGCAGGTATTAAGCTGACCGGGCGAATGGAGGTTTTCTCCGCAGGCGCAAAAGGGAGATGAAGGAATGACCGATAAAGGATTTAGGGAAGGAAATCTTGGTTTCAGGGGAACAGGAAAGAAGAATAACTAAGCTGAGGACAACCTTTTTGCGATTAAGTAAAGAAAATAATAAAGTGCTTTTTAAGAGATTTTAAAGGATTTCTTAAAAATTATTACTTACAACTATTTTATTATCTTCAACCACGCAAGACTATGAAAGTTAACAAAAACCAGTTAACAATTGAATATTCGCACAACTTCGGAAATTGAAATGTCCCATCCGTCTGGCTCCCACTACCATATCTCGTTCAAACTTCGGTAATTCACGTGGAGCGCTAATAGCGTAGTAAATCCGTTTATTTTCGTGGTGTAAGTTTGTATAAAGATTCGCTAAGCTTTCACACTCCACTGGGAGGCTTTCTCAAGGCAATGTAGACATAAAATGCAGGGAATTAGAACATGTAAGAAATAAAGAGGATTTTTTGAAAATAACGTGGGTAACGTCATGAGCAGTATTACGCGAGTTTTATCACGCCATTATGCGGTGTGCCGTGATGTATTTCTATCTTTTAACAACGCATGCCAAGCCATTGGTAGTTCGATCCAATGAGACCATGTCATTGCATGCTAGTTTGCTGGAAAGGATTTCGACTGTTTTCCTGATAGCAGTTTCTTTAAAGTTCGTGTAAGGGGCAAAGGGGCAATTCTTCTAATACTATTCCATACAGGAGTGGCCAAGCAATGCATGACTTCTCTGGCGAGGGCTGTATTCTGCATGTCCTAGTTCACACTTCGGACGTGTTCTTTACATCTAATATCCAAGGATCGCTTTGTCATTCCGATATATATCTTTTCAGACCAAGACGCTGCACAGACAATGCAATTTTCGTCTAAAAGATTCTGTGGAAAGCGGTAGAAGTGTCTGATCGTTGATCAGGGACATCGCCAAGAGGGTGTGCAGCCCACCCTAAAATTTGTCTGGCCCACCCTATCTCCCACCCTGTTCAAAATGTGCCTCTTTCAGTATATTTAAAAAGTGCCTTTTTTAAAGTATATTTAAAATGTGCCTTTTTTCAGTATGTATATGTATTTTTTAAATGTGCCTTTTTTACGCTTTCCAACCGTAGGTTGAAGAAGCGTATATGCTCCAGCTTTGTCCGTCCGTCTGTCCGCACGATAACTGGCGTAAAAATGGTTCGATTTCGATGAAACTTTAGTATGTGGGAGTAGACCACCTGGGGACGAACCCTATTTAAAATGGGACAAATGGGGTCAAAGCTCACGACGTAGGAGCGGGGGATCCTTCCATTGCCTTTATGCGTCATAACTTGCGTAAATATGGTTCAATTTCAATGAAAGTTTTCTATGAGGTAGGGGACCACCTGGGGAGGAAACCTATTGAAAATGGGACAAATGGGGTCAAAGGTCACGACGTAGGAGCGGGATCATTCCATTGCCCTTATGCGTCATAACGTAAATATGGTTCGATTTCAATGAAATTTTACTACGTGGTAGGGGACCGCTTGGGGACGAATCTTATTCAAAATGAGTGAAGTGGGGTCAAAGTTCATGACATAAGAGCGGGATGCAATCCATTGCCCTTACGCGTCATAACGTGCGTAAAAATGGTTCGATTTTGATGAAATTTCAGTATGTGGTAGGGTACCACCTGGGGACGAACCCTATTGAATGTGGACGAAATGGGGTCAAAGGTCAGGACATAGGATTGCGATCCATTCAATCGCTCTTATCCCATGTGTATTAAGGTGGACGTCAAGTAATTTTGCTTCCTATACTTCCAATGGAAAAACATTTGTACGCATTTCCTTCACAATTAATGTGTTCCCAAGGATGAAAATTTGAACATCGATTAAAATAACTTTATTATAGCTTGGAATAGTTAATATTTTCTAAAACATAACCATAATTATATTAAAAATCAATAACTTTTCCTTTGGTGGTGTTGAAACCAGAAAAAGGATGGCGCGACCTGTACTTTGATGACGTCAGTAGACAAACAAATGTTGGATTGCATAATTATGGTTATGTTTTAGAAAATATGAAGTATTCCAAGTTATAAAATGAAGCTATTTTAATCGATGTTCAAATTTTCATCCTTGTGAACGCATTAATTGTCCAGAAAAAAAGATGGCGCGACCTGTATTTTCATGACGTCAGCAGACAAAAAAATGTTGGATTGCATAATTATGGTTATGTTTTAGAAAATATTAAGTATTCCAAGTTATAAAATGAAGCTATTTTAATCGATGTTCAAATTTTCATCCTTGGGAACGCATTAATTGGGAATAAAATGAGTACAGAAATTTTTCCATTCGAAGTACAGGAAGCAAAATTACTTGACGTTCATCTTAAAGGAGCAATTCTTGTATGTATGAAAATTTTATTTTGAAAACGGCTCTAAGGATTTTCATGAAAGTCGTTAACCTACCGTTTTCTGGTACTAGAAATCAATTTAGCTTGATCTCGACTTTAAGAAAATTTGTTTAGTGGGTTAAATAACCACCCTGAAATACCAAGTTTGTAGTGTGGTATCATGGCGTCGCCCCATTAGATTTTGGTGCGCGGTCATGCCATCTATCTCATTACGTCACGCGTTGTTTGTGGATCCTATTAAAGTTTTATGACGTCACACCTTGCTAGCAGATGGTCGCGATTCCCATCTGCCTCATTACGTCACGCGTTGTGTGCGTATGTTCGTCCGCACGATAACTTGCGTAAAAATCGTTCGATTTCGATGAAATTTTAGTATGTGGTAGGGAAACACCTGGGAAGGAACCCTATTGAAAGTGGACGAAATGGGGTCAAAGGTCAGGACACAAGAGCAGGATCCATTCCACTGCTCTTATGCGTTATAACTAACGTAAAAAAGGTTCGATTTCGATTAAATTTTAGTATGTGGTAGGAGACCACCTGGGGACAAACCCTATTGAGAATTGGCGAAATGGGGGTCAAAGGTCAGGACATAGGAGCGGAATCACTTCCATCGCCATTATGAGTCATAACGTACGTAAAAATGTTTCGATTTAGATGAAATGTTGGTATGTTGTAGGGACCTGGCTGGGGACGAATCCTATTGAAAATGAGCGAAATGGGGTGAAATGTTAGGACACAGGAGCGGGATCTATTCCATAGCGCTTATGCATCATAACTTACGTAAAATTGCTTCGATTGCGACAAAACTTTATCATGTTATTTCGGAGATATACTGAACCAGTTCTGTTGAATATCATCCAAATGGATCAAAGGTCAGGGCACAGGGGTGAGATTTATTCCACAGCCATTTTCCTCATAACTTGAGAAATAGCTTGAGTAATGATTTCTAGTATATTGGAAAGCGTATCATAATCAATGCATTGCATGATTTTAATAACTTGTTATATATTAAGTGGAGCCTATAGCTACATTAGCGCTCTTGGAGTGGAGTGTGAAAGTGGAGTCTAAAGCTACATTAGCGCTCTTGGAGTGGAGTGTGAAAGTGGAGTCTAAAGCTACATTAGCGCTCTTGGAGTGGAATGTGAAAGTGGAGTCTAAAGCTACACTAGCGCTCTTGGAGTGGAGTGTGAAAGTGGAGTCTAAAGCTACATTAGCGCTCTTGGAGTGGAGTGTGAAAGTGGAGTCTAAAGCTACATTAGCGCTCTTGGAGTGGAGTGTGAAAGTGGAGTCTAAAGCTACATTAGCGCTTCAAGAGCGCTAATGTAGCTTTACTAGAATGTCACCTTCAAAAAGTTGAAGGGGACATTCTAGTAACACTTGCATCTTACACCAGTGGCGTAACTAGTCAGATGCGTGCATGTATTGGAGATGAGTACAAAATTACGTCACGATTAAAATGTTACTAAAATGTCACTGCCACGGTTTGTGATCAGCGGCAAAAATCACCGTTCCAAAATCACGAGAACACTTTGGTTCCTGAATTGTTCCAAATTCACGCTACTTTCGGGGAACGACAGGTACGTTGCAAATCAAGCGTTCCTAAATCAAGCTACTTTCGTTAACCGCTCCAAAATCACTGGTTATTAAATATAGATATTTCTCAGCTTTTCACACAGTAATCTCACTTTCAAAGCTATTTATCTGACGGTCTTGTTTTTTTTTAATTTCAAGTGACATTTATATATGCTATTCTGCACTGTTCAATGAAGTTCTAGATCACCAAGATTTTTATTTTAGGGCTCGAGCACAAAATTTCAAAAAAATGCAATTATTGGCAAAAAATATGCCCCAATAAAAATCTTTTTTGTGTTTAGGTCTGTCTACAGACCAACAGACCGAATAAATGAATTATGAATAATAATTAATTTATCTTCCACTTGAAAAATTTTAATATACGAGCTTGACTACTATCTGCTCTTCGGGAGTTAAAAGATTTCATATTTAATGTTTCTCCGTTACTTACCTATGAAAAATAACTAAAATACCTATGAAAAGTAACTAAAATACCTATGAAAAGTAACTAAAATACCTATGAAAAGTAACTCCTAATTAGTCTGTCAGTGGAAATCTCGGAAATAGCACGAACACGAATCCTTTTGAGAACACAGAACGAGAACTGCGAAGCGAAGTGCCGAGTAACGATTAATGAAACGTTCCTGTGGATTGTGATTTCGCCACGTGACTAATTTGACCATATAGGTACAGGTGTTCGTTCTTGTCACAAACAGTGACTTTATCACCTTTACTTGTCACGGTTACTGTTTTGGAACGTCACGGTTGGAACGTTACCGAAAAGTCACTGTTAAGCCCATCCCTAGTATGTATGTATGTGTGTCCGGGTGGAGGGGGGGGGTGAAGATTGCAGGAATTCCTTTATAGCCAGTAGTGAATAGCATTAAAAATACGTTCTTTCAGTGTTTCGTGAAAGAAAGTTGGTACGAAGTTTACCCCACCAAAAATAATGCTCGTCCACCCATCGCACATCGTGATTTCGAAGTCTAGCGACGTCCCTGTCGTTGATCCTTTGTCCGAAGTTTGTGATAGAGGATTAGTGAGCTGCCAGAAGTAAGCCGGAGGGTGGCGTTTTTCTGTACCCCTGTCGAAGAGTGGGAGATATACTCCGGCCACGAACAACGGATGGGATTGCTTGAGCTTGAAGCTTTTTTTTTTTGATTGAAAGTTTAATGACCACCGTGAGCAACTTAATATAAGCCGTCGCCCGTCCCTAATTTAGGACCATTGGTTCCAGGGATGGGAGAGAGCCAGTGCCGTAAGACAAACTCAACATCCGTGCCTCACGGGATTCGAACCCAGATCCCCTTTGCACGAATGATCAGAAGCCATCGCTTAGACCACTGCGCCATCTTGAAGCTTTTGGAGGAAGTGAGAGTAGATGGAAGGCTCCGACGTTTTGCTGGAATATCGTGTTTCTCGCTGGAGGTATAGGGGGAGAAATATTACATAGGATCTTTGGAGGAATACGGAAGAAAAATGCGAATATCGGAAAATTTTTAAGGAAGTCGAGTTGACTCTTGGTCTCAAATTGAACATGTGTGCAGATGAAGGAATCCTGAATAAAGATTTGTTGAATTATATATTTTGAGGCTTTCGTCATTTTTAGAGGTAATAGGGCTGTCTTTGTAACCACTTCACTGCCTTGAAGTAAAATTAATGAAATATAAAAAAAAAAAAAAAAAAAAAAAAGACGGGGAAAGCCGCATGTCGGGACCAATTAAATCACCATGTATGGTTCCCGAGCTTCCGTCACCCAGATAGATAACCTTATAATGTCATTGTCTGCTCTAGCGTGTGACTGATCTGAAAAATGAATGTACCGCACGCTACGTAATCCAGCTTCGCCTACTATCTTTGGGTTGTACTGACTCAAGACTTTCCAGTGTGTGAATAGCTGCCGTCTAGATGCCAGTTACTATGTATGGTGCCCAATATCTCCGTTCATTTACGAACAGACGTCGTAGATTCGCCGCGTGAGAAACTTCCGACCACCGATAAAATGACAGTTCCTAGATAAAGAAAGTGATTTTGGTGCCCGTGATACATATATAGCAGAAACAGTTTCATGCCGGCCTCAGTGGCAGTGGACGCACACACGTTCAAACTCGCACATGCGTTCTTAGGCGCCTCTCTTGTTCCCGTAGAAATACGGGATGATTCATTAAGAGCTGAAGACTTCTTACCTGGATTCAGGGCCTGCTGGACCATCGGTGCAACCACCCCCGTGCCTTCACGGAGCCCCGCATTTTGAAAAATGAAAGGTATAATTTTTTATATTTGATGTTATTACACTGTTTTTAAATTCATCATCATCATCAATCATTATCAATCCACTGCTCTTTGAAGATCTCCCCAAGTTTCTTCCCCAACGGACTATCTTGCGCCAGGGTCCTCCATGTCACTCCTGCATGCTTTCGAATTTCATCCATCCATCTCCCATGTGGTCATCATCTTGGTCTTTTCCTATCCCTTGGAAGCCAGTCTAGAATTTCAGTTGTCCATCGGTGGTCCGTTCTTGTGGCAACATGTCCAGCCCATTCCCATTATTTTACACTCAGCATGATGTCTTCCACTCCCGTCATTTTCCTTATCAATGAGTTCTTCTTCTCATCTTTCCAGGTTACACCAAGTATGCATCTCTCCATGCTTCTTTCAGTTGACTGCAGCCTTTGTGTGTCTTTTTGAGTTAAGATCTATGTCTCTGCTCCATCTGTAAGAACTGGAAGGACGCATTGATCAAAGACTTTTCTTTTAAGATATAATGGGATATTGCTCTTGAAAAGTGTAATGTTTCTTCCAAAACCTTTCCCAGCCAAGTTTTATACGCCGATTAATTTTCTCATCAATGTGACCCTCGCTTGATGTCTGCTGTCCCAGGTAAATGTAGGTACCGGTTATCTCCAGCTTTTCTACATCAATTGATAAATCTTCATTGAAACGATGAAAAGTTTCCCGTCTTTAGCACGATTTTAATGATAAAAAATGAATAATATATACAATTAAAAACATGAGCACTTTCGAGGCAGCGGCTGCCTCATCCTCAGATGTAATGAATAATGACACATTTGATCTATATATAATATAGATCACTGCATTGTGGGAAGCTTGGTAAGTTAATAGCCAATAGCAATCTAAATGCGCCAAACTGTTGCGTATACTGTTGGCCCAATGGTCTATGAAGAAAACATGGAAATATATTATAGAAATGAGATATGGTGTAGTGTGGGTAAACATTCAATTAAAATTTATATTACAATTTATAATTTACTGTTTTAATAAGAGACTTCCAAACACTATGTAACTCACAGGGGGCATGTTCATTACAACATTGTACTCCGGAAGCCTCAATGTATACACTTTCTGCAATTAAAAGGTCACCAAGTTTACTAGGTGTGTTAATTATTCTTGCATTACTCCAGTCGGGATTAAGATCATTTTGGATAAAAGATTTGGCAAGGGATGTACAATGCATGCCTGTTTTAATACTGTATTTATGTTCTTTTATTCGTAATCCTAGATTACGTTTTGTAGAACCCACATAATTAGAGGCTGTTTGTCCTGTAGTTGCCTTAACCAGCGGGATATTGTAAATAACCCACTGTCCCATTTTGCTATTCCGTTCACGATCCTTACGAACTACAGAAAATAACTTTCGTGCTCGTGAACCAAATTTTAATCCATATGGTTTTCATAGTTGTGTTAAGGTTCTCGTTAAAGGTGGATTATATTCCATAGGACCAACATATATAGAACTGCAGTTGGAGTTTCTTGACAGAGTGGTATGCAGGTCATATTTGACCCTTCTAAATACATGCCTAATCAGATATTTAGGAAATTCATGTTTCTCAGCTAAACCAAAAATATATATGTGTAGTTAACTTCTTGCTCAAATAATTCAGTGGTTGATGAATGTGAGTGAGCTCTTCTAAACAAATAGAATAATGCTGACATCTTATGTTGTTTAGGGTGTGATGAATGAAAAGGTATTAAAACAGGTGTATGACAGGGTTTTCTATATACGCAAGTGGTAATACGATTAAGATTATAGTTCTTACGAATAAGAATATCCAAGTAAGGTAAACTATCATCAACTTCAAATTCTATCGAGTTGAAGTTGATAATACACTGGTGCGCAAAAATTAAGGACGAAGAGGAGAAATTAGCATAACAGCGGAACGAGCAGGCAGAACGGACTGAAAAACCACTCAGGAGATAGACTAGGATCCGGTACGGTAGGACATGCGCATATGCAGCATGACATAGGGGAGGGGGGAAGCGGTTAGGAAGGGTATAAAGCACACGGGCGGTGAACGCTCAGCAATTCGGTGAAAGCTATTACACGGTGTACATCGGTTTGAACGACGTCGAATTGCTGCCACCGTGTGACATGGCCAACTGGCAATCCAGTAGACGACATCTGGATGACTTTACCCGAGGTCTCGTCATTGGGAAGTTGGAACAAGGTCGAAGTGTGACTAGTGTGGCCGAGGAGTTCGAGATCGCTCACAGCATCGTTTCACGAGCTTGGAGAGCATTTCAAACGACAGAAACAGCTGTCCGAGAGTTTAGCAGTGGTCGTCCACGAGCAACCACGGTGGCGGACGACCGGTATATTGTCCTACAGGCGAGAAGAGACAGACTGCAGACATCGGGAGAAATCACAATGCACATGCAGCAGACAACTGGACGTCCGTTATCGCGTTTTACCTTGGCCAGGAGGCTGCACATAGGTGGTCTATTTGCACGACGACCAGTACGTTGTGTGCCATTAACACCTGCTCATCAGAGACAGCGGTTTCTGTGGTGTCAGGAACACAAGAACTGGACACATCAGCAATGGGGTCGAGTTCTCTTTACAGATGAGAGCCGATTTAGTCTGACGAATGATTCTGGACGTATACACATCTAGAGAGAGCAGGGAACACGCAATCACACCTCCAACGTCATCGAAAGGGACCGGTTTGGAGGTGGCGGGGTTCTCGTTTGGGTCGGTATCATGCTTGGTAGCCGTACTGATCTCCACATCTTCCAAGGAGGTTCAGTCGCTGGTCTCCGCTATTGTACCGAGGTTCTCTTGCCTCACGTGCGTCTGTTTAAAGGTGCTGTGGGTCCTGAGTTCCTCTTCATGGACAACAACGCTACACCTCATCGTAGAGTGGCTGTCGTAGAGCTGTTGGATAGTGAAGATATTCAACGCATGGATTGGCCCGCAAAGTCCCCAGACTTAAATCCAATCGAACACGCGTGTGACCTTCTCGGGAGACGTTTGGCAGCACGTCACCAGCCGCCAGCAACGATTCCGCACCTGCGATTGACGCTACAAGAAGAATAGGCCGCGATGCCTCAACAGCTCCTTGACAACCTCGTCCTCAGCATGGACAGACGTTGTAAATCCTGCAACGCAGTCAGGGGTGATCATATCCCGTACTAAAGACTGGATTTTTCTTGGCAGCCGCCTGTCACATGGACGTTTCTGTCTTCCGTCCAGTTGTGCTCGAAGCTACCTTTTCAATAAAGTGCCTTTGTATCCTTTTGGATTCATTGTTTGGACGGTTTTGTTCACTTGTCCCATATTCTTACATCTTGGGAATCTTATGGTATGATTTGAGTCGATGGGGAGCACTTCTGCACGACGTTACATTTGAAAAACCGTCTCGTCCTTAATTTTTGCACGCCAGTGTAGTTTACCTAACTTGGATATTCTTATTTGTAAGAACTATAATTTTAATTGTATTACCACTTGCGTATATATAGAAAACCCTGTCATACACCTGTTTTAATACCTTTTCATTCATCACACCCTAAACAACATAAGATGTCAGCATTATTCTATTTGTTTAGAAGAGCTCACTCACATTCATCAACCACTGAATTATTTGAGCAAGAAGTTAACTACACATATATATTTTTGGTTTAGCTGAGAAACATGAATTTCCTAAATATCTGATTAGGCATGTATTTAGAAGGGTCAAATATGACCTGCATACCACTCTGTCAAGAAACTCCAACTGCAGTTCTATATATGTTGGTCCTATGGAATATAATCCACCTTTAACGAGAACCTTAACACAACTATGAAAACCATACGGATTAAAATTTGGTTCACGAGCACGAAAGTTATTTTCTGTAGTTCGTAAGGATCGTGAACGGAATAGCAAAATGGGACAGTGGGTTATTTACAATATCCCGCTGGTTAAGGCAACTACAGGACAAACAGCCTCTAATTATGTGGGTTCTACAAAACGTAATCTAGGATTACGAATAAAAGAACATAAATACAGTATTAAAACAGGCATGCATTGTACATCCCTTGCCAAATCTTTTATCCAAAATGATCTTAATCCCGACTGGAGTAATGCAAGAATAATTAACACACCTAGTAAACTTGGTGACCTTTTAATTGCAGAAAGTGTATACATTGAGGCTTCCGGAGTACAATGTTGTAATGAACATGCCCCCTGTGAGTTACATAGTGTTTGGAAGTCTCTTATTAAAACAGTAAATTATAAATTGTAATATAAATTTTAATTGAATGTTTACCCACACTACACCATATCTCATTTCTATAATATATTTCCATGTTTTCTTCATAGACCATTGGGCCAACAGTATACGCAACAGTTTGGCGCATTTAGATTGCTATTGGCTATTAACTTACCAAGCTTCCCACAATGCAGTGATCTATATTATATATAGATCAAATGTCATTATTCATTACATCTGAGGATGAGGCAGCCGCTGCCTCGAAAGTGCTCATGTTTTTAATTGTATATATTATTCATTTTTTATCATTAAAATCGTGCTAAAGACGGAAAACTTTGCATCGTTTCAATTATTTATGTTGCACGAGTCTTTAATTTTGGTTGATAAATCTTCATTTCTTGTAAAAACATTGTACATCACTTTTGTCTTCGGAAAGCTTAGTTTTAATCCATGCACTTCGCTTGTCAGCAAGTTTCTGGATCATAGCCCGCAACTCTGAAGGTGTAGTTGCAAAAGTGATTACATCATCAGTAAAATGAAGGTGAGTTAAATAATATCCATTTATCTTTATCCCTTTGTTTTCCCAGTTTAATAATTGAAAGACACTTTGCAAGGTGGCATTGAAGAGTTTGGGAGAAATGGTGTCACCTCGTCTCACTCTCTTTTCAATTTTTATTGCAGCTGTATCCTCAAATAGCTGAACATTTGCATTTGCATTTCCATAGATGTTATTAAATATGTTAATGTAAGTATCTTCAATACCGCAGGATTTCAAAGACATTGTAACTGTTGATGGTTTCACGGGAATCAAAGGCCGTTTCATAATCGATAAAAGCCATGCGTAATGGGAGTTCATATTTCCTTGTTTTTTCAATTATTTCTCTCAGTATATAAATACGATCTATGGTGCTGTAGCCACTAATGAATCCAGTTTGTTCTCTCGGCTGAGCCATGTCCAGTGTTACTTTCAAGCGGTGTGAAATAACCTTAGTGAAGATTTTATAAACCACTGAAAGGAGGCTAATGGGCCTATAGTTCCTGATATCCTCAATGTCACCTTTTTTATGTAGCAAAATAATTGTAGCATTGTTCCAATCCTCAGGATTTTTTCCTTCATTGAGACATCTAGTGAAAACTTGGGCGAGTCTAGTTTCTGTTTCTCCGCTTGCTTCTTGTACGATGTCCACAGTAATTCCATTTTCTCTTGGAGCAGTTCCTCGTTTCATGTTCTTAATTGCATGCGCAACTTCTGCCGGGAGGACAGGAGGAGCATTGGCACTGGTATCTTTCTTAATGACTGGAACAGGTATATTATCACTTTCATGTTGTTTTGTGTAGAAATCTTTCGCTCTTGTCAAAATTTCACCTCTATTTCTTGTTACAGATACATTTTCTTTTCTCAGTACCATAATGTGTTTTCTTCCCTTACTGAGATGTCCCTTTGCTTTCTTCACGTTTTGATTATTTTCAACTGCTTTTCTCACTAGTTCATTTCTGATGTCTTCAGTGATATTTTTCTAAATTGTCTTGCATAACTATATATTTTACTTTGGAAGTCAAATTTTCTTTATTTGTACTCATCTCTCTTCTCTTTTGCATTAGTATTTTTGTTTTTCCTGATATTTTCTTCATATTCAATTTGTTCTTAGTACCAGCTATTTTTGTTGATGTTTCCATAAGAACTTTGGTTAGTTTCCTGTTAACTTCAGAGATGTTCACTTCTTGGGATGATAGGTGTTCTAGAGCAGAGAAACGGTTCTTCAGTTCCAACTTGAAGGTATTCATATATAATAATAATAATCATCATCATCAACCATTATCAATTCACTGCTGGATGAAGGTCTCCCCAAATTTCTTCCACAATTGTCTGTCTTGGGCCTGTCTCCTCCATGTCACTCCAGCACACTTTCGAATTTCATCCATCCATCTCCCATGGGGACTTTTCTTCTGGGTCTTTTCCTGTCCCTCGGAAACCAGTCTAAAATTTCGGTTGTCCATCGGTGGTCCATTCTTCTGGCAACATGTCCAGCCCATTGCCATTTAACTGATTTCACTCTGGTCATGATGTCGTCCACTCCTATCATTTTCCTTATCCACAAGTTCCTCTTCTTATCTTTCATGGTTACACCAAGCATGCATCTATCCATACTTTCTTGAGTTGTCTGCAGTCTTTGTATGTCTTTTTCAGTTAAGGTCCATGTCTCGGCTCCATACGTAAGCACTGGCAGGATGCATTGATTAAACACTTTTCTTTTGAGACATAATGGCATACTGCTCTTAAAAGTTGTACTGTTTCTTCCAAAAGCTCTTCTTCCAAGTTTTTATACGCCGATTGATTTCTTCATCAATGTGACCTTCACTTGATATCTGCTGCCCAAGGTAAATGCGTGATGTCTCAAGCTTTTATCCATCAATCGATAAATCTCCGTTCCTTGAAAAAGCATTGTACATCACTTTTGTCTTCTGAAAGTTTATTTTTAATCCCACTGCTTTACTCTTGTCAGCAAGTTCTTGGATCATACTCTGC
Organism: Macrothele yani; assembly: GCA_039090855.1. NCBI lineage: Eukaryota > Metazoa > Arthropoda > Arachnida > Araneae > Macrothelidae > Macrothele > Macrothele yani. The sequence goes on along the minus strand of CM077008.1, from coordinate 142,756,722 downwards.
AGCTCTGAAGGGGTAGTTGCAAAGATGACTACGTCATCAGCAAAACGAAGGTGAGTTAAGTAATTTCCATTAATCATTATCCCTTTGTTTTCCCATTTCAATGATTGAAAGACATTTTGCAATGTGGCGTTAAAGAGCTTGGGAGATATGGTGTCACCTTGTCTCACTCTCTTTCCAATTCTTATTTGTGCTGTATCCTCAAATATCCGAACCTTTGCCCTTGCATTTTCGTAGATGTTATTAATAATGCTAATGTACGCATCTTCAATACCGCAGGATTTCAAAGCCATTGTTACTGCTGATGGTTACACGGAATCGAAAGTCTTTTCATAGTCAATAAAAGCCATGCATAATGGGAGTTCATATTCTCTTGTTCTTTAAATTAGTTATCTCAGTACATGAATATGATCTATAGTGCTGTAGCCACTCCTGAATTCAGCTTGTTCTCTTGGTTGGGCAATGTCTAGTGTTACCTTCAAGCGATGTGAAAGAACCTTAGTGAAGATTTTATAAACCACTGAAAGGAGGCTGATGGGCCTGTAGTTCCTGAGATCCTCAATGTCACATTTTTTATGGAGCAAGATCATTGTAGCATTGTTCCAATCCTCAGGAATCTTCCCTTCATTAAAACCTCTGGTGAAAACTTGGGCGAGTGTGGTTTCAATTTTTCCACTTGCTTCTTATATAATGTCCACGGTAATTCCATCTCCTCCTGGAGCTGTTCCTCGTTTCATATTCTTAATTGCATATGTAATTTCTGCAGGGAGGATTGGAGGGTCTTTGGCACTGGTACCTGTCGTAATGTCTGGAATAGATGCATCATCCCTTTCATATACACTGACGGGAAAAAAAATCCCAACACCAAGAAGGGGTTGTGTTAGATAAACGGCAGTTGGTAGGCGGTGAGAGAACCTCTGTAAGATGGCGTGTATGCAAATTTCGCGCTCGGCGCATACGTGTGGCGCTGGTAGCGCCCCTCGGAACATGCAAAGCAGGTTTTCTGTAAATGCGCGCTGTAAGGTTCGTGAGCGTTAGTTATCGTTGAGATTCGACGTAGGGTGTTGATGTTAGTCAAAAATGCCTTTAAGAAGACGAAGAAGCCATTATCAACAGCTCACGGAGTTTGAACGAGGTCGTGTAATAGGGCTACGAGAAGGTGGATTTTCGTTCCGCAGTATTACAGAACGACTTGGCAGGAATGTAGCCACTGTGCATGATTGTTGGCAGTGGTGGTCAAGGGAAGGTACTGCCTCAAGAAGACCGGGTTCCGGCCGGCCGCGTGGCACCACTGAGAGGGAAGACCGCCGTGTACGGCGTATGGCCGTGGCGCATCGTACCGCGTCTGCGGCAGCAATTCGAGCTGCAGTTGCCACCACAGTGACACAACGAACTGTTACAAATCGGTTACTTGAAGGACAGCTCCGAGCCAGACGCCCTGTAGCGTGCATTCCACTTAATCCAAACCACTGCCGTTTTCGACGTAAGTGGTGTCCAGCTAGAGCTCATTGGAGGACGGAGTGGAGATCTGTTGTGTTTTCTGATGAAAGCCGGTTCTGCCTGGGTGCCAGTGATGGCCGTGTGTTGGTTAGAAGGAGGCCAGGTGAACGCCTGCAACCAACCTGTCTGCGGCCGAGACACACTGGACTTACACCTGGAGTTATGGTCTGAGGAGCAATTTCCTATAACAGCAGGAGCACTCTCGTGGTTATCCCACGCACCCTGACGGCACAGTTATACGTCGGTCAGGTGATTCAACCTGTTGTGCTGCCATTCATGAACAGCATTCCAGGGGTGTTTTCCAACAGGATAACGCTCGCCCGCATACCGCTGTTGTAACCCAACATGCTCGACAGAGTGTCGACATGTTGCCGTGGCCTGCTAGATCACCAGATCTTTCACCAATCGAGCACGTATGGGACATCATTGGACGACAACTCCAGCGTCACCCCCAACCAGCATTAACCGTCCCTGTATTGACCGACCAAGTGCAACAGGCATGGAACTCCATCCCACAAACTGACATCCAGCACCTGTACGACACAATGCATGAACGTTTGCGTGCTTGCATTCAACATTCTGGCGGTTACACCGGTTATTAATGTACCAGCATTTCACATTTAAAATGGCTCTTCTCGCGCTTACATTAAGCTGTGGTCTTGAAACCTTAATGGATTAAATATGTTAACTATACAAATGTATTGCCACCATTTCATTCCTCTACAACTATTTTTTCGTGGTGTTGGGATTTTTTTCCGTCAGTGTAGTTTTGAGTAGAAATATTTCAACCTTGTCAAAATTTCGCTTCTATATCTTTTTACAATACCATCTTCTTTTCTCAGAGCCATAATCTGTTTTCTTCCGTTACTGAGATGTCCTTTTGCTGTCTTCAGGCCCTGGTTGTTTTCAATTGCTTTCCTCACTAGTTCATAATTGAATTTCCTTATGTATTCAGTGATGCCTTTGACAGTACCGTTCGGCATTGATGGCTGATCCTTTTGGTAGCCCCCAAGAAGCAATGGTCCTCGATATCAAAGAACATGGCTAACATCACCTTGCCTGCTGAAATGGTGAACCGTGATTTCCTCGGCGTGGCAATGATGCATGTTTCCACTGCATGCTCTGACGTTTCGACTCTGGATCGAAATGATGACACGAGCTTTCGTCCTCAGCAATAATGCGTAGCAGGAAATCTTCACCTTGTTCATGGTAGCGGAACAAATGCTGTAATGATAGTCCCATTCGTTGACTCATCTGTTCATCAGGCAGATGTTTCGGTACCCACTTGGTACAGACCTCATGGTATTCAAGGTGCGAATGCATGATCGTACTGACAGTTCCGATGCTCACACCTGCCCTGTTCGCCAGTTCGCGGATCGTGATTCTTCGGTTGGCCTTTACTGCAGCATCCACACGTGCAATGGTCGTCACTGAAACAGCACGACGTAGTGCTCCTGATCTCGACTGATCTACAGTGCTTTTTCGCCCACCACTAAAGAGCTGGAACCACCGCATTACAGTACTGGGTGGAATACAAGCATGCCCATACACCGCCTTCATTCGTCTGTGAATTTTGCTTGGTGGCGTCTCTTCCGCTTTCAAAAACTGAATTACAGCACGTTGAGCAACTTTGGACTTATCCACCTCCTTTACGAGAGGACAATAACATTAGCTCAACGCGTTATATGGCTTCCGTAACAACCAAGTGTTACGGAGATTTAATATGAGAATTTTAGGCATAGATATTAAATCTCATTTCCCAACTTTATTTCGCTTTAGTGCTCCTATTGCTTTGTTTCCCACGATGTGTGAAAGATAATTTTTGCTGTTTCATCCCACATTAACACACCAGAAGCACGGTTTATTTAGAGACACCAGTTTGTCTCATTTTAGAGTCTGCGCCTTTGTATTTTGTAGACGGATTAGTATTGTCGCGGTCATTTGATCTTTGCCTTCTTAATTTCAAAGCAGCCGACTGAAAGCGCGAACCCTCTTAATTTCTACCTTGTTGCTTTGTATAAGCCGATGCCGGCGTCTTTCCCCAGAATTTGGGAGTCGAGGGGTTTTGTGAAGGAAGGGGAAGTTCGCGTGGAAAAAGAGCCGCTGGTGGCCTAGTGGGAAGCGTTCGTAACTGCCACGGAAAGGACCTCAGGTTCGATCCCAAGCAGGTACAAAACGCTCGATCCACTAAATATCCGCCGTGCGTCGGACTAAGTCGTCGGACCCCGGGTACTGGCTCCCCGGTAATAAATAAGGGCATCTTCATCCCCCTTTCTACTTCGCTTCCGTGTCACTTTCCGATCGGGCACTCTAGCCCAAATCTCCTAGCTTCCTATTTCTAAGGGTTGTTTAAGACACACACACACACACACCTTGACATAATATCACAATGTTCTGCACATGTTAAACGTCTTTCCTTTTGACTCTGTTACATATGTAACAAGTTAGTAAAATCATGCAATGCATTGATTATTATGATACGCTTTCCAACATACCAGAAACCATTACTCAAGTTATTACTCAAGTTATGAGGATAATGGCTGTGAAATAAATATCGTTCCTGTGCCCTGATATATTTGACCACATTTCGATGATACTCAACAGAATTGGTTCAGTATACCTGCGGAACAACATACTAAAGTTTTGTCGCAATAGAAACATTTTTACGTAAGTTATGACGCATAAGGGCGATGGAATGGATCCCGCTCCTATGTTCTGACCTTTGACACCATTTCGTCCATTTTCAATAGAGTTCGTCCCCAGGTTGTCCCCTACCACATACTAAAATTTCACCGAAATCGAGACATTTTTACGCGAGTTATCGTACGGACGGACAGACAGACAGACAAAGCAGGAGCATATACCATTTTTCAACCGGTAATCGGAAAAGTTCTTCACAGGAAAAGTCCCCCATAGGAAATTTTCCCACATTCGGAAAAAGTCTCCCATAGGAAAAGTCCTCCACAGGAAAAGTCCTCCACAGGAAAAGTCCCCCACAGGAAAAATCCCCCGCTTTTTTCAGTCAGGGACCGTGCACAAACTGCATTTGACAAAAAATATCGAACGTGGTGGAGATTTACTGGGTCATCATTTCCATTTTCAGGCTGTTTAAAACAATATGCAGCCACACAATGTGCTCAGATACGTGGGGGAAATTTCCGGAGTCAGCATTTCAAAATTTTATTGCAGTTTATAGTAAAAAAACCGTTTTGCAAGTAGCTGGATGAGGTGGAGAAAATTTCCGGGTTAGTATTTCGACTGTTACCGCGGGTTTAGTAAGAAACGATCTTACAATCAGCAGGCTGACATGGTGGGGGAAACTTCCGGGGTTGGCAATTCGATATCCACTGCAATCTACAGATGTTTCACAAGTAGAAGAAAACTGTGAGGGAAATTTCCGGGATCGGCATTTAAAACATTTACCACAGTTTAGAGTAAAAATCGGTTTACAATTTGCAGGGTTGGGTGGGAGAAATTTCCGGGTTAGTATTTCCACTGTTACCGCGATTTTTAGTAGAAAACGGTCTTACAATCAGCAGGCTGACAGGATGGAGGGAAATTCCGGGATCGGCATATTTTATTCCATCGTTTTCATGTTCATAACGTTTACATAACAAGTCAAATTATTAATATTGAGATGTTACTCTGGCAGAAAATATTATTAGGCCTAACATCTAAGCCCTTCTAAAAGTTTTCATTCCGTCATTCCTATATTCCTAAAACTTACGTAACAAGTAATGTCAGTAATACTGCGCCTCTACTTATGCACCATACATTGATTGATAGCCCGTAGACGTAGACCTAGGGCTTTTCAACACTTTTTCTTCGCCTATGTGATATTCATAAAGTTTACAAAAAAGTCAAGTTAATAGCTTTGCTCTTTTAACTTAAGTATTCAATATTAACCACTAGGCCTTAGGCCTAGCGCCAATGATTTGATAATTAGTGCCTAAGTAAAAGAGCAATATGATTAACTTGAGTTCATGCATAAATATTATGAATATGACACCGTTAGAATAAACACTGTTCAAAAGGCCTAGGCATAGGGCCTATGAACTAATATTTAGTGCCTAAGTAAAAGCAGAAGATTATTACATTGACTTGTCATGTAAACGTTATTAATATGACTTCGGTAGAATAAAAACTGCCAAAAGGGCCTAGGTCTAAGGCCTAGTAATTAATTATGAATGCCTAAGTAAACGCGCAAAGCTATTAACTTGACTTTTTTGTAAACTTTACGGATATCACATAGGCGAAGAAAAAAGTGTTTAAAAAGCCTAGACCTACGACCTATTAATTAGTGTATGCTGCATAAGTAGAAGCGCAATATCATTGACATTACTTGTTATATAAATTTTGTGAATATGAATATGACGGAATGAAAACTTTTAGGAGGGCCTATATGTTAGACCTAATATTTTCTGCCTGAGTAGTATCGCAGTATTAATAATTTGAAATGTTACGTAAACGTTATGAACATGACCACGATGGAACAAAAAATGCCGACCCTAGAAATTTCCTCAACATATTTGTGTTACTTGTACCGCTTCATTTTGTTTCACACTGCGTAAAAGTCGAAATGCCGACCCCGGAAATTTCCCCCACCCCATGCAGCTACTTGTAAGACCGTTTTTTACTATAAAGTGCGTAAAACTCGAAATGCCGACCCGGAAATTCCCCCACCCCGTCCAGCTACTTGTAAAACCGTTTTTTACTATAAAGTGCGTAAAACTCGAAATGCGGATCCCGGAAATTTCCTCCCACATATTTGTGCTACTTGTACCGCTTTATTTTGTTTTACACTGCGTAAAAGTCGAAATGCCGACCCCGGAAATTTCCCCCACCCCATGCAGCTACTTGTAAGACCGTTTTTTACTATAAAGTGCGTAAAAGTCGAAATGCCGACCCGGAAATTCCCCCACCCCGTCCAGCTACTTGTAAGACCGTTTTTTACTATAAAGTGCGTAAAACTCGAAATGCGGATCCCGGAAATTTCCTCCCACATATTTGTGCTACTTGTACTGCTTCATTTTGTTTTACACTGCGTAAAAGTCGAAATGCCGAACGCGGAAATTTCCCCACCCCATTTAGCTATACTTGTAAGACCGTTTTTTACTAAAAAGTGCGTAGAAGTCGAAATGCCGACCCCTGACCCCCCCCCCTCACCTTTCTAGCTAATTGTAAGGCTGTTTTTTTTATCATAAACGGCGATAAAAATTGAAATGACGACCCCGGTAAATTTCCCCACATATTTGTGCTCGTTGAACTGCTGCATCTTATTTTAAACATGCAGCGTGAAAATGGAAATGGTGTCTCCACCCCGTAAACTGCATTTTGGTCACGGTCCCTGACTAGAAAAGGTGGGGAACTTTTCCTGTGGGGGACTTTCCGTGTGGGGGAGTTTTCCTACGGGGAACTTTTCCAATGTGGTGGAGCTTTCCTGAGGGGAACTTTTCCGTCCATCTCTTCAACCTACGGTTGGAAAGCGTAAGAAAAATGACACAGGTCTATGTTTATTTCATTCCCGCGAAATAACACCTTTTACATCATATTCCGAAGGATGCCTAGTGATGTGCAAACAAGTGTTATATATAAATAACGCCTTATCCTCATTGATATAAAAATTCCATTTATTCAACTGATATTTCACTCACATTCTCTTGTTTCTATACATGTATAAGAACTATTGCTCTGGCTGTGAAAAGGGGGCGTCAATTCCTCTGGAATAGCTGCTTTCTCGTCACCCGGTTTTTATAAACTAAAGTGAAAATGATTTCTTGAAGTTTTTACTTACTGGGGAAAAGAATTCTTATCTTTGTAATACTTCATTCAAATGTGCCGTCAAAAATTTCTAACTATTTCTTTTACCAGTTTCACGTGAAGTTTCCGCAAAAATTTTGAAAAATCCTTCTGCTGAGGCTAGAGCCCCCCCCCCCCTTCTGCACCGCGGTAGTTGCGGGGATATGAGTACGCCAATAATGCAGTTGCATAACTTTTAAATCGTGTACACACTAGCGCTCCCTATTGGCAAAACAATTAGTAAGCGCAAACGCACTCCAGCCAAAGAGCCTGACTACTTATCGAACAATCCATATATGTAGCAAGTCAGTCTTCGTTTTTTTGAGACGAAAAGGATTTTTAAATCGTCGTTGATCGCTCCACGTCGAACAACGCCAGTGGTTGCGCGCGGGAGTTTTTCTCATACTACACTGAGAAAAAAGTTTGTTTGAAACAACAAAATAGTTTTGTTGAGCTGTTTTGTCGATTTATTTTGTTGCTTTAGCCAAACTCCAGAATGGTTTTGTTGGCAACACAAAATTATTTCGTTGGCAATATTTTGTTAATTCAACTATACGGAAGTGGCATCAACCTTACGTCAAAACGCACGTGATTACTCGCTACTCCATACGGGCACTACCGGGCTACCACAGACCAGAAGAATCTCGTTTTGCGCTTAAGATTTCGCTTTGAATTATGGCTGACTGCGAAGTGAGTGCATTGTTAGAAAATTGGGAGCTGTCAACTCTCATAGAGATATTCAGAGGTAAAAATTTCTAATATATCTTAATAATTCCGACGTATCTTTATGCTAGTGTTTAATGCGTCTTATTTTGGTTGGATTCAGTGAATTTCAGTGATAATTTGGCCTCACTTTGTAGACTCATAATTACAATGAACATGATAGAATTTGCCTCTTATTAGATGCACAGGGGCACGTATTAAATTTAAACCCAGATTTCTGATAAAGCAATAATACATTTCTTATGACGGCTTGCTGTTCCTGATCGCAAATAAAAATTTGCACATGAGGTAATGATAAGAGTTGTAATTTATGTTTAGAGCTTGATTTCATGTATAAGCTATATTATACAGGGTGTTTCAAAATTCGTGCGGCAACCGAAAATTGCATGGTGATAGTACCTTGGAACGTATAGAACGTTAAGAAAAATATTAGGATTTTTTTTTTTTTTTTGTCTAACCAAAAATGTCAATTATCTATTTCATCAAACAACTAGCATTTAAAAAGAAATCGGATTTAGAAACATGTTACACACGCACCAAAATAGTGTCAATACATCGTTATGTCAAGTATTATATAAATCGTCCGTAAACATTCCAAAAGGTAATAAACCGACCATCAAATGCTGAATTCTCTGGTAGGAATTTACTCGTGAGAACAGGTATAGCCGCGTGGTTGGCTCGCATAATTCCTAAACTAAAGGTCTTAGGTTCGAATCCGTTCGGTGAGAGATTTTTCGCTGGCTGTGAAAAAATTTCATCGAGACGTAACACCGTCCAAATTCATTTAAACACCATTACAAAATAAATACGGCGGGAAAAAAAAGGCGGACACTTGTGGTCGAAGTGCGCCGCCGAAAATTACTGCACCGACAAAGTGTTGCCATCGGGAAAAAAGTGTAGTGACAATGTGGCCCAGCTATATAACTAAATTTTGTTAGAGCAAGAAATTACTGTGTCACGATAACAATATGTTTGGTTGCAGCAACAAAACGTTTTATCACGATAACAATACATATTGTTGGATCAAATAGATTCCCCAAAATCGACCTGGGCATTTTGTTAAATGAAGAAAACGTTTTGTCATGATAACAATAAATTTTGTGGAATCAACAATAATTTTCAGCAAAATACATTTGTAAATTCAACAAATATTTTTGTTGACTTCTTATCGACAAAATTTTTTGGTTGATTCAACAATTTTTTTGCTGAATTTACAAAACGTTTTTCTCAGTGTATACCTTTTCCAGCTGTTTTAAGTAGTCTACTCAATAAGAACACTCCAGAATTCTTTCTTTGCTAGAAATATAGTTATTGTATAAAATTGCAAATCAAATTGGGCAAAAAGACGCACTCTTATTATCGCGTTATATATAAAAATTCAAAAGCAGAGAAGAAGAGCTAATTAGATGTCAGTGCTCTGTCGCAGAAAGCCAGTCCCTCCGAGCGTTCAACCTTGAATGGAAATTTTCCAAGCCCTACCCGGAAAGCATCTTCCTCTTGGTACGTCAACTATCTGACACTCATTCGTTCTGTGCTGGTCCGTTTTTTGTTCTACATTTCTAAGGAGTCCTGTGTTATCGGCGTTCGCGCAATTTTTACGTATTACTTTGTAACATACCACGTGACATGACGTAGATGACGTACTACCAGGGCCGTAGCTACCGGGAGGGCGGTTTCCTTCCCAGAGTAGTCATTCCAGGGGCGTAAATTCATGCTGGGGGGATGAAAAAAATAGAAATTATAACTAAGAAAGAAAGTTACACCCTTCAGCATTTTCTTTTTAAAGACTATAGTTAGTCTCATAAAATGCTCCATGCAGGATACAGAGTAACATACACTATGAGGTGTGAACATCTCATATGCATGAAAGGAATTTTTCCAAAAGAGAGGATGGAGGCATAGAAAACAATATGCTGATTTGCCTAACCTCCATGACCTTTTCGAACATGTCGTTGGGATGAAGAGCTAATTAGTCATTTGTGCTGTGTCACAGAAAGTCCCTCTGAGCGTTTAACCTTGAAAATAATTTTTCCAAACCCTACCCCTAAAGCTTCTTATTTTTACGCTCACTATCCGATACTCATTTGTTCTGCGCTGGTTTGTTTTTCATTCTGCATTTCTGTGGAGTGTTGTATTGTCGGCGTTAACATAATGTTCATACTTTACTTGGTATTTACAACCTGTGATTTTTGGATATCTACCTAGTTTTTACATTTTTAATAAAATTATTACAAAAATCTAAAGTACAATTTTCGAACGATCATAATACTTTCCTATAACGGCGGTGCCTGAGAAGTAAAAAACACATATTATTTGAGTACAAATTGAAGGGGCGTAATTTCAAGTCCCGCCCTCCCAGATCAGAAAAGCTTGCTACGGTCCTGCGTACTACCGAGGTGACGTGTGAGTCAAATCGACAATGTCGCAGCGATAACCCTTGCGGGCGTAATTTATTTGGGAGAACAGCCACTCCGGAGTAGCAAGAAATTCCACCACCGGGAAATATAAGAACCTGATATTTGCAACCGTATTCACCTAGTTTTCACATTTTTAGTAAAATTATGTCAAGTGCGATTTTTTTTTTTTTTTTTTTTGATTGGAGGTTTAACGACCACCGTGAGCAACTCAATGGGCTATAAGCAGTCGTCCGTCCCTAATTTAGGGTCACTGGTTCCAGGGAAGGGAGAGAGCCAGTGCCGTGAGACAAACACAACATCCATGCCTCACTGGAATTCGAACCCCGGACCATTCTCGGACGAACTAAGCCACCGAGGCGGCTAAGAAAGGCTTGCTCCGGAACTGCACTGCAGCACGATGTTTTTCAGAGCCGTGTATATATAAATAATTCCACAGTAGTCAATAATTTGAAACTAAGTGTAGAGCGTACATGGCTGCTTGGTGTCGTGGTGGTATAAGCTCTGGCATCTGACATTTCGTCGGAGATGGGTCAGGGTTCGAATCACGGTGTAACATGGATGTTGTGTTTGTGTTGGTTGTTTGCTGGCACTGGCTCTCGCCCTTCCCTGGAACCAGTAGCCCTAAATTAGGGACGGGTGACTGCTTATAACCCATTGAGTTGCTCACGGCGGTCGTTAAACTTACAAACAAGAACAACAACAACAAAATAAAAGGGTAATGCATATTAATTTTCTCGTCTTTATACTCTTCCGCCAAAAAATATAAAGTTACGCCATGGTACAGCTGCTACATGTGTTTATAGTTGGCACTGAAACAGGAATTAATTTTTATTTATATGTATATATGAACAAACTTTGATTTAATTGAAGATGAATGTCTTCAGATCTTTGAATTAATATCATCCGATCTGCATTTGTATGTTTCCTCACCAGCAATTCATGGTCTTGTGATACATTGTCTGAACGAGATGGAAAAATACTTTCCAATATGAGCTCCTATCTTTTTAATCATGCATTTTTTCACGTTTCGTATCTCGAGTTCATCTCCTCGCCTAATGGTTTTTGTAATTTATTGACAAGAATGCTCAATCATTGGCTGAGAAAGGGGAAAGCAGCCTTGTAGTGTGTGTGTGTGTGTGTGTGTGTGTGTGCAACACCGTCGTTTGAGCAGCAAGCATTCTGCACGACTGACAACAGACAATGTGGTTCAACCGGCCACATTCAGGAACTCGCAAGAAGAACCTTGTCATGGGGCGACCGGTCGATAATTAACCAAACTGAGCTTGTTATGACGTCGTCCGTCCATCCTTCCATCTATCTGAACAGCGTCCGCTTTTGTGCATCGCCTGTTGCCGCCATCGCTGAGCGAGCGAAGAAAAACACGTTTGAGAGCGAAGAGTAGAGGAACGGCCAACAAGCCAAGCAATTAGATGATAACGCCATGTCCAGATCCCTCCAATCCTAAACCGGCTATTATCTTAGGGCGAGAGGCATGGCAGTTGGCAAGCATGTCATTACACGCTTGGTCGGCCCATTTATAATCCTGCTAATATATCCGCACCAGCTTTTCCTTGGCTCTTGAGTTTTTTTTATGTTTTTACTCACCGACGAAACCTTGTGCGCAAAAAGAAAAATGGGAGGACCCAGACCAGGAAAAAAAAAAAAAAAAAAATATAAAGGAAAAAGCAATACGTTGAATAAAAGTAAAACCGACGGAAAAGATTCAGGCACTTCAGTCATTGCAAAATTCTTCATGTCCCACGTTCAGCAATGCCTACTCCCGTTCAAAGACCTGTACATGTCAACCTCTTAAATCAGCCTCTGTTCAACGAATTCTAAATGGCGCAGTGGCCAATCGTCCGAGAAGGGTCCGGGTTCGAATCCCGGTGAGGCATGGATGTTGTGTTTGTCTTGCGGCACTGGCTCTCTCCCTTCCCTGGAACCAGTGGCCCTAAATTAGAGATGGGAGACTGCTTATAGCCCACCGAGTTGCTCACGGTGGTGGTTAAACCTTCAATAAAAAAAAAAAAAAAAAAAGAAAAATGCGCCATGTCGTTACCTACTAAATGCGACTGTTAGGTTGTGACGTACGACAGAGGTAAAGCACGCGCCAAGACGACAAATCTGCAACGATACATTCCACCCGTGTAGCTCAGTTGGGAGAGCAGCTTACTTCGGAGTTAGAGGGCGCAGGTTCGACCCCAGTCACGGACAAATTTGTGTTTTCTCAAGGCAGCCTAGCAGAGAATTGCCGGGGACACCGGGAAAATTATTTAGGGCCCTTTTACCGACTCCCGCCACGCTTGCTTCATCCAATTCTCGTACAAAAATGCTTTTGCAAGTATTCCGTTAAATAGTTTCTCTACTCGCATAAAATCTGTAAAATTCTGAAATATTTTTTTCGTTTCATTTCTTAAGACTTATTCGCTGGAAACTGTGAATTAGGAAACTGTGAATTGCATTTATTTTCAGTAAGGTGCAGATTTTCCTCTGATGCATAATGCACTTTCTTTTTCTACGTTTCAAAAAATTCGCTTTGCAAGTGTGCAACCAGGATTAGGTTTTAAGGATTTATACCCTCTATAGCCCAGAGGTTTCTTTTTGACGTAGAACTACGTCTTTCTCCGCGTTTGGTGGGGAGGGGGCGAGGGGAGGGGGCGAGGGGAGGGGGTGACATCGGGAGCACGGATGCAACGAAAACATGGCAGACTTCGAACACTTATATATTTTAAACTAATAATCGTAGAGTAATAAATAATACATTAATGGATAGTTTATAGAGTCCCATGCACAACAAAACAAGTTTCAACCCTCTACTCCTTAACCCTTCGACACAATAGCTTTAGAAAGTTAAGCTAAATTTCGCGTGATTTTGTTTCGCCGCACGGCGTTTTAAGGTTGATAACTAGTGAATAGATAATGATAGCGATGGCCTTAGCCCCGCATTCCGCACATGACGGTCAGAGCTAACGGACGTACGTGCCGAACCGAAATAAAGTGAATTAAATTTTTTTTTATTTTTCGGATAAAAAAAATTTGTGACGAAAATTTTGAAATGCCGCGAAAATCCAGGGAAAATTACTATAAGAACTGACGAAAGTTGAAGAAACAGCTAGAGAAGAACGAGATGAATACGTAAAGGCGCACTAAGTCATCAACCGAAAGGTCATGGGAATGTAGGGAGCGTCAAAAGTCCGAGCGCCTGGATGCGTTTCACCCGAGTTTGAATCTAGAGCCACAAACTTCCACTTCAACTACACAAATTGAGCCTGAACAGCAAGAACAGGTGGAGATTGATGTCATCGATCCAAATTTTTAAAGTTTCACATCGAGCATGGAATACCAATGTACATCGCCCGTCTTCTCTGGATAAAGAATGTATTACGCGTCAAAGCTTAACGCCACCGATGCATTCTGAATCTAGACAAGAACAAGAGCAACAACAAGAAGAGTACATCACTAGTCTTCACAACTTCTCTGGATAATGAATGTATTACGTCTCAAAGCTTTACACCGCCGATGCATTCTCAATCTAGACAAGAACAAGAACAACAACAAGAAGAGTACATCACTAATCTTCACAACTTCTCTGGATAATGAATGTATTACGTCACAAAGCTTTACACCGCCGATGCATTCTGAATTTATACAAGAACAAGAGCAACAACAAGAAGAGTACATCACTAGTCTTCACAACTTCTCTGGATAATGAATGTATTACGTCTCAAAGCTTTACACCGCCGATGCATTCTGAATCTAGACAAGAACAAGAACAACAACAAGAAGAGTACATCACTAGTCTTCACAACTTCTCTGGATAATGAATGTATTACGTCTCAAAGCTTTACACCGCCGAGGCATACTGAATCTAGACAAGAACAAGAGCAACAACAAGAAGAGTACATCACTAGACTTCACAACTTCTCTGGATAATGAATGCATTACGTCTCAAAGCTTTACACCGCCGATACATTCTGAATCTAGACAAGAACAAGAGCAACAACAAGAAGAGTACATCACTAATCTTCACAACTTCTCTGGATAATGAATGTATTACGTCTCAAAGCTCTCTTGTTCTTGTCCGATGCATTCTGAATCTAGACAAGAACAAGAACAACAAGAAGCAGAGTACATCACTAGTCTTCACAACTTCTCTGGATAATGAATGTATTACGTCTCAAAGCTTTACACCGCCGATACATTCTGAATCTAGACAAGAACAAGAGCAACAACAAGAAGAGTACATCACTAGTCTTCACAACTTCTCTGGATAATGAATGTATTACGTCTCAAAGCTTTACACCGCCGAGGCATACTGAATCTAGACAAGAACAAGAGCAACAACAAGAAGAGTACATCACTAGACTTCACAACTTCTCTGGATAATGAATGCATTACGTCTCAAAGCTTTACACCGCCGATACATTCTGAATCTAGACAAGAACAAGAGCAACAACAAGAAGAGTACATCACTAATCTTCACAACTTCTCTGGATAATGAATGTATTACGTCTCAAAGCTCTCTTGTTCTTGTCCGATGCATTCTGAATCTAGACAAGAACAAGAACAACAAGAAGCAGAGTACATCACTAGTCTTCACAACTTCTCTGGATAATGAATGTATTACGTCTCAAAGCTTTACACCGCCGATACATTCTGAATCTAGACAAGAACAAGAGCAACAACAAGAAGAGTACATCACTAGTCTTCACAACTTCTCTGGATAATGAATGTATTACGTCTCAAAGCTTTACACCGCCGATGCATTCTGAATTTAGACAAGAACAAGAGCAACAACAAGAAGAGTACATCACTAGTCTTCACAACTTCGCTGGATAATAAATGTATTACGTCTCAAAGCTTTGCACCGCCGATGCATTCTGAATCTAGAGAAGAACAAGTGCAACAACAAGAAAAGTACATTAGGCCCGAGACGTATCGCCAAATTTATAACAAGGCAACTAAGGAGTTTGAAGGTACAGTTTTAGTAATAACTAATGACAACAATGATATACTACGCCTTCTACTTCTACTAACATTAATTTATAATCAGCATAAGTTATTATGAATTGTATATACATTGAAGAGCAATTGAATTAGAGACAGCTGACGTTGTGCAAATGTGGCGCTGTGGGCGGCCCTGTAAACGGAAACGACATGACGTATGCAGCGATCCGACAATATAAGGAGTGATGCGACGGGAATCAGTAAGAGTCGGACGCAGTATGGGTAAGACGAAGGATCTAAGCGCATTTGATCGTGGACAAATTGTCGGGGCCCGACGAATGGGTCACTCCATCTCGGAAGTCGTGCAGGCACTGGGATTTTCACGAGCCACTGTGTCACGGGTGCACCGTGAGTACATCGAATCCATTAAAACCATCCCTGCAAGGGCCAACTGCGGTGAACAACAGCGTGTGGATGAGCGGGGTCATCGTCGGCTAGCTCGCATTGTAACAGCGGATAGACGGGCTACAGTGCAAGAAATCACTTGGCAATTTAACGCTGGTGCACAAAAACGTGTAAGCAGCCACACCATCCAGAACCATCTCCTCGCTCTGGGGTACAGAAGCCATCGTCCCACGAGGGTACCGCTGCTGACCGCACATCACAGGGTGCAAAGATAAGCATGGGCGCGGGAACGTCGCCACTGGACCCTAGACATGTGGAAAAATGTTGCCTGGACTGATGAGTCGAGATTCACGTTGGTACATGCGGATGGCAGGATACGAGTACAGCGCAAACCACATGAAGCGATGGATCCTTCTTGCCAGCAGGGTACTCTTCAAGCTGGTGGAGGTGGCATTCTCGTCTGGGGACTGTTTACGTGGACTGAAATGGGACCCCTGGTACGTGTGCCATCGTCCCTCACAGGTCAACGTTACCGGAATATCCTGGACGACCATTTGCTCCCGTTTGTGCGTCTTCAACATCCCACTGGGGATCTCATCCTGCAACAAGACAATGCAGCTCCCGAATTGTATCAGAATGGTTGGATGAACACTCCTCCGACGTGACCTCGCTTCCTGGGCCAGCTAGGTCACCTGACCTAAATCCCATCGAGCACATCTGGGATGCCCTCGAGAGAGATGTTCGAGGCTCTGACCCCCTCCATCAAATCTTCGTGAACTGTGAGAGCTTGTTCAGGGATCGTGGATCCGTATGGCTTCCCAACGCTTCCTGTGTCTTGTCGAGCCCATGCCGAGACGAATCGCCGCCGTCATCAGGGCGAAAGGTGGTGCTACACGTTACTAGACAGGTATCTCTAATTCAAATGCTCTTAAGTGTATAAATATTAGAAGTTGCTTTAAAAAAAATAGAGTAAAACTTTTCTTTCGTTTTATTTCTTAAAAAAATTATATCTGCGAAAAATCAAAGGGGTACAGTAGCAACTGTGCCGCAACCTACAACGTAGGGCTACGTCAACTGTGCTACGTCAACTGTCCTTCGCTGAATACTTTAAGGAGATAGTGCCATGAAATAGTGAGAGTTGACGTAGTTCTACGTTGTTGATTGTAGCACAGTTCCTACTGTGCCCCTTTATTTCTTTTTTCATTTTTAGGATTTGCATTAAGAGTGACGGCGACGAGGAAGACTCTAAAATAGGTTCAGTCAGAATAAACAGTAACTCTCTGAGCCTTTTGAAATGGAGGAAAATCAGAAATAAATTTGAAACGGGAACAGAGTGCCCTGAAAGGAGAGATTTCACAGAAGTAAAGGAACATTAGAGTTTTGGAAACAAACCGTTCCCTGTTAAGCACAGAAATTGTAAGCTCCCCTACATACTTACCTGAACCTTTCTGGCGACCAAACCTTACGCACACCGAACAGAGAAAAAGGGAAACTGGAGCAAGAAAAAGGTAAAACCCGTAAGAGGAAAACTGCTTCGTAATCTACGCCTCTGTCTCAATTTAATTCCATTTTCATCTCCACTAAGCGGTCCTAAAACAAAATTCTAAACGTTTTACTTTCCTATATTGTCAGGCTTTTTAGCTGTAACCCGAATCTAGAGCACAAACGATGCAATTACTTGACTTTCTATCTGTAACCCGATTTTACAACACAGGCGATGCAATTACTTGACTTTCTGTCTGTAACCTGACTCTAGAGATTCAAACAAAGATCTTCGCTCTTTCCACGTTCATAAGTGAGTCACGGAAAAATTCTCATTGGCCGCCACCGGGAGTCGAACCCACGGTCTTCCAGTTATGCGCCGGATATGTTTCCGCTACACCACAGCGGCTTCGAATTCCTCCAGACTCACACACGCTAACTGTCAAACCAAGTTGGCAGGTTGCTTCTTGGAGCCCCGCACAATGCTGGGGATTCACCAAAGATGGTAAGCAGCAACTGAAGAAAACATATCCGGCGCGTAACTGGAAGACCTTGGGTTCGACTCCCGGTGGCGGCCAATCAGAATTTTTCCGTGACTCACTTATGAACGTGGAAAGAGCGAAGATCTTTGTTTGAATTTCCTAGTCCACGTTAAATGTATGTATTAATAGACTCTAGAGCACAGACGATCCAATTACTTGACTCTCTATCTGTAACCTGACTCTGCAGCACAGACGATTCAATTACTTGACTTTCTATCTCTAACCTGACGTTAGAGCCCAAGACGATACAGTTACTTGACTTTCTATCTGTAGCCTGACTCTAGAGCACTGACGATTCAAATACTTGACTTTTTTCTATAACCTGACTCTAGAGCACAGACGATTCAATTACTTGACGCTCTATCTGTAGCCTGACTCTAGAGTATAGACGATGCAATTACTTGACTTTCTTTAATCTTTGTGTAACCCGACTAGAACATAGACGATACAATTACTTGACTTTCTATCTGTAACGTGACTCTAGAGCACTGATGATTCAATTACTTGACTCTCTATCTGTAACATGACTCTAGAGCATAAACGATTGTTACTTCACTTTCTATCTGTAATCTGGCTCTAGAGTACAGATGATACAATTACCTCACTTTACATCTGTAACCTGACTCTAGAGATAGACAATTCAATTAGTTGACTTTCTATCTGTAACCTGACTTTAGAGCAGAGATCATTCAATTACTTGACTTCTTCCGCTATACCCATATACTGGGTATTGCCTTCAGAAAAAAGTGGGATAAACTGTTCCTTTTGTCAGGGGCGAGGCTGGTAAAACCTCCTAGGTAACGACCCCTACCCATAGCTGTTCTAATTCACTAGGGTCTAAGCCCCCCCCCACATATAGGGTAGGCAAGGCCGGCTGGACCATAGGGGTACCCGGGGCGAGCGCCCCGGGCCCCGCTCTTTCAAGAGGCCCCGCAGTTTTGGGAAAAATTCATTTTCTAAAGAATTTTTTTATAGTTACGAGGTATCACTTTTTTAATAAGTTTTGTGGCACGAGGTCCCTTAAAAAGGTATTTTCAAAAGTTTCCCCCCCCCAATCCTCCCCATTTACGAATAGGTTATCGCCCTTCACGTACGGATATTGAGATTATTATTACCACCTTAATATTTTCAGCATTCAGGAAATCGCAAATTAAATTTCATCATTTTGTGGCTCCTGCTTTTATATCTTCAACAATTTGTGTGCAAACCAGGTACTTGAATTTAAAGATATGAAAAGAACAATATGAAAGTTGGTTTCGGGCTATATATTGAGGCCAAATATTCGTACTTTCGATATAGACTTCATCGATATCATAACCCTCATAAGAAAAATTCCTAGCTCCATTCCTGCGGCTTTGCAAAATTATTTTAGTGAAAGAAAGAATTCCAAAGGCATACTCCTTACATTCCAGAATTCGGGTATTTCCTAATAATTGGGACTTTCTCTGAAGCAGAAACTGTAACTCTTATCGTTTTGACGGGAGTATTCTTTTCTTCCAAGAACAGAAAATTTACTCAAGAAACGCATATAGCCTATTAAGTCCGTTGATTTCTGTGGTGTGATAAACACAGAGATTCGCCAAGCTTTAGCACTCCACTGAGAGGCTTTTTCAAGTCACTGGTAGGCATTGCTTTGAATTAATTTTTATGTTTATCATTGCCTTAAAAAATACTCCCAGTGGAGTGCGAAAGCTTGGCGAATCTTTGTGCGTATTACATCACAAAAATAAACGGATTTGGTACGCTAAATGCGTTTCTAGAGAATTCACGGTCTGGTGCATTTAAAATAACGTTAACAGGAAATTTTCTTAAACTTGATGGTTTCTGCTAGAAAGCAACAGCAAACTTTGCACTTCTGTGATCAGTGGCGGACCTACATTTTTGGGGCCCTGAAGCGTGAACTGTCATGAGGCCTCCCTTCACAACCAGCAACGGGGTTTGGATAACCACTGTTATCTTCTTTAATGAGGTTGTTCCACGACAACCTCAATGAAGAAGATAACAGAAAGTTGCTTTAATTTTAACGCGCTTGCCCATAATATTCTGTTTTTAACACAATCGTCTACTGTTAAAAGGCCTACTTTCATCAATGGCTATCCAAAAAATTCATTACATGATGTACTTTCACTAACCTCTTTATTTTTCAGGCCCTTCGTGTTGTAGTTTGTTTCAACTTGTTCTTTAGAGTTGCTGCCGATCTTATAATGCCATACAAATACAAAGACACTATAATTGAATTTTATCCATACAAACCGTGACAATATTGAATAATTGAGTTCGTGCGGACTAATACGAACATCAGTGCCGCTGCCGCCATTGACAACTGACAACGACAGAGCACGCATGCGCGCGAGGAACGTCGCCAGGCCGTAGTCTTCTTCTGTTTCAGGTCAAGCGAGATGCACTCCATAGTCCGTTGCCAACTGCTGTACGCAATACTATTAATTTGTATTAAATTACACGTTATAATTAATATTAGTAGTATTATTATTTAAAAACACCTTCTCATAGAGTAGAACCGAAATTTTAAGCAATGTGGACTAAAGTCGCTTTTCTGGGGCCCATCCGGGATTAGGGGGCCTGAAGCTTAAGCTTCATTAGTTTCATGGTAGATCCGCCCCTGTCTGTGATATTACCTTGCTCCCTGTTTGCAGCCTTTCACACATTTAACCTATTTTATGAACAAAGAGTTTTTGAGTATGCCGCTTGTTTTCGGTTTTGTCTTAATGTTGAGGTTTCTATTTCCTAAGGCTTCACTAAGAAGAAGGAAAGAGCGTTTCTCGATGAGACAGTTTGCAAGCAGAAAGAGGGAAATGCCGTTATGGGATACCCTAGTTCTTGAGGAGTTCATCCAGCGGTTTACCTTTGGCCTGAGGCATGTCTTCTAGAAGGAATTTCTGTTGAAGCGATCGAGTTGTTCAGATACTGGCTGCCTCTCTCTCTCTCTCTCTGAGACTAGACAGGTCATCATCTTAGGAAGGCCTCCCAAGGACGTCAGACCCTGAAGTTTTTCCCGTGTCATTATAGTTGTTCGCCTTGGGTACACAGTAATGGTGTCTATTATTTAACACTGTCTGAATTTGCCTTAATTATGCTTAAGTTTTATTACAGTTACACAGCCTAATAAAAGGAGGAAAGAATTAGTTTTAAACATTCGCTATGTCCCTGCGTCACAGCTATTATACACACCTTTCATAATTTATTAACAATTCAATCACAGTTTCAAAAGATTTATTTGGAAAATCGATGTCTGAGACTATGTCTGAGAATATTAATAAAAGGAGGAGATAATTTTGTCTTAAACATTCACTCTGTCCCCGCCTCACAGCTATTTTACACACTTTTCATAATTTTTTACAATTCAATCACAGTTTCAGAAGATTTATTTGGAAAATCGATGTCTGAGAATATTTCTAGATGAAATAAAGTTACTTTGATGAATCTGTTTTATTATTATTCAGTCTCCACCCCCTTTTTTTTTTTTAACAAAATCAAAAGGAGCCTCTGTATTTATGTATTTCGATATACAGGATTTGGACAAAATAATGTGAAGTTAATGTTATTCGTGTAGGCTACGCAATTTCAAACGTCGTGAATATCTTTAGTGTATATTCCTTCCTACATACAGAGGGTGAGTCGAAAGTTTTGCAATATTTGCATAAACGCATGTGCTGCGGCGGGTATGTCACGTGTTTAAACTAGTTCAAGTCGCGCACTGCAGTCAGTCGAAAGACATATAAAGTGGTATTCGTTGCTGTGAACAGCATTGCATGTCGTCGTTCCGTCAGTGGTTGGGACGCCTAAAAGATGAACAGCCACAACCGGATAATTAGGGAACTTTTGTTTTACAAGTTTGAACTCGGACATAACGCTGCTCAAGCAACACGAAACATTTGTCATGAAAAAGGAGAAGGTTCCGTGGATCACAGCACCGCAACCAAATGGTTCAAGAAATTTCGCTCTGGTGACAGCTCGACGATAAGCCAAGGTCAGGTAGGTCGCGAGCCGTGGATTCGGAGGCCGTGCGCCAGGCCGCAGAACCAAATCCGACAACCAGCACTTAGATATTATCAGGCGAGCTGGGCATATCATAGACCACCGTGGTTCGTCACCTTCAGAAACTCGGCAAGGTGTACAGGAGGTGCCGCATTGTCCCTCACTAACTGACGCCAGCTGAAACAAACAGCCAGTGGAAGTGTGCACGAAACTCCTAGAAAACCCGCGCGATGCACGTTTTATGAAGAAAATTGTTACGTGCAATGAAAAGTGGGCCTATTTCTGTAGTCCTAACACACAACGGATGTGATTGAGTCCGGGCCGGCTAGCTTCTAGAACCTGTTGTCAAAAGTGGGAGCTTCGAGCACGGAATTTCGAGGGGACGTACAGATAATTTGTTCCAGACGGACGGACCATCAACGACAACCTCTACTCTGAACAGCTAGAGCGGATGTATGCCATTTTGGAGGAGAAGTTTCCGGCACTGATGAACAGAAACCGCGCTCTCCTACAGCAGGACAACGCTCGGCCTCATACCGCGCGAACGACCCGGGCAAAACTGAGGAACTTGAGGGCATAGAACTGATGCCACACCCAGCATATAGTCCGGATCTTGCCCCGTCGGATTATTACTTGTTCCGATCCATGGCCCACTTCCTTCGCTGGCGGCACTTCGACAAACAGGAGGAGGTGGCAGTTGGGGTGAAGGAGTTCTTCGCCTCGAAGGACAAGAACTGGTACCGCTGCCTAATCGAAGAACTGGCTGACAGATGGCTAAAGACGGTGCAAGATGATGTATTATACTTTGAATGCTAGTCAGCTTTCGTTGTAAAGGTACGTATAAAGACATAAAGTGATCCAAATATTGCAAAACTTTCGACTCACCCTCTTTATTCTCTAGGTTGTATGCCAGTGTAGTAATAGTTGTTCTCAGTGGCGTTTCGTACGAGTGGTCGGTGAAATGGGTGACCTATCAGTCTTCCAAAGAGGACTACTCATGGGATTCCGTTTAGCAGAAGCGTCTATAACCATAGCAGCCATATTGTTTGGAGTTTCAAAAGTAGGAATTTTCATGGTTATAACGGCGCACACAAAGCATGGCAAGACTTCAACGGCGAAGAAAGAGTGGGCGATACCCGAGAATGAAGAAGAGGGATTGTCGAGCATTAACAAGGGTTGTGACAAATAATACAGAGTTACTGTAGCAAAAGTGACAGCAGAACTCAATATCTCCACCTGGGAGACCCTGTTTCTACAAAAACAGTCAGCAGAGAAGCCGACATCCATGAAAGAGCTGCAACTGCTAAACCTTCAATCACAGAAACCAACGTTCCAATGCGGAATAGATAGCGTCATGAGCATAAAACCCATTCAGTACCTCTTTTCCTAGTATAAAAGCTCTTTGCGAAAATGAGAAATATGTAAATAATGTCATTCTGCTTAGGTGGACAGTACTGTACTTTATTTTATTTTATTTATTCATTTAATACTCTTTACTGTATACTAGACGAAACCCGTTGGAATCGAAGGTATGTTCTTTTTTGTGTTTTTTTTTTTTTAAATAAGATACTCATATGAAACAACAAATGTAAATCTTATTTGATTGACGAATTCATTCAACCACTTCAGTAAAGACAATAGTCCAGATTCGCGATTTTTTTTTTGTGACTGAAAATTTAACGACCACCGTGAGCAACTGAATGGGCTATACGTAATTAGTGGCGCCCGTCCCCAATTTAGGGTCACTGGTTCCAGGGAAGGGAGAGAGCCAGTGGCGTAAGACAAACACAACATCCACACCTCACAGGGTCCGGTAGACGAAATCCGTCGGAATCGACGAAAACTTTTTTTTCCCACGGTAGACGAAACCCGTCGGAATCGACGTTTAGTTTTTTAGCAGTCGCCCGTATCTAATTTAAGGTCACTGGTTCCAGGGAAGGGAAGAGACCCAGTGGCGTAAGACAAACACAACATCCATGCCTCACTGGGATTCGAACCCGGACCCTTCACAAAAGAATTATCATAAGCCAACGCTTGGGCTATAAGCAGTCACCCGTCCCTAATTGAGGGTCACTGGTTTCAGGGAAGGGAGAGAACCAGTGTCGTAAGACAAACACAATACCCATGCCGAACCCGGTAGGCCGCCCCGGTGGCGCAGTGGTCTAAGGCGTTGGCCTCTGATCATTTGTCCGAAGGGGTCCGGGTTCGAATCCCGGTGAGGCATGGATGTTGTATTTGTCTTACGGCACTGGCTCTCTCCCTTCCCTGGAACCAGTGACCCTAAATTAGGGACGGGCGACTGCTTATAGCCCATTGAGTTGCTCACGGTGGTCGTTAAACCTCCAATCAAAAAAAAAAAAAAAAAAAGAACCCGGTAGACGAAACCTGTCGGAATCGACGAATGTTTTTTTTTTTTTTCCCGGTAGACAAAACCCGTCGGGATCGACGATTAGGTTTTTTTTTTTTTTTTTTTTTTTGAAAATAATGAACTCATATGAAAAGTTTATTTACATATTTACATAATGGGAAACGTCTTACCTACGTGAATAAACTGGATCGAATGAATGTTAAATTGTATGTATACATCACACAGTCCAATGGCGCAACGGAATCAGGTCTTCTAGTATTCGCTGTTCCAATAAGAACTTTCAAACAAATTTCTGTTTTGCACAACGGTTCGCTGAGAAGAGAGATTTCGGACTTTTGACTATCTGAGTCCCTCCATACTTTCGCCTTCAACAGTGTGTGAATCAACGACTGGCGATCGGGTGTCAACCGCACGCTTATCCCATAGACTTTACATGGGAACTTTGCCGCGCCACAACGCCCAAACCGCTGCCCCAATCTCATTTTTCTTTTTGACTGGCACATCTACATGGTAAGACCTTTATTTTGGTACCTCAACCATAAGTTTACGTTCAGCCGTTCTCTCACAACTGGTCTTACAGTAAAAAAAACTTATAGGATTAATATATAGATTATTATTTGTACACTGCTGCCTGGCATTAGCTGCTGCAAATAGCTAGTATTTTTTCATTATTTAAGTCAAGTCAGATTTAAAGTTTGATTTTTAGCACGACTTTGTAAAAAAAAAAAAAAAAAAAATAGTACGTGCTTATACTCGAGCATAAATGCTGTTACATACGTCCAACAGAGGGCCCGCAACCGGTCTGCAACGTCACCGACCTGACAGGAGGAATGAAGCAGCTAGTAAATCCTTGTGCGTTCAGTCAGAGAAGAGATAATGTGTTTCGTGAAGTACTTGCCATGGAGTGGGGCGATTATGAGAATTGTGTTGTTGTAATAGCGCTGCACAAAGTTGTAAAATCAGCTTCCGAGATATTCATCATACTGAAGAAGCTGAAAATCAGTCGAATTTTTGTCTACCGGACCATAAAAGGTTCCTTGAGACTGGGCCCGTCGCTGACCACCCCAGAAAGGGTCGGCCGCATACCGTGAGAACTGCTCGCGTGGTGAAAGCGGGGGCAGCCAGTATTCGACGAAATCCTGTCAGAAAACAATCAGTGATGGCTCGTGAGCTGAACATTTCAAGAATGTCGATGTCACGCGTACTGCGGAGAGATCCAAATGTGAGAGCTTACCGACGGCATACAGGGCACTTCCTCACCCCACAACTGAAGTAACAAAGGATGCTAAACGCGAAACGTTTGCTGCAGCGTTACGCAGACAATCGCCAAAGACAGATCCCTTTCTCTGATGAGAACATTTTCACTATTGAAAGGGCTTTTAAATGCCAAAATGACAGGGTGAATATGTCAACCTCACAAGAAAATAAAGGTCCAAGGATAATGAGGAGGGGCCACCATCCTGCTTCTGTCGTGGTTTGGGGGGAAGGGGGGTTGTCTAGGTATACCACGGAGCTCCATTTCTGGCTGAAAGGAGGGAAAATAACAGCCAAAGTCTACCAGGACAGCGTTTTGGGGCCAGTGGTCAAAAATGAGAGTCACTCCCTCTTCCAAAATCGACAGTGGAACTTTCAGCATGATTCTGCACCTTCCCACAAGGCCAAGTCAACCTAGGAGTGGCTTCAAGAGAATTTGCCAGACTTCATTTCTTCAGCTGACTGGCCTTCAAGCAGCCCAGGCCTCAACACATTGGACTACAAGTTGTGGGCCACACTGGAGGACATGGACTATAGAAAGAGACACCCCAGTATTGACAGTCTCAAACGCTTTTTGGTGCTGGCAGTGGCAGCTTTCCCTGTGGAGACCCTGTGTAAAGCTATTGATGAGTGGCCACAGAGACTGAAGGACTGTGTGAAGGCAAAAGGATATCACTTTGAAAAGTGATTGGTGTGATGTATTCACAAGTGTACTACTTACGTCATATCGTAGGTGTCTTAAAATATCTATAAATTTCTTCTGTTATTTCATTGAAAAATTTGCAACAATATTTATGGTAAGACTATATAGGTATTATCATTTTTCCGTCTGTCTGTGGATATCATATCTCTACAACTATTTGTCCGATTTGAAAAATTATTTTTGCATCGGAAAGACTGAAATGGGAGAACGGTAATCCTTGCTTTCTGGAGTTCTCCCTATGCATAATTTTGCCGCTAGAGAGAGTAAATCCAGATACTATTGAATTCAAACTATATATCATTCCACATATTTGCTTCTAAGTATCCGATTGAAAAAATTCTTACTTCCTTTCGATGCCATTTATAACGATGACTATTTAGGTACAGTATCTTTTTCAAGTAATGTACAGATTTTCAGCTAGGGAGCGTAAATATACGTTGTGATTTCTCTGATATCTCTGCTTCTAAAGGTCTATTTGAAAACTTCTTTCTGCATCAGATACAACTTATGGTGAGAAATGTTCTGCATATAATTCCTAATTTTTGTTGAGGAATGGTTTGGCCACCAGGGAGCATAAGAGCTTATTTCTGTTTCTGATGTATTTTGAGCAAAATTTGTACTTCGGGAAGCTCAATTAAAAGAATTCTTTCAAGGACCAATACCACTCACCTCGGGAAATGTTTTTAGAATACTTTCTGCTTGAAATGATCCACAGTTTTCTCGCCAGGGGGCCTAGATGTATATCTTACTTTTGTTTATATCTCTGCTTCTAAGGGTCCGATTTGAACAATTCTTCCTTTATCGGAGAGCATTTTCGGTGCGAAATGTTTCTCATATAATTTCAGATTTTTCTTAACGCACAAGTGTGCCACTAGAGTGCGGAAGTTTCCGTTTCCGCTTGGCATGTTTGCAGCAATATCTGGAGGACTAAACACCAGACTGAAAAAAAAATGGGGTCAAATTCTACTGACTATATAAAAATTTTGTGTATATTTCCTTCCAGAATAATGAAACATTTTCCCGCTGGAAAGCGCAAATATTTGATCTGTTTTTCTCGATATAACTACTTCTAAATATCCGATTTAAAATATTCGTTTAACACCAGATACCATTTACCATGTGGAACAATTTAGGTTTGTATTTGAGGAGTTTTTTATAGTTCACAGTTCTGTCGCTAGGTGGTGTTTCCGTACTTTTGTTTGCAGCTAAACCCTACTGAGAAATTTCTTTTTTATTGTACCACTCGTTACAATAAAGACGGGTAAGATTATTATCTTTTAATAATGTGCAGCTTTTCCGCTAGAGGGCGTGAAGGTCAAATCAAACCTTTTTCTCTTTCTCTCTGCTTCCAGGAGACATATTTGAAAAGTTCCTTTCCCTTAGAATAGTTTTTGCCATGAACAAGGGCGCCCATGGGGGTGGGGGTGGCTAGCCGTTGGTATATCCAAATTTTTGATCAATTTAAAACACTAAATAGACGAAACCTTTTTTTAAGCATTTTTAAAAATAAGATATTAATGCTTGATTGTATCAATTATTTTTGTTGTATTTTAGTATCTTGTACATTTACTAAAATGTTTGACAGCCTTGAAGGAGGTAATGATTTTTTAGCCCCCCCCCCCCCTAAAAGTACTCATTGCGCCATTGGCCATGAAGGATACTTTTTCGCATATTTTCAACTTTCCATTGTGCAAAATTCTTCTGCTAGGAGGCGTAGAGTTATATCATGTTTCATTCAATATTAGTTTTTTTAAGTATTCGATTTGGAAATCTCTTCTCTGATACCTACTTCTGCTAGGAGAAACATTGTGTGCACCATTTGTTAATTTTTGTGTTATACTTTTTAGCTGCTGGTGGAAGTAAGTTGCTTCTATTTCTGGATGCTGTATGGATTTAAGCAGTTTAATATTTTTTCTAACAGGTTCCATTAAGTTTGAACAACTTTGATAAATTTCATTCGCGTAGTAACGGTTTCAAAAGACGTGCTCATTAACAACCCAAAATTCGGTGTCATCTTTCTTGTTGAAACTGTGATACGTTAAGACAGCATTCTGAATTATCTATTATTTAGCCAATTGCCTTAAAAAAAAGACACATGTCGGTGAGGAAAAGATTGGCGTCTTTATTTTTCTTAATGACATAACAATAACGGATTTTTCATATTGTGTTAATATTGATTTTGGAACGAAAAATATTCTTATATACACAGTGCGTCAAATAATTTTTAAGACTGGCGCTAGATTTCAGCCTACGGTGGCGCCAGCAGTGTAATCGCGAATGCGTTATAAACCGTGACCATCTGCTTGCTTTCTGCCAAAAGTACTGCGCAGTTGTTAAAGTAACTCAAACCAAACGGCCGTTCATTAGAGAAGTAAAATTTTTTTCATGTTGAATTATTAAGATGGAACAAAGGGCTGTTATTAAATTTAACGCAAAACTTGGTAAAAGTTCCTCGGAAACGTCCCAAATGATGAAACAAGTTTACGGTGAGTTTTGTTTAAGTAGATCAAATGTTTTCCTGCGGCACAAACGTTTTTTGGACGGAAGAGATACGCTAGAAGATGATAAGCATACCGGAAGACCAAGTTCATCTAGGACACCTGAGATTATTGGAAAAGTGCGTGATTTCGTGGCAAACAATCGATGTGTGTCACCAAGAATGATGGAAGAGTCTTTAAATATCAACAAAGAAACGATTCGAACCATCCTGCATGAAGATTTGGGCAAAACAAAAATCTGTGCTAAATTTGTTCCACACACGTTAACCAATGAACAAAAATCAAGGAGAAGTGCACATTGCAGAGACATCATTTCAGCCGCTGAAAATGATCCAAACTTCTTAAAATCGATTGTTACAGGTGATGAAACATGGTGTTTTCAATATGATCCTGAAACAAAGCGACAAAGTGCGGAATGGAAATTAAAAAACTCACCACAAGCCAAAAAAAAAAAAAAAAAAAAAAAACAAGAAAAGTTCCACCGAAAATCAAAACAATGCTCATTACATTTTTCGATAGTAAGGGTATTATCCACAAAGAATTTGTTCCAAGTGGACAAACAGTTACTGGTGAGTTTTATTTAAATGTTTTGAGGCGTTTGATGGACAGAATTCGTCGCATTCGTCCAGAATATCGGGATAAAAACAGTTGGTGTTTGTTGCACGATAATGCAATCAGTCACACCTCACTTCTTGTTCGTAGATTTTTAGGGAAAAATAACGTCTGTGTGTTTAATCATCCACCGTATTCGCCTGGTTTAGCTCAATGCGACTTTTCTTTGTTCCCAAAACTTAAAATGACGTTAAAAGGGTGTTATTTTGATGATATTTCAACCATACAAACAGCTTCGACGCGTGCTTTGGAGGCAATTCCGCAAAGTGAACTGGAACAGGAATTCGAATCATTATTAAATCGCTGTAACAAGTGTATTGAAGCCGGAGGGACTTATTTTGAATAACAAACAAAAACAAATTATAATTTCTTGTTTCTATTTCATTTTACAGACCAAGTCTTAAAAATTCTTTGCCACACTGTGTATTTACACAAGCGAAATTTATATCTTCAATGTTGTTTTGATAATCATAATGGCATTACAGACATGTGGTCCAAGCTAAAATACCAAAGAAGGGTTTTTGCTGTTTTCATTGTTTGTACATACGAAAGGTATAGAAGATGGAAATCACGCAAATGGTATAATTTTTATCCTATGGCGTAGGCATAAACAGGAACAGAATCACTATGCATGAAATTCTGTTTAAGGAAATGCCATTTGCTGGAAAAAAGCTATTAAAACCGTAACAACCATTTATTTCGCATTATGCGTTTTAAGATGATGGTAACAACATAACATAAAAAATGAAATCAACGCTGACAAAGACCTTTGTAATTATCCTCACATAATATCCACCAAATTTATATACACTGCAGCACTCTGTACCTTTGAGCCAAGCGAAAGACCGTATAGTGGATCATGTCGTGCTTTAGTATTTCTTTAGTTACAGTCTATTAACCTTCTGGTTTATTTATCACAGCCAGATTGTTAGATAATATAAAGTAATTTATCACAGCAAAAATGTAAGATGGGGTAATGCAATTTATCATTCGGAAATGACTTCTTTGAAAGGAACGCCTATGTGCTCGCTTGGGAAGGTCGCTTTAGAAGCGTGCGTCTGCCTAACATGGTCATCCGAAGATTAATTTCCAACATTAATTTAACTGTTTCATTAATTTAGACGTACATCTGGGATCGTCCATTTTCTGTTTTGTCATGTATATCAATGATCTCGACATTTCACAGTTTTGCCGATGAGAGAATCCGACATGCTTCTTATTTTCATGGTTATTCATTTTTAATGAACTTCGGTATTTGTGTTAGTGCCTTTCAAAATGCGATTCTGAAGCCTGTAGCTTCTATAGTCATGACAGAAATTCTATAGAAATTCGATCGTAAGTCATTGTCCCATTATGTCAGATAACCTTTAACGAAAGCTACATAGGTTTCCATAAATTAAGGAAAAGACAGAAAAATGACGATTATTTGTGAAAGAAGAGTTGGAAATGCACGGAACTTGGGTATATGACATGAAATGTAATGCGGAGTCAGGGTATCGTATGAAAATGAGTGATGATGGCATACAGGTTCATACAAATGAGCCGCTGCATTAAAGAGGCTGTGAAAGGATTTTGAGATAGCATGTTTGTCGGAATGGCTGCAAGATATAATTTAACAGATGAACTGAGGTGGAGAGTGATAGGAAGACTAGAAGCAAGCCAAAGTAAAGTGGAAATTGCAAGATGGCGTATGTGAGCTTGTGAAACCCCAAATTTGTCTGTGACGAAGATCCGCGTCCCCCTCACTCCGGAGTAAGTTGATCTCCCAACTAATGTATCGCTGCAGATTTGTCGTCTTGAAGCGTGCTTTACCACCGTAACGTCACATCATCTCCCTCTTATTTATTTATTTGAAGCGAAGAACGAAGTTTCATTAATTCTAGACGATATGTGTGACGAACATCACACATTTTTCGAAGAACACAACGTCCAGTACATCCGTTTTTACGTTCGGGCGCCAATTATGTAATGTTCGTGTATGTACGTAGTGCGATCAAAAAGTTTCGAGACTAGGTACGTAGCGCGCCAACAAATGGAGTACACGGATGCGCGAGCAGCGGTCGAGGGCAGTGACCTTTATGAGTCATTGTGCCGAGTGGCGTCGTTCTGCGAACATCGGGAGCTGTGCTACACGATATTTGACGACCACGTGCAGAACACAGCTGTGATTTCGGTATGGACTGTAAACCAGACAAGCGAGCGAACATCCAATTCTACGTCAAACTCGGCAAATCGGGAACGGAGTCGTATGAAATGTTGCGGCAGGCTTATGGCAATGAAGCAATGAGTCGTGCCAGGTGTTTTGAGTGGAACTCGCGCTTCAAGAGCGGCATAAAGGCATTGGAAGACGACAAGAGGTCAGTCAGGGTGACCGTCACAGAGCAAAACCCCCGAAAATGTGGACAAAATTAGGGAACTGGTGCATGAGGATAGTCGGAGAACCATTCAAGACATTGCTACCATCGTCAATGTGACATACGGAACAGTGCAAGAAATTCTGACGTCGGTTTTGAACATGCACAGCATTGCCGCAAAGTTTGTGCCAAAGATTCTGAATCCCGAACAGAAGGCGCTCCGAGTCGAACCCTGTCAAGATTCACGTCAGCAGGTGGTGAATGAACCAACGTTCCTGTCGCGGGTCATCACTGGGGACGAGACTCGGTTCTACAGTTACAACCCGGAGATCAAACAACAGCCGTCGCAGTGGAAGAGCCCGGCATCTCCGCGACCGAAGAAGGCCCGACAGGTCCGGAGCACAACCAAAAGCATGCTCATCGTGTTCTTCGACATTCGTGGGGTTGTGCACCGTGAATTCGTCCCCCAGATCAAGACCGTCACCTCCTTTTTACTGCGATGTTCTGCGGCGTCTTAGGGAGGACATTCGCCGCAAACAACCTGAAATGTGGCGCAGGGACGATTTCCTGCTCTACCGCGACAATGCAACAGCTCACAGAGCGTTAGCAACACGCCAGTTTTTAAAGCCGCAACAGCATGACTACCCTTCCTCACTCGCCTTATTCACCGGATATGGCCCCCTGCGACT
Organism: Macrothele yani; assembly: GCA_039090855.1. Taxonomy (NCBI): domain Eukaryota; kingdom Metazoa; phylum Arthropoda; class Arachnida; order Araneae; family Macrothelidae; genus Macrothele; species Macrothele yani. Next base: position 142,724,436 of record CM077008.1, on the reverse strand, counting down.
TCTTTCTATTCCCGAAGATGAAGCTGAAAGCTCAAAGGACGCCGTTTTGAAACCGTGGGAGAGATCCAGCGCGAATCGTAGACGGTGCTTGACACGATTCGCAAACCGGACTTCCAGGGAGCGTTTCAACAGTGGCGAAACCGTTGGCAGCGGTGTATCGCACCCCAAGAAGACTACTTCGAGGGAGATCATAGTTAGACTTAAGTAACGTATGTACTTTGTTGTACAGCGGCCTAGTTTCGGAACTTTATAATCGGACTTCGTGCAGCTGACTGAACACTACATAAATCAGTTCTCGAAAACTTCACCTACAGTGAAACAGGAGTCATTCAAGAAAACGTCGAGAAAAAGTTACTTACAGTTTATAGTCTTTATTCAGCCAAAACTCCTTCGTATTAACTCACTCTTCAACAATACTACAGATGTAATCCAATTAAGGTGAGAGAACATCGTTAACGAATCTTTGCTGCTGCTCAAACGTTATATCTTAATCAATATTTATACAGGGTGATTCATATTGAAGTATACAGTTTCAACGCACTCTAAGACAAGAACAATGTAGGATATTTTATGTTACCTTTAACAGAATTGTAGGGGAATGTTTCAAGTTTTTTCAGAGACAGTCACAGATGTTCCATGTGTGCACTCATAGTCACACGACACACATCGAGCCGGTAATCCATTTCCGCCCAAACGCAAGGTAAGATATCTGAATCAAGTGCAGTGATAGTGGCTGCGGTACGCTGTTTCAGCTCCGCTAAATCAACAAGAAAGGGAGTTTGTGTCCCTCAGTAGCTGGACACAAACTTTATGAGTACATCTACTTAACGGTTTGCAGCTGTGGTCCGTGTCTTCAACTGTTACTGTTTTACAGCATCTAGAAACTGGTAACGGACATGGATTACCGGCTCGATGTGTGTCGTGTGACTAAGGGTGCACACGTAGAACATCTGTGAGTGTCTCTAAAAAAACTTGAAACATTCCCCTACAATTCTGTTACAGGTAACATAAAATATCTTACATTGTTCTTGTTTTATAGTGCGTTGAAACTGTATACTTCTTTATGGATCACCCTGTATAACTTTCAGTTCTCATCGGATCATACACACGTCATCAGGGTGGAAACGGGTCAAAAATATTAGACCCGGACCCTACCCTGACCAGGCCGTCACGTAATTTGAGCCGACCCGGACACGACACGGAATTACGAAAATTTCAATTACTGAAAGTTTTAAGTTAAATTCCATGGTATTAACTCAGTTTTATGTGTGTTCTAATTATTCAAATTCTGCGGAACCTACAGGTAGTTTTCGTAAAACCAAAATTATTGAACTTCATTACATGTAACACAAATGTGCACATTGTAATTGAAATCATTGCCCTAGTTTTATACCTTTACAAATTACTACAAAAAGTACTAGTAACTGGATAAAACTAGCCCAAAGTTAGTTGATAATGCAATTTTTATTCTTTTAGAGAAGTAAGGAGAGCCGCTTGAAATGTATGTCTCACGATCACACACACAAAACACTTAACTGAGCTGCGGCATGACAGTGTCTAGTGACCTTTTCTGATTCATACGTAAGTACGGATCATAAGTAAAAAAAAACAAGAAAGATGACACCGAATTTTCGGGTGTAATAAGCACGTCTTTTGAATCTGTTCTGACGCAAATTAAATTTATCAAAGCTATTCAAAATCAATGGAACCGGTATGGAAAACAATAGATCTGACGAAAGAAAGAAGATTTTCAATCGGGTTTTTAATCCCTCAGATATTGCTGTAAACGGAATTGTGAGCTTACGAACTCTTAGAAACAGAGATATCGACAAAAATAAGATGTGACTTTACATCACCTGGTGGGAAAATCATACATTAATTTAGGAAGAAAGTATTCTCAAAAGGTTTATCCATATAAGCGGTATCGGTCCAAGAAAAAAAATTAATGGAGTTTTCAGGAGCCCAGATTTTGTAACAAATACTTCAGAAGCAGAAATTAACACTTATGAACCCTGGTGGCTAAATCATTCTTTACCAAACATTAGAAATTATGTGAAAAATATTTTCCATCAGGTCTTGTATGCGATACAGGAAGAATTCTTCAAATCAGAGCTTTGGGAGCAGAAATAACGCAGAAAACGCAATTTACCTTTGTGCCCCCTAGCGGAAAGTCTATGATTTACTTGAAAATTTTGAATTTACAGGAAAAACATTTTGCATCGGAAACACTATCCAACAAAGAAGGAATTTTTCAAATCGTACTCTTAGAAGTAGAGATATTGACAAAAATAAGATATACATCTACACCCCCTGGCGTAGAAACCATGCATTTTTCAAGAAGAAAACTTTCCTAAAACATTTGTCGACATGAGTAGTATCGGTCAACAAACGACTTTTTTTTCAGTCGAGGTTTTAGAAACTAATATTTTGCTGCAAATACAACAGAAGCGGAAATTAAGACTTACGTCACCTGGTGGACATACCATTTCTTACAAAAATTAGAAATTATGTGCAAACGATTTCCCACCAGGAGCTGTATCCGGTGCAGAAAGAATTTTTCAAATCGGAGATTTAGAAGCAGAGATATAGGTGGAAACGCAATTTACCGCTACGCCCCTTTGTGGAAAGTCTATGAATTACTTGAAAATTTTGAAATTATATGAAAAACATGTCACACGGAAAACATTATCCAACAACGAAGGAATTTTTCAAATCGGACTCCTAGAAGTAGAGATATTGACAAAAACAAGATGTATATCTACGCCCCCTGGCGGAGAAACTATGGAATATTTTAGGAAGAAAATATTCCGAAAAGGTTTATCGATGTGAGTGGCATCAGTCAACGAAAGAATTTTTTCAATCGATATTTTAGAAGCTCCGAGTTAATGGCAAATACATGAGAAGCAAAAATTAACACTTACGCCCCCTGGAGGCCAAAGCATTCTTTACCAAAAATTTGAAAATATATGCAAAAGATTTTCCATCAGGAGATGTATCCGCTGAAGAAATAAATTTTCAAATCGGAGTTTTAGAAAAAGAGTTATCGCAAAAAATGTAATTTACTTTTACGCCCCCTAGCGGAAAATCTATGCGTAATTTGAAAAAAAGTAACTGTCCCTAAAATACTCTTCGACATAAATGGAATCGAAAGATACAAAAAAAAAAAAAATGATTCAATCCGATGTTTAGAAGCAAATATGTGGAATAAACCGTATTTTTGAATTCGACGTCATCTGCATTTACGCCCCCTGGCGGCTAAATTGTACTTCGTAAAAAAAAACAAACGAAATGATGGTTCATCATTTGCATATTTCAAGCTTCCCAATGCAAAAATAATTTTTCAAATCGGACTAATAGTTGTAGAGATATCGTGGGTACAGACGGACGGACGGACAAACCGATAACAGAAGCACGATCTTTTTTTACAAAAGACGTGCTAAAAAAATAGTAAGTGACAATTAAGAATTATGCATTCTTGAATATACAAAAAATTACATAAAATTATTTACTTTTGAATGCATAAATAACACGCACTTAACATAATGTCATAATGTTTTGCACATAATATTTTTTTCCTTGACTTTTTCGTAAAAAAATGGCACAGATCTCTGTTTCTTCACCCCCCCTTTCCCGAAGAACACCTTTTACTTCATTTTATTCTGAATAATGTGTAGTTATGTGCAAACAACTATTATACAGGACGTGTTATCTCTATTAGTATAAAAATTGCATTCATTGAATTGTTATTTCCTTCACATTTCCCTGTCAGTATACATGCATATGTAAACTGTTTGTTGCTTTGGCTGTGAAAAGGGGCGTCCAGTTGTTTGAAAAAACTGCTTTCCCGTCATCCAGGTTTTATAAATTAAAACCGCGAAAATGATTTTCAAATGTTTTACTTATTTAATGAAAAATTACCGGAAATTCCTTTTCTTTTCAATACTTCATTCAAAGTTGACGTAAAAAATTCCTGGTTATTTCTTTAACCAGCTTCATATGCAGTTTCGAAAAAAAATTGTAAAATATTTCCTCAGAGGTTAGAGGGCAATGCGGGGGCTATCAGTACGTCCCTGGTCAGTTATGACGTCACTGTGCTGTTAGGCTGTCGTTGCGAGAAGAGTTTTCTAGCTCGCTCTTTATTTCATCAAACTAGATTATTTTATCGTTTTTTTATTGGAGGTTTAAGAACCACCATGAGCAACTCAATGGACTATAAGCAGTCGCCCGTCCCAAATTTAGGGTCACTGACTCCAGGGAAGGGAGAGAGCCAGTGCCGCAAGACAGACACAACATCCAAGCCTCACCGGGATTCGGACCCGGACCCATCTCGGACGAATGATAAGAAGGCATTCGCTTAGACCACTGCGCCACCGAGACGGCTATTTTATCGTTTGAGATGCATTTATTAGTGTACATGTAAAAAATTAACTGTGTGAATATTTAATTGTGTATCTGCTGTATGCATGCATATAAATAGTCTAGCTGCGTAAATAGGTGCGCCTTTTTGTTTTTTAATAAATGGTTTCGAGTGCCGTTGCAACGTGTCGGAATAAACACAGGTACCGGAAAGGACAAACACTGTATTACATGCTTTTTCCTGAAATAATCCAGTGTTGGTATAAGAATAAATAAAAAAGTTTAGAAGACTGGACTCTGTTAATATTAAGTAGGCCAGAATTTGTAGCGAACATTTCAGAGTTGTGGTCATCAAGACAGTATGAAAAATCCATTACTTGGATTTCCTTTGCAAAAGGTATTCAAATATGAGATTGTGACCATCGTAAATGTTCCTTCTTTAAATTATTCCGAAGAAATAAAGCTGAGGACCCAGAGACACAGGGGGAAAAAAATGTGTTCGAAGTGCTTTGGAACAGTTAAGTGAATTAATCCCGAAGAAAATTAATCTGGATACTAAGCGTGAAACGAACGCTGGAGCATGAAATGCGGAATCAGTGGCAACGTACAGACGATAGAATACCGTAACTGCAATTTTTTACAAATCTGTTATGATAATTTAATGTAAAGAAAATTCAACACTTGAGAAAGATTTTCAAACTAAAAGGCAGGGAAAAAATAGATATCGCAATTTCTGCTCAACGATCGAAATGATGAGCCACTTTAGGAGATCACTAATTTCTCAAATTCAGCAATTAAAGAGCAAGATGAAAATACAAGTATTTTATAGAAAAGAAAAGGCAAATACTTTGAAGAAATGTATCAACTAACTGCGTTTTCAGTAAGACTCAGTTCGATATGCCCAGTACTGTTTTGTTGAAAACATACACTATATTGATAAAAGTCACCTGACACCTGGAAGAGAAACACAACATAGCATTTATTGACATACATTAGTATGGTGTCGGTCCACGTTTGGCCTTAATGCATGCACTGACCCTTCGAGACATGCTTTCGACAAGGTTTCGGAACCCAGCGAAAGGTATGAGCTTCCATTCAGTACATAATACTGCCGCTAACTGTTGCTTAATAGTTAGTAGCCTTGGTTCCAAACTTCTTATGCGGCGCTCTAATTCATCCCATAAGTGCTCTATGGGATTAAGATCAGGGCTCTGTACTGGCCAGTCCACACACGATACAGAATTATCGTCAAATCACGCCATAACAGTCCCTCTTCAACTCTAGAGCTTCTTTCTGAACCCCTCTTCTTCAACTCCCTTGTTCATCCCCCCCATCTCCCCTGTTTTTCATTTCCCTCTTGGCTCCGAGCAGGTGTAGTAACTGTACAAGACCTCACTAACTCGGATCTATCCTGGCGCCCTTTCTCTGGCCTCCCCCATGCTATTCTCTCGTCCCCATCTGCCCATTTGGTCTATGACTCTCTGCTAACTGCACTTCTTTCGCTTTTCCCTGATCTTGTCTCCCCCACCGGTCTCGTCTCTGTCTTTTCTGCCCCTCTTCCGCTGCCGTTTTTCCTCCGACTCACAAACTCGGTTCTTCCTCTCTCCTCTCTCTCCTCTAAATCTCTTTATCGTTTTCTAGTGCACCTTGCCACCCCTTCACCGCTTTCTATTCTGGAGGTTCCCCCTGCTTCTCTTCCTCTTGTCTGGGCCGCTGCCCGCTCACCCTTATCCGCCCCTCTTGAAATTAATACCCACTGGCTCTTTTTGCATAATCGCCTCCCTGTTCCGTATTTTCTCTTTCGCATGTCTCTTCTCTCCTCCCCTCTCTGCTCCTTCTGCGCACAGGAGGCAGACGTTTCTCACGTCTACCTTTACTGTCCCATCCTGATGCCTCTCCTCCACCAGGCTTTCCGGATTGCCAGTCGCTCTTGTTCTCAAGATCTTCCGTTCACTGCCTACAGACATCTTCTTCTGCGGGCTCATCCACCTACGCCTCTTCCGTCAGTATCTGCCTATCTTTTCGTGCTGGTTAAACACGTTATTTACGTATACCTTCAACAACTCCGCAGCGTTTCCTCGCCGGTCTCTTTACACCAGGCCAGCGCAGCACTTTTGTGCCATTTTCAAGATCGATTGCTTTCTCGACTCCGCCTGGAGTACCAGTCGGCTTCTTCCAGTCGTCGAGAAGCCACCTTCTATGATACCTGGGCGCCGGCCGCTCCATGGTTTGCGGTTGATTCTGGACTGCTACACCTATCAGTACCCTAGGACATTCTACACCTCCTTTGCTGAGTTCCGTGGCACCCTGGTGCCCCTCCTCCACTCTACGACTCGTGCAATCTACGCTATCGTTGAATTGTGAATGCTAATGCCATCTCAGTGTATTTTCATGCTTACTCGTGTACATTACTTACTTTCACCCCGCCTGTATTATGTTGCTTTGGTGCCCTCGTTAAATAACTTGCACAATTGTGCATGCTGTGTTTTTATCTCATGTATGTAATGTTTTACCTTCACGGCGGTGTTTGTGCTGTTCTTTTTCTAATTGTGTACTATTGTTTCGCCTGTGTTATCCTGTAAATCATGCCCAACCAATGTCTTGTGACACGATGTGTTTCTCTCTGTCACTTCTGCAATTTTTATGCAATAAGCTTTGCTTGCAGCATTTGTTATTCATTGTCATTGCAGTGTATATACCATCATGTTTTAACAGTTTGTATTATTTCCCAGTGAGACGCCCAACACTGTACGTCTCCCTCTTATGTTTTCTTTTGATAAATAATATTAAAGCGATTTTGAAACCTTGCTTTATGGCTCGGTGCATTATCCTGCTGGTACAAACAAGACTCGGTTCCATAGTATTTCCACAGATTTGGTAGGGCATAATTGTCGAGAATATCGAGGTAGACGTGCTGTTTAACAGGTTTGCCCACGATAACCAATGGGCCGGGACCATACCATGAAAAGCACTCGCACACGAGTACAGTGCCAGCTCCAAACTTGACTATATGAACAGTACACTGTAGTAAACAGCATTTCCCCGGCTGCCGCCATACCCACACACGGCCATCAGATTGATGGGTCATGTATCTGGATTCAACACTCCATAGGACCCGTTTCCATTGATCTACGGTCCACGATAAATGTTCTTTACACCATGGTAAACGACGAGTAGCATTCCGAGTGGAGATGAAAGGCTTATCAGAAGCCGCACGACCACAGTAACCCATGGAATGAAGTTCTCTGCGAATGGTACGTGTACATACCGAACTTCCAGCATTTTTAATCACCTGTACACTGAGGTCTTGTGCAGTACTCCGTCGATTAAGCTGTAACTAATCTCTCGAGAGGCTTCGACGTCCTCTATCACTGATTTTATTTGGTTTGCCGGTACGTTTTGCTGCTTGAGGCACGCTATGTGTCTTCCACTTATTCAGTACACCCAAAACAGTTGACTTTGGTTTGCTTAAACGCCTCTCGGTTTCTCTTATGGACGACTCACGGTATAATACCCAACAGTCTTTCCTTTCTCAAAGTCAGTTGCCTCCCTCCGCGACATTTTCACTCAACCTCACAATGCGATATGAACTCGGTCAGCTGTAGGCTTGTTTATATACCGTTTGCAGCTGTACCGCGCATCTTAACAACGCAGCGGGTCCGTTCATTTGCTTTTGAAGGGGTGTCCGTCGACTTTTGTCAGTATAGTGTATGTTTAAAGAATATTTTGTTTCGTTTAAATTACGATGATGACAGAGAGTTTAATTCGTTCTCATTCCCTTTACTCCAGGGCTTCAGGTTTATGTAATTTTTTTTGCCTTTTCCACTGATTAGTTTGCCCTCTCCGTGAAGCAGTGGCTTCAGAAAACCCACTACCATGCTACTTCTGCAGCATGACTACGTCATCACCTCCAACTTCCGGCTTCAAGGGAGCTAGATTTACGTTCTATAGCCCTGCTGGAGACCACACTCATTGAGGAGTTTTAAAGATACCCTCAGAAACTGCTCGATAACCTCATACTCCATGCCACCACACAAGTGTGCAGCGGTCTTAGTCGTTCGAGCAGATACCCTACTATAGAGGTCCGTTACGACCTTCAGAAAGTCATTTTTTTGTTGTACAGATAAACATATTGTTGTATAGCAGTGGTATCGAATCGCACGCATTAAATGATAACATTGGATAAAAATCGCATATGTGCTTTTTCTTACCCATATTACTGACTATTCTACTGTAACTTGCGTAAAAATATTTTACGTACAACAACGTCAGTCACATATGAGTTTCCTTACAATATCTGTTGCTCCCCTAATTCTTTTGAGCAGTGTAATTGCATAGTTAAGTGAGGATGGCTCATGTCTAGTTCGTCCGTGATGGGTCTGGGTTCGAATCCCGTGAGGCATGGATGTTGTGTTTGTCTTACGGCCCTGGTTTTCTCCCTTCTCCTGGAACCAGTGGCCCTGAATTAGGGACAGGCGATTGAGCCCATTGAGTTGCTCACGGTGGTCGTTAAACCTTCAATTTAAAAAAACAAAAAACATGTCTACACAGCTGAAAATTGGCGCAGTGGTCTAAGCGATGGCCTCTGATCATTCGTCCGAACGGGGTCCGGGTTTCGAATCCCGGTGAGGCATGGATGTTGTGTTTGTCTTACGGCCCTGGTTTTCTCCCTTCTCCTGGAACCAGTGGCCCTGAATTAGGGACAGGCGATTGAGCCCATTGAGTTGCTCACGGTGGTCGTTAAACATTCAATTTAAAAAAAAAAAAAAAAAAAAAAAAATGTCTGCACAGCTGAAAATTTGAGGGCCGCCCCAGTGGCGCAGTGGTCTAAGCGATGGCCTCTGATCATTCGTCCGAACGGGGTCCGGGTTCGAATCCCGGTGAGGCATGGATGTTGTGTTTGTCTTACGGCACTGGCTCTCTCCATTCCCTGGAACCAGTGACCCTAAATTAGGGACGGGCGACTGCTTATAGCCCATTGAGTTGCTCACGGTGGTCGTTAAACCTCCAATAATTTAATTTAAAAAATTTGAGGATCTAAAATTCTATTTACAATTGTCAACACAAGAAAACTGCATTTGTTTCAAACGCACTAAATCATTTTTAAATTAAAACAGTTGTGCAAAGGGATTGACATAGACCGGCATTTAGATGGAGTCATTGTCTTTTTGGACATGAATTCTGTTTTGAAACCTAACGCAGAACACAAAAATGTAAAGGATATTTGCCATCACTACACTACAGCAGGTAATTTGAAAACTAACAAAAAGAGCACGATATATTAATTTAAATATCTCAAATTCTCGGCGTTTCGCTAGATACAATTTTTTCTCCAAAACTTCAGTCTTTCTTGCGAAAGTTTCTTTGTTTTTTTACGATTTATTTTCCAGATGCAGCATTTATTAAACTCAATTGTTTTCATACAATCTACGGATATCTAATTTTTATTCATTTTTGGGTGTTCTGCCAGCCTTGATAAAAAACAAACATTTCAGGAAGGGGTAGTAATACAAATAATGTTATCTCAAAATCTCGAACAAACTAAAATATCATCTCACACTTACTCTAGCTCTCTTTCTTTAAATATTCAGATTACAAATTAATTTTTATTTTTATTTTGCTAGGTTATTTGGATCCAGAAGCCTCTAATTTTGCTGCCTCTTTTTTTTTTTTTTTTTTTTTTTAAATTCTTCTTGGGTATTTTTCTTGCTTAATTTCGTCTTCCTGCTTCAGATATCGTTTTATTTGTTATTTTAGCTCTACTAATGGCAGTTTTTACGAAAAGCCTCAAACGTATTTCGCATCCTTTGAAAAATTATTGTGCTTCCAATATTCGCTTTTAACCTTTTCTGAAAATCAGGTTTTAACCCTAAGATTACGCGGTGTAGGCGAGCTGAGATGTTATTAGCGAACAACTCTTTCATAAAACCATTAAATGGAAACTACGGGTTCAATTTCTCTTAAAGAAGCACATAATCATTATTTACATGTTGACGGGATGCGGAAAATTTATTTTACATTTTGTGCATCATCTGCATTGTCACGAATTCAGAAGGTGGCCATATGACAGACTTTTGATGAGTGATGTGAAGTCTAAAACTGGCAGAGAGATACGCATGGAGTAGCTTCAAAAGTTTGCATCTGAAATATTAGGAAGTAGGCCGGACATTTCCTTCCTTCTTATTAAAGGGAAGAGATCTTTAGCATTTTGTGGAAGCAGTTTTTTTTTTCTTAATTAAACTAGTTTATAATATTTTACCTCTTGTCTAACTTGACTTGACCAGAGTAAAAAAAGGAGGAAAATAAAAATAAAAGATAACTCATAACGCACACAGGCATGCACACAGAACACGCCAAACCAAAGGTCAATTTAATCAGAATTGTCATATTGTTTTGTTACATTCTTTTATAACGTTTTAACTTGCCGCAACCTTCAAGCAACTGTACCGCAACCTACAAGCGACTATACCGCAACCTACAAGCAACTGTGCCCCAACCTACAACGTAGGGCTACGTCAACTGCCCTTCACTGAATACTTTAAGAATGTGCAACTAGTGAGATAGTGCCATGAAATAGTGACAGCGGACGTAATTCTACGTTGCAAGTTGCCGCACAGTTGGTACTGTGTCCTCTTGAATTTTTTTTTTTTTTCATCTGAAACATAAATAAATTTTAAATCCACTTTATTTCGATTTATCACATACCACGCAAAATTTTGAGTTCTGAATTGATGAAAAACTATCTACACCCTGGCTAAAAAAAAAAAAATAATAAATAAAAAATCCGTTAGCTCCGACCGTGAGCTACGGAATGCGGGGCCGCCGCCCTGGTGGCGCAGTGGTCTAAGGCGCTGGCCTGTGATCATTCGTCCGTAAGGGGTCCGGGTTCGAATCCCGGTGAGGCATGGATGTTGTGTTTGTCTTACGGCACTGCCTCTCTCCCTTCCCTGGAACCAGTGACCCTAAATTAGGGACGGGCGACTGCTTATAGCCCATTGAGTTGCTCACGGTGGTCGTTAAACCTCCAATTAAAAAAAAAAAAAAAAAAAAAAATGCGGGCCGAAGTCATCGCTATCATTATCTATTCCAGGGGTCGGCAAACTACGGTCCGCGGGCTAAATCCGGCCCGTGAGTCTTAAGAATGGATTTTACATTTTCAAATTCTTTAAAATTTCAAAGTCTTTAAAATGTCAAAGTACGCGCTGTAACGGAAAGGCCGACCGCCGAGTCGAGGAGTTGCGAGTTACGACTGCAGGTGGCGCTCCTATAGCTTCGCATTCGGTGGCCTCTGCTTTGACGCCACGCAGTTATAATATTTGATATTTCCCTTGCATATTCATCATGTCACTGTCAAAACCAGAAAAGAAGAGGAAAGTGGACTTCGAATGTCGTGCTTTTAAGGCAGAGTGGAGTGTGAATTAATTATATCTTGTTACCGAATTGTGTTTATTGTGCAATGACACTATAGCTGTACTAAAAAGGGTACAATATACATCGTCATTACCAGACTAAGCACTCGACACAATATTCACAACTCACAAGAAAGTGGAAGCATATCTGGCGCGTAACTGGAAGACCTGGGTTCGATTTCCGGTGGCGGTCGATGAGAATTTTTCCGTGACTCACTTATAAGCGTGGAAAGAGCGATGACTTCTATTTGATGTCACAGGAAAGCAGCGATCAGAAAAATTACTATTACGTTATTTTTTTAGTCTGCTTATTATTCTTTTTTTAGCCTACTTATTATTATTATTATTATTATTTATTATTGTATTATTACGTTATTTTAAGTCTATGATTGCGTCTCTTTTTTAGTCTACTTATTCTTATTACTATTTGTTATTTAAGCAGGCCTACCTACTTAAATAACAAGAAAAAAATACCTGCATATTATATATCCTATAGTTTTCCTCTTGGTCCGCAGAGCCTAAAACATTTACTATTTGGCCCCTTACAAAAAATGTTTGCAGACTCCTGATCTATTCACTAGTTATCAACCTTAAAACGGCGTACGGCGAAATAAAATCACGTGGAATTTAAGCTTAACTTCCTAACGCTACTGTATCGAAGAGTTAAGGGATATAGGGTTGAAAGTTGTTTAGTTATAAATGAGACTCCATGAATTATCTAATGATGTAAGCCGCGGATGACTTAGTGGTTAGTGTTTCAGACTATCGATGCTGGGTCCCCAGGTTCAAGCCTGGGATGATCTTTCAGAGATGGTGTGATTTACTAACAATCGCTGAATATCCGCCGTGCATCGGACGAGCACGTTAAGTGACGGCCCCCAGGCTGGACCCACTGGTAAAATGGGTATCCTTTCCTATGTCCCCCTGAAATTCTCTCACCCATCTATGTGCAATATCGTACTTGTACGGTGGTGCCATCTACTGTACTCTAATCTCACTACAAACTGTTCTGTCAAAAGTCGCTAGACTTGCTCTCATTCCTTCCGTTTCTGTGTCCTGCCCAAAAGGCGATCTCGCTGTAGGTGGCTGGGACCTAAACTCTACTCCCTGTGGACGGAAGTCCTACATGAAAATGACAAATTCTGCATCCTCTGCATCTAATGATGTATTATTCATTGCTCTACGATTATTAGTTTCGAAGATATAAGCGTTCAAATCGTGACGTGTTTTCATTGCATCTGTGCTCCCCTACCCAGCGGATAGAAAGCCGTTGTTCAATGTCAAAACACGTTGCACCGAATTAGGGGGAAAGAAATTTACCTGGATATTCCGCTGAGATTCGCACATTAGTGCTATTCGGTAGTTGCCGTCCGATTGTACGGGATCAACAATATGATTGAAACGCACATGGCAGTAAATGGGAAATACCTATGTACTCTTCGTGCATGCAAATTCAGTGTGAACGAGTTCAATGTGTTATGCAAATTCAGTGTGAACGAGTTCAATGTGTTATGCAATGCAGTGTGAACGAGTTCAATGTGTTATTGGAAGGCTGGTAAATTAGTGATGTTCTCATTGTACAAAAGTTATGTCCTGTTTGTGCAAATGTAACGCATAGCATATGTCCGTCTCAGAATCGCATCGAACGCCTCTAATGTCTGAACAGACATGTCGGTTGCCCTTTTTTAAATGGATTTGTATATGTCCCCCACATATACTATTCGCTGATGTTTTAACGCTGTATATATTCACTGCAGGTAAGATGGCATACGTCCAGAATTTCAGCTATCGATATCTCAGCGAAATACAGCGGGGTGAGTCGAAAGTTTCAAATATTGGGTTGTCGGAAAAGTCATGACGTATTTTAGCCATATTTTGCAAAGGTCATTTATTGATAGAAAGAACACAAATCAATCAATGATATAATGTCCGTTATGTTCGATAACCTTTTGCCATCTTTCAGTGAGCTGCAGAATGCCACGTTCATAGAAGGACCTGTCTTTCGTGGCAAGAACTGTACAAGGTGTTGATTTACAGCCTCATCTGAATTGAACGTTATACCACGCAAGGACTGTTGAAGAGAGCGAAACAAGTGGAAGTCTGACGGCGCAAAGTCAGGCGAGTATGCTGGGAGTGGCAACACATCCCACCTAAGCTCCAAATATTTTTGGCGGATGATCAAACTTGTGTGTGGTCTTGCGTTGTCGTGATGGAACACAACACCTTTACGATGAAGGAGCTCTGGACGTTTCTGGATGATGAATTCGTTCAAACTGTCCAATTGCCGACAGTACACATTCGAATTGATTTTTTGGTTCCGTGGTAGGAGCTCGAAAAACACGACACCTTTCAAATCCCACCACACTGAGACCAGAACCTTCCGCTGATAAATGTCTGCTTTGGATATCGTTTGAGGCGAAGCAGCACATCGGGACCAAGACCGTTTGCGCAGCACATTGTTGTACACAATCCACTTTTCGTCACCAGTTATCAGTCGCTTCAAAAAAGGATGGTTTTCCTCACGTTTAATGAGCATATCGCAGATGTTTATACGCGCCGTCAATTGAGCTTCTTTGAGTTCATGAGGAACCCACACATCGAGCTTGCTTACGTATCCCAGCTTCTTTAGGTGGTAGTGAACGCTTGAATGATGGATGTGCAATGTGCCTGCAATCTCTCGTGTCGTGTAACGTGGGTTTGACTCGATCAATGCCTTGATTTGGTCGTCATTAACCTCGGTGGGCCTCCCGGACCGAGGAGCGTCGTTGAGGTCAAAATCACCAGCAGAGAATTTTGCAAACTGACGTTCTTGTAGAGCATTATCACCGTACACTTTACGCAACTTTTCACAAGCTTGACGCGCGTTCTTCGTTTTACGGAAGTAAAACAGTAAAACATGACGAAAATGCACAGTTTGGTTTTCCATCTTCAACTTGATGTCAAATCTCCCCAAATCAACCAAGTCGCTCACTATTCCTTTTAGACTGCAGCTAGAACTGGCACCTGTCGAATGCCATAGAGATAACAGAGCTGCGCATGCCTCTAGTACTTCCAAAACCGCCCAACCACCATCGGGTGCCAAAATACGTAATGACTTTTCCTACAACCCAATATTTAGATCACTATGTCTTCATACGTACCTCTACGACAAAAGCCGACTAGCATTCAAAGTATAAGCCATCGTGTTGTACCGGCTTCAGCCACCTGTCTGCGAATTTTTCGATTCTGCAGCGGTACCCGTTCTTGTCCTTCGAGGCAAAGAACTTCTTCAACCCAGCTGCCGCCTCCTCCTGGTTGTTGAAGTGCCACCCGCGAAGGAAGTGGGCCATGGACCGGGACAAGTAATAATCCGACGGGGCAAGTTCCGGACTATATGCTGTGTGTGGCATCAGTTCGATGCCCTCAAGTTCCTAGAGTTTTGCACGGGTCGTTCGCGCAGTATGACGCTGAGGGTTGTCCTGCTGTAGGAGAGTGTGCTTTCTGTTCACCAGTGACAGGTACTTCTCCTCCAAAACGGCATACATCTGCTCCAGCTGTTCAGAGTAGAGGTTGGCGTTGATGATCCGAGCGTCTGGAACAAATTCGTAATGGATTATCCCCTCAAAATTCCACCAGACGCAGAGCATCCATCACCTTGTGCTCGAAGCGCCCTCGTTTGGCAACAGGTTCTGGAAGCTAGCCCAGACTCAACCAGTGCCGTTGTGTGTTAGGATTACGGAAATAGACCCACGCTTCATCGCACGTAACAATTCTCCCGATGAAACGTGCATCGCGCGGGTTTTCTAGGAGTGTCGTGCGCACTTCCACTCGGGGATTTGCTTCAGCTGGCGTCAGTTCGTGAGGGACAATAGGCTATCTCCTGCAGACCTTGTCGAGGTCCTGAAGGTGACGAACCACGGTGGTCTGTGATATGCCCAGCTCGCCTGATAATCTACGAGTGCTGGTTGTCGGATTTGTTTCTGCGGCCTGGCGCACTGCCGCCGAATCCACGGTTCGCGACCTATCTGACCTTGGCTAATTGTCGAGGTTTTTGTTACCTGAGTGAAATTTCTTGAACCATCTGGTTGCGGTGCTGTGGTCCACAGAACCTTTCCCTTTCTCATGACATTTGTTTCATGTTGCTTGAGCAGCGTTATGGCCGAGTTGAAACTGGTAAAGCAAAAGTTCCCTAATTATCCGGTTGTGGCTGTTCATCTTTTAGGCGTCCCAACCACTGACGGAACGACGACATGCAATGCTGTTCACAGCAACGACTACCACTTTATATCCCTTTTGACTGACTGCAATGCGCGACTTGAACTAGTTTAAACACGTGACATACCCGCCGCAGCACATGCGTTTATGCAAATATTGCAAAACTTTTGACTGACCCTCTGTATTTCCCGAAAGCGTCCGAGTAAATTAAATTTCCCCTATTTCGGCGCGGCGCGTCTTTTACTAAGTGACTTTGGTTTCCGAGGGGGCAGTATAATTACTTAATTTTTGTATTTTTCAGAAATTATACATTCCGGGGGTGCAACTATACAGCTGAGTTGTCCTCTGTTTGGTGCGTATTTTGCATTTTTCACTTTACTGTTACGACCCACCGTTACTTTCCAATTCCTTTCGGACACTCTTTGTTAAACACCCTGTATCTCGCTGTTTCTTCACATTGAAGAGTTCGATGAGTTATCTCTTCCACAGACAAAAGCTGATTTACTTAACAGCAATTCACATCAATACTGCTGCGCAGCACTATTTACAGCGTGTTCTACGATTGCAGTAATGCCGGTAATTCCTCAGTAAATTCTACTAAAGCGAATAACTTGCAAAAGCACTTCGGGCATTGTCGAGATCGGAAACGTAGGTTTTCCTTGATTGGACGTGCCGCAAGGCAAGAAGGGTGAGAAGGTAAAGGCAAGGACAATAAACAGCTAAGAAGGTTTCATCCAATTAAAAATACATAAGAAAGAAGCTGATCTCCGTAATAACGAGGCAATGCTTTATATTACACAGAGAAGAAGAAAAAAATGATGGAACCAATCGCATAAATTCTCGTACACTTATTCCAGAATGAGAGTGAAAAAAAAAGCAAAAAATAAATAAAAAAAAAACTGCCTCGTCCTGCACTAACACTCCCTTTAATATTTTCCTTACACCATATATCAATTAACTTTGAAAGATTCTCAGCCACTTTACATATACAAATGATTCTCCCTAAGTCGGATTCGCTGGTTGGGACATTTCGGCAAGCGAGGAAGAAGTGATGAATTGACCTGGACGGAGGGGAGAGTTCCTCCCTCTCGTCCTATACGCAGTCTGATCACGTGCAGATAACTGAGAACGCGGTGTACTCTCATTGAATACAAATGAACAGATTAATATGTGCAAATTACCCTGATTGTTATGTGCTTCCACTCAACTGTTGCTTTCTTTTTCTTGATGTTTCGTTCAAGTGAAAAGCACTTCCCTTCCTTCCCGTCTCGAAACGAAGCTTCATACCGAGTGAAACTCATCCACGCAGCTGACGGGACAACTCCTCCTTTAGCAGGAGGAGAAAGAAGGAACCTTCATCGGAAGCACACCCTCGCTCATCCCTGACTGAAGAAATTTTCATTTACGATTATATTCCTCATCATTCTGCACGAGGTGTGGACAATACAGACGGGCCTTTACGATGACCCGTTGATCATTCTCCTGTCCTGCAATTTTAATTAACAGTGGCGTTGCTTCTACGCCATCTTATCCTATTCTCACCATGAGTCAGTATTCATGACTTTTAAATACCAAGCTTTTCAGTTCTTTCAGAAACGTGCTTGCTTTTCAAGAAAACGTTTGTGTCAAAATGAGTTTGTCGTGAAGACGAGGTGTGACAGTTTAATTCCCATCATGAAACTGTAGAAAAAATATGTTCATAACTGTACACTAGCATCTACTGTCACATTCGAAGTAATTCCCTTCCGCAGCTATGCTTAGACGGTGTTGCTATTTCTGGAAACAAACTGGAACTCTGTTTCTGGAATACCCTTGAGTTCCTTCGTAACGTTACGCTGGGTGTCAGAAATGTCTGAAAATCTAGTCCTTTCAGGGTAGTTTCTATTTTTGGGAAGAGCCAGAAATCACCATACACACGGCATGACTTTACGTGGTTGCAGTGCTCGCTTCGACGTGTCAGGAATTGAATCACTGGTGGATAACCAATGTCTGGAACGGTTTGGTGTGCTGCACTGGAACCATTTCTTCAACCCATGTGAGTACTCTATTCAAAAACGGTTCCTGCTCAAAGCAAGACAGCAATGCAAGACAAGCTGAGACATGTTGCTGCTTGTTCACTGCAGACAATTCGTGGGGGACACATTTAGACAATTTGTATTCTTTACCTATCGCATGCAGATGTCTTCCGACGGTTTCATCACTAACACCGAATGACTGGGATAAATTAAGATAGCTGTAATTCGTGCCGTAGGTAACACTAAAACACAAGGCAGCTAAACTTGATGCACGATTATAAAACTTCCAACCACTAATGACTAGTTTAAACCCGTCGTCAGTTCCTAAAAGTATTTATTGATGGTAAAGGCAAAACATTTAAATCATGAGATCTTTCAGGCGTCCTAGAAGCCCATCATCAGATGACATAAAGACATAGCCCTAATGGAGGTGACATATATATACACTCAAGTGCCAGAAAAACTGGTACAGACGAGCTTATGCAAATACATAGCAACGTCCCCTATGCGCGTATTCGGTTGCGTATATAAAGCGATAGACATCCTTGCCAGATGTCAGAGCTGTTTTCGGCATGAGAATGACAAGTAATAACGATTTAAGCGATTTTCAACGCGGTGTCATAGTTGGCGCTCGTGAGATGGGCCATAGTATTTCGGAGGTAGAAACGAAGCTCGGATTTTCACGGGCAACCATTGCAAGGATATACCGTGATTACAAGAATTCCGGCAAAACCTCCAATCTACGATACAAGTGTGGCCGTAAAAAGACATTGGGTGAACGTGATCATCGTCGGCTGTCAAGAATCGTTTCACGCAATAGGCGTGCAACACTCTCGCAGGTAACATCGGAATTCAATGCTGGAGCCTCAAAAAGCATAAGCGTCCGGACTGTGCAACGTACCCTGCACGATATGGGCTTTAGGAGCCGACGCCCAACTCGAGTGACCTTGATGGGTGCACGACACAGAGCTATGCGCCTCGCTTGGGCACGGCAACACCGCCACTGGACACTTGATGACTGGAAACAAGTAGTCTGGTCTGGACGAGTCGCCTTTCCAACTGTATCGGGCAGATGGAAGGATTCGTGTGTGGCACAAACCCCATAAAGCCATGGATCCCGCCTGTCAACAGGGAACTGTACCGGCTGGTGGAGGATCCGTACTAGTATAGGGTGTGTTTAGCTGGACTTCACTGGGAGCCCTGGTACGTCTACAAACATCTGTGACTGGCAAACGCTATGTGCGCATCCTTTCTGACGAGGTACACCCGTTAATGTCCTGCATTCATGCTGATGCGTTGGACCTGTTCCAACAGGACAATGCACCTCCACACAAGTGTCGGGATGCCACATTATGGTTAGAGGAGCATTCATCTTAGTTTGGGGTGCTGCCATTCCCACTCAAGTTTCCAGATCTGAACGTGATAGAACACACTTGGGGTGCCATGCAACGTGCTATCGAACACAGGAATCCCAGACCTCAGAATACACCCGAATTGTGGAATGCTCTGCAGGAAGTATGGTGTGCATTGCCTACAGCGTATTTCCAGAAGCTAGTGGAGTCCATGCCTCGTCGTATTTCTGCAGTCCTGCGCTCCCGTGGGGGACCTACCAAGTATTAGACTGGTGTACCAGTTTTTCTGTCACTTCAGTGTATATAGTTAAAAGTCGTCAGTAAAAATGGCATGACATATGAGCGATCAGATACAGCGCCACTATGAACATAACAATTCGACAAAATACATGATGTTTCTTCATCATCATCATCATTGTCAACCATTATCAATCCACTGCTGGACGAAGGTCTCCCCAAGTTTCCTCCACAACGGTCTGTCTTGTGCCAGTCTCCTCCATGTCACTCCCGCATATTTACGAATTTCATCCACCCATCTCCCATGTGGTCTTTTTCTGGGTCTTTTCCTGTCCCTTGGAATCCAATCTAAAATTTCGGCTGTCCATCTATGGTCTGTCCTTCTGGCAGTATGTCCAGCCCATTGCCATTTCAGGGATTTAACCCTGATCATGATGTCTTCCACTCTCGTCATTTTTCGGATCCACGAGTTTCTCTTCTTATCTCTCCTGGTTATACCAAGCATGCACCTCTCCATGCTTCTTTGAGTTGTCTGCAGCCTTTGTATGTCTCTTTTAGTTAAGGTCCACGTCTCTGCACCATACGTAAGCACTGGAAGGATGCATTGATCAAACACTTTTCTTTTAAGACGTAATGGCATATTGCTCTTGAAAATTATGCTGTTTCTTCCAAAAGCTCTCCAGGCAAGTTTTGTACGCCGATTAATTTCTTCATCAATGTGACCCTCACTTGATATCTGCTGTCCAAGATAAACATACGTATCTGTTATCTCCAGTTTTTCTCCATCAATCGATAAATCTTCATTTCTTGTAAAAGCATTGAACATCACTTTTGTCTTCTGAAAGTTTATTTTTAATCCTACTTCTTTACTCTTGTCAGCAAGTTCCTGGATCATACTCTGCAGCTCTGATGGGGTAGTTGCAAAAATGACTACGTCATCAGCAAAACGAAGGTGGGTTAGATAATCTCCATTAATCTTTATCCCTTTGTTTTCCCAGTTCAGTGATTGAAAGACATTTTCCAATGTGGCATTAAAGAGCTTCGGAGATATGGTGTCACCTTGTCTTACTCCCTTTCCAATTTTTATGTGTGTTGTATTTTCAAACAGCCGAATCTTTGCACTTGCATTTTCATAGATGTTATTAATAATATTAATGTATGCATCTTCAATACCGCAGGATTTCAGAGCCGTGGTAACTGCTGATGGTTTCACCGAATCAAAGGCTTTTTCATAATCGATAAAAGCCATGCACAATGGAAGTTCATATTCCCTCGCTCTTTCAATTAGTTCTCTCAGTACGTGGATATGATCTATTGTGCTGTAGCCACTCCTGAATCCAGCTTGTTCTCTCGGTTGAGCCATGTCCAGTGTTACCTTCAAGCGGTGTGAAAGAACTTTAGTGAAGATTTTATAAACCACTGATAGGAGGCTGATAGGTCTGTAGTTCCTGAGATCCTCAATGTCACCTTTTTTATGTAGCAGGATCATTGTAGCATTGTTCCAATCCTCAGGAATCTTCCCTTCATTAAGGCATCGAGTGAAAATTTGGGCGAGTACTGTTTCGATTTCTCCACTTGCTTCTTGTATGATGTCTATAGTAATTCCATCTTCTCCTGGAGCTTTCCCCCGCTTCATGTTCTTGATTGCATGAGCAACTTCTGCTGGGAGGACTGGAAGAACTCTGGTACCTTTCATGATGTCTGGAGTACATGTATCATCCCTTTCATATAATTTGGAGTAGAAATCTTTCACTCTTGTCAAAATTTCGCCTCTATTTCTTGTTATAGA
Source organism: Macrothele yani (assembly GCA_039090855.1). Lineage (NCBI taxonomy): Eukaryota > Metazoa > Arthropoda > Arachnida > Araneae > Macrothelidae > Macrothele > Macrothele yani. The sequence goes on along the minus strand of CM077008.1, from coordinate 142,703,084 downwards.
ACCATTTTCTTTTCTCAGCCATAATCTGTTTTCTTCCCTTACTGAGATGTCCCTTTGCTATCTTAAGGCTTTGGTTGTTTTCAATTGCTTTCCTCACTAGCTCACAGTTGAATTTCCTTACGTCTTCAGTGATACTTTTTCGTGTTGTCTTGCATAGCTCTATATATTCCACTTTGGAAGTCACATCTTCTTTAGTTGTCCTCTTCTTTTTTGCATCAACATTTTGGTTTTTCCTGATAATTTGTTCACATGCAACTTGTTCTTAGACCCAGCTAATTTTGTTGCTGTTTCCATTAGAGCTTTGGTTACTTTTCTGTTAACTTCCGAAATATCCACTTCTTCCGATGTTAGGCCTTCTAAAGCAGAGAATCTGTTCTTCAGTTCTAACTTGAAAGTATTATGGTGTTTTTTAAGGTTGGTTATGTCAATACATTTTGTTTGTCTTATGAGCTTGCCACGTTCCAGTTTAGTGTTGAGGTGCATCTTACATCTCACCAAGTTATGGTCACTACCTGTGTTGAACTTGTTCAGCACACTGCAGTCTTCGATGACGAATTTTTTGTTACACATAATAAAATCAATTTCACTTGTCGTTCCAATTGGATGTCTCCATGTCCATTTCCTGTGTGGCTTTTTCTTGAAAAAGGAGTTCAAGATGAAAAATCCTTCTGCCTCTGCAAACTCAACGAGAGTATTTCCACGCTGGTTTCTGTTGCCGTGACCCAATTTACCTACTGAAGTTTCATTCTGTTGCCGTTGCCCTATTTTTGCATTGAAATCTCCCATAATTATCTTCAAGTGCTGCTTACCTTTATTATTTAGATGACGAATTTTCTCATAAAATTCTTCAATTTCTTCTTCAGGATGACTTGTGGTGGGTGCATAAGTTTGAATAATCTGAGCCTGGTATCTTCTCGAGAGTTGGATAACGAGTCGTGCAGCTCTGTCAGAGGAACTTTCAACTTCTACAACTTTATCCTTCAGTTTCTTGTTTATTATAAATCCAACACCACTAGTTCTGCCAGTATCTGTCCCACGATAATAGAAGAGATGTCCACTTTTCAGTTCAATGAGATCTTCTCCTTTTCTCCTTACCTCACTCAGCCCGACGATGTCCCACTTGATCCTTTGTAGTTCCTCTTCCAATTCAAGAAGCCTTGAATCAGAAGATAGGGAACGTCCGTTATAGGTAATTATATAGAGTGACATTTTAAGAAATACAAATGATAAAAAAAGAAGAGAAACACAATTACAAGTGAAGTCCGTCGTAATTATCCATAATATACGCTGGCTATTGTAGAAACGAAAGGCATAGGAAATGTCCTGAATGCATTAAAGAATACAAAGAATCGATGATAAGGGTCAAAATAAAACAACATTCCTGTTGAGCAGATGAAGGTCAGTAAATCACAAACAGTACATGATATGGAATTTTATGTACATACCTTGTGAAGTAAAGAGGTAAACTGTTAAAAGCGACCCATACTTCTATGCCTTCATACTGGGAAAATAAATGCTTCAGAACGTATGTACATAAAATTCCATATCATGTACTGCTTGTGATTTACTGACCTTCATCTACTCAACAGGAATATTGTTTTATTTTGACCTTTATCATCGATTCTTTGTATTTTTCAATGCATTCAGGACATTTCCTATGCCTTTCAATCCTTCAGTGCCCAGCGTACATTATGCATAATTACGACGGACTCGACTTGTAATTGTGTTTTTCATTTTTTTTTATCATTTGTGTTTCTTAAAATGTCTCTCTATCTAATTGTATGTAAGACACCTCATTTATATTGTCGAATTGTTATGACAATGGTGGCGCTGTCTCTGCCCGCTCATATGTCACGTCATTGTTACTGACGACGTTGACTATTGTATACTGTACGCCACCTCCATCAGGGCTATGTCTTTATGTCATCTGATGATGGGCTTCTAGGACGCCCGAGATATCTAATGATTTTAATGTTTTGCTTTTAGCATCAATAAATGCTTTTAGCAACTGACGACGGTTTTAAACTAGTCATTAGTGGTTGGAAGTTTTATAATCGTGCATCAAGTTTAGCTGATTGTGTTTCAGTGTTGACTGGGCTAGTTCCTGGCGTGTTTGGCTGCAGTCTTGCTCATTAGCAACTTTCAGGGCTTCTGTGTCAAGGCGGAACAGGACGACCTTTCCAGGACTCGTCTTGAAATCTGTACTTTCGAATACAATTTCGAGTTGTGCGTTCCTTCACAGAATCTGCCCCGAATGCTAAGCAAATGCGATGAGTTGTTTCTGCAGCAGATGCACCAAATTTAAATTCGTATAAGAAACACCCACGAATAATCTCCACTGATACCGCCATTGTAATCCCACGTCTTTCCACTACCAAACTGCTTACTCATCTGATTCATATGCGCAGGGCATCTTGGAATTTTAGCTGACGAAATTACAGCAGGTGTAGCGCCATCTCTCCGTAAATTCAATCATTACAAGGTGTTTCTTTTGCTTCCTAGAAAAACGGCAAATACTTTTGTGATTACCTGATACATTTAGAATACGAGTGCATGAGTACAGAAAAAAACTCAATTATTTCGTATTGCCTCTTTATGAAGTATATTAGTCGTCTTTTCTAGGTGGAAAAATGCTTTTTCTTTCTACCATTTCCTCTCCTGTTTCCATGGTACAACCTTTCTTTGCCGGTGGTGTTATTCGAAGCCATGTCTTCCTTCTATAACGGAGCTGCTATTCTCCAGACCGAACTAGGCCGGTATGTTTTAGAGCTGACGATTTTACACATGCGTCACTTCAGACGTCATGTAGGCTGCATGACGTCTGAGGTGACTACATGACGTCACCTCAGACGTCATGTAGGGAAATACTCTCGCAAGTCATGGTTGACACGTGGTATCAACTCATATACCCCATGACCAGAAAAAATAAACTTGTGTCGTCAGCAAATAAAAGCGCATTTGCACTGGAAGAAACACTGAAGATATCATTGACGTAAATGAAAAAAGTAGAGGACCAAGAACTGATCGCTGTGGAACCCCATAATGAACAGATTTTACACTGGAACGAACGCCCTGTAACTGAACATACTGCCTCCTCCCAGTTAGATAACTCTAAAAAAAGTTTTAGCAACTCCCCTGATACCAATGTGTTCAAGCTTCGATAGTAAAATATCATGTCTCGTGTATCAAATGCGATAGTAAATATCATGTTTAACTGTATCAAATGCGCGAAACAAATCACAAAAAATCCCAACTACACTGAGACCCTGATCTATATTATACTGCAAAAAAATTAATGCATCAAGAACTGTAGTCTCCGTTGAACCACCCCTACGAAAACCATGTTGCTTTTCATTAAGTATATTTTTAGTATCGATAAAAGATAAAAACCCTTTGAGTATTAGCCTTTTTAATATTTTTGCAAATACAGAAATAACGGATATGGGACGATAATTCGAAACATCTGTCCTTGACCCCTTCTTGTAGATCACACTGACCCGACGAAGTGTAAGCGGTGAAGGTATACACCCCGTTAGTAAAATACCATTAAAAATATGAGTGAGCGGAATAACCAATTCTTGAGATACAAATTTTACAACCCTGGGTTGAACATCATCTGGCCCGGCACATTTAGAGGGGAAAAGTTCATTCATTACCGACAAAAGATCATCGTCAACAGATTTGAGAAAAAATGAAGAACCAGTAGTCGGTGGCAAATTGTCTCTGTAATTTTTGGAACACGAAGGAATTTATGATATCAAGGTACCCGGTAGCTCGAGGAAGTAATAATTGGAAATATCAACAACCTCCGTAAGATACGACGTAGAAATACCTTTATATTCAATTAAATTTGGTGAATCAGTACTTCTTGACTTTGTTAACAACTCATTAATTGAGCGCCATATACTCTTGCTATCCGATGTTGAGGCAAATTGATTATAGTAAAAATTTCTTTTAGTCTGCCTCAATTTAGAGTTTAGCCAATTGCGATACTTACGAAAATTAGCTAAATCAACAGGGTCTGTACGAAGAAATAATTTAAATATTCTATTTTTCCTATCTATATACCTCAAAAGACTTGTAGTAAACCATGGTTACCTACAACGCGAATTACGCGAAAGAGTACGAAGAGGGAAATTAGTGTCATAATGATACCAAAAAAATTTCTAAAATACATCAAAAGATTCAACCATGTTATCCCTTGCAAGTACAGGTGTCCAATCAACACATGAAAAAGCATCCCTAAATGACCGAAGACTGTTTTGTCTAAAATTTCTTATTAACATGGAACTGGATGCAGAACCAACTCCACTTACCGGGGAATTAATCAAATAAAAAATTGGAAGGTGATCACTAAAGCCAAAAGAAAGTACTCCCGAGCATGAATTATAATTATTAGTAATACACAAACTAGTACAGAGGAGGAATTTTCAGTAATTCTAGTAGGAATTGAAATAACATTTGTCATCCCAGAAGCAGAAATTATGTCCTTGAATAAAACGATCAGAAGCTATCGCTTAGACCACTGCAGCTTGCCAGGACTCGCCTTGAAGAGATTTATCTGAACTTTCGAATACAATTCCGAATTGTGCGTTCCTTGCTTCTAAAATGGACATACAGCTTGCGACTAAAACGGACATTCTAGGGGCGTAAGCCCATTCAGCCTGTGAAGGGCGCAAGAATAGAAATGCACAACGTGTGAATAAATTTACTGAAAATTTAAACTGAAAAAGAAATTCATACACTTCAGGATTTTCTTTTTTTAAGAAATAGTTAGCCACATGCGTATTTTCTATGAATCTGAAACGTTCCTTGCTCCTTTCTTTCTCTTTTTGAACATAACCGCGATCCAACGAGAGCCGACAATAACTTTGTTGGTTCGTTCCACAGAATCACGCACTTGAAGAAACAAGCCTTCGGTCCCGTTGTAACAATAACAAAGAAAGAAAGTGTTTATTTCACTAAAACTGTGTGGCTTGGGACTTATCTAAGGGCAAGTTAATGGAATGCTCAATTGACTTGGTCTCCGCCCATGCTGTATGGACCCTAGACCGCGGACTTCATGCTTTTTGTGCATCAACGCCGCTGCTACCGAAGCCAAACTCACGACCCGACCTATCTTTCAAAAACAAGGTCCCCGTCTCTCTCTCCTTCACTTAAAAAAGTGTCCTTTTTTCTCTAAAAACCTCAGAAAATCTCCATTCCTACTTAATCGGATTTCGGAGCGAATCCTCACTTATCTTGGGCTACCTGCAAACACCCCTTAAGTTTCTGTTTCCCTCATTAACGCACCCTTAAAGTAATCCCATTGCCACACAAGACAGGTACAATGCACTTTAAATAATTATGTACTGTAATGCAGGTGCTCGCGTTCATCTGACAGCAACAGCATTAAAACATACTGACTTCGTACGCTCTGCCCCAAAATGGCGGGAACAAAGAAATTTCACGTGGGAACGAACATATGCACACATATTTATAAGTATTTGTATGACCTGGGGGGGGGGGGGCTAGCGAATCTTACAGCATCTAACCAGGGTACGGGGTAACCTACTCTATGAGCTTTGGACCAGTGTTTAAATGTAACGAGCCCGAAAGCCCGAAGTTGAGCCCAGGCCCGTACCGGGCTGCATAATACTTACTGGAGTTCGGACTCGAAAGGGCTCAAGCTCTGAGAAAGGGAGATAATTTTCTTCCTTTTTTTTTTTTTTTTTTTTTGTATGATTTAGCACACGACTTTTCTTTCTACACTTTCTAGTTGTTAAATAGAATTCTTCGGCAACTGGTCTTAGATGGTCAGTGGGAACTCGGTAGGGCTATTCATTCCCGGCTTGGGTAACAAATACCATAGGCCATGAATTACTGAATTTCTGCGAAGGAAAATTTTTTCTAAGATCTATAGATAGCAAGCTGACGAAATTTTCCTTCCTACCTCAACGAGGCAGCTCCCTGGTAATTCTATTGAGCACAAAGTACGACGTAGATTGTTGTGCCTCCCTATTTTTCCTCATGCCCGACATTTCGAAACATTTCAGGAAGAAATGAATTGTCAAAGGAACTGTAGAAATAGATTATCATCCCTTCCCCCACTCCACAGTTGAGAAAGACATCGGTTAATTGCATAGTAGGGAAAGCGTGGAAGTCTGGGAGAGGAGATTTTTTTTTTAAATTCATAAACAGGTTCATCATAGTTTTCGGGCTCATTCGGGCCTGGGCTTTATCTTGCAATATAAAATTCGGGCTCGGGCTGACATACTTCGGGCTCGAGCTCTTAAAATTGAGCCCGAACTCAGCTCTGGTGTGGACCCCTCATATGAACGAAAGGAATTGCCCGAAATAGCGGAGAAAAGCATGTAGCATAACATGCAGATATGCCCGAACCCCAGGACCTTTCTGAAGATACATAACGGATAAACAACTAATTACCCTTCTGTGCTCTGTCGCAGAAAACTCCTCTGACTTTTTTAACCTTGAACGGAATATTTCGAAGCCCTACCTCGAAAGTATCTTTCTATTTTTAGGTTCACTATCTGATACTCATTCGTTCTGTACTGGTTCGTTTTTCCTTCGGCATGCGGTCATACCTCTATATAGCAGAGAAAGGCATGTAGAACAATATGCAGATATGCCTAACCTCCATGACCTTTCCGAAAATACCGAGGGAATGGGCAACTAATTACCCATCTGTGTTCTGTCTCAGAAAGCCCCTCAACTTTGAACGGAACAAAAACGTCCATGACCTTTCTGAAAATACCGAAGGGAGAAAGAACTAATTATCCATTTGTGCTCTGTCGCAGAAAACTCTTCATACTATTTTAACCTTGAACGGAATTTTTCCAAGACCTACCCTGAAAGTATCTTCCTATTGTTATGTTCACTATTTGATACTCATTCGTTCTACTGGTTCGTTTTTCCTTCGGCATTTCTTCGGAGTGCTGTGTTGTAGGCGTTCACGCAACTTTTATGTTTTACCTGACTCTACCTAATTTTCCCATTTTTGGTTATGTCAAAAAATATTGAGTGGAAGTGGGGAACTTTTGAACCAATATTACCTCTAAGCAGCCTATTTGAGTGGAAATGGGGAACTTTTGAACCAATATTACCTCTAAGCGGCCTATTTGAGTGGAAGTGGGGAACTTTTGAACCAATATTACCTCTAAGCGGCCATGGGCAAATACGCGCCTAACCCAATGAGCTGGTCAGGCATCAAAACCACTTGGAAAAAAAAAATTACAGCTTCTCTTACTAACGCAGTAGAAGTTTAAAATTGGATTGGAACCCTTATTTTTTTCTAATCCCCCCCCTTTTATTACCGCTTTTTCCGCAATAGGTTTTAAATATAAAAAAAAATATTAAAAACATTTCATTAATTAACATTTTTATTTTATAAAAAGGGAGAAGCTCAAACTTACTTCTAGAATGTTTACAATTTAACTGGCCGGAATTCCTTTTCCCCGCTAACTAGCATGGGTGCATTAGTTAGTACAATGAACTTGGTTACGGTTTGCTGTGATTGGCTGGCGCTGATGTGTTGTTTTGAGAAAAGACTCAATATCTGCCTCTTTCTTGCCGTGGGAAAATCACTAATCCGCCTTCCCGCGTTCACTATCTGCTCGCACGAGGCTACTTTGCAAGAAGCCTTTGAGAATGAAGAGGACAATGAGATGAACTTAGAAGAAGGCGAACGGCGTTTAAGAAAAGCGTTGTTTTGACTTTTGAGAGCCCGAAATTTATTTATTTGTTATTATTTTTGCAGGCAATTGATTTTCAATTTATGAAAATTAATTAGGGATTTGGGAATTTTATTCTAAAATGCTTACCGCGTGGAAGTTATTTCAGCTGCGCAGAGGAAATTAAGTCGCTGCGCGGCCGCGCGCTCTCGCAACTTAGAAGGAGTATTGTTTTGAACTCAAAAGGGCGTAATTTCGATTCCGCCCCAGGTAATCAAAGCTTCCGGGTGCTATCTCTAGATATCATTTTTACTTAAATTTTGAGACTTACCTTCCGAATGTTTCCAAAGCGTCGCATAAGTGGAGAGGATGATTCCGACAAAGACACTATTGTTGTCTCACTGTGTGGAATTTGTCATCATCTTGTTAACACAAAGCTTCCAATCCAATACCCTGTGGTCTTGCATTGCCAATGTCACGAAGGATGACTGATGACCGGGCGCCCCGGACTGATGGCTTGTCGTATCTCGACAGAGATCACTTCATGCGTGTGACACCCTTGTCCTCTTTCTTGCGACGGGTATTTTCTCCTTCTTTTCTCCAGCAGCAGATGCGAGCATAAGCAAACGCCAAGGTGAAGAGACGTGAAAATTTTCCCCCGTTTCAGAAGTTAAAAGGGACTTTCCCTGAACTGTCCTTACACATTATCGAGGTGAATGACTATAACGTAAACAACGAGTCCTTAAGAGCTGAGATTCTTCCTGCATATTTGCAAGACATTTTCACAAATGCTTTGTATCCAGATTTTTTCTCTTCCTTTTTTTTTTTTTTTTTTATAAAGAGCAGAAATGCTATTTTGTCATCATTGTCATTCGCTAAGCATTCGGGAAAAAACTTTTACGCTTAGCTTCGTGGGTGGCGAAGATGTTACTGAAAGCCTTAACCAAAAAAGTACAACAGATATTTCTTGCTTTGTGACGCAGGTTTTATTATTTATTTTATTTGATTGGAGGTTTAACGACCACCGTGAGCAACTCAATGGGCTATAAGCAGTCGCCCGTCCCTAATTTAGGGTCACTGGTTCCAGGGAAGGGAGAGAGCCAGTGCCGTAAGACAAACACAACACCCATGCCTCACCGGGATTCGAACCCGGACCCCAGACGGACGAATGATCAGAGGCCAGCGCCTTAGACCACTGCGCCACCGGGGCGGCCAGGTTTTTCGTATCGTATGAAAAGGTGATTGTGCAATGTTAGTTGCTGTGAACTGGTATATGTGTATGTATGATATCATACAGGGTGTGTTTCACGAAGAGTTTCCGAAAGGAATAGGAAAGTAACTGTTGGTCATGCTGACAGTAAAGTGAAAATGCAAAATACGCAGCAGAGGACAATTCAGCTATGACAGTTGCACCAACCGGAATGGATATTTTCTGAAAAATAAGAAAATTAAATATTTGTACAGCAGCGGAAACTAGAATCGATTCGTAAAAAAACTCCCGCGGAATTATTTGTAAAAAAACTCCCGCTAGAATCGATTTGTAAAAAACAACGCTTTAGAAAAATATTTCGCTGAGATATCGATAGTTGAAATTCTGGCCGGCCGGACCCGGTGGCGCAGTGGTCTAAGGCGCTGGCCTCTGATCATTCGTCCGTAAGGGGTCAGGGTTCGAATCCCGGTGAGGCATGGATGTTGTGTTTGTCTTACGGCACTGGCTCTCTCCCTTCCCTGGAACCAGTGACCCTAAATTAGGGGCGGGCGACTGCTTATAGCCCCTTGAGTTGCTCACGGTGGTCGTTAAACCTCCAATCAAAAAAAGAAATTCTGGGCGTATGCCGGCTTATGTGCAGTGAAGATGCGCAGTCCCCGAATAGTACACATCGGGAACATCTGCAAATCCATTTAAAAAAGGGCAACCAAGATGTCAGACATTAGAGCATTCGATGTGATTCTGAGAAGGACAACGCAAATGTTATGCGCTCCATTTACTTCATCACAAACAAGACACATTTGTATAATGAAAGCACATTGTACGACTGAATCACATTAGTGTATTTTTGTATTTTTTATTTTATTGCTGGGAGTTGTGATTTGTTTGCTGCGTGTTTTGCATTTTTCACTTTACTGTACAACACAGTGCTCGAAATGAAAATTTTCAAGTGCTGGTAGCTCATATTTGGCAAAAAATTCTCCGGAAAAAAATACCTTTGCCTAAAAATCTCCAAAACTGAAAAAAAAAAAAAAAAAAAAAAAAAAAGGGGAAAATACCTCAAAGAGAAACTCCTCTTTGTTTGAAAATGTTACTGACAATTCCGTGGAATACTATTGCGCCAGACGATGGCGTTCGATTAGAGTTTGTTGGTTTGTGGATCCCAGCGGGCACTACTTATGCTACACCGAGAACTAGGGTTAAACTTGTTTAAGACGAGGAAGCTCTACCCCGGGACCAACGGATTAACGAGACTTCCGAACCTCGGCTAATCATTAGTGATCCAGCTGGACTTGAACCCAGAACGGTAAGATCCCGAGCCGAGAAGGCAGTCCTCTTGCAATAGGGACTTTCATGAAGTAGAAAGTCAGGCAAATAGAAACTTCGCAACCAGAATAAATATTCAGTCTTCAATTAATAGCAACCTCACCGCTCTCCAAATGCGTACATACTCCGCTACCCTTCAAAAACCCCACATAGCTATTTCTCAAGGTCACGAGGCACATAAGGTTCCTATGTTTAAGAATGCACGCTCGTAAGTCAGGGACAAAAAAGTAAAATAAAAAAAAAATATTTCTGCAACGTTATTTTTAACACATCACAATGTGAATACTCAAGAAACGCATATAGCGTTTTAAATACGTTTATTTTTATGGCGTAATAAGCACAAAGTTTCACCAAGCTTTCGCATTCCACTGGGAGGCTTTTTCAAGGCAATGGTAGACACCATTCATTTTTGCTTTTTCACGCAATAGTAGACACCATTGCCTTGAAAAAGTCTCCCAGTGCAGTGCGAAAGCTTGGCAAATCTTAGTGCTTTTTTACGCCATAAAAATAAACGGATTTAATATGCTATAGATTCGGCTGTTTGAAAATACAACACACATAAGAATTGGAAAGGGAGTGAGACAAGGTGACACCCTATCTCCGAAGCTCTTTAATGCCGCATTGGAAAATGTCTTTCAATCACTGAACTGGGAAAACAAAGGGATAAAGATTAATGGAGATTATCTAACCCACCTTCGTTTTGCTGATGACATAGTCATTTTTGCAACTACCCCATCAGAGCTGCAGAGTATGATCCAGGAACTTGTTGACAAGAGTAAAGAAGTAGGATTATAAATGAACTTTCAGAAGACGAAAGTGATGTCCAATGTTTTTACAAGAAATGAAGTTTTATCGATTGATGGAGAAAAGCTGGAGATAACAGACACGTACGTTTATCTTGGACAGCAGATATCAAGTGAGGGTCACATTGATGAAGAAATTAATCGGTGTACAAAACTTGCCTGGAGAGCTTTTGGAAGAAACAGCATAATTTTCAAGAGCAATATGCCATTATGTCTTAAAGAAAAGTGTTTGATCAATGCATCCTTCCAGTGCTTACGTATGGTGCAGAGACGTGGACTTTAACTAAAAGAGACATACAAAGGCTGAAGACAACTCAAAGAAGCCTGGAGAGGTGCATGCTTGATGTAACCAGAAGAGATAAGAAAAGGAACTCGTGGATCCGAAAAATGACAAGAGTGGAAGACATCATGATCAGAGTTAAATCCCTGAAATGGCAATGGGCTGGACATACTGCCAGAAGGACAGACCACCGATGGACAGCCGAAATTTTAGATTGAATTCCAAGGGACAGGAAAAGACCCAGAAGAAGACCACATGGGAGATGGGTGGATGATGTTCGAAAGTATGCGGGAGTGACATGGAGGAGACTGGCACAAGACAGACCGTTGTGGAGGAAACTTGGGGAGACCTTCGTCCAGCAGTGGATTGATAATGGTTGACAATGATGATGCGTTTCTTGATCATTTCTGCAGTTCCCACAACTAAAAGTAGTGCCGGTAGGTAAATTTCGGGTAAAAAAAGTGCCGGGATACCATACCAGCGTATACCAGCCCATTTCCAGTACTGCTGTACAATCGAATCACATTAACGTGTATATGTCAACGAAATATTCCTCTAAAGCATCCGGGTGAATTTCTTTCCCTTAATTCGGAGCAGTGTGTTTTGTACTAATTGACTTTGGCTTTCTTGGGGAAACGTATTAATATTTAATTTTCGTAGTTTTCAGAATTTATCCATTCTTGGGGGAACGTATTAATATTTAATTTTTGTAGTTTTCAGAATTTATCCATTCTTGGGGGTGCAAACTATCATAGCTGAATTGTCCTCTGTTTGCTGCGCATTTTGCATTTTTCACTTTACTGCTACGATCAACAGTTACTTTCCTATTCCTGTCGGACACTCTTCGTGAAACACCTTGTATATGCGTATGTTAGTTGCTATGATCTCATATATTCGTAGGCCTCTAATTAAGGGAAGTGGATGACGAAATGCAGAGGGTGCAATGCAGCGGGACCTTGCTGCTAAGGGGACCTCAAAATTCCTCTAATGTGTTATCTGAACTATCTATGGAAGCATTTTTTATATAGAAAGGAAGGAGAAAAACAGCTGGATTGACGAAAACTGTAAAAATCCAGTTAATACGAGTTAGTACCTAAACAAAAGGTAAATTTAACACGGACTTTTTTACGCTTTCCAATCCTAGGTCGAAGAAGCGTATATGCTCCCAGCTTTGTCCGTCTGTCCGTCTGTTCATCTGTCCGTCCGCACGATAACTCGCGTAAAAATGGTTCGATTTCAATGAAATTTTAGTATGTGGTAGGGGATCACCTGGGGACGAACCCTATTGAAAATGGGCAAAATGGGGTCAAAGGTCAGTACATAGGAGAGAGATCCATTCCATTGCCCTTATGTGTCATAACTTGCGTAAAAATGGTTCGATTTCGATGACATTTTAATATGTGGTAGAGGAACACCTAGAGACGAAAGCCCAGTGTGCCTTCAGAGATGGACACGGGTCAGCAGGTCAACGGGTCGACAATTCCTAGCTGGTCAAACGGGTCGGGTGCAGCAGGTGCTCCTTACCCGATTTGGACCCGTTTTTTTTTTCTGTTTTATTTTTGAAAAGTTAAAAAAAAAAAAAAAAATCAAATGGAAATGCACACTCGAATTTTGTGCTAAATACTGTTGCCCGCGGACTGAAAAATGATCTGCCATGCAATATGAAGGAAGAGTGTCACTTCCTTCGAGCAGTAATGATGAAAACAACATCCGCATATTGGAAACTTTCAGCTCATCATAAACTCGTGAAAATTGGTGTTGCTGTAAAACATATTCCAGGGCCAAATTTCGTCTAAATCCGGCCCTGATTACTTCAAAAGTGACGAAGAATTTGCTTCCTATCATTCAACCATAATTTCTCCTTTCTTTTTGTATCCTCATTTTTCATCAGCTTGACTAAATAAAGCAAATGATAAAGACGAACTCAACCTTTTTTGCGAATACCTCAGCAATAAAGCTTATGCTGATACAAGTTAGCATAACTGATACTTGTTTCCATTTATTTCCAATTCATCATCCCAAAAGGAAATAACTGACCTTACATTGAACAACTTATCTATAAAAGATATAATCTCTAATATTTCAACATACTCTTTCCTCTAAAAAAAATATATTGCGTCAAATTCAGGTGCTTCTTGTGGATTTCGATGAATCTCACAACTTTCTCTAATAGTCTTTTCTTTTAGCTTTTTCTTTTATGCAAAACTTATTTTACGAATCATTGTTCTTCAATGGTATCTACTCGCAGTTGAGATGCGGATTATTTCAAAAGCGTTGCCCTCCAATTTAGCTAATTATAGGAAGTTTAAATTCTTGTAAAAATAGTGTTCCAGGACGCGAATCCTGCTCAATAGTCATTGCCCGTTTCTAATTGATTACGGCCATGTGTGCTACTTCATTTTATTTTACTGCGATGGAGCTGTTTTTGTTAGAGGATTCCGCATTATGCGATTTTAAAGAAAATTTGTTTGGGAAATTTTATTCACTTCATTGTTATACAATCTTTTGGCATTCCTAAAATGAATCATTTTATGAACCTAATGACCTAATGAATCATTACCTTCACTTTTCGTTCTATCATCATCAAGAATATATAGGAGAAATTTTCACAATAATTTTCAGAAAAATAATTTTTAAATTAAATTTGTCTGCAATGTCCATTCTCCACAACGCCGTTTAAATCCGGGGAACTTGGGGGACCCTGAATGGTCTTCCTCGACCCATGCCCGGGTGGTTGCCGTCCAGTGAGATCACGCATTGTCTTTCTGAAACAGGTCATACGCCGCAGGAAACACGAATGGACCATAGGCCGCAGGATGCCCGAAGGCCATGAAAGCGTGTAGGTGATCAGCCAGCACATGCCGGTAGCACGCAGCAGTTAAGAACCTCTCCAGACACACCAAGCGACCATAGGCCGCAGGATGCCCGAAGGCCATGAAAACGTGTAGGTGATCAGCCAGCACATGCTGGTAGCACGCAGCAGTTAGGAACCACTCCAGACACACCAAGGGACCATAGGCCGCAGGATGCCAAAAGGCCATGAAAGCGTGTAGGTGATCAGCCAGAACATGCTGGTAGCACGCAGCAGTTAAGAACCTCTCCAGACGCACCAAGGGACCATAGGCCGCAGGATGCCCGAAGGCCATGAAAGCGTGTAGGTGATCAGCCAGTACATGCTGGTAGCACGCAGCAGTTAAGAACCTCTCCAGACGCACCAAAGGACCATTGGCCGCAGGATGCCCGAAGGCCATGAAAGCGTGTAGGTTATCAGCCAGCACATGCTGGTAGCACGCAGCAGTTAAGAACCTCTCCAGATCCACCAAGGGACCATAGGCCGCAGGATGCCCGAAGGCCATGAAAGCGTGTAGGTGATCAGCCAGAACATGCTGGTAGCACGCAGCAGTTAAGAACCTCTCCAGACGCACCAAATGACCATTGGCCGCAGGATGCCCGAAGGCCATGAAAGCGTGTAGGTGATCAGCCAGCACATGCTGGTAGCACGCAGCAGTTAAGAACCTCTAGAGACACACCAAGAGACCATAGGCCGCAGGATGCCCAAAGTCCACGAAAGCGTGTAGGTGATCAGCCAGAACATGCTGGTAGCACGCAGCAGTTAAGACCTCTCCAGACGCACAAAGGGACCATAGGCCGCAGGATGCCCGAAGGCCATGAAAGCGTGTAGGTGATCAGCCAGCACATGCTGGTAGCACGCAGCAGTTAAGAACCTCTAGAGACACACCAAGGGACCATAGGGCGCAGGATTCCCCAAGGCCATTAGAGCGTGTAGGTGATCAGCCAGCACGTGCTGGTAGCACACAGCAGTTAAGAACCTCTCCAGACACACCAAGGGACCATAGGCCGCAGGATGCCCGAAGGCCATGAAAGCGTGTAGGTGATCAGCCAGCACATGCTGGTAGCACACAGCAATTAAGAACCTCTCCAGTCACACTAAGGGACCACAGGCCGCAGGATGCTTGAAGGCCATGAAAGCGTGTAGGTGATCAGCCAGCACATGCTGGTAGCACGCAGCAGTTAAGAACCTCTCCAGACACACCAAGGGACCATAGGCCGCAGGATGCTTGAAGGCCATGAAAGCGTGTAGGTGATCAGCCAGCACATGCTGGTAGCACGCAGCAGTTAAGAACCTCTCAGGACACACCAAGGGACCATAGGCCGCAGGATGCCCAAAGGCCATGAAAGCCTGTATTTGATCAGCCAGAACATGCCGGTAGCACGCAGCAGTTAAGAACCTCTCCAGACACACCAAGGGACTATAGGCCGCAGGATGCCCAAAGGCCATGAAAGCGTGTAGGTGATCATCCAGCACATGCTGGTAGCACGCAGCAGTTAAGAACCTCTCCAGACACACCAAAGGACTATAGGCCGCAGGATGCCCAAAGGCCATGAAAGCGTGTAGGTGATCATCCAGCACATGCTGGTAGCACGCAGCAGTTAAGAACCTCTCCAGACACACCAAGGGACTATAGGCCGCAGGATGCCCAAAGGCCATGAAGGCGTGTAAGTGATCAGCCAGCACATGCTGGTAGCACGCAGCAGTTAAGAACCTCTCCAGACACACCAAGGGACTATAGGCCTCAGGATGCCCAAAGGCCATGAAAGCGTGTAGGTGATCATCCAGCACATGCTGGTAGCACGCAGCAGTTAAGAACCTCTCCAGACACACCAAGGGACTATAGGCCGCAGATGCCCAAAGGCCATGAAGGCGTGTAAGTGATCAGCCAGCACATGCTGGTAGCACGCAGCAGTTAAGAACCTCTCCAGACACACCAAGGGACTATAGGCCTCAGGATGCCCAAAGGCCATGAAAGCGTGTAGGTGATCATCCAGCACATGCTGGTAGCACGCAGCAGTTAAGAACCTCTCCAGACACACCAAGGGACTATAGGCCGCAGGATGCCCAAAGGCCATGAAGGCGTGTAAATGATCAGCCAGCACATGCTGGTAGCACGCAGCAGTTAAGAACCTCTCCAGACACACCAAGGGACTATAGGCCTCAGGATGCCCAAAGGCCATGAAAGCGTGTAGGTGATCATCCAGCACATGCTGGTAGCACGCAGCAGTTAAGAACCTCTAGAGACACACCAAGGGACCATAGGGCGCAGGATGCCCCAAGGCCATTAGAGCGTGTAGGTGATCAGCCAGCACGTGCTGGTAGCACACAGCAGTTAAGAACCTCTCCAGACACACCAAGGGACCATAGGCCGCAGGATGCCCGAAGGCCATGAAAGCGTGTAGGTGATCAGCCAGCACATGCTGGTAGCACGCAGCAGTTAAGAACCTCTCCAGACACACCAAGGGACCATAGGCCGCAGGATGCTTGAAGGCCATGAAAGCGTGTAGGTGATCAGCCAGCACATGCTGGTAGCACGCAGCAGTTAAGAACCTCTCAGGACACACCAAGGGACCATAGGCCGCAGGATGCCCAAAGGCCATGAAAGCCTGTATTTGATCAGCCAGAACATGCCGGTAGCACGCAGCAGTTAAGAACCTCTCCAGACACACCAAGGGACTATAGGCCTCAGGATGCCCAAAGGCCATGAAAGCGTGTAGGTGATCATCCAGCACATGCTGGTAGCACGGAGCAGTTAAGAACCTCTCCAGACACATCAAGGGACTATAGGCCGCAGGATGCCCAAAGGCCATGAAAGCGTGTAGGTGATCATCCAGCACATGCTGGTAGCACGCAGCAGTTAAGAACCTCTCCAGACACACCAAGGGACTATAGGCCGCAGGATGCCCAAAGGCCATGAAAGCGTGTAGGTGATCATCCAGCACATGCTGGTAGCACGCAGCAGTTAAGAACCTCTCCAGACACACCAAGGGACTATAGGCCGCAGGATGCCCAAAGGCCATGAAGGCGTGTAAGTGATCAGCCAGCACATGCTGGTAGCACGCAGCAGTTAAGAACCTCTCCAGACACACCAAGGGACTATAGGCCTCAGGATGCCCAAAGGCCATGAAAGCGTGTAGGTGATCATCCAGCACATGCTGGTAGCACGCAGCAGTTAAGAACCTCTCCAGACACACCAAGGGACTATAGGCCGCAGATGCCCAAAGGCCATGAAGGCGTGTAAGTGATCAGCCAGCACATGCTGGTAGCACGCAGCAGTTAAGAACCTCTCCAGACACACCAAGGGACTATAGGCCTCAGGATGCCCAAAGGCCATGAAAGCGTGTAGGTGATCATCCAGCACATGCTGGTAGCACGCAGCAGTTAAGGACCTCTCCAGACACACCAAGGGACCACTGGCCGCAGGATGCCCGAAGGCCACGAAAGCGTTTAGGAGATCAACCAGCGCATGCTGGTAGCACGCAGTGGCTAAAGACCTCCCCAGATACACTAAGGGACCATAGGCCGCAGGATGCTTGAAGGCCATGAAAGCGTGTAGGTGATCAGCCAGTACATGCTGGTAGCACGCAGCAGTTAAGAACCTCTCCAGACACACCAAGGGACCATAGGCCGCAGGATGGCCGAAGGCCATGAAAGCGTGTAAGTGATCAGCTAGCAGATGTTGGTAGCGCGCAGAGGTTAAGCACCTCTCCAGACATACCAAAGAGCCTCATGTGTCCTATGAGAAGGCCCCCAAACCACCACAGAGCCACTATTGACTTGAACTGAGCGGACCTGGCACGACGGGGCCATGGCTTCATGCTGTCGACGCCACACCCCGCACCCTCTCGTCAGCTAAGTACAGCTGGAAACGGGACTCATCTGACCACACGACGCAGCGTCACTCTGCAGAGGTCCAGTTTTGATGTTCCTGGCACCAGGCGAGGCGTAATTTAAGATGACGAGCAGTGTCACGTGAATAGGGCGTCGGCTCCCGTGGATCAGGGTACGCAGCGTACGCCATGCTGTTCACTCGCTGATGCATCTTGGCCCTCCGACGTTTAATGTGGATGTGATTTTCTCCGCCTTTGCCGATTGGCCAGTCTGTATGATACTAGATAGTCTACGTCCAGCCTGGTCATCAATGGCATGTGTTCGGCCACCCCTTGCTCCCTGGGAGCTGGTACGTCCGTCGATGGAATACTCGTGGTACACCCATATATACGGTTAACCTCTGTACCCTTGCAGTTCTTACTACACGGGCGATAGAATGACTCATCTATCTTCCGCCGACAATGCTCCACGATCAAAGTCCCTCAGATCACCACGCTTACCCATATTCGTCGATTACGGTACACTGTTGGGAAGCCATGCTGTCCGCCTATTTATGGCTTGCGTTCGGTTTGGGTCTGTTCCACTATGCGCGGAGAATGCCTACGACAACTGCCCACCAACACTGTTTCTAACGTTTTGCCTATTGAGGGTATATTCAGATGAAGATTGTTTTAACAAGTTAGTAAAATCATGCAATGTATTGATTATGATACGCTTTTCAACATACCAGAAATCATTACTCAAGTTATTACTCAGGTTATGAGGATAATGGCTGTGGAATAAATCTTGCTCCTGTGCCCTGACCTTTGATCCCATTACGATGATATTCAACAGAACCGGTTAAGTATATTTCCGAAATAACATGATAAAGTTTTGTCGCAATCGAAGCATTTTTTACATAAGTAATGACGCAAAAGGGCGATGGAATGGATCCCTCTCCTATGTCCTGACCTTTGACTCCATTTCGCCCATTTTCAATAGGGCGCTTCCTAGGTGGTCCTCTATCACGTACTAAAATTTCATGGAAATTTAACCACTTTTACGCGAGTTATCGTGCGGACGGGCGGACGGACAAAGCTGGAGCATATATACGCTTCTTCAACCTACGGTTGAAAAGCGTAGAAAAACTGAGAGTAATTATCTTTTGAGTTGGCAACAGTGCGAAGGGGGTAAATAACCACGCAGGCCACTAATTGAATTAAGGAAGTATCTATGGCAACAGTTATTAGCCGTGGCAGACGATCTGGTTTTATTTCGCAGTTGTTTAAGGTACATCTGCATTTCGTCATACAGCGATGTAGGTGAGTGATTCAGAGTTCAGGAGTGAAATGCGTTGTGGGGAAAAAAATTTGCTATCGCTTGGGTAAAACGGTTCCAGAAACAGTTGATTTAATGAAAAAAAACTCCCAAAGATTAGTTGAGTCAACGATTTTTAAATGGCACCATGATTTCAAAAAAGTGTGTTTGTCAGCAGAGCTCGGCTCCTATGTCTGGTCGACCTGAAAGTGTTGTTACGGAGCGTATTGTTAACACTGTTTGGGAAATCCTGCAATAAGATCGACGAATGACGTGTGAAGACATAGCGGCGTTACGTCGGCATTCCGTATTCTACGCGACAAACTACTGCTGCGTCATGTGTGTTCCAGATGGGTACCTCATCACCGGACTAGAGAACAATTGCTAGCCAGAGTTCAGGTGAGTCACGAGTGGAAAAAAATTATTGCAAAGTATTCAAACTTTCTAAATATAGTAATAACTACCGATGAAACATTTGTTCACTATTTCGACCCCCTCACGAAGCACGCACCGAGTGTCTCTAAACACAGAGGCTCGCCACCTCCGAAAAAAGTCCGCCAAACCAAATCAGCTGGGAATGTGATGATGGTAATTTTCTTTGATAGTAAAGGTGTAGTCTACCGGCATGCCGTTCCTCCGCAAATTGCTGTCGATGTTGAGTATTACATTTCAGTCTTGAAGCGTCTGCGACGACACATGTCGATTAAGCGACCGGAACTGGTTGACAAGTGGACCCTATACTATGATAACGTCCGGCCACACGAGGCTGGTTGTGTTCAACAGTTCCTTACGAAATGCAATATTGAAATCATGCCGCAGCCTTCGTGCAGTCCTGATCTCAGTCCATGCGATTTCCGGTTGTTTCCAACAATGAAAGAGAAGTTCCATGGTGCAACATTAAACACAGATACTGACGTTATTCAAGCTGTACAGGGGTCGCTAAAACAGCTTCCACAAAGTGTCTTCGCCACATGCTTTGAAAAGTGGACTGAACGATGAAATCATTGCATATCACCCGAGGTAAGATACTTTGAGAAAGAACAACATATATTTTGCGGTACCTATATTTCTTCATTTTGGGTGATTTCGCTCTCAGTTTTTATGGGACGGCAGTTCTAATTCCTCCTCCTCACGCTTTCATCTCAGCAGTACCGAATATAAATCTGTCTTAGGGGAGAAGCACCGCCCTAGACCTAAAGCATGATGGAGAAGTGTTAGACCTTCTGACACGGACATCATGCCACTGGATATAAGTTACTCAAACATTTTCTCCCTCTGCTTTCTAAGGTTTTCCCTAACTGTTCACGGAATTGGTTAATCTTAGAAGGTAATCAATCAGAAAGAATCAGTCTCAATCATCCCCCGCAATGACCACTTTAAACACAAAAGCTAAGAGAAAAGCAATGCTTTCTGATGAGCAAGTCCACTCGTTCCAGCCGCGTTCAGCTCACTTGTTTGACAGCAAATATTCTCGTTTGAGCCGGTTTCAACCAATTTTGTTTACCCCAAGTTGATTCGTTCCAGTTGGTTAAGGATCAATGTTAGTAGATGATAAGGGTATGCTCATTCTGTACTTCTGTGATTGCTTCGTGACGTGACTGTCCAAATCGCCACGTTCATTTGTATCCGCATCATAACAGCATATCGTAATTTTTTTCGTAAAGCAGCTAGAACAATTTTCATAAATTCTACCAGATTTTTTAATGCATAATGTTTTCAATTTTTAATTTAAAAAAAAATAGTAAATGCTGCCGAGATGCTTTCCTTATTCCTCATAAAGAAATTCCTTATTATATGACAATAATACGCCCTGTTGTGCATTTTCCCTTCTAAACTTTTACACTGGTGTGCAAAAATTAAGGATGAAAAGGAGAAATTAGCATAACAGCGGAATGAGCAGGCAGAATGGACCGAAAGACCACTCAAGAGATAGACTAGGGTACGGTACGGTAGAGCATGCGCATATATGCAGCATGACATAGGGGCGGGGAGTGTCGGAAGGGTATAAAGCACACGGGCGGTGTACACTCAGCAATTCGGTGAAAGCTATTGCACGGTGTACATCGGTTTGAACGACGTCGAGTTGCTGCCACCGTGTGATATGGCCAACAGGCAATCAGTAGACGACATCTGAATGTTTGTACCCTAGGTCACGTCATTGGGAAGTTGGAAGAAGGTCGAAGTGTGACTAGTGTGGTCGAAGAGTTCAGGATCGCTCACAGCAACGTTTTACGAGCTCAGAGAGCATTTCAAACGACAGGAACAGCTGTCCGAGAGTTTAGCAGTTTGTATTCCACGAGCAACCACGGCGGCGGACGACCGGTATATTTTCCTACAGGCGAGAAGAGACAGGCCGCAGACAGCGGGAGAAATCGCAAGGCACATGCAACAGACAACTGGACGTCCGTTACCGCGCTTTACCGTGGCCAGGAGGCTGCACAAAGGTGGTCTATCTGCACGACGACTAGTACGGTGTGTTCCATTAACGCCTGCTCATCAGAGACGGCGGTTTCTGTGGTTCCAGGAACACAAGAACTGGACACATCAGCAACGGGGTCGAGTTCTCTTTACGGATGAGAGTCGATTTAGTCTGACGAGTGATTCTGGACGTATACACATCTGGAGAGAGCAGGGAACACGCTATCACACCTCCAACATCATCGAAAGGGACCGGTTTGGAGTTGGCGGAGTTCTCGTTTGGGGCGGTATCATGCTTGGTAGCCGTACTGACCTCCACATCTTCCAAGGAGGTTCAGTCACTGGTGTCCGCTATTGTACCGAGGTTCCCCTGCCTTACGTGTGTCTGTTTAGAGGTGCTGTGAGTCCTGAGTTATTCTTCATAGACGACAACGCTACACCTCATCGTACAGTGGCTGCCGCAGAGCTGTTGGAGAGTGAAGATATTCAACGCATGGATTGGCCCGCAAGGTCCCGGGACCTAAATCCAATCGAACACGTGTGGAACCTTCTCGGGAGACGCTTGGCAGCCCGTCACCAGCCGCCAGCAACGATTCCGCAGCTACAATTGGTGCTACAAGAGGCATGAGCCGCGATGCCTCAACAGCTCCTTGACAACCTCGTCCTCAGCATGGACAGACGTTGTAAATCCTGCAGCGCAGGGTTGATCATATCCCCTACTAAAGACTGGATTCTTCTTGGCAGCCGCCTGTCACATGGACGTTTCTGTCTACTGTCCAGTTGTGCTCGAAGCTACCTTTTCAATAAAGTGCCTTTGTATCCTTTGGATTCCTTGTTTGGACGGTTTTGCTCACTTGTCCCATATTCTTACATCTTAGGGATCTTATGGCATGATTTGAGTCGATGTGGAGCAGTTCTGCACGACGTTACATTCGAAAAACCGTCTCGTCCTTAATTTATGCACGCCAAAACAGGAAAAATTCCTCTTGTAATTAAAGTAACATTTAAAAGTATAACCGTTTTCCTGCCTTTTACGTAACAAAAATGTGCGGGAGGTAGTTTTTGTAACCTCCGTTACTAAAATATTCACATGACTGAATTTCTTAAGTTCTTAATGTAAATGTGCTTTTGCATAAGCTTTTGTTCTTTGTTTGAGTTATAAAAGTTGTTGACAAAACATCTTCCTCCATAGTTATAATTCGGATTTACGATTCACATGTTAGGACGGTGATGTTACTCAGTGACGTCATGATTCTTCGTCTGCGAAGAAGGCCGCATGAGCAAACTTTACTGTCTATTAACCTTGGATTAACCTGGTGTTGTGCTCCGCTTATACCCAAGAATGTCTACGAAAGGAATACTTTCACTAACACATGATCGTGTGGGACGCACAGCGATGTCTTGCGGAATTTAGAATTGTCGAATTTGTGCTACAATGTGGGAAACGTTTTACAAAATAATCAAAGTATCGTGGGAAGGTAAAATCTTACATGCCTGGAATTTAAAGTTAAAGGAATAGGTGTACTGCTTTCGGGCATAGTAATGTCATTGGGAAAGTGCCAAATGAAGAAGAAAGAGAGTAGACACGTGTGTTCATCCTCTGTTGTGCTAAGATGAAACAAGTCTGAATTGCGACAAAAGAGATGCAGATACTGTTACTTGTTGTTCAAGGTTTACGTCTCTTTGTTCAAGCATGACCTAGAATGATTTAATGAAAACTGAGGAACGAGCTTAAGAACTTACCAGACTTTATTTCACATCCTACGTCTGGGATGTCTTGTGGAGAAGAATTGCCTTGACTGAATTATAAATTGCAAGTAAAAATGAATGTTCTTCCTTGAGCGTTCGTGTCGAGCTAAGGTCTGTGTGATTAATTACAAGAAGTAAATAGGAGTTAAATCATGAGCCCAACCTGTGACATCAAGTGTTAAGTGGTTTCTCCCAGACACAGCGCGCGACCCTCACTTGACACGCATCAATATGCTAATGGGGAAGTCAAGGGTTATTCGACATTAAATTTAATTTATGACTTTCTGGGATGTTTTCCTCCCAGCACCAAAATTATTAGTCTTTGTAGGGTGCGACTAACTTGATCGCTGCAGGCCTTTTTGTCCCTGCTGTGGAGTGTAAAGCCGAAGTTTCCCTTCGGAAGATTTTCTCGAGATAAAAGAATATATTTTTGCTTATTTGATTTTTTGTTGAAGAAAGAACTTTAACAAAGTAAGGGCAGTTTTTTTCTCTCGCCTTAGAGAGTGGAGGTCATAACCTTAAAATCACGAAGTTTCGAAAGACCGGGCTATAATTTAAAATCACTTCCGTGGAGCAAAAATTGGTCAGGAGTCCTCGTAATTAGAAAGATTTAGGTTTGGCCCTGTGAAACGATTAACCTCTTCCGTGTTTTCACAATAAGAGAGGGAGAAAAGGGTAAGTCACAATAGTGAAGTCACTCCCATTGATCAAAGTTTCTGGTGAACTTTCCGTTGAAGACGGCTTATCGTGAACTTTTCCACCATCTCGTATTTGCCTCAAGTCTATTTATCCCTTGTGACTATCAATGATTGATCTCATGCTTCTTTCTTGTCAAAGTTTTAGAATTAACCAATTAGAGAATGCACAACGTGTTCTGCGTTCGTTAGTTTACTTCATTACGTTTTCAATTTACAGACATAATCATGGGCTCCCATATGGGGTGAGGTGGGTGCAACAGTGGCCACTTGCGCTCCCACGGAATCTTACTTTCTATTCTTGGAAGCTACTACAAAGATTTTAGCAATAACACTGATTTTTATTCCCAACTTCTGGTTTGTGCGTATGCCGTAAAAACAGAAAAAGTGTTGGGAATTAACATTAAATACACGGTTGAGTCACATTAATTGTGACCACCAGCTGATATCCAAAGTAACCGCCATCGTGCAACGCGAACAGCAGCTAGAAGGGCTGAGAGTGACTCAGTAAGGTGCTGGAAGGTGCTCACAGGTATTGTAACGTATACTCTATATTCACTTTCCTTTTGATTTTACTATCTCTGGTTATTTTATTTTACTATGTAAATTATCTTCTTACTGAACGAAATATTATTTCACCCGATGAATGAGATCTGGCAATGAGTGTAAGTCATGACGTGGTGGTAGCCAGTATATATAGGCGCGTTCATCGATAGCAAAAGAGAGCGTTTGGTGTTGTACGGAGAGATTTTGTTGTTATAAGGAGATCGTTTGTTGTTATACTAGAGGAGAGAGTTTCGTTCTATGCCATTAGTTGGATTCTTCATTATTGTGAAACAAGTTGTGTGTGTGTGCTTTGGACGACCAAGAGTCGCATAATAAAAAAAGATTTGAGTAAGTACGTCTTTCTCAATTAATAGTTTTTGTCAGACCTCTGTCTGGCTGTTAGGTTTATATCGTTAGTTTATTACCATTAACAACCAGCGTTAAGACTTTATACATTCTAATTACTACACTACTAGCAGGAGACTTTATTCATGTTCTTAATTAACTAGTAACAACAACCATTTGAATTCACTATTTGAAGCTCAGTAGGAAAGCTTCATTATTATCATTAGCTAGCTGGTAGAAAGAGCTTATTCATTATAATTAGCTTAGCGGAAAGCAAAATAAAGCTAATTCATTATAGTATATGGAGCCCAAGGTTAGTAGACTCCAAGGTTATGCTTATCCGACACTTTCGCTGAGCACTGTCCCAGGGTCGCCTTCGTGACGTCACTGTCCCGGAGATCTCAACACCCCAACCGCCTAAAGCTGCTTGCTCCCGTTTTTCTGGTTCAGGGTCTGAAAGCTACATTGTCTCATTTGAAGCTATGTATTTGTAGCAAACAAATTTTCTTTTCCTTGGTTATACGTTAAACACTGAACATGCCTGCTTCGTGCGCAATATCAACGTGTCCAAATTATTATTCGAAAACCAGAAGGAATGGCATTCATTACCATAGGTTTCCGAAAAATGAAGTTTTGCATAAAACATGGAAATTGAGATGCAAACTAGCTGACAGTTTCAACGAAATGAATCCAGCTATTTGTTCGGAACATTTTCCTGAGGAAGACTACGAACGCGATTTAAGGAATGAACTTCTAGGTTTGCCTATCCGCAAAATGCTAAAGGACACAGCTGTACCAAGTTTAAACCTCCCGGGAAACTTTAATGTAAATTCTAATTCAGAGAGAAAGAACAGACAGGAGAAAAGGAAACGAACTGATCTTGTTGGCGATTTGATAAACTCTGTTAATGCAGAGGAAATTTTGGAAGACATGTGGAGTGCCAATGATGAAAATACTGAAATTGAATGTATGAAAGATCTGAAAACCGAAAATGAAATTCTTTTGAAGGAAAATTATATTTTGATGAAGGAAAATGAAAAGCTGAAAAAACAAATATTATATTTGAGCTCTTCAAACCATAGTCTAACTTTACGTGTAAAAGTCCTCAAAGTAAAACAGAATCAAATGCAGAAAGAATTATTAGAATTGCGAAGGTTACGGGAAGATGAGAAAAAAGACAGAGAAACGTGCATAAAAAATTTGCTTTCTACAGTGTTTACTCCAGGACAGATAAGGGTTTTGTTAGGCCAAAAACGGATTGTTTGGAATTCTACTGATATTGCAGCTGCAATAACATTAAGAACTGTTTCCAGGAGAGTATATCACTACTTGAGAAATAAAGTTAATATTCCGCTTCCTGCTTTGTCAACGTTGCGCCGATGGGTAGCTACAATTAAATGTTCACCTGGAATTCAAGCCACAACTTTAAAACTGATGCAGAGCCAAGGAATGCAAATGACTGAAGCCGAAAGAACACGTGTAATTTCTATAGATGAAATGAAAGTTTCCAGCAAAATGTGCTATAATATTGAAACAGGTGAAGTTATAGGACCGTCATTCATGGCAAGAGGACTTGTTAATCCCTGGAAACAACCAGTATTTTACGATTTTGACGTTAGTGGTTCCAGTCTCAGAGAAATATTAATGAAAGTAATTTGTGCCGTAGAAAATATCGTGTTTCCTGTATTTGCTCTTACTTCAGATCTGGGAGCTTTAAACCAGAAATTATGGAAAGAATTGGCTATATCGCCTGAGAGTCAGTTCTTTGAAAATCCTTTCGACAAAAACAGACATATAAATGTATTTGCTGACATTCCGCATATGGTGAAGTTATTGCGAAACCATATTTTGAACAGTGGCATAAAAATAAGAAATATAGTGATAAATTGCTCCCTATTTGAAAAGCTATTAGAGAAGGACAGTAAGGAATTAAAAATAGCGTATAATATGAGTGAAACACACATACGTGTTAAAGGAGCAAATAGGCAGATTGTACGTTATGCTGTACAGTTGCTTTCGGAGCGTGTAGGAAATGCCATCAAATATTTATTTCCCGAAGATGATGAAGCAGCAAATTTTATTCTTCTTGTTGACAGATTTTCTGATACAATGAATTCGAGGCAACCATTCTCAGACAAACCATTCCGATGTGCTTTAGGTAACAATCAACAGCAATTTCAACTTCTGAATGAGGCTTACAACACTTTTTCGCAGATGCGCGTTGTTGGAAGAAAAAACGCCCTACCATTTCAGCAAGGTCTTCTGGTCAGTATTACATCCGTTATGGCTGTCCACAAGATTCTAAGCGAAAAATATGAGCTAAAATATTTTTTAACTCACAGAGTTAATCAAGATGTCCTAGAATTTTTTTCTCACAGATACGTGCAGCAGGGAATACCTATGATCATCACCCTTCACCACTGGAATTTCAAAATCGTCTCAGACTGCTGGTACTTGGAAAAGTAGTCTGGAACTGTCAGAAATCTAACGTTTTGTCTGAATCAGAACAACATTATTTAACTGTCTCCATGCTCTCGTCTGCCTGTGTCTTACACAATAATGCATCCTGCAATGATGAAACAGCCCACACAAGTGAAAATGAAATTACGGCTGCACTTCGCGAAGAACCCACAACTGCAATTACGTCTTCTAGTGGCAGCATATCGTACCAAGCTTTACGATACCTTGCTGGATATGTTGCATTTAAATGCCAAACAACGTGTCCTGGGCTGGGGGACAAAAATGCACCTCTGGACCTAGTGCAAGAAAAAGGAATTCTTTGCGACTGGATTAGCGTCATAAGCAGAGGCTGCTTGCAACATCCAACAAATGAGTGGATGAGCATGGTTATCCAACTAGAAGAATTTTTTTTAAAACTACATGGGAAAAATAATTTAAGGAAAGTTAAAAGAATTGTTCACACCGCAGTGGAAGCTTCTGCCCATCAGTTCCCTCCAAATGTGCACCCTGCCATCAAATTATTCATGAAAACCTGAATTATGATCCGTATGCGCCATATTAACGCTCAGCAAAAAATATATTGCCTACCCAAGAAGAGAAAACTGGTTAAAACAGTTACATAAGGAACATGACAAAGGTAAGTGAAGAAAGAATTTTTTTACGTTAAATAATATCCCGATTCTTAAAGTTCTCAAAATTTAGCGAATAAAATATGACTAAAGAAACAAACAACAAAAATTGCAAAAATCCATGATTTTAACTTTTCTGTTCAGCGATTAGTTACAAATAATAACAGAGCATTTAGTGAAATTAATTTCCAACTTTTTAATTAAGCAAGTTAGTGGAATGCTACTCAAGTTTTTATTTGTTCCGCATAAAAGGATTTCTTCATGAGGTTCTGACAGCATAATCTTATACGTTTTTTTTCCTTCTTTTGAATTTATTTAAAGACAGTATTACAGTTGCATATAAATAAATTAGAAGGTATAATCACTGTCCCTGCACTTTTCCTTAGTGTCATGTCAATATCCTATTTAGATATTTAGATTAAACAGATTTGAAAAAAAAATGAAAGAAATGCATAATACGTTTCTTCACATTCTCGGTTTACTCTAAATAAAATATTCACATGGATGTCCGTTTTTTCTTATTAAATTACAGACGTGCTTTTGCATTACATATTGGTTGCAAGCTTTCAGATTCAGAGCGTATTTGAGTAAAAAGTTGTTGACATTTCTCCAGCAAGTGCTTCAATTGTATTAACAGTCTATCAGTCCTGCTGGCTGCGTCGTGTGGTACACTGACGTCACTATACGTAAGAGACCGGCACTTCCGCTGCGAGGGAGGCAGGATGAGCAAACCTTACAGTCTATTAACCTTGTATGGAGCCATGCTGACTGCAGTGCATCTGACAGCAGCTAGACGGGCTGGGAGTGACTCAGTAAGGTGCTGGAAGGTGCTCACAGGTATGTGGAGCCATGCTTACTGCAGTGCATCTGACAGCGATGGAGGGTGCGTGGTGGGGGATTCATAGAGCGAACAACACGATCGAGGTGGTCCCACAGATTCTCAATTGATTTTAAGTCTGGGGAATTAGGGGGCCAGGGAAGTACTTCGAATTCTTCATTGTGCTCTTCCAACCACTCTGGGACATTTTCAGCTGTGTGACGCGTCGTACTGTCGTGCTGCTGGAAGATCCCATCTTCCCCAGGAAAGACAATCAGCATGCATGGGTGCGTACGTGGACTGCAAGGATGGATTCATAATGAATTCGGTCCATAGTGCTTTCCACAGGTATGAGTGGACCAAGAGAATGCCACGAAAACATTCCCTCAGACCAAAACGATGCCCTCACCAGCTTGTGTTTTTCCAGCAATGGTTGAAGAGTGCTTGTTCTCCGATTTTTCTCGCCTTATACGCCAACGTCCATCCGTTCGATGAAGCTGAAAACGTGTCTCGTCGGAGAAGGCAATCCTTTGCCAATCAGCGGAGGTCCAATACTGCCGTGCAAATGTAAGCCTTTTCTGCCGATGGACCTTCGTTAGCATAGGTGCAGTGACCACCTGTCTGCATCGGAGCCCCATACGCAGCAGGGTTCGCTGAACTGTCGCTTTAGACACACTTCCGGTAGCTCCCTGGTTTATTCGGCCAGTGAACTGCTCCACTGTAGTGTGTCGATCGGCCCTCACGCATCTTCGAGGCCGACGTTTACCTCTCACGTGGTGCTCGGCAGTTTCAACGTCGCTTATTCGCAATGGTGCCGTTTCTCCAATCAGGATACACTTTAACCACAGCAGCACGCGAACAGTTCACAAACTGTATTCTATCAGAAATACGGCCACCCTTGGACTGAAAGTCGATAATTATTCCTTTTTGCAAATCTGATAAGCCAGCTCACGACACGTGCCTTCGTTCATTGGCTACGCGCTGTTGACGTCAAAAGTAGGAGGTGGTCACAATAATGTGATTCGACTGTGTAGAAAGAAAATGACATTAAATTTTTGGATTGAATGCTGGGGCACAGCTTATACATGTATACATACAGTACGGAAAAACACGAAAGGCGGAGGAATGAGAAACATATCATCCTTCACAGAAGACATTAACTGCTGGACGAAGATCTTCCGAAGTTTTTTTGGAGAACTTTGTCTTCAGGACATTTTCCCCCTCTTGATGATCAATTGAGTGATCGTTGAGGTTTCGTGGCTCATGGGACAGAAGCGGTCAAAAAGCGCAATGCTCAAAAGAACAACAAGATATTTTTTTACTGTCCCAACAATTTGTTTAATTTCATTTATCCATTTATTTTATGCAAGTTTGGGGTCTTCTGATTTTCAGTTAAATTATGTGTCGAGTGTGTGGAAAAAAACGGTTAGGTAACAAGGAGATTGTTTATGTAAGTTACAATTTCTGTTTACCCCTTCCTGAAAATTTAGCTATGGGTGCCCGCGGACATAATGACACCTGGAACACTGCTATTTTTTGCACATCTTTTCTTCATAGGATATATGAAGATGTTTGCGCTGTTAGTATCGACATAGGTGTCGGTCTCTGGGCAGGTTATGGTTGCACCTGTTAGTACGATTTCAAACACTATTTTTGCCACTTGGGTAGTTCAAACTATGAAAATTAATGGGTCCGAGTTCGAATACCGGCAAGGCATAGGTGTTGTTTTTGAACTACGGCACTGACTCTCTCCCTTCTCTGGAACTAGGGCCCCTAAATTAAGGACAGCTGACTGCTTAAAACCCATCCAGTTGTTCACGGTGGTCGTTAAACACACCAAAGAATCTGTAAAACTAATTATGCACATTTTTTTGGTCTCTTTCCAAAACGCAGCAGCACTGGTTATGAGAGTATGCCGATGATTATTTTCTTCGATATTTATTTTGATTCATATCACTTCTTTTGAAAAGATCAAAAGAAAAAAAGTCTTTTTTCAACGAAATTATGCGTATTTCGATCAACATTTTAAATTCTTGTTGGCCTTATTTATTTGTTTATTTAATTGAGGATTGTCCTAATTATAGCAGTAATTAACTCTTGTTAAATTCCCTAATTTAAACGTTTAGCGTTAGACACTCATATAAAGCCTATAGGACCTATTGATGCTTATTATACACAGAGAAAGAAGGAGAGAATAAATTTTAATACTCATTGGGGAGAGAAAGAACAGCATTTTATACTCATTAGAGTGAGAGAGAGAGTAGCGTTAGATGCTCATTAAAGAGAGAAAATAACATCAGATGATCGTTAAAGAGAGAGAGAAAGACAAAGGGAGATTACAGCTAGCATTAGATGCTCGCTAAAGAGAGAGAAAGAGACAGACAGAGAGACAGAGAGAGAGAGAGAGAGAGAGAGAGAGAGAGAGAGAGAGAGAGAGAGAGAGAGAGATAGACAGAGAGAGAGAGAGAGAGAGAGAGAGAGAGAGAGAGAGAGAGAGAGAGACAGAGAGAGAGAGAGAAAATAGCATTAGACGCTGATTAGAAAGATAAAGATAATAGCATTAGATGCTGATTAAAGAGAGAAAGAAAATAGCATTAGATGCTCATTAAAGAGACAGGGAGAGAAGAAGAGAAACGGAGAGAGAGAGAATAGCATTAGATGCTCGTCAAAGAGAGAGAGAGAGAGAGAAAGAGAGAGAGAATAGCAGCATTAGATGCTCGTTAGAGGGAGAGAGAGAGAGAGAGAGAGAGAGAGAGAGAGAGAGAGAGAGAGAGAGAGAGAGAGAGAAAGAGAGAGAGAGAATAGCATTAGATGCTGATTAACGAGAGAGAGAGAGAGAATAGCATTAGATGCTGATTAACGAGAGAAAGAAAATAGCATTAGGTGCTCATTAGAGAGAGAAAGATAATAGCATTAGATGCTCATTAGAGAGAGAAATAGAATAACATTAAATGCTGATTAAAGAGAGAAAGAAGATAGCATTAGATGCTCATTAAAGAGAGAAGGAGAGAAGAAGAGAAACGGAGATAGAGAATAGCATTAGATGCTCAGATGCTGATTAGAGAGAGAGAGAGAGAGAGAGAGAGAGAGAGAGAGAGAGAGAGAGAGAGAGAGCGAGCGAGCGAGAGAGAGAGAGAGAAAGAGAGAATAGCATTAGATGCGCATTTGCTCATTGAAGAAAGAGAGAAATACCATTATATGTTCATTAGAGAGAGAGAGAGAGAGAGAGAATAGTATTAAATTCCCATTTGCTCATTGAAGAAAGAAAGAAAGAAAATACCATTATATGCTCATTAAAGAGAGAGAAAGAGAATACCATTATATGCTCATTAAAGAGAGAGGGAGAGAGAAAAAGATGCTCATTAAAAAGATGAAGCCGAATTATTCTATAATCATTCCTTCTGAATATTAACAACATCTTTCTGTGCCTTTCCTTCTTTACTCTAATAATCTCAACCCTGTAACTCGTAACGCGTTTTCCCGACTTTCTAGTTTCTCTTTTACTGTTCCTACTTCACTCTGTTGTTTTCCTGCGACAGACACATCACTGTCATATTCACTCAAAAATTAGTGCACGTTTATACTCAGAATTACGATGCAGGTTGTTACATGAATTAATCGCATAACATTCCACGTAAACCATCACTTAAATTCAGCTCTCTTCGTGTTAAACTAAGCGTATGTTAAAGATATGGATGAAACCTTTCAAATATGCGTTCTGACTAAAAACAAAGCTTAAAAACTATGAATTGATATTCAAAAAGATCCGTTTTAAAGTCCACATTTTTTCAAATACAGTATTCTGTGTGTTTCGTGAGAACATATTATTTTTCTTGAGGAAGAATTCATATATTATGACGAGGTGGGCTTCCCACTGGGCCAACCTGGGTCATGGCACAGAACGTTGCATCGAAGGGCGCAAACATTTGGGGAATACATGTCACAAAAGCCGATGTACCTTATTACGGAAACGACGAAAAAAAAAATGGGCAATGAAATATCATTTTGCATGTCTACAAATAACAATAATACAGTTAATATTAAACCACAAATTTCATTGTCCGTAAGTGTATACTCACGGACAATGAAATTTGCGCACCTAAAAGAAAACATGCTACAAGCGCGAAACTTTGCAAATAGCTAGAGTGCATGCTGGTATTCAAATGACCCACGTTTGGTGCGCTTGCGCATGACCGCACACCCTGTGGTGGCACTGCAAGCACGAACCGGCAGCCTTAAAATCCGGAGTGTAGTCGATGCCCCATGAAAGCGAAAAGCACCGGCCGACGCAAGCAAGAGTACAGAGTGACAAGAATGCAGGATAGATGCCAGAGACGTCGATTTACGCAACTTGCGGACTTTGAGAGAGGCCTGATCATCGGACTGAAAACCGCAGGGTGGTCGGCGCGCCGTATAGCCCACCACGTGGATCGTTCTCATCATTCCGTCCGACGGTGTTGGGAGCAGTGGACACGTGACGGCCATGCCACAACAGCTCCGGACGGACCAGGACGACCACCGGTAGAGGGGATCGACGGATCGTGCGCCAGGTATGAACGGATCCTACGTGGACCCGGTCCACTATATGCAGGCAGATGTAGAGGCTCCTGTGTGCTCACGAACCATTTCCCGACGCCTCGCGGAAGCGAATCTGCGATCCCAGCTTTGTTTACGTGTGCTGCCATTAACACCGGAACATCGCCAGCTCCGTGTGCAGTGGTGCCAGGCCAGAGCGAAGTGGAACGCCACAGACTGCGACGTGTGGTGTTTAGCGATGAGTGCCGCTTTGTTGTGGGGGACGGATGATCATCGTGTTTGGGTGTGAAGGTCCCCGGGTCAACGGGGATTATGGTCTGGGGAGCCATAGCCTACGATAGCCGATCAGCTCTAGTAGTGGTACGTAGATCATTGATGGGCCAGAGGTATGTGGATGAGATCCTACGGCTCCATGTGCTCCCATTTCTGGCCGGGATTCCAGGTCCGCTATACCAGCAGGATAATGCCCGCCCACACACGGCTCGGGTTACCCAGGAATGCCTACGTCAAGCCCAGACACTTCCATGGCCTATCCGCTCTCCGGACATGTTTCCTATCGAGCATGTGTGGGATCATTTGAAACGCCAGCTGCCGCCGTGCCGCACTATCCGGGATTTGGAGCACATCGTCCAACACGTGTGGGCCAGTCTGCCGCAGGACAACGTCAGATATCTGTTCACCTCTATGCCGGACCGTATTGCAACATGTATCGTCGCACGAGATGGTGCGACGCGCAATTGAAGTTGACCGAACTGCGTGCCAAAGATTCCTCTGTAATTGTCCTGCAGCTCTGTTTTTGCCATCATGTGTATCATTCATTCATTACGTCCATAAAATTTCAGTTCAGTCCGATGCTTCCTTGTTGGAGCGCAAAATTTCATTGTCCGTGAGTGTAATTGCATTAATCTTCTTCCAATTTAATATTAAAAATATCAATTCTTTTTGAAACAAAGACGACAAGAATCACGGGCATATAGGTTCAGTAAGCCTGTGAAGTTACATCTTCAGGGTAAGGTCAAACTCGGAACTCAAAACAGAGAGAGGTACTGTGTGTCGGTGTGGGGAGGGGGAGGGAGGGCATTTCTTCGACAGAGTTCGCTGATAGCCGAGAGAGTACATCGGAGGCTTGGACGCTGGAGTGGATAGTTTTTACAAGGCATTTTTACAGATTTGAGGATGACAATGGGAAGCCCGAAATCGTGATGGTTTAGTCCATGCAGCAGATTTCTAAAATATCAAGAATGTAGAGAGGGAAAAGAAAGAAATACATTCCACAGCGTGTAGCCCCCGTCTGAAAACATGTCTAATTTCAAACTAGAATGTCAGCATTTTCAAAAAATTTGGCATAATTTAGATAGGTCAGTGACAGATGCAAGTGTTCCTGTTGCAGATATGTGGCAATATTAATAGAAGGAGGGGAGTGAAAAGAATCGATTCAGCTTTTCCTAACATTGACATTATTCTAAGGATTTACCTATGCATATCCATCAGTAATTCTTGTGAAACCTGTATTTGCCAGGAGTGAGACTTGAATCTACATACCTGTTCCGGAGCTGCATGCTTTCCCAGTTAAGCTACACCGGCAAGTGCTTATTACTGTTACTTGCCGTCTTATCACGTGCGTCTCTTCTGCAGTACGTCACATAACACTCGTATCAAAATAATATGACAACCCCCGGAATCACAGGGCCGCCCCCAGGCACGTCACAGAGTACACGTGACAAGGTCGATCACATGGAGATATAAGCTGCCGGCCAGGACAGATGAGCCATTGTGCATAACGTGAGCCCAATGGACAGATGTAGTGATGTGACGGACGTTCAAAAAGGAAAGATCATCTGCTACCACCCCAAGGGTGGAAGCATCTCAGAAACAGCAGACTTCGAGGGCTGTACACAAGGTGCTGTAGTAAGGGTGTACCAAGAAGGTACCGCTGGCACACCGAGTACCTCCCGATGTCATAACTGTGGAGCTCCAAAGGCCATCGATCCCTGAGGAGAACATCGGCTCCGTTGACTGGTAAAGGACAATCGACGCGCAATAGTACAGCAATTGACCACGTAAATGAACACTGGGGCACCCAGGTACGTGTCCCCGGTAACAATAGAGCGAACCCTGTTACGCATGGGTCTTCGGAGTCGACGCTGCGTCAAGGCTCTCATGTTAACCCAGGTACATCGGCAACGACGCCTGCAGTTCGCATGGGACTACCGTCATTGGACAGAGGAAGAGTGGGAAAAAGTTGCCTTATCTGACGAATCGAGGTTTCTACTCCACGGAAGTGACGGGAGGTGGCGGATATGACGTCAGACATAACAGAACCAACACCCGAATACGCTTGTCTGTCAAGTACAGCCCGGCGGTGGCAGTGTGCATGTCTAGGGTATGTTTTCATGGTATGACCTGGGACCGCTGGTACCACTGGATGGGTCCCTGAACGCCAATGGCTACCTGTCCATTCTCGCTGACCACATGAATCCCTTCATGTTGGACGTTTACCCTGGTGGTGATGGTGTCTACCAATAAGGCAATGGGCCGTGCCACGTCGCTAAGGAGTACGTGACTCGTTCCAGGAACCCGGCAGCAATGTCTCCATTCTCCTTAGCTGGCGAAATCGCCCGACCTCAATCCCATAGAGCACTTGTGGGACTATTTGGATCGACAGGTTCGACGTGCCGACCCACAACCACGTCATCTCCGGGATCTCCGTGCTCTGTTGCAGTCCAAATGGACAGGTGTACCTTGGACAACCTTCCAGGGCCTAATTGCGTCAATGCCACGCCATTTCACCGCTGTCATTCGGGCCAAGAGTGGTTATTGCCATTATTAAATAGGTGGTCATATTATTCTGATACGACTGTGTATATACCACTCCCCCTTTTGCCTAAGAAAAACCCTAAACACAATTTTTTCCGGAGGCGGTACTAGAACTACATTATTCTGCTCCGGAGTCGAATGCTTTACCATTTAAGCTACGCCGGCAAGGTCTTATTACTGCTACTTGTTCTCTTGACATGTGCGTCACCTCTGTAGTACGTCACATGCCTCTAGAGAAGCGAAGTCTTTCTCTTTGGAAAACCGTTCATGATTACATGATGACATTTAGTTCGGAGGGGAAAACGAGTGTATTTGCAGCTTTGTCACTCAGAACAAGTGTCAAACAGTAACATTTGATGATATAGTAGATCTTTTCACAAAGAAATCGAGAGAGAAAGATCTTTTAGCAGTGAATAATTTTGTTAATTTACTATGTTCATTCACTTTCTCTTTCTCTTAATCGTTCATTCCATTTATGATGAAAAAAATGTAATGCTTACCTTGAAAGTTTAAATGCAAAATTTGCAGATAAATGTTTCATAAGTATGTTAAAATCAAGCAATTTTAATCGTAAATATAAAACTTTACGATTAAATGTAGTTTCAGAATTGTGGAAGTTAAACTTACGGGAAAACGATACTTAAAAGTTCTATTTCGATACACAGTTTTAAATAATACAGGTGCTAATAATTTTATATAGTTTTCATGCTGATTCTTGACAAAATATCGTTATGTACAATAATTTAAAAAGGATATTTAAATTGGAAGTAATATTTTTACATTAAAACACAGTTACTTGGGTCCATCTCTCTCTCTGTTTTTAAATCAGGGCGCTGTAATGTTTAAACTCGCCTCTGGATATTATTGTTCACTACTTGGACTTTACTTTAGAAGCAGTTTCTAATCCCAGTTGCAAGTATGTATCAGAACTGTAGCAAGTAGTATTTATATTCGCTCCATTTCAGACACTTATCGGAGAATGTATAACATTTCTCATCTGTAAATGTTTAACTGTCAGTCTTTAAATATTCCTGTGCTTTATATTTTCGGTGTCGTTCGAAAGAAAATAGCCTCTGTCTTTTTTTACTTAGTTTTATGTCCGGAACATGTTTCATAGCCGTTGTTTTATACACCATGGAATTTATTAATGGGTATTACCTTATTATCAAGTCGTTCTCACTGTTTACGACTGTTTCACGAATCATTTATCTTTCTTATCTGAAGTTAATAAAGGAATTTATTGTGCTTTCAAATAACTCCTTCAGAGAGATGGTTTGACATTTTAACATTCATTAAACTATAAACAAAAATTGTTTTAAATCACTTCTCTCTTTCGTTCTTTGGGTAGCCCATCGGAGGACGCCTGCTGCATAATAATCCGCGCAACTCAAGTTATCTGGGCAATTAGCCTTCAGATTAGTGTTGTTTGACGCTGTTTGAGGACTTGAAAGCTATGCCGATGTTGAATTTCACATCCTATTGGTTGTCTAAACGCTGGTCTGATGGCCCTTTCACGAAAATAACCGCGCGGGGAATAAGAAGGGGGGGGGGGAGTCGTTTATGGGAGCAGCAGAAGTGAGTTAGGTCCCCTCTGGCGCATCACGTCACCAGGTTTGTGAGATGAATTTGCCTGTTAGATTCACTGTAACTGTTATGACGTGATTGGCAGAGCTTCACTAAAAACAGCTAGGGAGGAGAGAGGGATGAAATAAAAATAAGAAACCAGCTCAGAGAAAGTAAAAATCAGATTTTTTGCTAATACAGATTTTCAGTGGACTATATTTTATCCTTAAAAATTTGTGTTCATCCATTAATCTCAAAGATTTTTTATTTCAAGTGATTAGGGTAATTATTATTGTAACAACTGGAGTACGGTACTCTGCGTGAGGGAATAGAACCCGCCTAGATCTAAAAAGAAATCTTTAGAAGTTGAATGCATAATTCACCCGACTAAAGAAGTACCAAAAGTTTCAGTGATGTTTCCTTTTCCACAAGGCAAATTAAAGAACGCAAAATTAGTTAAGGTCTAGCGGTTTTGCTCCCCATCAATGGAAAATATTTCGACCCTATTTCCTGAGCGAAGGAAGATTTCCCTTATATCAAAATTGGCACACTGATAAAAAAAAAAAAAAAAAAAGCATTCTAACTTATATAGTACAATCGGTGTTTTTTGCAAAAAACATTCCTGAATTATGTTAAAAACAAATAACTTTACTTCGACGTAGTCATGATACTTGCTCACAGGTGGCGCCACTCTTCCTTGCCATTACATCGAAGTAACGTTCTAGATTTGTACCATCGGTGTTCATTAGGATTGTACAATCGGTATTTTTTTATGATTCCTGAATTATATTAAAAAACAATAACTTTACTTCGATGTAGTCATGATACTTGCTCACAGGTGGCGCCACTCTTCCTTACCCTACATCGAAGTAACATTATTGTTTTTTAATATAGTTAAGAAAAGTTTTTTGCAAAAAAACGCCGATTGTACTATCTAAGTTAGGATGTTTTATTTATCAGTGGGCCAATTATGAT
The DNA here is from genome assembly GCA_039090855.1 of Macrothele yani. Taxonomy (NCBI): domain Eukaryota; kingdom Metazoa; phylum Arthropoda; class Arachnida; order Araneae; family Macrothelidae; genus Macrothele; species Macrothele yani. Next base: position 142,664,264 of record CM077008.1, on the reverse strand, counting down.
GTATGGGAAATCTTCCTTCGTTGGGGAAATATGATCGAATTTTTTTCCATTGGAAGTATTGGGAGCGAAATCAATAGACGTCCTCCAAACTATGCCTTACAGAAACTATACAAACTAACAAATTAACTGCTTCTATAGAAACTATACAAACTAACAAACTAACTGCTTCTATAGAAACTATACAAACTAACAAACTAACTGATTCTATAGAAACTATACAAACTAACAAACTAACTGCTTCTATAGAAACTATACAAACTAACAAACTAACTGCTTCTATAGAAACTATACAAACTAACAAACTAACTGATTCTATATAGAAACTATAGAAACTAACTGCTTCCACGCTCTCCCTGCTTCCCTGAAGAGGAACAAACGGTACAATCAGTAGCAAAAGGTTACGATATGGTTAGAATAAAGGCCAGCTCGCCTTTTCAGAGAAGAACCACAGATCTGATAAATTTGTTCTGCTCCAAGGAGTGAGAATACACCGACTATCTGACGAATGTGATGCCTACCCTGCTCCTAACTTCCTCGGAGGGGAAAAACTAAAGACTACTTTATAAGAAGAGTTCGAATAGCTTCGTTTTTTCTGAAGAAATTTAGGTTTGGGCTGAATAGAAATCACGGGATACCTAACTATATGTAGTAACTTACACCTGGATAAGGGTAGTTACACGGCGAGGCATTGGATCCACTAAGTCAGGGAAGCGTTTCATAGGTGTCTTCACCCACGCTTGCTATCCATAATTCCGTCGCATTCCTGGTTCGGAATTTCTGCGGAATGCACTTCTAACCATATTCTAGTCACCATTGCTCTGTGAGGAGGCGCATTTTCCTGCTGGAAGAGTCAATTTCCCTGCGGGTCATAACGACCATGAAAGGTGGTCTACAAAGATGAACACGTAGCGTGGACCATTCTGAGATGCATCTAGACGCACCAGAGGTCCCAGCGTGTGCCAGTTCAACACGTCCCAAACCATAGCCGATCCTACACCAGCCTGAACAGTTTCTTGTTAACATGCCGGGTCCATCGCTTCATGCAGTTTCCACTTGAACCGCACCCTCCCGTCTACGCGAAATAACAGGAGGTGAGGCCCCATCGGACCAAGAGACCTGTCTCCAATCATCCAAGGTCCCGTGCTGATGTTGTTAACATGCAGTCATCCAAGGCTAACGTGCTGATAAGTTTTAAGCGTAAGTAGCTGGGAACGCACTCTGCTAGTTAATCATCCAAAGTCCCGTGCTGATGAGGTTAACATGCCGGGTGCGCTTCATGCTGTTTCCACTTGATACGCATCCTCCCGTTTGCGCGAAATAACTGGAAGTGAGGCCCCAGCGGATCAAGAGACCTGTCTCCAATCATCCAAGGTCCCGTGCTGATGTTGTTAACATGCAGTCATCCAAGGCCAACGTGCTGATAAGTTCTAAGCGTAAGTAGCTGTGAACGCCCTCTGCTAGTTAATCATCCAAGATCCCGTGCTGATGATGTTAACATGCCGGGTCCATCGCTTTATGGTGTTTCCACTTGATACGCACCATCCCGTTTGCGCGAAATAACTGGAGGTCAGGACCATCGGACCAAGAGACCTATCTCCAATCATCCAAGGTCCCGTGCTGATGTTCTTTCTCCCAGTTATACAATGTGTGATCGAAAAGTATCCAGACTGGTCGCATAAGTTCGGAATCGCGCGACACAATAGGAAGCAGTTTGGCACAGGTTGATCTTGGAACCTAGTACGCATGTTCCGTGAATCACGTCGCTGCTGCTCTTCCGTTTTTTTCCTGCTTTTTTTTTTTTTTTTCTTTCTTTTACAGTACTGTTTTGTTCTTACGTGTGTGAAGCAGTTCGACGCATTTGTAATGTCGGTAAAAAATTGATCAAAATATTTGCATCAAATATTGTCAAAAACTTGGCGAAACTTGCACAGATACATACTTAGAGTTTCATACGCCACCCCAGTGGCGCAGTGTTCTAAGCGCTGGCTTATGACCGTTCGCCTGTGAAGGGTCCGAGTTTGAATCTCGGTGAGGCATTGATGTTGTGTTTGTCTGGTTCTCTCCCTTTCCTAGAACCAGTGACCCCAAATTAGGGACGGACGACTGCTTATAGCCCATTGAGTTGCTCACGATTGTCGTTAAACCTCCAATCCAAGAAAAAAAATGTACGCTTTTTTTAATGACTATGAAAACAATTAAAAAGAAAATACGGCAGATGAAAATTTCTGGGATGATTCCAGACCTCTGGGACCCTCCTCCCTTGGCTACTGTTGAGATTTTTTGTGGAGGGTGTTGTTAGAGGAAATTTAGGGAATGCTAAGGGGTGGATGAGACGTCACCAAGGGGATGCGAGAGTGGGCTCTGAATTTTGTCTTGCCCACCCTGTCGCCCACCCGATTCACGATATGCCATTTTTCCATTTTTTCTAACTTTAAAATATAATCTGGTCTTTGACGAGTAATAATAAGTGTCGTGAATGGAATACAGGATTACACCATACAATAAAAATTTTGAAGATGTGAATCCGTTTTTTGGTGTAAATATGGCATGGATGTTAAGTCAGATAAGATCCTAAAACTTGAAAATTTCGTCGCCCTGGAGTGGAAAACGAACTCGGGTCTCCCGGATAGCGCCCGAACACGCTAACCACTACATCACCCAGAACGACCACGTTCAAAGTTTCCGATTTTGCACAAAAAAAAAAAAAAAAAAAAAAATTGGTTTCACATCTTCAAAATTTGTAATAAGTGTCTTGTTTCTCGTTGTGTAGCCCTATGAACAGTTATATTTTCCATAGGAAGTGCTTTGTGTATGTCTCCATAGAAAGGTTATCAAAACAGCTCCCATTGATTCACGAAAATTCAGTTGTTCTCCGCTCTTCCAAATCCTTAGTTTACATCTTTTTTTCAGGCGCGAATGGACACGGTGGATAGGAATTCATTGAGGGTGTTATTACAAGTTGCTCAGCTGTTTGTTTGTGCTACTAAGTATGATATTCCAACACAAAAAGTTAAGCCTACTGTACCATGCCGCCCCTATTGGACAGTGGTCTAAGCGCTGGCTTTTGACTATTCGTCCGACATGTGTGTGGGTTCGAATTTCGGTGTGGCGTGGATGTTGTGTTTGCCATGAGGAACAGGCTCCCTTCTTTCCCTGGAACCTGTGGCCCTAAATTAGGGACGGGAGATTGCTTATAGCCCATCCAGAAGTTGCTCACGGTGGTTGTTAAACCCGCAAAGAAAAAAAAGCCATACTAACGCTATTAAACCTTTCTTCGTTGGCAATGAGGCTGCAGAACGTGGCTGAAGACTGCTTTGGGGGAGAGAAGTGCAAGGTAAGGTCCCTGGCTAGTAGGAAGGGAGTCAGGGAGGAGTTAGATGCTGTGTCTGACATTAGAATTTGATTTAGATAAACGGAAAGTACATTTTCCTTTAAAGATATTGTTCAAGTACAGTACTATTATCGAAAGCAAAAAGGCAAATTTTGAAAAGCAATTAAGACAATGCATCCACAGCAAGAAAAAATTTGAAAGAGTCATTTTACCAACATTTGACGCAACTAGTCAGATCCGAATGTGTATGTCTCCAGAGGAAGGTGTGGGGATTGCAAGCATTCATTTGTAGCCGGTAGTGAAAATAATTAAAAAAATTTGCTTTCAGCGTTTTTGTAAATAAAGTTGCTCGCAAACCTGCCCCACCAGAAACAATACTCGCCCACCCTGATGTCAAGTATAGCGATGTCTCTGAGGGGTGTGCATGGTTGTCTTAAGGGGTGGGCCAAAGGGGCCGGTGTCCAGGACTCCCACCTGAACGGGGGCCCCAACGCCCCAAGAGTCTTATGGGTTTACAAAAAGTCAAACTCGTTGACCACTCACTAGCAGGGGTTTTTTATTTAAAGAAAAGAAGAAGTATCAATCCAGACCCAGCAAAAACAGTCTTGCTGGGCCAGCACTGTCCCAGCACTGCCAACAATGGCCCAGCACTATGTTGCCGCTGCGAACCATCAATAAAATGTCCGGACGGCCAACAGAAGAACCAGCAGTTCAGCTGGCCATCAGTTGGGATCCCCATCAGTTGTCATATGCTACAACAGTGCCATCAGTTATCCATTACTGGCAGCAGCTGCCACAACCCAGCAAAAACAGTCTTACTGGGCCAGCACTATGTCGCCGCAGCCGAACCGTCAATAAAATGTCCGGGCGGCCAACAGAAGGGCCAGCAGTTCAGGCCAACAGCTGGCCACCAGTTGGCACCCCATCAGTTGTCATATGCCACAACAGGGCCATCAGTGGTCCATCACAAGCAATAGCTGCCACCAGTGGCTCTTCGATGGCCCTGCAAGCACGTGCCAGAAATGATGGCTAGCCTAATGTGGTCCGCTAGTGTGCCGTTAGTGGCAGCCGGCAACCACGTGACGCAACTGGTGGCTTGCCGAATCTTGTCCGCCAATTTCCCAGTAGTAGCCATAATAATAATAATAATAATAATAGCAAAGATAACCGTAATTTCCCAAAGCTACAATTCTTTTTTCCAACCCTTACGATGCTTGTAAATTAACGCACTGCGCTGGGGAAATTTTATCAACAGATCGGAAAAACACCCGTTTGTTTCTGAGGAGATTTGAACCTGAGGCGTGTAGCTGAACTCTCTACCGACCAGACTAATTTGTCACGTTCGAGCATATACTTAAAGCTGTCTGTTTAGTATGCAATGTGTAATCGAATGCTTCCCTCTTTCATTTTACAATATTGCGAGGTATTTTTCATAAAAGTCAGTTTCATATAATTGATAAATTAATTTTTTCAACGTAACGATAGTTTTTTTTTTTTTTTACCTTAAGGGAACTTCACTCATTTTTAAGGCGTGTACATACTTAGAGTCGCTTTCCAAAGTTTTGTACTGTCCTTGCCGTCTTGAAAAGAGATTGTTGAATAAATATATATTTACCCGGGTTTATGTCACATTCGGGATGTAAGGTCAGGTGATGCGTAACATCACAGCCTCTCCTTGACAAATGTCAACCCCGCCTTCTCGTGGTGCATCCTGTTCCCACTAAAGGGGCTCTGACGACCGCCAATAGCGGTATAACTATACCATCGGGATCAGAGGAAATTCTATCCCACACTCACCAACCCGCTTGGCCAGCGTGGTGAGTTATGACCAAACCCCTCCAAAATGACTCCACAACTTAAATCTTGGCCCTCAGTCTCCGGCAGCTGGAATGTACCTGGCCAAGGCAGCGGCCAGTGCGACATGAAGGCAGAGGGTGCTAAGAATCCCCGGAGGACCGGACTAGGCTGCCATCTGATGCTGACCTTGGCAACGTACAATGGACGCTCCCTATCTTCTGATTCAAGGCTTCTTGAATTGGAAGAGGAACTACAAAGGATCAAGTGGGACATCGTAGGGCTGAGTGAGGTAAGGAGAAAAGGAGAAGATCTCATCGAACTGAAAAGTGGACATCTCTTCTACTATCTTGGGACAGATACTGGCAGAACTAGTGGTGTTGGATTTATAATAAACAAGAAACTGAAGGATAAAATGGTAGAAGTTGAAAGTTCCTCTGACAGAGCTGCACGACTCGTTATCCAACTATCGAGAAGATACCAGGCTCAGATTATTCAAACTTATGCACCCACCACAAGTCATCCTGAAGAAGAAATTGAAGAATTTTATGAGGAAATTTGTCATCTAAATAATAAAGGTAAGCAGCACTTGAAAATAATTATGGGAGATTTCAATGCAAAAATAGGGCAACGGCAACAGAATGAAACTTCAGTAGGTAAATTCGGTCACGGCAACAGAAACCAGCGTGGAAATACTCTCGTTGAGTTTGCAGAGGCAGAAGGGTTTTTCATCTTGAACTCCTTCTTCAAGAAAAAGCCACACAGGAAATGGACATGGAGACATCCAAATGGGACGACAAGTGAAATTGATTTTATTATGTGTAACAAAAAATTCTTCATAGAAGACTGCAGTGTGCTAAACAAGTTCAACACAGGTAGTGACCATAGATTGGTGAGATGTAAGATGCACCTCAACACTAAACTTGAACGTGGCAAGCTCATAAGACAAACAAAATCTATTGACATAACCAACCTTAAAAAACACCATAATACCTTCAAGTTGGAACTGAAGAACAGGTTCTCTGCTTTAGAAGGCCTAACATCGGAAGAAGTGGACATCTCTGAAGTTAACAGAAAAGTAACCAAAGCTCTTATGGAAACAGCAACAAAATTAGCTGGGTCTAAGAACAAGTTGCATGTAAATAAATTATCAGGAAAAACGAAAATGTTGATGCAAAAAAGAAGAGAGATGAGGACAACTAAAGAAGATGTGACTTCCAAAGTGGAATATATAGAGCTATGCAAGACAGTACGAAAAAGTATCACTGAAGACGTAAGAAAATTCAACTGTGAACTAGTGAGGAAAGCAATTGAAAACAACCAAAGCCTAAAGATAGCAAAGGGACATCTCAGTAAGGGAAGAAAACAGATTATGGCACTAAGAAAAGAAGATGGTTCTGTAACAAGAAATAGAGGCGAAATTTTGACAAGAGTGAAAGATTTCTACTCCAAATTATATGAAAGGGATGATACATGCACTCCAGACATCATGAAAGATACCAGTACCAGAGTTCCTCCAGTCCTTCCAGCAGAAGTTGCACATGCAATCAAGAACATGAAGCGGGGAAAAGCTCCAGGAGAAGATGGAATTACTGTAGACATCATACAAGAAGCAAGTGGAGAAATCGAAACAGTACTCGCCCAAATTTTCACTCGATGCCTTAATGAAGGAAAGATTCCTGAGGATTGGAACACCGCTACAATGATCCTGCTACATAAGAAAGGTGACATTGAGGATCTCGGAAACTACAGACCTATCAGCCTCCTATCAGTAGTTTATAAAATCTTCACTAAAGTTCTTTCACACCGCTTGAAGGTAACACTGGACATGGCTCAACCGAGAGAACAAGCTGGATTCAGGAGTGGCTACAGCACAATAGATCATATCCATGTGCTGAGAGAACTAATTGAAAGAGCGAGGGAATATGAACTTCCATTGTGCATGGCTTTTATCGATTATGAAAAAGCCTTTGATTCGGTGAAACCATCAGCAGTTACAATGGCTCTGAAAACCTGCGGTATTGAAGATGCATACATTAATATTATTAATAACATCTATGAAAATGCAAGTGCAAAGATTAGGCTGTTTGAAAATACAACACACATAAAAATTGGAAAGGGAGTGAGACAAGGTGACACCATATCTCCGAAGCTCTTTAATGCCACATTGGAGGGTGTTTTTCAGTCACTGAGCTGGGAAAACAAGGGGATAAAGATAAATGGAGATTATCTAACCCACCTTCGTTTTGCTGATGACGTAGTCATTTTTGCAACTAGCCCATCAGAGCTGCAGAGTATGATCCAGGAACTTGCTGACAAGAGTAAAGAAGTGGGATTAAAAATGAACTTTCAGAAGACAAAAGTGATGTTCAATGCTTTTACAAGAAATGAAGATTTGTCGATTGATGGAGAAAAGCTGGAGATAACAGATACGTACGTTTATCTTGGACAGCAGATATCAAGTGAGGGTCACATTGATGAAGAAATTAATCGGTGTACAAAACTTGCCTGGAGAGCTTTTGGAAGAAACGGCATAATTTTCAAGAGCAATATGCCATTATGTCTTAAAAGAAAAGTGTTTGATCAATGCATCCTTCCAGTGCTTACGTATGGTGCAGAGACGTGGACCTTAACTAAAAGAGACATACAAAGGCTGCAGACAACTCAAAAAAGCATGGAGAGGTGCATGCTTGGTATAACCAGGAGAGATAAGAAGAGGAACTCGTGGATCCGAAAAATGACGAGAGTGGAAGACATCATGATCAGAGTTAAATCCCTGAAATGGCAATGGGCTGGACATACTGCCAGAAGGACAGATCATCGATGGACAGCCGAAATTTTAGATTGGATTCCAAGGGACAGGAAAAGACCCAGAAGAAGACCACATGGGAGATGGGTGGATGAAATTCGAAAGTATGCAGGGGTGACATGGAGGAGACTGGCACAAGACAGACCGTTGTGGAGGAAACTTGGGGAGACCTTCGTCCAGCAGTGGATTGATAATGGTTGACAATGATGATGATGATGATGTCACATTCTGTTACATTTTTAACGTTGTGTCTTTCCTTTCCGTTGTCCGAAGCTACATTTGTTTTAAAGAGTAAAAGATATTTTATTTTACTTCTCGTTATTTTTAGAAGCGAATTCCTTCCAGTCTTGTGTATTCAACCCATGGATGAGTACACCACATAGCGTTGCTTTTTTTTTCATTCAAATAATTAATAAATTTTGTACGCGTATAATTCTCTCTTTTTTTTTTTTTTTCCAACAAACGTTGTTTTAATGGGTTTCCTCGATATTTGTTTCAAGCGGTTTCAAATTTTTTCTTGTTATTCATCCACTCCATTCCATGAATTGTTATTCATGGGAATGGAGTGGGTGTATTTCATGGCTGTAATCTAGTATTTATTTCACGGCTTAATCTGATATCTTCGTCGACGTAAAATTTCATTAGGAAATTAATTCGCCTCTCCACATATGGATTTTTTTCTTAACATCCACTAAAATAACACGATGGCGATAGCGTCGTCTTCAACTAACTGGTACCATGAGAGACACAGCAAGTGTTGCTTCTGTGCATGCTCAGTCCCGTTGCTTCCACCTGCTGTTGGGGTGTTGCATTGGTTGCCAGCAACGGGCCACTAGTGGCACTTGCTCGGAGGCCCACAATTCACGGCGATGCTGCAGGGCCATCAATGGGTCGCCAACTGATAGCGCTGCCACCAACGGACCGCTACCGGGCCGTGAGCGGCAGCCGGCAATCACGTGACGTAACTTATGGCTTGCCGAATCTTGTCCGCCAATTTCCCAGCAGTAGCCATAAAAAAAAAAAAAAATCAAGTGCAGCCGCAGTTTCCCAAAGCTGCAACTTTTTTTTTTTATTCTCCTTACGCAACATCTGAATTACAGTACTCCGCTATGGAAACTTTCTCAACAGACCGGAAAAACGGCCGTTTGGATCTGGGCGGAAACGAACCAGGGCTGGAAAGCTCTCTACCGACGGGACTGCTTTGCCACACCGAATGTTTCTGTCTTTAATTTTACAATATTGCGAGGTATTTTTCATAAATGTCAGTTTCATGTAATTCATAAATTTATTTTTGCAACATAACGACAGTTTTTTTGTTTTTTAACTTAAGGGAACTTCACTCATTTTCAAGCAGTGTACCAACTTAAAGGCGCTTTCCAAAGTTTTGTGCTGTCCTTGTCGTCTTGAAAGGCGATTGTTGAATTAATATATTTACCCGTTCATGTCACATTCTGTTACATTTTTAACGTTGTATCTTTCCTTTCCGTTGTCCGAAGCTACATTTGTTTTAAAGAGGAAAGATAATTTATTTTACTCCTTTACTCCTCGTTATTTTTAAAAACGAATTCCTCCAGTCTTGCATGTTCAACCCATGAATGAGTACATTATATTTACATAGCGTTGCTTTTTTATTTATTTATTTATTTATTTTTTGCAACAAACGCTTTTTTAATGTTTTCCCAGGACTGTTGTTTCAAGCGGTTTCAAATTATTTCTTGTTATTCATGGGAATGGAGTGGGTGTATTTCACGGCTGTATTCTAGTATTCCATGGCTTAATCTAATATCTTCGTCGACTTCGCATTTCATTAGGAAATTAATTCGCCTCTCTACATATGGCTTTTTTTTTAAACATCCACTGAAATAACACGATGGCGATGGCGTCGTTCTCAACTAACTGGTACCACGAGATACACAGCACGTGTTGCTTCTGCGCATGCGTAGTCCCGTTGCTTCCACCTGGTGTTGGGGTTTCATCGGTTGCCAGCTACGGGCTACTAGTGGCACTTGACGGCGATGCTGCTGGGCCATCAATGGCTCGCCAACAGTTGGCGCTGCCACCAACGGACCGCTATCGGGCCGTGAGCGGCAGATTTCAGCCAGCAGTGACCCATCTCTGCCAGCTGGTGGCCAGCAGTTTCCCAACATTTGTGTTTTTGCTGGGGAAAGTTGGAAGTTCTTCTGCCTTTTTTTTTTTTTTTTTTTTTTTTTTTTTTCAAACTTTGCTCGTAGCTTCGATTTCCCGAGGAGGCCGGAGGAAAATTAGGTGTTAGGGTGGATCTTTTGTGACAAAATAAGAAACAAAGAAAGCCGACCTCTCTCCCGATCCCGAGTGTGGGTGAGGCTCGAGGGTCATGAGGGTCACGCACAAATCGCATTTTTTTCGAATCATTTTTTCAGTTTAAGCAGTCGTTTATGTTGTCCACATGAAGAAGTGCACGTATGTTTTTCACTGGGGTTTGCCCACCTGGGCTACTTTTACATAAGTTCTTTGAATCGTCGCCGTTTAAACAAATAACAATGACGGGAGCAATATCGGCATTTCTGTCTGTTGCGTCATATTGTCTGGAAACGTCGCTGGTTGGTTTCTTTCTTTCTTATGTTTTAATTTAATTTTCGTGGAATAATTTGTAGAATGGGGAAGAAACGTTACATCCTTCGGCACCCATTTTCTTGTAATTTGCTAAGCAACAAAATGTGAATGCATTTCCTAAACTTCATAGAGTTCTACAATTTCTGGCATGTACCATTTTTCATTCAAGTGGCATTTAAAAAGTTACTGGATATTGAATGTTTCTTCTCATAGGGATAACATGGGTGATGGTCAGTGACATATCTTGGGTCCGAGACCTGGGCTCACCCCCCCCCACCCACCCACCCAGAACTGTTTTTTTTAATTGCGAAGTTCAATTTTTAATTAAGTGATAGAAGTAACTTTTTTTTTTCTAAATTTTAGGTACATGCTTTTGCTACCATGATACCAAATAATTATGAGGATTAGGATTTGAACATTTATTTGTACATGAACTATATTTTTCTTCTGAATACTTTATTTGTACATGAACTCCATTCTTCTTTCCTTTTGTGAGAACTTGAGTGTTACGTTTTCACAAAAATGTTTCTTCCGAGTACTTTTTCATATTTTAAAATAATGTTTTTCTATATTAAAAAACCAGCCAAGTTGTTCAAATGTGCATGTCCTTGTGTGGCTCTAAGATAGATCTTGATTCTTTTAAATACAAAGAAACTACTTTCGGCAGTTGTTGATGGAAAGTTTAATATTACGTCTGCTAATTTGTACACCTCATTAAATACTATGTCCAATTTATTCGACGTAACAAGTAATGCCTTACTAATTTGTTTTGTATTCATCAAGGGAATAACACACCTTCAGTTCATTTTTCAGTCGAGCTGCATCAAAATTTGAAGCATAGTTTTTAAATTCTGACAGCGGATGTTCAGGAGAGCTTTCACAAAATTAATCAAAACATGCAAGAAAGCCACGAATTTAAAATATAATATCACTGATTTTAATTCATTGACACTTCACACAAACTGAAACAACTCTCGTGAAACAGGCGCCGTTACACGCTGGAGCATGTGAGTGACTGAGGTAGTCCAAGGCTTCTCTTTTTCTGAGCGAACCATTGCGCAAAGCAATGTTCCATTCACCTCCATATGCGCATTCTTATTGTCATGGAAACGCTAGCAGGCGATTGCATCGCAGCTCTTCGCATCAGAACAGCGAAGACTCTCGAAGGCATGCTTGCGTTATGCAGTTGGTCATCGCTCGCCAGACTGATTCTCATAGTCGAAAGAATTAAGCGAATCTGCTCGTGTGTTTTTTCGCACCGAAAGCATCGACATATCTTAATACCGTTGATAACTTACTTTTATTTGAGTATATTTAATTGACTTTTATTTGTGCATTCTCTGGGATTCGCAGTTAGCCTAGCTAGCCTAGAATATACGTCACTGGTGATGGTACATAAGAATTCTCATACGTTGTATATATATACACTGGTGCCAGAAAAACTGGTACATCAGTCTAATACTTGGTAGGTCCCCCACGGGAGAGAAGGACTGCAGAAATACGACGGGGCGTGGACTCCACTAGGTTCTGGAAATATGCTGTAGGCAATGCACACCATACATCCTGCAGAGCGTTCCACAATTCGAGTGTATTCCGAGGTCTCGGATTCCTGTGTTCGATAGCGCGTTGCATGGCATCCCAAATGTGTTCTATCACATTCAGATCTGGGGACGTGGGTGGGAATGGCAACACCCCAAACTCAGATGAATACTCCTCTAACCATAATGTGGCGTCCCGACACTTGTGGGGAGGTGCATTGTCCTGTTGGAACTGGCCCAACCCATCAGCATGAATGCAGGAGATGAACGGGTGTACCTCGTCAGAAAGGATGCGCACATAGCGTTGGCTGATCACAGACGTTTCTAGACGTACCAGGGGTCCCAGTGAAGTCCAGCTAAACCCACCCCATACCATTACGGACCCCCCGCCCCCACCAGCCGGTACAGTTCCCTGTTGACAGGATGGATCCATGGCTTCATGGGGGTTGCGCCACACACGAATTCTTCCATTTGCCGGATACAGTTGGAAACGCGTCTCGTCAGACCAGGCTACTTGTTTCCAGTCATCAAGTGTCCAGTGGCGGTGTTGCAGTGTCCAAGCGAGGCGCATAGCTCTGAGTCGTGCACCCATCAAGGGGACTCGAGTTGGGAGTCGGCTCCCAAAGCCCATATCGTGCAGGGTACGTTGCACAGTCCGGACACTGATGCTTGCTGAGGCTCCAGCATTGAAGTCCGATTATACCTGCGAGAATGTTGCACGCCTATCGCGTGAAACGATTCTTGAAAGCCGACGATGGTAACGTTCACCCAATGTCTTTTTACGGCCACACTGGTATCGTAGGTTGGAGGTTTTGCCGGAATTCTTGTAGTCACGGTACACCCTTGCAATGGTCGTCCGTGAAAATCCGAACTTCGTTTCTACCTCCGAAATACTATGGCCCATCTCACGAGCGCCAACTATAACACCGCGTTGAAAATCGCTTAAATCGTTATTACTTGTCATTCTCATGCCGAAAACAGCTCTGACAGCTGGCAAGGATGTCTATAACTTTATATAAGCACTGGCGGATGCAACCGAGTACGTGCATAGGGGTCGTTGCTATGTGTTTTGCATAAGCTCGTCTGTACCAGTTTTTTTGGCACTTCAGTGTATATCCATAATTTCATATGTGAATAAGAAAATAACCACATATTGTAATAATACCGTATGTTGTATATGTTTTGCGTATATATATATATATATATATATATATATATATATATATATATATAATCAGGGGTCCTGAAAATATGACGGCCCAGGGCCCACAAAAGTGTTAAGACGGCACTGGGTGAGGGTGGGGGTATAAATATGTCTTAGATGACCCCCCAAGACTACAAACAATCAGAAACTTGAAACAATATTAAATCTGTGACATTTGTTTAATGTTCTAGCTGTGGATAAGTACAGCTGGCCATTATACTTTTAATTGAAGCCATGAGACGAGAAGATGTCTCGGTTTTACGATGTTTAAGGGTGTACTTTGTGATACTAATTTAAATGGAGTGGAATTAGAAAAAGCCTTGGCCATCGGGTCCCTGATGACTATTTGGCATCTCATTCGGCCACGCCAAGCCAATCGCTGTTAACAGGACCTTTAGCCCCGGCAGTCAATGCCTTCTTGGCTACGTGGCAGTCAGGCAATTAAAAACTAACCGAACATACTTCATTAGACCCCCCATCCATTCCGCCGCCTTCCTTACCTCCATCTCATTATCAACTTTTTCCTGCCATGGTTTGGCAGGCGATCATCCTTAGCTCATCGTGGTTGTCATCCATTTTAGCGCACGCCAGCCGCGCCTTCTTTTCCCGCCAAAGTGCCATCGCTTTACGCGGACTGCGTACTTCTTGACACTGCGTCCGTCGCTTCAAAGGGTCCTCTTCCTCTCGCTTCCTTAATAACAAGCCTTTTTAATGTGATGTCATGGAAGCAAATTTGCAACGACTTCCTAATTATAATCTTGTTGGGTGGCAGCTGCGGCGTACAGAGAGAGGGCTATCGGGTTCTTTCTGTCTTTCTTTCTTTTCCCCGTGTAGTTGTTTTAAACCTGCAGCAACTTAGCACCCCGGTCGTTCCTTCCCCCCGCTACTCTTCTACCTTTGCCTTGTATTTGAAAAATTCAAGATGGCGGACCTGTCCTGCGCGGAACAGACTGCAGAAGCGAGCAGCCAGACGATCGCTCGCTTACCTGGGGGCTCGGGTGGAGCGTAAGTCATAAATCATGGCCACTTACTCCGCGTGCGGACTGGCCTACCGCAGCGCCATCTACTTGGGAGGGATTTGACTCGGCGTACGCTGAGAAGTGAAGAAACGGGAATCTTTCACCATCTGAGCTCATAGCATATATAACGCTCATAATTCTCAGATTAATACCTGTATTGTTTGTTGATTCGACACGGCTATTGCTAAACCTAATTGGCCGACTACCGACACATTACCTTCACGCCAATGAAGTACCAACCTGTTTGAGAACCGTAATGTAATTGCGAGGAGAAAAACGATTAAAAAAAAATCCTTTTAGAAAGCGGCTACCTCGGAATTCTTGATGGACAGGGTGCCACGAAAATTTATTACTCATTTTAAAATTAAATTTTATTCCTTATCAGCAACATAATACATAAAAGTAGACTACCTTTTTAAGGATTTATGGAAAGCTAAAAAATGTTTCTCTCGAACTGGCTATTCAGTTGCGGTATGAGTTCTTCCCACCTAGAGTCCGGGTTCGAATCTCGAGGGACATATAATTCCTGTGTTGTACAGTTGCTTCGTAGATGAGAAATATTGGATTTATTTTTCAAGTCTTCATTATTCCAGAACATGCGGTACCCAGGACCGGATTTACAGGGAAGGCCATGAACCCTGGGCGCGGGGGCTTTGCTGAAGGCCCCCAAATAAAGATTTATCCTTTTTTTTTATTTTGCTTCTCAAAATAATAAAAAAACAAGTTAGTAAAATCATACGATGCATTGATTATGATACGCTTTCCAACATACCATTACTCAAGTTATTACTCAAGTTATGAGGATAACGGCTGTGAAATGAATCTCGCTCCTGTGCTCTGACCTTTGACCCCATTTCGATGACATTCAACATAACCGGTTCAGTATACCTCCGCAACAACGCAATCGAAGCATTTTTACGTACGTTATGACGAATAAGGGCGATGGAATGGATCCCGCTCCTATGTCCTAACTTTTTACCCCATTTCGCTAATTTTCAATAGGATTCGTCCCCAAGTTGTCCCCTACCACATACTAAAATTTCATCGAAATCGAACCATTTTTACGCGAGTTATCGTGCGGACAGAAAGACAGACAGACGGACAAAGACGGAGCATATACGCTTCTTCAACCTACGGTTGGAAAGCGTGAAAAAGGGGCATAAAATGTGGCAATGGAGCACCGACTATTTCTTTATATGGTGGCCCAAAATTTTTAATATGTAAATGAAAACACACAGGAGAAAACATCTTCAAATATTGGGTACCATTAAAAAGAAATCACAAATGCGTTTCCAATTATTCACAAATTATATATTTAAAAACATATATTAATATAGTGAACAAGTTAGTAAAATCATGCAATGCATTGATTATGATACGCTTTCCAACATACCAGAAATCATTACTCAAGCTATTAGTCAAGTGATGAAGATAATGGCTGTGGAATAAATCTCGCTCATGTTCCCTGACCTTTGACCTTATTTCGCTGATATTCGACAGAACCAGTTCAGTATACCTCCGAAACAACATGATAAGGTTTTGTCGCACTAGAAGCAGTTTTAGTCAAGTTTTGAGGATAATGGCTGTGAAATAAATCTCGCTCCTGTGCACTGACCTTTGACCCCATTTCGATGATATTCAACAAAACCGGTTCAGTATACTTCCGAAACAACATGATAAAATTTTGTCGCAATCGAAGCATTTTTACGTAAGTTATGACGCATAAGAGAGATGGAATGGATTCCGCTCCTATGTTCCGACCTTCGACCTCATTTTACAAATTTTCGATAGGGTTCGTCCCCAGGTTTTCTCCTACCACACACTAAAATTTCATCGAAATCGAACTATTTTTATGCGAGTTATCGTGCGAACGGAGGAACGGACGGATGGAAGGACAGACAGACAGACGGACAAAGCTGGAGCATATACGCTTCTTCAACCTACGGTTGGAAAGCGTAAAAAATTGGCAGCCAGTAACAAAGAACGAAGGACCAAGTAATAATTCACGGGGAGGGCCTTGGCACCTGGGTCGCCCCCACTGGGTGCGCATCGGGAATGAGTGATACATTATTTACGGGCCTGGGTTTAGGGAAAATGATTCCACCCTGACTCGAAGTATGCCACTACAAATGTTAATTTACTGGCTGAAATGCAGACTAGAGATTGAAACTCGTCACGGGTCAGCGGGTCGACAATTCCTTGCGGATCAAACGGGTCGGGCCAAGGTGTTCCTGACCCGGTTTTATTTCCGTTTTATTTTTGAATAGAAAAAACAAAAAAAATATTTCAATGAACCCTTCAGAGATCTTTGAAATAATACTTCAGAGCTGCAGGGTACGATCCAGTAACTTGCTGAGAAAAGTCAAGAAATGGGGATTAAAAATGAACTTTCAGAAGACGAAACCGACAAATTGAATGCAGAGTACAGACGAGCAAAGGCCCTTACAGTGATTTGTACGATAACTTGGGCCATCCAGGGACGGAGTTAATTTACTCTTGCCATTTCTTTTACAACAACTCCATTTATTCGTGCTAATGACTTGAATTAGTGCTAGAATAAATAGTGCGTATTTTTCTAATAGTGGAAAATCCGAATCTGTGCAAGCTGAAATTTATTTCGAATATTCTTGTTTCCCGATCATAACACTTTCGCATGGCATTGAGTATTCGCGTATCACTGAAAGGTTGTTTTTTTTTTTTTTTTTTTTGATTGGAGGTTTAACGACCACCGTGAGCAACTCAATGGGCTATAAGCAGTCGCCCGTCCCTAATTTAGGGTCACTGGTTCCAGGGAAGGGAGAGAGCCAGTGCCGTAAGACAAACACAACATCCATGCCTCACCGGGATTCGAACCCGGACCCCTTACTGACGAATGATCAGAGGCCAACGCCTTAGACCACTGCGCCACCGGGGCGGCAAAGGTTGTTTTATAACAAAAAATTGAAGCAGAACCACGAAATCCGATTATTTAGATCGTCTTTTGTAAAAAAAGATCGTATTTGTGTTATGGGTTTGTCCGTCCGTCCGTCTGTGACACCATATCTTTGCAACTATTACTATGATTTGAAAATTTCTTTTGCAGTGAGAAGCTCGAAATGTGGCAATGATGATCCTTTATTTCGTTTTTTCGTTTTTTTTTTTTTTTTCGATGTGCAATTTTGCCGCCAGAGGGCGTAAACGCAGATGATATCGAATTCCATTTTATTACATACATTTGCTTCTAAACATCCAACTGAAAAAATTCTTTTGTGGTCTGTGGGTCCGCTACGGCATGACGTGGGATGCGACGATCGGTGCGCTCGGACGTTTGTCTCTGTGCTCCGGTCCCCCTACGACGTTGCACAGATCCTTCCTGTGACCATTGTCTCCAAATGCTACATACGGTTGTGGCATCACTTTGCGTTTCTTCCGCAATACGACGCAAGGACCATCCGGCGGTACGAAGGCCTGTGATGACAGCTCTCGTGAACTCATCTATTTGACGAAATCGCGTACGACGGCGTCTTAACGACATTGGCACTCACTTCTCGCGGCCGTGAAGACGTCTCGACTCATGGCCTCACGGGAGGGTTGTCCGCTTATATCCCGTGCGCCGTTCGTGCGATTGGCCTGCAAATGCAATCATTTGTATTACTTGTACGTGTGCACCCACCCTGAAATTTGCATGACGCTGTGTTCACGTCTTCGTCTTGTGGCATTTTCTCTATCAGGCATTGTATAGGCACAAAGTTTCACAAAATCCACACGGTCTGGTTGGGAATGTCAACATCTTTTTCTTTGTAACTTAACTTTTGCGCTTCCATGTATTAATGTCAGTTGTAGTCACGTGACATTTTTTTAAGTATGGGGTTCTTATTCCATCGGTGTGTTCTATTTACTTGCCAAACTACGAGTCTGTGCTGCAAAACTCACATAGAGAAGTGGATGGCATTTGCAAAGGAATGCTTCCAATTTATTTAAAGTAAACATGCCCTGTACCTGACAGTTTATGCATGTCTTAAATTCGGATAATGACTTAGATGCGCCGTCATAACACAGGGTGTCCCACTCGCTACCGAACCCGGCATTTCTTTAATAATACACTGAAGAGTAATTGAATTAGAGACAGCTGGCGTCATGCAAATGTGGCGCTGTGGGCGGCCCTGTAAACGGAAACGACATGACGTATGCAGCGATCCGACAATATAAGGAGTGATGCGACGGGAATCAGTAAGAGTCGGACGCAGTATGGTTAAGCCGAAGGATCTAAGCGCATTTGATCGTGGGCAAATTGTCGGGGCCCGACGAATGGGTCACTCCATCTCGGAAGTCGTGCAGGCACTGGGATTTTCACGAGCCACTGTGTCACGGGTGCACCGTGAGTACATCGAATCCGGTAAAACCATCCCTGCAAGGGCCAACCGCCGTGGACAACAGCGTGTAGATGAGCGGGGTCATCGTCGGCTAGCTCGCATGTAACAGCGAATAGACGGGCGACAGTGTAAGAAATCACTCGGCAATTTAACGCTGCTGCACAAAAACGCGCAAGCAGTCACACCATCCAGAACCATCTCCTCGCTCTGGGGTACAGAAGCCATCGTCCCACGAGGGTACCGCTGCTGACCGCACATTACAGGGTGCAAAGATTAGCATGGGGGCGGGAACATCGCCACTGGACCCTAGACATGTGGGAAAATGCTGCCTGGACTGATGAGTCGAGATTCACGTTGGTACATGCGGATGGCAGGATACGAGTACGGCGCAAACCACATAAAGCGATGGAATCCTTCTTGCCAGCAGGGTGCTTTTCAAGCTGGTGGGGGTGGCATTCTCGTCTGGGGACTGTTTACGTGGACTGAAATGAGACCCCTGGTACGTGTGACATCGTCCCTCACAGGTCAACGTTACCAGGATATCCTGGACGACCATTTGCGCGTCTTCAACATCCCACTGGGGACTTCATCCTGCAACAAGACAATGCACCGTGCCATCGCTCCCGAATTGTATACGAATGGTTGGATGAACACTCCACCGACGTGACCTCGCTTCCTTGGCCAGCAAGGTCACCTTACCTCAATCCCATCGAGCACATCTGGGATGCCATCGAGAGAGATGTTCGAGGCTCTGACCCCCTCCATCAAATCTTCGTGAACTGTGGGAGCTTGTTCAGGGGTCGTGGATCCGTATGTCTTCCCAACGCTCCCGGTATCTTGTCGAATCCATGCCGAGACGAATCGCCGCCGTCATCAGGGCGAAAGGTGGTGCTACACGTTACTAGACAGGTATCTCTAATTCAATTGCTCCTCAGTGTATTAACACCAATGAAGATATTTTCAACATTTTCAACCTTCAAAGCATCTATAGTTCGCGGTTTCTTTTGGTAAACTCTTCCTTTTAGATATCTCCATAAAAAGTAATCAGGAGGCGTCAGATCGGGTGAGCGCGGTGGCCATAGACCCTTCGAAATGACGCGATCGACAATGCCCAAATGGTGGACTAGCTCGGCGGATGTCTGCCTGGGAACTTCTCCAGGAATTGCTGTTGACAAGACTTTACCGATTCTGTCTTCTAATAAGTGCGAACAATAAACACTCGCTCCTCCAGAGTATACCGATACATTTTCACAGACACGCGAACAGCCACGAGCACGAGCACTCAGTATCAACAACCGTATTGTGTAGAACCAGCAGCAGAGAGGCGCGTCCGGCTGGGTGGCGGACAGAAACGGGTTCAATGCTATCTGGACGCAAATGGTGGCCACTTCCGGCACATTTTGTGATGTCACCACATTTCACACGAAATGAGGTAAGTCCACTTCAGATTTCATCAGATTTCGTTGCGATATCTTCATTGGTTTTAATATTATTAAAGAAATACGGGGTTCGGTAGCGAGTGGGACACCCTGCATAATAGGCGTGCAAAATTGGAGAGCATTCGGTAGAAACAGAACAATTTTCACGAGCAGTTTACCGCTATATCTTAAAAGAAAAGTGTTTAACCAGTGCATGCATGGATTAGAGATATGGACCTTAAGAAAAAAAAAGAAAAAAGGAAGATATGCAGAGGCTGCGGTCAGCTCTGGTTAAACACTTTTCTTTTAAGGCTGCGGCCTTTCTTTTTCCTTCTACGTGATGTATTTTTTTGCATGAACGATGTAGAAGTTTTTTATCGAATAAAAATGCACCTGGCATATAAATTTTTATTTTCACCGTTATAAAAAGGAAATAAAAATTACTCAGTTTTTAAAAACTACTTTTCAGCGTTAATAGTACATAAAAAATTACGCGAAAATCTATTCAGGGGCCGACAGCTGTGTTTATTTATTTTAATTCTTTATTTTTTTCCCCCGTTATCGCTCCATTGTGCTTCATTTGTTATTTCTTTCGATTTTTCTTGTTATAAAATCAGTTAACACGTCTTGCTAGCACGTGTGGAAATCAGTTTTCGGCTTGCCTTATTATCTTTTTGCTCTAGCAGTGTCTCGTTGGTTATCATCGGTCGAGTCACCTTTCCAAAAGAAAAGAAAAGCAAAAAGAAACTCGACAGAATAAAAAATAAATATCAAGCAGGAAACTAGAAGGAACTGATAACAGCACTGTAAGCCTTGCCTAGTGAGGAGTAAGGGTGTGTACGTGTGAAGATGTTTTTACACCTTGTATCTGTGATAAAGCAGACAAATAGGGACACGCCAACAAGATATATTGTAGGTAAATATTAGATTTCTTCTTTTTTATTTTTTTTCATTTCTGTCTAAACACGCGAAAGCCTTTGTTCAGTTGCCTATGTGAGGCCACGCAAAAATATTATCCATTGTTAAGATCTGGCTACAATAAATACATTGTGTTCGTCTAAACTTCGTAATTCAACCACATGTGCAGAATTTTCCACACTATCTGTTCCAAATTAAGAAAATAATACGAGGTAAAAGTAATAAAAAGGATCGTATGCGTAAAAACATTTTAGATAACAATCTGCGGAAACATTCTAAAAGAATTTTGTTATCTTCTGATTAGTGGAGGAAACAGAACGCCAAGCCAACTTGTTATTCAATACGAGTTACGTTCAGATAACAAATATGCAGATGAGTGAAGGTTCTTTAGAGTCACTTGACTTCAGTTACTGAAATTTTCCGTCTGCGAGTAAGAAACAAATTAATACTGTCATTACAATTAACAACCATTGATGGCATTAGTGATGACAGTTTTAAATCCATAGACGTCAGAACTGGAACGTCACGGGAATCAAAGGATGTAATAATCACATCTTTCAAAATAAAATTAAATAAAATTGAATAAAATAAAATAAACTCCGTAGAAATTAGGACGTTCCAAAAGATCTATAGAGGAAATCTATTGACAAATTTTACAGCTTTCGATAATCACAAGCAGTGGCGCAATTGCAAATTTTCGGCACTTAAGCAAAATTTCAAGGAAAACGGGAAATCTATTGAAAAATTCTACAGCTTTCGATAACCACAAGCAGTGGCGCAATTGCAAATTTTCGGCACTTAAGCAAAATTCCAAGGAAAACGGGAAATCTATTGAAAAATTCCACAGCTTTCGATAACCACAAGCAGTGGCGCAATTGCATATTTTAGGCACTTAAGCATAATTCCAAGGAAAACGGGAAATCTATTGAAAAATTCTACAGCTTTCGATAACCACAAGCAGTGGCGGAATTGCAAATTTTTGGCACTTAAGCAAAATCCAAGGAAAACGGGAAATCTATTGAAAAATTCTACAACTTTCGATAACCACAAGCAGGGGCTCAATTTCAAATTTTCGGCACTTAAGCAAAATTCCAAGGAAAATGGGAAATTTATTGAAAAATTCCACAGCTTTCGATAACCACAAGCAGTGGCGCAATTGCAAATTTTCGGCACTTAAGCAAAATTCCAAGGAAAACGGGAAATCTATTGAAAAATTCTACAGCTTTCGATAACCACAAGCAGTGGCGCAATTTCAAATTTTCGGCCCTTAAGCAAAATTCCAAGGAAAACGGGAAATCTATTGAAAAATTCCACAGCTTTCGATAACCGCAAGCAGTGGCGCAATTTCAAATATTCGGCACTTAAGCATAATTTCAAGGAAAACGGGAAATCTATTGAAAAATTCTACAGCTTTCGATAACCACAAGCAGGGGCGCAATTGCAAATTTTCGGCACTTAAGCAAAATTCCAAGGAAAACGGGAAATCTATTGAAAAATTCCACAGCTTTCGATAACCACAAGCAAGGGCGCAATTGCAAATTTTCGGCACTTAAGCAAAATTCCAAGGAAAACGGGAAATCTATTGAAAAAATCCACAGCTTTCGATAACCACAAGCAGTGGCGAAATTCCAAGGAAAACAGGAAATCCATTGAAAAATTCCACAGCTTTCGATAACCACAAGCAGTGGCGCAATTTCAAATTTTCGGCCCTTAAGCAAAATTCCAAGGAAAACGAGAAATCTATTGAAAAATTCCACAGCTTTCGATAACCGCAAGCAGTGGCGCAATTTCAAATTTTCGGCCCTTAAGCAAAATTCCAAGGAAAACGGGAAATCTATTGAAAAATTCCACAGCTTTCGATAACCACAAGCAGTGGCGCAAGTTCA
Organism: Macrothele yani; assembly: GCA_039090855.1. NCBI lineage: Eukaryota > Metazoa > Arthropoda > Arachnida > Araneae > Macrothelidae > Macrothele > Macrothele yani. Next base: position 142,641,403 of record CM077008.1, on the reverse strand, counting down.
AATTTTCGGCACTTAAGCAAAATTCCAAGGAAAATGGGAAATCTATTGAAAAATGCCACAGCTTTCGATAACCACAAGCAGTGGCGCAATTGCAAATTTTCGGCCCTTAAGCAAAATTCCAAGGAAAACGGGAAATCTATTGAAAAATTCCACAGCTTTCGATAACCACAAGCAGGGGCGCAATTGCAAATTTTCGGCACTTAAGCAAAATTCCAAGGAAAACGGGAAATCTATTGAAAAATTCCACAGCTTTCGATAACCACAAGCAGTGGCGCAATTTCAAATTTTCGGCCCTTAAGCAAAATTCCAAGGAAAACGGGAAATCTATTGAAAAAATCCACAGCTTTCGATAACCACAAGCAGTGGCGAAATTCCAAGGAAAACAGGAAATCCATTGAAAAATTCCACAGCTTTCGATAACCACAAGCAGTGGCGCAATTTCAAATTTTCGGCCCTTAAGCAAAATTCCAAGGAAAACGGGAAATCTATTGAAAAATTCCACAGCTTTCGATAACCACAAGCAGTGGCGAAATTCCAAGGAAAACAGGAAATCCGTTGAAAAATTCCACAGCTTTCGATAACCACAAGCAGTGGCGCAATTTCAAATTTTCGGCCCTTAAGCAAAATTCCAAGGAAAACGGGAAATCTATTGAAAAATTCCACAGCTTTCGATAACCACAAGCAGTGGCGCAATTGCAAATTTTCGGCCCTTAAGCAAAATTCCAAGGAAAACGGGAAATCTATTGAAAAATTCCACAGCTTTCGATGACCACAAGCAGTGGCGCAATTGCAAATTTTCGGCACTTAAGCAAAATTCCAAGGAAAACGGGAAATCTATTGAAAAATTCTACAACTTTCGATAACCACAAGCAGTGGCGCAATTGCAAATTTTCGGCCCTTAAGCAAAATTCCAAGGAAAACGGGAAATCTATTGAAAAATTCCACAGCTTTCGATAACCACAAGCAGTGGCGCAAGTTCAAATTTTCGGCACTTAAGCAAAATTCCAAGGAAAACGGGAAATCTATTGAAACATTCCACAGCTTTCGATAACCACAAGCAGTGGCGCCATTGCAAATTTTCGGCACTTAAGCAAAATTCCAAGGAAAATGGGAAATCTATTGAAAAATGCCACAGCTTTCGATAACCACAAGCAGTGGCGCAATTTCAAATTTTCGGCCCTTAAGCAAAATTCCAAGGAAAACGGGAAATCTATTGAAAAATTCCACAGCTTTCGATAACCACAAGCAGGGGCGCAATTGCAAATTTTCGGCACTTAAGCAAAATTCCAAGGAAAACGAGAAATCTATTGAAAAATTCCACAGCTTTCGATAACCACAAGCAGTGGTGCAATTTCAAATTTTCGGCCCTTAAGCAAAATTCCAAGGAAAACGGGAAATCTATTGAAAAAATCCACAGCTTTCGATAACCACAAGCAGTGGCGAAATTCCAAGGAAAACAGGAAATCCATTGAAAAATTCCACAGCTTTCGATAACCACAAGCAGTGGCGCAATTTCAAATTTTCGGCCCTTAAGCAAAATTCCAAGGAAAACGGGAAATCTATTGAAAAATTCCACAGCTTTCGATGACCACAAGCAGTGGCGCAATTGCAAATTTTCGGCCCTTAAGCAAAATTCCAAGGAAAACGGGAAATCTATTGAAAAATTCTACAGCTTTCGATAACCACAAGCAGTGGCGCAATTGCAAATTTTCGGCACTTAAGCAAAATTCCAAAGGAAAACGGGAAATCTATTGAAAAATTCCACAGCTTTCGATAACCACAAGCAGTGGCGCAATTGCAAATTTTCGGCACTTAAGCAAAATTCCAAGGAAAACGGGAAATCTATTGAAAAATTCCACAGCTTTCGATAACCACAAGCAGTGGCGCAATTGCAAATTTTCGGCCCTTAATCAAAATTCCAAGGAAAACGGGAAATCTATTGAAAATTTTCCACAGCTTTCGATAACCACAAGCAGTGGCGCAATTTCAAATTTTCGACACTTAAGCAAAATTCCAAGGAAAACGGGAAATCTTTTGAAAAATTCCACAGCTTTCGATAACCACAAGCAGTGGCGCAATTGCAAATTTTCGGCACTTAAGCAAAATTGCAAAACATCTACGGGGAATCTATTGAAAAATTCTACAGCTTTCGATACTCACAAGCAATGGCGTAATTTCAAATTTGCGGCCCTTAAGCAAAATTATAAAAACAATCATTTCCGCTACTGCTCATTTGAGAAATTAGCAAATAAAATAAAAATCCATGCATTTTAACTTGCAAAAACATTTATTTCATCAACATAAATTTGTTGCATTTTTATAAATAGATTGATTATAGATTTTCAAATAAAAAAATCCTTTTCTTACTTTTTTCCTTAAAAACGTTTTTAATTTAATATTTGGTGCTAAACTTACCTGCCTCTTGGGCTTCAATATGGCAATTCGTGAGAGACATTTCAGTGGTTAATGACATATTGCATATTTTGCAAATTATTGTCGACCATTTTCAGCTAGCTGAATGATCTTTCAGGAGAAACTATTGAGAGACAACGCTCTCCATAGCACACGGGAGAACTCAAAATATTTCTTCTCTTCCTCTAACTTGCTGGTTGCAGTTACTTCACCCCCCCCCCACCCCCCGCCATCTCTTGTCTTTCCTCTTTGTATGCGGATTTCAGTTAAAATTTTATTTTCCCAATCTTCTTTGGACCATCTAAGGTCGCGGGCCCTATAGAGTATATTCTAACCACGCTTAATAGCATTAGTTACGCCCAGTGACGACTCCAGCCGCTCAGAACTGGGTGGGCTATTAGGGAGCTAAGCATGATGGGTGGCATACATTCCGAAATGCAAGGCAGAAATTTTGGAAAAAATTCCGTTCATGCGGACTGTACCTGACGCAAAGCAGAATATATACAACCCGAGGACCGGCTTTCGTTTAGTAGAGTGTTCGGAGTCAGAATGGGAAAAGTTGTCGATTTATCGGAGTTTGGTAAAGGACAAATTGTGATGGCCCGGCGCCTCGGAACTACGATCTCGGAAACGGCGTGGCTTGTGGGTTTTTCACGTGCCGCTGTAGTGAGTGCGTATCAAAATTGGTGCACATATGGCGAAACGACGTACCGTTGTCCGCAGCTGATTGATGTCAGAGGGGAGCGGAGACTGTCCGCATCGTCCACAGTGACCGAAGGGCCACAGTGCGGCAAATCACCCGCAGCTACAACAGCGGTGATCAGAGCAATGTGCCACAGCACACAGTTCATCGCAGTCTTCTGCGCATGTGCCTGCTTAGCTGATGACCCAGCCTGGTCTTCATGCTCACTGCCCCGTCATCACCAACAGCGCATGAAGTGGGAAAATTCATCGAGATTGGACCGTGGATGATGATTGGAAGAAAGTGGCCTGGTGTGACGAATCAAGATTCTTGGTGCATCACGTAGACGGCCGAGCGCGGATACGCCGATTACCAACAGAGGCTATGGAACCTCGATGCACTGTTGGGCGGAAACAGGCATGCGGCAGAGGTATTATGCTGTGGGCGATGTTTCCTTGGGACACTTTAGGCCCCATTATCCCAATAGCCCAATCCCTGACAGCTGTCATGTATCTGAACATCGTTGCGGACCAAGTTCACCCATTCATGGCAACTGTGTTCCCTGCTGGTGATGGCCATTACCAACAGGATAATGCGCTATGCCACACTGACAGAATCGTCAAGGAGTGGTTCGAGGAACATGCTGATGACTTTCTGTTAATGCCATGGCCTCCAAATCCACCTGACATGAAACCAATCGAACATTTGTGGTTCAACTTGGAAAGCGGGTTCGCCCTAAATCACCACCACCCCGAAAAATATACGGGAACTGGAGGACCTGCTGTTGACGTTATGGTACCAGATACCCCAGGATACCCATCGCCACCTCGTCGAATCGATGCCTTGCCGATTGGCCGCTGCTCTGCGGGGTAAAGGGGTTCCTACAGCTTATTAGGTAGGTGGTCATAATGTAGTGCCTCATCGGCGTATTATATCCCATAGCTTTGTATGAATCCAAGAGTTCACACACTAATAACAGTATAGCTTTCTGTCTAAAAATTTCCCCAAAAGTCTTTAGTAACACCTTTAAAATATTTTGAAGCTTCAATCGGCTCAACTTCTCAAAATTTTCGTCCGGTATGAACTCTCTTATTTGAGGGCCTATAAAAATCCCTTCCTTAATTTTGGAGTGTTTAATTTCGTGGAATTTTACTTTTAAATACACAAATCAAGTACTATAATACTTTGGTTCATTGCCTTGACAAAGTTTTTAATAAATTATAGTTTAATGTAAATAATCATTTACGATGTGCCCAGATGGCCAAACTAGAGGATTTACGACATTTTTCTTCCCTGGAGTTAGTGACTCACGTTCCGACTAGTCCTTTCTCGTATGATGACTTCTGCTCTTATTCCACGCTCTCAGGAAACAAAATTTTCCGTTTCCAACGAATGTTTCACAAATCGCCACAAATGTTCCAAGCCTATTTTTCATAATGGACCTTTTCCAAAAGTTGTTTCATATTTTTATGTGACTCTTTCATGTAGGTACACTGTAAAAAAATTTCTGAAATTCTCGAACCACTTTGCGTGATTTCTTTCGTGAATTAACGAAGCATATTTCTGATACAACTTTTTCCGTGAAATGACGGAAAGAAACCTCAATTTCACGGATTTTTCGTACCACGGGAAGATTCTGGATTTTCAAAAACTTTTCCACAATACCTTTCTTATATTAACGGTAAATTACCTTTCCAAGATGTGTTAACGGGAAATTCTGAATTTTCAGAAACCTTTCCGCAATTCCTTCCTTATAATAACGGAAAAAACTCCGTTCTAACTTTTCCCGTATTCATATGACGAGAAAATATAGGAGAGATTCACGGGAATACTTGGAAATTTGATTAACCCTTAAATTTTAAAAGTCTGTCGAAGTATTTGATTTTGAAGATCTGTAGCGAGATCGGATATTGTGGATAGCATATCGCATGAATTTTGTTTATTGTGGCACAGAATATTTCTTCTCGTATCCCCCATTTTACTGTAAGAAACCGGGTATTTAACTTATTGTACAAGTGATCATACTATGTCCATGTATCAATCTTTGGACCCCTTAAAACAAAATTTTTAAGATATTTGAAGGTCACTGTTAGTTTAAAATGATCAAGTTGCAAAGCATTTTGTTGCTTCGAAAATTCTGATGCTTAATTTGTGAAAAGTCATCCTACAGAAAAAAAATATAAAAAAATATTACAAACCTATTCAGAAAAATAATAAGCTCCAACAGAACTTAAAAGGACTAAATCACTCGCATTAATAAAAGAAAAAAAAATCATTGTCCCGCAATTTGTTTTACAATGAATGTGAGGTAAATCCCCGAGTGTTTGTGGCTTAGTGGTTAAAGTCGCGCGTTATTTGTTGAATCAACCCAAAGGACGAGGGTTCAATCCTGACTTCTACGACAGGATTATCTGGTGTAAAGGTTAAAAAGTGAAGATCTTCGATTTTTGCGAAATTTCAGTTTAAATACGAAAACCTTTGAAACGCACTTTTCTGAAATAAACGGTATTTCTGACTGCGGAAAATCTGTGAAAATACGGAAGTTAAAATAAACGGGCACTTTTAAAATCGGAAATTTTTGAATAAGACGGGCATCTACCGACAAATTTCTTGCACATTATTTTCAGAAATTTTCCGTGAATTCACGCCACTTTTTTTTTGCAGTGTAGTATGGGCTAACGACACCGACGGAAATTTATTTCCGCTGTGAAGAAGTACAGCTTTCAAGTAAACTTTAGAGGAGTCAATGAACAAGCGCCATTCTGTTGCATCATATAAAATCATCATGATCAGAGTGAAATCACTGAAATTTCAATGTGCTGGACATGTTGCCAGAAGAACGGACCGCCGATGGACAACCGAAATTTTAGACTGGATTCCAAGAGACAGAAAGAGACCCAAAAGAAGAACACGTGGGAGATGGGTGGATGAAATTCGAAAGCATGAGGAAGTGACGTGGAGGAGATTGGCACAAGATAGACCGTTGTGGAAGAAACTTCGGGAGACCTTCATCCAGCAGTGGACTGAAAATGGTTGATGATGAAACATATATGGAGAGGGCTCACATAAAAAATTGAGGACCGCGGATGGCTTAGTAGTCAACGTTCGTGACTGCCAGGGCGAAACCTCAGGTTCAATCTCAGACAGGTACGAACGCTCGAACCACTAAATATCCGTCGTGCGTCGGATGGGCACTTTTAGCCGTCAGACCCCAGGTACTGGCGCCCCGGTATTAAATAAGGGTGTCTTCTTCCTCCTTTCTACCTCGCTTCCGTGTCACTTTTCTATCGGGCACTGTAGCCCATATCTCCTAGCTTCCTATTTCAAATGGTTGTTTAAGACTTGGGGTCAGACACTCCCTTCCTAAAATCCTCTATATATAGTCTGATCTGATCTGATCTGATTAAAAAATTGAAGTCAGGCGCTACTAAGTTGTAGTTAATTTGGTGTCACTGACTTCAAGGTGGACACAGAGCCAGTCGCCGTAGGATGGGCGCGCTGCGCATTCCTATCTGGGATTCGAACCCGAGCCCTCGATCGACTGGCTAGCAGCCTACACCTCTGACACTCGACCACCATGGCGGTCTTTTTCTTTTGCTTGTAAGTCCTAACATGTTCGGACTATATATTAATGCTAGAATGTTGACAAAAACATTTTCGTAGTCTTTTTCGAAAGCTACGAGTTCCTGCATTTCGTGAGATCTCTGTGATCCATTAGTTAGTAAACGTCTTAAATAAGTAGGGATGTAACTGTGTAAGATATACTACATAGGCAGCTGTGTTCATACTAGACTCTTGCCTCAGGGAAAGGACTCAGATATTTACTGGCGACCTGAATAGTCAAGATAGACACCTGATACTGGCAAACACTCAAAGTAGTTCTTGAGCACATCACAGTTGGATCACAAAGGAACTGCCGCGCAGGGCATTGTTCGCTTCTCCAATTGGCAGCTACTCATCTCTAGAGAGCTGTTTGCTCTTCCCAAGGAAGAACGCGCCAGTCTTGCAGGACTTTCAAGTGTTTTTCAATCTTTGTCCAATGAATTGCATCTCCTCCATTTACTCTGGCGTTTCCATCGCTCAGTTTGCTTTCTTTATTTGACAATGCATTTATTTCGGAAACTTTTGAGGAATACTCTTTGGAACTGGTCGAGGTATCATTTTCGCCCTAAACTAATGCCTTCATATGTCAGAACATTAAATGCTCTAACGTGGCAGTCCTTCATGAAGCCAGCACAGAGGATATTCACACATTTTTAAAACAACTTTTTAGCAATATAATTAATGTTTGAAGTGAAATTTTTTCTTTCTTAAATGCTCTATCCGATAACCCTTTCTCTGGAATATGAACCTACATCTAGATTTCCGACATAACAAGGCGTTTCTTAAATTTGGTAGTGGTATTTAGATAAATTTGGTAGTGGTATTTCGTAGTGGCATTAAATTTGGTAGTGGTCTTAAATTTGGTAGTGGTATTTTTTCACTGCTTTCCGTAGTCATATAATTGTTTTAGGTTGGCATTTAGAAAGCGCTCTTTTTAGCAGTCCGAAGGCACAATCGTCCATTATTGATGACACATGAAGGGACTTTGAAGGAATTTGAGCAAAAGGTATGTCCTTTGATACCCGTTTCTTCTTTTTCATTTTTTCAAGAAATTGAGTGGTAGATTTGGATTTATGACTGGTAGCCTTTATCCTGATGGGAGTTCTACTCTTTGAAGGCTCTATGGTTAAACGAATGGTATTTCCTCTTTCACTATAGGAGTTAAAACATAATTTTGGTGATATGTAGAATTGAATTTAATATTCTTTCGACTTTTCGTAACTTTAATTTCCCATTGTACGAGAAACCAGAAATAATCACGAATCCTTTACTGAAACTTTCTTCGGATTCTTGGAACCAAGTTTGTAACTCTTTTTCTGCTCCTTTGCGATACTTATTCGACATTTTTTCGTTACAATCGTTTGGATAGATCGAAGCTTCATCAATAGTCACAATAAATTTCCATCTGTTTCCGGGTAAGTGATTTTCATAAAGAAGTCTACACCGTGTTCTGCGCCTCGCTTCGTGCCTAGAGAAAATGCGGTAAATATCATGTTTTTTTTTTTTTTACAGTATCAAATCTTTGTTTATTAACTTTTTACAGTTGATACAGATATTTTCAATGATTTAGCTATTGCGCTTTGGGTCGGTGGATTTCCTTTTAAGACCAGAGATCTTACTTTTGAAATAGTCGTAAAAGTACGTACCTTCTTTGGGTATTCCTTTGGTGTTCTTTTTTCTGTTAAAAGCAATTTTTGACAATTTCCCCTCTATTGTTAATAATATTGCTTATTTTACGATTAGAAATGCTAATTCCATGATTTTTACAGGGTTTTTTAATTACAGGATACGAATATTTCTCTTCGTAAACGAGCAAAAGCATAACCTTCCATCCACATCGTATTTACGCGTGCCATTTTCTTAGTATACGATATTTAACCGCAGCAGATGTTTCTTTCTTGTTCATCTAACACGCTGTTGCCAGTTTCAATTCTTTGAACTTCTGTTACTTTATGTAATTTCTTATCAAAAACGTTCTAAAAATCTATGAACATCCTAAGTATTTCGTAATTGGTCTTCTTCCTTCTGCAATTAACCCTCTTCTTTCTATAGTTAGTTTATTAAGAATCTCGCTGTAGCCTGTGCACACTAACACAAGTTGCAACTGGTATTGAGCCAGACGAATTGCAAAGCAGCATAATGGAAGCGTATCGATCCATGTTCATTAAAATTTTCGTCTAAAAGTAGATGAAAATGTTTAAAAGAAAATGAAAATGTGTATGTGCTTCATCAGTAATCAACAGATGTGCTCTTTTGGCAACACAAACAGGAAAATAAAAAAATAAAAAAAAGAAAGAAAAAGAAAAGCTGCAACTTCGTTTTAAAAGAAAATTTTTTTTTTTTTTTCTCTCTCTTTCTTTTTGTGGAAAACATACTTGGCTATAACGTAAGTAGAGTACAAATCCTTTCTCTCCATTTCTTTCTTTAATCCTGTTCAATTGTCTCTTTTCCTTTCAGATATCTGACTGTGTGTGGTCTTTCCTTTTCACAAATTTTTGGTCGGCGTCACACCTAAAGAGCCCAAAGTATTGCCTTTCTTTCATTTTTTAGCACGTCTTTTGTAAAAAAACGATCGTGCTTACGTTATCACTTTGTCCCTTCATCCGTCCGCCTGTGGACATCCTATTTCTGCAACTATTAGTTGGATTTGAAAAATTCTTTTTGCATTGGGAAGCTTGAAATGTGAGAACGATGAACCTTGCTTTCAGGTTTTTCTACAATGCACAACATCGCCACCAGAGGGCGTAAATGCAGATGCTATCGACTTCAAAATACATTTCATTCAATAAAATTGCTTCTGAACATTCGACTAAAAACATTTTTCTTCCATTTGATATCGTTTACAATGAAGATTGTTTCTGATACAATTTCTTTTTCAAGTAATCCATAGTTTTTCCGCCAGGAGGCGTAAAGTAAAACTTCAATTTCGCCAATGTCTGTGCTTCTAAACGTTCGATTTGCAAAATTCTTTTTGCATGTGATACAGCTCCTGGTGAGAAATGTTCTGCTTCTAATTTCGATCTTTTGTAAAAAATGATTTGACCGCAAGGAGCGTAAGTGTATATTTTGGTTTCTTATATATTTGCAGCACTATATGCGCTTCTGAACGCCGTCAGATACCACTTACCACGACAAGCTTTTTCAGAATACCTTGTGTATAAAATAATGCATATCTTTTCCGCCACGAGATTTAGATGCATATCTTATTTTTGTCGATATCTCTGCTTCTAACAGTCTGATTTGATTTTTTTCTTTATCGGAATGTCTTTCGGGTGCGAAATATTTTGCATACAATTTAAAAATTTTCCTAACGCATACGTGTGCATTTAAGACTGCATCTTTCGGTCAGATATAAATCACTGCCAAAATATTTTGTGTACATTTATTGTCCAAAATAGTGTACAACTTTCCTGCTAGGGGGCGCAAACGTCTCATTCGTTTTTGTTAATATCTCTGCTTTTAAAAGTCTGATTTAAAAAAAAAATTGAACGCCGTATACCATTTACTTTGTGGAGTATTTTGCCTCTACACGTGGGGTTTGTAGTTCACAGTTCTGGCGCTAGGTGGTGTCAGTGTGTACTTGTGTTTGATGTACTTCCTCTTCTAAAAATATTTTTCTTTTCAAAAAATAAAACCCTTTTCAAAAATTTCTTTTTCACTGTATGCTATTTGTTACAGTAAAGATGGGGAACATTATCTTTTTGAAACAGTACACAGTTTACCCGTTAGGGGAAGAAATGTCAAAACCTTTCCACCCGCTATCTCTGCTTCCAAGAGACGTATTTGGAAAACACTTTTTCCCTTAATATAGCTTTTGTTATGAAGAACACCTTTCACATATTTTATACTTTTCCATTATTTAAAATTCTTCCGCTAGGGGACAGTGCCGTCTTAATACTCTTGGGGGCCCTGATCTTTTATAGCGTTGTCAACCATTGTCAATCCACTGTTAGATGAGGGTCTCCCTAAAATTATTCCTCAACTGATATAGAAACATTCAATATCCAGTAACTTTTTAATACCACTTGAATGAAAAATGGTACATGACAAAAATTATTATAATCTTAGTCTATGTCTCTCACGTTACATTCTTCCTATTATTTAAAATTTCTTAGTTTACACAGTTTTAAGCAGTTTCAATATAAACTAATATTGGTAATTAGTAATGAAAATTAAAAAGTAATAATAAATGATAAAAACAGCGAATCAAATTTCGAAAATTTTGAAGGCTTTTTTCCTAGTCCGTTCACCGCTAAAGCACCTTTTTATTTAGAACTACATCGCTGGTCGAAATTATTACTTCCGAAATTTCTGGATACGGGTTACGTTTTCTCAAAAAGAAAAAGAAAACCTTGTGTATTATTAGTATTTGGACTGCGTCTGCATGCAGCATATGAAGAAATTTTTACTTTGAAAAATTCCCTGCTATAGCTCAACTGAAAGTGTTAAAAATATAACTGCCATCCTCTCTCCGACCCGAAAAACCTGCAGTCATTACAGAGAGAGAGAGAGAGAAAGGAACAGAGAGAGAGGCAGTGATGTAGAAGGGGCATAGCACACCTTACTGGCTCTTTTTGCATAATCGCCTCCCTGTTCCGTATTTTCTCTTTCGTATGTCTCTTCTCTCCTCCCCTCTCTGCTCCTTCTGCGCACAGGAAGCAGACGTTTCTCACGTCTACCTTTACTGTCCCATCCTGATGCCTCACCTCCACCAGGCTTTCCGGATTGCCAGTCGCTCTTGTTCTCAAGATCTTCCGTTCACTGCCTACAGACTTCTTCTGCGGGCTCATCCACCTACGCCTCTTCCGTCAGTATGTGCCTATCTTTTCGTGCTGGTTAAACACGTTATTTACGCATACCTTCAACAACTCCGCAGCGTTTCCTCGCCGGTCTCTTTACACCAGGCCAGCGCAGCACTTTTGTGCCATTTTCAAGATCGATTGCTTTCTCGACTCCGCCTGGAGTACCAGTCGGCTTCTTCCAGTCGTCGAGAAGCCACCTTCTATGATACCTGGGCGCCGGCCGCTCCATGGTTTGCGGTTGATTCTGGACTGCTACACCTATCAGTACCCTAGGACATTCTACACCTCCTTTGCTGAGTTCCGTGGCACCCTGGTGCCCCTCCTCCACTCTACGACTCGTGCAATCCACGCTACCGTTGAATTGTGAATGCTAATGTCATCTCAGTGTATTTTCATGCTTACTCGTGTACATTACTTACTTTCACCCCGCCTGTATTATGTTGCTTTGGTCCCCTCGTTAAAAAACTTGCACAATTGTGCACGTTTTTCTAATTGTGTACTATTGTTTCGCCTGTGTTATCCTGTAAATCATGCCCAGCCAATGTCATGTGACACGATGTGTTTCTCTTTGTCACTTCTGCAATTTTTATGCAATAAGCTTTGCTTGCAGCATTTGTTATTCATCCCCATTGTCATTGCAGTGTATATTAAAGCGATTTTGAAACCTTAGCGACGCTAAGGCACTATTTTTTGAGGTTTAACGGCGCTAAGCCACTTTTCGTGGTTAGATGGTAAGAGAAGCTGAGCAAGGATTTTTTGTAAATGATCGTATATATATTACCGTTAAAGTGTATAATTCAGTTATTTCATAGAATACCTAGTTTTTTCATGAAATAACTGATCAAGTTAGTTAAAGCGTGTAATAAATTAATAATTCCACACTTTAACTAGTTATTCTATGAAATAACTAGGTATTCTATAAATTAACTAATGATAGACAGTTAAAGCGTAAAATAAACAATTTGACTGAATTCTACAGCATACAAAATGTTATTTATATAAAGACACAATAAAATCATTTGTTACAACAGGGATTACTAAAATGGCACTTGGAATTGCATAGAACATTATTTCTAAAACAAATACATTTTTTGTTGACACACTGCGTTTTACATGAACATTTTTTAAATCCCTGACCGGTGCCTAAACTTTGAGCTGTAGCAACCGACCGGAGCGATTTCTCTATATCCGGCACTTCTTCGATCTGAATTAGTTTTTGTTCACAGACGCTGAACTGGGATCGGGAATATAGATGTCTTATGCAGCCGTTTCTTGTTCGCAATTGAAAAAATCCTTCTTCGGTTATTTTCATGATAACAGCTAAAATAGATCTGGCGTCACCCCTTCCTCTGTCAACTTCAGGTACTGGAGGATACGGACTGTAAGCCCCACAGAGGCTTCAGAATGAGATTTATCTGACATTAATTTCATCTTCTTAGCTTGAATTTCCAAACATTCTTTAGAGTCTTCTCTTTCTCTCTGAACATTCAGTTCATTAAAACACAATTTGCAGAACTTCTGTGCAACTTATTTCCGAAAAATTTATAAATAACAAAACGAAACATAAAAGCTAATATCATTATTATCATAAAATGGTGTGCTATTTCTGACCAGTGGTTCTGACTTTACAGCCTTTTGAATTTGGGATTTATTTACTCTGTTATTTTACACTTTAACGGGGTATAGATCGTTATTACATGAAATAACTAGTTAAACCATAGAATACAAGTTAGTTTTATGCTTTAACTGGCTTGATCAGTTATTTCGTGAAATAACTAGGTATTCTATGAAATAACGGATTTCATACTTTAACGATAACATATACAAAAATAGGGAAATCTGTGTTCTGTAAATAACTGCCTTAACCGAATGTTTATAGTACAGATATGACCGTCCCGGTGATAGAGTGGTCTGAGGCGCTGGCCTCTGACTATTGGTTCTAGCCGGGCCTTGGCTCGAGTCCATGAGGAGATATGGGTGGATGCGGCATCATGGTCGACTGCTTATCGCCCTCAAGGTGATAAAGAAACAAACAAACAAAAAGCACTGTATGGATGAAACGAACGATACAGTCTGATTACGCAGTAGGGGTTTCACGGATCCTAAGGGTTCTAGAACACAAAGTCATTGTGAAATGTGAACTCTTTTTTCTTGACGACACTTAAAAGAAAGTTATAGGTGGTGGATGATACTCAGTGGGGTTAAGATTGCATTCCCCCGAGAGAAAACAACGTTAGTGAAGGGTATTCTATTAAACTGCTCCACATCGACTCTAATAAAAGTTATCCTCTGAGCTCACTCCCTGCTTTCTTATGGGCAACAGACACAAAAGGCATATCGTGCATCCACATCATAATCTTAAAAAAAAAAAAAAAACTGCGCGTTAGTCACACTGAGTTGATGTAACTATGTTAGTTGTATTTGTTCAATGTGATTAGTACGCATTATTCTTAATAAATATTTGAAATCGTGCAGAACGAGAGTGATCTTTAAATAAAAATTTAGTATTCTTAGCATATGACTACCATGTAACATTCTTTCTTTTGCTTAAAACTGCTCAAATTGTGCAATTTTAATATAAATTGATAAAAGCGATTTGTAATAAAAATTACTAAATAAATAAATTAATCATATGTTTTTCATACGGCTTTTGAAATTTTTTGAGGATTTTCTAACCGGGTTGAGGTATCCTAATCAGTTCAGCGCCAAGGCACTTTTTAATTTAGAACAACATCACTGGAAAGAGGGAAGGAGAAGTATTTGCCAGAGCACAGGCAAACCTTTTAAAATGTTAAGGTCATTCGTACTTTATTTGAAAAGCATGATTCAATCAAATTGTACAGTTTCACAATTCTATCAATTTATTTTGGGAAGTGTTTCAAGACAGCCACCTTCTAAGTTTACAACTGCATTCGAAAAAAGAAAAGAATGAAGGAGATATGTTATTCATAAATAAGTTTTTTTTTAATTTTTCTTGTAAAGATTAAATTGGCTTACTTGCAATTCGATCTCGACGAGCTAGGTAAACGAAACAGAAACAAACAAACAAAAACATAATAGGGAAAGGGGAAACAAAAAAAAAAAACAGTCATAGGACCGCTGAGCCATCTGGATCAGTGGCCCTTTTTTTTTTTTCTTTTTTTTTTTTTTTTTAAGAAATAAAAATATAAGAAGAGACTTTTCGATTTACCGCGTTGTGTGCAGCCAGGGTGCTGTTATTTTTCTTCTATTATAAATCAAAATCAAAAGCCTTGGAATTTTACATTTACAAAATTTCAAATTTCTTTTGAAATTTGATAATTTTCAATGCCACAAAAAATTCAATGGCCTATTTCATTTCGTTCGAAAGAAATTCATACAGCACAATGAAGGTAGTACGACATTCAGGGCCATATTAAATGTTCCCTAGGCTAAGACGTCTGAGTGGATCCCAAAAAAGGGATAACGGGAAATCACTATGAGGTTCATTAAAACACGAAACTCCATCAATATACATTGAATTTGTAATAATTAATATGTTGTGCATTCTTCAAAATAATAAATTATCTGCATAGTTTTCAAATCAAGAAATCATTGTATTTTGTTTAGTTTTAGAAGAACATGAGTTAAAAACTTAAGATTTCTAGATTTTGTCCTGGAGTTTTCAATGATTTAGCACTGCATACTGTTCTTTGTGCATTTCTCCTGTGCAATCAGAATGAAGAGATACTTCATCGATTGTTTATTTCGACGTATCTATGATGCTTATTTATTTCTTACTAAAAACAATCATCCCATTGTTATGGAGAGAACGGTAAACGGTAAAAATACCCCTGGAGAAAATACTGTTAACAAGTTCGTTGCTATCTTTTAATTCTTGTTGTTAACTTCATGAGCATTGCGTGGTTGAGTTGCTAAGTCTTATATAGTTGAAGATGATAGTAAAATTGTACGCAAATAATTCTTGCAATTCGTAAATATGTCTAAAAAGCTTTTATTCTTTTGTTCATTCAATTGCTTGCAAAGGTTGTCCGTTTAACTGTGCTTTACTTTCTAACTCTCCCGCTTATCTCTCGCGCTCTCCGTGAAATCCCCTATACCTGGCGGTCCACCTAAGACAATCACAATCAAAGGGGCAATCACCTCCGTCGTGCTTTCGTGACCGCTCGCTATCTAAACCTAGAGACCTACTCTCTTCTCGTCTCCTCCCTCTCCTTTTGTCTCCAAGAAATGCCCTTAAGCATATCCTAATGTTCCCCGAGAGAAAGAACCACACCGCTTTCGGTAAATCTTAAGCCTCAAAGTCAAATGTGAGGGGCTAGTCATTCGTCGGCCTCATTGAAATCGAAACCTGAAAAGCATCAAAAGAGGCGCAATAGAGTTAATCTCCATTCAACAAACAATGTGCAGATACCAAGCTCAGACACATTGTCGTCTTAGTAAATAACCGTGCATCCGGTGTCTAATGGGGAACTGACTCTGAGAAATTTCTCTCACGCTTTGTGGAGGCAAAGGAAAGTGGAGCACGAGTTGGAATAAAAAGTTGCCGCCCCGGTGGCGCAGGCCTCTGATCATTCGTCCGTAAGGTGTCCGGGTTCGAATCCCGGTCAGGCATGGATGTTGTGTTTGTCTTACGGCACTGGCTCTTTCCCTTCCCTAAAACCAGTGACCCTAAATTAGGGACGGGCGACTGCTTATAGCCCATTGAGTTGCTCACGGTGGTCGTTAAACCTCCAATCAAATAAATAAATAAATAAATAAATAAAAAGTTACATTTTGTGGATTTTATATGAAATCCTGCAGCCTAGTATAAAATCTCTGTAACAAGACCCCTGAAAACTGAAAAGCGAAAAAAATGCCCCCGGAAGAAATATACCCAGAACAAACGGTGCACTGTAAACTGCCACACAGGAACACTGATGTGTGGCAGTGTTCCGGTGTGGCAATTTACTGGCAACCCTGCCACACATCTTTCAGCAACTTGGCCACAAAAGCTCAAGGGGCGGGGGGGGGGGTACAAAGATTGCCGTTTCTGGGCCTATATTGATAACTGAATTGGGAACTCCAAACGAATTTCGAGAAAACGTTCCATGTAAGCCAAGCGATAATTGTACTTTAATTTGAAGAAATAAATTGCTGAGGATCCGAGGTACATTTGGTTTGGGGAGCGGGCTCTACCCCTTACTTCCGCAATATTATATTCTGGGACTCTGGAGTCTGTCAGTGTATCCAGAATGGTCCCCTTGAAGCTTCAGGAGGGTGGGGTGCAAGTTTCTAAGAGCGCAGACAAGTGTTCAAGGTAAGGGATTTGCTCGCAATTTCTATGCTTCATGTTGTGTTTAATGGTAAACTATGTATGCCCATCCCCTGACCTAGAAATTTGGTGAAGCCTGTGAAAGGGATACGAGGTGCTTGGTTTGGAGGGCTCTACCCCCAACTTCCATAATTTCGTATTCTGGACCTCTAGAGTCGGTCAGTGTATCCTCGATGTTACCCCTGACTAGCTCTTAGAAACGGGAGGAGGGGGGTACCCCACCCTCCTGAAAATTCGTGGTCGTGCACAGAATCATTATATAAAGCATGGTACTAATCTTTACAGCTCTACGTCCATTTTAACATTTTGGGGGAAAGCTCCCCCACAGCTCATGGACCTCGCGGATACTTCAAGGGGAACTTCCTGTACACACTGACAGACTCCAGCGGTCCAGAATATAATATTACGGAAGTTCGGGGTAGAGCCCTCCCCCCAAACCAAGTGTACCTCGGAGCCTCGGCAATTTATTTCTTCAAATTAAAGTACAATTCTCGCTTGGCTTACATGGAACGTTTTTGCGAAATTCGTTTGGAGTTCCCAATTCAGTTATCAATGTAGGCCCAGAAATGGCAATCTTTATAGACCTTCTCCCTCTCTTTTGAACTTTTGTAGCCAAGTTGCTGAAAGATGTGTGGCAGGGCTGCCGGTAAATTGCCACACAGGAACACTGCCACACATCAGTGTTCCTGTGTGGCAGTTTACAGTGAACCGTTTGTTCTGGGGGTATTTTTTCCGGGGGCATTTTTCCGCTTTTCAGTTTTCAGGGGTATTTTCTCCGGGGGCATTTTTTTCCCGGGGGTATTTTTACCTACATCCGGAGAGAACATTTATTTCGTCTAGTTCGGCTATTGCAACCGAGGTTACTAAGGTACAGGAAGGCCATATTCATAAATTGAGACGACTTGTCGCACGGTCTGTATCATTTAAGAAATCTACTAATCACTGTACTCCTGGAGGTGTATTTCAAGAGCTGCTTAATAAACCATCATATCGGAATCTAAGCGATGGCCTCTGATCATTCGTCCGAAAGGGGTCCGGGTTCGAATCCCGTGAGGCATGGATGTTGCGTTTTGTCTTACGGCACTGGCTCTCTCCCTTCCCTGGAACCAGTGACCCTAAATTAGGGACGGGCGACTGCTTACAGCCCATTGAGTTGCTCACGGTGGTCGTTAAACCGTCATTAAAAAAAAAAAAAAAATCTTAGCTCTGTTACGTTGAGTGTTACGTTGAAAAATCATAGCTCTATTACCCAAACCAGGGCACTCCAGCGTGGTTCTACGTTTGCGTACGCAGAACTTGCACCGAACCTTTTTTCGGTCGTGTCTCAGATCGAAAACGTGATTCATGGGGTCTTTCCTGAAGAACAGGATCCAATGCGTTACAGAATGGCCAGTGCTTTTTGCTGTCGCGAAGTACATTTCGACCGACAACTTCACAGCACATTCAATTCTGAGCGCAGGGCATTAAAGGAACTTCGTGACAACCCACAGCTAGCTAAAATTTCGACGGACAAGTCGAATCAGATCATTATTTTAGACTAGACGGTGTATCACTAGAAAATGTGTACAGCAATTTCCATGATCAATACTGTTGTCATCCAGACTGATCCCAATCAGGCTACTATATCAGCACTGGCTCGTATGAAAACCCTTGCAGGCCTCCCTTCGTCTATGATTTTAGCTTTGCCTCCTCCGTGTGGCTCCAGAACCTCTGAATTATTTGGACAACTTAAGTTGCATAAACCAGATCTACCTTTAAGGCCTCTTGTTTCTAGTTCATGTAGTCCTACCCGCCCACTGGAATCGACCCTTGCAGCCTATTTGAAACCATTAATTTCTAATTCCATGTATTCTGTTTCCAATTCATTTCAAGCCTTGACCAGGATTCGACCATTTCTTCATCCTGAGTCTAAGTTTTTGATGGCCTCTCTCGACGTAGAATCATTATTTCCCAGCATTCCTGTCACGTTTGTTCACGGAATTATTGAGCGTAATAATTTGACACTTGAATTCTCAAACCTTTCGTTAATACCATACGGTGGCAGCACATTCTAGATAATGCTTATATTTTCAGAACATTCATATTTTCTTTATTTAATGAAAATTTGTCACTGAAGGAATAAACTTTTTACTGAAGGTCGTAAATGAAAAGTTGTTTGCTATCGGCTTGTGATCAAAAACGCTGCAATACACAAATAATTTATCGTCTGCAAATCAAATCAATCCTTTAGCATGTGCTGCCATCTGTTGGATTTTAACCTGGATGAGAAGGGAAATGGGGAAAAAAACCCTCCCAAATTCATTGATGCATCCCACAAAAATGTGTCCAGGGGTTCAGAAACTTGTGGCGCCCCTCTGAAGCAATTCAACTGGTTTCATTATTTCAGGCAGTTGTCTTTATTAAATTTTTAACGCTAAAAAAAAAAAAAAAAAAAAAAAAGAATTCTCTCCTTCTAACTTAAAAAAGAAAAGAAAAGAAATTGCGTGTGTATGTGTGTGTGCATTCCAAAGAATACTGTTTTTTATACTGTTCTTCAAGCCTGATTTTATAGTTTTTTCTTACCTTCCGCTATCAGTGTGAAGCCTTCATTCATTATTTACGGTGAAAGTTTTACAACATAATACAGCGCAGACATCCAACAAAATCGTATTTCTCATTGTGTCCTGAAGATATTAAATAAATGCTTATTTGCGCGAGAAGTAGGGCAAGCAGAAGCATAAATCAAGTGCTTTGACTGCTTTCTGAAACAAGCAATACAAAAGAAACACATGCGAGCACAGGGACTTAGCCAAGGAGAGGGTCACAATCAGGGATCCTGACCCCACCCGAATTTTTTCACCTACGTTATTTTTTTTATTGTTTTCATAGTCATTTCAAAAGATGTACTTTTTGCGACATAAATTTATAAAAATATATAGCTTGTATATTGTTCTTCCCTCACACTTTTCATCATTAATCAGGTTAGCTGTAGTTATTACAAATGAATTTGAATATACACTGAAGGGATAGATTATTACGTACACCAACGTAATAGCGTGTGGCACCACCTTTCGCACGCAGGACGGCATCCAAACGTTGTGGTACGTACGCAAGGAAGTTACGAAACACAGACTCAGGTATCGCTGACCAACAATGGTGTAGCGGAAGCATATCCGGCGCGTAACTGGAAGTCCCTGGGTTCGATTCCCGGTGGGGGCCAATGAGAATTTTTCCGGGACTCAATTACAAACGTGGAGGGAGCGAAGTTTTTTGTTTGATGTTCCTGGTCCACGTTAGATGTCTGTATTGATTATTCATTCGCCTTCTAATTATTTCTTCAGTTGCTGCTTACTATCTTTGGTGAATCCCCAGCATTGTGCGGGGCTCCAAGAAGCAACCTGTCAAATGGCTTGGCAGTTAGCGTGTGTGAGTCTGGGTGAATTCGAGGCCGCTGTGGTGTAGCGGAAGCATATCCGGCGCGTAACTGGAAGACCCTGGGTTCGACTCCCGGTGGCGGCCAACGAGAATTTTTCCGTGACTCAATTTTAAACGTGAAGGGAGCGAAGTTCTTTGTTTGATGTTCCTGGTCCACGTTAGATGTCTGTATTGATTATTCATTCGCCTTCTAATTATTTCTTCAGTTGCTGCTTACTATCTTTGGTGAATCCCCAGCATCGTGCGGGGCTCCAAGAAGCAACCTGTCAAATGGCTTGGCAGTTAGCGTGTGTGAGTCTGGGTGAATTCGAGGCCGCTGTGGTGTAGCGGAAGCATATCCGGCGCGTAACTGGAAGACCCTGGGTTCGACTCCCGGTGGCGGCCAACGAGAATTTTTCCGTGACTCAATTTTAAACGTGGAGGGAGCGAAGTTCTTTGTTTGATGTTCCTGGTCCACGTTAGATGTCTGTATTGATTATTCATTCGCCTTCTAATTATTTCTTCAGTTGCTGCTTACTATCTTTGGTGAATCCCCAGCATTGTGCGGGGCTCCAAGAAGCAACCTGTCAAATGGCTTGGCAGTTAGCGTGTGTGAGTCTGGGGAATTCGAGGCCGCTGTGGTGTAGCGGAAGCATATCCGGCTCGTAACTGGAAGTCCTGGGTTCGATTCCCGGTGGCGGCCAATGAGAATTTTTCCGTGACTCAATTATAAACGCGGAGGGAGCGAAGTTCTTTGTTTGATGTTCCTGGTCCACGTTAGATGTCTGTATTGAAAATCTAAGAGTGCTTGGCGTAGAGCAGGCAGACATGTAGGTGGGGATTGTTGATCACGAACAGGTCGTTCCAATAAATAAATTCTCTAAGGGGCTGAAGTCCGGTTAGCGAGGAGGCCATGTGAGTGTGGTAAGCTCACTGCTATGATCCTGGAGCCAGTCGGTAGCTAGTCGGGAGCGATGGGGTGGAGCGTTGTCCTGTTGAAAGATCGGAACTTGATTCGGTCAGAGGCACGAATGAAAGGGTGGAGATGGTCGGCCAGGAGCTGCACATAACTGCAACCAGTGACGCAAGATTCAAGAGGTACCAAGGGACTTAGGTCAGACCACGTGAAGGTTGCCGAAACAGTTACACCGGTTTCAGCCGCCTGTAGTACCCCAACTTGGCATGCGGGACCCATAGCTTCGTGTGGTTTACGTCACACACGCTGCCTGCCATCGGCGTGGTATAGTGTGAATCGGAATTCGTCAGACCATATGACGCGTTTCTAATTATCCATGTTCCAGTTTCGATGGGCTTTCGCAAATCTGCAGCCGAATCATGTGATGGTGTGCCGTTAACATCCGGTCACGATGTAGTCGTCGACTGCCACAGCCGAGTTGTGCCGTGTCGACGGATTGTCTTTGACTGTAGATGCTCCTTGATCAAATTGTGACGTGATTTGCTGCAAACAAGCCTTCCGATTTGTCTGTACGATGCGGGCCAATCGTTGGCGCCCTCGATCATCCAATACACTTTCACGGCCACATTTTTTTCGACTGTTAGCAGTTTTGCCGGATTCCACGTGCTCCTGGTACACACTTGCTACGGTTTGTCGCGGAATTCCTGATAGTCTCGCCGTTGAGCTGATTGAACATCCGGCCTTCTTGGCTCCCACGACTTGCCCTCGATTTAAGTCTCGGTCTCGACCCATGACGGAATGTATTCCTGCACACCGATATTTGCTGCTGTCCTGCTGCTTTGCGTATTTTCACCGGGGTGTAGATAATAATTTGTCCTTTCAGTGTACATTATGCTACAGAACCGTATACAGAAAATTTTTCGGGGGGGGGGGGGCAGAAAATAGATGATTTGGAAATACATCAGAACAAAAGAAATGTTAATCAAAAATTGAAGATAAATTAAATAATTTTTTTTAATATCAGTTGATGCATTTTATTAAATTAAAGCATTTTTCTAATCTAAGGTAATGAATGCACTTCTATTAAATTGCATTTTTTTCTAATGTAAGTTGATGCATTTTTATTAAATCAAAGCATTTTTTTCTAATGTAAGTTGATACATTTTATTAAATTAAAGCATTTTTAATATACTTTGATGAATTTATTGAATTAAAAACTTGTTTTCTAATGTAAGTTGAAGCATTTTTGTTAATTTCAAGCATATTTTTCTCATGTAAGTGGATGCATTTTTATTAAATTAAAGCATTATTTTCTAATATAAATTAATGCATTTTATTAAATTAAAGAATTATTTTCTAATGTAAGTTGATGCATTTTATTAAATAAAAGCAGTTTTTTCTAATGTAAATCGCATTTTAACAAAAAAAAAAAAAAAAAAAAAAAAAAAGAGAAACAAAAGAAAATGAAACACTTTGAGAGGCAAGGCCCTCTTGGGCTCCCTCCTGTAAATACGCTCGTGTTATGTTACACGTTCAACATTTTCTCACTGATCATTTACACTTTTCATTCTTCTTGACTTTTCATATTTCCCTGTCTCTTTACTGCTTAAAGAACACAGACGACTCTGTGCAGTAGGCACTGTAAAACTTCGCCAGACAAAGTTAGTTTACGGGAGGGCAGGTGGCAGGTTGACCTCACAGGATGGTCATAACAAGGGCGTGATTTTATATTCTGAAAAGCGTAAAAAATAAAGATGAATAGCGTGTGAATAAATTTGCCGAACATTTTAACTCAAAAACGTAGTTCTACACTTCAATATCTTCTTTCGTAAATACTTTAGTCAGTCTCATACACAATTATGCGCAGCTAACCAGCATACGGAATTTACACTGTGACTTGTGGACCACCACATATGGATGGAATTGTGGATGGAGGAATGTAGAACAATATAGTGCTATGCCCAAATTTCGTGACCTTTCTGAATACGTCGTCGGGATGAAGAGCTAATTAATCATTTCTGCTCTGTCATCGAAAGTTCCTCTGAGCGTTTAACCTTGAACGGAATTTTTCCAAACCCTACTCCGAAAGAATCTTCTTATTGCTGCTGTCTAATACTCATTCGTTCTGAGCTGGTTTGTTTTAACTCAACATTTCTGCATGTGTTGTTTTGTCGGTCTTCAAATAACTTCTAAGTTTCACTTGATATATAAAACCGTTGGATCTTGGGTATTCACCTAATTTTAAAATTTTGAATAAAATCATGTCGAAAACTGAAAGTGGGATTTTTTATACATAGTAAAGGTATATGAGAAAGTAAGAACTGCGCAGTATTTGAGTGGAAGTAAGGAACCTTTGAACTGAAAGGGGCGTAATTTTCCTCAGATAAGGAAAGCTTGTCATGTTCCAGGTTTAGTGCATCCCTTAGTACTTTATTTTGAAAATCTGCAATTCGTTCAACATTCAAGTCAAAATATCGTACATGGTGTTTGAAATGAAAGCGGAACCAGACACTGGAAAAATTAATACCCGTCGATAGTTACTTGAGCTCTTGTTGTCAGTGAACAGGAATTCTGCGCAAGAATTCAGAGGATATTAAAGGTTTTGAACTATTTTATTTGAACATTTTCAGGATTTATTTTAAATGCATTATGTAAATCCTAGATGGCGTTGCGATATTGCTGGTTTCTGACGATGGTGTTGTATATATATATCTTGGTCTTACTCGTGAATGTTACATCTGAAGATGGGGACGTTGTGATCCTCGAAAGATCTTATGTGGTGTGTGTTTTAGCAGTAAAGCTTAATAACATGTAGTGTATGCGTGTTACATATGTGTTTTATCGTGTTTAGTTGATATTTTAACTTTCAACGTTTTTAACACGAATCATCCTTCATCAAGAATTTTTAGTAATTTCTTTATATTGAGGTAAAAAAACACACACCCGAAAAAGAACAGCAGCTTTTTTTTTTTTTTTTTCACAACTTGATAAGGGGTCTATCGCAGTGGTTGGTCTTTCCTCTTGTCTTATTGTTAATAAAGGCATCTTCCAAGAGTGGGAACAACAGCGAGTGAACCCTGGGGGTTTGTTTCTTGCACGTGGAAAAATGCGCCAATGAAAGAATTAAAAAAAAAAAAATCCGCGTCGTTGGAAAAAACTGATTTGAGTCAGTTTTTTTATCGGTTTTTCAGATTCATCTTGATATTTTTAATGAACAAGATTTAAAATTCGGCTTTAAGAATGAAAAAGAAACCATGTGATATGTCGTTCAAGAGAAAAATTTTGCCTTGCACTCCAATGGGGGGAGGCTTGAGCTCCCTTAGCCCTCCTTTTCCTACACCAATGTGCTGTACAGAGGTGATTTTCAATAATAATGGTCACTTCGGGCGAATTCGCAGGGACAACAAAAATTTTATACCAGCTCGTCAATCCACCTACTTTTCATGAACAAGAAAACGGTTATATATGCACATATTTTTTTTGAATGCCATAGGGGAGCTATAGTGCCGCTACATCCTGGCGAACTTAAGCATTGAAACACATTTCAAATCTGTCATTTATTTTATAAACGCTCACAACGGTGAAATAAAGATTGATTTATAGATGAAATGATATACGGAGAAATAAAAATTAATTTAATAGATTAGCATTTATTTTCGGTGTTTGGGTATGAAGCTACTTGAGCTTTTCATAATTTTTGAATTGGTAACAACGACTGCTTGCAGACAAGCGAGAACCTTTTGTTTGATAATCATACGTAATACTCACAAATGAGGTAGCAGGATTTCAGTTCGGGAGGTGTCCGGGATCCAATCTCACACTCTCAGTGTATGTTCGTTGCACATGTGTTTAGTTCATGTTTTTTTTTAATTAATTAAAGTTTAATTAGACCATGTATATGTAATTTAAATTCAATTATATAAATATTTATAATTTACCAGAAGAAATTTAAGTTATATGGGTTTATTCTACAACTCATGACATGTATATATTTCATGTTTTATTCTGTGACTATCATTTGGAAACTTTTCATCATTATAGCAGTCTTTTTGTTGGGGAACAAAAGGGGTGGAGAGACACTGCATCTGAGACTTCGCCTACTCTAAGAGGAACATTTGAATGCACTGAAAGAAGTGTCAAACCATTCAATCACTGCTGTCCTGTTTTGTTACTTAAAGGAAATGATCGTTTATTTGCCGTTGAGAACTGGGAAGTAATTCAAAATCTTTAATATCCTCCCAATACTTGCGCAGAATTCTGTTCACTGACAACAAGAGCTCAAGCATTATAAATAGTCGACGGGTATTAATTTTTCTAGTGTCTGGTTCCGTTTTCATTTCAAACACCATGAACGCTATTTTGACTTGACTGTTGAACGAATTGCAGATTTTCAAAACAGAGTTCTAAAGGATGCAGTAAACCAGGAACATGGCAAGCTTCCCTTATCTGAGGAAAATTACGCCCCTTTGAGTTGAAAGGTTCCTTACTTCCACTCACATATTGCGCAGTTCTTACTTTCTCATATACCTTTATAATGTATAAAAAATCTCACTTTCAGTTTTGGACATGATTTTATTCAAAATTTTAAAATTAGGTGAATACCCAAGATCCAACGGTTTTAAATATCAAGTGAAACTTAGAAGTTATTTGAAGACCGACAAAACAACACGTGCAGAAATGTTGAGTTAAAACAAACCAGCTCAGAACGAATGAGTATTAGACAGCAACAACAAGAAGATTCTTTCGGAGTAGGGCTTGGAAAAATTCCGTTCAAGGTTAAACGCTCAGAGGAACTTTCGGCGAAAGAGCACAAATGACTAAATAGCTCTTCATCCTTACGAAGTATTCACAATGGTCACGGAGGTTCAGCATGGAAGCATATTGCTCTACGTACCTCCATCCACAATTCCATCCATATGAGGTTTTTTTTTTTTTTTTTTTTTGATTGGAGGTTTAACGACCACCGTGAGCAACTCAATGGGCTATAAGCAGTCGCCCGTCCCTAATTTAAGGTCACTGGTTCCAGGGAAGGGAGAGAGCCAGTGCCATAAGACAAACACAACATCCATGCCTGCCGGGATTCGAACCCGGACCCCTTACGGACGAATGATCAGAGGCCAACGCCTTAGACCACTGCGCCACCGGGGCGGCCCATATGAGGTGGTTCACAACTCTTAGCGTAAATTCTTTGTGCTGGTTAGCTGCGGATAATAGTATATGCAACTAACTAAAGTATTTACAAAAGAAGATATTAAAGTGTATAACTTTGTTTTGGAGTTTAAATGTTTGGCTAATTTATTCACACTCTGTTCATTTCTATTTTTACGCCCCTCAGAGTATGAAATTACGACCGTGGTAAGACCATCCTCGGTGGGCAGCCGCCCTCCCTGCCTTCCCGATAGCTACGGCCCTGCAGTAAACTAATTTTGTCCTACGAAGTTTTACAGTGCCTACTGCACAGAGTCGGCTGTGTTCTTTAAGCAGTAAAGAAACAGGAAAAAAAAGTGTAAATGATCAGCGAGAAAGTGTTGAACGTGTAACATAAGACGGGCGTATTTACACGAGGGAGTCCAAGAGGGCCTTGCCCCCTCAAAGTGCTTCATTTTCTTTTCTTTCTTTTTTTTTTTTTTTTTTGTTAAAATGCGACTTACATTAGAAAAAAATGAATTTATTTAATAAAATGCATCAACTTACATTAGAAAATAATGCTTTAATTTAATAAAAATGCATCAACTTACATTAGAAAAAAATGCTTTAATTTAATAAAAATTAAAGCATTTGTCCGTATTGGAACGATTGGTTTTTCATTTCGCCGTCATAATGGTGAAACCCAATTCTCATCAACAATCACAATGCTTTGGAGAAAATCTTCCATATTTTTCATAGCGAGGAAACAACCTTTCGGAATGCCTCGTCTTGATTTCTTCATCTCAGTCGTTAGGTGATACGGTACCCAATAAGCACACATTTGTATCCTAAAACGTTAACAATATCATTGACGCTACCAAAACTAATGTTCAGCTTATCTATAACGAAGTAAATTTCTCCGTCATTTTCGGTCTACGCCGGGATCCGAACCCGAGTACGCTTATTCCGGAACAAGCAGCTCTACCAACTGAGCTACGCAGACATGTATTCTGATTCCTATCTGCCTTTATGTCATGTGCGTCCTGCTGGCAGGTACGTCACATCTCCCCCCCTAAAGAGGGCCGGGGGCATGGCCCACGGATCAGCCGTGACCATGAATCGCTGCAGGCAGACAACCACTGTAGAACGTGCACTTGAGAACTCCCAGTCAAACTGGTGTGTGGAATGCAACATCACACACATTTATTTTTCGAAGCACTGGAGAAGGGATTCTCTGATTTTTCCTATCTCGCGGTGTGGAAATAACATCACACCAATGCGAGATTTTGAACGGTCGGGTCATCCGGGTAGTTCGGGCGCCATTATAACGAAGTAAATTTCTCCGCCATTTTCGGTCTACGCCGGGATTCGAACCCGAGAGCGCTTATTCCGGAACAAGTCGCTCTACCAACTGAGCTACGCAGACATTGATTCTAATTCCTATCTGCCTTTATGTCATGTGCGTCCTGCTGGCAGGTACGTCACATATCTACTAAGGCTCACTGTGTTATTTTTCGATTTTGCTTGATGATTTCATCGACTTTTTGCCTGTTAAAATCGCAAGTTACGATTACGGGACTTCCATTCCGCGGTTGATCCTTTGCGGCCAACATTCATCCACTTCACTGCCTTTTGATTTTCTTACAAAACAACGAACAGTTATTATGTTAAAAGTTCCAGGACCGTCATCTGCCACTAATCTAGCGTGAATTTCTCTGGGAGGTACATTTTCATGAGTTTATAACTCTATAACTGATCGTTTTTTGACACTCGTCGACATAGCTAAAAAAGAATAATCCATTTTAAACACAATTAAATGCGAACAAGTAGATCTACGGAGTTTTATAACGCAGTAAAATGAAGCTAACGGCACCAAGAATTGTTTGCCGTCTGACTGGTCGCTAGGCAACAAGTCATATACGGAGGCATTACTCATTAAACACGCCTCGTAGCATGACCAAATTTCCAATATTTGTATTTTAATGGCTTCCATGAATGCATCTGCCCCAAACGTAAACTTGGCTTAAACTGAAAATAATTTCACTTCCTTGGATTTCGTGTTAGACAGGTTTCACTGTATTAGTCAGAATTACGTTTGTCGTCATCAAACTGTGCCAGCCAAATTAATATATATATATATATTTACAAAAGTTCGGTTGAATTTCGCATGATACATGCACCAAGATTTTCACAAAAGGGTTTTCAATTAGCATCGGACTGAGGTCTTAAATAGTTAATTTCAGTGGTGGAAATGGGCCTTGGAGGAACCCCGTTCCCGGAGCAATGCGACTCCAAAAGAAAAGGAACATTTAATTTGAATAATACATTTCGCTATGCATTATACATTTAAATTAATGACGCCATCGTGTATGAATAGTGCAAGTCATTCAGAAGAATAGTGTAAGGCTCACTCAAAAGAATAGTGTAAGGCTAACTCAGAACGTAATGCAGAAACAGAGGAGCTTACAAAAACTTGTCAAGAAGACAGCGATTGACACAGTGACGCTCCAAATCTTATTACAACAAAGGAAGCACCGAAAAAACGAACTGGGGTGAAACCTCTCCATGATTCCTTAAAAAAAAAAACGGAACAGCATAAAATACATGAAAAACCCCAGTGTGCAAGGGAACGCTCACTTGACATTGTTTCTCTCCTCTCAGGAATGGCAGTGCACCCCAAAGATACCCATCTAGATTCCCCTGATAAAGAAACCGAAAACGCTGTTGACATCATTGAATCATATTAAATCAACACAGTTAAAAATTTTGTGGTAAGTTGCACCAAACAGTGGTGCACCACTTTCTGAGAAAAGATACACATTTGTGTGATGCAACCCGCCCCCCAATAACATGCTGCAACTTTGCACCACGTTATGCACCACATTATGGTGAAAGGTTTCACCATGTTATTGGGTTTTGTTTGCACCACACAAAAGTGTATCGTTTTCAGAAAGTGGTGCAGTTGGTGTAGCACCAGTTTTTCATGCAACCTGCCACGAAATTTTTAACAGTGAACTGCATTCTCCCGGATGATCTGCCAGTAGGTTCCTTCACAGTTACTAAGATAAAAAACATGCTTTCTCTTCATGTAAAGACCAGGATCAGAGATACAGAGATTTAGGATCAACATTGCCATCAGCTTCCCAGGGTAATACGTTAATTGCATAGTTACACCTCTATCTATCCTGCATAATCCATTTTACAGGATAGATAGAAGTGTGTCTATATGCAATTAACGTATTACCCTGGGAAGCTGTTGCCGATTGTGATTTCCCCTATTAAAAAAACCGATAACGAGATTAAACTGGCATACTCAAGCCTTGCGGAAACTAGGAAACGTAGGCGGAATATAGCCTAACCATGAACTCGAAACTAAGAATTGTAACGTTTAACTGCAGAGGTAGTGCGATGCCCTTCGTAAATTCGCGTCATACGTACAGGAATTTGCGACCTCACAGCCCTGGCACAAAAACATTGCAAGAAGAGGATCTATAGCTCCCTCCCCCACCCCCATGATCGACGGAGGGTGTGGCCATACGAATGGAGGGTGCGGCCATACGAATTCTATCACAGCTACGGCACCTTCTCGACATCAGGTACAGCAATTGCTACCCATAATCGTCTCTATCCTAAGATTTCAGAAATTACAGAAGTTGACAACAATAAAGGTTCACCATTTCACCTCACTCTTCGTCTCCAGGACGAATTACTTCATTCAATTAATTTCTACATGCCACAGCAAAATAAGAGTGCTCAACAACTGCTAACTCGACTTGAATATTTAACCAAAACGATATCTCTCGACGCACAGCTAATCGTGAGTGACGATTTTAACTGTAGACCTACTTCAATCTCACAACTTGATAGATACAGAGCAACATAATTTCGATACCATATTTTGAACGCCTTACAAGATATAGTTAACCAAAGTCATTTGTGAGAGATGCGTTCCACCTCTTACACGCTAATGTGGAATCATACACCTGGAGATCAGCTTCAGCCAACTCAAATTCTACAGCTAGACTTGATATGATATATCTCACTCCAGTATTACTTCCCTTTGTGCAAGACGTATCGCACCATCCGACTGCCTCTTCGGATCATCAGACTGTCATAGACGATTTTCACCTCCTTTCGTTTGAAGACCGCCTCCTGGACGACGATATACAGTACATATTGCAATAAAATCAACAATATAATACAAGAAGTTCCTCAGAACCTATTTACAAAGTCTAACCCTTTTGATCTATGGCTGTCAACGAAAGACCTGATAATCGCTTTTACTAAGTGACAACATATGGTGCTTCTGTTATAACCATCTTACTTGCAACGATATTAACCACTCTGAGTGTTCTATTCATTTTATTAGTCGTGTTTCTTCTATTTTATGTACAGAGTGTAAACCTACGTCATCCTTTTCTTTCTTTCAATATGTTGAAAACAACATGACTTTTTAAAGGTGGTATACTGTTCACGAGACGTTGACTCATCAAGTTTTTGATTTTTGTTTCCGCCAGGTTGTATCCACTGTTCTCTATGTTTTTTTTTTTTTTTTTTCACTCACCGTACCTAGTGTGCATTGTGTCTTTACTGTTTTCTTCAGTTTGCTTTTTTTCCCCCGCCAATGTCGAGTAACATTGTGTGTACTGTTAATTAACTTTATTTGTGTGGCAACATGTTGTACAAATTTCCTTTTTTCTTACATTGCATATTATATGTGATTTTGCTCAAGAACATATTTTTATCCTGTAGTATGTCATTATGTCATTATGTCTTATTAGGTGAGTCGTGTTCTGTGACGATATTATCTCCGTTAGCATCCCTGTATTTTCTGATCAAAGTTCTTGTTGTGTCACCGACTTTGCGATGTTGTATCTTGTGCTTTGTGTATTGTTTTTGTTTATTACATACATCGTTGTATTTACTTACATTCTGTGTTCTAGCACACACTCCCGAAATCATTTTGTTATTTGCTCTCATATGCTAAATATGCTTCCTGTGTTTCTCTAGTTGTAATTCACGTATTATGGGGCTGCACGTGACCCCAGATTCCTGTACCATTACGATACTCATAGAATGCTTGCCTGCATTCGTGTTTTTTATTATTTTAATCTGGGTAGTTTTACCCTCTGTCATGTGTACATATCATTATAAACGTCATGTGTATTTTTATGTTTTTGATGGGCGCGAATGATGTAACAGCCTATTTTCTTAAATAAAATTTGTTGAAAACCACCTTACTTGCTTTCATATATGCCATTTGTTTATTCTTTTTCTTACATCTGATAGGGGGAATCGCCTTACAACCAATGTGTTCAGATTCCTCCTGGTGTATTGCAATTTCATATAACTGTAAGATTTAAATGTGTGCAATAAATAATTGTATTGTATTGTATTATATCAAACGTTCACCAGACAGTTCTTCAGCTGAATCCGATTTGACGAAAGAGGACGGATCTGTTTTTGTAACATGTCCCATACATTCTTAATGGGATTCAGATCCGGGCATTGTGGTAACCAGGGAAGATAGTGGAAGTCGCCGCCATGCTCGCTGAACCGCTGCTAAACACATGTTGCGCGATGAACAGTAGCATTGCTATCCATGAAACAGCTGTCACTTGCTGGATAAAAAATCAGTATTGCAGGATGGACTGCTCTGTGGCAGCAAGGTGACTGGCAGCAGTCATCTTGCTGCCACAGTGACCTTGCTGCCTCTGATATTGCTGGAAGTTCGGGGTCCTCCAAAGTCATCTGAACAACTTGCTGGGCAACAGTGTTCAGAAAACTTTGGAGGACATCCAACCTTGCCGCAATATCAGAGGACCCGTTCCGTGCCAACAGCACGTGATCCACGCCATGACACCACCTCCGGAACCTTAAGTTGTGCTTACAAGGCAAGCCGGGTCCATTGCTTCATGGAACTACCGTCAAACTCTCTGCATACCGTCGGTATAGAACAAGGTGTACCGCGACACGTCGGACCACATGACTTTCTTGAAGTCTTCCAGTGTCCAATCACTTTGTTTCTGACACCACTGTAGCAGAACTTTCCGGTTCTTCTCAGAAATCAATGGTTTCCAATAGGCACGCGGTTGCCAATACCGATTCTCTTCAATACCCTAAACGTAGTTCGCCTATATATGGGTGAGGAACAGTCTTCATTGAATGCTTCGGTCAATTGCTGCACACAGAAAGTCTTGTTTCTCCGTACAAGCCTTCTCAGACAGCGGCGATGGCGTTTCTGGTAGATTGTCTTCGCTCCACAGTTACGCATAATTTACCATTAAATTGCACCACATAAAACCATTACTTCACCCTTACCACTAATGCACCCTCGTCACCCTACCTGCACACACTTTTGCTGAATTGGAAACCTTTATGGAGATGTATGTAAACGTCACTTACGCAGCGTATATGCAAAATGCACATGGTCACGTGAGTCACCACGTTATATACACAACTACCGGGTTGTCCAAAAGTAACAGAATATTTGAAAAATCAATAATTCACAAAGCATTTACAGTAATCAGAAGCGGTTTTAACATAAATGCACGGAAAGACCGGCTTTTTTGTGCATAATGCAGAAATTTATTACCAGAGTAGTTACATTTCCGACCACCAGATGGTGCTGTAGGGGTCCGTGAGCGACTTAAATGCGGCATTTAAACAGAATCTCTGACTAACTTATCAGTGTGGGTTCTGTAATTACTTGCCGATACCCCGTGCGTAGACCCACCCTACGGGTATAGTGAGTTATCACTGTTGTGTGATTGACTGGGCTGTGAGTGAAGTTCTTGCTGTTGGTGAACACGGCGAGCTGCATGTTAAAGGGAACAATGAGCGCCAGGTAAGTTGCTACTGCTACGCCCAAGCATGTTATCTTTACGTGATAAAGCATTGTTAGTTAAACTGTTTTATCAGAACCCGAAAAGTGCAAGGGCTGCATTGCGCTCTTTTTGTTCAATGCGGGGCATGAGACGTGGAAAAGGACCAATGTCTTCTTCGGCAGTGAAGCAGATGATACAAAATTTGACGACACGGGCTATTTGGCAGCAAGTCCAAGAAGCGGGAGACCCCGAACATCTGGTGCAATCGTGTCTGAGGTCGAACACGAAGTCGACACCCTATCGACAGTTTCAGCACACAGGGAATGCAGTTACCGCGAAGTTTCACGATGAACTGGCGTTTCATATGGAACTGTGTGGAGATCACTACGGATCATCCTTAAGAAGATATTCCTACAAAATTCAACACGTGCACGAACTGCAACCCGCCGATTTCATTGCGAACTGGGTGTTCCAGCGCATGGAAGATAATGTGGACTGGCTGTTAACGGTCTGTGGACTGATGACGCTCACTTCACACTTCATGGAAGTGTAAACACATAGAACTGCCACATTTGGGCTACAGAGAAACCACACGCAGTTGTGGGAAATCCCCTTCATCAGCCAAAAGTTACCGAGTGGTGCCGTTTCAGAGCTTCTTTCGTTATTGGCCAGTTTTTCTTTTAGGGATCCACAGCTCTGGATTTCAAACCTTTACTGTCACAGGTGATCGACAGGCAGCGCTGTTAAGAAACAGCATTATCCCACACTTGCAAGAGAGGCAAGCATTCCATGCTGTCACATTCATACAAGGCGGAGCACCGCCGCACATTGCTGCTCCTGTGAAACAACTGCTGTGGTCAACGTTTGGAGATAACCGTGTCCTAAGTCGCTCCTTTCCGCATGAGTGGCTTCCCAGGTCTCCAGACCTTACACCTTGCGATTTTTGGTTCTGGGGCTACTTGAAGTCAAAGGTGTACAGTGATGGGCCAACTTCATTGGCCACGTTGAAGGGCTCGATCCGACATCATGTTTCAGCAATATCATCTGACATGTTTAATGCTGCGCACAGATGTCTTACCTCGTCTGACGGCTGAGCTCATGAGTGATGCGCTCCACATTGAAAATTTGTAAGCGTGTCTTCGATTTGAACTGTACTACACCCTAACCGCAACTACGCCACCACCTGTGGCGCCATCTGGTGGTCGGAAATTTAACTACTCTGGTATTAAATTTCTGCATTATGCACACAAAAAAAAAAAAAAAAAAATCCCACGTCTTTCTGTGCATTTCTGTGAAAACCGCATCTTATTACTGCAAATACTTTCCGATCTATTGATTTTTCAAATTTTCTGTTACTTTTGGATCACCCGGAATTAATTAGACTGCTGCTCATCAGTTGTGTTGATTGATCACAATGAGAAAAACAAAGAATTTTCCTCAGTTCGGTAAAGGGCTTATTGTGGGTGTCCATCTGGCTGGAGAGACGATTTTGAAAACAGCAGTGCTGACTGGTTTCCCAAAACGTGAGATATCCAGTATCGGATCACTTTGTCCGTGTTCATTTAGTCCACTCTTCACTTTGTGCACCGTTCACTTTGTACACATTTATTTCGTCCTCAGAATGGATGGAATACCGCGGAAATTTTCTGTTTTCATGGAATTTTTGTTACTAGGCAGAAAAGAAAGTACAGCGGACATCGCTTACATGCGATTTTTTTTTCCTTTTTGTAAGTTTTCCGATTTTAAATATAATTTATAGTAAAACGAGGAACTGAACTTTGAAGAGCTTTTTAACACTTTCGTGCGGTAAGATATCAATCACAACGATATTAACCAAAATTTTACCAAAACCTTTTAATGTTTTCAAATGCGTCTTGTACTTTGTTTTCATGTAGTTCTTAGCTTTTCACTATATCATATTTTATATTTTTATTATTAACTATTTATAATTTCCGCGTTACTCATTTTCATACGAATGAACTACACGATCGAGTCGCATTATTGTGACCACCAGCTAATATCCAGAGTAACCGCCGTGTGCAGCGTGGACAGCAGCTAGACGGGCTGGGAGTGACTCAATAAGGTGCTGGAAGGTGTTCACAGGTTGTAGAGCCATGCTGATTGCAGTGCATTTGACAGCTTCTGGAGGGTGTGTGGTCGAGGATCCATAGAGCGAACAGCACGATCGAGGTGGTCCTACAGATGCTCAATTGGGTTTAAGTATCGGGAATTAGGGGGACAGGGAAGTACTTTGAAGCCTTCATCGTGCACTTCCAACCACTCTCGGATATTCCTACCTGTGTGACACGTCGCATTGTCGTGCTGGAAGATCCCATCCGCACCAGGGAAGACAATCAGCGTGTATGGATGTACATGGTCTGCAAGGATGCATTCATAAGAAATTCGGTCCATAGTACCTTCCACAGGTATGACTTAACCTAGAGAATGCCACGAAAACATTCTCCAGACTGCTCCCACTAGCTTGCGTTCTTCCAGCAGTGGTTGAAGAGTGTTTGTTCTCCGATGTTTCTCGCCATATACGTCAACGTCCGTTCTTTCGATGAAGCAGAAAACGTGACTCATCTGAGAGCTAATCTTTTGACAATCAGCGGAGGTCCAACTCCGACACTGTCGTGCAAATGTAACCCTTTCTGCCGATGAACATTCGTTAGCATAGGTGCAGTGACCATCCGTCTGCATCGGAGCCCCATACGCAGCAGTATTAGCTAAACTGTCGTTTTAGACACACTTCCGGTAGCCCACTGGTTCATTCGACCAGTGAGTTGCTCCACTGTACCATGCCGATAGGCCCTCACGCACCTTCGCAGCCAACGTTCACCTCTCACATCATTGGCACGTGGTGCACCGTAGTTTCCACATCGCTTATTCGCAATGGTGCCATTTCTCCAATCACGATACTGTTACGGAGATTTAATACTAGAATTTTATGTTTTAGGCATATATATTAAATCTCATTTTGCAACTTTTATTTCTCTGTAGTGCTCCATTTCCTTTGTTTCTGCGATGCGTGAGAAAATTTTGCTGTTCACTCAGCTATGAAACATCGGAAGCACAGTTAATTTAGAGACGCCAGTTTGTCTCATTTTAAGGTCTGACTGAGCCTTTGTATTTAGTAGACGGATTAGCATTGTCGCCCTTCTTTGGCCTTAGACTTCTTAATTTCAAAGCAGCCGACTGAAAGCGCAAGTCCTCTTAATTTTTACCTTAACGCTTTGCTAAGCCGACGCCGGATTTTCCTCATGGTTTTTGTGGAATTAAAGGGGTGAGTTTGCGTGGGGATAAAGGGGCAGTTAAGGAGTCGACTCGGAGAATTGAAAGCGAGTATAGTTGCAAGGACGAGGCAGGAAAGCCTTAGGTGTCAGGAAGCAGGTCTTAAGATGACCGAGAGAATGGAGGTTATCTCAGCAGGCAGAAAAGGGAGACGAATGAAATGACCGAAAGAAGGATTTAGGGAAGGAAATCTTAGTTTCAGAGGAGCAGGGAGGAAGAATTACTAAGCCGAGGGCAACCTTTCTGCGATTAAGTAACGAAAGAATAAAGTGCTTTTTAACAGATTTAAAAGGATTGCATAAAATTATTACTTATAGCTATTTTATTATCTTCAACCACGTAAGACTATGGTAGTTAACATAAACAAGTTAACAAAATTTAACATAAACAATTTCACAATACAGTGTAACCACAGCAGTAAGCGGACAGTTCACAAACTGCGCTGTTTCAGAAATACTGCCACGGTTGGCCCGAAAGCAGATAATAACCCCTTTTCGTAAATCTGATAACTCGCTCCTTTTACCCATGACAGAAACGAGTGATATGTTTTCAGAATGCCTACAGCACACCTTATAAACCCTCCAAGACAGCCCCCGACACGTGCCTTCATTCATTGGCTACGCGCTGTTGACGTCAAAATTAGGAGGTGGTCACAATAATGTGACTCGACTGTATATGTGTCATAGCTACAGTATTTAAAAGTGAGAAAAAAATTCATAAAAGTATAATGTTGCAAAAAAAATCAGATTAATATTTTTGTGAGTTTGTGGTGTGAGAGAAGAGCCGCGGATGGCTAAGTGGTTAGCAAGCCAGACTGTCATTGCAAGGTCCTCAGGTTCGATCCTGGGCTGATCTTTTAGAGATGGTGTGATTTACTAACAATCGCTGAATATCGGACGAGCACGTTAAGTGACGGCCACCAGGCTGGACCCACTGGTTAAATGGGTATCCTTTCCTATGTCCCCCCCTGAAATTCCCTCACCCCTCTATGTGCAACATCGTACTTGTACGGTGGCGCCATCTACTGTACTCTTATTTCACTACAAACTGTTCTATCAAAGTCGCTAGACTTGCTCTCATTCCTTCCGTTTCTGTGTCCTGCCCAAAAGGCGAACTCGCTGTAGGTGACTGGGACCTAAACTCTACTCACTGTGGACGGAAGTCCTACAAGAAAATGACAAATTATGTGACCTGGGTGTGAGAGAACGACATTAGGGACTTTTTACTCAAAGGAGAAAGGAGGGGTCTAAAATTTCCCCCTTCAATCCAACACATTTATGGCCATTGGAATAAAGTTTTATTAATGTCATAGTCAGAGATTGAAAAATGCGGTCGTCTGCTCGTCTGTGACAAGTAAAACGTTTTACTTGAAGGGAATAAAAAATTAGTTGATAAGTTTAAATTCAATCCGCAATTACTTATACAATATTGTGCCTATTCTTGCATACGTGAGAATAACAGATTTTTAATAAAGCTTATTTAAACTCACAGAACTGATGTATGATTGTGCTCCAGTGTAGGGAACCGGTTTTTCCACAAAAGAAATTTGATGGCGAATGCCATGAGTTACAAAATCCAGGCACTATGCGCTTAACAAGAGACACGAGGCAAGAAACCGCAAGCCCCGTAGAATGATTTCCCGAAACGCTGTGTCAAAAGATAAGCAGTATAAGAGTCACATGCGCCTTGCTAGCTGCCGTTTAACCAATTGCTGTCGTAGATCATAGGGCAAACACGGGAATCCGTATTTCAGCGAAGCTCTTAGGAAAGTTCTATACGACAGAGACGGATTATTGCGTCATGTACTCCCGAGGGAGAAAACTGAATTTTAGTTGTAATACAATGATAAATAATTTAAGTTAGGTTAGCGATAAAATATTATTCGAAAGATATGCATAGATTTTTAACAAATCGGACTTAAAAACATGAAAAAACAAGAAAGATGACACCGAATTTTCGGGTGTAATAAGCACGTCTTTTGAATCCGTTCTGACGCAAATTAAATTTATCAAAGCTATTCAAAGTCAATGGAACCGGTATGGAAAACAATAGTATCTGACGGAAAAAGAAGTTTTTCAATCGGGTCTTTAATCCCTCAGATATTGCTGTAAACGGAATCGTGAGCTTACGAACTCTTAGAAACAGAGTTATCGACAAAAATAAGATGTGACTCTACGTCCCTTGGTGGAAAAACCATGCATTATTTTAAGAAGAAAGTATTCACAAAAGGTTTATCCATATGAGCGGTATCGGTCTAAGGAAAAAAATTAGTCGAGTTTTCAGGAGCTCAGATTTTGCTACAAATACATCAGAAGCAGAAATTAACACTTATGACCCCAGGTGGCCAAACTATTCTTTATCAAACATTAGAAATTACGTGAAAAATATTTTCCGTCAGGTCTTGTATGCGATACAGGAAGAATTTTTCAAATCGGAGTTTTAGGAGCAGAAAACTCAATTAATTTTACCTTAATGCTTTGCTGCGCCCTAGCGGAAAGTCTATGACTTACTTGAAAATTTTGAATTTATAAGAAAAACATTTCGCAACGGAAACACTATCCAACAAAGAAGGAATTTTTCAAATCGGACTTTTAGAAGCAGAGATATTGACAAAAATAAGATATACATCTACGCCCCTGGCGATGAAACCATACGTTATTTCAAGAAGAAAATGTTCCTAAAATGTTTGTCGACATGAGTAGTATTGGTCTACAAAATACTTTTTTCAATCGAGATTTTAGAAGCTCATATTTTGCTGCAAGTACATCAGGAAGCGGAAATTAAAACTTACGCCACCTGGTGGCCAAACAATTT
This sequence comes from Macrothele yani, assembly GCA_039090855.1. Lineage (NCBI taxonomy): Eukaryota > Metazoa > Arthropoda > Arachnida > Araneae > Macrothelidae > Macrothele > Macrothele yani. The sequence goes on along the minus strand of CM077008.1, from coordinate 142,602,243 downwards.
TTTACAAAAATTTGAAATTACGTGCAAACGATTTCCCATCAGGAGGTGTATCCGGTGCAGAAAGAACTTTTCAGATCGGAGATTTAGAAGCAGATATATAGGGGAAATCGCAATTTACCTTTACGCCCCCTAGCGGAAAGTCTATGATTTACTTGAAAATTTTGAATTTATAGGAAAAACATGTCATACTAGAAACACTATCCAACAAAGAAGGAATTTTTTAAATCGGACTCTTAGAAGCCGAGGTATTGACAAAAATAAGATATACATCTACGCCCTCTGGCGTAGAAACCGTGCGCTATGTTTCTAAAAAGTTTGTCGGCATGAGTAGTATCGGTCTACAAACGACGTTATTTTCAATCGAGAATTTAGAAACTTATATTTTGCTGCAAATACATCAGAAGCGGAAATTAAAACTTACGCCACCTGGTGGCCAAACAATTTTTTACAAAAAATTGAAATTACGTGCAAACGATTTCCCATCAGGAGCTGTATCCGGTGCAGAAAGAATTTTTCAGATCGGAGATTTAGAAGCAGAGATATAGGGGAAAACGCAATTTACCTTTAGGCCCCCTTGCGGAAAGTCTATGAATTACTTAAAAATTTTGAAATTATATGAAAAACATGCCACACGGAAAACACTATCCAACAAAGAAGGAATTTTTCAAATCGGACTCCTAGAAGTCGAGATATTGACAAAAATAAGATATATATCTACGCCCCCCTGACGGAGAAACTGTAGATTATTTTAGGACGAAAATATTCCAAAAAGGTTTATCGATGTGAGTGGCATCAGTCCACGAAAGAATGTTTTCAATCGATATTTTAGAAGCTCAGATTTTATGGCATATACATCAGAAGCGAAAATTAACACTTACGCCCCCTGGTGGCCAAAGTATTCTTTACCAAAAATTCGAAATTATATGCAAAAGATTATGCATCAGGAGATGTATCCGCTGAAAAAAAATTCAAATCGGAATTTTAGAAGAAGAGTTATCGGAAAAAATGCAGTTTACTTTTACGCCCCCAAGCGGAAAATCTATGCGTAATTTGGAAAAGAAACTATATCCAAAATACTCTTCGACATAAATGGAATTGAAAGATAAAAGATTTTTTTCAATCGGATGTTTAGGAGCAAATGTGTGGAATGAAACGTATTTTTGAATTCGACATCATCTGCATTTACTCCCTCTAGCGGCGAAGTTGTACATCGTAAAAAAAACGAAATGAAGGATCATCATTCGCATATTTCAAGCTTTGGAATGCAAAAAGAATTTTTCAAATCGGACTAATAGTTGCAGAGATACCGTGGGTACAGACGGACGGACGAAAGGACTGACGGACGGACGGACAAACCGATAACATAAGCACGATCTTTTTTTGCAAAAGACGTGCTAAAAATCAGTAGCTGTCGACTTTCAGCTGACGAGTGAGATATGCCTGACTGGGAAGCCAGCATGAAAATTTTCAATCCTTGGTCGTAGTGATTGTCATCGTACCGCACAAAAGAATTAAAAAGCTCTTCAAAGTTGAGTTCCTCTTTTTACTTTAAATAACATTTACAACGATGGGGCATTATATTATGACCACCTACCTTTAAAGCTGTACGACCCCTTTTAGTCCGCAAAACAGCGGCCACTCGGCGAGTCATCGATTCGATGAGATAGCGTTAGGTATCCTGGGGTATCTGGTACCATAATGTCTACAGAAGGCCTTCCAGTTCCCGTACATTTCTCGGTGGTGGCGATTTAGCGCGAACCCGCTTTTCCAAGTAGAACCACAAATGTTCGATTGGGTTCATGTCAGGTGAATTTGGGGGCCAGGGCACCAACAGAAAGTCACCAGCATTTTCCTCGAACCACTCCTTGACGATTCTGGCAGTGTGGCATGGCTCATTACCGTGTTGGTAATGGTCATCACCAGTAGGGAACACAGGTCCCCAACGATGTTTAGATACCTGACAGCTGTCAGGGATTGTGCTATTGGGGTAATGGGGCCTAAAGTGTCCCAAGAAAACATCGCCCACAGTTGGGCGGAAACAGTGCATCCAGGTGCCATAGTCTCCGTTGGTAATCGTCGTATCCGCACTCGGCCATCTACGTGATGTACCAGGAATCTTGATTCGTCAGACCAGGTCACTTTCTTCCAATCATCCACGATCCAATCTCGATTATCTTGGGCCCATTTTATGCATTGTTGGCGATGTCGTGCAGTGAGCATGGAAAACCAGCTGGGTCTTCGGCTACGCAGGCTCATGCGCAGAAGGCTGCGATGAACTGTGTGCTGTGACACATTGCCTTGATCACCACTGCTGTGGCTGCGAGTGATATGTCGCAGCGTGGCCCTGCGGTCACTGTGAACAATGCGCGACAGTCTCCGCTCCCCTCTGGCATCAATGAGCTGCGGACGACATACGCCTGGACGACGGTTCGTCGTTTGGCCATCTGTGCACCACTTTTGATGCGTACTCACTACAGCGGCACGTGAACAACCCACAAGCCGCGCCGTTTCCGAGATTGTAAATCAGAGGCATCCTGCTATCACAATTTGTCCTTTATCACACTCGGATAATTCGGAAGCTCATCCCATTCTGACTCCGAGCGCTGTACGAACCGAAAGCTTGTCCTCGGGTTGTATATATACTGCTCTGTGAACTTCACCTGCGCCACCGTTCGGTCTCCAGACGCGCTCATTTCTCTAGGCTGGGGGTGGTCATAATGTAATGGGCCATCGGTGTAAAATTGCTATATTATAATCGAAAAACTTGAACAGGAAAAAAAAATGACATATAAGCAAAGCATGTCCACTAACAAAAAAATTCATCAAAATAGAAAATTTCCAGCGTATTCAATCTGTTCTGAGAACGAAATGAACTGGATTAAGTGAACGTGGACGAAATGAACTAGACCAAGTGAACGTGGCCGAAATGAACTGGATTAAGTGAACGTGGACGAAATGAACTAGACCAAGTGAACGTGGACGAAATGAACTGGATTAAGTGAACGTGGACGAAATGAACTAGACCAAGTGAACGTGGACGAAATGAACTGGACCAAGTGAACGTGGACGAAATGAACTAGACCAAGTGAACGTGGACGAAATGAACGTGGACGAAATGAACTAGACCAAGTGAACGTGGACGAAATGAACTGGATTAAGTGAACGTGGACGAAATGAACTAGACCAAGTGAACGTGGACGAAATGAACTGGATTAAGTGAACGTGGACGAAATGAACTAGACCAAGTGAACGTGGACGAAATGAACGTGGACGAAATGAACTAGACCAAGTGAACGTGGACGAAATGAACTGGATTAAGTGAACGTGGACGAAATGAACTAGACCAAGTGAACGTGGACGAAATGAACTGGATTAAGTGAACGTGGACGAAATGAACTAGACCAAGTGAACGTGGACGAAATGAACTGGATTAAGTGAACGTGGACGAAATGAACTAGACCAAGTGAACGTGGACGAAATGAACTGGATTAAGTGAACGTGGACGAAATGAACTAGACCAAGTGAACGTGGACGAAATGAACGTGGACGAAATGAACTAGACCAAGTGAACGTGGACGAAATGAACTAGACCAAGTGAACGTGGACGAAATGAACTAGACCAAGTGAACGTGGACGAAATGAACTGGATTAAGTGAACGTGGACGAAATGAACTAGACCAAGTGAACGTGGACGAAATGAACGTGGACGAAATGAACTAGACCAAGTGAACGTGGACGAAATGAACTGGATTAAGTGAACGTGGACGAAATGAACTAGACCAAGTGAACGTGGACGAAATGAACTGGATTAAGTGAACGTGGACGAAATGAACTAGACCCAGTGAACGTGGACGAAATTAACTCGACCAAGTGAACGTGGACGAAATGAACTGGACCAAGTGAACGTGGACGAAATGAACTGGATTAAGTGAACGTGGACGAAATGAACTAGACCAAGTGAACGTGGACGAAAGGAACTAGACCCAGTGAACGAGGACGAAATGAACTAGACCAAGTGAACGTGGACGAAATGAACTGGATTAAGTGAACGTGGACGAAATGAACTAGACCAAGTGAACGTGGACGAAAGGAACTAGACCCAGTGAACGAGGACGAAATGAACTAGACCAAGTGAACGTGGACGAAATGAACTGGACCAAGTGATAGGGAACCGGATATCCCGGGTCTTTAATCAATGGAAAAATAATCCACATTGAACGGCAAAGAAATTTGCTATTTCGCATGGAACATTTCATTTTGTACTGATACTTTTCAATTGGAAAACTGTCCTTCTTTATCTATCGAGCATTCTGATTGTCATATTACCGGGTGAATCATAATTATTGACGGGGTTTCAGTGGCATATAATCGCAAAAGAGAAAACAACAAACTAAAACCGCAGACAGAATATGACAGATGACAACTAAAAGTTTTATTACCTCTAGAACCGATACATCAGGTTGTAAACCACTTCGACATGCGAGCCTTTTGTCGCACGTAAGGAATCCAAGCGACAGTCAATTTCCCGCCGAGTGTTCGCCAGCATTTTCGGCGTTACCGTTGCTATCGCAGCACCAATTCTGGTCTTCGGGCCATCGAGGGAGGTCACAGGGGTCTAGTAAACAATGTTTTTCGCGTATCCCCACAAAAAGAAACCCAGTGACCTTATATCGGGTGAGCGAGGAGGCCACGGAATGGGTCCACCACGCCCAACTCAGCGCCCAGGAAAATCCAGGTCAAGAAATTCTCGGACAATAGCAGCCCAATGCGACGGTGCGCCATCGTGCTGGAACACCACTTTGGGCTCCGATCTTCCAACTGAGGCAACAGGTACAGCTGTAGCATGTCCAGATAGGGCACCGATGTCACTGTTTTCTGCACAAAGAAAAAGGGCCCCAACACTTCCGAACATGACAAAGCGCACTAGGCGTTCACCTTTTGAACATCTCGTTTGACTTCTCGAATGGCGCGAGGGTTTTCGAAGGCCCATATTCTGTAGTCATGCCGATGTACCCCCCCCCCCCCGACGAAAAACGTTGCTTCATCACAAAATATCCATGTCCGTAGGTAATGTACATCAGCTTCGACTTTGGACGAAATGTCTTGGGCATATTGGAAACGGCGGGGTTTATGGTCCTGCTGTAAAGCTCGTACAATCTGCAGTTTGTACGCACGGAGTTGTAGACGGTTATACAGAACCCTCCAAACAGTTGCTTGTGACATACCTAAGTGCGGCGGAGCTCCTCTTCTCGTTGACTTCTGAGGGCTTCGAGAACAGGCTTTCTGGACGCGATCAAAATTGTCTTGCGAAGTGCGCGGTATTCCCGCTCTTTTTTTGATGCTGTACACTACCAGTCGTTTGAAACTGCTTTAACCAATGTCGGATAGCATTATCGGAAGTTGGAGCTCTGCCATACTGCGTACTGTAACGACGTTGCGTTGTGATAACTGACTTTGTTTCGAAGAACCAGAGTACGCACATTGCATTTTCTTGAACAGTCGCCATTTTGAAGTATGACGCCATTTCAGCAGGTACCCTGTTACCACATAAAACTTTCCGCGGTGAACTTGTTTATGCTGTAGGCAGTTTTACACTGGCGTGCAAAAATTAAGGACGAGACGGTTTTTCGAATGTAACGTCGCGCAGAAGTGCTCCACATAGACTCAAATCATGCCATAAGATCCCCAAGATGTAAGAATATGGGACAAGTGAACAAAACCGTCCAAACAAGGAATCCAAAGGATACAAAGGCACTTTATTGAAAAGGTAGCTTCGAGCACAACTGGACAGAAGACAGAAACGTCCATGAGACAGGTGGCTGCCAAAAAAAAAAAATTCAGTCTTTAGTAGGGGATATGATCAACCCTGACTGCGTTGCAGGATTTACAACGTCTGTCCATGCTGAGGACGAGGTTGTCAAGGAGCTGTTGAGGCATCGCGGTTCATTCCTCTTGTAGCGCCATTCGCAGCTGCGGAATCGTTGCTGGTGGCTGGTGACGTGCTGCCAATCGTCTCCCGAGAAGGTCCCACACGTGTTCGATTGGATTTAGGTCCGGGGACCTTGCGGGCCAATCCATGCGTTGAATATCTTCACTACTCAACAGCTCTGCGACAGCCACTGTACGATAAGGTGTAGTGTTGTCGTCCATGAAGAGGAACTCAGGACCCACAGCACCTCTAAACAGACGCACGTGAGGCAGGAGAATCTCGGTACAATAGCGGACACCAGTGACTGAACCTCCTTGGAAGATGTGGAGGTCAGTACGGCAACCAAGCATGATACCGCCCCAAACGAGAACTCCGCCACCTCCAAACCGGTCCCTTTCGATGATGTTGGAGGTGTGATTGCGTGTTCCCTGCTCTCTCCAGATGTGTATATGTCCAGAATAGCTCGTTAGACTAAATAGGCTTTCATCTGTAAAGAGAACTCGACCCCATTGCTGATGTGTCCAGTTCTTGTGTTCCTGGCACCACAGAAACCGCCATCTCTGATGAGCAGGCGTTAATGGCACACACCGTACTGGTCGTCGTGCAAATAGACCACCATTGTGCAGCCTCCTGGCCACGATAAAACGCGATAACGGACGTCCAGTTGTCTGTTGCATGTGCCTTGCTGCCTTGCGATTTCTCCCGCTGTCAGCCGTCTGTCTCTTCTCGCCTGTAGGACAATATACCGGTCGTCCGCCGCCGTGGTTGCTCGTGGACGACCACTTCTAAACTCTCGGGCAGCTGTTCTTGTCGTTTGAAATGCTCTCCAAGCTCGTGAAACCATGCTGTGAGCGATCTCGAACTCCTCGGCCACACTAGTCACACTACGACCTTCTTCCAACTTTCCAATGACGCGACCTCGGGTAAAGTCATCCAGATGTCGTCTACTGGATTGCCTGTAGACGACATCTGGATGACTTTACCCGAGGTCGCACAGTGGCAGCAATTCGACGTCGTTCAAACCGATGTACACCGTGCAATAGCTTTCACCGAATTGCTGAGCGTACACCGCCCGTGTGCTTTATGCCCTTCCTAACCCCTCCCCCTCCCCAATGTCATGCTGCATATATGCGCATGCTCTACCTTCCCTTACGCTAGCCTATCTCCTGAGTGGTCTTTCGGTCCGTTCTGCCTGCTCGTTCCGCTGTTATGCTAATTTCCCCTCTTCGTCCTTAATTTTTGCGCACGAGTGTATTTGGTCGGTTACGGTTTTACCATGACAGGCTAAGGAAACCCCGAAAATAAATATGAATCATGCTGTACTTAATGGAAAGTGTATAATACATGATATGGTTGTAAAAAAACTACAGGAAAATTTATTTTAATATCGATAATCGAATCAAATGTGTATAATCAGTCGCTAGGAATTTTTTCTTGAGGTAGGACTACTTCACACCAATAATAACTAGTTTCAAGTTATAACAGCTTTTAAGTAGTTTTAGCAGTAATGAGTGCAACGAGCCATAAATAAATTCCTTGCAAAAAAGTATCAACAATTTATTTTATCTATACATTGTTTCACTGTCAACTGTTACATGAAATAACATCTGATTTAAAAACATCAAGCACATGTTCAGGGTACGGAGGACTGCATGAAATATTCATGGAAAAATGGCAACAAGCTGGAAAAATCCCGATTACATCACAAGTTTCCTTAGGTCCAGCTCCTGGTGGAGATAAAGAAACGAACATATTCTGAATAAGTGCATTAAAAGGAATCTGTATAAGCTTTAGTAGAAATGCAATAACAGCAGAACACTTGGAATCTTGAAGTCACTTTGATGTAAAAATCATGGTTAAGAAAAATACACTTATGAATGATCCATGTACATTTTCCAATAAGTAATTTTTTCCAGTAATTTTTGTAGAGCAAAAATAACTTTGAGAAAAACATAAACATACTTATTGTGTATATTAAAAAAAAAAAAGGAAGATGAGGAAATATATCAAGTACACATGAATGCCAAATTTGTGAAAATAAAAATAAAAATCGGTACAATTTAAAACTGCGAAATGTTTCGCTTAATTTATTTCCCCCGTGGTGTGCTGCTTTAATTATCAGGCATTACGTATTTGGCGTAAGAAAATTATGATAATACAGCCAATAAGTGCTAGAGGATATCGACAAATAAGCTAAGGGCTATCGTACACTCCTAATTCTGCATTGTATTTGATAAAATAAATTAATTTTTTTTTTTTTTTCGTCAGATGAAGAAAACGAGTATTGTATTTCTTCCACTGTGACAAAAAACTTGTGTTTTTCGGAAATAAAAATTCATACAAGGGGAGTTTCATATAGCAAAATGAATCTGAAGCCGTGAAAAATTTACCAAGATAAACAAACTAACAGAAAAAAAAAGTCATAGTATTTGTTCGTGCAAAGCATTTCTTTTTGTTTTCTTCTTTTTCAGGACAAAGTTTTTATAACGACAAATTACGCAATGCATGAGAGCCAGCTTATTGCTTTTCGAATGCAATGCTTTACTTATGTGACCAGAACTCCCCTTCTTGTTAAATGTGTAATATTGCAATATATGTTCATTGAAAAATGGAAACTTAATGTTTTTTTTTTTTATTTGCTATTTCAGTATTGGCAAAGATATAAAAAAAAATTCCTAAACATTGCAATGGAGAATTTTTTCGACATGAAGAGGGACATGGCAAAAGAAAGTTTTGCATTAATGAAATAATTCAGTTTGAGAAAGATTTTTGGAGGGAAATTTGTTGTACGTTAGTAATATTAATCAAGTTTTAATTAGACACTTGTGAGAATTTGTCTTACCTTGAAGTCATTCTTTTAGATCGGAGGGTTGAAAAAATTCCGGTGTGAGTGAGTCTAGCAAGAGGTTAACGTTATGTTTCATGTTAACGAAATCATAGGTTTAGACAGGATAATGGGGGAGTGTCTCCTGGTGTGAATAGCTCTAGAGATGTTGGTGTTGGTTTCCCTTAATGAAATCATTCCTCTAAAAATATTACCAGAAATATTTTCGCGTGTGAGCAAAACTAAAGACGATAAATTGTTTTACGTTAATGAAATCAAAATTCTGGAATGGATAGCAGAACATTTCTTCTGTCTTGAACAGAATTAAAGATGTCAAAATTATCTGACGATAATGAAACTGATATTTAAATTAGGTAGTTTGTCTCTCGATGAACAGATTAAATAAATTGTTTATCTTAATCAAATGAAACGTTTAAATTGGGCAGTCGAGCATTTTCTCTGTGAATTAAAAAGGTTGAAGTTGCTTTGTATTCATGAAACAGCACTCTCAGATATGACAGTGGAAAACTTTTCTGGTGGCATCAATGCAACACAGGCTACAGCTATTTCAAATAAATGCAATCATAGGTTTATACGGAACTTTAGTGAGGGAATTGCCAGTGCGAACAAATAAGTCAAATGCCGTTTCATGTTAAGAATTGTAATTGTGTCTTCAAAAGTCACAATCAGACGTCGTTGTGGTCCCGAAGTAGAGACTTCTCCGGACAAAAAAGCCCACATTCATTCCTTGGGATATCGGTTCAGGTCATTTAACCTACTATGTGACATAAGCAATGCCACGTGGGCTGAGGGGAAAGAGCTAAAACTCAAACTATTCGTGATCTAGGAAGATAATCTCCGTCAGCAATGGGACGAACTTAAATGAACGTATCCGTAGATAATCATCAGCATCGTTAAACTTTCTAAAAGGAAGAAGAAGAAAAAGCGCGCTGTTTATGCCTCGGCACCGATAGACATCCCTAAACTGAAAAGAGAGAGGACTCTCATTTAAAGTTTAAAAGCTCATACAGGTCGTTTAATATGAAAAACAGACAAAATAACGTAATTTAAGACGAAGAAGCCTTACATACTGTACGTACATACATACATACATATAAACAAGCAAATGTAGATATATACATATAAACTACATTGTTCTCTGAGAATAAGAAGCTAGCTTCTCAAAAATGCAGTCTGTCAAATAAAAGTTTAAAACTGATGGTTCTGGATTTTACTTATTGATGAAGTATCAACCATCTCCATTCAAAGCGCTCTTGACACACAACTCGAGCTTTACGTATTGATGTCCGTCACACGTCTGACGTACAACAGCCCTTAAATTAAAAAAAGAAAAAAAGAAAATGAAGCAATCATTTCAGGCACGGATACCCATCGTCATCCCTCAGCTTTAAAGAAAAGGGAAAAGAGATGCATATTTTGGACTTGTTGGCACGCAGCATGTAGTGCCTTCCCTTGATTCTTTAAACCAAACTTACATTAAATAAATGTATCATGATTATCATAACTTCCTATAGAAGCAGCTGTTACTAAGGGATATTTTCGAGTGTTGAATGTTGGGGACAGCTTAGAGAGTTTCAGTAAAGACTGAGGAAGAGAGTTTGTTTCAACTCAATGCGCTTTTTGGAGGAAAATGCCCCCAAAGTGGGCCTCCGGCCACACAGCGACTAGATGACAGTTCGCTGGGTTCGTGTAAGAAGGAGCGCGAAAGTATTTCCTCTTGCAGTAACTCCAAAGGGACATTAGTAAACATGCGAGGGTTCAATGACGCTGGCTTAGCAATAAGCTTATAGTGTTGCCTAACTTTTGCTCATTGTATGATTTGTCTGATAAGTCCTGTCACCTGAAATGCGAGGTGAAAAGATAACTTCTCACAAGTTTTCTTTGAAAAGGCCGGAGCAGTTAAAAGAATGGCTGAATAATACGGAACGTGATGATTTCTATCCCAGTGCACATTATAACGAAGTAAATTTCTCCGTCATTTTTGGTCTACGCCGGGATTCGAACCCGAGGCCGCTTATTCCGGAACAAGTCGCTCTACCAACTGAGATACGCAGACATTTTATTCTGATTCCTATCTGCCTCTATGTCATGTGCGTCCTTCTGGCAGGTACGTCACAACATTACTGAATATATCCTGCCTACTTTAACGAGAAGATTTTGAATTTAATATTCAGTGTATGAGAAATACTTCATTTAAAATTTCACCATGACTAACGGCGATCTTGTCCCGCTATTCTTTGAAGTAAATATAGAACACAAATTATCTTGGTATATTTTTGCAACCTTGATTTGTTCTCTTAAGAAATCAATTTCTTCTTCTTCTTCGCCCTGTAGCTCTATTAATTCGTTGGCATACTCCAAGACGTTAAAATTGCAAAAATTGTCCAACAGTAAGTGGTAATCTAAGCGACAACATCGAATCAGCGGCCATGTTTGTCCGCAGAAATCGACTTCTGACATCACACGAAGTGTTCACAGGAGATCTCTTACGCTTTCTTGGCGCCAAATGAGAGGTTGCGAGAACAAGTGAAGTCGTATGAGACGTTTTGAAATCCGCGCAGACCTATCAGCATTTGGGTAATAATGGAAGTAAAAGGTTGGCACTGGCTTCGTGTTGCTTGAATTTTTCTTCTCTCATTTTTGAGTGAATAGTGGATAAATAATAAGCGATAATTGGCTGCTCAAATTTAACATGTCACGAAAGAGAATTTTTTATAAGATTTTCTCCAATTTGGGCACACGCTCTCCAAAACGTTGGCCACCTCTCGCATAGGGTTTGTGGACATCTTTAAATTAAAATAATACACTCATATGTAGGTGCAGAAAGACATCGTAAACCTTAAAAATAAAAGAAATTCGCATGTTGGGCACACATGCTGATAGAAATCGTTCAGCTCTAAAAAGAAAAAGAAGAGAAAAAAACGAAAAACTCGTTTTATGTGTAGATGCACATAGGTGTCGTTTAACTTGAAAAAAAAATATCTCAGTTTAGTAAGAAATGCTGACAGACTTCGTTAAACCGAAATGGAAAGTAAAAAAAAAAAAAAAAAAAAAAAGAAACTACGAGATATTCAGCAAAACTTTTCAGTGGTTAGCTTTATTTTGAGAATACTAATTCAAAAGCAAGCCCCATTATCTGTTATTCTTGTTTATTTTTGTTTTGTTTTTTCTGTTTAAGCGCAGTCAAAGAAGTATTTTTTTCTATGATTTATCATGAGGTAAAATTAACTGTAAAGCATTTAGGTGGGACTTTCGGGTCTCTAAATTTGAAACTTTCAACATTTCTCGAAAAGGAATGTTATATTTCCACGTGTGGAAATTTCAGTCGGAATTCTTTCATTATTAAGAGCCATTTCAATGACTTTGTCTGACATGCTATTATTGTTTCGTGGCTTTATAAAAACGCGTAATTAAGAATTTCTATGTTTTTGTAAATCGTAGGCGCTTTATAACAGTAATATTTTAATCTACAGCATGAAAATGACAATAATAAATCTAATTTCTAAAAAAATTACTTTGATTCCGTTTTTTTCTTAAAAAGTTACAAATATCTACCCTAAGCGGGCTAAAGTCGTAGTGGAAATGCCTACCACAAAAATCTGCCTAGTATGTACATTCTAATTACTGATGTTAATTTGCAGGTGGCCATGATTTAAGATTTAAAATTATTCTATGCTTATAATGTACAAAAATATTAATCCTTTCTTTTATTTCACGAGAGTTATGATAAAATACAAATTAAAACAGAGATTTCTGGTGTGGCTACATCTCTTGTAAATATGTTTTGAAAATTTCACAAAAGTACGAACCAAGGGAAATAAATGTCACTATAAAAACAAAAACTTAATTGCTATACTATATGCTGTCATCTAGTACAATATAAAGGTAGGAGTAATATAATTCATATTTTTGACATCGTGCAAAATTCAATAAATCACTACAACATGCAATAAATTTTCATAACACATATTCGAAAAATTTTGGACATATTTTGAAAATTCATTTCGACAATAACTTACATTTAAAAAATATGATTTAAATTTTCTCAGCCGCAGGTTAGCCTCAGAAGCGTCTACTGCAATAACGTTCGAACCGTCCCTAAATATCACAAATATTTCGTTAATTCTCCCGCAAATATATGTCTAAAACTGGCATTCGAACACAGACTAATGTTTTAATATAAAATTCAAAAATGTGTCATTTATATGATTTGTCGTAATATCTGTTGTAGTAAAGCGAATTTAAGAAACGTCAAAAGTCGAGAAGTGAAGAGAAGTTTGTAAGTAGAGAATGTTTTATATTTGCATACATTCACTACACTTTTTATGTTTGTTTACATTCACGCTTTTTATTGATCTTAACTTCTTTAAAAAAGAAAATCAAATATAGGCTGGCGCAGAATAGGTAGATTTCATGTTGTGTTTACTAGAAAGTACACTCAAAGTTCATTAATTTCATGAAAAAACTTTTCGGAAGACATGTTACAAACTCAACAAAATCAGTCTGTAAGAGTTAAAATTCAAAAACCCTCCTTTTGAGGGATAATAAAGACATTTAAAGATCGGTATTTAATTTCCATCATAAAGAATGCGTCTGTTGATTCATTTGCAATGAGGATACCTTAATGCATAATTTTTTTCATCTGGTACGTGATGCGCTTTTTTAGCTTTTAATCAAATCCAATAGCAAAAATTATTCCACTGGAATAAATATACTGCTGACTGAAACTTAAGGACGAACCAGAAATCTGGCGATTATAGAGCGTTATGGAGCTGAAAGAGCTTGCTGACATAAACACACGAGTGTGACGTGACGTATGAAAACATTCCATGATGAACAGCCCATATGCAAGTTGCTGTGAGCACGTGACAAATGCCATGCGTGTTATAGGCAGGAAACCGGGTCTTGGCTCGTATGAAAATAAAAGTACATTAAAGAGGGTGATCGGAAACTCGCGCCCCTCGAACTTCAAAGCATTGTGTAAATTAGTGAAATTATTTTATTTCCTATTTCAGCCGACAGATGGCATCACTGCATTGAAAAGTATATTTGATTTCTGAAAGCGTTCGTTACTCCAAGTGACGCCCTTATCGTTTTGTTTCTGTCGAGAATACCACGCCGTGTTCCCAAAGCCAACATGTATACGTAATTGAGCAATATTTCGCTCATCGATCATATGCAAAAGTATCGGAAGCATTTCGTAAGCAATATCCGAATGTTTCACCACCTGATAATAGAACTGTCGCACGTCTGGTAAAGCATTTTCAGAAAACAGGAAGTGTCTTCGATAGAAAGTGGTGTGAACGACCGTCTGCTTTAAGCGACGAAAATAATGCAAGATGTGCAGACCAAAATGTTGCTTTCGTCAACCAAAAGTTTACGGAAACTTTCCATTCAGACAGGATTATCTCATAAAAGTGCGCAGAAAGCTGTGAAACAAATAAACCTGCATTCATGTTGTCTTACCTTAGTGGCTGAATTGAAACCATGTGCTTTTCAGAAACGCTTACATTTCTGCAGATGGTTACATAAGTTAGTGGACCAAAATGGAGTAAGTGAACTTGATATTGTCTTCTTCACCGACGAAGTGTGGTTCCACGTAAGCGGGTACGCAAACACATAGAACTAACGATATTAGTCATCCACAAATTAACCCATTGCACTAAGAAAAGTCGAAATATCGTGCGCTGTGTCTCGTCGTCGATGTTTTTTGACTGTACGGTAAATGTCATACAATTTGTATAGAACACAGTCATGCAATTTGTATCGTTGCTGGAAGAAAACGAGACATATAATTAGTTTCAGCAGGAAGGCGCGACATGCCACTCCTCTAATGACATAATGATGTTTCTTAGAGAGTTTTTCGTGATCGGCTGATTTCCAAAGGTTTATGGCCTATAAGATCCCCAGACTTAATAATGCCGGATTTCTTTATTTAGGGATATGTGAAAGGAACGATGTACGAAAAGCAACCCACATACGAATGATGAATTGAAGTCCAACATTACTGTCGCAATTTGAAAAAAATCAGTGTTTTAACTCTGCAAAAAATGGTCTCGAATCTGTGAAAAAGAGTTAGTGCTTTTTTTTTTTTTTTTTTTTGATTGGAGATTTAACGACCACCACGAGCAACTCAATGGGCTATAAGCAGTCGCCCGTATCTAATTTAGGGTCACTGGTTCCAGGGAAGGGAGAGAGCCAATGCCGTAAGACAAACATAACACCCATGCCTTACTGGGATTCGAACCTGGACCCCTTTCGGACGAATGATCAGAGGCCATCGCTTAGACCACTGTGTCACCGGGGCTGCAGTTAGTGTTTGCATTCGTGAGCAAAGAGGATACTTTGAACACCTGCCGTAATAATGTCCAAGATACTTCTCACCCCTCCCCCCTCCCGGTGAGAATATATTTCGTTTTATTCATAATATCGTTTTCGTGTTTCTATTATCACTAATGTTTTCATGTGGGGCGTGACTTTTCTATCACCCTGTACATGGGTAGAAATGAATATCTGAAAGAATTGAAATATTACTACACCCAACGGAAAATCAAAGTCCCAAACCATGAGTGTTTGGCCCATGAGACAGAAAAAAAAAAAAACAAATATATCAAAATCTCTGGACAAATAATTCCATGGGCAATTCAAGCCAAATACCTGGAAGTAATAATTGATAACAAACTGACATGGAAATCACATATTCAAAGCATTCTATTGAAAATGAGAAAGCTACGAGGAGCTTTAAAGCCATTCTTCTACAGAAGCAGCACACTAAGCACAAAAAACCGTGTCATACCGTAGAAACCTTGCTCTCTACTTATAACATACGCTCGCTGAGTTTGGGGATACTGCCCACAAGCCTACATTGATCTCTTAGAAAGCGGAAACTTGGGCCTGTTCAAGAGATTATTGAACTCTCCACGTGGACTGAAAAGATCAGTTCTTCTGGAGAAACACAACCTTCTCCCTATCTTTGAAAGAGTGACTCATCTTCCCTACCAAATATAATCGAAATGGGGTGAAACGTCAGGGCACAGGAGCGAGATTTATTCCGCAGCCATTATCATCATAACTTGATTAAAAACGTTTCTATTGCGACGAAACTTTATCATCTTGTTTCGGAGGTATACTGAACCAATTCTGTTTAATATAATCAAAATGGGGTCAAAGGTCAGGACACAGGAGAGAGATTTATTCCACAGCCGTTATCCTCATAACTTGAGTAATAACTTGAGTAATTATTTCTGGTATGTTGGAAAGCGTATCATAATCAATGCATTGCATGATTTTACTAACTTGTTGTTTGAGAAACTGTGCCCCGAAACGGCTGGAATACTTGCTGAGTAAGTGCTGAATGCTACTTGAAACTGCTACGTTAAAACGTGATACCATATTTGCAAGCACAAAATCTGCTGCTGACAGTCACATTCATGCAGGATGATGCGCCAGCTCACGTTGCATCGCCAGTAAAGAGCTTCCTTTTCACCACGTTTGGTGCAGAGAGACTAATCCAGAGGCACTGCACTATCCCGTGGATTTCTGTTTGTGGGCTTATTTAAAGTCCAGGGTGTACCAGACAAAACCTTCCGCACCGCCACAACTGAAGGAAGCCATTCCCCGCGAAGTCTGTTGCACTCACCCGGATATGTTGTATTCGGCGGTCAATGGAGTTGTCACACGCTTGAATGATTTAATACCTTCTGGTAGATGATATGTTGAATTAATTACTGTGGTGATAATGTCACCAAATTAATGCAACGTTTGAATTCTCACTGTTTTTACAAACTTTTCAGCCTTTATCACCCTCTGTCTGTGACTATTTGAAATAAGAGTTTTTTCGTTGCCAACCCCCCCCTCATTAGCTGATATTCTTTGTTTAAGCCCCAGTGTAATACATGTATTTGTTCTTTTGTTATAAAGTTCCGAAATTGAAACGGAATTTTGAGCTACTATAAAAATATCATCATCGTCAACCATTATCATTCTACTACTGCATGAAGATTTCCCCAAGTTTCTTCCACAATTATTTGTCATGTGTCACTAAGACAGACAGTTGTTGAAGAAACTTGTGTATGTATATATCGAATGTACATATGATATGTACATTCAAAGAATGAACCAGCAACATTTGCACGTTCTACTTTAATAAGTTGAAAAAAAACAAAAACAAGATGTAAGCGTACATGATATATCATTAAATACTGAACGAAGAGTCGAAAATAAAATTAGTGGAATTTGAATTACTTTGTTCTCTGATCTGTAATGAAAGCATTCTTGTTAAGATAATTTTTTTCTTTTAAGTAGATGATTTACCACTGACAACTGACCTTAACAGATGTCTAGAGATAAAATTTTCTGAACGAAAATTAAATCAGCTAGGAGCGCTGGTAAAAGATAATAATTTCCTGCAATTGCATGACCGCTTCTCATGATATCTCCACTTCAAGATTTCTTTGACCTTCCCTAATGCTAAGCAAAAAATGCAGACTTTTCGTGATATATTTTGCTCTTGCTAGAAGAAAACTGCAAATATAGGAAAATCACCGCATTAATTTCTTCATGAAATATATTGAACTCTGTGAAATTTCAAGGTATGAATACATAACACTTTTTTAAAGAAAAACTTAGTGCATATGCCTTTTACTTTTCTCAAAACTTCGTGTAACTTCTTCTCAACGAGCGTCTTTTGTTATTAATGAACTACTTAATAGACTTTACTGAGAATATTTTCAATTATTAGTTTCTAGACGGTATTTAGGAAATCATATCTAACCTAAAATTTCACTGTGTAGGTTTTAATGTATGCTAAAAACAGTTCTCATACTGACTGAATACATATACGAAGCCGGAACAACAGATGTAGCCACTTAACAGAAAATCTAAATTTAAAACATTTAAAAGCTCTTTGGAAGATTACGAATCTATTAAATTCTAATAAATTGTAACTGCTTGTTTCTAATAAAACAGCAAAAGAAAGAAGTCTAGTTTGTATACGAAACTGCTTATTATCAACAACGATTTGCAAAATTTGGTCCTTCATGCACAAAGGAAGTGAATTTTTTTGTTTTGTTTTTGTACGGGACGATTTTTTTACTTACACTTTTCAAGAAAAAAGTATGGTTTCCCATTAACAATAAAAAATGAAACTGCTTGTATCCAATTGATTTGAAAAGACATTTTCAAATGAAATTCTTACAATGATGACAATATCAGATTATCAGGACTGGAATCTTTTTCGATATAATGCATCTACATCGAAAATGAAGAAAAGACAAAATATGTCGTAATATTTTTAGAATGAGTAAAATTGAAGGAAAATGTTCGGTTTGTGTCCATTTCGGGGAAGATCTGTGGGAAGTCAGGCGTGGCCGGATCAGAGGACATGAATGTCACCTGAAACGAAAAGCTCTATTAGATACTATTTAAATATAACTCTCATTTATAATAGAAATCAAATTATATACGTAGACTATGTACATTTTGACAAAATAGTCCGAAAATCTAAGAAAAAAAGTACTTAAGAAATAAAATGTTCCCATTCTCTCTTATAAATCTACTAAAAAAAGGAAGGGAAAAATTAATAGAAAGAAATGGAACATGTACACACGCTAGCCACTGAATGAGAAACCTTTATAGAGATGTACGTAACCGTAACTTATGCAGCGAATATGCAAAATACGTAGTCACGTGCTAACGCACGTGATCTAAGCATCTATTTAAGACTAATTCTCGTCCGTAGGAGCCTCGGGTGGCTTAGTAGTTAACGTTCCTGACTACCAAGGGAAATGACCTCGGTTCGAGTCTAGATGGTGACAAATGTTAAACTTCATCTGAATAGCTGCCGTGCCTCGGACGAGTACGTTAAGTTGATGGACTCCTGGTACTAGTCTCCAGGTTATAAATTAAGAGCATCTCTTCTTCTCCTCATTTCCCGGGAGGCCAAACACGCTGGCTGAGTACCTTCACGTCAGTTGCTTCTACCACGTACACCAATGGCTATTTCTACTGACTTCTCTCTGCCTACCCCTGGAGCGACTTTCGTTCTGTACTACACTGTTTAAAAATGTTGTGGTAGGTTGCACTAAAAAGTGGTGCTACACCAGCTGCACCACTTTCTTAGAAAAGATACACCATTCTGTGATGCAAAATAAACCCAACAACATTGTGCAATCTAGCATGCAACCTTGTACCATAACGTGGTGATCCACGTTGTTGGGTTTTGTTTGCAAAACACGATGATGTGTCTTTTCTCAGAAAGTGGTGCAGCTGGTGTAGCCCCAGTTTTTGGTGCAACCTACCACAAAAGTTTTAACAATGTGCCACTCCTGTTTCTTTCACTCGACTCAACAACTTGTTACAGGCCGAGCTAGTTGAGTCTGAACCTTCTCCACGGACGGAAGTCCTACGTAATCGATTGTCGTTGGTAAGAAGTAATTATCAGTAGTGTTGATTACAACAGGAAAAACAAAGGATATTTCAGAGTTCGACAAAAGGCTTATTGTGGGTGCCCTCTGATTGGAGCGACGTTTTTGAAACCAGCAATGCTGATTGGTTTCATAAAAGGTGAGATATCCTGGGTCTTTAGTCAGTGGAAAAATAACCCACATTTGCTCGCGTGAGAGGCGTAACTGCGGCGCGACGAAAATCTATCAGGAGCGATATCGCCGTCGTCTGAGTTGTACAGAGGAATAGGACTTCCTGTGTGTAGCAACTGACCGAAGTACTCAATGAAAGCTGTTCCCGAGCCATATCTCAGCAAACTACGAGCAGGTAATTGAAGTTTATATTGGCAGTCGCGTGCTAATACAGAAACCACTGATTTCCGCGAAGAAGGGGAAAGTTCGTCCGTAAATACGTCAAAAGAGCGCACGGCAAAAGGGCGAACGACAAAAGGGCAACACGACAATAGGGCGCAAGGCAAAAGAGAGGACACAGAAACGGCGATACAACAAAAGGGCGATACGCAAAAGGGCGCACGAAGGGAAAAAAAGGCACCACGACAAAAGGGCCAACCCAAGCACGGGCTTGATATTTTTCTTCTTCAACTGCAAGATTTCTAAAAGACGTTATTTCCAAAACGTCACTGGGGTCCTTTTGAGCAAATTACATATTTCTTTGTGTATTCAAATCCCAACTAAAATTAGACGTCTCATCCTATATAGAAAGCTTTCTAAACAAAATTAGACGTCTCATCCTATATAGAAAGCTTTCTAAACAAAATTAGACGTCTCATCCTATATAGAAAGCTTTCAAAACGATGTTATTTTCAAAAAGGCCCCAGGGCCCTTTCAGTAAATTCAGTATTCCTTTGTGTATTCAAATAATCCCAAATAAAATCAGACGTGTCATCTTTTGTACTCTAAGTGAAATCTATACAGAAGGCTTTCTAAAAGATATTATTTCCAAAAAAGGTCCCGGGGCCCTTCAGAAATCCAGTATTTCTTTTTGTATTCAAATAATCCCAACTGAAATCAGACGTGTCATCTTTTGTATTTTAAATGCAATCTATATAATAGGCTTTCTAAAAGATGTTTTTCTCCAAAAAGGCTGCGCAGCCCTTTTCTGAAATTGCCTTCTTTGTACATTCAAAGCAAAATTTTACGCAGGCATAATTTTTTTTGTGCTTCAACTGCAATCTGCAGAAATGGCCTAAGAGATATAAGAGATATTTCCAAAAGGGTCCCGGAAACTTTATTTTGTTTCATTTCTTGTTCTTAAGAAAGAGATTTTGTACATTTCCCTTCATCAAAAAATCTCATTTTCTTTCCATAAAATTCCACTTTTTATTTTCAGGTCTTTCATACATACAATTAAAGAAATAAGCAGTTATTCAAAGGACTCCTGCATGGGGCCTTTTTAAAATAACATCGTTTAGAAAGCCTTCTGTATAGGTTGCATTTCAGTACAAACAATGTCCCATCTGCGCTCAATTGGGATTTGAATACACAAAGAAATAAGTAATTTGCTTGAAGTCCTCACTGGCCATTTTGGAAATAATATCTTTTTGAAAGCATTCCCAATAGGTTATTGAAGTACAGAAAAATCAACATTTGCTTTCAGTTGGGATTTAAATATACAATGAAATAAGCAATTTGGAAATTTATATCTTCTTAACGTTTCTTGCAAATTTGTTAAATATTTCTCCTAGTTTAGTGAATCGTTAGTCTAGTAGTCGTGTGCCCTTTTGTCGTATCGCTCTTTTGTCTCATTGCTGTTTTGTCGCGCGCCCTTTTGTCGTATCGCCCTTTTGTTGCGTCGCCATTTTGTCGTATCGCCCTTTTTTCGCGTCGCCGTTTTGTCGTATCGCCCTTTTGTCGCGTCGCCGTTTTGTCGTATCGCCCTTTTGTCGCGTCGCCGTTTTGTCGTTCGCCCTTTTGACGTTCTCCCTTTTGTCATGCGCTCTTTTGTCGTCCACCCTTCTGTCGTGTAACCGTATATAAGCAAAATAATAAAAAGGGGGAAATGGGACATATATACACTCATCGTCAAAAAACAGTTACGCCCAGAAGGACGTGTCGGATTGCAATGCTATTCGGGTGGTAGGTAATGGTTACCAGAAATAATAAATGGTTAAACATTGAAAATGATATGGGAAATATTTAGTGAGCAACACGCCAATAAATAGTGTCTCTCACTATGGCATCGGGCAGCCATGTTTGCTCAACAGCATGCCAGACGTCTCGGCATGGAGTTATACAAGTTCCTAATGGTGTCCTGCGATAAGCTATCCCATGCAGCTTGAATCTTCTCACGCAGTTCCTGCAGATTGTGCTGTAAGGATGGAGTGTGGATAGCGTGTCCAATAGCAACCCACAGATTTTTAATCGGCGATAGGTCTAGCAATGCGGCGGGCCATGGCAGAGTGTCACTACCTTGAAGGCAAGCTCTAGAGACAGCAGCAGTATGCGGACGAGCGTTGTCTTGTTGGAAAATCGCACCGGTGCCTCCACACACGGATTCGTTGGTCGTCTCCTCAAAGACAAAAGCGGGACTGGTCTCTAAAGATCACCCGCTGCCATTCTGAGTGGTTCTTTGACAGTCTGGCACGACACCATTGCAGTCTTTGGCGACGATGAAGTGGTGTTAAGGGCAGTCGTCGTAACGGTCTGCGTGCGTGTAGCCCTACGTCACGCATATGTCTGCCAGTGTTGCTGGTCCTAATCGGACGATGCATGGAGGGCACCACTGCTCGCTGAATATCCGCATTCGTGGCTGTTGGGTCGCTCCGCGCATGTCGGACAATCCGTCGGTCCACTCTCTCCGTGATTCGTCTAGGTCTCCCAGACCCTTCCTGTCGCTGCTGCGTGCCTTGTTCTGTCCACTGCCACCAACAGCGTGCTATGGTGATATCCGCAAGACCAGTACGGCGCGCAAAACGGCGATAAAACCATCCCGCTTCCCGGAGCCCGACAACGCGGCCCCTCTTGAACTCCTCCGACTGCCCGAATTGCTTCCGAAGGTTTTTCCGAGGCATAACTTCACTTGCAAAGCATGCAACCAACACAATAGCATGAGTCAGAATGGCAAGCGCGCAAAAAGGTACGACTTTATATAGCCGACCAGACACAGCGCTACGACCCCTCCTTGCTTGCGTCACATGAGCGGCTGAGCGTGATACTTGAATCATTGGCATGTCTCACGATGTCAAAACAACCTACCAAGTTTCATTCCTGTCGGTTGCTTCCTTATGGGAGCAACTATTTTTTTGACGATGAGTGGGTATGAACACATGCAGAGATACATAAGCCACAGCTCAGAATTTCGGCTGCCCTAAGCAAAGATTGACTTCCTCTTCTTCTTCTTCTTAGCCTATTGACACCCACTGCAGGGTATAGGTCTCCACCAGTCTTTTCCAACTTTCGCGATCTTTAGCCTCAGTCCCCCATTTAGCATCTCTAAATTTCTATAGGTCATCTCTCCATCTTCTTCCCTGGCGCCCTCTTCGTCTCTTTTCATCTCTCGGTTGCCATTCTGTGATTAATCTTGTCCATGTTTCAACTTTCAGTCTTCCAAAATGTCCAGCCCATCTCCACAAGCCGCCGTCATATTCTGGGCCGGTAGGACTTTTGCTAACACAAAAAAATTAAAAATAAATGGCATATATGTATTTAAATATTCTTCTTGTAGTAGAAAAACATGTTACACTGATACGGCAAAGTTTGTTTACCACTTTAAGTGCTTCAGGGAAAAAAAAAAAAAAAAAAAAAAAACTTCGTAGCAAATCCAAACCCTGTTTTTGATACACCTCCTTTTTTCCTTTCTGGACTTTCAAAATTTAAGCTCCGTCTCTTTGGGCTGATATCCTGTACCTCAGTCCACTTTTGCCAATTGCAGATGCAGTTAAATATAATCATTATAGTCTAATAAAATATGCTATTAATAGTCTGAGATAGAAATTCGAAGTTCCTTGTGTACAAAAATGCATTCAATTCATCTAGGGTGCAATCTGCTTTTTATATGTGTATGCTCTTTTATTTTTTTTTCTTAAACGAGATCTCCACTTTGTTTTACTACATTTTGGGTTTTACAGTTACAGGAATTCTTGAGCTGCAGTTCTGGAAAGTCTGTTTTAGCTACAACAACGGTACTTTTCCATTTGAAATTAAATAAAAATTAATTTCGCTTTCTTTTATTTCTCTCACTAAACAAATTTGAACTGAAATTCTTGCAATCCTGGACGTTTTCAAGAGATTTTTTCGTGATTCTTTTATTAATGATGAGTAATTCTTGCAACAGAAATCAAATTTTTTGCACATTTGGATTTTCGTTCTTACTAAAACCGAAGAAACTATTACAAGTTCTGAATTCAGTTATCAGAATAAATTCATAAGAATCGAATGAAGTGTTCTATAGTCTCTTTCAGAGAACGCACCTTGTTTATTGCTTCTCAGCAACGGATGTATTTTTTTTTATTACGTTAAATTGCACTAGGAATCTGCGGTCCAGGAAAATGGTTAAAATATTGTTAATTATTGCCTCAATACAAAAAACTGCAATGATTCGTAAACTTGTGTAGAAAAGATCCTTAAATAGTAAACGGTGATGTTGACATACAGTTTTTTTTAATTTTTATTTTTAGACGAGGAGGAGGGATATCTTGATATTTTTCCCCAAAAGTGGGCCTCTCAAAATCAATTTCCAGGGCCGTTTATGGATTACCAGTCAGTCACTGCGTCTCCACTTTGATTCTTTTATTATTTTTATAATATCTGCAAAAGATTGACTGAGCGGCTCCTAATAAAATTTTTGAATGACATATACGTACACTTCATAATCGTTAAAACATCAATTTTTAACCATATATGGGTGATACATTTCCCCCTCAATATCAGGCAAATAAAATTAAAAGAAATGCACATAAGTTATTGAATATATCAGCTTAAGATTTACTTGTAATCTAAACTTATTTGTGAATGTCATTGTGCATTGCTTTCGTAATTACGATTGCATAACGTTTATGCAATCCCCTAATAATGAACATCTTTAGATATACACTGAACCAGAAAAACTATTGCACCAGTCTAATACTTAGTAGGTCCCCCACGGCAGAGCAGGACTGCAGAAATACGACGGGGCATGGACTCCACTAGCTTCTGGAAATATGTTGTAGGCAATGCACACCATAGTTCCTGCAGAGCGTTCCACAATTCGGGTGTATTCCGAGGTCTGGGATTCCTGTGTTCGATAGCGCGTTGCATGGCATCCCAAATGTGTTCTATCACGTTCAGATCTGAGTTCTTGGGTGGGAATGGCAACACCCCAAACTCAGATGAATGCTCCTCTAACCATAATGTGGCGTCCCGACACTTGTGTGGAGGTGCATTGTCCTGTTGGAACAGGTCCAACCCATCAGCATGAATTCAGGACATGAACGAGTGTACTTCATCAGAAAGGATGCGCACATAGCGTTGGCCGATCACAGACGTACCAGGGCTCCCAGTGAAGTCCAGCTAAACACACCCCATACTATTACGACCCCCCCCCACAAGCCGATACAGTTCCCTGTTGACAGGCGGAATCCATGGCTTCATGGGATTTGCGCCACACACGAATCCTTCCATTTGCCCGATACAGTTGGAAACGCGACTCGTCAGACCAGGCTACTTGTTTCCAGTCATCAAGCGTCCAGTGGCGGTGTTGCCGTGCCCAAGCGAGGCGCATAGCTCTGTGTCGTGCATCCATCAAGGGGACTCGAGTTCGGCGTTGGCTCACAAAACCCATATCGTGCAGGGTACGTTGCGCAGTCCGGACGCTGATGCTTGTTGAGGCTCCAGCATTGAAGTCCGATTATACTTGCGAGAGTGTTGCACGCCTATCGCGTGAAACGATTCTTGACAGCCGACGATGGTCACGTTCACCCAAAGTGTTTTTACGGCCACATCGTAGGTTGGAGGTTTTGCCGGAATTCTTGTAGTCACGGTACACCCTTGAAATGGTCGTCCGTGAAAATCCGAACTTCGTTTCTATCTCCGAAATATTATGGCTCATCTCACGAGCGCCAACTATGATACCGCGTTGAAAATCCCTTAAATCGTTATTACTTGTGTTTCTCATGCCGAAAACAGCTCTGATAGCTGGCAAGGATGTCTATCTCTTTATATACGCACTGGCGGACGCAACCGAGTAAGCGCATGGTTGACGTTGCTATGTATTTTGTATAAGCTCGTCTGTACCAGTTTTTCTGGCACTTCAGTGTACATTAGTCAAACGATCGGCTTTAGGCCTGTAGCCAAAAATGTGGGAACTATAATCCTGTTAAATTAACAAATAGTCCTGCTTTTCAATCAACCCACGAAGCTTTTCTCTGCAGTCTTGCTCATTGACTACATATTCCTACTTTGTTATTGACACTTAATTCGTAACGCGGACGGCAAAAACTTTTGCTACGATGCAGAAAGAAGGTGGACAGCTGTTTCCATATAACGTCACTTAATGGCATCCTAAAAAAATTAGTGGGAAAAGGAAAACCCAAAATGTGAACTTCGGTGGTTAATCTTTTTAGTAAATAAAGATTATTTTTGAAAGAAACCGTAGGTACTGAAAACATTTTAAGATGTAGATATAAAACTATTATGCTGCTTATGTGAATATTAATAGGCGTAGTGATGCCTGATAAAAATAATTTTGAAAGAGGTTCCGAAGTTGAAAATTTTTGGGAACTATTGGGCTAAAATAAAGGCGTTTAACAGCCTTTCTTCTCTGAGCAATTCTATTTCTCGGTTTCATTGTATCTCTACCTTCTTGTGTAATTTTGACACAAAGGTAATCATAATGATCACATACTGTATTTCAATTTCTTCGTTACTTTCTAGCTGTAGGTTTGTTTCATTACTTCCAATGCATAAATATTTTGTTTTATTTAAATTCATAGGTTAATCCCCATTTTTCAAATTCTGCTTTTATTTTTCCAGTCATGTATTCCAAATCATGTTTATCTTCTGCAAGTAGTTGATCATCAGCGAATTGTAACGTAAATACCAACGTTCTATTATGATTATTTTTAAAGAATATTTATATTTTTTAAAGACCAAAATTGTTTAAAGTTAATAATAGTTAAAATCAGAATTAATTTTTACATTAGAACTCTTTACGCTGTGTATTTGTTTTGACTACAGATAAATGTCTTTTTTAATGTTAAACGGATTCTTAACGTAACAGTATTACGTTTTTTATCCAGAGATCATGGTTATGACATTAATGAAACACATAAATTAAAAATAAGACCTTGTTCGAAATTAGTGTGCAGCATTGTTTTACAATACGAATACAAAAACTTATTTTTTCCTTCCTGTAATTGTAGGTTTTTCATTTACATTTTGAAGTTTAATGACCTCAGCCATTATCGAAGAATACTGAAAAGTTCCTAGCAGTTTTCTCTCTGAATACGCACATTTATTAGGCAAAACGGATTCATACACTGTACTTGGTATTTTGAAAGTTCTCAAAATTACTAGTTGCAATGAATAATGCTGTCTTTTCTGAGTATTTCTGGAGCTACTAGAAACAATGCCTGATTGCGCTCATAACGCCAGAGACTGAGAAAGTAGGAATATCACATTGAAAGCGAGGAACGAAACTAGGGGATCAATAAAATTGAATCAACTGTTGAAGTATTGTTCTAATAACGTTGTTAGGTTTCTTTCTCTTCTTCATTTCCCTTTTGGCAGTTTTCGTAGCAGACAGTCCTGAGATTTGCCACATGAACAAATCTTCATTTCTTATTGCTTGTGTATCCTTTCTTTTGCTTTAATTCCCTTTATATCCTGCACGATATTTTTCCACCATATTTTTCTTGGTATTTCTGATTTCTTATTTTCTGGTACTTACAATTTTATTGGCTGTATTTTCTTCTTCTTTTCTTCAGACATGTCCAGCATGTTTTGGTCGACCTTTTTTGACTTTTCACAAAATTTTCTAACCTCAAGTTCTTTTCTTATGTCCTTATGTTTTCTTTCTTCTCTCCTTGGTGTCACTTTCATCTATCAAAACATCCTCATTCCTGCTATTTCTTGATGTTCCCTTTTCCAGGTTGTCAAAGCTTTTGCTCCATCTATAAAAGTAAGGGTTACAGCTACACTGCATTCTGTAACTCAATGAAAGTGGAAATTCGTTTTACATTAAAATGCCAAAAGCCATGGGATAGCAGTATGCAAATTTTTAACTGGCGCTGCCGTCGTATAAAGGCTTCGACGCACGCCACGATTTTTATCAATTGCGAGGTGTAATCTCGTGACTCAGGTTGAACAACCGCTGGTAGGATTATAGCAAGCCGACGTGAATTATTGGAGTTTGTAGAAGGCATGGTAGTGGGAGCCAGACGGATAGGTTATTCAATTTCCAAAGTTGTGCGAACATCCAACATTCCTCGACCCACGATCACGTGAGTACCGAAAATACCTCATGAAATAACTACCCACCGTGGGCAGCGCAGTGGCCGACCACGATGCTGAATGACCGTGACCAGCGGCGTCTGACCAGAATTGTCCATGCTAAAAGACAAGCGACACTGGCTCAAAAATAACATCCACATTCAATGCAGGAAGTACCAGAGACATATTCATCAGGTCAGTGCAGCGTGATTTAGCGTCCATGGGGTATTGGGGCAGAAGACCCACCAGAGTGCCTTTGTTAACACCACGACATCGGACACAATGCCTCACCTAGGCTCGTGAACATGGTAATTGGACCATGGAAGATTGGCAACATGTCGCGTGGTCCAATGAGTCACGCTACCAGTTTTTACGAGCTGATGGTAGGGTTCGGGTGTTGCGCAGACCCTATGAGACCACGGACGCAATCTGTCAACAAGGCACTGTGCAAGCTGATGGTGGTTCCATACATATGTGGGGTGTCTTTATGTGGCACGGATTGGGTTCTCTGATCCTCGTAAATACGTCATTAACCGATACTTGCTTTGTTGCTCTGCTGGGTGACCATTTGCAACGCTTCATAAACTTCATGCACCCCAACAACAATGGGATTTTCCAGGTGGACAATGCACCATGTCATCGGGCTCAAGTTGTCCAAAATTGGTTCGAGGAGTATTCTGGACAGTTCCGACGGATGATGTGGCCACCACGTTTGCCCAACATGAGCCCAATAGAGCACTTATGGGACGTGGTGGAAAGGTCCATTCTGACCCAATATCCTGCCCTTACAAATACCAGGGAACTGTGGGCGGCTGTTCAGACGGCATGGCTAAACATCTCTCTAGAAGTCTTCCGGCCACTTCTGGAATCGATGCAACGTTGAATTGCTACACTTCGCAAGACTAGAGGATGTTCAACACGACACTAGATACGTATCCCATGACTTTTGGCATTTCAGTGTATTACAGCTAAGTAAATAAATAAATTAATAAATAAAGCTTTATCAAAGTAAAATATATCGAACGAAACTAAAATAAGTTAAATTGAACAAGCAACGTACTTTTAAAACGAGATGAAATTCTTTAAATTGTCCAAAATATCTTCATGTCCTCATGCTGGCCCATCCTTTTCCCACAAAGGTCATGACACTTCAGTCTTTCTCTTTCCCTAAAAGGTCACGTTAATTTCAGTTCTTTTGGGACTGCATTTAGAGGAGTATACAATGGACCTTAAGAATCCTGCGCTAACAATTGCTGTGATATGTAGACGGGATGACGGAGAAGGACGTTAACAACAAAGATGACAAGGCACACAAAATGCTGAGGCGAGCAAACGACATGGGCGATTGGGATGGAGCGGAATTACAGGCATCACTTTCGCAGAAGCACATCCGGCCTTTGCCTTCTGATTCTAACATACACACGTGGTCCACCAAGAAGAGATTGATTTGAAGATTGGATGTGCAAGTCCTCCGTACTATTTCCCCTGCTGCTGAAAGAAAACACATGCATTAGGAACAGAAATCTCTATTACGTATTATCACTTTTGCATTCATGCACTGCATCTATGCAAAAATTGTATCCATCATGCATAATGAGACTCAGTTAATTTCCGGATTTCAACGACCCGCGTGTACACCTAAGACAAGGAGGTAACCACGAAGTGCATATTCGCAGAGACGACATAGAGTAAGGATATATGGAAAGGATACAAGCTGTAGTAAGCTGAAACTCATGACGTCATGAAGTCGACTGCAGCGCACCATCGACCTACAACAGAACTACCGTTGATTGACAGCTAGGCTTCCCAAGAATCACCACGAACCACGTGATTTTGTCCATTTCAGCTCTGACCTCCCAGCAGAGTTGAAGACGATGTATACGACATATACCAATCATTTTCCGGACTTTTTTGGTTTACATCTTTCAGTTTCCTATAGCATTCTAATAGGTGGCATTATTCTTGCCTCTTACTGATCGTTAACTTTTCCTTTGCAAATTCCGTAACTTAGGTTTCTACGTGTCTTCGTGGTAAATTTCATTCACGCATATTTTGTCATTGTTTTCTGCACAATATAAGCCATGACTCGGCTTTATTGTCAATTTTGATTTGTATTCCATTGTCATCTGCTTCGATATCAATATTACGTTATTGTCATTTTTTCGATGTCTCACTCGGCTTAGATTGTGGCAGGAGTCGAGGACAAAGGTCGTGGGGAGAACAACGGGAGGGTGGCGCAGAGCAGCTGGTCTTCACCCATCACCGAGTACTCGGTTGCCATAGCCACCATTGCCGACGGGAGTTGGTCACGTCACATTTTGTCATTGTTTTCTGCACAATATAAGCCGTGACTCGGCTTTATTGTCAATTTTGATTTGTATTCCATTGTCATCTGCTTCGATATCAATATTACATTATTGTCATTTTTTCGATGTCTCACTCGGCTTAGATTGTGGCAGGAGTCGAGGACAAAGGTCGTGGGGAGAACAACGGGAGGATGGCGCAGAGCAGCTGGTCTTCATCCATCCCCGAGTACTAGGTTGCCATAGCCACCATTGCCGACGGGAGTTGGTCACGTCACATTTTGTCATTGTTTTCTGCACAATATAAGCCGTGCCTCGGCTTTATTGTCAATTTTGATTTGTATTCCATTGTCATCTGCTTCGATATCAATATTACGTTATTGTCATTTTTTCGATGTTTCACTCGGCTTAGATTGTGGCAGGAGTCGAGGACAAAGGTCGTGGGGAGAACAACGGGAGGGTGGCGCAGAGCAGCTGGTCTTCATCCATCCCCGAGTACTAGGTTGCCATAGCCACCATTGCCGACGGAAGTTAGTCACGTCACATTTTGTCATTGTTTTCTGCACAATAGAAGCCGTGACTCGGCTTTATTGTCAATTTTGATTTGTATTCCATTGTCATCTGCTTCGATATCAATATTACGTTATTGTCATTTTTTCGATGTCTCACTCGGCTTAGATTGTGGCAGGAGTCGAGGACAAAGGTCGTGGGGAAAACAACGGGAGGGTGGCGCAGAGCAGCTGGTCTTCATCCATCCCCGAGTACTAGGTTGCCATAGCCACCATTGCCGACGGGAGTTGGTCACGTCACATTTTGTCATTGATTTCTGCACAATATAAGCCGTGCCTCGGCTTTATTGTCAATTTTGATTTGTATTCCATTGTCATCTGCTTCGATATCAATATTACGTTATTGTCATTTTTTCGATGTCTCACTCGGCTTAGATTGTGGTAGGAGTCGAGGACAAAGGTCGTGGGGAGAACAACGGGAGGGTGGCGCAGAGCAGATGGTCTTCATCCATCCCCAAGCACTAGGTTGCCATAGCCACCATTGCCGACGGGAGTTGGTCACGTCACATTTTGCTCCTGTTATAGGTCGATGGTAGCGCCACGTTCTATGGGAGGTGTTTAGACAGTCTCCAATGTCTGTTTCTACTCTGTATCTTCCTTACTTTATGAGGGACGACACTGGTCCCAAAGCTGAAATCGATGACATCACGAATCAACTTCAGTGCCCTCATGGGGCTAGAACAAGTGTCGGCAGCCTGGATGGACAGTGATTAGCGTAGATTAAATAGCGACGCTAAGTTCTCCCGGAACATTATCTCCAGTCGGAGCGCGAGGGTGAATTACTCATTTCGTTGTATGATTGGTTAACCATTATTAACAACCGTAATTTGTTAAAGGAAAAATGTTGAAGCCTAGTGTTATGAAATGTTGGCGCAAAGCGTCGCCTGTTTTCTGATGAAAAAATTCCAAATACGTGGAGCCAATCAATGTAAATAGACAAAGTCATTGCCTTTTCCACGTTTTTCTTTAATTAGCACACAGCAAACGAAACATTGCATTTCGACACTGCTAGGATCGAACCCCAGATCTCTCGATAACCAGCCAGTGCGTTCGCCTTACGCTACGGTGCCAACAATCCGTGGCGATCTTTTTTTTTTTTTTTTTTTTTTTTTTTTTTAATTTTTTTTTTGAAAATTACGTTGGCTTAATTATGGTGGTGCGGTGCTGTTCATACAATGAAATGAGTAATTCTCCCTCACGCCGGTAGAAGACAACATTTCGGCCAATCTGAGTGACGCATCTTTGAGTAGCTATTTAATCAATGAGTGATCAGACGCACGTGCTTCTTTTTGTTTAATCATCCAATTTGTACCGAAATTCCAGTCCCCAATGAAACTCGGGAATTGTATTTGCCCTGCGGTATTGATTTCGTTTCTTCCTTGGAAACCGTGTCCCCAAATTAGGTTCGGATGAGACTCATTATATCCTTAGGTGCTCTTGAGGTTCGTCAAACCCTCGAAAAAAAACAAAAAAAAAAAAAACGAGGTCAGTGCATCGACGGAAAATAAAGCACAAAATAATCTGGCTTTGACTCACAGAAATAATATCACTGGCTTAATGACAAAATAAAAACTCTAAATGAGAATATAACGCAGTGCGCATGCGTTGGAAAATAAATTACTTAAAATTATTGTCTTCAATGAAATTACTAGTTTTGCCAACTAAATAAATTGAATAAAATTATTGTATTCAATGAATTTACTAGCTGCTCTACACACGAACCGGAAATCTTGCTAGGGCAGCAAAAGTTTCTTGCCACACATACCAGAAATCTTGTTAGGGCCGCATGAACACCTTGCCACGCAAATCAGAAATATTGCTAAGACAGCAAGAACTACTCTTCACAGAAACCAAAAATCTTGCTAGGGCAGCAAGAGCAGCTTGCCACACAAATAAGAAATCTTGCTAGGGCCGCATGAGTACCTTGTCACAGAAACCAGAAATCTTGTTAAAGCAGCAAGAACTACTCTTCACAGAAACCAAAAATCTTGCAAGGGCAGCAAGAGCACCTTGCCACACAAAACAGAAATCTTGGTAGGGCAGCATGAGTACCTTGCCGCAGAAACCAGAAATCTTGTTAAGGCAGTAACAACTATTCTCCACACAAACCAGAAATCTTGTTAAGGCAGCAACAACTATTATCCACACAAACCAGAAATCTTGTTAAGGCAGCAACAACTATTCTCCACACAAACCAGAAATCTTGTTAAGGCAGCAACAACTATTCTCCACACAAACCAGAAATCTTGTTAAGGCAGCAACAACTATTCTCCACACAAACCGTAAATCTTGCAAGGGCAGCAAGAGCACCTTGCCACACAAAACAGAAATCTTGCTAGGGCCGCATGAGTACCTTGCTCCAGAAATCTTGTTAAGGCAGCAACAACTATTCTCCACACAAACCAGAAATCTTTTTAAGGCAGCAACAACTATTCTCCACACAAACCAGAAATCTTGCAAGGGCAGCAAGAGCACCTTGCCACATAAAACAGAAATATTGCTAGGGCCGCATGAGTACCTTGCTCCAGAAATCTTGTTAAGGCAGCAACAACTATTCTCCACACAAACCAGAAATCTTTTTAAGGCAGCAACAACTATTCTCCACACAAACCAGAAATCTTGCAAGGGCAGCAACAGCATCTTGCCACACAAAACAGAAATCTTGCTAGGGCCGCATGAGTACCTTGCCGCAGAAACCAGAAATATTGTTAAGGCAGCAACAACTATTCTCCACACAAACCAGAAATCTTGTTAAGGCAGCAACAACTATTCTCCACACAAACCAGAAATCTTGCAAGGGCAGCAAGAGTACCTTGCCACATAAAACAGAAATCTTGCTAGGGCCGCATGAGTACCTTGCTCCAGAAATCTTGTTAAGGCAGCAACAACTATTCTCCACACAAACCAGAAATCTTGCAAGGGCAGCAAGAGCACCTTGCCACACAAATCAGAAATCTTGCTAGGGCCGTATGAGCACCTTGCCACAGAAACCAGAAATCTTGTTAAGGCAGCAACAACTACTCTCCACACAAACCAGAAATCTTGTAAGGGCAGCAAGAGCATTTTGCCACACAAATCAGAAATCTTGCTAGGGCCGCATGAGCACCTTGCCACAGAAACCAGAAATCTTGTTAAGGCAGCAACAACTACTCTCCACACAAACCAGAAATCTTGCAAGGGCAGCCAGAACTGATTGCTACAGTAACTAGAAATCCTGCTGCTGTTATAAAACATATTCAGCTAATCCAGTTTGTATGCATAGCATGGCTAACCGCTGTGCCTATTTTCACTAGCAAAATTCGCAACTACTGTAGTTTTCTTTCTATGGTGGTATAGAAAAGTCATTATTTCAGTTTCAGCAGATTTTTGTTTAAAAATTTGCTGAATGTCGACTCTGACATGGTATTTGAAAATGATTGGCTGAGTAAAATTTTAGTTTTGAGTTTGTCGGCGGCGTCAACGTTGTCACGCGAGCGCGCGCTTGTTTTTGTGTGGCTTTGTTTAAATGCGAAAAAAGGTCTAAGCATAAGAATGAAAAAAATAGTTCAAAAGGCTTACATTGTAGCATAATATAAATCCGTTTATTCAACGACGTAAAATATAAGGGTTGTTCAATAAGTAATTAAGTAGTAGGACTCTTTAGCTGGAGTGCGTTTGCGCTTCCTAATTTTGTCAATGGGTGGCGCTAGTGTACAGGCGGCTTGAAGGCTATGCAACTACATTGCAGCTTGACGTGTAACATGCTGAACTGTTTTTATTGTTCTCTCTTAAGAGATGGATACGTCCAAAGTTGCTCAACGTGCTGTAATTCAGTTTTTGAAGGTGGAGAAAACGCCACCAAGCGAAATTCATGAACGAATGAAGGCGGTGTATGGGCATGCTTGTCTTCCACGCAGTACTGTACTGCGGTGGTGCCGGCTCTTTGGTAGTGGAGGAACAAGAACTGCAGACCAGCCAAGATCAGAGCACCACATCGTGCTGTTTCAGTGACGACAATTGTCTAGATGCTGCAGTAAAGGCAAACCGAAGAATCATGATACGAGAACTAACGCACCTTGAATATCGTAAGGTCTGGATACCGAAACATCTGTTCGATGAACAGATGAGTCAACGAACGGGACTATCGATACAGCATCTGTTCGATGAACAGATGAGTCAAAGAACGGGACTATCGATACAGCATCTGTTCGATGAACAGATGAGTCAACGAACGGGACTATCGATACAGCATCTGTTCCACTATCAAGAAGAAGGTGAAGATTTCCTGCTACGCATTATTGCTGGAGACGAAAGCTGGTGTCATCATTTCGAGCCAGAGTCTAAACGCCAGGGCATGCAGTAGAAACATGTATCATCGCCACCGCCGAGGAAATCCCGGTTCACCATTTCAGCAAGCAAGATGACGCTAGCCCTGTTCTTTGATATCGAGGACCATTGCTTCTTGAGGGTCTACCAAAAGTATCAACCATCAATGCCGAACGATACTGTCAAACTTTAATGAAGCTTCGATAAGCCGTCAAAAACAAGAGAATTGGCGACCTCACTCAGGGTATTATGCTTCTGCATGATAACGCCCGGCCATATACGGCGGTTACCACGCAAAGCACATTGCAGAGCTTTCGCTGGGAAGTCCTTCAACAACCGGCGTATAGTCCCGACCTATCGTCCTGCGATTTTCACATCTTTGAACATATGCTTCTTTAAGGCAAATATTTCACTTCTGGTGATCAGGTGCGTGAAGCTGTAGATAACTGTCTGCAGCAGCAGCAGCCTGCCTCCTCCTATGCCGCAGGAATACAAAGACTTGTGCAAAGATGGGATCGCTGGCTAAATGCTGGCGGCGATTATTTTTAGGTATGTTATGTTTTGACTCTTTCAGGCAGAAAGTCTCACTACTTATTGAAAAACCTTTATCGTATATACAAGTCACCAAGCTTTCGCTCTGCACTAGGAGGTTTTTTCAAGGCAGGTGTTAGACATAAAATGCCAGGAAACTTAGTTGTCGGACTAAGTTAGGTCATTTTAAATTGTGCTTGCCATTTTGAATTTTGAATTCTGTATTTTGAGGTTTAAAAATGAAGGAGAACTGGGAAAATATTTAGCTTCCAAACTAACAAAGCATGTTGTGTCTAACAGCTGGCTTGGAAAATCCTCCCACTGGAGGGAGAAAGCTTAGCAACCTGTGTATACTATTTTGCACCACTGAATAAACAGATTTATAATATACTATAAGTGTATTGAGGATATCATCATCATCATCATCATTGTCAACCATTATCAATCCACTGCTGGACGAAGTTTCCCCATGTCTCCCCAAGTTTCCTCCACAACGGTCTGTCTTGTGCCAGTCTCCTCCATGTCACTCCCGCATATTTACGAATTTCATCCACCCATCTTAGATCAGGATATTTAAAACATTATAAAGCAAATTTTAAATCTTTATGGGAATATGTGACGTTAAAAGACATTCTAAAATCTGATTCTTAGAAATCCCACTCTGCAGATGTTTCCAAAGCTAAGTTAAAGATGTAATTGATAATAAAACAGTGAGCCTAATATTATGCATGTTTAAGGAGAACCACATCTATTTACTCCTCTGAAAGGCTGTAAGTGATTGATGCCAAGCAACGAGCTACGTAACTGTCTGCTCTCGTGCACGCATACAAGCGGCGACACTTTCCTTAAGGCTCTACGAGACCCGCCATCTTGTATTGTGCCTTCTCTTGTTAACCAACGGGCAAGCGTATTTCACAAATTTCTCGAGCAATTTTGCACATTTTGGAACACCGTTTGTGGCTAACGCAAGATATATGATAAATAAAGAGTTCTCTGGTTTCATATTTTCATTTTGGACTCTTTAAGTATTTTTTATTAATTAATAAAACTATAGATGACGCCTTGGTACGAC
This sequence comes from Macrothele yani, assembly GCA_039090855.1. Classification (NCBI taxonomy): domain Eukaryota; kingdom Metazoa; phylum Arthropoda; class Arachnida; order Araneae; family Macrothelidae; genus Macrothele; species Macrothele yani. The sequence continues at coordinate 142,565,820 of CM077008.1, read as the reverse complement.
TTTCGCTGCAGATAAAAAATGAAGGGAAAGGTCAATAAAAATTCTAAAACCAGGGAACCCTTTATAACTCATATATCTTGCGTTAGCCACAAACAGTGTTCCAAAATATGCAAAATTGCCCGAGCAATTTGTGAAATACGCTTGCCCGTTGGTTAACAAGAGAAGTCAGCAATGCAAGATAGCGGGTCTCGTAGAGCCTTAAGTACAGCAATTGCTTTTCCTATTGTTGTTTTATGGTTTCACGACCACTCTCAACAACTCTAAGGGCTTTAAAGCAGCCTCCCATCCCTGATTTGGGGCCACTGTTTCCAGTAAGGGAAGAGAGCCTGTGCCGTAAGAAAAACACCCCCCCCCCCCCCATGCCTCATCCAGGACTTGAGCCCGGACCCACTCAGACGAACGGTGAGAAGCCAGCCCTTTGACCACTCCTCCACCCGAGCGGCGCTTTATTACGACACTTGGCATTTGCTTGCTAAATTCTTTGCGAATAATGTATGCAAACTGGCTGCAGAAGACTAGAAAGTGGAATCTTGATAATCAGCATGTGGAGGCATAACCGTTTGTCTTAGGGTACAAGAATCTTCACCAGCTCGATCTCCATGTACCCGGTATTGATGTACTACTATCGCCCTTATTTTTGGGAGATTGATGTTGCTGCTGGGCAACGAACTACATCACGAATTAGTGGCTGTATTCACACACACACAAAGGTGGAAATACTATATTTTCTTAAATTTACAAGAAGTCCAATTGTGTCGTTCTGCAGAGGTAAAGCACGTGTTAAGACGACAAATCTGTAGCGATACATTCCGTCGGTGTAGTTCAGTCGCTTAGAAAAACTGGCTCCGGAGCAAGGAGGATGGCTTCGATCGCCACCACCGGCAAATTTGTGTTTTCACGCAATGTAGCTGAGCACTCAAGGTATTTGCTGTGCACGTGGGACTTAGGATGTGACATGAAAAGCACAGAAGACGCCAAACAACGACGGTACTTCTACATATATGATAACACAGTTATGAGCAATGCAACTGAGGAATTATCACAACAAACTCTAACAGTTTACTGTGTATTAGAGTGAATAGCAATAAATAGGACTATATTTTTAAAGAATACTATCTCTTAATACTGTCACTTACGCGATCCTTGATTCATGACGATCTTGACACAACAACCTTCGCATTTTTTCAGCGGAGGAAGGTCTTGCGGATGTGCTGTGGCATTGAAGGGGTCTTTACACCGGTGATCTGAACTGGATTCACATTCGTAGCACCAAAGCTTCGAGACTGAAAAATTAATAACAGTAATAAGTGGTAATTATCAGCTTCTTAAATTAGTCAGCTGAAAATAAAAATAATAATAATGAGAAGAAGTCAACACACCTCATTGACATAGCCATGCCCAACACGTGCAACATCCAGAAGACGCACGGAGAGAAGCGGTCAAAGTATAACGACCCACCATACGAAGTCAAGGAAATATGGAATATGAAGCACGTCACCATTATCTCCATAGTATCAGCCACAGGAGTTGTACCTAAGACCATTCACAGCTCTATACAGAAACAAGACCTTCAACCTAACACCTATACACTGGGGTGAAAAAATTAAGGACGAGACGGTTTTTCGAATGTAACGTCGTGCAGAAGGGCTCCACATCGAGTCAAATCATACCATAAGATCCCCAAGATGTAAGAATATGGGACAAGTGAGCAAAACCGTCCAAACAAGGAATCCAAAGGACACAAAGGCACTTTATTGAAAAGGTAACTTCGAGCACAACTGAACAGAAGACAGAAACGTCCATGTGACAGGCGGCTGCCAAGAAAAATCCAGTCTTTAGTAGGGGATATGATCACCTCTGAGTGCGTTGCAGGATTTACAACGTCTGTCCATGCTGAGGACGAGGTTGTTAAGGAGCTGTTGACGTATCGCGGCCCATTCTTTTTGCAGCGCCAACCGCAGCGGCGGAAGCGTTGTTGGCGGTTGGTGACGTGCTGCCAAAGCGTCTCCCGAGAAGGTCTCACACGTGTTCGATTGGATTTAGGTCCGGGGACCTTGCGGACCAATCCATGCGTTGAAAATCTTCACTCTCCAACAGCTCTGCGACAGCCACTGTACGATGAGGCGTAGCGTTGTCGTCCATGAAGAGGAACTCAGGACTCACAGCACTTCTAAACAGACGCACGTGAGGCAGGAGAATCTCGGTACAATAGCGAACACCAGTGACTGAACCTCCTTGGAAGATGTGGAGGTCAGCACGGCTACCAAGCATGATACCGCCCCAAACGAGAACTCCGCCACCTCCAAACCGGTTCCTTTCGATGATGTCTCCAGATGTGTATACGTCCAGAATAGCTCGCCAGACTAAATCGGCTCTCATCCGTAAAGAGAACTCGACCCCATTGCTGATGTGTCCAGTTCTTGTGTTCCTGGCACCACAGAAACTGTCATCTCCGATGAGCAGGCGTTAATGACACACATCGTACTGGTCGTCGTGCAAATAGACCACCTTTGTGCAGCCTTCTGGCCACGGTAAAACGCGATAACTGAAGTCCAGTTGTCTGTTGCATGTGCCTTGCGATTTCGCCCGCTGTCTACCGTCTGTCTCTTCTCGCCTGTAGGACAATATATCGGTCGTCCTCCGCCGTGGTTGCTCGTTGACGACCACTGCTAAACTCTCGGACAGCTGTTCCTGTCGTTTGAAATGCTCTCCAAGGTCGTGAAACGATACTGTGGGCGATCCCGAACTCCTCGGCCACACTAGTCACACTTCGAAATTCTTCCAACTTCCCAATGACGCGACCTCGGGTAAAGTCATCCAGATGTCGTCTACTGGATTGCCTGTTGGCCATATCACACGGTGGCAGCAACTCGACGTCGTTCAAATCGATGTACACCGTGCAATAGCTTTCACCGAATTGCTGAGCGTACACCGCCCGTGTGCTTTATACCCTTCCGACACTCCCCCTCCCCTACGTCATGCTGCATATATGCGCATGCCCTACCGTACCGAACCCTAGTCTATCTCCTGAGTGGTCTTTCGGTCCGTTCTGTCAGCTCGTTCCGCTGTTATGCTAATTTATCCTCTTCGTCCTTAATTTTTGCACACCAGTGTACATGGAACTACAGAAGGCAGCTATCCTAACACTTGTAGGAGTGTAAGGAAGTTCTTGGACAACTGAGAGAAAGAAATACCACTACCCTGACTTAGTATGTTGTACCCGTCCCGGAAGGAAGAGAAGAAAAAACCCTCCCCGAGACAGAAGGGTTTCTGGTGGCTATACAAGATCAAGTTGTAAACACCAGAAACTACCGCAAGCATATCCAGAATGACACGTCAGTGGAAAGCGACACATGTCGGCTCTGCCATCAAGCGCCACAGACTATCCAACATATCACAGCAGGATGCAGAGTTCTCACACAAACAGAGTACACGAACAGGCACAATCAAGTTGCCAAGATTGTCCATCAGAAATTGGCAAGAAAGCATCACCTCATTACAACTGCTTGTCTCCTATTACAAGTATGAGCCAACAACGCTTCTAGAGAACAACACATACAAGATGTAGTGGGACAGATCGATCAGAACATATAAGACCATCCCCCACAATTGCCTCGACATCGTCCTGGTCGACAAGGAGAAGTCAACATACCTCAATGACTTAGCCGTGCCCAACACGTGCAATATCCAGAAGACGCACGGAGAGATGCTGTCAAAGTATAACGACCTACGATACGAAGTCAAAGAAATGTGGCATATGAAGAACGTCACTACCGTCCCCATAGTAATATCAGCCACAGGAGTTGTACTTAAGACCATCCACAGCTCTATACAGACACTAGACCTTCAACCTAACACCTACATGGAACTACAGAAGGCAGCTATCCTGAACACTTGTAGGAGTGTAAGGAAGTTTGTGACGTGCCTGCCAGCAGGACGCACACGACATAAAGGCAGATAGCAATCAGAACGAACGTCCGCGTAGCTCAATTGGTAGAGTGACTTATTCCGGAATGAGGGGACCCGGGTTCGAGCCCCGGCGTGGATAAAAATGACGGAGAAATTTACTTCGTTATAAGTTCCTGGACAACTGAGAGAAAGAAATACCACTTCCCAGACTTGGTATGTTGTACCCGTCCCGGAAAGAAGAGAAGAAAAAAACCTCAGGAAGAGGTGGATCTCTCAATTCTTTTCTTTATATAATAATAATAATAATAATAATAATAATAATAATAATCAAGTGTGTGGAACTAGGTTCGGAGATTAAACAGATGTAGATGCTGAAAATAGTTCATATACGTCCACTAGTTATATCTACAACCGGTATAATTCATCAGACTCCTATAGCTCTGCTTGATGCTTTGGATCTTCAGCACCTATTGCCCAAAATCCAAGAAGCAATTATTCTCAATACGTGTCACATCGTACAGCGGTTTCTAAACCATGAATGACCAAGTCCGTACTTGACTTCATATCCGTACGCACAAGGGGCCGTGATATACACTGAAGAGCAATTGAATTAGAGACAGCTGGTATGTAAACGGAAACGACATGACGTATGCAGCGATCCGACAATATAAGGAGTGGTGTGACGGGAATCAGTAAGAGTCATACGTAGTATGGGTAACACGAAGAATCTAAGCGCATTTCATTGTGGGCAAATTGTCGGGACCCGACGAATGTGTCACTCCACATTCGTCGTGACCCGACGAATGTGTCACTCCACATTCGTCGTGACCCGACGAATGTGTCACTCAGTCGGGCAGGCACTAGGATTTTCACGAGCCACAGTGTCACGGGTTCACCGTGAGTACATCCCTGCAAGGACCAACTGCCATGGACAACACCGTGTGGAGGAGCGGGGTCATCGTTGGCTAGCTCGCATTGTAACAGCGGATAGACGAGCCACAGTGCAAGAAATCACTCGGCAATTTAACGCTGCTGCACAAAAACGTGTAAGCAGCCGCACCATCCAGAACCATCTCCTCGCTATGGGGTACAGAAGCCATCGTCCCACGAGGGTACCGCTGCTGACCGCACATCACGGGGTGCAAAGATTAGCATGGGCGCGGGAACATCGCCACTGGACCCTTGACATGTGGGAAAATGTTGCCTGGACTGATGAGCCGAGATTCACGTTGGTACATGCGGATGGCAGGATACGAGTACGGACCAAACCACATGAAGCGATGGATCCTTCTTTCCAGCAGGGTACTCTTCAAGCTGGTGGGGGTGGCATTCTCGTCTGGGGACTGTTTACGTGGACTGAAATGGGACCCCTGGTACGCGTGACATCGTCCCTCACAGGTCAACGTTACCGGGATATCCTGGACGACCATTTGCTCCCGTTTGTGCGTCTTCAACATCCCACTGGGGAGCTCATCCAGCAACAAGACAATTCACCGTGCCATCGCTCCCAAATTGTATCCGAATGGTTGGATGAACACTCCACCGACGTGACCTCGCTTCTTTGGCCAGCTAGGTCACCTGACCTCAATGCCATCGAGCACATCTGGGATGCCATCGAGAGAGATGTTCGAGGCTCTGACTCTCCTCCATCAAACCTTCGTGAACTGTGGGAACTTGTTCATTGGTCGTGGATCCGTATGGCTTCCCAATGCTTCCGGTGTCTTGTCGAGTCCATGCTGAGACGAATCGCCGCCGTCATCAGGGCGAAAGGTGGTGCTACACGTTACTAGACAGGTATCTCTAATTCAATTGCTCTTCAGTGTACAGAAGATGGTATTGCTATAAATGAGGAAAGCAGATAAAAAGACGATAATAGTAAAAATAATAGACATCAGAATTATCGATTTTATACTTGACAGCCTTGTGATTGCTTGCCAGAATGATACAAAAGCAGGACTGGAAATGACACAGAATACACCGAAGCTCCAGAAACTATGTTATGATCGTACTATTTATCGATGGAATTTGAAAAAGCGTATGAAAATATAAAGTTTTAGACACAACGCTTTATAAATCAAGAAAAGAAAAGGGATAACAGTATTTTCTGGTGTAATGAGAAAGTCTACTAACCTGAAGAAAAGTTCGACAATGTAAACTGTAGTAATGGTGAAATATGTATTGGCACATGAAGATTGATTTATACACTGCTGGACAATTGCTAAGGACGGATCATAAACGGATATATAGCGCATAAAACAGTAAGTGTGGTTGGATGCCAAGTGAAATAAAATAATGTCAGAATGCCAGGACATTACAAAAAAGACAATTTATTGTGCTCTGAAATCCAGAAGGCTTTGGAACGTGTTCAAGGGACAAACAGGCCATTTTGTGCAGAATACGTAAACGTGAAAAAAATGCAATTACCGTCCGCAGGCGTTCCGGCGTAAGATGTCAATACGGGATATGGCCACCATGAAGGGCGATGCAAGATTCCACACGTCATGTCATGCTTTGCGCAACATTATCAAGCTGCTGTTGGGGTAGTTTATCCCATTCCTCTGTCAGTGCACGGATGAGGATGTCCTTGTTTATTGGAGAGCATTGGCGACCAGCAAGACTCCTCCCCAAAGCATCCCACACATTTTAAATGGGATTCAGATCTGGAGAACGTGCTGGCCATACGAGGCGTTGAATATCCTCGCTCTCAAGACACTCCTGAACAGCGACTGTTCGATGACATGTTGCGTTGTCGTCCATGAAAATGAATCTATCACCAACAGCACCACGGAACATGCGAACATGAGGTAGCAGAACATCATTAATATATAGTTGGCCAGTCATAGTCCCAGTTGGAAGCACATAGAGGGACGTACGGCCATTGATCATGATGCCAGCCCATACCATGTCTTACATGTCGGATATCGGTCCCTTTCCTGTATGTTTGCTGGGCAATATGCAGTACCACTATCACGCCAGATCAGTTGTCGTCGACAATCAGACGATAGACTGTATCTACTCTCATCTGAGAAGAGGACAGCAGACCAGTCGTTATCAGTCCAATTGCGATGTTGATGGCACCATTGCAAACGGGCGGTACGGTGACGTCTGGACAATGGGATGCACACAACAGGACGGCGGGCGTATAGTCCTCCTTCATGCAAACGTATGGCGACAGTTTTTCGGGAGATCTGCTTGCCAGTAGCAGCCATAAACTGATTTGCTACCTCACTAGCTGTGCTGCGCCGGTGTCTTTTTGTTGATAGCACTATGTACCGATCTTCTGCAGGTGTCGTACTGCGAACACGACCTCCCCCGTGACGTTTGCTACACTCTCCATTTGTTTGAAAGGATTTCCAAAGCCTTGAAACAACACTGAGGCTGACGTCGAACTCCCTGGCAACATCTGTTATTTTTCGCCCTTCTTCAATCTTGCCAATAATACGGCCACGCGTAAAATCATCTAGGATGTCGGGAAGACATACTGAAAATTGCAAGTTCGTCAATTGATTCTTTCCCTTTCAACTTTGCGTTTGAACAACAACGGTCAATACGCGTCAAATCCTTTATATCTCTTATCAGCGCTATGACGTCACGAACAAGTTCGGCAATCCAAAATCTGCATACGCACAACACGTCTTACTGTATCCCGCACTTATGCTAATTTCCACATTTTCCTGCCTTCCATTTTATGGTTGCGATCGTTGCTATTGTCATCCGTCCTTAGCAATTATCCGGCAGTGTAATAACTATAAAGACGTTTGTGTAGCAAACGAAAACCGTCATAAAAAAAAATATATATAGTCGATCTCTCTGTAGCGGAGATGTTGTCGCAAACGAACTGAATTAATTTCTGTCGGGTGCCAAACAGAATGGTCATGCTTTTTTCATACATTATTAATAAGTTACTTTCACCACAGCATTTTTCACTACGTGGCATAAAAATGTATTATAGGATCAGATTGTGGTAATCAATTTTTCCGATTTTGTTATGGAATTTTCCTGCGGAAAGGAACATGTGGTGCATCTGTAATAATAATAACTTTAGTTTTACCTAGGTCTTAATCCTCAGACTCATATACTAAGCAACATCTTCAATATAAAGGGACCAGGGACATATCATCAATTATTTATTAAATATAAATCCCCTCAAGATATACGGCAATTCCGAAACAAATAAATAAGCTTCTGCAGATTACTACCACATTTGGAGATCTATCCAAATGAACTTCGACTTGGGATCAAAACAGACGTAACCATCTTTGCCAGCTGTCTAGACACAGTACCATATTTCAAAAGACAGAAGAAAGCAATCATTATCGATTTATCGATGCCGTTGAGTTGTAACATTCAGATTACCTATGCGACAAAAATTAAACGTTTGGAAATAGTCGCAGTGATTAAGCAAATGTGGAAAGTAGGAACAGCTCATAATTGACCTTTAATTATCTCAATAATTGGCATATTATATTTCCTCAGAGTCTAATAACTTAGCTGGATGCTTTGGTTCTACAGCACCTAAATTCTTAAACAAAAACTGTTTTCAATACATATATTTTATATGTCCGTGTCTCGCTCTAAAACAAGAGAAAAAACAATTTGTAAATGAAGTGGATTTCATTTTTTTCGTGGCTGCATTTCAGAGCTTTTATTTCTTATTTTTCCAATTTCCTCCGAGAAAAGTAAATATTGCATGTAATCAAAGCTATTTGTCATAGCATAAATTCATTTACTCACACAAAATTAAAAAAGAAATTTACTTCTTTGTAACATAAATTTAATGCCCCTAAATTTTCATTGCACAACCTGAATCCTGAATTAAGAAATGACGTAATTTTTGCAGTAAGTGTAGTACTTTGAGCAGTCTAGATAAAATTTTCACGCTAAGAACTAACAGTAGAAAAATATCGCTGAAGATAAGCGTCATGAAAAAGTGTATTTTTTAATGAAAACGTATTTTTACTTTCCCAGAGCAAGAATAGAAATAATATGTTATTTTTTACTTTATAAATCCAGCTTCAGTGCAATAAACTTTTGCGAAACAACTCTTCTTCCGGTTCCGCTCATCTCCGCTTAGTACTAATCTTGTTAAAAGTTTCTGGGGCGTGATTTTTAAAAACTGAAGCTCAACGTTGTGTTCCCTTCGTTAGAGAAATATTTTTGGTACACTTTTTCGGTGCTGAGGTACCGTATTTTGCTGACATTCATATATTTGCGAAGATTTATTCTTCCGTAACATCCATGAGAAGTTTTAATTTTAATAAAGCGGCCAGGAATTAAAACAAAAGATGACATTACCAAAATCTTTTTATTAGCGATGCTATTTCCTTTTTTCAAATCAGTTTGTAACATGCTGCACTGTTTCCTTGTATTTCATTTTTTTTTTCAGACATCAGTAGCTTGTTTGCCTGGGTAACAGCCATTAAATATGTCTTGGAATCGAAGCTAGGAAAGAATATAAGTGATTTTGTACCAAGTAAATATCAGGAAACAACGTTCTGTTTTCGCATCTGATAAAGCGACCAGGAATATCGCGTAATCTGAATTTTTTCCTTTGCCACATGCTGATATTACTACACGACTTGGAAGAACGCGAAATTCGGAAGAATTAACCAGTGGAGAGATGGTAATTTCGCCAAATATGCGCCACAGGCTTTCATGTTTTTTCTTTTACATCTTGCGTAAGAATGCTAATTATCCCAGCAGTGTTCCATGTTGGCACTAATTAATTATCTGGTAAATACTGAAGTAGCTCTCTTGACGCCCACCAGTCTGTAGTAAACCTTTCACAAGTGATTAATGATTTCCCAAAAGGAACTTAATGCGTTTTAAAATTTCGCGTAGGCTCCGCACTTGTTGACCGCGAATAGTTTCAAGTTGGTTTTAATTAGCATTTTAACATTTCAACTGAGGAAGCTATGTTGTTTCAGAACTCTGCGGGACACCGTCTTAATGATAGCTGCCACCCATCGACGAGATTCTGATTGCATCAGTTTCCGTTTGATACTAATGAGAGGAAAAACCACAGTGATGCATGAAACTGATATCTCAGTTAGAAATTTACGGATTTCTTTTTCTCGCACACACTCATGTACAGCATATGTAAAAAAAAAATAATAATAACATGCATGTGACGTTTCTTCCAGTTTTGTTGGCACTACATTTGCGTTTAGAGAATTCGTATGGAAAAAAATAAAATTCTATTTATAACCATGATTATCCTTACGTTTTCTGATTTTCCCACTGAACAATTTTTCCGCTAAATGCTGACTTTTTCAGGGACCCCCCCCCTGAGCACATCGTTTTGGAGAAATCCTTTCGGCATCGGACGGCTATAATCATGATCAAAAGTTTCAATATGCGTTCCTCTTATATTTATTCCCAGTTATCACGCTAGAATGAATATGTGTATACTTGCATTTAATGCAATATGGTAACCAAAATAGAAATCATTTGGGACATCTTCAGTTTCTAAAGAACTATTGATTTCACATCTGAACACGCCGAGAACAGAGATCGAGAAGCAATCATACACTGACGGAAGAAAAAAAAATCCCAACACCACGAAAAACTAGTTGTAGAGGAATGAAATGGCGGCAATACATTCGTATAGGTAACATATTTAATCGATTAAGGTTTCAAAATCACAGTTTATTGTAAGCGCGAGAAGAGCCATTTTAAATGTGAAACGCTGGTACGTTAATAACCGGTGTAACCGCCAGAATGTTGAATGCAAGCACGCAAACGTTCATGCATTGTGTCGTACAGGGGCTGGATGTCAGTTTGTGGGATGGAGTTCCATGTCTGTTGCACTTGGTCGGTCAATACAGTTACGGTTAATGCTGGTTGGGGGTAATGCTGGAGTTGTCGTCCAATGATGTCCTATACGTGCTCGATTGGTGAAAGATCTGGTGATCTAGCAGGCCATGGCAACATGTCGACACTCTGTAGAGCATGTTGGGTTACAACAGCGGTATGCGGGCGAGCGTTATCCTGTTGGAAAACACCCCTGGAATGCTGTTCATGAATGGCAGCACAACAGGTTGAATCACCAGACCGACGTACAACTGTGCCGTCAGGGTGCGTGGGATGACCACGAGAGTGCTCCTGCTGTCATAGGAAATTGCTCCCCAGACCATAACTCCAGGTGTAGGTCCAGTGTGTCTCGGCCGCAGACAGGTTGGTTGCAGGCGTTCACCTGGCCGCCTTCTAACCAACACACGGCCATCACTGGCACCCAGGCAGAACCGGCTTTCATCAGAAAAACACAACAGATCTCCACTCCGTCCTCCAATGAGCTCTAGCTTGACACCACTGACGTCGCAAACGGCAGTGGTTTGGAGTAAGTGGAACGCACACTACAGGGCGTCTGGCTCGGAGCTGTCCTTCAAGTAACCGATTTGTAACAGTTCGTTATGTCACTGTGGTGGCAACAGCAGCTCGAATTGCTGCCGCAGACGTGGCACAATGCGCCACGGCCATACGCCGTACACGGCGGTTCAGTAGTGCCACGTGGCAGGCCGGAATCCGGTCTTCTTGAGGCAGTACCTTCCCTTGACCACCGCTGCCAACAATCATGCACAGTGGCTACATTCCTGTGAAGTCGTTCGGCAATATTGCGGAAAGAAAATCCACCTTCTCGTAGCCCTATTACACGACCTCGTTCAAACTCCGTGAGCTGTTGATAATGGCTTCTTCGTCTTCTTAAACGCACTCTTGACTAACATTAACACCCTACGTCGAATCTCAACAATAACTAACGCTCACAAACGTTACAGCGCGTATTTACAGCAAACCTGCTTTGCATGTGTCGAGGGGCGCTACTAGCGCCACACGTATGCGCAGAGCGCGAAATTTGCATAGACGTCATCTTACAGATGTACTCTCACCGCCTACCAACTGTCGTTTATCTAACACAACGCCTTCTTGGTGTTGGGATTTTTTTTTCCGTCAGTGTAGATGTTAAACCCATCTAAATTCGAACAAAATAAGTTAAAGAAAGAAAAGGTAGGAAAAAGAGACGATATCGTTACCTTTTACGAAAACATTTGCAGTTGCAATAAACCCTTAACTATCTGTAATAAGGTTTAACGTGCAAGAAATATTTGCTAAATTACTATCTTTAAAAGTTTAGGAAATATTTATTTGCCGCAAGGCTTATTGAAATTACCCACATCTTGATGCAATACTAACATTCCTGATGGAGGAAAAACAGCATGATTATTGCTATATTTTTTACTCTCCTGATGCCCAATTTCTCACCAGGTGGTTTAAGTATATACACCAATAAGCCATTACATTATGACCACCTACCTAATAAGCTGTAGGACTCCTTTTATCCCACAAAGCAGCGGCCAATCGGCGAAGCATCGATTCGATGAGGTGGCGATAGATATTCTGGGGTATCTGGTACCATAATGTCAACAGCAGATCCTCCAGTTCCCGTACATTTCGGGGATTGTGGTGGTTTAGCACGAACCCGCTTTCCAAGTTGAACCACAAATGTTCGATTGGGTTCATGTCAGGTGAATTTGGATGCCAGGGCATTAACAGAAAGTCACTAGCATGTTCATCGACCCACTCCTTGACGATTATGTCAGTGTAGCATGGCACATTATCCTGTTGGTAATGGTTATCACCAGCAAGGAATACCTTTGCCATGAATGGGTGAACTTGGGGCGCAACGATGTTCAGATACCTGACAGTTGTCAGGGATTGTGCTATTGAGATAATGGGGACTAAAGTGTCTATAGAAAATATTGCCCACAGCATAACACCACCTCCGCCGGCCTGTTTATGCGCAACAGTGCATCCAGTTGTTATAGCCGCAGATGTTAATCGGCGTATCCACGCTCGGCCGTCTACGTGATGCGCCAGGATTCGTCATACCAGGCCATTTTCTTCCAATCATCCACGGTCCAATCTCGATGATCTTGGGCCCATTTCATCCGTTATTGTTGATGACGTGCAGTGAGCATGGGGACCCGGCTGGGTCTTCAGCTACGTAAGCCCATGCGCAGAAGGCTACGATGAACTCTGTGCTGGGACACATCCACAGTATTTGTCATTTTCTTGTAGGACTTCCGTCCACAGGTAGTAGAGTTTAGGTCCCAGCCACCTACAGCGAGATCGCCTTTTGGGCAGGACACAGAAACGAAAGGAATGAGAGCACGTCTATCGACTTTGACAGAACAGTTTGTAGTGAGATTAGAGTACAGTAGATGGCGCCATCGTACAAGTACGATGTTGCACATAGAGGGGTGAGAGAATTTCAGGGTGGGGGGTATAGGAAAGGATACCCATTTAACCAGTGGGCCCTGCCTGGGGGCCGTCACTTAACGTGCTCGTCCGATGCACGGCGGATATTCAGCGATTGTTAGTAAATCACACCATCTCTGAAAGATCAGCCCAGGTTCGAACCTGAGGACCTTGCATTGATAGTCTGACTGGCTAACCACTAAGCCATCCGCGGCTCTGTGCTGTGACACATTGCCCTAATCACCACTTTTGTAGCTGCGGGGGATTTGTCGCACTGTGGCCCTGCGGTCGCTGTGAACAATGCGCGACAGTATCCGCTCCTCTTTGACCTGAATGAGCTGTGGACGACAGACGGCTAGATGACGGTTCGTCGTTTGGCCATCTGTGCACCACTTTTGATATGTACTCACTACAGCGGCACGTGAACAACCCACAAGCCTCGCTGTTTCCGAGATCGTAGTTCCGTGTTTTGCAAATGCCAAAGAACAATACTACTAAAGAACAATGGAAAATTTCTTTTTAATCTATTACTCCTAATTTTTCATTTCATGAAGAAGCTCTTCAAATTGAATATATTAAATTAATAATATAATAAAAATCCCCTCCCCTACCCTTTACGGTTCCCACACCAATATTTGTCAAGGGCACGGGGCAGATAAGGTTTCTAAATATGTTTCAGAATGCTCGCTCTAAGTCAGGGACGAAAAAATTAATCAATAAAAAAAAATCATTTCTGCAGATCCCACTACAAAAATCAGTGTTTTGCAAATTCCGGGTAAAAAAAAGTGCCGGTATGCCGTACCGACGTATACCAGCCCATTTCGGGCACTAGATATGACGTCATCTATTTACAGATGTCAACACTACCAAAGGAAGACTATTGATTTTTGATATAATTATGGTTAAGTTTTAGAAAATATTACGTATACTAAGCTGTAATGAAAAGCTAACTTTAGCGAATGAGCAAAATTTTCATACTTGGGAATACATTAATTGGGAAGAAAATATCTACATAAGTTTTTAGCACGTCTTTTGTAAAAAAAGATCGTGCTTATGTAATCGGTTTGTCTGTCCGTCTGTACCCACGGTATCTCTGCAACTATCAGTCCGATTTGAAAAATTCTTTTTGCATTCGGAAGCTTGAAATATGCGAATCCTTCATTTCGTTTTTTTTTTTGCGATGTACAATTTCGCCACTAGAGAGCGTAAATGCAGATGATGTCGAATTCAAAATTACGTTTTATTCCACATATTTGCCTCTAAACATCCGATTGAAAAGATATGTCGAAGAGTATTTTAGATATAGTTTCTTTTCCAAATTACGCATAGATTTTCCGCTACGGGGCGTAAAAGTAAATTACATTTTTCCCGATAATTCTTCTTATAAAACTCTGATTTAAAAATTTTTGTTTTCAGCGGATACATCTCCTGATGGAAAATCTTTTGCATATAATTTCGAACTTTTGGTAAAGAATACTTTGGCCACCAGGGGGCATAATTGTTAATTTTTGCTTCTGATGTATTTGCCATAAAATCTGAGCTTCTAAGATATCGATTGAAAAAATTCTTTCTTGGACTGATGCCACTCACATCGATAAACCTTTTTGGAATATTTTCTTCCTAAAATATCCCACAGTTTCTCCGCCAGGGGGCGTAGATGTATATCTTATTTTTGTCAATATCTCTACTTCTAGGAGTCCGATTTGAAATATTCCTTCTTTGTTGGATAGTGTTTTCCGTGTGACATGTTTTTCATATAATTTCAAAATTTTCAAGTAATTCATAGACTTTCCGCTAGGGGTGCAAAAGGTAAAGTGCGTTTTCCCCTATATCTCTGCTTCTAAATCTCCGATTTGAAAATTTCTTTCTGCACCGGATACAGCTCCTGATGAGAAATCGTTTGCACATAATTTATAATTTTTGTAAGAAAATGGTTTGGCCACCAGGTGGCGTAAATCTTAATTTCCGCTTCTGATGTATTTGCAGCAAAACATGAGCTTCTAAATTCTCGATTGAAAAAAACGTCGTTTGTAGACCGATACTACTCATGTCGACAAACTTTTTAGAAACATTTTCTTCTTAAAATAGTGCAGGGTTTCTACGCCAGGGGGCGTAGATGTATATCTTATTTTTGCCAATATCTCTACTTCTAGGAGTCCGGTTTGAAAAATTCCTTCTTTGTTGGATAATGTTTCTAGTGTGACACGTGTTTCATATAATTTCAAAATTTTCAAGTAATTCATAGACTTTCCGCTAGGGGGTGTAAAGGTAAAGTGTGTGTACCCCTATATTTCTGCTTATAAATCTCCGATTTGAAAAATTATTTCTGCACCGGATACAGCTCCTGATGGGAAATCGTTTGCACATATTTTATAATTTTTTTAAAAAATGGTTTGACCACCAGGTGGCGTAAGTCTTAATTTCTGCTTCTGATGTATTTGCAGCAAAATATGAGCTTCTAAAATCTGGATTGAAAAAAAAGTCATTTGTTGACCGATGCTACTCACGTCGACAAACCTTTTAGGAACATTTTCTTCTTGAAATAATGCATGGTTTCTACGCCAGGGGGCGTAGATGTATATCTTATTTTTGTCAATATCTCTACTTCTAGAAGTCCGATTTGAAAAATTCCTTCTTTGTTGGATAGTGTTTCCGATGCGAAATGTTTTCCCTACAAATTCAAAATTTCAAGTTTTTCATAGACTTTTCTCTAGGGCGCACAAATGTAAATTGCGTTTTTTGCTCCTAAAACTCCGATTTGAAAAATTCTTCCTGTATAGCATATAAGACCCGATGGAAAATATTTTTCACATAATTTCTAATGTTTGGTAAAGAATGGTTTGGCCACCAGAGGTCATAAGTGTTAATTTCTGCTTCTGATGTATTTGTAGCAAAATCTGGGCCCCTGAAAACTCGACAATTTCTTCTTTCTTGGACCGATACCGTTCATATGGATAAACCTTTAGAGAATACTTTCTTCCTAAAATAATGCATGGCTTTCCCACCACGGGACGTAAAGTCACATCTTATTTTTGTCGATAATTCTGTTTCTAAGAGTTCGTAAGCTCACGATTCCGTTTACAGCAATATCTGAGGAATTAACGACCCGATTAAAAAACTTCTTTCTTCCGTCAGATACTATTGTTTTCCATACCGGTTCCATTGACTTTGAATAGCTTTGATAAATTTAATTTGCGTCGGAACGGATTCAAAAGACGTGCTTATTACACCCGAAAATTTGGTGTCATCTTTCTTGTTACCATTGGAAACATAGGGCAGATTTTTCAGATAAGTTCAACTTAAAGGGAAGATGCTGCGCATGAGAGTCTACGATAAGAATTTGTACTGTAAAGGAAGATTACAAAATTTTAAAACAAGGTGGGAACCATTATCATGATGTGAAATTAAGGGAAATTAATAGGCAGGTTTCGAGCGCAGCTGGAAAACTGAAAGCTGTGAAGGCGAATTACACATTTGCAGAAAAGCCATCTACAAGAAATTAAGAAGTGAGTGATGCATCTTGAATGAAGGACAATATGTATGAGGTTCTCAGGAAACCAGCCGGCGTTACATAAATCAAAAACCAGATGTGCATGCCAAAGTAAATTCAATGAAAATGTTGGTATTTTTGTCTTTGCTCTGGGACCTATGATCACCCTGAGCTGTATACAGTTGCAGGGTAAGATAAGGGGACATTGTCAGCAACTTTTTCTTATCTAGGAGGGCCAGACTTGAAAGTACTCTCCTTCAAGTTCAAAATTACACCCCTTCGAGTTCCAGTCAAAATAACACGTGGTTCTTACTTCCTCACACACCGCCGTTATAGGGAAGTTTTGGGTTGATGCGTAAGTTCATGCCACTTTTTTCACCGCACTACAAGAATGCATTACATCAGAAGGGAAAACGGAATCAATCAACTATGTATTACCCCCACCCCCACCCCCCATTGTTTACGATGGTGTCCCAACGTCTGGATAGGTCTGCAATGCCATTTTTGAAAAAAAAACGTGCAGGTTTTCCTGCGAAGAAATCTTCAAGGAAATTCAGAAGATCGACATCATTGTCGAACGTTCTGCCACGGAGTGCATTCGACAGAGATCGAAACTGTTCCGGGTTGACCTCTGTTGTACTGGGTAGTCAACCATCGAACAGTGCTGCTCTGTTGGCCTGCACGAGTTGTCGGACCTGGCGCTTACCTCTCATCAGTGGCGTATATTCGAGGCTAACTAGGCTACCTGCGAAGCCCAGAGGATGCACAAATAAAAGTTAATTAAATATACACAAATAAAAGTCAATTATCAACGGTATCAAGATATGACAATGCTTTCGGTGCGATAAAAAACCACGAACGGATTCGCTTCTTTCGATTTTGAGAATCAGTCTGGCGAGCGATGATCAACGGCATCAGCGTAACGCAAGTAGGTCTTCGAGAGACTTCGCTGTTCTGATGCAAAGAGCTTCAATACTATCTCCTGCTAGCGTTTCCATGACAACCTGAATGAGCTACGGAGCACGTGAGTGGCCATTGATTTGGCCAAGGGTTCTCTCCGGAAAAACGAAGACTTCAGACTACTCCAGTCCCTACATGCGTCCAGCGCGTGTTTCGCGAGAGTTGTTTCAGTTTGTGTGAAGTGTCAATGAATTAAAATCAGTGATATTATATCTTAAATTCATGACTTTGTTGGATTGGAACTGTTTTGATAAATTTTATGAAAGCTTCCCTGAACATCTACTGTCACAGCTTAAAGAACTCTATGCTTCAAATTTTCATAGAGCTCGATTAAAAAATGAACTGAAGGTGTTTAATTCCCTTGATAAATACAAAACAAATCAGTAAGAAACATTACTTGTTATCTAAAGTTGAATAGCCGCCCCGGTGGCGCAGTGGTCTAAGGCGTTGGCCTCTGATCATTCGTCCGTAAGGGGTCCGGGTTCGAATCCCGGTGAGGCATGGATGTTGTGTTTGTCTTACGGCACTGGCTCTCTCCCTTCCCTGGAACCAGTGACCCTTATAGCCCATTGAGTTGCTCACGGTGGTCGTTAAACCTCCAATAAAAAAAAGTTGTATAAGTGGACATAGTGTTTATTGAGGTGTACAAATTAGCAGATCAATATTAAACTGTCCATCAACAACTGCAACTGCCGAAAGAAGTTTTTCCGTATTAAAAAGAATCAAGATATATCTTAGAGCCACACAAAGACATGCACATTCGAGCAACTTGGCTGGTTTGTTAATAAAGAAAAACATTATTTTTAAATAATTACGAAACGCATATAGCGTATGAAATCCGTTTATTTTCGTGGTGTAGTCAAATATTAATATTCGCCAAGCTTTCGCACTCCACTGGGAATCTTTTTCAAGGCAATGGTAGAAACAAAAATGCAGAGAATTGGAACATGTAAAGAACGAAGATGATTTTTGAAAATTACGCGGGTGACATCGCGAGCATATTACATGAATTTTTATCACGTAATTATACAGAGCGCCGTGATGTGCTTCCATCTTTTAATAATGTATGCCAAACCATTGGTAGTTCTGTAGAGACTATATCATTGCATGCCACTTTGTTGGATAGGATTTCCACTGTTTCCCTGATGGCAGTCTCTTTGAAATTCGTGTAAAGGGCAATTCTTCTAATATTATTCCATACAGGAGCTGCCGAGCGATGCATAACTTCTCTAGCGAGGGCTGTATTCTGCATGTCCTGCTTCACACTTCGTACGTGTTCTTTACATCTAGTGTGCAAGGATCGCTTTGTCATTCTGATATATATCTTTTCCGTGTTGTCAGGATATACCAACGGTATAGCGTACACACCCTCCTTTTCTTTCTCACACTGTCTCTCCTTGCAGCTTAATATTATATGTGATAACGGAGTCGGGGAC
This sequence comes from Macrothele yani, assembly GCA_039090855.1. Classification (NCBI taxonomy): domain Eukaryota; kingdom Metazoa; phylum Arthropoda; class Arachnida; order Araneae; family Macrothelidae; genus Macrothele; species Macrothele yani. The sequence goes on along the minus strand of CM077008.1, from coordinate 142,546,770 downwards.
TTCATTGCTATTAATATGTTGTATTTGCATAATAAATTCTTTAACCAATATGTAAAGCCTAGAATATATGTGATGGATCCTGCGTATCTCATTGTCCTACTAGGCGATTTTTCTATTGCTGATATTATACGATTTCTCACAGTCTTATGTACTCTGTCTATATCATCCTTCTTATATCCAGCCTTTAGACCTTTGCTATAGATATTCTCAACTTCTTTATAATTTAGATAGTCGGGTTTGCATACGTTGTACGCTCTATGGAACCACGCTCTAAATGCGGAAAGTTTGTACTTCTTTGGGCAGTGCGAATGCGGCGTCAAGATAATTCAACGTCCCATCTTTTTCAAGCTCCATGGTGAACTTTATTGTATTGTGTAGGTTGTTTATCTTGCGCATGAAATCATTTAATTCGTCTACTCCATGTTCCCATATGAAGAATATGTCGTCTGCATAGCGGATCCAAACTCGGGGTTTCTTGATACAATTTAAAAGGATGAGATCTTCTAGCGGTCTAAGTACTGCTTCCGCAAGGACTGCAGATAAAGGTGAACCCATCGGTGCTCTTTTAGTTTGTTTGTAGATGTTTCCATCCAACTTGAAGTAGTTGTGGTTAGTAATGAGATTTAAGGCGGTGATAATTTTCTTTGTTTGGGTTGGTGTGAATTCACGGGAAGTGACGATTATTTCTTCAAGGTTTGCGACAGCTTCTGGTATAGATATAAATGGATATAAAGACACTATGTCGAAACTTCCCATTATATCATTATCAAATATATTTAACCTTCTTGCGCGCTCCACAAATTCTTTTGTTGACTTGATTACGTAATCAGAGTTTTTTAAAAGTTCAGAGAAGAATTTAGCTACGGATTTTTCTAATATGTACGTAGGAGCTTCGTTTTTTGCAACTATAGGTCTAAGGGTAGATTCAGGTTTATGATTCTTTAGTCGTCCAAAGAGTGGTGGAATTGTAGGGCCTGGTGGAAGCTTTGCTGACATTCTAATAATTTCCGGTAGATCTTTGTCCCGGGCTAGAGCTTGAACTTTCAGTATTATGCTGTTTAGAGGATTCTTCGACTGCGGAATTGAGTCCGATTGATCAACAAATTCCTTTAGTTTTCCAATATAATCAGACCTGTTCATAATAGCAATCTGATTCGACTTGTCGATTAGGGAAATCGATATTCTAGGGTCATTGCGTAGGTTCTCCAAAACTTTCTTAATCTGTCTGTCACTTTCCTTAAAGTTCCTTTTTTCAATATTCCTGCTGTTAAAATTCAATACACTGCTTCTTAATTTCGATACCGCTAAACATCTGGTCATATCACGATCTTCTGCTGGAACTTGGGAGAATATACTTTCTACTTCTGATATTAACTGCTTGATTTTAGGCTTCGATGGAGAGCAATATTTTGGCCCTTGCTCCTAAACTTTTACTTGTTCATCCGTCATAGTTACCGCCGATTCATTTAGGGGACTCTGTAATTATTAGTTCGAATCTGAGTTGATCGAAGAACCTCTAGTTTTTTGCGATGCTTCTTATTCAGGACCTCTTCCTCTCTTGAAATGAGAACACTGACTTTTCGAAGAAGTATATCAAATAAAATGGGTGGGGTTATAATCTCTAACGCCTGGTAATATCTGAAAGTTCTGGAATATAATTTCATTACCAGGATTCTCCTTTCCCTCACTAAGTGTCATAGTGTTCTTTCGAGAAATTCTTTCTTACGTCTCTGGAACCAGTTGTAACTCAACGCTGACTTAAACTGTAGAAACTTGGGGATGATGTTGTTCTCTTTGCAGGACATCAAGAATTCTAGGTTTGCTGTCTCCCTCGCTAGTGCTAGACGGAACTTCCGAAAAAGTTTAAAAGTCGTTGATTCCATGCCCGGATGTAGCATCGGTAACTTTATTTTTAAATACACCAGAGTTGAATAATTACGAAACGCATATAGCGTATGAAATCCGTTTATTTTCGTGGTGTAGTCAGCACAAATATTCGCCAAGCTTTCGCACTCCACTGGGAGGCTTTTTCAAGGCAATGATAGACACAAAAATGCAGAGAATTGGAACATGTAAAGAACGAAAATGATTTTTGAAAATAACGCGGGGGATCGCTCGGCCGCTCCTGTATGGAATAATATTAGAAGAATTGCCCTTTACACGAATTTCAAAGAGACTGCCATCAGGGAAACAGTGGAAATCCTATCCAACAAAGTGGCATGCAATGATATAGTCTCTACAGAACTACCAATGGTTTGGCATACATTATTAAAAGATGCAAACGCAACACGACGCTCTGTATAATTACGTGATAAAAATTCATGTAATATGCTCGTGATGTCCCCCGCGTTATTTTCAAAAATCATCTTCGTTCTTTACATGTTCCAATTCTCTGTATTTTTGTGTCTATCATTGCCTTGAAAAAGCCTCCCAGTGGAGTGCGAAAGCTTGGCGAATATTTGTGCTGACTACACCACGAAAATTAACGGATTTCATACGCTATATGCGTTTCGTAATTATTCAACTCTGGTGTATTTAAAAATAAAATTATTTTTGAATATGAAAAAATTCTCGGAAGAAACATTTTTGTGAAAACGTAACACTCAAGTTCACACAAAAGGAGAGAAGAATGGAGTTCGTGTACAAATAAGTGTTAAAATCCTAATCCTCATAATTATTTGGTATCATGTTAGCAATAGCATGTACCTAAAATTTAGAAAAAAATGTGACTTCTATTACTTAACAATCAAAAAATAAACTTCACAGTTTTTGAAAAACAGTACCCCAACATACGCCACTGCCTCTCACATCAACCTTTCTCTGTCCTGTGCAGTTTTGCCACCTGCTTGTTGTTTGACCATTTTGAAGCTAGTCCTAATACACGTTATAACTATGGTGGCTCTCGAACAACCTACCAGTTCAGCCGTTTGGGAAATTGGGGCACCCACTCTCCAAACTCCCACAATCCGTTTCACAAAGTCCAATAAATCTTTCTGTTTACCCACCACGCTCCGAAATTTACTACCCACTGTTCCACTAACACCGCATATATGCTTTGTCGTCGACTAATCGCGCCCTCTCAGAAAACACGTGATCAAAGGGCCGCATCCACTTTTGATAGGTCATAATTCAGTGATCACTTGGTATAGTTTTCTGCGTTGTAAAACCAACTTTGTCCCAAAGCATTGAATACCGGTTTAAATCAAACTTCAAGGAATATTCCCGTTTAACTTGAAAGAAATCCGGTGTAAACTCTTATCCTATTACTGCAAAACAAGTGAAATAAATAAAACCGCACATTGCGTCCTCCTGTGCTTGCGAAACCAATTTATTCTGCAAAGCATTCATAGCTGTTTTGGTTGTGAGACGTCAAGTGATGTGTGGTCTTTATAAGTGTGCTGAACATTTTGCTGAGTAATGAGTTGTTACAGAAAAGCAGACAACTGCCACAGTCCTAACGGATTATTTTCTTCGCGTATTTTTGGTAGTCCAAAAATGTCTTAGAGAAGCGTAATTAAGAAATACGTCTTGGCACTGCTCCTCTGGTCACAGTAAATAAACAAGACATTTTGAGAAGTGAGGATGCCTGCTTCTCATCATTGGGTTTCAACAGAGAAAGGAAGCAAGCGGATTCGTCACACGTATATGTTTTTTTAACTGCCTAGAAATTGTCGGCTAAAACTATCTGCAGGTAAACTTCCAGAGCGTGTATCTCGACCGCTAAACATTTTGCTAACTTCCGCTGTGAACAGTTATTCAATTCTTCGCAAAAAGAGAAAAAATATATATTTTTCTGGTCGCAATTTTCTTGTTTTGATAATCTTGCATTTATGTTTCCGTCAGAATTAAATAACGAAAAGGAAATTGGTGTCTAAGACTCGGAGTAAAGTGACACTAGGAACAAGATTTCAGTAAATTTACGAGTCTTATTCGAAACTTTAGAGACCCTTATTTCATCTAAAAATAATGCATGAAATTGAAAATATTCTTTGCCATTGTTCACTTCATTTTGTACATGTCTACGGAAACGAACAATGTAAAATTTGAAATAACAGTTCCGTAAGAATTTTAAGGCACTGAAGAGACTTAGTTACGTATTAAAATGAAAGAAATTTAAAATGCCAATTTATGGCACTAACAAATTTTGAAGATATAAATCCGTTTTCTTTTTGGTGTAAATATGACATGGATTGCAAGTCAGATAATATACGAAAACTTGAAAATTTCGTCGTCCTGACTTAACACCCATGTCGTATTTACACCAAAAGAAAAACCGGATTTATATCTTTAAAATTTGTATTGTGTGGTGTAATCCTGTATTCCATTCATGATTTATCTGCTCCTCCGGGCAATCACGGGATAGAATTCTTAACCTCCAGATTCGCTAAACATGAATGCCGGTTGCTTCGACTAGCGAATTCTGTGATGAATATATTCAAATTAATCGGAAACTTGCGACTTGGTCGCTCTGGGTGGTGTAGTGGTTAGCTCACTCGGCCGCTATTTGGGAGACGCTGGTTCGATTCCCGCTCCAGGACGACGAAATTTTCAAGTTTTCTGATATTATCTGACTTACCACCTGTGAGAGCGAACGTACTTATCTCCTTATGTGGACACACCCCCAAATTATTATACTTATGTAGCGTCCACGCCCCCAAATTATTATACTTATGTGGCATCCACGCTATTGGCCCACCTCACAGTCAATAGAAATATTCAAAGGTTCGTTCCCAAGAACTTACCCAAACTCTAATTGGGTGAAAAGACGAAACCTCCCCCGCTTTTCTATAATTGATTATCTGCGAATCAGGGAGGTGGATTGAGACCACTGAAACTCAAAGTATGAATTACTCATGTTATAAAATAACACAGGAGGATTTGTTCAAACTCAAACAAATTTATTGTAGATAAAACTGAAGTCGGAAAGTCAGTCCGTCCATAGAAATACCGCTTTCTAGAGGTCGATCAGACGTCCCCTAACTAGTGAAGACCTGGTAAAATCGTCAACGTAAATTTGACGCCTCTATCCTAAGGATACTTTTCTACGCTTGGGAGAGAGTCATTCTCTTACGAGATGCAACCTATATCTCCGATGAAAATTCCTATCTCCGAATCTTATCTAACTCCACTCTGAACGTCGTCTTCGCTGTTTCAGTAAGTTATCCCCTTTTTTGGATACTTAAATAAAGCTCGTGAGATTCCCTAGTTTCCGGGACCTGTATCACGGCTTAAAAACCTCTCTTCGCAAAGCTACTTCAACACCGTTTGCGTACTCGACTGAAACTACCGTACCCCGTAACGCTGGGCGTCCGTATATGTCGAAAACACATCAAGTCTCGCCTACCGGAGAACTTGCTTCTCCAATTCCCGTAAACAGACTCACTCTCTCACTGCTCTCATGCGCCTACCTCTCCTGGCTTCGTCGGCGCTGCGCACCCGTCACGTGCGCGTTCATACCCGCAGGTGTCTCACTCCCTTCTCGCTCTCTCTGCTGGCGTCGTACGTCACGATAACCAGCGCGTCTCTTTCTCCGTTAGCTGACCTCGCCCTTCCTGTTTACGAATTCTTCGCTTCTGCACTAGATGGTCGGCGCGTCTGATGTTCCATTAGCGGTTTTCTCTTTGACAGATTTAACTTTCCGCAAAGTACAGCAAAACATCGAATATTATGCACACTGCTATATAGTTACAATGAGTAAAGTATAGGTTTGCAGACATTCAGGCGTCTGCTCTCTGCTGACAATACTAGCGGATGTCGCTTGTTTAATTACTGATACCTATCTTCTTGGGAACGGCATCTCGTTTCCCAGAGCCTGAGAATTTCAGAATCTTTTTGTCACATAGCAATACCTTTGAAAAATTTTCTGGAATAATCTATTGCTCTTGTATATATTTGAACCACATTTTAAGGTCAGTTAATAATTACACATATATATACACTGAGTGGCCACTTTATTATGACCACCTGATAGTTTTAAGAAAATGAGCTATGGTTGCACGCTGTTGCCGCCAGAGGGCGAGGCTTGTATAAAAAGAGAAAGCTTAGTGCTTGCGACAGTAGTAGAAGTGATTTTTGGGTGACGAGATGGGTAAAAAATGCGATTTGACGGACTTTCAACGTGGGATGATTGTAGGAGCTCGGAGCCATGGAGCGAGTATCACCGAAACCGCTGCATTCGTGAAATGTTCCAGAGCAGCTGTTGTTAACGTGTTTAAAGACTGGACTGTCAGCCAAAAAACTGGGTCTCTGCGTGCAACGTGTGGTCGTCATCGACTAGTGACTGCTCGGGCGGAACGGAGAGTGTCCAGACTGGTAACAGACAACAGAAGGGCAACAGTGCAGCAAATTACAGACCATCTTAATCAAGGATCCCCTCAAATGATCTGTGCGCGCACTGTTCGCCGTACACTGCATCGGATGGAATATGGCAGCCGAAGGCCTGTTCGAACACCTTTGCTGTCTGCAGTTAACAAGAGAAAACGTCTCCAGTTCGCACAGGAGCACAAGGATCGGACAGTCGATAATTGGAAACAAATTATGTGGTCCGACGAATCTCATTTTTAGTTGCACCATGCCGATGGCCGAGTGAGAATTTGGCGGAAACAGCACGAAAGCATGGACCACAAATGCATTGCTACAACCCTTCAAGCTGGTGGAGGCAACGTTATGGTTTGGGGAATGTTTTTCCTGGCATGCTTTAGGCCCTTTAATTCGTGTTGATCAACGTCTGACTGGCACATCATATCTAAACATCGTTGCGGACCAAGTGCATCCTGTCATGTGGATGGTTTATCCCAATGGCGATGGCTACTTTCAACAAGATAATGCGTCCTACCATAGTGCTCGTATTGTACAGAATTGGTTTAAGAAACATGTCGGCGAGTTTGTTTTGCTTAGGTGGCCCCCATTATCTACAGATCTGAACCCCATTGAGAATTTGTGGGATGAAGTTGAACGAGCCATCAGACAGCTGGATTCACAACTCTGCAATCTCACACTCCTGGAAAGTGCTATTCAACAAGCATGGTCTCAGATTCCACAAACCACCTATCAACATCTCGTGGAGTCTATGCCACGAAGAATCGACGCAGTATTAAAGGCAAAAGGTGGCCCAACGAAGTACTGAGGGGGATGGTCATAATAAAATGGCCACTCAGTGTATATGGATGCTTTCATCCCAAGTCCGTCTGAAGACATATTAGCATGATACTAAATAAACATAATGTATCTTATCATTAGTCCGTTAACGTATGTTTATTAATATTTTAGGCATAATGTTCAGTTCGTTATTTCATAAATAATGCGCCCGCTGTCACACCATCCATGTCATGTTTACACACAAAAAAAAAAATACGGATTTATATCTTTAAAATTTGTATTGTTGTATGGTGTATTCTATTCATGATTTATGGTACTAATTTATTCAGTGTACAAGATTTCTCTTTCTTTTTTTTTTTTTTTTTGGTTGAGAATTCAAGGACTACCGTGAGCAACTCCGGTGTTGGTAAATTGCGGCTATATCCTAAGGAAAGGGAAGATGACAGCGGCTTAGGATTTAGCCGTAATTCCATAGGTAAATCGCTGCTAAAGCTTACGGGAAGGGAAGACAACACTAAACATAATAGCCTACATTTTTACAGTAACGAAAATCAACTGATATTTCCAAGTTTAAAATGTGTTTATATGGTTGCTATAAGAGGAATGAAAAAAACTTTTGCCTTGCCGATACTGAAAAGAGAAAGACGAAGTAACCCTGTCATCACATATATAAAACTTGAATACAACATTATTCTTTTAAGGAAAGCTGAATATAGATAATTTCATTCCTCTTTCAAGGGTCAACCACAGCTTATCCAAAACTTAATATTTTGAAAAATATGTTGTAAATTTCACAAATTCAAGTCGGGTTATACATACTCCTCTATAATCGCTTGTTTTTCTTAGATAACATTTCTTTCATCGGCATGGCAGATTTCGATTTCCTTCTTCGAGTGACATTACCTGCGCTTTGGATTTTAATATATGTTTGAGTTTGAAAAAAATTCAGAGCTTCTATAAAGTTACATAAGCTACATAAGCTTTGATGGGGATGATAAAAGTGAGTACTAAACCGAGCATGAACAGACTTGCATGCATTCGTCGTGTGTTCAGTTGATGCCTGGAATTCAGCATTTTTTAACGCAAGAAATATCCTTTTCTGTGATGGTCTCCAAAGCGCCAGAATTTTTTTCCCGCAGCATGCGTTGATTTACGCTTTCCAACAGTAGGTTGAAGAAGCGTATATGCTGCTGCTTTTTCCGTCCGTCTGTCGGCACGATAACTCACGTAAAAATGGTTCGATTTCGGTAAAATTTTAGTATGTGGTTGGGGACCACTCGGGACGAACCCTATTGAAAATGGGACAAATGGGGTTAAAGGTCACGACATAAGAGCGGGATCCATTCCATCGCCCTTATGCCTCATAACTTGCGTAAATATGGTTCGATTTCAATGAAATTTTAGTATGTGGTAGGGGACCACCTGGGGACGAACCCTTTGAAAATGGACAAAATGGCGTCAAAGGTCAGGCCACAGGAGCGGGATCCATTCAATTGCCCTTATGCGTCATAACTTGCGTAAATATGGTTTGATTTCAACGATATTTTAGTATGTGACAGGGGACCACCTGGGAAGGAACTCTATTGAAAATGGGTGAAGTGGGGTCAAAGGTCAGGACATAGGAGCGGGATGCATTCCATTCCCCTTACGCGTCATAACGTGCGTAAAAATGGTTCGATTTCGATGAAATTTTAGTACGTCGTAGGCGACCACCTGGAGAGGAACCCAGTTGAAAATGGGACAAATGGGGTCAAAGGTCAGGACATAGGATCAGGATCCATTCCATCGCCCTTATCCCATACTACTGTATTAAGGTGGACGTCAAGTAATTTTGCTTCCTATATTTCCAATGGAAAAACTTTTCTACACATTTCCTTCACAATTAGTGTGTTCCCAAGGATGGAAATTTGAACATCGATTTAAAATAACTTCATATTATAACTTGGAATACTTAACATTTTCCAAAACATTACCATAATTATATTAAAAAACAATAACGTTCCCTTTGGTGGTGTTGAAACCAGAAAAAGATGGCGCGACCCGTACTTTGATGACGTCAGTAGACAAATAAATGTTGGATTGCATAATTATGGTTATGTTTTAGAAAATATTAAGTATTCCAAGTTATAAAATGAAACTATTTTAATCGATGTTCAAATTCGCATCATTGGGAACGCATTAATTGTGAAGAAAATGTGTACAGAAGTTTTTCCATTGGAAGTATAGGAAGCAAAATTACTTGACGTCCACCTTAAAGGAGCAATTCTTCTATCTATGAAAATTTTATTTTGAAAACGGCTCTAAGGATTTTGATGAAAGTCGTAAACCTACCGTTTTATGGTACTAGAAATCGATTTAGCTTGATCTCGACTTTAGGAAAATTCGTTTAGTGGGTTAAATAACCATCCCGAATTACCATGTTTTTAGTGTAGTGCCATGACGTCCTCCCATTAGATGTTGGCGCGCGGTCACGCCATCTGTCTCATTACGTCACGCGTTGTGTGTGCATCCTATTAAAGTTTGATGACGTCACACTCTTGCGAGCAGATGGTCGCGATTCCCATCTGCCTCATTACGTCATGCGTTGTGTGCGTATGCCCGTCAGCACGATAACTCGCGTAACAATCGTTCGATTTTGATGAAATTTTAGTATGGGGTAGGGGACCACCTGGTGACAAACCTTATTGAAAATGGGCAAAATGGGGTCAAAGGTCAGGACATAGAAGCGGAATCACTTCCATCGCCATTATGCCACATAACTTAGGTAAAAAAGGTTCGATTTCGATGAAATTTTAGTATGTAGTAGGGGACCACCTGGGGACAAACCCTATTGAAAATGGGCGAAATGGGGTCAAAGGTTAGAACACAGGAGCGGGATCTATTCCATAGCCCTTATACATCATAACTTACGTAAAAATGCTTCTATTGCGACAAAACTTTATCATACTATTTCGGAGGTATACTGAACCGATTCTGTTGAATATCATCGAAATGGGATCAAAGGTCAAGGCACAGGAACGAGATTTATTCCACAGCCATTATCCTCATATCAAACAAAGATCTTCGCTCTTTCCACGTTTATAAGTGAGTCACGCAAAAATTCTCATCGACCGTCACCTTGAGACGAACCCAGGGTCTTCCAGTTACGCGCCGGATATGCTTCCGCTACACCACAGCAGCCTCGAATTCCTCCAGACTCACACACGCCAACTGCCAAGCCAATTTGGCAGGTTGCTTCTTGGAGCCCCGCACAATGCTGGGGATTCACCAAAGATAGAAAGCAGCAACTGAACAAATAATTAGAATGCGAATGAATAATTATTATAGACATTTAACGTGGACCAGGAATATCAAACAATGATCTTCGCTCTTTCCACGTTTATAAGTGAGTCACGGAAAAATTCTCATTGGCCGCCACCGGGAGAGTTTTTGAGAATTTTTCCGTGACTGACTTATAAACGTGGAAAGAGCGAAGATCTTTGTTTGATGTTCCTGGTCCACGTTAAATGTCTGTATTAATCATTATCCTCATAACTTGAGTAATGATTTCTGGTATGTTGGAAAGCGTATTATAATCAATGCATTGCATGATTTTACTAACTTGTTATCTTTGATGGACGTTCAGAAATATCCTCATCAGCTTTTCGCCGCAATTTTATTGTGGGGTTGCAATGACCTAGAACGTCAAAGGATTAAAGAGGATTATTTAACCGCAATTTACCTACACCCGGCAACTCAAAAAGGTATAAGCAGCTGCTCGTCCCTAATTCAGAGCCGTAAGACAAACACGACATCTATGACTCACCGGGATTCGAACCCGGACCCATCTTAAACGAAAGCCAGCATTTAGACCACTGCACCACCGCAGCTCTAGCAATTTGGGGTTAAAATTAAATGAAAAGCATTTTCGACTCAAGCTTTCGGAATCATTATTTTCCTGGTAATGCTGTCTGTCTAGCACTTTAATTAAATTGAGGAACATGCACTGTGAGGCAGATAACTTATTTTTTTATTTTTATGTTAAAGTTTTGAAAAAAGCGTAATTAAATACTAAAATAATTGAATGTTTTACGTGGATCTTATTTGTTTCAACATTTGTTATACGTTATGTTTACACCAACTGCTACACCTACAATTCCTTCTTCATATTTGTTCATTTTCAAAGAAGCAATATGATGCATTTATAAGTGCGATCACTAAGTACATATTTCCACATCACAAATAATTACAATTATTCCGTTTTAATGCTACGTTACTGAATTGCTGTAACCTCAAGTTTCCTCCTAGTCTTTCTGATCTGAAGTTAAATTGCTATTTCCCTGATATCTCTGCTTGTAAAAGTCCTATTGAAAAAATCTTTCTGCGTCTGATGGAGCTCTTGGCAAGAAATGTTCTGCATATAAATATCTAATTTTTGTGGAGAATGGTTTGTCCACTAGGGGACGTAAGTGCATATTTCTTTTATCGGATATATTTGCAGCAATATCTGCACTACTGAAAGATCGATTTAAAAAATTATTTCACGGTTAGATACCACTCACCTCCACAAGTTTTTTGAGAATACCTTGTTTTGAAAATAGTGCATAATTTTTCCGCCAGGGGGCGTAGATGTATATCATATATTTGTCAATATCTCTGCTTCTAACAGTCCGAGCTGAAAAATTTTTTGCTTTGTCGCAGAGCGTTTCAGTGCAAAATGTTTTGCATATAATTTCAAATTTTTCTTAAAGCACAAAAGTCCAACTAAGAGGGCATAATTTTGCGTTTCCATTAGCAGCATATTAGTAGCAACATCTGCGTGTCTAAAAACCTGATTGAAAAATCCTTTTTCGGTCAGATACTGCTAACTGCCAACGCATTTTGTGTACATTTATTGACAAAAATAGTGCAAAATTTTCCCGCTAGGGGCGCAAATGTCTTATCGGTTTTTGTTAATATGTCTGCTTTCAAAAGTACGATTTAAAAAATTTTGAACGCCGTATATTATTTACCTCGTGGAACACAATGTTTCTACCCGGGAGGTTTTGTATTTCACGGTTCTGGCGCTAGGTGGTGTTAGTGTGCATTTCTATTTGATGCTGTACCTTCGCTTTTAAAAACGCCTTTGAAAAATTTATTTTTTAGTGTATGCCGTACGTGATAGTAGAGATCGGAAACGTTCTCTTTTTTAAATAGTGCACAGTTTACCCACTAGGGAGCAGAAATGTCAAGACCTTTTCTAGCTGTCTCTGCTTCCAAGAGATGCATTTGAATCATTCGTCTTCTTTAATGCAGCTTTTGAAGTGAGGAATAGCTTTTACATATTTTCGACTTTTTCATTATACAAAATTCGGCTACACTTTAGACTTCGGTCCCCATCGTCTGCTTCAGCTAACGCGCCAATGGAATGCCGGGAGAAACTTTTCGCGTTAGGTGGAGCTGCAGCCGCGTCGGCGTTTTCTCCCACGCTGTGTGTGTTACATAATCGCTGTTTGCTGAGTGCGTGAGCCGTGAATCCCGTATACTTACTTCTGTTCGCCCTGTTCTAAGCGATACGTGGCTTGCGTTTTTTCCAGAGTGCGTTGTAGCTCTGTCAGTAGCCATGTGGAACTGGAGGCGTTTCTTCGACGAAGTTGGGAAGGATGATGAAACATGTATTGCATGGTGTGAGCGGAAACGATTGCTTCCAACCGAACGAAGATGTTCCGCAGACCGCAGGTCATCCAATGAGTTTGCGAGTGGATATGTGTCATCGTTTAGATTCTTCCGTTAGGAGGTGTATATTTAGACCATGTTTTTCTCTATATCCGATCTTCTTAATGTTCAACACAGAAATGGCTTTATCTCTGATATCTTCCTTCACTGAAGAGAATTTTTTTGAGCACAGTTTGTTAATTTTCGTAACAGGTTTTTCAACCGCTAACGAAGAAAGTAACCGTTTCAGTCTCTAAATGTTTTATCGATTGTAGAAATGCGATTGATATATTTTTTTTTTTTTTGTATTTTCTGCAATGGGTTTCATTGACAATGGATAACGTTGAAATATTGTTTTTGTGCCGGAAAGGATTCAAACGGCGTGCTCATTACAACCGAAGATTCGGTATCATCTTTCCTGGTTTATATTATACGGTCAAAACACAAGAGTACAAACAAATAAAGAAAAACATTGCAAACAACAAATAGGTGTAAAAAGCTGCAACAAGGTGAGGGGTGTGCAGAAATATTTTGCTTGGGCCAATAAAATGTCCAGAGCTAGCTAGCCCTGGATATTTTTAAGTCATGCTTTGCTTCGCGCAATATTTCCCACAACTATTCTAACGAACTTTGAGATTTCAGTAAGCATCATCCCCTGAAATAACAAGTAAACTTCATTATACAGTACTTCATCACATTGTATTGCTTACTAGAAGGGGTATTTTTAGCGTAATTACTACGTGGACGAGCGAAAGAAGTGATAGTTCTAGTTCTAGATTCTTCCTCTAAACTAGGTCCCACAGCAGCAATGCAAAGCCATATTCAAAGAGAACAACTCACGAACTTTCTTCCCTTCACCGAGAAAATATTTTTGCTGGTAATGCAGATTGAATATTCCGGAGCCGAATGCCTTCCGAATTAAGATACATCGGTGAAATTTATCGCTGCAGCTTTAATGTCATGACATGTGCTTTACCTCTGTAGTCATCACATGTAACTCCCCCCCCCCCCTTGAGAAAGGGCTGGGACGTTGTCATAGGTTTTCAGGTCAGCCAGAAAACCACGCTTGAAGGAGTCACTGTAGGAGAAGAAATTCTCATTCAATTCCAGACGATATGTGGAACAAGCATCACACATTTTTTTTCGATGCGAATTAGGTATTCTTATTTATTCCAGACGATGCGTGGAAAGAATATCACACATTTTTTGGAGAACCTAACGGCCAGTAGAACCATTTTCACAATCGGGCGCCTTTGTAAAAGCACATTTTTTGCCGGTGGTTGCGATCGAACCAGTATCCTTCTATCCTTCTGCTCCGGAGCCGAATGCTTTCCCAATTAAGCTACACCGACGGGATTTATCACTGCAGCCAGTATTATAACTAAATCTAATTTTACTTCGGTGTAGTTATGATACTTGCTTATCGCCATTCTTCTTTATTACCACGTTTAAATAAAGTTATTGCTTTTTAATAAGGAAAGTCTTTTGTAAAAAAACACCGATTGCACAAGGTGTACAAATAAGTTTTAAAGGGTTTTAAGACAACGCAACATGTAATTTGAGAGAAAACAACAATACCTTTACGAATCACAATTTGCGCTGTCATTATCTGGGTAGCTGACGGATTCCAGCCATGAAGAATACTTCGTCGTGGGACGCGATGAAGTCGTCAACTCATTTCTGAACTTCGTCACATGACCAGAACCGTGCAAACCATGTTGACTTTCTATGAAAAGACTTTCTTTTCCACAGGAAAGACTTTTTATGTTGTTTATTCAACAGATTCAAACATTTCATGACACGCTCATCATTTTTCCTCTGGTAAGGCCATGTGGCACCCATTTTCTTTCCTTCTGAATCTTTCCCATTGCGCGTGAGCGATTGGAAATGGTTTGTTGAATTACCTCCAGTTGTTCATCTAGTTTTTGCGTTTGAGATGAATCTTCATCCAGCAATGCTTGCAGTTACTCATGTGCAACGTTCTGCGGAGCGCCGCTACGTTCTGGATCGCTAACAACAAAATCACCTGCTTTAAACCGTCTAAATCACCTACTTTTAACCGTCTAACTTTAAACCGTAAAACTCACACATGCTTTTCGATACAATGTTCTCCCCGAGAACAGAATAGATCGATGCACCTGCTTTTGCAGTATTTTTTCCTTGATGAAATTCGTAACGAATGCAGTGTCGAATAAATGCAGTATCGCTTGCCATCTTTCACTTACCGATGTGCAAGTGCGTTTGACTGATGGACAAACTTCTGTGTCCCATTTTATACTCTGGAGAAGTTACGGTCACATGACAGCAACGCGGAATAATGTCGGATATTTAAATTAGCGGTATACATCACACAAAAAACGCTTTAAGATTTATTTCTACTCCTAATAAGGTAGGATGTTTTTTTATCACTATGCTAATTTTGATGTATGGGAAATCTTTCTTCGATGAGAAAATAGGGTCGAAATTTTTTCCATTGGAAGCACAGGGAGCAAAATGTTCCTAAATAGCAGAGCACGGCCACCTTAAAAATTACTGACCGTGCTCTGCCATTTAGGAAAGTGGGAAAAGTTTGAGAATAAGTGAAGTAAAACAAACTGCTGGGCCTTTACTGACGGCCAAGATAAAATATTTATTTCGTTTTTGGAATTTCTGAAGGAGTATTTAAGAGCAGCATGGAACAAACAGCTTAGCAAATCCTAGTAATTTATAAACAGTGCATTACTTACACGTGCATTCTTCTTCAGAGGTCACAGGGATGCATTGTGACAGAATACCTGTTCAAAGAAAAATATATTAGCTATCATTGGTATCAACAATGATAGTATAATGATTATGAAAAAAATGCATGATACTCATCAAAATAATCTAGAGTAATCACAATGATTATGACACATAGAATTGTAAAAATTTGCCATGATTTCATGACCCCCCGATGGCGCAGTCTAAGCGTTTGTTTATGACCAGTCGTCCGTGAAGAGTCCGGATTCGAATCCCGGTGAAGTATGGATGTTGTGTTTGTCTTACGGCACTGTCACTCCCCCTTCCCTTCAACCAGTGACCCTAAATTAGGGACGGGCGATTGCTTACAGCCGATTGAGTTGCTCACGATGGTCGTTAAACCTTGAATCAAAAAAATAATAATAATGAAGTGTTAAGTACTAAGATATTAAAATCGGCTTCAAAATTCAGACTTATGCAACACATAATCGCTGTTGGAAGAAAAGAAGTGTGACTAGCCAATGTGATAATTTTGGGTGGTTGTAGGACTGTGACGAAGAATTGGAGAACATTACGAAATAGTGGCTATATATTAAAACGGGAATACTTTGGAATAAGAAACTCCATGTTATAATTGAAGACACGAGAAATTCCTAAAGGGCTTGAAAAACAACTGAAAGATTTAAACGACTTTGGGTAACTTACAAAAGGCTTATGTATTTTAACATGATATTTGATCGTCGATTCTTAAAACTTAAAATACGATGTGAATTAGTTTTGCAGTTTCTGGTCAGAGATGTGGAATTGCTTTTGTCTTATGTGAAATCTTTGTGACGTACTACAGAGGTGAAGCACGTGTCAAAACGACAAACCTGCAGCGAAACGTACCTTCAGCGTAGCGTTATCGGTTAGGGCAACTCATTCTGGAACGAGAGGAGGCGCGGTTGCAATCCCCGTCAAAGACATATTCGTGTTTTCACGTTGGCGCCTGGAACGTAAAATTGGATCTACTGGCTGTTGGGTTCTTCGAATAATGCGTGACATTCGTTCCACACATCGGCTGGAATTCAAGTTCCTTTTTCGTTTCATAAAAAAAAAAAATAGGGGGGGGGGGTGATGCGACGTATCACAGAGGTGAAACAACAAATCTGCAGCGATACATTCCGTCGGTGTAGGTTAGAGCAACTCACTTCGAAGCGAGGAGAAGCGGATTCGATTCTCATCAACGACAAGCTCTTGTTTCCACATATCTTTTTGTCCAATGACAATAAAATGATGCTGCCGAAGCCATTTTTTTCAAGTCTATGCATAAGCTTCCAGCGTTTTATGGTCCAATATATTTTTTGAATCTTTCTCATGGCGTGCAACCGTCGAACCACGATAGTATGATTCACGCCTAACTCTATTGCTAGTTAAGTGGTCGACTGGGCGGTATCTTCGTTCAGAGGAGTGTAAATCTGCGCTTTGTAGCTCCTTCGGCCGCACGCGACGCTGCTTGTCCTCCATGCCGCGACCATCACTTTTGAATTTCACAAACCACTCACGACACGTGCTCACACCAACAGCTTTCTTACAGTATGCCAAGAATCATACAGCTTTCTTACAGTATGCCAAGAATCATACAGCTTTCTTACTGTATGATCTAAACTAAAGAGATTTTTTAGAATGTTTGTAGTTTTTACTTGTCTGAGCACACTATTCATTAAGGACATGTAACAAAACACTAGACGCAAGCTTGCCTATGCAGCTTGCGTCGTTTTTTTGTTGTGTTTTTTAACGCAACAAATTTGTGTTAAAAAAATTAGCAGCAAAGAAATTTGAAGAGTTGAACGTGGTAAACGGAAAATGTTCAGAATGTAATCAAAGTGAAGTTGAACTGGGACTAAAGTGCGCTTCTGTATTTTTAAATATATTTTGAAATAACTACTCAAAGTTGAAAAATGACCGCTTAAATAACAGGTCAGGGAACAGAAAGTATGCTATTTTTGCAGCAGCTACTTAATGAATCTGGTTTTCCTATGTGCCTCAAGAACAATGGGAATATCTCCAAATTTTGGAAAGGCATTTGATAATCATCATTACAGGAAAATTAAATCCTAGTTCCAGTCTAACTACCCAAACCCCATACAAATAAATATATATTTCAATCTTCATTTTGTATAGTTTCAATCTTCATTTTTGTATAGTTTCAATCTTCATTTTTGTATATTTTCAGTCTTCATTTCATGAGTGGAACAAAATTATCAAGCATGCATGTTCTAACACATGCTCATAACCATGGGGGCGAAATCAGTAAAAGATGAGTTTATTTTTCCTTTATTTATTGCTGTGTGTACATTGTGCTGAGAGTTACACATTCTCAGTATCAGTTTATTCTAGTTGGCAGTCTCAAATTTTTTTATTTATATCTGTATACTCTGCAACATTATGCAGATAAATAGTAAGATTATATCTCTAATTCCTTTAATTTCAAAATAGACTAGGGGAGGGGGAGAGGCTAAGTTGTTAAAACCACACACAAATATAGACTGTAGTAGCATTATTAGATTTTTTTGTCATTTTCTTTTTCAAATATGTTTTCAGTATTAATTTAGTATAATAGTTGGCCTCGGCCATTTTTTTATTTATTTCTGGGTATACTGCAACATTAACCTAGTGCAGCATTATTATAACTTTTCTTTTGTGAATTACCTTTTCAAACACATTCTCAGTATATTAATTTTGGATCACTTTGCATCTTCAGATTTATTATTTTTGGATGAAAGCAATGTTATTTGACTAGAAAAAATTAGGGTCTAAAAATGCAATTTTGGAGGCCGTTTTATTAAATTTTCTTCCGTTTTTCTTTTACACACGCAAATGGCAATGCAACAATGTCAATTGCGTTTCAGTTATTTTCTGCGTCTGTTTAAAACTGACTTATCAGATTTTTTGGTATAATCGTTTATACTCATACAGAACAGAGAAAGCATAATTCCTGAGAAAGGTTAAACAGACGCAAATTTCTTTCTCTCTGGAATAACCCAATAATAATCATCACTGCCACTGCACGATTTAAAATCCGATTTAACAAGATCACATTAAAGGTTTATTAGATTAAAATATATTATTTACAAGTTATAATCTACTAAATCTTTCAGTGTCGATTATTATTGGATTATTCGAGTGGTGCACGGCAAGTAATTTTGACTTCTTTCTTTCTCTTTTTTGTTTAACTTCGGTAGAACTACTACTATAAAGTAATATACTGGGTGATCTAAAAGTCTTGCACATTTTGAAAACGTAATAAATCGCGGAGTTTTGAGAGTAGGGCAACGCGGTTTGCGTAAAAAATGATCAGAATGACATCGGGTTTTTTATGAAATCACATACATTTTTACTCATTTTACTTACATTTTTCATCGCCAGATGGCGCAGCAACCACAGGTTGGAAGTGTCGAGGAAAATAGACACCTGATTGCACCAGATTAGACACCTCATTGTACCAGGTGTTCAATGTGATGGCCGTCCTGTTCCAGCACTGCCTGCAGACGAGAGAAAAAACCATGGACGGCATTGAAGAGCATGCCCGGTGGTATAGCTGCCACATGGTGTCGAATGAAATCTTTCAGCATGGCCAAT
Source organism: Macrothele yani (assembly GCA_039090855.1). Taxonomy (NCBI): domain Eukaryota; kingdom Metazoa; phylum Arthropoda; class Arachnida; order Araneae; family Macrothelidae; genus Macrothele; species Macrothele yani. Next base: position 142,527,660 of record CM077008.1, on the reverse strand, counting down.
GAAGTGGGGCGACATCTGTACACTTGTGATTTCAGGTAACCCCAGAGCAAGAAATCGCAGGGTGTCAGGTCTGGTGACCGAGGAGGCCAGGCCTTCGGAAAGTGTCGGCACAACACACGATTTGCGCCAAACGTCTTTTGCAGCAGTTGCTTAACGGTACGTGCGATGTGGGGTGGTGCTCCATCCTGCATAAATGTGCACAGATTCACTGCATCCCACTCTTGCAAGCTAGGGATAACTTACGTTCGTAACATGTTCGCATAACGTGCACCTGTCACTGAAACGGTTTCGAAGGAGGTGCCGCGGACCTCGTAAAAAAAAAAAGGGGGAGGCCGACAATGAAGGAAGCCGTGAATCCACACCACACTGTCACTTTCGGCTGATGAAGTGGCGCTTCAACGACTGCTCGGGGATGTTCCGTGGTCCAGAAGCGGCAGTTGTGCGTTTTTATCGCTCCGTTTAGGGAAAAGTGTGCATCACCAGTCCATAAAACGTTCATCAGCCAGTTCTAGTCGACATCCATTTGTCGAAAAAAACATGCTGCGAACTCCTGACGCTGCACGTAATCCCCAGCTTGCAGTTCGTGATGCCGTTGCACATTGTACGGGTATGTGTGCAGAATCCGTCGTAGTGTTTGCCATACTGTCCCGTATGGAATGCCTGTTTGCCGAGAAACATGACGAGCACTGGAGTCGCCATGTGCGGATGACATTGCAATCACATCCATTTTCTGCGTAATCGTCTCTGCTGCAGCAGCACATGTTCGTGGCCTACCGCTTCGTGGGCGTGCTGCCAAAGATCCCGTTTCCTCGAATTTTTTCACTATTCGCCGCAGCGCAGCACTTTCCATCGGTACTTTCCCACTGTGATCACCTTTCACTGACCGGTAGGCTGTCAACGCAGCACTCGCATATTCAGCGTTTCAATTGAACAATTTCACCAAGAGCGCTTTGTCCGGTAATGACAGCATACGGACACGGACCGCTGTGACTTGTGGTTGTTTCCCAGCTGCTGTTTTTATACCCACTATCCCAGAACTGTTCGTCTATGGCGCCATCTGGCGATGAAAAATGTATGTAAAATGAGTAAAAATTTATGTAATTTCATAAAAATTCCGATGTCATTCTGATCATTTCTACGCAAACCGCGTTCCTCTACTCTCAAAACTTCGCGAGTTATAACGTTTTCAAAATGTGCAAGACTTTTGGATCACCCGGTATCATAAAATTATATGCAGGAAACAAATATAGAACTTATTAGGCTGTTCCTTCAAGCATTAAGTACGACTGAATGCCCAGAAACGTACAGTGCTGTAACATTCTCGGTGCGTTACTCCGTCGCTTAGCGTGACGTCACAAAAATGATGGCCAAGCCCATAAACAGAGAAGGGGTGAGTTCCGGGAGCCCCGGCTGGGCCAAGTCGATCGATTCTTTTTTATTGCAATGGTAAAGAAAGAAAAAAGTCGTGTTTCCAGATTTCATGGTCTGTTTAAATGTTTTGCTGGCTTTACTTACTTCCATGACGTAGCCCAGTACGTAATCACAGAGGCGCGGAACCGAGCGAGTGTGTGTGTTTTGTGTGTAGTGGGGGACGGAAGGTTTCTGCAGTGGAGTGGAGCGTGTGTGTGTGTGTGTGTGTGTAAGAGAGAGAAAGAGAGACAGAAAGAGTGGGATGACATCTATTGTTTCTCCTATCTCTAATCTGTATAGGGATTGACTTTTGCATGTAGTGTCACCTCTCGTTAGTTCAGAGAAAGGGAGATTTTGAACGCACTTAGTGTTCCTTTTTCTCTCTCCTTAAAGGTTATATTCTTCGATAATTGCTAAAGTTTAGTTTATATTTTTAGGCTTACACTGAACTAAATATTTGCAATATCTCATTTCATTATTTAATTTCAACAATTTAATACAATACATTAGAAAAACAAAATAATCCAAAATGGCACATCACGGGCCGGACCGACTGTCTGATATTTGAAACGGGCCGGGCTGGGATGTGTCTTAAACGCACAGGCTTGGACCGGGCCGGGCTTACCAAATAAGGCCCGTGCAGATCTCAAGTATCGCTCTCCAGTTGTGTTAACTCTGTTGGTTATGAGAATGAACGTACTCTCTTATTAGTGTTATTTGGTAATTAGATTTTTAATTAATTTTTTATGGATATTTTCCTTTTGGTTCCTTTTCACTTTTTGAAATGTGACAGGTCTTCTCTGTCGAATCGGAAACTAGAATGATTTTAGCTTTGATTTCCGGGAGAGTATTTTGGTGAATAACTCGTTAAATGTGTCGGAATTTGTCCTCTTTTATGTATTCAGTTTCCACAGCCACAAATAAGATGTTCACCTTTTTATTTTGAGCACCATTCTTCCTCCGGAAACTGTTACACAGTAATTATAACACTCCTGTCGTCGAATGATTTTTTTTATAAAACAGGTTCAAGAAGCACTTTGTACTTTGTAACTACCCCTACAAATGTGAAAATTTTCCAAAGTTTTCGCTCGTTCTCAAGTTTTCCCATTTATCATTTCCTACCTCCCTTGCGTTCACATTCTGGTTGAACAACGAACTTCCATTAATATTTTTGTTTCTTTCTTTAGCCCTTTGAATGATTGCTTTGACAGAAAAACCAAATCCTTCTTCATGCATTTTCTCTTTATTTTTTGTATTCCGTTTTACCCGCGTTTTCTCTGGATAACGACCCTATGCTGCGCTCTCTGACCAGTATTATTTCCAACAAGTTTACTTATGCATTCAGTTCGTTATCTACGTTTTTATTCGGTGACATTCAGATTTCAGGAAAATGGGGTTGTGTTACCTCGTGAATGATTTTTGATTTCTAGAATTTCGATTTTATAAGAGTTTGAGGTATAAAATTTCAAATCTTCTTTTAGTCAAAGCTTTGGTTCTGCAGAATATAGTTCCTCCTCATTTTTCCGAATCCATTCCTCACTACCTTTCAAGAGTTTAAAAAATGAAGAAAAAAAAAAGAACAAAAAAAAAAAAAAAAAAAAAAAAAAGAAAAAGAAAAACTATCACCACAGGCTCGTATTGCCTGTGCACTTGATTTTTAGTTTAGGAATATTTTAGATTCTTTTTCAGTTTCATGCGTCGATCAAAATCTTTCAAGAGAATTTCTAAAAGTTCTTCTACTGGCAGCTCAACACGATTTCAAATTAGTTTCATATTCAAGTTATCTAGAGGAGAAACGCTTTTGTTAAAACGGCGGTATGTCCTGGTTCGACTTGGAAGCTTTTATGTTTTAAGAGAATTATTTTTACTCCAAAGTCGTTCAACTATCTGGCCATTCTAGCCTTGGACGTTTTGTTCTCATTCTGGATATGCACGTCCTCTACTCATCGGATACTTGCTCATCTTCAAGTCACTGTGGCCTTGGATGAACAGAATGAAAAGCGAGAAGGGCAAAGCTGGGCCCTGGCGCCCTTTATCTATTATGGACTTGTAGTGTTCTACTCAATCTGGACCAACACGCCATCTGTTCACGTTGGAACTGGGCAGATACAGTATGCTCGTTCTGGATCTTCACACCTACCACTTATTCTTGACCTGCGGGGCTCCGATTCATTTGGGACCTGAATACCGTCTCCTCATCCTGAACTGAACGTTTTTAATACGTCTTAGACACGTACCTACTCCCCTCATTCTGAATCTCTTTGCTACCACTCTTTCTGGGGCTGGACCTACTCAGTCTTTACCTGCGCGCCTCCGATTCATTTTGGACCTGGACACTAGAGATGAGTTCCGGTTCAATTTTAGGAGCCCGGGCTCGCCCGCGTCCAAAGGCCTAGAGCCCGGGCCCGGCCCGCTTTCTTTGATTAAATGTGTTTGCTGAGCCCGGACCCGCCCGTGCCCGGATTCTTGGAAAATTTTGCTTATCAAGGCTTGCATTTATGCATTATACACTGGCCAAAGATATGACCCAAGCAAGGATTAGTTTAAAAATCATTAGTTCAAAAAGTTTAGTTCAGTTAATCCACTTCACAATATTAATATGTTTTTAGAAATACTACGTATAAAGCCAAATGTTCTAAAATGTGGATTTGAAAATAAATAAATAATCAACGTGCCTTTCGACCGTATCAGGGGAATCAGTAATTTTGGTAAAAGATGAAATAAATAAAATCGTTTAGAAATAAAAATTTCCATTCGTTATTTCTTTTTGATTTCTAAATTTACTTTTATTTTGAATAAATTGCGTTATAAAACGTACAACGCCGTACAGACAGTTGCAAGTGTTTGAAATTTTGACTCTAGAAAACTAATCTTTGCAATATAATTTACATGTATGCTAATTGGTAAAGGCAGTTTAGGTGATGTAGTAGAATATAAAAAAAAGCAGGTAGGGAAATTTCCAAAATTAAAAAAAAAAAGAACGTAAAAGCATTCCAGACCAGATTATTCTGCATTTTGTAACATTAACAAAGCTTTGCGCTTAATAGTATAATAATCACAATATTATCATATGTGTGTGCAGTTTTCAGATCAAGTTCATCATGAAAAAAGAGAGAGGGAGAATTGCCTCAGCGTTTCAACTTGATTTTCTTTTCTCTAAAACTTGACCTGCTGCACTAAAAACCAATGTCATCTCAAAAATCGCGGGAGTGAGGAAATTTAAAAAAATAAATAACAATACTTCTAACTGCACAATTTTGGAAATTAATACATCATTTTAAAGATAAGATTCTTGATTTTCAATAAAATACAAAAAATGGGAATGTGATTTTTTCCCAGTTTTTCGATACCAGACCTCCTTAAACTAATCCTTGCTTGGGTCATAGCTTTGGACAATGCATAATGCAAGTCTTGCTAAGCAAAATTTGTCTTGCAATAGCAGCTAGCTTAGGAAATTGAAAATCCTTCCACCATGGTAACAAATCCACAATGAAATTCAACACGTGTAATTCAACCGGGCTCGGAATTACACGTGTTGAATTAATTACAGTAATGAAATTCAAGACATGTAATTCCGAGCCCGGGCCTGGGTATTTTGGTAGTTAATGAATTCTGAGCCCGTCCGAGACCGGGTCGGGCCCAAGTTTTTCGGTAGTTAATGAATTCTGAGCCCGTCCGAGCCCGGGCCGGGCCCGAGCTTGTCTCTACTGGACACTTCTCCTCATTCTGAACTGGAGGAATTTAATACGACTTAGACACGTGCCTACTCTCCTCATTTTGGACCTCTTGCTGCCCATTCTTTCTGCGGCCAGACACTCTGTACCCATTCTGAATATGCACGCCGTCCACTCAATCTTGACGTCCACGTTTCCTAAAGCACCCTTCTACTCAGATGCGTAGTTCTTTGAAATCCTACAGACACTAAATCGTAAATATCACACACACATAGGCAATATTAAACCAGATGGAAAGTGCAATAATGGAACTGGATAAAGAAAATTTAATGCGATAAACAAATTAAAACTTCATAACCATATGCGATTACGCAAACTCAAATTAGCAATCGGACATCTGGAAGAAGAAGTCTGTACGGGCCTTTTTTTGTTGAATCCGGTTCGGCCCAAGCTCGTGCGTTTAAGTCTCGGTCAAGCCAGTGATGTGGCAATTTGTATTATTTTGTCTTTCTTTTGTATTTTATTAAATTGTGAAAATTAAATAATGAAATAAGATATTATTGAAAATATTTACTTGAATGTAAGCCTAAAAATATGAACTAAACTTCGTCAATTACCGAAGAATACCTTTAAAGAGAGTAAGAGAGAGAGAGAGAGAGAGAGAGAGAGAGAGAGAGAGAGAGAGAGAGAGCGAGAGAGAGAGAGAAGAAGATTAAGCGAATTCAAAATGTCACTTTCACTATAATACTACAAAAGTCAATTCCTATACATATTAGTATATTAGTGATAGGAGAAACAATCGATGTCGTCCCACTCTCTCACACAAACACACATACACTCATCTCAGCCTACTGCAGACACCCCCGTCCCCCACTCCTCACAACATGCTCACTCGCTCGTGTTCGAATCCTTTTGTTGTCGACAAGCCCCAAATTAGTTTTACTATCTTAATACCTACAGATGGTAAAAACAGTTTGAGTGCCTCTCCTCGCTTCTGTGATTATTCCCTGGGCTATGTCGTGGAAGTAAGTAAAAGAAAAAAGAAAAACTAGACGTTTAAAAACAGATAAAGATGAGAGATTGAAGTGGAAAGAGATTTTGACTGATCATGAAAAGAAATGGATGAGCTTTGTCCTTTTATTTTTGGTATTGTCAGGCATCATTACTTATTGGGAGCAGAGAAAGCCACCGTGTGGGGTGAAAAGAGATTTTGACTGATAATGAAAAGCAATGGGTGAGCTTTGTTTTGTTTTTTAAGTATTGTCTGGCATCATTAGTCATTGGGAGCAAAAAAAGTCATCACTTGGGGTGGACTTTAAAGTGAGTGTGAGATAGTGTGAGTGAGAGTACGTGCCTCGATTGGGCCATAAACATGGAGCTTGAATACAACAATGTTTTATTGAGAAAATCGCCTGACAATCGCCTCGGTACACAAGTCTACTATAAACCCACGTTCGTCCCAACCTGATGCTCCGCAGCTCTTCCTGTCCCGTAGAATATAAAACAGCTATCTTCCGTTCTCGAATTCGAAGAGCCTTTGCCGTTTCTTCCGATACCCATTCTAGACAACACGAAATTCAAAGCGTCATCAAGTTGGCCACTGATGCAGGATATCCATTGAATCGAATACGTAACTTTATCCAAAAAGCCAGGGTCAAACATTCTAATCTTCCTGTGCCGCAGCTTCGTTATTTAGGCTCAATTCCCTATGTAACAAATGTGCCTTACAAACTCAAGAAGACCCTCAAGAAGATGAACTACGGCGTCGGCATAAGGTCTCCTGCATCTTTATATACTATGCTAAAGAGAAATATTGAAAAACTACCTCTTTCCGGCGAAGCAGGTGCTTATGCAATCCCCCTACAGTATCCGGACGGCTCTAAACGATACTACATTGGAATGACCAAGCGTTCGTTTGGAATCAGAGTCAACGAACATAAAAGGGTCACGAAATACGGTAAAGTAGCCAGAGAAGTCAAATTCAAGTCCGCTACTCCTATGTGGGATGATATAAAGAAATTAGCTACCTACTCCACCCCTAAATGTTCAGCCATTCGGGAAACCTTAGAGATTATTACCAACAGCGATACTTGCAATGATAGCGTCTCACCCGAGTTGCCACGAATCTGGAACCAGTTCTTTAAGTAAAGCCTTCTCCCAACCAGGATACCGCACGGTCAACCAACGTGATGCCTTGTATCTTTAAATGAATATAACGTCGTATATATTTATTGTCAAGTCAAGTTCCCGCGTTCAAATTGTTAAAGCGTTCTATTATTCAGTTTGCAGTTTCTGTCTAACTTCCTTGAAAAAGCCATGTGGTTGATGTGCGAAAGCTTGAAAAAGCTTATGTGTCTATTTCCTACGCGAAATAAATCGGATCACTAATATTAGTGTTACTATTTCCTACATAATTGGTATACTGTTCGCCGTTATCAAAAACTAATAATAAATTTCCAAACTGATTTTTTTTTTTATCAAATGAACCAATTGAATAGAAAGAATCAAACTTTATTTTGAATGATTTCATCCAGACGTGAGTTTTAAAAGGCATCAAGTTAATTTCCTCGAACAGCTGGTAATTGAACCATGAAAAAAGGGCTGATTTTTTTTTCTCGTTCGTTATTTGTAATTTAAAAATTTAGAACAATTTTTGAATGAAAATTTTTAAAAAGTATAGCGTAAAAGCCATTTGCCGCGAATCGAACCAGCATCCTTCTGCTCCGGAGCCGAATGCTTTCCCAATTAAGCTACACCGACGAAGTCTATCACTGCCACTTTCCGTCTTGACACGCGCGTCACCTCTGAGGTAGGTACGTCACGCCTTGCGATGCCAGGGTCCGCACTACAAGTTTATAGTATACGCGTGCGTGTGTGTATGCCTTTTACAAAGCCTCTCTATTTCTTTTAGATTAGAACCATCGCCCTCTCCCCCTTAAGATAAGCTTCTGTATCCGCTACTGACAACGCCATAAGCGCAACACTGTAGCAAATTTTCTGAAATTCTCGAGCCACTTTCCATCATTATTTTCGTGAATTAAAGAAGCGTACTTCTAAAACACCCTTTTCCGTGAAATGACGGAAACAAACATGGATTTCAAGGATTTTTCGTACTCCAGGAAAATTCTAAATTTTCAAAATTCCTACCTCTCTCTCTCTCTCTCTCTCTCTCTCTCTCTATATATATATATATATATATATATATGACTCCACAACTTAAATCTTGGCCCTCAGTCTCCGGCAGCTGGAATGTACCTGGCCAAGGCAACGGAGAGACATGAAGGCAGAGGGTGCTAAGAATCCCAGGAGGACCGGACTAGGCTGCCATCTGATGCTAACCTTGGCAACGTACAATGGTCGCTCCCTATCTTCTGATTCAAGGCTTCTTGAATTGGAAGAGGAACTACAAAGGATCAAGTGGGACATCGTGGGGCTAAGTGAGGTAAGGAGAAAAGGAGAAGATCTCATCGAACTAAAAAGTGGACATCTCTTCTACTATCGTGGGACAGATACTGGCAGAACTAGTGGTGTTGGATTTATAATAAACAAGAAACTGAAGGATAAAGTGGTAGAAGTTGAAAGTTCCTCTGACAGAGCTGCACGACTCGTTATCCAACTATCGAGAAGATACCAGGCTCAGATTATTCAAACTTATGCACCCACCACAAGTCATCCTGAAGAAGAAATTGAAGAATTTTATGAGGAAATTTGTCATCTAAATAATAAAGGTAAGCAGCACTTGAAAATAATTATGGGAGATTTCAATGCAAAAATAGGGCAACGGCAACAGAATGAAACTTCAGTAGGTAAATTCGGTCACGGCAACAGAAACCAGCGTGGAAATACTCTCGTTGAGTTTGCAGAGGCAGAAGGGTTTTTCATCTTGAACTCCTTCTTCAAGAAAAAGCCACACAGGAAATGGACATGGAGACATCCAAATGGGACGACAAGTGAAATTGATTTTATTATGTGTAACAAAAAATTCGTCATAGAAGACTGCAGTGTGCTAAACAAGTTCAACACAGGTAGTGACCATAGATTGGTGAGATGTAAGATGCACCTCAACACTAAACTTGAACGTGGCAAGTTCATAAGACAAACAAAATCTATTGACATAACCAATCTTAAAAAACACCATAATACCTTCAAGTTGGAACTGAAGAACAGGTTCTCTGCTTTAGAAGGCCTAACATCGGAAGAAGTGGACATCTCTGAAGTTAACAGAAAAGTAACCAAAGCTCTTATGGAAACAGCAACAAAATTAGCTGGGTCTAAGAACAAGTTGCATGTAAATAAATTATCAGGAAAAACGAAAATGTTGATGCAAAAAAGAAGAGAGATGAGGACAACTAAAGAAGATGTGACTTCCAAAGTGGAATATATAGAGCTATGCAAGACAGTACGAAAAAGCATCACTGAAGACGTAAGAAAATTCAACTGTGAACTAGTGAGGAAAGCAATTGAAAACAACCAAAGCCTGAAGATAGCAAAGGGACATCTCAGTAAGGGAAGAAAACAGATTATGGCACTGAGAAAAGAAGATGGTTCTGTAACAAGAAATAGAGGCGAAATTTTGAGAAGAGTGAAAGATTTCTACTCCAAATTATATGAAAGGGATGATACATGCACTCCAGACATCATGAAAAATACCAGTACCAGAGTTCCTCCAGTCCTTCCAGCAGAAGTTACACATGCAATCAAGAACATGAAGCGGGGAAAAGCTCCAGGAGAAGATGGAATTACTGTAGACATCATACAAGAAGCAAGTGGAGAAATCGAAACAGTACTCGCCCAAATTTTCACTCGATGCCTTAATGAAGGAAAGATTCCTGAGGATTGGAACACCGCTACAATGATCCTGCTACATAAGAAAGGTGACATTGAGGATCTCGGAAACTACAGACCTATCAGCCTCCTATCAGTAGTTTATAAAATCTTCACTAAAGTTCTTTCACACCGCTCGAAGGTAATACTGGACATGGCTCAACCGAGAGAACAAGCTGGATTCAGGAGTGGCTACAGCACAATAGATCATATCCATGTGCTGAGAGAACTAATTGAAAGAGCGAGGAATATGAACTTCCATTGTGCATGGCTTTTATCGATTATGAAAAAGCCTTTGATTCGGTGAAACCATCAGCAGTTACAATGGCTCTGAAAACCTGCGGTATTGAAGATGCATACATTAATATTATTAATAACATCTATGAAAATGCAAGTGCAAAGATTAGGCTGTTTGCAAATACAACACACATAAAAATTGGAAAGGGAGTGAGACAAGGTGACACCATATCTCCGAAGCTCTTTAATGCCACATTGGAGGGTGTTTTTCAGTCACTGAGCTGGGAAAACAAGGGGATAAAGATTAATGGAGATTATCTAACCCACCTTCGTTTTGCTGATGACGTAGTCATTTTATTCAACTAGCCCATCAGAGCGGCAGAGTATGATCCAGGAACTTGCTGACAAGAGTAAAGAAGTGGGATTAAAAATGAACTTTCAGAAGACAAAAGTGATGTTCAATGCTTTTACAAGAAATGAAGATTTATCGATTGATGGAGAAAAGCTGGAGATAACAGACACGTACGTTTATCTTGGACAGCAGATATCAAGTGAGGGTCACATTGGTGAAGAAATTAATCGGTGTACAAAACTTGCCTGGAGAGCTTTTGGAAGAAACAGCATAATTTTCAAGAGCAATATGCCATTATGTCTTAAAAGAGAAGTGTTTGATCAATGCATCCTTCCAGTGCTTACGTATGGTGCAGAGACGTGGACCTTAACTAAAAGAGACATACAAAGGCTGCAGACAACTCAAAGTAGCATGGAGAGGTGCATACTTGGTGTAACCAGGAGAGATAAGAAGAGGAACTCGTGGATCCGAAAAATGACAAGAGTGGAAGACATCATGATCAGAGTTAAATCCCTGAAATGGCAATGGGCTGGACATACTGCCAGAAGGACAGATCATCGATGGACAGCCGAAATTTTAGATTGGATTCCAAGGGACAGGAAAAGACCCAAAAGAAGACCACATGGGAGATGGGTGGATGAAATTTGAAAGTATGCAGGGGTGACATGGAGGAGACTGGCACAAGACAGACCGTTGTGGAGGAAACTTGGGGAGACCTTCGTCCAGCAGTGGATTGATAATGGTTGACAATGATGATGATGATGATGATATACAGTGGGATGTAAGGTCAGGTGATGCGTAACATCACAGCCTCTCCTTGACAAATGTCAACCCCGCCTTCTCGTGGTACATCCTGTTCCCACTAAAGGGGCTCTGACGACCGCCAATAGCGGTCCAAGGGACAGGAAAAGACCCAGAAGAAGACCACATGGAAGATGGGTGGATGAAATTCGAAAGTATGCGGGAGTGACATGGAGGAGACTGGCACAAGACAGACCGTTGTGGAGGAAACTTGGGGAGACCTTCGTCCAGCAGTGGATTGATAATGGTTGACAATGATGATGATGATGATGATATATACAGTATATTTATCTTCGTTTTTAAGATGTGTGAACGAATATATACAGTACTTACTGTATATACTGTATATACACTGAAGTGCCAGAAAAACTGGTATACACCAGTCTAATACTTCGTAGGTCCCCCACGGGAGCGCAGGACTGCAGAAATACGACGGGGCATGGACTCCACTAGCTTCTGGAAATATGCTGTAGGCAATGCACACCATACTTCCTGTAGAGCGTTCCACAATTCGGGTGTATTCCGAGGTCTCGGATTCCTGTGTTCGATAGCGCGTTGCATGACATTCCAAATGTGTTCTATCACGTTCAGATCTGGTGACTTTGGTATGATTGGCAACACCCCAAACTCAGATGAATGCTCTTCTAACCATAATGTGGCTTCCCGACACTTGTGTGGAGGTGCATTGTCCTGTTGGAACAGGCCCAACCCAACAGCATGAATGCAGGACATGAACAAGTGTACCTCGTCAGAAAGGATGCGCACATAGCGTTGGCCGGTCACAGACCTTTGTAGACGTAGTGGGGGTCACGGTGAAGTCCAGCTAAACACACTCCATACCATTACAGACCCCCCCCCAGCCGGTACAGTTCCCTGTTGACAGGCGGTGTCCATGACTTCATGGGGTTTGCGCCTCACACGAATCCTTCTATCTGCCCGATACAGTTGGAAACGCGACTCGTCAGGCCAGGCTACTTGTTTCCAGTCATCAAGTGTCCAGTGGTGGTGTTACGGTGCCCAAGCGAGGCGCATAGCTCTGTGTCGTGCACCCATCAAGGGGACTCAAGTTGGGCGTCGGCTCCCAAAGCCTATATCGTTCAGGGTACGTTGCACAGTCCAGAAGCTGATGCTTGTTGAAGCTCCAGCATTGAATTCCGATGATACCTGCGAGAGTGTTGCACGCCTACGCGTCAACGATTCTTGACAGCCGACGATGGTTACGTTCACCCAATGTCTTTTTACGGCCACACTGGTATCGTAGGTTGGAGGTTTTGCCGGAATTCTTGTAGTCACGGTACACTCTTGCAATGGTCGTCCGTGAAAATCCGAACTTCGTTTCTACCTCCGAAATACTATGGCCCATCTCACGAGCGCCAACTATGACACCGCGTTGAAAATCGCCCAAATCGTTATTACTTGTGATTTTCATGCCGAAAACAGCTCTGACAGCTGGCAAGGATGTCTATCGCTTTACATATATACGCACAGGCGGACGCAACCGAGTACGCGCATAAGTGACGTTGCTATGTATTTTGCATAAGCTCTTCTTGTACCAGTTTTTCTGGTACCTCAGTGTATATGTAGAAAGATGATGTGTGAATTTTCAGAAATCTTTCCTTTCTTATATTAACGGACAAACTCTGCTCTCACTCTTTCCGTATTCATATGACGAAAAAGTTCCGGTAATAGGAGAGATTCGCCGAAATATTTGAGGTTTGAATTATTATTAAATTTCCATAGTATGTCGAAGAACCTAATTTTTCTGTAGGGAGATCGAATATTGTGGATAGCATATAGCACGAATTTTGATTATTGTGGCACAGGATATTTCTCCTCCTTTCCCCCATTTTATGTACCAGCTATTACATTATAAGAAACCGGGTACTTAAGTCATCGTGCAGGTGATTTGTACGATGTCTATGTATCAGTATGTGGAGTCCTTAAGATCAAAACTATTATGGCTATCAAGAGTAAATTTTATATATATATATATATTTTTTTCTGATTGGAGGTTTAACGACCACCGTGAGCAACTCAATGGGCTATAAGCAGTCGCCCGTCCCTAATTTAGGGTCACTGGTTCCAGGGAAGGGAGGGAGCCAGCGCCGTAAGACAAACACAACATCCATGCCTGACCGGGATACGAACCCGGACCCCTTACGGACGAATGATCAGAGGCCAGCGCCTTAGACCACTGCGCCACCGGGGCGGCAAATTTTATATTCAGAAGTTTTGTGAGGTATTACTATAAAACAGTATATTTCACCCTTTCTTAAATTTAATTGAAAGTTATTGTCAGTTAAAAAAAGATATCTCAAGTTCCAAAACTCTCCGTTGCTTCAAAATATTACAATGCAAAAAAAAAAAAAAAAAAAAAAAAAAAAAACTTAATTTGTAATAAGTCCTCCTACAGAAAACATAAAATTATCACAAACGCATTCAAAAAATAATAAGCTCCATCAGAAAATAAAATGATTAAATCACTCGCATTAATGGAAAAAAAATCATCGCGCAATTAGTTTTACCTTGAACGTGAGTGCGATTCCAAAGACCTTCTGGCTCAGTGGTTAAGACGCGGCGTTTCTAAGCCAAACGACCTCAGCTCAACCCCCACTACCGGCGCAAAAGGATTCTCTGGCGTAAGGGGTAAAAATTTCCGCGTCATCTATTTTACGAAATTTCTGTATAAATACGAAAAAACTTGTAACGAACTTTCCTGAAATAAACGGAATTACTGACTACGGAAAATCTGTGAAAACACGGAAGTAAAAAGAAAAAAGTAACTTTTGTTAAAAGACCGCCACCTACCGGCAATTTTGCTGCTCGTTATTTTCAGAAATTTTCCGTGAATTCACACCACTTAATTTTTACAGTGCAGCATTGCCGCATCAAGGAAAAGTGGAGCATCCGATGGAATTCAGGCCACCAATTTTCTTCAGGTTTTTGATTTTCTTTTTTTCTCCAGCTTTGATGACCACCATGAATCTCCCTTCCTTGTTTGGAGCCTCTGCTGCCAAGAAAGGGACACAGCCAAATATACCGCCCATGCCTCATCTGAGATTCTGGCTTGGCACATCAGCGACATTTGATCCTATGTCCGCGCCTCAGACCACTCGTCCACCGGGAAGCATTCTTCTAAAAAACGATGAGCATTTTCCCAGATGATGTCATCTTTATTTTGCAAGGGGTTTTCGGGAATGATCAAAGTGTGACGTACCTGCCAGCAGGACGCACACGACATAAAGGCAGATAGTAGTCAGAACAAACGTCCGCGTAGCTCAATTGGTAGAGTGAATTATTCCGGAATAAGCGGACTCGGGTTAGAATCCCGGCGTAGACCAAAAATGACGGAGAAATTTACTTCGTTATAAAAGGCCGTTCTATAAAAACTGAGAGTAATTTTTTGAATTGGCAATAGTGTGAAGGGGAAAAAATAACCATGCAGACGACTAACTGAATTAAGGAAGTATCCATGGCAACAGTTATTAGCCGTGGCAAATGATTTTGGTTTTGTTATTGCGTAGTTGTTTAAGGTACGTCTGCATTTCGCCATACAGCTATGGAGGTGAGTGATTCAGAGTTAAGAAGTGAAATGCGTTGTGCGATAAAATTTTGCTATCGCTTGGGGGACACGGCTCCAGAAACAGTTGATTTATAAATAAATGTTTGGGTGAGTCAACGATTTTTAGATGGCACCATGATTTCGAAAAAGGGCGTTTGTCGGCACAACTCGATCCTAGGCCTGGTCAACCTGAAAGTGTTATTACGGAGCGTATTGTTAACACTGTTTGGAAAATCCTGCAAGAAGATCGATGAATGACGGGGGAAGACATAGGCGTGTCAACTAATATTTTAAAAACGTCGGCATTCCGCATTCTGCGCGACAAATTACTGTTGCATCGTGTGTGTTCCAGATGGGCACCTCATCACCTGACGAGAGAAAAATTGTTCGCCAGAGTTCAGTGTGTCATGAGTGGAAAAAAATGATTGTAAATGATCCAAACTTTCTAAACACAGTAATAACTGTCGATGAAACATGGGTCCACTATTTCGACCCCCTCACGAAGTGCGCAACGAGTGTCTGGGAAAACACAGGCTCGCCTCCTCCGAAAAAGTTCGCCAACTAAATCAGCTGGGAATGATTTTCTTTGGTCATAAATGTGTAGTCTACGAGCATGCCTTTCCTCCACAAATTTACTGTTAATGCTGAGTATTGCATTTCAATCTTGAAGCGTCTGCGACGACACATATCGATTAAGCGACAGGAAGTTATAGGGAAATGGACCCTACACCATGATAACGTCCGCCCACATGCGGCCGTTTGTGTTCAACAGTTTCTTACGAAATGCAGTATTGAAATCATGCCACAGCCTGCCTACAGTCCTGATCTCGTCCCTTGCGATTTCTGGTTGTTTCCAACAATGAAGGAGTAGTTGCGTGGCGTAACATTCAACACAGATGACGTTATTTAAGCTGTTCAGGGGTCGCTAAAACAGCTTCCACGAAATGCCTTCGCCACATGTTTTGAAAAGTGGATTGAACGATGGGACCGTTGCATATCATCCGAGGCAAGATACTTTGAGAAATAATAACATATATTTTGATGTACCTGTATTTCTTCATTTTATGTGATTTCAGTTTTTATGGAACAGCCGTTGTGCTAAAAAATTTATATATCTCATAAAAAATAATTCTATCTAAAATAAAAAATAAACACATAATAATATCCTCGATAAGATGATACTTCGTATGTGTTCGCAGTCGCTACCAGAGGAAAACAATTTTCCATTACTTTCCCTACAACTGAAAAAAATTTTGAAAAACGCGTAAATCTTGTGTTTTCATCCCTTTTTTCTTATTACTCAGATGTCAGCCGTTGACATCTTAATAGAAGAAATCTATTTTGGGTTCAGGCAGTATACCTACTTCCGTTCAATCTTACACCACTAGCTGTGTCAGCTGTTACTGACATCAATCTAATGTCTCCCCATCCTCGGTAGTGCTCGCACTTCGGAGCTATGCAAACACCATCAGCAACTACTTATGGCGTAAAAAAATCCATTTCAACACTTAGCATTCCTAAAAACTAATTTCAAACACTTCCGCCGATGAACGATCGAATATTTATCACAAGAAAGCCTGGCATGCAAACATGACAGAAGAAAAACGTTTTTCGAGAGAAAGAACAAGGATTGCACGGGAGTTTTAAGAGTAATGAACACGTGCTTTGACAGAAGAAACACATATTTAGGATGCTTCAAGATATTACAGAATAACAGGAAATTACAAAGCATCCAGAAGCAGACAATATTTCTGACAGTAGTAAGGTGAATCACAAGTAAAAAATTACCATGTAACGAAAATAGGTAACGGAAGTAGTCAAAACAATTGTTCAAATCTGATTTCGACTCTGAAACTTAAGCTATGGATTGGGTATTTAGTCCCTATCCTTACCTATGGCAAATTGTCCTAATTCATACCTTAATTCACTGGCCAAATTTCAAATTAAAGTACTTCGCACACTGCCCTCAACATTCCATTGGACGTTGAGGACAGTGCAGACCTAAAACACCTACCTGCTGGCTATCTACGAGGTACAGGCGTCTGGGGACTAAAACATTGGATGAAATCATTCTAAACCTTGCCATTAAATACACTGCCGGTCACCCAAAATGCAACACCAAGAAGGAAGCATCCGATTGGCCTGAAATTCGCAGCATGCGTCGCCCGCGAAAGGACTTGCAAACGATTAGCATTGCAGGGCATATGCAAATCATGTGCGCCCGGCACGCCACTGAGAAGCATTATAACAAGGGTGCACAGAAGGCGGGGTGTAAGTAGTGGAAGTGTATTGTGCTAACGAACCGGTGTGTGGGAAGATTCCTGATGCCTCGTCGCAGAATACGGCAGTCATTCCAGCACGTTTCCTAGTTCGACAGAGGACGAATAGTGGCTTATCGGTTTATCGTACCGAGACATCGGCGCCCGTGTGGGACGACATCCAGCCACAGCGAGGCGAGTATGGATTCGGTGGGTGCAGGAGGGACGGACCGACGGACCGACGTGAGTGATTGCCGCGCCGCGGCACACCACCGAACGAGAAGACTGGCATGTTGTGCGTCGGGCATTGACGGCTCGCACCGCCACATCACGAACGTCAGCACAGGAATTAGGGTGTGTTGCGCAACAACCTGTGTCAGCACGTACCGTTCGACGTCTTCTGCAGGAGCGGAGACTTGTCGCACGGCGCCCATTGCGGTATTAATACAGTTTAGCGGCCACATATAATTACCTCGAATATCTTCCTGAAATGAATTTTGTACAGTAGTCTGTGATCTCATGATACTAGATCAGTCTGCTGCGCAAGCACTTTTGCTGTTTAAATTGGTGAAAATGAATTTTTTAAATTGTTACCTACCCACCGTGATGCTTCAGGCACCCGCCATTTGCAATGGCACGTAAAGTTGTTTTCACTGCAAGAGTGTCGTCTGCTACTTGAAACTTCCGGTTGCCAATCGAAGATCAGTGGATGAGTAAAAGTCAATTTCAGTTTGCCTGAGTGTATTTTCGAGAAGTGGACATTTTTTCTGAGGACATTCTTTCGTACATTAAAATTTTGGATGACGTTCATAAGGATGCCTGAGGTCCTGTTTTTTTTTAACTAGTACCATAAATGAATTTTTGGTGCCGCATCCTATTTTTTTTTTTTTTTTTTAAGGTTTAACGACCACCTTGAGCAACTCAATGGGCTATAAGCAGTCGCCCGTCCCTAATTTTGGGTCACTGGTTCCAGGGAAGGGAGAGAGCCAGTGCCGTAAGACAAAACACAACATCCATGCCTCACCGGGATTCGAACCCGGACCCCTTACGGGCGAATGATCAGAGGCCAGTGCCTTAGACCACTGCGCCACCGGGGCGGCCCGCATCCCATTGCTTCGAACCGATATGGAATTTTGTGTTGCCGATTTCACATTCGTCAATGATCTTTCCTGTACTTCCCAAAGTTTGACTGGTCTTCTCGGCAAACTCCTTATGCATTTCACGGAAAAACGAAGACCAATCAGACATTGTTTTTGTAAATATTTCCATTTGTTTGTGGATAAAATCTGGATTCGAACCCGAATCCATAGCTGACGATTAGAAGACAGCGTCTCGTTCCACTCGGCTATTGGGACGACGAAATTTTTGTTGTACGGATTAAAACATTAATTTCCTAGTAACTGTTGGATGACGCTAGCCCTACCAAAAATCTGTTATATGCCTACCAAACATTTTGTACGAAAGTGGAAATGTGTTTAAATTATCAAAGTTCAGGGAATATTTCCTCCTTTATTCTCCGGAGATATTATGTTAACAAAATGATGTCGTTATACTTAACTAAATTTCTAAATAATGAAATGAGGAGACTTATTTTCCGGAGATATTGTGTTAACAAAATGATTTCGTTACACTTAACTACATTTCTAAATAATAAAATGAAATGTCGAGGTTGTGCACGTGACAATTGGTAGCTAAATGTTGAAAAATGTAGGTTACATCTGCTTTCCAAATCATTTTATTTGAAAAATCTACGTTACATCTGCCTTCGAACTGATTTTAGTTCTGAGTGTTGCGAAATATTGAAAACGAAATTTCCCTTTTTACCCAAACCCTACGCAAAATAGTAGTTGAACGCTCTTTCCCCTCGGCTGTCATTAGAGAGAATGATGATCAGACTTTTACTCATCCACTGGTCTTCGGTTGGCAACCGGAAGTTTCAAGTAGCAGACGACACTCTTGTAGTGAAAACAACTTTACGTGCCATTGCAAATGGCGGGTGCCTGAAGCATCACGGTGGGTAGGTAACAATTTAAAAAATTCATTTTCACCAATTTAAACAGCAAAAGTGCTTGCGCAGCAGACTGATCTAGTATCATGAGATCACAGACTACTGTACAAAATTCATTTCAGGAAGATATTCGGGGTAATTATATGTGGCCGCTAAACTGTATTAATACCCCCATTGCTCCGATTACCATTGACGTTACACGACCGGCGAGTGCGGCGGCAGTGGGCCGTTGAACGCCGCACCGGGTCTACGGAATGGCACGACATTGTCTTCTCCGACGAATCCCGCTTCTGCCGGCAACACCACGATGGTCGGATCCGCTTGTGGCGGCACCGCGGCGAGATACTGTATGACGCCTGATTTATGCATCGCCATACCGGTCCGTCGCCTGTCGTTATGGTTTGGGGCGCAATTGGATATGACACCCACACCCCTAAGGTATGCATCGCCGGTACACTCAGCAGCCACCGCTGCATCTCCGACGTTTTGGAGCCTGTAGTCCTTCTTTACCTGCAGGACCTGCCAGCGGCCACGTTTCAACAGGACAATGCGCGCCCGGCGCACTTGGCACGCATCGTGCAACAATTCTTCACGGCCCACCAGGTGTCACTGCTGCCGTGGCCCTCCTGTTCTCCCGATATGTAGCCCATCGGACACGGCTGGTCGCTGATCGGCAATCGAATGGCCGGCAAGCACCACCCGCGGCTACGCCTGATGAACTTTTGCAACGTGCGGAAGCAGCCTGGTCCGACATACCCCAAGCCCACATCCAAAGCCTCTTTCGTTCGATGTCGCGGCGTGTAGCGGCCGTTAGTGCCAGCCATGGGGGCTACACGAACTATTGATGTCTGCGTGTTCCGCAAGTCGCACGGGCCTGTAAGCTCAATCGTTTCATTTTTGTATCGGTTGTTATGTGTCCAGTAAAGTCCTTCTTGGTGTTGCATTTTGGGTGGCCAGCAGTGTGGTATATTGTTATGAGTAAGTGCTAGTTTAATTTGAAAAAAATACTTTTCTACTTCACTATTTGAAATGCTTAAAAGTTTCTGTATTGGTGGAATCTTCTACCCACAGTTCCTTCTGCTTTTGACAGAATTTAACATATTTTCAGAACTGGCAAATTATTACTCTCAATATCAGTTTGAGATAGAAACAGTGATCTGTGCTCATTCCACTCAAATAGTTAGTCATCTTCATCTAGGTCGAAGTACTCAGCCCCATTACTTCAGCAATGCCATAAAGGGCTTAGAGTGGTTTCTGATCCTACTTTTCTAAGATCTAAGATACCAGCCATGGGGGCCACACGAACTATTGATGTCTGCGTGTTCCGCAAGTCGCACGGGCCTGTAAGCTCAATCGTTTCATCTTTGTATCTGTTGTTACATGCCCAGTAAATCTGGCTTTGCTATTTCGTGTCCTTCTTGGCGTTGCGTTTTGGGTGGCCAGCAGTGTATATCAACATTATATGAATCACTCAATTACTCAAAGCGTAGATGAATGCACGACCGCATCCGGGCCACTTGCGGATGCATTTTACATGGATGAAGATCTGCTTGCACCGTCCATTCGCCAAGGAATCCTATATGGTCTTAAGGTGGTTCCACCTAAAATTTCTGCGTTATGTTTCCAATGGTAAAACTTGTTTACATATTTTCTTCGCAATTAATGCATTTCTAAGGATGAAAATTTGCACATTGATAAAACAAACTTTAAGTTATAGCATAGGATACTTAATACTTGCTAAAACATAGCCATAGTCAAGCAATCCAACTTATGCTTCTCTACTGACGTCATGAATGTACAGGTCGTGCCATCTGTTAACAGGTCTGAGCATTACTCAAAGAAGAATGATTGATTTTTAATATAATTATGGTTATGTTTGAGCAAGTATTAAGTATCCCATGCTATAACTTAAAGTTTGTTTTATCGATGTGCAAATTTTCATCCTTGGGAATACATTAATTGCGAAGAAAATATGTAAAGAAGTTTTACCATTGGAAACATAAGGCAGATATTTTAGGTGGAACCACCTTAACAGTACATAGATGTGGCAACCAGAAATGGAAACGGGTCAAGGATCAGCGGGTCAACGGGTCGACGATTTCTTGCCTGTCAAATGGGTCGGATTCGACCCGGTTTTATTTCCATTTTATTTCTTAAAAGAAAAATGCGTACTGTGGAATTTTGGGCTCGATGCTGGTGCCAGAGGAGTGAAAAGTGATTTGTCATTCAAAAATATTGCCGTCTCTTTCTTAAAGCAAAGAAGATTTCCACAGACCGATGATACCACGCACGCGCTAGACTCACTGATACCATATCATAAAACGATACTTTCTTTGCGTTTGTTTTCAGTACGACTGTCCGGAGCGTGATAGTGGCAAACGCCTGTCATCTGCTTTTCTGGTGATTCATTCTCTCACACCCCGCATGTCACATTATAAGACTGAGAGTTACGTTTAACGTCGCATCTTTTGTATTGAGCATTCAGTAATTTTCGTTTGACGTACTAACATCCCATCCCATTGCATGTCGTGTCGGAATTAATGCCTCATTTATTAAAATGGATGAATTTAATATTAAGAAGGTTAACCAACAAATATGTTCCTGTTGAAAACAAAAAAGGGAAGAGTGAATGCTGGAGTTGTTTTGTCTCATTAAGAAACCAGAATATGTTTCACAGCAACACAAACTTTCACATGTTATGAAACTTGATACATTATCAAGAAAACAGCAAAAACTGAAAATAAGCCTACAACAAGTTACTTAATTCAAAAATTTTGACTGTAGCTGCATCAAAATTAAGTGGAACAGCCTTAACTTTACTTCGGAGGGACTCTTTGACTCTCTCCATGTCAAACAAAGACCCTCGCTCTTTCCACGTTTATAAGTGCGTCACGGAAAAATTCTCATTGGCCGCCACCGGGAGTCAAACCCAGGGTCTTCCAGTTACGCGCCTGATATGCTTCCGCTACACCACAGTGGCCTCGAATTCCTCCGGAGTCACACGCGCTAACTGCCAAGCCAATTTGTCAGGTTGCTTCTTTGAGTCCCGCACAATGCTGGGGATTCACCAAAGATGGTAAGCAGCAACTGAAGAAATAATTAGAAGGCGAATGAATAATTAATACAGACATTCCCAGGAACATCAAACAAAGATCCTCGCTCTTTCCTCGTTTATAAGTGAGTCACAGAAAAAATCTCATTGGCTGCCACCGGGAGTTGATGTTCCTGGTCCAGGTAAAATGTCTGTATTAATTATTCATTCTCTCGATGTGTTTGAAAACATGTGTAAAATACCCAGGTAGTTAGGTTATATGAAGGATGACAGTTTTAACACTTTCCGCAAGTGAGTAAATTATACGTTTCAGTAATACTTTCATATGATTTCTATATAACCTACGATACCCACGGCGGAGACACTTTTTGAATGCCCTCTTTATAGGCACGATTATGTATAATTATAATACATAATTTACAATTATATATGATTATGTATAATTATAAATTGAGTTTCGAATTTATAATTCAAAGATTTTCCTGATCCGGGTCGGGTCCAATTATGTGACGTTCGGGTCGGGTTAGGGTCCAAAATTTTTGACCCGTTTCCAACTCTGGTGACAACTACACTCACGGACAATGAAATTTGCGCACCTAGAAGAAATCATGCTGCAACCGCGCAACTTTGTAAGTAGCTAGAGTGCGTGCTGGTATGCAAATAATCCACGTTGGGTGCGATTGTGCATGAGTGCACACCCTGTGGTGGCGCTGCAAGCACGAACCGGCAGCCTTATAAACCGGCGTGTAGTCGATGCCCCATGAAAGCGAAAAGCACCGGCCGACGTAAGCAAGAGTACAAAGTGAAAAGAATGCCGGGTAGACGCCAGAGATGTCGATTTACGCAACTTACGGACTTTGAGAGAGGCCTGATCATCGGCTGAAAACCTCAGGGTGGTCGGCGCGCCGTATAGCCCGCCACGTGGATCGTACTGACCATATCGTCCGACTGTGTTGGGAGCAGTGGACACGTGACGGCATCATTCATCTGTATCATTACGTTCATAAAATTTCAGTTCAATCCCATGTTTTCTTCTTGGTGGGTAAATTTCATTGTCCGTAAGTTCATATACATGTATATCATCGCACTTCATGTTCGTAACTTACATCCTAAACCCGTATGCTATTGTAATAATTGATTACATATACATACATTTCTATTCAAACCTTATAACAGTACTGTTACAAAATAATGGCACTAAGCTCCGTATTTATAATATTATCTTAATAGGTAGCAATACGACTAATTCATATTCAAGTCGCACATACATTTCAATAAACTAAAATATGCATCTGAACATGACTGCAAATCACTTTTTTATTGGAGGTTTAACGACCACCGTGAGCAACTCAATGGGCTATAAGCAGTCGCCCGTCCCTAATTTAGGGCCACTGGTTCCAGGGAAGGGAAAGAGCCAGTGCCGTAAGACAAACACAACATCCATGCCTCACCGGGATTCGAACCCGGACCCCGTTCGGACGAATGATCAGAGGCCATCGCTTAGACCACTGTGCCACCGGGGCGGCAAATCAAATCACTTTCTAAATGCTCTGTTTAAGGGCCATTTTTAAACACTGGTAGTATTGTTGAATTGACCAGCTTTTTGGCTGGGTGTACTGACCTCTAGAATATAGTCAATACCTGAGAAGCATACGCTATTGTGGCTGCTTAAAATCTGAGAAACTTTATTCTCCTACACACCTCATATGGCCAGTGATTATCTGTACTGGGACTAGTGGATAAGCTCATTTAGTAGTATCTGTTCCTATCACCTCATAATCTGGTACGGGTCACGGAATACATTCACACTATTTGGATGCCCTTTCTATTATCTGCAAAAACATTACTATATTAATACACTAGCGGATATACCCGGCGTTGCCCGAGATAGACATAAAGTTTGTTTTCAAGTAACAATGTAAATCGCACTATAAAAAAAATCCTACTATGACGAACAACGGTTAAGTCGGGCCTCACGCTGTTCCAAGGTCTCTGCCGTCCTAGACACACTGATTCTTTCCCGCTGATCCATAAGTCTTCGATCACGTTGTTCGGTTGTCTCACTCTCTCGAAGTAATTTTACTTTCTTTGCTTTCGGCTGAACTTGTCCGATGGGTTTGTGTATTTTTGGAGGCATTTCACCACACTTGATCAAAATTTTATTATAAAAATCACAATTTATAATGGCCGTTCTGAGCCCTAAAAACTCGAAATAGCAAACATGCACAATAATGTGCACTTCCTGCACTCCGCATTCAGCTTTCTAGAGTGTAGATATACAAACTGATCACACCCAACGTGCAAGTAAGTAGTTAGCGATAATATACGGAATTTTTTTACTAATCTCAAAAACTAAACTGATTCGGATAATTCTTTCACTGTTGAGAAGCTTTCCGGAGGACATAGGCTATTTCGTTTATTTATTATTATTATTTATTATTTTTTTATTAAATTTTATTATTTTTGGCTGTATTACCGAATAACATCGCTTTCAATTAGTTTCCAATTTGCAATGTATCGTTCCGCTTTGTTTACATACAATCTGATCACACCTAACGTGAAAGAAAGTAGTTCACGATAACATGCGGAATTTTTTTACTAATCTCGAAAACTAAACCCATTTGGATTCTCTCACCGTTGGGAAGCTTACTTCTTTCCGGTGGACATAGGCTATTTCTTTTTTCTATACTAATACCAATACTGATCTTGTATTTAAATTTTATTTATGAAGAAGACCGTCTGTTTTAACTTCAACTGAACCTTGATGCTATTTGAGAGGACCACGCCTATTGGTGGGAATCTGTAGCTTCATCCATATTTGAGACTCTTGCGCCAATTGTTGGGAGTCTAGTGTAACCTAATCCTTACAAAGAAAATGCCATGGTAGCATAAACAAAAAAAAAAAAATACTTATGACAATATGTTCCGTCGGTGTGTTGTGTTTTCAAAAATCGGACTCTTCCCCGTATGCCTGAACCGCGGAAGCTTGCGAGGAGTGAGGCGTCACCTGACGACCGTTGCTCTGACACGCGGAGTAATACCGCAGCAGCCGACTTGCACACAGTCTATAGAGGGCCCCGTAAAAACCCATTTGACCCCCTTAGGGTTGGAATTTCTAAAAATCGTTCAGCATGTATTTTAATCTGGGTGATGAAGAATATGTTTGCCAATTTTGGTGCAAATCCACCAAACCGGTTAGGAACGTACCGGAACAAACATGCAAACTTTCACTTTTATATATATAGAGAGATACGTAAATGCATAACAACTGACTCAATTAATTTAATATTTGAAAATAAATGTAAATAAGATAATTATATCTAACTACCAAATATAATTCACGTCTAACTACTTATAATGCGTAAAAAACCCTACTATACAGTAACTGAATCAGTAAGGAATTAATAAATACTAATTAAGACCATCTGTTTAACTTCTATGCAAAATTTAAAAAGCCGTCCAGGTGGCACAGTGGTCTAAGTGATGGCTTCTGATCATTCGTTCAAAAGGGGTCCGGGTTCAAATCCCGGTGAGGCATGGATGTTGTGTTTGTCTTACGACACTGGCTGTCTCCCTTCCCTGGAACCAGTGGCTCTAAATTAGGGACCGGCGACTGCTTATAGCCCATTGAGTTGCTCACGGTGGTCGTTAAACCTCTAATAATAATAAAAAAATAAGTGCAAGTCCAGACAGCCTCTGTCACTGAGAAGCTTATATCGTTTCCGATTTAAACACCTCGTAGCTCCCGACAACCCAATCATATTATTTCGCACTTTAAACCGGCATGTGCTCACTATTTGGCATCTACGCACCTTGGTGCGCCATCATATGGCACCATGCTTGCCTGCTGATGCCCCTCGTAGGAGTTTCTACTTCTTCTTAGCATGTTGGTCCAAATCCTTGGATCCAAGGATGCCTATCCCAGTCTGTAGGAGCTCACAATGTCCTTTTCGTAAATGCATTGGCATGTACTCCTTCAATTCTAATTTTTTATTCTCCCTTCCTGTCTTGTCAAGGGCACCGTGCCTGTTACTTCCTTTCACCATGTAGTCCAAGCGCATGCGTCGTACAGTCTGACAGACGTCAGCAGACCTTTGAGAGGTACAATGTTCCTACTTTGTAATGGCCGAACTATAAGCTTAGGTACATCGGAACTAAACTTGTGTTGAGGAACATTGATGCACATGTATGTATGTAATGCCATAAGACAAGTGCACTATGCATGCCTCACCAAGGATTTGGTCCCAGAACCCATGTTGGATGAATGGTTAGAAGCAAGCTCTGGAAGCACTGCACCATCATGGCGGCTCATGCACATCCATGTAAGATCTAATTCATTTATAAATTAAATAGTGTTCTTTATGCACAAGTGCTATCTTACTTTTATGTATCCTTGACGCAATCATCTACTAACGATTAGTTGAAGATATTTAAACAAACTCCATTTAATTTAAAGATTTGTTGCACACTCTTAGTTTTTGCATAGAGTAAAATACTTTTCGCCAGTTGATGTATGGAAGTCCAAATCTGGTGTAGGAGACATGATTTAAAAGTGCTAAAGTGTGTGGCGATATTATAATTCTACCTTTCTCTTGAGTTCCTGTGTTCTTATGTAAATTTGGTATCTCCTCGCTAAATGTTTTCTCACTTCAAGGCACATTATTTCTCTAGATGAGCTTTTTAAAGTTAGTATCCTGACAGCTAGTCAAAATTTAAAAGAGAGATCTACCTATGGATAAAGATATGCTATTTTCTGAGTAAAATATGATAGATTCTGAGTACGATTTGCCGTGAATGTGTTACGATATGTATGTTTTAGGTAAAGAGCGATAATTGTTGTACGATTTCATAAATGTGGATTGCATTTGGTTCGGCGAGCTACAATTGTCAATTATGTCTTATTAAGAAACAATATTTTGAAGTATTTTCATTTTGCTGTTACATAAGCGAAGTGTTATGCTGCATGCTTGAAGTGCTTGGAGAGGACATTGAACTTGTAAGTACAGAATTCTTCGATTATTGAATCCTGGACGATGTTGAATTTAAAAGTGTATTTCCATTGTTTAATTAAGTTTTCATCTTCAACTTCCACACCATCGATATGAATTAGACTATAAGGGTTCTTCAAGTATCTTAGTTCATCAAATAACCTTAGAAGTGTAGGGATTTAGCTTTCGTGGATGTGATATTGTTAAGTGTTTACGTTACCACTAAAACCCAACATAAATTTACTGTAAAGCATTTTACTTCTAAAGCGTAACCTTCTGCAGTTACTGGCCCTCTTTACTTAAAAGCTTACTAAAATGTTCCGGATCGCTTAAATATACAAAACAGAGCTAATTAGGCCGTGAATAGGAATAATGGCCAGTTGAAACAAAAGTCTTTACTTACGATGTCCGATCATAATCGTCAAGTCTCAATAAACTCGACCAATAACAGAGACCAGAGGTGTAACCAGGCATTTCTGCGCCCGGGGTAAACTATATATAATATTGCGCCCCACCCCTACTGAAGTCGTTAAAGCAAAAGAGCTTTATCGCTTAAAATATTGTAATTCTGCTTCTTGCATGACTTTTTAGGATAGTAAAAGTGGTCTTGTGTATTGATTACGCACAGATTTGCATTATTTAGTACCCATAAACAATGCAATTACAATTTTTCAAAAAAAAAAAAAAAAACACTGGCCATCTCGAGTTGCTTCTGATTTCGCTTCACACTAAATTGCATACTTTCCTTTTGTATCATATTCTCTTGCAGTTAATTGATAACTAATAGACATTAACGGTTGTAAGAATTAAAGGTATTTCGTGCTGAGTTGTAGACAAGAAGATTTGAAAGCTATCGAAGCACGGTAACTTTTCTGGAGCAGCCAAAGCACACGCACCACACTTTAAATTTCCTTTAAAAAAACGTAGGATCTAAAAAAAACGTCTTTATTTACAATTTAAAAAATATGGTAGATAAAAGCTCCGGAGAGCACTTTCGCGACCACCAGAGATTTCTAATTGCTCTGGAGTTCTGATTAACGGTTGTGCAATAGATTTTGAGAACGAGCTAGTTTTTCGGCCGACCAGAGGAAAGTCTTTGCGAAGTTATTGCCATTATTTTAGTTGTAGTTTAACAACTAAGATTTTAAATATTTCTATTTGCATATGATACTGAAAATATGGTATTAGGGAACTAGGTGTCATTTCGTATTCTAAACGGGAACGGCATTTAAACCTCATTAAAAATGTTAGCAAATGCACATCAGAAGGATTTCGTGCATTTCTCTTAAGCTTACTTACATCAATTATGTTCTGGGTAGTGAAACTGAACTGGTTGCAAAACGCCATTTAGGGTTGCAAAATAAAAAATGTGAAGAGAGCGGTGAGATTTCTAACTGCTCCGGAGTTCCGACTTTTGGTACCACATTAAACGGACCTAATGCAGCTCGCACTAGTCGCAGTAATGATCGAATTGTCCCCAGAGAATCTTCAAGAAATGTGAACTATATTCTTATCTTGTTACGTACGAACAACTGCGCAGTCATTTCTGGTTGTGAGAATCTTACAAATCCCCTGCACACTCTGAGGAAGAAATACGAATTTTAAGCCTCCAAGCTACCGCAACAAGCGAAAGAAATTATGAGTAAATTTTGAGCTGCCTCGCAATAGTTGATTGAGATTTATAGAACAAGGAAGTGTAACATTCAATGTGAGAGATTCGAATCAAACCTCGTTCAAAACAACTCCCTCCGTAAAAAATCGATTTTCATTAATAGCAATCTCTCTAAATCCCCCACGACACAATTCAATTGAAACAGCACTCTTATCATTCGTTTTAGCACACGTCATTCTCTTGCCCTGTCGTCAAGTTGCTAAAACACATTCGCCGATACAGAAAATATAATGTTAAGATTAGAAAGTGATTGACGAAAAGAAACCAAAATTTACTTTAGATAACAGAAACCAAAAAGGAAAATTACTGTATGCGAAAAAACGTTTTCTACAGTCATAACACCTTTATTAGTTGTACAGTGTGCAAAAAATCTGGTGTACGAAGGTGGAACACCTCATGTACAGCAAACTCTCGATTATCCGGTTTGTGGATTATCCGTGCCCTGCTTTTTAGCAGGTCTTTTGTAAAAAACATCGTGCTTTTGTTATCGGTTTGTCCGTCCGTCTGTAGACACGATATCTCTGCAAC
This sequence comes from Macrothele yani, assembly GCA_039090855.1. Lineage (NCBI taxonomy): Eukaryota > Metazoa > Arthropoda > Arachnida > Araneae > Macrothelidae > Macrothele > Macrothele yani. The sequence goes on along the minus strand of CM077008.1, from coordinate 142,498,294 downwards.
TATTAGTCCGATTTGAAAAATTCCTTTAGCATTGGAAAGCTTGAAATATGCGAATGATGATGCTTCATGTCGTTTTTTTACGATGTGCAATTTCGCCGTTAGAGGGCGTAAATGCAGATTATGTACAATTCAAATATACGTTTTATTCCACATGTTTGCTTCTAAACATCCGATTGAAAAAAATTCTTTTACCTTTCGATTCCATTTATGTCGAAGAGTATTTTAGATATAGTTACTTTTTCAAATTACGCATAGATTTTCAGCTAGGGCGTAAAAGTAAATTACATTTTCCCCGATAAGTCTTCTTCTAAAACTCCGATTCGAAAAAAACCCAGCGCCTGATGGAAAATCTTTTGCATATAATTTCTAATTTTTGGTAAAGAATACTTTGGCCACCAGGGGGCGTAAGTGTTAATTTTTGCTTCTGATGTTTTTGCCATAAAAACTGTGAGCTTCTAAAATGTCGATTGAAAAAAAAAGTCGTTTGTAGACCGATACTACTCATGTCGACAAACCTTTTAGGAACATTTTCTTCTTAAAATAATGTATAGTTTCTACACCACGGGGCGTAGATGTATATCTTATTTTTGTCAGTATCTCTACTTCTAGAAGTCCGATTTGAAAAATTCCTTCTTTGTTGAATAGTGTTTCCGAAGCGAAATGTTTTTCTTATAAATTCAAAATTTTCAAAGAAATCATAGACTTTCCTCTAGGGGCACAAAGGTAAATTGCGTTTTCTGCGTTATTTTTGCTTCTAAAACTCCAATTTGAAAAATTCTTTCTGTATCGCATCAACACCTGATGGAAAATATTTTTCATATAATTTCTAATGTTTGTAAAAAATGGTTTTTCCACTAGGGGGCATAAGTGTTAATTTCTGCTTCTGATGTATTTGTAGCAAAATCTGGGCTCCTGAAAACTCGCCTGAAATTTTTTTCTTGATCGATACCGCTGATATTGAAAAAATCTTTTGAGAATACTTTCTTCCTAAAACAATGCATGGTTTTTCTACCAAGGGACGTAAAGTCACATCTTATTTTTGTTGATATCTGTGCTTCTAAGAGTCCGATTTGAAAAATTCTTTCTGTGTTGAAGAGCGTTTCCTGTGCGAAATGTTTCTCACATAAATTCACATTTTTCTTAACTCACAAGTCTGCAACCAGAGGGCGTAAGCTCACGATTCCGTTTACAGCAATATCTGAGGGATTAAAAACCCGATTGAAAAACTTCTTCCATCAGACACTATTGTTTTCCATACCGGTTCCATTGACTTTGAATAGCTTTGAAAAATTTAATTTGCGTCAGAACGGATTCAAAAGACGTGCTTATTACACCCGAAAATTCAGTGTCATCTTTCTTGTTTTTTTTTGTTTTTTTTTCGCTGCAGTATTTTTAATACGTGGGAACCGAGCTTTGAGTTTGGCTGCCGGCATGTGAGTCATGGTGAAGCTTTGGAATGTGTAGATACCCTCGTAGATTATGTGGAAGAAGGAGATTTTAATGGTGATATTGTGGCACTTCGTAATTATTCGTACTGGTGTTAGAAAACAATTAAATTCATCTAAGAAGTTTGCTCCAAAAAACATATGACTTTTGTGGGTTGGGTCTAGTAAACGTACTATATGTATATAGGCCTATCGCATTTTACTTTCGTCAACAACAGAAATTGTAAGTACAGTACCAATATTTTGTATACTCTATTATTAACAGTTCAATGTGTCAAATGTATTTTTATATACTGTATAATAGTACATACGAAAGTAATTTTTTCAGTAAAAAGCAAAAATCGTATTATTCGTGTTTTTCAGTTATCCGTGCACATTTATTCGGTGGTTAGCACGGATAATCGAGAGGTTGCTGTAGTAAGAACAATCTGTGCAGTAAGTCCCTCCCACAAATGAAAAACATTCAGACAGCTTCTCTGCAATCAGAATTTTTGTAAACATTTAACGTTAAAAGTGAGCCAGAAACAGAGGCGAAAGGATTGGAGTTCATCGTTTCCGGAATTTTAATGCTTTTTGGAGGAAAAGTTCGCATGCTAACGTTTCTGTATATAAGCAGCTTTTTTTAAACCTTTAGTGCTAAAAGAGAACAAACAACACAAGGGTTCATCGCTTTCTGGCTCTCTGAATTTCGTTCATCAGAGCAGGAACGTCGGCAACTGCCCCCGGTCGTTTACATTTACATCGTTAAAGGCAGCGCAGCTAAGAGTGGGAGGAAAGAATCTCAACGTCATGGGCTTTCAAGTGGTTCCCACACATGCTTGAATACTGGAAAAAAACAGCCACCTTTGGCCGAAATCCAGGGAATCGCCACTCTCCTCACACTTATTTATTTATTTTTTGCATCTTCCTCACCACGTGAGGATGTAAATGACAAGATCCTCTTTTTCGGGAAAAAGAGAGGAATCCGCTTTGATCAGGAAATTGAAAATATCTTCCTCGAACTTTGCCGAAAGATTTGCGCAAAGTTGTTCTTGACGAAGGACCGAAGCTCTTTAGTTTGTGATTGAAAGCGAGAAAACTGAGCACAAACCGTTGTGGTTCTTCCTTGCATCTGGCTTATTAAATAATTTTCGTTTTCAATAAGAATTATTAAGTTTCAAAAAGATACAGTGATAGAGGGTTTTTGAAAAGATGAAAGAAACAAGAAAGAGTAAGATTTAACAAGAATAGCGTTAATAATAATAATAAGAAAGAGGGCGACTTCGTACGAAATTATTTGGGCGACTCTTCGGATAGCACCCAGGTAACAGTGTTTGGAATTAGCGGATCATTCAATTAAGTGGATAGCATGAACTCTTAGTTTAGAAAGGATAAAGAAACTTAGAATTCTAAAGTTGGAGTCTACACCCCATTAGAGGAGAATTGAAGAAGAGGCAGATTAAGATAGAGAGAATCAGAACTAGAGCTGGGGATGAGGCTGAAAAAAGAGGTTCATGTTTTCTGTATTTACTAAGGATTTGGAAATTGGTTTGATAGCGTCTCTAAAAGGTGAATAATCCCTAGGATTCCTACTTCGTTAGGGCCCTTACGAATTTGAATGTAACCCAGAATTTTACACAATCCTTGAGCGAAAAGTTCTGGGTTGCATTCAAATCCACTAGGGCCCTAACGAAATAGGAATCGTAAGGATTCTTCAACCTTTTAGAGACGCTGTCAAACTATTCTCCTAATCCTTAGTAATTACAGAAAACATGAACCTCTTTTTATCAGCCTCATCCCCAGCACCAGCTCTGATTCTCTCTATCTTGATCTGGCCTCTTCTTCCATTCTATTCTAATGGGGTGTTAGACTCCAACTTTAGAATTCTATGTTTCTTTATCCCTCCTAGACTAAGAGTTCATGCTATCTTCTTAATTGAATGATCCGCTAATTCCAAATACTGTTACCTTGGTGCTATCCGAAGAGTCGCCCAAATAATTTCATACGAAGTCGCCCTCTTTCTTATTGTTATTACTAACGCTTGTGACGTAGTACAGAAGTGAAAACATGTGTCAAGACGTCAAATCTGCAGCGAGACATTCTGTCCGCGTAGCTCAGTTGGGAGAGCGACTTACTCCAGTGTGAGGCGACACGGTTTTGATGCCCATCGGGGACAAACTTGTGTTTTCAATTCATTTATTTTGTTGAGCCAAAACCCAGTATTACAAAAAAATATCAACTGAAACAAAAAACACAACAAGGAAGTGGGGGCAAAAGGCCAGCAAGGCCTGATAAGGTCCCATGCTCCCTAGACAAATTTTACATTGAGGTCACTAGTTGAAGTTACAAATAAGTCAATGTTTCAGAGAAAAAGTAATAATCCTGCCTCCTTCTCCGTGCGTGATTTTTGTTTGCAGAAATGGTGTTAATATCAGGCCGGAATGAATTATACTTCATTAACGAGTGGAGTTTTCAATTTTAACGTTATGTTTTGTTTTGAATTTACACTAACGTTCATGTAGTTCAATTTAAAATAAAAGTAGGAAGGATCCTAAAAATAATTAAGAATATTACAAAATAGCATCTTCATTGAAGCAGACAAAATTCTGTGATATGTTTCGAAGTGACCACACTGAGTAGAAAATGAAAAATTTCATCTGTGCTGTACTGCAATTGTACGTTTCTTTTACTGTGTGTAGTACGTACACATACATATTGTGCTTTACTGTACTAATAATATGAAAAGATCATTTCATTGTTGTAAATGAGACAGTACAGTACGTACTGATCGTGTTCTTTTACTATTATCATATGCTTGTCTCTTATTTATGCTTTTTTCAATACGTATGTACTACACATAGAAAACTTGTAATTGTAACATTAAATTTAATGAAGAATTAAACTGAATTTTTATGCACTCTCAGTAGTCTGGCACTCTCGATAATCCGGCATCCCTCTGGGCAAGAAATGGCCAGATTAGCGAGAGTTTACTGTACATACATACGTATCATTAAGCTTTTATCTAAGATTCAGATGTTAACTACTCAAAGAAAACCATTTGCCAAGTAAACATTTACCTAATGGAAATAAAATTTGCTTAAAGTTGGTGTAATCAAATGTCCTCATTTTCAACGATCTCGGTACGCAGCTCGAGCTTCATTAACTTCCATTACACGCCACACACAAGATCTTTTGTATTTCATACACATAATCTTTTTCTCATGCAGACATTCCTGAACCTGAGCTCCCATGGTCTTCCCCTAACTTTCTTTCCTGCCAGTTGGGCTGAATAAATTCTTTTAGTAAGCACCTCAGCATTCATTCTTTCACATGGCCAAACCACCTAAGAATATTAGTCTCCAACTTACTAACATTTTGCCTCACATTACACATCTGCAACACATCTTCATTCCTCACATTATCAGCGCGTGTCTTACCACATACTTCACATAAGTAACGCATCTCCCCAGCACACAAACGACTCCTATGTATTTTTTGCAGTACCCAGGTTTCACTGCCGCACATACATCAAAATAGGAACAATTACACTTTCACACGCAGCCATTCGTGACTTCCTTGAGAACCTATCATTCCTGTGAAATCGAACTAAGGCGCCTATGACCTTCAATGAATTCACTCGCCTACTAATTTCGGCTTCTAAATTGTTCTATCTGTCAAACATATTTCCTAAATATAGAAACTCATTCACGTGGTCAAATCTCTGTGCCATTCAGTACTAACAGTTCCTCGCTCAAAAAACATAACTTTGGTTTTTCCCTTATTTGTACTCAGTTTGAATTTTATACGAACTTCGTACATCCGGGACAATATGCTATACAACTCACTTTTGCTCTCTGCCAACGGGACTGTGTCGTCAAAAAATCATCAGAACAAAATAAGCAAAAGAAAATGCTTTACTAAAATATCTTGAAACCTTTCAAAACGTTTACACTAAACCATTCTATCTTAGTGTGGTTTTAATGTTCGTAAACCCTTTTGCTGTAATTTTGGTAAATTTTCATGGGCGTTTCAGATTACTTCGAAGGAGAAAATATTTTGACTTTTCTTGGCTGCTCGTCGCTTTGGAAGTACCAGTCCTTCAACTGTTAGTGGTGTATCCGTAATTCGGCGCAGAACCTCGACTGTTTAGGGATGCACCCATAATTCGTCACCAGTCAGGATGTTGTCAAGTCAATACATAAGGTACCCGTCGAGCACATCGTTTGCTGAAGTGCAAATAATCATGCTCGATCGTTTGCTGAAGTGCAAATAATCATGCTCGATCGTTTGCTGAAGTGCAAATAATCATGCTCGATCGTTTGCACTACGATCGGTTGTTGAGGAATGTCTCTATCTGAGAAATTTGGATATAAGAATGAATTTTATTTTATTACTTTCATCTTCTCTCAGCATCGACGTTTTCAGGCGTTACCTGTGTATGGGAACAACGGGATCGAAGCTTGTCTTCCATAAATTTCTGCCTCTGCCAAAGTTACAATATCTGTTTCCGACTGTTGCTCGTGAAGGAGCGAGGCCTCCAGAAGCCGATTCAAAACTCTGCTCTGCACTTAAACCTTTTTTGAAGTCGTAGCTAATTACGTATAGTACTAAAATCACGTCGAGGGAGATCCATTGCGTACGAAGATTAGACTGAGACTGTTGCATTTTTTAAATTTCCTAAAAGCTTCTTGAGAGTAAGAAGTCTTGCTAAATCACGCGTCAAAGAAAAGCCAATCGCACAACAAAAGTAAGGGTGGTTGGCTATTTCAATTAGGTATTAAAACTAGAGTGACCATATTTTCTTGAGATAAAAACGGGACAAAAAATGTAAGACGATAAAATTTTATTATTACTTAAACAAATTGAGCATACCATTATTCTTCAGTTAACAGTGACAGAACCCATACAAAAATTTAGGTACTCGAAGGGGGAGGGGGGGAGGCTGTATTTCACCACGATCGTACCATGAATATATTTCTCCGATGTGCGATGAAGTAATCTTACGCAGCAAACTTCGGTCTTTCAGCACCTTGTCATAAAACTTCTCACACTCCATGACACCTTTGACCACATACTGTTCCTAACATAAGATATATTCTCTCAGCAGGTGCTGTTGCCGCCCCAGTGGCGCAGTGGTCTGAGCGATGGTTCTGATCATTCGTGCGAAAGGGGTCCGGGTTCGAATCCCGGTGAGGCATGAATGTTGTATTTGTATTACGGCACTGGTTCTCTCTCTTCCCTGGAATCAGTGGCCCTAAATTAGGGTGGAGACTGCCCATTGAGTTGCTTACGGTGGTTGTTAAAGAAACAACAACAACAACAGGTGCTGTACTTCCTGGAAAACAAAGAATAAACTCTGCAATATTACAAAAGTCCTGAAAGTCTAGGCATTTTTCGCTCATTTCAGAAAAAATTTGCTTGGTCAATATACATGTATATTTATAGTTCTTATTAAAAACAGGACAAAATTGACATTTTTATTAAAACGACGGGACGGCCGGGAAATATGGAAAGAATGGTACTGTCCCGATCAAAACGGTACGTATGGTTAGCCTAATTAAAACTCAAAAGGTGCTTTCTAGCTTTGGTAGAAAGTTAAGACATTCAAATAGAAAACACGTCGTAGATTTAATTTACACCGAATTAAACGGCTTTCGAAGTTTGAATGTAGTTTTTTTTTTTGTTTTCCAGAAAGGCAGAGGGATCTCCATTCAAAAAATCGAACGCACTAAATCTTCGGAACGCTTTCTCGATTAAGATGTTAATTAGGACAACCATGTTCCAATTAACAGTTTCTTCTGAATTTTGCCTTCGTTAGTCAGCCGAGCTTAAAGAAATACTTTGCAGATCTTTAAAGAACTGGTTGCTCCTGAATTTTTGCAAAGCGCGGTATGATGTCAGTTAAATTACTTAATGCAGAATGTACTAGTGATCCGATTTATTGGCGTAGAAAGTACGTCATTTGGTAATGAAGCCAATACTGGTTGCGTGAATCGTCTTTATTCTGTAGCGGCAATGTTGTTAACTGATACATTGTTGCTCTTATCAGAGAAAGGCTATAAATTATTGGAAGAAAGAGAAAGAGTTCTTTGAAACTGAGAAAAAATATCCCGGATGCTTATGAAACGTAAAATTTTATGGTGATGGAACATTATGTGTAACAGTTTCCTATGTTATGCGACAAATTTAAAAGTGAAGACTGCTTGTGATAAAGGACAAATATTTCGTTCGTCGGACATCGTAACGAAGTTATTCAAGCTTCGAGAAAATAACAGAACTAATAAAAAAACCCAAGAATTTTAAAAACAGGCATCATAACATTCTACGAAAAACCATCACATTTCTGTCCGAGAAGTGGTTATTTTAACAAAATGATGTTTTGTGTTCCTTACAGCTTTCCAGTAAGACACTTATTGGTGTAAAGAATAAAAACACTACTGAACAAGAAAGACGAAACCCAATTTTCGGTTGTAATGAGCACATCTTTTGAATCCTTTCCGATACCACGAGTAAAATTTTTCAGTTATTCATAGTCAATGGAACCTACAGTATTAGAAAAGCAAATCACAACAGGATTTCTACAATCGATAAAACATCCAGAAATAGAAACAGCTGCTTAGTACCACCAGCAGCTGAAAAGTATGTTACGAAAATTAGCAAATGGTGCGTAAGAAGTTCCTCATAACAGAAGGAAGGTGTTAGAGACAAAGAGATTTCTAAATCAAACAGTTAAAAGTAGAAACACAGGGTAAGTCAAATGTCGCAGGACTCCCTTGTATCTCGGAAATGGGAGGGAAAATGAAATATCTGAATACTCCAGCAAAGAATTGGTGAGGGGGCCATCTTTAAGGCTATTTCCGAAACATGGCCTCCATCTTGAAATCCGCCATATTTGATCAAAGTCAAATTTTTCAAATGGTAAAGGGGTCATGTTGCATATCAAACAAGACCAGAATTTTCTCAGAAATTGATTGCCGTAAAACCAGGTAGGCCAGAAAGAGAAAATTCATAGCAATATTTGGGGAGGGGGAAACCATTTGCTGAGAAATACCGGAAGGCCAGATTTTTCTGTTAAGGAGAAAACTTTCGTGTTTTGGATTTTTGGCAAAAGGGGTCATCTTCATTCCTAAAATAAATTCCAGAACCAAATATTTGAGAAAAGGGAAAGAATCTAAGCAGATCTGCAACGTGGATGGTGTCAGCAATTTTCTGAGTACAGCGATTGTTAATGTGTCACTTGGAACCAAGAATGGAAGCAGTTGAAAGAGTTAAGTTACTGCTACAACAGTTATATATACACGGTCGAGTCACATTATTGTGACCACCAGCTAATATCCAAAGTACTCGTCGTGTGCAGCGCAGACAGCAGCTAGACGGGCTGGGAGTGTCTCAATAAGGTGCTGGAAGGTGCTCACAGGTATGTGGAGCCATGCCGACTGCACTGCATCTGACAGCTGCTGCTGGAGGGTGCGTGGTGGAGGATCCGTAGAGCGAACAGCCGATCGATGTGGTCCCACAGATGCTCAATTGGGTTTAAGTCTGGGGAATTAGGGGCACAGGGAAGTACTTTGAAGTCTTCATCGTGCTCTTCCAACCACTCTCGGACATTTCTAGCTGTGTGACACGCCAGATTGCCGTTCTGGAAGGTCCTATCCGCCACAGGAAAGACAATCAGCATGTGTAGGTGAACGTGGTCTGCAAGGATGGATTCAGAACGAATTCGGTACATAGTGCCTTCTACAGGTATGAGTGGACCCAGAGAATGTCACGAAAACATTCCGCAGATCAAAACGCTGCCTCCACGAGTTTGTGTTCTGCCAGCAATAGTTGAAGAGTGTTTGTTCTCCGATCTTTCTCACGTTTTACGCCAATGTCCATCCATTCGATGAAACAGAAAACGTGACTCATCGGAGAAGGGAATCCTTTGCCAATCAGTGGAGGTGCAATTCCGATTCTGCCGTGCAAGTGTAAGCCTTTTCTGCCAATGCACCTTCGTTAGCATAGGTGCAGTAACCATCCGTCTGCATCGGAACCCCATACGCAGCAGGGTTCGCTAAACTGTCGTTTTAACCCTTCAACAACCATGACCCAAAAATCTTGCATCTCGCTAAATAACATAACGCCCGAAACTGTCTGTTGTTTCACATCTTTCTTTAATAACAACAATAGTGACTGAGGGTAGCTCCTGCTGATCCCCATAGGTCGAGAAAATTTGAAGCATCAGTAAGGAAGAAAACTGACTCACTCTAGACAGGTGTTTCGGGCGTCTATGGTGGTTTGTACATACGGCGTTTTGGGCGCTATGGTCGTTAAAGGGTTGAACACACTTCCGGTAGCCCCCTGGCTCATTCGGCCAGTGAGTTGCTCCACTATAGCGCGTCGATCGGCCATCACGCACCTTCGCAGCCAACGTTCACCTCTCACATCAATGGCACGTGGTGCTCTGCAGTTTACAGGTCGCTTATTCGCAATGGTGCCATTTCTCCAGTCACGATACACTTTAACCACAGCATCACGCGAGCAGTTCACAAACTGTGCTGTTTCACTAATGTTGCCACCCTTGGTCCGAAAGCCGATAATCATTCCTTTTTGCAAATCTGATAAGTCACTCCTTTTATCCATGATGTTTTCAGTTTGCCTACAGCACACCTTATACACCCTCCAAGCCAGCTCACGACACGTGCCTTCTTTCATTGGATACGCGCTGTTGACGTCAAAAGTAGGATATGGTCACAATAATGTGACTCGACTGTCTATACACACTCAGTAGGCAAAACATTAGCGATAGGTGTGGTAGGCAGTTAACATCGGCGTACCCCGCGCAGAATGGAACACATCCGAACCAAATGCATGCGGTAAATAGGCGGACGGCAGGGCTTCCCAACAGTGTATCGTAATCGACGAACATGGGTGAGCGTGATGATCTAAGGGACTTTGATCGTGGACGCACTGTCGACGTAAGACAGATGGGTTATTCTATCGCCCAAGTGGTAAGAGTCCTAGGGTTCCAGAGGGCAATCCTGTCAAGGGTGTACCGCGAGTAAATCATCGACGGTCGTACCAGCGCTCAGAGCAAGCAGTGGCCGACCACACTCTATTGATAACGGGAGTCGAAGTAGATTATAGGCACGTACAGGCCAACTGCTTGGCAAATCACATCCAGGTTAAATGCGGAGACCCATGCAGCATCAGCAAGTGAACGGTATGGCGCTCGTTGTTTATACTGGTATACAGGAGCCGACACAACTCGTGTGCCAATGTTGACTGTCCGTCATCGATCATTAAGCCTCGTTTGGCGCCGAAAATATCAAAACTGGATCTCAGCGTTGTGGCTTTTCTCGTACCAGGCCATGGCTTTCCGCGTGCCGGGTCATGGCTTCCCTCGTGCCAGACCATGGCTTCCCGCGTGCAAGAATATGGCTTTCCTCGTGCCAGACCATGGCTTTTCTCATGCCAGGCCATGGCTTTCCTCGTGCCAGGTCATGGCTTTCCTTGTGCCAGTTCATGACTTTCCTCGTGTCAGACCAATATTCTCCTCGTGCCAGGCCATGGCTTCCCTCGTTCCAGGCCATGGCTTTCCTCGTGCCAGGTCATGACTTTTCTCGTGCCAGGCCATTATTCTCCTCGTGCCAGGCCAAGGCTTTCCTCGTGCCAGGCCATGGGTTTACTCGTACCAGGCCATGGGTTTCCTCGTACCAGGCCATGGCTTCCTTCGTACCAGACTATAGCTTTCCTCGTGTCAAGCCATGACTTTCCTCGTACCAGGCTTTCCTCGTACCAGGCCATGGCTTTCCTCGAGCCTGGCCATGGCTTTCCTCGTGCCAGGCCATGGCTTCCCTCGTTCCTGGCCATGGCTTCCCTCGTTCCTGGCCATGGCTTTCCTCGTACCAGGCCATAGCTTCTCATGCCAGGCCATGGTTCCCTCAAGCCTGGTCATGACTTCCCTCTTGCCAGGCCATGGTTTCCCTCGTTCCTGGCCATGTCTTTCCTCGTACCAGGCCATGGGTTTCCTCGTGCCAGGCCATGACTTTCCTCGTGCCAGGCCATGGCTTCCCTCGTGCCTGGCCACGGCTTCCCTCGTGCTAGGTCAGCTCTGTTCATTTTTGTAGTGATTTTTCACGGTTTAGGAAGCTTTCTCATAGGACGCATTAAGTCCCTTCATGTGTCTGGGGAGGTCCTTAACCACTGCGCGCTGCCAGCATGTGCTGGCTGGTCACCTATACGTTTCCATGGCCTTTAGTCACCCTTCGACCAATGGTCTGTTTCAGAAGGACGATGCGCCGACCTACCGGGCCACAACCTCCCAGCCATGGCTTCAGGAACATTCATCTGAGCTTGGAAGCATACAATGGGTCCTAAAGTCCCCGGATTTAAACCTTGTGGAAGTTCTCTGGGATGCTGTCGAGAGGAACATGAAATCCACGGATCCTGAACAGACGTATCCGGCGGAGTTGTGGATAATGCGGCAACAGGCATGTCTAGCATTACCTCCGGAATCTCTCCGTATCTGATGGAGTCGATGCTTCGGCGTGTACAGGCTGTTATTCACGCTAGAGGAGGACCAACGCGCTGTTAGGCAGGTATCGACAGCAAGTATGTCGTCTTAAAAGAAATTTTCTCTTCAGTTTTTATTTTCTTATCTCACTCCTCATCTTATGTTTTTTTATGTATACACACATACAGAGGTTCTCTTTGGACCATAGAAGCTGCTGCGCCAATAAATACGAACCAATCAACCAACACGCACGTACACACTAGCCAAGGAAGGATAACGTTTACTTAATATCGAGCGAGGCCAGCTCTGTTAAGAAAGACAGCAAGTATACAACGCAGCATGCTTGCAATCAACGAGGTTCTTGAGTTCGATTAGGCACAAAGAAAGACAGCCATTCCTGCAACAAAGTATCGCGCAAATCTGTCACACTTGACGGAAGAGGACATCGGTAGCTTTTCCAGAATATCTTACAAATGTTCAGTAAATTGAGATAAGGGGACTGTGAAGGCAAAGGGGGATGACGAAAGTCTTCCTCGTGCTCATCAAAAATTCTTGCCCCTCTCTGGTACCATGTGCTGCTGCACTGTCATTCATAAAGACGTCATCATATGCTGACAAAAATGCACCTATGTAGAGTGCACTTTATCTGCTACAACAATCAGGCATTCCCTGAGTGTCGCCTTAAATTCCACTGATATCTATCGACCCAGTCGGTGCCAAGTGAGCATCCACCATACAGTGCCACCTCTAGTTGCTTGGAGTATTTTCATAAAGGATGCCAGGTTCATTACTTCGTAAGATTCTGGTCGTTCTTGCTGAGCATCAGTGCAAACAATGCATACCGTAATTTATCTGACCACACTACATACTTTCTTCTATTGCTCTATTTAGGGCATTCTCAACAACACTGCAAACAGAGTTTCGTGTTTTTTGCTGAGGTAAGTGATTTCGGAATGAGCAGACGACTGCTAAGACTCAATTCCTCTAACTCTCTGCGCATGGTCGAAATGGGTTGCTCCTGGGCTTGGTGGAATTCAGCACACTGGGAAATGTGTTTTTCCATACAATGTTCCTCACACCATGACCATCACGCTCTTTAATTTAGTTTACTGGCCACTTTTAGATACATAAGATCCGCTTGTGTTCCAGTCGCTAAACATATTTGAAATGTTTGCTTTTGAGAAATCAGTAATTTCATCTGTTTTGTTAATAGCGGTTCCCTCTGAACGTGTGCTCACGGTTTAACCTTTTCCAAAACCTGACAGATTCTGGGTTTACCCAAGGTCGTCTAGAAAATACCAGCCATGATATTAGAGAAATGAGTTCCCTCCTGTAGTGACATCACGAGGAATCTAAGGCTTCCGAATGGCTTCCAATGACATCAAACACGACTCTGACATATCAGGTCGTGTAACATGAGAGTGACGTCACAAACGGAGGGAACTCATCTCTCTAATGTCATGGCCTTGTACTTTCTAGACGGCCTTGGTTTATCCCATGTATAAATGAGTTACTACAGCAGAATGGTGTCTACAGTCAAGGCAAAAACATCTTCGGCACATGTTACTGCTACATCTTTGCACCCTGTGATGTGCGGTCAGCAGAGGTACCCTCGTGGGGACGATGGCTTCTGTACCCCATAGCGAGGAGATGGTTCTAGATGGTGTGACTGCTTACACGTTTTTGTGCACCAGCGTTAAATTGCCGAGTGATTTCTTGCACTGTAGTCCGTCTATCCGCTGTTACAATGCGAGCTATCCGACGATGACCCCGCTCATCCACACGCTGTTGTCTACGGCAGTTGGCCCTTGCAGGAATGGTTTTACCGGATTCGATGTACTCACGGTGCACCCGTGACACAGTGGCTCGTGAAAATCCCAGTGCCTGCATGACCTCCAAGATGGAGTGACCCATTCGTCGGGCCCCGACAATTTGCCCACGATCAAATGCGCTTAGATCCTTCGTCTAACCCATACTGAGTCCGACTTTTACTAATTCCCGTCGCATCACTAAAACTGGACTACACAATTACTTCTTCCGTTAAAAATTCACTTACTGAAACCATTTCGCATTACAATTTCCATTACGGACCGAACTAACTAATTAACATCCAACAACTAATATTTAGTGGTTGCCACGTCATTTTCATACCGCCAAAGGACGGCTGATGAAAGACTGGGAAGCAATGCCACAATCCATGCGGAATAATATCTTATTTATTAAGTGCCCTTCATGTTTTAGAAATTGTCAGTTTTCATAATATTTTGATGCAGTGGCGGCAGTTTCCTTACATCGCTGAAGATAATTTAAATTACATACTAGCTATGGAAACCAAGCCAACAGATTTTCTGTGGCGGTTCTAGCAGAGATTGTACGCTCATTAATCTTTTGAGACTCGTAGGATAATTACTAAGTTTTCAGTGCTCGATTTAATTGACAAAACTCTCCATTGGGAATAATGGCAGTATATCTAAATCAACAGCATAAACGCCGGGTACCTAGGATCGCTATGAAGATCAATGGAGGAGAATCATTTGATCTTGATTGAGTATCAGGGGAAGCGTAAATTCAGGAAATACCTCATCTTAGTTCTTAAAGCGAGGTTTATGAAGATCAAGTGAGAAGAACAATCCTTTGTCTTAATAGGAGCAAACCGGCTCGCTGTGATTGGTCAATTTATGTTCTCACATTAATTCTGGCGTATTTTTCTTAATCATTATTTGTTAGCAACATCTTAATTCGGCTAGCCTAAAATATAATCTTGCGTTGATATAACCCCTCCCTGAAAACTATTTTCCATATCAGCCTCTTCATACACTAAAAAAAAAAAAAAAGTTTGTGTAAATTCACGTAAAATTTCTGAAAATAACGTGCAGTAAAGTTGCCGGTAAGTATCCGTCTGTTAACGGAAGTTCCGTTTTTAAATGTTCCTGTTTTTTTTTTAACTTCCGTATTTTCACAGATTTTTCGTAGCCAGTAATTCCGTTTATTTCAGAAAAGTTCGTTTCAAGTTCTTCCGTATTTAGATGGAAATTCCGCAAAGTGCAACGTGTTAAATATTTCAGCCCTTACACGATACTCCTTTCGCTCAGGTCGTTTGGGTTGTAACCGCGCGTCTAAATCACTGAGCCAGAAGGTCCCAGGAATCGGACTCACGTTCAAGGAAAACTAAGTGGGCGATGATGAATTTTTTAAAATTAATACGAGTGAGTTAACCATCTTATTTTCTACTGGAGGTTATTATTTTTCTGAATACATTTGCAATTTTTTTTGTGGGTGACTTATTACAAATTAATTATTATTATTTTTTTTCATCGTGCGTGATATTTCAACAGAATGTTTTGGAACTTGATTCCTCTTTTTTTTTTTGATTGACGGTTTAAATGATTTTTTGGACCTGGTGGTACAGAGGCGTAACAAACAGGCAGACATAGACGAGAGACAGATGTTTCACATCAACAAGTACATATCAAACATGGTTTTTACAGTATGCTAAATGACCAATGTACACAGAGAGCCAGTGTTGATCAAGTAACACATTATGAACAAGTACACATCAAACATGGTTTTTACAGTATGCTAAATGACCAATGTACACAGAGAGCCAGTGTTGATCAAGTAACACATTATGAACAAGTACACATCAAACATGGTTTTACAGTATGCTAAATGACCAATGTACACAGAGAGCCAGTGTTGATCAAGTAACACATTCTGAACAAGTACACATCAAACATGGTTTTTACAGTATGCTAAATGACCAATGTACACAGAGAGCCAGTGTTGATCAAGTAACACATTCTGAACAAGTACACATCAAACATGGTTTTACAGTATGCTAAATGACCAATGTACACAGAGAGCCAGTGTTGATCAAGTAACACATTCTGAACAAGTACACATCAAACATGGTTTTTACAGTATGCTAAATGACCAATGTACACAGAGAGCCAGTGTTGATCAAGTAAAACATTGAGACAAACACATCCATGCCTCACCGGGATTCGAACCCGCACCCTTCTCGGACGAATGATCATAAGCCAGCGCTTAGACCACTGCGCCATCGGGGTGGCTGTGACATTTTTAAACTGACAATGACTTTCAACTATCTTTAAGAGAAGGTGTAATGCACTGTTTTATAATATTATTTCACAAAACTTCTGATTATAAAATTTACTCTTGATAGCTGTATAAGAGTAGCTTTTCTCTTAAAAACTCCACAGACTGTTATATAGAAATCGTACAATCACCTGTACAATAAATTAAGTACCCGGTTTCTTACCATAGCAAAATATAAAATAGCAAGTGCACAAAATGGGGAAGAGGAGAAGAAATATCCTGTGCCAATCCAAATGAGCACGTGTATCCTATGCCAGTCCGAATGGGCCAGTCCAAATGGGCCAGTCCGAAGAGGAGAAGAAGCATCCTGTGCCAGTCCAAATGGGCACGTGCATCTTATGCCAGTCCGAATGGGCACATGTGTCTCGGGGAACCTTTCAGGGCCTCATTGCGTCCATGCCACGCCGTCTCGCCGCTGTCATTTGGGTCAAGGGCCGTTATCCCATTATTAGGTAGGCGGTCATATTATTCTGATGCGACTGTGTATTGTACTTACTTTTCAGTCCGCCGAAGAAAAGAAAATAGTAGTTAATATCCACGTTCTGAGAGAACTAATTAAAAGAGCGAGGGAATATGAACTTCCATTGTGCATGGCTTTTAGCGAATATGAAAAAGCCTTTGATTCGGTGAAACCATCAGCAGTTACAATGGCTCTCAAATCCTGCGGTATTGAAGATGCATACATCAATATTATTAATAACATCTATGAAAATGCAAGTGCAAAGATTCGGCTGTTTGAAAATACAACACACATAAAAATTCGAAAGGGAGTGAGAAAAGGTGACACCATATCTCCGAAGCTCTTTAATGCTACATTGGAAAATGTCTTTCAATCACTGAACTGGGAAAACAAAGAGATAAAGATTACTGGAGATTATCTAACTCACCTTCGTTTTGCTGATGACGTAATCATTTTTGCAACTCACCCATCAGAGCTGCAGAGTATGATCCACGAACTTGCTGACAAGAGTAAGGAAGTGGGGTTAAAAATGAACTTTCAGAAGGCAAAAGTGATGTTCAATGCTTTTACAAGAAATGAAGATTTATCGATTGATGGGGAAAAGTTGGAGATAACAGACACGTACATTTATCTTGGACAGCAAGTATCAAGTGAGGGTCACATTGATGAAAAAATTAATCGGCGTACAAAACTTGCCTGGAGAGCTTTTGGAAGAAACAGCATAATTTTCAAGAGCAATATGCCATTATGTCTTAAAAGCAAAGTGTTTGATCAATGCATCCTTCCAGTGCTTACGTATGGTGCAGAGACGTGCACCTTAACTAAAAGAGACATACAAAGGCTGCAGACAACTCAAAGCAGCATGGAGAGGTGCATGCTTGGTGTAACCAGGAGAGATAAGAAGAGGAACTCGTGGATCCGAAAAATGACAAGAGTGGAAGACATCGTGATCGGAGTTAAATCCCTGAAATGTCAATGGGCTGGACATACTGCCAGAAGGACAGACCATCGATGGACAACCGAAATTTTAGATTGGATTCCAAGAGACAGGAAAAGACCCAGAAGAAGACCACATGGAAGATGTGTGGATGGAATTCGAAAGTATGAGGGAGTGACATGGAGGAGACTGGCACAAGATAGACCGTTGTGGAGGAAACTTGGGGAGACCTTCGTCCAGCAGTGGGTTGATAATATTTGACAATGATGATGATGATGATGATGATCTTGTGAATGCAAAGCGGTATGCAACAGTAAAGACGAAACATAACAGCAAGGAAAGAATACAGTTTACATGTGAACTTCATTTAACAGGTCCCCAGAACATCTGAAACAAGAAAGATGACACCAAATTTTTGGGTGTAATGAGCGCGTCTTTTGAATCTGTTCTGACGCAAATTAAATTTATCAAAGCTATTCAAAGTCAATGGAACCGGTATGGAAAACAATAGCACCGTACGGAAGAAAAAAATCAGTCGTGTTTTTGATCCCGCAGATATTGCTGTAAACAGAATCGTGTGCTTACACCCTCTGGTTGCAGACTTGTGCGTTAAAAAAAGTTTGAATTTATATGAGAAACATTTAGCAGCGGAAACGCTCTCGACCAAAGAAAGAATTTTTCAAATCGGACTCTTCGAAGCAGAGATATGGACAAATATAAGATATGCATCTACGCCCCTGGCGGGAAAACCATGCACTATTTTAGAAAAAAAGTATTTTTCGATGTGGGCGGTACCGGCCTAAGAAAAATATTTTTTAGTCGAGTTTTCAGGAGCTCAGAGTGTACTGCAAATACATCAGAAGCAGAAATTAACACTTATGCAACCTGGTGGCCAAACCATTCTTTACCAAATATTAGAAATTATATGAAAAACATTTCCCATCAAGAGCTGTATGCGATACAGAAAGAAGTTTTCAAATAGAGTTTTAGAAGCAGAAATAACGCCTAAAATGCAATTTACCTTTGCGACCCCTAGCGGAAAGTCTATGATTTACTTGAAAATTTTGAATTTTTATGAAAAATATTTCGCATCGGAAACACAATCCAACAAAGAAGGAACTTTTCAAATCGGAGTCTTAGGAATAGAGATATTGACAAAAATAAGGTATACATCTGCGCCCCCTGGCGTAGAAACCATACACTATTTTAAGAAAGAAATATTCCAAAAATGTTTATCGACGTGAATGGCATAGGTCCACAAACGAATTTCTTTTAATTGCGATTTTAGAAGCTCAGATTTTGCTGCAAACACATCAGAAGCGGAAATTAAGACTTACACTCCCTGGTGGCCAAACCATTTCTTGTCAAAATTAGAAATTATATTCAAAGGATTTCCCATCAGGATCTGTATCCGGTGCAGAAAGAATTTTTCAAATCGGAGTTTTAGAAGCAGAGATATCGAGGGAAACGCAATTTGTCTTTACGCCCCTAGCGGAAAGTCTATGAGTTACTTGAAAAATTTGGAATTATTTGGAAAACATATCCCACTGGAAACTTTATCCAATAAAGAATGAATTTTACAAATATACATCTACTCCCCCTGGCAGAGAAACCATGCAATATTTCAAGAAGAAAATATTCTAAAAAGGTTTATCGACGTGAGTGGCATCGGTCCACGAAAAAATTTCTTCAATTGAGATTTTAGCAGCTCAGATTTTATGGCAAATACATCAGAAGCTAAAATTAACGCTTACGCCTCCTGGTGGCCAAAGTATTCTTTACCAAAAATTAGAAATATATAGAAAAGATTTTCCATGAGAAGCTATATCGTCTGGAGAAAAAAAAAAAAAAATTCAAATCGGAGTTTTGGAAAAAGCGGTATCGGTGAAAACGAAATATAATTTTACGCCCCTAGCGGAAAATCTACTAGTAACTTGAAAAAGTAACTATAACCAAAATACTCTTCGACATAAATGGAATCGAAAGGTAAAATAATTTTTTACAATCGGATGTTTAGAAACAAATATGTGGAATACAAATCTATTTTGAATTCGACATCATCTGCATTTACGCCCTCTAGCGACGAAATTGTGCGTCGTAAAAAAAAAACCGAAATGAATGAAGGGTCATCATTTGCATATTTAAAGCTTCGCATTGCAAAAAGAATTTTTCAAGTCGGACTAATAGTTGTAGGGATATGGTGTCTACAGACGGACGGACAAACCGATAACATAAGCACGATCTTTTTTTACAAAAGGCGTGCTAAAAACATCAAAGTGAGCTTCAGTAAGACGACAGTGATGCAACAGAAGAAGGAAAACCTACACACATAAAAACAGTGCAAAATTTATTTCTTTAAAAAGCTTTGCTGTTTTGAGTATCATTGCTTAACAAAAATATTGCGCTCAGTCACAGAATCTATTTTAATTTTGCAGCTGCGAATGTTCCGTAGAGCTCTTTATTAACACATTTGAATTTTTCGCCATGTGTCTGAATAATAAAACTTATAGCTTGAAACTTGCTTACACATCTCTTGAGTAAGCTCCATCAAATGTGTCGTTTCCGACTCTCAGACGTGAAACGTGTAACGTACCAGGAGATGTGACGTACCTGCCAGCAGGACGCACACGATATAAAGGCAGATAGTAGTCAGAACAAAACGTCCGCGTAGCTCAATTGGTAGAGCGACTTATTCCGGAATGAGGGGATCCGGGTTCGAATCCCGGCGTGGACAGAAATGACGGAGAAATTTACTTCGTTATGATGGCGCCCGAACTATCCGGATGACCCGACAGTTCAAAATCTCGCATTGGTGTGATGTTATTTCCACACCGCGAGATAGGAAAAATAAGAGAATCCCTTCTCCAGCACTTCAAAAAAAGAAAAAGAAAAAAAAAAAAAAAAAAAAATAGGGGGGAGATGTTGTAACGTACCAGGTGATGTGACGTACCTGCCAGCAGGACGCACACGATATAAAGGCAGATAGTAGTCAGAACAAAACGTCCGCGTAGCTCAATTGGTAGAGCGACTTATTCCGGAATGAGGGGATCCGGGTTCGAATCCTGGCGTGGACAGAAATGAAGGAGAAATTTACTTCGTTATAAACGCATAAAATAAATCCCTTAATGATCACCATCTTTAAAAGGGCTTAAAAGTGACATGCTTCTCCCGACGTTTACATGATACAAAAACTGTCGTATAGCGCTGGTTTTGAAGTAAAGATTAAATTTATTTTCAGGGCAGGAGGGTGGATTACATGATAATAAAAAAAAGGAAAGACATTTTCATTTGGATATGTTGTATTACGCGATCAGCGGTACGACTGTAAAAACGAATTGCTGCTCAAAGGAAAAAAAAATATGTTATACAAAAATCAGAATACATTGCACTTGCCAACACTTAATATGTACATACATACATATCACTAAGCTGTTCTCTGAGATTCAGAGGTTAGCTCCAAAAAGAAATACTAACTTCCGGATATTTTACTTATTGTTGTCGTATCAAACTTCGCCATTTACAGCGATCTTGACATACAACTCGTGCTTCACTGACATCCATTACACGCCTTACACAAGATCTTTTATACTTCATACTCATAATCTTTTTCTCATGCAGACATTCCTGAATCTGATCCACCCATGTCTTCCTTGGCCTTCCTCTGCCTTTCCTTTCTGCCACTTGGGTTGAAAATATTTTCTTAGTAAGCATTTCATCACTCATTCTTTCAACATGGCCAAACCACCGAAGCATATTGGTCTCCACCTTGCTAACATTTTGCTTTACATCACACAACTGCAATACATCTTCATTCCTCACACAATCAGATCGTGTCTTGCCACAAACCCCACGTAAGTAACGCATTTCTCCAGCACACAAACGACTCCTATGCTTCTTCTGCAGTGCCCAGGTTTCACTGCCATACATCAGAGTAGGAACAATTACTGTTTCATACACAGCCATGCTGGACTCTCTAGAGAACCCATCATTCCTGTGAAAACCTCCCAGAGCAGCTATGACTTTCAAAGAAGAATTCACTCGCCTACTGATTTCACCATCCAACTTGTTCTCTCTGTCAAACATGCTTCCTAAATACACAAACTCACTCACCTGGTCAATCACAGTGCCATTTATACTTACATTACATTCAGTGCTACCCATTCCTCTCTCAAAGACCATAACTTTGGGGTTTCCCTTATTTATACTCAGTTTGAATTTCACGCAAACTTCGTGCATCCGAGTCAACATACTCTGCAACTCACTTTTGCTCTCTGCCAACAGGACAGTGTCATCAGCATACAGCAATCTGCACACACGGATATCACCAAGACATGAACCACTATTATCTATTTTGGCCTCACGCATGCATGCGTCCATAAATATATTAAACAGCCATGGTGACATTACACAACCTTGTCTAACTCCTGCACCAATGGAAAACCATTTTGATAAAACACCATTCACTCGTACACGAGCTCTACTACCAGCATACATGGCTTTTACACTATTAAGTAGATTTCCAGTAACACCATATTCATTCAATACTTTCCACAAAAGTGTCCTATTCATTCGGTCGTAAGCTTTCTCTAAATCTATGAAGGCAGTAAAAACTTTCTTCCCAACAGCCAGATACTTTTCAATCATCATGCGTAATGCAAAAATCTGGTTAGTGCAGCCTTTACCAGGCATAAAACCACTCTGAACATCCCTCACTTTCAATGATGTAAGACCCCATACTTTTTCAATAACAACCTTACCAAACACTTTCCCTGGCACACTCAGTAGGCTAATACCACGATAGTTCTTGCATTCAGTCTGATCACCTTTTCCCTTATACAAAGGAACAATAATAGCATCCTTCCAATCCCGAAGGACCATTCCTAACTCCCAGAACAACTGGCAAATTTCAGTTAACCAGTCAATTTTAGAGTCACCACCATATTTGAACATCTCTGCAGTTATGCCATCAACTCCTGGAGCCTTACCATTCTGAAGATATTTTAGAGCTTTACACACTTCTTCTCTTGAGATCCCTCCTGTGCTTTTATCCCTCATTGTGACATCATCTGCATCTGTCTCAGAATCATTTTTGCTCTCCTGATCTAATAAGTCACAGAAGTATTCACCCCATCTTTCACTTAACTCATTGGGCTCCCATATCATTTCCCCGATCTCATTCTTCACACAACTTACAACTTTGTTTCCCCTATTTTTCCTGAGTCTCATGTACTTCCAGAAGGACTTTCTATCTTTCCAAAAAGCCAGTTCATGCCTTTCCACTTTCTCCTTCCTATCTTTTGCCTTACTGTGGCGAACCAGCTTAGCAGCTTCACGCTTCTTACAGCGACATTCATCCACAGAGACTCTACCTTGCAACATCCCCAAATAGGCTTCCTTCTTTTTCTTTACTGCCTCATCAATCTCACTATTCCACCAAGCATCACCTCTATTGTTACCCACTATTGTGGTGCCACAGACCTCTTTAGCAGCAGTGACAACACTGTTAATAAAACATTCCCGCTTCCTTTCTACATCCCTCTCACAAGATTTCAGATCCTTCAGTCGTTCTCTGAGTAAGTCAGAGTACCGCTGATGATCTTCAAGGAGCCTATCAACCTTTATTCTTTCTATCCCGGGTCTCTTCCTATTCCTTTTCCTCCAACCAGCATTAAGTTTTACTCGTGACACTACCAAGTAATGATCAGAACCAACATCCGCACCTCTCATCACACGGGTGTCAACAACTAAGTGTTTCAAACGCTGATCGTAAACAACAAAATCTATCACACTCTTTTGACCAAGAGTACGATTTTCCCAAGTATATGTGTGTATATACTTGTGGTTGAAAAATGTATTAGATACACACAAACCATTCTCAATGCAGAGTTCAATTAATCTTTCACCATTATCCTTCACACAAGGATCATTAAACTTACCCAGAACATTGTCAGAAATTGCATTCTGCACACCTACTCTAGCATTGAAATCCCCTGCTATTATAACTTTTTCTTTAGCACCAAACTGGCTCAAAACAGCTTTTAGCTCATTCCAGAAATCTTCTTTCTTATCAGAAGGTTCCGAGTCACAAGGAGCATACACTACAACAATTACAATTCTCTCAAGTTTCACTTTCAAACGAATCCAGAGAATTCTCTCACTTATGCAACTATAGTGAATCAAGCTGTTCTTCATCTTTTCACTTAAAATCACACCTACACCAGCCTGTCCTCTCATATTATCCAATACTCCAGACCACACACCCACCGTGCCATTCACTTCTTCTACCCCAATTTCCTTCTTTTTGGTTTCACTTACACACAGCACATCCAGTCTATACTTATTCATCTCCTCAATCACCTCACTCATCTTGCCATTTATACCTCTAGTATTCCATACACCAATCTTACATTCACTCAGCCGAGATCGCTTTCTCATACGCCCTTTAGAAAGTCCAGGTCGATTCCGTGGTGGACCGTCCTTCTCAAGTGTGGTAGGTCCACCATATCCCACACTTGAGTCATTCTTAATATTTCTTTTTGTCTTTTTAATCAGGTAAGTACATCAGTGTGGGGGGTTAGCCCACAGCTGAGGGTTCCAGTTGGTCATTCAACCTAAGGATTCTGGAACAAAACCCAGTGAGTTGGGGTCTTTTTCGCAAATGTCACACAAAACTAGCTTGCACCTCTCCAAGATTCACAGAGGCCTAGTTGCTATTGTGTGTGCCATTGTTACCACGGAGCGCCCCGAGGAAATACGCTCTCTTCTGCTCTTGCTAGTAAAGGCAAGTTGCTTAATATTAATCGTAAATTGGTGATCGACGCATGGACTATGAAAGAAACAAATTAGTACTTCCCACAAGTATTACAAAAATAAAACCAAAATACGAGTAATTACACGAACTACAAGAAACAATTGCACAAGGTCTGACCAAAAATTATCCCGTTTCTTTTATTTGTGAGATATTGGTCAGGTCGCATGAGTTGCACCAGATGAGGTATCAGTCAGTTTATCAGCTTCACTTCGTGATACGACATTTTTTATGCTACTAAGTACAATTATATATTTTCAGGTTATACATGTGATGGATGTAAAGTAAACTATCAGAACTAGCACTTCTGCGCTAGTCCTGATAGTTTACAGCAGTGTATTAACGCACATCCTGTTGAGAAAGGACTGGGATGAAATCGTGGGCTTCCGGGTTAACCGGCAAACCACGCTTGAAGTAGCTTCATGTAGAAGAAGGAATACATACATACATACATACATACCACTAAGCTGTTCTCTGATATTCAGAGTTTAGCTCCTCAAAGAAAGAACTTACTGTTGCTAAAAAGAACGCCTCCATTTACAGCGATTTCTGCACACAGCTCGAACTTCAATAATATTTATCACACGACGCGCACAAGACCTTTTGTACTTTATACTCATAATCCTTTTTTTATGCAGACATTCCTGAATCAGGTCCTCCCATGATTTCCTTGGCCTTCCTCTACCTTTCTTTCCTGCCACTTGGGCTGAATAAATTCTCTTAGTAAGCATCTCATCACTCATTCTTTCAACATGGCCAAACCACCGGAGAATATTAGTCTCCACCTTAGTACCAAAATTTAGCCTCACATTACACATGAGCAACACATCTTCATTCCTCACATGATTAGAACGTGTCTTGCCACAAACCTCTCGTAAGTAACTCCAGCATACAAACTACTCCTATTTGCCTTCTGTAGCACCCTGGTTTCACTGCAGTACATCAGAGTAGGAACAACTATACTTTCATGTACAGCTGTTCGGGACTTTTTCGAGAACCCATCATTCCTGTGCAGCCCTCCTAAAGCAGCTATGACTTGCAATGAGGAATTCACTCGCCTACTAATTTCGCCATCTGGTTTGTTCTCTCTGTCAAACATGCTTTCCAAATATACAAACTCGTTCACCTGGTCAACAACTGTACCACTTAGACTTACCTTGCTTTCAGTACTAACACGTCCCCGCTCAGAGATCATAACTTTTCGTTTTTCCCGTATTTATATTTAATTTGAATTTCATACAAACTTTGCACATCCGGGACAACATACTCTGCAACTCACCTTTGCTCTCTGCTAACAGGACTGTGTCATTAGCATACAGCTGTCTGCACACACGCATATTACCAAGACACGAGTTATTATACCAGAAGGAATTCAGACTAATTCTAGGCGATGTGAGGAAAGAGCATCAAACACTTTTTTTGTACATTGCAGAAGGAATTTTCATAATTCCAGAAGATGTGTTGAAAAAACATCACTCATTTTTCGAACCTCACCTCAAGACTGCTTTAATGCTTTACACGTGAAAACACGCACCCTCACTCCGGATTATGCTTCTCTCCCAACTAAGCTACACGGATGGTATAAATCGCTGCAGATTTGTTGCCTTGCTTTATCTCCGTAGTATGTCACATCATCTCCCTCTTATTATTATTATTATTTTGAAGCGAAGGACGAAGTTTCGTTAATTCTAGACGATGTGTGGAACAAACATCACACATTTTTCGAAGAATCCAATGGCTAGTACCTCCACGTTTACGGTAGGGCCCCTATCTGAAAACATAAATTTGTCTGTGACGGGGATCGAAGAGCATCTCCTCACTCCGTGGTACGTTGCTCTCCCAACTAAGCTACACGGACGGAATGTATCGCTGCAGATTTGTCGTCTTGACACGTGCTTTACCTCCGTACTACGTTCCATACATAGGAATCAAACACAGTTCAATGAGCATCAGAAAATCGAATCCATAACAGATAGACAATTGGAACTCTAAGACTGAAGCGCAATCATTGTCACCATCACTTACATAAAAATGGCAGTCTTAAAACCTGAAAATTGTACCAAATTGTGTATCAGATAGAGTATGGCCAAAGTTAAAACCTATTTAGTTTTTAACGTCACACTTTAAAACTGGAATCTGAGAGCGTTCGCATTCTTAACGTAGTGCAAGAGAAGCTAGTATCTTAAGTTATCTGAACTGAATTTAAAAACCAGAGCTACTATATATATAAGCGGAGATCATTCAATAAGTTCTAAGCATAGAATTATAAAACATCAGCATGTTTGTTGGTAGCACTTTCAAGTATTGAATTACCATTTGGCAACATAAGGCGAAGAGGAAATCCTTGAATATCAGTTGTTGAAGTTCAGGTTATTGATATATCATCCAGTAATAGCGTTGTTATTCTAATACTCATGAACCAGGGTGGTACTAAATTGAACAGAAGAAATCATGTCGAGTAATATGAATCATGGTATTGATAGATCCTACGGAGAATCGGCACTATTTCAAACACCTGTCAAGACGAAGAAATCCTCTGCAAGAAGATTCTCGTTCGGGAGTCCAGTGTAATTCGTCACCGAAGAAATGTGGCGTGAGAAGCGAGAATTTTGTCGCAAAAAGTCGTTTCACAAGAGTTGTGAAAATTACTGAAAAATTAAATTGCGTTTTAGCACCATAAAAGCAGTTGCACACAAAAAGCTTATACTCCCTTTAATGGGTGTGCGGGATAGGTCCCAAAAACGTCTTACCCAGAAACGAAAAAAAAAAAAAAAAGAAAAAAAAAGATGGAAAACAGTAGTCATCTTTCATTTTTGAGTATTCTGAACCCCAGTATTTTTCAGAATTTTCGACTTTTTTCTTTTTCAGAATCTGAAAAAGCAGAGCCACAAAAAAAGTGGGGTTGCTGTGGATAATTTCTCGAAGCCTGACACTGAATGGCATCCCAGACTTCTCAGGGAAGTGAAATATTTTCCATACGGTAACAGTAAACCATTATGATTTCATTAAATCTATCTTTTTAATTTTTTGGGAGTGTGTGTTTTTGAATATATTTTCTCCGAATACAGTTTCTGTTCAATTATTTTGTTAAGGTGGATGTCTAGTGATTTTGCTCCCTATACTTCCAATGGGCAAACTTCTGCACACAGTTTTTTTCACAATTGATGCGCTCCCAAGGATGAAAATTTGAACATCGATTAAAATAACTTCATATTATAACTTGGAATACTTAATATTTTCTAAAATATAAACATAATTATATTAAAAATCAATAACTTTTCCTTTGGTGGTGTCGAGACCAGAAAAAAGGTGGCGCGACCTGTTCACTGATGACGTCAGTAGACAAACAAATGTTGAATTTCTTAATTATGGTTATGTTTTAGAAAATATTAAGTATTCCAAGTTATAATATGAAGTTATTTTAATCGATGTTCAAATTTTCATCCTTGGGAACGCATTAATTATGAAAAAAATGTGTACAGAAGTTTGCCTATTGGAAGTATAGGAAGCAAAATCATTAGACGTCCACCTTAAAAGATATTCTTTCGGGAAGAATTTCTGACCTTCAAGATTACTGAAAAGTCGAAAATAAAATAAAATTTGCGAGTAGAATCATGGACCAGATACTTTGAACTACCCCTGACACTACAAGTGGATGCATCCCTCAGCACGTTTCAATGACGTCATCTACCTACGAAGAATATATATAGACGGCACGCGCAGAGATTCCGCTAGTACAAAATCAATCCAACGGCGAAAAAAGAAAAACTTATCGGTGTTTCTATAGAAAATGATTATCGTCGCGAGAATAATAGAGAGGGCAGCATATCAGCAACACCAGGTCTTGTTGTCTTATTCGAGAGCCACTGAAGTGAAGGTGAAGCGGGAGTAGTCCGAAGATATCCATCAGGTCTACAGTCGGAAAGAACACCACCACCAAGGAGGTTATATTACTGGAGACACCACTCCTATCCATGCAGCATTGGCTGCCATGAGTCACCGTCTGTGCTGCAAATGACGTCATGAGCAGGCACGACGCAGCCGCAGAAGAGAAGCTGCTTGGAAACCAATGGAACAAAAGCTTCTAAGCGTATAAACAGATAAAATGAGTAATTCAATAATCTTTATCAATGATACACAAGCTTACTGTTTCATCAATGGTATAATTCAGTTCATTTTTGCCTGCTTGTGACGCCACACCACAGATTAGCTGTGACCTATGGCGGCAGAGCCAGTGGTGTCTCCAGTAATATAACCTCCTTGACCACCACCATTGTTTGACATGGAGAAGGGTACCAGAAGTGTAGGTTTGCAGTCTGAATGAACGCCACCACCTACGTTGACACGGGGAAGGGAGCCAGTCAAAATGAACGCCGCCACCATTGGTTGACACGAGGAAGGGAGCCAGCACTCTTGGTTTATAGGCGGAATGAACGCCACCACCATTGGTTAACATGGGGAAGGAAGCCAGCACTGTAAGTTTACAGTCTAAATGAACGCCACCAAAATTGCTTGATATGAGAAAGAGAGCCAGCACTATTGATTTACAGGCGGAGTGAACGCTGCTACCATTGGTTGACATGAGAAAGGGAGACAACAGTGAAGGTTTACAGTCGGAACCAACGGCACCACCTTCGTTGACGTGGGGAAGGCGACCAGCACTTTTTTTGGTTAGAGGTTTAACGACCACCGTGAGCAACTCAATGGGCTATAAGCAGTCGCACGTCCATAATCTAGGGTCACTGGTTTCAGGGAAGGGAGAGAGCCAGTGCCGTAAGACAAACACAACATCCATGCCTCACCGGGATTTGAACCCGGACCACTTTCGGACGAATGATCAGAGGCCATCGCTTTGACCACTGCGCCACTGAGACGGCGCCATCACTATAGGTTTACAGTCGGAACGAACGCTATCATCATTGGTTGACATGGGGAAAGGCGGAATGAACGCTACTACCAGTGTTGACATGGGGAAGGGAGCAATCACTGTAAGTTTACAGTCAAAATGAACGCCCCTACCGTTGGTTGACATGAGGAGGAGGAGGAGGAGGATTGGAGGTTTAACGACCACCGTGAGCAACTCAATGGGCTATAAGCAGTCGCCCGTCCCTAATTTAGGGTCACTGGTTCCAGGGAAGGGAGAGAGCCAGTGCCGTAAGACAAACACAACATCCATGCCTGACCGGGATTCGAACCCGGACCCCA
Organism: Macrothele yani; assembly: GCA_039090855.1. Lineage (NCBI taxonomy): Eukaryota > Metazoa > Arthropoda > Arachnida > Araneae > Macrothelidae > Macrothele > Macrothele yani. Next base: position 142,468,846 of record CM077008.1, on the reverse strand, counting down.
GATGGACGAATGATCAGAGGCCAGCGCCTTAGACCACTGCGCCACCGGGGCGGCGTTGACATGAGGAAAGGATCCAGCACTGTTGGTTTACAGGCGGAATGAACGCTACTACCATTGATTGACATAGGGAAGGGAGTAGGTTTACAGTCGGAATAAACGGCACCACTTTGGTTGACATAGGGAAGAGAACCAAGAACATCACTAGTGCCTCTTTCAGGACTTGAATCCAGGCCCACTTTCCCGAATGGTCCGAAGTCAGCTCCTCAGACCACTCTGCCATCGGGGTGGCAGACGTTTAACAGCAAGCTGACCCACGTATTTTTTATTATTTTATTTAGGGGCTTAGGGAACTATGAGCATTTAAGAATATGAGCCTCCTGTTCTCAGCTTAGGTATATTATTTCCAGGAAAGGGACAGAAACAGAGACGTACAACAAATGCACCGTGCACATCTCATTCGCAAGTCGAACAATGGCCAAATCGGACAGTTTGCCAGAGTCCGGCTCCTCTGACCACTCTTGGTGTCACATAGAGCTGTGTTAACTTCTCTGAAGTTACTGGGGACTATTTCTTCTTTGAAGCTACTGGGGACTATTTCTTCTTTGAAGTTACTGGGGACTATTTAAGAATGTAACGATACAGATACAACCTTACATACTGCGAGGCATATGGATTAGAACTCACTAAACTCTCTTTGTTATTCAGTGTGGAATCTTCTTACACATCAGAGTCAAATCTAAAATTTGAAATCTTGCTGCAGGTATGCATCTGTGATGTTGAAACTTAAGTTGGAGTCTTTTAAAATTCCAAAGACAGCATGATGACGTTTCTTCATTTTAAAAGACGCCAGACCTTTGAAATACGGTTTGTCCACTAGATAAATGTCCATTAAACGCAAGTTAGAAACTTCTTCGCATGCTTCATGTCGCCCTTTTGCCTTTAAGAAACCACATAACAGTGACTGATAGGCTTAGTAGTTACGGTTGACGGAAGAACATTAGCAAGTAGTCTTTGAAAGGATGTAGACATGATGCAAAGGAAAACAACCTCTGAAATTTGTCCGGTTGTTCAACCCGTTTACAGGGAAAGTTCACTGACCCTGGAACAACCGATAACTGATTGTGAAAATACTGAACGTATTAGTGGACCAAGTTTAAACGTCGGGGTTTCTCATGAAGAAATGTCATATGGCCCCGAATTTATTTCCTTTAACACAAGAGAAAAAAGATATTCTTCAGCCGAAGACATACAGAAGATAAGAGTCAAAGGAGACTAGGGTGATCGTTTTTAATAGTTTTCCAGAATACTTTCAATGCTAACTGTGAAGATATAGTCTTGATGTAAAGAAGGATGGATCAAGCATCAACGTTTCTCAAATGACTGAAATCCAAATCATTGCCACTGCCAGTCAGTCTCAGAAGTTTCATCATTGCACCAAAATGATTTTTTTACTATTGCCTCATATCATGCCGGAGACTCAGCAGCTTTAGCGTAGAGATGTTTTTTAAACATTTTTGTGACAAGAAAATTAAATATTCTTTCACAAGGAAATTAAATATTCTAATGACAAGAAAATTAAATATTCTTTTGACAAAAAAATTAAATATTCTTATGACAAGAAAATTAAATATGCTTATGATAAGAAAGTTAAATATTCTTATAAAGGTTCTTATGACAAGAAAATTAAATATTTTTATGACAAGAAGATTGAATTTTCTTATGACAGGGAAAGTAAATAACTTTATGACAAAAATTAAAATTCTTATGATAGGGAAATTAAATATTCTCATGACAAACAAATTTATTATTCTTATGACAAGAAAATTAAATATGCTTATGATAAGAAAGTTAAATATCCTTATAAATATTTTTATGACAAGAAAATTAAATTTTCTTATGATAGGGAAATGAAATATTCTTATGACAAAAAAATATTTTTATGAAAAGAAAATTAAATATTCTTATGAAAAGAAAATTAATATTCTTATGAAAAGACAATTAAATGTTGTTATGACAAGAAAATTTAATATTTTTATAAATATTCTTATGAAAAGAAAATTAAATATTCTTATGATAAGAAAGTTAAATATTCTTATAAATATTCTCATAAATATTCTTATGACAAGAAAGTTAAATACTCTTATAAATATTCTTATGACAAGAAAATTAAATATCCTTATGATAAGAAAGTAAAATATTTTTATAAATATTCTTATGACAAGAAAATTAACTATTCTTATGATAAGAAAGTTAAATATTCCTATAAATATTCTGATGACAAGAAAATTAACTATTCTTATGATAAGAAAGTTAAATATTCCTATAAATATTTTTATGACAAGGAAATTAGATATTCGTATGATAAGAAAATTATATTCTCATGGCAAGAAAATTTTTCATTTTTTCATTTGTTTATGTGTTTTTGATAATCTGAGGTAGTTACTGTTGGAACATGGGTGTTAAATTGTTAGGATCATTAATAATTGTTCTAAAAATTAATGGAGAAATCATTCGTAAGATTTCTGATTACTCTTCTCTTCGATTTCTTTTGCAGTTATTTTGAAAGAAATGGAATTCCATAAATTTAAGGGAATCCAATTAGATAGTTATAACGAAGTAAATTCCTCCGTCATTTCTGTATCCGCGCCAGGATTCGAACCCGGGTCCCCTCATTCCGGAATAAGTTGCTCTACCAATTGAGCTACGCGGACGTTTTATTCTGATTCCTATCTGCCTTTATGTCGTGCGCGTCCTTCTGGCAGGTACATCACATCTCCTGGTACGTTACATCATCTCCCTTATTTTTTGTCGAAGTGCTGGAGAAGGGATTCTCTTATTTTTCCTATCTCGCGGTGTGGAAATAACATCACACCATTGCGAGATTTTGAACGGTCGGGTCATCCGGATAGTTCGGTCGCCATTAGAACGAAGTAAATTCCTCCGTCATTTCTGTATCCGCGCCAGGATTCGAACCCGGGTTCCCTCATTCCGGAATAAGTTGCTCTACCAATTGAGCTACGCCGACGTTTTATTCTGATTCCTATCTGCCTTTATGTCGTGTGCGTCCTTCTGGCAGGTACGTCACATCTCCTGGTACGTTACATAGTGAACAATATCGAAAAAGCCGCCCCGGTGGCGCAGTGGTCTAAGGCGTTGGCCTCTGATCATTCGTCCGTAAGGGGTCCGGGTTCGAATCCCGGTCAGGCATGGATGTTGTGTTTGTCTTACGGCACTGGCTCTTTCCCTTCCCTAAAACCAGTGACCCTAAATTAGGGACGGGCGACTGCTTATAGCCCATTGAGTTGCTCACGGTGGTCGTTAAACCTCCAATCAAAAAAAAAAATATTGAAAAAAAATCCTTAGGAAAGCCAAATTTTTTAAACGGTGCTCTATTTCATCGTGCATTAGTAGTGATATTATGATGCTGTTTTCTGGAAGAAACCGTTCTGAATTAATTTGGGGGAAAATGCAGCATATTGAGTCTCTTATCCTCATGACATGAACGTAATCATCTTGAACGAAACATCACCAAATCCTCCTGTCAAATGTTAACGAAGTTAAAGCCTTAAACGGTGTTTTTGCTGAAGACGAGTTGAACACGGAAGGCTCTATGCGGAATTACATAGAGTAAGATTTGATTTAATAGGCATCGAGACGTACGACGAATATCGTGCAGTAACTTTTGGTTTTTGAGATCCTGATTGCATAATTAAGCTTCACTACAGGAAATGAACACCATATTGAAGACTTTTTATCCGCTCACATGATCGTGGTACCTTTTGCTTTAGTGATCGCAGCAGTTTCTTGTGTAACGGCGGACTGATATGTTAATGTAAGGACTTGCTGCTTGAGCGTGTGATAAATGTATGGCACGCAACAAACGTTTACATGCTTAGTATCGTGTGCTCAGTTAATATAATGAATGGTGTGGGACAAATATTTAACTCCTTTAGGATTGTGTGTTCAGCTAATTGGATGAATGGTGTGGAGCAAACATTTACTATGTATTGGTTGCTCAATTTTTCATCTTTCACTCAGCTAATAGAATGAATGTTACTGAAGCAAGAATTAAATACAGTGGAATCTGTGTTGGCTGTCATACATTCCCCAGTCATCTGCCAAAGCTGGTAGTTTTGTCTGGCACGGATGTTATGCCCAATAGAAACAAATTTTTGTACGATGTTTGATATTTAATTGTCCAAGTAGGAGAGTTCATCTCCCTCATCCCAACGAACCTATGACGGCCCTATTGCTTAGCAGACTTGATGGTCCACTCCAGATGGCAAAAGAACTAATTGCTGACTTTTAGAAAGAGGAAGGAGAGGAAATGGCTTCTAAACTCAACCGCAAAGTGCTCCTATTGCGTTCGGCGTCTCCTTACCTTCCATTTCCTCCGGCCGAACATGTGGTAGATAAGCGAAAACTGACTTTTTTTTCGAACATTTTGTCCCATTTTTCAGTCTTGCTTGCGTCTTAGTGAGAGATTTATTGAATAGCATTCTTAAGTTACAAAATGTCAGGAAATAAATAAATAAAGAAAGAGCACTTCACAGCAGGCCATATAGAAAAGGCCATTTTTTAAAATTTTATTTTCAAGTGTAGAGGGAAAATATTTTGGCAAATTAAACCACTCTATTTTGCGGTCACCTATCAAGACGGCCATTTTCTCACATAGCCGTGGAAGAAGGTTTCCCTGTAACTGAAACTTAAGTAATGAAGTAAATCGTTTTTATGGTTTTTACATATAGTGATTGCTGCTTCTTTTCCAGGAACACAGTGAGGTTTCGCTCCAGTGAGCATTTTACAAACACGAATTAAGTACATATCTTTGTTTACCATTATTTAAACAGTTTTTATGCATTTTGAATCCCATGCAACAGAACACATTTTCTGTATAGTCAATTGCGAAAGCGCTGCTTGACACTGGTAAAAGATGATGGGTAAAATTCTCTGCCAGAAACTAGAAAGTAACCCTAAAGGGGCGTGACGTATGTTTCTCTTTAATCTTCCGTTTGAGTTTCTGTTTTCTTATGAAAATTCAACTACTTTTTGGTTTACGATTTTCCTATTGAACGACGCATTACTTTCCCGAACGTCATGTACATTTTGACAACACTGAAAGTGAGTCAGATAAAATTAAGTAAAGGACGTTGAATGTAGAGATTACATATACATTATGAAAGTGAGAGCCCTGATATAGCAAAAGATATAGGAGCTTTTCGGATATCTATGTAAATCGATGAAAACGTATTGCCGTTGTATGATTGAGATTGATATACACTATATTGAAAAAAGTCACAGGACACCTAGAAGAGAAGCACAACACAGCACTTATTGACATACATTAGTACGGTGTCGGTCCACCTTTGGCCTTAATGTATGCACTGACCCTTCGAGACATGCTTTCGATAAGGTTTTGGAACATAGCGATAGTTATGCGCTTCCATTAAGTACATAATGCTCCCGCTAACTGTTGCTTAGTAGTAGGCCTTGGTTCCAAACCTCTTATGCGGCGCTCTAATTCATCCCATAGGTGCTGTATAGGATTAAGATCAGGGCTTTATGCTGGCCAGTCCACACACGATACGGAATTATCGTCAAACCACGCCGTAGCAGTCCGTGCTTTATGGCTCTCTGCATTATCCTGCTGGTACCAACAAGGCTCGGTTCCATAGTATTGCCACAGAGTTGGTAGGGCCTAATTGTCCAGAATATCGTGGTAGACTTGCTGGTAAACAGGTTTGTCCACGATAACCAATGGGCCGGGACCATACCACGAAAAACTCTCCCACACGAGTACACTGCGAGCTCCAAACTTCACCGTAGGAACAGTACACTGTGGTAAATAGCGTTCCCTTGGCTGCCGCCATACCCACACACAGCCATCAGACTGATGGGTCGTATCTGGATTCATCAGTCCATAGGATCCGTTTCCATTGATCTACGGTCCACGTTAAATGCTCTATACATTATCCTAAACGACGAGTAGCATTCCGAGTGGAGATGAAAGGTTTATGAGCAGCCGCACGACCACGGTAGCCCATGGAATGAAGTTCTGTGCGAGTGGTACATGTATATACCGAGGTTCCAGCATTTTTACTCATCTGTACACTGAGATCTTGTGCAGCACTCCGTTGATTAGGTGTAATGACTCTCCTGAGGCTTCGACGTCCTCTATCACTGATTTTCTTTGGTCTGCCGGTATGTTTTGCTGCTTCAGGCACTCCATGTGTCTTCCACTTATTCAGTACACCCAATACCGTTAACTTGGGTTTGTTTAAAAGCCTCTCGGTTTCTCTTATGGACAACCCACTAATATAACACCCAACAATCTTTCCTTTCTCCAAGTCAGTTCTCTCCCGCCGCGACATTTTCACTCAACCTCAAAGTGCGATACGATCGCAGTCAGCTGCATGCTTGATTTTATACCGTGTGCAGCTGTACCACGCATCTGAACAACGCAGCGGATCCGTTCATTTGTATTTGAAGGGGTGTCCGGTGTATTTGAAGGGGTGTCCGGTGTGTATATGTTGAACAAGATATTTAGTATCAGAGGATGAATTACAACGTGACAAGTGCATCGTATTGGTGGATCTGAACTTCCAGAGAGTGGAAAATAAATAATATTATATATTGATGCCTTGCTATGTAAGTGCTGATTCTTTAATCGCGGCCGTCATTATTATTCACTTAGTTATTTCAGATGTGAGATATATACATTAATGTTCAATGAAGTTATGTAGGAATGTTAATTACAAGGCGTGTCCAATAAATAATACCTCCGTGCAAGTGTCTCGCGCATGACTTGTTGCCTGGCAACCAATCAGACATCAAATGATTATTTATACCATTAGATAATAACACAAGGAACTGTACACCAACTATATATAAGATAGTACAACTATACTAGTTATCCGAATTTATTGGCGTATATAAAATCAAGGTTTCCAAGCTTTCGCACATCAACCAGATGGCTTTCTCAAGGAAGGTAGACAGCAAACTGCAAACTGGATAAGCTTCGTTTATTGTCAAGTCAACTCACCGCGTTCAAATTCTTGAAACGTTCTATTATCCAGTTGCAGTTTGCTGTCTACCTTCCTTGAGAAAGCCATCTTGTTGATGTGCGAAAGCTTGGAAACCTTGATTTTATATACGCCAATAAATTCGGATAACTAGTATAGTTGTACTATCTTATATGTACCATTAGCTTTATTTTACAGCTAAATAAAACTCCATACATATATTGGTTCGTATTTAATTGTGTTTAAAATGGTTGATTCTTTTTCAGTTGTGTCGATGTGTGTCAAACAAAGATCAATCACTGAGTTTTTAACTTATGAAAATGTACCTCCCAAAGAAATTCATGCTAGATTAGTGGCAGTTTATGGTTCTGGAAGTTTAAAGTGCTGTTCGTCGTTGGGTAAGAAAATCAAAGAACAACGATGGAGGAATTTCGGCCGTAAAGGATCAGCCGCAGAGTAGGAAGCCCGTAACCGCAACTTGCGATTTAAACAGGCAATAAGTCGATGAGCTGATCACGGAAAATCGAAGAATAACTCAAAGAATCATCCATAGCAGGGAAACTGAACATTAGTCAATGACATGTTAACGTTTTAGGATACAGCAAAATGTATGCTCGTTGGGTACCGCGTCACCTAATGACTGATATGACAAAATCAAGGCTTGAAACATGCCAAAGGTTGCTTGCTCGTTATGAAAAATCCGGAAGTGATTTTGTTGAAAGTATTTTGACTGGAAATGGGAGTTCGGTTCACCATTATGACTCAGAAATGAAAAATAATTCATTGCAATACAGACACCAATTTTCTCCTCGACCAAAGATATTCGTAACTGAAATTTCTACCGGTAAGTGCATGCTTACTGTGTTCTGGAACTACAAAGACATTGTTCATCGGGAGTACATGGTCAAAGGTACGATTATCAACTCAGAGAGCTACGTGCATACCTTAAAAAATGTTAAAGCAAAGGGAGAAGGGGCAATGATTCTGCAACACGACAGCGCCAAGCATCACGCCAGTGCTTTCATTTCAGATGCCATACAGAGAACCGGATTTGAAGCTCTTGAACACCCTACTTACATCCCAGATTTGGCGTCGTCCTACTTCTGGTTGTTTTATGCTCTTAAAAGACATCTGAAAGGAATTCAGTTCACCAGCGACGAAAATGTTCAAGCCGTCACGAGAAAATGGTTCCGAGAACAACCTGAAGACTTTTTCAGAGACGGGTTTTAAAAACTTGTTAAACGTTGGCGTATCTGTATCGAGCGTAAGGGGGACTATGTAGAAAAATAAAATATGTGAAATTAAAGTAGACATTCTGAGCCTAGTTCTTGTTTTGTTTCAATTTTATATCTTGCCAGTTTGCTTCTATATGAACATGGAGGTATTACTTTCTGAACACTCGGGCCGCGGATGGTCTAGTGGTCAACATTCGTGACTGCCATGGAGAAGAACTCAGGTTCGATCTCAGGCAGGTACGAACGCTCGAACTACTAGATATCCGCCGTGCGTCAAATCGGCACGTTAAGCCGTCGGAGCCCGGGTATTGGCCCCCGGTAATAAATAAGGGCGTCTCCTTCCCCCTTTCTACCTCACTTCCGTGTCACTTTCCTATCGGGCACTCTAGCCCTAATCTCCTAGCTTTCTATTTCTAAGGGTTATTTAAGACCTGGGGTGAGACACTCCCTTACTAAAATCCTCAACATATGATCTGATCTGATCTATCTGAACACTGTCTGTAGTTAAATACTGAAGTATTAAGTTAACAAAGTATTAAATAACGAGTCGTGACAGAGCTGCACGACTCGTTATTCAACTCTCGAGAAGATACCAGGCTCAGATTATTCAAACTTATGCACCCACCACAAGTCATGCTGAAGAAGAAATTGAAGAATTTTATGAGGAAATTCGTGATCTAAATAATAAAGGTAAGCAGCACTTGAAGATAATTATGGGAGATTTCAATGCAAAAATAGGGCAACGGCAACAGAATGAAACTTCAGTAGGTAAATTCGGTCACGGCAACAGAAACTAGCGTGGAAATACTCTCGTAGAGTTTGCAGAGGCAGAAGGGTTTTTCATCTTAAACTCCTTTTTCAAGAAAAAGCCACACAGGAAATGGACATGGAGACATCCAAATGGGACGACAAGTGAAATTGATTTTATTATGTGTAACAAAAAATTCGTCATAGAAGACTGCACTGTGCTAAACAAGTTCAACACAGGCAGTGACCATAGATTGGTGAGATGTAAGATGCACCTCAACACTAAACTCGAACGTAGCAAGCTCATAAGACAAACAAAATGTATTGACATAACCAACCTTTAAAAACACCATAATACCTTCAAATTGGAACTGAAGAACAGATTCTCTGCTTTAGAAGGCCTAACATCGGAAGAAGTTGATATTTCTGAAGTTAACAGAAAAGTAACCAAAGCTCTTATGGAAACAGCAACAAAATTAGCTGGGTCTAAGAACAAATTGCATGTGAACAAATTATCAGGAAAAACCAAAATTTTGATGCAAAAAAGAAGAGTGATGAGGACAACTAAAGAAGATGTGACTTCCAAAGTGGAATATATAGAGCTATGCAAGACAGTACGAAAAAGTATCACTGAAGACGTAAGGAAATTCAACTGTGAACTAATAAGGAAAGCAATTGAAAACAACCAAAGCCTAAAGATAGCAAAGGGACATCTCAGTAAGGGAAGAAAACAGATTATGGCACTGAGAAAAGAAGATGGTTCTGTAACAAGAAATAGAGGCGAAATTTTGACAAGAGTGAAAGATTGCTACTCCAAATTATATGAAAGGGATGATACATGTACTCCAGACATCATGAAAGGTACCAGTACCAGAGTTCCTCCAGTCCTTCCAGCAGAAGTTGCACATGCAATCAAGAACATGAAGCGGGTAAAAGCTCCAGGAGAAGATGGAATTACTGTAGACATCATACAAGAAGCAAGTGGAGAAATCGAAACAGTACTCGCCCAAATTTTCACTCGATGCCTTAATGAAGGGAAAATTCCTGAGGATTGGAACAACGCTACAATAATCTTGCTACATAAAAAAGGTGACATTGAGGATCTCAGGAACTACAGACCTATCAGCCTCCTATCAGTGGTTTATAAAATCTTCACTAAAGTTCTTTCACACCGCTTGAAGGTGACACTGGACATGGCTCAACCGAGAGAACAAGCTGGATTCAGGAGTGGCTACAGCACAATAGATCATATCCACGTACTGAGAGAACTAATTAAAAGAGCGAGGGAATATGAACTTCCATTGTGCATGGCTTTTATCGATTATGAAAAAGCCTTTGATTCGGTGAAACCATCAGCAGTTGCAATGGCTCTGAAATCCTGCGGTATTGAAGATGCATACATTAATATTATTAATATCATCTATGAAAATGCAAGTGCAAAGATTCGGCTGTTTGAAAATACAACACACATAAAAATTGGAAAAGGAGTGAGACAAGGTGACACCATATCTCCGAAGCTCTTTAATGCTACATTGGAAAATGTCTTTCAATCAATGAACTGGGAAAACAAAGGGATAAAGATTAATGGAGATTATCTAACCCACCTTCGTTTTGCTGATGACATAGTCATTTTTACAACTAGCCCATCAGAGCTGCAGAGTATGATCCAGGAACTTGCTGACAAGAGTAAAGAAGTGGGATTAAAAATGAACTTTCAGAAGACAAAAGTGATGTACAATGCTTTTACAAGAAATGGAGATTTATCGATTGATGGAGAAAAGCTGGAGATAACAGACACGTACGTTTATCTTGGACAGCAGATATCAAGTGAGGGTCACATTGGTGAAGAAATTAATCGGCGTACAAAACTTGCCTGGAGAGCTTTTGGAAGAAACAGTATAATTTTCAAGAGCAATATGCCATTATGTCTTAAAAGAAAAGTGTTTGATCAATGCATCCTTCCAGTGCTTACGTATGGTGCAGAGACGTGGACCTTAGCTAAAAGAGAGATACAAAGGCTGCAGACAACTCAAAGTAGCATGGAGAGGTGCATGCTTGGTGTAACCAGGAGAGATAAGAAGAGGAACACGTGGATCCGAAAAATGACAAGAGTGGAAGACATCATGATCAGAGTTAAATCCCTGAAATGGTAATGGGCTGGACATACTGCCAGAAGAACAGACCATCGATGGACAGCCGAAATTTTAGATTGGATTCCAAGGGGCAGGAAAAGACCCAGAAGAAGACCACATGGAAGATGGGTGGATGAAATTCGTAAGTATGCGGGAGTGACGTGGAGGAGACTGGCACAAGACAGACCGTTGTGGAGGAAACTTGGGGAGACCTTCGTCCAGCAGTGGATTGATAATGGTTGACAATGATGATGATGATGATGATATACCATAAAAGTTTGCTCAATGATTATCTTTCAGTTAAGTAGTGGCTGAACTTCTATTAGAACTTCTTTAGTTCAGCAGCTCCCTTAATTTACTGCAAACTGTCGCTGAAACTTATTGTCTCCCTCTGAAAAAACTTGTTTTGAAACTTCTATTGGAAATTCTTAGTTCAACAGTTCCCAGTTAATTTACTGCCAACTGTTCCTGAAACTTATTGTCTCCCTATGAAAAAGCTTGTTTTGAAACTTCTTTAGTTCAACAGTTCCCAGTTAATTTACAGCCAACTGTTCCTGAAACTTATTGTCTCCCTATGAAAAAGCTTGTTTTGAAACTTCTTTAGTTCAACAGTTCCCAGTTAATTTACTGCCAACTGTTCCTGAAACTTATTGTCTCCCTATGAAAAAGCCTGTTTTTAAACTTCTGTAGTTCAACAGCTCCCAGTTAATGCACTGCCAACTGTTCCTGAAACTTATTGTCTCCCTATGAAAAAGCTTGTTTTGAAACTTCTATTGGAAATTCTTAGTTCAACAGTTCCCAGTTAATTTACTGCCAACTGTTCCTAAAACTTATTGTTTTCCTCTAAAAAAACTTGTTTTGAAACTTCTGTTTTAACTTCTTTAGTTCAACAGTTCCCCGTTAATTGACTGCAAACTCTTCCTGAAATTTATTGTCTCTCTCTGTGAAAAAACTTGTTTTGAAACTTGTATTGGAAATTTTTAGTTCAGTAGTTCCCAGTTAATTTACTGCCAACTGTTCCTGAAACTTATTGTCTCCCTATGAAAGAGCTTGTTTTGAAACTTCCTTAGTTCAACAGTTCCCAGTTAATTTACTGCCAACTTTTGCTGAAATTTATTGTCTCCCTCTGAAAAAACTTGTTTTGAAACTTGTATTGGAAATTTTTAGTTCAATAGTTCCCAGTTAATTTACTGCCAACTGTTCCTGAAACTTATTGTCTCCCTATAAAGAAGCTTGTCTTGACACTTCTATTGGAAATTCTTAGTTCAACAGTTCCCAGTTAATTTACTGCCAATTGTTTCTGAAACTTATTGTCTCCCTCTAAAAAAACTGGTTTTAAACTTCTGTTTGAACTACTTTAGTTCAACAGTCCCAGTTAATTGACTGCAAACTGTTCCTGAAATTTATTATCTCCCTCTGAAAAAACTTGTTTTGAAACTTCTGTTTGAACTTCTTTAGTTCAACAGTGTCCAGTTAATTGACTGCAAACTGTTCCTGAAACGTATTGTCTTCCTCTGGAAAAGCTTTCCGTGAAATACAAAGTGTTGCTGGAACTTATGTTGTTCGATTTTGATATTTCTTTAACTTAGATTATAAACTGCTATACATTTGATTTGCTTAGTTAACATCCTGGTGTAAATTCTCATGCGAAAACTTGATCCGGAAGACATACGTTGATAAGTTCTGCATTGTCAACTTTGTTTTCATAAAATAACCACAAGTAGATTTACTATGCACACTCTCTTTGTTGTTTTCGTGGCTTCGGAGCAAATGATGTGCTTCATCAAGCTCAGATTTTATGGAAGTCCGTTGTCTTCTTTCCCCCTGTGTTTCTGTGAGCGATCAAATAAATAGCGAGCTCGCATAGGGGTTAGCAAACATTCCCTTTGGTCTCTCATCTTCCCAAGAGGATCACCGGAAGGAGGAAGAAACCTCACATCGATTGATTGCGTCATCGTGCGAGCAGCAACAAGAATTCCTGAATCGATCAGGGAAAGGAGGAAGCCTGCTAGAGGACGTTAGTGTGCTACATTCTAAAGCGGAGGCGAAACGAGCAACATTTTCCCTACACGGCATTTAAGGAGACTCACTCTGACAGATAAAAATAGCCCCTCGCCATCAGTTAATGTCCAATACAAAGACCATATTTCGCGAGAAAAATGCTCAACTTGCAGTTTAATCGCTACCTCGGAGTCACAACTTGAAATGTAGTGAAGTAATTATGGAAATCGAAGGAACAATGGCGACGCTTCTGACCCTGATAGTTCTGACTCGTATCAGAACACTAAGTTCAGTGAAATAATAGCTTGTAGAGTTTGCCCGTGGGGACTGTTCAGTTTCTGATTTGTCATTTCTTCCGTCAGCAATAGATCAGGGTATGCAGAGGTTAAAAAAGGATCTCACTGCCATTTTTATATGATTTATATACTGTATTTTCACATCTGCCAATCCGAAGGCGCTACGGTTAGTGATGCACACACCAAACAGGAACAAAATTTAAAATCGTAAAAACCAAATGGAAAATAAAATGAAAATTCAAACTCATTACGCACAAACTTTTTGAGCCTATGCATCTTTTCCAACAGTTAAAGTAAGCCTCATTTCGGTGTAACGGAAATCGGTAACGGAAGTAGTCAAAACCATTGTTAAAATCTAATTTTTGAATGCAGTTCTGTGAAGTGACGCAGCAATTGCTGTTTTCATTGTTACTCAACAATATACGAAGTCTGATCCAAAAGTTCTGAGACTAGGCCGATATACAACAAAGTACTTACGTTACTTAAGTCTGGCTATGATCTCCCTCAAAATAGTTTACTTAGGCAGCAATACACAACTTCCAGCGGTTTTGCCAATGCTAGAACGCTCCTCGGAAATCCTGTTCGCGAGTCGTGTCAAGCACCGTCTGTGATTCGCGCAGGATATCGTCCACGGTTTCAAAATGGCGACCCTTGAGCTTTAGCTTCATCTTCGGGAACAGAAAGAAGTCGCAGGGGGCCAAATCCGGCTAGTAAGGCGGGTGAGGAAGAGGTAGTCATGCTGTTGCGGTTGCAAAACTGGCGTGTTCTGTGAGCTGATGCATTGTCGTGATGGAGCAGGATATCACCCCTGCTCCACATTTCAGGTCGTTTGCGGCGAATGTCCTCCCTAAGACGCAGAAGAACATCGCAGTAAAAAAGGGCGGTGACGGTCTGACCACGGGTGACGATTTCATGGTGCACAACCCCACAAATGTCGAAGAACACGATTAGCATTCTTTTGGTTGTGCTCCGGACCTGTGGGGCCTTCTTCGGTCGTGGAGACGCCGGGCTCTTCCGCTGCGACGACTGTTGTTTGGTCACAGGGTAGTAACCGTAGATCCAAGTCTCGTCCCCAGTGATGACTAGCGGCAGGAACATTTCATGTGTCTCCGTTCCCGATTTGCCGAGTTTGACGCAGAATTTGATGTTCACTCGCTGCTCTAGTTTGCAGTCCATACCGAAATGGCAGCTGTGTTCTGCACGTGGTCACCAAATATCGTGTAGCACAGCTCCCGATGTTCACTGAACGATGCCACTTGGTACAATGACTCATGAAAGTCACTGCCCTCGACCGCTGCTCGCGCATCCGCGTACTGTCATCTGTTGGCGCGCTGCGTACCTAATCTCCGAACTTTTTGATCGCACTACATATTTTACAAAATTATCTACGAACATTATTTCTTCTCGTTTTCCATAAACGTATTAATACCTCATTGCATTCTGTGCAAAATGTGAGAGCCTTATGCTAAATGTGATAACAACCATTTCAAAAATACATTTTTGATGCTATGAAAACGGCGTGTCTTAGCCGAGATATGGCTTCCTTTCGACCACTCCCAAGGGGAATGAGCGGAATTACCTTCTATTAACGATAACTTTAAAAGGATGCATAACACGAGAGTATATCTTGTAGATATCTAAGACGAAAAGCTGCCAGTCCTCCTCACTAACACACTTGCGAAACAGCTTGTATTTCTGTCTTGAGGTCAGAGTTTAGCTTGCGCCTGCACAGATAAACTTTCGTAGCATTTCTTCGATGTCGGGGTTGTTTCTTACGTTGTCTAAACGTTCCAGGGAAGGGAGAGAGCCAGTGCCGTAAGACAAACACAACATTCATGACTCACCATGATTCGAACCCTAAGTTTTCTGGGAAGAAGTCAGAGTGTAAATTCAAACAGGTTAGTAAAATCATGCAATGCATTGATTATGATAAGCTCTCCAACATACCAGAAATCATTACGGAAGTTATGAGGATAATGGCTGTAGAATAAATCTTGCTCCTATGACCTGACCTTTGACCCCATTTTGATGATATTCAACAGAACCGGTAAAGTATTCTTCCGGAACAACATGATAAAGTTTTGTCTCAATCGAAGCATTTTTACGTAAGTTATAACGGATAAGGACGATGGAATGGATCCCGATCCTATATCTTGACCTTTGACCTCATTTCTCCCATTTTCAATAGAGTTCGTCCTTAGGTTATCCCCTACCCTATACTAAAAGTTCGTCGAAACGGAACCATTTTTACACAAGTTATGACGCATACGCGCGGTGAAATGCATCCCACTTCTATGTCCAGCCTTTGACCCCACTTCATCCATTTTCAATAGGGTTCATCCCCAGGTGGTTCCCTATCACATACTAGAATTTTATCGAAATCGAACTATTTTTACGCAAGTCATGGCGCATAAAGGCAATGGAATGGATCCAGCTCCTATGTCCTGACCTTTGACCCAATTTCACCCATTTTCAATAGGAATCGTTCCCAGGTGGTTCCCTATTACATACTAAAATTTCATTGAAATCGAACCATATTTACGCAAGTTATGACGCATAAGGGCAATGGCATGGATTCCGCTCCTATGTCGTGACATTTGACCCCATGAATCCCATTTTCAATAAGGTTCGTCCCCAGTGGTCCCCTACCACATACTAAAATTTCATCGAAATTGAACCATTTTTACGCGAGTTATCGTGCGGACAGATGGACGGACAGACGGACAAAGCTGGAACGTATACGCGTCTTCAACCTACGGTTGGAAAGCGTAAAAAAATGAATGTTCGAATTCAAGTTGCAACCAAGGTTTTCAAAGTTTAGCCACATGTCTCCAAAAACTGTTTTGTAATTTGAATCTATTTTGTTTCCCAAATAGACTAGAGTTACATTATTTAAGCTTATCCACGTTTATTTCTCATGTGCGTTCAACGTTTCTCAAATTGTCTACCAGTCATCAGTTTTTGAATTTGAGGCCCAGCAAAAGTGCTCTGTTTAAGCTTCTTGTTTATCATAAATAGGAATTTCTTGCAAATGAATTTCATAAACTCACTCTCCCCATCCAACGCTTCATTAAATGCATTTTCAGGTGTGGGTGGAGAAGTGAGTAACACTTTTGTACGATCAACCAATGGTCCATGTAATATGTTTTTAGAACCGCTCAATAAACGCACATTGTAGGCGGGATATTTCTCATTTCCAAGTGCTTGCTTTTGTCCCGAGATATCCCACTTGCATAAAAAACAAGGAATTTTGGTGTAGACAGCTTGTCGTTCGAGCAGTAAGCCAATTACTTTAAAATCTCCGCACAGATAACACCCATGTTCGTGGCATTTCACTCGAATTAATAGAAGATTAAGACACTCACAGGATGTTTTAAATGAGCAGAATGTGTCACTGAGATATACACTGAAGAGCAATTGAATTAGAGATACCTGTCTAGTAACGTGTAGCACCACCTTTCGCCCTGATGACGGCGGCGATTCATCTCAGCATGGACTCGACAATACACCTGAAGCGTTAAGAAGCCATACGGATCCACGACCCCTGAACAAGCTTCCACAGTTCACGAAGATTTGATGGAGGGGTCAGAGCCTCGAACATTTCTCTCGATGGCATCGCAGATGTGCTCGATGAGACTGACGTCAGGTGACCTAGCTATCCAAGGAAGCGAGGTCACGTAGGTGAAGTGTTCATCCAACCATTCGGATACAATTAGGGAGCTGCATTGTCTTGTTGCAGGATCAGGTCCCCAGTGGGTTGTTGAAGACACACAAACGGAAGCAAATGGTCGTCCAGGATATCCCGGTAACGTTGACCTGTGAGGGACGCTGTCACACGTACCAGGGGTCTCATTTCAGTCCACGTAAACAGTCCCCAGACGAGAATGCCACCCCCACCAGCTTGAAGAGTACCCTGCTGGCAAGAAGGATCCATCGCTTCATGTGGTTTGCGCAGTACTCGTATCCTACCATCCGCATGTACCAACGTGAATCTCGACTCATCAGTCCAGGCAACATTTTCCCACATGTCTATGGTCCAGTGGCGATGTTCCCGCGCCCATGCTAATCTTTGCACCCTGTGATGTGGGTCAGCAGCGGTACCCTCGTGGGACGATGGCTTCTGTACCCCATAGCGAGGAGATGATTCTGGATGGTGTGGCAGCTTACACGTTTGTGTGCACCAGCGTTAAATTGCCGAGTGATTTCTTGCACTGTGGCCCGCCTATCCGCTGTTACAATACGAGCTAGCCGACGATGACCCCGCTCATCCGCATGCTGTTGTCCACGGCAGTTAGCCCTTGCAGGGATGGTTTTACCGGATTCGATGTACTCACGGTGCACCCGTGACACAGTGGCTCGTGAAAATCCCAGTGCCTGCACGACTTCCGAGATGGAGTGACCCATTCGTCGGGCCCGGACAATTTGCCCACGATCAAATAAGCTTAGATCCTTCTTCGTACCCATACTGCGTCAGACCCTTACTTATTCCCGTCGCATCACTCCTTATATTGTCGGATCGCTGCATACGTCATGTCGCTTCCGTTTACAGGGCCGCCCACAGCGCCACATTTGCATAACGTCAGCTGTCTCTAATTCAATTGCTCTTCAGTGTAGATGCACATACAGTACATTCCCATTATGTATCAAAACAACTTTTAAACTTCTTTTAGAGGAGTCAATGAATAAATGCGATTCAGGAGGGGAATAAAAAACATCAAAGTATTTAATTATTCTATAGTGATGCACGAGGGAGGATTGAAAAGTAACGCACAATTGTTTTTTCTCTTTGCAAGTTTGAAGAAGCAGATTGCAGTTTGGCAGATAACGAGTTTGAATCTCACGCTACAGACCGGTTTGGCTAGATCAGGTGTCGCTGTGATGGAAGGCAGCGTGAATAACGTCACAAAGATGGCGTGTTTGTTAGCGTCGTCTACAAATGAAGAGCAACGCGGTGTAGTCCGATTTTTGTGGGCGAAACGGAAAATTCCGACGGAAGTTCACAAAGAAATGGTCAAAGTGTATAGCGGTGATTATCTGGACCGCAGCAACACCTCCAGATGGTGCATTTCTTTGCAGAGGGTCGTGGCAGCCTTACTGATTCGTCACGTTCCGGTTGACCTGTAACCTCGTCATTACCTGTCACTGTGAGAGGCATTGAACAGGCGATTCTGAGTGACCAGCACGGAAGTTCAGCATTTCGTACGGTATATCGTACGATATTGTGCATGACAAGTTGCAATTTCGCAAAGTCAGTGCGCTATGGATGCCCAAGAACTTGAGAAACGACCAGAAGGGACAGAGGAAATTACGCTGTTTGTCTGGGAGGTGCTCCAGCACCCACCGTACAGTTCGGATCTGGCTGCTTCGGACTTTTATCTGTTTGGTCCCTTGAAAAAATTCTTGGTAGACTTCGATTCGGCTGACGAAGTAAAATCGGTTGTCCGCAGGTGACTATACGCCCTAGAGAACGGGATTTTATGAACAAGTTATACTAAAACCAGTATCACGGTGGTATAAATGTCGCGAGCGTCGTTATGGTGAAAGATAGCTAAGAAATGCAATTTCACTGAGTATATGTTTTGTTTTGCCTTTCTATTAAACTGTTGCCAAAAAATAGCGTGCGTTACTTTTCGATCCACCCTCGTAATAATAATAATAATAATAATATACCAAAGAAATCTCCTCCGAAAAACTGTTGTTCGTGATGTTTGTATCATGGAAACTGTGTTCCTGCTGATAATTTTTTTTTATTTGAGTTGAGGACCAAGGAGCTCAGCACTTTCTTTTTGTAAGTTAAAGTTTTGCACAAGATCATTAAGTTTGGGCTGTGTAAAAAAATTGTGGAGGGATATTACTGACCTAAGTCAGTGGAATTCAAATTCTCCTGTTTACTACTATCTGCTTTTACATTCTCCAGTCCAGTTGGTGGACAAGATCGTTTCCACGAGGCACTCGTCTAGTTGCCGAGGAAAACACAGTATCTTTTTGGTTTTTTTCCTGCGCTCTAGACGGCAGCTTTTATCAAAGAAAAAAACTGCCATCTACATATATAATTTTTAGGCTCCCTCCGCACCATAAGAATTCTAAATGGCATAGCTGTTCGCTTACAGTTTTTTCAAAGTCTTAAACATTCAACACTACGATATACTTTGTGAGGCTCCATGGTGTATCTTGATCTCTTAATATAATTTAAAAACTAGCGCATGGCCCGTGCCATGCACTGGTGAAAAAGTTGTGACGGAAATTTTTATAATAACGATGATTCCTTTTCAGAAAATTACTCTGCAATGCGAAAAAAATGAAATAGAACACGACATAACACCTACGTAAGAGAACAAACGCCGCAGACAGTTGTCCGAGAGCGTGTATGTTGCCACGGATGAAGTCGTTGTATTACTAACTTTATTTAACTTTCCGGCATTTCTCCTTGATTTTACGTATCGTGCGATAGCGGTGAGCTAAGTTCCGATTTCGGCCACCGGATAAAAGCGGATGGCTGTGCAAGTACTGATGACGCAAGAGCGTTAGGGATAGACGTAGCCTATTATATAGGTTTTATAGGCAAAGTATGCTGTTTTCACAAAACCTGTAATACTTCGCATTTTCGTAACTACAACATAACTTCCACATATGCAATATAATACGTCAGGATTATTTAAACAACTACCAGAAGCCATTTCTACGGAAAATCAGCCAGTAAATGCTCAACATTTCAGTTGTTGACACAATGGCCTTAACAATGAAACTGAAAGGTTTACATAACGATTTTAACAAAGTAACTGAGCTGTGGAGTAACCGGAAGCAAAAGTGAAGGTTAACTGGTCATGTGGCAAAACACGTTGCCGTCAATTGGAAATTATTTCTAAAATATTGTCTCTCTCATAAATGCAAATTTGTTGAAATAAGTACCGCTCATTTTATAAAGTCCTGACCGGATAGAAAAAAATGGAATATACGAAGGGTGAGTGAAAAGCTCTTCAATATTTGCATAAACGTATGTGCTGCAGCGGATATGTCACGTGTTTAAACTGCATAATTCAAATTGCGCACAGCAGTCAGTCTAAAGGGATATAAAGTGGTAGTCGTTGCTGCGAACAGCAACGACTACCACTTTATAATGACTACCACTGCATGTCCCCGTTCTGTCTGTGGTTGGGACGTCTAAAAGATAAACAACCACAACCGGCTAATTAGGGAACTTTTGCTTTACAAGTTTGAACTCGGCCATAACGCTGCTCAAGCGACACGAAGGAAAGGGGAAGGTTCCGTGCACCACAGCACCGCAACCAGATGGTTCAAGAAATTTCACTCAGGTGACAGAAACCTCGACCATCAGCCATGGTCAGATAGGCCGCGAACTGTGGATTCGAAAGCCGTGCGCCAGGCCTTAGAAGCAAATCCGACAACCAGCATTCGGAGATTATCAGGCGAGCTGGGAATATCATGGACCACCGTGGTTCATAAACTTCGTTACCTCGACAAGGTCTACAGGAGCTTTCGCATTGTCCCTCACGAACTGACGGCAGCTGAAGCAAACCGCCGAGTGGAAGTATGCACGAAACTCCTAGAAAACCCGCGCAATGTACGTTACATTTAGAGAATTGTTACGTGCGATGAGAAGTGGGTCTGTTTCCGTAATCCTAACATGCAACGGCAGTGGCTGATCCCGGCTTCCTGAACCTGTTGCCGAACGTGGCCGCTTCGAGCACAAGGTGATGATCTGCGTCTGGTGGAATTTCGAAGGGATAATCCATTACGAATTTGTTCCAGACGGTCGGACCATCAACGTCAACCTCTACTCTGAACAGCTGGAGCTGATGTATGTCGTTTTGGAGGAGACGTACCCGATACTGGTGAACAGAACGCGCGCTCTTCTGCAGCAGACAAAGCTCAGCCTCATACCGCCCGAACGATCCGTGCAAAACTCCAGGAACTTGAGGGTCTCGAAATGATGCCACACCCAGCACATAGGTCGCACCATGCCCCGTCGGATAATTACCTGTTCCGCTCCATGGCCCACTACTTTCGCGGGCGGAACTTTAAAAACCAGAAGGAGGTGGCAGCTGGAGTGAAGGAGTTCATCGCCTCGAAGGACAAGAACTGGTACCGCTGCGGAATCGAAGAACTGCCGGACAGATGGCTAAAGACGGCGCAACACCATGGCCTATACTTTGAATGCTAGTCAGCTTTCGTCGTAAAGGTACGTATGAAGACATAAAGTGATCCAAATATCGCAAAACTTTCTACTCACCCTCTGTAGAATCGAAGAACTGGAAGACATATGGCTAAAGAAGAGGCAACACGATGGCCTATACTTTGAATGCTAGTCAGCTTTCGTCGTAAAGGTACGTATAAAGACATAAAGTGATCCAAATATTGTAAGACTTTCTACTCACCCTCTGTAGAATCGAAAAACTGGAAGACATATGGCTAAAGAAGGTGCAACACGATGGCCTATACTTTGAATGCTAGTCAGCTTTCGTCGTAAAGGTACGCATGAAGACATAAAGTGATCCAAATATTGTAAAACTTTCGACTCACCCTCTGTAGAATCGAAGAACTGGAAGACAGATGGCTAAAGACGGTGCAACACAATGTCCTATACTTTGAATGATAGTCAGTTTTCGTCGTAAAGGTACGCATGAAGACATAAAGTGATCCAAGTATTGCAAAACTTTCTACTCACCCTCTGTAGAATCGAAGAACTGGAAGACATATGGCTAAAGGACGGTGCAACACCATGTCCTATACTTTGAATGCTAGTCAGTTTTCGTCGTAAAGGTACGCATGAAGACATAAAGTGATCCAAATATTGTAAAACTTTCGACTCACCCTCTGTAGAATCGAAGAACTGGAAGACAGATGGCTAAAGGACGGTGCAACACAATGTCCTATACTTTGAATGCTAGTCAGCTTTCGTCGTAAAGGTACGTATGAAGACATAAAGTGATCCAAATATTGCAAAACGTTCGACTCACCCTCTCTAGAATTGAATAAGTGGCAGACAGATGGCTAAAAACGGTGCAAGATGGTGTACTATACTTTGAATGCTAGTCAGCTTTCGTCGTAAAGGTACGTATGAAGACATAAAGTGATCCAAATATTGCAAAAGTTCGACTCACCCTCTCTAGAATTGAATAACTGGCAGACAGATGGCTAAAAACGGTGCAAGATGGTGTACTATACTTTGAATGCTAGTCAGCTTTCGTCGTAAAGGTACGTATGAAGACATAAAGTGATCCAAATATCGCAAAACTTTCTACTCACCCTCTGTACAATCGAAGAACTGCCGGACAGATGGCTAAAGACGGTGCAACACCATGGCCTATACTTTTAATGCTAGTCAGCTTTCGTCGTAAAGGTACGTATGAAGACATAAAGTGATCAAAATATTGCAAAACCTTCTACTTACCCTCTGTAGAATCGAAGAACTGGAAGACAGATGGCTAAAGACGGTGCAACACAATGTCCTGTACTTTGAATGCTAGTCAGTTTTCGTCGTAAAGGTACGTATGAAGACATAAAGTGATCCAAATATTGCAAAACGTTCGACTCACCCTCTCTAGAATTGAATAAGTGGCAGACAGATGGCTAAAAACGGTGCAAGATGGTGTACTATACTTTGAATGCTAGTCAGCTTTCGTCGTAAAGGTACGTATGAAGACATAAAGTGATCCAAATATTGCAAAACGTTCGACTCACCCTCTCTAGAATTGAATAACTGGCAGACAGATGGCTAAAAACGGTAAAAGATGGTTTACTATACTTTGAATGCTAGTCAGCTTTCGTCGTAAAGGTACGTATGAAGACATAAAGTGATCCAAATATTGCAAAACGTTCGACTCAACCTCTCTAGAATTGAATAACTGGCAGACAGATGGCTAAAAACGGTGCAAGATGGTGTACTATACTTTGAATGCTAGTCAGCTTTCGTCGTAAAGGTACGTATGAAGACATAAAGTGATCCAAATATCGCAAAACTTTCTACTCACCCTCTGTAGAATCGAAGAACTGGCAGACAGATGGCTAAAAACGGTAAAAGATGGTTTATTATACTTTGAATGCTAGTCAGCTTTCGTCGTAAAGGTACGTATGAAGACATAAAGTGATCCAAATATTGCAAAACGTTCGACTCAACCTCTCTAGAATTGAATAACTGGCAGACAGATGGCTAAAAACGGTGCAAGATGGTGTACTATACTTTGAATGCTAGTCAGCTTTCGTCGTAAAGCTACGTATGAAGACATAAAGTGATCCAAATATCGCAAAACTTTCTACTCACCCTCTGTAGAATCGAAGAACTGGCCGACAGATGGCTAAAGACTGTGCAACACGGTGGCCTATACTTTGATTGCTAGTCATCTTTCATCGTAACGGTACGTATGAAGACATAAAGTGATCCAAATATTGCAAAACGTTCGACTCACCCTCTTTAGAATTGAATAACTGGCGGACAGATGGCTAAAGACAGCGCAACACGATGGCCTATACTTTGAATGCTAGTCAGTTTTTGTCGTAAAAGTACGTATGAAGACATGAAGTGGTCCAAATATTGCAAAACTTTCGACTCACCCTCTCTAGAATTGAAGAACTGGAAGACTAATGGCTAAAAACGGTGCATGATGGTGTACTATACTTTGAATGTTAGTCAGCTTTCATCGTAAAGGTAAGTATGAAGACATCATCATCATCATCATCATTGTCAACCATTATCAATCCACTGCTGGACGAAGGTCTCCCCAAGTTTTCTCCACAACGGTCTGTCTTGTGCCAGTCTCCTCCATGTCACCCCTGCATACTTTCGAACTTCATCCACCCATCTCCCATGTGGTCTTCTTCTGGGTCTTTTCCTGTTCCTTAGAATCCAATCTAAAATTTCGGCTGTCCATCGATGATCTGTCCTTCTGGCAGTATGTCCAGCCCATTGCCATTTCAGGGATTTAACTCTGATCATGATGTCTTCCACTCTTGTCATTTTTCGGATCCACGAGTTCCTCTTCTTATCTCTCCTCATTACACCAAGTATGCACCTCTCCATGCAACTTTGAGTTGTCTGCAGCCTTTGTATGTCTCTTTTAGTTAAGGTCCACGTCTCTGCACCATACGTAAGCACTGGAAGGATGCATTGATCAAACACTTTTCTTTTAAGACATAATGGCATATTGCTCTTGAAAATTATGCTGTTTTTTCCAAAAGCTCTCCAGGCAAGTTTTGTACGCCGATTAATTTCTTCATCAATGTGACCTTCACTTGATATCTGCTGTCCAAGATAAACGTACGTGTCTGTTATCTCCAGCTTTTCTCCATCAATCGATAAATCTTCATTTCTTGTAAAAGCATTGAACATCACTTTTGTCTTCTAAAAGTTCATTTTTAATCCCACTTCTTTACTCTTGTCAGCAAGTTCCTGCATCATACTCTGCAGCTCTGATGGGGTAGTTGCAAAAGTGACTACGTCATCAGCAAAACGAAGGTGGGTTAGATAATCTCCATTAATCTTTATCCCCTTGTTTTCCCAGCTCAGCGACTGAAAAACATTCTCCAATGTGGCATTAAAGAGCTTCGGAGATATGGTGTCACCTTGTCTCACTCCCTTTCCAATTTTTACGTGTGTTGTATTTTCAAACAGCCGAATCTTTGCACTTGCATTTTCATAGATGTTATTAATAATATTAATGTATGCATCTTCAATACCGCAGGTTTTCAGAGCCATTGTAACTGCGGATGGTTTTACCGAATCAAAGGCTTTTTCATAATCGATAAAAGCCATGCACAATGGAAGTTCATATTCCCTCGCTCTTTCAATTAGTTCTCTCAGCACGTGGATATGATCTATTGTGCTGTAGCCACTCCTGAATCCAGCTTGTTCTCTAGGTTCAGCCATGCCCAGTGTTACCTTCATGCGGTGTGAAATTACTTTAGTGAAGATTTTATAAACTACTGATAGGAGGCTGATAGGTCGGTAGTTTCCGAGATCCTCAATGTCACCTTTCTTATGTAGCAGGATCATTGTAGCGGTGTTCCAATCCTCAGGAATCTTCCCTTCATTAAGGCATCGAGTGAAAATTTGGGCGAGTACTGTTCCGATTTCTCCACTTGCTTCTTGTATGATGTCTACAGTAACTCCATCTTCTCCTGGAGCTTTTCCCCGCTTCATGTTCTTGATTGCATGTGCAACTTCTGCTGGAAGGACTGGAAGAACTCTGGTACTGGTATCTTTCATGATGTCATGAAAGATACCAGTACCAGAGGGAGTGCATGTATCATCCCTTTCATATAATTTGGAGTAGAAATCTTTCACTCTTGTCAAAATTTCGCCTCTATTTCTTGTTACAGAACCATCTTCTTTTCTCAGTGCCATAATCTGTTTTCTTCACTTACTGAGATGTCCCTTTGCTATCTTTAGGCTTTGGTTGTTTTCAATTGCTTTCCTCACTAGTTCACAGTTGAATTTTCTTACGTCTTCAGTGATACTTTTTCTTACTGTCTTGCATAGCTCTATATACTCCACTTTGGAAGTCACATCTTCTTTAGTTGTCCTCATCTCTCTTCTTTTTTGCATCAACATTTTCGTTTTTCCTGATAATTTATTTACATGCAACTTGTTCTTAGACCCAGCTAATTTTGTTGCTGTTTCCATAAGAGCTTTGGTTACTTTTCTGTTAACTTCAGAGATGTCCACTTCTTCTGATGTTAGGCCTTCTAAAGCAGAGAACCTGTTCTTCAGTTCCAACTTGAAGGTATTATGGTGTTTTTTAAGGTTGGTTATGTCAATAGATTTTGTTTGTCTTATGAGCTTGCCACGTTCAAGTTTAGTGTTGAGGTGCATCTTACATCTCACCAATCTATGGTCACTACCTGTGTTGAACTTGTTTAGCACACTGCAGTCTTCTATGACGAATTTTTTGTTACACATAATAAAATCAATTTCACTTGTCGTCCCATTTGGATGTCTCCATGTCCATTTGCTGTGTGGCTTTTTCTTGAAGAAGGAGTTCAAGATGAAAAACCCTTCTGCCTCTGCAAACTCAACGAGAGTATTTCCAAGCTGGTTTCTGTTGCCGTGACCGAATTTACCTACTGAAGTTTCATTCTGTTGCCGTTGCCCTATTTTTGCATTGAAATCTCCCATAATTATTTTCAAGTGCTGCTTACCTTTATTATTTAGATGACAAATTTCCTCATAAAATTCTTCAATTTCTTCTTCAGGATGACTTGTGGTGGGTGCATAAGTTTGAATAATCTGAGCCTGGTATCTTTTCGAGAGTTGGATAACAAGTCGTGCAGCTCTGTCAGAGGAACTTTCAACTTCTACAACTTTATCCTTCAGTTTCTTGTTTATTATAAATCCAACACCACTAGTTCTGCCAGTATCTGTCCCACGATAGTAGAAGAGATGTCCACTTTTCAGTTCGATGAGATCTTCTCCTTTTCTCCTTACCTCACTTAGCCCCACGATGTCCCACTTGATCCTTTGTAGTTCCTCTTCCAATTCAAGAAGCCTTGAATCAGAAGATAGAGATCGTCCATTGTACGTTGCCAAGGTCAGCATCAGATGGCAGCCTAGTCCGGTCCTCCGGGGATTCTTAGCACCCTCTGCCTTCATGTCGCACTGGCCGCTGCCTTGGCCAGGTACATTCCAGCTGCCGGAGACTGAGGGCCAAGTTTTAAGTTGTGGAATCATTTTGGAGGGGTTCGGCCATAACTCACCACGCTGGCCAAGCGGGTTGGTGAGTGTGGGATAGAATTTCCTCTAATCCCGATGGTATAGTTATACCGCTATTGGCGGTCGTCAGAGCCCCTTTAGTGGGAACAGGATGCACCACGAGAAGGCGGGGTTGACATTTGTCAAGGAGAGGCTGTAATGTTAGACATAAAGTGATCCAAATATCGCAAAACGTTCTACTCACCCTCTGTAGAATCGAAGAACTACCGGACAGATGGCTAAAGACGGTGCAACACAATGTCCTGTACTTTGAATTCTAGTCAGTTTTCGTCGTAAAGGTACGTATGAAGACATAAAGTGATCAAAATATTGCAAACCGTTCGACTCACCCTCTGTAGAATGGAAGAACTGGAAGACAGATGGCTAAAGAAGGTGCAACACGATGGCCTATACTTTGAATGCTAGTCAGCTTTCGTCGTAAAGGTACGTATGAAGACATAAAGTGATCAAAATATTGCAAAACTTTCTACTCACCCTCTGTAGAATCGAAGAACTGGAAGACAGATGGCTAAAGACGGTGCAACACAATGTCCTGTACTTTGAATTCTAGTCAGTTTTCGTCGTAAAGGTACGTATGAAGACATAAAGTGATCAAAATATTGCAAACCGTTCGACTCACCCTCTGTAGAATCGAAGAACTGGAAGACAGATGGCTAAAGAAGGTGCAACACGATGGCCTATACTTTGAATGCTAGTCAGCTTTCGTCGTAAAGGTACGTATGAAGACATAAAGTGATCAAAATATTGCAAAACGTTCGACTCACCCACTCGATTTCTGAAATCAGAAGGGAAAATGAGCCAAGAAACACTATTTCTATTGTAAACATCAAAATTCATGCAGAAGAGTTATAACGAAGTGAATTTCTCCGTCATTTTTATCCGCGCCGGGGTTCGAACCCGGGTCCACTCATTCCGGAATAAGTTGCTCTACCAATTAAGCTACGCGGACATTGATTCTAATTGCTATCTGCCTTTATGTCGTGTGCGTCCTTCTGGCAGGTACGTCACATCTCCTGGTACGTTACATCATCTCCCCCTTCTTTTTCTTTTTTTTTTCTTTCGAAGTGCTGCTCATATTTTTCCTATCTCGCGGTGTGGAAATAACATCACACCAATGCGAGATTTTGAACGGTCGGGTCATCCGGATAGTTCGGGCGCCATTATAACGAAGTAAATTTCTCCGTCATTTTTGGTCTGCGCCGGGATTCGAACCCGAGTACGCTTATTCCGGAACAAGTTGCTCTACCAATTAAGCTACGCGGACGTTTTATTCTGATTCCTATCTGCCTTTATGTCGTGTGCGTCCTGCTGGCAGGTATGTCACATCTCCTCTCCTGGTACGTTACATCATATCCCCCTTATTTGTTTTTTTTGTTTTGTTTTTTTTCGAAGTGCTGGAGAAAGGATTCTCTTATTTTTCCTATCTCGCGGTGTGGAAATAACATCACACCAATGCGAGATTTTTGAACGGCCGGGTCATCCGGATAGTTCGGGCGCCATTATAACGTAGTGAATTTCTCCGTCATTTTTATCCGCGCCGGGGTTCGAACCCGGGTACACTCATTCCGGAATAAGTTGCTCTACCAATTAAGCTACGCGGACATTGATTCTAATTGCTATCGGCCTTTATGTCGTGTGCGTCCTTCTGGCAGGTACGTCACATCTCCTGGTACGTTACAGAGTGTTATCTACAAAGAGTACCAAAATTTTCATCTGCTCTTCAGTTCTTTGTAAGACTTCTACCTTTGAAGAATTACTACTTCTATCATTAAAGCCCCATCCAACACGATAACTCTTTCCCGTTCTAAGTATTCCCTTGGGCGGCAGCTAGCTAATCTAGAATGCAACGGTGTTATTTTCTTTTTATTACAACATACTTACTAAACTACCTAAGTATGTTTCCATTAACTTTGTCTTTTACAGAAATGCGTAACTCAGGCTTAATATCTTCATTACTGTTCCTACCACACAAATAACTCACTTATTCTGCCTTGATACTTCTCATACCAATGTCATATCAGCCACATTTAATCGTGTAATAAAACTCCTATATTGCACGTATTCCTTCCACCCTGCAAGACGGCCGATCTACGTATTGCATTAAAACACCCAGCTATTTTATATGGCTAATCTTCTTATTGAAAATAGCATTATAGAGCTCACATGATACTTTCACTTCTTCACTAATTCATCTTATCAATCTTCTCTTGCCTGATTAATCACTTCCCTAAAAAACAGGTGCATACGTAAATTAAGGAAATTCTAGTACAAAGGGGAAGCACGTGTCAAGACGAAGAAACTTCAACGATATATTCCGTCGATGTTGTTTATTAGGTTAGAGCAACTCGCTAGGAAATGCGATTGGATCCCCGTCACCAAAAAAATTCCTGTTTTCACTTTGGCGCCCGAACGTAAAAATGGATCTACTGGCTGCTGGGTTCTTCGAAAGATGTGTGATGTTCGTTCCACACATAGCCTGTAATTAATGGAAGGACGTGTTAAGACGACAAATCTGCAAAGTTTCATTCCATCCGTGTGGCTTACTTGATTAGAGCAACTCACTCCCGAGCTAAGAGAAGAGGATTCGTTCTTCCTCACCGAAAAATTTCCGTTTTCAAACGAGGTTTTATCAATTTTTATAAAATGAAGAGTGCGCACGGTCGTATCAGACTAATATGACCGCCAACCTAATTATGGGAATAACCACTCATGGCCCGGATGACAGCGGTGAGACGGCGCGGCATGGACGCAATGAGGCCCTGGAAGGTTGCTCGAGGAACACGTGCCCATTCGGACTGCATCAGAGCATGGGAGTCCCGGAGATGACGTGGTTGTGGGTCGACACGTCAAACTTATCGATACAAATAGTCCCACAAGTGCTCTATGGGATTGAGGTCGGGCGATTTCGTAGGCCAAGGGAGAACGGAGACATCGGTGTCGTGTTCCTGGGTCCAGTCACACACCCCCTTAGGGACGTGAGAGGGCGCATTTTCCTGTTGGTAGACACCATCACCACCAGAGTAAACGTCCAACATGAAGGGATGCGTGTGGTCAGCGAGGATGGAAATGTAGCCATTGGCGTTCAGGAACCCATCCAGTGGTACCAGCTGTTCCATGTCATACCAGGAAAACATACCACAGACATACACACTGCTATCGCCGCGCCGGCCTGTACTTGACCGACAAGCGTGTCCGGATGTTGGTTTTCGTGTGCCTAACGCCGTATCCCCCAGTGCCCGTCACTTCTGTGCAGTAGAAACCTCGATTCGTTGGAGAAGGAACACTTTTCCCACTCTTCCACTCTCCAGTGACGGTAGTCCCATGTGAACTGCAGGCGTCGTTGCCGATGGACCTGGGTTAACATGGGTGCCTTGACGCAGCTTCGACACCGAAGATCCATACGTAACGGGGTTCGCTCTACTGTGATTGAAACCTTTCATTTGCTTGGTCAATTGCTGCACTGTTGCGCGTCGATTGCTCTTTATCAGTCGACGGAGGTGACGTTCTCCTTTGGGGTCGACGGCCATTGGGGCTCGCAGCTATGACGTCGGGAGGTACTCTACGTGCCATCGGTCCATTCTTGGTACTCGGCGCACCCCGCGAACAGTCCTCGAAGTCTACCGTTTCTGCGATGCTCCCACCCTTGGCGTGGTGGCCAATGATCATTCCTTTTTGAACGTCTGTCAAATCACTACCTCTGCCCATTGTGCTTACGTGACGCACTATGGCTCATCTTTCCTGGCCGGTCGCTTAGATATTCGTATGGTCGACCTTGTCACATGCACTCTGCCATGCGCCTGGGAGGGTACACAGTCATTACCGGGGTGGTCATATTGTCCTGATACGAGTGTATATGCCCATACAAAGTTTTGTTATATTCTTTGCAAGTTTGGCTGAAATATTTTAAAATAACTTCCTTAATTTATGCACACCAGTATAGTTATTTAAAATCTGTTAAAAACCCTAATAAACCCTATGGCGCAGTGATCTAAGCGCTGGCATCTGATTATTCGTCCGAGATGGGTACGTGTTGAAATACCACTGAGGTATGGGTATCTCATCCATGTCTTCCCTAATTTAGGATCACTGGAGCCACTAGCCAAAATTAGAGATAGGCGACAACTGCGGATGACCTAGTGGTCAACGTCCGTGACTGCCACGGAGAAACTTCAAATTCGATCCCAGGCAGGTACAAACGCTCAGACCACTAAATATCCGCTGTGCGTCTGATGGGCTCGTTGAGCCGTCAGACCCCGGGTACTGGCACCCCGGTAATAAAAAGGGCGTCTTTCTCCCCCTTTCTACCTCGCTTCCGTGTCACTTTGCTATTGGGCACTCTAGCCTAAATCTCCTAGCTTCATATTTCTAAGGGTTGCGATCTAAAGTTGATGAGAACAGGTAGATAAAGCACCTTCTGCAGGAAACCCAGTTAAAAGTTGCCGCCGAAATCCAGTTACGTGTGCGTATCTGGGCAACATGGTGCATCCGACAATCGCCTCACATTTTTGATGGGTGTGATGGTGGGGCTAGTTGTTAACGACCACTGTGAGTAACGCTATGGGCTATAATCAGTCGCCTGTC
Source organism: Macrothele yani (assembly GCA_039090855.1). Classification (NCBI taxonomy): domain Eukaryota; kingdom Metazoa; phylum Arthropoda; class Arachnida; order Araneae; family Macrothelidae; genus Macrothele; species Macrothele yani. The sequence continues at coordinate 142,437,106 of CM077008.1, read as the reverse complement.
CCTAATTTAGGGCCACTGGTTCCAGGAAAGGAAGGGAGCCAGTGACGTAACACAAATCAAAATCCATGCCTCACCGTGATTCGAACCCGGACCCATGTCAGATGAATGGTCAGCAACTCTTATCATCAGTTTTAGCATACGTCATTACATTTTTGACGCGTCGTTAGGATGCCAAACACAAATTCGCCGAGAGAGAAAATGTAGTGTTCAGGCTAAAAAAATGCTTAACGAGAATAAACCAAAATTTACATAAGAAGACAGGAACTAAAAAGGAAGCTTAAAATAGTGTATACGTCACAATATGTGTTTAACGTTCAGCCGAAATTATACCTTGAATGGTCGTCTACGGTCCAAATTTTTCTTTTCTGAATCATTTAAAATTATCCCCAAATATATATTGTACGTTCTGAAGTTTAGCCGTTTAATATACATAGTGTCTATAAATGAAGTATAAACCTTCAATATGCTATTGAAAAAAATACGATAGAAAAAACTTACTTTAAACGCCAAGAGACGTGTCAAGTGTTGAAGTTTCTTAAGTTAGATGACAGATTGCGTCAGGTGTCTCATGTAATGAAAAATCTCGTCAAACGTGGAATACAACAGACATGGCTTCCCCGGTGGAGAAAGCAGCATGTGTGTTTAGGTTTGTGCAGTCAAAATCTCTAACAACTGTTCAGCGTAAGTTCAGAACGGAGTAAGAGGTGAAGCAGCATCGAGCAATGGGTAAATAAATTCAAAGCATCAGGAAGTGTCTTGACAGGTAAACACGCTAGGAGACCTTCCATTTCTGACGAAAAGGTGGAAAACGTGCGTAAGGCTTACAATTCGTAATTCCACAATTCTAGGATATTTAAGACATCATTTACCAGCAAGATGGAGCGCCTCCGCACTGGTCTTTGGACGTACGCAGATCTTTAGGCCACCATTTTGCAGGGCGTTGAATTTGACGTGGAGGTCCGACGGCATGGCCACCCCGTTCTCCTGATATTACCCCATTCGATTTTTTTCTTTGGGGCATTATTCAGGGCACTGTGTACAAGAAAAAGGTTACATCTATCACTGAGCTCAAAGAACGCATTTACTGCAGCTTTCTTCCTTGTTACACCTGACATTCTGCAGCGTACGTGGGTGGAACTGGACTATCGTTTAGACATCCTACGAGCAACAAACGGAGCACACGTGGAGACCTACTGACATTAAAAAAACTTTCACAGTTACCACGTGTTTTGACATCAGATCACGTGTAGGGGATTTTAGGAAGGGAGTGTCTGACCTCAGGTCTTAAACAACCCTTAGAAATATGAAGGTAGGAGATTTGAGCTAGAGTGCCCAATAGCAAAGTGACACGGAAGCGAGGTGGAGAGGGGGAGAAAGACGCCCTTTTTATTACCGGGGTGCCAGTACCCGGGGTCTGACGGCTTAACGAGCCCATCCGACGCACGGCGGATATTTAGTGGTTTGAGCGCTCGTACCTGCCTGGGATCGAATTTGAAGTTTCTCCGTGGCCGTCACGTACGTTGACCACTAGGCCATCCGCAGCCATGTGTTTTGACATTAAGAGTAAGTTGTTATTTATTGTAGTTTTTTTCCAATAGCATACTGAAGTTGTATTCTTCATTTATGGACACCCCGTATTTTATTATTTTTAACTCCCTTCACGCCAATTTGGGGGCTCTACTTTTAACAGTGATGAAATCTATAAAATATCTGCAAAATCCTATTTGTACTCTCTAAGTTTTCATAGACAATTATCAAATAAATAAACTGAAGGCTTTGATTTAGTCCCTGACTGCAGTACATCCGTGAGAAAAGGACATTCTTCTGTATAAGCAAAAATGCCAAGACGCTTTTCGGGACAGTCGATCATTTTTGATAGATTACACAGAGCGGTAAAATAGCTGGGTTGTCTCCGAATCCAAGCGCTCGTGAGAATGAAATCGGGGAAACCAGTCAGTATTGTGACCATCACATGCATCCAATAACCATTATTTCAAACGGTGGCTGCTAAAATCCTACGAGATGTTCTTTTAAAGAGAAAAACATTTACGGAACTCTTAAGATGGTTAAAATGCTGGAAAATTTACAAATAAAAAAAAATCCTCAGAAATAATGTTTTTTTTTTTCATTGGCTTACGAATCAGCATGTAAGCAAATTAAATCATCTCATGTACATAACGCTCATAGTTGATAAAAACTTTTTTAATAGTGCAAATTCCTTAATAATTCGATTACATACTGCTTTCTGTCTCACGAAAATTCCCTGAACGTGAATAATGTAGCAGTACAGCTGAGCGTTTATGGCGCAATAACACTTCCTACAACACAACAGTAAAACATTCAGAACTAGCGGAGTTTTTGAGCATGCGCGCTGTCATCTCGTCGTTGTTTTACAAAACGGTTTTTTTCCACGCTGTTTATATTCTTTAATGGTCGTCCAAGATAGCAATTTAATTAACTATATGCAATGACTCGGAAACGATCTAAAGTGCTTTCTCTGAGTCAATATATATTGCAGTAAAAAGGAAAATAAAAGTTTCAAAATGATAAAACCAATGATATGTACTCCGACCCGCACAGTTTCTTGAGCTCATCGGAATGTGTTTTCATTTTGTTCCTGAATTTTGTTTTAAAATTGTAAAATTTTGCTGAAGTCTATTTCAAAGGGATTTCTGGCACATTTTTTGACACGTTTTTAGATATGGAGGCATTTCAAAATCACTTCAGAATTCAAAATTTCAAAATGTCGTCCAAAATTAAAATTGTGTGTGGGGGGGGGGGGAGAAATCAGCTGTAGTTTTGTTTGCTGATTTTCAGGTTTAAAAGCAAAAGAGAACTGAAATTTTTCTCTCAAACAATAAATTGCGAAGCTATTTTCTAGACTGGTGGCCATTCTGGAAAATGGCTTTTCTGTTCACTTGTGAGAAGGATTTTTCAGCTGCAAGTTATCTTGAAAACCTGAAAATAATGCAGAACGATAATTATTTTTCAAAAAAGAAAGCCTGATTATGATTTAGGACAACCTTTTTGAAAAATGCCCGCCGTTTTGCATTTTTTTGTGATTTTGGAATGCTTCCATATCTAAAATCATTTGTTTGTGCCCCCTCTTCAAAAGTAAAATTTCACACTTTTTATCCCATATTGCCGCTTTTTTTAACCGAAGCTCTGTTGTTAATCATATGATCTTTCATCAAGCAGAGATCATATCATCTCTGATGATTCGTCATTTTATGCAAGCTGCTTGCATATAATGATGAATCAGCCACGGGATATTAGCTTTTGGAGATCAGATTATCTGTCAGTAACGCCTGTAAGGAACTTGGTTCAAATGCTTGATTTCCCATATTATCACATTTTAATTAACAACTATAACCAGTATTGCATTCGGACAGTTTTTTCCGGAGAAAATTACAAATTGGGGGGAGAGGTTGAAATTGTTGACTGATTTACATACATATAACCACAATTTTGTTATTTATATATGCATTAACACGTATACAAATTTTAAATAGAGTATAAAAATTTTCTTAGGCTCGTATATCGCAAATGCGAATTCCAAGAAATCTACACGTACAAATTATTAAAAATGTAAAAATGTTTTACCCTTGCTTTAATTCAGTAACGTACCACGGATTTCATCATGGGATGGTGTAAAATATTGAGGATGCTAGTAAGATAATGCTGTGCTCGAGAAAATCCCCATTCCCAACATTAGGAGCGATAAAAAAAATGTTCTCGCCTTACTATTACAAGTGTATTTCTGATTATCAAGGAATCATTACAGCGTTAGCTAAAAACGTATGGTACAAACCATTCCCCTGCCATTTGGTTTCAGCCCCTTTAGATTTTTTAGATTAGCACATAATAAAAACAACACCTAACTAACTGTTTGTGTGTGTGGATGACAGTTTGAGAAGCCTTAATTTTTTTTTGTTACAGAACGTAAATAACACACCGCGAGGGAAAAAAAGAACCTTTTTATGGGAACAATTTCTCATACTTTGCTATTGTTAAAAATTAGTTCGTAAATATTTCGTTGTATCGTTGTATTAGATTCACTAGCATCACGTTAGCTACAGTGAGGCTTTTAACCGTATAGGTCTACATGGAAAGTCGGCATCTAGAAGATTTAAATAAAGCTGAATGCCAGCTTCCAAAATATGATGTATTGCAGTGCAAACATCTCTACTCTGTGGAATTAGGTTTTTATTGCGGAAGTACATAGTTCGTCAGTGCTTGAAACATTGCCCCTTCAGCGAAGACTGTTTAAGGTTTTATTGAAGGATGATAGAAATTGCAAACCGAAGTCCATGCGGATATTGTTTTTTTATTATTGTAAGATTTTCCTTTATTTTCTTAAATTTTCCCTTTTAATTACTTTCCCCAAATATTCAGCTATAAACGAAAACAATTAGATTAAACATATGGGGAAATCGTCCAAAAACCTACGGGGGAGGGGGAGCATGGATTTTTGGGGGCTAAGCAGCCCCAAAAAGATGCCTAAATACATCCCTTCTAATAACATATGTCGGTGATTTGGTTGATATAACCAAAGCACTGACATATGGTATTATTTATTATATAGTATTAGGTATTAATTAAATGCGAGAATAACTGTCCGCTAAATAGTTTTAATACTAGGTTGAACTTCAATCTCCCGCTTCACTGTAACAATGTTGAACCTAACATGGTAAAAGCGTCTTAAGTATGGCATTTGTCGAAGCTCTCGATTAAAAAAAGACTGCAGAATTCCGCAGCCATTGTTAGACCTGGATGCATGAGTTCATGACGCACTACACCTTGCATGTTCCATCAGATACAGCAAAGAAGTTTCTTGTCCAGATGGGATTTGCCCATTAATTTTTTTCATTGCAGATTGCTATAGGCAACACATTTTTCCATCACCGTAATTATTTTCCTCAGAAAGTTCTTTTCTCGATGTCTGGCAAGCAGTGAAACACATGTGTTCAGCTTCTTACCAATGTTGATTGCGATGGGCACGTGTGAAAAAAAAAGAGAAGAAGGAAGCGTATTTGGGGATGTTGCAAGGTAGAGTTTCTGAAGATGAATATCGCTGTAAGAAGCACGAGGCAGCTAGCTGGTTCGCCAGGGTAAGGCAAAAAATAGGAAGGAAAAGGTATAAAGGCATGAATTGGCTTTCTGTGGAAAACTTTCTGGAAGAACATGAGACACAGGAAAAATAGGGTGTGACCTAATACAGAGGTGAAAACAAGTGTCAAGACGAGAAATCTGCAGCGAAACATCCTGTCCGCGTAGCTTAGTTGGGAGAGTGACTTACTCCGGAGTGAGGGGACACAGGTTCGTTGCCTGTCGCGGACAAACTTGTGTTTTCACAAGAGGAAATAAAGATTTAAGCTGTGTGATGAATAGGATCGGAGAAACGATATGGGAACCCGGTGAGTTAAGTGAAAGATGCGGTAAATACTTCTGTGTGTTATTAGATCAAGAAAGTAAAGGCGATTCGGAGGCAGAAGCAGTTGATGTCACAGTGAGAGATGGAAGCACAGGAGGGATCTCAAGAGAAGAGATGTGTAAAGCTTTAAACTCTCTTCAGAATGGTATAAGGCTCCAGGAGTTGATGCCATAACTGCTGAGATGTTGAAATATGGTGGTAACTCTGTGATTGACTGGTTAACTGAAATTTTTCCAGTTGTGCTGGGAGTTTGGAATGGCCCCTCAGGATGGGAGAGACGGTATCATTGTTCCCTTGTAGAAGGGAAAGTTTATTGAAAAGGTACGAGGTCTTACATCAGAGAAATTTTGCATTACGCATGATAATCGATAAGTATCTGTCGATTGGTAAGAAAGTTTTTACTGCCTTCACACATTTAGAGAAAGCTTATGACCGGGTAAATGAGATACTCCTGTGGAAGGTACTGATTAAATATGGTGATACTGGGAATCTATTTAATAGTGTAAAAGCCATGTATGCTGGCAGCAGAGCTTGTGTACGAGTGCACGGTGTTGTATCAAAATCGTTTTCTATTGGTGCAGAAGTCAGACAAGGTTATGTAATGTCACTATGGCTGTTTAATATATTTATGGATGCGTGCATGCGTATGGACAATAATAGTTTATGTTCAAGAGTCTAAGGCTGTCGTATGCACGATTGAATAGTTAAAAACTTGCATTTAAAAATTGATGTTTATTTACAAATTAAAACAAAAATAAAATCAGCTACATTGGCAAGCACTTTCGAGGCTACTTTAGCCTCATCATCGGGCCCAATTGCGCGAAAAGATGGTTACCGGCATTTATATACAATCATGAAATAACAAGAGGTGTTGCCAAACTGGAAATGCCATGTTACAAATAATTATATGTAAATTAAGCTCACGTATCTGGAGACCCAACAGGTAAAGCATTTAACTGTTTCAGCAGCAGAATCTAAGGGCGAGGTATAATTACAGGCGAATCGTCAATACAACACTTGGAGGAAAACCGTGTAATACACAAACTTTCAGCAAGCAAACATTCTGCGCACTGATTGCCTCTGCACCTGATAAAAATTCCTTGTTGCTTGCTGAAAGTTTGTGTATTACACGGTTTTCCTCCAAGTGTTGTAATGACGATTTGCCTGTAATTATACCTCGCCCTTGGATAATGGTGCTGAAACAGCTAAATGCTTCACCTGTTGGATCTCCAGATACGTGAGTTTAATTTATATATAAATATTTGTAACATGCCATTTCCAGTTCGGCAACACCTTTTGTTATTCCATGATTCTATATAAATGCCTGTAATCATCCTTTCGCGCAATTGGGCCAGATGATGAGGCTAAACAAGCCTCGAAAGTGCTTGCCAGTGCAGCTGATTTCATTTATTTTTTAACTTGTAAATAAACATCAATTTTTAAATGCAAGTTTTTAACTATTCAATCGTGCATACGACAGCCTTCGACTCTTGAACATACCGTTTGGCACGAAGACTTTTAATGACCTGATGGTTTATGTGTTGGTAATATCCGTGTGCGCAGATTGCTGTATGCTGATGACACAATCCTGTTGGCAAAGAGTTGCAGAATATGTTGCCCGAATGTACGAAGTTTGTATGAAATTCTAACTGAGTATAAATAAGGAAAAAACCAAAGTTATGGTTCTTGAGCGAGGAACTGTTAGTACTGAACGCAAGATAAGTCTAAATGGCATAGTGATTGACCAGATCAATGGGTTTGTGTATTGAGGAAACATGTTTGACAGATAGAACAAATTAGATGCTGAAATTAGTAGGCGAGTGAATTCTTCATTGAAAGTCATAGCTGCTTTAGGAGTATTTCACAGGAATGATGGGTTCTCAAGAGAATCCCGAATGGCTGGGTATGAAAGTGTAATTGTTCCTACTCTGATGTACGACAGAGAAACCTGGGTATTGCAGAAGAGACATAGAAGACGTTTGTATGCTGGAGAAAGGCGTTACTTCCAGGGAGTTTGCGGCAAGACACTCTCTGAACGTGGGAGGAGTGAAGATGTGCTCCAGTTGTGTAATATGTGGCAGACTAATATTCTTAGGCGGTTTGGCCATGTTGAAAGAATGAGTGATGAGACGCCTACTAAGAAAAAATTTCAGCCAAAATGGCAGGGAAGAAAGACAGATGAAGGCCAAGGAAGTCATGGGAGGATCAAGTTCAGGAGTGCCTGCATGAGAAAAAGATTATGAGTATGAAGTATAGGTACGTCGTGTGATGGATGTCAGTGAAGGCCGAATTGTGTGTCAAGATCGCTGTAAATGGAGAAGTTTGATACGGCAACTGTAAGTAAATAATCAGTTAAAAAATTATCTAGTGGTTTGTATTCCTTTGTGGAGCTGACCTCTAAATCTCAGAGAAAAGCTTAGGGATATGTAGTGGAGTAGTACGTGTGAGACTCACTTAGATTTTCACTTTTTGAATCTTTCTTATGGCATGCAAAAGTAAAACTACGGTCGACTAATTCATGCCTAACTCGATAAGCAGTCTGGTCGTCGCCTAGGCGGCATGCTTGTCAAGAATATATTGCAAATGTGTGCTTTGCATCTTCTTCGGCGGTCCGTTACGCTGCTTGTCCTTCACGCATCAACAACAACTTCTGAACTTCATAAACCACTCACTACACGCGCTTGGATCTACAGCTTTCTCGTCTTATTCCAAACAAACCCACTATTGTGCTTCTGCAACGGTTTTCCGGAGATTAAACATGAAAAAAAGGCAATGACGAATATGCACATTGTCTGCCGCCATATCTTCATAATTATATAATATACACATTTACTAAATCTTGGCAAACTGCACATATCTATATGCACACCACAAACTACAACTAAATGAATTGTCTGCTTAAAGTGTTTCTGGTATTTCTCTACCATAGAAATTTACCATACCAACACTCTGCCTTTTTACACATTACTGGTGTGAAATTTCACAAATTTGTACTCTTACAATATTACTATTCCCAAGTTTACACTATTGTATTTCCAATTTTATTCAGTTTAATTCAGACATTATTTACACAATTTAAATTTAAATATCAATTAAAATTCATTCTTTATATATACACAAAATGCCTGATATTGTTTTCACGTTTTCAAAAAGTTTCGTTCGATGAACCAGTTCATAAATTCACCCAACAAAAATGTCAAGTTCTATGCACTTCTCAAGAAAAAAGCCCTTAAAATACAGTTTTTAAATTTTTTTTCAGAAAATCCAACCTTCATTATCACCTAATTCCAATTTGTCAAAACTTTCAATAAACCATCCTGGGTTGTAACCATTCGCTAAATCTTTTCTCAACAAAATGTGTAGGTTGTCCGTCAACATGTGTCGTTTGATGCAGTTCTACCACCTAAACCCCACAACACGAAATTCTGACAAAACCTCAACCACTTTGTTTGTACAGCCCTCTACGTGGAGCGACAAGAGCTTATGCATACACCTTATAGAACAAAAATATAATAGAAAACATCATATTGCGCATTTCGGTTCATGGTTCTTCACTACAGTAAAGTACTGTGTGCTGAGCAATGTGTTACAATAAAAATTTAAACTGTGGTTTATGTTGATAAAGGGTTTCAAAGATGCCTCGCATGGGAGCTTATTGAGATTATCTTCTTCAAATGAAGTTAAATTCTTCACATCATTAAAATCCTATTAAATGGACTCTCAATCCAGTTAGCGAAAGCAAGACCAGGCAAATAATTCCCGAAGTTGTTTTTTAAAGTTTGCAGATGTTCAATGGAGACCTTTCTCTCTCTCGTCGTTCATATCTCAACTCCTCAGGTCGTCCGTCAAATCGGTATATGTTGGAAATTAATCAAGCATACGGTCAGTATATAGATTTGACCAAAATCCAAGTTCTTTTTTTTTCTTTTTTTTTATCAGCGCTTCTGCTTTGTCCCAAACTTTGAATATGCCTACGGCTGCAGTTTGAGGACTTCAGTTTAGTCCATTTCAGTAAACAACATATGAGCCAAGTAAGCAATCGTAGCTTATCACGAAGAATCACAAGAACGCTAGCGCATTAGAAATTTCATATCCATTAAAAATAGTCGTATTTAATAACATAATTCAAGAAAGCGCATGGATATTTTTCTACAAGACAATCAATGTACTTTTGCCTGTAAAAGAAGCTGTTATGCTGACTTATCATCTCTTCTCAAAAAACTTTAAAACTTGAAAAGTTAACCATTGAGCCCTAAGGAAATTGGGGACTGCCTCGCAAATCACAGTAAATGGAGTGAGGTAGATAAGTTCAATATTCACTGAAGTGCCAGAAAAATTGGGATACCTCTCTGATACCGCGTTGGCCCTCCTCGCGAATGCATAACTGCAGCTACGTCACATGGTAAGGACTCCCCGAGCTCTCTGCAGTACTGTGCAGACAGTGCACACCATGCTCCCTCAAGAGCGTCCCACAATTACATAACATTCGCCGGTGGAGGATTACTGGAATGGAATCCACGAGCTCTCTGTAGTACTGTGCAGATAGTGTACATCATGCTTCCTTAACAGCATCCCATAATTCCGTAATATTCGTCGTTGGAGGATTCCTGGCGTTAAAGGCACGCTGAACAACGGGGCATGGACTCCACGAGCTCTCTGTAGTACTATGGAGACAGTGCACACCATGCTTCCTCAAGAGTGTCCCACAATTCCGTAACATTTGCTGGTGGAGGATTCCTGGCATTGACGGCGCGTTGAACAACGGAGCATGGACTCCACGAGCTCTCTGTAGTACTATGGAGACAGTGCACACCATGCTTCTTCAAGAGTGTCCCACAATTCCGTAATATTCGCCGGTGGAGGATTCCTGGCAAGGGACACCACGAGCTCTCTGTAGTACTGTGGAGACAGTGCACACCATGCTTCCTCAAGAGTGTCCCACAATTCCGTAGTATTCGCCGGTGGAGGATTCCTGGCAAGGGACACCACGAGCTCTCTGTAGTACTGTGGAGACAGTGCACACCATGCTTCCTCAAGAGTGTCCCACAATTCCGTAATATTCGCCGGTGGAGGATTCCTGGCTTGGACACCACGAGCTCTCTGTAGTACTGTGGAGACATGTTTCCTCAAGAGTATCTCAGAATTCTGTAACATTCGCCGGTAGAGGATTCCTGGCATTGAAGGTACGTTGAACAGCATCCCAAATGTGTTCGACAGCGTTTAAATCCGGTGAACGAAGGGGTTCAAGTCAAGTTGCCAAACTCAGTGGAATGTTTGTCCAGCCATATTTGAAGAAGGTTGCACTCGTCGGAGTGGCTGCATGACATGAAAGATTGCAAATGATCCCCAGACCTGTCATAGCGGTCTGAAGACGTATGAGGGGTCCAAATGCGTGCCAGCTGAAAACACCCCGCACCATAACAGAGCCACCGCCGTCCTGCACTGTTCTTTGTACGCAAGCGGGATTCATTGCTCCTTGGGGTTGTCTCCACACTCGGAGTCGGCCATCTACCCGAAACAGTTAGTACCGAGATTCGTCGGACCAGGCTAAATGTTTTCAGTCACCTTGCTTCCAATGCGGTGTTCCCGGGCCAAGGCTTTGCGTAAAGCCGTGGGTCGTCGGGTCAGCAACGGCACCCGGGTGGACCATCGGCTCCGGAACCCCATAGAACACAGGGAACTTTGCACTGTCCGAACATTGATGCTACTAATGGCCCCAGCATTGAATTTCGGTGTGATTTGCGGCATTGTTGCACGCAGGGCGGATGCTACGATGCGTGCTAGACTCCTCGGTCCAAGATCGTCCGGGGCTTTTCTACGGCCACACTGTTCTCGCACACTTGATCTCCCCCTGAGTTTGAGTAGTCCAGGTACACCATTGACAGTGTAAATCCAAATGTCGTGGTAATTTCTTAGATGAAGTGACCTATCTCCCGGGCGTTGACTATCATACCACGTTCGAAATCGCTTAAATCCTGATAAGCTGCCATCTGAACTGCGAATGCCACTACTTGAGCTTGCGGAGATATCTGCCTCTACATATAGTAGTTTGCGGACGATACCACTTACCGCATGGGTGTGGTGGGATGTAATGGAAATGGAGGCAATCTTCCCAGTTTGTTTGTTTTTTGGCACCTCAGTGTTTATGTCAGTTTGGGGGGGGGGGGGTAGGACTATAGGCGATCACCCATCCCCATTTTAGGGCCACTAGTTCCAGAGAGGGGTGAGAGCTATCGCTGCAAGTCATCCGGAGTTCAAACCCAATTCTGATGAGACAAGTAACCAGAGTTCTGCGCCTCTAATCACTCGGACATCGTGGCTGCGTACTGATACCCTGAGTTGTGCAAACTGGAGCTAGAAACCCCCATCACACATCTGATGTCTGTCGAAAATCATAGCAAGTGGAAGGGGACGCACGTAGTCAGTGTTCGGTATGTGTAGGGATTAGTTCCACCGAACATTTACACGCGGACCTAAGGTAATCGCAAACATCGCCTACTAGTAAGTATTTCACGGACCGTAATTTTAGAACAGCTGCTTTATATAATACAGCTTATTCTTGATTTTATTTAATTTTTCTTTCTTTCCTTCTGAATGCAGAATGAGCTGTCCGTCCTTGTACACTCCATTCAAATAATGTCATTTTCTTTCTTATCAGAAGCTTGACGCTGAAATGGCGAACACACGGGTTTCGCTGTTTACGATTTCATGAAATGCCTTCCGCAAATTACGCGCATCGCGGTACATTGTGACACTACACACTCCCGCCTTCATAATTGTTTAGGGAATTATAACCGTCAGAGACACATCTGCCTTTTCCGCCGTTTAATTTAATTCTGTTACTCCTTTATACGACTCAGTGTTATCGTCGCGAGATAAAACTCAACTAATGAAGGTCTATTATTTAAAAGCAGAATCCGCAACAGAAGCATTACGGGAGCATTCATCTGCTAAGCTTGAGAGAAAAGGACGTTTACTCCGTGTACAAGCATAGATGGGTCACTACGACTTTTAGAGAAACAGGATGAAATGTAACGAACGAAGCTGCTGATAAACAATAATTTAATAATTTATGATCCATTGATCACGAAACAAAATAAACATCAGTCTGTGGTTATGCTAATTGTTCACTCAGGGTCCAACGTCGCGGAAACTTTGGATATCGAGCGCCACATTTCGCGATTCTGAATCAAGTTTTGCGTTAACAAAAATAAAGATTTATGTAGAAGATTTTATGAAGGGACTGTCTGACCCCAGGTCTTTATTTTACCCTGTGAGAAGTATGAACGTACTAGTACGTGTTTGATTTTTGCTTCGGTTAGTATGAACATATAGTGTTTTCTCAATGTGTGGACGGGTACCGTAACGCTTTCTCAATGTGTATACCAGCCCTGATTTGTTCCAGTTTATGCACGAAAAGCAAACTGTGGCAAAAGGAACTAGAACTCAACGACAGTGCCACGAGTGCAAGTACACAAGAAGAGACCAAAAGAGACAAAGCACAAGGTTCATGTGCGCTGACTGCGGTGTTGCGATGTGCGTTCACCCTTGCTTTGAGGAATACCACACTCTATTGCACTTCTAATCAAATTATATTCAAATAATTTCATACTGCAAACTGCTATTTCAGGTAAATATGTAGATTTGTGTTTTTATAAAGTAATTGCAAAATGTGCTAAAAATGAAAAAAAAAAAAAAAAAAAAACCCTCACTCTTAGAAGCGTGCATTGTTGAAAAAACCCATTCCTCAAAGGGTTAAACAACCCTTAGAAATAGGAAGCTAGGAGATTTGGGCTAGAGTGCCCGACAGGAAAGTCACACGGGTGCGTAGAAAGGGGAACATACCCTTATTTATAATCAGGTTGTCAGTATCTCCCATCCGACGGCTTAATGTGCCCATCCGACGCATTGCAGATACTTAGTGGTTCGAGCGCTCGTACCTGCCTGGGATCGATCCTGACACTTTTCCGCGGCAGTCACGAACGTTAACTACTAAGCCGTCTGCAGCACCCCGTTAACAAGAGATTCTGCTACCTACTTATATAGCAAGTTTGCTTAATAAATATAATAAAATGTGTTGGAGTTGATGAACTCTTTCTTACGTGTTGTAGTCAAATCCATATTTTCCCACGTAGAATCATTAGCATGTATCCTCAGCAGCTATAGCATTATGACCACCCATATAAGAGTGGGTTTTGCCTTTATCCGTAGTTACCCGGCCTGGTGTCGACTGCATTGTACCACAGAAGTTGTCCTCAGGTATTTTATGCTCAGCTTGATAGAATGACTTCAAAAAGTTCGGCGACATAGTGAGGTATCTCCAATCTACTGCATCAGACAAAATGCACGATGGGATTCAAATCGGGTGAATTTGGCGGCTGGGGGAAGCATACGTAATGACTAGACATCGTCTTGGAATCATGCCGAAGACGCGAATGGCCTGGTGTAGTGGTTTTGAAAGTGTGCTCTGCGGAACCCTAGGGCTATGCAAAGCTTTCCGTATAAATCCCTCGTGAGACTGTCATGTTCGACAACGAAAATACACTGGAAAAATTCAGGTAGTTCCTCAATTTCCGTACACAATTAATGTAGATAATGCTTCCTTCAAAGCAAATACCAGAGGTATATAGCGACAGATACTGGACGTCGCGTGTAGTTGTCCTTTATACTTGGGGAGGCATGGCAGCAGTTTCGAAACAGGCAAGTAAAGCAAAGCAGAACCTACCGTCATCGCTGTTGAAAGTGTAAGGTAGGTACGATTTATCAATGTATTGAAATATCGATATTTTTGCCCGATATTCGAATATTTAATATTGATATCGCATTTTCAATATATCAGAAAACCAATACATCGGCTTTCAATATATCAGTGCGATATTCAATATATTCGTATTGGTGTGATATTCAATATATCAGATTCAGTGATCGCCCTCAAGCAGTGAAATAAACCGGAATATCAGTCGTATTGAGATTAGTTGAGAAAACAACAGATCAAAAATATCAAAAAGCCGATCTGATATTTTCGATTCAATATAGCGGTCTCAGAAATATCAAATGATATCAAGATCAATACTTTTGAAAATATCGCCCATACCTAGTGTGAGGTCGCCGCGACGCCTTCGCCTCCCATGCCTTTCTCTCACGCCTGCGTGCTGTCAGACTAGATGATCGAAATGTTTTGTTGCTAGGAAACTCTGATAGGACGTGCCTCAAACATGTTAGTTCTCAAAGAACGATACCACTCCTGAAACAGTGAACTTGCGCGGCGCCACCGGTTCACTGATTCAGGAGCGATTTGAAATGCCAGTTTCTTTCTTCTTTGATCTCTGTTGGCTTTACTATGAAAGAATACTAGAATATAAGAAACACTAACAGTATTAGGTATGCTAATTAAATAACAAGGAACTGTACACCAACTGTACCTGAATAATATAACTATACTAGTGATCCGAATTTTCTTGGTGTAGAATAGAAATCAAAGTTTCCAAACTTTCGCACATGAACCGGATGGCTTTTTCAAGGAAGGTAGACAGCAAACTGCAAACTGAATAATAGAACGCTTCAACAATTTGAACGCGGTGACTTGACTTGACAATAAACGAATAGATGCGAACGTAATCAGGTATTCAAAGACATGAGGCGTTATTCCCGTTTAGCACGCGGAATCATGGGAGGGAAACAAGAGGCAATCATGATTTGGTTCCAAAACCGTGGCAACTCCAGGGAGACGCTATCATTGCATGACTCGTTGTCGGTTATGATCTCTAAAGTTTCGCGAATGGCAGTAGATTTTGAGGTGGAGTAGGAAACTAATTTTTTTACGTCATCCCACATAGGAGCAGCGGACGTGAACTTGACTTCTCTGGATAGGGCGGTGGTTACTTTTCGGTTTTTTATGTCCCTTTTATGTTCGCTGACTCTAATTCTAAATGAACGTTTAGTCATTCCAATGTAGTATCGCTCGGAGCCGTCCGGATATTGTAGAGGAATGGCATAAACACCTGCTTCATTGGAAGGTGGAGTCTTGTCAGTGTTTCCCTTAAGCATGGTATATAAAGACGTCGGACGCCTATAATAAATAAACTTCTCCGGCTGGACGTGTAGTGCAGGAAAGCTTACGTTAAGTCACGTTAGGGTTATTGAAAGGTTACTTGACGTAGCTAAAGTGTGCTTAATCTTCAAAGTGCTAGAGTTTGTTTAGGTAAGACACGCACGTAGAATAAATTCCCAGAATATGGAATTTATTGTTAATCAGCGTTCCTCATTATCTTGAATATCAGTAATATAACTTCGGTTTTAGTACCTTGAAGGCTCCTTATTAGAGCGGTAAACACAATATCCCCTGAACTTAACGTAAACACTCAATGAAATAGACTTAACGGCAAGACAGAGGTCTGACAATAAAATGAACTAAGAAAACGTACTCACTTTTAGACTTTTATTGGGGAGCTCCTGGTATTACTCAAATACACACTCCAAAATAACGCAACTACTAATAGACCGAACTTTCGTACTATCGTAGAAACGTAGGTAAATCGCATAACAATAATTAGGAAGAACCTATCACATAAAACGAAGCTGCTTGGTATAGTTGAGCGCGCCTATATATACTGCATACCACCACGTCATGACTTACACTCGTTGCCACATATAATTCAGCGGGAGAAACAACATCTCGTTAAGTGAGAAGATAATTTGCATAGGAAAGTAAAATAACAAGAGATAGTAAAATCAAAAAGAAACTGAATCTAGAGTATACGTTACACACCTTATGCCAACACGGAGGTTCATCTTCTTCAACGCGTTCTTCAGCTGATAGGAAACATTTGGTATATAGTGAACTGAGCCCAGGTAGCGTAGCTGTGACATAGAAAGATTAATATGACTGGTTGTGGTTTTCTCGATATAGCGATGTACCAGGCTCAGGGCGTATCCTGTCTCAGTGACCAACTCGATAACGTTTTTCAATTCGCATTGCCTAGAAGCAATATCTGAGGAGACTGCAAAGGCTCTTCGGATTCGAGAACGGTAAAAAGCTGTCTTGTTGTCAGCGAGGCAGAATGAGCTGCGGAGCATCAGGTTTGGGACGGATGTGGGTTCATAATAGACATGTGTACGAAGGCGATTTTCAGGTAATTTACTCAGTAAAACATCCAGATACGGCAAGGCACCATTGTGTTCGAGCTCCATAGTGAAACTGATCGTAAGGTGAATATCATTGATTTTATCTTTTTTTTATTCTCTGCCCCCAGAAACATTTCAGGAAGAAATGTATTGTAAAAGAAACTATAGAAACAGGTGGACATCCTTTCCCCACTCCGCAGTTGAGAAAGACGTCGGTTAATTGCCGGGAAAGAAAGAGTGGAAGTCTGGAAGAGGAGCTTTTTTTAATGCCTAAACATGTTAGTCACAGTTTTGGGGCTCGGGCTGACATACTTCGGGCTCGGATGGGCTCGGGCTGACATACTTCAGGCTCGGATGGGCTCGGGCTGACATACTTCGGGCTCGGATGGGCTCGGGCTGACATACTTCGGACTCGGATGGGCTCGGGCTGACATACTTCCGGCTCGGATGGGCTCGGGCTGACATACTTCGGGCTCGGATGGGCTCGGGCTGACATACTTCGGACTCGGATGGGCTCGGGCTGACATACTTCGGGCTCGGATGGGCTCGGGCTGACATACTTCGGACTCGGATGGGCTCGGGCTGACATACTTCAGGCTCGGATGGGCTCGGGCTGACATACTTCGGGCTCGGATGGGCTCGGGCTGACATACTTCGGACTCGGATGGGCTCGGGCTGACATACTTCGGGCTCGGATGGGCTCGGGCTGACATACTTCGGACTCGGATGGGCTCGGGCTGACATACTTCGGGCTCGGATGGGCTCGGGCTGACATACTTCGGACTCGGATGGGCTCGGGCTGACATACTTCGGACTCGGATGGGCTCGGGCTGACATACTTCGGGCTCGGATGGGCTCGGGCTGACATACTTCGGACTCGGATGGGCTCGGGCTGACATACTTCGGGCTCGGATGGGCTCGGGCTGACATACTTCGGACTCGGATGGGCTCGGGCTGACATACTTCGGGCTCGGATGGGCTCGGGCTGACATACTTCGGGCTCGGATGGGCTCGGGCTGACATACTTCGGGCTCGGATGGGCTCGGGCTGACATACTTCGGACTCGGATGGGCTCGGGCTGACATACTTCGGACTCGGATGGGCTCGGGCTGACATACTTCGGGCTCGGATGGGCTCGGGCTGACATACTTCGGACTCGGATGGGCTCGGGCTGACATACTTCGGGCTCGGATGGGCTCGGGCTGACATACTTCGGACTCGGATGGGCTCGGGCTGACATACTTCGGGCTCGGATGGGCTCGGGCTGACATACTTCGGGCTCGGATGGGCTCGGGCTGACATACTTCGGACTCGGATGGGCTCGGGCTGACATACTTCGGGCTCGGATGGGCTCGGGCTGACATACTTCGGACTCGGATGGGCTCGGGCTGACATACTTCGGGCTCGGATGGGCTCGGGCTGACATACTTCGGACTCGGATGGGCTCGGGCTGACATACTTCGGGCTCGGATGGGCTCGGGCTGACATACTTCGGGCTCGGATGGGCTCGGGCTGACATACTTCGGACTCGGATGGGCTCGGGCTGACATACTTCGGGCTCGGATGGGCTCGGGCTGACATACTTCGGGCTCGGATGGGCTCGGGCTGACATACTTCGGGCTCGGATGGGCTCGGGCTGACATACTTCGGACTCGGATGGGCTCGGGCTGACATACTTCGGGCTCGGATGGGCTCGGGCTGACATACTTCGGACTCGGATGGGCTCGGGCTGACATACTTCCGGCTCGGATGGGCTCGGGCTGACATACTTCGGGCTCGGATGGGCTCGGGCTGACATACTTCGGACTCGGATGGGCTCGGGCTGACATACTTCGGGCTCGGATGGGCTCGGGCTGACATACTTCGGACTCGGATGGGCTCGGGCTGACATACTTCGGGCTCGGATGGGCTCGGGCTGACATACTTCGGACTCGGATGGGCTCGGGCTGACATACTTCGGGCTCGGATGGGCTCGGGCTGACATACTTCGGACTCGGATGGGCTCGGGCTGACATACTTCGGGCTCGGATGGGCTCGGGCTGACATACTTCGGACTCGGATGGGCTCGGGCTGACATACTTCGGGCTCGGATGGGCTCGGGCTGACATACTTCGGACTCGGATGGGCTCGGGCTGACATACTTCAGGCTCGGATGGGCTCGGGCTGACATACTTCGGGCTCGGATGGGCTCGGGCTGACATACTTCGGACTCGGATGGGCTCGGGCTGACATACTTCGGGCTCGGATGGGCTCGGGCTGACATACTTCGGACTCGGATGGGCTCGGGCTGACATACTTCGGGCTCGGATGGGCTCGGGCTGACATACTTCGGACTCGGATGGGCTCGGGCTGACATACTTCGGGCTCGGATGGGCTCGGGCTGACATACTTCGGGCTCGGATGTGCGGTGTAAACCGGACACACAAGATGCGGTGTAACCATTAGCTAGAGTTCGATTGAGGGTTGAAACGGGCAAAACGAGTGATCTGAGCAACTTTTACATGATAGTTGGCGTCAGGCGTGCCACTTTCGAGAATCTCCCAAACGGTAATCCTCCTGGTCTATTTACGCACTACCGTAGCAAGGGTCTGCAGTGCTTCGGGTGACACGCAACACGTTACTACGCAG
Organism: Macrothele yani; assembly: GCA_039090855.1. Lineage (NCBI taxonomy): Eukaryota > Metazoa > Arthropoda > Arachnida > Araneae > Macrothelidae > Macrothele > Macrothele yani. The sequence continues at coordinate 142,417,920 of CM077008.1, read as the reverse complement.
ATGTACCTGTATGCATCAATTGATCGAAGCATTCAACGAAGACTGTTCCGAACCCATATCGCAGCGAACTATGTGCAAGAAATTGAAGAAGATCGGTATTGGGAGCCGCATGCTTATGTGGAAACCACTAATTTCCGAGAAGAACCGGAAAGTTTCTATGAAGTGAGGTCTCGACTGGACACTGGAAGAATGGAAAAAATTATGTTGGTGCGGTACGCCTTGTTCTTTACCAATAGTGATCAGAGAGTTTGGCTGGAGTCTCATGAAGCAATGGACTGAGCTTGCCTTGTAAGCACAACTCAACGTGCTGGAGATGGTCATGTGGGTCAAAGGTTCTGGCAAGGGTCACGATCTGTTGGCAACGAGGGGCTAATCATGGGCTTAACCGGTAAGTCTCCTGATATTGCTGGTAGATTCACTGTAAAAGAAATTCTGGAATTTACGAGCCACTTTCCCTGATTTTCTTCGTGAATTAAGGAAGTATTTTTTTCTGATAGAACTTTTTGACGGGAAAACCCTGAATTTCACGGATTTTACGTACGCCAAAAAAATGCTGAACTTTCAGAAACCTTTCTGCAATCCCTTTCTTATATTAACGGTAAATTACCGTTTTCAAGATGTGTTAATGGAAAATTATAAATTTTAAGAAACCTTTCGGCAATTCCTTTTTTATGTTAACGGTAAATTACCGTTTTCAAGAGTGTTAACCGAAAATTCGGAATTTTCAGAAATCTTTCCTAAATTTCTTTCTTATATTAACGGAAAAACTCCGTTTTCACTTTTTCCATATCTATATGATGAAAAATTTCCGGTAATAGGAGAGATACACGGTAATACGGGTTTGATTAACTGTTAAATTTCATTAGTCTGTCGAAGTATTTGATTTTGAAATTCTGTAGTGACATCGGATATTGTGTATATAGCATGAATTTTGGTTATTTTGGCTTAGTGTATTTCTTCTCCTCTTCCCGATTTTGTGCACCAGCAATTACATATTGTGTTACTGTAAGAAACCGGGTACTTAATTTATTGTACAGGTGATTGTACGATTTCTATAAAACAGTCTGTGGAGTTCTTAAGAGAAAAGCTACTCGTATACAGCTATCAAAAGTAAATTTTATACTTAGAAGTTTTGTGAAATAATATTATGAAACAGTACACCTTGTTTTAAAGATAATTGAAAGTTATTGTCTGTTGAAAAAAAATATCAAACTCCAAATCTTTCTGTTGCTTCGAAAAATCACAATGAAAAATATACGTAATTTATAACAAGACCTCCTACCGAAAAAAAAAAAAAGAAAATGAAATTATTAAAAATGTATTAAAAAAGATAAGCTCTAATAGGAAATAAAATGACTAAACCACTCGCATTAATTAAAAAAATCATCACCGCGCAATTAGTTTTATCTTGAACGTGAGTGTGATTCCTGTGATTGTCTGGCTTAGTAGTTAAGACGGCGGCGGCTCCAACCCAAACGGCCTGGGCTCGGTCACTTGAGCAAAAGGATTCTCTGACGTAAGAGTTGAAATATTCAGCGTGTTGGATTTTGCAAAATTTCTATCTAAATACGGAAAAAACTTTAAAACGTCTTTTCTGAAATAAACGGAATTATGGAAAATCTGTGAAAATATGTGACGTATATTCTAAATTAACTTTCCTTTTTAGTTTCTTTCCCTATGCAAATCTTGAGTTTATTCTCAGTTATATTTCACTCTTAACGTAATATCTTTTCTCTCAAACGAATACGTTTGGCAACGCAATTGAGGTTGAATGCACGTGACGTATGTCTGAGATAAGATAAGAACGAGAGATAAAAACGATGACTAAACTGTTGCTGGAGAGCGTTGTAAGGAGAGCGTTGAAAGAGAGCGTTGTAAAGAGAGCGTTGTGTTAAGAGCTGCAAAGCTGTGTGGTGTGCTTAAATATTGATATCGTTCTGTGATGGACGTGCTACAACCTTGAATAAAGCATCTTTTCCGTAAGTTTGACTTTTGTTGTTTACATGTTTCGTCTGGTCGTTAAGGTTTCTTTCATTTAGGAACTATTTCTTAGTATGTTGCTGTTTTAAATTAACGTAGAAGTACGAAAAGACTTCTACGTTATAAATACGAAAGTTAGAAAAAACGGGCACTTTTAAAAAACGGAAATTCCGTTAAAAGACGGACACTTACTGGCAACTTTGCTGCACGATATTTACAAAAAATTTCTGTGAATTCACACCACTTATTTTTAAACATGTATGTCCTCAAGTCCGAGGATTGTCTGAACATCTTTGACGATCAAGTACATCCTGCAGTGTTAACTTTTTGTCCAGCAGTTGAAGGCTGTTTCATGGATGACAATACTACTGTTCATGCGCAAGATGTTTTCAGCAGTGGTTCTTTCCTAGCTACCACAAAGACCGGATCTGAATCCCATTGAGAATTTATGAGACATGTTAGGAAAACTGATGTCGGAGCAAAGTAGTCTTCCATCAAATCTGATCCAGTTGGAGGACTGTATGGTGAATTCTTAATATGCCGTAGACATAGATGCACTCCAACACCTTGTGGAATCTATGCCAAACTGCATACATGCTGTAATTAGGGCTAAAGGGGTGAACAAAAGTTTCTAATTCAGTGGCCGGTATGTGTAGTTTTTCATAGTAACTTTTAAAATCAAGAAGAAGTGGTATTCAATTACTGTACTCTGTATAATACCTTTTACCCTATGATTTAGGAGACCTCTGTTAATTGGAACGCATCGAATGAGGTCTCATTTCTCTGAAATGAAAAGCTGTTTACACCGTACTTTACTGCATGCCCAGCACGCCAGTGGGGTCACGTGTGTCCCACTGAGATAAAGTGTCGTTTTCTCGACGAAACAAAATTGTGTGGCATCCCTTTGTGTTATATTTTGGACCCGATAGCCTCCCGGAAATTTTTCGTCGAAAGGCTTCATTCACAACGACACGAGAATTCCAGCGCTGCTGGAGGTGCCTAACCGGTTTGTATCGGATCAATAACTAAAGTGTTTGCGTCAGCAATTGATTATTCCGTTGTCGTTGCCGGTGCAGTTTCTGAAGGGTTCTCTGAATAGAGAGTTAAACTTATCCCAGGATTGATTTCTGACAACGGAATCTTATAACTTTCAGGAAAAGAAGTTCCGCCGAACTCTCTTCTTCTCTTCTTTCATTTCGAACTGACTCGCCTTCATACGTAACCTAAAGGCTTCCTTGGAATGACTTTGCTTCCTAGAACACGTTCATTTTTTCCCTGTTTTGTTGTTTTTTTTATAGGTGCTATCGATGCTGCTATGATGAAAAAATAATTTCGCTGAAATAGGAAAACCATTTTTATTGGATTCGTGGAACTAAATTTGTCCCGCGGAAATGTAATCAAATTGTGATCCACAGCAAAAGCGTGACCTTTTCTTTTCCTGTAAAAAAAGGGTGAAATTAGAACGGTGTGGAGATGATATAATATTGTGTAGTTTACTTTGACCAACGTAAAATAAATAGCAGAATTCCAGTCGATTTCAGCAGAAACAGTTAAAATATTTCCCTTAAATTTCTAAACTGCCATAAAAGTCTGCATCCTCATCACATTGGTTTGATTTTAATCGGAAATTATCTCTTACTATGTCGTTAAAAAAGCACAGAATCACTGCGTAAAGTGTTAGTTGACACCCATTTCAAATCGTTGATTCGTGACTTTTAAGATGACAATTAAAATGACTAATTATAACGAAATCATGAAACAGTTGCTTTCATGTTTGTAGATAAAATCAGAATAGAAAGAAGAATTTGTCGTATATACACTCTACGTCAAAAAAATAGTTGCACCCAGAAGGACGTGTCGGATTTCAATGCTATTCTTAAGGAAGGTAAAAAAGTTACCAGGAACAATTAATGATTAAACCTTGGGACTGATATGGGCAATATTTATTGAGCTACTCGCCAATAAGTAGTGTCTCTAAGTATGGCGTCGGGCCGCCATGTTTTCTCACACAGCATGCCAGACATCTCGGCATGGAGTTGTACAAGTTCCTAATGGTGTCCTGCAATAAACCATCTTATGCAGCCTGAATCTTCTTACGCAGTTTCTGCAGATTGTGCGGTAGGGAGGAGTGTGGATAGCGCGTCCAATAGCATCTCACACATTTTCAATCGGCGATAGGTCTAGTGATGCGGCTGGCCATGGCAGAGTGTCAGTGCGTTGAAGGCAAGCTCTCCCGAGACAGCAGCAGTATGTGGACGAGCGTTGTCCTGTTGGAAAATCGCGCTGGATTTAGCGTTAAGAAAAGGTAGGGCTACTGGTTGCAGGATGACATTAATGTAACGTTGGGCTGTCAAAGTGTCTGTAATGAACACTAAATATGATGTGGCATCGTAGGTAATTACATCCCACACCATGACACCAGACCTTCTGGACGTGTGACGTTCGACAACAAACCGTTCATCTTGGCGTTGACCACGGTGCCTCCACACACGGATTCGTTGGTCGGCTCCTCCCGGACAAAAGCGGGGCTTGTCACTGAAGATCCCCCGCTGCCATTCTGAGCGGCTCTATGACAGCCTGGAACGACACCATTGCTGTCTGAGGCGACGATGCAATTTTGTTAAGGGCAGTCATCGTAACGATATGCGTGCGTGTAGTCCTACGTTGTGCAGCAGTCTGCCAATGATGCTGGCACTAATCGGACGATGTATGGAGGGCATCACTGCTCGCTGAATATCCGCAATCGTGGCTGTTGGGTCAGTCCGCACTTGCCGGACAACCCGTCGGTACTCTCTCTCCGTGGTGCGCCTAGGTCGCCCAGACACTTCCTGTCGCTGCTGCGTGCCTTGTTCTATCCACTACCGCCAACAGCGTGCTATGGTGATATCCGCACGACCGGTATAGCGCGCAATACGGCGATAAGACCATCCCGCTTCCTGGTGCCCGACGACGCTGCCACTCTCGAAATTCTCCAAATCTTCGAATTGCTTCCGAACTGTTCTCCGAGGCATACTTCACTGGCAAAGGATGCAACGAACAGGACAGCACGATTCAGAATGGGAAACACGCGCAACGGGACGACCTTATACTGTATAGCAGGTCAGGTACAGCGCCGCGCCCCCTCCTTGCTTGCATCACATGCGCGGCCGAGCGTGATACTTGAATCATTTGCATGTCTCACGATGTCAAATCTTCCCATCAAGTTTCATTCCTGTCGGTTGCTTCCTTCTAGGTGCAAATATTTTTTTGACATGGAGTGTATAATCATATGTAGAGAAATGCTAGCATGCGTCGTAGCCAGAGGACATAGGTCGACTTAGTTTTGCAGGCAAGAGATTCAGATATTTTAAGGCCTTTGTCAGTCAGACTTAAAAAAAAACCACACACAACGCAAATAAATGAGTGCTGAGAGTTTTAACATATGAGCACAGACATCTGATTACTTATTTAATTTCTTTACAAAAAGATTATTGGTTAAAATGCGAGAGGACTGAGTTTATCCTATGTACTACACTGGTTTCCATAAATTAAGGAGCAAATTCAAAAATTGTTGTAACTCAAAAAATGTGCAGCCAATTTGAATGAAATTTGGTAGAAATCTTCATTGCACCATATGTTACAGAAAATTGCAACAACATTTTATGCAAAGCATTTACATTTTGTATTTGCTATAAAAAAACTAAACCAGTATTCCGAAAATTAAATTAAAAAGTGTCGCAATATGGAGTGTGGTCTCTCCGAACAGCAATACAGACCCGACAGCGATGTTCCATGGTATTAATAATGGTGTCTTGAGATCCTTAGGTAGCAAAGACCATTGTAGTACAAAAGCAGTTTGGAGCCCCTACAGGGTTCTGGGAGGGATGTTGACGGGAGCAACACGCCTACCTAGAGCGTCCTACACATACCCGATTGGGTTAAGGGCAGAATAGCGTATTGGGCACTCCTTACGGACAATAGTCTACTCTTCAAGGTATTGCTGTGCCAGCCGCGCTGTGTGTGGGCGAGCACTATCGGCTTGCAGTATAATTGTGTCGCCAATTGCACTTACATATGGCAGAACAAAGGGGTCCAGGATATCATCTCTACACCTCCGAGCTTTCAAGTTGCAACCTGGCATCACGTAGAGCTCGGTACGTCCGCCTAAAGAGATGCCTAACCATATAAGCACACTACCTCCACCATACGTGTCTCTTTCACGGATATTATGGGGATGATATCTGACCCCTGGATCTCTCCAGATGAAAATTCGCCATTACTCTGTAAAGCGTACCTTGATTCGTCCGTAAATATTACAGATCTCTGTTGATTTGGACTCCAATGCACATGCGCGCCCGATTCAAACGTTCCCTCCTGTGGCGGGAGGTTACTGGCACGCACATTAAGGGCTGCCTAGCATAGAACCTTCCTTCATGTAGCTTTTTGCGTACCGTAGAAGCTGATACCCTCCTTCCGGTAGCTGCATCAAGCACAGGTCGAAGATGGATCGGCATAGCAAATCTTGTTCCGGAACGCATATAGCCGCAAATATCAATCTTGTGAGGAAGTTGTTACATTGGATTTGCCTTGACTGTACCTGCGAGAACATGATTCTGTAGTTCGGAAGCGGTTCCATAGCCTTTGCATCACAGAACAACTCACGTTCAGCCATCTGGGTACGTTCGCCTAAACTTGGCCTGCTTCAAGTCTGCCTATAGCTCTGTAGCGTAATTCTACTGGTATATGACTCCCCAAAGTCATTACAACACAATATTTATCGCGAAATGCTGTCTTCAATTTCTGTACGTGAATTGGCGATTCACTGAGAAACAGTTTTGCGCTGTTGTTAATTTGCGTAAAGATATGCCAGCGCCACTAATTTGCATACCATTCACTGATGCTGTAGTACTTTGATAGCATATGCAAATTTCGTGCATATTTAACGTTAATAATTAGCCAACTTATCGGTGATTTTTCATTTTGTTCCTTAATTTATGGAAACCAGTGTACTCAGTTTCCTAGCCAATAAGCAATGACAACTGCATGCAAATTAACAGTCCAATCAATGCAGTACTAACGGGTCGTTTAAGCGAATTCAGAAAAATAACGGGTATATTACTTACAGTCTTGTATGCAGATAAAATATACGTAATATCCAAAAGACACTGAATATTTTCGTGAACACATCTACACCAAGTAAACTGGAGGCATCTACCCCTTTTCTCCCTTTAGAGGGGAAGAGGTGGTCTCAGCTCCTAGCCGCGGAAGAAGGTCGACCATCGGACGAAAACTGTCTCCATGATCACTCGTTCTTCACAGCTTTACCTAAAGTTCGTACTGACCTTAGTCTGTCCCAGTACGCACCCTGGTTGCAAGGGACCACGGATGGCCGAGTGGTCAGGCTCTCTGCCTACGGATGGAGATCGATCCCAAGTAGGTTAGCAAGAAGTTCAAACCATTAAATATCCGGCGTTCGATGGGTATGTTAAGCTGTAGGACGCCGCATACTAGCCCCTTCATTATAAATAAGGGCGTCTGTTTCTGCTCCCACCCCTTTGTCTCTCCCCTCCTCTGGTGTGTACTTTGACGTTTTGTGACGTCTAGGTGCACACCACTGGTAGTTAGGCGTTCTGGCATCTCTATGTTTACCCGCTTTCCTATCGTGAGCCTCTAGGTTCCATCTTCGTTTCTTGTACTCTGCTCAAAAGCCTGTAGATGAGTCTAAACCTTCTCTGTGGGTGTAAACCATTCAAGATGGTCGTTGTGCCATGGTTCCGAAGCGCTAGCAGTCAGTGATCTCACTGTCCACTAAGGTTCCTCTTCATGATGACGTTGGTAAAAAGGAATCCCCCTCTCGTTCTTTCTACTGAAGTCACCGCCAGAGAATTCGCACAATGGAAGTTTCTTAGCATAAACAGAATACCTTTTCTTCTCACCCTCAGTGTTGGGTGATTTAAGTTTCGATTTCAGTGACCTACCTGGATTTGGCTTCGTTTCACTCGCTCCGACATTGCGCATTCCGCGGGACGGCCTATATGGTCACTGTTTCGCATTCACGCTGCCTTCCAGTGATGTAGGTCCTTAACGGATTAGGTCTGTAGAAAGTACGTAACTGAAAAACTGGTCACCTCCGTCCATGTAGCAATTACTTCTCTTACTACTGACTCTTTACCATAAACACGCTCGTTAGCGAAGCTAACTAGATCCCCGAAAGCATTCGCTGAGCGGTCAGCTCGCAACTCTGAGCAAACAGTAGATGCCTTTTCCTTTGAGTATATCCAACCTCACCCACCAAATGACTGACTTTCTTTTGTCTCCCCAAAGGAAGACCTGTCAGACACCAAAACACTTGACATTGAAAACGACTCCATTTCCGAAACTCAACGTTCATCAAGACATCTGAATGGCTTGATTTTGCCTGGAATGGCTTTCAGTTGACTACTCTTAATAGTCCTGTTCCGGGCGGGAGAGTCTCAATTGCAGAATTCCACTCAGTAGTTGAATTTGCTACACAAATCAACGGTTTTCAGATTCTCACAAAAATGTTTCATGCCTCGATTTCCAAAATCAAATATCCCCCACACACACACAAATCCGACAGATCAGAGAAAATAACATTCTCTGGATCGAAAAATTGTAGAGTTGCCGAAATATTATCAGTACTCAGTTTTAAGGGTACTCAAGTGAAAGGGGCTGGACGTACTACAAGAGGATAGATGTCCTTTGAAGCACAGCAGAAGTGCTTGAACCGAAACCAATCGGACAGCAAGAGTCAAAAAGAAATGACACAATATATCGACGTTGAGAAAACAGAACGCATTTGAAAAACATGGAAAAAACTTGAGTCCAGACAGAAGGCCAAGAAAGTGGTGTGCAAAGACTTGTCCGGCTATGAATACAGAGCATTCTGCCCTTGATTTGGAAAGCCTTTCATTCGCCACTTAATACAGAATGGTTTGCTCTGGAAAGTGCTTTATCCAGTAAGTGTACATAGAATGGTATACCCTTGATTTGAAAAGCTCTTTATACAGCAAGGCATACAGGTATACAGAATGATCCACTCTCGATTTGGAAATTTTTTCATCCAACAGTTGTACGTAATAGTCTGCTTTTGATTCGGAAACCTCTTTATTTAGCAGCAGACGCAAAATGAGTTGCTCTTTATTTAGGAAGCACACCCATCAGTGCATACAGAATAATCAACACTTCATTTGTAAAGCCTTTTTCTAACAGTGGATACAGAGGAACCTGCATCCGGTTTATTAAGCCCTTGATTAGCAAAGATACAGAATGATCAGCACTTGATTTATAAGCCATTACCAAACAGTGGAAACAGAATAGTGTGTTGTTAATTTGGAGAAATAATCCATCACTGGATACAGAACTAATTGCATTTGACAGAGAAAGGCCTTCATTCAGCAGAAGAAACAGCATGCCGGTTAATATTGATTTGTCGAGACGTTCACTCGAAAATTGGATAAAGGACAGCATTTTCCGTTGAGTTCAGTCCTGCATCTAGAGGTGGTTACAGAAATCTAATCACTCCTGATTTGGGGATATAATCATTCTGTTATGGATACAATGTAGATATTAGCTTAGATTTAGTGACACATTCACCCAGCAGAAAACAAATGAAGGTGTTCGCTCTTGACATGTGGAATTTTCACCCAAAACGGATAAAGAATGGTAGTCAATCTTGATTGGGAGACCATCATTACATAGTGAACAGAAAATTGCAATTTCTCATGATTCGGAGAGACCTCAGTCGAGAAATGGATTGCAATGGGTGCTTTCAGTCGGTTGATATTTTCAGCCAACCATGCATAGTGAATGGCAGCTGCTCTTCAAAATGACAATGTTTAGTCTAACAGCATTAGATATTTCGGCACCGTTTATTTTCACCTGATAAAAATTGCATGCAAAGGAAGTATACATAGGTATTTTTTATGAGTTATCATGAAATAAATTTCAGTCGTGTGGTTGTGATTCCACTTTACGGAATTCAAATCGGAACCGATATCATGTGACTTGTTGAAGGTGCTTATTGTGGTATGTTGTCCACCGCCGAACATTGGCGCACCTCGGGAATCACTTTCCCTTTCTCATGTACATCAACGACAGTCTTTTAGTTTCCGCAGGAAAGATTTTCAACTTTGCTGAAGCAAATGTCACTCACAAAGCACATTGTAACTGTGGTTCAAAATGAGCATCGGTAATTATACTTCAGTATCACCTCTTTTTTCATCTCGCATATTCAAGCTGTACTGCAACCAGGGACGGATTGGGACAGCCAAACCAGGCTGGGAATATCAGTCTTGCGGTCCATCACAAAAACACATATACCTACAGGGGAATACCTCATAAATTCCCTCGTAAAAAATTCTATTAGGTCTTGGATGAAAGAGAACTGTCGAAAAATGCGTTTTAAAACGAATTCAGTCGTGAACGAATTGTGACAACAATTTAAAGGTAAAAGAATTTTCTAAATGCGCTCATGATGAAAGTAGCATCAAACCACGCTCAAAAGGAGGTGTTGTACCAGACTACTGTTTCCTTTGAAAAATTTGGTTTTGACAAAATCATGAGTTCGACTTAATCATTATGCTCAACTTAATCATCATGAAGCAGTCAGGCTTAATCATCATGAAGCAGTCAAGCTTAATCACCATGAAGCAGTCAAGCTTAATCACCATGAAGCAGTCAAGCTTAATCATCATGAAGCTTAATCATCAATCAACCCCAGTTCCAACTTAATCATCAATCAGGTTATTCTGAGAGTTGAAATGTGTGCACATGCCTCATAACGATTTTCCTGCGCCATTAAATATTAGATTTATTTGGTTCCTGATCACCTACTGCGTGATCAGTTATCAAATAAATACGTATTGGTACTTCCATTTGTAGTATTGGTACTTACTCCTTCAGTAGACCCATAGTTTAATCAATATGAACCACTTCTGTGGTAAATCATTGTTGCTTTTATAGTAAATGCGTGACGAACATAATTTCGGAATATCTCTGCACAAGAATCGCTTTGTCTGTATGCAAATAAGGGTGTAGGGATGATGGCTATCCCAATGGGTGCTAGTGTCGCCGTTAAAATTTGAAAAGGATGGTAGGGCCTACCAATTACGCTGAGCTGTAAGTCCAACGACCTACGTCTAACTGCAGTTAGCTTTTTCTTAATTAACTTATAACAGTGTACTTGGCCCCGCTGCACTTTTCTCGTATAAGTACAAAGAAGTTTGCTATATCATCTTAGGTCAAACACTCAAATTGTACTTGTAGATAGAAGGAAACGCTTCTTTTCTTAGGAAAATAACTTTTCAGACAGATATAAAGCACAAATGAAGTTACCGATTTTTATTGTAAGTTGAAAATTAATCATTCGTGCGTTAAAAAAATTTCAGATTAAAAGATTACGCGAAAATGGGTCATTTCTCGAGAGGTCTAACGGGAAATGTCCCGGTATCCCGGTGGGCCAATCCGCCCCTGACTGCAATGTTACCTTTTTCTTCTTCTTTTACACTGCAATGTTACCTTTTTCTCCCTCACGCAAACTCAAGCCATACACTGTAAAGCTACTTCTTTCTTCATCTTGCATACTTAAGGTATACTGCAGTGTTACCTCTTTCTTCATCTCGCATACTTAACCTGTACTGCAATGTAATTACATTTAATCTCTTACACCCAAGCAATACTGAAATGCTACACCTTTTTTCATTTCTCATGCTTTAGTTATACTGCAGTGTTACTTCCTTTTTTTGGTCTCGCATCCTCAAGCTGTACTGTAATGCAATCATTCGTAACCTTGCACACTCAAGCTATACAGCAATGTGATCTTTCTTCACTTCGCACACTTAAGCTATACTGCTATGTCACTTTTTCCTTCATCTCACATATTTAAGCTGTACTGCAATGTTACCTCATTCTTCATCTCGCATACTCAAGCTATAATGCAGTGTTACCTCTTTCTTCATCTCGCATAGTAAAGCAATGTAATCCTTCTTCGTTACCCATACCCAAGCCATACTGCAGTGTTACCTTCTTCTTCATCTCGCATACCGAAGCTGAACTGCAATAATAACTTTCTTCACCTCGCACACTCAAGATATACTGCAATGTTGCCTTTTTCTTCATCTCACACTACTTAAGCCGTGCTCTAATGCCTCCTATTTCTTTATCTCGCGCATACTCAAGCTGCAATGCAGTGCAATCCTTCATTTCATGTACTTAAGCTGTACGTGGCAACAATGATTAGAAGAGGGAAACACATACACCCAGCGTGCAGGAAAAGGTAGACGTGTTCTCCAGGACAAGACTCTTACGATCTCTTTGTTACCAGCGAATTGCAACCGGTGTGACGTACTACAGAGGTAAAGCACGTGTCAAGACGATAAATCTGCAGCGATGCACTCAGTCCGTGTAGCTTAGCTGGGAGCGGGTTCGATCTCCGTCACGGAAAAAAATGTTTGCACACTGGGATCAACAGATAAACGTTTCCGAGCAGACAATCTGTCTGAAGCTCTTGTAAATGGGCCTAAGGTATTGACGGCCCGTTCATGTGTACATGCTGACCATCAGCGTCAGCTTTGCCTGAAGTGGGAAAAGAAGCATCGTGAGTGGATATTCCACAAATAGAAAAGAGTTGTCTGGTCTAATGAGTCCAGGTTCGAGTTACAAGACGCCCTGTTTCTTATTCGACGCTGCTCAGGTGAACAGCTGAAACCAGACGGCACGGATGATCGGGTAAAATCCAACGTCGGCGATATCATGGTATTGGAATTATTCTCATCACTCTGTTTCCTGATCTCCGGTGAGCACATTCTCACCGATAGATCTTACCTATACTCGGAGCAAACCTAATCTCACTATTTCGACCAAAAAGATCTAACAGTTTTTTAGTATTTCCCCGCACTAATAGGGCACAATGTGTTGGGGACCATATCACAAACACTGAGGGTGTCCCCGAAGACGGGGAGGCTGAGCAAAGGAAACTTTCCTCTGATCGCTCTATCGGCGGTTTCCCCCTCTGTCTTAGTGCTTTCAAACCTCTTGACTGTCCGTCTACCTTCGCACTCGCGGTAAATAAAATCCAGGTGTAACTTCGCCGGGAACGCAAATGCGTAGATGGTTCCCTCTGAAGTTGGCCCCGGATGCGCTATGTCTCTGGACCCTCCTTCCCCAGGATGCCTGGGTTTACCAGATGAGTGTTGATGTGCTGGTAGTAAAACACTGTAATACTAATGAAATCTGATGCCACATGGCTTCAAGCACCTACGAGACTATTACCCATGGTTGTTGTTGATGATGATGATCTCATGCATGGCCGACTGACAGAGGGGCAAGGACAACACCAAGACACCAATATCTGCATTTTTTTTTAGAAATGCGACTGAAACTGAGATATTCATTTTTTAAATGTGTGCACTCACAACATTTAGAAGAACTATATAATTTTTAGGTCTCAGTTCAAACTCGAATGAGAGCTTTTAAATTGGAGTTGTATTATGCAGCGAAATACACACTCAGTACCTTCCGCTCCATAGTCAGGTTAGCTTTGACGCGAGTTTAGGCATTGTTTCGGATCAAGTATCACAGTGGACGATCGTCGTGTATCTGGATGGCTTTAGACTCTATCAGAAAGAAAGGGTCCCGGTGTTCCAAACCCTCAATGTGAAAGAATGTTTTGAGGGTCATGTTCAAGCATTTCCTGTGTCGCCATGGTCGCAAGATTCCACCGACTTGAATGCCATCGAGCATTTGTGGGATGGGGTGTAACACGGCATTCGCTAATCCACGCTAACGCCTCACTCCTTTGCCGTCTTTGTTACACCGGATGTGAACGGTTATCGCCCCAAACAACGGCCCTAAACGCTGATTGGTAATAAGTGATCATAATATGTACTATGGGACATGAGTGTGTACTTAAACCTCATAGTAGAAAAATTCTGCTCCAGAAGTTTCTGGAAAAACTCAACGGCGTATAAGACCTATATCAAAATATTTTTTCCAGCCCGCCTGCTACAAACGGAGATTTTGTGTCTGCAAGCAAGCAGGAAAAGCCGTAGCATAAGCTCATTTATTTATATTTTAGCATGCACTTCATCTCAAAATTTGTCCAGAATCTCCTGAACTCAGAATCGCGTACTAGTAGTAAACAAGTTAGTAAAAACATGCAATGCATCGATTATGATACGCTTTCCAAAATACCAGAAATCATTACTCAAGTTATGAGGGTAATGGCTGTGGAATAAATTTCGCTCCTGTGTCCTGACTTTTAACCAAATTTCGACGATACCGTATTAAACAGAACCGATTCAGTACATCTCCGGAACAACATGATAAAGTTTTGTCGGAATCGAAGCATTTTTACGTAAGTTATGACGCATAAGAGCAATGGAATGGATCCCGCTCCTATGTTTTGACGTTTGACTCCATTTTGCCCATTTTCAACAGGGTTCATCCCCTGATGGTCTCCTACCACATACTAAAATGTCATCGAAATCGAACCATTTTTAAGCGAGTTATCGTGCTGACGGACAGACAGACGGACAAAGCTGGAGCATATACGCTTCTTCAACCTACGGTTGGAAAAGCTTAAAAAAGTGGGGGAAACAATAACAACTTATGTTAACTGTGTAATGAAATATATATATTTTCATTTATTTTTCTCCTTTTCATTGAATCAGGAAATCTTCCGGAACCAATTCTTCTGTGCTGTGTTATAAGGTACGTGTTTAAAACGTAATTGTCTAGGGAGTTATTCGCAGAACTTGTTGTAACCGACTGATAAATAGTTAAGTTAGATATTTTGAGTCTTCCGAAATAGCCATCGATTTTCAAATATATTTCAAAAAAATGTTTTTTTGAAGTTCACACAGTCTGGCTGTCTTTGAATATGAAATTAAATATTGGCTCATTCAATCATCGCTTCTACCCTTAATTTTGTTCGTGGTGTACATTCTATTGTGCCCGAGATTGATGGGAAAAATCGAATTTTTTTGCTCATCATTGTTTTGCGTCTTCCTGTACATTAGTTTAAAATTTGACGCCGTTCGATTTCTCATTGTGAACGTCCTTCTTTCGCGAGGTGGAGACAGATGAGGAGCGAAAATTGGCCATTGTGATCGCGCGTCTTCATATCGAGTGTAATGTGACGAAAGCGAAAGGAAATTAATGAGGCGTCTTTTGAAGTGAACGATGATTCTGGCGCTCAAAGGGCTCCCGTTCACTGTCAAGCAAACAAAGGAAGCGCCGAATAGACCCAGTCCGTGCTATTATCTTAGTGCACGGAAGGTTTGTTGCGATGGTTTAATTTAAGTTCTTGGCATTCGAGATATCAAACTTCAAGTAGGAATATTTGGCTTCCGTGTGGGGAACCTTCGATCTCAACTCAGAGACGATAATCGGAATTTAATTGGATGCGATGATGACGTGATTGACATGGAAAAGACATTAAGAAGGAATTGTGCAAATGAAATTGCTTCAGTTATTAACAAGTCTGCGTTTTTCGCCATGTTCGTGTTCCATAACACATCTCTCCATACAATGTAAAAACACAGGCTTGCCCGTGACGGAGATCAAAATCCTGCCCCCCTCACTCCGGGGTAAGTTGCTCTCCCAACTAAGTTACACGGACGGAATATATCGCTGCATATTTGTTTGTCGTCTTGACAAGTGCCTCTGTAGTACGCCACAATAGGATCAAGACAAAGAATTAGGGTGTCCATCAAAAAAAAAAAAAAAAAAAAAAAAACGAGAAAAGAAAATTAAAAAGAAAAATTGAGAGAGTACCCTCGTACAACTAGTAAATAATCTATTATACTACGCAACGTTCGCATGCCAAGATCTTCGTGGATATGAAATAAAACGAGTGATTCGAGCGTATACATTTATTTACGTATAATACGTTGCATTTATTCGTGTTACTCACGACCACACAGAGCAACAGTCCGGAACACACTAAATGGTATTAAATCATACAACAACAATAAGGGTTACCACATAAGATTTAATTCTTGACTTTGAAGAGTACATAGGTAGATGAGCTGATGAATACTGTTGTCATAAAATCACGAAGAAGATATGTGAGTCGTAAAAGTAAATATTTGCTAAACAATGGTGGCGGCAATAGTATTTTCACTGTTTAGATTTCAGAAACAATATTTATTATTATTATTATAAAAAGTTTAGAGACTCCACTTCTTCCTGAGGGTTTTCTTCTCTTCTTTCCCGGGACGGGTACGACGTACCAAGTTTGGGAAGTGATATTTCTTTCTCTCAATTGTCCAGGAACTTCTTTATTATCCTACAAGTGTTCAGGATAGCTGCCTTCTGTAGTTCCATGTAGGTGTTAGGTTGAAGGTCTAGTGTCTGTATAGAGCTGTGGATGGTCTTAAGTACAACTCCTGTGGCTGATATTACTATGGGGACGGTAGTGACGTTCTTCATATGCCACATTTCTTTGACTTCGTATCGTAGGTCGTTATACTTTGACAGCATCTCTCCGTGCGTATTCTGGATGTTGCACGTTTTAGGCACGGCTATGTCAATGAGGTGTGTTGACTTCTTCTCCTTGTCGACCAGGACGATGTGGGGGATGGTCTTATCTGTTCTGATCGATTTGTCCCAGTACATCTTGTGGGTGTTGTTCTCTAGAAGCGTTGTTGGCTCATACTTATAGTAGGGGGCAGGCTCAGTTCTAATGAGGTGGTACTTTCTTTCCAATTTCTGATGGACAATCTTGGCAACTTGATTGTGCATGTTAGTGTACTCTGTTTGTGTGAAGACTTTGCACCCTACTGTGATATGTTGGATGGTCTCTGGCGCTTGATAGCATTGCCAACATGTCTCATTTCCACTGACTTGTCATTCAGGATATGCTTGCGGTGCGGTAGTTGACGTGTCATTCAGGATATGCTTCCGGTAGTTGATGTGTCCTTCAGACACGCTTCCGGTAATTTCTATTATTACTATAATTATTATTATTAGTAGTAGTAGTAGCAGTAGTATACAAGATCGTATCAGAATAATATGACTACCTGCCTACTAATGGGAACAACCACCCTTGGCCCGGATGACAGCGGCGAGACGACGTGGTATGGACGCAACGAGGCCCTGAAAGGTTGCCCGAGGCACACGTGCCCATTCGGACTGCAGCAGAGCACGGAGGCCCCAGAGATGATGTGGTTGTGTGTCGGCACGTCGAACCTGTCGATCCAAATAGTCCCACAAGTGCTCCATGAGCAGGGAGAGCGGAGACATTGTTTTCGTTTTCCTGGAACCAGTCACGCACCCTTTAGCGACGTGGCACGGCTCATTGTTCTGTTGTAGAAACCATCGCCATCAGGGTAAATGTCCTACATAAAGGGATGCATGTGGTCAGCGCAGATGGACAGGTCGCCATTGGTGTTATGGGACCCACTCATTGGTACCAGCGGTTCCAGGTCATACCAGGAAATCATCCCACTGACATACACACTGCCCCCTCCGGCATGTATTTGACTGACAAGCGTGTTCGGGAGTTGTATGTCACTTCTGTGGAGTAGAAACCTCGATTCGTCGGAGAAGGCAACCTTTTCCCAATCTTCCACTGCCCAAGGAACGGTAGTTCCATGTGAACTGCAGGCGTCGTTGCCGATGGACCTAGGTTAACATGAGCGCCTTGACGCACCGTTGACTCCGGAGATCCATGCGTAACATGGTTCGTTCAACTGTTGTCGGGGACACGTACCTGGGTGCTCCAGAGTTCACTTGCGCAATGGCTGCACCGTTGCGCTTTGATTGCCAGAGTTCACTTGCGCAAAGCGCAATGGCTGCACCGTTGCGCTTTGATTGCCTTTTACCAGTCGACGGAGGCAACGTTCTCTTCTGGGGTCGATGGCTTTTGGGGCTTAACAGTTATGACGTCGGGAGGTACTCGGTGTGCCAGCGGCCCATTCCTGGGACAGCCTTACTACAGCACCTCGCGAAGAGCCCTCGAAGTCTGGTACTCGGTGTGCCAGCAGCCCATCCCTGAGGTGCTTCCACCCTTGGCGCGGTAGCCAATAATCATTCCTTTCTGAACGTCAGTCAAATCACTGCCCCTACCCAGGGTACTCACGTGATGCACTACGGCTCATCTGTCTGGCCGGCCGCTTATATTTCCGTGTGCTGAACCTTGTCACCTGCACTCTGTGACGCATCTGGGCGGATACACTGCTGTGATTCCGGGTGTGGTTATACTATTGTGATACGACTGTGTATATTATTCAGATTTAGACAAATGTAAGATGAAATGTGATGATTATCTGTGCGACCTCAAGGCAAAAAAAAAAAAAAAAAAAAATTAAACGTGAGTGTGTTAGTGAGGGAGATTGGTAACTTTCGGTCTAGGATATCTACAGGTTACAACCCATCGTGTTATACATCCTTTTAAAGCTCTTGTCAATAGCAAGTAACCCAGTCGAGAGGAAGCCTAATTTCGCTACGACGCAAACCTTACCTCTGTCGGGAAAGATGTGTAGCATCAAAATGCATTTTCATTATGGCTTTCATCACATTTAGCATCAAGTTCTCGAAATTCACGCAGACGTCAATGAGATATTGGTGCGTTTATATAAAATGTGATGAAATAATGTTCGGCGATGGATCAGTAAAAATTATTGAGTAACAATGAAATTAACTTATAATTGCTTGACTTCATGGGGGCATCATTCAAAATCAAATTACAGCAATGGGTTTGACTACTTCCGTTACCCATAAAATAGAAAAAGTCATCGCTCTTTCCACGTTTTTATTTAATTAACACACAGCAACCAACAAAATAATTCGACCCCGCTGGGATCGATCCCCAGAACTCTCGATAACTATCCGAGTGCGTTCGCCTTACGCTACGGTGCCAACAATCCACAAAGCTATTTGTGTTTATCTTTCAGCATCTGACTTCACAAATCCGTAGGGATGGGCTGAGC
This sequence comes from Macrothele yani, assembly GCA_039090855.1. Classification (NCBI taxonomy): domain Eukaryota; kingdom Metazoa; phylum Arthropoda; class Arachnida; order Araneae; family Macrothelidae; genus Macrothele; species Macrothele yani. Next base: position 142,399,006 of record CM077008.1, on the reverse strand, counting down.
AACTGACACTTCACCATACGCTACGGTGCAAACAATCCACGGTGCTATGTGTGTTTATCTGTCAACATATGACTTCACAAATCCGTAGGGATGGGCTCAGCAACTGAGACGTCACCATACGCTACGGTGGCCAACAATCCACGACGCTATGTGTGTTTATCTGTCAGCAACTGACTTCACAAATCCGTAGGGATGGGCTCAGCAACTGAGACGTCACCATACACTACGGTGCCAACAATCCACGACGCTATGTGTGTTTATCTGTCAGCAACTGACTTCACAAATCCGTAGGGATGGGCTCAGCAACTGAGACGTCACCATACACTACGGTGCCAACAATCCACGGCGCTATGTGTGCTTATCTGTCAGCATCTGACTTCACAAATCCGTAGGGATGGGCTCATCTACTGAGACGTCTCCATCTGGTCGGGCTTAACGGCACAAGCTATTTAGTTATAGCTAATACACAGTCGAGTCACATCGTGATCACCTCGTACTTTTGACGTCAACAGCGCGTATCCAATGAAAGAAATCACGTGTCGTGAGCTGGCTTGGAGGGTATATAAGGGGTGTTGTAGGCAATCTGAAAACATATCACTCGTTGCTGTCATGGATAAAAAGAGCGATCTATCAGGATTTGCAAAAAGGAATGATTATCGGTTTTCGGGCCAAGTGTGCTAGTATTTCTGAAAGAGCGCAGTTTGTAAACTGTTCGCGTGCTGCTGTGGTTCAAGTGTATCGTGGTAGGAGAAATGGCACCATTGCGAATAAGCGATGTGGAAACTGCGGAGCACCACGTGCCATTGATAAGAGAGGCGAACGTCGGCTTCGAAGGTGCGTGAGGGCCGATAGACGCGCTACAATGGAGCAACTCACTGGCCGAATGAACCAGGGGGCAACAGGAAGTGTGTCTAAAACGACAGTTCAGCGAAACCTGCTGCGTGTGTGGCTCCGATGCAGACGGATGGCCACTGCACTTATCCTAACGAAGGTACATCGGCAGAAAAGGCTAACGTTTGCACAGCAATATCAAAATTGGACCTCCGCTGATTGGCAAAGGATTACCTTCTCCGGCGAGTCACGTTTTCTGCTTCATCGAACGGATGGACGTTGGCGTATAAGGCGAGAAACCTCGGAGAACAAACACTCTTCAACCACTGCTGGAAGAACACAAGCTGGTGGTGGCAGCGTTATGATCTTATAACGAAGTGAATTTCTCCGTCATTTCTATCCGCGCCAGGATTCGAACCCGGATCCCCTCATTCCGGAATAAGTCACTCTACCAATTGAGCTACGCGGACGTTTGTTCTGATTGCTATGTGCCTTTATGTCGTGTGCGTCCTGCTGGTAGGTACGTCACATCTCCTGGTACGTTACATCATCTCCCCCTTATTTTTTTTTTTTTTTTTTTTTTCGAAGTGCTGGAGAAGGGATTCTCTTATTTTTCCTATCTCGCGGTGTGGAAATAACATCACACCATTGCGAGATTTTGAACGGTCGGGTCATCCGGATAGTTCGGGCGCCATTATAACGAAGTGAATTTCTCCGTCATTTCTATCCGCGCCAGGATTCGAACACGGATCCCCTCATTCCGGAATAAGTCACTCTACCAATTGAGCTACGCGGACATTTGTTCTGATTGCTATGTGCCTTTATGTCGTGTGCGTCCTGCTGGCAGGTACGTCAAATCTCCTGGTACGTTACAATCTGAGAAATGTTTTCGTGGCATTCTCTGGGTACACTCATACCTGTGGAAGACACTATGGACCGAATTCTTTATGAATCCATCTTTGCAGACCACGTGCGTAGACCTATACACGCTGATCGTCTTCCCTGGGCGCATGTGATCTTCCAGCACGACAATGCGACGTGTCACACAGCTAGAAATGTCCGAGAGTGGTTGGAAGAGTACACTGAAGACTTCAAAGTACTTTCCTGACCCCCTAACTCCCCAATTGAGCATCTGTAGGAACACTTCGATCGTGTTCAATCTATGGATCCTTCACCACGCATCCTGCAGCAGCTGTCAGATGCACTGGAGTCAGCATATCTCCACATACCAGTGAACACCTTCCAGCACCTTATTGAGTCACTCCGAGCCCGTGTAGCTGCTGTCAGCCCTGCACATGGCCGTTACTCTGGATATCAGCTGGTGGTCACAATAATGTGACTCGACCGTGTAAATCCAAAGGGCGAGAGAAATGGTGAAAATCTTCCAAATACGTGGAGACAATGTAAATAGACAAAGTCACAAATTTTTCGTTTAGTTACAATTTTTCGGTTGCTGTGTGTTACGTAAAGGAAAAAGCGTGGAAAGAGCGATAATTTTGTCTATTTACATTGTCTCCAAGTATTTGGAAGATTTTCTCCGTTACCCATTTTCGTTACATCGAGATTTTTTACTTTGGATTTACTGTTATTATTAGTAATGCTCTTTTTAATATCCAATCAGCGTAGTGCTTTTCAGCTTCCAATCAATCAATGCGTAATTTTTTAACAACCCTCTCTTCCTGATATAATTTTCTTTTTCTCAGCTCTTACACCAGCATCGTTTCTTTTCTTTTTTTTTTTAGGTTGTTCCACAAAAATTTCGGTTGTGTTTGCATACGTAGGCGAACAAATGCCTTTTATGTATTCAACGTATTCTGGCACAGCTCTAAAATGAGATTTTAAAATGACCTTAAAACATTTTTTGACAGCACTCTTTCATAATTTTGTTTTCTTAATTATGAGTACGATGCCTGCAGAACGTCGGTTAGCAGATGGTTTAGAACAGAGATGTCCCACAGAGTTGTTGGAATTCGTTCAAAACGCATTTTTACCGTTCTTTCTAATGGTTAAAACCTGTTTCTCAGTCTACTTCTTCACAGTATTATTTACGTGAACTAATATTTGCATGAATTACTACCGTCAAAACAATAACACATGCATCACTTTTCTGTTACTTCATCAATGACAGTTTGGGCGCATTGCCAAGAATGTCGAGATTTTCTGTCCTCAGATAAGAAGAGAGTTAACTCCCGAGTGAACACACACAGTCGAGAAATAGAAAATTACTTCAGAAATAAGAATCAAGTTATTGTAATTTTGGGAGATCAGCGCTGTGTTAAAATAGGGCACGCTGGTTAATTAAATTAACTTCTGCTTCTGGCACGTGAATAATATTTTAATTAGTCTGCACGAAGAAATTAGCGGAGTAGCCTTTAGATGTTTTTTGAAAGAAAGCAACTAGTATATGAGACAAAACGCGTCGTATACGTATATGCAGATCAGTTCTTTCTGAAAGTTAAGCCAGCAATACATGTACAATGCTTTGCAACTCGAATGCAGGTGAAAGAAAGAAAGATTAAATATAAAAAAAACGAAGAAATCTTTCAGTGCAGAATTCATTTAATTGGCATTAGCAGCGCTTTTTCTTCTTGGGAAGTATGAGAACACTTCGTGCATTGCGTTTATGAAAGTTATGGCGTGTACTTTAAATTAACTTTCACTTTTAGTTCCCTTTCTCCTTGTATTGAGGGGACTCGAAAGTAATGTCGCTTTTTTGGGGGAGGGCTAAGTTTGGGGAGCAGTTGTGAGGTGTCAACGTAAAGTAAGTGTATATAGAAATGAATGGACTATTCGCCTTTAATTTATGTAGGTGCTTTTGTCTTCCAGATTTGCACAACAAAATGAGTGACATAAACCCGGAGGAGAGCGATCTTCGTCATTGTATGCTGTATGAATTTCACAAGGGGAACAATGGAACCGTAGCCACCAAGAACATTTGCGCTGTTTATCCGAATGCGTTAAATGTCCGCAAGTACCAGCGTTGGTTCACCCAATTCCGGTTGGGCAATTTCGACTTCTATGATGCCCTTCGTGAAGGAAGACCCATGGAGCTGGACAATGACCTGCTGCGTGCAGCCGTTGATTCAGATCCTCGTCAAACCATTGATGAATTATCCCAACGTCTTAATGCATCATATACTGTTCAAGAGCACTTCTAACGGATAGGGAAGGTCTATAGACAAGGAGTTTGGGTCCTACACCAACTTTCACCTGACAACAAAGCCCCAGTGTTTCACCATCTGCAACTCTTTGCTCAGCCGACAGAAAAATAATCCATTTATTCGTCGAACTGTCACTGGAGATGAAAAGTGGGTTCTATATGTGAACAACAAACACAAAACCCAGTGGCTTTCTCCAAGTCAGACACCAGTTCCTACGCCAAAACCAGGCCTACACCCCAAAAAGGTTTTGCTCTGTGTTTGGTGGAGTACCGCTGGCATAGCTCACTTTGAGCTCTTGGGACCTGGGCAGACCGCAATGGCGGACCTCTATTGTCAACAACTGGATCGTTGTAAGCAAGTTCTTAATGTAAAACATCCAACACTGGTCAGCAGAAAAGGTGTCATCCTCAAGCTTGACAACGTGAGACCTCACACCTCGAGACGAACCCAGCAGACGATCAGAGATTTTCGCTGGGAAGTTCTGCCCCATCCCCTTATTCCCCTGACATTGCACCATCTGATTACCATTTGTTCAGATCTCTGCAACACTTGCTTAATGGGAAAAGATTTCACAATATTGGTGATGTCAAAACGAGGCTGTTGAATATCTATACATCACAGCTATAGTTTTATGAAGACGGCATTGAAAGTTTGGTTTCACGATGCACAAGTGTGATCGATAATGATGGTGATTACATAATTGATTGAGAAATAAATTTCTTCTGTTACAAACAGTCTTTCTCTTCTTTTCCAAAAACGACATTACTTTCCGGTCCCCCAAATAAATTTTGAGTTCGTTCTCTTTTAGCGTTTCTACCTTAACGTTATATTTTCTCACTCATTGAATGTTATGTTGGCAACAGTCTTGCGGTCAAGAGTGAATGACGTGTACATGTTTGACAAGCGAAGAATGAGATTTAATATCTGGAACTAGGAGACAAAGTGTGGTGCAATCTGATGTTGTTGCCGTTGATAGATAGATTACTGTAGCTCAGGGCTGTAGCTACCGGGAGGGCAGGGATGGCGGTTGCTCTCCCAGAATGGTCATCCCAAGGGCGTAAATTAAGTGTGCAACTTAATTCTCTGCCACAGGCACGACACGTTGACAGCAAGTTAGAACAAATCGAATACGTATCTAATCAGGGAAATAATCCCCGTCGTGTTGGATACATTTGAGCCATCGGTCAGGGAGCTGCCGAATGCCACTGAGGAAAAGAGATGGCTCTTTCGAGTTGATAAGGTCATCAATACTTGTGTGGACCTCCTCGACAAAAGTGAAGTGCGTATCTCTCAGATGATGTTGCAGAAAGCGAACAGGTCGGTGATCGTGTTTAAAGTAGTTTCGCGGTGTGAGGATGCGCGTTATGCTGAAGCAACAGGACCGACCTTCTGCCCTTGCCGGTGTATGGCCTTTTCGCCTCCATTGCGTCACTCACACGAATGAGTTGCTGACAATAACGCTCAGCATTGACCGTTTCACCAGGTTTGAGCAACTCATAGTGTACGACACCGCGCTGATCCCACCATATGCACAGCAACAACTTCCTGGCATGGAGTTTCGGTTTGGCGGTACTGGTGGTAGGCTGACCTGGATAAACCCACGATTTGCGCAGCTTAGGATTATCGTAGAGGATCCACTTCTCACCACAGGTCAAAGTCTTGTGGAGGAAATCCTTCTTCTTGAATCTGGAGAGCAAGGACACAGAAACATCTTAGCGCCTAGACTTGTTCGCAGCTGTGAGTTGGTGGGGCACCCAACGGCCCTCCTTGTGAATCAGTCCAAGCTTGTGAAAGCACTTTGCAATGGCTTGCCGTGTTACTCAGAGTTCCCCGGCGAGCTCTTACTGTGTGCGACAGGGATCCGTGTCCAAAAGTTGTTCCAGTTCCTCATCATCAACTTTCTGTAGTTGTCCCGGACGTTCTGCATCACGTTGATCGAAATTTCCCTGCTTAAACCGCTGGAACCACTTCTTACATGTACTGTAGGACACAGCAGCCTCACCCTAAGCAGCACAGAGCATTTGCTGGGCTTCCGAGGCATTTTTTTCAGCTGAAACGCAAACAGGAGGTAGTGCCTCAACTGCTGCTTCTCGAACGACATTGCTTTCACCGTCAATTTTCGTCCCTTCTGTCACTACAGCTGTAAGCGATTACGGTTGCCTGGAAAGCTGTTGGATGGCGCTGCAATCAGCAATTATCGCACACAACTGCATTTGCCGACGGTCTGTGATCGCTTGCGGTTAGGGGCCGAGAATTAAGTTGCACACCTAATACATGCTCTGGGGGATGTAAAAAAAAAAAGAAATTGTAACTAAAAAGGGAAGTTACACTCCTCAGGATTTTCTTTTTAAAAATTCTGGTTAGTCTCTTATTACAGTATTCCATGCAGTTAACCAGGGTGCATAGTAACATACACTGTGAAGCGTGAACATCTCATAACCACGAAGGGAATTTTACAAAGCAGTGAATGCAGGCATAGAAAACAATCTGCTGATTTGTCTAACTTCCATGACTTTTCCGAACATGTCGTTGGAATGAAGAGCTAATTAATCATCTGTGCTCTGTCGTAGAACGTTTTCTGAGCGTCTAACCTTGAACGGATTTTTTCCATGCCCTACCCCTAAAGCTTCTTCCTACGTTCACTATCCGATACTCATTCGTTCTGCGCTGGCTTGTTTTTCGTTCTGCGCTGGCTTGTTTTTCGTTCTGCGCTGGCTTGTTCTTCGTTCTGCGCTGGTTTGTTTTTCGTTCTGCGCTGGCTTGTTTTTCGTTCTGCGCTGGCTTGCTTTTTGTTCTGCGCTGGCTTGTTTTTTGTTCTGTGCTGGCTTGTTTTTCGTTCTGCGCTGGCTTGTTTTTCGTTCTGCGCTGGCTTGCTTTTTGTTCTGCGCTGGCTTGTTTTTTGTTCTGTGCTGGCTTGTTTTTCGTTCTGCGCTGGCTTGTTTTTTGTTCTGCGCTGGCTTGATTTTTGTTCTGCGCTGGCTTGTTTTTTGTTCTGTGCTGGCTTGTTTTTCGTTCTGCGCTGGCTTGTTTTTTGTTCTGCGCTGGCTTGATTTTTGTTCTGCGCTGGCTTGTTTTTCGTTCTGCATTTATGTGGAGTGTTGTGTTCTCGGTGTACACGCAACATTTGCGCTTTACTTGGTATTTACAAACTGTGGTTCTTGGTTGTTTATCTAGTTTTTACATTTAAAAAAAATTATGTCAAAAACCTGAAATGCGATTTTTGAACGATCATAATACTTTCCTATAACGGCGGTGTGTGAGATAGTTAAAACCACGAATTATTTGAATGGAACTCGAGAGGACGTAATTTCAAGTCTCGTCTTCCCATGTAAGAAAAGCTTGCAACGGTCCTGCTAGCTATTTGCTGTAATTGGTAAATTAGATGTAAACACGTCTACCTTAATTTGATAGAGGTTCAGAATTCTGAATTATGCTGATGCGATAATTTGAGATATGTTCTGAATCTAAAGTGCCGCGAAGTTTCGACAATATAGACCGCTTGCTCGTAAGTATTTTCGACTTCTATTTTCTGACTGTTAGGCCATCTAATTTAGCTCAGTGTGTAGTTAAGATTTGTTTATGAACCAGCTATCCGAGGTTTAACAGCCCATAGGTCCAGAGATATGCGAGAACAAGCGACTGATGGTAAGAAGGTAATGTTTAAGTAGTGACATATTTAACTAATACACACAATTGACGTGGATTAGGAACATCAATCAGACGTTTATAAGTGAGTCACGGAAAAATTCTCATCGGCCGCCACCGGGAATCGAACCCAAGATCTTCCAGTTACGCACCGGACATGCTACCACTGCACCACATCGAATTCTCCAGACTCACATACGACTAACTGCCAAACCACATGGCAGGTTGCTTCTTGGAGCCCCGCACAATGCTGTAGATTCGTCAAAGATGGTAAGCAGCAACTGAACAAATAACTAGGAGGTGAATGAATAATTAATACACACAATTGACGATGATAATTTTTCCGTGACCCACTTATAAACGTGGAAAGAGCGATGACTTATGTTTGATGCTCCCAGTCCACGCCAGTTGTGTGTATTAATTACTCATTCGCTTCCTAGTTGTTTGTTCAGTTGCTGCTTACCATCTTTGGTGAATCCCCAGCATTGTGCGAGGCTCCAAAAAGCAACCTGCCAAGTGGTTTGGCCGTTAGCGGTATATGAGTCTGGAGAATTCGAGGCCGCTGTGATGCAGTGGTAGCCTGTCCGGCGCGTAACTGGAAGATCTTGGATTCAATTCCCGATGGCGGCCGATGAGAATTTTTCCGTGACTCACTTACAGAACGTGGAAAGAGCGAGGACTTCTTTTTGACATATTTAACTGGCAAACATTACAGAATCCTCATTACTGGGTGAGAAATTTCTTTTCATTCTTGTGTAGGACGGCTCCTAGTATTCTTGAGCAAGAGTGGATTGCTGAAAGAGAATGAAAGTATGCAATAAGAATAAATGCCATCCGCCCCGGTGGCTCAGTGGTCTAAAATTTGGCTTATCGCCGTTCGTCCAAGAAGGATCTGGGTTCGAACCCCGCTAAGGCATGGATGTTGTGTTTGTCTTACGGCACTGGCTCTCTCCCTTCCCTGGAACCAGTGGCTTAAATTAGTCGACTGCGTATATCCCATCGAGTTGCTCACGGTTGTCTTTAAACCTTCAATTAAACAAATGCAAAACGTATCTTTTTTCCTTTTATTCTGGGGAACGAAAGAGGTATAAAATCTCCTTCCCTTCATACGCGTCGGAAAGTAAAAGGAGTAGCCACTTGCAAATTCAGGGATACCTGCCGTTTCCTTTCCCTGTCATTTAGTGACTCCTGACCAACACCCTTCCCTGCCTGGCATGTGGACTGAGCACAAAACTTCCATGTACCTTTCATGTCTAGCACTTTGCTCGAAATCTCCTAGCTTCCTACTTCTAGATGCTTAAGACTGAAGTCTAGGTATTTCCTTCCTAAAATCATCTTCAGCATCATTCAAAGTTAGTGATGCTTGCGACACGAAGGAAAGATAAAAGCTCCGTAGGACAAGAGAACCATTAGTTCCGTAGGGCTTGAAGCTGGGTCCAACTCAGATAATTACCCAAAGTCCTGTGTCTTTAACCATTCAACAGAAACGCATTGCTCTCGGCTCCAGAGCCAGCCCACTGGTGAGCTGTTTGTGACAAGTCGTTCCTTCGGATCTGTTCTGTCACTAATTGAAAACGATCGAACAAAAATCATTAGCCGTATATGCATTACACTAGCAAATTATTAGGAACACAGCAATCAAACATGTGCCTCACTTACGTTCGCACTATGACATTGAGATGGCATCATAAACAGCTCTGTACAAAAAAACCGGGGATGGCTTAGTTGCTAATGTGTATGACTACCAGAGGCGTAACTGAAGTGCTCTGAAGGAAGGGTATGGTTTATACCTGTAAAACTTCCCTGATGTAGCGGTCGCTGTTCAGATTTCCCTCAAGTCGTAGCAGCCGAGATCGCGAATGGTACCCAATGGCATCCCACACCATCACACTTGGCATTCAACTCGTATGACGCTCGATAATGCATTCTGCAAGAAGGCACTCTCCACAATACCGTCTAATGCGTATGTGGCCATCATGATAGTCCAAGTTGAATCGGGACTCGTCCGAAAACGCGACACGTTGCCAATCAGCACGCCGTTGCCTATTTTGAAAATCCCATTCCAGCCTGAGGCGTGCATGGTTCAGGATCGAAGGAATCCGCCGCAAATGGGTACGTGCAACCAGTCCTCTGTGCAGCAGACGGCGTCGCACTGTAGAGGCGGACAATGCTACATCTTTTGCAGTGCACCACTGTTGTGCTACAACTTGCGAAGATGTGGAACGGTTAGTCACTGCTATGCGGACAAGGTATCAGTCATACTGCGATGTCGTCACATTTCTCGGTCCACTGCTGGACTGTTGACGCACCTGGTTCTCCTTGGTCCACTGCCGCCACACGCGCATCAGTGTCGTGGCGTCATATCCCGTCCGAGCCGCAATGTCGCGGTACGGAGGTGCACCTTCACGCCGACCAGTCATTCATCCCCGTTCAAACCCTGTCGTATTGTGATATTGCACCCTTCGTCGTCGTCGAGGCAGTGTTGAATCTTGGAGACCTTTTTACAACTCTTTGTCCGCGATGCACTACTGGTGTGTATCCTAAACAGCCCTCTCTTTATACCTCTCACTCGATTGTTCAGAGGGCGCTGCCAGACCCAGGCATGCGCAATGATTCTGCACTTCTAATCATTTGCATGTTCTACCCTGCTCTGCATATCCTGTACGTTTAATGTGATTATCATCATTCCTTCATGGTTTTGCAATTTTCACAAACAGTAGTTTATATTCCAAAATGCTTTTCAGTCAGTTGCGCTAATTTAACCGGCCCTGTGTCGCAGTGGTCTAAGCGCTGGCTTCTGACCATTGGTACGAGATGGGTCTGGGTTCGAATTGGGGTGAGGTATGATGGACGGTATGTTTGTTTAACGGCATTAGCTCCATGCGTCAATGTCCCCAAATTAAGGACGAACGACTGCTTAGAGCCCATTGACTTGCTCACATTAAAAAAAATGCTGTTAAACTCACAACAAAACAAAAAGAAGTTGCGCTTATGTACTCTGAAAGTTTGTCTATCCTATTCTTTTGACGGAATTGTGAAGAAACACGGCGACGAATAGTCTTGCAAAGTTGGCTGTATATTTTTGGGCATCTGGCATTTATCACTAGCTCATATTTCCCATACTGTGTTGCGGCACTAGGGGTTATTGACCGGATCAAAATTCCATCTCATTACAGGCTCTGGTCTCAAAGCGGCGTCAAATGTCGCGAAAATCAATTAAAATTATTCCCAACTCTGCTAAACTATTGACTGGAAGTACTGAATGGAAATGCATTTTTCACTGCATTCAAAGAGCCGTGTTGACAGCTGCATCGATCTAAGGAAGTCCACGAAATGCATCCTACTTGAGAATGGAATGGCAGAGTTAATAACCCAAAAAAGCGCTCCCCAATAATGGGAGATGTAACTTATTGTGAGATGTGACCTCTCCGGAATTAAATATTCTAAGATGAAAGATTTAGGAGAACAAAAGATTCCCCATGATCCCAAAGTTTTCGAGCAAAAAGATCTCAGAAAGTGTAGCTTACATTATTAATTATTAGTACAGTATTTATGCTGAGCTGATCACACCTGCAAGCAAAATGCTATTATTGCTAATTTTTGCAACAACAACCCTACATGCAACATTTCATATCATGTATTTTGAAATGGCGCAACAAATATAATTCTGAAAAGGAGTGAAAAAGAATCGATGATTGAACACAATTAAACTCTTCGGAAAGAGGCATAATTACACTTTTTGAAAACAAAACAAAAACGAAACACACAGAGGGAATCATCCAATCGAAATAAAAATTAGTATGTGCAATGTACATACATAAATGACAGGGTGTTACATTACATTGTAAGAAAGTCATCTCACTACAAAATGTTCTGTTTGAAGTCTACACAATGATAATACAAAAAATACAGGAGACTGAAAGACGTTAAACATAATTCTCTACAGACTTGAATCCCACGACAGATGAGTTGAGTATTATTTGCTCATCAACAACTGAAAACGATGCTCCCAGCGGATTGTAGAGTTCACGAAAGTTTGAACCAGAATCTATCAATATGCTCTAACACCGCTCAGATTGAAAACGGGAACAGAGTTTAAGAATGAATTGCTATTAAGGAAGATTTGTGCAGGATGAACTGACATCCTTGAAGAAGTCGTACGTTAGTACCTATGAATCAGATAAATTGAAAGCTTAACCAGAACAACAGAAATCCGCGTATCCTACGTTGCAGCAAACTGCGGACACAGCCAAAGTACTTATACTACCTAGTATGCGGGTGTAAACTCATTACGTTGAGTACTTATACTACCTAGTATGCGGGTGTAAACTCAAAACACTGCATGAGCCGAAAAATAGACATGAGAATACGACATGCGATAAAGATGTGGTAGATATCTGTCGGGACATGACAGAAGATGTCCCGACTGATTCTATCAGAGCGATGTAATTCGGCGCTGCTAACCATTTAATGCACTGGAACTTATGAATTCGCAATTAGCAAAATGGGCAGAAATCTGCTCGAACGAATACATTCGCTGTCTAAGAAGCGAGTCGAACGCGGCTGGAACGAGTGTATGGGAGCATCAAAAAGAATAGCTTTGCCCTTAGCTTTGGTATTCAAAGTGGTCATTTAAGAGGATGACTGACACTAATTCTTTCTGACTGATTACCTGCTGAAATGGCTATAACAATGGCGACGAACTTAACAAAGAAGAAAGAAAGTAAATAATAATAAGATTATATTATTAATATAGTAATATAATATACACAAACTCCACTCAAAATAGTATAACTACACTGGTAATCCGAATTTCTTGGCGTAGAATTGAAATCAAAGTTTCCAAGCTTCCGCGCATCAACCCGATGGCTTTCTCAAGGAAGGTAGACAGCTAACTGCAAACTGAATAATAGAACACTTCAACAATTTGAACTCGATGACTTGATCGGACAATAAATGAGTAGACGTAGATGTGATTATTTACTCGAAGAAACGAGAAATCATGATGGTTGAGCACGAGGTAACGAAGGAGAAAATGCAGCATTATTTGAAGAATTGATTCCAGATGCGCGGCAACTATAGAGAGACGCTATCATTGCTGGCCTCGCGTTGGTCCCACCTGGCTGCGATACGTGGGCAACGTATTTTTCATATGCCCTCATGGAAAGGAGACTCTCGCGGTTTTCCTCGATAAAGTCAATTATACCCTGTGATCAATTTCCCTATGGAACTTTAACACAATGGTACCTTACCTTATCTGGACGTCCCAGTGAGAAAATCGCCTGACAGCCGCCTTCGTACAAAAGTCTATTACAAACCCACGTCCGTACTGAACCTGATTCTCTGCAGTTCATTCTGCCCTGGTGATTACAAGACAGCCTTCTTCCATTCTCGAATTAGAAGAGCCTTCGCCGTCTTCTCCGATGTTCGTTCTAGACAATGCGAACTAAAAATATCGTCGAATTGGCCACTGAGTCAGGATGCACGCCGAACCAGATGCATAACTTTATAGAGAAAACCACCATGTTAATCGTTCTATGCCGGAACTTTGCTACGTAGGCTCTATTCCTTACATACCAAATGTTTCCTATCAAGTCAAAAACGCTCTCACGAGGATGAACTTCGGTGTCGGCATAAGATCTCCGGCATTTTTATATACGATGCTTAAGAGAAATATTGACAAGCCCCCTCTTCTCAATGAGGCAGGTGTCTATGCCATCCCACTACAATATCCTGACGGCTCCAGGAGATACTGCATCGGAATGACCAAACGCACGTTTAGGATTAGGATCAAAGAACATAAAAGAGATATAGAGGACGAAAAAATAACTACTGCCATATCCAGAGAAGTCAAGTTCAAGTCCGCTGATCCTATATGGAATGTTTTAAAGAAATTAACTTCACACCCAAATGTACTGCCATTCGCGAAACCTTAGTGATCATAACCGACAGCGAGGCTTGTAATGATAGCGTCTCTCTAGAGTTGCCACGCATCTGGAATCAATTCTTCAAATAATGCCGCGTTTTCTCCTTCGGTACAGCGTGCTCAAGCAACGTGACTTCTCGTTTCTACGAGTGAATAACCATTTTCATTTATTGTCCAGTCAAGTCACCGAGTTCAAATTGTTGAAGTGATGTATTATTCAGTTTGCAGTTATCTATCTACCTTCCTTGAAAAAGCCATCTGGCTGATGCGCGAAAGCTTGGAAACTTTGATTTCTATTCTACGCCAAGACATTCGGATTACTAGTATAGTTATACTATTTTGAGAAGAGAGAAAGTGTTTAAGTCATTTGTGTCTGCCCATTAGCATGATGCTCGTATCAGGGTACTAGCCGTTTCCCATCATGCCTTGTGTCATGTAGCAGGGAATGAAGGACTACAAGTGAGCGCTCATTACTTGTAACAGGATTATGGTCAGTACTGCTGAAATGAGAGATCAAAAGGGATTGTTTTGCTGCAGTTTTCATAAAACCCACCACTTGTAGTCCTTTCTGTTTAGGGAGCGCAGAAAATCTTTCGCACCATTTGATTTAGGTACATCGGCATCTTAAAGGGTTAAAGTACGAAATCAATTAAGTGTAGCTGCAATCGCTAGTTTTCTATGAAAGGTGCTCCATTGTACTTCACATTCACGAGGGCTATCCACAGTTGTGCGTATAGAGGTCCATATCCGTTGCGCTGATGTGCTAGGAATAGAGCAGAATAGATCTATTCTGAATCTCGGAGAACTGGGCAGAGGTAGAAGCCAGTTGATAAAATCGAAGAAACTGGTACATTGCGTGAAGAGATGACACAAAGTAAGATCTGGAAAAGTTCGACGCAGCTCTGCTTTCAGCTGATAGAATTCCGCTGTATTTTCGGTGTTTGTTTACGCTTTATACAGGGTAGAAGGCAGTATTGGAATCATGGACAGCCGTTAGTAAAGCATCGGTAGTAGTCCCGTAACCTTTCCAATACATGGTACAGTCCACGCCGCGACCACACTTGGAAACCAAAAGTTTTGACTCGGGCCCGATCCGGACGTCACATAATTGAACCCTACCCAGTCGTCACACAATTGGGAACGAACTGGACGTCACATAGTTGGACCCGAACCGGATCTCACATAATTGGACCCAACTCAGTCGTCGCATAATTGGATCCGAACCGAATGTTACATAATTGGACCCGAACCGGACGTTACATAATTGGACCTGACCCAGTCGTCACATAATTGGACCCGACCTATTCATCACATAATTGAACCCGAACCGGACGTCACATAATTGTACCCGAACCAGACGTCACATAGTTGGACCCGACCCAGTCGTCACATAATTGGACCCGAACCGGACGTCACATAATTGGACCCGACCCAGTCGTCCCATAATTGGACCCGAACCGGACGTCACATAGTTGGACCCGACCCAGTCGTCACATAATTGGACCCGAACCGGACGTCACATAATTGGACCCGAACAGGACGTCACATAGTTGGACCCTACCCGAATCTGAACTTGACAAATCTGCTTTGAACTATAAGTTTTAAACTCAATTTATAATTACACATAATTGTGTGTATATATATAGTTAGCACATGAAACGAAAACCTCTGTATGTTCAATGCAAAAGGTGCTATGTGAAAAATAACTCTCAGTCTTACAATGTGACAAGAGGGGTTTGAGAGAGCGAATCAGCAGAGAAGCAGGCGACAGACGTTTGCCTGTACCTTGCTTCAGACAATCGCAGAGAAAACAAACGCAAAGGAAATATCGTTTTACGATACGGTGTCGGTGTGTCTAGAGTCTGCGCCGTATCGTCGGTCGCTGGTAATCTTCGTTGCTTTAAGAAAGAGACGAAAATGTTTTTGCATGACAAGTCATTTTTCACTCCGCTGGCACAAGTGTCGAGCACAAAATTTCACAGTACGCATTTTTCCCTGAAATAGTTTTTTTTTTTTTTTTTTTTGAAAAATTAAACGGAAATGAAACTCGGTCGAAGTCCGGTCAGGAGCACCTTGGCCCGAGACATTTGACTCGCAAGAAATTGTAGACCTATTGGCTCGTGACCCGCTTCCGTCTCTGGCCACGACGCGACGTGTTGCTGCTGTTGTGAGGGTACTTGTTTATGTACCTCTGTTTTAATAATAACAATTCTGAAAAACAGAAAGTCTGCATGCGACTTCCGTATTTTTGGACATGGTATTATATACACTTATGTTTATTGGTAAAACTTTTAACACACGTATTTAACAATTGCGTCCGTTTACACTTTCCTAAATAATATACTCGTAAATTCTTTGCCTAAGATATTTCCTTTCCTTTGTCTTACGTTTTAAGAAAAGCCAGATCCGTACCGCTAACTTTCTCTTCTCCCCGCCAAACTATAAGAATAGAGACGGTGCGCTAAGCCTTTCGTAATTCTCGAAAATCTCTCAATTTGGCAGTTGTATTCCGAAAGCTCATTTAAAGCTTCGATCACACTGATGTTTTCCACTAAAACCTTTTCCGTCAGATCTCGTTAAGTCCCTTCTTTCTCAATATCTGCGCCTCTTGATCTTTTGCAACAAAACCATGTCCATTCTGGTGACGCATTAACTCTTGATTTGGAGGATGTTATTCCAGTAACTCCAATACAGCTACCTCCTTAGATTCGTCGATGCCGATTTCTTAAATTAGCTGAAAATGCTCCTAAGAACTTTCTTTGTTGCATTATCATGCTTAAAGTTTCAAAAACTCCAGAAACTGGTAAATAACTTTTTCTAAAACGTTCATGCACAACTGAGGCACTTTTACTCAACCTTCTACTATGAATATTCCCACAAATCATTTGCAGTGTGTCCTTACGTTCAACATAACTTACGTTAATAAACTTTCTTTGTTTGAGGTAATCAACTACGATTTGCCAACTGCTAACGTGTTGTGTTACGTTTTTCGGCTAAAGTGTCACTCCTTAAACATTACCTTCGTAACATCTGTGGTAGAACCCTGCAGAAGCAATAATTTTAGGCCCGAGCCCGGCCCAAGCCCACCTAGTTAGTGCCAGGCCCGGCATAGGTTTAATTTCCGTAATTGCCACTTGCTTTAACATAGACGGTATTTGTACTGTAACTTATTGGTGTAACTCGAAACTCGTTTAAAAAGAGGGCATAAGTAAGTTAACTAACCCTCCAGTAACCAGAAATACGGCAGATGCAATAAATAGTATTCAGTGAACTTAAGTAAATTATCGTCATTTCATAATCGAACCCTTCATAGGGTCAGATTACTGTTTATGCGAGTCAAGTACTGTCTTCTTTGACACTTTTGCCCGGAACATAATATAAATTGATGCTCAGTTACAAACACGCACACACACTAACATGCTTATTAGTTAATACAATAAGCTCTCGTACGCAGAATACGATTTCATTTTGTTGGCCCGACGTTTTTGATTTTAATTCTTCAGGTTCAGGATATAACTCCAAAAATCCAAATGTAACACAATTTTCTGATAGTTTAGCTTCTCGAACCTCTAATGTACCTAAACCAATATTCATCCATATTTAAAACAAAGCAAGTAACAAATCAAAATTATAAAGACAGAACCTAAAGAATAGTTTACTAGCAAAATTTATATATTTCAACTTGCATAATTGCTATGTACTTAAACTAGAGTCGTATTTACAAATCTAATACGCAACTCCACTTCTTAAAATAATACACGATATTTATCCGTTCTTCCATTTTTATACAAAACTCACCTCAACAGTATACGCAGAAATTAAAGTAATAATTATTCCACTATAATAATAATATAATAATAATTATTATTATATATTATAATAATATATTATATATTATAATAATATATTATATATTATAATAATATATATAAATTAAGTAGTAATAATTATTCCACTATGTAATAATTATTCCAAGTGCAAGCCCGTCGAAGCCTACCTACGAAATTGTAGGTCCGGCCCGTAAGTTTTGAACTACAGAGAATGCCCGGCCCGTGCAGGGCTCCAATATGTGGTATCACTGGAACTTCGTACTGCTAAGCCTAAGATAACTACTACATATACAAATCTTATTACACACTGAGCTGAATTAGACGACCTAACGGCAAGAAAATTGAAGCCGTGAAAACACTTACGAGCAAATGGTCTTTATTGACAAAACTTCACGGCATTTCACAACGTATGCACAAACGATCTCAGCAACACAACTCAGAGTAGCACCAGACTATATCACACCTTACCATACTTTTCCTTGCTTGCTCCAACATTACATAGCTCGTTCTTATCAGTCCACATACACGTCACTCACTCTGACGTCAAGACTGTTGCCACGAAACATTCCGTGAGCAAGAAAAGTTAAAGTTGTTAAGATTGAAACGCGTAGAGAGAATGAACTGAAAATTTACATAGAAAAAGAAACTAGAAATGCAAGTGAAATTAGGGTATAAGTCATAGTTCGACAGTGAAAAAAAACAAAGACGATTTTGATGTATCTGGGCAATGTTTCCACAACAGAAGAATGTCTTGGAACGTTATGCAACGACGACAGCAAACAGTGTTGGAAACCCCATATTTTCTGTTTTTGAGCCATAGACAACCACCGGCATGGAGCTGTGTGCACTGGGGGAGCCGGACGTTTCTGACTAGTGTTCGAATTCCGGTCCTGCAGGCCATTTAGTCTGCGTTTTTTCCGGGGTTTTCTGCAGACTCCCAGTGGTTGGGGACGCGAATGCGTTGATTGTTTCCTGTAAAGTCGGCGCCGGACGCACTTTGTTCCTGATCCTCGTACTGTTCAGTGGAGTACGAGAATCACGAACCCACAACTTTAATTTCCCAGGAATGTCCAGCATGAAAGTACCCTCGTGGGCGAACCATGCTATCCACCAAACTTCTGGTTGAAAAGAGGAGGGCCATTTAACAGGAGCACGATGAATTGATGGCTTCGTACATTCATTTGTGAGTGAAAGAGCTTCCAAATTTTTAATAAACTGCATGAGGTGAATTTTTGTTTTGTTGTTGGGCATGCATTTTTTTCTTTTCGTCTGCATATATTTGATGTGTCACATAAGCCTTGAAAACTTTTTTCATATTCAATTAAGTAACGATGATGAAGATAAGAACATTAATTAGGTTTGCATGTTATCACATAAGGGTAAATGAAAAAGAAATTACGCAGGGAGTCATCGAATCTTCAAGATGCTTAGTCCACACATGGAACATTCAACAGATGGAAGTCACTAAAAGCGCGAAATACGAGGGGCATTCAATAAATTCTAGCCTGACCTTGAAAGTTGTGATTAGCGGCTGACGCAAATATAGCAAAGTATTGCGTCATCCTTCAGTTATATAACAGCCTCGCCATGTCGTTGTGTTAGCATCTGAGACGGCACCACAGTGCATTGAAGTCTACAAGGTGACAATGGATGAGCGACAAATGGTATTGCATCATCCTTCAGTTATATAACAGCCTCGCCATGTCGTCGTTTTAGCATTTGAGACGGCACCACATTGCATTGAAGTCTATAAGATGACAATGGATGAGCGACAGATGAAATTGCATCATCCTTCAATTATATAACAGCCTCGCCACGTCGCTGTGTTAGCATTTGAGACGTCACCACAGTGCATTGAAGTCTATAAGATGACAATGGATGAGCGACAGATGATATTGCATCATCCTTCAGTTATATAAGAGCCTCGCCATGTCGTCGCTTTAGCATTTGAGACGGCACCACAGTGCATTGCAGTCTATAAGGTGACAATGGATGAGCGACAGATGAAATTGCATCATCCTTCAATTATATAACAGCCTCGCCACGTCGTTATGTTAGCATTTGAGACGTCACCACAGTGCATTGAAGTCTATAAAGTGAAAATGGATGAGCGACAGATGATATTGCATCATCCTTCAGTTATATAAGAGCCTCGCCATGTCGTCGCTTTAGCATTTGAAACGGCACCACAGTGCATTGAAGTCTATAAGGTGACAATGGTTGAGCGACACATGAAATTGCGGAACCAAGCTGTGTTTGAATTTTTGGCGAAGGAAGGTGAAACGCCACGCAATATTCATGAACGGATGTTACATGTCTACGTCAATAGTGCACCTTCATGTGCCACAGTCAAAAAATGGGTTGCTGTTTTTAAACGGGGAAGAGATTCGCTGGAAGACGACCCTCTCGAGGGGCACTCAGTAGAGCTGAGGTGACCACAGATGAAATGTGTCAGGAAGTTGTAGACCTAGTGATGTCAAACCAGGGAATCCGTGTCGTACAGATTGCTGAGAAGCTGAAGTTAAGTACTGGCAGTGTTTGGACCACTTTGCATGAGAGGTTAGGGACGTCAAAAATTTGTACCAGACAAGGTTCTCGAATGTTGACATCTGAGATGATGAATGATGGTGTTGAAAAATGTCGGATTCAATATGACCGCATTAAACGCGATCCAGATTACTTCTATTCCTGCATTGTGACTGGTGATGAGACGTGGCTTCACCACTGGGACCTTGACACTAAACAAGAAAGCACGCAGTGGAAACATTATAGATCACCGCCACAAAAAATGTTCAAAACACAATCAGCTTCAAGGAAGACTATTGCCACCATGTTTCGGGGACTCAGAAGAGTCGCTGTTAACTGATTACTTGCCTCATAAGAGGACTATGAATGTTACATATTGTGCCGCGCTATTGCAACAATTGCGTAAAGCCATAAAGACGGAACGTCGAGGAAAATTGCGAAGGGGTGTTCTGCTTCTCCAGCACAATGCTCCAAACCACCCCGCCGGTCTTTCCATTCAAGCTGTGACAGAATGTGGCTTCCACTGCTACCCCACCCACCGTACTCACCTGATCTAGCCCAATAGTTTTTGTTTGACAGGCGCAGTTGCTTTTAGCAATAAAGGGATTCTGTCGAAGTAAATTTTAACACAAGCTGCTAAATATGATGACGCATTGATGAGAACAAAAATTAGCTTTATCTGAAACTTAAATGAATATATCATATATACAGTTGACCTAAGCTATACATTTCTGTTACCATGTTGTAACTCTCAAAATAAGAAGGACGTTCAGTTGAACTGACTCTGATAAAACATATTATTGAACGCACTATCAGAAAGAATTCAAATTCAACTTTGTTGAAAAGATACTTTAATCTTACTGTTCTGAGAGACATCGGGAAGATAGTCACTTGTCACCTTGATCGGGAAAAATTCCGCTTGACACTTGAGCTGGATCCGTCGTTATAATCCAAAAAAGGGCAGTATGCACTGTATCACAACAGAGCAGTATGCACTGTTTTGATATCAAAACAAAGCAGTATGCACGGTTTTGATATCAAAGCAAAGCAGTATGCACTGTATCAAAACTTGAGGCATATCTATAGCAGATCCTCGTAGTTGCTTCGTAATTCCTTCAAACTTCGACGACATTAGACTTTGTCGACATCTGACTCGGACTCTCCAGGTCATACTCCACAGGTCATACACCGAGACATACTCCTGGCTATACTTCACCTCTATCCGAAGACGGCTCGTTTTTATAGCGGCTTGATGACGGTTTGTGACGTGGAACGTCGCTGCTTTGCATAATGTGAATATTATTTTTTTTTTCCTTTTTTTTTTTTTTTTTTTTTTTTTAGCGAGCTATGAAGCACTGCGGATATTCACTATTTTCAACAATAATGACTTCTTCCTCTTCAAAAATCTGAAACCGATCTGGGGGTTTTGAGGATGATTTTGAACTGAAGGAAGTAATGAAGTGCTGGTTTAAGGAGAAAGATAAAACGTTTTTCTCAGAGAGGATTTCGCAACTCTCTGGTCGATTTAACAAGTATATTCAAGTCAGGAGAGAGTTATGCTTAGTACTTACTGAACGCTCTACGGAGGCAATTTTTGAAAAAAGATGGCTGCAAGTATAATTTTTCCGCCTTGGTAAAATAATTTTAAACAAAGGTTATACGTTTAACCCTTTTATTTCTTAAGTTATCGCAACCACCGGCATGACGCAGTTGGTTAGCGCGCTGTGTGCAGTGTGGGAAGCGGACGTTTCTGACGGGTGTTCGAGCCCCGTCGTTTCGGCCATCTAGTCTGCGGTTTTTCCGGGGTTTGCCGCAGACTCCCCGTGGTTGGGGACGCGAATGCGTAGATGCTTCCTTATGAAGTCGGCCCCGGACGCACTTGCAACGAGAACCCATCACTTTAATTTCCCAGGATTGTCTTGCATGGAAGTCACCTTATGGGTGATCACCCACGCTACCCACCAACCTTCGGGTTGAGAAGAGGAGGAAGTTATTGTAACAGTATTGTATGTCTAACAAAAAATGTCGATAATCGACTTTCTAATTTTCAGTCGTGTTTGTGAAGATACGAACGTTTATTCATGCTATATGTCTCATACGCTAACACAGACAATATTCTTTTTCGTACCATTAACTTAAACAGAATTACCTGTTCTTATCAAGACAAAGCTCTTAATTATCAGAAGAGAAAAGGACATTCGAATGTGACACAGCGAAATTCAACTACAAAATAACCATTACATCAAAGTGATTGCTGTTCACAGGCGCCGCAAGCATTTTATAACTCAGATACCACTTGCCATAAAGTGTTCATCTTCCCAAACTGGCTTCCGTGTTAACGGTCTTCTAAAATAAGCTTGGCATTTGTTGAGAGGATCTCGTTACATTACCATTGCCGACCAATTTTTTTTATCGCCTTGACTGAGATAAACGCTGACCACTGGAATGAAAAGAGGAAATGTAATTTAATTGAAACGTTGAGGAAAGGATCATTTTGCACGCGTGGTTTACGATATTATTTCGCTTAAAACAGGTGGAAAAAACGGAACCGCGGTTTTCTATGCTCCATTAAATTGCGGGGAGCCATTATCGCAAAACAAGTGTTAAAACTGCAGCCTCGTAGTCTGGATGCGGTGTTACTGATGGTGACCAACGCCCTCACTCGAATACTTTGTCATTTTTCCTCTTTTTGTTTTTTCCTTTTTCTTTTTTGTTTGTTGAACAAAAATAGCTATTTGGGTTTCTTCGAGGAAAATGAATAGCTCATGTTTAGCGTTAGTGAAAGTGATCCATGCCGTAAGGATTAAAGAGCATTCTTTTCATGTTGTTAAAAAGCCCGAAAATTAAAATAGATGTCGCTATTTTATTTTTATGGACAGCATGCTCTCTACCTGGTGAGGCTACTAAAACAACCTTCACCGTTATCATCCGTTCATGCCAAAATAATGTTGGCAGGAACAGTTCATGCATAATATAGTACAAGAATGGAAAAGGCCAATAAAACAAAAAATAACCTACACAATATTAAAAAGGAAGTTCATGCTCAGATTTTATTTAGTTTATGAGGTTTATTTAAAGATCTACTTTACAGTCATTTGCAAAAACGTTTTAGACCACCTGTCAATTTATTGAAAATTAAGATTTTCAAAGAAACAACTAATTACTATATATTTGAAAAGAGATATTTGAAAAAATGACAGACACCACTGATGAATACTTACATTCTGTAGAACACAAAAAGACCGAAAACAGTACTTTGTGTGGCCACCTTTGTTTTTTTATAACGGACAGAATACGATGTGGCATACTCTCCATAAGGGATTTGCAGTAGTCACTTGAAATGTGATTGCACCACACGTACTTTATCAATCAAAGTTTGGGAATTTGATGGCTGTTTTTCTGCTTCCTTGTCTTTTAAAATGGTCCACAATTTTTCGATTGGGTTAAGGTCGGGACTGTTACCGGATCAGTCAAGCACAGTTGTTTTTCCTCCGCAGGTAGTCCTTTACTGTCTTTGATCTGTGGCATATAGCACCATCATGCATAAAGATTGTGCATCTGTGCACTTGCATATGAATTAACAGCTTCTCACGTAACATTTCCACGTAAAAAGGACCAGTCATGGTAGTACCTGTCGGCAAAAAGGATAATGAAGCAGTACCGGATGCTGACATAACACCACACATCATCTGACTAAGCGAATGTCTCACGGTGATAACGGTGTATTTTTAATCAAACCTTTTGCCTTTTGGTCGTCGAACATGTGCTTCACGTGTTTCAAATTAACGCATAGTTAATTCATCGAAAAAAGAAATTTGCTCCAATTTTCAGCAGTCCACGATTGATGACGTTTCGCAAACTGGAGTCTCTTCTTTTTCAGGAATGAGGTTAGTCTAAGTTTATGTGCAGGTTTATAAAACTTTAATCCAAAATCTTTGCTAAGACGTCGGGAAACAGTGCTGATACTAATATTAGACCCTTTTGGAGGTAAAAAAGTCCTTGATGTTCTTGCACGAACTCCTACTAACGCATAACTGTTCGCCTTGTGGCATTGTCATCACGTGGGGTTGTTTTCCTTGGAAGTCCACTTCTTTTTCGTTCGCTGAATTCACCTGTGCCTCAATATTTGATGATCGTATTAAGAATAGCAGTTTTGCTCACACTTACCTTTCTGCTTATGTCACGTTCGGAGTATCCTTCATGATATAAAGTCACTGTTTGTGCCCTCTGAGTAACACTTAATGACGATTTTTCTGCTCATTTTTTCCCTATATAGAAAATACGTACAAAACCTCTCAGCATTTCTCAGCATGAAAACCAACCTCTCAGCATGAAAGCAAACTGACGCTCGCACACTTCAACCAACTCTATCAACAGCTGCCGCTGTAGGATGATGCAACACCAACAGGAAGTTGAGTAATGCAGACAGTAAACAAGAAAGATGGCACCAAATTTTTGGTTGTAATGAGCACGTATTTTGAATCCTTAATCAAAGTTATTCCAAGTCAGTGCAACCTGTTTAAAAAAACAACAGAACCGGATTTTAAACATCCAGAAACAGCTAGAACATCTATTTATTTCCACCAGCGGCTAAAATGTATGTTACGAAAATTAACAAAAGGCACATAAAAAATTTCTTATAGCAGAAGAAATTAGAGACAAATAGATTTTCAAATCGAACAGTTAAAAGAAGAAATATATATATAGAAGGACATGCTGCCAGAAGAAAAAGACCAACGATGGATAACTGAAATTTTAGACTCGCTTTCAAGGGACAGAAAAATACCCAGAAGAAGGCCACATGGGTGATGGATGGATGAAATTCGAAAGCTTGCCGTAGTAACATGGAGGAGACAGGCTCAAGACAGACAGTTGTGGAAGAAACTTGGGGATACCTTCATCCAGCAGTGGATTGATAATGGTTGTTGATGATGATGATATATATTGTAGAAGGAAACATGATATAATTCTACGCCTTCTAGCGGAAGAATTTTGCAGAAATTGAAAATAGGTGTAGAACTACACGAACGAACAGAACTGTGAACCACAAAACTCCTCAAATACAAACCTAAAGTAAGTGTTCTACAAGGTAAGTCGTATCTGGTGTTAAAGTAATTTTTTAAATCACACATTTAGAAGCAGAAAATTTGAGAAAAAACGATTAAACAGTTGTGCCCCAAGCAGCGAAATCGTACATTATTTTGGAAAGAAAATAAACACAAAGAGTTTTCGTAGTTAGTAGCATCTGGCCGAAAAAGAATTTTCTAAATCCGGTTTTTAGTCCCGTAGATATTGCCGTAAACGGAAAAGTGAACTTATTCCATCTAGAGACACACTTGCGTGTTAAGAACATTTTGAAATTTTATGACGAACATTTCTCACCGAAAAGCTCTCCAAGAAAGTAAGAATCTTTCAAATCGGACTCTTAGAAGCAAATATATCGACAAAAATAAGATATGCACCTACGCTTCCTGGGAGGAACATTGTGCACTATTTTAGGCAGGAGGTATTCTCAAAATATTTTCCGGGTGTATAAGTTATTTTATTTTCTGTCGGAGCTTATTACATTTTTGTATTGGTTTGTAATTTTCTGTAAAAGGTCTTATTACAAATTGCGTATTTTTTTTCATCGTGATTTTTCGAAGCAACAGAATGCTTTGGAACTTGAGATTTTACTAAAACTGACAATGACTTTCAATTATCTTTAAGAAAAGGTGAAACATATAGTATTATTTTATAAAGTTCTTAAATGTAAAATTTACTCTTCATAGCTGTAATAGCATTTGTCTTAAATAGTCCACAGACTGATGCATAGATATCGTACAATCATCTGTACGATGATTTAACCACTCGCCTTTTTACGGTAACACAATATACATCAGCTGGTGCGCAAAATGGGGAAACGGTAAAGATTAGTTGGTGCTACAATAACCAAAATTTCAAGCGATATGCTATCTACAGTATTCGATCTCGCTACAGAACTTCAAACTCAGGTCCGCCGACAGACGATTAAAATTTAATAGTTAATCAGATCTCAAGTATTCTCGCGAACCACTCCTATTACCGGAAATTTTCCGTTATATGGATACAGGAAAAAGTGAGAACGGAAGTTTCCCGTTAATATGCGAAAGGAATTGCGGAAAGGTTTCTGAAAATTCAGAATTTTCCATCAACATCTCTAAAAAACGACAATTTACCGTCAACATACCAAAGGAATTGCGGAAAAGTTTCTGAAAATTCAGAATTTTCCATTACCACCTCTAAAAAAAAAATTTTTTTGTCAATATACCAAAGAAATTGCGGAAAGGTTTCTGAAAATTCAGAATTTTCCATTAATACCTCTAAAAAACGGCAATTTACCGTCAACATACCAAAGGAATTGCGGAAAAGTTTCTGAAAATTCAGAATTTTCCATTACCACCTCTAAAAAAACAAATTTTTTGTCAATATAATAAAGAAATTGCGGAAAGGTTTCTGAAAATTCAGAATTTTCCATTAATACCTCTAAAAAACGACAATTTACCGTCAATATGCCAAAGGAATTGCGGAAAAGTTTCTGAAAATTCAGAATTTTCCATTACCACCTCTAAAAAAACAAATTTTTTTGTCAATATACCAAAGAAATTGCGGAAAGGTTTCTGAAAATTCAGAATTTTCCATTAATACCTCTAAAAAACGACAATTTACCGTCAATATGCCAAAGGAATTGCGGAAAGGTTTTTAAAAATTCATAATTTTCCATTAACACCTCTTAAAAACGCCAATTTACCGTCAATGTTCAAAAGGAATTGCGGAAAGGTTTTTAAAAATTCAGAATTTTCCATTAACACCTCTTAAAAACGGCAATTTACGGTCAATATACTAAAGGAATTGCGGAAAAGTTTCTGAAAATTCATAATTTTCCATTAACAACTCTTAAAAACGGTAATTTACCGTCCATATACCAAAGGAATTGCGGAAAAGTTTCTAAAAATTCAGAACTTTTCATTAACATCTCTTAAAAACGGCAATTTATCGTCAATGTACAACAGGAATTGCGGAAAAGTTTCTGAAAAGTCGGAATTTTCCTGACGTACGACAAATCCGCGGAATTCAGGTTT
The DNA here is from genome assembly GCA_039090855.1 of Macrothele yani. Classification (NCBI taxonomy): domain Eukaryota; kingdom Metazoa; phylum Arthropoda; class Arachnida; order Araneae; family Macrothelidae; genus Macrothele; species Macrothele yani. Next base: position 142,371,987 of record CM077008.1, on the reverse strand, counting down.
TGACGTAGAAGTACGTCTTTCTTCGCGCTGGGTAGGAGGGGATGACATCGGAAGCACGGATGCAACGAAAACATATCACTCTTTAAACGCTTATATCTTCGAAACTAATAACCATTGAGTGATAAATAATACCTTAGATAGTTTATATAGTCTCATTTATTACAAAGCAAATTTCAACCTTAACCTTTCGATACAGTAGCGTTGGAAATTTAAGCTAAATTTCGAGTGTTTTTTTTTTCACCGCACGCGGTTTTAAGGTTGATAACTAATGAATAGATAATGACAGCGGTGGCCTCAGCCCCGCATTCTGTGGCTTACTGCCAGAGCTGAAGGAGGTATGTGATAAACCGAAATAAAGTGGATTTAAAATTTATTCATTTTTTCGTTAAAAAAATTTGGTGATGAAAACTTAGAAATGACGCGAAAATCCAAGGAAAATTACTATAAGAACAGACGAAAGTTGAAGAAACAGTAAGAGGAGAGCGAGAAGAATCCGAAAAGGGCCTACTAAGTCACGGGAATGCAGGGAGCGTCAAAAGTCCGCGCGCCAGATCAAGTCTAGAGCCACAACCTTCCACTTCAACTGCACGGTCATCCGAGATCGACTCTAGAGCCACAACCTTCCACTTCAGCTGCACGGTCATCCGAGATCGACTCTAGAGCCACAACCTTCCACTTCAACTGCACAAATTGCGCCTGAACAGCAAGAACTGATGGAGATTGATGTCACCAATCCAAATTTTCAAATTTTCACGCCGAGCATGGAATACCAATGCACATCTACAGTATTCACAACTTCGACGGATAATGAATGAATTACGTCTCAAACCTTTGCATGCCCGATGCATTCTGAATCTAGACAAGAAAAAGAGCAACGACAAGAAGAGTGCATTAGGCCCGAAACCTATCGCCAAATTTATAACAAGGCAACTAAGTAGTTTGAAGAATTGTTTCTGAAGAACGATTTCTTCAGAAACAGTTTTAGCAAAACCTACTGACAACGATGATACTACGCCTTCTACTTCTATTAACATTAATTTATAATCAGCGTAGGTTCTATGAATTGTATACAGTATAAGTTGCTTTAAAGTAAAACATTTCTTTCGTTTTATTTCTTAAAAATTTTATACGTGAAAAAATCAAAGGGGCACAGTGGCAACTGTGCCGCAACCTACAACGTAAGGATACATCAACTGTCCTTTGTTGAATACTTTAAGGAGGTATATCTAGTGAGAGAGTGCCATGAAATGACAGCTGACGTAGTTCTACTTTCTAGGTTGCGGCACAGTTGCTACGGTGATCCTCGGATTTTTTTCCCGTCATTTCACGGAAATGGATTATCCGGAACATGCTTGCTTAATTTACGAAACGAATCATGGAAAATAGCTTGTAAGTTTTAGAAAATTTTCTACGTTGTACAATAAGTTATGTTTAAATATTCCGGTTCCTTTATCTTCAGGAAGAACAGCACTGTGTGTTCCTATTTTCAGCTGAAACATCAATTATTATTCGCTAGCGAATATTTAATGTTTGTTTCAGCAAATTCACACCATCAATCACTTATTGATAACCTGTGACGTGACCATATGAATCTATTGATTTCTTGTAGTAGATAATTAAAATACTTTGCTACTGATTAAAAATGTATCTACTATCTAAGGTGTTCCCTTGAGCTTACTATGAAATGCATAGAACCCGCACTATTGAGAGCCTGCGTGAGCAAGTTTGTTCATATGTGTACGAGTGCATGACTGAGACGGAGGAAGCAGGGCAGTTGGAATAGAATGATATTTCTGAGTAGCTAGCCGAATATTTCAATTAATAAAAGAACCTCCGTTTTAACTTTCCTTCTCTTTCTTGCTTATCGCTTGTCTGCCCCGTAGTCCTTTTTCAGGACTTCTGTGAAAAAAAAGGAACTTGCTTATACATAGTATGCCTATGCCCATCCTAGTCTGTAGATATAACGTTTTTAAATTGTACATATATTGTACTTATTCTGTGGTTTTGGAATTTCACCTCCTCGGTTCTCGTATATCACATGTGATACACTAGTTTCACAATTTAAAAAAAAAGCCTGAGGACAGAAAATTTTCCAGAATCGGTTGTATGACATGTGAAATTATGTAAAATACGTTGTTAAATTTTGAAACTATCAATAACAACTTATTCAAACGTGAAACTATGACTTCGTTAAATTTTGAAACTATCAATAACAACTTATTCAAACGTGAAACTATGACTACGTTAAATTTTGAAACTATCAATAACAACTTACTGAAACGTAAAACTATGACTACGTTAAATTTTTAAAATGTAAAACTATGTAAATACGCCAAGTTTTTGGTTTTGTCGCGGGTCTGAGGCAGCTATACCTTTAAACCTTTAAAATATTGCTTATCGTACATTTGTGATACTCGTAACATTGGAGCTTCTTGACGTTTTTCTCCGGATAACTTGCGCAAAATCTTTAATTGCACAATGAGCAATATTTAACGGTCTTTATTTAGGAAATGCAAGTGCAAAGATTCGGCTGTTTGAAAATACAACACACGTAAAAATTGGAAAGGGAGTGAGACAAGGTGACACCATATCTCCGAAGCTCTTTAATGCCACATTGGAGGGTGTTTTTCACTCGCTGAGCTGGGAAAACAAGGGGATAAAGATTAATGGAGATTATCTAACCCACCTTCGTTTTGCTGATGACGTAGTCATTTTTGCAACTACCCCATCAGAGCTGCAGAGTATGATCCAGGAACTTGCTGACAAGAGTAAAGAAGTGGGATTAAAAATGAACTTTCAGAAGACAAAAGTGATGTTCAATGCTTTTACAAGAAATGAAGATTTATCGATTGATGGAGAAAAGCTGGAGATAACAGACACGTACGTTTATCTTGGACAGCAGATATCAAGTGAGGGTCACATTGATGAAGAAATTAATCGGCGTACAAAACTTTCCTGGAGAGCTTTTGGAAGAAACAGCATAATTTTCAAGAGCAATATGCCATTATGTCTTAAAAGAAAAGTGTTTGATCAATGCATCCTTCCAGTGCTTACGTATGGTGCAGAGACGTGGACCTTAACTAAAAGAGACATACAAAGGCTGCAGACAACTCAAAGCAGCATGGAGAGGTGCATGCTTGGTGTAACCAGGAGAGATAAGAAGAGGAACTCGTGGATCCGAAAAATGACAAGAGTGGAAGACATCATGATCAGAGTTAAATCCCTGAAATGGCAATGGGCTGGACATACTGCCAGAAGGACAGATCATCGATGGACAGCCGAAATTTTAGATTGGATTCCAAGGGACAGGAAAAGACCCAGAAGAAGACCACATAGGAGATGGGTGGATGAAATTCGAAAGTATGCAGGGGTGACATGGAGGAGACTGGCACAAGACAGACCGTTGTGGAGGAAACTTGGGGAGACCTTCGTCCAGCAGTGGATTGACAATGGTTGACAATGATGATGATGATGATGATTTAGGAAAATAGTCTTTATTAGTTCCTGAGGCATATCACGAACACACTTTTTTTTTTTTCTTTTTTGATTGGAGGTTTAACGACTACCGTGAGCAACTTAATGGGGCTATAAGCAGTCGCCCGTCCCTAATTTAGGGCCACTGAGCTACCGAGGCGGCTCGAAAGACTTTAATAGTATCAATAGCAATACACTTCAAACGAACTCTTCTAACTGATCTTCGGTAACGTGAAAGTCAAAGTGTCTCGGTACTAATACAACTTCATTAAATACACTCATTTCCAAAATTAATGATCACTTGTATTTTCATAACATACTTTTATTCCAACAGAATGTAGATGAAAATTTTTTAATAAGGGGTAAACCAAAATGAAATGGGCATGTACACACATAAATAAATACGAATCTGTGCTTATTGATAGAGAAAATCAATAATATAACAAAACCCCATTTTCTGGCATTAGCTTACAATAACGAAAATCGGCAGAAAAAAAAGTCGCCATAGCAACAAAAAAAAAGGCACTTGTAAATTACTAATGTATTTATATTTGATCTGCAGTACACAGCTGTCACGTGATTCCTGACAATTTGCATATGACCAAACACCCTCACATGGCTTACTCTTATGTGTTGACGTCAGAATGTTTTTACTGCTAGCAAAAAAATTGCGAGTCCTGAAACTTAGTTTTTTGTCGTTGATCTTTAATTTTTGGACATGAGTGTATTTATAAGCTAGTCTTGACAAAAATATAGCATACAAAGCAAGGCTGCACTAATCTACCCACACTTAACACTGCTGGCTCCACCCATTATATACATTGTTGAAAATACTCCAAATACGTGGCAACAAGTAAATAAATAAATACATCGCTCTTAACCACGTTCTAAAAACACACAGCAACCGAAAAATTGTTTTGCAGCCGCCGCTGTGGAATTGAACCAACAGAACCCTCGATATCTAGCCGAGTGCGTTACATATACAATCCACGGTGCTATGTGTACTTTTAAGTCAGCTTCTGACATCATAAATCCGTAAGATGGGCTCAGCTACTGAGACGTCTCAGTAGCTGAGCCCATCTTACGGATTTATGATGTCAGAAGCTGACTTAAAAGTACACATAGCACCGTGGATTGTATATGTAACGCACTCGGCTAGATATCGAGAGTTCTGTTGGTTCAATTCCACAGCGGCGGCTGCAAAACAATTTTTCGGTTGCTGTGTGTTTCTAGAACGTGGTTAAGAGCGATGTATTTATTTATTTACTTGTCGCCACGTATTTGGAGTATTTTCAACTTGTATCTCGCCCTTTGATTTAATTGCTATAATATATATATATAGCTAGTGCCGTTAATGCCCACCAGATGGAGACGTCTCAGTAGCTGAGCCCATCGTACGGATTTATGATGTCAGAAGCTGACTTAAAAGTACACATAGCACCGTGGATTGTTGGCCACCGTGGCGTATATGTAACGCACTCGGCTAGATATCGAGAGTTCCGTTGGTTCAATTCCACAGCTGCGGCTGCAAAACAATTTTTCGGTTGTTGTGTGTTTCTATAACGTGGTTAAGAGCGATGCATTTATTTATTTATATACATTGTTCTTATTTTGTCAAAACATGAACACGTCATTGAAATCTGACTTCAAAACTGTTACCAAATAACATTCAATGAGTGAGAAAATATAACGTTAAGGTTCAAACGCTTAAAGAGAACGAACTCAAAATTTACATAGGGAAAGAAACTGAAAATTAAAATTAAATTAGAATAGACGTCATAGATACCATAACTTTATGCCTATCAGTTCGATCTAAAAAACTTCCTTGGTATTGGGAAGCATGAACTGCGAGAACGATGATCATTGCCTTTTGTTATTCTTGGATGTACAACTTCTCCCCGGGTGGTGTAAATGGGGACTCCAAGGAAGAAGTTGAGATGTTCCTGACTGCCTCACTGAAATTAAGTAATCCCATGCGAGAAGGGGGAATTATGTTGAATGTTTGCGAGTCTGTGTGCGCCGTTAGGTGATAACATGTAGAAATTAGGCTGTCTCACTATAGATGTGTGTTGGATACCTTGTTTTTTCAGATACAGTGGATCAACTTGCCTCAGTAGATGATCCAGCGGAGGGCGATGGGGGTGTTACCCCCTAAATAGACTTCTTTTTAAATGGCCAAAATTGTAAATTGCTAATGTATCGGGTGATCGAAAAGTAACAGAAAATTTGAAAAAACAATAATTCGCAAAGTAGTTATAGTAATCGGATGCGGTTTTCACAGAAATGCACAGAAAGACGTGGGATTTTTGTGCATAATGCAGAAATTTAAATACCAGAATATTTACGTTTCCGACCACCAGATGACGCCACAGGTAATTGCGTAGTTGGGGTTGTGGTGTAGTACAGTTCAAACCGAAGACATGATATCAAATGTTCAATGTGACGCCCATCGTTCTTGAGCACAGCCGTCAGACGAGGTAAGACACTGTGCACAGCATTAAACAACATGTCAGGTGGTATTGCACAAATATGATGCCGGATTGACTTCAAGTAGCCCCAGAACCAAAAATCGCAAGGTGTAAGTTCTGGAGACCTGGGAGGCCACTCATGCGGAAAGGAGCGACTTAGGACACGGTTCTCTCCAAACGTTGACCGTAGCAGTTGCTTCACAGAAGCAACAATGTGCTGCGGTGCTCCATCTTGCATGAATGTAAGAGTATGGAATGCTTACCTCTCTTGCAAGTGTGGCGTAATGCTGTTTCTTAACAGCGCTGCATATCTATCAGCTGCGACAGTAACGGTTTGAAATCCAGAGCTGTGGACTTCCTCAAAGAAAAACGGGCCAATAACGAAAGAAGCGGTGAAACAGCATCACACGGTAACTTTTGGCTGATGGAGGGTTTTTTTCACAACTGCATGTGTGTTCTCTGTAGCTCAAGTGCGGCAGCTCTATGTGTTTATACTTCGGTGAACTTTGAAGTGAGCTTCATCAGTCCACAGAACCGTCAACAGCCAGTCCTCATCATCTTCAATGCGCCGAAACACCCAATATGCAAAATCTCGCCGCTTCGTGAAATCGGCGGATTGCAGTTCGTGCACGTGTTGAATTTTGTAGGAATATCTTCTTAAGGATGATCCGTAGTGATCTCCACACAGTTCCATACGAAACGCCAGTTCGTCGGGAAACTTCGTGGGCATTTCCCATGAAACTTCATTGCATTCCCCATGTGCTGAAGCTGTCGATAGGATGTCGACTTCGTGTTCGACCTCAGACACGATTGCACCAGATGCTCGGGGTCTCCCTCTTCTTGAACTTGTTGCCAAAGAGCCCGTGTCCTCAAACTTTTTCATCAGCAGCTTCAGTGCCAAACAAGACATTGGTCCCTTTCCACGTCACATACCCCCCACATTGAACGAAAAGAGAGCAATGCTGCACTTCCACTTTTAGAGTTCCGTTAAAACAGTTTAACAAACAGTGCTTTATCACGTAAAGACAACATGCTTATGCGTAGCAGTAGCAACTTACCTGGCACCCATTGTTCCCTTTAAGCAGGAACTTTACTCACAGGTCACAGCCCAATCAATCACACAACACTGATAACTCACTGTACCCGCAGGGGGATCCACGCATGGGGCTTCGGCAGGAAATTATAGAACCCACACTGATAAGTCAGTCAGAGATTCTGTTTAAATACCGCCGTTAAGTCGCTCACGGACCCCTACAGCGCCATCTGCTGATCAGAAACGTAACTATTCTGGTATTAAATTTCTGCATTATGCACAAAAAATCCCACGTCTTCCTATGCATTTCTGCGAAAACCGCATCTGATTACTCTAAATACTTTGCGAAGTACTGATTTTTCAAATTTTCTGTTACTTTTGGATCACTCGGTATTTATATTTGTAAAATCATAGTAATAAAAGCACAGATTTTCGTAAAAGTTTTTATAACGATTGAAATTTTTTTAATTTGCTTCCAATTCGGATATTAAATATTATGTTCCAGCTTAAGAGAAAGAAAAAAAGAGAGATAGATAGATAGATGGAGAGAGAGAGAGAGAGAGAGAGAGAGAGAGAGAGAGAGAGAGAGAGAGAGAGAGAGAGAGAGAGAGAGAGAGAGAGAGAGAGAGAGAGAGAGAGAGAGAGAGAGAGAGAGAGAACAGAAAGCACAAAAAAAAAACTAGTTTTGGAAAAAGAGTAAGCTGAGAGCGAAAGGGAAAAGAGATTTTAACTGATCACGAAAAGCAATGAGTGTGCTTTGTTAAATGTAATATTTGCGCAAATTTTCGAGAGAATATCACCAGTAAGACAATGAATGGCGCAGAAATGTCTTGATGAAGTGAAGTAAATTGAATTTCCTTTCAAAAGCAGTGGAATAAACAAATATTTTAAAGATGCATTACCGGTCATACTCATTCGGAATGAGTCGATTATTCAAGGTGGAAATTTTTCTATTCATTAAGCCGTTCGAATAGAAAGGTTCAAATTTATTGTGCAAGATTCTATTCTTTTTTGTTTCTTTTTTTTAATTGGAAGTTTAACGACCACCATGATCAACTCAGTGGGCTATAAGCAGTCGCCTGTCCCTAATTTAAGGCCACTGGTTCCAGGAAAGGGAGAGAGCCAGAGGCGTAAGACAAACACAACATCCATGCCTCATTGAGACTCTAACCCGGACCCATTTCGCGAATGATCAGAAGCCATCGCTTAGATCACTGCGCCAACGGGCTGCGAAGGTTCTATTCAGATTTGGTTTGATATTTAAAAAGCACAAAGTTCGTTTCCTTGTAAAGCAGGCTATTGAACTCCAGGAAAATAGTGTGATGTGTGGCTGTGTGTGTGTGACCCTTCCACAAGGTCTCTCCATCAACCTCTGCTATTAAGCCAGAGCAACCTCCCCCCCCCAGGTAAGCTTCTGGATCTGCCCCTGACTTGCCAGTTAGTCACTAAATCAGCAATCTCACTGACCGCACCTCTTAAGAGGCTGATAAGGATCTATGATGTTTCGAAATTGTAACGATGACCATGACAAATAGCAGAGATCCACGCTATTTGTTGTACTACGCCATTTCCCCAGAGCAATCGTAGTAGCTTATACAAAACCGTAACCGCCAACCTTTTCATGACTCTGGGCAGAACAGTATGCTCAATTTGATAAAGTTGCTTAACTATTATATTTTTTGCAAAGGTCCTACAGACGAAGGAAATTTGCAGTTACGGTGTAGAATAAATATCATGTCATTCTTTGCAAAGCTTTTGTTATTAAGAATATGGAAACAAATGTTCTTTTGTTCGACAACAATTTTCATTCCTAAAGACGTTTCAGTTTCTCCACATTATAGTACTGGTATCCTCTGGATGTTCATGGTAGTAGTTAGTACGACAAGGTGGGGTAGCATATAGAACATAGATAAGAAGATTTGTTCTTCATTGATATTCGCATCAGCTGTCTATGGAAACAAAGACTGACTAGCTTCTGACAGCAGCTGACCTGAATCCAAATAAACGTGGAAAACGATTTAGTAACAGAAACAGAAGAAAGACACGTGTTCTGGATTTTAACATGTGCCCTTGTGTATAATTTCCACATATTTCCACAGCTTTTGGCCAGCACAACGGATTCAAAATGAACCGTGAACAACTGAAAAATAAGTAAATCATCCTTTCAAAAATAACTGCTGTAAAAGTGTCGAAGTCTCTTAAAAGAAGAATGATGTACACTCTTCGTGAACTGTTGTTCCATGCTTGACAAGCTGTACCGGCTTTTTGCGAAAGAGAGCAAGTAAATGCTAAGCAAATAAATATTCTGCTATGTTTTTCCTTTGCAAGCCACGGAAATGTTCACATATATATCAAAACCACAGTTTTCAATCGGAAATTTATTCAAGTTTAAAGCAAATGAATGAGACATAGAAGACGCCATTTCGACACATTGTGAAGAAAACTATCAGTTCATAGTTATTCCAAACGCACGCTCAGAGGTGGTATAGGACAAATGGGTCATGACAAAACTTGCACGGTAAGAATATAGAATATAAGATAACTAAAGCACATAAACTTGGTATTACTTGTTTCTCAAATAACAAGACTTCAGGCACCCGAAAGAATATACACGGGATTCATGGTATTGCAATTTTCACTACTATTTGTGAAAATTGCAACACCATGAAGGATTATTGGTATTAACTTGAAACTTACAGGATATGTGCAACAGATTGGGACATGCAAAGGATTAAAATGTCAGTGAAACTGCGCATGCGGTATCGGAGCAGCGCCCTCTGAACTGTCTGTTTTTGGGTATAAAGAGCTGGATGAAATGAGATGGTGCAATCAGCGAAGAGTCTGCATTCAGTCGAAAGGCTGTTTCTTGTGTTTCGCTATGTCCCGTCGCCGAAGAAGGTCGCATGGTGAACACGTGACGGACTTTAAACGAGGAAGGATTATTGGGATGAGAGAAACTGGATTTTCCTACCGCGAAATTTTCACTCGTACGAAACAAAACGCCAGTGCAGTGATGCGGACGTAGTATCGTCACTGAACAGGTGAGGCTGGGATGCACAGAGACCTGGTAAATGGACCGCAAAATCGCACGACTACACGGGATAACAGACACGTCCACCGCATGACAGTGACCGATCGCACATCCACGGTGTTAGCACAGCAGTGGAGCACTGTCAAAGGTCTGGCTTCGTCCTCCAACTACAGTTCGGCGGCGTCTCTTTAACAGAGGACTGGTTGCTAGCAGCCCATTGCTACGCATTCCTTTGGCCTTCAATCACAGATGCCTCATGCTGCAAAGCGGTCTCGAACACATGAACTGGCGAGCTGATTGGCAACATGTCGTGTATTCTGACGAGTCACGATTCAATTTGATGCACCATGATGGTCCCATATACGTGTTCGAAGACTTTGTGGTAAACGGCACCTTGCAGCATCATGCCGGCTCCAACACCAAGCGTCATGATTTGGGGCGCCATTGGGTACAATTCACGATCTCACCTGATACGTACTTAAAATATAAACTCGCGCGAGAGGTTAAAAATTCAACTAAAATGAGCTGTCACTGCACGATCCAAGAAATATGGGGCCAGAGTTGAACCTTCTTTTAAATTATTTAATACATTAAAATATATACAGACATTAAAACATACGAGATCTTTCGAGCGGGCAGCCGAGCCCCGCTCGTCTTCAGATAAAACGTTAACAAGCAAGGTACATAGAGGCAAAGCATTATATACAGAATTGGTTGGCAATGACGCACGAGTCTGTCAAGGCGCAGTCGCGTGGACCTACGAACCACAAATCAAAGCGAAAAAGATTTCGGACATTGCCTTGATGTTTGGCTTCCCCAGTGACTGTTTCAGCAAATTAAGTCAACATATCCAGCGTATGAACTGTACCACCTTATTACGCGAAACCCGCGTAACGAAATTTGTTGAATCCATGTCACACCTCCCTTTAGTGAGTGCAATCCTGAAAAATGCCTGTAGAAGGCACAACCTGGGATTTGGTGAAACTACCACCAACATCATTAAGTTAATTAGAAAAGATAAGGACCCGGTATCTGAAATCAATAAGATCGGTGTTTATTCCATCCCCATGAAAAGCCGTGACCCTGCTATCGAAAACCAGGTGTATATCGGCTCGACAAATGCGCACTTTAGGAGTCAGACTCTCCGAACATAAATACAACATCGTATGCAACTCTTCTGCTATAGCCTTGGCCCGGTTGACCGGATCTGGATCGCGTTTTCTCATTTGGGATGCCGCTCATGTATTACGGACCATTGCTGTAATGACGATTTGCCATGTACGGTTCCATCGGCCTGGAGGACCCTCGTCCAACCACTGACTAATGGACTATCGGTCACCCATAGCAATCTTTCCAACCTATGGTAAGTTCATCATGCTTTGATTTGTGGTTCGTAGGTCCACGCGACTGCGCCGTGACAGATTCGTGCGTCACTGCCCACAAATCTTGTATATAATGCTTTGCTTTCATGTACCTTGCTTGTTAACGTTTTACCTAAAGATGAGCGGGCTGTCCGCTCGAAGGATCTCGTATGTTTTAATGTACCGGGTTATCCAAAAGTCTTGCACATTTTGAAAACGTAATAACTCGCGGAGTTTTGAGAGAAGGGCAACGCGGTTTGCGTAGAAATGATCAGAATGACATCGAATTGTTTTATGAAATCACATACATTTTTACTCGTTTTACTTGCATTTTTCATCGCCAGATGGCGCAGCAACCACAGGTTGGAAGTGTCGAGAAAATATATACACCTGATTGTACCAGGTTAGACACCTCATTGTACCAGGTGCTCAATGTGATGGCCGTCCTGTTCCAGCACTGCCTGCAGACGAGAGAAAACACCATGGACGGCATTGAAGAGCATGTCCGGTGGTATAGCTGCCACATGGTGTCGAATAGCATCTTTCAGCATGGCCAATGAAATGGGGCGACATCTGTACACTTGTGATTTTAGGTAACCCCAGAGCCAGAAATTGCAGGGCGTCAGGTCTGGTGACCGAGGAGGCCAGGCTTTCGGAAAGTGTCGGCTCAACACACGATTTGCGCCAAACGTCTCTTGCAGCAGTTGCTTAACGGAACGTGCGGTGTGGGGTGGTGCTCCATCCTGCATAAATGTGCACAGATTCACTTGCAAGCTAGAGATAGCGTACATTCGTGACATGTTCGCATAACGTGCACCTGTCACTGAAACGGTTACGAAGGAGGTGCCGCGGACCTCTTAAAAAAAAGTACCGATAATGAAGGAAGCCGTGAATCCACACCACACTGTCACTTTCGGCTGATGAAGTGGCGCTTCAACGACTGCTCGGGGATGTTCCGTGACCCAGATGCGGCAGTTGTGCGTGTTTACCGCTCCGTTTAGGGAAAAGTGTGCCTCATTAGTCCATAAAACGTTCATCAGCCAGTTCTCGTCGATATCTATTTGTCGAAAAAAAACCATGCTGCGAACTCCTGACGCTGCGCGTAATCGCCAGCTTGCAGTTCGTGCTGTCGTTGGAGATTGTACGGGTATGTGTGCAGAATCCGTCGTAGTGTTTTCCATACAGTCCCGTATGGAATGCCTGTTTGCCGAGAAACATGGCGAGCACTGGAGTCGCCATGTGCGGATGCCATTGCAATCACATCCATTTCCTGCGTAATCGTCTCATCTGCAGAAGCACATGTTCGTGGTCTATACCGCTTCGTGGGCGTGCTGCCAAAGATCCCGTTTCCTCGAATTTTTTCACCATTCGCCGCAGCGCAGCACTTTCCATCGGTCCTTTCCCACTCCGATGTGCGATACTGTCAACGCAGCACTCGCACATTCAGCATTGCAATAGAACAATTTCACCAAGAGCCATTTGTCCGGTAATGACAGCATATTGTCACGGACCACTGTGACTTGTGGTTGCTTCGCAGCTGCTGCTTTTATACCCACTATCCCAGACCTGTTCGCCTATGGCGTCATCTGACGATGAAAAATGTAAGTAAAATGAGTAAAAGTGTATGTGATTTCATAAAAATCCCGATGCCATTCTGATCATTTCTATGCAAACCGCGTTGCCCTACTTTCAAAACTCCGCGAGTTATTACGTTTTCAAAATGTGCAAGACTTTTGGATCACCCGTTATGTATATATTTTAGTGCATTAAATAATTTAAAAGATGGTTTAACTCAGACCCCATATTTCTTGGATGGTGCAGTGACAGCTCGTTTTATTTAAATTTTTTCTCACCTGATACGAATTGAGGGAACCCTCAACAGCCAGCGATACATCAGGGATGTTTTAGAAGCAGAGATGATACCGTTTCTTCAGAGTTGTCTTGGCGCTATATTCCAGCAGGACAATGCTCGGCCACATGTGACTTGGAATGCCCGAGTCCCCTTCGATGCACGAGAGATACCGTTTCTTCCCTGGCGTCACGTCCGTCGGATATGTCTCCGATCAGACATATCTGGGACATGGTAGCTAAGCGACTGGTTCGTCAGGCGCGCCCGTCACCACAAAGGAACTATGGTCTGCCATAGAAGCAGTCTAGCAAGGTATTTCCCAGGGCGATATCAAAATCCTCTTCCATTCAGTGCCACGCCATGTAGAGGCTGTTATTGTTGCTCGAGATGGCTACACACGATACTGAGTTTTGAATCGAAAATATCATGTATAGACCGACAAATGTAATCAATTATCTCCTGTAACACGAGGAATCTGTGATATAAATTTCATCTGAACAGCGCGATTCTTTCTTGGTGTTGCAAATACCACAAACAATAATGTACATCGAACAAAAGTCATGCCACCAATTTCAGATGTTGATATTTCGCCAAGGGTGATTTCATTAGTATTGGACGTGTGCAGGGCTTATTTTCAGGTGAAACGCAAAGGAGTGGCGTTCCGGCACTTTTTTAACATAGCATCTTTAGTTTTGAGTTGGAATTATTACTTAATTAAAATATCGTAACAACCGTAACATGTGACAATATTTAGTTACCTTAACGTGTGAGGGAGAGAGATGGCAACAGTTAACCCACTGTGGTTAATTTTTTATCTCGTACATGGAAAAGTTTATTCCCTGCATTGATATACAACCGTTATACAGCGATATAATATACACTGGTGTCCAAAATTAACGTGACAAACACAAAATCGTGAATAACGCTTCACCACAGAATTTAATGACAGTTTGTACGGACACTCATCTATCCATAATGCAGCAATACACAGCAGAAAACGAATGCCATCACTTCACGAGAAGGAATCATACGCATGATAGCATGGCCGTTCGAAAGTGATGCAGCACGTGGTGCGGATTTACAGGGCTAATGGGGAATGTGATTACCCCAAACAGCGGTACAGTTTGTACAACGACCATTGTGCTGTTTCCAAGGCTGTGAATAAGAGTGTGGGGGGCAATAAATGCCACTCCTTCACCAATTCATCCAGACCAAGTTTGTCCGCAGACTTCTCTCGCGGACTCTTTCTGTAAACTGTTTGCCTCGATATCGCGATTCTCGTAGCAGAGGAGAGTACAGCGAGAGTTGCTTGGCTGTGGACTTCCTATTCTATCATGCAGACTTATCTCGCGGACTCCTGTAAACTTCTTGCTTCGATACCACGATTCTCGTAGGAGAGGAGATCCCAGCGAGAGTTGCTTGGCTGTGGACTCCTGTAAACTTCTTGCTTCGATACCACGATTCTCGTAGGAGAGGAGATCCCAGCGAGAGTTGCTTGGCTGTGGACTCCTGTAAACGTCTAGCTTCGATACCACGATTCTCGTAGGAGAGGAGATCCCAGCGAGAGTTGCTTGGCTGTGGACTCCTGTAAACTTCTTGCTTCGATACCACGATTCTCGTAGGATAGGAGATCCCAGCGAGAGTTGCTTGGCTGTGGACTCCTGTAAACGTCTAGCTTCGATACCACGATTCTCGTAGGAGAGGAGATCCCAGCGAGACTTGCTTGGCTGTGGACTCCCTATTCTATCATTTAGGCTTCTCTCGCGGACTCTTTTGAAAACTGTTTTCCTCGATATCCTGATTCCCGCATCAGAGGAGAGCTCTAAGGAGAGTTGCTTGGTTTTCAACTCCCTATTTTGTCGTGCAAACCTTTCACGCGGACTCTTTTGTAAACTGTTTTCTTCGATATCGCGATTCCCGTAGCAGAGGAGAGCTCCAGCGAGAGTTGCTTGCCTTTCGATTACCTATTCTGTCATGCAGACTTCTGTCGCATACTCTTTTGTGAATTGTTTGCCTCGATATCGCAATTTTCGTAACAGAGTACGGCTCCAGCGAGCGTTGTTTGGATCTTTTCTTGTTGGTTTTTTTTTTTTTTTGATCAGGGGTTTAAAGACCACCGTGAGCAACTCAGTGGGCTACAAGTAGTCTCCTATCCCTAATTTAGGGTCACTGGCTCCAGGGAAGAGAGAGACAGCGCCTTAAGACAAGCACAACATTAATGCCTCACGGGATTCGAACCCAATCCCATCTCGGACGAATGATCAGAAGCTATCGTTTAGACCACTGCGTCACCGGGGATGCCTAGGCTATTCACTCCCTATGGCTAGGCTGTTCACTCCCTATGACTAGGCTGTTCACTCCCTATGGCTAGGCTGTTCACTCCCTATGCCTAGGCTGTTCACTCCCTATGGCTAGGCTGTTCACTCCCTATGCCTAGGCTGTTCACTCCCTATGCCTAGGCTGTTCACTCCCTATGCCTAGGCTGTTCACTCCCTATGGCTAGGCTGTTCACTCCCTATGGCTAGGCTGTTCACTCCCTATGCCTAGGCTGTTCACTCCCTATGGCGACGAACAGTTGGTGACCAATACCTGTTGTCTTTATTTCTTCTGGCTCGTGGTCGTCCTTGTCTCAGGCTTCTGGCTATTGTTCCAGCTTCCTGGAACTGTCCTGAGAGACTGATGTCCACTTGCCTGAAGACATTCAGCCATCTTGCTATATCTTAGTTTGCGATTGCCTTGCATCTAATCAACTACCGTAAAGAGTCTTCTAAGCGAAGGTGCGGAGGTATTCTACCATTTACAGTCCAACTTAAGCTTCAATTGTAGCACCTCGCTCAGAACAACGTTTATCAAGGTCACGTGCCTGCTTCTCGATGACGCACGATTGTCATTTGCATATTTCCACAGGAGAAAGCACAATGTTGTTTGGGTACGTCGGCTTAGCATTTCCCCTTGCACACGTCCCTGAAAAATATTTACAATCAATCGTTCACGTTAATTTGGAAAACAGTGGATATAAAGGGAAATGCGACTATAATGTTCGTGAACAATAATTCAGGAAATCATCTAACAGGTTTCAACTTAATGAAAGCGAGATGATTCATATAGGAATATGTAAAATATATGTCGAATACCCATATACAAGTGTTGTCCCAAAACAACTAAGAATGTTCTTATAAAAACACTATGCGCACCTTAATTATCAACGAAGTGGTCATCTTTTCCGAAATGTTGCCCATTGCTTAGAATACAGGTGTCCCAAAGTTTCCTCCCGATTTTTGAATGTCTTCTGGAATTCTTCTGAAGTGTTGTTGAAGCACCACTGCGCAACTGTAATAAGTTTATTGATCAGCCTAATTGTCGTCGCCGTAACGTCTTTTTTCAAATAAGGAACAACTAGAAGGAAGTTACATGGTAACAAGTCTGGACAATATGCATGTTGGGGCATCAACTTAATATTCATTTTCTCCAAATAAGAAACGACAGAACTGTTCATGGGCCGCACATGAAAAGAAATAGACAACCCAACTTGAACAAACTCGTTTCATACCCAAAGCTCGGTCAAAACTCTTTGAATTTATGATTTTGAAATGTGAAGCACATCTTTGATGTCTCTAATTGATAGGTGCCTGTCTTGTCGTATAATAACACCTATTGTAATATTGATGTTCACCACTGTAACACTCGTTGAAGGTCTTCCTCCATGTGCGATTAAAGCCGCCGACACACGGCCTTCCATAAGTTCTTTATGCCATCTGTAAATTGTAGATTTTCATACACATTCATCTTTATAAGCCTCTTGCATAAGAAAGTATCTCCGACAGGTTTCTTAACTCGACAGCAAAATTTAATGGCTCATCTTTGTTCTTCGCTCACATCCACTTTTCCGAAAAGCGCGAAATCACTTGTTAGGGGTTCACGAAACAACGCTTATTAAACTGCTCATTACCGACGACCCATGCGTGATAAACAGGTGTGGCTGGTTGCTATGGTTACTACAACGATTATGATTTTTTTCGAGGCTCGTGCCAAGGTCGAACACGGTATTGCACATTTTATTTTATAAAAGCATTATCAGTTCTTTTGGGACAAGCTATGCATGAAGCAGAATTTATATATGTAAAATATATGTAGCAGAATTCCATGCTGAGATCCTTTATTTTTTTTTACGTATTCTACCTTTACTTTACCATAAAATGTATACTTCGACATCAAAGTATTCAACGGAACTTTATCAGTTGCCATTAAAGAAAATCCAGGTGATCTGTCTCCTCCTTGTGTACTGCGTGAGTACCGGTAGAATTGGATTCTTTTAATAGGGGAAAACGGCATTTTTAAGGAAGCCGTATATTACTCGACTGTATAACGTAACCCTTTTTCGTGTACGAGATTGGTGTTACGCTATGTTTAAAACCATGACTAAGGAAATGTTGAACTAAATCAGAATACGATGCAATAGTTGTACGGGATAGTTTAAATTAAGGTTTTACGGCCAGATGAAACATATACAGAAGTCAAACTTACGATACCTTTTTATTGTTTTATTGATCCAGCACGATTGATGAAATCCACAATATAGAACTACTAGTTTTATACTTCACATATAATACCTTAACTATTTATCGTATAATCTGGCTTAACAACGATCCAACATCTCCACACACACACACGTACAATAAGCAGATCAGATCAGATGTAGAGGATTTTAGGATGGAAGTGTCTTACCCCAGATCTTAAACAACCCTTAGAAATAGGAAGCTAGGAGATTTGGGCTAGAGTGCCCTGATAGGAAAGTGACACGGAAACGAGGTAGAAATGGGGAGGAGGACGCCCTTATTTATTACCGGGGTCCGACGGCTTAACATGCCCACCCGACTCACGGCGGATGTTTAGTGGTTCAAGCGTTCGAAGCGATCGAACCCGAGATCTTCTCCGTGCCAGTCAAGAACGTTGACCACTAAGCCACCTGCGGCCATACACTAAGCAACTGCTGAATCGTCCTTTTTATCTATCGTTCTTATCACATTCATACACACTCTCTCTGACCTCAAAAGTGTTTCCAACCTCATTCATGTGAGAGAGAAGATATCACGTTAAGTTTGGAAAGTGCAAAAGAGAACAAACTCAAATTTACATAGGAAAAGGAACTAAAAATGAAAGTTAAATTAGAATATACATCACAACTGCCACAAGTAAATTCCACCACTTGTTTATTTCTGTCAAGCATTCATCCAGCGCAAGTTTGTGTAATGCTTTGAACAGTTTGTCGAAGAGTTTACTGCTCAGTTTAGGTGAATATAAAGAACACTTAATTCGTTTTTTTAACCTAGAGAAATCAAAGCGAGTGGAATATGCTACTTTGAGTGAAGTCAAGCTTTTTTCAAGAAACTTAAACTGGAAGAACTTAACTTTTCTGTATTAAAGAGCTCAACGATTTTTTCTGATGATGAAAATCTGTTCTTATATCATTTCACAAATAGGGACAATTATATCAGCAAGAAAACTTTTCCAGGAATCAGTAGAAACCGTCTGAGGAGATAATCTAATATTTTTCAACGAGTGATGATAGAAAGTTGGGCACAGGAACTCACATTCTTTTTGGTATTTCTGATAGAAATCCTACTTTTTTTGCGATATGTTCCACTGCTCTCATGATTCTTTGCACACAAAAAATCCAGTATCAACATTTTTTGACTGCAATATGTCAAACAGAATTTCCATTTAGCTGAATACATTACAAAAGGCACAAAGCATGAAGTCGTACTCTGAATCTTTTAGCTTGCGCAAATACCCTTTAGAAGATAAACATGTTTCCAAATTCGTTTTCATGTTTTTCAAAAACTATTTCAGAATATTCTACGAGAGGAGGATATTGCTTCTTTACTGTGAGCACGATCTTACTGTGCATTCTGTTAGTAATCTGCGATTCACAATATTTCGAAAAAGTTTGCTTCCAGACAGAGATCTAAAAAAAAAAAAAACCAAAAAAAACCGATAAGCCGCCAAGTGTCAGGGGGAAATGAGACATTCTTCTGCATTTTGACCTGATAATGATAAGACGGTATTGTTATGATGTGCATAACAGCGCACGGATATTGCTTCCAAAAACAGCTGTTGTAGTAAATAGTAACACTGTACTAGTGATCCGATTTATTGGCGTAGGAAATAAAACACATAAGTGTTTCCAAGCTTTCGCACATCAACCAGATGGCTTTTTCAAGGAAGTTAGACAGAAACTGCAAACTGAAAAATAGAACGCTTAACAATTTGAACGCGGGAACTTTACAATAAATAGATGCGACGTTATATTAATTTAAAGATACGAGACATCACGTTGGTTGCACGTGGGATCCTGGTAGAGAAAAGGCGTTACTTGAAGAATTGGTTCCGAATTCGTGGCAACTCGAGCGAGACACAATCATTGCAAGTACTGCTGTTGGTAATGATCTCCAAGCTTTCCCGAATGGCTGTACATTTAGGGGTAGACTAGGTAGATAATTTCTTTATATCATCCCACATAGGAGTAGAGGACTTGAATTTGACTTCTCTGGATAGTGCCGTGGTTACTTTACCGTATTTTGTGTCCCTTTTATGTTCGTTGACTCTGATTCCAACGAACGCTTGGTCATTCCAATGTAGTATCGTTTAGAGCCGTTCGGATACTGTAGGGGGATCGCATAAACGCCTGCTTCGCAGGAGAGAGAGGTGGTTTTTCACTATTTCTCTTTAGTATAGTATGTAAAGAGGCAGGGGACCTTATGCCGACGCCGTAGTTCATCTTCTTGAGGGCGTTTTCGAGCTTGTAAGACACACTTGGTATGTAGGGAATTGAGCCTAAATAACGTAGCTGCGGCACAGGAGGACTGAAATGTTTGGCTCTGGCTTTTTGGATAAAGCTACGCATCTGATTCAATGAATATCCTGCATCAGTGGCTAACTTGATGACGCTTTCAATTTCGTGTTGTCTAGAATGGGTATCAGAAGAAACGGCGAAGGCTCTTTGAATTCGAGAACGGAATATAGCTGTTTTGTATTCTGCGGGACAGAAAGAGCATCAGGTTGTGGACGGAAGTGGGTTTATAGTAGACTTGTGTACCGAGGCGGTTGTCAGACGATTTCCTCAATAAAACATCCAGATAAGGCAAAGCGTTGTTGCTTTCAAGCCTCATCGTGAATTGCATAAATAATGAGAATAATGCAATCTGCATAAATAATTATAATAATGACAGCTGTTGTACTCTAATTTGTAACACAGTAAATTCCCCAGCCATTACAGCTGCCCTGTCATAATTTTGGGCTGTTTATCTAGGTTCGCCTCTATGAGTCCCAATAAAGAATTTTCCGTAAAAAAAGTTTGTTGAACATCCTCCACACGTAACTTGACCCATGTACGCTGCAGCAGCTCCAACAGTTCAGGGTCATTTCATGGAGGAGAATCAGAAGTTTTCATACCGCGCTCTAGCATATCCCATAAACGTTCAATCGGGGAGTTTTGGGGTCTCAGGGAATGTGACGAATTCCTTGTAGTGTTCCTGCAACCACCCAGGAGTTATATGAGACCGATGACTCCGTGCGTTGTCCTGTTTAAAGACGGCACTGTGGTCCGGTTCAGATATGGACATAGATGGCCGGTTAATAGGTCCCTGTAGCGTCCACCATTTACTGTTTCTGGGATGCTAACCAACGGACCTAGAACTTGCCAAAGAAAAGCTCCCCAGTCCATTGTAAAGTCGTGAAGTTTTCGTGCTAAGTAACCGAAGTCACAGAATAAGTCGTCTGATGCACGATTTTTCAGATAAAACCACTCTTCAATATTTAAAAATGGTGTAAAAGTACATTAAAAAGGGACGATATCTTTCGGTGACCGCATCGGTGCCTTCATCACATCATACACACTGAGCAATAGAAATGAAAAGTGACTTAAATACAGAACGATGATGTCATAATGCAAGTACAGTACTTATATTTTTGCATGTGTTCAGTGTATATGACCTGTTGAAGGGACCAGGGGCGGTGGAAAGTGAAATTCGTTGACCGGGCCCGAAATTTCGAATCGTGGTGGGAACAAACAGAAGAAAAACAATGTCTAAGCAGTGGCGCACCCACAAGAGTGCCCCCCCTACCGGGCTGATAGAGTGGAAAATTATTATGTCGAAGTTTGAAACAAAAAGTCACAATACGAGATCTACATATACTTCTTAATCATGTACCGTATAATTATAACATATAATAATTATAAGGGAGTAATTCTGTTAAACAAATTTAGAAAATTCTAACAAGGAAAGCAATTTTACTGCTTCTAATCATTTAACATTCTTGTACTATAACATTAGTAGTAACTGGATATGAATAAATGCACAAAAGTCAACCTCCTTAATTGTTACAGCACCTGACTACTTTTCCCGGCAAATTTAGGGGGGGGTTACTCCGACCATGGGAAAATTCTGTGTGCCAGGGCGCACTGGCTCCTCCCTTGCGCTACTGTGCCTTAGGAGCTTTGTTGGGAATTAGGACCACCCAACGACTTACCTAGAAGAACTTTCTAAGGCACATCACAACAATCGCACATATGTCAAATGAAAAACAATAAAAATAAAAATCTCGGCTGAAATTATTGACCGGGCCCGGGCGGTTCCGCCGCCACTGGAAGTGACCGACGCTGTCACCAAAAGATCTCGTCCCTTTGTAATCTTTTTAATGTGTTTTAAACATCATTTTAAAATATTAAACAGTGGTTTTATCTGAAAAATCGTGCATCAGATGGTTTATTCTGTGATTTCCCCAGTCCATTGTTGAAGAAATCATCTTTAACCATTGTTGAAATCTGATCTTGCAGTATGCTGTTCCATGAGCTGATGCAAGAATAGTTCATTTCATTGTTGCGCAATAATATTCTATTAAACTATCTGCCAACACTTTTTCATCCCGTTTTACATAAACGTAACAATATGTCATTGCAATCTGCGTAAATAATGAGAACCTCATGCTAAATGTGATAAAAGCCATTACAAAAATGCATTTTGTTTTTACTGGCG
This sequence comes from Macrothele yani, assembly GCA_039090855.1. Classification (NCBI taxonomy): domain Eukaryota; kingdom Metazoa; phylum Arthropoda; class Arachnida; order Araneae; family Macrothelidae; genus Macrothele; species Macrothele yani. The sequence goes on along the minus strand of CM077008.1, from coordinate 142,349,736 downwards.
TTGCAACTTAATATGTACCAAACTTTAAAAAATTTACGGGTGGCTTTATCGAGGCAAACTAATGCTACATACAAGTGAAGACAGGAGAACATCTTACGGAAGAACTGAAGCGACGATATAAATAAGTTGCGCTGAAATTTTTTGGGACGGACTTCCGATGTTTGAAGTATATCGTTTCGCAGCAGTCGCAGGCGGGTTTGTTTACCTTTTAGACCGCGGTTTTCAGTGTTACCACGCACTGTAAGAAATTCCAAGCTATCTCTATTGGATTTTGACTAGGTTTCTTCAAATATTGTTTCAAATTTGACATAGCGCCTGCTATTTACAATTAGAACTCTGGTCTTCCTATTTATTGCGTTAGACTTTCAAAGTATTACATGCATCCTTCCATCCCAGTTGCCTGTGAGTTTGTTTACATTTCAGATGACTGCTCTACGAGTGTTTACTCGCTATAAATAGCTCCAAGTTATTTCGAGGGGAAGATTTTGACTTGTTTCTTTAATCATTGTTTAGATTCTGACATAATGCACACGATTTACAATTTAAAATTTGATTTTGTTGTTTACTGTGTTAGACTTCCAAAATGTCGCTTGTATCCTTTAGCAACAGCTATGGCCCGATCCTTTGGGTACCCGGATTCGTACTTCGGACGCTTCATGAATATAGTTCAACGAACTCGATCCACTACCCTAACTACTCCAAAAACAACTTTACCGTATATAGGCAAGACTGAGTTTTCTCAACCACTTGTGACAATCCTTAGAAAAACATGCAAGAAATATGGACTTGGTTTTGGAGTCTCGACTCGTAACATCTTTCCTATTATCAGAACTGATCGTGACGTGATTCCCGATCTATCTAGACCCGGTGTATACCGCATACCTTTAGTCAACCCTAATAATCCAGAGGATGCGAAATATTATATAGGTTCGACTCTCAGGACCTTAAAAGTACGATTATCGGAACACCAATATTACTTGAGGTCAGGCTCCACCAACACAGCACTAACTGAAACTGTGGACCAAGAGGGAAAAATACCTGACTGGAAGAACGCCGTGGTTTTGAACTCTAAAGTAACAAGGGAAAATATTTTCCTCTCCGAGAGCCTATATATCCATTCATATGGGCCTTTATGCTGTAACTCAGAACTTCCGTCATTCATTCCTCACATATGGAAAAAACTAATCCCCATCGATATGCCCGGCATCACTACGGACAATATTGTATAACCTTTCATATCTTCGAACTTTTGATTGTTTTTGATTTGCTATGTTGACCGATGTCAACGCCCACTGCGTTGCATCATGGGTCAAACCTGATCGTATATAAGTGGACCACTTGTTGTTCTTTATGGCCTTAAACCTGAAAATGGGATCTAGGGATGCCGAAAGATCTCGCTTTTAACTTGCTTTCACTTGTGAATAAAGTTTTTTAAACTAGTCTATAGTATCAGCAGGGATAATGTTTTTAATCGTACGTAGACAGCTTTTATGACTTACATGTTCCTTTCGTGCGAAACACAGTTTTTATCGGAGCTACCAGCAGGTTCGCTTACTTTTCATACTCCGGCTCTCTATATGTTACTACGCACCATGAATAGTTCCACTATTTAAGAAAACGGTAATTTCTCAAATTTTAGAGAGGTAATATCCAGTAAAACCCGCTGATAACAGCCCGTATTTAGCGATACCTCGGATTTAACGAGCATAACAGCACCTTTTATTTGGGTAATACACTGACGGAAAAAAATCCCAACACCACGAAAAAATAGTTGTAGAGGAATGAAATGGCGGCAATACATTTGTATAGGTAACATATTGAATCGATTAAGGTTTCAAGATCACAGCTTAATGTAAGCGCGAGAATAGCCATTTTAAATGTGAAATGCTCGTACATTAATAACCGCTGTAACCGCCAGAATGTTGAATGCAAGCACGCAAACGTTCATGCATATTGTCGTACAGGTGCTGGATGTCAGTTTGTGGGATGGAGTTCGATGCCTGTTGCACTTGGTCGGTCAATACAGGGACGGTTAATGCTGGTTGGTGGTGACGCTGCAGTTGTCGTCCAATGATGTCTCATACGTGCTCGATTGGTGAAAGATCTGGTGATCTAGCAGGACACGGCAACATGTCGACACTCTGTAGAGCATGTTGGGTTACAACAGCGGTATGCGGGTGAGCGTTATCCTGTTGGAAAACACCCCTGGAATGCTGTTCATGAATGGCAGCACAACAGGTTGAATCACCAGACCGACGTACAACTGTGCCGTCAGGGTGCGTGGGATAACCACGAGAGTGCTCCTGCTGTCATAGGAAATTGCTCCCCAGACCATAACTCCAGGTGTAGGTCCAGTGTGTCTCGGCCGCAGACAGGTTGGTTGCAGGCGCTCACCTGGCCTCCTTCTAACCAACACACGGCCATCACTGGCACCCACGCAGAACCGGCTTTCATCAGAAAACACAACAGATCTCCACTCCGTCCTCCAATGAGCTCTGGCTTGACACCACTGACGTCGCAAACGGTAGTGGTTTGGAGTAAGTGGAATGCACGCTACAGGGCGTCTGGCTCGGAGCTGTTCTTCAAGTAACCGATTTGTAGCAGTTCGTTGTGTCACTGTGGTGGCAACTGCAGCTCGAATTGCAGCCGCAGACGCGGTACGATGCGCCACGGCCATACGCCGTACAAGGCGGTCTTCCCTCTCAGTAGTGCCACGTGGCAGGCCGGAACCCGGTCTTCTTGAGGCAGTACCTTCCCTTGACCACCGCTGCCAACAATCATGCACAGTGGCTACATTCCTGCCAAGTCATTCTGCAATATTGCGGAACGAAAATCCACCTTCTCGTAGCCCTATTACACGACCTCGTTCAAACTCCGTGAGCTCGTGATAATAGCTTCTTCGTCTTCTTAAAGGCATTCTTGACTAACATCAACACACTAAGTCGAATCTCGACGATAACTAACGCTCACGAACGTTACAGCGCGTATTTACAGCAAACCTGCTTTGCATGTTCCGAGGACGCTACTAGCGCCACACGTATGCGCCGAGCGCGAAATTTGCATAGACGTCATCTTACAGATGTACTCTCACCGCCTACCAACTGTCGTTTATCTAACACAACCCCTTCTTGGTGTTGGGATTTTTTTCCGTCAGTGCATTAATTCAAAGTTAGTTTGATCATTTTTAACGAATAAAATTTAATGAAGTTCCTGGATTTAACGAAGGAGAGAAAACTTAAGATGATCACTTTTAACCAGAGAAGTAACAAAATTCGATGAAATTCCATATTGAAAGAGGCAAAGAATATTTGCTGCACACTATTCTGAAAAGGAGGGATAGAAATAGCGACATATAAGGGGAAACTGTAACGGCGCAGGGGAAACCTTGTGTGCTAGTTGAAGAATGTTGATAGAAAAGCAACGAGGAGGAATACATCAAATTCTCAACAAACGAGCTGTTCAGGAGACTCTCTCCACCACACATTCCAAGGAGCATATCGCGTTAGTAGAGTTGAAAACAGGAGACTTACTCGTAGGCAAAAAGAGGATGGGTTGGGGATCACGCACAGGTAAGTGGATTTTCAGGTGACAATTGCAGAGAGAGAGAGAGAGAGAGAGAGAGAGAGAGTGAGTGAGTGAGTGAGAGAGAGAGAGAGAGAGAGAGAGAGAGAGAGAGAGAGAGAGAGAGGATATGCGAATAATGGAATGAGGATTAGGAAACAGGAGAAAGCAATTCCTGAAATTGTGGGCATTCCTCCTTTCACTCTTCAAGTGAGCGTTGCATTGGGAGGATTGCCGCTGCTTTTTCTTCACGTCAGTGGTGTAGTTAAACAGCTGCCAGTCTCACGTGGCCGTTAAGTTAAATATTCTTGAAAAATTTAATTAATTAACTATGGAACTAATGTAGTTAATCAATTGAATCTTTTTTTTTTTTTTTTTTTGATTGGAGGTTTAACGACCACCGTGAGCAACTCAATGGGCTATGAGCAGTCGCCCGTCCCTAATTTAGGGTCACTGGTTCCAGGTAAGGGAGAGAGCCAGTGCCGTAAGACAAACACAACATCCATGCCTCACCGGGATTCGAACCCGGACCACTTTCGGACGAATGATCAGAGGCTGCGCCACCGGGGCGGTAAATTGAATCTTTCAAGTATATCCAATTGTTATGGATATATAATATAAACGAATATGCTTATGCGACGCATTTTTACATGGTGGAAAGTTTCACTCAAAGTAACTTCGGTGGTATAGTGTACTAAGCAGTGGCTTCTGACCATTCGTCAGACATTGGTTCGGGTTCGAATCCCTAGCGATGCATGGATGTTATATTTGTTTCACGGCACTGACTCTCTTCCTTCCCCGGAAACAGAAGCCCCAAATTAGGGAGGAGCGACTTCTTACAGACCACTGAGTGGCTCATGGTAGTCGTTAAACTTCCAACACACACACACACACACACACACACACACACACACACACACACACTAAACAAAATCCCAAAAATCGTATTTAGCGGGCGCCCGGATTTAATGAGGGTTTTCATCGGTCTCGAGATCCTCGTTATAAGCAAGTTCTACTGTATTTCAATGAAATATAAATTGAATACATGAAATGAAATCAGATTTAAATGCGTATTTTCTTCATTTCATTTCTTCTATTCCTCCGTTTGCTCATTCTTCCACACATCGTCTTAAGGTTTTATTTATTTTATTGCGATGAAATCTGGATCCGTCTGTACCCTGCAAAGCAACGGAACACAATTGACTAACAAGAAACTCCTGTCAAATGTCATCGGAACAACTGTCATGACTGTCTACGCTGCAGAAGACCATGTTTCTATTCTACGCATTCCAATCGTCCCATCTGACCTTCCATTTTAATTTAAAGGCCTACAGTTTTCTGTTGTTTTCAGTTTTTCCATAAGTACCAAGAAGAGACAGGTTCAGTTGTTAAAAGCTGTTGAACTCAAGCTGTAAATAAAATTCATGCTTTTCCCATGGCCAGCTCTATGTTGGTTGCTCCCGAGTTGGTTAAAATATACACCTCTTTATCTTGGTTCCAAATAAAAGAACACTCAACGTCGTTGACCCAGAGGATGTTCAAGGATAGACTTACTTGAGCTTCGAATTACTGTACGGACCAAAACACGATGGGAAAATGTAACGTTCCAGATATTTCAAATTTCTTATATTCACAGTCAATAAAGACTGCTGGTTTAAGCCAATTGTGCTGGCACAAGTATAGATTTTGTTCCGTTAATTTAATCCTTGAAGTAGAAAAAAATGTGGATTTAAAGCAGGCAGATCTTGCATGGGGAATAAATTTTGTTTTAAACAAGTCACTAGTCTGTAACTCGTGTCATACACGGTTGAAAAAGCTGTGACTTAAATGTTTTCTTGTCATATAACACGAATCGTAATAAAATGCATAACTATAACACACGGTTGAATAATTAATTGGCAGTGTATAAGATGGCTCACCTACAAAAAAGTTTTCGTAATATTCTCATTACTTTTTCTGTTAAGAGCATCTTACTACAGGGGCGGCGACTTTGGTTTTTACGGAGTGGTGCACATTCTTTCGTAGAATAATTATTATCGATTATGGTAAATATGATATATCATCATCATCATCATAATCGTCAACCATTATTAATCCACTGCTAAACGAAGGACTCCCCAAGTCTCTTCCACAACTCTCTGTCCTGAGCCACTCTTCAATGTCACTCCTACATCATACATTCGAATTTCCTCCACCCATCTCCCCCGTGGCTTTCTGAGTCTTTTCCTGTATATATATACACTGAGTGGCCACTTGATTATAACCACCCCGTCAGTACTTCGTTGGGCCACCTTTTGCCTTTAATACTGCGTCGATTCTTCGTGGCATGGACTCCACGAGATGTTGATAGGTGGTCTATGGAATCTGAGACCATGCTTGATGAATAACATTTTCCAGGAGTGTGAGATTGCGTGGTCGTGGATCCAGCTGTCTGATGGCTCGTTCAACTTCATCCCACAAATTCTCAATGGGGTTGAGATCTGGAGATTTTGGGGGCCACATAAGCAAAGTAAATTCACCGGCATGTTCCTGAAACCAGTCCTGTACAATACGAGCACTATGGTAGGACGCATTATCTTGTTGAAAGTAGCCATCGCCATTGGGATAAACCATCCACATGACAGGATGCACTTGGTCCGCAACGATGTTTAGATATGATGTGCTAGTCAGACGGTGATCAACACGAATTAAAGGGCCTAAAGCATGCCAGGAAAACATTCCGCAAACCATAACGTTGCCTCCACCAGCTTCAAGGGTTGTAGCAATGCATTTGGGGTCCATGCTGTCGTGCTGTTTTCGCCAAATTCTCACTCGGCCATCGGCATGGTGCAACTGAAAACGTTATTCATCGGACCACATGATTTGTTTTCAATTATCGACTGTCCAATCGTTGTGCTCCAGTGCAAACTGGAGTCGTTTTCTCTTGTTAACAGCAGACAGCAAAGGTGTTCGAACAGGCCTTCGACTGCCATATCCTATCCGATACAGTGTACGGCGAACAGTGTGTGCAGAGAACATTTGAGGGGATCCTTGATTAAGATGGTCTGTAATTTGCTGCACTGTTGCCCTTCTGTTGTCTGTTACCAGTCTGGACACTCTCCCTTCCGCCCGAGCAGTCACTAGTTGATGACGACCACAAGTTGCACGTAGAGGCCCAGGTTTTTGGCTGACAGGCCAGTCTTTAAACACTTTAACAACAGCTGCTCTGGAACATTTCACGAATGCGGCGGTTTCGGTGATACTTGCTCCATGGCTTCGAGCTCCTACAATCATCCCACGTTGAAAGTCCGTCAAATCGCATTTTTTACCCATCTCATCACTCAAAAATCACTTCTACTACTGTCGCAAGCACTAAGCTTTCCCTTTGTATACTAGCCTCGCCCTCTGGCGGCAACAGCTTGCAGCCATGGCTCATTTGCTTAAAACTGTCAGGTTGTCATAATAAAGTGGCCACTCAGTGTATATACAAGTTGAGTCGCGTGCCCATTTAGGCTGGGTGTGCACTCTTATGGGAAGAAACACGTAAAATTTTATTATGTATCCCGAGCTGCGAAATACGCGCATTGATTTTGAACATACGAAAGTATTTCTTTTATTTAGGTGTACGGTAGAGATCTCTACATACACTCCGTTGTAAGAAAAATCTGAATTTCCTGTGCAAATACTAGAATGATGAACCAATTTTCGCTATCGTTTTTATATTTTTTTTATATATAAGTTTTAAATACAACACGAGGCTTACTTTCTTTAACCAGCTTTACACAATATGCAAAGTCTCTGGCAGAAAATGGGACACTTAGTACATTGTCAACCTAAATGAATGTCAAAACTCAAACTGTATATTTAAATCTGTGCTCAAAACACACCGATTCATACAGCGACGAAAAGACAGCAAAACATTAACTCATAGCAGAACGTTGAAGGGTGTTTATGACTCCACGCTATTCCAAACGCAAACAAGTATTGCCAGTGGTGCTTCTGCGTTGGATCCACGAGGAAATAAAAACATGACCTGTAGCGCCATCTGGAGAGGTTTGAATTACAGTTGCTTTTACGACTTAGGGTATGCGCTGGTAAAATAACACTCTCGCAGCTGTAAATATTATTTACTGCATTTTGTTTACTGCACGAAGCAACGAACGCCGCCCCGGTGGCGCAGTGGTCTAAGCGATGGCCTCTGATCATTCGTCCGAACGGGGTCCGGGTTCGAATCCCGGTGGGGCATGGGTGTTGTGTTTGTCTTACGGCACTGGCTCTCTCCCTTCCCTGGAACCAGTGATCCTAAATTAGGGACGGGCGACTGCTTATAGCCCATTGAGTTGCTCACGGTGGTCGTTCAACCTTCAATCAAAAAAAAAAAAAAAAAAAGCAACGAACCTTCTCCTTTTCACGAAAATATTGCACAAGGGAATTAAATTTAGCGGACAAAATTTAGCGAGTCTTATTGGAAATACATAAAAAGAAAAATAAACAACCAATATAACAGCAAATGGTTGCACTGCTCCTTGGGACTCAAACGATGCTCATTTTGGGTAGCACACTTTGAAAGTTCCGCTATTAACGTTTGAAACCACAGGGAAATTAGAACGTGACCTGCAACGCCGTCGGGGGAGCGCTTGTACCACAGGTGCTTTAAGGTCGTCGAATGTGGACACGAGAAACAGCACACCCGAGGATTCTAGTGTGAATTCGATATGCTTACTTAACGAGTCTTCTCTTCTTAATGAAAGCATTATGTGGGGAAATTAATTTTAACCACCACTCGAAGCCTTAGGACGTACTCTGGCGAGTTTTATTTAAAAAAAAAAAATCCGTGATTGCGACTCTGTGTGGGTGTACACCGCACACCTAGCGCACCCCGAATATTCGCCCCTGATATATACACAGTCGAGTCACATTATTGTGACCAGCTCCTACTTTTGACGTCAACAGCGTGTAGCTAATGTAAGAAAGCACGTGCCATGAGCTAGCTTGGAGGGTATATAAGGTGCGATGTAGGCAATCTGAAAACACATCACTCGTTGCTCTCATGGATAGAAGGAGTGATTTATCAGATTTGCAAAATATGAATGATTATCGGCTTTCAGGGCAAAGGTGGCAGTGTTTCTGAAACAGCGCAGTTTGTGAACTGTTCGCGTGCTGCTGTGGTGAAAGTGCATCGTGATTGGAGAAATGGCACCATTGCAAATAAGCGACGTGGAAACTGCGGAACTGCGGTGCAGCACGTACCATTGATGTGCGAGGTGAACGTCGACTTCGAAGTTGCGTGAGAGCCGATCGACACGCTACAGTGGAGAAACTCACTGGCCGAATGAACCAGGTGGCAGCCTGGAGTGTGTCTGCCGCACCGGTGGCGCAGTGGTCTAAGCTCTGGCTTATGATCATTCGTCCGTGAAAGGACCGGGTTCGAATCCCGTCAGGCATGGATGTTGTGTTTGTCTTGAGGCACTGGCTCTCTACTTTCCCTGAAACCATTGTACCTAAATTAAAGACTGGCGACTGCTTACAACCCACTGAGTTGCTCACGGTGGTCGTTAAACCTTCAATAAAAAAAGTGTCTAAAATGACAGCTCAGCGAACCCTGCTGCGTATAGGGCTCCGATGCAGACGGATGGTCACTGCACCTATGCTAACGAAGGTGCATCGGCAGAAACTGCTTACATTTGCACGGCCGTATCGGAATTGGACTTCCGCTGATTGGCAAAGGATCGCCTTCTCCAATGAGTCACGTTTTCTGCTTCATCGAACGGATGGACGTTGGCGTAAAAGGCGAGAAACATCGGAGAACAAACACACATCAACCATTGATGACAGAACACAACCTAGTGGGGGCAGCGTTATGGTCTGGGGAATGTTTTCGTGGAATTCTCTGGGTCCACTCATACCTGTGGAAGGCATTATGGACCGAATTCGTTATGAATTCATAATTGCAGACCACGTACACCCATACATGCTGATTGTTTTCCCTGGCGCGAGTGGGATCTTCCAGCACGACAATGCGACGTGTCACACAGCTAGAAGTGTCCGAGAGTGGTTGGAAGAGCACGATGAAGACTTCAAAGTACTTTCCTGGCCCCCTAATTCCCCAGACTTAAACCCAATTGAGCATCTGTGAGAGTGGGAGCACCTCGATCGTGTTGTTCGCTCTATGGATCCTCCACCACGCACCCTCAAGCAGCTGTCAGATGCACTGCAGTCAGCATGGCTCCACATACCCGTGAACACCTTCCAGCACCTTATTGAGTCACTCCCAGCCCTTCTAGCTGCTGTCCGCGCTGTACACGGCGGGACTCTGGATATTAGCTCGTGGTCACAATAATGTGACTCGACCGTGTATATTATATTTATGTCTATATATATTTAATCCTTTAAATATCAGGAAAGCCTGGAAGACGCTGCCCAGGAGCTTATTCAGGTACTTTTTCTGTTAAACTTGGGCAACGTTGGTTAGCTCCACTAGTATATTATACACTGAAGAGCAATTGAATTAGAGACAGCTGGCGTTATGCAAATGTGGCACTGTGAGCTGCCCTGTAAACGGAAACGACATGACGTATGCAGCAATCCGACAATATAAGGAGTGATGCCATGGGAATTAGTAAAAGTCGGACGCAGTATGGGTAACACGAAGGATCTAAGAGCATTTGATCGTGGGCAAATTGTCGGGGCCCGACGAATGGGTCACTCCATCTCGGAAGTCGTGCAGACACTGGGATTTTCACGAACCACTGTGTCACGGGTGCACCGTGAGTACATCGAATCCGGTAAAACCATCCCTGCAAGGCCCAACTGCCGTGCACAACAGCGTGTGGATGATCGTGGTCATCGTCGGCTAGCTCGCATTGTAACAGCTGATAGACGGGCCACAGTGCAAGAAATCACCCGGCAATTTAACGCTGGTGCACAAAAACGTGTAAGCGGCCACACCATCCAGAACCATCTCCTCGCTATGGGGTACAGAAGCCATCGTCCCATCGAGGGTACCGCTGCTGACCGCACATCACAAGGTGCAAAGATTACCATGGGCGCCGGAACATCGCCACTGGACCCTAGACATGTGGAAAAATGTTGCCTTTACTGATGAGTCGAGATTCACGTTGGTACATGCGGATGGCAGGATACGAGTACGGCGCAAACCACATGAAGCGATGGATCCTTCTTGACAGCAGGGTACTCTTCAAGCTGGTGGGGGTGGCATTCTCGTCTGGGGACTGTTTACGTGGATTGAAATGGGACCCCTGGTACGCGTGACATCGTCCCTCACAGGTCAACGTTACCGGGATATTCTGGACGACCATTTGCTCCCGTTTGTGCGTTTTCAACATCCCACTGGGGACCTCGTCCTGCAACAAGACAATGCACTGTGCCATCACCCCTGAATTGTATCCGAATGGTTGGATGAACACTCCACAGACGTGACCTCGCTTCCTTGGCCAGCTAGGTCACCTGACGTCAATCCCATCGAGCACATCTGGGATGCCATCGAGAGAGATGGTCGAGGCTCTGACCCCCCTGCATCAAATCTTCGTGAACTGTGGGAGCTTGTTCAGGGGTCGTGGATCCGAATGGTTTCCTGACTCTTCCGGTGCCTTGTCGAGTCCATGCCGAGACGAATCGCTGCCGTCATCAGGTCGAAAGGAGGTGCTACACGTTACTAGACAGGTATCTCTAATTCAATTGCTCTTCAGTGTATACCTGCTTACAGACTAAATAAATGTTTGCACCGGCACTTGAACTGTTGGGCGCTATGGTTCTTCTAATATACCTGTTGATATTCTAGAGATTCGTACTATTTGTCGTATAGACAAGACATAACTTTGTGTGATTTTAATATTGTTTGTGTTTTTTCATTTATGGTTTTAAAGGTTATAATGAAGTAAATTTCTCCGTCAATTTTGTCCACGCCGGGGCTCGAACCCGGTTACCTCATTGTGGAATAAGTCGCTCTACCAATTGAGCTACGCGGAAGTTCGTTCTGACTGCTATCTGCCTTTATGTCGTGTGCGTCCTGCTGGTAGGTACGTCAATCCCCCCCCAAGAGGGCCGGGGGCATGGCCCACGGGTCAGCCGTGACCATGAATCGTCGCAGGCAGCCATCCGCTGTATAACGTGCACTTGACAACTCCCAGTCAATCTGGTGTGTAGAATGCAACGTCACACACATATATTTTTCAAAGTGCTGGAGAAGGGATTCTCTGATTTTCTCTCTCGCGGTGTGGAAAGAACACCACACCATTGCGAGATTTTGAACGGCCGGGTCATCCGGAAAGTTCGGGTGCCATTATAACGAAGTAAATTTCTCCGTCATTTTTGTCCCTGACGGGGCTCGAACCCGGGTCCCTTCATTTCGGAATAAGTCGCTCTACCAATTGAGCTAAGCGGGCGTTCGTTATCGCTGCTATCTGCCTTTATGTCGTGTGCGTCCTGTGGGGCAGGCACATCACAAGGTTTTATGCAAAAAATAAAGTTATCACTTGTCCACTTTTCTTGCGCCTGTGCGTTCATGACAGAATACGAAACAGGAAATTTGCATACCATTAGATTTCGCACTCTCTCAGCTACCATTCTTATTTGACAATATTTATTTAAATACATTCATCGCCAAAAAAAAAAAAAAAAAAAAGTTGCACCCAGAAGGAAACAATCGACATGAATGTTTCCTTCAATGAACTTTGGTGGGCAGGTTTGACATCGTGAAACAATGAAAATGATTCAAATATCACGCTCGGGCGTGCATGTAACGCAAGCAAGGAGAGGTCGTAGCTCTGGGCCTGACCGGCTATATAAGGTCGTCCCGTTGCGCGTGATTGCCATTCTAACTTGTGCTGTTGTGTTGGGTACATACTTTGCAAGTGAAGTATGCCTCGTAGAAATGGTCGGAAGCTATTCGAACAATTAGAGGAGTTCGAGGGGGGGGGGCGCATCGCCAGGCTCCAGAAAGCGGGATGGCCTCATCGCCGTATTGCGCGTCATAACCGTCGTGCGGATATCACAGTAGTACGCTGTTGGCGAGAGTGGATAGAACAAGGCATACAGCAGCGACAGGAGAGGTCTGGAAGACTTAGACGAACCACGGAGAGAGAGAGAGAGAGAGAGAGAGAGAGAGAGAGAGAGAGAGAGAGAGAGAGAGAGACCAACGGATTGTCTGACATGCGCGAAGTGACCCAACAGCCACGATTGCGAATATTCAGCTAGCATTGGTGACCTCCATACATCGTACGATTAGTGCCAGCTATGTTGGCAGGCGGCTGCACGACGTAGGACTACACGCACGCAGACCGTTACAACGACTGCCCTTAACAACCGCGCATCGTCACCAAAGACTCTAATGGTGTCGTGCCAGACTCTCATGGAGCCACGCAGAATGGCAGCAGGTGATCTTCAGTGACGAGTCCCGGTTTTGTCTTGGAGGAGACGACCACCGAATCCTTGTGTAGAGGCACCGTGGTCAGCGCCAAGATGAACGGTTTATTGTCGAGCGTCATACGTCCAGAAGGTATGGAGTCATGGTATGGGGTGCAATGCCTACGATGCCAGATCACTTTTTTTTTTTTTTTGATAGGAGGTTTAACGACCACCGTGAGCAACTCAATGGACTATAAGAAATCGCACCAGATCACCTATGGTGTTCGTTACAGGCACTTTGACAGCCCAGCGTTACGTTAATGAGATCCTGCAACCAGTCGTCCTACCTTTTTTGAACGCTCACTGCGGTGTGATTTTCCAACAGAACAACGCTCGTCCGCATACTGCTGATGTCTCGCCTTCAAGGCACTGACGCTCTGACATGGCCAGCCACATCGCCGATTGAAAATGTGTGGGATGCTATTGGACGCACTATCCACATTCCACCCCTACGGCACAATCTGCAGGAACTGCGTGAGAAGATTCAAGCTGCATGGAAAGGCTCATTGCAGAAAACCATTAGGAACCTGTACAACTCCACGCCGAGACGTCTGGCACGCTGTGTGAGTAAACATGGAAGCCCGACGCCATACTAAGAGACACTACTTATTGGCGTGTAGCTCAATGAATGTTGCCCATATCAGTCTCAATGTTTAATCATTTATTGTTCCTGGTAACCTTTACCTTCCTGTCGAATAGCATTGCAATCCGACACGTTCTTCTGGGTGCAACTATTTTTTTGACGACGAGTGTATATGTATGTTGTTTTAAATTATAACATCCCTAAAGTTTTTCGATAAGTTTATATATATCAGATCATATACACTGGCGGAAAGTGAAAAAAGAACACCAAGAAGGAATTGGCGGACGATCACGAAATTTACATATGTTGATGGGGTCGAGTTCACGTAGGTGTGATGTTAATTTCGGGACCAACAGATGAGCGCTTACGCCAAAGTACGGCATAATATGCAAATTATCGTCGGTGGTTTTTAAGGAGTACGGCGAAGTGAATGTAATCAGTCGTCGGTGTACGGACACGTGCGAAGACCCTGAAGAAACTGCAATCCCTCGACATGGAAGACGTGTACGATTTCAGCAGTTATCGGACTTTGAGCGAGGTCGTCTAATCGGACTCCGCGAGGCCGGGTGGTCGTATCGTCGTATTGCGGAGCAAATTGGACGCGAAGTATCGGTGGTGGTACGATGGTAGCGTAGGTGGTCCGAGGAACATTCCCACACGAGAAGACGTGGAACCGGGAGTCACAGACAGACTGATGAGCGAACCGATCGACGCGTAAGAAGAGCGGCGTTGTCAAGCAGAACATTCACTGCGACGCAAATCCGAGCTGCCGTTGCACCTGAGGTGACTGTGCAAACAATCCGCAACCGTCTATTGGATGCAGGACTATGTGCACGTGTGCCTCTGGCATGTGTACCTCTGACTCCAGCCCACCGTCAGGAACGGCTGCAGTGGTGTCGCCAACGTCTGCACTGGAGAACGCAATGACGATCTGTCGTGTTCAGAGATGAAATCAGATTCTCCTTGGGAGCCTCCGATTGCCGTATGCGTGTTCGCAGACGCACAGGGGAGCGTCTCCACCCTTCTTGCATCCGCCAGCGACACACAGGGCCTACACCTGGTCTCCTGGTGTGGAGAGCGATCAGCTATCACTCCCGTACACAAGTAGTGTTTGTACCGGATACGTTAAACAGCACCTCCTACATCAACAACATCATGCAGTCCGCTGATGTGCCATTTGTAAGGTCGGTCTATCGTGGTGTTTTCCAGCAAGATAACTCATGCCCACACACGGCACATGCAATGCAAAATGCACTTCAGGGTGTGAGATAACTTCCATGGCCTGCACGTTCACCGGATTTGTCCCCCATTGAGCACGTGTGGGATTTCATGGGACAACGACTTATCCGGTCTCCACGGCCAGCCACGACCATCCCCGATTTACGCGTCCAGGTTGAGGATGCTTGGAACTCAATACCCCAAACTTACATCCAACATCTGTACGACAGACTCCATGGCAGAATTGCACAGTGTGACGCAGTTCATGGCGGTTCAACCTCGTACTAACCATGTTACATGGAAATGTTATTTTTCAGTTTACCAGCAAATACAGCTGTATTTTGCAATAATGATTTGATCACGTTATCGTCTGTATTCCGTTATTAGGCTGTATAAATTTCGTTGGTATCAGACGTCTCCTTCTTGGTGTTCTTTTTTTACTTTCCGCCAGTGTATGTTTTTAGAATCATTTCAGGAAAGAAGTATAACTGACCACACCGTAAAGCGGGTTGGTGAGTGTGGGATAGCATTTCATCTAATTCCGTTGTTACAGTTGTACCGCAATTTTTTGGTCGCCAGAGCTCCTTCAGTGGAAACGAGAAAGCTGGGTTGACATTTGTCTGTATAATTTATCGAAAGCTTGGAAAACGGAGCTGATGTACGCACAGAGGTAAGAAAAGTGAACAAGGGATATTTTTTTTTTCATAAGATCTTTATTAAAACCATAGGGGAAAAACAAACTATTAAGTGGACAAATAAGTTTTAAAGCGATTTTTATGTGACGTATACCGCTAATTTACATATCCGATATTCCCCAGCGTTGTTGTCATGTGACCGTAACTGGTCCAGAGTATAAAATGAGACACAGAAGTTTGCCCAACAGTCAAACGCACTAGCATATCGGTATAAGGTGAAAGATGGCAAGCGATACTGCATTTATTGAACACTACATTCGTAACGAATTTCATCAAGGAAAAAGTGCTGCAAAAGCATGTGCATCGATCTTTTATGTTCTGGGAGAGAATATTGTATCGAAAAGCACGCGTGAGTTTTGGTTTAGACGGTTTAAAGCACGTGATTTCGATGTTAGCGATCGAGAACGGAGCAGAAGGTTACACATGAGAAACTGCAAGCATTGCTGGATGAGGATTCGTCTCAAACGCAAAAAGAACTAGCTGAACAACTGGGGGTAACTCAACAAACCATTTCCAATCCTTGACGCGCAATGGGAAAGATTCAGAAGGAAGGAAAATGGGGGCCACATGATTTGAGCCAGAGGAACAAGGATGAGCGTGTCATGAAGAGGTTGAATCTGTTGAATAAACAACGCAGAAAGTCTTTCCTGTGGAAAAATCGTTACGGGTGATGAAAAATGGATATGGTACGACAATCCGAAACGCAAAAAACACTGGGTAGACCCCGGTTAAACAACGACTCCGACACCGAAACGCAATATTCACTCCAAGAAAGTTCTGCTGTGCATCTGATGGGATATGAAGGGTGTGCTCTATTATGAACTATTGGAACAGGGTCAAACTGTTACTGATGATCGCTATAAGCAACAATTGCTGCGATTGAACCAGGAAATCTGTTGGAAACGTCCATTCACAGGCAAAAGATTGCGTCCCGTGGAATTACTGCATGACAACGCTAAGCCGCATGTCGCGAAATCGGTCAAGGAAACGTTATTGACGCTTGGCTAGGAAGTTTTGAAGCACCCGGAGTATAGTCCCGCAATAGCCCCTTCAGTCAATCATTTGTTCCGATCGATGCAACATGGGTTGTCTGCTGTACGGTTCTGGACTTGTGACGAAGTGTGAAAAATGTGTTGACGACTTCATCGCGTCACACGACGAAGTATTCTTCATGGCTGAAATCCGCCAGCTACCCGACCGATGGCGGAAGGTGATAGATAATGACGGCGCATATTTTGATTCGCAAAGGCATTGTTGTTTTCTCTCAAATTACATGTTGTCTTGTCTTAAAACGCTTTAAAACTTATTTGTTTACCTAATATATTAAATTCACACAAAGTTATTTATCTATACAAGAAATAGCACGGGTTAATAGAATATCAGTAGGTACAGGTTATTAGATGAACACGAGCGCTCAAAAGTTAACCAACAAAGTTCCTGTATAAAATTTTCGTTAGCATACAGGTTAATATAGTATAATATACTAGCGGAGGTACCGCTGTTGCTCCCGGCTTAACAAAAATACATGTTGCGCGTATAGCGAAACACAAATTCGCCCCAACCGAAGTTGGAACACCGCATTCGTCTGCTTCGGAGCTGAATGGTTTCCCAATTAAGCTGCACCGACAAAATTGTCGCTGCACCACCCAAGCATCATTCACTCGTAACGGACCGTGGTCCATTACGAGTGAATGGTCTGAAGCCAGCGCCTCAGACCACTCGTCTACCGGGGCTGCCACACTGTATTTTAGAAACCCTTGTTCCGTGCGATTGCAAAATACACTATCTATCAACAAGTAATTGGACACCTGTGATAGCAAAGGAAAACGAAGTTTATTCACCTTCAATAGTTGGTGGAGCCTCCACGAGCGGCGATTGCAGCTGCGACTTTCCGGGGCATACTCTCAACCAGGCGTTGTACGACGGCTAGCGGTATTTTCTTCCACTCGGCTTGGAGAAGACAGGTCAGTTCCTTCACCGATTTCGGACGGTGGGGGCACAACTTAAGTCGACGATCTAACTCGTCCCAGAGGTGCTCGATAGGGTTAAGGTCCGGGCTCTGCGCAAGCCAGTCCATTCGATTAACCCCATTGTCACCATACCAAGCCATAGTGGACCTCGCAACATGACAGGTGGCATTGTCATCCTGAAAGTAACATGGGTCCACCCCGTAAAACTGCCACAACGTAGGAAGCGCATGGTCATCCAAAATAGTGCAGTAGGTCTCGGCGTTGAGTCTACCAGGAATTGCAACCAAGGGTCCCGTGCCATAACAGGAGAAACACCCACATAGCATAATTCCACCGCCGCCGAACTTCACAGATGGCACAATACATTCCGGCAGGAGGCGTTCTCCAGGCAGATGCCAAACCCAGACCCTGCCATCCGAACGGTAGATAGTGAACCTTGATTCGTCGCTCCAGAGAACCTGTTTCCGCTGTTCAACGGTCCACTGTCGACGTTCTTTGCATCACGTTAGCCGAGCAGCGCTATTGGACTTGGTGATCAAAGGCTTGTGGGCGGCAGCACGTCCATGATAACCGAGCAGATGGGCTTCCTTACGGATGGTATTCATCGAAAGAACACTCCCGAATGCCTGTTGAAACTCCTCGCGGATGTGGCCCATCGATTTGGTGCGGTTCTTCCGAATTTCTCTGGCCAGCACCCGTCGGTCTCTAAATCCAAGTTTTGAGGATCTGCCGGGTCGGGGCACATTCCGACAGTCACCTCTCATCTTCCACTTGCCAATCACGTAGGCCACTGTCGATTTTGTGTACTTCAACTCGCTGGATATGTCACGTATGGATCGGCCATTTCTGTGATACCCGACGATTACACCTTTCTCGAAATCAGAGAGCTCCGAACTGCGTGGCATCTTGCATGCGACTGGTTGCGTTGTTGTTTCCCACACGATATTTAACGGCGGCGGCAGTGACGTGTATCAGGACCGCAGATATCGTCGATTGCAGGGGTGTCCAATTACTTGTTGGTAGATAGTGTATTTTTGAGTCAGACTTCTGGAAGCGGAGTTATCAAGCGTCTTTGACAGCGGAACGGGCAGGACGTATACTTTCTACTTTCATAAGCCCCTTTTTTTGACGTAGGACTACGTCACAGATAGCATGGGGCGACTTACGACCGACCGCGTATGATAAAAATAGGTCCCAATTGAAACCATTATAGCGTTAAAACTACGTGCCGCACACTAATAGTGTTAGCATATTCGTAAACAACATGGAGTCCAATTCGTGTACTGCGTAATACATAGTGAGCGCGACGCTCCACGCGCTTCCTGTGGGCGAGGCAGCTTATGCAGTAATTCCGGGTGTGCCGCCGCGTTTGATTCAATCTATCTCGGCAACTGTGAGCGCAACACGACTGTGAGGGGTATCGTTTTAAAGCTTTCGACGAGATCTATTCAAATATACGAAGAACATTTCGCAGTCTTTTGAACTGAGCATTTAAAAAATTGTTTTCTTGTGAACCGGTGAACACTTTTGACAATATCGCAGTTTATCAGGACAACCGCGAGTGCGAAACGACTGCGCGTGGTATCGTTTTAAAGCTCTCGATGTGATCTATTCAAATATATAAAAACATTCCGCATTGGTTTGAACTGAACATTTTAAAAATTGTTTTCATGTGAACAAGTGAACACTTTTGACAATATCGCGATTTATCTTGACAACCATGAGTTTAAAAACGACTGCGCATGGTATCGTTTTAAAGCTGTCGACGAGATCTTTTCAAATATATAAAGAACATATCGCAGTGCTTTAAATTAAAATTTTTAAAAATTGTTTTAGTATGAACAGGTTAACATCTTCGACAATGCTGCGGAATTTGCAGAATGAGTGCAAGCAAAAGTGGAGAAAATCAAAACGAGAGGCAAAAGGAAGTGATGAGGAATTTAAGAAACCCAAGAAGACAGAGCACCGCGTTCGGTAATTCGTGTATCGATCTGCTTTGTTTTCGCAATGTATCCAGCATTATTTGTAAAAATTAGGTAAGCTACTTTTCATATAAGACCTCAAAGCGGTTATTTAATTTGTTGGCTATAACAAATTAAATAAACACTTTGAAAT
The DNA here is from genome assembly GCA_039090855.1 of Macrothele yani. Classification (NCBI taxonomy): domain Eukaryota; kingdom Metazoa; phylum Arthropoda; class Arachnida; order Araneae; family Macrothelidae; genus Macrothele; species Macrothele yani. The sequence continues at coordinate 142,330,189 of CM077008.1, read as the reverse complement.
CGTACTCGACTAGCTCATTTCAACTCTCCGATCTGCGAGTCCCACGTCCCAAACTGACGGCTCAATCATAACTGAGCCTACCTGTATTTTTTTTATCCTTTTTACAAAAGTCCTGAATATAAACTGAAATTTTCATAATTGTTTTTTTCGCGTGCCATTTCTAACTTGATATTATATCATCTTGTGTGTTACTTAAAGTTGTTTCAAACTTATGCGAAACAGTTTATAAAAGGCTCTATACCAGAACTATCACACTGCAAGATGACATGTTGCTCATAGTTTTCAGACGACGGCAACTTTCTAGTGATAACTTAAGCCCTTTTGACAACAGTAAGACACTTCTCCTTTTCTTCGGGGATTGACTTTTGAAGGAAGGAAACAAAAGTAGGTCGATCTAGAAAAGAAGCTGCTTTCACAGACGGCGCAGCTAGAAGGCGAAACTGTGAAAACTAGGAATGAAAGAGAAAATGAAAATTTATGGATATTCTGTTGAAGGGAAGCACAGGTTTATCAAAAAGCATTCCTTCCTTTGTGCGGTGCTTCTGACATATGTAGTCGCTGAAAGAATGTAGTCTGTTCACCAGTGGGGTAAAATCGTAATGACAATGCCTTCCCTGGTGACATATGCGAAAAATACGCACTCATATATCATTGTTATATGTGAAACTAGCTCACTATTCCATGAATGAATATCGCGACTTTTATTTTCGTTCGACCGTAAATATCATTTCCGCGTTGTGGTCGCTCTTGGTATGTAAAAGTAACGCACACTAATATTTTTACAGCTTTTGAACACTGGGTATTCACATGTTCTCCAACATGAAGTTATTCTAATTTTTTATTTAACGACTTCTCTTAAATCTAAGGAAATGTGGATTCGCACGTTCTAATTTAGAAACAACGATTCCTCCGAAGACAGAGATACGTTCGTAAGAATGAGCACTAATGATGGCCGACTGGTCAGAGGCGTGAGGTTCCGGCTAATAGTTCGTTTAGCCCGAGTTCGACTCCCGGATGTGGCGCTGTGTTTGTCCTACGGCGCTGGCTTCGTGCCTTGTTTGTTATTTGTGGCCTTAAACTAGATTCGGGTGATTATTATTATTATTACTTTTTTTTTTTTTTTGCCTAGGTGATCCCATCAAAGCAAAATCTTTCTTCAACGTATAGCTATCGAGATGTTACGTGACACACACGACATTACACGTACATATATACCAGTGGCTTATCTTGGGTCCGAAACCTTGATTATCTCACCCCTTTCCCTGCCCCCAGTACTGTTTTTTTTTAAATTGGGAAGTTTATTTTTCAGTTGTTAAGTAATAGAAGTAACTATTTTTCTAAATTTTAGGTACATGCTATTGCTAACATGATACCCAATAATTATAAGGATTAGGATTTGAACATGAACTCCATTTTTCTTCTGAATACTTTATTTGTACGTGAACTCCATTCTTCGTTCCTTTTGTGTGGACTTGAGCGTTACGTTTTCATAAAAAATTTCTTCCGAGTACTTTTTCATATTTAAAATAATGTTTTTCTCTATTAACAAACCAGCCAAGTTGCTCGAATGTGAATGTCTTTGTGTGGCTCTAAGATATATCTTGATTCTTTTTAATACAGAAAAACTTCTTTCGGCAGTTGCAGTTGTTGATGGAAACTTTAATATTAGGTCTGCTGATTTGTACACCTCACTAAACACTATGTCCAACAATTTATTCAAATTTATGTAACAAGTAATGTCTCTTACTGATTTATTTTTGTATTCATCAAAGGAACAAACACCTTCAGTTAATTTTTTAGTCGAGCTGTATCAAAATTTGAAGCATAGAGTTCTTTATGTTCTGACAGTAGATGTTCAGGAAAGCTTTCACAAAATTTATCAAAACAGTTCGAATCTAACAAAGCCACGAATTTAAGATACAATACCACTGATTTTAATTCATTGACACTACACACAAACTGAAACAACTCTGACGAAACACATACTTTTACCGGCTGTAATATGCGGGTGACTAATGTGGTCCAAGTCTTCTCTTTTCTGAGTGAACCGTTGGCAAAGCGTTCCCCTTCACCCGCTCATTCTTGTTGCCATGGAAAAGCCAGCTGGCGATCGTATTGAAGATCTTCGGTTCAGAACAGCGAAGACTGACTGGTAGAGCTGTTTGCCTTACGATAACACCATCCCGCAGCAAGGAGACCCGTTGGTCTCCGCTCGCCAAACTGATTCTCTAAGTCAAAAGAAGCTAATCCGCACGTTGAATAAATAAATCCATCGCTCTTTCCACGTTAAGCAACGCACAACAACCGAAAAATTGTTATTCGGCCGCCGTCGATTTTCCCTTAATCCGCACGTGTTTTTTCGCAGCAAAGGCATTATCTTAATACAGTTGGGCCGTGGGTGGCCTAGTGGTCAGCGTTCGTGACTGTCATGGAGATAACCTCAGGTTCGATCCTGGGCAGCTACGAACGTTCGAACCACTAAATACCCGCCGTGCGTCGGATGGGCACGTTAAGTCGTCGGACCCCCGGTACTGCGCCCCCCCCCTCACGGTAATAAATAAGGGCGTCTTCCTCCCCTTTCTACTTGGATTCCGTGTCACCTTCCTATCGGGCACTCTAGAGCAAATCTCCTAGCTTACTATTTCTAAGGGTTATTTCACACCTGGGGTCAGACATCCTCTTCCTAAAATCCCCTACATATGATCTGATCTTAATACAGTTGCTAAATGGATTTTACACTGGCGGAAAGTGAAAAAAGAACACCAGGAAGGAATTGGCGGACAATCATGAAATTTACATATGTTAATGGGGTCGAGTTTACGTAGGTGTGATGTTAATTTCGGGACCAACCGGTGAGCTCTTATGCCACAGCACGGCATAATATGCAAATTATCGTCGGTGGTTTTTAAGGAGTACGGCGAAGTGAATGTAATCAGTCGTTGGCGTACGGACACGTGCGAAGACCCTGAAGAAGCTGCAATGCCTGGACATGGAAGACGTGTACGATTTCAGCAGTTATCGGAATTCGAGCTAGGTCATCTAGTCGGACTCCGCGAGGCCGGGTGGTCGTATCGTCGTATTGCGGAGCGAATTGGACGGGAAGTATCGGTGGTGGTACGATGGTGGCGTAGATGGTCCGAGGAACATTCCCACACGAGAAGACGTGGAACCGGGAATCACAGACGACTCATCTTATGGACGGATCGACGCATAAGAAGAGCGGCGTTGTCAAGCAGAACATCCACTGCGACGCAAATCCGAGCTGTCGTTGCGCCTGAGGTGACTGTGCGAACAATCCGCAACCATCTACTGGATGCAGGACTACGTGCACGTGTGCCTCTGGCATGTGTACCTCTGACTCCAGCCAGTCAGGAACAGCTGCAGTGGTGTCGCCAACGTCTGCACTGGAGAACGCAATGGCGATCTGTCGTGTTCAGCGGTGAAAGCAGATTCTGCTTGGGAGCCTCCGGTGGCCGTATGCATGTTCGCAGACGCACAGGTGAGCGTCTCCACCCTTCTTGCATCCGCCAGCGACACACAAGGCCTACCCCTGGTCTCCTGGCTTGGGGAGCGATCAGATATCACTCCCGTACACAACTAGTGTTTGTACCGGGTACGTTAAACAGCACCTCCTACATCAACAACATCATTCAGCTCGTTGTTGTGCCATTTGTCAGGTCGGTCCATCGTGGTGTTTTCCAGCAAGATAACGCACGCCCACACACGGCACGTGCAACGCAACATTCACTTCAGGGTGTGAGATAACTTCCATGGCCTGCACGTTCACCGGATTTGTCCCCCATTGAGCACGTGTGGGATTTCATGGGACAACGACTTATCCGGTCTCCACGGCCAGCCACGACCATCCCCGATTTACGCGTCTAGGTTGAGGATGGTTGGAACTCAATACCCCAAACTTACATCCAGCATCTGTACGACAGACTCCATGCCAGAATTGCACAGTGTGACGCAGTTCATGGCGGTTCAACCTCGTACTAACCATGTTACATGGAAATGTTATTTTTCAGTTTACCAGCAAATACAGCTGTATTTTGCCATAATGTTTTGATCACGTTATCCTCTATATTCCGTTATCATGCTGTATAAATTTCGTTGGTATCAGACGTCTCCTTCTTGGTGTTCTTTTTTCACTTTCCGCCAGAGTATTTGTGTATATATTTAATTGACTTCTATTTGTGCATTCTATGGGCTTCGCAGATAGCCTAACTAGCCTAGAATATTCGCCACTGATATATACCCTCAGTAAACTAAACATTAGAGATAGGGGTGATGGGCAGCTGACATGGGCATCCCCCGGGCAGAGTCCAGCAGACTAAAACCGAACACAGGCGATAAATAGGCGGACAGCAGGGCTTCCCAACAATGTATCGCAAATGATGAACACGGGTAAACGTAGTGATCTGAGCGACTGGAAGAATTGTCGCCGCAAGACAGATATGTCACTCTATTTCCCAAGTGGTAAGAGTACTAGGATTCCCGAGGGCAACCGTATCAAGGCTGTACCGCGAGTATACCATCGACGGGCGTACTACCGCCCATAGAACTAGTGGTGGCCGACCACACGCCATTGATGACCACTTCGTTCGAAGTAGACTCTCCAGGCTCGTGCCGACCGACCGCACGGCAACAGCTACGTAAATGAAACCGAAGTTAAATACCGGAGGACAAGCAGTGGCAGCGTGCGAACGGCACAGTGCACGGAAGCCCACGCTTTACTCATGTGCCACGCTTGACCGCTCGTCATGGGAGCGGTCAAACCCCTCGCCTGATGCCGTGAAAATCAAAACTGGAACTTTGCAAAGTGGCGCAGCGTCGTGCGGTCAGATGAATTCTGTTTTCAGCTGTATCGAGTTGATGGGAGGGTTTGGTTGTGACGTCGACATCATGAGGCCATAGCCCTTTCGTGCCAGGTTGGCTCTGTTAAAGGCGGTTGTGGCTCTGTGATGTTTTGGGGAGCCTTCTCATGCAACCCGTTAGGTCTCTTAGTGTGCTTGGAGAGGTCCTTAAACGCTGCGAGCTGCAAGTATGTGCTGGCTGTTAATCTACACGCTTTCATGGCCTTCACGCATCTTGCGGCCAATGGTGTGCTTCAGAGGAACAATGCGCCACCATACCAGGCGGCGACCACCCAGGTATGGCTCGAAGAACACTAATTTGAGTTCGGCACCATTCAGTAACCCCCATGGCTCCCGGATTTGAACCCTGTGGAATATATCTGGGATGCCGTGGGGTGAAACATCAGATTCATGGATTGTGAACCAAAGTCTCGTTTGGAGCTGTGAACAATGCTACACCAGGCATGGCTGGTATTACCTCTGGAAACCCTAAGGCATCCGGTTGAGTTTGTGCTTCTGCATGTACAGGCTGCTATTCGCAAAGAGATTGCAATAAGCTCAACATGATTGCAATAATGCACCGCTGTTGTACTGAGCTGGGTGACTGTTTCACGTCATTGCTGAAATACCAGTCGGGACACCCAACACTCATCTTTAGGATCAACCGATGTGAGCTTTTCTGCTGGATGCCTGTGCATTGTTAATCTAGTCCTGGTATACACTCGATACAGGAGTACGGGAGCAGCCAACAACTGCGTTGTTTCCGAAATACTAACACCTGCCCTCCAGGCCACAATTACCTGGCCGCGGTCAACTGTCGCATTGTTTCTCCATTACTAGCAAACGTTTACCGATTACGCACAGAAGATAGTTGCAGAATTTATAGTAGCAACGCATAACGTTGATATCACGTGGTACTTCATTATCGCTCCGAATATGCAAAACGATGGGTGTTCTTAATGCAAAGCTAACTCAGTGCCTATACGACGTAGTTAATTTTGACGAAGGAATTGTATACAACGCAAAGCTGATCTAATCTACCCACTCAACACTGCTTGCTCAGCAGATCACGTACATTGTTCATATCTTGTCCAAACGCACACACGTGATTCAGACCAAACCTCAAGATTGTTGCCAAATAGCATTCAGTGAGTTAGAAACTATTACTTTAAGGTTGAAACGCTTTAAGAGAACAGTCAAACTTTACACAGGGAATGAAACAAAATGAAAGTTAAAGTGGAAAATACGTTATTGACCGACGGAGAAAGAGAGAAAAGTATAGAGACTCAGAAGAGGACAAGGAGAGCAAAAAGAAAGAGAGGGAAACAGAACGGAAGAGGAGAGTCAGGAAAAGTGAAAGGAAACAAAAGGAAACAGAAGGCATGTAAAAAAGGAAAGAGAATGTAGAGCAAGATAAAGAGAGAGTAAAAAAGATGACATACATAAAAAAGACAGACAGAGAGAGAGAGGCAAATAATGACAAAGAGAAGACGAGGGGGGAAATAAAGAATGAGATTAAAAAATCAAATTAAAAAAACTTGTACGTAACACCAGATCAGATGCTCACAAGAAAAGCGCCAAGAATTATTCTTCAGCCGGTAGCCACGTTGTCTATCTAAGATTCCTGTGTAAAAACCTGTATTTTTTTGAAATGCTCGGTTTTGCTATGACCTAAACTTCTCATGCGTCATTTTTTCTTCGATCGAACAGTGAACAATGTTTGATCACTTTCAAATTATTCGTTTAAACAAAGCCCTTGTCAAATGTGGAACGTAAAATTCATTAATTCAGAATAATCTACACAATTAAGGTTTCCAACGCCTATCTCATTGGGGATTAAGAGCCATCATCAGCAAACTTTAACTGTCATTGATACCTGCACTTAGTGTTCACTGAATTACTTCCACCCCTACGCAAAGTGAGTTGCACCCGATACTGACGTAAAGAGAATGTAACGTATACTCTAATTTAACTTTCTTTTTTAGTTTCTTTCTCTATGTAAATTTGAGTTCGTTCTCCTTACCATACTTCAAACTTAACGTGATATCTTCCTTTCCCGAAAGAATATGGTTGGCAATACTTGAGGTCTGTGAGAGTGACGTATGCTTGTCGTGAGAAGAACAAGACGAGAGATATACACTATATTGACAGAAGTCACCGGACACCCCTTCAAAAGCAAATGAGCGGATCCGCTGCGTTGTTAAAAGGCGCGGCACAGCTGCAAACGGTATAAAAACAAGCCTGAAGCTGACCGCGATCACAGCGCACTGTGAGAGTGAGTGAAAACGTCGCGGCGGGAGAGAACTGACTTTGAGAAAGGAAAGATTGTTGGGTGTTATACAATATTAGTGGGTTTTCCATAAGAGAAACCGAGGGGCTTTAAAACGTACCCAAGTCAACTGTTTTGGATGTACTGAATAAGAGAAAGACACATGGAGTGTCCGCAGCAGCAAAATGTACCGGCAGACCAAAGAAAATTAGTGATAAAGGATATCGAAGCCTCAGGAGAGTCGTTACAACTAATCGAAGGAGTACTGTGCAAGACTTCAGTGTACAGGTGAGTAAAAATTCTGGAGCCTCGGTATGTACACGTGCCATTCGCAGAGAACTTCATTCCATGGGTTACCGTGGTCATGCAGCTGCTCATAAGCCTTTCATCTCCACTTGGAATGCTACTCGCCGTTTAGCATGGTGTAAAGAGCATTTATCATGGACCGTAGATCAATGGAAACAGGCCCTATGGACTGATGAATTCAGATACACGATTCATTAGTCTGATGGACGTGTGTGGGTATGGTGGCAGTCGGGGGATCGCAATTTACCACAGTGTACTGTTCCTACGGTCAAGTTTGAGCTGGCAATGTACTCATGTAGGGGCGTTTTTCGTGGTATGGTCCCGGCCCATTGGTTAGCGTGGGCAAACCTGTTAACCAGCATGCCTACCTCGACATTCTGGAAAATTATGCCCTACCAACTCTGTGGCAATACTATGGAAACGAGCTTTGTTGGTAGCAGCAGGGTAATGCACCGAGCAATAAAGCAAGGGCTGTTATGTCGTGGTTTGACGATTATTCCGTATCGTGTGTGGACTAGCCAGCACAGAGCCCTGATGCTAATCCCACAGAGCACCTTTGGGATGAATTAGAGCACCGTGTAAGAAGTTTGGAACCAAGGCGTTCTACTAAGCAACAGTTAGCGGCAGCATTATGTACTGAATGGATGCGCATACCTATCGCTGTGTTCCAGAACCTTGTCGAAAGCAAGTGTCGAAGGGTCAGTCCACCTTTGGCCTTAATAGGCCAAAGGTGGACCGACGCCCTACTAATGTATGCTAATAAATGCTATGTTGTGTTTCTCTTCTAGGCGTCCGGGAACTTTTGACAATATAGTGTATAATGGCTACGCAGTAGCTGCGTGTGAGTAGATGATGGTACTAAGACGAGATAATTGGATCTACGAACGCTAAAGCATGTGGAGTTGTATCCTATTGATTTTTGCATAAGTAACAATTGGAGAGTGTGTATACTATTTATACACTATCTACCAACAAGTAATTGGACACCCCTGCAATCGACGATATCTGTGGTCCTGATACACGTCACGGCCGCCGCCGTTAAATATCGTGTGGGAAACAACAACGCAACCAGTCGCATGCAAGATGCCACGCAGTTCGGAGCTCTCTGATTTCGAGAAAGGTGTAATCGTCAGGTAGCACAGAAATGGCCGATCCATACGTGACATATCCAGCGAGTTGAAGTACCCAAAATCGACAGTGGCCTACGTGATTGGCAAATGGAAGATGAGGGGTTACTGTCGGAATGTGCCCCGGCCCGGCAGACCCACAAAACTGGGAGTTAGAGGCCGATGGGTGCTGGGCAGAGAAATTCGGAAGAACCGCAACAAATCTATGGGCCTTATCAGCGAGAAATTTCAACAGGCATCCGGGAGTGTTCTTTCGATGAATATCATCCGTAAGGAAGCCCATCTACTCGGTTATCATGGACGTGCTGCCGCCCACAAGCCTTTGATCACCAAGTCCAATAGCGCTGCTCTGCTAACGTGGTGCAAAGAACGTCGACAGTGGACCGTTGAACAGTGGAAACATGTTATCTGGAGCGACGAATCAAGGTTCATCCTCTACCGTTCGGATGGCAGGGTCTGGGTTTGGTGTCTGCCTGGAGAACGCCTCCTGCCGGAATGTATTGTGCCGACTGTGAAGTTCGGCGGCGGTGAAATTATGCTATGGGGGTGTTTCTCCTGGTATGGCACGGGACCCTTGGTCGCAATTCCTGGTAGACTCAACGCCGAGACCTACTGCACCATTTTGGATGACCATGCGCTTCCTACGTTGTGGCAGTTTTACGCGGTGAACCCATGTTACTTTCAGGATAACAATGCCACCTGTCATGTTGCGAGGTCCACCATGGCTTGGTATTGTGACAATGGGGTTAATCGAATGGACTGGCCTGCGCAGAGCCCGGACCTTAACCTTATCGAGCACCTCTGGGACGAGTTGAAGCGTCGACTTAAGGGGTGCCCCCCCCCCGTCCGAAATCGGTGAAGGAACTGACCTGTCTTCTCCAAGCCGAGTGGAAGAAAACGCTAGCCGTCGTACAACGCCTGGTTGAGAGTATGCCCCGGAGGGTCGCAGCTGTAATCGCCGCTCATGGAGGCTCCACCAACTATTGAAGGTGAATAAACTTCATTTTCCTTTGCTATCACAGGTGTCCAATTACTTGTTGGTAGATAGTGTAGTTACAAGTTACGACTAACGTTGATTGGGTCTTATACCTTGCTATAAGAACTGTTTGCTGAAATAAAAGATGGATTAGTAAGTAACCTTTTGAAGTCATTTGAGTGACTCCCATTTCACTATTGGTGAAGTGCTGACAACTGATAAATGTAGTGGTTAGGAAGTTCAGATACAAGGGGTGTATGTAAGAGGTTAAAGTTCAATTGAGAGCGAAGTTACGTAAGTTGTGGGGAAAACCAATGATTTATGGGAGTTCATGAAAGGCCAAATTGTGAGCTCACGAAAGGTTTGGTGCTTCCATTTTGGCTTTGCTTGTTTGGGAGTTTCACGACCACCGTGAGCAACTTGATGGGCCCGTCCCTAACGTAGAGCCACTGATTCCAGGGAAGGGAGAAAGAGCCAGTACTGAGCTTAGACCACTGCGCTACCAACGCTGCACTTCCATTTTGGAAACGGCGACTACTTGTGAGTTGTTCGAGGTCCTTCGTGGTTAAAGTGTACCGGGACTGGAATCAAAATAAGGAAACAACTAACCGACGATAGAAATCTATAGGGTGGCGAAAGGTGGATTAAAGGGAATATTTCGTAAAACCTTTCTGTCGGTGTAAACTACGCTGCAACTTTGACGATTTGACTAACGTCATCGCAGTATTAAGTCGTCAATGTCACGTTATGTAATAGGTTATATCATCTCCTCTTAAGAAAGGGGGATGGAACGAAATCGCAGATTTTAGGGTCAGCCAACAACCATGCTCGAAGGACAATCTCATTGTAGCAGAATTAATTTTATTAAATAGGTGCGTGTGTGTGGAAGACTCATTACACATATTTTTCAATCCTTACGTCCAGATAATTCACTTTCGCTCGAGCTGTAATAAAATATTTTACCTTTTGCCGATGGTGGAATTTGTATCCACGTCTTCGTAGGCCGCAAGTGCCTCTTCTCCCAACTGAACTACTCCGGCAAGCTCATTGTTGCAATTTTGCCTATTTGACTCATGTATCACCACAGTAGTACGTCATGTTGCGTAGTACGTTACAAGGTAAACGACGGGTGCGTCTTCTTTTAGAGGGCAATCGGCGCAGCACGGTTTCGCAGTTGACTTCCCAATACCATATGGGTCAACTAGAAAAAATATCCCTCACGCTTATGCGCCCCACGCTGCCACAGATGGGCTAAAAGAATAGACGCCCTGTACCCCACGGTCTGCTAACAACAGCCTATGAAAGACCTTTTTGGAGCCAACAGCTTGCGAATTGGATGATAGAAGACTGTAAGCAGGCGTGACGTCTCAAAGAATGATGTCTATGTACTGCATTCTGCCGATAGTCGAGTCCGTATTTGGAGTCAGCAGACTATGGATCCTTCCTGCATTGCATCTATTGAGTTGTCAGAAAAGTCAAGACGTATTTTAGCATCCGATGGCGGTTGGGAGGTTTTGGAAGTACTAGAGGCATGCACAGCTCTGTTATCGCTATGGCATTCGACAGGTGCCAGTTCTAGCTGCAGTCGAAAAAGAATAGTGAGCGATTTGGTTGATTTGCGTAGATTTGACATCAAGTTGAAGATGGAACACCAAATTGTGTATTTTCGCCATATTTTACTGTTTTACTTCCGCATTGGGAAGAACGCGCGTCAAACTTGTGAAAAGTTGCAAAAAGTGTACGTTGATAATGCTCTACAAGAACGTCAGTGCCAGTGGTGGTTCGCAAAATTCCGTGCTGGTGATTTTGACCTAAACGATGCTCCTCGGTCCGGAAGGCCAACCGAGGTTGATGACGACTAAATCAAGGTATTGATCGAGTCATACCTACGTTACACGACACGAGAGATTGCAGAAACATTGCACATCCATTATTCAAGCGTTCACGACCACCTGAAGAAGTTGGGATACGTAAGCAAGCTCGATGTGTGGGTTCCTCATGAACTCAAAGAAGTTCAATTGACGGCGCGTATAAACATCTGCGATATGCTCTTTAAACGTGAGGAAAACGATCTTTTTTTGAAGGGACTGATAACTGGTGACGAAAAGTGGATTGTGTACAACAATGTGCTGCGCAAACGGTCTTGGTCCCGACGTGCTACTTCGCCTCAAACGACATCCTAATCAGACATTCATCAGCGGAAGGTTCTGGTCTCAGTGTGGTGGGATTTTAAAGGTGTCGTGTTTTTGGAGCTCCTACCACGGAACCAAACAATCAATTCGAATGTGTACCGTCGGCAATTGGACAGTTTGAACGAATTCATCATCCAGAAACGTCCAGAGCTCGTTCATTGCAAAGGTGTTCGGTTTGATCACGACAACGCGAGACCGCACACAAGTTTGATCACCCGCCAAAAATTATTGGAGCTCGGGTGAGATGTGTTGCCACACCCAGCATACTCGCCTGACCTTGCGCCGGCAGACTTCCACTTGTTTCGCTCTCTTCAACAGTCCTTGCGTGGTATAACGTTCAATTCAGATGAAGCTATAAATCAACACCTTGTACAGTTTTTCGCCACGAATGACAGGTCCTTCTATGAACGAGGCATTCTGTAGGTCACTGAAAGATGACAAAAGGTTATCGAACAAAACGGGCATTATATCATTGATTGATCTTTGTTCTTGCTATCAATAAATGACATTTGCAAAACATGGCTAAAATACGTCATGACTTTTCGAACAACCCAATACTGTGCAAACAGCGGTTGCATGATGTAAAACATACTTATTAGCGTGAACTAGGATCTCAGGTGCGTGTAATGAGTGTATTGACGCCGGCTACCATTAGGGATTGCTTGTGGACCATGTTATGCCCTTCAGTGTTTTACCTCTACCCTGAGAAGGATGGGTTCTTGAGGGACGGAAGTGCCACGTGTCATCAGGTCCGCTCCATGCAAAAACGATTCGACGCTTACAGTGCTGATATGAGATATCTCAAATACCTTCCAAAATCATTTGATCTCAACCCAGCTGCACGTCTCGGTGATGTCGTGGAATGCCAGGAGAGGTAGTTGGACACCATATCCTGGGCCATACCAAAAATGTGACCTTCAATATAAACAACCTGTATATTCTGTAACAACTGTACAGAGACTTTCTGGAGTCAAAGTCACTCTGGGTGGCAGTGGTTCTCGGGGCGAAAAAGGGGCTCACGAAAGTATTAGGTAGATGATTGTAATTTAGTGAGGCCGCCCCGGTGGCGCAGTGGTCTAAGCGCTGGCTTATGACCATTCGTCTGAGAAGGGTCCAGGTTTGAATCCCAGTGAGGCATGGATCTTGTGTTTGTCTCACGGCCCTGGCTCTCTCCCTTCCTATAATAAGGGACGGGCGAATGCTTATAGCCCATTGAGTTGCTCACGGTGGTCGTTAAACCTTCAATCAAGAAAAAAATTGAATGAGTACCCAGTGTAAAGTTAAGTAAAGGGCTGTGTTTATTCAGTTCATTGTGACGTAACTGCCAGCAAGACGCACACGACATAAAGGCAGATAGCAGTCAGAACGAACGTCCGCGTAGCTCAATTGGTAGAGTGACTTATTTCGAAATGAGGGGATCCGAGTTCGAGCCCCGGCGTGGACAAAAATGACGGAGAAATTTACTTCGTTATAATGGCGCCCGAACTTTCCGGATGACCCGGCCGTTCAAAATCTCGCAATGGTGTGGTGTTCTTTCCACACCGCGAGAGAGGAAAAATCAGAGAATCCCTTCTCCAGCACTTTGAAAAATATATGTGTGTGACGTTGCATTCCACACACCAGATTGACTGGGAGTTCTTAAGTGCACGTTCTACAGCGGATGGCTGCCTGCAACGATTCATGGTCACGGCTAACCCGTGGGCCATGCCCCCGGCCCTCTTTCGGGGTGGGGATGTGACGTACCTGCCAGCGGGACGCACACGACATAAATGCAGATAGAAGTCAGAACGAACGTCCGCGTAGCTCAATTGGTAGAGTGACTGATTTCGAAATGAGGGGATCCGAGTTCGAGCCCCGGCGTGGACAAAAATGACGGAGAAATTTACTTCGTTATAATGGCGCCCGAACTTTCCGGATGACCCGGCCATTCAAAATCTCGCAATGGTGTGATGTTCTTTCCACACCGCGAGATAGGAAAAATCAGAGAATCCCTTCTCCAGTGCTTCAAAAAATAAATGTGTGTGACGTTGCATTCCACACACCAGATTGACTGGGAGTTCTTAAGTGCACGTTCTACAGCGGATGGCTGCCTGCAACGATTCATGGTCACGGCAAACCCGTGGGCCATGCCCCCGGCCTTCTTTCGGGGGTGGGGGAGATGTGACGTACCTGCCAGCGGGAAGCACACGACATAAATGCAGATAGAAGTCAGAACGAACGTCCGCGTAGCTCAATTGGTAGAGAGACTTATTCCGGAATGAGAGGAACCGGGTTCGAGCACCGGCGTGGATGAAAATGAAGGAGAAATTTACTTCGTTACATCTTCCAAGTGTTTAATTCCCTTTCGCAAAAAGTCCACCCCAGATTTAAGAAAGTTTGGTGAATAAAATCTTATATGTAGTACCATGACAGTTTCAGCCAATCTTAACGCTTCGAAAACTGTGGCAACACATTTATAACTTATAGCACTGAGCTCATTAAATGCTTTGTTGGCATCGTCACGCCAGAACTGCGCGTGATGGGGTGTATGAATACTATATGAGATGCTTGATTATTATGAGTATTTCGCATTGCTATTGCATGAGGTTCATTATCATTATATAGGTAGCTTTCTGCTCTGCATTGGCTGATCAGTTTGAGAGGAAGATACTTTACATTTCACTGTAATGATAACTTATAAGAAAGCGATATCAAAGTTTAAAACTGAAAGAAGTGTGGCTGCTTCACTTGAATGATGCTGTACCTACTTCATGTCGAAAGTTTCAGAACCTTTCTAAAGGCATCTAAGTGTGTATGATGACGATGACTGTTAAACTTCGAAACGTTTTACACTATTAGTAACTAACGTTACGCAAGGAACAGAAGTTTGCGTAACGTTAGTTTTACACCATTAGTAACTAACGTTACGTGAAGAACAGAAAAACCTTTTTTACATCGAAAAGTTTTATTTTAGTAAATCTAAAATATCATTAACTTGAAAGGTGAGTCCTGAAATAACTAGTATTTAAAACTGTAATACTTTTCCCGACAGCAGAAACTTTTAAGTTATTATTTTCGGACTACGGGTAATTCCCTGGTGTGAAAATGAAGGAATTAGAGAAATCAAATTATTTCACGTAGCGATGACGCCTTTAAAAAATGACCGATCTCGAGGAGGTTGTTCGAAACGAAATGCAAGGATAACAATACCTGGGTATCAAGTCCATTTAGAGGAGATCACAAACGCATACAGAGCAATTAAGAAACGATATGGGGAAAAAGTAGGAAATGATATAGAAAACATTTGGAAGACCAACTAACCTTTTAAAGTATTATTATAGTATGCTATCAACTGGGACTTTACACTTTAGTATGCGGTCTACCATCTATTTGTAGTAACTAAGAACAAATTATTTTTACTCAGTAAATAATTTATTCTCTTGAACGGTATATATTTGATCTTATTTGAACAGTACATACAGTGCTGGCCACCCAAAATGCAACACCAAGAAGGACACGAGATAGCAAAGCCAAATTTATTGGACACATAACAACAGATACAAAGATAAAACGATTGAGCTTACAGGCCCGTGCGACTTGCGGAACACGCAGACATCAAAAGTTCGTGTGGCCCCCATGGCTGGCAATAACGGTCGCTACACGCCGCGGCATCGAACGAAAGAGGCTTTGGATGTGGGCTTGGGATATGTCGATTCAGGCTGCTTCCACACGTTGTCACAGTTCACCAGGCGTAGCCGCGGGTGATGCTTGCCGGGATACTCGGTTGCCGATCAGCCACCAGACGTGTTCGATGGGCGACATATCGGGAGAACAGGCAGGCCACTGTAGCAGTGACACCTGGTGGGCCGTAAATAATTGTTGCATGATGCCTGCCGCGTGCGGGAGCGCATTGTCCTGTTGAAACGTGGCCACTGGCAGGTCCTGAAGGTAAGGGAGGACTATAGGCTCCAAAACGTCGGAGATGTAGCGGTGGCTGTTGAGTGTACCGTCGATGCGTACCAGAGGGGTGCGGGTGTCATATCCAATTGTGCCCCAAACAATAACGCCAGGCGACGGACCGGTATGGGGATGCGTAATGCAGGTGTCATACAGTCTCTCGCCGCGGTGCCGCCACAAGTGGATCCGACCATCGTGTTGTTGGAGACAAAAGTGGGATTCGTCGGAGAAGACAATGTCGTGCCGTTACGTAGTCCAGGTGCGGCGTTCAACGGCCCACTGCCGCCGCACTCGCCGGTGGTGTAACGTCGATAGTAATCGGAGCAATGGGCGCCGTGCGACAAGTCCCCACTCCTGCAGACGACGTCGAACGGTACGTGCTGACACAGGTTGTTGGGCAACACACCCTAATTCCTGCGCTAACGTTCGTGATGCGGCGGTGAGAGCAGTCAATGCCCGCCGCACAACATGACGGATTTCTAGTTCGGTGGTATGCCGCGGCTGCGGCAATCGCTCACGTCGGTCCGTCCGTCCCTCCTGCACCCACCGAATCCATACTCGCCTCACTGTGGCTGGATGTCGTCCCACACGGGCGCCGATGTCTCCGTACGATAAACCGCTGTCGTGATAAGCCACTATTTGTCCTCTGTCAAACTCCGAAACGTGCTGGAATGACTGCCGTATTCTGCGACGAGGCATCAGGAAGCTTCCCACGCACAGGTCCGGCAGCACAACACACTTTCACTACTTACACCTCGCCTTCTGTGCACCTTTCTTATAGTGCTTCTCGGTGGCGTGCCGGGCGCACATGATTTGCATATGCCCTGCAATGTTAATCGTTTGCATGTCCTCTCGCAGGCGACACATGCAGCGAATTTCAGGCCAATCGGATGCTTCCTTCTTGGTGTTGCATTTTGGGTGGCCAGCAGTGTATCATAAAAGAAATACGGGATTACGCCATATAATACAAATTTTGAAGATGACAATCCGATTTCTGACGTAAATGTGACAAGGATGGTAAGTCAGACAATATCCGAAAACTTGAAAATTTTCATCATCCTAGAGACACACAGGTTGTTGCGCAACACACCCAAATTCCTGCGCTAACGTTCGTGATGTGGCGGTGATAGCCGTCAATGCCCCGCTCCAGGACGATGAAAATTTTCAAGTTTTCGGATATTGTCTGACTTATCATCCTTGTCACATTTACGCCAGAAATCGGATTGTCATCTTCAAAATCAGCAGTGCATCATTTTCGACTGATTGCAGTGATCGACTTGAACTAGTTTAAACACGTGACATACCGTTATGCAAATATTGCAAAACTTTCGACTCGCCCTCTGTAGCAAATGGGAGACTTCTTATTGCCCTAAAAGTTGCTCATGTAGTCGTAAAACTTCGTACACTTCATCATCCGTAGTCGTACACTTCATCATGCGTAGTCGCGGGTGGTGCTTGCCGGGCCACTCGGTTACCGATCAGCGACCAGACGTGTTCGATGGGCAACATATCGGGAGAACAGGCGGGCCACGGCAGCAGTGACACCTGGTGGGCTGTGAAGAACTGTTGCCCGATGCGTGCCACGTGCGGGTACGCATTGTCCTGTTGAAACGTGGCCACTGGCAGGTCCTGAAGGTAAGGGAGGACTACAGGCTCCAAAACGTCGGAGATGTAACGGTGGCTGTTGAGTGTACCGGCGATGCGTACCAGAGGGGTGCGGGTGTCATATCCAATTGCGCCCCAAACCATAACGCCAGGCGACGGACCGGTATGGCGATGCGTAATGCAGGCGTCATACAGTCTCTCGCCGCGGTGCCGCCACACGCGGATCCGACCATCGTGGTATTGCATGCAGAAGCGGGATTCGTCGGAGAAGACAATGTCGTGCCATTCCGTAATCTAGGTGCGGCGATCAACGGCCCACTGCCGCCTCACTCGCCGGTGGTGTAACGTCAATGGTAATCGGAGCAATGGGCGCCGTGCCACAAGTTCCCGCTCCTGCAGACGACGTCGAACGGCACGTGCTGACACAGATTGTTGCGCAACACACCCTAATTCCTGCGCTAACGTTCGTGATGTGGCGGTGCGAGCCGTCAATGCCCACCGCAGAACATGCCGGTCCTCTCGTTCGATGGTGTGCCGCGGCTGCAGAAAACGCTCACGTCGGTCCGTCCGTCCCTCCTGCACCCACCGAATCCATACTCGCTTCACTGTGGCTGGATGTCGTCCCACACGGGCGCCGATGTCTCGGCACGATAAACCGCTGTCGCAATAAGCCACTATTCGTCCTCTGTCGAACTCCGAAACGTGCTGGAATGACTGCCGTATACTGCGACGAGGCATCAAGAAGCTTCCCACGCACAGGTCCGGCAGCACAACACACTTCCACTACTTACACTCCACCTTCTGTGCACCCTTCTTATAGTGCTTCTCGGTGGCGTGCCGGGCGCACATGATTTGCATATGCCCTGCAATGCTAATCGTTTGCATGTCCTCTCGCGTGCGATGCATGCTGCGAATTTCAAGCCAATCGGATGCTTCCTTCTTGGTGTTGCATTTTGGGTGGCCAGCAGTGTATTTTGAATATCACTCAAAATTGATGAAAATAAGTCATATGTGTGTGTCTATGATTCGTTTCTTAAGACTTTCCAACAGAAGTGACAAAATGCGGTAACAGAAAAAATGTAACGTAAGAGCGAGACAGAAGACCGCAAAGAGATTGTAAGAATAAAGTGAGATTGTAATACATAGGAAGTTCACTCATTTTTAGAACGGTTTTGATAAGAAATTACAGAAAATAAAAAGAAGTTCAAAGAATTTAAACTAGCAACAGCGTGTGAGATGAACACGAAAGAAACATTTGCTGCAGTTAAATATCGTCTGCAAAGAAAATGTCGCACAAACAAGCTGAGGATAGAATGTTATGTTTTTTTTTTCCTTTACGAAGAGACATATTCGTATTCTGTTATTAAAAAACCCTGCGAAAATCATGGAACCAGCATTTCTAAATGTAAAATAAGCAATTTTATTAATAATAGAGGAGAAAAAACGTCAAATATTGTTTTTAACAGGAAAATGAACACCAAACAAATATCCAAAGGTGGTACGCACTTTTACGACTATTTCAAAAGCAAAGTCTCTTGTATTAAAATAAAATTCACCGACCCAAAGAGCAATTGCTAAGACATTAAAAATCTCTGTATCAACTGTAAACAAGGTAATAACAAATATTTGAATCTGAAAAATCCCCCTAAAAATAATGTTCACCGCCTTTTGTCTAGACAGGTGACTGAGCGCAGAACACGGTGTAGACTTCTTTATCAAAATCACGTTGCCCGAGACAGATGGGATTCTATTGTGACAATTGATCAAACATGGATCTGCCTCAAACGACTGCAACAACTGTAACGTACCAGGAGATGTGACGTACCTGCCAGAAGGACGCACACGACATAAAGGCAGATAGGAATCAGAACAAATGTCTGCGTAGCTCAGTTGGTTGAGCGACTTGTTCCGGAATAAGCGGCCTCGGGTTCGAATCCCGGCGTAGACTAAAAATGACGGAGAAATTTACTTCGTTATACAACAACAGAAAGAAAAAAAGGTCGATTTACTTTCGCAAAAGAGCAGAAAAAGTCTTACAAACTCCAAGTATTCAAAGAAAGTTTCAGTGAAGTATTCATGATTGTTTTTCGTACAATGGTAAATTACAGTTAAGAAAAGTTGAAACGAATGCTAAAATCAATTCTAAATACTACCGAAATAATGTTTCAACTCTTATATTTAAAGACGAAATACCGTTCCTTTATCCACAGAGCCTTCAAAGAATAAGACTCCATCAGTATAAGGCTACCAGTCATATATCCAAATCTACCACTCTATTTTTAAAACAAATGGAAAAAAAAAAAAAAAAAAAGAGAGAGAGAGAGAGACGGATATCAAGTCCATAACTTTTACTCATATTCCTTCAAAGTTCCCTGATGTGTCACCAATGGCCTTCGGACTGCTAAATATAGCTTTCTAAATGCAGATCTAAAACAATGATTGGACTATCGAAAGCACTGGAAGAGAAGTGGAATGAAATACCATTACCAATTCTAAGAGATGCCGTGTTATCCTGAAAATCTAGATATAGGTTCATCCAGAAAAATGGCTATCAGATAGATCATTTAAGAAAGAAATAATTTTATGTTAAACATTAATTATATGGCTGGAAAGTCGTTTTAAAAATGTCTACAGTTCCGTTTAAAAAAAATGAGAGGTTATTACTTTCATTTTATTTACAGATGTGTGCTTTAAAGACGAACCATGCATGACCTATTGTCAAAATGTATCTCGTCCTTAAGTTTCGAAGCAGTACATACACTCATTGCCATAAAAATTCGCGAATCAAGAAGGAGGCGTTGAATGGAAATGAGATTTTAGTAGTGAGATGGTACATACCAAGGATAGAAGTGATTACAACATCAAGCAGTACGACGATTTCCAGCGGACATACGGTACACATTCCGGTCAGCGTTAGTACAGACTCGGACCGCCTCTTGCTCGGACATGCCATGATACGGTCCGGCATAGAGTCAAAGAGACGTCGTATGTTATCTTGGGACAGATTGGCCCACACTTCTTGCAACAGACGCTCTAAATCACGAATACTAGGACATGGAGAAAGCTGGTGTCACATCTGGTCACACACGTGCTCGATGGGCAAGAGATCAGGCGATCTTGCAGGCCACGAAAGCGTCGAAGCCTGGCGCAGACAGTCCTGGGGAACCTGAGCCGTGTGCGGATGGGCGTTATCTTGTTGGAAAATGGCAACGGGCCGCCCCACCAAGAAAGGCAGCACATGAGGCCGAAGAATCTCCTGTACACGTAGCACTGGGCTGGCAACGTCCCTCGGATCACTGCGAGGGAAGACTGGCTGTCATACGCTATGGCTCCCGAGACCATCACGCCTGCAGTACGCGACGTGTGCCGCTGTGCAGTGAGGTTGGCATTGTAGCGCTCACCCGCGGTTCTTCACACTCTGACACGGTAGTCGTCCGTTCCCATACAGAAAAGGAATTCGTCGCTGAACACTATACCTCGCCAGTCTGTAGCATTCCACGTTGCTCGCTGCTGACACCACTGCAATTGACGCCGACGATGGTCAGGAGCTAATGGCAGAAAACCTAAGGGGCGTCGTGAGTGCAGATTCGCTTACGCCAAAGGCCAGAGCCTCAGACCATTTGGTCACCCGGATAGCAAGTTAGAGCAGCGACGCTATTGAGATTATGTTAGTTACAGACATCGTGAAATTTAAATACATTAATTCAATGTTTTAGACACAAAGAAATTAACAAACTATCGAACGCAGTCTCGCTGAGCACGAGGGCCACCTTCATCAATACAACAGGTGAAGTTTTTATCCTGTCCATTATGATGATGTAAGCGGTATTTACAGTAACGGTTTCGAGAGTGGTTTCCACACGCTTCAGGGAAAGACCGTTTAGGTCAATTCGTTAACTACAGTAGTGGTACTTACTACACTCACAAAAGACTTTAAAAGTATCTAGCTTCAAGACTGCGTCTGTCATATCAAAATATTGGTGCGATGAAGCTGGGCCATATGCTCGTCGAAACTGCTGTAGACAATTATTTCTATTGTGCCTAGAACACTGAATGTACAATATGTACACTCGACTCCGTATGTACGCGAGTGTTTGGTTTCAGAGAAACCTCACGCACATTTTTTTTTTTTTTTTTTTTTTTGATTTTAGGTTTAACGACCACCGTGAGCAACTCAATGGGCTATAAGCAGTCGCCCGTCCCTAATTTAGGGTCACTGGTTCCAGGGAAGAGAGAGCGCCAGTGCCGTAAGACAAACACAACATCCATGCCTCACCGGGATTCGAACCCGGACCCCGTTCGGACGAATGATCAGAGGCCATCGCTTAGACCACTGCGCCACCGGGGCGGCTCACGCACATTAAAGTAGAGCAAGAGGAGCTTAAGAAGGAATAGGAAATAAAGGATTAAGTTCTTAGATTGGTTGTAAATACATTCGTATAGGCCTTTATAAACTAATATATTTTTTTAAGTTATGTAATGTAATAAAATGAAAAGTGAACTAAAAGGGTTACCACACGAATGAGTTTGCATTTATTAGAAACTGGAATTTTTGAAACAGTTTTACGAAATAATCAGGCAGAAAAAAAAATCTGAGTCGGATTTTATACGTACCATGCCTGGAGTTTCCAGCTAAAAAATATTGATGGAACAACAGAAGAACTCCATTAGTGTCGGCTGACGAATCAGTTTTCTCATCTCAGCCAACGTAAGGGGACTATTTGACATTTCTTCTCATCAACAACCACGTTCATAAACTTACGTCCAACAAAACGCACTACTAAGTAAGGCAAGAAAACAGGCACTGCTCCCGGAATTTTAGATTGCTTGCAGACAGCGACTGTGAGAACTCTGCCAGATGTCTGCAGTGATTCGTGCCAAACGCGAAGTGCGTTTGGGTATCCTAGTTCACCAGACATTTCTGCTACCGGTTAATAGTTTCGGCCATTAACCGGTAACAGAAATGTCTGGTTAACGAGGGTAACAAGAAACTGTCAATTCCTTCAAAGTGCGAGAAGCGGACACATGCTTACTTGCGAAGGCCACAAAATGGCCTGGGGGTTGAAAAACAGAAGTACACTTTCCTTAGAAGTACTTGCCGAGAAAAAAATAGAAGTACTTGCCGAGAAATAGAACTACACTTTTCTTCCATTAATATACGGACAACCCTCTATTGTTAAAGAATTAAATCCTACGCAAGCACCACTTCACAGACCCAACTACAGTAGAACCTGCCTATAACGATGATCTCGGGACAGACGGAAACCCTCGTAAAATCCAGCTGCTCACTAAATCCGTTTTTGGATGAAAATTCCTACAAAGTAAGTTATAAATATGCATACGCGATAATATGAACATATAACTTATATTATATTATACAAATATTAGATGGGGAATACACGATGAGCGTGACTCCGAACGGAGCTGTTCTTTATTCCCTGACGAAGCAGTCGACATGCATTACCTGTGAATAAAATACGTATTTCCCCGGCAGCTGGGTTGCGCCGCACTGACGCTCCATCTTTCTAGTAGTGGTGGGGGAAAAGCGTGTCTCCGCAGATAGTTTAAGCGAGGAGGTCGAATGAACATGGTGTACTCAGTTGAAGAGCTTGTGTTCATCGTGCGTCATTACTGGGTAACCGGTTCTTTCAAACAATGTCAGAAGGAGTTTCTGAAGAAATTTGGTGAGCGAAAACCACCCACCAGAGCAAGAAAATTAGTTCGAAGTTTTCCAGAAAAACTAGAAGCCGTCGCAATGGCCTAAGGCAGAGGTGAGGAAACTTCTCATGTTTGTTTTTTGGTTGTAAAATGCTTTTTTGAGTCTCTTTGTATTAATATTTTTTTCCCTTAGGTTTTTTTTTTTTTTTTTTTTTTTTTTTGAAATTGTGGTTTGTAGTGGTATGTTTTTATCGATAGTATATATATATATATATATATATATATATTCTATTAAGAAGAGACTGAAGCAAAAAAAAATTTTGACTCATACCAAGTACAGCATAGAAAAGGTTATGTATTGACCGGTGTGAGTAAAAAGAAAAAAATATAAAAACTAAATGTAGAAAGTGTCGAGAATACTGAGCCTTGGCTTTATCAAGGACCAGCAAAAACTCTGCATTTTCTCACTTCCACAAAGACCTATTTGGAAATGGGTTTCTGCAAAGTCATAGATGCAAGTAATAAGCCCACCAAAAAAAAATAAAAAATATATATATATGTCATAACCTCCATAGAGTTGTATGACCAATTAGTTAACAATTTAGCTTGCATCCATAACTTTCCTGGCCCGACCCATGCTCTTCATCTGTTACTAATAAACAGAAAGAAGATGATTATAGAAAACTCGAGTTGTAAGAGTGACATAATGAATCAGAAATAATGTTCAGCAATAACAAATTGCCAAGTTACCTAGTCGCCTAAGAGAGAATTTAAACCTGAATAGCAATAATAAAGTACTACAACGCTGTACATCTAATGTTCCTTAAAAGACTATGACTGATTTAAATAGTACGATATATCGTTTTTCGAAAGTGAGAATACGAAAGGTGAGACTACTGAATCATTTGAGTTTCCTATAACGATGTAAAAGATATCTCATCTTACCGAACTTTATATACTAGAAGTGTAACCTAATACATACTCAGAACGTAACAGAAGCAGCGAGCAATGTTTTGTTTTCCTTTCTTACAGCGACACTCGAAAGGACATTGTAAATTAGGTGGAACATGAACTTTATGATCTGCATCTTTGGTTAGCTAAAACATTAGCAGATGTTGGTACTTTAGACAGAAAAAACTGTAGTTCGCAGTATCAACATGTCATCAAATCACAGGATTTCCCTTGAAAGAAAATTCAAAAAATTAAAAGGCGATTTGTCCTGATGAAGTTAAGTCATAACTCAACGAAACCTTGGTCGACTTGAAACAAACAAAAATATTTGTGACAGACGTTGTATTATCTTAATATACAGGGTGTCCGAGAATTATTGGACACATTACAAAATTTTATAAAACACAAAACATTAAACAGATAGAAAGAAACTGATTGTACTAACTTTCAATGCAATTACACAAGTGAATAAATTTCGATGTGAGATCCCTTGGTTGCTCGTAGTACGTCCAAGCGATACTCGATTTCATGCCATGCATTGGAAAGCATCTGAGGAGTTATGGAATTAATAGCAGCTGTGGTACGCTGCTTCAGTTCCTGCAAATCAGTACAAGGCGTCTTATAGACAAGATCCTTCACAAAACCCCACATGAAATAATCCAATGGAGTTAGATCTGGAGAGTGAGGAGGCCACGGAATGGGACCACCACGCCCAATCCATCTGTTGGGGAAATGCTCATTTAGGCAAGTACGTACACACGTTGACCAATGCGGAGGCAAACGACGTTGTTGTTCTTGTTGTAAAACGACGTTGTCATATCTTTTGATCTGGGGTATAGCGAAATTTTCTAGCATATCCAAGTAAATGTCACCATTTATGGTTTATTCGCTGAAGAAGAAAGGGCCAATCACTTCTCTCTTTGATAGGGCGCACCACACATTAACTTTTGGAGAATCACGCTCCGGTTCAATAGCAGCATGAGGCGGTTCACTGCCCCATATCCTACAGTTGTGACGATTCGCAATACCTGATACATAAAATGTGGATTCTTCACTAAATGTTACAGTACTGAGAAAGTTTTCGTCGTTTTCCACTCGATTCAGCATATCCACAGCGAAATCGTATCGCAGAGTGTGATCATTTACATGCATCTTTTGCACTATTTGAATTTTATAAGCATGAAACTTTAATTTCTTGTGCAAGATATCGTGAACTGTCGATTTCGGAATGCACAGTTCTCTGCTTGCTTTACGAACGGATTTCCTGGTGCTTCGTCGGAAACTTTCATTAACTTGGTCAATCGTCTCACCGCTGACGCTAGGCCTACCGGATCCTCCACGATGTTCCACATTGCCAGTTTCTTTAAACTGTTTCATCCACCGCTTAATTGAATTTGTTGACGGAGGATTACAAACATACTCTAAACGATACCGTCTTTTATCTTTAATGACATACTTTAATTCCGCAAGCCATAACACACACATCACCTTCTGATGTACGAATGACATGACTACAGATTGCGCATTTCTCATACATTCCTCATCAGGCCACACGTAGCACCATCTATCGGATTCTGGGAATAACAATTCTGCAAAACAAAAATATAGAAACCGTGTTAGTAATACGTGACATAGAAAAACAGACAATGCTCATAGTTTTTTTTTTTGTACATAATTTTGTAATGTGTACAGTAAAATTCGGACACCCTGTATGTAAGTTTGTACTGAGTATATATTTTTTTGTTGGAGGACTTATTACGAATTACGAATTTTTTTACATCCTGAAGTTTCGAAGCAACAGAATATTTTGGAATTAGATATCTTTTTAAACTGACAAAGGCTTTCAATTTTAAGGGAAAATGAAACTTTATAGTATTATTTCACAATTCCTAAGTATAAAATTTACTCTTGATAACTATGATAGCTTTGATTATATATGGTGCACAGACTGATATGTAGACACCATACAATCACCTGTACAATGATTTAAATATCAGGTTTCTATATAACGAACGGATTTCCTGGTGCTTCGTCGGAAACTTTCATTAACTTGGTCAATCGTCTCACCGCTGACGCTAGGCCTACCGGATCCTCCACGATGTTCCACATTGCCAGTTTCTTTAAACTGTTTCATCCACCGCTTAATTGAATTTGTTGACGGAGGATTACAAACATACTCTAAACGATACCGTCTTTTATCTTTAATGACATACTTTAATTCCGCAAGCCATAACACACACATCACCTTCTGATGTACGAATGACATGACTACAGATTGCGCATTTCTCATACATTCCTCATCAGGCCACACGTAGCACCATCTATCGGATTCTGGGAATAACAATTCTGCAAAACAAAAATATAGAAACCGTGTTAGTAATACGTGACATAGAAAAACAGACAATGCTCATAGTTTTTTTTGTACATAATTTTGTAATGTGTACAGTAAAATTCGGACACCCTGTATGTAAGTTTGTACTGAGTATATATTTTTTTGTTGGAGGACTTATTACGAATTACGAATTTTTTTACATCCTGAAGTTTCGAAGCAACAGAATATTTTGGAATTAGATATCTTTTTAAACTGACAAAGGCTTTCAATTTTAAGGGAAAATGAAACTTTATAGTATTATTTCACAATTCCTAAGTATAAAATTTACTCTTGATAACTATGATAGCTTTGATTATATATGGTGCACAGACTGATATGTAGACACCATACAATCACCTGTACAATGATTTAAATATCAGGTTTCTATATAACGAACGGATTTCCTGGTGCTTCGTCGGAAACTTTCATTAACTTGGTCAATCGTCTCACCGCTGACGCTAGGCCTACCGGATCCTCCACGATGTTCCACATTGCCAGTTTCTTTAAACTGTTTCATCCACCGCTTAATTGAATTTGTTGACGGAGGATTACAAACATACTCTAAACGATACCGTCTTTTATCTTTAATGACATACTTTAATTCCGCAAGCCATAACACACACATCACCTTCTGATGTACGAATGACATGACTACAGATTGCGCATTTCTCATACATTCCTCATCAGGCCACACGTAGCACCATCTATCGGATTCTGGGAATAACAATTCTGCAAAACAAAAATATAGAAACCGTGTTAGTAATACGTGACATAGAAAAACAGACAATGCTCATAGTTTTTTTTTGTACATAATTTTGTAATGTGTACAGTAAAATTCGGACACCCTGTATGTAAGTTTGTACTGAGTATATATTTTTTTGTTGGAGGACTTATTACGAATTACGAATTTTTTTACATCCTGAAGTTTCGAAGCAACAGAATATTTTGGAATTAGATATCTTTTTAAACTGACAAAGGCTTTCAATTTTAAGGGAAAATGAAACTTTATAGTATTATTTCACAATTCCTAAGTATAAAATTTACTCTTGATAACTATGATAGCTTTGATTATATATGGTGCACAGACTGATATGTAGACACCATACAATCACCTGTACAATGATTTAAATATCAGGTTTCTATATAACGAACGGATTTCCTGGTGCTTCGTCGGAAACTTTCATTAACTTGGTCAATCGTCTCACCGCTGACGCTAGGCCTACCGGATCCTCCACGATGTTCCACATTGCCAGTTTCTTTAAACTGTTTCATCCACCGCTTAATTGAATTTGTTGACGGAGGATTACAAACATACTCTAAACGATACCGTCTTTTATCTTTAATGACATACTTTAATTCCGCAAGCCATAACACACACATCACCTTCTGATGTACGAATGACATGACTACAGATTGCGCATTTCTCATACATTCCTCATCAGGCCACACGTAGCACCATCTATCGGATTCTGGGAATAACAATTCTGCAAAACAAAAATATAGAAACCGTGTTAGTAATACGTGACATAGAAAAACAGACAATGCTCATAGTTTTTTTTTGTACATAATTTTGTAATGTGTACAGTAAAATTCGGACACCCTGTATGTAAGTTTGTACTGAGTATATATTTTTTTGTTGGAGGACTTATTACGAATTACGAATTTTTTTACATCCTGAAGTTTCGAAGCAACAGAATATTTTGGAATTAGATATCTTTTTAAACTGACAAAGGCTTTCAATTTTAAGGGAAAATGAAACTTTATAGTATTATTTCACAATTCCTAAGTATAAAATTTACTCTTGATAACTATGATAGCTTTGATTATATATGGTGCACAGACTGATATGTAGACACCATACAATCACCTGTACAATGATTTAAATATCAGGTTTCTATATAACGTTGCACAAAATCGGGAAGACAGGAAGAAATATCCAGTGCCACAATAACCAAAATTTCATGCGATATTCTATGCACAATATCCGATAAAGCAGCAGAACATCAAATTGAGATCCTATGACAGATGACTAAAATTTAACAGTTAGTCAAACCTCAAGTATATTCCAGCGAATCGCCTCTATTACCGAAAATATTTCGTCACATTGATACTGGAAAAGTGACGACAGAATTTTCCGTTAATATACGAAAGGAACTGCGGAAAGATTTCTAAAAATGTATAAGTTTCCGTTAACATGTCTTAAAAACGGAATTTTCCCGTTAATATACAAAAGGAATTGAGGAAAGATCTCTAAAAATTCCGAATGTTCCTGGCGTACGAAACACATGAAATTGAGGTTTTTCCCGCCATTTCACAGAAAAGGTTGTATCGGGGACATGCTTCGTTAATTTACGAAAGGAATCACAGAAATGGCTCCTGAATTTTAGAATTTATTTTACAGTGAATACATTTTTCCTGTAAAAAAATTTCCCCTACGGGGTTACCTGATGTATAAGGATATTGGTTGATAGAGTTTCATTGCGTCTTTGACAGAGGATGTTCGCACATTTTTAGCACGATATTATGGCAATATAATTAATGTTTAGAATAAAATTATTTCTTTCTTAAATGTTCTTCCTGATAGTCCTTTCTCTTGATGAACTTACATCTGGATTTCTAAGAAACAGGGCATTTCTTACAATTGGAAGTGGTATTTCACTCCTCTCAACTTCCACTGCTTTCCATAGCCCAATCATTGTTTTAGATCTGCATTTAGAAAGCGCCCTTTTTAGCAGTCCGAAGGCACATTAGTCTATTGGTGACACATCAGAGGACTTTGAAGGAATATTTACCAGTCTTTTTAGCAGTCCGAAGGCACAATAGTCCATTGGTGACACTTCATTGGACTTTGAAGGAATATAAAAAAAAGGAAGAGAATTCAAACACGTCATACATCCAATCAATTTTTTCAAGAAATTGATTTGGATGTATGACTGGTAGCCTAATCCTGACGGCGTTCTACTAGTTGAAGGCTATCTGGATAAAGGAATGGAATTTTCTCTTCAAATATAGGAGTTAAAACATTATTTTGGTAGTATGTAGAATTGATATTAACATTCATTTCAACTTTTCTTAACTTTAATTTACCATTGTACGAAAAACCAAAAATAATCATGAATACTTCACTGAAACTTTCTTTGGATTCTTAGAGTCTTTAAGTCTTTTTCTGCTCTTTTGCGATGGCAAATCGACCTTTTTTTTTTTTGTTACAGTCGTTTAGGGAGATCCATGTTTCATCAATAGTCACAATAGATTTCCATCTATCTTGGGCAATGGGATTTTCATAAATAAGTCTACACCGTGTTCTACGCTCAGCCGCGTGCCTGGGCAAAAGGCGGTGAACATTATGTATTTTTGTTTTTGTTTTTTGTTTTCTTTTTTTCAGATTCAAATCTTTGTTTATTACCTTGTTTATAGTTGATACAGAGATTTCTAACGACTTAACGATTGCTCTTTGGGTTGGTGGATTTTTTTTAAGATCAGAGACCTTACTTTTCAAATATTCGTAAAAGTACGTACCGTATTTGGATATTCATTTAGTGTTCTTTTTTCCTGTTAAAGCAATACTTGACGATTTCCCCCTCTATTATTATTAATAATATTGCTTATTTTACATTTAGGAATGCTAATTCCATGATTTCTCCAGTGTCTTTCAATTACAGAATACGAATATTTCTTTTCGTAAAGAGTAAAAACATAATCTTCTATCCACAGCTTGTTTACGTGCGCTATTTCCCTAGTAGACAATATGTAACTGCAGTAGAATTTTCTTTCGTGTTCATCTAACACGCTGTTTCTAGTTTCAAAACTTTGAACTACTTTTACTTTCTGTAATTTCTTATCGAAAACGTTCTAAAATTGTGTGAATATCCTCTGTATTTGCTGTGTTGTTAAAACTAGTTCTTCCACAATTAAATGCCCATGATTAACTCACGAGGAATATTGAGAGTGCTGTTCTCATGATCAAATTGCTGCAATGGATCGTAATTAAAATACTGATAATTTGTGTGATTGAAATTCAATTTTTATGTTAAATGAAATTTTACTACCATTTCATTTAAAATATCTGCATAGTGAAATCATCTGAAAATTAAACAGATTGAATGGAAGGATTAGAAAAATTAAAAAAAATGTGAAATCAGCATTTTTATCTTATCACTTTTTCAGACTTTACCACTCATAAAATTAGGTAGTGTGGTCGCAATCGCCACTTCACCTAAGGATTGGGTTTCTAATACATAAATGAGAGACACTCCTGTCGTTTGTGTTTTTAACTTTCCCTGCTACCCTTCTCTTAGCATTTGAAATCCTAAAAAATGGTCGATTGTGGAAGTATGCCACGAAAACCAAAAGAAAAAAAACGAAGAAGAAAAAGAGAAATCTAGAGTTTGTTGGAACTTGGAGTAAGATGCTAAAAATTATATGTGCCGGTAAATCCCGAGAGGCTTATGTGTCATTCTCTTGGTGATGGATAGACTAGACCAGAGGTGGTAAACCTTTTCATGTTGGAAGGCCGCATTAAGTTAGCTGTAATCTAACAAGGTCGTATTAAAGAAACTTCAATTAAATATACTTCGAAATGAACATTATTTTGTAAAATTCTTACTATGCACTAACTAACTTCAAAAATGAAAAAAAAATATTAATTCTAAAATATGAAGAAATTAACTCGTGCACCAAAAGCTATTAAATCGAAAACAAATGCCGTCTCCTGCACGATGCACTTTAATGATAAAAAACTATGTACAATTAAAATAAATATGTTTAAGAACTTTCAACGCCACAACGGCGTCATCATCTGCTTTTCATTTTCTTATTAATCGTGCATTCACACACTCGTCCACACAGGATCTCCGGGACCAAGAGTTAGATAGGATTAAACAGTTTGCCTTGACTTTCTGTTACCCTCGTCACATGATTGATCGCTTGATTGTTAAGAAATCAATTGGTCGGCCGCAGACAGCTTTGCTTGCAGATAAATTTTACTACCAATTTGTGGGATCCATTCCATATATACCACCTGTATGTAACATCTTAAAGAACATATGTCATAAGTACAAACTCAAGTTTGGGGTAAGGTCTCGTACTTTATTTAACACTGTTAAAAAGGACAGACTGTGTTGAATGTGTGAACCGTCACGGTGTATATTTGGTACCACTTAAATCTACTAACCCTGCAGAGCTTGATTCATGTTATGTGGGCTCTACCACTCGTAATTTGGGGCGCCGCATTTACGAACATCAGTATAATCTCAGGACGCATTCTGGTGCTACATCTTTGTCGAGACTCTGTTTAAACGGTTCTTACCCATTATGTTGGAATGACACCATTATTCTGGATTCTCCCAGGAACCGACGATCAACACTTTTCTGTGAAAGTATTCACATATTCGTCAATGGTGAAAGATGCTGTAACGATGAAACCCCCGTGTTTATCCTTCTTTGGAGAACACTTTTGGGCCAGGTCCCGCCCACCAATTATGCTTGTACCCACTGAACTTGATTTGGACTTTGCCGATTATTGCACATGCGCATTAACTGCTATGTGTCTTGTAAAGTATATAGGCTACTAACTCACTTCACTTCTGTGCTCACTGCTGCACTGTTTCTGAGGATGACGCCGTTGTGGCGTTGAAAGTTCTTAAACACATTTATTTTAATTGTACATAGTTTTTTATCATTAAAGTGTATCGTGCAGGAGACGGCATTTGTTTTCGATTTAATTAATTATAAAGTTAACTAACCTTTTAATGACTTTTTTGTGACTGCCTTTTGTTAGAAAGCATCTGAATATTTGGCTGCAACATGGAGGTCCGCACTTTTAGCTGATCCTCTTGATGGGTATCCGTCATTTGTGACCTTAAGATCACAAATGACGGATACGGGCGTCTTGATTTGGATTAGGTAGAAGAATGTAGATTCGCAGCAATAAGTGGTTGAAAAGCAAGAAAGCATTTTTCGCGCATGTTGCAGAAGGCGTGGGTATTCTATTGCATTTTTCGATATTTCAACTGGATCTTTCTTAGTATCAAATAAGGACCTTAAAATGTCATCTTCGGAGAGCTCAATCAATTCCATCTGTAGTTTTTTAGAAGCCATAGAACAAAATCATGAGCGTAACAACACTGTAAAAACTTGCCGTGAATAGTCAGTGTTTCTCCCGGATTAAAACGGTTTACAGATCGTAAGCACGTCACCTAGCGGACAACCATAAATTTTCGGTAGATAAACTACATGTTCGCGGTGTTTAAACTTTTTGAACTGTTACTGTATTTTAACCTTGACAATCTGGCAACGTTCTTCTTAAAGTGGTTATATACCTGTTTTTTCACGTGCAATCAGTCGACTGGCAACACCTCTATGGGCAACATGTCTTTATTTCCGGGTCATTAGACTGTTAATGAACATTACGGTATGGTACTGTAAAATTACGGTTTACTGACTGGCCACTCAGCTGCCGGTGTATCTACCGTAATTTGATCTTGCAATTTTTTACAGTGAAGTGTCCTTTATGACTTACTAATGTTTTAATTGTGACAGTCAATTAGCAAGCATTATTTCGTTGAATCTTCTTTCACTTTTTGGTATTTTAAATACGGCCATTTTAAGATTAAAATAAAAATAGTTAAAGATGAACAAAAACATATTAATAAAAACAAAAAGATTTGTTATGCAAAATTTGGACTTACTCAAAAGGCTGCACCTAATGGCCTAGAAGGCCACAAGTTTCCCACCCCAGAACAAGACTAAGATACTGAAAATTATATGCACTGGTAAGTATGGTCAAATTTAGTATTATTTTAGTGATATAAGACTGGATTAAGACTGTAAATTTTATGAAAAAATTATTTCTATTGTTTTTCTATTGTTCATGGATGGATTTTGAACAATGACTGAAACACTGAAATTTAGGTGCGCTATTTGGTGTAGCCAAACTTTACAGATTTTTAATGATGGATAGGTTGAAACTGGATTATGATATAAAATATTGCATGCACTTATACGTGTAGGGAAATTTTTTTTTTACCCCTTTTTTGGTTGTTGTCGTCGTCGTTGGATAGAATAAATTAACTTACAGAAAATTACATGCGCCTGCGCGTTCGGATAAAATTTACATTTTTATCATATGCAGGATGAAACTGAACTAAGAACATGAAACCTAATTGCGTTGGTAGATGTAGTGAAACTTTTTTTCACGAATATACTGAACCTGTACTTAGAAAGTGAAAAAC
Organism: Macrothele yani; assembly: GCA_039090855.1. Classification (NCBI taxonomy): domain Eukaryota; kingdom Metazoa; phylum Arthropoda; class Arachnida; order Araneae; family Macrothelidae; genus Macrothele; species Macrothele yani. Next base: position 142,296,710 of record CM077008.1, on the reverse strand, counting down.
AAATTACACGCATTGGCAGAAGTGGTCAAACTAGGCATTATTTTTTATTTTATTTTATTTTATTTATTTTATTTTATTTTATTTTATTTATTTATTTATTTTTTGATGTCTAGATTGAACTTGCATTAAAATGCCGTGGATTGTATGAAACGCATCTTAAATTTTTTTCATAGGTAGACAGAACCTTTATTAAGTCATTGTGAAAAAATGACATAAAATTAAGTCATATGAAAAAAGCACGTGTTTTTATGGTTACACTGAAATTGAATTAAAAAACTAAAAGCTATTTATATACGATTCAATGTGTGGTCAAACTTTAGCACTTTGACTTTTTTCCCCTTTTCCCTTTTTTTTTTTTTCTTATGCAGACTGATCCTGAACTAGTACACTTAAACCTGTGCGCGCTAGTAAGTGTGGTCAAACTTCACATTTTTTTATTATGAACAATCTGAACTTGAATTAAAAATACGGAAAATTATGTAATTATAACTTTACATTTTTTAAATGATGGAAGGTATATTTCAGTAACTTGCCGCGTTTTAAATTAGTTCCACAACTTCCTACTCTTGGTCCATTCTAAATTTCGAATTACTAATACACAACATCTATGCTCCAGCTGGATTCGAACCCTGCTCCACTGGTGAGCTAACATTCTATTTTCTTCTGCATAACAAAATATTTTGAATTAGTTTAACGACTTCCTAATCTTAATCCTGTTCCTGATTTTGAATTACTGATACAAAACGTCTGTGCTCCCTGCTGGATTCAAACCCTGCTTCATTGACAAGGCAACACTCTATATCCTTCTGCATAATATCATAATTTGAATTAGTTTAACGTCTTCCTAATCTTTAGCGCAGTGGTGGAAATGGGCCGGAACCCAGCGGAACCCTGTTTCGGGAGCAAAGCAACACCAAAAGAAAGGGAGCATTTAATTTGAATAAAACATTTCGCAATGCCATTATACATTTCAATTAATTACGGCATCTTGTATGAATTGTTTTTCTCTAAATGAAGAAAACAGCGCTAACTTCAGCTAAATGTGAGAATTTCATTTTAAAGTTTAATAACGAAATTTACTTATATGGTTTTATATCTACTGCGAATGGATTTGTGCACATGAAAAATTTAGGACATGCACTTGTACGAATAATTGCTATTTCCACCACTGCTTAAGCTCATTCCTAATTTTGGATTACTGATACATAACATCTATGCTTCCCGCTGGATTTGAACCGTGCTCCATGTTGGCGAGATAACATTCTATTTTCTTCTACATAATATCATATTTTGAATTAGTTTCACGACTTCTTAATGTTAAGCCCATTCCTGATTTTGAATTACTGAAGCCCAACATCTATGCTCCCTGTTGGATTTGAACCCTACTTCATTGTCGAGCCAACATTCTATTTTCTTCGACATAATACAATATTTTGATTTAGTTTAACGACTTTTTAATCTTAAGCCCATTCCTAATTTTGAATTACTGATGCACAATATCTATGCTCCCTGTTGGATTCGAACCCTGCTCCATGTTGGCGAGCTAACATTCTATTTTCTTCCACATAATATAATATTTTGAATTAGTTTAACGACTTTTTAATCTTAAGCCCATTCCTAATTTTTAATTACTGATGCACAATATCTATGCTCCGTGTTGAATTCCAATCCTGCTCCATGTTGGCGAGCAAACATTCTATTTTCTTCTACATAAATATCAACAGTTTTGATTGAACACACTCTTTTGATGACGATTATTCCTCAAACTGAACTCTTAATGGAACCATTAGAGAAATAAGGGTAAGCGAAATCAACAGTTTGTATTAATGCTTTTCGGTACTTGGGAGCCAAAGTAATCTGTTTGGTATCGATTTATGCTGTTTAATCGCTTCGAACTAATCAGAAATGAAGATATTCCGCTGAAGCGCAGAGAGAGGAATTCAAGAAATAAAAATATACGGAATTACAAATTGAAAAGGAAAAAGTAACGAGCAATAGATGCAACAGGAAAGACAGCATTCAAGATGGTTGCTGTTTATAGACAAAATTATGCTTAAGTGGAGCCGGGATGAACTGTTGCTGCTCTCATTCCGACAGATATCTATTTGGTCTTACCTGAGAGGATGATCCACAGAGCAGCTTGATGTATACCCCATGGGTGAGTCTGTGGATTCGACAGTGGGGTGAAGAAGAGGTCGATCAGTCCGTTGCTGATCAGCATCCGTGAGCGAGGAGTTTCCCGTGACGATGGATGATAGCTCCCAGTGTGTTCCTTCCTCCCGTTCTCTTCTGTTTTCTGTGGAAGCCGCGATGGCGAGTAACGAGCGGCGTCTGGGACTCTCGAAAGGGAGACTCAGTGGGAGCAGCCATGATGACGTACATGCGCAAGGAAGCAGGTGGTTGAAAATAGAACTGCGCTACCCTCCAATTATGGATTCTCACTCTGAAGGTGAGTGCATTCATTTCACTTGAGTTTGTCCCCTCCTCCGTTAACAGACTTCATCTATGACCCCTAACACATGGCCGAAAACCTTAACAGTGTATATCTTGAATGCTAATTACGGATAACACCGAGCATTCCAAGAATTGCTTCTCTTCTCTCTCTCTCTCTCTCGGTGTTTCAGAAGATTGTGTCTTTCTTCCTGATTTCCACTTTCCGGGGAATTATATATTTGAAGTATTAATCGATTATAAATTTCTAAAGCCCGTTTAACTACGTAAAAGTAGCATGTAGTTGTCCAAAATATAGCACTGAGAGGGATATAACCTGCGCGAGGATTTACCCTTAGCACCTAGAACGTTTTTATTATTGTTTATGTTTTTAAATTTTTAATAGGTCTTCTCATTCTTCACACTGAACTATTTTCCTGATCATGTTATACAAAATAAACGGAGGTTTCTCTTACGATTGCAGTTTTATTCAGTAAATCATGTTACACGAAAATCTAAATGAAGAAACAAGAAGATATAGATAAGACTTCGGTCGACGCCGCTTCACTTTCGCGCCTTTCATAGATCACGATTGGAGGGCGTGACGAGACATGTCTCTGCCAGAGTTCCTGGACACAAATGGTCCTGGCGTTGTAATGAAACTATAATACTTAATTATTAAATAGCTATCTGAAAATAAATAATTAAGCGGAATATAAAATGTGACCAGATAAAGCAATTATGTTAGCCTCGAACTAAGAACTCCAAATCATATTTAAATGGCGTCTGGAGTCAGCTTTGATTTGACTATATTCCGGATTCGCAAGAAAACGACACTATTCTTACTTCAATAACAGAGAATGTGACGGAGATTGCAAAGCAAATAGGACTAGATGATATAAATAGAAGTTGGTGACATAAATGAGCTCTTTGAGAGTCATGTTGAAGAACTTTCAACGGAAGATTTAGAAGAGCTAACTGAGCAAGAACACACAGAGGAAAGTGAAGCTGACTTTTCTATGCTGGTCAAGACACTGACAGAGAAATCAATGCAAGAGTCTATATCTCTTGTTAATAAAGGATGTGAGATCTTCTATAGCAAGGGCCACAACTGAGAGCGAAGCTTAATCGTTAGGAGAAGATTTGAAACAGTTCTACAGAGGCATCCATTCTATTGTTTTAAGGCAGTAAATTTTCTTTCTTGTTTTTAAACAGCAGTAACTTAAATACTATACAATTTTCAATACGTAAATTTCATAAAATAAAGCATTTTTCAAGTATTTTGTGTTGATTGCTGAAAATCTTGGAACGGAATCTAATATACAGGAAGATCCGTTTGGGTGGGAATAATTTAAAAATGCTGTAACAGATATAACTCAATATTTGGTAGAAATTACGCTTATGGATGGGAGATTGTCCAGGCTTTTACATGACCCGCCTTTGCGGACACGGCAGTGTTCATTCCGAGTGTTCAATTCTTGTCACGTGTTTTCTGACATCTGCGGAGTGATTTGTGCGAACGCTGCAGTACGGTCCTTATTCTTCTCTGAGAACACTGTACAATCAAGACCATACCTGGATATGTTACAGACCTTTTTTTTTGGTACCACAACTGGATGACTATGATATTTTACAGCAAGACGGGGCCCCACCCCACTGGTCACTGGAAATCATGAACTTCCTATAACAGATAAATCAATGAAGGAAGAAATATTCCTCATAACACATGGGGAAATCGATAGAGTATTGAAAGCAAACAGAATATAAATTCTGAATTTGCTTGCATCACTTACTGGTCATTCATGTGAAGAAAACTTAAAAATTTCATAAAACTTAAAAAATATCAGAAAACTTTAAAAATGTTCATCACCCTGGAGCGAGAATCGAACTCGCATGTACCCGATTTCCTTTTTTTTTTTTTTTTTTTTTTTGTAGCGGTTAATTTTCAGAGAGGTGTTAAATGGATGATCGGTAAGTGATACAAGCAAATTCATAATTTATATTCTGTTTGCTTTGCATATTTCATTCTATAACAGATTCAGTGACAACTGGTGTGGCCGCGATGGCTCTATTCCTTGGCCTGCAAACTTCCGGGATCTCACTCTCTTCGATTGCTTCGTGTATGAGTTTGTGAAGAACATCGTCGTCGACGCACAACGACCTCAAAGCCTGGATCACTTGAAGGTGAAAATGTCTGCAGCGTTGACACAAATCACTCTTAGAAAACACGTGGCAAGAATTGAGTCCCTGGTATGAACTCTGAGGAGTCCGCAAAGGTAGTCATGTAGCGGCCTGGACAAACTCCTATTCATAAAGGTAATTTCTGCCAAATACTGACTTATTATATCTGTTACAAGCCGTATCACAGCATTTTAAAATTATCCCCACCCAAACTGAACACCTTGCATTTGCGTATGTTTCCGTTATATTTTTACTTCGTTGTACACAAATGTTTCATTTTACGCCGGAAATCTGTGGAAAGTAATAATTCAAACTGAACATCATCTTACCTTACTTTTTGTTATCAATCAGTATTATTATTATTATTATCTTTTTTTTTTTTTTAGCTCAGAGAACCAAATGGTAAAGGAAGCTGACCATCTGAAAATTGATACTACTATTTTAGGCTAAACTATAATTTAGTTTCCTGTCAGTACGTCTTTAGTAAAAAACGTACGTGCTTACAGTATCACTTTGTCTGTTCATCTGTCCGTCCATCTGTGGACAGCTTTTATCTGCAACTAATCCGATTTGAAAAATTCTCTTCCCATTGGAAAGATTGAAATGCGAGAACAATGACCCTTGCTTTCTGATTTGCCGCTAGAGGGCGTAACCGCACAAATTCAAAATACATTTTATTCCATACATTTGCTTCTACGTAGAAATATCCGATTGAAAAAAGTGTTTCTTCCTTTCGATGCCATTTATGACGAAGACTATTTTGCGTTCAGCTTCTTTTTCAAGTAATGCATTGATTTTCCGCTAAGGACGTACAATTAAATTGTGATTTCCCCGATATCTCTGCTTCTAAAAGTCCGATTCGATAAATTATTGTGGAATCGGATACAGCTTCTGGTGAGAAATGTCCAACTCATACTTTCAATTTTTGGTAGTCGCCCTGGTGCCGCAAGGGTGTAAGCGCTGACTTGTGACCTTTCGTCCTAGAAGGGTCCGGGTTCAAATCCCGGTGAGGCATGGATGTCGTGTTTATCCTACATAACTAGTTTTCTCCCTTCCCTGGAACAAGTGCCCCTAAATTAGGGACAGGCGACTGCTTATAGTCTATCGAGTTGCTCACGGTGGTCGTTAAACCTTCAATAAGAAAAAAAATACATAAAATGTTTGATAGAGAATAATTTGGCTACCAGGACGTAAGTGTTTATTTCTGTTTCTGGCGTATTTGCAAAAAAACATGAGCTTCTGAAAACTCGATTGGAAAAATTCTTTTGTGGACCCATACCGCTCATCTTCGACAAACTTTTGAAATTACAATCTGCTTAAAATAATGCACAGGTTTTTCGCCAGGGGTCGTAGATTTATATCTTATTTTTGTCAATATGTCTGCTTCTAAGAGTCCGATTTAAAAAAAAAAAGCCTTTATCGGAGAGCGTTTCCAGTGCAAAGTGCTTCTGCATAATTTCAATTTTTTCTGAACGCATATGTAAACTACTAGAGAGCGTAAGTTTTCGTTTCCCTTAGGAGTAATGTGTGCGGGACTTAAAACCCGATTGAAAAAATATCTTTTTCAGTCAGATACTACTAACTATGAAAACATTTTGTGTATATTTCTTTCCCAAAATAAGGCAGAATTTCACTTCTAAGGGTCGCAGATGTTTAATATCTTTTTCTCGATATCTCTGCTTCTAAATGTTCGAGTTAAAAGATTCTTTTATCACCGTATATTATTTATCGCGTGTGAAACACTTTAAGAATTCTACTTGAGGAGTCCTTTTTTTTTTTTTTACTTCACAGTTCTGTCGCTAGGTGGTGTTCATGTAGTTCTGTTTGCAACTGTAATTTCACTTGTAAAAAGTATTTGAGAAATTTATTTTTCTGCTGTGTGCCATTCAGTACAACAAAGATGGGGAACATTCACCTCTTTCAATAATGCACAGCTTCCCCGCTAGGTGGCGTAAAAATCAAAATCTTTTCCTGGCTATCTTGGCTTCCGGGAGAGGTATTTGAAAAGTTATTTCTCCTTAGCATCGCTTTTGTCATGAAGAATACTTTTTGCATATTTTCAACTTTTCTATTATGAAAAATACTTCCGCTAGGAGTCGTACAGTTTTATTCTCATTCTATAATTCTTCTTTTAACTTCTCGATTTGGAAATCTCTTTGTCTCTGATTCTTCCTTCTGCTGTGAGAAACTTTTTCTGCACCATTTATTAATTTTCGTAACATACGTTTTAGTCGCTGGTGCAAGTAAGCAGCTCTTTCTATTTCTGGATGTTTTATCGATTGTAGAAATCCGGTTGATTTTTGTTTTGACTATGAATCACTTTGAGAAGTTTTCCTCGTATCGGTGAGGATTCAAAATACGTGCTCTTTACAACCAAAAGTTCAGTAGCATTTTTTTTTCATTCCACCCCTTGAATCACCGAAACGAGCCTACTGCAGCGACCCGTCGGTGCAGTTTAATGGATTTCTTGCCCAATGATAGGCTTGCCTCGCGGATCGGCGGCTGAGCACGCCATCCATTTCTAAATCAGGAAAAGCCCGAATCCAGGATTAGAAATTCATTGAAGTGACTTGTTCGTTCGTTGGTTTTTAGTACTCGGCCGGGAATTGCACAGTACAGAATGAGCTGGATCACCCAGACCGGGGCCCCAAAGAAAATTGATGGATATGCTAATAACGCGAGGTACGAACTGTAAGCCCTTTGATCTCACGTAGCCCATCATAACCGTCAGACCCCATGCAAAGCAAGTAATTAATCGCTTATGCTCTTGACCACTCAACTTCGTATTTAACGTTTTTAAAATAGGATGCCAGAGTGAAGCGGGGCTGCAATATTAGGAGTATTAAGAGAAGGGAAGAAATCCAATGTAAAGTAAAAGTGAAAGGGAAGAAATCCAATGCAAGTAAAAGTTTTTTCAGCGATGAGCAGAAAACAGCTAAAGTGATAAAAGAAGAACACTCTAGGAAGATAAGGGAACTTGAACTGAATAACAAGCACAGCAATTACGTCTCATCCGAGGCACACCGAACTCAGGTGTAAGAAGTTAGCATAGCAACTTCTTAACCCGATTCAGCATCTGTGGGACTACATCGATCGTGTTGTTCACTCTATGGATCTTCCACTACGCACCCTCAAGCAGCTGTCAGATGCACTGCAGTCAGCATGGCTCCACATACCTGTGAACACCTTTCAGTACCTTATTGGGACACTCCCAGCACGTCTAGCTGCTGTCCGCACTGCACACGGCGGTTACTCTGAATATTAGCTGGTGGTCAAAAGAATGTGACTCGACCGTGTATAACTCTATGCTTTCTAGCGGAAGAATTCTGCATAATGGAAAAGTTGAAAATAGGCGAAAAACATTGTGCATGGAAAAAGCTATACTAAGGAAAAATAACTTTTCAAATACGTTTCCAGGAAGCCGAAACAGCGAGAAAAAGGTTTCGAAGTCTTAAATCCCTAGCAGGAAATCTGTGCATTATTTAAAGAGGATAATGCTCCACATCTATAATGTAGCTAATGGCATACAGTAAAGAAGAAATTTCTCAATAGTGGTTTTAGGAGCGGTGATACAGCTGCAAACTGAAGTACACAAACACCACTTACAGGCAGAACTGTGACTACAACATTCCTCATATACTAGCCTAAACCGTTCTACAAGGTAAAGGGCATCCGGAGCTGAAAGAATTTTTTAAATCGTACATGTATAGAAGCAGAGATATTGAGAAAAGCAGATTAAGCATTTGCGCCCTCTAGCGGCGAAGCTGTGCATACTTTTGGGAAGAAAATGCACATATAGATTTTGTTTAGTTAGTAGTATCTGACCGAAGAAAGAAATTTTTCAATCGGTTTTTAGTCCCGCAGATACTGCTGCCAACGGAAACGTGAGCTTATGCCCTCTGGTGGTAGACTTGAGCGTTAAGAAAAATTTGAAATTATCTGAGAAACATTTTGCAGCCCAAACATTCTCCAACGAAGAAAGAATTTTTCAAATCGGACTCTTAGAAGCAGAAAGAATTTTTCGAATCGGAGTTTTAGAAGCAGAGACATCGGGGAAAACGTAGTTTACTTTTACACCGCCTAGCGGAAAATCTATGCGTAACTTGAAAAAGTGACTTTATCTAAAATAGTTTTCGACATAAATGAAATCGAAAGGTAAAATAAAGTTTTCAATCGGACGTTTAGAAGCAAACGTATAGAATTAAATGTATTTTGAATTCGATACCATCTGGTTTTTGTGTGTGTGTGTGTGTGTGTGTGTGTGTGTGTGTGTGTGTGTGTGTGTGTGTGTGCCCTCTAGCAGCAAACTTGTGCATCGTGAAAAAAAAAAAAACGAAATAAAGGATCATCATTCACATATTTCAAGCTCCCCAATGCAAAAAGAATTTTCCGAAATCGGACTATTAGTTGCAGAGATATGGTGTCCACAGACGGACGGACAAACCGATAACATAAGCGCGATCTTTTTTACAAGAGGTGCTAAAAAAAGATCCTCTAAAATCTTTCAGTTTTTATTAATACTTTTAAGTAAAAACGCGCTTAGTACGATCGACAATTCAGTGACATCATTTCTGTTGCAGATTAACTGATTTGTCGTGGGCAAATTAAAGTTGAAATAGGAGCAAGTAATTATTTCGTTATGTAAAGCAGCAAAGAGCAACAATCTGCTATCATCCAGGAGAATCAGTCAACAAATGGTGCCGGAAATGACACGAGGAAAAATAAGCAAAATTTTGGAAGAACGCCCGAACAATGTCTGCAGCAACATGCCATCTGTTGAAAACTTAAATAAATGGTTCAAAGAGCGAAACTTTGAAAGAATCTTTCTATAAGGTCTGGGAAGAAGCCAAGTCTGAATCAAAATGAAAAAGTACCCGGCGAAGTTACATGAAGTAGTGATTTATGTAATGAAGGCTTAATTATTTTTATAATGGGAACTAACATGTCGTCACAAGGTTTCTGAAGAGGAATGCTCACGCTTTAAAAATTGCTAATGCGAAAACAAATAATGTTTTAATAAAAGCATCGAACGGAATTTTAACCCAGCCAGTTATTTTTACTCCAACAAGTGTAAAAATTCGCCAACAGGATACTTTCAATATTATAGACTAATGTCTGGAAAAGGTTGGCGCACATCTGAGGCACGATTTCTAAAATGTGGGATAATGAAACGAATCGGTGGATCACGTTTCACCAAGATGGGAGAAGGTCACATTGAAATTTCAGCTGCTGAGGAAAGTATTTGCAAAACTCTCCTCAAACAGTTGTATACGAACAGCGGGACACAGAAGAAGCACAAAATCGGTGGTGCGAATTCACGGAAAATTCCTGAAAATAACGTGCAAAAAAGTTGCAGGTAGGTGTCAGTCTTTTAACGAAATTTCCGTTTTCAAAAGAGCTCGTTTATTTTATTGGGGGGACCGAAAAGTAATGTTGTTTATGAAAAAGAAGAGAAATACTGTTTGCAACAGGAGAAATTTATTTCTTAATCAATTATATAATTGCCATCATTATCGATCACACTTGCGCATCGTGAAACCAAACTTTTAATGCCGTCTTTATAAAAAGACGTTGGCTGTGATGCAAAGAAGTCTGACAGCCCAGTTTTGACATCATCAATATTGTGGAATCTTTTCCCATTAAGAAAATGCTGCAGACATCTGAACAAATGGTAATCAGATGGGGCAATGTCAGAGGAATAAGGGGGATGGGGCAAGTGATGAGAAATGTAAGAAACCCAAGAATGTGACAGATCACCACGTTGGGTAATTCGTGTATCGATCTGCTTTGTGTTCGCAATGTATCCAGCATTATTTGTAAAAATTATATAAGCTACTTTTCATATCATAGACCTGTGTTGGCTATAAAAAATTTAATAAACGCTTTGAAACCATACTAGACAAGTTCATTTCAACTCTCCGATCTGCAAGCCGTATGTTCCAAACTGATGGTTCAATTAGAACTGAGCCTACCTTTATTTTATTTTTTAGGAGGACTTATTATTATTATAAAATATGCATTTTTTCATCGTGATTTTTCGAAGCATCGGGATGCTTTGGAACTTGTGATCTTTTTTAACTTACAATGACTTTCAATTATCTTTAGGAAAAGGGCAATGTACTGTACATGCAGTGCGTCCGTTTGGGTAGGGGTAATTTTAAAATGCTGTGACACAACTTGTAAAAGATATAATAAGTCAATATTTGGCAGAAATTACCTTTATGGATGGGAGTTTGTCTAAGCCTCTACATGACGACCTTTGCGGACTCGACAGAGTTCATATCAGGTGCTCAGTTTTTACTACGTGTTTTCTAACATCTGCGGAGTGATTTGTGTGAACGCTGCAGAAATTTTTACCTTCAAGTCATCCAGGCTTTGAGGTCGTTGTACATAGACGATGTTCTTCACAAACCATCACACGAAGAAATCGGGAAGAGTGAGATCTGGGGAATTTGCAGGCCAAGGAATAAGGCCATCGCGGCCACACCAGGTGTGATTGAATGTGTTGTTGAGGAAGTTCCTGCCTTGCAGTGACCAATGGGGTTGGTCCCAGTCTTACTGTGAAATGGCATCGTTATTCAGTTGTGGTACCAAGAAGATCTGTAGCATGCTCTCCTATATTTCCTCGCCCTTCAGGCAGAATTTGACCTACGAACTGCAGCGTTCGCACAAATTACTCCGCAGATGTTAGAAAACACATAACAATAATTGAGCACCCGGTATGAACTCTGCCGAGACCTCAAAGGTGGTCATGTAGAGGCCTAGACAAACCTTATTCATAAAGGTAATTTTTGACAAATATTTGACTTATTATATCTGTTACAAGCCATACTACAGTAATTTAAAATTATCAGTACCCAACCGTATCACCCTGTATTATTTAGCAAAACTACTTAATATAAAATTTACCCTTGATATCTATAATAGCTTTTGTCTCAAGGGATCCAAAGACTGATACATAGACATCGTACAATCACCTGTACAAGAATATAAGCAACCGGTTTCTTACGATAACACTACAGCTAGTCTTACCACAAATACTGTTATAAAGTATTCAATGAAATAACAAAATAAATTTAAAGATATTTTAATATAGCTGTGATATGACGTAAGTAGTACACTTGTGAATACGTGGTACCAATCACTTTTCAAAATGGCATCCTTTTGTCTTCACACAGTCCTTCAGTCTCTGTGGCCATTTATCAATAGCTTTACGCAGGGTCTCCATAGGGAAAGCTGCTACTGCCCGCACCAAAGAGCGTTTGAAACTGTCAATACTGGGGTGTCTCTTTATGCAGGCCATGTTCTCCAGTGTGGCCCACAACTTGTTATCCAATGGGTTGAGGTCTGGGCTGCTGGAAGGCCAATCAACTGGAGAAGTGAAGTCTGGCAAATTCGCATGAAGCCACTCTTGGGTTGACCTGGGCTTGTGGGCAGGTGCGGAATCCTGCTGAAAGCTCCACTGTTGGTTTTGGAAGAGGGTGTGACTCACATTTTTTACCACTGGCTCCAGGACCCTGTCCTGGTAGGACTTTGACAGATGTTTTCACTTATTTCTCCCAGAAATGGATCTCGGTGGTATACCCTCGTAGGAGACCCCCCCCCCCACCAAACCATGACAGAAGCAGGATGGTGGCCCCCATTATCATGTATAACGAAGTAAATTTCTCCGTCATTTTTATCCACGCTCTGGGCTCGAACCCGGGTCCACTCATTCCGGAATAAGTCACTTTACCATTTGAGCTACGCGGACGTTCGTTCTGACTGCTATCTGCCTTTATGTAGTGTGCGTCCTGCTGGGCAGGTACGTCACATCTCCCCACCCCGAAAGAGGGCCGGGGGCATGGCCCACGGGTCAGCCGTGACCATGAATCGTCGCAGGCAGCCATCCTCTGTAGAACGTGCACTTGAGAACTCCCTGTGAATCTGGTGCGTGGAATGCAACGTCACACACATTTATTTTTTCGAAGAAGGAATTCTCTTATTTTTTCTCTCTCGCGGTGTGGAAAGAACATCACACCATTGCGATATCTTGAACGGCCGGGTCATCCGGGAAGTTCGGGCGCCATTATAACGAAGTAAATTTCTCCGTAATTTTTGTCCACGCCGGGGCTCGAACCCGGGTCCCCTCATTCCGAAATAAGTCGCTCTACCAATTGAGCTACGCGGACGTTCGTTCTGACTGCTATCTGCCTTTATGTCGTGTGCGTCCTGCTGGGCAGGTTACGTCACACCTGGGAGCTCTGTCCTGAGTTTCTCGTGAGGTTGACACATTCACCCTGTCATTTTAGCGGTTGAAAGCTCTTTCAATAGTGAACAATTTTTCATCAGAGAAAAGGATCTGTCTGTGGCGATTGTCTGCGTAACGCTGCAGCAAACGTTTCATTTTTAACACTCTCTACTGCGTCAGTTGTGGGGTGAGGAAGTGCCCTGTACTCCACCGGTAAGCTCTAACCCTTTGGACACTCCGCAGCACGTGTGACATCGACATTCTTGTAATGTTCAGCTCACGAGCTATCGCTGGTTGTTTTCTGACAGAATTTCGTCGTGGGCTGCCACTGCGTTCAACAGGCGAGCAGTCCTCATGATACGCGGCCGACCCATTCTGGGGCGGTCAGCGACGGTTTCAGTCTCAAGGAACATTTTTATTATCCGGTAGATAAAATTTCGGCTGATTTTCAGCTTCTTCAGCGTTTTGAAAATCTCGGAAGCTGATTTTCCAACTTTGTGCAGTGCTATTACAGCAACACAATTGAATTTTCATAATCACCCCACTCCATGATTTACTGGCTGCAATTCTCATAATCACCCCGCACAATGATTTACTGGCTGCTTCATGCCTCCTGGCTGGTCAGTGACGTTGCACACTGGTTGCGCGCTATCTGTTGAACGTTTGTAACACTATTTATGTTAAGACTGGGTAAAATAGATGGTGCACAAAATGGGGTCGAGGGAAAAGAATATCCGGCGCCACAAAAACCAAAACATCATGCGATATGCTATCCACAATATCCAATCCCGCCACAGAACTTCAAAATAAGGTTCTCCAACAGACGATTGAAATTTAATAGTTAATCAAATCTCAGGTATTCCCGCGAATCACTTCTATTACCCGAAATTTTCCGTCATATGCATATATTTAACATAAATTCTTTATGAAGTTCCTGCTTCTGATAGTCGCACTGGAAAAAAACTTTTTTCCATCGCATTGCTTCCGCTATGAAGAATATTTCCGGCATATTTTCTTCTTTTCCATAATTCATTGTTCTAATGACTAAGAAACGACAGCGCATCACTCTATTTGAAAGAAAGTCTCCTATTCTAAAAGTCCTTTTATGATAGGGTACCCTCCGATATGAAAATTATTTTATGCCCATTTTCTTCTTCAAGTAAAAAACGTCGCTGCAGGGCGGGACCGTAAAGATAAACCACACTTTCCTCCATACCCATTCCTTTAATTGTTAGATTTGAAAAATTTCTTTTCCCACGTCTATTTTCCGCTATTTGGAACATTTAGTGTACAATTTGTGATTTTTTGCAAAGCACATTTCTTCCACTATTGGGCGTAAGTAGTTATTTGTACTTCTGGATGCTTTATCGGTTAGAGAAATCCGGTAAATGTTTTTTTATGTAACTGGTTCCATTCACTATGGAGAACTCTGCAAACACTGTGCGTTTTAAATTACGTCCAGTTTTTCCACTAGGGAGCCTTAGATGCGTGCCCTTTTCGCTGATTGTTTTTAATTTTTGTTAGAGATCTAGTTTAAAAAATTCTTTTCGTGTCGAAATGGATTCAGAAGACGAGCTCATAACTCCAAATAATTCGATACCATATTCTTGTTTTAGAAAAAATCGAAAAAGTACCACGGTGCTCTTTGTAGATACGGTAATTTATGATATGCATTTTTCGAATGCCAAGATCTTTGTGGGTGTGAAATAAAACGAATGATTTGAGAGTATGCATTTATTTGCTTACAACACATTCCATTAATTCGCGTCATTCACGTCGAGCTACAGTCCGGTACATACTACGTGGAATTAAATCATAATAACGAACAATAAGGTTTACTAATTCCTGGCATTCAACGGTACTTAGGTAGATACAACGGCGTCAAAAACCTGCTAAAAATGGAAGTAAGGGAGGAATTATTCAAAGAAACGTGGTAACAAAATGAAAGAGATAAAATACAAGCACACAAAAAATATTATTGGATTGATTATAAGTACTCACTTTAAGAATTCAAAAATTAGTTCTACCTGAAGTGGCCAGAAAGGGAAATTCACTCTCACATTATGTAAATTGTGTGAAATTCTGAACCGCCCCTGCGGCTGAGTGCTGCGAGATGTGGACACCTGTCTAATTACACCCGAATTGGATTGAAGTCTTGGATGACTAGATATCTCAAGAATCGAAGATTCAAGACTTTGAAGCGAAGCTTCAATAATTTTGAAAATAGTCTTTGACAGATTTTGTCGCCCGCACGCAGTTCTTACGAATCTTAACGGATGGGGAAAATGTGACGCCGAATATCCTACAGTCACGAAGATAGAAATAAAAAGATATCCAAATAGGAAAGCTTTAAAGTAAAAGTGATGAAAAATTAGAGGTAGAGTGTATGCATTGCCATTGGCTAAATGCCAAGTAGTTGAAAAGCTAAGTTTCATACTCTGATTTAAATTACTTTTCGCATGTTTTTTATTTGATGTTTTAAGTAATTAATTTTTTTTTTTGATTGGAGGTTTAACGACCACCGTGAGCAACTCAATGTGCTATAAGCAGTCGCCCGTCCCTAATTTAGGGTCACTGGTTCCAGGGAAGGGAGAGAGCCAGTGCCGTAAGACAAACATAACATCCATGCCTCACCGGGATTCGAACCCGGACCCCGTTCGGACGAATGATCAGAGGCCATCGCTTAGACCACTGCGCCACCGGGGCGGCAGTAATTAATTTGCGTGACGATTAATTGTCAGGAGGGTTTTCACTGAATTATTTATTTATTTATTTATTTATTGTAAGCACATCCCTACAGACGGTAAATCTAGCTACAGGAATTGCTATATTTATGTTTACAGTGATAATTACCAAGTGATATTTACAATCTTGCAAAACATGCTTTATGAAAAAAATTATTACTTACATTAAAAATATCCGGACATTCTTCAAGTGAGTTGTGAAGCCTATACATTTTACATAACGGAGAATTTTTTCCAGCATCAGTTCTGCAAAATGGCACTGCAAATAGTTCACATTTTGTCCTCGGTAAATATGGGACACGGATTTTGTCCTCCATTGATGATGCCGTACAGGAACTTGAGTTGGAGAGCCTTCCTTCTCGATTGCAGAGAGGTCATCTTGAAGAATGTCAGAAGGTCAGCAGTCGGGATGTCCGCTATATAAACACCGGTCGATTTATAAAAAAGGTGTCGAGGAAACTTTTCTGAACTTTCTCAATTTCATTTACTAGAGTTGCTTGGCTAGGACTCCAAATGATCGCCGCATATTCCAGTGAGGATCTGACCGTAGTCTCAAAATGCGAATAAGTGTCTGAGTATTCAAGTAATACTTGAAATGTCGCATGAAAAATCCAAGTTTTCTGTACGCTGTGAGTACAATTCTTTTTATATGACTTTTAAAGTCCAAGTTCGAATCAAATGTGACTCCCAAGTCTTGGACTCCGTTTGTCTGGGTAAGAGTATAGTCGCCAGCTTTTTAGTAAAAAAAAATGTTTTTTTTTCCGGGAAAAGGAAACGACATGACACTTGGTGATGTTGAGATAGAGATGGTTTAATGCAAACCACTGAAGCAGTTTATTGACGTTAGTTTGAAGAGCATGACAGTCATCAGGAGTCGCTACATTGCTATAAAGCTTGAGATCATCAGCAAACAAGAGACATGGGCAAATGAATGCAAAAAGGAAGGTCATTAGTGCATATTGAAAACAGAAGTGGTCCTAAATTACAGCCTTGGGGTATTCCAGATGTGGCAACACAGGGAACAGAAACATGGGTGTTATAAATAACAGACTGGGATCGGTTTAATAATTAGGACTTAAACAAGGACATCAAGTTATCACTCAGGCCAAGACAGTTCAATTTCTTGAGTAAAATGCCATGATGAACTTTGTCAAAAGCTTTAGCAAAGTCAGTGTAAATAACATCAACTTGTGATCCTCTGTCAATAGATGACGTAAAATATCTTCTGTGATGTGGAATAGCTTGGTTAGTTTTGCTTAACAATGTGTTGGAAAGATTATATTTTGTTACCATTGGTTATCTTACGCTTAATAGCTTCCTTCTCAAAGCAAGCAAAATCCTAGATGAGAATTGACTGAGAGTGCTTTTACATTGGGTATCTTACCCTTGGAAGCTGCCCTTTGCAAAGCCAGTAAATCCTATAATTCTTGTTTTTGCATTGGGTAAAATCAATGACAGTCACTTACGCTTCTAGAGGTAAATCAATGACAGTAGTTTACGTTTCTAGAGCAGCCCTTTACAAAGCAAGTAAATCTACAATTTGACAGTCATTGCTTTTGCCTTGGGTGACTTACGCTTCTAGAGCTGCCCTTTGCAAAACCAGTAAATCCTATAATTCAACTATCACTGCTTTTGCATTGGATAAAATCAATGACGGTCACTTACGCTTCTAGAGGTAAAGCAATGACAGTAGTTTACGCTTCGAGAGCTGCCCTTTGCAAAGCAAGTAAATCCTATAATTTGACAGTCATTGCTTTTGCCTTAGGTAACTTACGCTTCTAGAGCTGCCCTTGCAAAGCAAGTAAATCCTATAATTCGACTGTCACTGCTTTTGCACTGGGTAAAATCAATGACAGTCACTTACGCTTCTAGAGGTAAAGCAATCACAGTAGTCTACGCTTCTAGAGCTGCCCTTTGCAAAGCAAGTCAGTCATACAATTTGACAGTCATTGCTTTTGCCTTAGGTAACTTACATTTCTAGAGCTGCCCTTGCAAAGTCAGTAAGTCCTATAATTCGACTGTCATTGCTTTTGCATTGGGTAACTTACGCTTCTAGAGCGTCCTTGCAAAGCAAGTAAATCCTATAATTCGACTGTCATTGCTTTTGCCTTGGGTAAAATCAATGACAGTCACTTACATTTCTAGAGGTAAAGCAGTGACAGTAGTTTACGTTTCTAGAGCTGCCCTTTGCAAAGCAAGTAAAGCCTACAATTTGACAGTCATTGCTTTTGTCTTGGGTAACTTACGCTTCTAGTGCTGCCCTTGCAAAGCCAGTAAATCCTATAATTCGACTGTCACTGCTTTTGCACTGGGTAAAATCAATGACAGTCACTTACGCTTCTAGAGGTAAAGCAATCACAGTAGTCTACGCTTCTAGAGCTGCCCTTTGCAAAGCAAGTCAGTCCTACAATTTGACAGTCATTGCTTTTGCCTTAGGTAACTTACATTTCTAGAGCTGCCCTTGCAAAGTCAGTAAGTCCTATAATTCGACTGTCATTGCTTTTGCATTGGGTAACTTACGCTTCTAGTGCTGTCCTTGCAAAGCAAGTAAATTCTATAATTCGACTGTCATTGCTTTTGCCTTGGGTAAAAGCAATGACAGTCACTTACGCTTCTAGAGGTAAAGCAATGACAGTAGTTTACGCTTCTAGAGCTGCCCTTTGCAAAGCAAGTAAATCCTACAATTTGACAGTCATTGCTTTAGCCTTGGGTAACTTACGCTTCTAGAACAAGTAGAATCCCGCAAAACTGTGCAAAACAAGTAGAGTCCCGTTAGCGTGAGCTGAAAAGAAAAGATGAGTACCAGAAGAGAGCATTGGAATTGTCAGAATGCGTGGGAAAGCGAAAGTAGGGCCCCTTAAAGCCACATTCAGCTTAAATGAGACTTGCCCCCTCATGGACCAACGTATGAATCAACCAGGGGGCGAGAAGAAATCCACGTACGGGGCTGTAATACCATGAAGCGTGGGTTGTTTATGTCTCCTACGACGGTGGCTCTGTTTCCTCCCTGAAATCCTTGACCCTAACTCAGGTACGGCGACTCTATACAGCCTTCGTTGCGCATGGGCAGAAGCGAGTATGATTTTGTCTCCTTTATTTTTTTTTTTGCCATCCTATTCACCGATTTGGTGGCCATCCGGCCATTCATTCCATTCAGGATTTTCGTTTTCTCAAATTCGTTGCCTTGAAGAAATTTCTCAATTAAATAAATAAATAATTGGGAAAAAGAAAGGAACAGATGCATAAATAATTAAATTATGCTGCTGTTTGATTTACGATTTTATCTGAAACCTCGCATTGCTTTGCCTCTACATCCGTTTTTCGGGTGTCACTGCACATCGAAAATTTTGTGACTTTGTTTAATCTTCTTTTTGAGTTTCTGTTTTCTTCGGCAAAATTTTGTTGTTCCTCTGTTACAGATTTTCTTACTGAGCGGCACATTACTTCCTCGAACAGTCTGTACAGTTTGGTAACAATGACAATGAATCCGAGTCAATTAAAAAAACGTCGTGGAATATGAAGATTGTGCATATAGTGGAGAGTTTATATAGCGAAAATAGATTAAAACTTGTTGGATATGAGCGTGAATCGACGCATACGTACTGTGCTACACTCTGAAATAAAAATTCTGAAATTCACGAGCCACTTTCCATTATTTTTTCTTGAACTTGACGCATATTCTTGATACAATATTTTCTGCGAAAGGACGGGAAAAAGCCTGAATTTCACGGATTTTTCGAAAAATTCAGAATTTTCAGAAACCTTTCCCCAATTTCTTTCGAACGGTAACGATAAACTGCCGTTTTAAAGAGGTGCTAACGGAGCTGTGGTGTACTCAGTGGGAGGTGGCCCGGGCGCTTCCCATGAAGTATCACTAGGTACGCTGGCGGAAAGTGAAAAAAGAACACCAAGAAGGAGACGTCTGATACCAACGAAATTTATACAGCATAATAACGGAATACAGAAGATAACGTGATCAAAACATTATGGCAAAATACAGCTGTATTTGCTGGTAAACTGAAAAATAACATTTCCATGTAACATGGTTAGTACGAGGTTGAACCGCCATGAACTGCGTCACACTGTGCAATTCTGGCATGAAGTCTGTCGTACAGATGTTGGATGTAAGTTTCGGGTATTGAGTTCCAAGCATCCTCAACCTGGACGCGTAAATCGGGGATGGTCGTGGCTGGCCGTGGAGAACGGATAAGTCGTTGTCCCATAAAATCCCACACGTGCTCAATGGGGGACAAATCCGGTGAACGTGCAGGCCATGGAAGTTATCTCACACCCTGAAGTGCATGTTGCGTTGCACGTGCCGTGTGTGGGCGTGCGTTATCTTGCTGGAAAACACCACGATGGACCGACCTTACAAATGGCACAACAATGGGCTGAATGATGTTGTTGATGTAGGAGGTGCAGTTTAACGTACCCGGTACAAACACTAGTTGTGTACGGGAGTGATAGCTGATTGCTCCCCAAACCAGGAGACCAGGTGTAGGCACTGTGTGTCGCTGGCTGATGCAAGAACCGTGGAGACGCTCCCCTGTGCGTCTGCGAACACGCATACGGCCATCGGAGCCTCCCAAGTAGAATCTACTTTCATCGCTGTATACGACAGATCGCCATTGCGTTCTCCAGTGCAGACGTTGGCGACACCACTGCAGCCGTTCCTGACGGTGGGCTGGAGTCAGAGGTACACATTCCAGAGGCACAAGTGCACATAGTCCTGCATCCAGTAGACGGTTGCGGATTGTTCGCACAGTCACCTCAGGTGCAACGGCAGCTCGGATTTGCGTCGCAGTGGATGTTCTGCTTGACAACGCCGCTCTTCTTATGCGTCGATCGGTCCGCTCATCAGTCCGTCTGTGACTCGCGGTTCCACGTCTTCTCGTGTGGGAATGTTCCTCGGACCATCTACGCTACCATCGTACCACCACCAATACTTCCCGTCCAATTCGCTCCGCAATACGACGATACGACCACCCGGCCTCGCGGAGTCCGACTAGACGACCTCGCTCAAAGTCCGATAACTGCTGAAATCGTACACGTCTTCCATGTCCAGGCATTGCAGCCACTTCAGGGTCTTCGCACGTGTCCGTACGCCGACGACTGATTACATTCACTTCGCCTTACTCCTTAAAGACCACCGACGATAATTTGCATATTACGCCGTGCTGTGGCGTAAGCGCTCCCCGGTTGGTCCCGAAATTAACATCACACCTACGTAAACTCAACCCCATTAACATATGTAAATTTCATGATCGTTCGCCAATTCCTTCTTGGTGTTCTTTTTTCACTTTCCGCCAGTGTAGTTAAAAGTTGTGCGGCGTATGGGTGCTTCTCAAAGTACGAGTAAGGTAATGGAATTTCCTTTTATCGCTTTCCAACGGCAGAAAAACGCCTGATTATGTGGAAAATTGCCGTAAATTGGAAGGCATGGTCGCCCAAGCCGTATGACAGGATCTGCAGTAAACACTTCATTTCAGGTATCGCTATCTGCATATTTTACTATACGTTAATAGTCGAATTTATATCGGTACATTTCGTTGCTTGCTCTTATGTATGAATTTCAAGTTTTTACGTAAATCCTTGTTATTCTGTTTAAAATGCCTTGAATGCACGACGGATTAACTTTGCTATCGAATCGGAAATTGCTAAACTTCCGTGAACTTTTAAGATTTTGTACTGTTACTAATTTCTAAATACTGAAACAGATGCCTTTTTTTCGAACCGAAATTTAAGGATATGCGTCCACATAGAATTAGAGGTGCTGTCATACATTATTGTGTCGTCCGTTTTCCCGGATCTGTTTTTTTTTTTTTTTTTTTTTTTTGTAAAAAAATAGTCCGTTTTTCGAGATATGATAAGTCGGTACTTTCTTTTTATTAATTGCAAATACACACTAGAACCAGTCAGAAATGTAACAACTTATCTTAGACCGGGTAAGAAATTTTTCGTTTTAAGTCTTCAGAATTAATACATTTCTAACCCACCCAATGGTAAAATATTTATATGGTCTAAGCAATGGCCTCTGATCATTCGTCCGAAAGGGGTCCAGGTTCGAATTCTGGTGAGGCATAGATGTTGTGTTTGTCTCACGGCACTGGCTCTCTCCCTTCCCTGGAACCAGTGACCCTAAATTAGGGACGGGCGACTGCTTATAGCCCATTGAGTTGCTCACGGTGGTCGTTAAACCACCAATAAAAAAAATAAGCTTTTAGAGCTTTTCCGGTATAACACGAAAAACTGCCTATTAAATACGTAGTTATAAATATCCTGATAGTTCAGATCAAGAAAGTCCGTAGCAACACAAACTTCCAGAAGATAAAAATATATTTCAGGTATGTCATATGGATCTCCTATGCCATTATTTCTAAGCTTTTCTTCCTAATGTTGCTTTTCCACCACAATGAGATGGCAAACTTTGTCAGAAAGAAAGTTTTTAACTCTATTTACAGCAGCAGCAGCCATTGAAAAGCATGGAGAGATACCAGCTCTGGTACTTTCTAAGTACCCGGAAGTCTAGCAGACAGTTTTGTGACGTCACGTGCAAAGGTTCTATAAGATATATATGAAAAGGCCTTTGATTCCGTGAAACCATCAGCAGTTACAGTGCCTTTTTTTTTTTTCTTTTTTTTTTTGATTGGAGGTTTAACGACCACCGTGAGCAACTCAATGGGCTATAAGCAGTCGCCCGTCCCTAATTTAGGGTCACTGGTTCCAGGGAAGGGAGAGAGCCAGTGCCGTAAGACAAACACAACATCCATGCCTCACCGGGATTCAAACCCGGGCCCCGTTCGGACGAATGATCAGAGGGCATCGCTTAGACCACTGCGCCACCGGGGCGGCACAGTGGCTTTGAAATCCTGCGGTATCGAAGATACATGCATTAGCATTATTAAAAACATCTATGAAAATGCAAGTGCAAAGGTTCGGCTATTTGAGGATACAGCACCAATCAAAGTTTGAAAGGGAGTGAGACAAGGTGATATCATATCTACCAAACACTTTAATGCGGCATTGCAAAATGTCTTTCAAACACTGAACTGGGAAAACAAAGAGACAAAAATTAATGGAGATTATTTAACTCACTTTCGGTTTGCTGATGACGTCGAGATTTTTGCAACTACTCCTACAGAACTGCAGAGTATGATACAGGAACTTGTTGACAAGAGTAAAAAAGTGGGACTAAAAATTAACTCTCAGAAGACGAAACTAAATGAAGATTTATTGGCTCATGGGGAAAAGCTGGACATAACCGATCTTCGACAGCAGATATCAAGCGAGGGTTACATTGATGAAGAAATTAATCGGCGTATAAAACTTATTTGGAGATTTTTTTGGAACAAGCAGTACAATTTTGAAAAGAAATATGCCATTTTGTCTTAAAAGAAAAGTGATTAAGCAATGCATCCATCGAGTTTTTATATATGGAGCAGAGACGTGGACCTTAACTAAAAAGACAAATAAAGGCTGTAGACTACTGAAAGCAGCATGGAGAGGTGCATGCTTGGTGTAACCCGGAAAGATAAGAAGAGGAACTCGTAGATAAGGAAAACAACAAGAGTGGAAGACATCACGATCAGAGTAAAATCCCTGAAATGGCAATGGGCTGGACATATTGACAGAGGGACGGACCTCCGATTGAAACCGAAATTTTTGACTGGATTCCAATTGACAGAAAAAAACCCAGAAGCAGACTAGACTACATGGGAGATGATTTGATGAAATTCGAAAGCATGTGGGAATGACATGGAAGGGACTGGCTCAAGAAAAAGAAAAAAAAAACATTTTTTCGGTTGCTATGTGTTTCTGGAACGTGGATAGAGCGATGTATTTATTTATTTACTGACGCCACGTATTTGGAGGATTTTCACCTTTCGTCAAGATAGATCGTTGTGGAAGAAACTTGGGGATACCTACATCCAGCAGTGGATTGATAATAGTTGACAATGTGATGGTGGTGAAGATTATGTTTTACGAATAATTGGAAACGCACTTTAATATGGCGTAGATATTTTTATGCTTCTAAATATTTGGTGAGATGTTTTCTGCAACGAATTTTTATTTCCATCTTCAATATTCTGGGCAACCCCCATAAAGAAATCCTGGATGCGCCACTATAACGAAGAACTCTGAATTTTTAGAAACCTTTCCGCATTTCCTTTCGTATCATCATCATAATCATCATCATCATTGTCAACGATTATAAATCCACTGCTGGACGAAGGTCTCCCCAAGTTTCTTCCACAACGGTCTGTCTTGCGCCAGTCTCCTCCATGTTACTCCCGCATACTTTCGAATTTCATCCGCCCATCTCCCATGTGGTCTTCTTCCGGGTCTTTTCCTGTCCCTCGGAATCCAGTCTAAAATTTCATCTGTCCATCGATGGTATGTCCTTCTGGCAGTATGTCCAGCCCATTGCCATTTCAAGGATTTTACTCTGATCATGATGTCTTCCACTCTTGTCATTTTTCTGATCCATGAGTTCCTCTTCTTATCTCTCCTGTTTACACCAAGCATGCACCTCTCCATGCTACTTTGAGTTGTCTGCAGTCTTTGTATGTCTTTTTTAGTTAAGGTCCACGTCTCTGCACCATACGTAAGCACTGGAAGATGGCAGCGGGTTTTGGATAATGCTGGCGACTATATCAAAGTGATGTAGCCGAGTATAGTAGGATCCTATGTCATATTCCAATGTAACCATTATATTCTCACTAATAAATTTCCAACCTTGTACAATACATTGACTTAACAGTAAACCGAATGGACAAATGATTACACTACTGTTTGGGAAAATTGTAGCATCAAGAATAAATCTGCTTTTCAAATGAAATTCATATCAAAGATTCCTCATGTTACAGAAGATTAGTGATTTCATTTGTAGAGCTGTACATAATTCGTTTCTCTTCAAAACTCAGTATCGTGTGAAGATACCTGGAGCAAAGATACGTCACAACATCTCTACACGGTGTCGCATTGAGTGGAAGAGACTTTCTGATATCGTTTTGGGGAATAGCCTGCGAGCCTGTTTCTATTGGAGACCAGATCTCATTTGTGGTGACTGGCGGAGGCGCTTGAAAAGTCAGACGTTTAGTTACCATGTTCCAGACATATTCGATCGGGGGCATATCCGGCGAACGTGCAGGCCAGGGGAAAAAAAAACGTTATCTTTCGTGCATAGAAGAGGTCTTGAACATTCCGGGCCACATGTGGGCGAGCATTTTCCTGCTGGAATATGGCGCCAGGACAACTCTGAAGGAAGGGTATCATCTCTGTCTGTAAAACATCCCTGATGTATCGCTGGCTGTTGAGGATTTCCCCCAGTTCGTATCAGACGAGATCGCGAAATGAACCCAATGGCGACCCCAAACCATTGCGTTTGCTTTGGACTGGTATGACACTGCATTTACCCTGATGTCTTCGAACAGGTATGCGACCATCATGGTGCATCAAGTTGAATCGGGACTCGTCAGAAAGCACACACAACCCGTTACCAATCAGAAAGCTGTGTTTAAGATCCCATTGTAGCCTGAGGTGTCTGTGGTCGAGGGTCAAAGGAATGTGTAGCAATGGTCTGCTGACGACCAGCTTAAGCAGAAGACGTCGAACTGTGCTGGAAGACAAAGCCTGACATGTGACAGTGCCCCACTGCCACGCTCACACCATGGATGTCGCTGTGCGATCTGCCACTTCTATGCGGTAGAGGTATCTGTCATCCCGTGCAGTCGTACTATTTTGAGGTCTTCTCCGGACTTCTGTGCGTCCGAACCTAATCTTTCCACTGATGCCACGTTGACATCACTGCATTGGCGTTTAGCCCCGTACGAGTGGCAATTTCGCTGTAGGGAAATTCAGCTTCTCTATTCCAAAAGTGTTTCCTCGCTCAAAGCCCGTCAGGTGTTCATAATGCGACCTTCTTCGGCGACGCGGCATAGGGAGACACGAGAAACACCCTTTCGACTGAATGTCGGCTCTTCACTGATTGCAACATCTCGTTTGAGCCAGCTCTTTATACCCAAAACCGGACTGTTCAGACGGCGATGCTCTGAAACCGATGTGCATTTTCACTGGCATTTCAATCATTTGCATGTCCCAATCTGTATTACATATCCTCTAAATTTCAAGATCATACCAGTGGTCCTTCATGGCGTTGAAATTTTCAAAAGCAGTGATACATATACACCTACCAAATAAGATGCTGCTCTCCATTTTGGGTTTAAAGTAGCAGTCAGACATCTTGGTAAAGACTCTACGAGGTGTTCAAAACATGAAGGTGATATTGCCGCTGATGAAACGAAAATCGCCTGTTGTAGAGTATAACAACAGTCGCCGGTGGCGGTTGGCAGGCTCTAACAGATCTTTTCGATTCGTTCCAGAAATTCTCAATAGGGTTGAGGTCTGGCCATCGAGGGAGCCATTCGAGTGCGGTTAACTCACTTGAAGGCTCCTGAAGTCAGTTGGTGGATACTTGGGAAGTATTCAGTGTGATGTTGTCACGCAAAAGATGGTGTCATGATGTGGAAAGAGCATCATTACAAATGGGTGTAGATGGTCATCGAGGATATTCACACACCTGGTTGCTGTGGCCGAAGTCTAGACGGAGCTCCAAGTAAGCTTGTGTAAACGCACTCGAAACTATTACACCCCTCCACTTGTCTGTATCACCCCCACATGGCAAGCTGGGTCCATCGCTTCGTGTGATTTGCGCCATATGCAAACTATTCAATCGGCGTTACGGAGTTGAAATCCTTATTCTTCAGACCAGATGATGTGTTCCCGTTCTCTGCATTATAGACAAACTTCAGCTTAATCTCTCGGTGCCTTGCAATCGACAAAGGGTCACGATGTGGACGCCCACTGCAGTAGCCTGTTTTTTGTTTTCTATGTCACGATGGATAGTCTTTGTGCATAAACTTGTGGACGCGCCTTTATTAAACATGGAGAGTCAATTGCATGTTTACGAACACATTTCTTCCGTTAGTTGCAAGCTTTTCCGTACTTCACGTATAGTTGTATACGTATAAGATGTGGTAATCCTGACAGTTCAACAATTGCAGGAATTCAACAACAGGCCTCTTTTGCAGCTACTTTGGCCAAGGTCAAATTCACTTACGTCGCTGCCTTTACACATGACTAGTTTTCCGTGACTGGTTTTCAAAGAGTAGAGACCAGCTCTTTTTATAGACATTTTCCGTGACTGGTTTTCAATACGTAGAGACTAGCTCTTTTTATAGGCATTTTCCGTGACTGGTTTTCAATGCGAAGAGACCAGCTCTTTTTATAGGCATTTTCCGTGACTGGTTTTTAATACGTAGAGACTAGTTCTTTTTATAGGCATTTTTCGTGACTGGTTTTCAATGCGTAGAGACCAGCTCGTTTTATAGATATTTTCTGTGACTGGTTTTCAATGCGAAGAGACCAGCTCTTTTTCTACGCATTTTCCGTGACTGGTTTTCAATGCGAAGAGACCAGCTCTTTTTAGAGGCATTTTTCGTGACTGGTTTTTAATGCGTATAGACCAGCTTCTTTTATTGGCATTTCCCGCGACTGGTTTTCAAGGCGTAGAGACCAACTCTTTTCATAGACATTTTCCGCGACTGGTTGTCAATGCGTAGAGACCAGCTCTTTTTATAGGCATTTTTTGTGACTAGTTTTCAACGAGTATAGCCCAGCTTTTTTTTAGGCATTTTCCGTGCCTGGTTTTCAATGCGTAGAGACCAGCTCTTTTTGTACGCATTTTCCGTGACTGATTTTAAAGGCGTAAAGACTAGCTCTATTTATAGGCATTTTCCGTGACTGGTTTTCAATGCGAAGAGACCAGCTCTTTTTAGAGGCATTTTCCGTGACTGGTTTTCAATGCGTATAGACTACCTCTTTTTATAGGCATTACTAGTTACAGCGTCCTACGTTACCGGACGCGATTCTTGTGCTTTGCATGTTGCTATCAGGATGTATATAATAGTTTGTCCATTCGGTGTATATTAATTAAATTATAAAATGGCAACCCATGTTTTCCTGTAACTGTTTCCTTATGTGTGCATTAATTCATTATGAATACATTGACTTTATAGTACGTATAAGAGCCATTTAATTTGATTATAACCACCGATGATAATAACATTAAATGCATTAGCAGACCTGCATATCATAAAACTGTTACGGAACACATTGACACAATTTAATACGAGAAGCAGTTTCCAGTCACCAGAAGCTTGCCCGAAAACATGAAATGTGCTAAGTGTGACGTCACAAACATTTATCTCTCAGTTGTCGCTGATGATGACGCGATGCATTATACAACATAAACAGCGCACATTTTCCAAAAATGTAATTACCAAGCAGTTGCTGAATTAATTTAATTTCATCCCGTGACAGGTTGTGGCTAGTTATATCATATTTACCGCGTAAGAATCTAATTATTAAATCTTAAAATTCGTTACGGGAATAACTAATTTTACTTATCGTATACATAGATATAGAAAGCTAGTAATTACAAGAAAAACGCAAAAAGGTTGATGTATGACCTAACTTTCTTGGATTAAAGTGGTAATATGTATTATTAAAAATAGCTTTAAAAAACGTGGCCATCTGCGCATCTTGTTTCAGAAAACTAGTAGTGACAGCCAAGACGCGGAAGCAAGAGGCTTAAACATAAACAGAGTCAAGTTACACACACTTACCCATAAAGCACCAGTTTTAGTTGATGCTGCCAGGAATGATTGCTTTTAAAATTGTGTGGAAGCAGCGATTCAAAAGACAGCAGCAAAAAAAGGAAAAAAAAATAAAAAAAAGGAAGCAGTTTCAGCTTTTATTTTTTTCTGTGATGATGATTCTTTTCTCAGATAACCCTTACCAGTACTCTTTACTGCATGATTTCTCTTTTCTTCTTCCCTTTAAGGCACACGAGCACTCCACACTGACCCACATGTACGTTTATAAACTCGTACACAGTCAGGGCCCATTTACACAGAATCGGGCCCTAGGCACAGCACAAGATAACGGCCCCCCAACGGCCACATTCTTGAAAGAGTAAGTACATTTGTCACCACTAAATATTATCAATTAATTTAAAAGTTGATTTTATAAATGAGACGCTGTGCGTGGAAAAATAGGAAATAATATGTACTTTTATTAAATCTTAGTATTAGCAAGGAAATTCGCATTTAAAAATATAGACGGGTAAGTAAAATCTATATATTAATTCTATAAGGTTTTATACTGTAAGACCAGTTGTGAGAGAATGGCTGAACGTAAACAAATGGCTGAGGTATCAAAATAAAGGTCTTATCATGTAGATGTGCCAGTCGAAGAGAAAATGAGATTGGGGCAACGGTTTGGGCGTTGTGGGGCGGCAAAGTTTCCATGTAGTGTCTATGGGAGAAGCGTGCGGTTGACTCACGCGCTGTTGAAGGCAGTAGTATGGAGGGACTCAGACAGTACAAAGTCCGAAGTCTCTCTTCTCAGCGAACCGTTGTGCAAAACAACGCAAACAGGAATTTGTTTGAAAGTTCTTATCGGAACAGCGAACATTCGAAGGCCTGATTGCGTTGTGCCATTGGACTGTGTGATGTATATATACAATTTAACATTTATTCGATCCAGTTTATTCACGTAGGTAAGACGTTTCCCATTATGTAGAGATGTAAATAAACGTTTCATATGAGTTTATTCTTTTCAAAAAAAAAAAAAAAGAAAAAAAAAACTTACCGTCGATTTCGTTGGGTATCGTCTAGTACTACTGTATTTAATAACTTAGTATTGCTTTTTTAACTTTTAATTATGCAATAATTGAAATATCCACATGTCTTAATTTGTTCATCCCCTTTTAATATTATTTGTAACTGATGAACATTATTTAGGCTTGGCACAGACTGATTTTTTTGGAATAAGATGAACCTCCGTGTAGCTGATTAATCACCTGTGATGTGTTCAATGTCATAGTAGAATAATTCTATTAACAGAAGAATGATGCATAAATTTGAGCAAACATGCGTAACTGGATAATTCTCACACTCATATGAGCTCATTAATTCACTTAGTTTAGACTCAAGCAATTTCAAAATCTGATATTTTTACAATATGAAATACTCAAAGCATCTACAAAGTGTCTTAGCAATACAAAACCTCTCTCAAGAAGTGTATAGTACATATACACCTCATTTATATTTCCTTCGCAAGTTTCAGATGAAAAACACTGCGGTTTTCCTGCTTTATCCATTACTCACATTTGAAATTAAAGTGTTAATCTTAATTTCAGAAAAAAAAAACCTTTTTCCCCCGAATTTTTTTCCATTCATAATAATTAATAAAAAAAGCATATTTTTTTTTTGCAATGCGATTCTGGGCCCCCTAAAATGTGAGGCCCAAGGCCCGGGCCTTGCGGGCCTAGGCATAAATCAGGTCCTGTGCACACTGTAAAAACTCGAAAACGTAGTGGTTGAAATTATTGCACTTTGAACAGTTAAATAAAATACACATTCCGTTCGTTTAAATTGATTGTTTAAACTGAATGCGATTATTGATAATTCTGAATCCGTAAAAAAATCACTAATATCGTTCAGCATCGTTCTCCAATCTTTAAGTCCGGCGGAACGTTTTTGTTTATACTCTCACACGAGGGTCGAACAACTTTTTTAATTATGGCGAGATTTAAAATTATGCCCCTCGAGTTTAAAAATTCCCTACATCTACTTAAATATAAAAATTCCCTACATCTACTTAAATAGTGTGTGCAACTTTTTACTTTCTCATACCTGTATACCTGTATTACAGGAAAGCATTCTCATACCTGTATTACAGGAAAGATTATCCAAAAATCGCACGTCCGGTTTTTGGCATAATTTTACTAAAAAGGTGTGAAACCCAAATTTGAAGATAGCGAAGGTCGCATCCACATCCTTCTGCTCCGGAGCCGTATGCTTCCCCAGTTAAAATACGCCGCGAAGGGCTTATCACTACTACTTGTCGTCTTGAAATGTGCGCCATCTCTGTAGTAAATCACATTTACGAGAGTCATAACAAAAGTTCTGAACACGTTAATCCAAAACGGAAGCGGATGATGCGATCGAGAGAATGATTGCGTCACGTCAAGGTGACACTCTCAGCAACGCAGTGGTGTCAGAATGACGCGCTATCATTTGCTGTGTGGATGTGGGAGGGTTTGGAAATGGAAGCGTGCAGCTCCTCAGGTCGAGTCACAGCGTTAGACCAGCGCTCGTACCTGAAAATAGAAACACTGCGGGAAAAACTCCGACACAGATACACACTGCCTTGCAAGAAGTTTGTGGGGAAAGAACTCTTGTTCGAAGCACAATTTCTTTCTGAGGTTGAAGTTGAAACCGAAAATTCGTCAAAATCGCCCCAACATGTTGGAAGCGGGAACGATCTTGCTGCACGACAACGCATCGTCTGCGTCGGTATAAGGACTTTTGTCGAAATATGGCTGGGAAACTTTATCTCACCGACCATACAGCCCTGATCTCAGTCCACCCGACTTTGATCTTTTCTCAAAGTTAAAAAATCAGCTCCGTGTCATCCGCTACGAATCGCTGGACGAACTATCATTGGACGTGACCCAAGTAATGCAACAGCTGAACAAAGATGGCGTACTACGGGGCATCCAGGACCTACCTCACCGCTGGCAAGCTGTCATTTTTTTTATTTGAGGTTTAACGACCACCGTGAGCAACTCAATGGGCTATAAGCAGTCGCCCGTCCCTAATTTAGGGTCACTGGTTCCAGGGAAGAGAGAGAGCCAGTGCCGTAAGACAAACACAACATCCATGCCTCACCGGGATTCGAACTGCGCCACCGGGGCGGCCAAGCTGTCATTAGCAGCGGAGGGGAGTACTTGAACGACAATAAGATAAGTTTTCTCAGTTACTTCACACTTTTCTCAAAAATGGACAGTGTGCAGAACTTTAGCTATGACCTCCTTATCCCCCCCCGGAGAAAGGTGGGGGCACGAAATCGCAGGTTTTGGATCTGCCGCAAACCGTGCTTGAAAGAATTCACACTAATTCCAGACAATGTGTGGAAAAAACATCACACATTCTTCGAAAAGCCTTCCACAAGAACCATTTTTACGTTCGGACGACAATGTGAAACCTAAATTTGCCAGTGGCCTACCTAGAACTCACATCCTTCTGCTCCGAAGACAAATGCTATCCCAATTAAGTTACGGTGGCGAAGCTTATCGCTGCAACTTTGCCGTTTTGACATGCCCTTCACCTCTGTAGTAGGTCACAAGGGTAAACACTAGGTGAATACCCATCCAGAATCAAAGAAACGCAAAAGTTATAAGAATGCCGACAACACAGCACTCCGCAGAAATACAAAATGAAAACCGAACCTGCCAAAGCGAATGAGTATGAGGTAGTGAACGTAACCAGAGATGAACGCGAGCCACGGGTCACCGGGTTAATAGGTCACCAGGTCAACAATTTCTTGCGGGTCAAACGGGTTGATTCAAGATGTTCCTGACCCGATTTCGATCCGGTTTTATTTCCGTGTTATTTAAAAAAAAACCAAAAAAAAACAGTATTGGGGATTAAAAGTGAACTTTCAGAAGACAAAAGTGATGTACAATGCTTTTACAAGGAATGAAGATTTATTAATTGGTGGGGAAAAGCTGGAGGTAACCAATTCCTACATTTATTTTATGCAACAGATACCAAGCAAGGGTCACATTGACGAAGAAATTTATTGGCTTATAAAACTTGGTTGGAGAGCTTTTGGAAGAAACAGTACAATTTTAAAGAGCAATATGCCATTTTGTCTTAAAAGAAAAGTGTTTAATCAATGCATCATTCCATTGCTTACGTACGGAGAAGAGACGTGCACCTTAACTAAAGAAGACATACAAAGACTGCAGACAACTGAAAGATACATGGAGAGATGCATGCTTAGTGTAACGAAGAAAGATATAAAGAGGAACTTGTGAATAAGGAACATAACAAGAGTGGAAGACATCACAGTCAGAGTAAAATCCCTGAAATGGCAATGGCCTAGATATATTTCCAGGAGAACGGATCACCGATGAACAACAGAAATTACAAACTGGATTCCAAGGGACAGGAAAAGTCCCAGAAGAAGAAGACCACGTGGGAGAAATGTGAGTGGAGGAGACTAGCCCAACACAGTACGTTGTGGAAGAAACTTGGAGAGACCTTCATGCAGTAGTGGATTGATAATGCTTGACAATAATGATGATATATTCGAGTTTATAGCTCAAAGCAGATTTGTCCGGGTCGGGTCTAATTATGTGACGGCCCGGTGCGGGTCGTGTCTGGGTCCAACATTTTTGACCAAAAAATTTCCAACTCTGAACGTAACATCATGAAGACGCTTCCGTGTTACGGTAAGGAAAATTTCATTTAAGGTTAAACGTTCAAGGGAGGGTTTCTGTAAAGGAGTGCAGTAGACTAATTTGCTCTTCATCCCTTCAGCGTATGCTGAAAGGACACAGATATTATTAGTAATATCAGCATATTGTTTTATATACATTTCTTCGCCATTTTTGGCAATTCCTTTCGTGCATGTGAAGGGTCAAAACCTTACAGTGTATAGGTTACTCTGTACACTGGTTAGCTACGTTGAATACTGTTTGCTGCAAACCAAAGTCTTTTGAAAAAAAAACTAAACGGTACAACTTTTTTTTCAGTTTGAATTTTCAGTAAATTTATTCACACGTTCTGCTTATCTATTTTTTATGTTATGCATCTTTCCCGGCAGTAGTAATCCCAAGTAAAAAAGTTCGACGTAACAAACATGAGTAATGGAAGTAGTCAAAACTATTGCTGAAATCCGATCGTGCGGCATGCTGACCCACGAAGTGACGCAACAATAGTTAATTTCACAGTTACTAAACAATATACACGGTGGAGTCACATTATTGTGACCACCAGCTAATATCCAGAGTCCCGCAGTGTGCAGCGCGGACAGCAGCTAGAAAGGCTGGGAGTGACTCAATAAAGTGCTGGAAGGTGTTCACAGGTATGTGGATCTGACAGCTGCTGGAGGGTGCGTGGTGGAGGAACCATAGAGCGAACAACACGATCGAGGTGGTCCCACAGATGCTCAATTGGGTTTAAGTCTGGGGAATTAGAGGGCCAGGGAAATACTTTGAAGTCTTCATAGTGCTCTTCCAACCACTCTCGGACATTTCTAGCTCTGTGACACGTAGCATTGTCGTTCTGGTAGATCCCATCCGCTCCATGGAAGACAATCAGCATGTATGGGTGTACGTGGTCTGCAAGGATGAATTCATAGCGAATTCGGTCCATAGTGCTTTCTACAGGTATGAGTGGGCCCAGAGAATGCCACGAAAACATTCCCCAGACCATAACGCTGCCCCCACCAGCTTGTGTGCTACCAGCAGTGGTTGAAGAGTGTTTGTTCTCCGATGTTTCTCGCCTTATATACCAACGTCCATCCGTTCGATGAAGCAGCTACCGTGACTCATTGGGGAAGGCAATCCTTTGCCAATCGGGAGAGGTCCAATTCCTATATTGCCGTGCAAATGTAAGCCTTTTCTGTCGATGCACATTCGTTAGCATAGGTGCAGTGACCATCCGTCTGCGTCGGAGCTCCATACGCAGCACGGTTCCTTGTCGTTTTAGACACACTTCCGGTAGCCCCCTGGTTCATTCGGCCAGTGAGTTGCTTCACTGTAGCGGGTCGATCGACCCTCGCGCACCTTCGACGCCGCCATTCACCTCTCACATCAATGGCATGTAGTGCTCTGCAGTTTCCACGTCGCTGATTCGCAATGGAGCCATTTCTCCAATCACGATACACTTTAATAACAGCAGCACGTGAACAACTGACAAACTGCGCTGTTTCAGAAATACTGCCACCCTTGGCCCGAAAGCCGGTAATCATCCCTTTTTGCAAATCTGGTAAATCATTCCTTTTATCCATGACAGCAACGAGTGATATGTTTTCAGATTGCCTACAGCATACCTTATATACCCTCCAAGCCAGCTCACGACACGTGTCTCCTTTCATTGGCTACGCACTGTTGACGTCGAAAGTAGGAGGTGGTCACAATAATGTCCTCGACTGTGTATTTTACTAATGTATCGCCGAACATTATTTGATAACATTTTACATAAACGTAACAATATCTCATTGTAATCTGCATAAATTACGAGAACCTGATACTAAATGTGATAAAAGCCATTACAAAAATGCATTTTTGATGCTATGAAAACGCTCCGTTGTATTGAAATTTGGCTTCCTCTCGATCGTGTTACCTATTGACGAGAGCTTTAAAATGATGTACGTACAACACGGAGTGTAACCTGAAGATATCATAGACAAAAAGTTACCAATTCCCCTCACTAACACACTTGCGATTCAGATTTTGGGCCTAGTGGTCAACGTTCATGACTGCCACGGAGAAACACTCAGGTTCGATCCCAGGCAGTTATGAACGCTCGAACCACTAAATATCCACCTTGCGTCGAATGGGCACGTTAAGCGGTCGGACCCCGGGTACTAGACCGCCGGTAATAAATAAGGGCGTCTTCCTCCCACTTTCTACTTCGCTTCAGTGTCACTTTCCTATCGGGCACTCTAGCCCAAATCTCCTATGCTTCCTATTTCTAAGGGTTGTTTAAGACCTGGGGCCAGACACTCCCTTCCTAAAACCCTCTACATCCGATCTGATTTTGTGCCTATCTTGAGGTCAGATTTTAGCTTGCACATGCGCAGATGGACTTTTGTAGCTATGCTACATTTCATCGGTGTCAGAGTCGTTTCTTACGTTAGCCTAAATCTGAATAACATATAATAATAATAAAAATAAAATTGTTTCTGAAAAACTAAACAGTCGAAATACTATTGCCGCCGCCATGCTTTAGTAAATATTTACTTTTATGATACATATTTTCTTTCATTAGTTTTACGACATTAACATTCATTAATCCACCTATACCTAAGAACAGCTAAACGTCAGGAATTAGTAAACCTTACTGTTTATTGTCATGATTAAACAATGGTTTTAAATGGTTTTGACTACTTCCGTTACCCATTTTCGTTACACCGAATTTTTTTTACTTGGGATATACTTTATTACTGTCGGGGAAGATGCATAACATCAAAAACAAAAACTTTTCGAAAAATAGTTCTTGAGGCGCTGGCTCATGATTATTCGTCCAAGATGGGCCCGGATTCGGGCCCCGGTGAGGCATATGTGTTCACATTATTCTATCCAACCCCTGTATTTCTCGGTACGCCTCTGCTTATGATGGCCGTTAAACCCCAAAACAACAAGAGAAAAGTGTCGGATTGTTGTTTCGACCGTCACTTTTTTGGTCTGGTGGACTACATTGTGCCCCGTACGTGGATAACTGGTTTCCAGTTATTTGGGGAGTAGTGCCTCCACGGCCCGAGCTGACATTGTGACTGACCATCTCTTCTTTTCGTATTTGTACGACACCATCACCTCAGTGACAGCTGTTCATCCTGCTGATGGGGAGTGGCGACCCCACGGCCCGAGCCGACGCGAGTGTTTGATGTCTTTTCCCATGTTTGCTTTTTGTTGTTACCTTGCCACGCACCCGCCACAACTGTTGTAGGTTACTGAGGTTGTGACTATGCGCCAGCGCCGGAGCTTAGTTTCTCTTTCCTTTCTCTTTCCTCTTTCCTTTCTTCTCAATTTTATTCTCATTCTTATTTGCTGGATACGCTTCAGAAGCTGTTAGGTGACCACTTCGACACTTTCGCAGTTTTTTTTTTTTTTTTTTTTGAAACATATTGACTTTTTTAAACTTATCTAGCTTAAAAAAATAGAATCTACTAACTAACTAACTAGCTTTTACACTTTTTCATCATTCTCTTATCTAACTTTTACGAAATCAGCCTGCTTTTAACCATCACAGCCCCCTTTTGAGAACCTTTCTCTGATGGTTCTGTGTTTGGCGATCTTTGGCCAAATCTGGCCCTTGCGCCATTAAAATCAACTAACTAACTAACTACTTCATTATGCGAGCACCGATGGTAAGTAGAAGCCTTTGGTTATTTCTTCGCTGCACCTTTTCGCTGGCTTCTCTGGGTCTTCCCTCATTTTCGCGGTTGGTTATTAAGCGAGAATTTCCCAGTTTCTCTTTCGAATTTCCTCTTCTGTTTTTCTTGACCGGTGATGCAGTCATTCCCTAAAAGGGCAAGTGGAGCGATTTATACGACACTACTGATTTTTCCCAGCTCTGTATCTCAGGACCACTATTTATAGCATGGAGTGAATTGCTCTCTATATACAGTATTTTGATTTTCTAAAAGACTAATTAATTTGGGGAAGCATTCCGTATGCGAAGGCATAAGAGTTTCTGGGACGTTAACGGACTAATCAAATAATTCAGTACTACGCGAGAAGCTGCCTGGCACCCGATTGATCGTCTGCTACTATCTTAGGGGAAGAAAGGCATGTGCGTCAGTACAGAGAGAGAGAGAGAGAGAGAGGAAGCCATTTTATTGCGTTCCTGCTCGATATTAGAACGATGACGCGTAGGAAAGTTTGGTCAAGTCCAATGGCTGCCTCGTGGAATGCTTCATATGGATCCACATTACGTTCAAGCGACCCGAGTTATACAGCAGCCGCATGATAAATGACGGGGAGCATTACTAGGATTTCTCGGGATACTCTGAGTTCACTGAGGTAGCCGTTTAACCAGGTAGGGAGCGCAGATCAATATCTGCGAACTGATGCAAAATCGAAGGGAGAGCGTGGGAGTGAATGCGTATAGAGCAAGGCATATTAAGGGGACGTCGCGTCGTGCCTAGAGCGCGATTAAACAGGAAATTTGCGTGTTGTAACTTTGACAAGCAGGAAAACGGTTTTCAATGAAGGCTTTCCTGTGCCTTCGACAGGTTTCGCGATGACGACTTCATTAAACACAAAACAAAAGAGGTGAGAGAGAGGTTTGCTTTTATAATGTGGGGTTATATAGTAGTTTCCTTTCGTACGAGTAGTATCTTTTTAATATAATATATATACCAGGGAGCTAGAGAAGGTGAAACCGTCTCTCGCGAACTTTCAAACATTTTAATGCCGCATTGCAAAGGGTCTTTCAATCATTGAACTAGGAAAACAAGGGATAAAGATTAATGGAGATTATTTAACAACTCACCTTCGTTTTGCTGATGACGTAATCATTTTTGCAAGTACCCCTTCATAGCTGCAGAGTATGACCAAGAACTTGCTGACAAGGGCAAAGAAGTGGAATTAAAAATGAATTCCGCAGACAAAGCTGTGGTACAATGCTTTTTCAAGAAATGAAGATTGAAGATTTTGCGATTGATGGGGAAAAGCTTGAGGTAACCGATTCCTACATTTACCTTGGACAATAGATATCAAGCAAATGTCACATTGACGAGGAAATTAATAGGCGTATAAAACAGAGTTGGGAAGGAATGCATTACAAAGTAATGGAAGTACAGATTACAATTAACGTGTAATGCATTACATGGTAATGCAGTAACAGGTAATGCAGTACAAGGTAATCCCAAGTATGGTTTGCACAATGTAATGGGATTAATCTGTAATGCATTACAATGAAGAGGATATAATTCAATTATTTAATGATGCCATTCAAACGCAATGGAATTATTTGGTAATGAAATAACGCAATTTGCAAATACCAATTACATACCAAAGTTGAGAAAAATCGTAATTGTATTAATCGGTAATGCATTACATCATAATGGTAATGGGAACAAGAACTTAGCGTTACCATTACATGGCAATGGTGAGCTGGTCATTAGAATTAGATGGTAATTGTAATGCCATATAGCAGTTAACCATTATAATCGTCAATCACAAAAACTTAACGTAGCAATCTTAAAAGCACGATAATTAAAACACTACGCAGGCTTCCGATGAAGTGAAGAACTTATTTAATGTATAAGTTAAAAGATTAAAAATAAAGCCATAAGAACTTTCGGTCTTCCTAAAGACCATCATCAGATGGAAATACTGAAGGAACATTTTTGGGTGGGCAGACATATAAGTAATTTACAGGCGTGAGGTACAGAACAGGTGATCATGTCGTCAATCCAGATATGATGGTTTTAAATCGATATATGAATACATACAATCAAATGGTGAAATTATCAAAACTTAACATACAAGACAAGTAAGACGTAGAAAAAGGGTAAATGAATGAATTAAGGCAAATACAGAAAATAAAGAGGCAATCTTACGCAACTTACCTACAATAACCGGATAATATGTTGTTGTTGTTTCTTTTTTTTTTTTTTTAATAGTTGTGTCCAAGGTTTTGGTATGTAGACTGGAATATTGTCATTACAACATGAAGTTCTATGTTCAGCAATTATCAATCTTTCGGTGAATAACAAGGAGGAGATAGTACGTGGTGTTGTAAAGATCTTTGCCTCTTTCCAATTAGGATAATGTTGTCCTTCGTTCACTAGTCTTGCAAGGGCAGTATTTGATAAGTCATTCTTAACAGCATATTTATGTTCGTTGAGCGTAATTCCCAATGACCTTTTGGTTGATCCGATGTATTGGCTGCAAGGGAGAATTTGATTCAAACTATCAAGTGGCATAGTGTATACACCAAATTTGTTAACCTCTGGAACTAGGTCACGATCTTTCTTGATCAAAGTAAAAATATTGGTGGTACGTATCCCAACTTCAAGATTGAATGGTTTACAAATATTTTTAAGGATTGAGGAGACAGTTGGGAAATAATCCATTGAGCCCACATAATTGCGACAGGGGTGTTCGGCCTGAAGGGTAGTTATACGTTGACGACAGATTTTCCCCGAGTTCAGCTTTAACAGTAGATTTTTTGAAACCATGGGCACCAGCAATGTCGAAAACCTTATTAATTTCGTAACGCCGCCTGAAGTCATCGGAGGAATGAATGAATGCTCTTCTTAGCATGAAGTTAATTGATGAAAGTTTATAATTATTCGGGTGCGCAGACGATGCAGGTATCATAGTGGGTGCGGAGGTTGGTTTCCTATACACCGAATAGTGTAAACAGCAGGAGTCTGAGTCACGTTCTAAGAGAAAATCTAGGAAAGGTAAAGTACCATTATTTTCAAGTTCGATGGTAAATTTTATTGAAGGATATATTTAATTTATTAAAGGATATATCGTGCTTTTAAGATGGCTACCTTAAGTTTTTGTGATTGACTCATTCCGCACGAGAACCTGATATCTTCATTATAATCGTAATGGTTAATGGTTAAATATATGTTGGTAATTAAGCAATAACTTATGGGTAACAATACAACGTGAAGAAACCAGCAACCAGCACACCCTTGCACGTTGCGTAGGTTATTTGACAATTGTTCCACCCCTCGGACCTCAAATGCGTGTGTGTAGGTATTGGAGATTGTAGGTGTATGACATGAGTAGTTGCCCAGTCTTCGCCGTAAGTAAAGTGATTTGAACGAAATAATACATATGAAGTTATAACGAAGTAAATTCCTCCGTCATTTCTGTATCCGCGCCAGGATTCAAACCCAGGTCCCCTCATTCCGGAATAAGTTGCTCTACCAATTGAGCTACGCCGACGTTTTATTCTGATTCCTATCCGCCTTTATGTCGTGTGCGTCCTTCTGGCAGGTACATCACATCTCCTGGTACGTTACATCATCTCCCCCTTATTTTTTTTTTTTTTTTTTGTCGAAGTGCAGGAGAAGGGATTCTCTTATTTTTCCTATCTCGCTGTGTGGAAATAACATCACACCATTGCGAGATTTTGAACGGTCGGGTCATCCGGATTGTTCGGGCGCCATTATAACGAAGTAAATTTCTCCGTCATTTTTGGTCTACGCCGGGATTCGAACCCGAGTACGCTTATTCCGGAACAAGCAGCTCTACCAACTGAGCTACGCAGACATGTATTCTAATTCCTATCTGCCTTTATGTCGTGTGCGTCCTTCTGGCAGGTACATCACATCTCCTGGTACGTTACAAAGTAAGTACGAATGGGTCGGTTTTTTTTTTTTTGTTTTTTTTTTTGGTTATAGAATAGTACAAAAATGAAAGAAAGATCAACGCCGTTGCATGCGATCATAGTCATCAACAAAGAACAATTCACTGAAGCACACAGAAAAACAGGCAGGAAATAACAAATTGTGCATTAAACGCCAACGGAAACAACTCTGAGACACCACATCACTTGAAATGGAAGGAATGAAAGGTTTGATTGCTACAAAATATTGCAACCATAAAGTGAACTACGAGTACAACAGAAAGAATGAGCAACTAGATCATCACAAAGTAAAGAAATGACAAATCCTCATTGTAAAGTAGAAGTAGAATACCTAGGTCACTTGTCGCAAAACAAGGTAGGATTTTCCTAATCCCTGTTTTGTTTGTGGTCTTTTTCTTCATACGAAGGTTTGCTTTTAAAACAACCCTCTTTTGAAACATTTCATCCGAAAGTCTATTAGCTTTGCAGTAATTGGTAATAGCAGCGTACGAGAACAACCGTTCGACGGGCGCTGAGGAGGGCAGAGGTGTATTATACTGCACAAACAGATGTTTTACCTCTTTATAATTATGTAACACATGCAAATCTCTTGGTTCTTCGAGGCTGAATGTGCATATATGAATTCAGTTTTCCTTGTTGGATGTTCGTTTTCACTGTCATCTTCAGAATTGGAATCAAAATCATCTTTG
Organism: Macrothele yani; assembly: GCA_039090855.1. Taxonomy (NCBI): domain Eukaryota; kingdom Metazoa; phylum Arthropoda; class Arachnida; order Araneae; family Macrothelidae; genus Macrothele; species Macrothele yani. The sequence goes on along the minus strand of CM077008.1, from coordinate 142,255,459 downwards.
ACTTGGCGACTGGTAGAAGGTGCATCCATGAGATGTTGTTGCGATTTAATTTCTTTTGACAATTGATTTATGAGCAATGTTTTCATTTTGATATAATAGGAATCAGGAATGCAAGATTGCCATCTAAATTGGCTGAACTTAGGGTGACATAAAGCTGTTATTGCAGCCTTTTCCGTCTGGGGATATGACAGTGTGAAGTATTCATTAAACCTTCTAGACCTTCCAAATCAGCTTCGGCTAATGGTTGGCAATGCGTGAGGTCTCTAGTCAATAACGTTTGTAATTTGTGCCTTAATGATAACAAAGTTGGAAGTAGGATGCCAAAATACATGTCATTTTCACCTTGGATGATGTCTAGGGCCTTAGCGATGTGTTTAGTACATTTAATATATTCTTCCATATAACTAAAGTCTTGATCTCTCAGTACACTTTTTAAGTCCAGCGCTTTATGCAACTTAGCTGACTTGTCTTTTATGCGTAGAATTTGTTTCACACCTTCGTATAAACTATTCCATCGTGTTACACCAGGCCTGCTAAGTGCGTGACCTAAAATAGCTTGGATAATTTCTGCAGATTTCGGGCGATTTGCAGCTCTCCATAAGGTATTACACCTTTTCATCACTTGTTGATGCATTTTGGAAAAGATTGGTATTGCGGTCTTCTAGTACTTTATGAGTATCTGTAGTTGCACAACTCAGTGTGTGTGACGCACATCTGAAATGCAAGGGTAACCATTCCCCAAGATGTATACATGTAGCCGACAAATACTCTTCATCATCATCACTAATTGAGGCTGAGGCAGCGTCCGTATCATAATCGGAACTACCTGAACTGTTTTCCCAAGTCAAAATCCACATCATCTTTAAAAGTGCTTGCCGCTTGAATCCCGAATATTTGAAACGCTTTAACGAAATTGCTTCCATGGTCAGTAATTGCAGCCACCACTTTTTTTTTTTTTTTTTTTTTTGATTGGAGGTTTAACGACCACCGTGAGCAACTCAATGGGCTATAAGCAGTCGCCCATCCCTAATTTAGGGTCACTGGTTCCAGGGAAGGGAGAGAGCCAGTGCCGTAAGACAAACACAACATCCATGCCTGACCGGGATTCGAACTCGGACCCCTCACGGACGAATGATCATAGGCCAGCGCCTTAGACCACTGCGCCACCGGGGCGGCCAGCCAGCCACAACTTTACAAGAATCCAATCCAAACGTTTTGTATATCTGCAGAAGCATCGCATATATTCTATCATTACTATGCGTTCCTTTAAATGTTTGACAAGCTAAAGCTGTGGAAAATCTTTGTAATGTCTGTGACTCAGTCCAGTGTACCGTCGCACCCAAAAAACTTCTGTGTCGTTCTGACCAGATATCTACTCTTGTACAAACGAATTCGGTGTTTTCTAATTCTTGTTTTATGTTTGCCACTTGTTCCTTGTAATAATCAGAAATTTTGCGGCCATGTGATCTGCGACTCATTATTCTCAGATGTTTGGAATCACCATTCAGCTATTCGATTATTTTGTGAAAATAGACGTTGTCAACGCATTTAAGGGATATTGTGGAATCCACAGAATATGTAAGTACATCCCTGTCGAACTCTTCTTGCGAATAGCATTTTTTTCGAATACGTTATGATGTGATTCCCCTGATGTGCTAATGGTTCTTCGCGGTTTCTTCACTTCTTTCAAATACTCATGGTACTCTTCTACATAACCGGCTCCGTGTTTCCTCTTCAAATGCATTGTAAAATTTGAAGTACACCTTCTTGATCCTTTTACTTCGATGTTACATTTGGCACACCTTGCTACAACTTTGTCTCCACTACATTTATTCTCCACTATTTCAAAAAAGAAAAAAAAAACGACCATCGAATATTCAACTAGGATACCTACTCACAGCTTCTGTGATATCAGCTATTGATCCCGTGTGGCTGCCACTGGTTGACAGAAATACTGATTTCGTCCATCTCCAGTACAGTATTCTCGTCCATTACATACGTTTCACTGTCCCAAATAATTACCCCACTATAACCACAAGCACATATTAGCACTACACTCACAGTTCAGCAACTCAGGGTGTATTGCCGAATATTACAGAAATTTGCGAACTCTTGACATTTTTGCCGTACTTCTCAAGTGTTTTTGTCCATTACTTGTCCGATACGAACACTGGACTACCGAGCGACTGACTCCTTTATATATACTTCACGACAGGGCCTGAACCTTCTGGAATATTCTTGATTCGCATAAAGCTCTGCAACTTCCCACTGCGTGATCATTCTGGAACATTCTATAAATGTCTAACCCATTCTTGCTGCTTCTAGAACATTCTACACGACACTTCGGTTTAAGTCTGCTATGTTGCATGGCCGACTTTTCTAGACATAGCTTTTGGTACACGTACATTTCTACAAACTATTAGTATGTAATTATTATTTGCAAATTGTGTAATTTCATTACCAAATAATTCCAGTCCAAATAATTTCATGGCATTACTAAATAACTGAATTATATCCTCTTCATTGTAATGCATTACAGATTAATTCCATTACCCTGTGCATACCATACTTGGGATTACCTTGTAATACATTACACGTTAATTGTAATCTGTTCTTCCACTACTTTGTAATGCATTCCTGCCCAACTCTGCCCATAAGTTATTGGTTAATTACCAACATATAGTTGACCGTTAACCATTACGATTATAATGGGTAACTGCTACATGCCATTACAATTACCATACAATTCTAATGACTAGTTCACCATTACCATGTAATGGTAACGCTAAGTTGTTGTCCCCATTACAAGTACGCTGTAATGCATTACCGATTAATTCAATTACGATTTTGCCCAACTCTGGTGCAAAACTTGGCTGGAGAGCTTTCGAAAGAAACAATACAGTTTTCAAGAGCAATATGCCAATATGTCTTAACAGAAAAGTGTTTAATCAATGCATCCTTCCAGCTCTTACATATGGAGCAGAGACATGGACCTTAACTAAAAAGACATACAAAGGCTACAGACAACTGAAAGAAGCATGGAGAGATGCATGATTGGTGTAACCAGGAAAGACAAGAGAAACTCGTGGATAACGAAAATGACAAGAGTGGAAGACATCATGATCAGGGTAAAATCAATGAAATGGCAATGCGCTGAAAATCTTGCCAGAACCACTGACCACCGATTGACAACCGAAATTTTAGACTGGATTTCAAGGGACAGGAAAAGACCGAAAAGAAGAAAACGTGAAAGATGGGTGGATGAAATTCAAAATCATGCGGCAGTGACATGGAGGAGACTGGCTCAAGACAGACCGTTGTGGAAGAACCTTCATCAATCAGTGGATTGACAATGGTTAACAATGGTGATGACGATGAGATCGACAGATAGATAGATCAAAGGCGTAATTAAGCATTTCTGCGACCAGGGAAAATTGTGGTAGTAAGCACACCGGACAAAAAATTGGTCACCTCTGGCAGAACTTACCTGATAACGGATGACGGTGCCTCTTGCCTTGATGACAGCACGAATCCAGTGTGGTAAAGACTCCACGAGGTTGTGGATGTATTGAACATCGATTTGCAATCACTCGTGCGTCAATTGGTCCCGAAGTCCAGAGTACGTGGATGTTTATTCCGGCGTTTCACCTTCTGTTCCAAATGATCCCACAGATTTTCAATAGGATTTAAATCTGGGGATTTGGCAGGCCAGTCGATGTGCGTCAGTGTTGCTAATTGTTTGCCGTACCACCCAAACATAGTTTCATCCCTGTGGACACGACAATTGTGGTCTTCGAAAACAGGAGTGGCAATGTGATGCTGCTCCTGGAGATGTAGGGTAAAGTGTAACATATCTTCATTCAGAATGCGGAGGTACGCATGCAGGTTCAAATGCATCGTCACTGCAATGAAAGGGTCCATTTCGTGGTACGAAAAACATCCCCAAAACATCACAGAACACCCTCCAGCTTGAAAAACACCTTCGACACAATCAGGATTAAAGGCTTCATTGGGCCTCTCACCATTGGGGTACAAACGAAAACAAGACTCATAAGACCAAATCACTCGTTTCCAATCCTCCACAGTAAAGTTTTGGTGACTCTGAGTTCACTGATAACGTGCGACTTTGTGACTTGCTGTTAAAAGTGGCATCTTCCGTTGTATTCTGCTCCAGATGTCCATTGCATGTAGTTCTCGTTGCAATGTCCTTTCGAAAATTGGTTGGAGTGGACTTTCATTTACTGTTTGGAGCAATTGTTGTCTGGTTTGAAACCGCTTTGCAGTTACTAGGCGTGAAACATGGCGGGGGTCTCTGTTCGTGAGAATCGTTTTCCCGCCACAGTTACGTCGCTGATTATCAGTTGACTTCGAACTACACCACTGTTTGTAGACCCGTTGGACATTACGTTTCGACACATCAACAAATTGGGCGACTTCATTCAGTTTGTGTCCGTGGGTACTGCCAAACACGATGGCTCCTTTTTGGAACTCAATAACGTCTGTCTTACGACCCATCATCATCATCATCATTGTCAACCATTATCAATCCACTGCTGGACGAAGGTCTCCCCAAGTTTCCTCCACAACGGTCTGTCTAGTGCCAGTCTCCTCCATGTCACTCCCACATACTTTCGAATTTCATCTACACATCTCCCATGTGGTCTTCTTCTGGGTCTTTTCATGTCCCTTGGAATCCAATCTAAAATTTCGGCTGTCCATCGATGATCTGTCCTTCTGGCAGTATGTCCAGCCCATTGCCATTTCAGGGATTTAACTCTGATCATGATGTCTTCCACTCTTTTCATTTTTCGGATCCACGAGTTCCTCTTCTTATCTCTCCTGGTTACACCAAGTATGCACCTCTCCCTGTTTTTTGAGTTGTCTGCAGCTTTGTATGTCTCTTTTAGTTAAGGTCCACGTCTCTGAACCATACGTAAACACTGGAAGGATGCATCGATCAAACGCTTTTCTTTTAAGACATAATGGCATATTGCTCTTAAAAATTATGCTGTTTCTACCAAAAGCTCTCCAGGCAAGTTGTGTACAGCCGATTAATTTCTTCATCAATGTGACCCTCACTTGATATCTGCTGTCCAAGATAAACGTACGTGTCTGTTATCTCCAGCTTTTCTCCATCGATCGATAAATCTTCATTTCTTGAAAAAGCATTGAACACCACTTTTGTCTTCTGAAAGTTCACTTTTAATCCAACTTCTTTACTCTTGTCAGCAAGTTCCTGGATCATACTCTGCAGTCCTGATGGGTTAGTTGCAAAAATGACTATGTCATCAGCAAAACGAAGGTGGGTTAGATAATCTCCATTAATCTTTATCCCTTTGTTTTCCCAGTTCAGTGATTGAAAGACATTTTCCATTGTGGCATTAAAGAGCTTCGGAGATATGGTGTCACCTTGTCTCACTCCTTTTCCAATTTTTATGTGTGCTGTACTTTCAAACAGCCGAATCTTTGCACTTGCATTTTCATAGATGTTATTAATAATATTAATGTACGCATCTTCAATACCGCAGGATTTCAGGGCCATTGTAACTGCTGATGGTTTCACCGAATCAAAGGCTTTTTCATAATCGATAAAAGCCATGCACAATGGAAAGTTCATATTCCCTCGTTTTTTCAATTAGTTCTCTCATTACGTGGATATGATCTATTGTGCTGTAGCCACTCCTGAATCCAGCTTGTTCTCTCGGTTGAGCCATGTCCAGTGTCACCTACAAGCGGTGTGAAAGAACTTTAGTGAAGATTTTATAAACCACTGATAGGAGGCTGATAGGTCTGTAGTTCCTGAGATCCTCAATGTCACCTTTTTTATGGAGCAAGATCATTGTAGCGTTGTTCCAATCCTCAGGAACCTTCCCTTCATTAAGGCATCGAGTGAAAATTTGGGCGAGTACTGTTTCGATTTCTCCACTTGCTTCTTGTATGGTGTCTACAGTAATTCCATCTTCTCCTGGAGCTTTTCCCCGCTTCATGTTCTTGATTGCATGTGTAACTACTGCTGGAAGGACTGGAAGAACTCTGGTACTGGTACCTTTCATGATGTCTGGAGTACATGTATCATCCCTTTCATATAATTTGGAGTAGAAATCTTTAACTCTTGTCAAAATGTCGCCTCTATTTCTTGTTACAGAACCATCTTCTTTTCTCAGTGCCATAATCTGTTTTCTTCCCTTACTGAGATGTCCCTTTGCTCTCTTTAGGCTTTGGTTGTTTTCAATTGCTTTCCTTACTAGTTCACAGTTGAATTTCCTTACGTCTTCAGTGATACTTTTTCGTACTGTCTTGCATAGCTCTATATATTCCACTTTGGAAGTCACATCTTCTTTAGTTGTCCTCATCTCTCTTCTTTTTTGCATCAACATTTTCGTTTTTCCTGATAATTTGTTCACATGCAACTTGTTGTTAGACCCAGCTAATTGTGTTGCTGTTTCCATAAGAGTTTTGGTTACTTTTCTGTTAACTTCAGAAATATCCACTTCTTCCGATGTTAGGATTTCTAAAGCAGAGAACCTGTTCTTCAATTCCAACTTGAAGGTATTATGGTGTTTTTTAAGGCTGGTTATGTCAATACATTTTGTTTATCTTATGAGCTTGCTACGTTCGAGTTTAGTGTTGAGGTGCATCTTACATCTCACCAATCTATGGTCACTACCTGTGTTGAACTTGTTTAGCACACTGCAGTCTTCTATGACGAATTTTTTGTTACACATAATAAAATCAATTTCACTTGTCGTCCCATTTGGATGTCTCCATGTCCATTTCCTGTGTGGCATTTTCTTGAAAAAGGAATTCAAGCTGAAAAACCCTTTTGCCTCTGCAAACTCAACGAGAGTATTTCCACGCTGGTTTCTGTTGCCGTGACCGAATTTACCTACTGAAGTTTCATTCTGTTGTCGTTGCCCTATTTTTGCATTGAAATCTCCCATAATTATCTTTAAGTGCTGCTTACCTTTATTATTTAGATGACGAATTTCCTCATAAAATTATTCAATTTCTTCTTTAGGATGACTTGTGGTGGGTGCATAAGTTTGAATAATCTGAGCCTGGTATCTTCTCGAGAGTTGGATAACGAGTCGTGCAGCTCTGTCAGAGGAACTTTCAACTTCTACAACTTTATCCTTCAGTTTCTTGTTTATTATAAATCCAACACCACTAGTTCTGCCAGTATCAGTCCCACGATAGTAGAAGAGATGTCCACTTTTCAGTTCAATGAGATCTTCTCCTTTTCTCCTTACCTCACTTAGCCCGACGATGTCCCACTTGATCCTTTGTAGTTCCTCTTCCAATTCAAGAAGCCTTGAATCAGAAGATAGGGAGCGTCCATTATACGTAGCCAAGGTCAGCATCAGATGGCAGCCTGGTCCGGTCCTCATAGGATTGGATTCTTGGCACCCTCTGCCTTCATGTCGCACTGGACGCTGCCTTGGCCAGGTACATTCCAGCTGCCGGAGACTGAGGGCCAAGATTTGAGATTTGAGTTGTGGAGTCATTTTGGAGGGGTTTGGCCATAACTCACCACGCTGGCCAAGCGGGTTGGTGAGTGTGGGATAGCATTTCCTCTAATCCGGATGGTATAGTTATACCGCTATTGGCGGTCGTCAGAGCCCCTTTAGTGGGAACAGGATGTACCACGAGAAGGCGGGGTTGACATTTGTCAGGGAGAGGCTGTGATGTTACTCATCACCTGACCTTAAATCCTTTACGACCCATATTGCAGACTAAACTCAACACACACGTTGTTCTTCACCACTTTACGAGTCAGAAATGATCCTGTAAACCACGTCAATGCTATTTGTCTCCCAACAATACTATCACGGAACCCGTTGTGGAACCAGTAACTTCCTACTGTCATTTCTGTTAGTGGTGTCTAATTCTTTGTCCGGTGTGCTTATGTACAGGAGTTGTCCAAAATAATGGAAACACCTCGCTGAAAAAAGTGACTTCGGTATGTGCTGCTTTTCGAGTAAAACGAACATGTAGCTACAATATTTTTTTTTTTTGTAAAAAAATGTTGCTTATAGTCTCAAGGGTCTGTGTGATTGCATTGTAAATCGGTGTTTGCCTAATTTCGTTCCAGGTGAAGGCACAATGAGTGACCTGTCGGAGTTCCAAAGAGGGCAGATTGTAGGAGTCCGTCTGGTTGGTGCGTCGGTAACCACAGTGGAACAGGTATTGGGGAAATCCAGAGGTACCGTGTCGAAGGTAACGGCAGCATACAATGTTCACGGCACAACATCATCTGCGAGGCACAACTGTGGAAGGAAAACAAAACTCACTGCGAGAGACAGGAGGGCATTAAAGAATATTGTGACCGCAAGGAGAAGGACCACGGCGACGAAAGTGACCGCTAAGCTTAGTGCACATCTGTCGACCCATACCGTGCGAAGGAAATTGCATAAGCACAATATTTACGGCAGATTGCAAAACCCCTGGCGTCACAGGTGAATATGAAACGGAGACTACAGTGGTGCCAGGAACATAAAACGTGGACTGCAAATCAATGAAAACATGTCTTGTTTTCCGATGAATCAAGTTTCTCCCTATTTCCCACCACAGGACGGGTTTACGTGTGGAGAACCCCCGCAGAAGCCTACAACCCAGACTGTCTCCTTCCTACAGTGAAGCATGGGGCTGTTCTGTAATGGTTGGGCCATGATCTCGGATTGTACAGCAGGTCCTATCATCCCCTTACACGGACGGATCACTAGCGGTGACTATGTCACCCTTTTGGCCGGGGGTGACATAGTCACCGCTAGTGATCCGTCATTTTTATGTGCATTCAATGGCGCAGACATTGTTTTCGTCAGAGGATTGCACCTTTCAAGATGATGATTCACAGAAGTCGAACTGTTCAATCATGGTGTGAGGAACATGAGGATGAAGTTGCACACCTTCCCTGGCCTACACAATCACCGGACTTAAATATCATTGAGACCATGTGGTCTGTGTTGGAAAACAGAGTGCGATCCCGTTATCCTCCTCCGGCGTCTCTCAAGGAATTAGAGCAGTTTCTGCAGGAAGAATGGTACAATACACCACTTACCATCAACCAGGACTTGCATGTGTCCATTCCAAGGAAGATTCAAGCAGTTTTAAATGCCAAGGGTGCTCCCACACCATATTAGGGGCGTAACACCTATTGTTTCAAGGTGTTTCCATTATTTTGGACAACCCCTGTGTATTAGGTGTACAAATAAATTTTAAAGCATTTTTTGTGTGACTTATACCGCTAATTTACATATCTGACGTTCCCCTGCGTTGTTGTCATGTGACCGTAACTGGTCCAGAGTATGAAATGTGACACAGAAGTTTGCCCAACAGTCAAACTCACTTGCACATCGGTAGGTGAAAGATGGCAAGCGTTATTGCCTTTATTCGACATTGCATTTGTCATGAATTTCATCAAGAAAAAGTGCTGCAAAAACATTGCACCGAAATGTTCTGTTCTGGGGGAGAATATTATTTCGAAAAGTACGCGTGAGTTTAGGTTTAGACGGTTTAAAGCAGGTGATTTTGATGTTAGCCATCGAGAACGTAGCGGCGCCCCGCAGAAGATTGTACATGAGGAACTGCAAGCATTGCTGGATGAAGATTTGTCTCACACGTAAAAAGAACTAGCTGAACAACTGGGGATAACTCAACAAACCATTTCCAATCGTTTACGCGCGATGCTAAAGATTCAGAAGGAGGGAAAATGGGTGCCACGTGACCTGGGCCAGAGGAACAAGGATGAGCGTCTCATGAAGTGTTTCAATCTGTTGAATAAACAACACAGAAAGGTCTTTCCTGTAGAAAATAGTTACGGGTGATGAAAAGTGGATACGGTACTACAATCCCAAACGCAAAAAAACACTGGGTAGACCCCGGTTAAACAACGACTCCGACACCGAAACGCAATATTTACTCCAAGAAAGTTCTGCTGTGCATCTGGTGGGATATGAAGGCTGTGCTTTATTATGGAACGGGGTCAAACTGTCATTGCTGATCGCTACAAGAAACAACTGCTGCAATTGAACCAGGAAATCTGTCGGAAACGTCCATTCACAGGAAAAGGATTGCCTTCCGTGAAATTACTGCATGACAACGGTAGGTCGCATGCCACGAAATCGGTCAAGGAAATGTTACTGACGCTTGGCTGGGATGTTTTGGAGCACCCTACGTAAAGTCCCGACATAGCCCTTTCAGACTATGATTTGTTCCGATCGATGATACATGGTTTGTCTGCTGTACGGTTCCGGACATGTGACGAAGTGCAAAAATGGGTTGAAGACTTCATCGCGTCACACGACGAAGTATTCTTAATGGCTGGAATCTGTCAGCAGCCCGACTGATGGCGGAAGGTGATAGATAATGACGGCGTATATTTTGATTCGTCAAGGTATTGTTTTTTTCTCTCAAATCACATGTTGCGTTGTCTTAAAATGCTTTAAAACTTATTTGTACACCCAAATATACACGGTCGAGTCACATTATTGTGACCACTAGCTAATATCCAGAGTAACTGCCGTGTGCAGCGCAGACAACAGCTAGACGGGCCGGGAGTAACTCAGTAATGAGTAGAAAGGGGTTAACAGGTATGTGAAGCCATCTTTACTGCAGTGCGTTTGACAGGAGCTGAACGGTGTGTGGAGAAGGATCCACAGAGCGAACAACACTATCGAAGTGTTGTTCGCTTTATGATCAGAGTAACCACCGTGTGCATCGCGGACAGCAGCGAGACGGGATGGAAGTGACTCAATAAAGTGCTGGAAGGTGTTCACAGGTATGTGGCGCCATGCTGACTGCAGTACATCTGACAGGTGCTGAAGGGTGTGTGGAGGAGGATCCACAGAGCGAACAACACGATCGAGGTGGTCCCACAGACACTCAATTGGGTATAAGTCTGGGGAATTAGGGAGCCAGGGAAGTACTTTGAAGTCTTCATCGTGCTCTTCCAGCCACTCTCGGAAATTTCTAGCTGTGTGGCATGTCGCATTGTCGTGTTGGAAGATCCTATCCGCCCCAGGGAAGACAATGATCATGTATTGGTGTACGTGGTCTGCAAGGATGGATTCATAATGAACTCGGTCCATAGCGCCTACCACAGGTATAAGTGGACCCAGGGAATGCCACGAAAACATTCCACAGAGCATAACCCTGCCCCCATCCGCTTGTGTTATTCCAGCAATGGTTGAAGAGTGTTTGTTCTCCGATGTTTCTAGCCTTATACGCCAACGTACATTCGTTCGATGGAGCAGAAAACATGACTCATCGGAGAAGGCAATCCTTTGGCAACCAGCGTATGTCCAATTCCGATACTGCCGTGCAAATGTAAGCTTTTCCTGCCGATGCACCTTCGTTAGCATAGGTGTAGTGACCATCCGTCTGCATCGCAGCCCCATACGCTTGCAGGGTTTGCTTAATTGTCATTTTAGACACATTTCCGGCAGGACCCTGATTCATTCGGACAGTGAGTTGCTCCACTGTAGCGTGTCGATCGGGCCTCACGAACCTTCGAAGCCGACGTCACCTATCACATCAATGGCACGTAGTGCTCCGCAGTTTTAACGTCGCTTATTCGCAATGGTGCCATTTCTCCAATCAGGATAAACTTTAGCCACAGCAGCACGCCAACAGTTCACAAACTCCGCTGTTTCAGAAATACTGCCACCCCTGGCCCGAAAGCCGATAATCACCCCTCTTTTCAATTCTGATAAATTGATCCTTTTATCCATGACAGCAGCGAGTGATATGTTTTCAGATTGCTTACATCACTCCTTATATATATCCTCCAAGCCAGTTCACGGCAAGTACCTTCTTTTATTGGCTACGCGCTGTTGACGTCAAAAGTAGGAGGTGGTCACAATAATGTGACTCGATATATATATATATATAGTCGGACTTCCATATATCGAAGTCGATGGTTTCATAAAAAAATTCGACATATAAGAAACGATCTTCTGTGTAGTATATTGTATTTAGAAACATATTTCCTAATTAATGCACTCTTCCTTATAAATATCTTAAGTAAATGTGAATCACTTTATATACATGTTCATATAGATAATTCAAAACTGGAATTAACAAGAAAAAATGTGTTGAACATACCTTGAAAAATCATCACATGTGTTTATGTCGTATTCATACAAATTTACATTTGTGTATAAAACTCTCTGTGTCTTGCTGCGCAACACATTTCGATGATGATTCATGATAAAAAGTGTTCACACTTGTTACGTCCGTGAGATACAACGTCAAGAACGTTTTCGGCGAATTGAACACAAACGCGACCGTCATTTCTTTTTTAGAAGGCTTAGGGTGTTCTGTGCAATTTTCTTCAGCCTCTTCGATGTCAGTCTTTTCTGTCTGAAGTAAGCTTACGATCTCGTCGTCCGTCATGTATTCTGAAACAATTACGTCTTCGTCGATGTCAAGAAACTCATCAAGGGAAATTCCTTCCCTGATAAGACCATCGGTCTGCAAGTTCTTCCAACATTGCTCGATTTGTGGCAACACATTTTCTTCTTCGATTTAAGGTGATTGCAGAGCACTTTTTACTGTCGATAATAAAACCCTGTTTTACCACACCTCAGCTGGAGCAGCTGCACAAATCCAGGTCAAGCACTTTATCTGTAATTTGCTCATTTTCTAAGGCCCAGATAAGTCTTCTGAGAATGCGTTTCCGATAATAAATTTTCAGATTTTTAGAACTCTCGGGTCCATTAGCTGTAATTTTGAAGTTGTGCTGGAAGGGGGGGGGGTCAAATTCTCGTTTGATAGTGTTGATGCTACATCAGGAATGGCCGGGAAATTGTCTGCGAAGAGAACAATTTTTCTTTTCTGCCTAATCATTTTTTTTATTGAAATTTAAAATCCGCTCCTCAGAAATAGCACTTATCATCCATGCCTTTCTATTACAACGATAGTCAATTTCTAAAGACTTCACGCCTTTGAAGCATCTAGGTTGCTTACTTTTTCCTATCGCCAATAACCTACATTTTTCTTTACCGTTCATGTTAGCGCCCACCAAAGCTGTTATCCGTTCTTTCCTGTGTTTACCTCCATGACAATGGTTGTCTTTTAAAGTAAGAGTATTGTTTGGCAGGCATTTAAAGAAAATCCTGTTCCGTCGACATTAAAAATCTCTCTCTCGGGAGTGTAGTCTTCTAAAATTTTCTTCAAAACAGTATTATTTAATTGGTCTCAGTCGGCGTCATACACGTTTCCACTTTCTCCCAAAACGATCTGTTCTTTTATGCCATGCCGCTTCTTAAATTTATTCACACACAACCAACCGGAACTAGCTTGGAAATCCACCTTCTCCAAACGGTTGGCAAACACTTATGTTGTTTTTTTTTTATAAGAAGACCTGAGATTGGCAACACGAACAATTTTAATCCACTTTAAAACAGCGTCCTCCACTTTTCCAATATGACAAGTTTTAGAACGTTACCTTTCAAGTCCGACATCTTGAAAGGTTTTCATAACGAACTCCCGGATATTTATAATTATCGACACCGTACTTAGGGAAACACCAAATTTAACCGCAATATCTTTTTTTGCGCATTCCACTGCCCACGTTCTTCAACTCCACTTTTTCCACAGCACTGAGAGATTTTCTTTTTGATATCGCGAACGCACACCGTCCGCTAGAGAGACTGGAACAAACAACCTGTTTTACAGAAGAGAAAGGTTACTTCAGGAGAGGGGTGAGGGGAGTGTGGAGACAATAACCCCTGCTAGGCAACCCGTCGGCGTCGCAATGACTTTCACAATCCTTTCCTTCTTCCTCTCGCGACATTTCCGTTCAATTTTTTCCCACTTGTTTTTCTTATAACATCGTCATTACGGCGGGAAAATGTCTTGGAAAAAAAATTCGATATACAATTTATATATATATATATCATCATCATCATCATTGTCAACCATTATCAATCCACTGCTGGACGAAGGTCTCCCCAAGTTTCCTCCACAACGTTCTGTCTTGTGCCAGTCTCCTCCATGTCACTCCCGCATACTTTCGAATTTCATCCACCCATCTTCCATGTGGTCTTCTTCTGGGTCTTTTCCTGTCCCTTGGAATCCAATCTAAAATTTCGGCTGTCCATCGATGGTCTGTTCTTCTGGCAGTATGTCCAGCCCATTGCCATTTCAGGGATTTAACTCTGATCATGATGTCTTCCACTCTTGTCATTTTTCGGATCCACGTGTTCCTCTTCTTATCTCTCCTGATTACACCAAGCATGCACCTCTCCATGCTTCTTTGTGTTGTCTGCAGCCTTTGTATGTCTCTTTTAGCTAAGGTCCACGTCTCTGCACCATACGTAAGCACTGGAAGGATGCATTGATCAAACACTTTTCTTTTAAGACATAATGGCATATTGCTCTTGAAAATTATGCTGTTTCTTCCAAAAGCTCTCCAGGCAAGTTTTGTACGCCGATTAATTTCTTCACCAATGTGACCCTCACTTGATATCTGCTGTCCAAGATAAACGTACGTGTCTGTTATCTCCAGCTTTTCTCCATCAATCGATAAATCTTCATTTCTTGTAAAAGCATTGTACATCACTTTTGTCTTCTGAAAGTTCATTTTTAATCCCACTTCTTTACTCTTGTCAGCAAGTTCCTGGATCATACTCTGTAGCTCTGATGGGGTAGTTGCAAAAATGACTATGTCATCAGCAAAACGAAGGTGGGTTAGATAATCTCCATTAATCTTTATCCCTTTGTTTTCCCAGTTCAGTGATTAAAAGACATTTTGCAATTGGCATTAAAGAGCTTCGGAGATATGGTGTCACCTTGTCTCACTCCTTTTCCAATTTTTATGTGTGTTGTATTTTCAAACAGCGGAATCTTTGCACTTGCATTTTCATAGATGTTATTAATAATATTAATGTATGCATCTTCAATACCGCAGGATTTCAGAGCCATTGCAACTGCTGATGGTTTCACCGAATCAAAGGCTTTTTCATAATCGATAAAAGCCATGCACAATGGAAGCTCATATTCCCTCGCTCTTTCAATTAGTTCTCTCAGTACGTGGATATGATCTATTGTGCTGTAGCCACTCCTGAATCCAGCTTGTTCTCTCGGTTGAGCCATGTCCAGTGTCACCTTCAAGCGGTGTGAAAGAACTTTAGTGAAGATTTTATAAACTACTGATAGGAGGCTGATAGGTCTGTAGTTCCTGAGATCCTCAATGTCACCTTTTTTATGTAGCAAGATCATTGCAGCGTTGCTCCAATCCTCAGGAATTTTCCCTTCATTAAGGCATCGAGTGAAAATTTGGGCGAGTACTGTTTCGATTTCTCCACTTGCTTCTTGTATGATGTCTACAGTAATTCCATCTTCTCCTGGAGCTTTTCCCCGCTTCATGTTCTTGATTGCATGTGCAACTTCTGCTGGAAGGACTGGAAGAACTCTGGTACTGGTATCTTTCATGATGTCTGGAGTACATGTATCATCCCTTTCATATAATTTGGAGTAGAAATCTTTCACCCTTGTCAAAATTTCGCCTCTATTTCTTGTTACAGAACCATCTTCTTTTCTCAGTGCCATAATCTGTTTTTTCCCCTTACTGAGATGTCCCTTTGCTATCTTTAGGCTTTGGTTGTTTTCAATTGCTTTCCTTACTAATTCACAGTTGAATTTCCTTACGTCTTCAGTGATACTTTTTCGTACTGTCTTGCATAGCTCTATATATTCCACTTTGGAAGTCACATCTTCTTTAGTTGTCCTCATCACTCTTCTTTTTTGCATCAACATTTTGGTTTTTCCTGATAATTTGTTCACATGCAATTTGTTCATAGACCCAGCTAATTTTGTTGCTGTTTCCATAAGAGCTTTGGTTACTTTTCTGTTAACTTCAGAAATATCCACTTCTTCCGATGTTAGGCCTTCTAAAGCAGAGAATCTGTTCTTCAGTTCCAATTTGAAGGTATTATGGTGTTCTTTAAGGTTGGTTATGTCAATACATTTTGTTTATCTTATGAGCTTGCTACGTTCGAGTTTAGTGTTGAGGTGCATCTTGCATCTCACTAATCTATGGTCACTGCCTGTGTTGAACTTGTTTAGCACACTGCAGTCTTCTATGGCGAATTTTTTGTTACACATAATAAAATCAATTTCACTTGTCGTCCCATTTGGATGTCTCCATGTCCATTTCCTGTGTGGCTTTTTCTTGAAAAAGGAGTTCAAGATGAAAAACCCTTCTGCCTCTACAAACTCTAGGAGAGTATTTCCACGCTGGTTTCTGTTGCCGTGACCGAATTTACGTACTGAAGTTTCATTCTGTTGCCGTTGCCCTATTTTTGCATTGAAATCTCCCATAATTATCTTCAAGTGCTGCTTACCTTTATTATTTAGATGACGAATTTCCTCATAAAATTCTTCAATTTCTTCTTCAGCATGACTTGTGGTGGGTGCATAAGTTTGAATAATCTGAGCCTGGTATCTTCTCGAGAGTTGGATAACGAGTCGTGCAGCTCTGTCAGAGGAACTTTCAACTTCTACAACTTTATCCTTCAGTTTCTTGTTTATTATAAATCCAACACCACTAGTTCTGCCAGTATCTGTCCCACGATATTAGAAGAGATGTCCACTTTTCAGTTCAATGAGATCTTCTCCTTTTCTCCTTACCTCACTTAGCCCGACGATGTCCCACTTGATCCTTTGTAGTTCCTCTTCCAATTCAAGAAGCCTTGAATCAGAAGATAGGGAGCGTCCGTTGTACGTAGCCAAGGTCAGCATCAGATGGCAGCCTAGTCCGGTCCTCCGGGGATTCTTAGCACCCTCTGCCTTCATGTTGCACTGGCCGCTGCCTTGGCCAGGTACATTCCAGCTGCCGGAGACTGAGGGCCAAGATTTAAGTTGTGGAGTCATTTTGGAGGGGTTTGGCCATAACTCACCACGCTGGCCAAGCGGGTTGGTGAGTGTGGGATAATATTTCCTCGAATCCCGATGGTATAGTTATACCGCTATTGGCGGTCGTCAGAGCCCCTTTAGTGGGAACAGGATGTACCACGAGAAGGCAGGGTTGACATTTGTCAAGGAGAGGCTGTGATGTTACGCATCACATGACCTTACATCCCATATATATATATAAACATATATATATATATATCATCATCATCATCATCATTGTCAACCATTATCAATCCACTGCTGGACGAAGGTCTCCCCAAGTTTCCTCCACAACAGTCTGTCTTGTGCCAGTCTCCTCCATGTCACCCCTGCATACTTTCGAATTTCATCTACCCATCTCCCATGTGGTCTTCTTCTGGGTCTTTTCCTGTCCCTTGGAATCCAATCTAAAATTTCGGCTGTCCATCGATGATCTGTCCTTCTGGCAGTATGTCCAGCCCATTGCCATTTCAGGGATTTAACTCTGATCATGATGTCTTCCACTCTTGTCATTTTTCGGATCCACGAGTTCCTCTTCTTATCTCTCCTGGTTACACCAAGTATGCTCCTCTCCATGCTTCTTTGAGTTGTCTGCAGTCTTTGTATATCTCTTTTAGTTAAGGTCCACGTCTCTGCACCATACGTAAGCACTGGAAGGATGCATTGATCAAACACTTTTCTTTAAGACATAATGGCATATTGCTCTTGAAAATTATGCTGTTTCTTCCAAAAGCTCTCCAGGCAAGTTTTGTACGCCGATTAATTTCTTCATCAATGTGACCCTCACTTGATATCTGCTGTCCAAGATAAACGTATGTGTCTGTTATCTCCAGCTTTTCTCCATCAATCAATAAATCTTCATTTCTTGTAAAAGCATTGAACATCACTTTTGTCTTCTGAAAGTTCATTTTTAATCCCACTTCTTTACTCTTGTCAGCAAGTTCCTGGATCATACTCTGCAGCTCTGATGGGGTAGTTGCAAAAATGACTACGTCATCAGCAAAACGAAGGTGGGTTAAATAATCTCCATTAATCTTTATCCCTTTGTTTTCCCAGCTCAGTGACTGAAAAACACCCTCCAATGTGGCATTAAAGAGCTTCGGAGATATGGTGTCACCTTGTCTCACTCCCTTTCCAATTTTTATGTGTGTTGTATTTTCAAACAGCCGAATCTTTGCACTTGCATTTTCATAGATGTTATTAATAATATTAATGTATGCATCTTCAATACCGCAGGTTTTCAGAGCCATTGTAACTGCTGATGGTTTCACCTAATCAAAGGCTTTTTCATAATCGATAAAAGCCATGCACAATGGAAGTTCATATTCCCTCGCTCTTTCAATTAGTTCTCTCAGTACGTGGATATGATCTATTGTGCTGTAGCCACTCCTGAATCCAGCTTGTTCTCTCGGTTGAGCCATGTCCAGTGTTACCTTCAAGCGGTGTGAAAGAACTTTAGTGAAGATTTTATAAACTACTGATAGGAGGCTGATAGGTCTGTAGTTTCCGAGATCCTCAATGTCACCTTTCTTATGTAGCAGGATCATTGTAGCGGTGTTCCAATCCTCAGGAATCTTTCCTTCATTAAGGCATCGAGTGAAAATTTGGGCGAGTACTGTTTCAATTTCTCCACTTGCTTCTTGTATGATGTCTACAGTAATTCCATCTTCTCCTGGAGCTTTTCCCCGCTTCATGTTCTTGATTGCATGTGCAACTTCTGCTGGAAGGACTGGAGGAACTCTGGTACTGGTATCTTTCATGATGTCTGGAGTACATGTATCATCCCTTTCATATAATTTGGAGTAGAAATCTTTCACTCTTGTCAAAATTTCTCCTCTATTTCTTGTTACAGAACCATCTTCTTTTCTCAGTGCCATAATCTGTTTTCTTCCCTTACTGAGATGTCCCTTTGCTATCTTTAGGCTTTGGTTGTTTTCAATTGCTTTCCTCACTAGTTCACAGTTGAATTTTCTTACGTCTTCAGTGATACTTTTTCTTACTGTCTTGCATAGCTCTATATATTCCACTTTGGAAGTCACATCTTCTTTAGTTGTCCTCATCTCTCTTCTTTTTTGCATCAACATTTTCGTTTTTCCTGATAATTTGTTTACATGCAACTTGTTCTTAGACCCAGCAAATTTTGTTGCTGTTTCCATAAGAGCTTTGGTTACTTTTCTGTTAACTTCAGAAATATCCACTTCTTCCGATGTTAGGCTTTCTAAAGCAGAGAATCTGTTCTTCAGTTCCAATTTGAAGGTATTATGGTGTTTTTTAAGATTAGTTATGTCAATACATTTTGTTTGTCTTATGAGCTTGCCACGTTCAAGTTTGGTGTTGAAGTGCATCTTACATCTCACCAATCTATGGTCACTACCTGTGTTGAACTTGTTTAGCACACTGCAGTCTTCTATGACGAATTTTTTGTTACACATAATAAAATCAATTTCACTTGTCGTCCCATTTGGATGTCTCCATGTCCATTTCCTGTGTGGCTTTTTCTTGAAGAAGGAGTTCAAGATGAAAAACCCTTCTGCCTCTGCAAACTCAACGAGAGTATTTCCACGCTGGTTTCTGTTGCCGTGACCGAATTTACCTACTGAAGTTTCATTCTGTTGCCGTTGCCCTATTTTTGCATTGAAATCTCCCATAATTATTTTCAAGTGCTGCTTACCTTTATTATTTAGATGACAAATTTCCTCATAAAATTCTTCAATTTCTTCTTCAGGATGACTTGTGGTGGGTGCATAAGTTTGAATAATCTGAGCCTGGTATCTTTTCGAGAGTTGGATAACAAGCCGTGCAGCTCTGTCAGAGGAACTTTCAACTTCTACAACTTTATCCTTCAGTTTCTTGTTTATTATAAATCCAACACCACTAGTTCTGCCAGTATCTGTCCCACGATAGTAGAAGAGATGTCCACTTTTCAGTTCGATGAGATCTTCTCCTTTTCTCCTTACCTCACTTAGCCCCACGATGTCCCACTTGATCCTTTGTAGTTCCTCTTCCAATTCAAGAAGCCTTGAATCAGAAGATAGGGAGCGTCCGTTGTACGTAGCCAAGGTCAGCATCAGATGGCAGCCTAGTCCGGTCCTCCGGGGATTCTTAGCACCCTCTGCCTTCATGTCGCACTGGCCGCTGCCTTGGCCAGGTACATTCCAGCTGCCGGAGACTGAGGGCCAAGATTTAAGTTGTGGAATCATATATATATATATATATATATAGCAGATGGGATGTAAGGTCAGGTGATGCGTAACATCACAGCCTCTCCTTGACAAATGTCAACCCCGCCTTCTCGTGGTGCATCGTGTTCCCACTAAAGGGGCTCTGACGACCGCCAATAGCGGTATAACTGTACCATCGGGATCAGAGGAAATGCTATCCCACACTCACCAACCCGCTTGGCCAGCGTGGTGAGTTATGGCCAAACACCTCCAAAATGACTCTACAACTTAAATCTTGGCCCTCAGTCTCCGGCAGCTGGAATGTACCTGGCCAAGGCAGCGGCCAGTGCGACATGAAGGCAGAGGGTGCTAAGAATCCCCGGAGGACCGGACTAGGCTGCCATTTGATGCTGACCTTGGCTACCTATAACGGACGCTCCCTATCTTCTGATTCAAGGCTTCTTGAATTGGAAGAGGAACTACAAAGGATCAAGTGGGACATCGTCGGGCTAAGTGAGGTAAGGAGAAAAGGAGAAGATCTCATTGAACTGAAAAGTGGACATCTCTTCTATTATCGTGGGACAGATACTGGCAGAACTAGTGGTGTTGGATTTATAATAAACAAGAAACTGAAGGATAAAGTGGTAGAAGTTGAAAGTTCCTCTGACAGAGCTGCACGACTCGTTATCCAACTCTCGAGAAGATACCAGGCTCAGATTATTCAAACTTATGCACCCACCACAAGTCATCCTGAAGAAGAAATTGAAGAATTTTATGAGGAAATTCGTCATCTAAATAATAAAGGTAAGCAGCACTTGAAGATAATTATGGGAGATTTCAATGCAAAAATAGGGCAACGGCAACAGAATGAAACTTCAGTAGGTAAATTCGGTCACGGCAACAGAAACCAGCGTGGAAATACTCTCGTTGAGTTTGCAGAGGCAGAAGGATTTTTCATCTTGAACTCCTTTTTCAAGAAAAAGCCACACAGGAAATGGACATGGAGACATCCAATTGGGACGACAAGTGAAATTGATTTTATTATGTGTAACAAAAAATTCGTCATCGAAGACTGCAGTGTGCTGAACAAGTTCAACACAGGTAGTGACCATAGTTTGGTGAGATGTAAGATGCACCTCAACACTAAACTGGAACGTGGCAAGCTCATAAGACAAACAAAATGTATTGACATAACCAACCTTAAAAAACACCATAATACTTTCAAGTTGGAACTGAAGAGCAGATTCTCTGCTTTAGAAGGCCTAACATCGGAAGAAGTGGATATTTCGGAAGTTAACAGAAAAGTAACCAAAGCTCTAATGGAAACAGCAACAAAATTAGCTGGGTCTAAGAACAAGTTGCATGTGAACAAATTATCAGGAAAAACCAAAATGTTGATGCAAAAGAAGAGAGATGAGGACAACTAAAGAAGATGTGACTTCCAAAGTGGAATATATAGAGCTATGCAAGACAACACGAAAAAGTATCACTGAAGACGTAAGGAAATTCAACTGTGAGCTAGTGAGGAAAGCAATTGAAAACAACCAAAGCCTAAAGATAGCAAAGGGACATCTCAGTAAGGGAAGAAAACAGATTATGGCTCTGAGAAAAGAAGATGTTTCTATAACAAGAAATAGAGGCGAAATTTTGACAAGAGTGAAAGATTTCTACTCCAAATTATATGAAAGGGATGATACATGTACTCCAGACATCATGAAAGATACCAGAGTTCTTCCAGTCCTCCCAGCAGAAGTTGCTCATGCAATCACGAACATGAAGCGGGGGAAAGCTCCAGGAGAAAATGGAATTACTATAGACATCATACAAAAAGCAAGTGGAGAAATTGAAACAGTACTCGCCCAAATTTTCACTCGATGCCTTAATGAAGGGAAGATTCCTGAGGATTGGAACAATGCTACAATGACCCTGCTACATAAAAAAGGTGACATTGAGGATCTCAGGAACTACAGACCTATCAGCCTCCTATCAGTGGTTTATAAAATCTTCACTAAAGTTCTTTCACACCGCTTGAAGGTAACACTGGACATGGCTCAACCGAGAGAACAAGCTGGATTCAGGAGTGGCTACAGCACAATAGATCATATCCACGTACTGAGAGAACTAATTGAAAGAGCGAGGGAATATGAACTTCCATTGTGCATGGCTTTTATCGATTATGAAAAAGCCTTTGATTCGGTGAAACCATCAGCAGTTACCACGGCTCTGAAATCCTGCGGTATTGAAGATGCATACATTAATATTATTAATAACATCTATGAAAATGCAAGTGCAAAGATTCGGCTGTTTGAAAATACAACACACATAAAAATTGGAAAGGGAGTGAGACAAGGTGACACCATATCTCCGAAGCTCTTTAATGCCACATTGGAAAATGTCTTTCAATCACTGAACTGGGAAAACAAAGGGATAAAGATTAATGGAGATTATCTAACCCACCTTCGTTTTGCGGATGACGTAGTCATTTTTGCAACTACCCCATCAGAGCTGCAGAGTATGATCCAGGAACTTGCTGACAAGAGTAAAGAAGTGGGATTAAAAATGAACTTTCAGAAGACAAAAGTGATGTTCAATGCTTTTACAAGAAATGAAGATTTATCGATTGATGGAGAAAAACTGGAGATAACAGATACGTATGTTTATCTTGGACAGCAGATATCAAATGAGGGTCACATTGATGAAGAAATTAATCGGCGTACAAAACTTGCCTGGAGAGCTTTTGGAAGAAACAGCATAATTTTCAAGAGCAATATGCCATTATGTCTTAAAAGAAAAGTGTTTGATCAATGCATCCTTCCAGTGCTTACGTATGGTGCAGAAACGTGGACCTTAACTAAAAGAGACATACAAAGGCTGCAGACAACTCAAAGCAGCATGGAGAGGTGCATGCTTGGTATAACCAGGAGAGATAAGAAGAGGAACTCGTGGATCCGAAAAATGACGAGAGTGGAAGACATCATGATCAGAGTTAAATCCCTGAAATGGCAATGGGCTGGACATACTGCCAGAAGGACAGACCATAGATGGACAGCCAAAATTTTAGATTGGATTCTAAGGGACAGGAAAAGACCCAGAAATAGACCACATGGGAGATGGGTGGATGAAATTCGTAAATATGCGGGAGTGACATGGAGGAGACTGGCACAAGACAGACCGTTGTGGAGGAAACTTGGGGAGACCTTCGTCCAGCAGTGGATTGATAATGGTTGACAATGATGATGATGATGATGATAGCAGATAGCCTTAAATTTTGCACACGAAGCTTGAGTCCGAAGTTACAGAACAATCTTGACACTTTTTAGTGGACTTCTGTATTAAAAACAATTTTGTTACCGTGGGCGATGGGCTGTACCTGCAAACTCATGATATTCCAATGGGCAGTCGAGTCTTAAGTTTGAAGATAGGTTTACTGCAGCTCGCCCTTTGCCTGGTATCATTCTGAGGTATGTTGATGACATTATTGTCATTAACAAGGCGGACTTTTGCGATGCGATGCTGACTTGTATTCTGGGGACCTCACCTTAGAAAAAACCAATGGCTCGTCTACTTGCGTTTGTTACCTCGATTTGGAGGGGCAGGTGGACGAGGGGGAGGGGGTGTGGTGAATCTTTACGATAAAAGAAATGCTTTTGATTTCGATATCATTCATTACACACATTGGCTCTCAAACATTTCCAAAAAAGTAGATCGTAACTTATTTATTTCTCAATTTCACAGAATAGTAAAAATATGTTCTACACAGGTTTTAATGGTAAAAAATCATAAAACACTTCTAACTAAATTGTAATATAACAATTTTTCCGTAAATTTTCTAAAACACTATCTAAAACATTTAATTCTGAATTTCAATTTTGTTTCAAAGAGTTTCAAATTACACATTGACATGCTATACTAATCCAGGACCTCACAATATTAAGTAAATCAAGCAATACAAAGTGTAGCTGAAGATTTCCCCCTAGTAGCTGAAGATTTTCATTTACATACACAGTTTTGCCTCTCGTCATTTCACACACTTTTTTGGCTTGCTAGGATGTTATTTAACCGCGACCACTTCTTTTACGATTCAGTATTTATTTGTGTTCTTGTTGATCGTCGGTCTAGTGCTTAATTTTCATTCGTGGCGTTGACCTCTTTGGTCTGCCGATAAGCCTTTTTTTATCATTGTTTACATTATTGTTTTATGAGATCTTGGGTCTGTTTTGTGTTCGGTCTGGTGGCCTTGGGGAGCATCACCAACCGACATTTATTTTTTGGTTCTCCTTGTCATTTGTTGGTAACTAGAAAGGTCACTCCCGCAGGTTGATGCTCTCCTGACGGCGGCAACCTGTTTTTTGTTTTATATTTTTTTGGTTTTCAATTCTGAACTTCAATTTTATATTTTTCTTTAAATTATATTATATTCCTTAAAAATGTATATATATGTATAACAGATCTTCATAAAAAAAATACAGGTAGGCTTAGTTCTAATTGAGCCGTCAATTTGGAACGTAGGACTACGACTTGCAGATCGGAGAGTTGAAATGAGCTAGTCGAGTATGGTTTCAAAGCGTTTATTTAATTTGTTCTAGAAAACACAGGTTTATGATATGAAAAGTAGCTTACATAATTTTTACTAATAATGTTGGATACGTTGCGAACATAAAGGCACAGTTCGAGATGGGCCAGGTACGGGTTCAATCGGTGTGTTGAATTTTTGTTTGGCGGCGGCTGCTTTCAGGTGTTCTCGATACTCTCTAATTCGTTGGGTTGCATCTTCTTGGGCTTCTTACATTCGTCATCACTTGTTCTTGCCTCTCGTTTTGATTTTCTCCACTTTTGCTTGCGTTCATTCTGCGAATTCCACAGCACTGTCGAAGATGTTAACCCGTTCACACGAAAACAATTTTTAAATTTTTTAGTTTAAACCACTGCGATATGTTCTTTATACATTTGAATAGATCTCGTCGAGAGCTTTAAAACGATACCACGTACAGTCGTGTTGCGCTCACAGTTGCGGAGATATACGGTGTCAAATACGGCGACACACCCGGAAATATTGCATTATCTACACCGCTCACAGGTAGCGAGGGGAGCGTCGCGCGCACGATGTATTACTCAATACGCTAATTGGACTCAATGTTGTTTACGAATATATTAACAGTAACAGCTAACAAGATTAGTGTGCGGCACGTATTTGTAACGCTAAAATGATTTCAATTGGGACCTATTTTTGTCACAGAGATCGGCCGTAAATCGGATTTCAATTGGGACCTATTTTTGTCACTGAGATCGGTCGTAAATCGGATTTCAGTTGGGACCTATTTTTGTCACTGAGATCGGCCGTAAATCGGATTTCAATTGGGACCTATTTTTGTCACTGAGATCGGCCGTAAATCGGATTTCAATTGGGACCTATTTTTGTCACTGAGATCGGCCGTAAATCGGATTTCAATTGGGACCTATTTTTGTCACTGATATCGGCAGTAAATCGGATTTCAGTTGGGACCTATTTTTGTCACTGAGATCGGCCGTAAATCGGATTTCAATTGGGACCTATTTTTGTCACTGAGATCGGCCGTAAATCGGATTTCAATTGGGACCTATTTTTGTCACTGAGATCGGCCGTAAATCGGATTTCAATTGGGACCTATTTTTGTCACTGAGATCGGTCGTAAATCGGATTTCAGTTGGGACCTATTTTTGTCACTGAGATCGGCCGTAAATCAGATTTCAATTGGGACCTATTTTTGTCACTGAGATCGGCCGTAAATCAGATTTCAATTGGGACCTATTTTTGTCACTGAGATCGGCCGTAAATCGGATTTCAATTGGGACCTATTTTTGTCACTGAGATCGGCCGTAAATCAGATTTCAATTGGGACCTATTTTTGTCACTGATATCGGCCGTAAATCGGATTTCAATTGGGACCTATTTTTGTCACTGAGATCGGCCGTAAATCGGATTTCAATTGGGACCTATTTTTGTCACTGAGATCGGCCGTAAATCGGATTTCAATTGGGACCTATTTTTGTCACTGAGATCGGTCGTAAATCGGATTTCAGTTGGGACCTATTTTTGTCACTGAGATCGGCCGTAAATCAGATTTCAATTGGGACCTATTTTTGTCACTGAGATCGGCCGTAAACCAGATTTCAATTGGGGCCTATTTTTGTCACAGAGATCGGCCGTAAATCAGGATTTCAATTGGGACCTATTTTTGTCACAGAGATCGGCCGTAAATCGGATTTCAATTGGGACCTATTTTTGTCACTGAGATCGGCCGTAAATCGGATTTCAATTGGGACCTATTTTTGTCACTGATATCGGCCGTAAATCGGATTTCAATTGGGACCTATTTTTGTCACAGAGATCGGCCGTAAATCGGATTTCAATTGGGACCTATTTTTGTCACAGAGATCGGCCGTAAATCGGATTTCAATTGGGACCTTTTTTGTCACTGATATCGGCCGTAAATCGGATTTCAATTGGTACCTATTTTTGTCACTGAGATCGGTCGTAAATCGGATTTCAGTTGGGACCTATTTTTGTCACAGAGATCGGCCGTAAATCGGATTTCAATTGGGACCTATTTTTGTCACTGATATCGGACGTAAATCGGATTTCAATTGGTACCTATTTTTGTCACTGAGATCGGTCGTAAATCGGATTTCAGTTGGGACCTATTTTTGTCACTGAAGATCGGCCGTAAATCAGATTTCAATTGGGACCTATTTTTGTCACTGAGATCGGCCATAACTCGCCCCATACTATCCGCGGAGTTAGATCGTAGTCCTACGTCAAAACATATTCCACCTTAAATATTCATTATCATATGGTTAAAAATATTTTTAACCCACTATCACCAATAATGTTGCCTTTTACCTTATTTACTGATACGTCGAACAACAAGCATTGAGACTGGGGGAGCAACCAGAAGAACCAAGTTTTATAGGTTAAAACCAGGGCCGGATTAAGCCGGGGGTAGGGAGGGGGGGATCTGTAGGAGCTATAGCCTTGGGTGCCCACCATTACCAAAAGACCATGAGACATGGCTGAGCAAAAGAGAGAGAGAGAGAGAGAGAGAGAGAGGTTTATAAAATAGTTTTACTTTTGTCTCGTATGATTTCCACTTGGTCAGAAACAGAGACAGAAAGGCGATCAGATTTCAAGGCAATGACTCGCGAAGGCCAAAGGTTTCTTCCCGTCCTTGTGTACAGCGGAGTCGGCGGCACAGTTTCAGCTTTTTCATTACCATCCTCCCACACCTCCAAATTAGCCCTTGGAACAGTTGACGGTTGAAGTTTCCCGTGGCTTCATAATGCGTAAAAAAACAAGAAAGATGATGCCGTATTTTCAGTTGCAACCAAGGAGGTTATATTACTGGAGACACCATTGGCTCTGCCGCCATAGGTCACCGCTAATCTTTGGCGTGACGTCATGGGCTGGCAAAAACAAACTCTTAAGCGAAAGGATAGTAAACAGATAGATGTAATTATGGTAGTTTCATGTTCTGCTTATGGTTGTACCAACCGCAATACAAAAGAAAGTAATTTGACATTTCATAGGCATGTAAAAGACACGAAAATCCTGTCATTTAAGTAAAAATCAGATGTTATTTAATATATATTTAGCACGATGACCGCTCATTATTACACCTCTTCAAAACTACATTGTTCAAGTAACAAATGGGGATTTTAAAGTCTCCTTTGAAATCGTACACTTTCAGAACTTGTGTAAACTGTTAATAGTTTCATTTCTTAATTCAGTTGTCTTAAACCAAACCAGACGAAATCAAATGTATACACCAGTTGCATTTTGAAAGTTACAACACATTTAATTTGCTTCTAGATTGTGATACCAGGAGGTAAAACATTTAATATTGCACTTGTTCACATGTTTTTGAGCAATACTTAACACAGAAAATTTATAAACTTGCATTTTTCTTCTAAATAATTTTAACTTTCTTTAGCTTTTCTGAGTTCTTTTTAAAGTTGAGTGCAGCCTATTGAAATATATATTTCTTACTATCTACTTCACTCTTAACCAAATTTTTCATGTTACCTAATATGTTAGTCATTTCTGAAAGTTATTCTTTCAATTTTTAGTTAAAGCACCAGATGGCATTGGTTGCATCACATGTGTTGGCATTTAATCCCAAAACTGGGTATTTTTTGCTGTACTTAGGACTATATATAAATAAAGTCACTGTAGCCCACACTGGTATCAAACTTGCTAGGGTACCTGTAATCATTACCACTGCTTTAGTGAAGTAAATAGGTGAGACATTTATTTAGTAACTGGAATTGGGAGATGAGAAGAGCATGTCACCTGTGCATACCTGATAACCATCTTACATAGTGAGTTGTCTCGGCAGCCCATTCACCAGCTGGCAATAAACCTGTAAGGTGAGTGGGGGAGAAGACAGTAAATTTACAAGTGGGTAAATGCGAGAGGTTTTTTAGGGAGTGACTGGAACCAATGCCGTTGTTCCATTTTCACCCGGTGGGACTGTGATTTGGCTCTCCTACCTTTGACAGTAGTACGCAGTTAGTTTCAGTGGCGGAAGAACCGCCCAGGGCCCAGGCCCGGTCAATAATTTCAGCAAGATTTTTATTTTAATTATTTTTTTATTTGACATATGTGCGATTGTTGTGATGTGCCTTAGAAAGTTCCTCTAAGTAAGTGGTTGGGTGATCCTAATTCCCAACAAAGCTCCTTAGGCACAGTATCACACCCAGAAATTTCCCAAGAAAGGGCCTGTGCGCCCTGGCACACAGAATTTTCTCAAGGTGGGGGTGACTCCCACCTTGGAAAAATTCTGATTGTCAAAAGAAGCAAAACGAATTGCTTCTTTTGACAATCCTTTTGCCCTCCGTTACCGTGAGAGCCTGGAAATTATTTTCAACTCAATGACTTGCAATTACGAATCTCCTCTCTACATTCCGATGATTTGGAGATCAATTCTAAGTTTTGGCAACAAAAATAGAAAAATTCAAATGTAGAATCTGACAACAATCTTAGTCCTCCATTGGCGTAATGAAGACCTAAGACAAGGTCGAAAGCTCCCAACTTACGAACTTTCTTGTAAAAGTTTTTTCATGTAACGTAACTAGCGTGATCAAGTTACCTTTATTTCTTAATATTGTTACGTGTTTTGCCCATCATCGTCATGTTTTCCTTGTTAGATTTTTCTAAATTTATTTAACAGAACTACTCCCTTATAATTATTATATGTTATAATTATACGGTACATGATTAAGAAGTATATGTAGATCGCTTATTGTGACTTTTTGTTTAAAACTTCGACATAATATTTTTTCACTCTATCAGCGGGAGGGGGCTCGGCCACTCCTGTGCGCCACTGCTTAGACATTGTTTTTCATCTGTTTGTTCCGGCAAGGTAGAGGGCACACCAGGATTCGAAATTTCGGGCTCGGTCAACGAATTTCACTTTCCGCCGCACCTGGTTAGTTTGACTTAGAGTGTAACAATGCTCGTATTCTGGCAATTCGAATGATGCCATTGTGGTTTGGAAGTAATGGAGACAAAAATCAAGGGTCTATCCAGAAAAATGTTTTATGGTACATTTTTCAGGATTTTTGCAGATTTATGGAGGCTATAAAAGGCACCTCTTCACAGTTAGAGAAACGTGTGTATATATATATATGTTCTCTGTAAGAATATTAGTCAAAAGTGTTTATGCTTGTAATTATATCATTTTGAACAGTAATTATCAGTAGAACCACTCTTATTTTCAGTATATATATATATATATATATATATATATATATATACTTAAGAGCAAAACTGAAGACTAAGGAAAAAATTTTAGAATTTAAAACGAAGGGTGCAAAGGGTCAGTATTCTCGACACCTTCTACATTCAGTTGTTTTATATATATATTTTAGGTTTCCTCACAAAAATAAAAAGTTGATGAAGATGTGGCTACACAACGTGCGAAGAAAAGATTGGAAACCGTCAATTAGAAGTGTTCTTTGCTCTGCACATTTCATTGAAGATTGTTTTCCCAAGAATCAGTCTATTTACAAAAACGTGTATCAAGGAAGCAGTACCCAATTAAATGAGGATACTGTGCCTACTGTGTTCCCTTTTTCAAGTAAAAATCGTGATGCACCAAAAAGAAAACCACCAACTTATAGAGAAAACCCATCAGCAGAAGTAGAAATGCCATTGCCAAGTACCAGCAGCACACAAGCTGAAAACAATTGTGATCACACTTACTGTATTGCCGAAAGCCCTCGAAAACTAAAAAGAAAATTGGATTTAGCAACTGATCGTAATGATGCTTTACTTAAAAAACTAAAAAGTTCTCGACAACAACTACAGCTAAGCAAGCAGCGTAGCACTCGTGCAAAAGAAATCTTACAGTTGCTTCTTAAGCACAATTTTTTGAGGGAAGAAGAGTTCCATTTAGTAGAAGACACTCTTCCTGACACATCTATCGATTTGTTCAGAAATGCAATGAAGAATGCAAAGCGAACAAACGGTAGATCCTACAATGCTGAAATTAAACGATTTGCCATGTCTTTGTACTTTTACTCGCCTAAAGCATATGACTTTATACGTGACAGGCTGTATCTGCCTCACTCTTCAACAATCCATCGTTGGTGTCAATCAGTTGATGGAGCACCAGGTTTTTCGGAAGAAGTGTTTGTATCATTACAGAGTATGAGTGAATCCGAAAAAAGCGCTACACATGCTCACTAATTCTTGACGAAATTTCCATTCGAAAGCAAATTCTGTTTGATGGAGAGTCTCAAATAGGATTTGTAGACTATGGTGCTGGTGTCAGTAATGAAAATTGTTCTATAGCAACGGAGGCATTAGTCTTCATGATTGTGTGCCTTGAAGACAGTTGGAAAGTACCGATAGCCTACTTCCTCACAGCTGGTCTATCGGGGTCTCAAAAAGCAGCTTTCTTAAATGTGGCATTAAGGAAACTGCATCATGTTGGCATTGATGTTGCTGCTGTAGTCTGTGATGGACTCAGAGCAAATTTTTCAATGTTTAAAGAGTTGGGAGCTTCCTTTGATTCTGAGAACATCAATAATATTTTTAGTCATCCAGCAGACAGTGAGAAAAATGTTGCAGTGATATTTGATCCATGCCACATGCTGAAAGTTCTCAGAAATGTACTAGGGGATCTTAAAGTCCTTTTGGATGGCAACAATAACCGAATATGCTGGTATTATATAAAGAAATTGTATGAAATTCAAGAAGAACAAATGATTCATGCTGCCACCAAATTGAAGCGAAATCATGTGGAATGGTACAAACAAAAATTAAGGTCAAGTTGGCAGCCCAGACACTGAGCAGTTCTGTTGCTACAGCATTGCTATTCACGAAATGCTTAAAAATTCCAGGTTTCCAAGACTGTGAAATTACTGTCCAATTCATTTTCATCATTGACAAGCTTTTTGATATTTTGAATTCCAGGAATCCCTTTGGAAAGCAATTTAAAAGCCCACTAAAGCAGGAAACAAGAGCTATATGGGAAACTCACTTGCAAGTTGCTACTGATGTACTCTTGAACCTGCGAAGAGTAGATGGTTCCAAACTTCTGAACACTAGCAGAAATACATGCATTCTGGGATTTTGTACCACAATAAAAAGCATTATCTATTTGGCAGACACTTTGTTAACAGATAAGTTAAACTATATCTTAACTTACAAACTTAGTCAAGACCATTTAGAATTGTTTTTTGATGCTATACGTTCTAAAGGAGGACACAATAATAACCCCAATGTAGCTCATTAGAAGTGCATACCGTCAACTTATTTTGAATAGACTCATTGGTGTGCAAAAGACTGGTAACTGTATTACAATTGCTGAAATGAAAATTCTTAATGTTAATGCACTTTATGATAAAGATGGTATTGTAATCGATGATGTGTTGAGCATTTCACAAAAGCGGCGTTGTTCACCTGAGGAATCTTCCATTGGAGTCCTGGGCCATGATTATGCAAACATCTTCAGCATACCAAATCTTTCACTTTATGCTGACAATGTTGTTGTAACATCGCAGGTTTTGTATGCAAAAAAATTATAAAAAAAGATTTCTTGCATAGATTGCAGATTGGCACTGATCGATGTAGACTTCCAAGTGGCTAGAGCTTCGATATCTGTTCTTATAGATCTGAAGTCAGAAGGAGGGTTAACCATACCATCTTGGAGTGTATGCCTAATTTCAAAGATTACTGAACAATGCATTAGAAGTGGGATGTTCAGCGCTGGGAAAAAAATTCCTCAACTTATGACCAAACTTCAGTGTGTTGTTTTAAGAAGGTTGGCAGGTATGTCTGTATTTAAAACATTAGACTCTCATTTAGATGATAATGAGGTAGACATTACCCTAGATAATCATGTCACGACATTAAAAAAACTAATTACCTTTACGCCGCCTAGCGCAGAGGTGGTGAACCTTTTCATGTTGGAAGGCCGCATTAAGTTAGCTGTAATCTAGCAAGGCCGCATTCAAGGAATTTCAATTAACCCCTTCAGTGGTTAATGGAATGGATGAATCTTTGAATTAACCGTTCCATTAACCCCTTCATTCGGCCAACATCTGAACTACTTTCAAATTAGTAAAATGGGCCTGGAAATGTTTCGTGCGTGAACGAATTGAGCACTAAACAGACCATGGAAATCTTCCGGGATAGAACAGAGCGGGCAGTAGAGCTAGCCACGGGATTTTTCCGGAATTACCACTTAAGAGGTTAAATATACTTAGAAATGTACATTAATTTCTGAAAATCTTACTATGCACTAACTAACTTCTATAACGTAACTTTTTTTCGTGTGCGAGAGTGGTGTTACGCTATATGTCTAAAACCATGACTAAGGAAATATTGAACTGAATGAAAATACGATGCAATAGATGCACGAAATAGCTCTGATTTAAGGTTTTACGGTCAGACGAAACATACACAGACGAACATGCTTGGCAATAATTAGTTTTTTTAAACTAATTAAAAAAACTAATTATTTGCCAAGCATGCATCTCTCCATGCCTCTTTGAGTTGTTCGCAGCATCTGCATGACCTTTTTAGTTTTTAGTTATCTTATCTCTGGTCCATAAAGATGCATTGATTAAACATTTTTCTTTTAAGATATAATGGTAAATTGCTGTATACTGTACTTTTTTTTTTTTTTTATCAATTTGAAGAACAACTTCAAGAAAAAGTCAGTTTGACTGATTCGGGATTTTTTTTTTTTTTTTTTTTTACTAATTAGCAGGAGTGTATTCATGGAATCATAAGCACAACCACCAGGGTGGGGGGTCAGGACCCTCCCAGATTTTCAGAGTCGGCAATCTCCAATGTAAAGGACTCCCCCCACTCACCCACCCCAAATATTTTGGGAATATAATGATATAATATAACATTTTTTACATGTGAACCAACTAAATTTAATAATGTAAGATTGTAATTTTTTGTAGAATGCAAACACATGTATAATGTGTACTTAATAAAACAGCGATATCGATTCCTAATAAGCAAAGTCAGTTCTACAACTTTGTAATTTACATTTCTGCCCTGTCTATCATAGTTTAATAGAGGCATTTATCTCGTGCCTGTTAGATCGCGCCTTATCAACTGCTTTGCTCCTGCGTGTGTGTGTAGGGGGTCCGAAACTCCATCTTATGCAGTACGTGTGGACATGTTGCCAGAAGAACGGACCACCGATGGACAACCAAAATTTTAGACCGTATCCTTGGGAGATGTTAACAATAAGCAGTAGTCTTAGCAGAAAGGGACTTACCTGCAGATGACGGAATAAATTCCTTAACAAAATTGTCATCAGTAATGCTCACTTACTGCCATGACTTCTTTACTAATGTTGTTAATACCATGATACCAAGATGTATTAAATCTTTAAAAATTCCTGTTGGTTAGAGACCTCATGAAAAACATCCAAATGCGAAGTGAACTGACAGTGAACTTAATGTCAGATGACCTATCATTAATTATTGTACATTTTATTAAGTATTTTATTTAGTGGTTGTGAAATTTGCAGGAGGATATATCACTGTTTATGTGAGAATAATATGTTTGGCAAGGTTTTATAGTTAACAGTATTAACCTTCTGGTGTTTTATTTTAATTGTTGAATTAACAGAAAGTGCTGTTACAACTGTATGTAATTATAATAGGAGTTACTTGGGCAAAGAATGTCCTTAATGCTATCTTGAATGATATTTGTAAATATTTACCTTGGGGACAATTATATTGAATCAAACTCTTACAGGTTCAATAGTTTGTCCCAACTATTGAACATACTTTCGTATAATATTAGTTTTCTTGTAAAGGGTAATTCTGGCTATGTTATTTCTTTTTTATTGTAGTTGAACTGTGGTGGAATTTAATGTTATGTTTTTTAGCACGTCTTTTTGTAAAAAAAGATAGTGCTTCTGTTATCGGTTTGTCCGTCCGTCCGTCTCTACCCACGATATCTCAGCAACTATTAGTCCGATTTGAAAAATTCTTTTTGCATTGGGAAGCTTGAAATATGCAAATGATGATCCTTTATTTCGTTTTTTTTTACGATGTACAATTTCGCCGGTAGAGGGCGTAAATGCAGATGATGTCGAATTCAAAAATACGTTTTATTCCACATATTTGCTTCTAAACATCCGATTGAAAAAATTTATATCTTTCGATTCCATTTATGTCGAAGAGTATTTTAGATATAGTTACTTTTTTAAAATTACGCATAGATTTTCCGCTAGTGGTTGTAAAAGTAAATTACATTTCCCCGATAACTCTTCTTCTAAAACTCCGATTTAAAAAAAATTTTCTTCAGCGGATACATCTCCTGATGGAAAATCTTTTACATATAATTTCAAAATTTTGGTAAAGAATACTTTGGCCACCAGGGGCGTAAGTGTTAATTTTTGCTTCTGATGTACTTGCTATAAAATCGTAGCTTCTAAAATATCGATTGAAAAAATTCTTTCGTGGACTGATGCCACTCACATCGATAAACCTTTTCCGAATATTTTCTTCTTAAAACATTCCACAGTTTCTCCGCCAGGGGGCGTAGATGTACATCTTATTTTTGTCAATATCTCTACTTCTAGGAGTCCGATTTGAAGAACTCCTTCTTTGTTGGATAGTGTTTTCCGTGTGACATGTTTTTCATATAACTTCAAAATTTTCAAGTAATTCATAGACTTTCCGCTAGGGGGCGTAGCGGTAAATTCCCCTATATCTCTGCTTCTAAATCTCCGATTTGAAAAATTCTTTCTGCACCGGATACAGCTCCTGATGGGAAATCGTTTGCACATATTTTCTAATTTTTGTAAAAAAAATAGTTTGGCCACCAGGGAGCGTAAATCTTAATTTCCGCTTCTGTTGTATTTGCAGCAAAATATGAGCTTTTAAATTCTCGATTGAAAGAAAACGTCGTTTGTTGACCGATACTACTCATGTCGACAAACCTTTTAGGAAAATTTTCTTCTTGAAAAAATGCATGGTTTCTACGCCAGGGGCGTAGATGTATATCTTATTTTTGTCAATATCTCTACTTTTAAGAGTACGATTTGAAAAATTCCCTCTTTGTTGGATAGTGTTTCCGATACGAAATGTTTTTCCTATAAATTCAAAATTTTCAAGTAAATCATAGACTTTCCGCTAGGAGGCACAAAGGTAAATTGCGTTTTCTGCGTTATTTCTGCTCCTAAAGCTCTGATTTGAAAAATTCTTCCTGTATCGCATACAAGACCTGATGGAAAATTAGTTTTCACATAATTTCTAATGTTTGGTAAAGAATGGTTTAGCCACCAGGGGTCATAAGTGTTAATTTCTGCTTCTGAAGTATTTGTTGCAAAATCTGGGCTCCTGAAAACTCGACTAATTTTTTTTTTTCTTCGACTGATACTGCTTATACAGATAAACCTTTTGAGAATACTTTCTTCCTAAAATAATGCATGGTTTTCCCACCAGGGGACGTAAAGTCACATCTTATTTTTGTCGATATCTCTGTTTCTAAGAGTTCGTAAGCTCACGATTCCGTTTACAGCAATATTTGAGGGATTAAAAACCCGATTGAAAATCTTCTTTCTTTGGTCAGATCTATTGTTTTCCATACCGGTTCCATTGACTTTGAATAGCTTTGATAAATTTAATTTGCGTCAGAAGGGATTCAAAAGACGTGCTTATTACACCCGAAAATTCGGTGTCAACTTTCTTTTTGGATATATAATAACTATATCCTGTATGTGTACATCTGCTCACTACGCAGTGTGGTGTGACATGCATAATTTTGTTTTATGTTAGGAGCTGTGTTTTGGATGTTTTTTTTGTGTGTGTGTGTGTGTGAAAATGTAGGGTTTATATTTATGTCACGTATGTATACACAAAAGTGTTGAATCGTTTTGTTTTTTTTAAAGCTGTTTTCCTTATTTATATTTATTGTAAGTATAGCAGAGGGCATAAACAGATTTGATTCTATGTTCGTAGATACTGAATGTAATTTTAAATGTAATGAAAGATAATTGACCTGCTATGACACCTGTGCATTTTTTGTTATAAGGTAATATCTTCGAAAGCTGATGTGGTGTGAGCGTAAGAATGACCTTTGTATGGAGAATATATGTGCATGCATTCCGGGTGGTTTCTCATTCGCAATTCCTTCGCCCACCTCACTCTCTAGTTTTTCTGTCATTTTTTTACGCTTTCCAACCGTTGGTTGAAGAAGCGTATATGCTCCAGCTTTGTCCGTCCGTCCGTCCGCACGATAACTCCCGTGAAAGTGGTTCGATTTCGACGAAATTTTAGTATGTTGTAGGGGACCACCTGGGGACGAACCCTATTGAAAATGGGCGAAACAGGGTCAAAGGTCAGGACATAGGAGCGGGATCCATTCCATTGCTCTTATGCGTCATAACTTGCGTAAAAATGGTTCGATTTCGATGAAATTTTAGTATTTGGTAAGGAGCCACCTGGGGACGAACCCTGTTGCAAATGGGCGAAATGGGGTCAAAGGTCAGGGCATAAAAGTGGAATCCATTCCATTGCCTTTATGCGCCATAACATGCGTAAATATGGTTCGATTTCGATGAAATTTTAGTATGTGGTAGGGAGCCATCTGGGCACGAACCCTATTGAAAATGGGCGAAATGGAGTCAAAGGTCAGGGCATAAAACGGGATCCATTCCATTGCCTTTATGCGTCATAACATGCGTAAATATGGTTCGATTTCGATGAAATTTTAGTACGTGGTAGGGAACCACCTGGGCATGAACCCTATTGAAAATGGGCGAAATGGGGTCAAAGGTCAGGCAGGGCATAAGAGCGGGATTTATTCCATTGCCCTTATGCGCCATAACTTGCGTAAAAATGGTTCGATTTCGATGACATTTTAGTATGTGGTAAGTAACCACCTGGGGACGAATCCTATTGAAAATGGGCGGAATGGGGTCAAAGGTCAGGACACTGGAGTGGGATTCATTCCACTGCCCTTGTGCATCATAACTTACTAAAAATGCTTCGATTGCGACAAAACTTTATCATGTTGTTCCGGAGGTATAGTGAACCGGTTCTGTTGAATATCAACGAAATGGGGTCAAAGGTCATTGCACAAAAGCAAGATTTATTCCACAGCCATTATTCTCATAACTTGTGTAAAACTGCTTTTATTGCGACAAACCTTTAGTATGCTATTCCTGAGGTATACTGAACCGGCTCTGTTGAATATCATCGAAATGGGGTCAAAGGTCAGGACACAGGAGCGAGATTTATTCCACAGCCATTATCCTCATAACTTGAGTAATAATTTCTGGTATGTTGGAAAACGTATCATAATCAATGCATTGCATGATTTTACTAACTTGTTTGTTGGGCTTTTGGTCATCTTCCGCCTACTAGGGTAGGGGAAGTGTGTTTATGTGGAAATTATACAGCGTAGTCTGTGTCCTTTTTGTGCTGCATTTATTGTGTTATTTGTTTGCAAATGTCAGCTTGCCATTTGTATTTGATTTGTTCTCTTGCATTTTGTGTTGTTCTTTTGCTTTTTTTTATTTTTTCATCCTCCTTTTTATCATCTTTTGGAGGATGCTTCTGTATTTTTCTGCATCATTGTGCGTTCTCATTGCTGTGTGACCATTTAGTTGTTCTTGCACTGTATGTGCTCCAATTTTCTGTTGAAATTCCCCTTGTCTCTTGTTGGATTTGCTATGTTTTTATGATGTTTCTTACTACATTTTACTCTTGACTGACCAACACTGTCTTGTGTGTTTGAACCATGTTTACTCCTGTTCAATGTGCTGTATATTTTTTCTATCTGCATTTTGTATTACATGTTTTGTTTTTGTTTCACCCCACTGTGCGAGTCATGTATATTGTTTGCTTACTATGCTATTTCAATTTTGTTTCTAAAAGTTTTACTTTTTGAACTTGTTATGCGTTTCACACAAAGCACTCTTCACCGTGATATATATAGCTCACGTTCTGTAATCTTTGGGAGTCTTGTACTCTCAACTGAAATTTTCACGTATTGAGCAATTTTTGCATGTTTGTCTGCTAACTTTTGTTTTCTCTCACCGGAAAATCTCTGGAGCCTGTTGTTTTTTCATTTATGCTGAGTGGAGTTTTATCTTGTTTTTATTATATTTTTATATGTACCCTGCTTTTACAAACTAATAAAAATTGCTTTGATCTCAAAAATATGACCTCTTAATAGCGACTCTTCACTTACCGTAAAATTTGAAGTAAGGAAATATTTTCGACTTCAAAAACTTAAATTAGTGAGATTACTGAAAATATTAAATTATCTGCACATATCAGGTAAGTAATTTTATTCTTCCAGCACCTAACCTTCTGTGAAAAAATCGCATTCCGATTTTTGTTTCGTAACATCTTCGAGTTTAGATTCCCGAAATGCTGGTTTTTTCTTTCTTTCTTTTTTTCTCTTTTTAGAAATCTTGTGAAATTAAGAAGAAAAAAAACGTTTTTATTTACACAGTTGATTAAACAGTAAGGTTGTATAATTGATAATTATTAAATCCCTCATTTTATCTGTAAAAGCGCCTCGTAGCTTCAGCGGTTTCCGTAGTTTCAAAGCAGCTTTTTGCCTGTCCGTGACGTCAGACGCTGCTGGGGCAGTAACTTATGGCGGCCAATGCTGCGTGGATG
Organism: Macrothele yani; assembly: GCA_039090855.1. Taxonomy (NCBI): domain Eukaryota; kingdom Metazoa; phylum Arthropoda; class Arachnida; order Araneae; family Macrothelidae; genus Macrothele; species Macrothele yani. The sequence continues at coordinate 142,216,250 of CM077008.1, read as the reverse complement.
GGAGTGGTGTCTGAAGTAATATAACCCTCTTGGTTGCAACGAGCACGTCTTTTGAATCGTTTCTGACGTGATTTAATTTATCGAAGTCAGTCAAAGTGAAGGGAACCGCTTAGGAAAACAATCAACCGGGTTTCTACAATCGATAAACTTCCGCCAGCGGCTAGAAAGTATGTTACGAAAATCACCAAAAGACGCACAAAAGTTTCACATAGCACAAGGAAGTATCAGGGACAAAGACATTTTCAAATCGAACAGTTAAAAGAACAAATATAGAAGGAAACATGATATAACTCCACGCCTTCTAGCGGAATGATTTTTCAAAATAGAAAAGTTGAAAATAAGCGAAAAATATTCTTCATGGTAAAAGCTATGTGCTACAGAAAAATAATTTTTCAAATACGTCTTCCGGAAGCAGAGATAGCGAGAAAAAGGCTTCGAGCTTTAGGTCCCCTAGCGGGAAAACTGTATATTATTTAAAAAAGGTTAATATTCCCCATCTCTATAGTAGCGAATGGCATATAATAAAAAAGAAAATTTTCAATAGGGTTTTTAGAAGTGGAGATACAGCTGCTAAGAAAAGTACACAAATACCACCTAGCGACAGAACTGTGAACTATAAAACTCCTCATACACTAACCTAAAGTGTCCCACAAGGTAAATGGCATCCGGTGTTGAAAGAATATTTTAAATTGCACACGTAGAAGAAGAAAAATTGATAATAACAGATTAAGCATTTGCGCCGCCTAGCGGCTCAAATGCTTAATTATTTTGTGAAGAAAATACACACACAGAGTTTGCATAGTTAGTAGTATTTGGCCGAAAAAGATGATTTTCAATCGGGTTTTTAGTCCCGCAGATGCTGCTGTAAACAGAAATTTGAACTTATGCCCTCTGGTGACAGACTTGTTCGTAAGAAAAATTTGAAATTATATGAAAAACATTTCGCATCTGAAGCTCTCTCCAACAAAGAAAGAATTTTTCAAATCGGACTCTTTGAAGCAGAAATATCGACAAAAATAAGATATACATCTATGCCCCCTGGCAGAAAAGCTGCATTATTTTAGGAAGAAAATATTCTTAAAAGGTTTTCTGAGGTGAGCGATATCGAACCACGAAAGATTTTTTTCAATCGAGTTTTCAGAAGCTCTGATTTGGCTGCAAATGTATCAGAAGCAAGAAGCCCCTGGTGGCCAAACCATTCTTTACCAGAAATTAGAAATTATATGCAAAACATTTCCCACTAGGAGCTGTATCCGATACAGGAATAATTTTTACAAATCGTAGTTTTAGAAGCAGAGATATGGGGGAAACGCAATTTACCTTTACGCCCCCTAGCGCAGAGGTAGTGAACCTTTTCGTGTTGGAAGGCCGCACTAAGTTAGCTGTAATCTAGCAAGGCCGCATTAAGTTAGCTGTAATCTAGCAAGGCCGCATTCAAGGAACTTCAATTAACCCCTTCAGTGGTTAATGGAATGGTTGAATCTTTGAATTAACCGTTCCATTAAACCCTTCATTCGGCCAACATATGAACTACTTTCAAATTAATAAAATGGGCCCGGAAATGTTTCGTGCGTGAACACATTGAGCACTAAACAGACCACGGAAATATTTCGGGGTAGAACACAGCGGGCAGTAGAGCTAGCCATGGAATTTTTCCGGAATTACCACTTAAGAGGTTAAATATACTTCGAAATGTACATTAATTTCTAAAAATCTTACTATGCACTAACTAACTTCTATAACGTAACTCTTTTTCGTGTGCGAGAGTGGTGTTACGCTATATGTCTAAAACCATGACTAAGGAAATATTGAACTAAATGAGAATACGATGCAATAGATGCACGAAATAGCTCTGATTTAAGGTTTTACGGCCAGACGAAACATATACAGAAGTCAAACTTACGATAACCTTTTTTTTATTTTATTGTTTTTTGTAAAATTTCTGCTGTACAATATTAGAGAAAAGTAATATAATAATACTCAGTAACAATACAATCTGTGCCACAATCATAATCTAATTGTACAAATAAAGTAAACGATTTCACCAATGAAACTCACAAAATACGAAAATCACCAATGAAACTCACAAAATACGAAAATCACCAATGAAACTCACAAATACGACAAATCACCAATGAAACTCACAATATACGACAAATCACCAATGAAACTCACAAAACACGACAAATCACCAAATCTTTCACAATAAATACACAACAACAACAAAACTCATTCCATTGAAAATTAATATCAATTGTCAATATGAATCAAATATTATATGATAGTAATAATTAAATGTACAGCAAGGAGTAAGGGAAAAAGGCTGAAATACTACCTGACAAGCCCCTGATCTCTCTAAATAAAAAAAAAATCTAGTCCAGTCAAAACAACGAAAGCAATTTTACGATACTTTTTTTAGAAATCATAAACAAATAAATTACAATATTCAATTTTCCGTCAAATAACTCCTTAGCACTTGCTTAAATACCGGATAACGTGCCTCTGATCTAATAAATAATCAACGGTAATCCATTCCACTCACGCAATCCCAACACATGACATTAAACATTAACCTGTACGAGCCCACGGAACAGAAAAACCTGACCCACCACGAGTATCATAGGAATGAGTTGTATGCCGTAATGCAATCAAGTTGGAGTATCTTCCTGTAAAAATACGTTCATGGACCATCAGCAGCAATCTGTATTTATGTAGTTGCTCAATAGTTGATATCTGAAAATGACGAAAAAGAACCTACGATCCAACCGAATAATTTAACAATCAGACGAACTTCCTCTGCAACAAAGATGAACGAACTATGTTACGCCTTGTAGTCGCACCCCATGTTAAAATGCAGTACGACAATACAGGAAAAAAATATATATCAGCAACGATTGATAAAATCCACAATATAGCACTGTGAGTTGTACACTTCACATATAATCATATAATCTAGCTTAAAAACGATCGAACATCTCCACAGACACGCCGTTTTTATCTAACGTTCTTATCATATTCATACGTATCTCTCTCTCTGTCTGACCTCAAAAGTGTTGCTAACCTCATTCATGTGAGAGAGAAGATATCACGTTAAGTTTGGAATATGCAAAAGAGAACAAACTCAAATTTACATAGGAAAAAGAACTAAAAATGAAAGTTAAATTAGAATATACGTCACACTTAAAAAAAAATTTAACTCTAAATTTAACTAACCTTTTAATGACTTTCTTGTGATTACTTTTTGTTGGAAAGCATTTGAATATTGTTGAAAGCATTTGAATATTTGGTTGCAGCATGGAGGTCCGCACTTTAGCTCATCCTCTGGATGGGTATCCGTCATTTGTGACCTTATGTCCAAATAAGGACTTAAAATGACTTGATTTGGGTTACGTAGGAGAATGTAGATTCGCAGCAATAAGGTTTGAAAAGCAAGAAAGCATTTTTCGCGCGTGTTGCAGAAGGCGTGGGTATTCTATTGCATTTTTCCATATTTCAACTGGATCTTTCTTAGCGTCGAATAAGGATTTTAAAATGTCATCTTCTGAGAGCTCAACTAATTCCATTTGTAGTTCTTTAGGAGCCAAACAACGAAATCACGAGCGTAGAAGGTGTCAAAATAGCTCTTATGACCTACTAAAGTTTTAATTGTGGCCGTCAGTGGGGGAGCATTATTTCGTTCAATCTTCTTTTACTCTTTGGTATTTTAAATACGGTCATTTTAAGATTAAAATTAAAAATGATAAAAGACGAACAAAAACATATTAATAAAAATAAAAGGATTTGTTCTGCAAAATTTGGATTCACCCAGAAGGCCGCAGGTTCTCAACCCCTGCCATAGCGGAAGATCTATGTGCTACATGAAAATTTTGAAATTACATGGGGAAGCATGCCGCACTGGAAACGTTCTCCAACAACAACAACAAAAATATCAAGTTGGACTCTTAGAAGCAGAAATATCGACAAAAATAAGAGATAAATCTACGCCCCATGGTGGAAAAACTATGCATTATTCTAAAAAGAAAGTGTTTTGAAAAGGTTTTCCGAGGTGAGCGGTGTCGCTCCACAAAATAATTTTTTCAGTCGTGCTGTTACAAGCTCAGATTCTTCTGCAAAAAATACATCAGAAGTAGGAATTAACACTTACGCCCCTGGTAGCCAAACCATACTTTACCAAAAATTAGAAATTATATGGAAAACTTTGCCCATCAGGAGGTGTATCCGGTGCAGGAAGAATTTCTCAAATCGGAGTTTTGGAAGCAGAGATCTCGGGGGAAACGCAATTTACGCCCCCTTGCGGAAAATCTATGCATAACTTGAAAAAGTGTCCATAGTACGTAAAGTAGTGTTCGATATAATATAAATGGAATTGAAAGGTTAAAGAAGTTTTTCAAATGGATATTTAGAAACAAATATAAAGGTCTGTCCGGAAAGTAATGAGACTCATTCAATAACAGACGTTTAATTACAGTTATACTTACATAACATTAAAATTCCTCGAAATAACATCCTTGAACATCAATACACCGCTGCCAGCGGTTCTGCCACGCCGCGTAGCTTGCCTGGAAATCGGGAACAGGGATCATTTTCAAAGCACTCGTCGCGGCAGTTTGCACGTTTCTAACAGTCCCAAATGGTGTCATTTCAGGCTCGATTTGAGCCGAGGAAACAAAAAGAAGTCAGCCGGGGCCAAATCCGGGCTGTAGGGAGGTTGGGGCAGCGTTGCCACGTTGTGTTTCGCCAGAAACTCTCTCACTCTCAGCGACGCAAGGCTCGGCGCATTATCGCGGTGAAGAACCCAAGTGTCAGTAATCCGGCGGACGCGCGCAACTCTGTTCTTCAGCCGTTGAAGCACTTCCACGTAAAATGCAGCGTTGACCGTTTGTCCGGAAGGTAAGAACTCCTTATGGACAACACTTTTGCAGTCAAAGAAGACAATAAGAATCGATTTCATCTTCGATTTGCACATTCGAGCCTTGCCTTCTTTGGTCGAGGAGACTCGGGAGTGTGCCACTCTGAGCTTTGTCTTTTCGTCTCCGGATCGTACTCAAAGACCCACGTTTCATCCCCTGTTATCACTTTCTCCAAAAAACCAGGTTCACTCCTCACACGGTCCACAAGCTCACGAGAAATCGACGCACGGTTGTTCTTCTGTTCATCGGCCAAAACCTTAGGAACCAATTTGGCTCGAACTTTCCTCATCTGCAATTCTTGCGCAATGGATTCGCGAGTCCCACGTGCTCTGCTACCAATCTAACATTCAGACGTCGGTCAGAGTCCAAAATCGCTTTCATGTTTTCCACATTGTCCGAAGTGTGAGACGTTGAAGGGCGCCCTGAGCGTGGCTCATCCTTGATGCTCTCTCTTCCCTCTGTGAACGTTTTGTGCCACCGAAACACTTGTGCTTTCAATAAAGCATATTTCCCGTAGGCTTTCTGTGTCATAGCAAGCGTCTCGGTCACGGATTTTTCAAGTTTAACACAAAACTTTACCGCGTATCGCTGTTCGACACTCTTCTGCATTTTGACCGTTACGCGACGCTCACACAGCTGTCCACTTCGCAGGCGATCCTCACTCTATAAAAGCTCAGAGCCAACTGACGAGACATCGATCGTTTACCTAACGTACCCCTTCACCCGTCACGCCCGGAGACTCCGCCCTCCTGATTGGCCCAGGAAAAGTGGTCTCATTACTTTCTGGACAAAAACTTGTATATGGAATAAAATGTAGTTTGAATTCGGTATCATCTGCATTTCGTCTTCCAGGGGCTAAATTGTGCATCGTACAAAAAACGGATGATCATTCAAACATTTCAAGCTTTTCAGTGCAAAAATAATTTTTCAAATAGGACTAATAGCTGCAGAGATACGGTGTCCACTGGTGGACAAACCGGTAACATAGGTACTATCTTTTTTTACAAAAGACGTGCTTAAGATGCATTAAGTATATAAAGCTAAATCATTGGAAATTCAAGACAAAACCTACGAATCTTAAGCATTTAATTCATGTTCTTATGAGATCAATGGAAAATACAGTTAGTTACTATGAAAACTCTGCAGATAATTCATTAGTTTGAAGAATGTACTACGTATTGATTATCACAAGCACATTGCTACAATTTCATGTTCAAGCGGACTGCATAATGATTTCTCTTTATAAGTTCTTCGAGGTCCCTCTCAAGTGTCTGTAACGTACACTCTAGATTCCCTTTCCTTTTGATTTTACTATCTCTGGTTATTTTATTTTCCTATGTAAATTATCTTCTTACTTAACGAGATGTTATTTTCTCCCGCTGAATGAGATCTGGCAATGAGTGTAAGTCATGACGTGGTGGTAGCCAGTATAAATAGGCGCGTTCAACGATACCAGAGAGAGCTTTTTGTTGATGTGCGTAGGGAGAGCTTTGTTTCATGTGTAAAGAGATCTTCGTTATATGCGTAAGGAGAGCTTCGTTTATGTGAGTAGAGCTTCGTTCATGTGCAAGGAGCTACGTTTTATTGAGTAGCTGTGTGTCCGGTGAAGTGTATGTTGGATCATATCAAGAGTTTCTCTAATAAAAGGTTGTTCTAGTAAGTACGTTTTTCTCAGTTCATAGTTTTGTCAGATCTCTGTCTGGCTGTTAGGTTTATTTCATTAGTTGTTATTATTAACAACCAGCATTAAGACTTTATTCATCTTAATTACTACTACAACATCACTAGCAGTTAAAAGCTTGTTCATTATTATTACTACACTACTAGCAAGAAAGTTTATTCATGATATAATAACACAACAACCATTAGAAGAAGCTTAGAAAAAGCAATATTCATTATATGTCTTAGCCTATAGGTCCATTAAGGTGAAAATCTTCCAAGTACGTGGAGACAATGTTAATAGACAAAGTCATCACTCTTTGCACGTTTTTCTTTAATTAACACACAGCAAGCAAAAAATGGTATTTCGTCACCGCTGGGATCGAACCCCAGATCTCTCCATAACTAACCGAGTGCGTTCGCCTTATGCTACGGTTGCCAACAATCCACTGCGCTATGTGTGTTTATCTGTCAGCATCTGACTTCACAAATCCATAGGGATGGGCTCAGCAACTGAGACGTTTCCATCTGGTACCGTAGATTGCTGGCACCGTAGCTTAAGGCGAACGCACTCGGCCAGTTAACGAGAGATCTCGGGTTACATCCAAGCGGTGTCAAAATACAATTTTTCGGTTGCTGTGTGTTAATTAAAGAAAAACGCAGAAAGAGTGATGGCTTTGTCTATTTACATTGACTCCACGTAGTTGGACGATTTTCACCATTTCTCTCGCCCTTTGGATTTATTAGCTATAGTTAAATAGCTTGTGCCGTTAAGCTAGGGATCCCAGATACAGTGGAAAAAAATACGGGACACTTACGACTGAGGGTGAAAGTTTAGTATGCGCATCCATCACATATGCCAGTCTTACAAAATGATTCTATTCTTATTAATCAATATTCTTATTAATCAATCAGTCTTGTTCACTCTTGCAATATTTTTCTGAAGAATGAATATCACTTAACAATTGTTTGTTTTTAAGAATCATGTCATGAAAAGCTACACAATCCTCATTGAAGAATGATTTTACAATAAGCATTAATTTTACAATTTATTTTTCTCATCAGTCCACGGTGCGTTCATGCGAGAAAATAATCTTTCGACACACGTATTTGTTCCAGGGATACACATAACGAACTCCACTACTTTCTTTAAATTTGATAGTTCTCCTTCAACATTTTTGAAGAGATCCACCCAGACTTCATCTAAACGTTTGGATTTGAACATGTCCTTCATTTCACTATCTTCTTTGGACTTCAGAGCTGCATCCATAAAGTGTCGAGGTCACGTGCCCTCCCCTCCCCCGATATCAATCTGCCACGGCTGTGCTTGCCTACGTAATGAGAGCATTGACCACAGAGTTAGATGCGGGAGATAGCGTCACGGGAGGTAACCGTCAGATTGGGGGAAGCTTGGCGTGCAGGTTAAAAATGTTTGTAAAAGAATAGAAATTGTAACTCATCGATTTTGTTTTTGTCTTGAACTCTAAAATACAGGACAAAAAGCTGTCCCGAAGAGTTTTCTTGGGACAACGGGACGCATTAGCCAAAAACGGGAGGTCTGGGAAGGGTATCGTTCACTTGACCGAAAATCACTTCGCCGAAAATCACTTGATCGAAAGGTACATTTTACCGAAGGGTCACTTGACCGAAAAGTTCATTTCACCGAAAGATCACTTCACCTAAAAGTTCATTTCATCGAAAGGACACTTGATCGAAAAGTTCATTTCACCGAAAGATTACTTTACCTAAAAGTTCATTATATCGAAAGATCATTTCACCGAACGGTCAGTTTATCGAAAACTTAGAATTTTGTTGTTATAGATCTGTTGGAGTATGGTGCTGGTTTTCAAAAAACTGGTCACCTAAACATTATTGGATTGTATAAAAAATACACTTTTAATTTCTTTTAAACACCTCCCCATAAGTAGGTTTTTCGAAATATAACATTAATTATAAGTCATAGATAGACCTGTGCCTTTTTGCCAAATTTTAATCCCCCGAGCTCATATTCATGAAGTTTACATAACAACTCAAGTTAATGAGTTGTTATGTAAACACACTTATTCAGACAAAAAAAAAATCAGTTTTAGGGCCCTTGGCCTCGGTTTAGGCCTTTTTAGAACATTTTAATCGTGCGTGCTCATATTCATAAGGTTTACGTAAAATGTCCAGCTAATAATGTTGCACATTTATTCAGGCAAAAAAGAATCAATTTTTGGGCCCTAGGCCTCGGCTTAGGCCTTTTTAGAAAATATTAACCGTGCGTGCTCATGTTTATAAGGTTTACATAAAAACTAAAGTTAATGATGTTGTACTCTTATTCAGGCCAAAAGAATCAGTCTTAAAGCCCTTGGCCTCGTTTTAGGCCTTTTTTAGAAAATTTTAATCCTGCGTGCTCATATTTATAAGGTTTACATAAAATGTCAAGTTAATAATGTCGCACATTTATTGAGGCAAAAAAGAATCAATATTAGGGCCATAGGCCTCGCTTAGGCCTTTTTAGCAAAATTTAATCGTGCTTGCTCATGTTCATAAGCTTTACATAAATAGTAAAGTTAATAATGTTACACAATTTTTCAGGCAAAAAAGAATCAATTTTAGGGCCCTAGGTCTCAGCTTAGGCCTTTTTAGAACATTTTAATTGTGCTTGCTCATGTTCATAAGCTTTACATAAAAAGTCAAGTTAATAATGTTGCAATTTTTTCAGGCAAAAAGAATCAATTTTAAGGTCCTAGGCCTCAGCTTAGGCCTTTTTAGAAAATAATAACGGTTCGTGCTCATGTTCATAGGTTAACCTAAAAACTCAAGTTAATGATGTTGCACACTTTTCAGGCTAAAAGAATCAAGTTTAGGGCTCTAGGCCTCGGCTAAGGCCTTTTTAGCAGATTTTAATCGTGCGTGCTCATATTCATAAGGTTTACATAACAACTCAAGTTAATGATGCTGTACACTTATTCAGGCCAAAAGAATCAGTCTTAAAGCCCTAGGTCTCGGCTTAGGCCTTTTTTAGAAAATTGTAATCGTGCGTGCTCATATTTATAAGGTTTACATAAAATGTAAAGTTAATAATGTCGCCCATTTATTCAGGCAAAAAAGAATCAATATTAGGGCCGTAGGCCTTTGCTTAGGCCTTTTTAGCAAATTTTAATCGTGCTTGCTCATGTTCATAAGCTTTACATAAAAAGTAAAGTTAATAATGTTACACATTTTTCTGGCAAAAATAATCAATTTTAGGGCCCTAGACCTCGGCTTAGGCCTTTATCGCAAATTTTAATCGTGCGTGCTCATATTCATAAGGTTTACGTAAAAGTCAAGTTAATAATGTTGCACATGTATTCAGGCAAAAAAGAATCAATTTTATTGCCCTTAGGCCCTTTTTTTTTTTTTTAGCTTAGGCGTTTTTAGAAAATTCTAATCTTGCTTGTTCATAAGTTTACATAAAATGTCAAGTTAAAAAAATCAAGAGGGGGGGGGGGGGTTACAGATTGCCGTTTCTGGGCATATATTGAGAACTGAATTGGGAACTCCAAACGCATTTCGCGAAAACGGTCCATGTAAGCCAAGCGAGGCGAGAATTGCACTTTAATTTGAAGAAAAAAAAATTGCCGAGGATCCGAGGTACACCTAGTTTTGGGAGGGTGTACCCCAACTTCCGTAATATTATGTTCGGGGCCGCTGGAGTCTGTCAGTGTATCCAGGATGTTCCCCTTGAAGCGTCCGCGAGGTCCGTCATCTTGGGGGGGGGGGGGTTGGCTTTCCCCCAAAATGTTAAAATGGACGTAGAGCTGTAAACATTAGACCCATGCTTTGTATAATGATTCTGTACACGACCACGAATTTTCAGGAATGTGGAGTGAAACTGACCCCCCCCCCCGTTTCCAAGAGCTCTTCAGGGGTAACATCGAGGATACACTGATGACCGACTCCAGAGGTCCAGAATATAAAATTACGGAAGTTGGGGGTAGAGCCCTCAAAACCAAGCACCTCGTATCCCTTTTACAGACTTCACCAAATTTCTGGGGCAGGAGGGAAGGGCATACATAGTTTGGCACTAAACACAACATGAAGCATAGAAATTGCGAGCAAATCTCTTACCTTGAACACCTGTCTGCGCTCTTAGAAACTTGGGGGAGGGTGAATTCGTCCCACCCTCCTGAAAATTCGTGATCGTGTACAGAATCATTATATAAAGCAAGGTTCTAATGTTTACAGCTCTACGTCCATTTTAACATTTTGGGGAAAGCCCCCTCCCAAAGCTCACGGACTTCGCAGACACTTCAAGGGGAACATCCTGGATACACTGACAGACTCCAGCGGCACAGAATATAATACTACGGAAGTTCGGGGTACAGTTCCCTCAAACCAAGTGTACCTCGGATCATCGGCAATTAATTTCTTCAAATTAAAGCACAATTCTCGCTTGGCTTACATGGAACGTTTTCGCGAAATTCGTTTAGAGTTCCTAAAAGGCCTAAGCCGAGGCTTAGGGCCCTAAAATTGAATCTTTTTTGTCTCAATAAATGTGCAACATTATTAACTTGACTTTTTGCGTAAACCTTATAAATATGAGCACGCACGATTAAAATTTGCTAAAAAAGGCCTATGCGGAGGCCTAGGGCCCTAAAATTTATTCTTTTTGCCTGAATAAATGTGCGACATTATTAAGTTGACATTTTATGTAAACCTTATAAATATGAGCAAGCAGGATTAAAATTTTCTAAAGAGGCCTAAGCCGAGGCCTAGGGCTTTAAAGACTGATTCTTTTGGCCTGAATAAGTGTACAACATCATTAACTTGAGTTGTTATGTAAACGTTATGAACATGAGCACGCACGGTTAAAATTTGCTAAAGAGGCCTAAGCGAGGCCTACGGCCCTAATATTGATTCTTTTTTGCCTGAATAAATGTGCAACATTATTAACTTAACTTTGCGTAAACCTTATAAATATGAGCACGCACGATTAAAATTTGCTAAAAAGGCCTAAGCGGAGGCCTAGGGGCTTTAAGACTGATTCTTTTTTGCCTGAATAAATGTGCAACATTATTAACTTGACTTTGCGTAAACCTTATAAATATGAGCACGCACGATTAAAATTTGCTAAAAAGGCCTAAGCGGAGGCCTAGGGCCTAAAATTGATTATTTTTGCCTGAAAAAATGTGTAACATCATTAACTTGATTTTTTATGTAAACCTTATGAACATGAGCACGCACGGTTAAAATTTGCTAAAAAGGCCTAAGCGAGGCCTACGTCTTTTTTGCCTGAAAAAATGTGTAACATCATTAACTTGATTTTTTATGTAAACCTTATGAACATGAGCACGCACCGTTAAAATTTGCTAAAAAGGCCTAAGCGAGGCCTACGGCACTAATATTGATTCTTTTGCCTGAATAAATGTGCGACATTATTAACTTGACATTTTATGTAAACCTTATAAATATGAGCATGCAGGATTAAAATTTTCTAAAAGGGCCTAAGCCGAGGCCGTGGGCTTTATGACTGATTCTTTTGGCCTAAATAAGTGTACAACATCATTAACTTGAGTTGTTATGTAAACCTTATGAACATGAGCACGCACGGTTAAAATTTGCTAAAAAGGCCTAAGCGAGGCCTACGGCCCTAATATTGATTCTTTTTTGCCTGAATAAATGTGCAACGTTATTAACTTGACTTTTCATGTAAACTATTTATGAACATGAGCACTGAACATGATTTTTATGAAAAACGTATGAACATGATAAAACTTGCTAAAAAGGCCTAGGCCGAGGCATAGGGACTTAAAATTAATTATTTTTGCCTTAAAACTAAATCTTTGCGTTCTCTGTGACACGGAGAAATCAAAAGTGCAATTTGAGTATGATCCCCTAACGTTTCGGTGGTCTGTCTGTCAAACTTGCACCATGCTTCAACAGATCCTGTAATGAAATCTAGCGTTTTCGATAAACTGACCCTTCGGTGAAATGACCTTTCGATGAAATGAACTTTTAGGTAAAGAGACCTTTCGGTGAAATGAACTTTTCGATCAAGTGACCCTTCGGTGAAATGTACCTTTCGATCAAGTGACCCTTCGGTGAAATGAACGCTTCGATCAAGTGATCTTTCGGTGAAACAATTTTTTCGGTGAAGTGATTTTCGGTCAAGTGACCCTTCGGTGAAGTAAACGTCGGGCAAATGAACCAGACCCGTCTGGGAACCCTACGTTAAGACCCACCAGATGGAGAAGTCTCAGTTGCTGAGCCCATCCCTACGGATTTGTGAAGTCAGATGCTGAAAACACACATAGCGCCGTGGATTGTTGGCACCGTAGCGTATGGTGACGTCTCAGTTGCTGGGCCCATCCCTACGGATTTGTGAAGTCAAATGATGACAGATAAACACACAAACGCACTCGGCTAGTTATCGAGAGATCTGGGGTTCGATCTCAGCAGTGTCGAAATACAATTTTTCGGTTGTTGTGTGTCAATTAAAGAAAAACGTGGAAAGAGAAGGCTTTAATAATCCGGCCCTGGTTAAAAACTGCTCCCGAGACCGGAGATTTTCCTATTTTGTTTCTAGGATTTGTATTAGCAGTGCTATGTCGCTGTCTGATTTACTAATTTTCCTCTTCGTTGAGCTTTCTTAAGGCAAAACTGTAAATGCTTTTGCCTCCCCACATTATCAGGTTTTTTATTTTTTGCTTGACCCTAAAGCAGAGGCGTAATCAGGGAGGGGCAGTGGCCCCGGGCGTAGCTAAAGAGAAGGCCCAAAAATAAGTGCTTACAATCTTATTAAAACTAGAATTAAAATTTTTGCACCAGTTTCTGGTATAATTTTTTCGCACTATACTTCGTCATTTGTCCATTTAGAGAATCTCTAATAATAACCTGCTAAAGCCCTCCTCCTCCTTCGTGCCACTTTTTAAGTCGTCATAGCAATAACCGAGAAGCCGCCCCGAGCGTAACTAAAGAGAAGGCCCAAAAATAAGTGCTTACAATCTGATTAAAACTAGAATTAAAATTTTTGCACCAGTTTCTGGTATAATTTTTTCGCACTATACTTCGTCATTTGTCCATTTAGAGAATCTCTAATAATAACCTGCTAGAGCCCTCCTCCTCCTTCGTGCCACTTTTTAAGTCGTCATAGCAATAACCGAGAAGCCGCCCCGGTGGCGCAGTGGTCTTTTTTTTTTTTTTTTTTTTTTTTTTTTTAATTCTAGGTTTAACGACCACCGTGAGCAACTCAAAGGGCTATAAGCAGTCGCCCGTCCCTAATTTAGGGTCACTGGTTCCAGGGAAGGGAGAGAGCCAGTGCCGTAAGACAAACACAACATCCATGCCTGACCAGGATTCGAACCCGGACCCCTTCGGACGAATGATCAGAGGCCAACGCCTTAGACCACTGCACCACCGGGGCGGCGGCGCAGTGGTCTAAGCGATGGCCTCTGATCATTCGTCCGAACAGGGTCCGGGTTCGAATCCCGGTGAGGCATGGATGTTGTGTTTGTCTTACGGCACTGGCTCTCTCCCTTCCCTGGAACCAGTGACCCTAAATTAGGGACGGGCGACTGCTTATAGCCCATTGAGTTGCTCACGGTGGTCGTTAAACCTCCAATCAAAAAAAAAAAAAAATAACCGAGAAACAAACGTTTGTGACGTCACGCTTAGCTTTTCGTGTAGGCGACGTCATCACCTACACGCGCACAGTCGGGGCCCCTGGGACTCCTCCTCTCTATGTTTACGGGCCTGGCCACCGAATTAAGAACTTGCTTGTGACGTCACGCTAAGCGACGGGCACCGTCCATAGGTAACTGAAATTAAAATATTGTGAAAATATTGATCATTTGCTTCAAATTATTTAAATTCCTTTTGACTAATGTTTGTGAGTAGTTACTCCATGTACAAAATGTAAAATTTGTGTTAAAAGAAAAATAGCGGCAAAGAAGTTTTTTTTTAATGTGGCAAACAGAAAATGTTCAAAATGCAATCAAACCAAATTTGAACTGGGACTAAAGTGCGCTTCTGTATTTTTATATAACTACTCACCAAGTTGAAAAATCGCTGTTTATACATATAACAAGTCAGAGAAAAGAAAATATGCTATGTTTGTAGTAGCTACTTAATAAATATGTTCTTGTGAGCCTCACTTACAATGGAAATATAGCTCTCGAATTTTTTTTTTTATTGTAGCTTTAACGACCACCGTGAGCAACTCAATGGGCTATAAGATGTCGCCCGTCCCTAATTTAGGGTCACTGGTTCCAGGAAAGGGAGAGAGTCAGTGCCGTAAGACAAACACAACATCCATGCCTCAACGGGATTCGAACCCGGACCCCGTTCGAACGAATGATCAGAGGCCATCGCTTAGACCACTGCGCCCTCGAAATTTTGGCAAAGACATTTGATAATCATTACAGGGGAACTAAATCTAACCCCAGTTTAACTACCCTAAACCCCATGCAAATAAATATATTTTAATTTTCGTTTTTATATACTTTCAATCTTCTTTTTTTTTTTTTTTTTTGATTGGAGGCTTAACGACCGCCGTAAGCAACTCAATGGGCTGTAAGCAGTCGCCCGTCCCTAATTTAGGGTCACTGGTTCCAGGGAAGGGAGAGAGCCAGTGCCGTAAGACAAACACAACATCCATGCCTCATCGGGAATCGAACCCGGACCCCGTACGGACAAATGATCAGAGGCCATCGCTTAGACCACTGCGCCACCGGGGTGGCATTTCAATCTTCATTTCATGTGCGGGAAAAATTACAAGTATGTATATTCTAACACATGTTCGTAACCAAAAGGGGGGGGGGGGCAAATCAGTACAAGGTAAGTTTATTTTTCATTTAATTATTTCTGTGTATACATTGTGCTGAGAGTTACACATTCTTAGTATTAACAATTTTGTCTACTTGGCAGCCTCAAAACTTTTTTATTTATATCTGTATGCCCTGCAACATTTTGCAGAAAAATAGTAAGATTATATCTCTAAATCCTTCAATTTCAAAATGGACTACGGGAGAGCAGAGGCTAAGTTGTTAAAACCACACAAAAATGTAGACTGTAGTAGCATTATTAGCATTTTTTTTTTTACGACTTTCTTTCCCAAATACGTTCTCAGTAATAATTTAGTATATACGTAGTTGACCTTCCCCAATTTTTATTAATTTCTGTATGTATTGTAACATTGACCTGGTGCATCATTATCATAATTTTTCTTCTTTGTGAATTACCTTTTCATATTCGCAGAATATTAATTTTGAAACAGTTTGCCTCTTCAAATTTATTATTTTTTTTGGATGAAAGCAATGCTATTTGATCAGAAAAAGTTAGGGTCCAAAAACGCAATTTTTAATGGTGTTTTATTAATTTTTCGCCAGTTTTTTCTTTTATAGACATAATTTGCAATGTAACAATACATCAACGTACTAACAGATTGCGTTTCAGTTATTTTCTGCGTCTGTTTAAAACTGCATTAACACATTTTTTTGGTATAGCTGTTTATACTCGTACAGAACAGAAACAGCGAGAAAGCGTAACTCACGAGAGACTTACAAACGCAATTTACATTCTTTCTTTTTTTTTTTTTTTTTTTTCAAATTTTGGTAGAACTGCCGTGTCACAAAATAATTTGCAGAAAATTAAAATATGGACTTAAGCTGTTCTTTCAAGCATTAAGTACGATTGAATGCCCAGAAACGTATAGTGTTGTAACCTTCTCGGTGCACAACTCCGTCGCTTAACGTGACTTCACAAAAACGATGGCCAAGCCCGTAAAGAGAGGAGAGGTGAGTCCCGGGAGCCCCGGCACAGTCCACGCGTATACCACTTTGTTTTGTTGTCATAGCAACCAAGAACCTAGCTGCTTATGTGACTTCATTTAATCTAAATCATTCTCACATGACGTCAAAGATGCGTTACGTCACAAGGTCAACTCTAGAGATAGGAAAACTTTTTTTGTTTGGAGGCTTAACGACCACCGTGAGCAACTCAGTGGGCTATAAGTAGTCGCGCATCCCTAATTTAGGGTCACTGGTTCCAGGGAAGGGAGAAAGCCAGTGCCGTAAGACAAACACAACATCCATGCATCGCGGGATTCGAACCTGCACCCCTTTCGGACGATAAATACACAGTTGACGTGAACCAGGAACATCAAATAGAAGCCATCGCTCTTTCCACGTTTAGAAGTGAGTCACGGAAAAAATTCTCATCGGCCGCCACCGGGAATCGAACCCAGGTCTTCCAGTTACGCGCCGGATATGCTTCCACTGCACCACAGGGCAGGGGTTGCTTCTTTTGAGCCCCGCACAATACTGGGGATTCACCACAGATGAACAGCAACTGAACAAATATATATATTTTTTTTGATTGAAGGTTTAACGACCACCGTGAGCAACTCAATGGGCTATAAGCAGTCGCCCGTCCCTAATTTAGGGTCACTGGTTCCAGGGAAGGGAGAGAGCCAGTGCCGTAAGACAAACACAACATCCATGTTTCACCGGGATTCGAACCCGCACCCCTTTCGGACGAATGATCAGAGGCCATCGCTTAGACCACTGCGCCACCGGGGCGGCAAAGTGAACAAATAACTAGAAGGCAAATGATCAGAGGCCATCGCTTAGACCACTGCGCCTCCGCGACTATGAAAAACTTTACATCAGGAATTTTGGTTCACTACCTGAACCAGTGTTTAGCCATCTGTATGTGGCAACGTCAAGATACAACTAGTTCACTGAAAAGAACAGGGGAAATTGATACAGGGTTCACGGTTAGTGTATACGAAAAATGTTGTGCACAAAGAAGTGTTGACGAAATAGGGACTAAAGGTTTTACAAAACACATGACAGCCCGTCGTATCAAATTCCATAAGCGCAGTGGTCTAAGCAATGGCCTCTGATCATTCGTCTGAAAGGGGTCCGGGTTCGAATCCCGGTGAAGCATGGATGTTGTGTTTGTCTTATGGCACTGGCTCTCTCCCTTCCCTGGAACCGGTGACCCTAAATTAGGGACGGGCGACTGCTCACGGTGGTCGTTAAACTTCCAATCAAAAAAAAAATTCCGTAATAGACTGCTTGGGAAATTTTCAGAAAGCCGTGAGCCAAGGTCGCATCTATTGACGTGGAACTCAAAAACACAATAAATAAATGTCGATAATTTCTGTATCATAAATTTTACTTTTCCTCGTCATTATTGACGGGCTTTCATCTAGTGCGTTTATATTATCTTTCGCTAGTTTTGGCAATTTCGCATTTCTTCCTTAAAATGTTTACGGGATGATAGTCGCTCACTTTCAAAAACGAAGGAGCAATTGTACGTACGTAGCAATTGCAAGATAAGGAGGATGTCGTTCACACTCTTGAAAGTTTTGTGGAGACTGTTTGATTATTATTGCCATCCACGACTGCCAGGTGAATTCGTTATGCTTGATGTGGTACCGAAGTCCTAACTCCGAAGCAGCTGACAAGTCATATAAAGAGTCAGTCTGATTATGGATCCTAAATTAATTGTTAATTCTGTTTTGTTGAGCAGTGTTCATTTATGTGGATATTTGTGTGCATGCGATAGAAAGACAAGGCCGGGGTGGGGGGGGGGCAGAAATTCCTAGTTATGCCTCTGACGATACAATTTTATACTCGACTTTTTCCACTAGATTACCCATATATCCCATTAAAACAAAAACTGGGATGAACTTTTTTTTTTTTGATTGGAGGTTTAACGACCACCGTGAGCAACTCAATGGGCTATAAGCAGTCGCCCGTCCCTAATTTTGGGTCACTGGTTCCAGGGAAGGGAGAGAGCCAGTGCCGAAAGACAAACACAACATCCATGCCTCACCGGGATTCGAACCCGGACCCCGTTCGGACGAATGATCAGGGGCCATCGCTTAGACCACTGCGCCACCGGGATGAACTTGTCCTAGTGAAGTCGTGTAAACAGCATGGAAATTGGTACACCCCTATAGGGTATGAACCCCTACCTACCCTTAGCAGTTGTAATCCACTAGGGTCTAACCAACGCCCCCTAAAACTGAAAGTCTAACTCATTCATTAGGCCATCGTAAATGAACCGCATGTTTATTTCCAGTGCTTGTCAGCTAAAGACAATACGGGTATAAGGTCTGAACAGCAGATGTTCAAGTTTAGTCCGTACTTATAGTATTTTGTGTAGAAAAACTGAGTGGATTTGAGATATGGTACAACTATAGGGTGCGCTGAGTCAAAACAATTGTTTTTATCACTAACCCAGTTAGTGACGCGAAATACCGTAAGCAACGGCAATAGATAAACATCCGCTATTCCATCTATTTAGACTCTGTCTATCCTAGGCGATAAACGAACACAGAAAGCGAAAATGTGGCCCACGTTTGGTGACATCATAAACTTGCAGTTGCCGGGGGCGTTGGTGTAACCCCTAGAGAAGCATGACGGGATTTTAGAATTTTCTGTTACAGGCTGCTCAGCATTAAAATTCATCCTGCAAAGGTAATGTCTGTGGTCAAGCTTCCAAATCCATGATCAGCATTTTCTGAAAGCAGGGGCTTATTCAGAGGAAGGCAAAGATCCTTGTTTCCCCCGAAAGTGTTTCTTTTTTTGTTAAAATGCGCATTAGAAAAAAGTGCTTTAATAAAAATGTATGAACTTACATTATTAGAAAATGCTTTTATTTTCCTTCTATTTTTCATTAACTTTCGTTTTGTCCTGATTGATTTCGAAAACTTTCACTTTTTGTCGTCTCCCCCCCCCCCGAAAAATATTTACATACGCCCTTGAACATTCAGCGAAACATACCACCGGAATAATAAAAATAAAACGCAGTCGCCATTGGGCATACAGACAGTAGACACCCCCTTAACAGTATTTTTCAAAAATATTCCTAATCAGGACAATGCATAAAAAAACGTAACACATTTAAATAAAAAAAAAAACTATAAAATACATATGCTCAGCATTCTTTAAGACGCAGTCACCGTGCACAGTGTTCAGAAAATCTTGTTTTCATTATGCATGTACTAAGCACATGTCACACGAAATGATTTTAGAAAAGGTTCCATTCAGGCATAAAAAAAATTAAATATTGATAACCTCAGTGCATTCAGTCGATCCATTTTCTGATTAGTCTTGAACTACCGTCACGAAAAGTTAGGTACAAATGAAATTGCGAATAGAAGCGGGCGTAGCCCACTTAAAACTGTCTCAGTGGTACATTTTAAGAAAAACGGTTCTTTGTTTTTCGGAATTTGTCAATAACAGTGACGTTTCTTTCTGAAAATAATTTCGAGAGCCTAGCTGCGCAGTTGACATACTAAACTTTCTGTCAAATGTTGTTTAGTCAAATAGAAAACGTATATCGACGACGAAAAGTAACTTTCCTTCATTTGCTTTTATACGATCGGTTAGTTTTCCAGTTTGAAAAATCAGCTCACTTGATTTTTACCTTCTCACGTGACACTGATCCGTAATAGTCCAGATGTTTGCCGTAAATCTTATTTTTTTTTAATGAAATTTACTTTACAAAATGATAAAATAACAATACGTTCTCAAATTTTTCTTTAAACAACAAAATGTTTCTGGTTTAGCATAAGCAACTCGAGGGCTTATAAGCAGTCGCCACTCCTGAATTAGGGGCCATTGGTCCGAGGACAAAGCCAGTACCTTCAGACATGTTCGGGACTCGAACCTGGGCCCGCCGCCCCGGTGGCCTCTGATCATTCGTCCGAACGGGGTCCGGGTTCGAATCCCGGTGAGGCATGGATGTTTGTTTGTCTTACGGCACTGGCTCTCTCTCCTTCTCTGGAACCAGTGACCCTAAATTAGGGACGGGCGACATCTTATAGCCCATTGAGTTGCTCACGGTGGTCGTTAAACCTCCAATCAAAAAAAAAAAAAAAAACCTGGGCCCCATCTCAAACGAATGGTTCAAGGCCAGCACCTCAGACCATTCAACTTCCGTGGCGGAGAACAAAAAAAAAAGTATTCACCACCGCATTTTTTCACAATTTCTTTCGGAACTGCTTGCGAAATTTTAAGTTTGCTTTTTTATCTTTAGATTTTTGCTCATGGAACATACTCCAGTGCAGTTTTATAGATAGTAATTTCGACATCAATCAGTTCCAAAGTTATTTATGGCATTTCTGCTACTTTCTAAATTTCAGAGGTTATGGCATTTTTTACAACTTACTGCAGATTGGCACTTTTAAAATCTTGTGGCATAACACGACCGCCCCCCACCCAAGATTAAAGGACAACCACGCGCAACTCTGAGAGCTGTCGCCCATCCCTAGTTTTTTTTTTTTTGATTGGAGGTTTAACGACCACCGTGAGCAACTCAATGGGCTATTATAAGCAGTCGCCCGTCCCTAATTTAGGGTCACTGGTTCCAGGGAAGGGAGAGCCAGTGCCGTAAGACAAACACAACATCCATGCCTGACCGGGATTCGAACCTAGACCCCTTTCAGCCGAAGGATTTTTTTATTTTTTTTTTTTTTGATTGGAGGTTTAACGACCACCGTGAGCAACTCAATGGGCTATAAGCAGTCGCCCGTCCCTAATTTAGGGTCACTGGTTTCAGGGAAGGGAGAGAGCCAGTGCCGTAAGACAAACACAACATCCATGCCTGACCGGGATTCGAACCCGGACCCCTTACGGACGAATGATCAGAGGCCAACGCCTTAGACCACTGCGCCACCGGGGCGGCAGAGACGAAGGATCAGAGGCCACCGCTTAGACCACTGCGCCATCCCTAAATTGATGTCACCGATTATGGAAATGAGCGGGATCAGCGTCTTCGGACGGTTCACACATCACTCGCGCAGGGGTCTCTATTATCAAGTGTAGAAATCCACCCACTTCTTTATATATATATATATATAACGGGATGTAAGGTCAGGTGATGCGTAACATCACAGCCTCTCCTTGACAAATGTCAACCCCGCCTTCTCGTGGTGCATCCTGTTCCCACTAAAGGGGCTCTGACGACCGCCCATAGCGGTATAACTATACCATCGGGATCAGAGGAAATGCTATCCCACACTCACCAACCCGCTTGGCCAGCGTGGTGAGTTATGGCCAAACCCCTCCAAAATGATTCCACAACTTAAATCTTGGCCCTCAGTCTCCGGTAGCTGGAATGTACCTGGCCAAGGCAGCGGCCAGTGCGACATGAAGGCAGAGGGTGCTAAGAATCCCCGGAGGACCGGACTAGGCTGCCATCTGATGCTGACCTTGGCTACTTACAATGGACGCTCCCTATCTTCTGATTCAAGGCTTCTTGAATTGGAAGAGGAACTACAAAGGATCAAGTGGGACATCGTGGGGCTAAGTGAGGTAAGGAGAAAAG
The DNA here is from genome assembly GCA_039090855.1 of Macrothele yani. Taxonomy (NCBI): domain Eukaryota; kingdom Metazoa; phylum Arthropoda; class Arachnida; order Araneae; family Macrothelidae; genus Macrothele; species Macrothele yani. The sequence goes on along the minus strand of CM077008.1, from coordinate 142,194,372 downwards.
GAGAAGATCTCATCGAACTGAAAAGTGGACATCTCTTCTACTATCGTGGGACAGATACTGGCAGAACTAGTGGTGTTGGATTTATAATAAACAAGAAACTGAAGGACAAAGTTGTAGAAGTTGAAAGTTCCTCTGACAGAGCTGCAAGACTTGTTATCCAACTCTCGAAAAGATACCAGGCTCAGATTATTCAAACTTATGCACCCACCACAAGTCATCCTGAAGAAGAAATTGAAGAATTTTATGAGGAAATTTGTCATCTAAATAATAAAGGTAAGCAGCATTTGAAGATAATTATGGGAGATTTCAATGCAAAAATAGGGCAACGGCAACAGAATGAAACTTCAGTAGGTCAATTCGGTCATGGCAACAGAAACCAGCGTGGAAATACTCTTGTTGAGTTTGCAGAGGCAGAAGGGTTTTTCATCTTGAACTCCTTTTTCAAGAAAAAGCCACACAGGAAATGGACATGGAGACATCCAAATGGGACGACAAGTGAAATTGATTTTATTATGTGTAACAAAAAATTCGTCATAGAAGACTGCAGTGTGCTAAACAAGTTCAACACAGGTAGTGACCATAGATTGGTGAGATGTAAGATGCACCTCAACACTAAACTTGAACGTGGCAAGCTCATAGGACAAACAAAATCTATTGACATAACCAACCTTTAAAAAACACCATAATACCTTCAAGTTAGAACTGAAGAACAGGTTCTCAGCTTTAGAAGGCCTAACATCGGAAGAAGTGGACATCTCTGAAGTTAACAGAAAAGTAACCAAAGCTCTTATGGAAACAGCAACAAAATTAGCTGGGTCTAAGAACAAGTTGCATGTGAACAAATTATCAGGAAAAACCAAAATGTTGATGCAAAAAAGAAGAGAGATGAGGACAACTAAAGATGTGACTTCCAAAGTGGAATATATAGAGCTATGCAAGACAGTAAGAAAAAGTATCACTGAAGACGTAAGGAAATTCAACTGTGAACTAGTGAGGAAAGCAATTGAAAACAACCAAAGCCTAAAGATAGCAAAGGGACATCTCAGTAAGGGAAGAAAACAGATTATGGCACAGAGAAAAGAAGATGGTTCTGTAACAAGAAATAGAGGCGAAATTTTGACAAGAGTGAAGGATTTCTACTCCAAATTATATGAAAGGGATGATATATGCACTCCAGACATCATGAAAGATACCAGTACCAGAGTTCCTCCAGTCCTTCCAGCAGAAGTTGCACATGCAATCAAGAACATGAAGCGAGGAAAAGCTCCAGGAGAAGATGGAATTACTGTAGACATCATACAAGAAGCAAGTGGAGAAATCGAAACAGTACTCGCCCAAATTTTCACTCGATGCCTTAATGAAGGAAAGATTCCTGAGGATTGGAACACCGCTACAATGATCCTGCTACATAAGAAAGGTGACATTGAGGATCTCGGAAACTACAGACCTATCAGCCTCCTATCAGTAGTTTATAAAATCTTCACTAAAGTTCTTTCACACCGCTTGAAGGTAACACTGGACATGGCTCAACCGAGAGAACAAGCTGGATTCAGGAGTGGCTACAGCACAATAGATCATATCCACGTGCTGAGAGAACTAATTGAAAGAGCGAGGGAATATGAACTTCCATTGTGCATGGCTTTTATCGATTATGAAAAAGCCTTTGATTCGGTGAAACCATCAGCAGTTACAATGGCTCTGAAAACCTGCGGTATTGAAGATGCATACATTAATATTATTAATAACATCTATGAAAATGCAAGTGCAAAGATTAGGCTGTTTGAAAATACAACACACGTAAAAATTGGGAAGGGAGTGAGACAAGGTGACACCATATCTCCGAAGCTCTTTAATGCCACATTGGAGGGTGTTTTTCAGTCACTGAGCTGGGAAAACAAGGGGATAAAGATTAATGGAGATTATCTAACCCACCTTCGTTTTGCTGATGATGTAGTCATTTTTGCAACTACCCCATCAGAGCTGCAGAGTATGATCCAGGAACTTGCTGACAAGAGTAAAGAAGTGGGATTAAAAATGAACTTTCAGAAGACAAAAGTGATGTTCAATGCTTTTACAAGAAATGAAGATTTATGGATTGATGGAGAAAAGCTGGAGATAACAGACACGTACGTTTATCTTGGACAGCAGATATCAAGTGAGGGTCACATTGATGAAGAAATTAATCGGCGTACAAAACTTGCCTGGAGAGCTTTTGGAAGAAACAGCATAATTTTCAAGAGCAATATGCCATTATGTCTTAAAAGAAAAGTGTTTGATCAATGCATCCTTCCAGTGCTTACGTATGGTGCGGAGACGTGGACCTTAACTAAAAGAGACATACAAAGGCTGCAGACAACTCAAAGCAGCATGGAGAGGTGCATGCTTGGTGTAACCAGGAGAGATAAGAAGAGGAACTCGTGGATCCGAAAAATGACAAGAGTGGAAGACATCATGATCAGAGTTAACTCCCTGAAATGGCAATGGGCTGGACATACTGCCAGAAGGACAGATCATCGATGGACAGCCGAAATTTTAGATTGGATTCCAAGGGATAGGAAAAGACCCAGAAGAAGACCACATGGGAGATGGGTGGATGAAATTCGAAAGTATGCAGGGGTGACATGGAGGAGACTGGCACAAGACAGACCGTTGTGGAGGAAACTTGGGGAGACCTTCGTCCAGCAGTGGATTGATAATGGTTGACAATGATGATGATGATGATATATATAACGGGTTCCATTGAGTATGAATTATTTTGAAGAATTTTATTAGTGTTGGAAAGGATCCAAAAAGACTGGCTCATTACAACCGAAAATTTGGTGTCATCCTTTTTAGGAATAGTGCAAAGACCACCTTAACCATCTGTTTCTTTCATGTATAATAATTTTTGGCGGGGTTTTTAAAACCATAAATCATAAAAGTGCGCACAACCACGTACGAGGTACAATCAAAAATTCCGTGACTAGGCCAATATACAACAAAATACTTACGTTACTGAAGTCTGGCTATGATCTCTCTAAAAAAGTCTCCTTGGGCAGCGATACACCGCTGTCAGCGTTTTTGCCACTCTGTTGGAACCAAGAAAGTTAGAATAGATGGAGTAAAGGCCAGCCCTTCCTCGTGTAATCAAAGTGTAGCCACCGAAACGTCACGTTCATGACGTCATAACCAATCACAGCTTCTGCCGCCATGTTGGTGAGACGTTTGAGACGAGTCGCGGCCAATCAGTCTCTGCTGCCATGTCGGCGAGACGTTTGGGAATTAAATTCCTCTGCTCAAAGTGCTTCAAGTTTGTGACGTCATCCTTACTCCATTTATTCTAACCTCCTTGGTTGGAACGCTCCCTGAAAGTCCTGTTCGCGAATCGTGTCTAGCACAGTAGGCGATTCGCGCTGGATCTCGTCCACGGTTTCAAAACAGCGACCCTTGACCTTTAGCTTCATCTTCTGGAACAGAAAGAAGTCGCAGGGAGCCAAATTCGGCGAGTAAGGGTAGTCGTGCTGTTGCGGCTGCAAAACTGGCATGTTGCTAACGCTCTGTGAGCTGCTGCACTGTCGTAGAGCTGGAAATCGCCCGAGCGCCACATTTCAGGTCGTTTGCGGCGAATGTCCTCCCTAAGACGCCGCAGAACATCGCAGTAAAAAAGGGCGGGGCCGCCCCGGTGGCGCAGTGGTCTAAGGCGCTGGCCTCTGATCATTCGTCTGTAAGGGGTCCGGGTTCGAATCCCGGTCTGGCATTGATGTTGTGTTTGTCTTACGGCACTGGCTCTCTCCCCTCCCTGGAACCAGTGACCCTAAATTAGGGACGGGCGACTATAGCCCATTGAGTTGCTCACGGTGGTCGTTAAACCTCTAATCAAAAAAAAAAAAAAAAAGGGCGGTGACGGTGTGGCCCTGGGAGGACGAATTCACGGTGCACAACCCCACGAATTTCGAAGAACACGACGAGCATGCTTTTGGTTGCGCTCTGGACCTGTCGGGCCTTCTTCGGCCGTGGAGATGCCGGGCTCTTCCACTACGACGACCGTTGTTTGGTCTCCGTTCGAGTCTGATGTTCGCTCGCTGCCCTAGTTTGCAGTCCACACCGAAATCACAGCTGTGTTCTGCACGTGGTCACCAAATATCGTGTAGCACAGTTCCCCATGTTCATAGAACAACGCCACTCGGCACAATGACTCTGAAGATCACTGCCCTCGACCGCTGCTCGCGCATCCACATACTACCATCTGTTGGTAAGCTAGGTACCTAGTCTCGGAACTTTTTGATCGTACTACGTAACGGTGTTAGCATTGTCAGTAAACGACTCAAAGTCATTTGTCTGATGGCATCATGAAATTGGATCATTCATCAGAATAACGAACAGCACATAAATACATGTGAGAACTATTTGACGAAAGCACGCCACCAAATGTTTGCTTTCTTCAAATAGTCCATAAATTCATCTCAATGCAGCAAAATCAAAATTAAATTTCACTAAATACAACCCTGTTCTATGACAATGAAATTCACAGTTACCGAAGATCTGTAATGTCCCTATCATCATAAAAGAAATCGCTATGGAATTTATTTTTGCTGGTAAAAATCGAAGGAACGTAACTCTCGCTATCCACCAAAAGCAGTTTCGAGAAGGTAAACAACAATGACAATTTTCACGTGTCGGGTACATTCATCACCCTGTCAAATTCGAATAAAATGGCGTTAGTTACAATAGAATGCAGCGGTGTGAATAATTTTCACAAAAAACAAAATATGTTAAGTTTTTTCATGTTCCATGGTTCAATTCAATTTTTCAAATCATTTTCTATTGACAATTTTAAGGGCTATTATTCATTGAATTAACTAATACACAGCAGGACTTCTTCCCCTAAAAAGCCATTCAAGCACACTGCTGATTTCACAGTGAACCATTTGAATAAGATCTGTACTAATTCACATATAATACAAAAATAATCAACACCAGTAAATGCATATATGGAACAAAAGATGTAACCATACAAAATTATAGATGGGGTCGGAAATTACGTCACTATTTTATCACCATTACTGAAAAATCACTGTCACAATTATGAACGTTGACACAAAGTAACAATTCAAAATTCATTGATAAGAATGTCCAATGATGTTACAAGACAATGACTCGCAGCTCTGGCTTCTTTACAGCTCCATCACCGCTGTTGTAAACGGCGATTTTGTTACCATTACTGTCACTGTGACAGGAAAATTACTGCTAAGCCCATCTCTACTAAATCAACTTACACCCCTGCAAATGTATCCACAATATCATCTACTCTAACATACAGGTATGTATGTATCAGGTAACCACAAAAGTAATTGATGTTTTCGGAGACTGAGACAAAGTATAACATACTGTGCTGGCTTCGATGTTTTTTTTTTTTTTTTTTTTTTTTATTGGAGGTTTAACGACCGCCGTGAGCAACTCAACGGGCTATAAGCAGTCGCCCGTCCCTAATTTAGGGTCACTGGTTCCAGGGAAGGGAGAGAGCCAGTGCCGTAAGACAAACACAACATCCATGCCTGACCGGGATTCGAACCCGGACCCCTTACGGAGAATGATCAGAGGCCAACGCCTTAGACCACTGCGCCACCGGGGCGGCACTGGCTTCGATGTGTGAGGAATTGAGTCACTGGTGGTCAACCAATGTCCCGATCATTTTGGGGTGCTGTACTGGACCCACTTCTCATCACATGTAAGTACCATGTCCAAAAATGGTTCCTTGTCATAGCAAGGCAAACAAGTTGAGATACATTGCTGTTTGTTCACTGCAGACAAGTCGTGGAATAAACACTAAGATAACTTGTATGCCATACCTATTTCATGCTGATGCCTTCGGATGATTTCATGACCAACAACAAATGACTGGGCTAGTCCCTGGCATGTTTCGCTACTGTCCTGCCCAATAGCAACTTTCAGGGCTTCTGTGTGAAGGCTGACAGGACGATTACTCCACTCCAGGACTTGTCTAGTAGGGTTTCATCTCCGTCTCCGAACCCAATTCCGAGTTGTGCGCTCCTCACAGCACCTGCCCCGAATGCTAAGCAAATGGGATGAGTTGTTTTTGCAAAAGATGACCAGAGTTTAAATTCGTATAAACAAACACCCATGAATAATCTCCGCTGACACCGCAACTGTAATCACACGTCTTAATTATTTGATTCATATGTGCAGGGCATCTTGAGATTTCAGCTGACGATATGCCGCGGGCGGAGCGCCATCTCCGTGCAAACTCAATCATTACAAGGTGTTTATTTTGCTCCCCCGAAAAATGGCAAATACTTTTGTGGTTACCTTATACTATTTCTTGGAAAAGGCAGCTCTTTCAGGGCTCCCTTTAAATTAACTTCCATTTCGAGTGCACACTTTCTTCTTCACAACCGTACCATTTTATGTGGATGCCTTTTCTCATCCTGTTATCTAATGGTGCTCTGCCAGTGGCAGAATTATTAGAGCAAGTTTTTGGTAAGCATCTAAGTTGGGTTCAAGTACTGGATGAGGCATGGGTGCCCCCCCTCCCCGTTTCTTTATATGAGGGTTTAACGACCACTGCGAGCAATTCTATGGGCTGTAAGCAATTGTCTGTCCCTCTCTAAAGCTGTTCGCCTTGTTAAATGCATTACATCATTGGCATATTTCTGCAAAAGCCACTATCTGCACAATTGAAAATAAGGATTTTTTTTTTTTTAAGAGCACTGCGATGCCTAGGTGAAATCTGAACGCCTTTCATTTAATTCGGATAAAACTGAAAATCGCTACCCCGGTGGCACAATGATCTAAGCGACACCCTTTCATTATTTGTCTGAAAGGGGTCCGGGTTCGAATCTCGGTAAGGCATGGATGTTGTGTTTGTCTTACAGCACAGGCTCTCTCCCTTCCCTGGAACCAGTGATCCTAAATTAGGGATAGGCAACTGCTTACAGTCCATTGAGTTGCTCACGGTGGTCGCTAAACCTCCAATAAAAACAAAACAAAAACTGAAAATCTGGATTGATATTGTTACTTTCATAAAACAAAGTTCTTAAATCAGTTTGTGTCTCTGAGCTTAACACTACATTAACTAGATAACCATCTTCCTCTCCTTCCTCACTGTCACCTTCTAAAGCCTTTTTTTCTCCAACAGTTTTGAGAATGACCTCACCTGTCAAGAGTTTCGGCCATAACGAGGTTGTAGGCCACGGTCTTGAAATGGTCTGCAAATGCCAGCTTAATATATCCAAGTTATGTTTCTTTAGTCAAACCGAAAACAGAATACTGCCATGATTTTTTCAGTATCTACAACTTCCATGAGCTGTTCAAACACTTTTGAATATGATCCTGCCCAGTAAAACCCAACACATAAATGTTTTGTAGGGGGGTTGGGGTATAAATTCCCTGTGTGTGTGTGTGTGCACAGCATGATTCATGTTTATTGCAAGGGGTTTCCGTGGCCTGGCCTGGTCAAACCGCTACCGACCAAATGAAACTGCCTACAGCATAAACAAGTTCAACAGGCAAAGTGTTCATGTGGCAACACAGTACTTGCTGAATTGTCATACTTCAAAATGGCAACTGTTCAAGAAAAAGCATTGTGCGTACTCTGGTTCTTTGAAACAAAGTCAGTTATTGCAACGCAATGGCGTTACAGAACGCAGTATGGCAGAGCTCCATCTTCCGATAATGCTATCCCACCGTTGGTTAAAGCAGTTTCAAGAGACTGGTTCCAGCATCAAAAAGGAGCGGAAAGACTAAGCACTTCGCAGGACGATGTTGATCGTGTCCAGGAAGCCTTTTATCAAAGCCCTCAGAAGCCAACGAGACTAGCTGAATTGCAGTTAGGTATACCACAAATGACTGTTTGGAGTCTGCATAACCGCCTACAACTCTGTACATACAAACCACAGATTGTACAGGCTTTACAGCAGGATGATAAACCCCGCCATTTCCAATTCGCCCAAAGTCGAAGCTGATGTACATTACCTACGGACATGGATATTTAGTGATGAAACAACGTTTTTCATCTTAGGGAGGGTACATTGGCATAACTACAGAATATTGGGCTTTGAAAACCCTCATGCCATTCGAGAAGTCCAACGAGATGGTCAAAAGGTGAACGTCTGGTGTGCTTTGTCATGTTCGGAAGTGTTGGGGCCCTTTTTCTTTGTGGAGAAAACAGTGACCTATCTGGATATGCTACAGCTGTATCTGCTGCCTCAGTTGGAAGATCGCAAATCAAAGTGGTGTTCCAGCACGATGGCGCACAGTCACATAGGGCTGTTATTGTCTGATAATTTCTTGACCTGTGAATGGTAAACCCATTCCGTGCTCAACCTACACTTCGCCGCTGGATTTCTTCATGTGGGGATACACGAAAAACATTGTTTACCAGACCCGTGACCTCCCTCGACGGCCTGAAGACCAGAATTGGTGCTGCGATAGCAACAGTAACACCGAAAATGCTGGTGAACACTTAGCGGGAAATTGAATGTTGCATGGATACCTTATGTGTGATGAAAGGCTCGCATGTCGAAGTGTTTTAGCAATGTAATGTATCGATACTACAGGTAATAAAACATTTAGTTGTCATCTGTCATATTCTGCTTGCAGTTTTAGTTTGTTGTTTCCTGTTTTGCGATTATATGCCACTGAAGCCACAACACTAATTATCAATCACCCTGTATTACTTTAATTTTCAATCTCTCTTGACTGAAATGACAGTCTTATCAAGTAAAAATTTAAATGTTTCATAATTTATGTACATCTTACCTGAATTATACAATGTTTTTCATCCTTTTTATTTAGCATTTTGAAAACTTTTTTAATTACTTTTCCAAGGTAAAAGAAAAGGCACAACAGACTATTACAATTTTTGGAAGCCAATTTTTTCTATGAGCAGTTTCCGAAAGAAGGGGTCCTGGCTACATCATTTAGTTCCTTTTCATCCATTGTCTTGTAAGTGTAATCAGTTTCCAGATTTGTGGCACGATGCAAGGAACGCAAAATAAAAAAGCAAAGTGCTTTGTGTTTAGTGGCTTGAGTGACTGAACAAGATCTCCATCAGATGAGTGAAATATTTATCTTGTCCCTTCAAAAAACGTTGGACTTCAGAACTTATCTCCCTCAGAAGGAAAGAAAGAAAAATGTTACCATAAGAGAGGCATTCTTTTTTCAGCCGTGTGTGTGTGTGTGTGTGTGTGTGCGAGAGAGAGACACAATTAATGATACTTTACAGTGGTGCAAATATTTCGGTAAGATAGAAGAATGTCTTCATGCTCTGTGAAAGATAAACTTTTGCAGCTTTATTAGAGTGTGATAGGCTCTGTCATTGTTCTGTACGGAAAGTGCATTAAACGGATATTCATAGGCATATAGAATAAGGGCACACTGGTAGGTGGGACCCTGTAATGTGTGTTACAGAGAACATGTTTCCTTTAAGATCTAGGCTCACAACTATGCATGTCTACATAGAAAGAAAAGGCTGGTTTGGCAGAATCAGGAGAATTTCTAAAGCATGTTTCATTTGGTATGAGAGTAAGAAATAGAGAACAAGAAAGATGACACCAAATTTTTGGGTGTAATGAGCAAGTCTTTTGAATCCGTTCTGATGCAAATTAAATTTATCGAACCTATTAAAAGTCAATGGAACCGGTATGGAAAACAATAGTATCTGACGAAAGAAAGAAGTTTTCCAATCAGGTTTTTAATCTCACAGATATTGCTGTAAAAGAAATCGTGAGCTTACACCCTCTGGTTGCAGACTAATGCGTTAAGAAAAATTTGAATTTATATGAAAAACATTTTGCAGCGCTAACGCTCTCCAACAAAGAAAGAATTTTTCAAATCAAACACTTTGAAGCAGAGATATAGACAAATATAAGATATGCATCTACAACCCTGGCGGGGAAAACCATGCATTATTTTAGGAAGAAAGTATTCTCAACAAGGTTTTTTGATGTGAGCAGTATCGGTCCAAGAAAAAAAAAAAAAAATTTAGTCCAATTTTAGGAGCTCAGATTTTGCTGCAAATACATCAGGAGCAGAAATTAACACTTATGCCCCCTGGTGGCCAAAACATTAATTACCAAATACTATAAATCACATGAAAAACATTTTCCATCAGGAGCTGTATGCGATACAGGAAGAATCTTTCAAATCGGAGTTTTAGAATCAGCAACAACGCAGAAAACACAAATTACCTTGCGCCCCCTAGAGGAAAGTCTACAATTTACTTGAAAGTTCTGAATTTAAATGAAAAACATTTCGCATCAGAAACACTATCCAACAAACAAGGAATTTTTCAAATCGGACTTCTAGAAGCAGAGATATCAACAAAAATAAGATATACACCTACGTCCCCTGGCATAGAAACCATGCATTATTTTAAGAAGAAATTAGTCCTAAAAGATTTGTCGACATGAGTAGTGTCAGTCCACAAACAAATTTTCTTCAATCAATATCTTAGACGCTCAGATTTTGCTGCAAATACATCAGAAACAGAAATTAAGACTTATGCCCCTGGTGGCCAACCATTTTTTACCAAAATTAGGAATTGTATGCAAAGGATTTTCAATCAGGAACTCTATCTAGTACAGAAACAATTTTTCAAATCGGGGTAGTAGAAGCAGAGATATAGGGGGAAATGCAATTTACTTTTATGCCCCCTAGTGGAAAGTCTATGAATTACTTGAAAATTTTGCAATTATATGAAAAACATGTCACACTGGAAACTATACAATAAAGAAAGAATTTTTTCAAATCAGACCATTAGAAGCAGTTATATTGACAAAAGTAAGATATACATCTACACCCCCTGGTAGAGGAACCATGCAATATTTTTAGAAGAAAATATTCCAAAAAGGTTTATCAACGTGAGTGACATCGGTCTACAAAAGAATTTTTTCAATCGAGATTTTAGAGGCTCAGATTTTATGACAAATACATCAGAAGCAAAAATTAACATTAATTTAAGTCCCCTGGTGGCGAAAGTATTCTTTACCAAAAATTAGAAATTACATGCAAAAGATTTTTCATTAGGAGCTGCATCCGCTGAAGAAAAATAGTTTTCTAATCGGAGTTTTTGAAGAAAAATCGGGAAAACGTAATTTACTTTTAATTTACTTTTTGCGGAAAATCTATGTGTAACTTGAAAAAGTAACTATACCTCAAATACTCTTCCACATAAATGGAATCGAAAGATAAAAGAATTTTTTCAATCAGATGTTTAGAAGCAAATATATGGAATAAAATATATTTTGAATTCAACATACCTTTCTAGCGGCAAAATTGCACATTGTAAAAAAATAAAAAAAAAATTTAAAAAAAGGATCACCATTTGCATATTTATTTCAAGCTTTCCAATGCAAAAAGAATTTTTAAAATCGGACTAATAGTTGCAGAGATATGGTGTCTACAGATGGACAAACTGATAACATAAGCACAATCTTTTTTTACAAAAGATGTGCTAAAAAATCATACAAACATGATGCTTACTAAGTTCTTGTGGCTTACGGAACCTATGGAGACATGTAAACCTGCAGCTTAGGTCCGACTGGTCCTTGATTACTGAAACCAATTTGGACTTTCTGTGATCTGATTTTATCCCACACCTCATTCGTGAAACAGATGGCTTTAAGAACTGAAATTTTAATTTTCCCTTTTCTTTCTCTCAATGAATTCTAGTTTCCAATGTTAAAGATTTCCTAAAATAACATTTAAAGCTTCTAATAATACCTTGATCCATAGGTGTAAGAACAGAAGTTGAGTTCAGTGATAAAAATATGCTTGATGTTGGTCAGGTTGTTGATAAGAATGGTATGTGATGGGAAATTATCTAAAATCAGCAAAATTTTCATCTCACATGTTTTAAGCTCTTTGTCCCAGTTCTGCATTTCTTAAAAAATAGATGTCATCCAGACGTGGGTTTTGTTAGCTTGTCATATTACTAGAAGATTCTTAATGATTTTATAACATTTTAGAGTCAATTATTCACTCGGCCATGAAATGTATCTTGAGTCACGGAAATGGCTCAGATTCCATTATGGATAAATTAAGTACTGTTTTTGAAATTTAATTTTGCTTTAGAAGTGAAGAAGAGGGGCAAAATGCATGGTCTACTGATTGGTTTTGAAAAAGATATGGTCAAAAATGAAAGAACAAGCATTTCATCAGGAAAATATCTTAAATACAAATACTAAGTCCCTCTTTTTTACTCTTACTGAAGAGATTAAAAATGAGGAACGTGATCAGAGATATATATATATATATATATATATATATATATATATATATAAACTAAGGATATAATCAGGAAGAGAAATAAGAGAGGAAAAAGAAGAAAATCAAGATTGGTTAGCAAATTTTGAAATTCTGAAAATCACAGAACATTTTCATCCCTGCTAGGACAATCACTTCTGGTGATTCAGGACGTTCGCGGCTGGTGGACAGCATGAAGAAACCCAAAAAATGCTTAAATGTTAAAATCTTGAAAACATGAAAAACTTTACACAGATGTTGAATAGCATTACTTCACTGAGATTTCCAATTTTTGTAGTGACTAAGGAAAATCCATAGCACTTGTAATGGTAGTACATGGAAAACGTATGACAACGAAAAATTACAAATTAAAATTTTACGGAACCCAGGTTTTCATAAGGAAAAAAAAAATGTATTCCTGGACATTAACTTTGAATCAATGAAGGAAGAAATATTCCTCATAATACATGGGAAATCCATAGAATCTTCAAAACAAACAGAATTGAAATTCTCAATTTGCTTATGAGTCGAAACGCTATGAGGAACTTCACTGTCCTCAGTGGTGGTACTGTTAGCATACTCGAACGGAAATCGGGAGATACGGGTTCGATTCCCGCTCCAGGGCGATGAAATTTTCAAGTTTTCTGAGAGATGTTACATAGATGACCAGTAAGTGTTACAAGCAAATTCAGAATTTATATTGTTTGCTTTGAATATTAGGTTTGAAAACTGCAAGTAATCTGATTTCTACAGGACATGTAACACATTTTAGGACATTTCCAGGATAAAATGGACTTCCAGAAGTATGAACCATGACTTTCGGCATATTACTGTGAAAATTAACAACTGAAAATACAGACTGTGACAATGGGAAGACTTGAATCGTGACATAACGCTTTTGAAGTGAACACCAAAAATTAATGTCAAATGTGGAAAATTGTTAAAAGAGGAAATGCATGTACATAGGAAATACACATCTACATATAATTTGAGGATTTAAAAATGTAATATTTGATGCAGAAAATAGATAGTGATTTTACTATATATTTTTTAAATCTTGCACATGCTTTCCACTATCCTGCATAAAAAAAAATGAACTTCACTATCAGATTCCTAAAAGTAAAGAAGTATTACTGTTTATAACTGGACATAAAAGACAATTCAATAAGCATTTCTTTAATACACATGAATGACAAAATACGAGGTTTCCATAAAGTCTTTCCCACATTACAAAAATTAATATAAAAAAATGTATTACAGGTACAAGAAAGAGATTGAACGACAATGATGGTGCACAAGTCAAGTTTTCTTTTTTCAGTGTCAGTACACCTCCACATGGGCACCATTTGTGGCCCGGAGGACATCTAAGCAATATTTGATTTCACGCCATGTTTAGTTGAACATCTCAGCAGAGACAAAACCAATGATTTCCGCTACTCTGCTCTTCCACGTCTTGACATCCAGAACGCTGCTAGAGTAAGCTTGGTTTTTCACATAACCCCACACGAAAAAGTATAGAGGGGTTATGTCAGACGATCGAGGTGGCCATGTCGTGCGACCGTCAAGGCCAATCCATTTGTCCGGAAATGTGGCATTCAGGAACTCACGAACCATTTGACCAATGTGGTGGGGCACCGTCTTGTTGGGAAATAATCGAAGGCTAGAAGAGTGCCTGCAACTGAGGTGCTACAAAAAGTTCCAGCCTGTCCAGGTACATGTTACTGTGAGCTCTGTAAAAAAGAAGTTTTCAATGATTCTGTCATGCATCAGGCCACACCATACGTTCATTTTCGGGCTAGTCCTCTGTTGTTCGACGACATAATGAGAATTTTCTGATCCCCAGATTCGCACATTGTGCCTATTTACTGTACCAGAGACGTGAATGTGGCTTTGTCTGAGAAATAATCACTATCATGAGCTATGTGCTGCAACATCTCCATCGCAAATGCAGCACGGCGAGGACGGTCATCAGGCTGAAGAGCTTGAACAATCTGTACCGTATAAGCATACAGATGAAGTTGTGTAAAACTTTGTGAACTGTGGCATGGGGAATCCCAGTTTCCAGTGAATCATGACGAATGAATTTCCTGGGGCTTCGCAAAAATGTCTCCTGAACAACTGCCTCTTGTGTAACCGGTGGTCAGCCAGCTCGAGGATCGCCAACACTACCCGTCCCTTTAAACTTTTCATACCAAGCTTTTATGCTTTTTCGGTCCAGTGGTGATCGTCTGTACTCTTTTCTGAAATGACGCTAGACCGCCGATTTAGTCTCCTGAAAACACAACACACATATAACTTTTTCTTGCATGGAAGCCATTATCAATGAAATGCTCCTCTTATTCAGCAGTAGAACTCGCCAAAATAGAAAAAAAAAAAAAAAATTGTCAGTGCTGCTACACTATCTACCAACAAGTAATTGGACATTTGTGATAGCAAAGGAAAATGAAGTTTATTTACTTTCAATAGTTGGTGGAGCCTCCACGAGCGGCGATTACAGCTGCGACCTTCCGGGGCGTACTCTCAACCAGGCGCTGTACGACGACTAGCGGTAATTTCTTCCACTCGGCTTGGAGAAGACAGGTCAGTTCCTTCACTGATTTCGGATGTGGGGGCACCCCTTAAGTCGACGCTCCAACTCGTCCCAGAGGTGTTCGATAGGGTTAAGGTCCGGGCTCTGCGCAAGCCAGTCCATTCGATTAACCCCATTGTCACCATACCAAGCCATGGTGGATATCGCAACATGACAGGTGGCATTGTTATCCTGAAAGTAACATGGGTCCACCCCGTAAAACTGCCACAATGTAGGAAGCGTATGGTCATCCAAAATGGTGCAGTAGGTCTCGGCGTTGAGTCTACCAGGAATTGCGACCAAGAATCCCATGCCATATCAGGAGAAACACCCCCATAACATAATTCCAGTGCCGCCGAACTTCACAGTTGGCACAATACATTCCGGCAGGAGGCGTTCTCCAGGCAGACACCAAACCCAGACCCTGCCATCCGAATGGTAGAGGGTGAACCTTGATTCGTCGCTCCAGAGAACCTGTTTCCACTGTTTAACGGTCCACTGTTGACGTTCTTTACACCATGTTAGCCGAGCAACGCTATTGGACTTGGTGATCAAAGGCTTGTGGGCGGCAGCACGTCCATGATAACCGAGCAGATGGGCTTCCTTACGGATGGTATTCATTGAAAGAACACTCCCGGATGCCTGTTGAAACTCCTTGCAGATGTGGCCCATCGATTTGGTGCGGTTCTTCTGAATTTCTCTGGCCAGTCCCCGTCGGTCTCTAACTACCAGTTTTGTGGGTCTGTTGGGTCAGGGCACATTCCGACAGTCACCTCTCATCTTCCACTTGGCAATCACGTAGACCACTGTCGATTTTGGGTACTTCAACTCGCTGGATATGTCACGTATGGATCGGCCATTTTTGTGATATCTGATGATTACACCTTTCTCGAAATCAGAGAGCTCCGAACTGCGTGGCATCTTGCATGCGACTGGTTGCTTTGTTGTTTCACACACAATATTTAATGGCAGCGGCCGTGACGTGCATCAGGACCGCAGATATCGTCGATTGCAGGGGTGTCCAATTACTTGTCGGTAGATAGTGTATATTATGTTGCCAACAATTTTAATTTAACTTACAGAGATTTTTTATATTAATTTTTGTACTGTGGGGAAGACTTTATGGACACCCTGTATATCATGGAAAGTGGATTGATTAGGTGTTAAATTGTTTTCCAACTCTTGCCTTAAAAAAATAATTGGGGCTCCAAAGACGGTAGTTTTGAAAACTGTTATAGGATCTCAGAGAAGTAATTAAGGCAGGGCAGATGGGCCAGCTGCTCTGGGCACAAAAATCACTGCTTGCAATCTGATTAAAATTGGAATTGAAACTTTTACACCACTTACTGGTACACTTATATTTCGAATTTATTTCCACAAAATGTTAAGGTGACATTAGTTGCTCATGTTCAGAAATGATGGTGCAGTCTGTACAACTAAAGAAGAACCACAGCCTTTGGCGACAAAAACGGGGCCTGCTTTCCTTTAGCTGAATGGAGTGCACATACATCGCAAGATAAGGATATCGTTCACATTCTTGAAGATTCTCTGTGGTCTATTCAAATAATTTCTGTGGCTAAGAGCCACGACGGCCAGCTGCATTCAGTCTATTTGATGTGGTACTGAAGCAGTTGCAAAAAGCTGTACAAACAGTCCTAGTTTGATTGTGTCTTCCACATAGAGATACTATTGGGGTATGACGAAAATTTTGTTTTGATGAACAAGCATACACTGCGAGACATTACTAATTTTATATAATAGTTAGATATATTAGTTAAAACATATTTTATTAGTTATAAACATAAAGAAACAATAACACACATTTAAAATTGGAATCTGGAAATCAATCCTCCATTTGGCGTGATGAAGGCCTAAGCTAAGGTCAAAAGCTCCTAAGATATAATATTCTAATGTAATAAAGAGTGGTCTACTTTACCTTCAATGAGTTAACAAAGAAATAATTAAATTAGTAATATATTTATATCTATCTGCAAGGTAGGGTTTCTGTGGATCATTATATCCGTAAGAAGCATTAAGCAGCTAAGCTGGCTTGCTAAGGCAAAAGATAGGAAGAAGGTAGAAAGGCATGAATTAATATTCTGGAAGGACAAGAGACAGGAAAATAGAGGAAACAAAATTGTAAGTTGTGTGATAAATAGGATTGGGGAAATGATATGGAAGCCCAATGAGCTAAGTGAAAGATGGTGTAATACTTCTGTGAGTTATTAGAAAAGTGATTTTGAGGCAGAAGCAGATAATGTCACAGTGAACAATGGAAGCACAGGAGGGATCTTACGAGAACAGGTGTGTGTAAAGCTCTAAAATCTCTTCAGAATGGTAAGGCTCTGGGAGTTGATGGCATAACTGTGGAGATGTTGAAATATGGTGGTGACTCTGTAATTGGCTGGTTAACTGAAATTTTCCAGGTTCTGCTAGGAGTTAGGAATGGACCCTTGGGATTGGAAGGATGCTATCATTGTTCCCTTGTATAAGGGAAAAGGTGATCAGACTGACTGCAAGGACTACCGTGGTATTAGCTTACTGAGTGTGCCAGGGAAAGTGTTTGGTAAGATCATTATTGAAAATGTTCGGGGTCTTACTTCAGAGAAAGTGTGGGATATTCAGAGTGGTTTTATGCCTGGTAAAGGCTGCACTTACCAAATTTTTGCATTACGTGTGATTATTGAAAAGTATCTGGCTGTTGATAAGACAGTTTTTGCTGCCTTTATAGATTTAGAGAAAGCTTATGACCAAGTAAATAGGGCACTTTTGTGGAAGGTATTAAATGAATATGGTGTTACTGGGAATCAACTTAATAGTGTAAAAGCCATGTATGCTGGCAGTAGAGCTTGTGTACGAGTAAATATTTTATCAAAATTGTTTTCTACTGATGCAGGAGTCAGACAAGGTTGTGTAATGTCACCCTGGCTGTTTAATATATTTATGGATGCGTGCATGCATGATGCCAAAATAGATAATACTGGTTTGTGTCTTGGTAATATCCGTGTGTGCAGATTGCTGTATGCTGATGACACTGTCCTGTTGGCAGAGAGCAAAAGTGATTTGCAGAGTATGTTGTCCCGTATGTACGAAGTTTGCATGAAATTCAAACTGAGTATAAATAATGAATAAAACCAAAGGTATGGTCTTTGATAGAGGAACTGTTAGCACTGAATGTAATGTAAGTATAAATGGCTTTGTGATTGACCACGTGAGTGAGTTTGTGCATTTAGAAAGCATGTTTGACAGAGAGAACAAATTGGATAATGAAATTAGTAAGCGAGTGAATTCTTCATTGAAAGTCATGGTTGCTTTGGGAGGTTTTCACAGGAATGATAGGTTCTCAAGAGAGTCCTGCATGGCTGTGTATGAAAGTGTAATTGTTCCTACTCTGATGTATGGCAGTGAAACCTGGGTACTACAGAAGAAACATAGGAGTTGCTTGTGTGCTGGAGAAATGGGTTACTTATGGGGGATTTGTGGCAAGACTTGTTCTGATTACGTGAGGAATGAAGATGTGTTGCAGTTGTGTAATGTGAGGCAAAATGTTGTTAGCAAGGTGGAGGAGACTAATATGCTATAGTGGTTTGGCATGTTGAAAGAATAAGTGATGAGATGCTTACTAAGAAATTTTTTTAGCCCAAGTGGGAGGAAGGAAAAGCAGAGGAAGCCCAAGGAAGTCATGGGAGGATCAGATTTAGGAGTGTCTGCATGAGAAAAATATTATGAGTATGAAGTGTAGAAGATCTTGTGTACGGCGTGTGATGGATGTCAGTGAAGCCCGAGTTGTGTGTCATGATTGCTATAAATGGAAAAGTTTGATGCGGCAACGGTAAGTAAGTATTATCTGGTAGTTTGTATTTCTTTGTACAGCTAACCTCTGAATCTCAGAGAACAGCTTAGTGATATGTATATATTTATATATATCGATTAAATATATCAATGCATGTATATATACATATATCTGTACATGGGTGCCACTAGTGCTCAAGCCAAGACTGAAAATCGCGACAAACTCAATGTCACAGTGTCAGAGTTGGTCCTCATCGGTCAATGTGGCAAGGAATATATACACATATACCTACCCATACCCCCCTCCCCCCAAAAAAGTTACAGCTTTATAAACAAAATAGTGCTTGAACAATTGTTTTCAAGACAGAGTTGGAAGTGGCAATTTTGTGTTCAAAACTTTAATTTTGCCGAAAATGAGCATTTTCCCATTTTACTCAATGTCAGCTATATAAAAAAAGTACAAGACATGAGCGTTTTTCTTTTGTTTGACAAGAAATTTAAAGTTCAAAATCGGCACTTCAACTCTCTGTCGCCATTTATCATCATACAGTCATTTTCTCTGCACAGTGAGTAGGTAGTGGTGCTTTTGAACTTTAATGTCATTAAGAAAATGGCAAAAAGCTGGCTCTGTTCCTTTATGTAGCAAGAGGTGACTATGCAATGGCAAAATATACAGGGTGTTAGCACCCCTCGCGTGTTTCGAAGCGATTTTTGGAGCAGGGAAATCTGCATTTCGGAGCAGAAAATTTGAGTTTTGGAGCGAGAAAATGTACATTTTGGAGCAGAACTCAGGTTTTGGAGCAGCTAATGATAGCCCGTTTAATTATGTTTTAAGTCCATGCTGTGCTTTTAAGATACAATTACATATTGAATTATCATTATTTTATGTATTTCATAATTCATTAGTACACTCACAAGACAGATTAAGGCATTCTTCAAGAAACTTAAAATTCCACAAACTAGAAGATATGAGCCTGAATTTCCATTTCTTTTTGCAACGGTTAAGTTTCATAAAGATCCTGTGAAGTTCAGGTTCATAGCTAGTGGAGTAAGAAGTCATAAAAAGAAAATAGATCTTGCTTTTGAAGATATCTTAAAGAAGGTTTTGAAACACATTAGAAACTGTACTAATTTGATGTACAGAGATTTTTGGATAATTAATAATAATGCAGAAGTAATTTCCACTATACTCAAAGTAAGTCCCTTAGATATTAATAGTTATGATTTTGAGAACTTATATACTAATCTGCCTCTATCAGATATAATCACTACCTTTAAAGAGCTGTATGCAGAATTTAAACTTAACCAATTTGTTAATGTAGGAGCCTGGAACTCTTATCTCAATTGCTGCATAAAAAATAACCATATCTTATATAATAATACTCTCTATAAGCAAGTGAACGGTATACCCATGGGAACATCAACCTCCACGAGTATTGCTAATCTATTCCTGTTCTTTAAGGAATATAAATTCATTAAAAATCACCCCACCTGCTCAGATAACTACCTTTACACATTTAGATATATTGATGATCTGCTGTGTATCAATAATTCAGAAGTTATAGAGAGTGATTTTGATAATATCTATCCTAGCTCTCTTAACTTATGTAAAACCAACCACAGTAATCAGGAACTTGAGTTCCTAGACTTAAGCATTAAGCTCAACAGAGGTAACCCATCTATTAGCCTCTTTGATAAAAGAGTTAATTTTCCTTTCAAAGTAATTAAATATCTACACTGGAATAATAACATATCAACCAAAGTAATTGAGAATGTACTAATTTCTCAGGTCCTAAGAATTTCAAGAATTTGCAGCAACAATTTGGACTTCAATTACCACATTAATATACTATTAGACAGTTTTCTAGAGAACGAAATTCCTTCTTCTTTCATCAAAAGAACTTTAAGAAAAATTATTCTGAATAATAGAGTAAGGTTGGCAGATCTGCTTTAAATTTCTACACAGTTAATAATATGATTCTGACCAATCAAAGCCGTATGGAAGTTGGCTAGAGGATGCCTATTAACTACTAAAAGGAACCTTAGTGCTATGGATATGAAGGTCCTATTAAAATAAAAAATTAAATAATAGAGACAAAATCACAAAAAAGCTTAAAAATCTGTTTATAAAAGAAAATAAAAACAAATAAAAAAGAAAACTAGTTATTCACTCACTAGAATAGCTATACTAAAAATAGTAAAACTAACATTAAAATTAATAAGATTCTGAATAATCTATAGAAGCTCACTAAGGTGATTTAATACATGCAAAGATTATTAAATACACCACTTGTGTATTTTATAATATTTCTCATGTATTCTGGAGAGTTAATTCTGCTCTTTCTGATCATACAGGTCCACAGTCTTAAGTATATATTTTTTTCTCTGGTTAAAATCTCCACGAGTTGGTTTCTTTCAGTGTGAGGCCATCAGCCCCACCCACACTGCCCCCCAGCGACTAGGGAGTGGCAGAGGTTTTTGGACGTTTGGGGAAAAGGTCAGCCATGTTTCCTCTTGTGTGGAGAAAGTTTAGTTGCATAAGAGGTAAGCTCTCTTCATTGTCTTTGGGTTTTAGGTTTTATAAGTTCAATGTCTATACTTCTTGTACTTTTTTTCTCTGTTGTTTTTTGCTTTTTAGCATTTAGGCACTGGCTAGTCTGTTAACTTTTTTGCGGGTTTTAACTCTTTCTTTTCTTGGTAACCTTGCACGTTTTTTAGGAAACTTAGGCCCAGCAGCTGGCTAAGCATAGTTCCTTTACATTGCGCTGTATTTTCAAAGTAGTTAAGTTCTTAATAACTACTTAATTATGCACTTAAAGCACTGCTGAAATACTTTGTACATATTGCAACTAATTGTTTATGTCATATAACTTTCACAAAGCATTTCTTTAGTTAATTATTGTCTTTAATTTATTCTCATTTTTGTGTTGTCAGAAGTTGTGGAGTAGGGGGTTTTAGAATCAAGTTTTCTTTCAAAAATCTGAGTTTTAAATAATTAATATTTCCTTTTTTAATTGCAATGTAAAAATTTGGAATACTTTTGCATTGCTATTCAGGTTTAAATTCTCTCTCAGGCGAACTTGGCATTTTGTTATAGCTGAACATTATTTCTAATTTATTATGTCACTCTCACAACTTGAGTTCTCTTTAATCTTCTTCTTTCTGTTTAATAGTAACAGATGAAGAGCATGGGTCGGGCCATGAAAGTTATGGATGCAAGCTAAATTGTTAACTAAAGCTAGGTCATACAACTCTGCGGAGGTCATGACATATATATATTTTTTAAAACAATTTTTGGTGGGCTTATTACTTGCATCTATGGCTTTGCAGAAACCCATTTCCAACTAGGTCTTTGTGGAAGTGAGAAAATGCAGAGTTTTTGCTGGTCCTTGATAAAGCCAAGGCTCAGTATTCTCGACACTTTCTACATTCAGTTGTTTTATTTTTTTTTTTATCTTTTCTCCTTTTACTCACACCGGTAGATACATAACCTTTTCTATGTTGTACTTGGTATGAGTCAAAAATATATATATATTTTTTGCTTAGGTCTCTTCTTAATAGAATGTGAATTCTGAATTTTCATAACTGCTGCGTTGCGCGTTTTGATCTTCAGGTTATTTTGCAACTTTAGTTTTAAATTCAAAAGTTTTTCCTTAGTTTTCAGCTTTACTCTTCAGTAACTAATTTCAATTTACTATTTAGCAGCTCATGCGCAAATTCTAGTTGAAATGTTTTATTATTTTTTATTACTATTTTTTTATTTTTTTCATTTTTTATTTGTTTACAATTCACTCTTATTTTTATTTCTAATTTTTAATTTTAGTGTGTTTTGGATGCTGCCTTTTTTGGAGTGTAGTTTTTTTTTTTTTTTTTTTTTTTTTTGATTGGAGGTTTAACGACCACCGTGAGCAACTCAATGGGCTATAAGCAGTCGCCCGTCCCTAATTTAGGGTCACTGGTTCCAGGGAAGGGAGAGAGCCAGTGCCGTAAGACAAACACAACATCCATGCCTGACCGGGATTCGAACCCGGACCCCTTACGGACGAATGACCATAGGCCAGCGCCTTAGACCACTGCGCCACCGGGGCGGCAGGAGTGTAGTTTATACTAGAGTTTGGTATTTTCTTGGACTGCTTATTTCTAAAAAGTTTTTTCCTAGCTGGTTTGCTCAGAATTTGTATGTTTTGGCCCAAGTGGAGTTCTAAGGACGATGAAAGGATTGGAGGTCAGCTCAGATATTTTAAGTCCTCCCACTCTGTTAGGCTAGCACCCTTTCCCATAGTGTATGAACTCGCTGGCAAAGGTAAACTAAAGTTATGAAATGACAAACGTTGTTTGACATGTAAATCTGCAGATCCTAACCTGTATTCTTCTGTTGCGGATAATTGCTCCAACAAGTTTTGCAAAGCCTACAATACCATCTATAAGCTCACCTGTACTGTCTGCAACCTTAGCTATATTGGCCAAAGCAAAAATCCTCTTCATCTTAGGATAAATAGTCACAGGTCTCTAGTTAACAAGTTCTCTAATTCTGGAGTGAACCCCTCCACAAATGCTAACCAGTACTCTACCTTTGAATTAGAGCATTTCCATACTCATGGTTTTGACAAAGTGAAAATAGAGGTACTGCATATTATCCCTGACCTCTATGCTCGGCTAGAAACTGAATCCCTTGAAATTTTGCAGCATCAGTCTCTTTATCCCCATGGTCTTAATTCCACTCTATCTGACAATAAGCATAATCAGCATAAATTTTCTATACGTGAACTCTTCTTTCTTGTTAATAACAAGAGCTGCACTAGAGGTAATAGAGAACAGAGGTTATTTCGCACATCAAGCAAGGTTGATTTTGCTAATTTGCAAATAACTCTGGAAAGCTTTAAAACTGGCACTAATTTTGTTAAAAATACTTACAAAATACTTAAGTCCTTCAAGCACTCTGTCCTTAAAAGTTTTTTCAAATTCTGGAAAGAAACTGCTGACCATGTTGATAAGCATGTTTTTGCTTTGGTTCTAGACATTCTTAAGCATATTCTTAAAGATAAAATTTCTCTTAAAGAATTTTCCAGTAATTATGTAACCATTAGGTTTCTAAATAAAACCTATGATCATCTCAATGTTAGGAAGCTGTTCTACAATAATGCAATTTTTTTTTCCCCATCCACAGGCACCAGTCTATTGTAAGTTTTAAATATGTTAAGACCTTAGGGTCAATAGTTAAAAACTACAAACTTAATTCTTTGAGTTACATTCCTGTAATTACTACATGTTCTTGTGATGAACATAAAGAAACAGTTCACTATGATAAGAATTACAACCATATTATCACTGGAAACTTGAGTTTTGTTGAAAATGAAAAGCTTAGGAATTTATTAGAGTATGGTTCTAAATTTAGACCTTCCTTCACAATTTCCAAAGAAAGGATTCTTGAGAGCTTCACTCAAGATGTTAATAGGTGCATTGTAAAAACCAGTTTAACATACAATCAGCCTATTGAGGCCTTCGCAGAATGGAAATATAACGTAATCAATAGCTTCACTTGTGAGTTGGCAGGTCTGGACTTTTGTTTCGATAGAAATCTCTTTTTCTCTGGAGATGCTAAAAGGTCACTCTCCAAACTACAAGACCTATTTATTTTTACCACTACGGATAAAGCTAGCAATAATTTTGCAATTATCTGTAAGAAGTTCTATTTTGAATTGTTAACTATGGAACTCAATAATAGAGTAACCTACGAGCCCGTAAGTTATTCTACCAAGCAGTTAGAAAATCGGTTTAAGGCATTCTTCAAGAAACTTAAAATTCCACAAACTAGAAGATATGAGCCTGAATTTCCATTTCTTTTTGCAACGGTTAAGTTTCATAAAGATCCTGTGAAGTTCAGGTTCATAGCTAGTGGAGTAAGAAGTCATAAAAAGAAAATAGATCTTGCTTTTGAAGATATCTTAAAGAAGGTTTTGAAACACATTAGAAACTGTACTAATTTGATGTACAGAGATTTTTGGATAATTAATAATAATGCAGAAGTAATTTCCACTATACTCAAAGTAAGTCCCTTAGATATTAATAGTTATGATTTTGAGAACCTATATACTAATCTGCCTCTATCAGATATAATCACTACCTTTAAAGAGCTGTATGCAGAATTTAAACTTAACCAATTTGTTAATGTAGGAGCCTGGAACTCTTATCTCAATTGCTGCATAAAAAATAACCATATCTTATATAATAATACTCTCTATAAGCAAGTGAATGGTATACCCATGGGAACATCAACCTCCACGAGTATTGCTAATCTATTCCTGTTCTTTAAGGAATATAAATTCATTAAAAATCACCCCACCTGCTCAGATAACTACCTTTACACATTTAGATATATTGATGATCTGCTGTGTATCAATAATTCAGAAGTTATAGAGAGTGATTTTGATAATATCTATCCTAGCTCTCTTAACTTATGTAAAACCAAATACAGTAATCAGGAACTTGAGTTCCTAGACTTAAGCATTAAGCTCAACAGAGGTAACCCATCTATTAGCCTCTTTGATAAAAGAGTTAATTTTCCTTTCAAAGTAATTAAATATCTACACTGGAATAATAACATATCAACCAAAGTAATTGAGAATGTACTAATTTCTCAGGTCCTAAGAATTTCAAGAATTTGCAGCAACAATTTGGACTTCAATTACCATATTAATATACTATTAGACAGTTTTCTAGAGAACGAAATTCCTTCTTCTTTCATCAAAAGAACTTTAAGAAAAATTATTCTGAATAATAGAGTAAGGCTGGCAGATCTGCTTTAATTTTCTACACAGTTAATAATATGATTCTGACCAATCAAAGCCGTATGGAAGTTGGCTAGAGGATGCCTATTAACCACTAAAAGGAACCTTAGTGCTATGGATATGAAGGTCCTATTAAAATAAAAAATTAAATAATATAGACAAAATCACAAAAAAAGCTTAAAAATCTGTTTATAAAAGAAAATAAAAACAAATAAAAAAGAAAACTAGTTATTCACTCACTAGAATAGCTATACTAAAAATAGTAAAACTAACATTAAAATTAATAAGATTCTGAATAATCTATAGAAGCTTACTAAGGTGATTTAATACATGCAAAGATTATTAAATACACCACTTGTGTATTTTATAATATTTCTCATGTATTCTGGAGAGTTAATTCTGCTCTTTCTGATCATACAGGTCCACAGTCTTAAGTATATATTTTTTCTCTGGTTAAAATCTCCACGAGTTGGTTTCTTTCAGTGTGAGGAGGCCATCAGCCCCACCCACACCCACACCCCCACCCCTCACACCCCCAGCGACTAGGGAGTGGCAGAGGTGTTTGGACGTTTGGGGAAAAGGTCAGCCATGTTTCCTCTTGTGTGGAGAAAGTTTAGTTGCATAAGAGGTAAGCTCTCTTCATTGTCTTTGGGTTTTAGGTTTTATAAGTTCAATGTCTATACGTCTTGTACTTTTTTTCTCTGTTGTTTTTCGCTTTTTAGCATTTAGGCACTGGCTAGTCTGTTAACTTTTTTGCGGGTTTTAACTCTTTCTTTTCTTGGTAACTTTGCGCGTTTTTAGGAAACTTAGGCCCAGCAGCTGGCTAAGCATAGTTCCTTTACATTGCGCTGTATTTTCAAAGTAGTTAAGTTCTTAATAACTACTTAATTATGCACTTAAAAGCACTGCTGAAATACTTTGTACATATTGCAACTAATTGTTTATGTCATATAACTTTCACAAAGCATTTCTTTAGTTAATTATTGTCTTTAATTTATTCTCATTTTTGTGTTGTCAGAAGTTGTGGAGTAGGGGGTTTTAGAATCAAGTTTTCTTTCAAAAATCTGAGTTTTAAATAATTAATATTTCCTTTTTTAATTGCAATGTAAAAATTTGGAATACTTTTGCATTGCTATTCAGGTTTAAATTCTCTCTCAGGCGAACTTGGCATTTCGTTATAGCTGAACATTATTTCTAATTATTATGTCACTCTCACAACTTGAGTTCTCTTTAATCTTCTTCTTTCTGTTTAATAGTAACAGATGAAGAGCATGGGTCGGGCCATGAAAGTTATGGATGCAAGCTAAATTGTTAACTAAAGCTAGGTCATACAACTCTGCGGAGGTCATGACATATATATATTTTTTAAAACAATTTTTGGTGGGCTTATTACTTGCATCTATGGCTTTGCAGAAACCCATTTCCAACTAGGTCTTTGTGGAAGTGAGAAAATGCAGTGTTTTTGCTGGTCCTTGATAAAGCCAAGGCTCAGTATTCTCGACACTTTCTACATTCAGTTGTTTTATTTTATTTTTATCTTTTCTCCTTTTACTCACACCGGTAGATACATAACCTTTTCTATGTTGTACTTGGTAGGAGTCAAAAAAATATATATATTTTTTGCTTAGGTCTCTTCTTAATAGAATGTGAATTCTGAATTTTCATAACTGCTGCGTTGCGCGTTTTGATCTTCAGGTTATTTTGCAACTTTCGTTTTAAATTCAAAAGTTTTTCCTTAGTTTTCAGCTTTACTCTTCAGTAACTAATTTCAATTTACTATTTAGCAGCTCATGCGCAAATTCTAGTTGAAATGTTTTATTATTTTTTATTACTATTTTTTTATTTTTTTCATTTTTTATTTGTTTACAATTCACTCTTATTTTTATTTCTAATTTTTAATTTTAGTGTGTTTTGGATGCTGCCTTTTTTGGAGTGTAGTTTTTTTTTTTTTTTTTTTTTGATTGGAGGTTTAACGACCACCGTGAGCAACTCAATGGGCTATAAGCAGTCGCCCGTCCCTAATTTAGGGTCACTGGTTCCAGGGAAGGGAGAGAGCCAGTGCCGTAAGACAAACACAACATCCATGCCTGACCGGGATTCGAACCCGGACCCCTTGCGGACGAATGACCATAGGCCAGCGCCTTAGACCACTGCGCCACCGGGGCGGCAGGAGTGTAGTTTATACTAGAGTTTGGTATTTTCTTGGACTGCTTATTTCTAAAAAGTTTTTTCCTAGCTGGTTTGCTCAGAATTTGTATGTTTTGGCCCAAGTGGAGTTCTAAGGACGATGAAAGGATTGGAGGTCAGCTCAGATATTTTAAGTCCTCCCACTCTGTTAGGCTAGCACCCTTTCCCATAGTGTATGAACTCGCTGGCAAAGGTAAACTAAAGTTATGAAATGACAAACGTTGTTTGACATGTAAATCTGCAGATCCTAACCTGTATTCTTCTGTTGCGGATAATTGCTCCAACAAGTTTTGCAAAGCCTACAATACCATCTATAAGCTTACCTGTACTGTCTGCAACCTTAGCTATATTGGCCAAAGCAAAAATCCTCTTCATCTTAGGATAAATAGTCACAGGTCTCTAGTTAACAAGTTCTCTAATTCTGGAGTGAACCCCTCCACAAATGCTAACCAGTACTCTACCTTTGAATTAGAGCATTTCCATACTCATGGTTTTGACAAAGTGAAAATAGAGGTACTGCATATTATCCCTGACCTCTATGCTCGGCTAGAAACTGAATCCCTTGAAATTTTGCAGCATCAGTCTCTTTATCCCCATGGTCTTAATTCCACTCTATCTGACAATAAGCATAATCAGCATAAATTTTCTATACGTGAACTCTTCTTTCTTGTTAATAACAAGAGCTGCACTAGAAGTAATAGAGAACAGAGGTTATTTCGCACATCAAGCAAGGTTGATTTTGCTAATTTGCAAATAACTCTGGAAAGCTTTAAAACTGGCACTAATTTTGTTAAAAATACTTACAAAATACTTAAGTCCTTCAAGCACTCTGTCCTTAAAAGTTTTTTCAAATTCTGGAAAGAAACTGCTGACCATGTTGATAAGCATGTTTTTGCTTTGGTTCTAGACATTCTTAAGCATATTCTTAAAGATAAAATTTCTCTTAAAGAATTTTCCAGTAATTATGTAACCATTAGGTTTCTAAATAAAACCTATGATCATCTCAATGTTAGGAAGCTGTTCTACAATAATGCAATTTTTTTCCCCCATCCACAGGCACCAGTCTATTGTAAGTTTTAAATATGTTAAGACCTTAGGGTCAATAGTTAAAAACTACAAACTTAATTCTTTGAGTTACATTCCTGTAATTACTACATGTTCTTGTGATGAACATAAAGAAACAGTTCACTATGATAAGAATTACAACCATATTATCACTGGAAACTTGAGTTTTGTTGAAAATGAAAAGCTTAGGAATTTATTAGAGTATGGTTCTAAATTTAGACCTTCCTTCACAATTTCCAAAGAAAGGATTCTTGAGAGCTTCACTCAAGATGTTAATAGGTGCATTGTAAAAACCAGTTTAACATACAATCAGCCTATTGAGGCCTTCGCAGAATGGAAATATAACGTAATCAATAGCTTCACTTGTGAGTTGGCAGGTCTGGACTTTTGTTTCGATAGAAATCTCTTTTTCTCTGGAGATGCTAAAAGGTCACTCTCCAAACTACAAGACCTATTTATTTTTACCACTACGGATAAAGCTAGCAATAATTTTGCAATTATCTGTAAGAAGTTCTATTTTGAATTGTTAACTATGGAACTCAATAATAGAGTAACCTACGAGCCCGTAAGTTATTCTACCAAGCAGTTAGAAAATCGGTTTAAGGCATTCTTCAAGAAACTTAAAATTCCACAAACTAGAAGATATGAGCCTGAATTTCCATTTCTTTTTGCAACGGTTAAGTTTCATAAAGATCCTGTGAAGTTCAGGTTCATAGCTAGTGGAGTAAGAAGTCATAAAAAGAAAATAGATCTTGCTTTTGAAGATATCTTAAAGAAGGTTTTGAAACACATTAGAAACTGTACTAATTTGATGTACAGAGATTTTTGGATAATTAATAATAATGCAGAAGTAATTTCCACTATACTCAAAGTAAGTCCCTTAGATATTAATAGTTATGATTTTGAGAACCTATATAATAATCTGCCTCTATCAGATATAATCACTACCTTTAAAGAGCTGTATGCAGAATTTAAACTTAACCAATTTGTTAATGTAGGAGCCTGGAACTCTTATCTCAATTGCTGCATAAAAAATAACCATATCTTATATAATAATACTCTCTATAAGCAAGTGAATGGTATACCCATGGGAACATCAACCTCCACGAGTATTGCTAATCTATTCCTGTTCTTTAAGGAATATAAATTCATTAAAAATCACCCCACCTGCTCAGATAACTACCTTTACACATTTAGATATATTGATGATCTGCTGTGTATCAATAATTCAGAAGTTATAGAGAGTGATTTTGATAATATCTATCCTAGCTCTCTTAACTTATGTAAAACCAAATACAGTAATCAGGAACTTGAGTTCCTAGACTTAAGCATTAAGCTCAACAGAGGTAACCCATCTATTAGCCTCTTTGATAAAAGAGTTAATTTTCCTTTCAAAGTAATTAAATATCTACACTGGAATAATAACATATCAACCAAAGTAATTGAGAATGTACTAATTTCTCAGGTCCTAAGAATTTCAAGAATTTGCAGCAACAATTTGGACTTCAATTACCATATTAATATACTATTAGACAGTTTTCTAGAGAACGAAATTCCTTCTTCTTTCATCAAAAGAACTTTAAGAAAAATTATTCTGAATAATAGAGTAAGGCTGGCAGATCTGCTTTAATTTTCTACACAGTTAATAATATGATTCTGACCAATCAAAGCCGTATGGAAGTTGGCTAGAGGATGCCTATTAACTACTAAAAGGAACCTTAGTGCTATGGATATGAAGGTCCTATTAAAATAAAAAATTAAATAATATAGACAAAATCACAAAAAAAGCTTAAAAATCTGTTTATAAAAGAAAATAAAAACAAATAAAAAAGAAAACTAGTTATTCACTCACTAGAATAGCTATACTAAAAATAGTAAAACTAACATTAAAATTAATAAGATTCTGAATAATCTATAGAAGCTCACTAAGGTGATTTAATACATGCAAAGATTATTAAATACACCACTTGTGTATTTTATAATATTTCTCATGTATTCTGGAGAGTTAATTCTGCTCTTTCTGATCATACAGGTCCACAGTCTTAAGTATATATTTTTTCTCTGGTTAAAATCTCCACGAGTTGGTTTCTTTCAGTGTGAGGAGGCCATCAGCCCCACCCACACCCACACCCCCTCACACCCCCAGCGACTAGGGAGTGGCAGAGGTGTTTGGACGTTTGGGGAAAAGGTCAGCCATGTTTCCTCTTGTGTGGAGAAAGTTTAGTTGCATAAGAGGTAAGCTCTCTTCATTGTCTTTGGGTTTTAGGTTTTATAAGTTCAATGTCTATACTTCTTGTACTTTTTTTCTCTGTTGTTTTTTGCTTTTTAGCATTTAGGCACTGGCTAGTCTGTTAACTTTTTTGCGGGTTTTAACTCTTTCTTTTCTTGGTAACTTTGCCCGTTTTTTAGGAAACTTAGGCCCAGCAGCTGGCTAAGCATAGTTCCTTTACATTGCGCTGTATTTTCAAAGTAGTTAAGTTCTTAATAACTACTTAATTATGCACTTAAAAGCACTGCTGAAATACTTTGTACATATTGCAACTAATTGTTTATGTCATATAACTTTCACAAAGCATTTCTTTAGTTAATTATTGTCTTTAATTTATTCTCATTTTTGTGTTGTCAGAAGTTGTGGAGTAGGGGGTTTTAGAATCAAGTTTTCTTTCAAAAATCTGAGTTTTAAATAATTAATATTTCCTTTTTTAATTGCAATGTAAAAATTTGGAATACTTTTGCATTGCTATTCAGGTTTAAATTCTCTCTCAGGCGAACTTGGCATTTCGTTATAGCTGAACATTATTTCTAATTATTATGTCACTCTCACAACTTGAGTTCTCTTTAATCTTCTTCTTTCTGTTTAATAGTAACAGATGAAGAGCATGGGTCGGGCCATGAAAGTTATGGATGCAAGCTAAATTGTTAACTAAAGCTAGGTCATACAACTCTGCGGAGGTCATGACATATATATATTTTTTAAAACAATTTTTGGTGGGCTTATTACTTGCATCTATGGCTTTGCAGAAACCCATTTCCAACTAGGTCTTTGTGGAAGTGAGAAAATGCAGTGTTTTTGCTGGTCCTTGATAAAGCCAAGGCTCAGTATTCTCAACACTTTCTACATTCAGTTGTTTTATTTTATTTTTATCTTTTCTCCTTTTACTCACACCGGTAGATACATAACCTTTTCTATGTTGTACTTGGTATGAGTCAAAAAAATATATATATTTTTTGCTTAGGTCTCTTCTTAATAGAATGTGAATTCTGAATTTTCATAACTGCTGCGTTGCGCGTTTTGATCTTCAGGTTATTTTGCAACTTTCGTTTTAAATTCAAAAGTTTTTCCTTAGTTTTCAGCTTTGCTCTTCAGTATATATATATATATATATATATGATTACTGTGAAGCGGAAAGATATAACTGAAACACGTGATGTAAATATCACCTACCTTGTGGAGTTACATGCTTAATCTGCAGAGTAAAATTTCCTTAACCTTCAATGTCTCCTGCATATGCAGTTATAACTCACTCAGTATACTTGGAAATTTGCAATTTGTACTTCACAAAAATGTAGTAGGTAGAAGCTAAGCTTATTTATGCAGTCATGGTGTCATGTGGTGTATGCAATGCATATTCCATATGTTCTATTTACAATGGTGGATCAAAATGCACTTGTGCATTTTATGTTGTATGTACAAATATTTTTCATGACAAAGAATGGCCAAAGTCCATATAACAAGATGACACTACAAAGATTCATGGAGAAGGAGCATTCCTGATATAACATTGAAAATGAAAAATGAAGGCTCTTCTTCAGCCATGGAATACATGGAGATTTCATTTCCAATGTCTTATTAGGAATACTTTCCCATGAATCTCTGTAGTACAAGTATTTTATTTACAAGGGTTAAAACTGTATTGTAGATGTAGGTCAGCAAAATGATTTAATTTTTTTCAATGACAATATTTGCTGTTTACACCTGTTGTTTTTTGATTTGCAGAAGAATTGTGGAAATTCTTTCTTTGGATTCCTTTAAAAGAATCTGCCCACTTTCTATGTCAGCAAAATTTCTCTTTTTCAATCCATCATCTATAATCTTTTCTGCATTATTCAGCACTCTTTGAGAAGCAGAAAGCTGTTTCTTCAATTCACTTTCTTCTTCTCTGAGCTTCAACTGGTCATCTGCTGGCTTTTTTTTGTCTTGCTTTCTTCTTCCTTGAATTTTCTTCTCAGCTTCCAAGCGATTTTAATATCGTTTGTATGAACCTTTTACAGCTTAGAGAAGCTCTGGAGTTACATTGAGATTTTCAATGTTCTTGCAATGCTCCTGTACATAAGATTTAATTTTCCTTATGCCATTTATACTTTGTAGACTTAAACTACTCCTCTGATCTAAGATGTGCTTGTTTACACTAAAGCCTCGTTCACAATCAGCATTGACATGGGCAAGGGACAACAGTGCTTTTATTAGGATTGCAAGCAATGGAAATTTATCATTTCCATCACAGCCCTTAAGTGAAAAAATTTCAGTCCAATAATAATCAATTCTTTTGTACTGTTGCTTACAAAATTGATCTACCTCATGGCTATTATTTTCCATCCCAATTTCGTTACTTTGATAAAACTTTTCATCAATAGTCTCAGTCTGCAGTCTAATCCATTCATCTGTCAATGCTGTGACATCAGCAGCTAGTTGCCTAATAATGCATGCTAAAGACGAAATTTCAGTACGGAAAAGAGGATGAAGGAACTTCATTTGTTCCAGGACACTGTTGTCAAAAGGCAATACCTTTACCAAGTATTTCACATACTATTAATAAAACAAACGTGCACCTAAATAGAAATTTATTTTCTGTGAACTTGTCCATGTTTCCATTTCCCCTTCAGTGTCCAAGCCAATTTCAACCTTTTTCTTCCAGTTTTCACTTTTATCTAATGAAATTTCTTTTAAATTGAAGCCTTTCTTCTCTTGAAAGCAGGTTACAATCAGGAAACGACCCATAATCCTTTTCAACAAAGTTACTAATTCATCATATAAAATATGAACTAGTGGCTCATTTCTTTGAAATAACTTCAGAAATCCAACAAATAAATCAGCAGCATTTTTCAGGAACATTGCTTTTGCCAAAAGTGTTTAGTCCTGAAAAGCTCTAGTGATGTGTTGCAGCCGCGCAGCGTTTCCCTTCTGGAATCCTGACTCTTCCTGAAGAAACTCTGTAGCACTTGGAACTGCTCAATGAATCGTATCAATGATGTTTGCAAAGTTAGCCATCGACTGCTAACGTGTCTCACGAAAACATGCTCCGGAACTTCCATCAAGCACTGAAGATTATGAAAATCATCACTTCCTGCAGTAGAGCGTTTAAAAAAATTATATATATCAATTAACAAGCTCTCCACATCACCCCCAAAACAATTTAGTGCAGAAGCAAAGCATTGTGTACTTTGTGGAGGGTACATTCCCCAATGTCAATCAAATGAGGGTTTGTATATTTTATTTTCCCTTTAAGGCACTTCATTACATTAGGGCCATCACTATGAAAACTGAGCAGTTCTGTTGGTGAGAGCTCAAATAGGGCAGTCATTACACAACTGTGAATATTTTCTGCTGTGCCATGACCAATGTGGAATGACTCCAAGAGCTCAACAACTCTCTTTACTTTTTCACTATAAAAACGAATCAAAATGTCAAGTTGCTGTACACGTTTTTCAGGAGTCTCATCCACCTGAATAGTGAAAAATGCATTTGATTTATTAATTTCTTGCATCAGGTTTTCCTTTAAATATGGACCCACCCCATCGGATATCATATAGGACAGCTTTGTCCTTGCACATGTAAAGTCAGCTGCAATTTTTGAGTCAGGGAACATATGAGGAAACATTTCTGTAGCAACATCCCCAAACGTGTAAGGAATGTTCTTACTAGCAACAGCAAATGCAAATAGAGTTTCTGATGTAGTTGTGTTGTCACCATGAGAGTTGGTTATTTTTAATCCTTAGCAGAAACTGGCACCCAAGCATTGCTTTTCTTAAGCTGGCCCTTTTCATTTCTGTTCTTTCGACAATTCTCGATGTGCTTTTCCCCTGTAGCATGTCGCTTGATAGCAGACATTCCATGCTGTTTGCAACTTATTGTTGAATTGCATATGAAGCACAAACCTTCTTCTGGTTTAAATCCTTGCATGCACCAATTAGAAATAACATCTCCATTGCTGTCTACTTGCTTTAGTACACCAGCATTGAATTGGGTACATCTGTCATCTGAAAAAAAAAAAAGGAGTTTACACACACATTATATTTATAAAAGGTATCAAAATTTGTTTTCACACTTAGTGCGTTGTTTGAAAACATTCTTTATACTAAAGTACAATTCTTGTTCTCATTACTAACTTTGCATGTCTTGCTTTCCAGTAAAGTTTTTAGAAGTATTTGAAATAGATTTCTCATCATCTGAATAGCGACAAAACTTCATTAATGTTATTTTCAAATGTTTTTAGGGTGAATCAAATATTTTTCATTATTCAGGTGTTGAGAATCTTTTCAAATACTTGTAAAATTGGAAAGCAAGACTTGCCGCCCAGTGGTTTAAGCGATGGCTACTGACCATTCGTCCGCGATGGGTCCGGGTTCGAATTTTGGTGAGGCATGGATGTTATGTTTGTTGTATGGCACTCGTTTTATCCCATCCCTGAAGCCAGTGGCCCTAAATTAGGGACCGGCAACTGCTTATAGCCCACTAAGTTGCTCACACTGGTCATTAAACCTCCAATCCCCCCCCCCAACACCAAAGAAAAAGCAGGACATGCAGAGAGTAATGAGAACAAGTTGTACTTTAGTATAAAGAATGTGTAAGCACATTAAAAAATCCATTTCATTAGGTAAGGTTTACATTTATTTAGCATGTTTACAAAGGTTAATTCTGATGCCCACCATAAAACATTATAAAGAACATGTCAATGGGTACACTTTTCTTTAGTGCTGTAGGCTTTTTAAGATAAGGTGGACTTCTATTACAGCTCTTCAAGTAATTCTGTAAATTCCATATATTTACAAAAGGCCACTACACAACCATCAGAGGGAAAAGAAGCTTGCTCTACCACAGAAGAAAGAAAATAAAAACCATAGGAGAATAAAATATATTTATAACATGAAAGAGAGTAAAAATCAAAACATGAGGCAGAGAACACAAATTCTCAGCTTAGAAAAGATGAACTGAATTTTTTTTTTGCACAGATGATTAATTACTTAAGCCTGAATGGTTATTATCAGGTTTCTGAATCATTTCTTCCATTCCGACAATAGTTACTTTGATTTATTTCTGAAATAATAGGAATGCAGAATTCAGCATCCTTCATCAAAACACATTCCAAAAGCTTGTTTGCCAAAGTTCCAACACAGAGGTATGGATTCTATCACCTATTGCTTATGCTTCCTTTAATGATAATCTATGTAGCTATAAAATTACCAAATTATATATTTTAAGGGGAAAATTTTGCAATAGGAATCTATTAGACCTACTACATATTTATACATTACATATAATTCTGTTCAATCACTTCCCATCAAAAACCATACAAAATCAAAATTTTGAGCTAGCTGTAACAATTCCTCAAGTAAAAAACAGCATTTCTACTATTATTCTGCATTTGTCTCGAATAAAGAAGTCTTTTTCATAAAAAAAATTTAGTATTATTATAGCATTCTAATTATTACTATTTAAATACACCGCAAGCAATACAACCGTGGAGTTCATTTCTTCGCTCCATGATAGTACCTAAAGAGCTGACATTCATAAGTCCACCAGGCTTAGATAGTTTATTTATACAGGTTGCCACAATATGAACAATTGGAAATGCTGAGTGATAAAAATGGGACTATTATAATTCTATGAGAAAGTTCAATCAAGTTATTAATTTATTAGTGACTACAGTAACATTCAAAAGAATGAACTTAGCATTGCGTACTTTCTCATTTAAAAGCAGAAGACTCACTTCAACAGTCTCTGACATCAAGCAGTCAGTTCTGTTTTCCTCCATGGTCTGAACTGACAATTTCATACTTGCACTCAAGGAACGAAACTCAATAATAAATGCATTTCCATAAAAATTTAAGTTAATAAACCTATCAAACAGCAAAGAATAAGAACAAAAACCCTAGGCTGTTATTATTACACTAACTCTGTCCACTTTGTAATAACATCAGTTTGCTTTATTTCTGTTATTAAGCTGATCTATTCCCTTATTCTTCTCGAAAAAAAAGTTGAACAGCCTAACAGCGAAAAAAAAAAAAAAAAAATTACAAAAATACCCTTGCTCTTATCTTTGGTAGGTTGGTTGGTGAATTTTTATGGCACAAAGGCAATGTGTGGCTAAAGAGTGCCAGACAGAAGACAATCAAACAGTGTTTAAAACGAGGTATAATGCTTAAAATCAGGCTGATATGGTAAAAATGAAAAATGAGAATGAGGCGAAGTTTAAAAGCTAGATACGATTAAAAAAGCCAATTTGTTTAAAAAGCAAAAGACAACGAAAGTATAGCTGTGGTCATCTAGGAGTCGCTGCATAGTCGTTCCAACAAATGAGAACGAAAAAAATGAAAACGCACATCATGAAAATGAACACAACTACAGAGAAGATGAGTGACAGTGAGCCAGAACATGACCAGACTTCTTCCTTTATTCCAACTCATGTCTTAATCCAACCAAAGAGCTTTTTTAATTTTAATCTTAGGTTGGGTCAATTAACTTATTTTTCTTGAATTTTCTCAAAAATATATGAATGAGTGAAAGCAGACCTACAAACCTCTCAGAACCAAAAAACAACACAGGTGGGGCAGGAAGAAAAAAATATATATATACGATCACGGGAGAAATTTTTCCTTATTCTTCACGAAAAAGGACAAAAATTTACGCGAAAAAAAAAAAAAAAAGCATTTAAAAGCAATTCAGCACAGGCGGAGCACGAAACAAAATAAAAAACAATTACAGAAGAAAGTTTGCTCTGTCAAGATTCCCGCTACAGGAAATTTCTGCCTTTTTCAAGCTGAAATGCACACGCACTTACGAATATAGGTATATATAATGGCATTTAAAAATTCAGGTCAGACGGAACATCGGGGGGAAAAAGTAACGATTGCGAGAGAAATTCTCGTTCCGTCAAACTTCCGTTTTTCGGAACATTTTGTCTCCTTTTCCAGGCTAAAATACAATATTTATGGAATAAATTATCTTTACAAACAATAACAATAGCGAACATCACAAAAAAAAAAAAAAAAAGACGATTACTGAAGATAGTTTTGGAGCTCCATCTAACTTACGTTTTCAGAGAAAGAAATTTTTGAAAGACAGAATTATTCCGTACTCAGCACGCAAAAACTTTCATGCGTGAAAAAGTTAATTGGCCACTCTAACCGCAAAAGTAATGTAATATAAAATCCCCACCACCAAAAAAAAAAAAAAAAAACACCACCAAACAAATGGTGTTTTGAAGTGCGTGGCTTTAAGCGAAGACAAAAGAACATCCATCCGATGACACAAAAAAAGACAGTCGCGGAAGACAAAGACAATGGCACAGGTGGTACTTCGTCTATTTTCGGATAGAAAGAAATTTCCTGAACTACGAAAAATGTTATATTTCGGATTTGCTGACATTTTACTGCTTCTCCTACGACTGTTAATTAGCATTTCTGCCTGGGATAAATGGGAAAACAACTATACTACCCGCAGTTTATTGAATAGCCATAACGCAGGAGATAGATGCTGCCGCGTCCAAGAGCTGTAGCTATCGCTAATGAACATTTACAAATATACACTCAGCAAAAATAAATAAAATTTTAATACTGTTCATCGTTTGGTTGGTTTTTAGCAACATATTTTTCAAGATTAGCGGCATTCAGATGAAAATAGATTATTTCCGAAACCAAACGGCCGCAAGCCCGTTCTGGGTTGCGTGTGCATGGCAAACTCTTAAGCTTTCCCGAAGAAAAGCGTACCTCGGACATATAAACACATAAAATAAAAATCAATGCAATATTTAATGATCAAATTGTGAACTTACCTTTTAGCAATTGTGTCATGATAGCCTTCGTACAAAGTTTTTTATATAGTCTTCATCAACGGCAAACTTTCGTTACTGCTGCTTACAATTGGAATCAAAACTATAAGAGAACAGAAAAATTCACTAAAGTTGGTTACATAAGCGCTGCTCCCGCACTTAACGCTTGCGCAGAGACGTTTTGGAATGGGATTGCTCTTCTTTCCTCCCCGCTCACACCCTTCAGTAGTAGAATCTGTTTAAGACATTTTCTTGTTGTTCCCTGAAAGAGCCACTCCTCTCTTCGTGCGCGAAGTCCCGCATGTACGGACATCGACATAAACCAGACGATGGCTTGTTAGTAAGGGGTTCCACCCCACGCAAGGCGAAAATGAGCCTGGCTCCCCGCATGCACGGGGCAAAGTTCAGACGTAAAAGGAAGAACTAAAAGAATGGTATTCCCAGGTTACAAGTTACACGATATAAACATAATCCTTTTATTTATTCACAGAACTCGGGAGAAATTTTAATTTATCGCAGAAATGATTTTAAATTTTTAAATATCCTAATATTACGTTAAAATATTGATGACCATAAAAAATTCACTTTCGGCGCAAAATTGGCGCAGATTGGATCAAAATCGCAATTTTGTAGCAGGATGGCGCAACAACAACGTTTCGGCGCGGGCTGGCGCAATTGGCGCAGGTCTGGCGGCCCTGATTTTAAGTTAAATTAATTCCAAATATCAGTACTGCCATACCTCACTCTTCAGTGAAAACAATTTTAAGGGTCATGGAAATAGTGCCAATTCCATCATACATTTAATACTGAGCACAAAATTTGAAATTTAATTCAGCTTAAAAATTTGAGGAGGGGGAGGGTAAAATTGCAAGCTCCATTGATTTATTTTGAAGCAGTGACTGTACTAAATAGGAAAACACGCATTTCACAAAGAAAAATATTTTTAAAAATATGAAGTCGCTCCTTCTGCACCATTATGGAAAAATAAGAAATGAACATTACCTGAAACACTTGAAAATGAGGAATACTCTCAGGAAGAGACAAAGAGAAAAAAAAAAAAAAACTTCTTCAGAAAAATTCAAAACACAGACAATCAACCAGAAGATAACAGGAAAATGCAGATAAATTGGCATGTAAGTAATCGTGTTGAAATTTTTTAAACATTTTTAACACTTTTTAAAACATTTGCCACAACTCCACACTTTTAGTTATCACAGAAATATGATCTTGCATAATTTTCAGAGGGAAAATAAAAGGAGAAACAGAGTTTAAAAATAATCTGACAGCCATGACAGGATTTCAAAACAGAAATCTGTCTCCTGGATGGAAGAATGGCAGACACTATATATGTATACAGTAAAACCTGGAAAATCCGGCACTTTTCTGATTTCGTTTTCGTGAGAACATCCAATGTTTCACCAACAACCATGGAAATCTCCCGATGTACCCTCTCAACAACACATCGCAAGATGAACCATCTCAGCTTGCGAATCGCTGATAGCCGCCTACGTGTAACATCGGGAGGTTTCTCAAATTCATCATCTCATTGGGCCGCGCTGAAGTGACCCGGACCAATAAGGTGAAGAATCGGTGTGTACGTTTGAAATGCGTGTCGAACGTGTGATGATGATCTGTGTTTGTTGGTGGCAGTATGTGGATTCGATCGCGTAATGACACTTACATTGGCCTTCATGATTCATCGCGGTAATCTCCTTCGCAATGTATCATAGTTTCGTCAGTCGAAAAACCGTAACATCAATGTAAAATTCACGTCGGGTTTTCGCGATGCATCGCCCAGCCCTAGTGCTGCTGTGGCTATTTTGCTCAACCATTCGCGAAATTCATTTCTTTTGGACAGAGTTTTATAATAAATAGTACAAAAAGGTAATCACCAATATTTTTGCTAAAACTTTTTTTTCCATCGGCCAAACAATTTTTTTCGCAAAATTGTGAATAATGCGATCCGCAGCGTGACCCGTGCAAATTTATAAAGCGTAGACACGAAAATTTTCGTTAAAGTGACCTGTTACATGTAAGTACGTGCTTTACGTAACACCCATTACACAATTTTTGAATACCTTCAAAAACCCGAAATTTTCATGAATCCGGCACTCGTCCGGACCCGTCGATGCCGGATTTTCAAGGTTTTACTGTGTGTATATGTATATATATATGTATATATAAGAAAGAAAGACAGATGGGGTGCAATATTTTGCCCCAGGCATAGAAATGCCTAATGATGCTTTCATAGCATCTAAACTGAAATACGGGTCAAGCACTAGTAGAAGTCAATCATCTTAAGAAGCCTTTTTATAATTTAGGGTAAATGAATTACAAATCTGGTTCATAAATGTTACGTAACTGAAGCGTCAGAGTGTTGAGTGGCATCCTAAAAATATAGTACTCAGCAACCTGCCATGTTAGTAATAGATGTCAGGGTAACAATACAAAACATTTGCGTTTGACTAACAAAAGCAATCAATAACATCAGTACCAAATTTTATTTGGCAAAAAGAACACAAAACTACAAAATATACATATATACACATTAGCGCTAAAAACCACTTTAAACACATAAAATCCGTTCAGTTTGCACGAAATAAAACTAAGAATCGCCATCTTGATTCCTGAAGTTGCAATAGTCTTCTTGTTCTACCAACTTGAACACACCTTTTATACCTGCTTGTCTTGTTGATTCCGTTTCATTTGAGGAATCGCCTTTTTCTGTTACAGGTCGCATCATACTTGACCTATCAAGGAGTACATTCAAGTCCTCAGGAGAAATTACATCTTCCATGTTCATTGACCCACTTACATCTGACTCACGAAGTAGCTCTAACAGCTCTTCTGGCGTAATTGCGCTAGTCCTCTTCATTTGCTCACAGCTGGTAAATCGACCTGAAAAGGAAGAACACACATGTTTGTTAAGTAGTATGGTACATGTGCTACACAAACTTTTTACAATGAATAATACCAAAAATTTATATCATATCTCTTGAATGCTAGCAGTACACTCCTTCCACACAATCTGATACTAGTTATCCCCCCCCCCCACCACCATTTTTTTTTCATTTTTTTTTTTTTTGAGTGAGAGATGGTGCAAAATGTTTTTAAAGGAACTAACAAATAATTAATCCTGCCCATATTTTTCTTCAGTCAAAATGCCCTTTAGCAGTCCTGGTGGTAGCAAACTTGAAGGGTTTGTACAGATTTTTGGAGGCCCATTTAAGAGGTTTTCCAATGACATCAGAACTTTTTAAATTTTAATTCCTCCAAAAATGAACAGCTTCCCATTTCTTAATCACTTGCTATATCAACGGACAAAAAGAGCAAGCATTTTTCCTTTTGTTTACAAAAAAATAAACTAAAGTTCAAAATTGGAACTTCAATCTACTGTTGAAATCTTTTGTTCCCCATAATGTTCTCTGCACTGTGAGCACACAGTAAGTGTTTTTTAATGCAAATTTTAAGAAGTGATTAAGAAATGGAAAAACACATGTTTTAAGCAAAATTAAATATCAAAAATCAGTACTGCATTGTTCACTCTACCATAAAAGCAATTTTATGAGTCATGGAAAAAGGCTGAGATTCCATCATGAACAAATTAAGTACGGATTTTGAAC
This sequence comes from Macrothele yani, assembly GCA_039090855.1. Lineage (NCBI taxonomy): Eukaryota > Metazoa > Arthropoda > Arachnida > Araneae > Macrothelidae > Macrothele > Macrothele yani. The sequence goes on along the minus strand of CM077008.1, from coordinate 142,152,056 downwards.
TTTAATTTCACTTTAAAAAGGGCAAGAGGACAAGAAAAAAGAAATTTTCTCTACTGATTGGTTTTGAAGAACAGACTTACAAATAAAAAAATGTGCGTTTTCATTGACAAAATTCTTAAAAAAGACAGTCACCTTTTTTTTTTCATTATTACCAAAGATCTCAATATTTGCATCTTTATGGCAATTAACTACCATTCAAGTGCACTTATTCATGTGCAAGTCAATAATGACTCCATAACTAGAAAGAAATCCAACTTACCCTTACGGTTATGTCTTCCTTTAATGAAACACTTCATGCATGTTAGCCAAAATGATTCTTATGCGACTATACAATTATATGATTTTGGCTAACGTGCATGAAGTGTTTCATTGAAGGAAGACAAAACCTTAAGTGTAAGTTGGATTTCTTTCTAGTTATGAAGTCATTAAAAAAGAATGAGAAAGCCCGAAAGGACAGTCGCATAAGAATCATTTTGGTTAACGTGCATGATGAAGTGTTTCATTGAAGGAAGACATGATCATAACTAGAAAGAAATCCAACTTACGCTTAAGAAGTCATTATTATCAAAGATATTAAAAATGAGGAACATGATCAGAAGGACATAGAAAACATGAAAAGTAAGAATATAATCAGGAAGAGATATTAAAAAAAAAAAATGCACCTTGGTCACAATAATTTGAAATTCCAAAAACCATGGATCATCCTGCTAGAACAATAATTTCTGGCGATTCGAAACATTTTCAGACAACGGTTGGCATTAAGAACTCCAAGAAATGCTGACAAAACATTGAAGAAATGTCGTGATATTAAAAACATTAACAACCACCAAAATTTCTAGTAAATGTTATAAAATTTAAAACAATGAATATATACTTTACACCAGGGCACGAAAAATCTCAGAAATTTTACTCTTCCTTGAGGACGGCTTGTCTAAAAATGTTCCCGTCCTCCTTCGAAAGTAACCAGTCAGACCATAACTACGTAGAATTTGAATATTGTCACTTTGCTGAAAAACACCTTTTTTCTTTAATGTACATACAGCAAAAAAATACATTTCCGCTTTCATAGCATCAGCATTGAAAAGGTGTATTATACTTTTTGACATTATCAATTTACATCATTTAGATTAATTATTCAGTCATGTAGATTATACAGTATATGGCATTTGATAGGTCCATGGTCAAGCCAATGATTTATAGAAGCTTCTGTGCTGAACTCTGAGAGATATTAGCTTAAGGCTTCCTGTTGAAGGCCAGTATGTAACATGTTCTTTTAAAAGTTAATTGCTGAAAAGCCCCTTTCAGCAGTGGCAGTACTCCCAGAAAGCGAAAACATTAATTCCACCATGTGAAGTATATTGCTGTATTATGGGTCTTTTTGTAGCATTAGGTCTTTGTAAATAACTTGAAGAGCTGATGCTGTTTGGCATTTAAGGATGTTATATATTTTAAGTTTTAATGCCACCCATTCTTGACAAATAGTTTCTTTATCCAGTCTTTAAAAAAAAATTTTTTTTTTTTTTTTTTTTTTTTTTGTAAAAAAATAATTAAAAATGTTCAAGTAACAGCTGTATGTTTTGGTTGTCAAAGGATATTAAATGCTATTTCTCTGATGGCCACTCAGTGAAATCAAACACACAAAAGGATGACACAGGAGGTTCTTCCAGTTGTTTAAATCTAGAGTTTAAAAATTCAACAGTGCTAAAATTGGCAACAAAAACGGGATTGATATCCTTATCACAGTCACCTATCAAATTTTTATGTTCCCTTTCGAACAATCACTGTTGAGATTTTAGTTCAACTAACTGCAAAAGTGTAAGTTCAAGTTTGCTGGTAGCTTAAAATGTTAACAGATTTTCAGTCTGAAGCATTTTGGAAAAAAATGCATATAGAGATAAAAAAATTCAAAAGAAACAATAGTTTGGTTTTTTAAAATTTATCTGACTTCATAGTCTTTAACAAACTTTTTTGCAGTTGATGGAAAAAATAAATAAACGTAAAATAAAAATGTACCAATCACAATTATACTGCAAGCTAGCGGAAAAAAGGGCCGTCCACGCGGCCGTCGTGGTCTTGAAATTAATTGTCCGCAATGAATTCCTGACCACCGAGGACGGGGGGGGGGATAACAGATAACATTTCACTGAAAATTTCAATTTCCTACGCATGTTTAATGTTTCTTGTACTCTGCAGCGGGCTAATTATTTCTGTAGTGAGTACAGGAAATCCGTAGCACTTGGAATGTCTGGGTCTCCTCCAAAGCAATGCCAAAACCCGCAACAGTGGATATGGACATGCTGAAGACCTTAGTGGAGACTCGCCCATGTGGGAAAATGTGGGAGTTGGCCAATGAGCTGGGGACAGCCCACATGAGCATTATCATGCACCTGTGCAGGCATGAAAATGATCATGGCAGAAAAAGGCTGAACTTTTCCCACATAGGAATATGCAAAAATAATTAACCTTTAAATAATAAATTCCAAATTTAACATTTTGTGAAAATGCGATCGTTTTAAAGCCCAATTCTTTAGGATTCCAAAACTGCCTTTGTTTCTTCTCTATGACGAATAGATACAGAGTTATAGCAATCGGAATATCTAAACCCAGGAGTCAAACGAACGGGAAGTGACACTTAAAACGTGTTTTTTACAGGATGAGATTTTCGTCCCGAACTCTTTACAGAAAACCCGATAACTGCAAAAGGTATGTAAATAAATTGACGAAACTTGGTATACATCTTTCTTACAATGTTGTGCATGCAATGAACTAAAAGTTTTGCTGTTTGCCAGTTCAAAGTTAGGTTATAGCTATTTACATTCAACATAGTGAAGAGATTTGTCGAAAATTCACACTAATGCATGTAGGAATGAGTGCAGACCTGCCAACTTTCAAAATTGAAATCCGTAAAAAAGTTCAGTGAATGTTTAATCGATATGTCAGACTGACTAATGTATCGAGCATATCGATTAAAACCCAATTCATAATCATATATCAATTTCATATGCTATACAAATAAAATGTTTGGCAGTATTTCTGGCTTATAATGATTAAAATACAGTCATTAGGCTACATATACGTAAAAAAGATTTCATTTGTAACCCCAAAATTATAGCAATAAGCAATATATTGTAGCGATTTCTACTTTAAGTTACATATGGTTTTGAACTTAAGTTTTTGTGTCAGTATGCTAAAATACCTTTAAAAAAGCAAATTTTTCTTTCTCTCTTTTTGCAGTTATTGCTAATCTTAATGTCACAAAGTTTATTTCAAAGTCTTTCCAAGTTGGATGATATGAGAGAGGTTTGGAAGAAATTATGACCAGGGCAATCAGAAACATGCAGGTGCTGTAGTCCTTTGACAAAGATAATTATTTTAGGTAATATATATTATTATATACACGACCCTAATCTATTCCGAAAAAAAAAAAAATCTGTAAAATATATATCATTCCATAAAATAACTGTAAAACAAGTACGATTTTCGTAAATTTTATGGGTAAACTACAAAACTTGGCAGGTATGTGAGTGTATCTCAGGAGTGTTTAGGAACATCACTTACCTCTTAGTTCACTGCATAGATAATAGTCATGCACATATACTGATGCAAAAATGACATCATATAACTGTATATTTCCTTAAATTCTTTCACAAATTTCCCAATTTCTTGAAAATTTATATTGATATCATTTTTTTCAACGTTTATGTGTTTTTGTGTGTTAGCCTTCCTAAAAAAAAATTACCCATTCTTGCATTTTTTTGAAGAAAAAAAAAAAAAGTGCCCCCAACGTAGTGGGATACCTTAAGCATTTATTAACTACCCTAAGCACAATAAACGCATATATAAAAGCAATAAAATTATATAATAACAAGGAACTGCACACCAATCACACTTAAAATAATATAACTATATTAGTAATCCGAATTTCTTGGCGTAGTTTGCATCCACAATAAAATTGTCTAACATTTCTTTAGGAACAAATAAGAATTTTATTTTAGTCAATATGCTAACACCAAACAAATAATGTCAATTCCATATTTATACTGATTTATTTACACTTCAAATGGTTGAAATACCAGCGAACCCTTTATTTCCATAATATATTAAATCTGCACATAAAGTGCACAAAACTTTCCCACTTACATCCACTTTCTTGATAGTTTCTCCAACAATTAAAACACACACATGCTCGTTGCAAACTCTGAACTGCCAACTAGACTACAAAATGATTACGATGACAATTAATAAACTCTTTGTACTGCATCTTGAAAAAGCAGTTACCCAATCCCCTATAGCCACGTAAAAAACTGAGGTCAGCGCAAAGTGAGTGACGTCTTTGCATCCACGCTAGTGCCACATCAATTAGCTGTAAGACCAAGCCTTCACTAGTGATCTGCAATAACTTTATCTGCCTCCAGCTTTGCGAGACAGCTTAAACGGACCCCCCCCCACACACACACACACACAAATTATTGCATTTTTGCATCGATTTCAGAAGCTCCCCAGATGACTTCCAAAAAGGAGAAATTCCGCCTTTTTATCCCTGCCTGTGTCAACTTGGGAAGGTGTACGAGAAGGGAATTTGGGTACCGCAACAACTCACAGTTGAGCAGAAACCAAATCGCACGAGTGCATGCATTTCCCTGCTTGCACGTGACCAAGTTGAACCATTCTTGGATCACATTGTGACAGGAGTTAAGAAATGAGGACCTGTATGACAATGTCAGTGCCCGGAAAGAGTGGTTGGATCATAACAGAAGGCCATACTGACCCCCAAAGACAGCTTACACCCACGTAAGGTTCTGTTGTTTGTTTGGTGAGATATATGGGGTGTCGTGTTTCTTCAGCTGCTGCAGAACAACAACACTATCCCCGCTGATGTGTACTGCCGTCAGCTTGACGATCTGCACGCATCGCTGACGTCAAAACAACCAGCAGTGTTGAACTACAAGGGCAACCTCCTACAGTAGGATGGAGCAAAAGGTTACACAGCACGGGTGACCTGTCACAAGATCATGGACCTGGGCTGCGAGCCCCTGCCGCAACCAGCCTATTCCCCGGACACTGCCCCAAGTGACAACCAGCCTATTCCCTGGACACTGCCAAGTGACAACAACCAGCCTATTCCCCGGACACTGCCCCAAGTGACAACCAGCCTATTCGCCGGACACTGCCCCAAGTGATCACCACCATTTCCAGTCATTGCAGCATTTCTTGACAGACAGTGATTAACAAACTGGGATGATGTCGAGCACATGCTTACTACTTCTTTGTGTTTAATCCGCCACAATTCTACAGGGACAGTAAGTACACAGTATTCAACAGTTGCCCGGACGATGGGAGCAAGTTGTGGCAAACAATTGTGACTCTATTTTGGACTGATGATTGTGATTACATTTTGGACTGATCTGTAGTAATTAGCATGTTTTTGGTTGGCTTGCATTTGCAGACATTACTTTCTTTCCAACCCAATGCATCTTTCCATTAATTCATTCCAGAATTAAAGAACACGAAACAAAACCCAAAGATACGACATTCCTTAATCTTAATCATCGGGGATATTTCAGCTATCCTATACTGGCACAAGAAAAAGCAAGAAGTACCTTTAATAAAATACAGACATGCCAACCTTCAAAATGTGAAAAGCAGAAGATTTTTACGGCTCATGAAAGCACACAAGCGCTATTTTTTATTGACATTTTCCAGAAGTAGTATTATTAGTCCACTAAAAGTTCTGGAGGGGAGAAAAACAGCACGAAAACCAACCTCCGCTACTAATATTTGTTTTCTGGTATGTCAGTACAACATAATGAAAAAGCAAAATGGCTCGCATGTTTTTTTAATGAATAAAATAGCAGCCAACTGTTTTTCGTTTCTTCTTTAGGCGACAAAAATCATCGTTCTAACACCGCCTTTCGTTACAAGGCGAGGCCAACTGTAACTACTCCCTTTGGCATTAAGTGAATTTGCAGTAGCTCAACTGTTTACCATCACTTAGAATGTGTGCAGATCTGTTGAGGCAAGGGGTTGAAATACTGAACTGCAAGGAGAAGTCAGGGCAGCTCCCATCTGTCAATCAATTACTGACCTCCCCGGCACGATGCCTTCAGCAAAGAGCGGGTGAGCTATTTGCTGAAGGCATCGTATGACAATCAGACTGGGAGAAATTTTTTTAAGGAATTTTTTTCTGATCCACCTCAGACAATTGGTCAGAAGCTAGGGGCTTAGACCACTGTGCCGGCTTTCTTTTTGCAGATAGGAGAGGAATAGTACGAAACTGATGACTGTAATGCTGCCTTGCATCCACACAGAAAGAAAAAAATCACAGGTGGTTTGAAATCATGGTGGTTGATGGAATTTTGACCATCCTAACAGCTGATTCTCGGTGAAGATCAGGAGAGTTGGCACATCTGAAAATACATGCCAGCTGCCATGAAAGTTTAGACACCTTACTCCACTTTTTAAACATACACGAGATCGACAAAGGAAAAAAAAAAAAAATAGCTCAACTTTTTAATAGGGTGAAAAATCAAAATGCACAGCAAGAAAGTGTGAATATAACATGGACTACCTTCTGTTTATCTTTTGTTCGCTCTGCAGCTGCACAGTATCTATTGCTTAATTTTTCTTTCTGCCGATATCTTTTTCTTCCCATTTTTTCATTCTTGTTTTTCTTTCTTTTCTTATGCCCTCTGATGACAATAATTTCATCTACATTCTGTAAGAGCTTTCACCCTGAGCACCATGAATGCATGATATCAAAGCTTTACGATTTTAGATAAATGGTGTAACATTGAGAAAATGAAAATTTTGGAACACCATGCTTTAAAAATTTTCCTCCTTTATCCAGTTTAAACGCAAATATTAATGGGGGAAAATAACATTTAACAACCCAGAAGAGTGAGAAACATCGTGGTGGAAAAAAAATTACGATTACAGGAGAGATCCAGAGTAGTAGAATGCACAGGTACGCACATACGTGGATATTTTCCAAATTATTAGAAGATTTTGCAGACAGTTTATGCTTGTAGATTAAAAAAAATAATGTTATTTACAGCAATTAAAACAATTACTCAAAGCTTTACTCAGATCAATATACTTCATTCTATTTTAACTTGAAGAACTTTCAATTATTTTTCATATCCTCCAAGTTTATTTGTTTTACAGACATTTCTGGCCTCTACATTTTGTCAAGGCCTGTTCTCAAATTTTTCATACGGTTCCTGTTATAGGAACCATATGGAAAATTTCGTTAACACAGAAAGAATTTAAATTTTATTGCCAGTTATTAAATTAAAATCTTTTCCTTATGTATTCTTTAAGTCTACTATTTTTGAATTAACTAGTTGAAAAAGCTATTTGTAATTTTTGGACGTTCATTGATGGAACTGTTTTTCTGGATATAAAAACTTTCTTTAATTAGTCTTTTTGTTTTCACAAGGCTTATAAGACCAATATTTTAATATTTTGTCAAAAAGGTCCATTTATCCTATGGGGAATAAATAGGTGCCGCTAATATGATAAGAGCAAAACACAATCCTGCTTCTAATTGAGACAAACATGAAGGAATTCCGTCATCCCCTGTGGGACGATGGCAACTTATCTTTGGAACGGGACACCTAGTGAGTAAAAGATCAGATAAATCACTTGGCTGCTGGGGAGAAACACAACTAATGAGACGTATCTCCCCTACTGAGTTTTCACAACAAGCATGGCCATCTCTTGGCCTTGCTCTTGCCAGTTGTGCCAGCATGGTCAGTGCTACGAGAGAGCAAAGAGAAAGTGTTTTGCAAGAGGTGGCAGCTTGAAAAAAGCCTACATTGACCATGCTACTTCTTGGGAGAAAGAATTATGGGATGCAATTTCCACAGAAATAGTTATAGTCATACATTGCATAAGTAATGCCATAGATGCTACAAGAGTTATTTGGAAACTCTGATAGTGAATCTTACTTTGAAGGTTTTTACAGAAAATAATCTCAGAGAAATTTGCACAATCCATTTCAATAAATGTTTTCCAAAATCTTGAAATTTAAGGTTGGATTACATGTAAGTCAAGGTTTTTAACAATTTTTAGCTGTTGAAGTAAGGGGTCAGCTTATATGCAAGTTACATATGATTATTTTACTTAAATTCTGGGAACTTTACAATCCAGTCTGTTGTGATCAAAACTAAAACCTTGTTGATTTATACACAGTTGAGTCACATTATGACCATCTCCTACTTTCGACATCAATAGCGCATAGCCAATGGAAGAATGCATGTTTCATGAGCTGGCTTGGAGCGTATACAAGTATAAAGTGTGCTATAGACATTCTGAAAACATATCACTCGTTGCTGTCGTGGATAAAAGAAGCAATTTAACAGATTTGCAAAAAGGGTTGATTATCGGCTTTTGGGTCAAGGGTGGCAGTCTTTCTGAAACATCGCAGTTTGTGAACTGCTCACGGGCTGCTGTGGTTAAAGTGTATCATGATTGGAGAAATGGAATCATTGCGAATAAGTGACTTGGAAACTGTGGAGCACCACGTGCCATTGATGCGAGAGGTGAACGTCGACTTCGAAGGTGCAAGAGGGCTGATCCACACGCTACAGTGGAGCACCTCACTAGCCGAATGAACCAGGAGGCTACCGGAAGTGTGTCTAAAATGACCAGTTCAGCAAACCCTCCTGCATATGGGGCTCCGATGCAGACGGATGGTCACTGCACCTATGAAAACGAAGGTGCATCGACAGAAAAGGCTTACATTTGCACGACAGTATCGAAACAGGACCTCCGCTGATTGGCAAAGGATTGCCTTCTCCAACGAGTCACGTTTTCGGCTTCATCGAACGGGTGGACGTTGGTGTATAAGGAGAAAAACATCGGAGAACAAACACTCTTCAATCATTGCTGGAAGAACACAAGCTTGTGGGGGCAGCGTTATGGTCTGTGGAATGCTTTCGTGGCATTCCCTGGGTCCACTCATACATGCGGAAAACACTATGGACCGAATTTGTTATGAATCCATCCTTGCAGACCACATACACCCATACATGCTGATTGTCTTCCCTGGGGCAGATGGGATCTTCCAGCACGACAATGTGACGTGTGACACAGCTAGAAATGTCCGAGAGTGGTTGGAAGAGCACAATGAAGACTTCAAAGCACTTCCCTGGCCCCTTAATTCCCTAGACTTAAATTTAATTGAGCATCTATGGGACTACCTCAATCGTGTTGTTCGCTCTACGGATTCTCCAACAGCTGTCAGATGCACTGCAGTTAGCATGGTTTCATATACCTGTGAACACCTTTCAGCACCTTATTGAGTAACCCCAGCCCGTCTAGCTGCTGTCCGCACTGCAAACAGCCATTAATCTGGATATTAGCTGGGGGTCACAATAGTGTGACTTCACCGTGCATTTATGAATTGTAATGTAATATTAAAGAACGAGAAAAAATAACCTGTCACTGTCATCTGAATTTATTCTTGTAGAACATAAAAACAACCAATTATCTCCATCAAGTAAATTAAGTTAACATATTTTTCTCTCTGTCTCATTAATCAAATTGAATTTACAGCAGTATTTGCAGTGACTATTCCATCCATAAATCAACAACAACAAAGACAGAACCTTCTGCAAGATTTATGTCATTTCAAGTGAATATGGTCATTTAAGTGAAAGCCAATGGACATAGCAAACTGCTGAATGGGTCTAAAAGCAGCAGTGTCAACACAAAACATAGGTGGCACCACTGTAGTGGTATGATGCAGTAAAATGTGATGCTGCAATCATGGAAACAGTTTGTGACATCCTGGGATCATGGCCTGGAGTCGTTGGGATAGAAATTACGTCATTAGAAAATTTGTAGTTGCTTACGTCATTAGAAAATTGTAGTCGCTCACGTGCTGAAGTTAGAAATTATGATTGTATAAATTGTTTATATTGTAAAGGAAATTGTTGTGTATTTTATTTGTATAAATTAGAATTTATTAAGTGAGTTAGGATTGAGGATCTGAGAGTGGAAGATTCTTATATGCAAAAATGTACCGGAGCTGATTCCCCTCGTAGTGGAGTGGCCCGATTGGAGCTCAGGATCTCTTGGCACTATATATTGGCGATTTTTTGTTTCTCGTGGCTGCTGTAGCTGCTGCTGCTGGTTCCTTTTTTATATGATCATTGCACATTTGCTCTGTGTAACCTGCAGGGGAAGAAGTTGCTTCTGTTCTGCTATGCTGCCAGGATTCGGAACCTGATTGTTTTTGGGTGTTGGAGGCCGTGTGATTGCTTCCATTCTGCCATGCTGCTGGGACTCTGAACCTTTACCTGAGTGTTCTTGAGTATTAGAAGTAACGAAGTTGCTTCCGTTCTGCTATGCTGCCAGGATTCGGAACCTTTACCTGATTGTTCCTGTGTATCAGAAGTAGTGAAGTTGCAGTGCGTTCGGCTAGTGAAGTTGCTTTCCGGTCTGCCATGCTGCCAGGATTTGGAACCTTTATCTGATTGTTCCTGTGTATCAGAAGTAGTAAAGTTGCTTCCATTCTGCTATGCTGCCAGGATTTGGAACCTTTATCTGATTGTTCCTGTGTATCAGAAGTAGTGAAGTTGCCGTGCGTTCGGCTAGTGAAGTTGCTTTCCGGTCTGTCATGCTGCAAAGACTCAGACCCTTTACCTGATTGTTCCTGTGTATCAGAAGTAGTGAAGTTGCTTCCATTCTGCTATGCTGCCAGGATTCGGAACCTTTATCTGATTGTTCCTGTGTATCAGAAGTAGTGAAGTTGCCGTGCGTTCTGCTAGTGAAGTTGCTGTGCCTTCTGCTAGTGAAGTTGCTTTCCGGTCTGCCATGCTGCAAAGACTCAGACCCTTTACCTGATTGTTCCTGTGTATCAGAAGTAGTGAAGTTGCTTCCATTCTGCTATGCTGCCCGGATTCGGAACCTTTATCTGATTGTTCCTGTGTATCAGAAGTAGTGAAGTTGCTGTGCCTTCTGCTAGTGAAGTTGCTTTCCGGTCTGCCATGCTGCAAAGACTCTGAATTTATACCATTAAATCTCAGTACGTGAGTGTAAAAGTTTTTTTTTTTTTCCTTTTGTTTAATTAATAGTTGCTGGCAGAGTTTACGTAGGGCCGTAGCATAATTGAAAGTCATTTGAAATTAGTGTATTCTCATGGGGTTTAAATAGTTGGTGTTATTGGAATTGTATTGCCTGTTTTTGTGTGATAAAATAATTGAAGCAAATAGAGTGAACATTTACAGTATGTTGGAATTTAACTTCAGTTTAATGTGTTTTGAAATAATTGATTTGTATTGGTACTAAAATTATTGAATGATAAAAGGGGTTTAGCAGAGTAAAATGTGTATGAATTGTTATTTGTTTTTGTAAGATTATTTCAAAATCTGTCCACAGCACTTAACGTCCTAGTCCAGGGTTTGAATCCAGAGAGAGACAGATTACCGAGATAGTTAGCTGGGCACAGTAAATTTTGGTGGGGAAGGAATGGCTAGGAGCATTGCAAGTTGTCCTTTGTACAGAACCTTGTGCAGGTGTTCAGCCCAACTAGTCAAGACTGAAGCAACGAATGTTGAACAGAGAGTGGTTATCCGGTTTTTAACTGTAGAAGGTGTCAGGAGTAAGAAATTTATTGCCACAGGAGTAACGTGTACAAAAACGTTTTTGGCATGTGTTAAAGACAGTAAGTGATTCCAAAAGGGTCGATCATTGTTGATTGATGATCCTAGGACAGGGCAAGCACACCAATGATGAAGTGGATAGTCTTATTCGGGATGAAAGAAGAGTCATTGAGGTAGCCACTTGCTGACAAAGTTGAAATCAGTGTAGGGAGTGTACACTATATCCGGAAGCGTCTGCAGTACCAGATGATTTGCAGGCAGTGGTGCTACAGGGTTCCCACTCAAAAGTAATAAAAAAATTCCCTGACTTTTCCAGGTTCTCCAGGTGGCTTTTAAAGTTTTCCAGAGTGGCATGTTGCAAAGAATTGTTACATTTCATTCCATTCATTTTTCTCACCAAAGCATACCCATACACTTGTAAATTCTTTACATAATTTGTCTTTATAAAATTGCCTGCTTTTCATTAATAACAACTGTGCACATTATTTTCTGTACCAAAGTTTCGTGAACTTTTGTGAATACTACCCACACGGAATTTGTAAATACATTCCCGCAGACACAGGTCACATGCAAGAAAAAATCTGTCAGTTAAATAGTTTCAGTTTTTCTATAACACAATGCAGCTAAGGCTTAATGATGGAATGGCTCTGTTCAAAGAAACATGTTTCAAGAGAACCAACAAAGGACTTTCATCCATCATTTGGTTGGTTCTCTTGTGAAGTGTTTCTTCAAGCAGGAGCCATTGTGCCTAATTGTTCCATGTTATAACAACTACCTGCAGAAATTGAACAAAAGCTTAATAACTGGCAATTTTAAAAATTCAATTTTGCATCTTTTTTTTAGAGAATAAAGGAAATACTTAATATAACTGAAAGTAAGATCTACCAAATTTTAGGCAGGCAGTAATTGCAAGCAAAAGTTTGAAATCTTGAAAAAATAAGTTTTTTTGGCAAGATAAAGTATCCATTGATTTTTACAAAAAAAGGTAATTTTCCCTGAGTTTTCCCTGATTTTTACAAAAAAAAAGGTAATTTTCCCTGATTTTTGGAACCATTTTCAAATTCCCTGAGAATTCCAGGGTTTCCCTGTTTTCCAGGTTGAGTGGGAACCCTGTGCTACACAATTTGCAGTCTGTGCAGAAAGACATTTGCATGGGTGTGCCCTTGGAACACTTACTGCAGTATCATAGAGGAAGGTCACTGTTTCATTGACAGAATCATTGCGGGAGATGAAACGTGGTTCTTTATCAGCCTGAAAGCAAAAGACAAAGCAGCCAATGCAAGCACACGTCATCTACACCACCAAAGAAGTCAAAGAGAATGTACACAAGTGCACAATAGGTCATGGTGACCTTTTTTGACCACAAGGGCTCCCCATTGATCAAGTTTCTCACCACCAGAAACACTGTAAATGCTGCCTGGTATGGGGACACACACAAATCTCTGCAAGCATCACTCAAGTCCAAGTGGCCTGGGTTGCTCACAGCAGGACTCATTCTTCTTCATGACAACGCCTGCCCCCATACTGCGAAATCGTCCAGGATTGCATTTCTTAATTCAGGTGGGAAACACTTCAGCATCCGGCATACGTCCTAGATTTGTCCCCCTGTGACTTTCACATTTTCAGGGAGCTTAAGAAACACCTGCAGAGCCACAGATTTCACTCGGCTGAAGAGATGCAGGTCACTATTCCGGAATAGTCCTGCCAGCAACCCACTGCCTTCCATGACCGAGGAATTGAACATCTTGTGTTACAGTGGGATAAATGCCTTAATAGCCACGGGGTTTACTTAAAAAAAAAAAAAAAAAAAAAAGTAAGTCACAATATCTTCTGATATGTCTTTTGGCTCGTATTCATTTGAACGACCCTTATAATTCAAATAATAGTAATAATAGTTACCAGTGCGAATGATCATTTTCTCTAATTTTCTTTTAGCACAAGCTCTCTCCACAATTTTTTGATCTGCTGTGTTAGATGTGACTAGTCTGTAAACAACAACTGGTCTTGTTTGGCCAAATCTATGACACCGATCTTGTGCTTGCAGGTCATTTTGAGGATTCTACAAGAAAAGAAAAAAATAATCAGCAAATAACTACAAAAGAACAAACAGGAAAATAGCAATGTTAGACCAAGGAAGAAGAAAAAAGGTCTGATTAAAGAAATCAAGGAAAATATTAAAATAAATATAATATATATCATATTTTATAAATAATATTATTATTTATAAAATATATTATTTTTCTATTCACTTATGAAGAAATATTCCTTATAAATACATAGAGAATCACATACTTAATCACATAGCAATCAGAATATGACTGAATAGCTCTAGTTTACTGTTCATCATGTAACATCATGCCAGAAACCTTGAAAATTACATTGCGCTGAAGAGGGAATTGAACCTGCACCTCTTGATTTTGAGAATAGAAGTCATTGCTCTTCCCACGTTTATAAGTGAGTCACAGACAAATTCTCATTGGTGGCCATCGGGAATTGAACCCAGAGTCTTCCAGTTACGCACCAGATATGCTTCCACTGCACCCTCGAAATTCTCCAGACTCACTAACGACAAACTACCAAACCACATGGCAGGTTGCTTCTTTGGAGCCCCGCACAATGCTGGGGATTCACCAAAGATGAACAGCAGCAACTGAACAAATAACCAGAAGGCGACTGAATAATAAATACACAGTTGACGTGGACCAGGAACATCAAATAGAAGTCATCAATCTTTACACGTTTATAAAAGAGTCACGGAAAAATTCTCATGCGGAGCTCCAAAGAAGCAACCAACCATGTGGTTTGGCAGTTGGTCATTTGCGAGGCTGGAGAATTTCGAGGCCGCTGTGGTGCAGTGGAAGCATATCTGGCACATAACTGGAAGACCCTGGGTTCGATTTCCGGTGGCGGCTGATGAGAATTTTTCTGTGACTCACTTATAAACGTGGAAAGAGCGACGACTTCTATTTGATGTTCTTGGTCCTCGTCAACTGTGTATTTACTTGATTTTAAGTTTAAGCATGCTATCCATTACATTATCAATATTGGCCACTTTTGTACTGCCAATTCACCCTGTTCTAGGAGTTTCCCTTGCCATATATTCTGCTGCTTTAAACTAACATTTGTGGAAATTTTGCTGTTACAACAAACATTCCCAACCCACCTAAGTAGTTTTATGAAATACGAAGGTATTTTCCCTTGGACCTGATGCATTCCATTCTTTTCTGCATCATGCTTTGTATATTCATTATTTAGTTTCAAAGCCACATAACCTTCACATTTCGAATACTGTACTTAGGTGGTTTCGGCATGTGTGTTGTAAGGGAAAGATTTGCATGCCAAGTGTAACAGTTTAAAATAGCAGGTTACACACGATGGTTGCCAAGTTCACTGTCACTAAAATATAGAACAGGGTGAACTGACACAAAATTGGCCAATAATGATAAGACAGAATGACTTGCCAGAGGCAGAAAATCCTGCAAAGCACCAGATGATATTTACAGGTAAATGCCATTAAAGTTTTATTTTGTATTTGTTATTTATTTGTTTTAAATAATCAACCTGAACACTCATTTTTGGTATACAGGGCAGATATAATGGGAACTACTTAATAGTGTAAAAGCCATGTATGCTGGTACTAGAGCTTGTGTACAAGGGAATGGTGTTTTATCACAATGGTTTTCTAATGGTGCAGGAGTCAGACAAGATTGTGTAATGTTACCATGGCTGTTTAATATATTTATGGATGCGTGCATGCGTGATGCCAAAATAGATAATAGTGGTTTATGTCTTGGTGATATCTGTGTGTGCAGATTGCTGTATGCTGATGCCACTGTCCTGTTGGCAGAGAGCAAAAGTGATTTGCAGAGTATGTTGTCCCGTACGTACGAAGTTTGCATGAAATTCAAACTGAGTATAAATAATGAATAAAACCAAAGTTATGGTCTTTGAGAGAGGAACTGTTAGCACTGAATGTAATGTAAGTATAAATGGCACTGTGATTGACCACGTGAGTGAGTTTGTGTATTTAGAAAGCATGTTTGACACAGAGAACAAATTGGATGGTGAAATTAGTAGGAGAGTGAATTCTTCATTGAAAGTCATAGCTACTCTAGGAGGTTTTCACAGGAATGATGGGTTCTCTAGAGAGTGCTGCATGGCTGTGTATGAAACTGTAATTGTTCCTACTCTGATGTATGGTAGTGAAACCTGAGTGCTACAGAAGAAACATAGAAGTCATTTGTGTGCTAGAGAAATGCGTTACTTACGGGGTGGGGGGGGGTGGGGGGGTGACAAGACACGGTCTGATTGTATGAGGAATAAAGGAATAAAGATGTGTTGCAGTTGACAAATGTGAAGCAAAATGTTGTTAGCAAGGTACAGACTAATGTGCTTTGGTGGT
The DNA here is from genome assembly GCA_039090855.1 of Macrothele yani. Lineage (NCBI taxonomy): Eukaryota > Metazoa > Arthropoda > Arachnida > Araneae > Macrothelidae > Macrothele > Macrothele yani. Next base: position 142,136,045 of record CM077008.1, on the reverse strand, counting down.
TTGGCCATGTTGAAAGAATGAGTGATGAGATGCTTACTAAGAAATTCTTTTTAGCCCAAGTGGCAGGAAGGAAAGGCAGAGGAAGGCCAAGGAAGACATGGGTGGATCAGATTCAGGAGTGTCTGCATGAGAAAAAGATGAGTATGAAGTATAAAATATCTTGTGTACGGCGCGTAATGGATATCAGAATTGTTTGTCAAGATTGCTGTAAATGGAGAAGTTTGATACGACAACAGTAAGTAAAAATATCTGGTAGTTTGTATTTTTTTTTGGAGCTAACCTCTGAATCTCAGAGAACAGCTTAGTGCTATAGGGCAGATATAATGAATGAACACTGAAAATTTAGCATGTACTTTCCAGAGATGCCAACCTCTACTAGAACTTATCAGTAATCTACAGGGGAATTTTCAGTAATGTGTCAGTAATGGAACACAAACTTCCAGTAATATTTTTAGTAATGTAACGCCACTTTTTCCAAAATTGAAAAAAATAAGAACAATATTATACAGTACCACTACTGCGTAACCTGTAATCCTTGGATATCATAGCAGCTTACTTTCATATGAATTATGAAACACTATCATAAAATATTTCATTATAGTACTGCTTTAATGAATTTTTCTTTGTTTCTAAATCAGGGTGTCTACCAAATTTGGGAAATGCAATTTCATGACCAATTTTTAAAGCTCTCTCTCTCTCTTTTTCTCTCTCAATATACGGTATGTGTGTGCACACACATCTATACAGTAAGTAGAATTAAAGAGGGGGACAATCATTATTTCTTTTACATAAATTTGACGGTGTCTAAAGTTAGTTGAAATGCTCACCATTGTGCACATGCGTACACACACACACACACACAAGGTATAGATTAAAGACGGGTACACTCTGCCACCTCTTTTTTCTGTGTAAAAAGTGCCCCTTGCCCTTCTGCTAGTAAGAAACAACTGACTCATCATACTTTGACTGTGCCTAAAATAAGCAGAAATACTCACCATTGTAGTACATGATTTCATAACACACCTTTCTTTAACATTTATACCTGGATAATGTCATGACTTCAAAAGCCGCATAATTTAAATTGCTAAGTTGATCTTAAAATTTTGGACATATATTTATGCTATAAGGTTTTTTGCTTTAACAGTTTTCTTTGTTGGGGAGATTCCCCCCTAGATTTCTACTCAGTTTGTGCATTGATCACAAGAAAGCCCTACATGATAACAGGACGACATAATCCCAGGCTGGCACTGTGCATTCCTTCCACTTAGTTAGCTTTCTAACAAACAAAACACATTCCTCCTCCTCAGAAAAAAAAAAAAAAAAAAAAAAAAAGAGCTGCATTACGAACTTTGTTTTGAGGCTTCGGGATGACTTAAACCTGGCTTGGCGCCACGCTTTCTTTTCACTTAGCTTTCAAACAAGCAAAACAAATTCTTCCTCCTCGGGAAAAAAATAAATAAAAGAAACAAAGAGCTGCGTCACAAACTTTGTTGAGGGACTTTACATTGATTAATTACAAAACCACTAAAACATTCTTAAAAGCAAAAATCTGAATATCCGTAATTTTTCATTAGTCATTCGTAATTCTGTAACGGGGGGGGGGAGATTCTGGCATTTCTGACTTTCATATATACTTTATAATTTGATAACTGGTTAATGCTGATTCATTGACATTTTATAATCATTGTTACACACATATATACATATCACTAAACTATACTCTGAGATGCTGTGGTTAGCTTCTCAAAGAAAGCTCAACTCCAGATTAAAGTTTAAAACTGACGGAGTTACATTTCACTCACTTTTGATACACCAAACATTTCTATTTACAGTGATCTTGGCACACTATTCCAGCTTCAATGGCATACATCACACACCTCACATACACTATGTGGACAAAAGCGATTGGACACCCCTTGCAGGTGCAATGCTGTGCTCCCGCAGAGACACCTGGTCAACAAGGTATAAAAACGGCAATGACAGTAAGCTTAGATCAATCGCTGATAAAATGGCTAGTAGGAGACAGCTCTCCGAGTTTGAAAAGGGCGTTATAATAGGCTGCTCAATTGGAGGCATCAGCATAAGAAGCATTGCTGATGTCAGACAGGTCACTAAATCGACTGTGGCCTTTGTCATCAACACGTGGAATAAGACGGGACATTGCAGGAATTCACCTTGCCCTGGAATACCCACTGAAACTGCAATCCAGGGACCTGAGGGTGTTGCAGAGGGAAACCCGGAAAGCCAGGTTCCGACTTAAGCACACCATGGCAGATGAGCTCCAGATGGCCACAGATGTTATGGTTTCCACAAAGACACTTCGAAGAGAGGCCTATTCACTTGGGTATCATGGCCAAGGAGCCACGCATGAACCAACCTCTAATCACAAAGACAAATAAAGCCACGCAGCTATGATGGCGTCAACACAAAAATCGGACATTGGAGCAATAGCAGCAGAGCAAATGTTATGGAGTGATGAATCATGCTTCACATTATTCTCATCGGACAGATGTGTCTGGGTTTGGTGGCTAACTGGAGAACATCTGCTTCAGGAGTGTACAGTGCTGACTGTGAAGCACGGAGGTGGTGGAGTTATGGTATGGAGCCGTTTCAGCTGGTTTGGTGTTGGCCCACTGGTTGTTATTCATGGCAACATGAACTCTATGCTGTATAGAGATATCCTGGATAATTCAATGCTTCTAACATTATAGCAACTCTACAGACACAGCAATTGTTTCTTACAGGATGACAATGCCACTTTTCATGTTTCCAGTGCCAGAATGGAGTGGTATGAGGAAAAGCAGGTCTTTCAGATGGATTGACCTGCTCAGAGACCGGACCTAAATCCCACTGAATACCTATGGGATGAACTTGAACAATGGGTGAGGTCTAGGCAACACAACCTTCTTCACTGACAGAGCTGGTCGATGTACTGAAGGCGAAATGGAGGAGCATTCTGGTCTCCACGAACTTGTAGACAGTTTACCTCGACTGGTGGCTGCTATAATATCTGCAAATGAAGGACCTACCCGCTGCTGATGTAAATACAATACTGTTTTTCTACACTAAGTGGACAAAAGTGATTGAACACTGTAAGTAAATAGAGAAATATTATTGTATTTATGTCAGTAGCATTGGTCGGGACCTGGTTTTCTGGATGTCCCTCTGCAGCACCCTCCAGTCTCTGTGAGTTGCAGTTTTTTGGATTTTCCAGGGCTAGGTTAATTCTTGCAATGTCCTGTCTTTTTCCACTTGTTGATGACAAAGGCCACACTCGATTTAGAGACCAGTTTACCATCATCAATGCTTCTTACATTCATACCTCTAATTAAGCAGCCTATTATAACACCCTTTTCAAACTCAGACAGCCATACCCTGCTAGCCATTTTTATCAGCGATTGATCTAAGCGTACTCCCATTGCCCTTTTTATCCTTATTGATCATGTGTCTGCCACAAGAACAGACCATTGCGCCTGCTTGGGGGTGTCCAATCACTTTTGTCCACATAGTGTACAACCTTTTCTATTTTCATACTCACATTTTTCTTGTGCAGGCATTCCTGAATATGGTTCTCCCATGATTTCCCTGGGCCTCATGTTACTTTTCTTTCCTGACACTTGGGCTGAATACGTTATCTTAGTAAGCATCTCATCACCCATTTTTTCAGCACAGGGTGTCTACCATATTTGGGAAACACAATTTCATGACACTTAAAAAAAAAAAAAAAAAAAAAAAAAGACTTCAGTGTGCGTGCGTGCGTGTGTGTGTGTGTGTGTGTACTTAAGAGCAGAGCCGAAAACATAAGAAAACACTCAAGAATTTAAAACGAAAGTTGCAAAATAACCTGACAGGGTTCGTACTCTTTTTGGGGGAAAAAATTCAAGGACTTTCCAGGCCTTTTCCAGGCCATATACAAAAAATTCCAGGATGATTACTACGCTTTACAGTATCATGCTCAAATTAGTTTTTAAAAGCAATTTCAGTTTTAAGTAATAAAAATGATGAAAGATGCAAATGGATTAGGGATGATAGGGGGGAAGGGAATAGAACTGTCCATAATTAGCATGTTCTCGTTGCGCTAGGCGCTTAAGCACTGCTGAATTCCGTCAGACCCCCAATGGTCAAATGATTGAAATGTGCTGATGTTCATGGAATGAAATGGTTGATCAGCTATGATAACCGCATAAAAGTTCGAAGGGGGCGATTTCTTTTTTACGTTATGCAACATTCTACATTACTCCAGTATTTATCTTGTCATCATCAACAATAAGCAATGTAACTACCACTTACGATCGCGGATATCGGCCAACTGAAAATCTGCCATACAACTAAGGGATACAACACACAGGTATCATGTTACAGTGTATTGTAATTGAAAAAAAAAAAAAAAAAAAGGTTTCAGAAATTAAAATCGAAAAAAAAAAAAAACTTTCAGAAATTAATATCATCAAGTCATGGTGTTTCAAAAATCCGCTTTCCTTTATAATGTTTAAAAACATGTAATGTTTTTTCTTTTTTACCTGTCGTGTATAATAAAATGGGTTGATTTTTTTATGGAATCAGACTTCCATATGTCCGATTGTCTTCGTCTGAGTTCACACGTTAGCTACTGTGTACAAGTAGACATATTTTTTCAGCTCAAAAATATGTAGTTTTGTATGTATTCACAGTATAACTCATTCCGTATTCCCACAGAACAAAATTCAGCAGATACAAATGAAGAACATCAAGACCCACCCAACACCATGTTTCCGATTGTCTGCTGTTTATATTCAAGAAATGCGAATATGGATCAATGGTGAATGCAGCAACTATGGTTTTTATTTATTACCAAGAAAAAAAAAAGGAGCTGTAAAGCTGAAACGGATATTTCTCCCCCTCCCGAAAACATTCCGATTAAGTTCAAACAGCAGGAGCACGCGTCCACGCACACTCAACCTCTGGAATGTCCTGATGGAACGGCTTCTTTTCATTTGGCACATCGCCATAAATCACCACCTGCAGCTCACTGAAGTGTCTTCCTCCTTCACCCTAACTATAGAAGAAAACGTAAAAAAAAAATGCTGCCCAATTTTCGACAAAATGACCAAATTTACGTCAGAACGTTGCAATTTACTAAAATACGTTTATCTGCTGAATTTCGCCTAAATCCATTGAAAACTTTTTAATTATAGATTTTTTTATTAAAACAGTAACTCAGACATCTGAATAAAAATGTATGTTTGTAATTAAAATAGAGTCCATATCATCACAGAAACAAAATTTAAGGATCACTCTGTTTAAATAAACCATGGCATCTAAAAAAAATAATTTGCTTGCTTTTCCCGTAATTTATAATTGCCGTTTCTTTTTGAATCCGATTTTTGCAACGGAAGATTTTTTTTTTTTTTTGCATCTGCTAAAGTTTCAAACGGAATTCGGCGAAATTTGCACTAGAACTTTATTGTGATGTATTTTAACCACTGTAAAAATTTTACTGTGTTATTTTCAAAATTCCGGAAAATGGATTTCTGAAAATATCTCTTAGTCCTTTTGAGCCGTGGAACTGATAAACAGGTGTTTGCTTTCTTCCCAACCAAGGGCTTCGGATCAGCGCTCCCAGCTGTCAATCAACCGTTGCTATGGTAACACCCTTTCTGCTCAAGGCTCACTGTCTAAAGAGGCACACATAATAAAAATTTCCAATGCTAACTTTTTAAGTTTTAAACCGATTCAAATGGAATTTTGGGAGTGAGGCTTCTGTAATCCAATTATAGTAAATATAAAAATTTCAGCCACTTTTGTGAAAAATTCGCAAAGATAGTTTTCTTATTTTTTATCATAAGTAGCCGAAGTCTCTTGAGGGGTGGGCCGGAAGCAAGCGTCTTAATGCAATAAACAAGGAGCAGAAGAATGTGTTGTTCAGGCATACTCTTCACTGGTGGATGCCAGCTGACTTGGTAAACACGAGACCCCCTTGCAAATGCTAAATGTCTCTTCTTTCCCCTTCTGTTGTTCTCAGTAGTTGTCGGACGGACATCAAGCTCAGGGCTAGAGAATGCATCAAGCTCCCCTTCCGTAACAGACCTGCTAGTAATCATCCAATTTTATTGCACTGGAAGTAGTGCTCCCCCCCCCCCAGCCAAATTAGGATTTGGGCACATCCGAAACACCACTGTAGCCGGCGGTTTCTTTGAGAACAGAGGAGAGGAACTTAAAAAAATTAAGGGGTAACAGTCAGTAACACGATTTCCTAAAGGGGCATTTTTTTTAAGCACTAATTTCAAATTTCAAGGCTTTTCAAGACAGCATTAAAAAAATACCGTTTTTCCAGGATATTCCAGGCCTTGAAAACGTAATCATGATTTTCCAGGACTTTCCAGGTTTTCAAGCACGCGTGCGCACCCTGCCTGAAGATCAAAACGTGCAACACAGCAGTTATGAAAATTCAGAATTCACATTCTATTAAGAAGAGACTGAAGCAAAAATATTTTTGACTCATACCAAGTACAACATAGAAAAGGTTATATATTGACCGGTGTGAGTAAAAAGAGAATAAAATAATAGAAAAACAGAATGCGTGTGTGCGTGTGTGTGTGCGTGCGTGTGTGTGTGTGTGTGTGTGTGTGTACTTAAGAGCAGAGCCGAAAACATAAGAAAACACTCAAGAATTTAAAACGAAAGTTGCAAAATAACCTGAAGATCAAAACGTGCAACACAGCAGTTATGAAAATTCAGAATTCACATTCTATTAAGAAGAGACTGAAGCAAAAATATTTTTGACTCATACCAAGTACAACATAGAAAAGGTTATATATTGACCGGTGTGAGTAAAAAGAGAATAAAATAATAGAAAAACAGAATGTAGAAAGTGTCGAGAATACCGAGCCTTGGCTTTATCAAGGACCAGCAAAACTCTGCATTTTCTCACTTCCACAAAGACCTATTTGAAAATGGGTTTCTGCAAAGCCATAGATGCAAGTAACAAGCCCACCAAAAAATTAAATATATATATGACATAACCTCTACAGAGTTATATGACGAAGCTTTAGTTAACATTTTAGCATGCATCTATAACTTTCCTGGCCCAACCCATGCTCTTCATCTGTTACTAATAAACAGAAAGAAGATGATTATAGAAAACTCAAGTTGTAAGAGTGACTTAATGAATCAGAAGTAATGTTCAGCAATAACACATTGCCAAGTTACCTAGTCGCCCAAGAGAGAATTTAAACCTGAATAGCAAAATACTAAAGTACTACAAATTCTTAAACTTTGCAATAAAAAAAGGAAATATTAATTTTTTCTAAAGCACAGATTCCTGAAAGAAAACTGGATTACAAAACCCCCTACTCCCCAACTTCTGACAACACAAAAACGAGAATAAAATAAAGACAATAATAAACTAAAGAAATGCTTTGTGAAGGTTATATGACATAAACAATTAGTTGCAATATGTACAAAGTATTTCAGAAGTGCTTTAAGTGCATAATTAAGTAGTTATTAAGATCTTAACGACATTGAAAACACATCATTGACTACAAGAACTAAAAACGGCCAGCTGCTTAGCCTAAGTGCCCTAAAAAACGCGCAAAGTTAACAAGAAAAGAGAGGGTAAAAAACCGCAAAAAAGTTAATAGACTTGCTAGTACCTAAATACTTAATGCAAAAATTAGAAAAAATGTTTAAAAAGTTCAAACATTGAACTTGGAAAACCCAAAACATAAAGACAATGAAGAGAGCTTACCTCTTATGCAACTTAACTTCTTCCACTCTTGAAGAAACATGGCCGACCTTTTACCCCTAACTTTCTTCCACCCCTGCCACTCCCTAGTCACTGGGGGCAGTGTGGGTGAGGCTGAAGGCCTCCACACACTGAAAAAAATCCTACTCGCGGAGATTTTAACTAGAGAAAAATATAATTAAGAATGTGGACCTGTTTGATCAGAAAGAGCAGAATTAACTCTCCAGAATACATGAGAAATATTATGAAATACACAAGTAGTGTATTTAATAACCTTTGCATGTATTTAATCACCTTGGTGAGCTTCTATAGAATATTCAGAATCCTATTAATTTTAATGTTAGTTTTACTATTTTTAGTATAGCTATTCTAGTGAGTGAATAACTAGTTTTCTTTTATATTTATTTTTATTTTATTTTATAAACAGATTTTTAAGTTTTTTTTTTGGTGATTTTGTCTATATTACTTAATTTTTTATTTTTAATAGGACCGTCTTATCCATAGCACTAAGGTTCCTTTTTGTAGTTAATATGCATCCTCTAGACCAACTTCCAAAAAAGGCTTTCATTGGACAGAATCATATTATTAACTGTGTAGAAAATTAAAGCAGATCTGCCAACCTTACTCTATTATTCAGAATAATTTTTCTTAAAGTTCTTTTGATGAAAGAAGTAGGAATTTTGTTTTCTAGAAAACTGTCTATAGGGAGTGGCAGGGGTGGAAGAAAGTTTGGGGTAAAAGGTCGGCCATGTTTCTTCAAGAGTGGAAGAAGTTAAGTTGAATAAGAGGTAAGCTCTCTTCATTGTCTTTATGTTTTTGGTTTTCCAAGTTCAATGTTTGAACTTTTTAAACATTTTTCTAATTTTTGCATTAAGCATTTAGGCACTAGCAAGTCTATTAACTTTTTGCGGTTTTTAACCCTCTCTTTTCTTGGTAACATTGTGCGTTTTTAGGGCACTTAGGCTAAGCGCTGGCCGGGTTTTTTTTGTTCTTATAGTCAACGATGTGTTTTCAATGTCGTTAAGATCTTAATAACTACTTAATTATGCACTTAAAGCACTTCTGAAATACTTTGTACATATTGCAACTAATTGTTTATGTCATATAACCTTCACAAAGCATATCTTTAGTTTATTATTGTCTTTATTTTATTCTCGTTTTTGTGTTGTCAGAAGTTGTGGAGTAGGGGGTTTTGTAATCCAGTTTTCTTTCAGGAATCTGTGCTTTAGAAAAAAATTAATATTTCCTTTTTTTATTACAAAGTTTAAGAATTAGTAGTACTTTAGTATTGCTATTCAGATTTAAATTCTCTCTTAGGCGATTAGGTAATGCGTTATTGCTGAACATTACTTCTGATTCATTAAGTCACTCTTACAACTTGAGTTTTCTATAATCATCTTCTTTCTGTTTATTAGTAACAGATGAAGAGCATGGGTTGGGCCAGGAAAGTTATAGATGCATGCTAAAATGTTAACTAAAGCTTCGTCATATAACTCTGTGGAGGTTATGACATATATATATATATATATTTTTAATTTTTTGGTGTGCTTGTAACTTGCATCTATGGCTTTGCAGAAACCCATTTCCAAATAGGTCTTTGTGGAAGTGAGAAAATGCAGAGTTTTGCTGGTCCTTGATAAAGCCAAGGCTCGGTATTCTCGACACTTTCTACATTCTGTTTTTCTATTATTTTATTCTCTTTTTACTCACACTGGTCAATATATATAACCTTTTCTATGTTGTACTTGGTATGAGTCAAAAATATTTTTGCTTCAGTCTCTTCTTAATAGAATATATATATATCCAAGCTGTGATATAAGAGTGCGCGCACACACACACACACTTTTTTTCTACGGAGAAGTGCCCCTGCTGTTCTGCTAGTAACAAACATCTACTCATCATGCTTTCAGTGCACTTAAAAGTAAGTTGAAATACTCACCATTTTGCTACAAGATTTCATTACATGTCCAAACATTTATTCTTGAAAAATGTCCTGACTCCATAAGTAGCATAATGTAAATTGCTAAATTGATCTTAAATTTTGTAAACAACATTATCTACATGTGTTTCTATGCTAAGACATTTTTTGCTCTATCAGTTTTCTTTTGTGGAGGCGAGGAAACGAATGTCCCCTTTTTTGACACTTAAATTGGTAAGTGGATTACAAGCCTTATGTGGTCAGTGCATGGAGAATTACTTAAGATTTTCCTAGAAAATGAACAATTACTAAAAAAAAAAAAAAATCATGACCCCCAAAGCAAAATTTGTGACTTTTTCTTGACTTTCATGACCGCTAGACACCCTACAACATGGCCTAACCACGCCTCAGAATATTTGTCTCCACTGTATTAACAACATTTTGCTTCACATTGCACATCTGAAACACATCTTCATTTCTCACACGATCAGAACATGGCTTGCCGCAAACCCCACACAAGTAATGTATCACTCCAGCATACAAACAACTGCCATATCATAGTAGAAACAATTAGCTATTCAAAGAAAACAGTTTGTCACTCAGAAACTATAACTTTGGGATTTCCCTAATGGGAATTCGATACATCAACAATAAGTACGAGGTACGATCAAAAGTTCTGAGACCAGGCCGATGTACGACAAAGTACTTACGTTACTTAAGTCTGGCTATGCTTTCCCTCAAAGTAGTCTCCTTGGGCAGCGATACACCGCTACCAGCGTTTTTGCCACTGTTGGAACACTCCCTGGAAGTCCTGTTCGCGAATCGTGTCAAGCACCATCTGCGATTTGTGCTGATCTCGTCCATGGTTTCAAAATGCGACCCTTCAGCTTCATCTTCAGGAACAGAAAGAAGTCGCAGGGGGCCAAATCCAGCGAGTAAGGTGGGTGAGGAAGGGTAGTCATGCTGTTGTGGTGCAAAACTGGAGTGTTGCTAACGCTTTCTGAGCAGCTGCATTGTGATGATGGAGCAGGAAATTGCCCATGCGCCACATTTCAGGTAGTTTGCGGCGAATGTCTTCCCTAAGACGCCGCAGAATATCGCAGTAAAAAAGGGCGGTGACGTTCTGGCCAAGGGGGACGAATTCACGGTGCACAACCCTATGAATGTCGAAGAACACGATGAGCATGCTTTTGGTTGCACTCCAGACCTGTCGGACCTTCTTTGGTTGTGGAGATGCCAGGCTCTTCCACTGCGACGACTGTTGTTTGGTCTCCGGGTCATAACCGTAGATGCACGTCTCGTCCCCAGTGATGACCCACGACAGGAACATTGGATCATTCACCACCTGCTGACGAAGATCTTGACAGAGTTCAACACGGAGCGCCTTCTGTTCGGGGGTTCAGAATCTTTGGCACAAACTTTGCAGAAATGTGATGAATGCTCAAAACCAACTCCAGAATTTCTTGCACTGTTCCGTATGACACATTGAAGATGGTAGCAATGTGTTGAATGGTTCTTCGATGGTCCTCATGCACCAGTTCCCCAATTTTGTCCACATTTCTCGGGGGTTTTGCTCGTGGACGGTCGCCCTGAGCTCTTATCGTCTTCCAAAGCTGTTCTGCAACTCTTAAAGCGCGAGTGCCACTCAAAACACCTCGCACGACTCATTGCTTCATTGCGATAAGCCTGCCGCAACATTTATTTCATGCGTCTCCGTTCCCAATTTGCAGAGTTTGACGCAGAATTTGGTGTTCACTCGCTACTCTGGTTTACAGTCCATACCGAAATTGCAGCTGAGTTCTGCACGTAGTCACGAAATATCGTGTAGCACAGCTCCCGATGTTCACAGATCGACGCCACTTGGCACAATGACTCATGAAGGTTACTGTCCTCGACCACTGCTCACGCATACGTGTACTGCCATTTGTTGGCATGCTACGTACCTAGTCTCGGGACTTTTTTTTCATCGCACTACGTAACATCTAGCACCAACAATTTTATACTTTAGATTGAGTAGGTAGGCATGTAGGTAGGTAAGGAAGGCTTCAAAAATACAATGCAAAAGATGCACAGGGCATGTAAATTATTGGCTTGGGCAGGTAAAAAAATCTATTTTGGTCTGTGCAGGCAATTAAATTTAAAAATAAAAAAAGTTGGCAATAAATGTCCCAGTACAAGAGAAAAGACAGCCCTCACATTTTGTGTTTCAATTCACTGCTAATCACCGGAAGTTGTATTATTGTTACAGAGTGCTAATAAGGACAGAAGAATATCACTTCTTTAATTATATTATGCTCTAGATCGAGAAATTTGAACCATATGTAGTTTTGCTCCAAATGCTGTTTATAGTCAGCGATGGAATGCATGCCTCTGATGGAACTAGCCTCCGGTGTTTAGCAACACAGGGAGAAAACTTCGATGAAAGGAACATGGCAGAATCGCTAAATTTCTCAAATACCAATTTCATTATCATATAATTTTGTACCAATTTTAGTTTTTAGTATCATCAGTTCATCACCTTAAAACTTGAGATACACGCTTTTGTACATTGAACATTTTGAATACACATCCTTAAAACGGAAATGCAAAATATGTAAAAAACGTTCACCATATACACTGAAGGGGAAAAAAAAATCCCAACACAAAGAAGGGGTTGTGTTAGATAAACGACAGTTGGTAGGCGGTGAGAGTACATCTGTAAGATGACGTCTATGCAAATTTCGCACTCGACGCATACGTGTGGCGCTAATAGCGCCCCTCGGAACATGCAAAGCAGGTTTGCTGTAAATACGTGCTGTAACATTCGTGAGCATTAGTTATCGTTGAGATTCGATGTAGTGTATTGATGTTAGTCAAGAATGCCTTTAAGAAGACGAAGAAGCCATTATCAACAGCTCACGGAGTTTGAACGAGGTCGTGTAACAGGGTTTTGCTCCAAATACTAAGAGAAGGTGGATTTTCTTTCCGCAATATTGCAGAATGACTTGGCAGGAATGTAGCCACTGTGCATGATTGTTGGCAACGGTGGCCAAGGGAAGGTACTGCCTCAAGAAGACCGGGTTCCGGCCGGCCACATGGCACTACTGAGAGGGAAGACCGCCATGTACGGCGTATGATCATGGCGCATCATACTGCGTCTGCGGCAGCAATTCGAGCTGCAGTTGCCACCACAGTGACACAACGAACTGTTACAAATCGGTTATTTGAAGGACAGCTTCGAGCCAGATGCCCTGTAGCGTGCATTCCACTTACTCTAAACCACTGCCGTTTGCGACGTCAGTGGTGTCAAGCTAGAGCTCATTGGAGGACAGAGTGGAGATCTGTTGTGTTTTCTGATGAAAGCCGGTTCTGCCTGGGTGCCAGTGATGGCCGCGTGTTGGTTAGGAGGCCAGGTGAGCGCCTGCAACCAACCTGTCTGCGGCCGAGACACACTGGACCTACACCTGGAGTTATGGTCTGGGGAGCAATTTCCTATGACAGCAGGAGCACTCTCGTGGTTATTCCACGCACCTTGACGGCACAGTTGTACGTCGGTCTGGTGATTCAACCTGTTGTGCTGCCATTCATGAACAGCATTCCAGGGGTGTTTTCCAACAGGATAACACTCGCCCGCATACCGCTGTTGTAACCCAACATGCTCTACAGAGTGTCGACATAATGCCGTGGCCTGCTAGATCACCAGATCTTTCTCCAATCGAGCACGTATGAGACATCATTGGATGGCAACTCCAGCGTCACCCCCAACCAGCATTATCCATCCCTGTATTGACCGACCAAAAGCAACAGGCATGAAACTCCATCCCACAAACTGACATCCAGCACCTGTACGACACAGTGCATGAAAATGCTATCTAATGTCCTTATAAAGAAAATCATTACCAAAACAAAAAGGTAATGAAATTAAAGCAGTTATTTCCCTACTTTTGTACAATGCTATTAAAAGACCCACAACACATTCTACAGACATACCTACAGCCTGCATTGTGAGGATTCCTACACCAGAAAGGAAAAATAAATAAAAACTTTTCCTTCCCAGTCACACCCAAACGAAAAAATTACTACATGTTGAATAATGTTGATTAATATTCACATAGGAAGAAATAAAGGTAAGTAAGTGAAATGTGTGTGTGTGGGGGGGGGGTATGTTTTGGATGTTTTCTAATTTCCAACTACCTTCCTTGCCAAAGGAAAAACAGTCATAAAAAGTCATTTCATTCTCACAATGAGAGGCTATGGAGCTGTTGGTATGTTTACTGACCAGAAAATATTTTGGATCTTTTAATTTTGAGATCGGAAAAACAGCGACAGATCAATAGCACCAGTTATCCAGTTATCTAACATTTAGCAAACCACCCATCATCATCATCACATATTTATAACTTAATATCAAAGAAAAGATGCACATAAAGATGTTACTATACAACTCCCCCCCCCACACACACACACAGAATTCTCTGAGATTTTGCAATCTTTCAAAAAGCTCTGACCACTCAAATGTGGTTAATAATTTGAGGGTTGTTGTACACTGAACACACACTAGCACTTTCACTAATATTCAAGCTAACATTATGAGTCTTACCCAATCAGAATCATAAATGATTACAGTATCAGCTCGAGTAAGGTTTATTCCCAAACCGCCAGCTCGGGTGCTTATCAAAAATAGAAATGATGAAGGATTTTCATTAAAATCATCTATCAGCACCTGACGTTCTTCAACTTTAACATTCCCTTGAAGACGGCTATATGGAAAGCCTCTCATTTCACAGTAGTAATCTAGAATATCCAACATAACGACAAACTGGGAGAAAATGAGAACCTGAAAAAAATTAAAGTGCATCATATGTGTGATCATAAGGGAAAATGAAGCAAATGTACATTTCAGATATAAATAAAATTAAGTCCATGATTAAATAAAAAGAAAAAAATGCTAAAACACAATAGATATAACAAAAAATCAATACAGCACTGAGAGAAAATATTTACAATTCAGCAAAATTTATAACTCCTCTACATTAATAACTGAAACCTCTAAGAATGCAGAAATTTCTTATCTGTAGCATTTTTTTTATGTAATAACCAAAATGCAGTGGTTTTTTTTTCATTGTGAGTGTATGAGAGAAATTCAGCAGGCGTATCTTAATACAAGGTAATATAATTAAACTATCCCATACCTGTCAACGTTGGGTAGAGCCTTGTCAGTAGTAACTAGTATTGGGTTGGTGTGAATGAAATGCCCGGCGCGAACGAGCAGTGGAGACAGACCTCCACCACAATGGAATGGAACCACCCACAGATGTTGCGGGTATTACATCACAAAGTTACTATAAACAGCTAGCACGTGTGTGAAGAACAAGGTTCATGTGTGGTTTGTTTGGATGTATCATTGCTTGCAAAGGAAACATGCAGACTTCGGATTTCATTTGAGAGTCATCTTCTTGTATGAATTTAAACTAAGCCATTCTGCAGGAATTGCTGCTTGAAACATTAACAAAGCGTTTGGGGAGAATACAGCCAACGAACGAACCATTCGGCGACGGTTTGTGAAGTTTTGAAGCGGAGATACGGACCCGCAAAACGAAGCTCGTGGTTACCGACCTGCTGCTGTTTCTGACGATGTCCTGCTACGTATGGCTGAAGAGGAACCCTGAAAAACACGTCGTGAGATAGTGGCAGAGGTAGGTGTCCACCACAATGTTCGGCACCTGGCTGCGCTGGGTAAGGTCAAAAAGTTGGACATGTGGTTGATGCAAGACTTGACAACTGCCAACAAAACTATGCGTTCGGAAGTCTGCACGTCGCTCCTTGCCAGGAATAAACAGGAACCTCTGCTGCATCGAATTGTCACCTGCGACGAGAAGTGGGTCCTTTATGATAATCGGAAACGATCTGCACAATGGTTAAGCAAGGCACAGCCTGCTGGACGGCATCCTAAGCCACCCCTACACACCAAGAAGATGATGCTCCTTGTCTGGTGGTCTACAGCCAGGATAATTAATCGGAGTTTCTTGGCAAGAGGCCAAACCATCACTGCAGAACGTTATTGTGCTGAATTACACCAGATGCACCGGAAATTGCTGCAGAAACACCCGGCTTTGTTCAACAGACATGGTGTTCCTCCGTTCCACTGCAACACCCGCCCTCATGGCTCACAACGAACGATGCTGACACTAAGTGCCTTGGGCTATGAAGCATTGCCTTATCCTGCCTATATCCCGGACTTGTCTCCGGCAGACTATCATCTGTTTCGTCGCCTGGATCACTTCCTGTGTAGGAAACAGTTCACGACAGACAACAAGGTTCAACGTGCAGTTGACGACTTTTTCGGGTCCCAGCCACAAGACTTTTTTTGTTCCGGGATCATGGCCTTGCCGGACAGATGGCAACTATGTGTCAATGTCGAGGGGATTATTTTGCCTATGTAAGTTGTCCTACTTTTCCATTTTCGCCGTCCACGGGTGCTGGTGCTTTGCCGGACATTTCATTTGTACCAACCCAATATTATTACACAGCATACATACATGCGTTTTCATGAAACGATCCATCTCTTTATCTCTTTGTGAAAAAGAAATACACACCACAACAAAACATTACAACAAACATGAACACTAATGAAACAAACTTAACACACGCAAAACACAAAGTTGATTCCTTTGGTGACAGCGGGATAGGTAACATTGCGAGATTTAATTTCGAAACTTCCACCGGTAAAAATCAGTCAGATGCGTTCAGAATTTCACACTTGGCAGATGGGAAATCCAAGCAAGTGAACGTGCAGTGCGCAAACCTCCACTTACCATATGATCATACTGCACTCTGGCATTGCAGTTTATGATAAGGTGAGACCAAAGAAGGGAAAAAAAATAAACAATGTTTTAACTGGGTGAAAAATCAAAAATCAAATCATATCCATTGCTTAATTCCTCTTTCTGCTGATATCTTTCTCTCCTTATTTCTCCATTGTTGCTTTTCTTTTTTTTTTTTTTATGCCCTCCAATAACAATAATTTCATCCATCATGCTGAAAGAACTTTCAGCCAGAGGACCATGAATGACTACATGATATCAAAGCTTCAACTATTTTAGATAAATGGTGTAACTTTGAGAATATTAATACTTTTGAACACCATACATCAATTTTTACAAATATTCCAACTTCATCACTTCCGTTTTGGGGAATTTTCTCCTTCCTTATCAAGCTTGAATGCAAAAACTTATGGGATGGGGGATGCAAGAGAGCAGGAACGTCGTGCGTGAGGGTGTGTCGGGTGAGGGGTTACGGGAGAAATATTTGCTCTGTCTGACTTCCGGTTTTGAACATTTCTCCCCTATTTTCAAGCTGAAATACAAATATTTATGCAGTAAAACGCTAATTAACAATACTGGAGAAATTACGAATACAAAAATAATTGGAGCTCCGTCGACCTTCCAGTTTCGAAAGTTTTGTAAAAATAAATTCTGCCCCCCCCCCAACAAATGCCCACAGTCGCCACCAACTTCCCCAAAATTTCTGTTTCGCAAATGACCAAAATAATAACGAAAAGGTGGAATTCTGCGAATTCCGAAATAAGATCACGAGGAAATTTTCACTGCGTCTAACTTCCGTTTTCGCAAATTGTTGCCTACAGGTTCAAGACGAAATACAAACATTTTTGCAATAAAATGGTATTTAACAAGACTACTGGACACAAAGACAAAATCCGGGGGGGGATTACGATTACAGCAAACAATTTTTACTTCGTTTAACTACCGTTTTCGAAAAAGAACACAAAATACAGTCACCTGATGGAAAACGACCACCCGGCTCCCATTCTCTTCAGTTTTACACTGATTTGAAATGGCATTTAACAATAATAGTGGACAGAAACGCAGCATTGGAAGAAAAAAAAAAAAAGTATGATTACAGCAAATTTTTTTACTCCGTTTAACTACCATTTTCGAAAGTTTGGAAACACGAAATATCATCCCCAGACAGTTTTCATGTTATTTCATAATAGCAAAAAAAAAAAAAAAAAAAAGCAGGATCCGTAGTTTTTACGGTGAGTTCCGTAGTGAAACAACTAAATCCGTAGAAACTACGGGCATTCTGCAGTAGTTGGCAGGTATGCTATTCCCATTCAGTCATTTTAGAGACAACTAGAGGGCAAAACATCACCACTAGACGAAAGTCAGCACTGCTAATGGCAAAAGAGTAACATCAGTGTATTTGCGTACTTCTTATAAGTGGCAAATTTTTCTAGGGATATGCTGGTCATCAACTTGCTGGGACACACACACCTTATTAATGAAGCTATTTACTGTCAGAATGGTGAAATGCTGCTGCATGACCGCACAAATAGAAACACTGTGAAGTCAGATGGCTCATCAGTCTGCCTGATGATCAGAGAAGAAATGGGCGCAAATTTATTTGTCCAAAAGCGATTGAAGACATTGTTACTGCATTCTATTGTTACTTCATAGAGGAACTGCGAAGGTAATATCACTGTAGCCTAATGCATTGCATATGCAGTATCAATGCAGTCAAATTTGCTCTACATAACTGTGCGGAAGATTTTGCATCAAGTGTATAAATGTATTGCAACCAACGGTAGCAAAACTGGAGTCCTCAGTGTTGACTAATGTTTGCACTGGCTTTCTTGGCATGCACGGAGGTAGACAAAGCGTAGCTGTGGATCATCTTGTGGAATGATGCACATTCTCACCTTAATAGGAATGTAAGACACCCAAAACTGCTATACCTGTGCTATGGAGAAGCCTCTGCATGTCAGCAAATTCCCTTGCATTCACTGAAGATTACCATATGCACCAGTTTAGGACTAAAATTTCCTATTGTCCTGTTTCTCTTTGAAGAAAATAATCAAACTGGACCAGTGACTTTCATTGTAACTGTACAGCATTATTGGGAGTTACAGTTTCGTCATTCTGCAAATGCAGCAAAGCGAATGTTTTCTCACACCCATTTTTCTACAAGGTGGAGCAACACTTCACATTGGATAATCTTGCTGTGACAACATTTTACACAGTACACAGTGATCATTCTCTTGTGAGACACTAAAAAGTGTAACTGCCAAGTGATCAATCATTCACCAGGCACTAACCATATGCGTACGTGAGACCGCCGAAGAAAAAACAAAGAAGCTGAACTTTTCAACCAGCTGAAAAATCACAATGCGCAGAGAGAAAGCGTGATTAAAACACAACATGGCTACGTTATAATCACACTGAGCAAGATGGAATTGTTCACTCTAATTTATTCGTATGAACATTAAACTGCAGCACATCACTGTATTCACAATATAAAATTACTGAATGCAAAACAAAATAAAATGGTTTTAAAAGACACTGCTTCAAAGAGTTTTTTTTTCTTGTTTTGTTGCTATACTTGCAAAAAGAACATCAGCTCAAATTTCCTTTTGAGAGCAAGCCTTGCTTTCTACTCTGCAAATACCAAAGCAATATTTGCCTTACATTGACCCTACAGCTTTGCACAGCATCCATTGCTCAAATTTTCTTCCTGCCGACATCTTTCCCTTCCTATATCTTTTTGCCCCCCCCCCCATATCAGATGACAATAATTTCATCCATGCTGAAAGAACTTTCAGCCTGAGAGTAATGAATGCTGATATCAAAGTTTTCACTGCTTTGGATAAATGGTGTAATTTTGAGAATATTCAAATACTTTTGAACACTGAGCATCAATTCTCACAAAATTTTCCAACTCCATCACTTCCGTTTTCGGAAAATTCCCTCTTCTTTATCAAGTTTAAATTTAAACATTTGTGGGATGAAAACAACATTTAACAACAACACAAAAGAGTTGGAACATCACTGGAAAAAAAAAGTTACGATTACAGGAGAAATCTTGCCTCCATCGGACTTCCATTTCTGAAAATGTTTTCAACATTTTCAAGCTGAAATACAGATATTTATGGAATAAAGGGATATCTAACAACAGCACTGGTCAGCAAAAAAATTGCGAGAAAAAAATGTATGATTATGGAAGAAATCTTCGCTTCATTTAACTTCCGTTTTCTAAAGTTTTGAAAGGCGAAATACCATTGGTATGACGGTATTTCGCCTTTCAAAAACAGCAGAATTCCACGAATCTGCAGAGGAATCTCATGCAAGCATATGACAATAGTGCTCAGTCACTCACTCACCAGACACTAAACCAAGTGATGATGGAGTGATCAGTCACTCACTTGAGTGACAAAGTTTTTCAATTGGCAGATTTGAAGGATATAATAGTAGAGTATATGAGAAACACCACTCCAAACCAGTTGCATTCTTTTTTTACCACTGAGAACATAGTTTCAGCTTTTGATCCAGAACAGGGAGCACATTGGACAATGCATATTATCTTCAGTTTGATCTTCAACCAGTAACTTCCACCAGCTGTGTGTTAAAGAGAACCACCTTTATGCTACTGTACATTAACATTTGGGAAGGAATACAACAAACTTAACAGACTAAAGATGGTTCATCTATACAGGATTCCTTTTTCACCATTAGCAGCACTAATTTTTTCTTTGGTGATGATCCAAAGGATATCATATCCTAATACCAGGAACAAACAGTGATTATAAGCCATAGTGTGAAATTTGATGAAAGTCCTAGCGTACAGGAAAATTGTAGGCCAATAACAAAAACACACAAGATATTGTTTTTGAACATGAAAAACCTTTGTTAGAATCAGATGGATCAACAGGTGAAACCACAAGTACACAACCCAGAAGATCAGCTAAAACCGCCTGACAGATTAGCATACATTGCCAAAGTGAAACCTAAGCCTGATCCTGCGAGCTGGCACGAAATACAGAAATTGCCAGAAGAGGAAAGACAAAAATGACTGGAAGCTACAAATGAAGAAATTAAATCTCTAAAGAATAAAACCTCAGAACTTACTGATTTGCTTAAAGGAAAGAAAGCCATTGGTTGCAAATGGACATTTAAAATAAAATACCAGGCTAATGGAGATATAGATAGATACAAAGCACGACTTGTAGCAAAGGGTTTTAATCAAAGGCCTGGTGAAGATTATGATCAAACATTTGCTACCGTCGCAAAACACACTACAATTCGCACCCTACTTACAATAGCGGCATACAGAAAAATGCATGTCCACCACTTTGATATAAAAACTGCATTTTTGAATGGCAATTTAGAAGAGGAACTCTATATGTCTCAACCAGCAGGATACATAGAAAAAGGCCAAGAAACGAAAGTATCTAAACTCAATAAATCAATATATAGACTCAAGCAATCTGCCAGGGTATGGAATCAAACCAATGCAAATTTCTTATCTGAAAACGGTTACGTCCAAGGAAAAGCAGACCCATGCTATTTCACATGCAAGGAAGTGGATTTGCTTTTATGCCCCTAACAGAAAGTCCATGAATTACTTGAAAATTTTGAAAATACAGTAAAACCTTGAAAATCCGGCATTGACGAGACGGGACAGGACCGGATTTCTGAAGTCATAAAAAAATTGTGTTAACGGGCGTTATGTAAAGCCCGTACTTACATGTAACTGGTCACTTTAATGAAAATTTGTGCTCTACGCCTTATAAATATGCAGGGGTCGCGCTGCCGATTGCATTCTGGGTCATTCCATGCCAAATCAACCAAAAAATTTCAATATACAACCTGACCATCTCAGATTTCAATGAAACCTTCAGGGATCATTCTCCCTAATTATATAAATGAGCATGCATTTAAACATTTTTTTTTTATCTCATTGGGTTTTCATGTAATTAATTTTTAAAATTGTGAAAAATCGTCGTTTTTTTGGCTTGCATAAACTTTTTAATCTTGAATTCCTCAAGTTTTATAAGGCCGAGAGAGAGTTGTTTGACCCCTCATTTTAAAGAGAATTTCATAAGTTTTAATTTGATACGCAACTTGACCATGCCTGGTGAATATTGTTTTTAATTAAAAAAAAAAGAATGTATTTTTTAAGATAGTTTTTTAAAAATTTTGAAAAAAAAACTATGTTTTTTGTAATATTATAAGCTTTAAACCCTGAAACTTTTAGAGTGGGATCTCAATGGGATCGGGAGCTATGGCAAAAAACTTAAAGTTACTGTACACATAGATGCCAACCTCTAAAAGTAGTTTTCAGTAACCAACATGTTCATTTTTCAGTAATTTTCAGTAAAATTTTTTTTTTCAGTAATTTTCAGTAATCCAGTCTACAGCGGCAAATTTGGGTATTTAACACTGCAACAAATTTTAATCTGTCAGAACTATTAACAAAATAATAATAATAATAATAATAATAAAATAAAAATAATTTGCTAGTGGGAAAATTTAAAATACTGTCTACCAGAAAAATATAATAAATTACCTCCAGACAGAAAGAAAAATTATTCCTTGGAATGTTAGCCAAATTATTATGATAAACTGGCTGTAGTTGCCATCTTGGCCTTCCTTAGTTCAATTTGCAAAAACTTCTGATAGCATAGTTCACTGTGTGCAATGCTGTTTATTTTTTCTACTAATAAAGAAGACAGCACATGAGTACTTAAATTAGGTCTGAATTCATTCATGTTTTTTTTTCACAATACTGAAAATTATTTCTGTACTTGCATTGCTATGAGGGACTATTAAAATCATTTTCATAATTTTGCTTAATGATTCATACTTCAACTGGCCACTTTCATTTTTCATTAAAGAAATTCTGTGCAATACAATAACATATTTTGACCAAAAAATAGGGAAAAATTCATCTGTTTTGTTATCATTTTTTAAATCAAGTAATATCCATTCTCCCAGAAGTAACAGCACAGTTAAAATTTTCAAACTGGTAGTGAGCAAATTCAGATTCCACCTTGTCAGGTTCTTCTGGTTTCAAAACTGAAAACAGGGAACACATATATTGGACTGATGCAAAAGAAACACTTTGCCTTAATGCTACATCTGCAATTTCAGCATGACTCAGAAATTCATCATTAAGTGGAAATTTTCTTAAAATGTAATTGCAGCCTGCCTTGTAAAATTCCCTTACCTCAGAATAAAAAGTAGCCACTGTGTCTTCACTCAGATCTGCAGTTGTGCCTATATAAGATCTCGCTTTTGACCCAATTACGAGATCACAGTTTTCTTTTGATTTCTCCTTCTTTCAAAATTTCCATCTGCAAGAAATGCTGCTGTCACATCAAATGTCGATGGCTTGATAAATCGTACAAGCAATTCAGATAACAGACTACGAAGTTTTCTTTTTAATACATGCACAAGTGGAGCTTCCGGCTGCAAGAACGCGTTAACAGATGTAAACAAAGGAAGAGTAGCAGATAAAAAAAGACAAAGTTTAGATGAAGGATTTCCAAGCATACTTGCAAGGTTCTTATACTGTGAATTAGCTTCTTCATTGTCACTGAAATAATGTTCTAAAATTCTGTCAATGGATTCCAAAAGTATAACCAGTGAGTATTGACATGCTTTAGAATTTTGTGTGGTTTAGTACCACAAACAGCTTGATGCAGTTTTAGAATGTGTTTCCTCTTTGAACTTTTCTCCAAAAAAAAAACGAGTACAACTGTATCAGAAACTGCTCAACAATAAATCCTTTCAGTTGAGTAGCAGATTTCTGTGCAGCTAAATTTACTAAATGGCATGAACATCGCTGCACTATGATTGCAGGCTGAACCTTCTTTATGTGAGAAACACCACCTCTTACTTGACCTATCATAGTGTTATCATTGTCACAGGAAAATGACACACAGTTGCTGCATGATATTTTTTTTAACAAACTCATTGTTCAAAACGTTGAATATTCCTTCACCTGTATTATTACTTGATTCAAAAAATGATAACAAAACAGATGAATTTTCCCCTATTTTTTCGTCAAAATATGTTATTGTAATGGGATACAGTTTATTTGCTTGAGTATCATTACTTCTGTCCATAGATAGAGAAAAAGGATTTTTTTAACTTCAGATACAATGTTACTTGTAGAAACACTGGTCATGTGCTGAATTAGTGCAGCAGCCTTAGTTCTTTCACATGAAAATGTTTTTGCGATCGCTGAATCAGGAAACATGGCTTGAAATAACGGTTTTTCAAGCCTTCAGTTTTTGGAAATTTATCCAACATTTTCAAGCTGAAATACAAATATTTATGGAATAAAATGATATCTAACAAAACTGGTAAGAGGAAACATCGCGAGAGAAAAAATTTACGATTACCAGAAAAAAGTTTAGTTATGCATCGATTTCGTACATGGTCCAAATGATAACAAAAAAAGACGGAATTCCTTAAATCAGCGTGAGAATCTCGTTGTCGAAGATTACGGGGAAATTTTTGGGCGGCCTAACTTCCGTTTTCGGAAATCGTTGCCTACAATTTCAAGCTGAAATTATGCAATGAAATTATATTTAGCAATACTGAACAGAAGCAACATCGCGAGAGAAAAAAATACGATACGGGAAAAATCTGCACTTCGATTAACTTCCGTTTCCGAACGTTTAAAAAGACAAAACGTCCCCAGACGGAATACGACTCCTCCCCCTAACTAATATCCCGAAAATTTCTTCACTTTTGCATCAATCTTGAAAATGACAAAAAAAAAAAAAAAAAAAAACGAAGGGAACTCCGCGGCAGAATCTCACGTACGAATTAACCGCTGAATCGATTTCGAATGTCGTAAGATAACACTAAAATATCGATGACCGGTAAATTTAAACTTTTGGCGCAAAATTGGCGCAGATTTCGTTGAAATGGTGATTTTTTTAGCAGAATGGTGCAAGAACAACATTTTGGTGAGGACTGGCGCAGGTCTGGCAGCCCTGAATGTAGCATTTAATTCCCCCCCCCCCAGAAAAACTTGAACCAACAAAAATTTGCTTTCTATCTCAGAAAATTAAATCAAATGAAGATTTTCCGTAATTGCAACGGTGTTTCCGTACTGCCGTAACAGCAACAAAAAATCCGTAAAATTACGGAAAATCCGTACTAGTTGGCATCTATGTGTACAAGTAATAATGGATTGTAATTCTCGTTTTAGTGTGTTTACATGATAACAGACACTGAGTTTTAAAATCTACATAATACATCATACTAATACATAGTCAAACATAAAACAAGGGAAGGATAGTCCCAACAGGCTAAAAGTTTTACCTGGTAAAATTAATAAAAGTTTTTTTTTTAGTTAGCATTCAGAGTTGTAGTTACGCCAAAATAGCAACCTCTTAGTTCTTTTTTAATTTAACAAATAATTTCTTGTTTGCCTTTTTGGTTTCTGAGTCTGTAAGTCAATAAATTCTTCCTGTAGCTGTTGTAGGATCAACTTTTGTTAAAACCTCACTTTTATGCACAACCAGTATGTCAGTAAATTGTGGGTATTTGAAAGATGGAGAAGGGCCATGTGGTTCCAAAAAACTTATTTTTACTTCATCTCCTTCTATTCTTAACACACAACCTAACCACCACTTGTCTGAGTATTGGCATGTAACAAAGCCAACAATGTCATTAATGTCCAGATCATCATCAGTGTCATCAGCTGAAACTATTTCTACACTTGATTCCTCTGAAAATGAGTAGCTTTTCACTAAAACTCTAGTCTCATTCACAGGACTGTAACTGTGAAATTGTTGACTACCCTTCATTGTTGTTGCTGCTTAAAACCTACTCTTCAAAGTCTTTTCCTCTGCCTCGTATTCGTCTGTAGTGGAATACAAAAAACTGATGTTGACAATATTGTTTTTAGCCCAATCATAAAGTTGGCGAGGGGTCATAATTTGATAATTGTAGACCATTCATAGACTGGCCAATGCCGCCAATCGTTTAACAGTTCCTCTGACGCCATCACATGCATTTTTTTCATGTGAAGATGCAAAGAAGTTCCATTTCGCCTTGATGCCAAAATCTTTCTCATGATGGCAGAGATTGAGAAAGTTTGATTTGTTTTTGTACTGTGATGATGCTCCACCTGAAAAATAATTCAGCTTTCCAGGTTTATGGGGCAGATTCTGTTTAAGAAAGTCAATAATGAGGTGTTGAAACAAATGAACAGCAACTGTATCATGCACCATACAATCAGAAAGAATAACTAAGCTCAGGTGCACCAACATTTTGGTTTCCTCAGGGTCTTGTGATTTTGAGCTGTCTGAATGCAAGCCTTCTTGCTCAGTTAAAATCTCTGGAAGCTTTAGTAAAGCTTTACGACACCCATCACATATCTTGTCACTTATGTCTCTAATAATAATTATGACCAGGTTTCTTAAATGGGTTACAACAATATACCAAAAAAAAAAAAAAAAAAAATGCTTTGATGTACTGGGTTCACCCATATTGTCACAGAGTCCTAATAATAGAGTAGAGTTAAAATTATAAATAATAGTACAAGTCAAATTGTCTGAAACAATAAAAAAATATCTTATATAATAATAGGCCTTTAAGACTAAATGGAACTGACTGTACTTTTGAACTGGAGAGAGGCCTAGTTGTTCCAAACAAGGATGTCAAAAATGGTTAAACTTATTACTTAAACACATAACACTTATTTCACTTCCACTGAAAACAAAACTATTAACTTAAAGAAATCATATTTTTATGTGAAACACTTTAAGTAACACTGCCAACAACTAACTGTTCACTCACTGATATCTTAGAAGAAACTAAGCAAAAGTTGAGCTAGAGTGGGCATGAGTCACAGTCCTGCAAGAACATGAATCAGACAAGTCTGTACAGGCTTGTGCCAGAACACCTGTGCTCAGCAGACTATTTACTCACATGCTATCCCTAATTTGTCTGTAGGTTTAGTAAATCATTACCTGTAATAGACCCTAATGTAAATTGGTTGCCAATGTATTTTTTTTTTTTTTTACCTTACAAAACTTAAAGGTAGCAATGTAGCCCTTACTGGTATTTAAAACAATACCATTGGTACCATAACTCCTGATCCTATTGAGATCCCACTAACTCTAAAAGTTTCAGGATTTAAAGCTTATAATATTACAAAAAAACATATTTTTTTCAAAATAAAAAAAAACACTATCTCAATTTTTTTAATTAAAAAAAAATTACTAAGCATAGTCAAATTGCATATCAAATTAAAACTTATGAAATTATCTTTAAAATGAGGGACCAAACAACTCTCTAGGCCTTATAGAACTTAAGAAATTCAAGATTAAAAAGTTTATTGAAGCCAAAAAATGACGATTTTTCAAAATTTTAAAAATTAATTACATGAAAACCCAATGAGATAAAAAAAAATTAATATATTCTCATTTATATCACTAGGGAGAATGATTCCTGAAGGTTTCATTGAAATCTGAAATGGTCAGGTTGAGTGACTGGTTGATTTGCATGAATCCCACCTCCGCAATATGCGAGACCAAAAAAAAAAAAAAAAAAGTTTTGGTGAAAATATTCCTGATTACCTTTTTGTACTATTTATTATAAAACTATAAAAAAAAATCGAATTTGGCGAATGGTTAGGCAAAAACTTGAAAAAACAACAGAGCAACCGGGCTGGGCGATGTATGGCAAAAACGATTTTTTTTTCCCAATGTGAATTTTACATTGATATTACGGTTTTTCAACTGATGAAACTACGATACATCGAGAAAGCAATTATCGTGATGCATCATAAAAGCCAATGAAGATGTCATTACACGAACGAATCCACATCCTGCCACCACCAAGCACAGCTCATCATCACATGTTCGCCACGCATTTCAAACATACATGCCGATTCGTCGCCTCACAGCTCTGCGCCACATCAGCGCGGCTAAATAAGATGACGAATTTGAAAAAACCTTCCGATGTTACACATAGGCAGTGGCGGCTCGTGGTAGGAAAAATAGGTGAAGAGCTACAAGAGCAATATGAAAAGATATCTACTGTCTTAAATGAAAATCAGTTAATGAGAACTTACCTATTTTTTATATATTAGATCAATTCTTCTTCCCTTTAAAGCTGGAAATTTGTCAATTATGTCATCAGAAAATGGGTGTTTTTTCGTGACATCAAGAAAACGTCTTTCTGAATAGAAATATTTGCCAAAGAAGCAAGTTTATCTGGAGAAATAGTGTTTCTAGAGTAAGTTTGTATTCTTTTAAGGCAAGAAAAACTTCTTTCCACTGAAACACTTGCAGATGCAATTGTTAAAATCAGGGAAACCAATTTATAAGCTTCTGTAAAAATGCCTTTATCTCCATGAAGCACTCGAAGAACTTCACGAGTCGATATATTCCTTAATTTTTCATCAGCATATACAAGACTCAGTTCATCTTTAAGGAGCTGGTGTTTAGTAAATTTTTTTCCGTAAAAACGTTGTAGATTTTCAAAAGCGTGAGAGGGAAAGCATGAATTAAATTGGTCGAATTTGGTTGTGTCAGCAAGCCAGGCAAATTGAAGTTTAAGTTTCTTACAGTCTTGAAATCTTATATCCATTTCCATAAGAATGTGGTACAAAATTTCAAAATACAATTGTTTATAATTTAGAAAAATTGTTTCTGGTGTAAGAGCAGCATATTCCCGTTTAGATCTGCTTATTTCTGTGATTTTGCTAGCTTTTCCAAACAGTGTTCCAAATACCTCATCGTTCCTTTTATGGCTCAACATTTCATAAGTTGTTTTTAATTTGAGTAACACAGTAGTAGTTTATGTCTATTGATTTTTTCTGCAAAATTTCGAATAATAGATCGGTGAAGTCAAATATTTAATTAAATACTATTCCCAAAAATGTAAATTCAAAAGTGTTCATTTCATTTCATTTAAAAACCCTTGGGCAAGTTGAATTGATTTTTTTTCTGATTGGTCACTATTTGTGAGAAATTCGAATACTTCCTTCAATTTATCCCAATCTTCAACATACTAACTTCAAAGTGGAGGACCATCGAGTTTCCGCTATGGTTGGCATGCATCTCGCGGTTGTTGATGTAAGTATATTGTTTTTTCACCACTCAGCGAAGCGATCGCTTCGCTGAGTGGTGAAAAAACAAAGGAATTACACTGAGACTTGCAAAAAATATTCGACACTTAGAAATTTTAGAAAAACTCTGCTGTATACAAGGTTCAAACGATGTACTAAGCAATAACAAAAACAGCTTGAGAAGCTTTATGCTTCTTTTTTTTTCTGGAGTCCAGTCAAGTGTCCAGACATTACATTTGCCCCATCGTAACATTATCCTCTTCCTTTATGATTGTCCTATTGACTTGTGTTGATAATCACACTGTTCCAAAACTTTGTCTAGCATTTTGTATAAAGCTTCTGACGTTCTATCTTCACTCACACCATGGAAACCCAAAAATCGCTCAACCAATACACCTCCCGAATCAACAGATCTTATTATTAAAGAGCACTCGGAAGTCTGGTTATGTCTTCCCATCTACTTGAATATAAAAGCATTGAACTTCATTTATTTCATTTTTGACGTGATCGTTTATATATTCAGAAATACATTCAATTAATTCGTTTGTTTTTGAGTCACCTGTGAAGACATTTTTTATCGTTTCGTATTGATTTTGAATTTTTAAAGCAGTTCTTGATATCAACAGTGAAAGCAATTCCTTGAATTTCTACGATTTACCGAGTCAATGCCTTCGTCATGGTCACGGAATGCTAGTTCTTGTTTACTAAAATGCAGTACTGCATCAATCATTGTCTGCAGGAAAAGTCTATTTAAACGAACGCTTTCGCTGAAATGCATTTTCAAAAGCCTAGCATTCTCCCTCGGGGCATCGGCAATGGTATTCTGATTCTTTTCAAAATTATTCAGCATTAATTCGCATTTCAGGTGTTTGCTAGAATCCCCACGTTTGTGAAGTGACCGTTTTATATTTAAGAAATCTGAAAATTGTCTTTATTCCACGCTGAATTTTATTACTAAAAAATAAGCAGGGCTAACAAAATAGTTTTTGTAACACAGAAGGGCTACAAAGCTATTTATATTCAGTAAACCAACAATTTTTGAAATTAATATTGTAAGATTTGCCGCTCTTCTTGATTTCTTTCTTGGTGACAATTGTCAGTGAATCCGTCGGTCGTCGTTGAAGTAAAATGTCTCTTTTATTTTCATCTTTCCACCGATTGAACGGAGTTTGCAATAAATTACAGACAATGTCGTTCACAGGATACATACTGAAAACTAAAACTATCACTGTCAGTTAAACTGTACACGAAACTAAAGTAACTAATGAAGTTTTTAACAAATAATCACAAAACACGAAAAAACAAATCTCTTTCGGAAAGTATGTACTGAAACACCGCAAAGCCCTAGCTAGTGGATTGCCAAGGATTCCCGTTCCACTGCGATCTCTTCGGAAGGTCACGACTTCAGGTGAAGAGGCTTGGCGTCTCAAGCTAAAACACTTCACTTGCCCAGCAGATAGGGGAGGCTGACGTCACAGTTACCATGGCAACTCGGGCGAAAAGTGCAGACTTCCAAGCATTCTCATTTAAGCTCTTCACTTGAACTGTTTTACGTATAAGGACTTGTTTTCCGTATTGGACGCGCATTGTGAATTGATATCTAATCAAAATTTTGTGTATTTTAGCACGCAATAAAGGCAAAAAAATAATATATTATACAAAATTATTAAATGAAACCTTATTTCAAATAAAATAGGTGAAGAGGCACTTCCCCTACTTCACCTGAAAAGCCGCCACTGCACATAGGTGGCTATCGACAATTCGCACGCTGAGATCAGATGATCTCGCGATGTAATGTTGAGACGGTACATAGGGAAATTTCCATTGTTACTGGTGAAACATCGGATGTTCTCACGATATTCTTACAAAAACAAATTCAGAAATGTGCCAGATTTCTGAAGTAGCCGGTTTTCTGGATGCCAGATTTTTGA
The DNA here is from genome assembly GCA_039090855.1 of Macrothele yani. Lineage (NCBI taxonomy): Eukaryota > Metazoa > Arthropoda > Arachnida > Araneae > Macrothelidae > Macrothele > Macrothele yani. The sequence goes on along the minus strand of CM077008.1, from coordinate 142,105,600 downwards.
AGTTTTACTGTATATGAAATACATTTCACACCCAAAATGCTACCCAACAAAGAAGGAATTTTTCAAATCGAACTCTTAGAGGAGCAGAGATATTGACAAAAATAAGGTACACATTTATGACCACTGGTGGAGAAATCTAGCATTATTTTAAGAAGAAAATATTTCGGAAATGTTTATCGGCGTGAGTGGCATCGGTCCAAGAAAGAATTTTTTCAATCGAGATTTCAGAAGTTCAGATTTTTCTGCAAATACATCAGAAGCAGAAACTGACATTTACGCCCCTGGTGGCCAAACCATTATTTACCAAAAATTAGAAATTGTATGCAAAACATTTTCTATTAGGAGTTGTATCCAGTTCAGACAGAAGTTTTCAAATTGGAGTTTTAGAAGCAGAGATTTCGGGAGGGAAATGAAATTTATTTTTATGCCCCTTAGCAGAAAATCTATGCGTAACCTGAAAAAGTGACTATATCTAATATAGTCTTTGACATAAATGGAATCTAAAGGTAAAAGAATTTTTTCAATCGGATGTTTAGAAACAAATATATGGAATAAAATGTATTTTGAATTCAATATCATCTGCATTTACACCCTCTTCGGCAAAATTGCACATTGTAAAAAACAAAAGCAAAACGAAGAATCATTATTCGCATATTTTAAGTTTCCCAACGCAAAAAGAATTTTTCAAATCGGACTAATAGTTGCAGAGATATAGTATATGGTGCCCACAGACGAACGGACGGACAAACCGGTAACATAAGCACGATTTTTTACAAAACACATGCTAAAAAAGAGGTAATACTGATTTCCCAAAAGAAATTCAAACATATTTTTAAGCACTAATTTCAAAATTCAAGGCTTTTCAAGACAGCTTTAAAAAAACACGTTTTCTCAGCGTATTCCAGGCCTTGAAAACGTAATCATGATTTTTAAGGACTTTGACTTTCCAGGTTTTCAAGCACTTGTGCGCACCCTGCTTACTAAAATCACAGGGATTTGTTTTATATTGTTCAAATTGGGGTGAAATTTACTATGCATTTAGAGTTCTTAACAAAAAGCCATGTATTCCTCTGCTACAGATTGCATTTTCAGTGAAACATGATGATGATGGGCACACACGTAATGAGAGATAACTGAATTCAGAAAAATGGACCACGCTTAGTTATGTAAGGAGATTAGAACTTTTTAAAAATTCAAAAGTTGGGAGCTTTCAACCTTGTCTTAGGTCTTCATCATGCCAGTGTGGAGGACTAAGATGGTTTCTAGATTCTAAGTTTAAATTTTTGATGTTTTTGTTGCCAGAATCTAGAATGGATCTCCAAATCACTGGGATGATTGGAAGATCCATTCTAGATTCATTGGGATGATTTGGAGGTTCATTCCAGATTCTGGCAACAAAAACATCAAAAATTTAAACTTAGAATCTGGAAACAATCTTATTCCTCCACTGGCATGATGAAGACCTAAGACAAGGTTGAAAGCTCTCGACTTTTGAATTTTTAAAAAGTTCTAATCCTCTTATGTAACTAAGTGTGACCCATTTTTCTTAATTCAGTTATCTTCAGTGAAGTGACAAAGTTCCCTCTTATAAAAATTGCACTGTATAAAACTTAACACGAAGTAATCTGGAACTTAGCAGAATGATAATAATGCAACACAATTTTGCTCTGGTACCGAAGATTTCCTATTTAATAGTTGTTTAATCACACACACACAGTGTTTATGTCGTCACTTGCATTTTTGCCAAACTGCGATAAAGACGGTAATTTTGCAACAAAAAGTCCCCACTGAAATGCCAAAAAACGAATGTTTCCAGTCATTTTTTTCTTTTGTCATCCTGCCCACTCGTGTACTTTGCCCTTGTGTTGTTTTTCATTCCCTTCAATGTTTCGTTCCGTCATCTTTGCTTCGCCCCACCGGCCTGGTTTCCTTCCATCATTTTTTCTCTGCCTCATCCTGCCCTTCATCCTTTTTTCTGCCACCATGCCCAACCCCACCTCACTCTTGCATTTTTTATTCCAGTTATCACTGCTTTGCCTGCAAATCTGGTACCCTTCCCTATCAGTCCCCCCCATTGTTGATGCATGCCGCTTTCCCCTGTTGTTGTTTTCCCGTTTCCGTTGTCTTATCTCTTACTGCAGAAAAGCACCAGTGAGCTTCTAGAGTACCTTTCACAAGGGCTTTGCTGCATTGGATAGGGAAAGAGGCATTTTGTTTGTATCTTTGGATGTTCATTGCTGCACTTTTCTTCAAGACATTATAGTAAATTGCTGCTGACAATTGTACTGTTTCTTTCAAACACCCTCCAATCAAGTTTTACATGCCTATAAATTTCTGCTTTGATATGGCCCTTGCTTGATATTTATCGTCCAAGGTATGCGTAGGCACTGGTTACTTCCTAAAATTTGCTTCATCAATTGGTAAGTCTCCAGCTCCAGTAAAAGTACATACACATCACTTAGCTGTTCTCTGAGATTCAGAAGTTAGCTTCACAAATAAATACAAGCTACCACATAAATTTTTAACTAATTATTTACTTACTGTTGCAGTATCAAACTTCTCCATTTACAGCGATCTTGACATACAATTCGAGCTGCACTGACATCCATCACATGACGTACATAAGATCTTCTTTACTTCATACTCATGATCTTTTTCTCATGAAGACATTTCTGAATCTGATCCTCCTATGACTTCTTCTGCCTTTTCTTCCTGCCACTTGGGCTAAAAAGATTTTCTTAGTAAGCATCTCATCACTCATTCTTTCAGCATGGCCAAACTATCAAAGCATATTAGTCTCCAACTTGCTAACAACATTTTGCTTCACATTACACAACTGCAACACATCTTTATTCCTCACATGATCAAAACGTGCCTTACCCCCCCCCCCCCCCAGTAAGTAACACATTTCTCCAGCACACAAACTACTCCTGTTTCATCTGTAGTACCCAGGTTTCACTGCCATACATCAGAGTAGGAACAATTACACTTTGATACACAGCCATGCAGGACTCTCTTGAGAACCCATTATTTCTGTGAAAACCTCCTAAAGCAGCTATGACTTTCAATGAAGAATTCACTCGTTTACTAATTTCACCATCTAATTTGTTCTCTCTGTCAAACATGCTTCCTACATAAACTCAATCACCTGGTCAATTCACTGTGCCATTTAGACTTATCTCTTGCATTCAGTACTAACAGTTCCTTGCTAAGAAACCATGTAAAAGTATTGCATATTGATTTCACAATTTTGTAAGTTTATTTTTAAGATACATTTGTCCCATGGATTTCTAGTTGGATCAAAATTCTGTGTGCACTACTGTCACAGAGAATGAGATAATACTTATGGTTCAACTGTATGAGTCTGTGACAATATGTAAAACCAATAGTGCAGTTCACATTAGAACAAACAAATGACTCACCTTGTGTCCTCTTTTCCTCAGCTCAAGCAACATCAAGTCCAAAACTTGCAGCTTTCCACAAATTTTAACCATATTTTCATCAATTAGATAATCTTGAGTTGTGGGATCTATGGGGAACTCCACCAGATAAGGATGGTTGCATATTTTCCTCAACATCATTAAACACATGTTAGAGGTAATTCTTATATCAGATGAGTTTTCACCATTCCTGAAATACACAAAGTGTCAACAACAATCACAAAAAAGTTATATAAGGTGGTAAAAACAGCTTGAAAAAAATATGCAAAATTATATAGCTTTTCCCAAAACGACAAAATGTTTTTATAAAAAATGTGCAACATTGCGTTCGACCCTGGCACGAGTCGCAAAAAAAAAAAAAAAAAAAAAAAAAAGAGTAGTTGTTGTAACTATAGCAACTAGCCACACCTGTTTATCGTGCTTGCGTCTCTGGTAGTGCTTAGTTCAATAAGTGTTTCGTGAACCCCTAACAAGTGTTTTTTCACATTCAATTTTCGAAAAAATGGATGTGAAAAAGAAACAAAGATGCATTATTAAATTTTGCTGTCAACTTAAGAACCCTGCTGGAGAGATTTTCCATCTTATGCAAGAAGCTTGAAACATGAATGTCTAGGAAAATCAACAAATTACAGATGTTTGTGAGTCCGCAGATTTAATTCTGCATGGAGGTCTTAGGCCTTCAACGAGTGTTAGAGCTGAACATCAATACAATAGGTCTTATTATATGGGAAGATGGACACCTATCAATTGGAGATATCAAAGATATGGTTCACATTTCAAAATCAACAGTTTACAGAATTTTAACTGAGCATTTGGGCAAGAAACACGTTTGTTCAATTTGGGTTTGGTCCCCATTTCTTTTTATGTGCAACCCAATGGTATGCTGCACATGGCCAGTTTTGCCATTTCTTATTTAAAGAAAATGAATATTAAGTTGATGTCCCAACCTGCATATGGTCCAGATCTGTCCCCATATGACTTTCTGGCTGCTCCCCATTTTATAAAGGACATTACAGGAACAACAATTTGAGACTGTGTACAACTTATCACAGCTGTGCAGGAGTGCTTCAACAGCATTTCAGAAGACAAATTCCAGAAAATATTCAAAAAGTGGGAGGAACGTTGGAACACCTATATTCGATGCAATGGACAGTATTTTGAAAAAGATTACCACTTCCTTGATGAAACTGATCAAGAACTTATTACAGATGCGCAGGGGTGCTTCAACAGCATTTTAGAAGAATTCCAGAAGACATTAAAAAGTGGGAGGTACATTGGAACACCTATATTCAATGCAATGGACAGTATTTTGAAAAAGATTACCACTTCCTTGATGAAACTGATCAAGAACTTATTACAGATGTGCGGGGGTGCTTCAACAGCATTTTAGAAGAATTCCAGAAGACATTAAAAAAATAGGAGGAACGTTGGAACACCTATAAAGCTTCATATATTCGATGTAATGGACAGTATTTTAAAAAAGATGACCATTTCCTTGATAAGTAAGGTATGCATATTTTTTTAATGAGAACATTCTCAGTTGTTTTGGGACAACAATTTTAAAGTAACAACACTGATATTATTCATAAAACTGATAATTGAAAAAAAAAAGAAATAAAAAGCTGAACCTTTTGGAAAAATCAAAACATGCAGCAAAAAGTACAATGAAGCATGAGCATGATGGATTTATTCACTGTAATTTATTTAAACTAAGGCACATCACTGTATTCATAATATAGCATTACAAATTTTAACAAAATGGATTTAAAAGACATTATTTCAAACAGTTTTTTTTTCTCAAAATAGTATAACTATACTAAAATTCTGAAATTTCTTGGCATAGAATACAAATAAAACTTTCTAAGCTTTCGCACATCAACCAAATGGCTTTCTCAATGCCTCAGCATCTTCAAATTAATGGACTTGGTCTCAAGTTCCATCTACTTCAGTTTCCGAGGGCAAATTCATAAACAAGTAAATGGCGCTCTGATGGGATCTTCGCTTTCAGCCGTCCTTGCGGAAGCAATACTTTGCCCCATTGAACAACATATATTCACCAACATCACCCCAAGACCTACCACCTGGCTACGATATGCAGACGACGTATTTTCAGGGGTGTTAGTGCCCCTATCATGTTTCGGAGCAATTCTTGGAGCCGGAAAATATACAATTTGGAGCGAGAAAATTGGCATTTTGGAGCAGAACTCAGGTTTTGGAGCAGCTAATGATAGCATTTTTAAATGTTATATTTCAGGTTTGTCGACATTTTACTGCTTTTCTTATGACTGCTAATTAGCATTTCTGTCGTTCCTACAGTCAGATAAATGGGAAAACAATTATACTACCCACAACTTATTGAAAACTACATGACCTGCAATTTTTAAGCGTAACACATTAATAGGATGCTGCCGCCTGTTGCTATTGTTACTGAATGCTTGCGAAAATACACTTAGAAAGAATAAATAATATGTAATTACTGTTTGTTGTTTGGTTGGTTTTTAGCAGCATATTTTTCGAGATTCATAGCATTCAGATGAAAATACATTTCTGAAACCAACCAACTGGCAAGCCACATGTACGTGGTTTGCGTGTGCATCACAAACTCTTAAGGTTTTCTGAAGGAAAGCGTACCTTCGATATAAAAGGAAAACTAATGTAACATTTAATAATCAAATTGCAAAATCACCTTTCAGCATTTCAATGTAGAACTGCTATTAAAAGCAGCGACAATACTGTTCGTCACGTATATTTTGTTTAAGTAGGCAGGGTGGAGTAGTTAGGTCCATATTATGATATGAAAATACAAAACGAACATTAATGGTAAATTTTTTTTACTTACTCATAATAATTTTGGCATTTTTCAGTCACTGTGGCAAAGCTTCTGCTCGATAGAATGGACATTTGCTTATTTACACGAGATTCAAGTTTTGTCTGAATGGAAGATTCACAGATTAAGAAACACTATTTCGAGTTAAAATTCTATACCTTTGTATAGGTGTTTGCAAGGAATGATGATTAAAAACATGAAAGTTAAAAAATCCAAATGAATAAAGGCACAAAGGAATAAAAGATGGACCCAAACTTTTCACCACCGCAGCATACTTTCAAACATGTTTTGGCAAGAATTTTGCCTTCCTCAGTGGAAACATTAAGGTGTACGTGGGTACCAAGTTCTCATTGACGATCCTCGAAAGACTGATGTAATGTCTTGTGTCGCTCTGCCTTCAGCCTTGGCGCAAAATTGTCGCAGATTTCATCAAAATCACGATTTTTGTAGCAGAATGGTGCAAGAACAACGTTTTGGCGCGGGCTGGTGCAATTGGCGCAGGTCTGGTAGCCCTGTATTTTTCATATGGCCACACAGAAAGGAAACTCTCCTGTTTTTCCTCGATAAAATAAATTATATACACCCTACTATCAATTTCACCATGGAGCTTGAACACAATGGTACCTTACCTTATCTCGAAGTCTCAGTGAGCAAATCGCATGATAACCGCCTTAATATGGAAGTCTATTATAAACCCACCTCCGTTCCCAACCTGATGCTCCGCAGTTCATTCTGCCCAGATAATTACAAGACCACCTCATTCCATTCTCGAATTAGAAGAGCCTTCGCTGTCTCATCCGATGTCTATTCCAGACAATCCGAACTAAGAAACATCGATTTGGCCACTGATGCAGAATATACTTCGAACCAAATGCATAACTTTATCGAGAATGCCAGAACCAGCAGTGCTAATAATATTTCTATTCCGCAACTTCGCTACCTGGGCTCTATTCCCTACATACCAAATGTTTCCTATCAACTCAAAAACATGCTCAGGAGGATGAACTTCGGTGTCGGCATAAGGTCTCTGGCATCTTTATATACAATGCTTAAAAGAAATATTGACAAGCCCCCTCTTCTCAATGAGGCAGGTGTTTATGCCATCCCACTAAAATATCCGAACGGCTCCAGGCGATACTACATCGGAATGACCAAACATTCATTTGGAATTAGAATCAGCGAACATAAAAGGGATACAAGAGATGGAAAAATAACCACTGCCTTATCAAGAGAAGTCAAGTTCAAGTCCGCCGATCCTGTATTAGAGTGATGTAAAGAAATTAGTTTCACACTCCACACCCAAATCTACCACCATTCGCAAAACCTTGGAGCTCTTGACCAGCTGCGAGGCTTGCAACGATAGCGTCTCTCTGGAGTTGCCACGTATTTGGAATCAATTCTTCAAATAATGCTGAGTTTTCTACCATAGTACCACGTGCCCAACCAACGTGACCTTGTTTCTTCGAAATATCACGTTTGCCCCTATTCATTTATTGTCTAGTCAAGTCACCGCTTTCAAAGTGTTGAAACGTTCCATTATACAGTTTGCAGTTAGCTGTCTACCTTCCTTGAGAAAGCCAACTGGTTGATGTGCAAAAGCTTGGTAAGTTTTATTTGTATTCTATGCCAAGAAATTTTGGAATTTTAGTATAGTTATACTAATTTGAGTATAATTTGGGGTACAGTTTCTACTTATTGATTTTTTTCTTACTTTGTTGTTGACTTGCTAGAACATTGGATCAAATTTCCTGTCGAGAGCAAGCTTTGCTTTTTTTCTTAGCATGTTCCACTACCATATTTGCCTTATGTTGATTCTGCAGTTGCACAGAACGTATTGCATTTTACTTTATGCTGATATCTTTCCATTCCCATTTCTTTATTGTTCACCTTTTTTATGCCCTCAGGGGACTATAATTTTATCTGTCATGCTGAAAGAATTTTCATCTTGTGGACCATGAATGCATGATATCAAAGCTTTCACCATTTTAGATAAATGGTGTAACTTTGAGAAAATGTAAATAATGCTTGTTGGAAACAAAGATTTATTTGTTTTTACACACAAAAGATCTACAAAACAAAGTATACTTTGATTTTTGCAAAAGGAGGGGGGGCAATTTCCTGTGATTTTTGGAACCATTTGCAAATTCCAGGTTTTTCCTGTTTTCCAGGTTGCATGGGAAACCTGTATATGGCCACCACTCTCAATGAATGGAAGTGTCCCACAGGATGCAGCAGTGAGATCACGTCAAATGGCTTTTATAATACACTTGTGTGTGTAATGCCATAATTTTAGTCAAGAAATTAGGAAAAATCAGTACTGATAAGCAATTTGAAAAATCAAAAGGTGATTTTCCACACCACGGACTTGCTTGTAATGCCATGACGTTGGTCAAGAAATAAAAAATTAGGGGAAATCAGTACTGATCAGCATCTATGTGATGAAAATCAAAAGGTGTAGCATATAACTGACTTGTGTGTAGTGCTGTAGTGTTAATAAAGAAATCATGGAAAATCAGTATTGTTCGTTACCTATGCACTGAAAAATCAAAAGGTTATTTTCCACACCAAGGCCTTGCTTGTAATGCATGACACTGGTCAAGAAATAAAAAACTAGGGAAAATCAGTACTGATCAGCATCTGTGTGCTGAAAATGAAAAGGTGATTGTAGCATCTAACTGACTTGTGTGCAGTGCTGAACTGTTAGTCAAGAAATCATGAAATTATGGAAAATCAGTACTGACTGGCACCCATGCACTGAACAATCAGGTGATTTTCCACATCATTAACTTGTGTGTAAAGCTGCAATCTAATCAAGAGATTGTGAAATTATGTAAAATTAGTACTGATCAGCATTTATATACATAATGCAGTTTTTTAAAGGGTGCCTTAGTTTAAAGAAAAAAAGAAAAGGTAGGAAAACAACACTGGTCTAACTGATAATCATAGTTACACACTTTTCAAATTATCTCTTGATAACCATTGTCAAAGATTCTGCACTGTAAATAAATGCCTTGTAAGTAACCTACAGGTAAGAAAATCAGTGATAAACATAACAAAATCAACATTAATATAGCACACAGTGGAGATATGCTGGTGTTTTCTTAATGTTTTTGACTATGTATTGTCTAGCCCACATTTATTCAGAAAGTTCATATTTGGCACACCGTGCCTGAGGGTGGAGGGATTTCAAAAGTGCCCCTGACACACACTTGACATGTCCAGTTAATACAACAGAACAAACAAAAACAAAAAATACACTTTTTGTATATGATAATATGCACAATTTTTACAAGTTACCCTGAGTTCTCAACTGCTGGTAAAGCAGACTTCAGATCAATGCTTTCATCCTCTATGATTTCGCAATCCGAATCATCTTTATGTTTCTCGAAATACTTAGCAAAATCAACTTTCTTAGTCGTTCTTTTTCCTAGAACCTCAACCTCAGGAGTCTACAAAAAAAAAAAAAAAAAAAAAAAAAAGAGATACATTTTCATATTTAATAAAAAGCCAGGAACATTCAAGGAAACAGATGTATTTATTTATGTTACATCATTTCAAGGCTCTGAATGAAACACAAAAGTTACTATATTAATGGCATCAATAAATATACTGGTCACCAACTATAAATCAGAAAAACCCTTTTTGACACTGAGCAGATTGCCCACAATTTCATGTCCCATAAAGAGAGAACAAAAGCAAACAAAAAGAATGATGACAGATGACAAAAGAAACTAAGATTAAGAGTGAAACTAGATATTTTCCAGATAACATGCTACCTAATGAGATGTGTATAAAGAGCAAGAAGAGGATCTATTATACAAGTGCAGTAACAAAATTGAAAAATTACCACAGTGCATTTTATTCACATATAAAAGTACATCAACGTGAAAATTGACAAGAATATAAATAAATTGGAGAAAAACCTAGTACAGGGAATGAAAAATCTTAGGTGCCCGGTCACCACGGGATGTAAAATTTTGAAAACAGTCATCGTAAGTCAAATGTCTGCCTTTGGTACACAGAAATGAAAACCAAATGAAAATTTCATTTGATCAAACATAGCAACTCTAAATTCAATGTCAGTAGGATTAAGAATAATGAAAGGTAAAAATGTTTTATTATTTTCATACGCTATTAAAAGAAGATCTTTGTCTGCATAAATCTGGATTTGAGTGAGTGAGTGAGTGAGTGAGTGAGTGAGAGAGAGAGAGAGAGAGAGAGAGAGAGAGAGAGAGAGAGAGAGAGAGAGAGAGAGAGAGAGAGAGAGAGAGAGAGAGAGAGAGAGAGAGAGAGAGAGAGAGAGAGAGAGAGAGAGAGAGAGAGAGAGAGAGAGAGAGAGAGAGAGAGAGAGAGAGAGAGAGAGAGAGAGAGAGAGAGAGAGAGAGAGAGAGAGAGAGAGAGAGAGAGAGAGAGAGAGAGAGAGAGAGAGAGAGAGAGAGAGAGAGAGAGAGAGAGAGAGAGAGAGAGAGAGAGAGAGAGAGAGAGAGAGAGAGAGAGAGAGAGAAGTCCAGCTGGTTTGTGGAGTAAATTTTATACGCTACACAAGTTTTAATGTTGAAACAACGCAAAACAATAATACTTAAATTTGGGAAAACTGCGGCAAATGTTCTCACATAAACGCATGTAGCTGAAAAGTTATTTGTAACTTACATTAGCGATTTACTTGAAATGGATTAAGTAAAATAAAAAAAATTTAATAGTGGGTGCAAAATGATCAAAAAAAGAAAAAAAATCTCGGAGAATCACGAAACCAGTAAAATTAACATTTTGCATGTAAAACAAGTCACATTTCTGTAAATTTTACAGGTAAATCATAAAATCTGGCAGGTTTGTATTATTACATGGCATACATAATGCTTTTTTATGAAACGATCTAGTTCTTTATGAAAAAGACCACAACAAAACTTTACAACAAACAAGGACACTAATGAAATTAGCTTAACAGTGTGAAACACAAAGTTGATTCCCCTAAAGAGGGCATGACAGGCAGGTAACATTGAGAGATTTAAGTTCAAAATTTCCACTAGTAAAAATTAATCAGATGCCATTCTAGTCATTCTAAAATCAGTCAGATGATGACTCTCTCCCTATTTCTTTGTTATTGCTTTTTTTTTATGCCCTATGATAACAATAATTTCATCCATCATGTGAAAGAAATTTTAGCCTGAGGACCATGAGTACATTATATCAAAGCTTTAACTAATTTAGATAAATGGTGTAACTTGGAGAATATCAATACTTTTGAACACTAGGCATCGATTTTTACAAATTTTTCAACTTTGCCACTTCTGTTTTTGGGAACTTCACCCTCGCTTATCAAGCTTAAAGGCAAAAAGTTATGGGACAGGGGATACTTAATAATGCAGAAGAGTTGGAACAGTTGGGGGAGGGAGGGATTACGAGAGAAATCTTTGTTCCGTCCGACTTTTGGTTTTGGAAATCCTCCCCCCCCCTATTTTCAAGCTCAAATACAAATATTTATTCAGTATAATGTTTTAATATACTGTCAAAATATAAATACTCATGGTTTAATTTACTGTTTCACATGTTAATATTGGTTTTAATCGTCAAGAATCAAAGTTGTACTTCATCATTTCCAGAAATTTTTTGATAAACATAAGTTTGATGTTATTATTTACTGTCCTTTGGTAATAGGCTTAACAGTTATGGTTCTCGATGTCATTGAGGTAAAGTGTTTCTTTTTAGCCAAAGAACAGTTAATGGTTATCTTGATGAAATCCAGGAATGTGAAGCACGGCATCATCTTCTTAATGTATTATTTCTCATACCAGTTTTAGCTTTTGAAGTATAAGCCTTCTTCAGTGAGTTTTTGTGCTATCATTTTAGCACTTGATGTTATTAGGCGCTTAGCTGCAGGCTGAATGACGATGTTTTTTCATAGTTTTGTTGCTGTCTACGTTCGAACGTCTCTCCCAGTGTTCGATATATAGTGTCGCCATTTATCGTTCTTTATTGTCATTAAAGTCAGAGAAAAAAAAACAAAAAAGGATAACAGAAAGTAAAAGAATTATCCACAAAAAAGACTTTAATGACAATAAAGAACGATAGATGGCGAACCAATATTAATGTGTGAAACAGTAAATTAAACCACGAGTATTTATACTCTGACAGTATATTAAAATGTTATGTTTACTACGTAATCCAACAACGGCATTGAGTCGTTAATAACTACGGCCAGTAAAATGTTATTTAACAATAATACAGATAATGCGCAGGGGCGAGAAAAAGAAATTATGATTACGGGAAAAATCTGAACTCCATCGACCTTCTGTTTTTGAAAGTTTCGTAAAGATGTCTGTCCTCCAAAGAACACACACACACACTGTCACCCCTCCCCAATTTATGTTCACTTGTGCATCAATCTCGTAAATGACTAATATAATAACAAAAATGGTCAATTCCTCAAATTCGTGGAAGAATCTTGTGCCTGAAGATTACAGAGAAATTTTTGCGGCATCTAACTTCCGTTTTCACAAGATGTTGCCTGTAGTTCAGAGTTCAAATGCAAAAATTTATGTAATAGAATGATATTTAACAATACTGGACACAAAGGGCAGCATTGGGAGAAAAAATTGCGATGACAGCAAATTTTTTTACTCCGTTTAACTAGTTTTCAAAAGTTTTGAAACAAGAACTAGTTTTCAGATGGAAAACGACCCTCTCCCAAATTCTCTGCAGTTCTGCATTAATTTTGAGCATGATCTAATGATAAAAAAAAAAAAAAGCAGAATTTTGCAGATCCACCAAGAATCTCAAGTATATCGTGATATAATAGCAAAATAAAAATAAATTATAAAAAATCGTAGAATGTTTTCAACATTGAGTTCCATAATTATGTAGCCAGACAACAAAATTCGTAGAAACTACGAACATTCCTTAGTAGTTGGCAGGTATGCTGATTCTGAAACAAAAACCCAGTCTTTCCAATTGAAGTCGCCCAAGTTTCCATTTCTGAAGAAGACGTGGCAAAGTCAGAGCAATGTCAAGGCCATGTTGACATATTTTTTAAGATCATGTCCACCATGAGCACGCTCAAGGCCACACAATTTATAAGTTCTTTGCCGGCTGAGGGATGCAGTAAGAAGAAAATGGCCAAAGCTGTGGGGAACTGGTGACTGGAACCTTCATAATGTGCCTGTTCATTCTTCAAGTCTTGTTAAAGTTTTTTTTTTTTTTTTTTTTGGGGGGGGGGGGAAAGCAAAACATAACATCACCCAGGTCTGTCAGCTCCCTTACTGTCCAGATTTGGCTCCCTACAACTGCAGGTTTTCCCCAAAACTAAAATTGCCATTGAACGAGAGATTTTACATCATGGATGAGATTAAGGAGAACGTGACGAGGCAGCTGATGGCGATCCCAAAAGAGGACTTTGCGGACTGTTTTGAAAAGTGGAAGGGACGCTGGGATCAGAGTAGTAGAATGTAGGTGAATGCTGTATGTGGACAGTTTCCATATTATTAGCAGGTTTTGAAGATAGCTTTTTGCTTGCAGATTAATAAAACTGCTATTTACAATTGAGACACTAACTCAATTGGATGGTGAAATTAGTAGGCAAGTGAACGCTTCATTGAAAGTCATGGCTACTTTGGGAGGTTTTCACAGGAACGATGGGTTCTCAAGAGAGTCCTGCATGGCTGTGTATGAAAGTGTAATTGTTCCTACTCTGATGTATGGCAGTGAAACCTGGGGCTACAGAAGAAACACAGGAGTTGTTTGTGTGCTGGAGAAATGCGTTACTCACGGGGGTTGTGGTAAGGCACGTTCTGCATGTGTGAGGAATGAAGATATGTTGCAGTTGTGTAATGTGAAGCAAAATGTTGTTGGCAAGGTGGAGACTAATATCCTTCGGTGGATTGGCTATGTTGAAAGAATGAATGATGAGATGCTTACTAAGGAAATCTTGTTAGCCCAAGTGGCAGGAAGGAAAGGCAGAGGAAGGCCAAGGAAGTCATGGAAGGATCAGATTCAGGAGTGCTGCACGAGAAAAATATTATGTGTATGAAGTTATAGGTCTTGTGTACGTCGTGTGATGGATGTCCATGAAGCCCGAGGTGTGTTTCAAGATCACTGTAAATGGAGAAGTTTGATATGGCAACACTAAATAATCAGTTAAACTTTGATCTGGTAGTTTGTATTTCTTTGTGGAGTTAGCCTGTGAATCTCAGAGAACAGCTTAGTGATATGATGGTATTCCCAGTTCTTTTGTTTTTAGAGATATTTCTGGCCTCTATATCTTATCAAGGCATATTTTCAATGTATAGGAACTGTATGAAATGCTTCATTTACACAGAAAGAATTTAAATTTTATTGCTAGGTTCCTCTTGCAGTGGCCAATTATTAAATTAAAATCATTTCCTTATGTATTTTGTAAGTCTAGTATTTTGATTTAACTTGTTGTAAAATGCTTTTTATAATTCTGAAAGTTCATTGATGGAACTGTTTTCCTGGATATAAAAACTTTAGTCTCTGGTAAAATTTTATAAGGTTCTAGCCCAAAACCCAGGAGCATAATCTTTTTCAGAAGTCTGCAACACAGAAAGGAAAACCCAAGAATTGTCTGCAGGGTAAAGGGATGTCTAAATGTTGATTTTGAAATAAAATTTATTCTTCTGCAATGCAACAAAGCAAAGTTTTAAAGAATGAGTTAATCTGAAATTTTGATAACAGTGCAAATTAGTACTATTTATTAAGTTACAACAGTCAAACTAGCTTTTTCCTGATAAGAAATCCAGAAGAAACAAACTATTTCGTTTCATTCAGAACTTAATCATTCTTTAAATACTTTTGAATTCTTAAAAATATTGGTCAGAAACTGTATAATGAATAATAAGTACTTTGAAATCCAATCTTTTTTTTTTTTTTTTTTTTTTGCATTTAGTTAATTGATTAAACTTTTAACTCCCTCGTTTGAAGGATGTTTTGTCTGATAGACAATCTACCCTTACTATTTCCTGCAGTAATTTTTTTGTACTAGGAACCCCACCAGGTGATTATATTTAGCTAATTGTGTTAGGGAATAGGGATCATATCAACTTAAGAAACACTAATTTTGGCATATTTAACTTGATTTGTAAAACACTGGTCCATACTCTTCCAAGCAAAATAAATTCAAGAACTTTTCAAGGACTTTTTAACCCAAATTATCATATGTGTGTACTGTCGGTCAGTAGGTAGGTATTTGATTAAGTTCAGACCAATAACTTTAGCTGGGACGAGCACGCTTTCAATGACCTGCCTGCTACCCCTTCCCTTGCCCCCAGTTGGTTTATTTTATTAACTCTGAATTGCCCCTCTGTTTTGATGTTTTTTGAAATCATTTTATTTTGTGGAATATTTTGAAAGGGTACATTATTTTCGTATTCACTTGGTGGCATGACACTTATTGTTTGCTTTAACTTTTTATTTTTGATGCTGTTAAACATTTCTTTGATGTAGTCAGGAGATGAAGGGTCCACACGTGAAGCACAAGCAATTCCTGGAAATTCCACCCTTCGGCAAGAACACCTCACTAACCCTAGCGAACAGAAACCCATCACAATTTGCGAATACATAATTCCACTTATTTTACTCACATGGCTGACGCTTTACTCTGTAGTGATATCATAGCCAAGGCATCAGCTGTCCACACACTCCCGTGGGTTGAACACAAGTTCTGCACTATTTGATCATCAGCTTGGTGTTTTTATCAGAACTACACAGAAAACCTATAAATCTTTTTAGCACAAACAATTACACAGGTCTGCAAAATAATACTTTTTTTTTTTCCCGCGCCATTTTAGGTGTTTCTAATGTTTTTTGATACGCTGAGTTCAGAAATGCTGAGCTTTTCCCTCTATCACGTAAGGTTTTCCCATAAAGTGAGGATGAAGACCCAGGTAAATCATACAGAAGATCTAGCAGAGTCAAAAAAATGTTATTTACAAAAAAAAAAAAAAAAACTTAAAAATAAGATTTGTTATGTTTGTTATAGCTACCACAAAGTCAAAAATCTTTATGTTTCTTTTTCTTCCCCTTGAAGCTCCGTTTAGAACTTTATCTCTTGTGCACTGCTTGCGGCTCCTCCCTATTCAGCATCTAGCAGTAGTCTGCTATCATGTTCACATTCCACCAGCCCTGATACCTCTGTTCCATTTTCTTTATGTCCTGGTGGAATCTCCCTCCTTGTTCTTCACTCACAGCACCTAGATTTTCTGGGAAATAGCCTAGATGAGAGTTCAAAAAGTGGAGTTCCAAGCTCATTGAGCAGCCCAAGGCTTTGAAGTTCTCCAGCATGTTTCCTACGATGTTCTTGAAGTCAGGGTCTTCCTGGTTGCCAAGAAACTTCTTTAAAGGATGTCCAAGCCGATCTTGCAATGCCATCCATTTTGGTTTCAAAGATTTCGTCTTTCACGAGTTTTCGAATGTCACGACCGACGAAAACCCCTTCTTTCAGCTTCGCTTCCGACAGCCGTGGAAACTTACTTGTCAGGTACTTGAAAGTAACACCATTTTTTGGCAGGGCTTTCACAAACTGCTTCACGATGCCAAGTTTGATGTGAAGTGGAGGCAGGAGTACTTTTTTTGGGTCCACCAAAGATTCGAAGTGCACGTTCTTTTCCCCTACTTTTAGCATCCTGCTTGGCCACACCTTCTGCGTCCAGTGCTTGGCTTTAGCACGACTGTCCCATTCGCAGAGGAAACAGGGGTACTTGGTGTAGCCACCCTGCTGACCAAGGATCATAGAGAGCACTTTCAGATCACCACAGATGGTCCACTCGTATTCCCTGTAGTTAAGCTTGGTCAGGATTAAGGCTAAATTCTCATACCTCTCTTTCAAATGAACGAAATGTCCAACCGGTATAGAGGCGTATTTGTTGCCGTTGTGAAGAAGATAACTTTCAGACTTCTTTGTGATGAGTCAATGAAGAGTCTCCAATCTTCCGCCTCATGCTGAATTTTGAACATTTGCATCAAACCGGGGACATCGGAGCAGTAAACAAGTACACCGTCTTGAGAAAAGTAAGGCACGTAGTCTTTCTCTCTGTTTCGAAACCAATAGAAATAAGTTCCAGGGGTTAATAAGTTTTTCTCCCGGAGTCTAGAGCCTAGCAACTGAGCAGAATCTTTTGGAAGGGCCAGATCTCGGATCAAGTCGTTCAATTCTGATTGTGAAAACAGCTGGGGCTCACTGCAGTCGTAGACTTGAAAACAATCATCAGCATTGTCATCTGACTCGCTTCCTGAGGGTGCAGGCACATCGTCTAGCCTTTCTGGAGGCAAAGGTATGGGAATGTCAGGTCCGTGAGGCACAGGGCGCAGTGCAGATTCAAGGTTCGGGTAGAAGACTTCTTTTTTGTTTCTTAAGCTGTACCACTGCATGTTGCACGAACAAAAGTAGCAGTCATCGCTGTGGTTTCGGGGCTCCCTCTATATCATAGGCACTACAAAACGAAAAGATTTCACCTTACCCTTAGACCACATGCGGAGTCCTTCCATGCAACTTGAACACACTCGATGCGGGCCCGTGACTTGTCTTGGTCTCCAACCCTTACACCGAAGTATGCAAAATACATTTTTCCAACAACGTCCATGATCTTCCACTGTTGCTTTTTCACTAAAAGTTCGCCACAGATATAGCAAAAGCTGTCGGGGGAATTGACACAAACTCTTGAAGCCATGACAGTCCTGAATGCACACACCTTATCCCTTTCAGGCCCACATTTGCCTTCAACACCATGTTTAAATATATATAAGAAAATATTACAACACTATTCTGGTGACAAAATTTCCAGACAGAAATTCTCGATTTCTGTCGAAACTGTACGTGACAGAATTTTTTGAGTATTTTCCCCAAAATCTGCATAAAAAAATACATAAACACTATTCACTTTGAATAAAAAAATTGCATTGCTGACCTGTTATTTAACACATACTCTTTTATAACATTACTTAAAAAACAAAACAAAAAACATTTCAAGTACTATTAACAGACCCTTAAACTTTTTCAAGTACTTTCAAGGACTTGAAAATGAACTCTTGTTATTCAAGGTCTTTTCAAAGAGCATATGAACCATGAGAAGAGATTTTTGTTTGAAACCCAATTTGTTAATTGACCAGTTTTAAGAAAATGTTGTTAATTTGTGAAAATGTGATGGGAGCATTTTCATTGATGTAACTAAACCCCATATTTTTAAAGAGAGAAAAATGGCAATGGCTTTTGTAAAGCAAAAATTTTTTTACCTCACCAATCTGAGATGAAGCTATCTGGAAGAAAATAATAATAATAAAAAAAAAAAAATATGACCATCATTCCGAAATGTAGCATGGCCGTGAAGATGGAAGGAAATGATGCAAATGCTTAACAAATATTGATTTTGTTAAAAAAAAAAAAACCCAGCATTAATCTAACTGAAGTGAAGCTATCTGGAAGAAAGAAAAAAAAAAAAAAAAAAAACGAGTGAAGTCAACTTACAGAATGCTGACAGCCGCGGAAACAGAGAAAACGCTTTAAAAATACGGCTCTTGTAAAAAAAAAAAATCACCATAATCTAACTTTCAGTTACATGAAATTTTAGGCATCGATGAAAAAGAAAACAAACAAACAAAAAAAAAAAAAACGGAAAAGTGCGACCATTAGCTTCCGAAATGCCACAGCAAATGTGTTGGTGAGTTAAACAAGAGCACAAAAATATTAGTTCCTTGATTCAAAGCTGGAAAAAAACAAAAAACAATTATATATCATCAAGTTGAAGTTATCTGTTTGAAAAATGTGAAGGAATGGAAACTAAAATAAAGTGGTGGTGGTGGTGGTGGGGGGGGGGGGGATCTGCTGCGTGATCAATCGACTACAACTTTATTTCTGGAACATGGAACAGGAGCAATCGTTAAAAATGCGTGAAAATTTCCCTTTTTTTTTTTTTTTTTAAATTTGAAGAAATGTGAAAAACAATTAATGTTAAGAAAATAAAAAACGCTGCACACCTTTCCGAGAATATGCAACGGGCATCGCGCAATTCCTGCTCCCGGGGTCCAATATTTTAATATTTTGCCATAAAAGTCCATTTCATACACAATGCTGCACACAACCAATTGTAATGTACTTATTTTGTTCTTATTGGAAGCTGTAATGTTCTAATAATTATTTAGTGTTTTATTTATTTTCTTTAAATTATCGTACTCTGTTGTTATCATGGTTCACGTTCACGGGTTTGCAGCGTTTTCTGTTTCAATGGTTGTGTATGCAGACACATTTTATTTTGATACAACTCTGGCTGAGGTACCAATGAGAGTACTTTGAAAGGGACTAAATCACTATTTTCTTGCTCAGCTACCTTTTTTTTTTTTTTTTTTTGAATATGTAATGGCCAGATACTTTCTAGACAGATCTCATATGCACACATAATAATGCAACGAGGCAAGTGCAATGAAAGAGAGGCACACTTTTAGTTTACTCCCACATTTGATGTAAACGAAACTCTGCTTCAACTAGCATAAAAATAAATAACAAATAATTGCAAAACTTAACAGAAAAATCAGTCTTACCGAGATACCAAGAACTTTTCTGATGCTCTTATTGACAACAGCAGTGTACAATTCTCTTTGTCTTGCAGATAATGGAGCATAAACAATTAACTCTTTCTTGGGAGGAAGATTCAAATCTACATCAGCCTTAGTTCTTCGCAAAAGAAAAGGAGTCAAAATCTAAATCACAAAATATGAAGATAGCCAAGTTAAATGACATGCATGAAAATTATAAACAAATCTTTAAAACAACAGTTACCATACTGTATAAATCACTAAATGGAGAGACATTTAGAAAAACTTTGAGTAGCATGAAAAACAATGCAATGCAATATGTTTATTTTGGTTAAAATGGTTTAAAATACAGTATTTCCATTAATGTATTAATTTAACACTAGAACGCCAATTTTCTATCAGCACTCTACCAGGCCGTATCTGTACAGAGCATCTAACACAACACACTTATCAGAATTGTATCAGGTATTATCCACAAGGTACATATTGGTTTTGGAAGTCCATTTAAGGAGTTTTAAAGCAGTTTTCCAGGAGCTGACGACATCAGAACTAAAAAAAAAAAAAAAACTTTTTGGTGCTTAATTTTTCTGAAAATGCATGGTATCTCATTGTTCAGTTACTTCTTAGTATATTAACGGATAAATGAGCAAGCCTTTTTTCTTTCGTTTACAAAAAAAATAAAAAAATTACTGTTTAAAACATCAAGAGACCGACCAAGGAACAAAAAAGCTGAACTTTTTAACCAGGTGAAAAATGAAAAAGTGTGTACATAACACAGCACGAGCAAGATGGAGTTGTTCATTCTAATTTACTTATGTAAATATTTAGAGCATACCACTGTTGTTGTTGTTGTTTTTTACTTGCTAGAGCATTAGCTCGCTTTTCCTCTTGTGTTGCTTTCTTCTCAGCAAGTTACATGACCATATTTGTCTTTTATTGACTCTGCAGCTGCATAGCAATCTTTGCTTAATTTTCCTTTCTCTGTTAATATCATTCCTTCCCATTTCTTCATTACTTTTTTACTTATTTTTCCCCTTTTATTCCCTCAGATGATAATAATTTAGCTATCATGCTGAAAAAACTTTCAGCCTGAGGACCATGAATGCATGATATCAAAGCTTTCGCTACTTCAAATGAACAGTGTAACTTTGAAAATATGAATACTTTCGAACACCATGCATCAATTCTAACAAAATTTCAAACTTCGTCACTTCCATTTTTGGAAAATTTCCCCTCTTAAGTGCAAACATTTATGTGGGAAACTAACATTTAACAACACAAGATAGTGAGAACATCGCAGGAAGAAAAAATACGATTACGGGGAGAAATCTTCATTTCGACCGACTTCCATTTTTGGAATAAAAAGATACTAAGAACAATCCTCGACAGAAGGTACACAAAAAAAAAGGTTGCGGGAGAAATCTTTGCTTCCATTCTCAAAAGCTTCGAAGGGCAGAATTCAGCCCTCAAACAGAAAACGAATTTAACAATTCCGCCCCCTCAAATGTCAGTTCAGTTGTGCATTGATCTCAAGAATGCCCAAAATGATAATGGAAATGGCAGCATTCTTTGAATTCACAGAAGAAACTCATGCCTGAAAAGACTGGAAATCTTCGTGTCGTCCTTAACTTCCGTTTTCGGAAATTGTTACCCACAATTTCATGATGAAAAACAAACATTTATGCACTGAAATTATATTTAACAGCACTGGACACAGGCAACATCGTGAGTAAAAAAAAATTATGATTACGGAAAAAATCTTTACTATGCTTAACTTCAGTTTTCGAAAGTTTTGAAAGACGAGATACCGTTCCCAGAAAAAAATGATCCCTCCCAAGTCCCCCCAAAATTTCTTTTCAGTTCTGCATCGATCCGAGATTTACACAAACGATGATGAAAAAAGTGGAATTCCGCGAATTCGCGGAAGAATCTAATGTATGTTAATATCGGAACAACTCTCTGTCACAGTTTTTTGTTCCCCGTAAAGTTGTTTTCTCAACACAGTGAGCATGCAATGGCAATTTCGAATATTAATTTTGCTTCAAAAGAAAAAAAATGCTTGTTATGTCCCTTGATAAAGCAAGAAGTGACAAAGGAATGGAAAAACACATGTTTGAAGTAAAATTAAATAACACAAAACATTACTGCATTGTTCAATCTAAAGAGGACCTAACAAAAGTTCCGCACACTGTTCATTTTTGAGAAATGTGTAATGGAGATAACTTAAATTACTGCTGCTCAATGTACTCCCCTCCGCTGCTAATGGCATTTTGCCAGCGGTGAGGTACGCCCTGGATGCACCGTAGTACGCCATCTTTGTTCAGCTGTCATATTACTCGGGTCACTTCCAATGACAGTTCGTCCAAAGATTTGTAGCAGATGCCACAGAGCCGATTTTTTAACTCTGGGAAAAGATCAAAGTCGGGTGGACTGAGCTCAGGGCTGTATGGAGAGTGGGATAAAGTTTCCCAGCCATATTTCGACAAAACTCCCTGTACCAACGCTGCACCATGACACGATGTGTTGTCATGCAGCAAGATCGCTCCTGCTTCCAATAAGTTGGGGCGATTCTGACGAATTTTCGGTCTCAACTTTGTCCCCAGAAAGTCACGATAATATTGTGTTGACATTTATCCCTACTGGCACTCAATCAGAGACCACAACACCCTGGACATCATATGCAAAAATCATCATTTGCTTCACTTCGGATTGTCATCGACGACACTTTGAGGGGCATGGGGAATTAGGATGCCTCCATTCTGCTAATTGTGATTTCAGTTCCGGCTCAAAATCACGGGTCCAAGTCTCATCGATTGCGACAATTCTGTCCAGGAAGGTGTTGCCCTCTTTTTCGAACCTGTGGAGGTGGTCCTCTGCGATGCTCACCCTGGCTGTCTTCTGCTCAGGGGTGAGTTGATGGGGCACACAATGCACAGCGATTTTTCTTTTTCCAGTGATCATCTTCAACTCTGCTTTGGCCCTCCCAAAAGCACGACGCCCAGCGAAAAATTGTGCTTCGATCAAGAGTTCCTTCCTCACAAACTTCTTGCAAGGCAGTATTGTTCTTTGTCAGAATTTTTACCCACAGTCTCTATTTTCACATACAAGCACTGGTCTAGCTAGCACCATGACTCAACCTGAGGAGCTGAACGCTTCCATTTTCAAACCCTCCCACATCCACACAGCAAATGATAGCGCGTCATTCTGACACCACTATGTTGCTGAGAGTCTGACCTTGACATGACACAATCATATTCCTGATTACATCATTCGCCTCCGTTTTAGATTAACGTGTGCAGAACATTTGTTATGACCTCGCAGTGCAAAAACAATTTTGTAAGTCAAAGAATAGCTTAGATTCCAACATGATATGATTAAATACCAATTTTGAAATTTAATTTTGCTTTGAAAAAGAGGAAAGGGACAAAAATATTTTCTTTACTTATCACTTTTGAAGAAGACTCTTAAAAAATAAGAAAGCCTGCATTTCTTTAGAAAAAATTCTTACAAAATATGAAATGACTGTTTTTCACCATTACCAAAGCTACTAAAAACAAGGAACATGATAAAAAAAATACAACAAATAAGAATATAACAAGGAAAGGCAATGAAAAAAATCACATCTTGGTCAGAAAAATTTAAAATTCCAAAAATCAGAGAACATTCTCATCCCTGGTAGTTCAAAATATTTTTGGCCAGCATGAAAACATTTTAAAATATTTAAAAAATGCCAAATATGTCACAACATTAAAAATGACCAAGAAACAAAAATGTTTTCAATAAATGCTAGAAATTTTAAAACATGAATAAAACTTTACAAAGAGGAGATTAATCACACAATTCTCAGGTGATACTGTAATCAGCATAGTGATACCATTGGCAACTAGCATCCAGATGAAGAACTCAGGAAACTTTGAAGTCACACTATCTTGAAGCAGGAATCAAAACTACATCTTACCAGATTGGATCAATGTTTTTCAAATTTTTTTTCCTCTTTTGTTTTGGGGATTAACAACCACTGTGAGCAACTTGTAGGGCTATAAGCAGTCGCACATCTTCAAGGCCAAGGGTTCCACAGAAGTAGTGGAGACGCCAGACGAGTAGAACTGGGTGGGCTATTAGGGGCATTGAGCATGATGGAGGGGGGCACAAATTTTTGAGTGTTTGATAGAAATTTTGTCAAAACGTTTCATTTATGTGCATTTTACCCGATGCTGATAATGTTATCCATAATAAAAAGAAGTTTTCATGTGAATACTGTATGCAGTATTTATTTAAAGTATTTAATATAGGAACCATGGATACAAATCACTATGGCAAGCTACTAAATCTTCGCAATTTTAGCTTACTTATAACGTGTGTGTGTGTGCGTGTGCATCTTGCTTTGTAACCTGATAAGGAATATCTATTCCTCTCTCATCGTTTTAAACTATAATTACAAAAATGGTAGTGTTTCTACTACTCTCAGAAATTCGTTCAGAGGACTCCCTCTATTTCAGATAAGCACAAACACTAAATTTAACAAAGAATTTAAGCCCTCCCATGGCAGAGACACTGTATGAAGTGACTGTTCCACTCTCTCTTTCTCTGTAATCAGTTGCTTTAACTCTTACCAACTCTGGAAAAACTTTGGTTATTTCTTAGCTTGCAGTGCCTAGGATTTTGTAATGTGTGCACCATTTCTTTTAAATTTGTTACTCAGGCCATCAGACCACCAATCAAATAATGAAATTAAAACTCACCACCTTATAAATAAAAAAAAAAAAAAAAAAAAAGTCAGGGGTCAAAAATTATTTTTTGCCTATTTAGTCTCAGACTAACTGGAATGAGAATTCACTAGTCCAACTTACTTTGATCCAGTTCCACATAAATCAGGATCAAGTAAAGCTCAAATTTAGGAAATGTTGACTAAACAAACTATAGAATGCAGGCAAAACTATCTTTATCTACCCTCCTGATACAGCCCAACCACATCTAACCATACAGGCTATATTTATTTTTCTCTCTCCCAGTTCACCAACACTGAAAGCAGGCAAACTTGATCAATATCTTTTTTCTCCTGACCCTTCCCCCCCCTCTTCCCCTCCACAACATTTGTACTCCACACCACAACAGATACAGTTCCTGAAATAGAAATGTTTGATTTTAAAATGTGTTAGGTTCAATAGCTGTATGCACATTCAATAAAAAAACAACATATAAAATATCTGAGAAAATACATCGACTTAAGCATCACAGCTTTCGAAAAACAAACTTTTAGATGGCAGACTACCTGATTTTTCGATTAGTGAAGACTGGGTGTGAAGATAAAGACTGTGAAATTAAAAGTTTCTGACATGAGAATGGTAACATGATTAAGAGAGAAGAAATGGGAAGATACAATGGTACAACAGAATTAATTATGCAGAAATAACTGATCTCATGCACTCTGTATGAACAAAGTCGTGTTCTATTGGAATTAGCCTGAAGATCAAAATTAAAACATTGAACTAGTTATTATTGATCTCAGAAACAATAACCTACAGGCAGAAAAGCTTGCAATAGATAGAAACAGATAAGAGGCAGTTCAATGCAAATCACTTTTTTAATGGTGTGTGCCTACAGCATGCTTCAACACCACACTGGCATGTGGGTGAAAGAAGGTGATACATTTCTATGAAATTTTCGTCATCAGGGGAACTTATTGCACATCCTTCAAGAAGTCAGGAAGTGGCAGACCAAGATGCCAATCTGAGTTAAATGCAAAATTTTGCAGTCATAAAATACCTAGTATGCAAATAAACCAACTCAGAAAATACATTTAAAACTTTAATGCAAAAGCTACAAAAACGACAGAATTTCAGTACTCAACATTACCTGATGTATTTTAGAGACAATTTGTTTTTCTTGCTCTTGAGCAACTATTTGCTCATCACTATTCTGTGAAGACATTGTTGTCACATCAAACCAGGATTCAAACCTTAAAGGAAAAGAAAGCAAATTTTAATCAGTTTTGCAAAAATAAATAAATTTGAATGGCTGCACTGAAAGCATATATTCATTATTGTTCTGATGTACGACAGGAAAACCAGTGTACAAAAGAAAAATACCTAAAGATTTAGTACAATAAACAGCCTGTTCTGCATAGGGGAAAAACTACGATGCACAAAGAACTTTTCAAATTAGTTTTTTTAGAAGCAGAAATGGTTCCAAACAAAAGCACCCAAAAGATCACTCAAGCTTACAAATCACAAATGCGTGTAAATCTTAACCATTAGGGAATCCAGAAGACTATTACACCTAAAATACTGCTTGAAGAACAAAATGTTTTGTGAAAAGTTAATCTACATCAGATAATTAGGATTCACCAGACTTGTTCAAATATTGCAGATCTATCTATCTAGTTTAAATGGGGTTTTTTTTTTCGTACATAGTTTGCCCTTCAAAAGCTTTATATCCTGTCCATCCATGAAACTTTAATTATTTGAGATAGACAGATACATATATAGATAAATAAAATATGGGCCAGTTTATTCATTAAATTTTCTGCTTATGAATATTCACAGGTTTTGCATTCAACATGCACCGTTTGATTTTATAACTACACTCAAGCTGGAACATTGTTTAAATACCACATTAAACAGGAAGTATCTCAATGTCAAAGCTAATAATAAACAAATAAAGCAACCAAACGAGCTCTAAACACAGCTGAAACTGTCATAACATGCCACATCATGTCTATAGAAGGCACACTCCTGCATCTGAGATATGCCTGTATGTGGTTGAAATTAAAACAGTAAAAGTACTTTCACGGCAATATCCAAGCAGCTTTACTGAAAAGTGACAGAAGTTGTAGAAACCACGTCTTCACGGTGATTTGAAGTGCTAATCACCTACTTCTTGTTTTTATTCCGGGGAGGCGGTGACAACCATGGGCAACTCATTGCACTATACGTAGTCACCCATCTGTAATTTAGGGCTACTAGTTCCAAGGAAAAGACAGAGCCAGCACTGTAAGACAAGGCCAACACCAATGCTTTACCTGGAACTTGAATTTGGGCCCATCTGAAATGAATGTTTCAAAAGCAGCACTTTTGAACCACTCAGCCACCAGGGTGGCCTTCTTGGATCTCACACCAAGTAATTTCCATCCCATTCAAAGAGGCAGACACTGTGACAGAAATACTTTCATTCAGACAAAAACATGCAATGTATGAGTGGCTGTACATACAACCTAAGAGTCTTTTCTCTTACTTACAGACTCCATTCATCTGTTTTATGATGATGAAAATGATTTCCAAGGAGGTGGTGACTGTGTAAAAAATAATGACACCTACCCATGGTTTGTACTGATTTTTGGAAGTCCATTTAAATAGTTTCCCAGCAATCAACAATGACACAAAAGCTTTTCGAAGTTTAATTTTTCTGAAAATTTATGGTTTCCCATTGCTCTGTCACATCTTGCTGTATCAACAAATAAAAAGAGCAAGCAATTTTACTTTTATTTACAAAAAAATTTAAATTGATTCAGAACTTCCAACTTTTCATTACCATCTTTTGTTCCCTGTAAAGTTGTTTCCTCTGCACTGTCATTTAAAATTAATTTAACTTTAAAAAAAAAGAAAAATGCTTGTTCAGCCCCTTGATATAGCAAATTTTTGTCTTTTTAATCACATATATATAATTTTTGTGCCTTTTTAATTAGGTATTCTGTAAGTTTCAAGCTAATACCAGCGGTTCTTCACGATGTTGCAATTTTTACAAACAGTAGTGTATTTATAATGAAATTCCAAATTTTTTGGACTATTCAGGGTGTCTGCCCAAACTTTGTTTCAAATTTCCCTGACTTTTCCAGGTTTTCCATACCAATAACAAAAAAATTGCCAGGTACTGTGCTTTTGCAGAGTTAGATACACAGAACATATGGTTTTCACATGAAAGCATAAAGTGAATAGCTTCAATCTATATGTTTTAAAAAATTAAAAAATCATAACGAAGTATTTTATGCAGAAATTCAGTTGATATCCATAAGTCTATCTTTTTTTTTCTTTTTCTTGTTTGACTTTGACTGTGTTTGTGCAAAATCCTGCTTTGTGTAGGAGAATGCTTTTTTTTTCTTTTTTCTTTTCCTATTTTGTTGGTTTAGTGAATGTTGCATGTGATTTCCCCCTTTTTTGACCTTGTCATTAGTTCTCTTATCAAATCTGTTGTCCTGTGATGTCATTGATTTAATATTCCCCTGTGCTCTTTCTTGATTTTTTGGGAAAAGTCAGTTACAGTAGCCATTCAATGTGAGCCTTAAAGTTAATGCTATGTTGTTTTTTTAACAGTGTGCATTTCCATTTCAGTGTATTTTTTTCTCATCATATTGCATAACACATGTATATGCTTTCTTTGTTCCTTTCCTGTAGTTGTTTAAGATTTTGGTGCATTTGGTGTACTTATGAATCATACTGTGATATGCCATTTGTCTTTGTATTGAAGCTTTTGACCTGGAACTGTAATACCAGTTGCTTGCACCTTTGTAGTTTTTTTTTTTTTTCATTTTGTACTGAGAATCGTGCAACCAGTTTTGACAATGTGGTTTTTGCTTTATTATTTTGCATATGTGGTCCTATGTTAGTTCTGTTTAGTTATTTTTATGGTTTATATATGCATTTGTAGCACACCCATTGTCACAACAATAAACAAGGTGGGGGATGTTTTCCCAACAAAGAGAGAAATAGACGAATAGCATGGGACAGGTCAAAAGTCAAAACCAGTTTTACCACTACTGGGAAAAGTACCACCTGAACCAAAGCAGGTGGTAGGAAGAGGTTTCTCATTTTGGCAATGTCAATTTCTTTAACCCCCCCCTCCCCTCCACACACACACACACACACACACGCTGTCTTTCTATGTTACTAAGGGAGGAAAGGTTCCATTTATTGTTTGGTTTGTACTGAAAGATCCTGGTCTTATCACTATACCCGGGGCAAGGCTAACCTGACTATGGAGTTTAAGTTACGGAGTGTGTACTTCCACTACATAATATAGTTCCAGTTTAAAAGTAGTGTTTGAGCTTGAACTGAGACCTAAGAAAGCACTTGGACATATAAATGTTCTAAATGTCGTACATAAACACATTAAAAAATGAAGATCCCAGTTTTGGTCGCATATCTAAAAAAATACAAATATTTTCATTTTGGCGGCATCACTGTCACTTCTGTTTGGCTTCAGAGAGGCTATACAGTTAACGCGAAGATATTTACTACGACTGGGAGGGGAGAATTGTTAGCCAGAGGCGGAGAGATAATGGCTTGGCAGTCATTGTAATAAGCTTACTCCTTTCTTCTTGGTTGCTGTTTTAAAATACTAATTCAGAAATCATTTGTCTGGTGGTCGGCAAGTCTGGGAAGGTGTGGGGGTAGAGGGAAATCGTGATGGGACGCAGGAAGTTTCCTTTTGTTTTTGCCTTCAGTCACCTGTAGGGGGAAGGGTCCGCAACATATGGCACTCCCTTAGTGCGCGAAGAAATACTGATAAACAAGAGAGGATACAACCCTTCCATTATAGACAAGGCTCGAACAAAATTCCGGAAACTGAAGACTATCTCCACATTAACTCCTGTGATGCGCCCATTGCGAGAGAATTTTGCCACGATATTACCTTCAAAATTTCTCAAAACCTTTAATTTTAGATTTTTAAACCCATAAACAAAACAAGCATTTTAGGATCAAAGGACTATGTTGAAGACAAAAACTTGTGGGGAATTTATCAAATTCCATCTGAATGTGGCACTTCGTATATAGGACAGACCCGTAGAGCCTTGCGTTTTCGTTTGAAGGAGCACAAGACCTACATCCGGAATTGTGATCTAAAGAAGACATCGATGGCTAAACACTGTTATGAAAAGGATTATACATTTCTCTTTGAAGAAGCAAAACTAATTGACAAGCCAGATTCAACCACCAAACTTGATATTTTGGAAGCTTTCCATATATATCAGAAGTCTTCGCAACTTGTTAATGACATGGCATCCACCCCATTTCTATCAAGCACGTGGAAGCATCTAACCAAAACATGTGACTGTAAACACTATTGATGATATCATATACAATTTGAATATTTACATGGCACTCGTCCTGATGAAGCTAGGTCAATACCCAGCGAAACAATGATCGGCTTGAAAAAATAAATATTTGTGACAAAATACGTTGTATTAGCTTAATATATATATATACAGAGATTTCATGTCGGTGAAGCGGTTTCACAACCTTAACAGTGTAATCAGGTTAGCTTTGCCCCGAGTATAGGAGGGATTGGAATGGAGTAGGCAGTAAGGGTGAAGAATTGGATGAAAGGAAGAAACATACTTCCCAGTAGCTTAAACTTCTACAAAACCAACTTAGATTTTCCATGACTTTACTTAACATAGGAATTTAAAATTTTCCTTACTTTTTAAATCAGAAAAATTTCCCTGAATATCCCTCTGTAATTTCAAATTTCCATGACTTTTCCAGGGTAAACACTCTGCTATAACTTTCATCCTAATATTGCAAAAAGGTTTTCTCACACTTAGTGATTCCAGAAGTTATGCACATAAAACATCACAGTAAAATAGTGCATGTTTACCAGTAATTCACAAACAATATAGTTGTAAAATTATTTGCTTTCTGTTTGCACCACACACACACACACACACACACACACACACACACACCCTTTAACCGGCTGGAACGAATTAACTCGGGGTTAACAAATTTGGCTGCAATCAACTGGAACGAATATCTTCGCTTTCTAAAAAGTGAGTCGAACTTTTGTTTGTCAGAGAGTGATGCTTTCTCATTAGCTTATCGAAGTGGTCTTTTACAAGGATGATTGATACTAAATGACCACTTTGTTTTTCAAAGTGGTCATTTACGAGGATTATTGACACTAATCCTTTCTAACTGATTATCTGCTAAAAGGGCCACAACAATGTCAACTAACCTATGTTTGAGGCACTTGTTTCTACCCAGTAGCACGATGTCCTTGTCAGGGGAACAAGCCCTTTTCAACCATGTCTAGGGTCATGGAGCAGAGAACAGAGGACTATAGAAGCAAGATTTTATCACTAGTGACAGATTTATGTTTGGTACTGCTGAGATGGAAGGGGTAAAGGTAGTGTTTTTTCGTAACTTTAGTGGAATCCAGTTGCTGTGTGAACAATTTCTGTTTGGGAAGCTTAGAAAAGTTTGGGCACCATTTTATTCAGAAATATTGGCCGATTAAAGTTGTGTGTTTTTTTTTAATCATTTAGTGGTACATATACCGCCACAGATGGCTGAAAAATTATTTTTGTCAAACAGTGATATACACACAAATTATTAAAACACTTATTAGCTATGCCTAAACATTTCTTTTGAAGAAACATTGACAATACAACAGATGGAAAATCACCACAAACACTATGAGTAAAACTAAGTTAAATTGAAAGAATTCTAACAGAATAAAAAAATTCATTATTAATTTTATAAATAAATCCACTATTCATAACAAAGAACAAAATTAACTTACACTTGAAGATCATCAAATATTTCTGGAATTAAGAAATTTAATAACGACCACAATTCAGCCAAATTATTCTGTAGAGGGGTTCCAGTTAACAAGAGTCTGTTTGTAGACTGATACTGCTTGAGATCCCTACAAACATTTGTGTTCAAAAGACGAAAAAACACTATTACAGGTTGAACTGCTGAAATAACTCCTTTTTAAGATAAGTACAAATAGAATACAACAAAATACAATACATATCAAACAATGCACATACTCTTCAAGTTCATTTTATTGTCACTGGAAATGTGCACAATGCAGTATCACAGCTGAAGGCATAGTGCGCTGATTATTTGTTAGAGTATTAAAAGGAATTGCACCACACCACCACAACTTTATACATGCCCATACACAATTTTGGCTCAAGGGATTTTTCAACACAAATGTCTTGAACTCTGTATATCTTCGCTTAATTTGCTAATTTACTTCATAGCAACCCAGCATTGAAATAACTTCTCCTGCGACACTTATGATTTTTAGATTTAAATCAATGCATTTTGATTTTCTCTGAAAAATTTTAGTCTGCGATAATGGCATCATTAGCTAACAAAGTTATCAATGACCCACTGTCAATTAACACTAATTTTGTCCCCATCCAAATCTGCATTAGTGATTGGTAACTCATTACCATTCTTCATGGACATGCAGTGAACTTTAGTGGGTTTACAATATTTTTGAGTTGCACTACTTGTCACAGCCCGAAACTGTTTGAATTTAACTTTTTGTTCTTACGCTGGTATCCCTGAACACTAAACTTTCCTGTTGATTGATAATGAGTGTCTGTCATTGTAATTACTAAATAACTGTTTGGGTGTTGTCTCTGCCCTATCCCTACTTGGTCAGTTATTCAGGCATAGCCTTATCACATGATCTTTCTGCCCACACCTGTAACACACAATCCTACTGCTCATATTGTATTTTCTGGTTCTCAGTGTGCGAGCAATTTCACATACCCGAACATCAGTGTTCATTATTAATTGCCCCATACCATTGACATCATCCAGCTCCCAATGATTGAAGCCAGGCTGATTGTGAACTTTCTTCCTGTTTGGAGTTTCCTTCCCATCTCTGATTTCCACTCTATTGAAAATTAACTACTAACTAACACACCAATCTTTCACCATTGCTTCCATCTGTGCCACCATCTCTTGCCAACATAGGTGTTGATAAACCCGACTCTGGATCAGCTTCTGACCATTTTGCCGATGATCTCTTACGAGTTCATGAGTACCAAATTCTCTCCTTCCTGAACTGCAGTGAGAACAGTGGCATCTAAAGTTTCCGGGCACACAGTAAAACCCCTGCACCTGATTGATTCAGATAAACCTGACACAAAAAGGCACATCACTGTCAGATCCCTATGCTTCCTGATGTCTTCCTATATATATGTTGTGTGGCCGAAATATTTTGCAGCTGCACTTTTCAGCTGCATTGCATACTGTCTTACATCCTGTCTCAGCAACTGAACACAACTTATGAAGTGTTTCATATGGGTAACAAGAGTTTCTTCTGCTTGGCACAATTGATCACTAGATGTTTGAAATTATCATATTTATATATATATATATATATATATATATATATATATATATATACAGGGAGGGATGTAAGGTCAGGTGGTGCGTAACATCACAGCCTCTCCTTGACAAATGTCAACCCAGCCTACTCGTGGTGCATCCTGTTCCCACTAAAGGGGCTCTGATGACCGCCAATAGCGGTATAGCTATACCATCAGGATTAGAGGAAATTCTATCCCACACTCACCAACCCGCTTGGCCAGCGTGGTGAGTTATGGCCAAACCCCTCCAAAATGATTCCACAACTTAAATCTTGGCCCTCAGTCTCCGGCAGCTGGAATGTACCTGGCCAAGGCAGCGGCCAGTGCGACATGAAGGCAGAGGGTGCTAAGAATCTCCGGAGGATCGGACTAGGCTGCCATCTGATGCTGACCTTGGCTACGTATAATGGACGCTCCCTATCTTCTGATTCAAGGCTTCTTGAATTGGAAGAGGAACTAAAAAGGATCAAGTGGGACATCGTGGGGCTAAGTGAGGTAAGGAGAAAAGGAGAAGATCTCATCGAACTGAAAAGTGGACATCTCTTCTACTATCGTGGGACAGATACTGGCAGAACTAGTGGTGTTGGATTTCTAATAAACAAGAAACTGAAGGATAAAGCTGTAGAAGTTGAAAGTTCCTCTGACAGAGCTGCACGACTTGTTATCCAACTCTCGAAAAGATACCAGGCTCAGATTATTCAAACTTATGCACCCACCACAAGTCATCCTGAAGAAGAAATTGAAGAATTTTATGAGGAAATTTGTCATCTAAATAATAAAGGTAAGCAGCACTTGAAAATAATTATGGGAGATTTTAATGCAAAAATAGGGCAACGGCAACAGAATGAAACTTCAGTAGGTAAATTCGGTCACGGCAACAGAAACCAGCGTGGAAATAGTCTCGTTGAGTTTGCAGAAGCAGAAGGGTTTTTCATCTTGAACTCCTCCTTCAAGAAAAAGCCACACAGGAAATGGACATGGAGACAACCAAATGGGACGACAAGTGAAATTGATTTTATTATGTGTAACAAAAAATTTGTCATAGAAGACTGCAGTGTGCTAAACAAGTTCAACACAGGTAGTGACCATAGATTGGTGAGATGTCAGATGCACCTCAACACTAAACTTGAACGTGGCAAGCTCATAAGACAAACAAAATCTATTGACATAACCAACCTTAAAAAACACCATAATACCTTCAAGTTGGAACTGAAGAACAGGTTCTCTGCTTTAGAAGGCCTAATATTGGAAGAAGTGGACATCTCGGAAGTTAACAGAAAAGTAACCAAAGCTCTTATGGAAACAGGAACAAAATTAGCTGGGTCTAAGAACAAGTTGCATGTAAACAAATTATCAGGAAAAACGAAAATGTTGATGCAAAAAAGAAGAGAGATGAGGACAACTAAAGATGTGACTTCCAAAGTGGAATATATAGAGCTATGCAAGACAGTAAGAAAAAGTATCACTGAAGACGTAAGAAAATTCAACTGTGAACTAGTGAGGAAAGCAATTGAAAACAACCAAAGCCTAAAGATAGCAAAGGGACATCTCAGTAAGGGAAGAAAACAGATTATGGCACTGAGAAAAGAAGATGGTTCTGTAACAAGAAATAGAGGCAAAATTTTGACAAGAGTGAAAGATTTCTACTCCAAATTATATGAAAGGGATGATACATGCACTCCAGACATCATGAAAGATACCAGTACCAGAGTTCCTCCAGTCCTTCCAGCAGAAGTTGCACATGCAATCAAGAACATGAAGCGGGGAAAAGCTCCAGGAGAAGATGGAATTACTGTAGACATCATACAAGAAGCAAGTGGAGAAATCAAACAGTACTCGCCCAAATTTTCACTCGATGCCTTAATGAAGGAAAGATTCCTGAGGATTGGAACACCGCTACAATGATCCTGCTACATAAGAAAGGTGACATTGAGGATCTCGGAAACTACAGACCTATCAGCCTCCTATCAGTAGTTTATAAAATCTTCACTAAAGTTCTTTCACACCGCTTGAAGGTAACACTGGACATGGCTCAACCGAGAGAACAAGCTGGATTCAGGAGTGGCTACAGCACAATAGATCATATCCACGTACTGAGAGAACTAATTGAAAGAGCGAGGGAATATGAACTTCCATTGTGCATGGCTTTTATCGATTATGAAAAAGCCTTTGATTCGGTGAAACCATCAGCAGTTACAATGGCTCTGAAAACCTGCGGTATTGAAGATGCATACATTAATATTATTAATAACATCTATGAAAATGCAAGTGCAAAGATTCGGCTGTTTGAAAATACAACACACGTAAAAATTGGAAAGGGAGTGAGACAAGGTGACACCATATCTCCGAAGCTCTTTAATGCCACATTGGAGGGTGTTTTTCAGTCGCTGAGCTGGGAAAACAAGGGGATAAAGATTAATGGAGATTATCTAACCCACCTTCGTTTTGCTGATGACGTAGTCATTTTTGCAACTACCCCATCAGAGCTGCAGAGTATGATCCAGGAACTTGCTGACAAGAGTAAAGAAGTGGGATTAAAAATGAACTTTCAGAAGACAAAAGTGATGTTCAATGCTTTTACAAGAAATGAAGATTTATCGATTGATGGAGAAAAGCTGGAGATAACAGACACGTACGTTTATCTTGGACAGCAGATATCAAGTGAGGGTCACATTGATGAAGAAATTAATCGGCGTGCAAAACTTGCCAGGAGAGCTTTTGGAAGAAACAGCATAATTTTCAAGAGCAATATGCCATTATGTCTTAAAAGAAAAGTGTTTGATCAATGCATCCTTCCAGTGCTTACGTATGGTGCAGAGACGTGGACCTTAACTAAAAGAGACATACAAAGGCTGCAGACAACTCAAAGCAGCTGGAGAGGTGCATACTTGGTGTAACCAGGAGAGATAAGAAGAGGAACTCGTGGATCCGAAAAATGACAAGAGTGGAAGACATCATGATCAGAGTTAAATCCCTGAAATGGCAATGGGCTGGACATAGTGCCAGAAGGACAGATCATCGATGAACAGCCGAAATTTTAGATTGGATTCCAAGGGACAGGAAAAGACCCAGAAGAAGACCACATGGAAGATGGGTGGATGAAATTCGAAAGTATGCAGGGGTGACATGGAGGAGACTGGCACAAGACAGACCGTTGTGGAGGAAACTTGGGGAGACCTTCGTCCAGCAGTGGATTGATAATGGTCGACAATGATGATGATGATGATATACAGGGATGTAAGGTCACGTGATGCGTAAACATCACAGCCTCTCCTTGACAAGTGTCAACCCCGCCTTCTCGTGGTGCATTCTGTTCCCAATAAAGGGGCTCTGACGACCGCCAATAGCGGTATAACTATACCATCGGGATTAGAGGAAATGCTATCCCACACTCACCAACCCGCTTGGCCAGCTTGGTGAGTTATGGCCAAACCCCTCCAAAATTACTCCACAACTTAAATCTTGGCCCTCAGTCTCCGGCAGCTGGAATGTACCTGGCCAAGGCAGCGGCCAGTGCGACATAAAGGCAGAGGGTGCTAAGAATCCCCGGAGGACCGGACTAGGCTGCCATCTGATGCTGACCTTGGCTACGTATAATGGACGCTCCCTATCTTCTGATTCAAGGCTTCTTGAATTGGAAGAGGAACTAAAAAGGATCAAGTGGGACATCATCGGGCTAAGTGAGGTAAGAAGAAGATCTCATTGAACTGAAAAGTGGACATCTCTTCTACTATCGTGGGACAGATACTGGCAGAATTAGTGGTGTTAGATTTATAATAAACAAGAAACTGAAGGATAAAGTTGTAGAAGTTGAAAGTTCCTCTGACAGAGCTGCACGACTCGTTATCCAACGCTCAAGAAGATACCAGGCTCAGATAATTCAAACTTATGCACCCACCACAAGTCATCCTGAAGAAGAAATTGAAGAATTTTATGAGGAAATTCGTCATCTAAATAATAAAGGTAAGCAGCATTTGAAGATAATTATGGGATATTTCAATGCAAAAATAGGGCAACGGCAACAGAACGAAACTTCAGTAGGTAAATTCGGTCACGGCAACAGAAACCAGTGTGGAAATACTCTCGTTGAGTTTGCAGAGGCAGAAGGGTTTTTCATCTTAAACTCCTTTTTCAAGAAACAGCCACACAGGAAATGGACATGGAGACATCCAAATGGAACGACAAGTAAAATTGATTTTATTATGTGTAACAAAAAATTCGTCATAGAAGACAGCAGTGTGCTAAACAAGTTCAACACAGGTAGTGACCATAGATTGGTGAGATGTAATATGCATCTCAACACGAAGCTTGAACGTGGCAAGCTCATAGGACAAACAAAATGTATTGACATAACCAACCTTAAAAACCACCATAATACCTTCAAGTTGGAACTGAAGAACAGATTCTCCGCTTTAAAAGGTCTAACATCGGAAGAAGTGGATATTTCTGAAGTTAACAGAAAAGTAACCAAAGCTCTTATGGAAACAGCAACAAGATTAGCTGGGTCTAAGAACAAGTTGCATGTGAACAAATTATCTGTAAAAACCAAAATGTTGATGCAAAAAAGAAGAGAGATGAGGACAACTAAAGAAGATGTGACTTCCAAAGTGGAATAGAGCTATGCAAGACAGTACGAAAAAGTATCACTGAAGACGTAAGGAAATTCAACTGTGAACTAGTGAGGAAAGCAATTGAAAACAACCAAAGCCTAAAGATAGCAAAGGGACATCTCAGTAAGGGAAGAAAACAGATTATGGCACTGGGAAAAGAAGATGGTTCTGTAACACTAAATAGAGGTGAAATTTAGACAAGAGTGAAAGATTTCTACTCCAAATTATATGAAAGGGATGATACATGTACTCCAGACATCATGAAAGGTACCAAAGTTCTTCCAGTCCTCCCAGCAGAAGTTGCACATGCAATCAAGAACATGAAGCGGGAAAAAGCTCCAGGAGAAGATGGAATTACTGTAGACATCATACAAGAAGCAAGTGGAGAAATCGAAACAGTACTCGCCCAAATTTTCACTCGATGCCTTATTGAAGGGAAGATTCCTGAGGATTGGAACAACACTACAATGGTCCTGCTACATAAAAAAGGTGACATTGAGGATCTCAGGAACTACAGACCTATCAGCCTCCTATCAGTGGTTTATAAAATCTTCACTAAAGTTCTTTCACACCGCTTGAAGGTAACCCTGGACATGGCTCAACCGAGAGAAAAAGCTGGATTCAGGAGTGGCTACAGCACAATAGATCATATTCACGTTCTGAGAGAACTAATTGAAAGAGCGAGGGAATATGAACTTCCATTGTGCATGGCTTTTATCGATTATGAAAAAGCCTTTGATTCGTTGAAACCATCAGCAGTTACAATGGCTCTGAAATCCTGTGGTATTGAAGATGCATACATTAATATTATTAATAACATCTATGAAAATGCAAGTGCAAAGATTCGGCTGTTTGAGAATACAGCACACATAAAAGTACGAAAGGGAGTGAGACAAGGTGACACCATATCTCCGAAGCTCTTTAATGCTACATTGGAGGGTGTCTTTCAGTCGCTGATAGGGAAAACAAGGGGATAAAGATTAATGGAGATTATCTAACTCACCTTCGTTTTGCTGATGACGTAGTCATTTTTTCAACTACCTCATCAGAGCTGCAGAGTATGATCCAGGAACTTGCTGACAAGAGTAAAGAAGTGGGATTAAAAAGGAACTTTCAGAAGACAAAAGCGATGTTCAATGCTTTTCCAAAAAATGAAGATTTATCGATTGATGGAGAAAAGCTGGAGATAACAGACACGTACGTTTATCTTGTACAGCAGATATCAAGTGAGGGTCACATTGATGAAGAAATTAATCGGCGTACAAAACTTGCCTGGAGCTTTTGGAAGAAACAGCATAATTTTCAAGAGCAATATGCCATTATGTCTTAAAAGAAAAGTGTTTGATCAATGCGTCCTTCCAGTGCTTACGTAGGGTGCAGAGATGTGGACCTTAACTAAAAGAGACATACAAAGGCTGCAGACAACTCAAAGCAGCATGGAGAGGTGCATGCTTGGTGTAACCAGGAGAGATAAGAAGAGGAACTCGTGGATCTGAAAAATTACAAGAGTGGAAGACATCATGAACAGAGTTAAATCTCTGAAATGACAATGGGCTGGACATACTGCCAGAAGGACAGACCATCGATGGACAGCCGAAATTTTAGATTGGATTCCAAGGACAGGAAAAGACCCAGAAGAAGACCACATGGGAGATGGGTGGATGAAATTCGAAAGTATGCAGGAGTGACATGGAGGAGACTGGCACAAGACAGACCGTTGTGGAGGAAACTTGGGGACACCTTCGTCCAGCAGTGGATTGATAATGCTTGACAATCATGATGATGATGACATATATACAGTATATATATATATACACACACGGTTGAGTCACATTATTGTGACTACCAACTAATATCCAGAGTAACCGCCGTTTGCAGCGTGGACAGCAGCTAGACGGCCTGGGAGTGACTCAATAAAGGACTGGAAGGTGTTCACAGGTAAGTGGAGCCATGCTGACTGCAGTGCATCTGACAGCTGCTGGAGGGCGTGTGGTGGAGGATCCACAGAGCAAACAACACGAACAAGGTGTTCCCACAGATGCTCAATTGGGTTTAAGTCTGGGGAATTAGGGGGCCGGGGAAGTGATTTGAAGTCTTCATCGATCTTGTCCAACCACTCTCTGACATTTCTAGCTGTGTGACATGTCGCATTGTCATGCTGGAAGATTCCATCTACCCCAGGGAAGACAATCAGCATGTATGTGTGTACGTGGTCTGCAAGGACGGATTCATAACTAATTTTGTCCATAGTGCCTTCCACAGATATCAGGGGACCCAGAGAATGCCACGAAAACATTCTCCAGACCATAACACTGCCCCCGCCAGCTTGTGTTCTTCCAGCAATGGCCGAAGAGTGTTTGTTCTCCAATGTTTCTCGCTTTATGCGCCAACGTCCATCCGTTCGATAAAGCAGAAAACATGACTCATCGGATAAGGCAATCTGAGCGGAGGTCCAATTCTGATACAGCTGTGCAAATGTAAGCCTTTTCTGCCAATGCACCTTCGTTAGCATAGGTGCAGTGACCATCCTTCTGCATCGGAATTTCATACACAGCAGGGTTTGCTGAGCTGTTGTTTTAAACATACTTTGGTAGCTCCCTAGTTCATTCGGCCAGTGAGTTGCTCGACTGTAGCATTTTGGTTTGCCCTCACGGACCTTCGAAGCCGACTTTCACCTCTCACATCAATGGCATGTGGTGCTCCGCAGTTTCTACATCGCTTATTCACAATAGTGCCATTTCTCCAACCACAATACACTTTAACCACAGCAGCACACGAACAGTTCACAAACTATGCTGTTTCAGAAATACTGCCACCCTTGATCCGAAAGCTGATAATCATCCCTTTTTGCAAATCTGATAAATCGCTCTTTTTATTCATGACAGCAACGAATGATATGGTGTAAAATACTTTGTTAAATTTTCTTTTATCATCAATAAATGGCAGCACAAGTAAACTTTTGTGACTAAGGCACATGCCTGAGATGACTGGTGACAGTGCCCACAGAAGGAGATGTGGGAATTCAAAGTGCAATTAGTTAAATACAGTATGGTGTTCATATGTCTCAATGGCTCCAGAAATTCTTTTAAATTGTTCCATGACAAATAAATTATGATATATTATAATATTGCATAATATACTTTCGAATTCTTAAATATTACAATTACAGAATCTCGGTCCTGATGTATCACATGAGATACGATCCCTGTAGCTCTCTCTCATTTACATGAAAAATTAAAGATTTTTTTTTTCAGTTTACAATGCAGTAAACATCAATTTTCAAACCTGTTTTTAAAAATTAAGTGCTTAACTTTATTGCAGGTCTGAGGAGGATATACAGTAGCAGCCATGGAAATTGAGACATACCAAAAGTCAGTCAACAGACGTGCAAAGTAGTATGTTTAAGCTATGATCATGATTTGTGACAATATCATAGGTAATGCAGAGAATAAACTGAGAAGAATAAACCAAATAAATGCAATTTACTCCATATAATGATACATTTAGCTCAAATAAGCATAATTTCACACCACAGGCTCACCAATACTGTTAAGGAGCACTGTTGCAAGAATGTGCTTTTCACAGTTCAGGAAGGAAAAAAAAAGTTTCATAGCATAGGTAGCCCTCCAAAACATACCATGAACAATTATTTCTTATTTCGTGGGATCCTAATACTCTGTAGGGCCAAAGCCTTAACAAGATTGCAGCATTCATGCATGGAGTGGAAGAGTTTCTTCAAATATTCGATACCAAACTCTTGTGATACACTCCTGCAGTTGTTGTTTGTTGTCAGGCCTCCACTCAGCAACTTTCTTGGCCATTACATCCAGCAGTTCTCACTAGGATTAAAAGGTCAGGACTGTTATCTGGCCAATTTAGGTATCTGACCTCGGCCTCTTGTAAGAATTTTTTATCCTAAATACGTATATTGGGTATCAGGTTAAGTGATCATAATGCTAACAAATTGCACAGACATTGCACATGAAAATTTACTCGCCTTCCTGGCATTGTAAAATGGTAAAAAGATGTGCTGGAAGATGCATGATTCAGTGTCACCAAATTGTCCCTAGATTGTTGGAATTAGATGGGCAGATAAGATGTTTTTATAGCACTTTGCATTCACCATGGCTAATTGTGAGGTAAAATAAAAATCCTGAAAATGGCAAGACAAAAGTAATGCGTATGCTGAGTTTGCTTAGGGTACAAACTGATTATTTTGAACTGCATGTATTACTCATAAAACAGTTTTCCATAAATATTCTAACTGACATATCCTGTGGGGAAATAAATTGCTCTGACATAAGTAAAGCAATCATGAATTTAAAATTAAACAACTCAAAAACATTTTTTTTTTTTTTTTACATTTTTCATTTACACGGAATAAAATCTAAAAACAACTAACCTGTTTCATAAAAGTATAGGTTAATGAATTCTAAAAGTTCATCCTTTCTTGAGAAAACACATCAGTTTTGTCTGCCCCCCCCCTACATCAGCACAATCAGACTTTATTTTACACCTTTCATTTAAACATATAAAACAAGCAAAACGCACAGTCACATATGGTAAAAGGTTCGTTTAGCGGTAGCTTTCGGTCATCCTACGGTCTTGATCACCCGCGATCGACTGGATAGGCTGGTTGCCAGAACTACAATTTGAAGTTGGGGTGTTGGAAATGTTGCCAGATTTTAGAAGAGAGATCCAAATAAATGGGATTTGTTGAGGGGTCTCTGAATTGCAGTTTTTGGTGAACAAAATTTCAATGCTCTCTTGGAAACACAGAGATGCCTTGTTGATGAATGGGGCAACTTTTTTTGTTTCTTTCCAAATGGGAACTGCAGAGATGTCTTTAAGGTTAGTGCAGATAGACCATTGGAAATCAAATATCTTTTTTGTGTTCACCAAGTCTTGTTTTAATGCTTCGGTATGTGCTTCCCAATAGACCAGAGGAAGTTGAAATGGGAATAGCATAAACTCCAGGGGTGTCCAAAGGTGAGAGAGGATCCCTGTTTTTAAGCAGGCACATTATAGCAAAAGGGTTTGGTTTCACTGTGAGAGTGTAGCCCATAGATTTGAAAAGTTTGCACATCTTATAAGAGAAGGATCCATGGAAATGGATGGAACCAATGAAAGGTGGTTTTTCCATTATTATTGGTGAGAGAGCAGACAGATTTTTCAAGTGGGAAATTTGGAGGAATTTTTGAATTGTAGAAGGTGGGAACTGATGGGCTTCAGCAACTTTCTTTATGGTGTCAATTTCTTTATTGAAGGAAGATTCAGTGTTGCAGACAATCCTGGCACGATTGACATAAGTTTTAAAGGCTGCAAATTTGTGAGCAGTTGGGGAGTCGGATGAAAATGGGACTATGTTTGCTATTGCAGAGGGTTTCCCGTAGACAGATCTGTTGAGATGTTTATCTTGCCTTGCCTGGTGGACATCCAAAAAGTCAATGCCTTGCTGTGATTCCTCATTGATGGTGAATTTTATTGATGGGAACTTTAGGGAAATCTTTTCAAGAAGAGATTCAAGGTCAGTTCTATTGTGTGGCCAAATTACAAAAATATCGTCAACATATCGAAGCCAAATGGAAAGTTATAGATTGTGTTCCATGACTAACCTTTCATTTTTTACTAAGTTCCTTTAAACCTTTCATTTTTACTAAGTTCTGGAATCTACAAATTTTTTGATGTCACAATGTTTGTTTTTTGTATTCCCAGTTTTCAATAGTGCTACAAGATTTTTCAATTCTACTTAGCATATCCTTCTTGTAGTTGTCCCAACTTTTTACTATATTTTAGACCAGCTGTTAACGCTCTGCATTATTGTCCCGCACAGCGTGTTCAATGAATACTAGTAAATAAGCGCATTACTTCTAGATTAAGAGATTAAAATTTTGGATTTTTTTTTTTTACTTTTACAAACTGGTTCATCCTGCAAAACCTATTAATTCCTTTACTTTAAAGTAAAGGTCTAAGAATAATTTTAACAGATACAAAATATATTGCCTTCTCATTTTCTCCAGAATTTCCAGGTTTAATTGGCAAAAAATCCAGACCACAATTACCCCTGATTCACAGACCCTTTTATAAACACTGTAGTCTGCTGACGCCTTTACTAGATATGCATTCCCATACCATTTGACTCACCAGAAATTTTACTGTCTACACCAAGCAATCATTTTAAAAGGCCTTGCTTTTTCTACGTCTAATATAGAGTTTGCCATTGGATCCGTGCAGGTTAAATTTTGATTCATCTGAAAACATAGCAGAATACATAATTTGTTATAAAAATGTTCGCGCCATTAACCTAGTTTAATGAAAGTCACCGGCACTGCACGATATAACACACAACTTCCAAATTAAAGTGATTGATGGTAATGACTTTAATCACACTTAAAAATACATAACAGAATCCCACATGTGCATGGTTCAGTCCACATGCTTTAAGCAGTTGTCTGTGCATTTTACTCATCAGTAATGGTTTCTTACGTGGACAGTAGGCTCTGAGACACATGTTGCACAAATGATGCCCCACAGTTCGTGCACTTGCTTTTATGACTGTCCGCTGTCCCACTGTATTTTCAGTTCTGATGAACTGGTCCGAGTCTTACGTTCTTCCAGGCTGAGACGCTTCAGCATCTTACTGTGAGACGGCGTACTCACATGTTTACCTCCTGATCATGCTTTTGTTTCCATGTTGCATTGCTTGCATTTGCTTTGCAACAAACACACAATTGTTGACTGATGACAATTAACTCTTTGCGCTATATCATGTTGAGGATAAACCTTCAGCATTCCAAGCAACAATTATGAGATTTTTCTGCAGTGTAAACTGTTGAAAACTTTCCATTTTGCTTATAACGAACGGTAAACCACCTTCGCATGGGGTTTTATACTAATGGACGGCGCAATCACTTGAAACATTGCTGCAGTAGACTTTCACAGCCGATGAAAGGGTTCTCATGTCATGGATGATGCAATCTATAGGGTTTCTCGCATGCCTGAAGCACAGTGCTACTTTAATTTACAAAATAAACATATTTCTACAGGAATTTTATTTTGAAGGAAGTGGTTACATGGAATAGCGTGAAAATATGCCAATAATAGCATTACAATGCCTACCATGTATTTATGAAGAATTATTTCTTCAGGGAAATTAATTTCCCAATTGTATATTGATGTACATTTCTACAGGGTTTTACAGGGGATGCAATTTCCATGGCCACCACCGTGCGTGCGTGTAAGGTACACATACAACAGTTGAACCTTACGTGTTTTAATGCCTAACATTTCTATTTCAGGAACTGCTCTGGTGTGGAGAGCAGGGAGGGGGTAGTATAAGATTTTGATCAAGGTTTTCTGTAAGTTT
Source organism: Macrothele yani (assembly GCA_039090855.1). Lineage (NCBI taxonomy): Eukaryota > Metazoa > Arthropoda > Arachnida > Araneae > Macrothelidae > Macrothele > Macrothele yani. The sequence continues at coordinate 142,060,710 of CM077008.1, read as the reverse complement.
TACTTTATCCTAATTTGCTTGTTCACAAGTACTTGTATCATGTCTAAAAATGCACATTTTATAAATATTTGTTTGGTGGTAACTCCTGAATTACAGGCTTCTCATGATATCTCTGACAGCATTCACACATTAACTCTGCGGTTGTAATTTCAACCTTACACACAGTGTTCTACACATTAAAAACTTCAAATAAATAGTTGAATTAATTAATATTTTAAAATAAAATGACTGAAGAAATATACATGATTTTGTAAAAACCAACAGCATTTTTTAAGGCCTTATTCCTTACCTGAGCAGCTTACACTGAGAGTTCTTTACACGATGACCTTCATCGATTATTATCATCCATGTTGTGTGCATTAAATGGGGTCTATCATTCATAATTATGGAGTAAGATGTCACCACAATAGGGCGGATGCAATATTCTCTCACTTTAATCTTTCTACTCATTTGTCTACGTAGCTGGGCCCTATGCTCTTTGGTTCCATGATACAAAATAACTGGTAACTGAAATGGAAATTCAATTAGTTTATGGCAATAGAAATCATCCCTTTATTTAAGTCTCTCTCTCTCTCTCTCTCTCTCTCTCTCTCTCTCTCTCTCTCTCTCTCTCTCTCTCTCTCTCTCTCTCTCACACACACACACACACACACACACACACACAATCTCTAAACCTGAGAGAGTAATATCATTTAACAGCTATAATCAAAAATAAAACCAGGGTTTGTACACATTTACTGAAAAGAAATTTCAGAACTTTTCCAGAAGTTCAAAAAATTCCAGGACCTTAAATGTTTGCTACAATCTTAGCGTTTTGTTTTATATTTTGCAAATTGGGTTGAAGTTTACTATGCCTTTAGTATTTGTATGAAGTCCTACGGCAGACCCGACAAAACTTTCAAGAATTGAAATCCGTAAAAATAGTTCTGTGAACGTTTATAATCGATATGTCAGACTGACCAATGTATCAAATGTACTGATGAAATGTATCAAGCATATCGATTAAAAAACAATTCATGATGAGAACCTTATATCAATTTTATATGCTATGCAAATAAAATGTTTGGCAGTATTTCTCGCTTATCACCCTAAATAAACTTACCAGGGAGAGTCAAAATCTTGTCCCATTTGCAGCTAAAAGGCTTAATGATGCAAGAAAGCCACACACGCTCACATCATTCTGCAGTCACTGCTTCCCAGAGTCCTTTGCCAATGTCTCACCAGAGCCACAATCCCATGGTGGGGTACACTATTCAGTAGGTTTTGCAGACAGAAACTGATGCCAGATTGCATTCCATATCCACCACTGGAGCACCATCCTTGTAGGAAATGGACCGTGGACCGAAACAAGTGGTAGTCAGATCGGAGAAAGTCCAGACTATATGGAGGATGGAGTAAAATCTCAACACCTTCCAGTTCCTGCAGTTTTCAGTGGATTACTCTGGAGGTGTGCCTTGGGCATTATCCACTTGCAGCAATGCCCGCTTCCTATTGATAACTGCTGGGTAGCATTGGTACAGAGTATCACAGACCTGCTGCAATTGTTTGATGTAGAGGTTCCCATCCACAGCCTCACCTTGCATGAGTTCACAATACACAGGACCCTAACAATTCCCCCAAATGGCCAGCATGGCTTATCTTTCAAACTGCCTTTTCTGAACCACTGGCTGTGCTTCCTGGCATGGCCTCGGGCTTTGGATTTCAGTGGCAGGATAATGTAAGAATACCCACTTTTTATCACCCATGACAATACAACACTAAAACCTATTGTTCCATGGATTTGACAGCAATCTGTAACAGAGATCAACACATTGTTTCACCAGCTGAGATGTCAATTCATGGGGAACCATTTGATGGCATCTGAAGGAGAAACCAAGCTGGTGGTAGGATAATGTAAGAATACCCACTTTTAATCACCTGTGACAATACAACACCAAAACCTATCTCCCATGGATTTGACAGCAATCTGTAACAGAGATCGACACATTGTTTCACCTGCTGAGGTGTCAATTTGTGAGGAACTATTTGATGGCATTTGGAGAAGAAACCAAGCTGGTGGTAGGATGATGTTAGAATACCCATTTAATGGCATTTGGGGGAGAAACCAAGCAGGTGGTAGGATAATATAAGAATACCCACTTTTCATCAACTGTGACAATACAACACCAAAGCCTATCTCCCATGGATTTGACAGCAACCTGCAAAGTAAATAAGCACATTGTTCCGCCTGCTCAGGTATCAATTCATGAGAAACCAAGCTGGTGCAGATTACGAATAATGGTGGATTAGGAAAACCTCAGCTGCCAACTGTCGTGTACTGGTATACGGGTTTGCTTATGTTCTTGACCAGGGTGTCAATGTTGGTGGTCATCAGATGTTCTTCTTGTTTGTTTGTTTTTGGGGTAGTTAATAGCCACTGTGAGCAACACAACAGGTTACAAGCAGTTTCCCATTCCTAATTTAGGGCCACTGGCCCTGAAGCAGAAACAGCACAATGCCCGTCGCAGATTCTCAGAAAGATGTGCAGACTGTTTAATTGCTTTTAAGATTTCTTCAAAATTTAAACCAAAAGAAGGGAAAATTTCAGGTGTTTTTAACGTTGTCTCCCATTTAAGACGTAAAGTTGTAATCGATAGATCACGCAGACACCTGTTCTCCCCCCACCCATTTTATTTTAGCTTTCATTCTTCTTTATTTTTCAAACAGATAACTTCAACTTGATAAGATATAATTGCTTTTCTTCAGCTTTGAATCTTGGAAGTGATATTTTTATGCACTTTTAACGCACTGTGCATGTTTGATGCGGCATTTCAGATGCTTATGGTCAATTTTTTTTTTTTTGGCATGGAGACCTAAATTTTTATCTAACAAAGTTAAATTAAGGCGATCTCCTTTTTTGTTTTTTCAAGAGCCATATTTTTAAAGCGTTTTATTTTGTTTTTCTGTTTCCGCTTCGGCATTCCATAAATTGACGTCACAACTTTTTTTGCTTCCAAATAGCTTCACTTCAGTTAGATTGATGAAGTGTGGTTTGTTTTTTTTTCTTGTTCTTACTCTTTTTATTTTTTTTAACCATATTTTTACACATTTTTATCGTCTGTCTTCTGTTTTTCACAGTCACATTATGAGGTATTCCGGAAATTGATCACAATTTTGCCTTTTTTGGCTTCCAGATAGCTTCATTTCGGTTATATTAATGCTGCTGTTTTCTTATTTTTTTCATTTATTTACAAAATCCACATTTGTTAAGCGTTTGCAACATTTTCTTCCGTTTCTGCGGCCATGCAGCATTTTGGAAGTTGACAGTCACATTGTTTTTTGTTTTTTTTTACTTTCAGGTGGCTTTATCTCTGATTTTTTTCTTCTAAAACCATAATTTTATGCATTTTTTAATGCTCCCTACTTCTTTTCCAAAGCCGTATTACGCGGTATTCCGGAAGCTGACGGTCCCAGTTTTTTCTAGCTATTGTTTTCTTCCAAAATTGTTTCATCTCAGATTGATGAAGTGAAAAGTTTTTATTTATTTATTTATTTATTTTTTGCTCTACAAGTACTTTTGCCGTTTTTCTCACTTTAATAATTTTATCGGGTTTAATTACATCAATGGAAATGCTCCAATCACATTTTCATAAATTCACTAAATTTTTTTTAAAACTGTGGTCAATTCACAAATTGGGTTTCAAACAAAAATCTTACATATGGATTCCTGTTTTACAAATCAAGTTAAATGTGGCAAAATTACTGTTGTTTCCAAAGTTGACATGATCCCCCCTACCAACTCGGTCATCTAAATAATCACCTGGTGTGAGGCCCCTGGTACAACATTATTACTGCGGGAAATAAATAGTAAGAGCAGAGCAGAATGTCTATCAGGCAAAACACCCTTTGAAGGAGGGAGTTAAAGTTTAATCAATTAACTAAATGCAAAATAAAAAAAGGATGGATTTCAAATTATTCCTTTTATTTTCTGACCATTATTTTTAAAAATCCAAACTCATTTAAAGAATAGTTCGAGTTTCTTCGGCATTTCTTGTCAGGGAAAAGCTAGTTTGACTATTGCAACAAAATACTAATTTGCACTATTTGCAAAATCTCAAATTGACTTATTTTTTAAAACATCGCTTTGTCGCAGTGCAGAACAATAAATTTTATGGCAAAATTAACATTTAGACATCCCTTTACTGTGTTTAATATTTAATATATATATATATATATCAATTTATCTCTTACTGTGTGCACACAGTTTTTAGGCTTTTCTTTCTGTGTTGCAGACTTCTGAAAAAGATTCTGCTCCTGGGGCCACTGATTCCAGGGATGGGAGAGAGAGCCAGTGCCGCAAGACAAAACAAAACATCCATGCCTCACCAGGATTTGAATACAGACCCATCTTGGATGAATGGTCAGAAATCAATGCCTAGACCACAGTGCCACTGGGGCGGCATTAGTTGGATGTCCTGATCTCTGCGTGTCTTCGAGACTGGTACCTCCAGAACTGAATTGCCAGAACCATTTTCATACAGTGCTGCCGCCCACTGCTTCCTCACATTCAACTGCACAAATTTATCTCGCTGTGGCTACTGCGTTTAACCCTTTTTTTCAAAAATGGTGTAGGAGCATCCAAACAGTGCATTTATTAACCTCCACCATCTGTTCACCTGATAATGCAATGTATCTCCATGCCAAATGAATACCAGTAGCCTCATGCGTTTCATGTCATCATGTACCCAGTCAAATAAAGGTAAGTAGATCATGCTAGTTACGTTAACAGAATAGAACTTTTACAAGAAAGTCCGTAAGATGAGAGCTTTCGACCTTGTCTTAGGTCTTCAATCACACCAAAGGAGGACTAAGATTGTTTCCAGATTCTAAATTTGAATTTTTTCTATTTTTGTTACCAGATCTTAGAATCAATCTCCAGATCATCGGGATGATTCGGAATTGCAAGTGTTTGGGTTGAAAAGAATTTCCAGGCTTTCATGGTAACTGAGGGCAAATCGATTGTCAAAAGAAGCAATATGGTTTGCTTCTGTTCCAGCGGGGAATAGCAGAAGTGTCTTCCATTTGTAGATGAAGTCTGAAGTTCAGACTTCATCCACAAACTTCCTAATTCCTTTTCTCCTTGTGAAAATCTTCATACTCTTATGTGGAATCTTTGTTCCCCTCCATACCATATTTCGAGTCCTACATGTTCCTCATGAAGAAATTGATTCTGCATTGCGAACCACCCGGTACACTTATCAAAGATCTTTATGATTGTTTCCACACCATTCATCAACACAGTTGTTTTGTTTTCAACAAAATTGTGTACAAATAACAATCTGGTCTCCCCATGGGCTCACCTCTATCCCCTCTTCTTGCAACAAATTGAAGTTTCCATCATTCCTCATCACTCTTTTCAACCTTCCCTGTGGTTAAGATATGTAGATGACATTTTCATTAGCTGGCCACATACCAAGTTTGAATTAGAGATCCTGATCAACTCCATTACGGAAACATTTCCATCTATTAAACTCACTAAATCTAAGGAAGTAAACAGCAAAATTTATTTCCTGGATGTCACCATCTGCAGAAACTCTGATCTCTCAATCACTTGTTCCGTCTATCATAAACCTTCTGCTGCCACCACCATCATTCCCTTCAAATCATCCACTTTACATGTCTACAAGCTCGCAGCATTGAAGTCTTACATCCACAGGGCTCATATCATTTGCAACAACCAACTTTCTCTTCAAGAAGAATTCTCCAGAATTTCTACAATAGCCCTCTCCTGCTCTTACAGTCAACTCCCTCATAAAGAAATACAAAAACAAATTGAAAATTGAATGCCACCATCCTCAAAAGAAAGGAAACTTGAAATTCTCTGGTTCTGTTCCTTACCATCCTTCCTCTGCTTATAAGTTAAAAATTCTTTTCAGAAGTTTTGGTTACCATCTTGCCATTAATCCCCCCCCCAAGCATCTTAAAACTTCTACAAAACGATAGGGACAAAGTTGAAAATCTAGATCTCCTAGGAGTTTACTGCATTCCTATCTCTTCTTCAACAGGTGTTAACTTATACATTGGAAGCACATACAGGAGCATTAACCACAGAATTTTGTAACATAAGAAAGATGTTTTGAAAGCCAACCCAAATACAGCCTTATCTATTTTGACAATGGAAGACACTTCTGCAATTCCCCACTGGAACGAAGCAAAACGTATTGCTTCTTTTGACAATCGATTTGCCCTCTGTTACCGTGAAAGCCTGGAAATTATTTTCAACCCGAAGACTTGCAATTCCAAATCTCCTCTCTACATCCTGATGATATGGAGATCGATTTTAAGATCTGGCAACAAAAATAGCAAAAATTCAAATGTAGAACCTGGAAACAATCTTAGTTCTCCATTGGCGTGATGAAGACCTAAGACAAGGTCGAAAGCCCCATCTTACGAACTTTCTTGTAAAAGTTCTATTCTCTTAACGTAACTAGCATGATCGAGTTACCTTTATTTGTTATTCTTGTTACGTGTTTCGCCCATCATCGTCATGTACCCAGTCAATAATGGCGCTCACTTCACACAGGAAAAGAGGTCCAGCATCTTGCATAACTCAAAACGAAGTGAACTTTTGATTCACCCTAGCATTAAATTTTGGTTTACAAATGCACCCTATCTGTTCAGTTGCTCAACTGATTGTGAGCCAAAGTTCTTTTTTTTTTTTTTTTGCATGACAATATTTTCAAATTTTTTTCAATCCACCTGTGATATATAACAGCAGTGAAATTGTTGTATAATTGAAATTGTATGACAGCACAATGTAATTAATCCCTGGAAATTAATTTTCCTCCAAAGTGATAATGTTTCTGTACTTTTCAAGAATTTGTTCCAAAAACTTCAGTAAATACAGATGACTATCTTTTACACTCCTTTGCTCAATTATTTCACTCAATATTATACTTCATACATCAATGAATACTGACAAAAGCAAAAGTTATTCCCCTTCAATAATTTTTATCTAACGTAAATATGAAATTAAAAAATGTATCAGTACTTACTTCAGGGGTAAATCTTTGAAACTCTTTGCACCAATTGTACAACGTGGACAAAGGACAGATGATCAAAAAAGGAGTAACAACATTCATTTCAATTAAATGTGCAACTAAAGCTATGCATTCAATTGTTTTACCAAGACCCATTTCATCACCTAAAATCCCATTTACTCCATTTTCATAGAGAACCTAAAAATTAGAAAGCATATCCATTTAGCTCATAGATATGTTGTGGAACAAAAGAGAAATGCAAATTATACACTGTACATGAATTCTAAAAAGAACAGAGAAAGCAACAAGCTATAGAAAGACATCAATAATGCAAATTACCAAACTACTTCTTTACTGATTAGCAGTAAGTCCACATAGAGGTGTAAATACTCACAGAAAATCAATAGCAAATTCAAAAATATATAATCAAAAACATGAAAGCAATTCAATCCTTTGCCAACACTGTGAATCTGAATATACACAAATTGGTGGGCATGATCTAATTTTAGCTTAGAATTTACAACAGTGGATTCCACTTATGCAACTCTGTCTGCTACATTTAATTTGCTATGTGAATTTAGTTCTTTCAAATGAAAATATCTTGTATTTCTTGAACTATTAATAATAAACATCCATTCTCTCTCTGTCTCACACACACACACACTACCCCCCTCCCCCCACACACACACAGCTAGATTTAGGAGTGGCTACAGCACTATAGATCATATCCATGTACCTAACTGAAAAAATGAGGGAATACGAACTCCCATTATGCATAAGTTTTAAAATTTATTATGAAAGTCTTTGATTCCATGAAACCATCAGCAGTTATTATAGCTCTGGCATCCTGTGGTACTGAACATGCATACATATGCATCATTAATAACACCTATGCAAATGCAAAGGTTTGGCTATTTGAGGATACAGCATAAATTAAAATGGGAAAGGTAATGAGACAAGGAGACACCGTATCTTCCAAACTCTTCAATGCCACAATGCAAAATGTCTTTCAGCCATTGAACTGGGAAAACAATGGGATAATGATTAACGGAGATTACTAAACCCATCTTCATTTTGCTGATCATATAGTCATTTTTGCAACTAACCCTTCAGCCATATGGATTTACCATGGACAGACGCTCACCTCTTGTTTTCATATTTTTTATGAAATATAATACAGGGTGTTTCACTTGCTACTTTACCCGGCATTTTTGCAATAACTTTAAGAGGAATGAAGATATCGTAACGAAATTTGAACTGGACTTATGATATTGTAACAAAAAATGACATAGTAACAAAATTTGAACTGGGCAGTGAGAAAGCAACAAGTGACGTGTAGTTGGGCCAGCGTCGCGGTCATGGACAGAGAGAAGTGTCGGCGCTAGTGTATCGCGACTCCTCATCGCCTGCCGGACGAGCGGGCGTCTGTCAGTTTACTAAGTCTGCCGACACAGTACAGTTGTTGTTTTGCTGCTCGTGGAACAGTACGTTTGTGTGTGTGTTGTCGGAGAACAGAAAATGTTGAAATGAACCGGTATACTCTAGAGAGGCAAGTGTATATTGTGCGGACGTATTGGCAGACTAAATTGCTGAAGTAGTGTCAAAAATGATTTGTTAAGAGGTTTGGAGGTCAGAAACCACCATCAAAGCGCTGCATTTTGGCCATGTCACGGAAATTGGAAACAGCGAGAAGTTTGTGTAACGCGCACGGAGGAGGTTGACAACAAATGCCGGAAGAAACGGTCGAGAATGCGAGGCAGTGGTTTTTGCTGTCTCCCAAAAAGTCCCTATGATATCTATCACAGGAAACCGGCTTATCCACAAGCACTTGTGTTCACGCATTGAAAACACCAGACCATGTGAAAAAGAGTGGCATATTGTCAGTGATTTCACACATTCCTGCAGCAAAATCGTGGCATACTGGATTACTGTTGGTTCACAGATGAGGCCTGGTTTCATCTTTTCTGGATATGTCAATGCCCATAAATTCCCGTTTTCTGGGCGACTGACAATCCCCACGCGACACACGAAGAACCCCTATATCCAGCAAAGATCAGTGTTTGGTGTGCAATGTCACAGCGGTGCATTATTAGGCCAATCTTCTGCAAAACAACCATCTCGACAGCAGCTTACGTGGAATTTTTTCAGGCCTTCGTAAATCAGTTGGACGATGAGGAATTATCCATTGGATATTTCCAGCAGGATGGAGCAACATGCCATACTTCCGTGACAGCATGGCCAAAATTGAGTCCTTTCAAAGGGACTTTGTCCTCCACGGTCGCCAGATTTGACGCCGCTCGATTACTTTCTCTGGGGATATCTGAACGGTATAGTTTACGGCAATAATCCACGATCCATCGCCGCATTTAAATCCAACATTATTTAAGAAATTCATGCAATTCCTGGGGACATGCTGACTTGAACCTTCCAAAATATTGAGCATCGTGTTCAGCTCTGCCTGGATGCAAATGGTGATCATTTCCAACACATGTCATGATGCCATCTCCTTTCTCACAGCCTAAAGTAAGTCCAGTTCAAATTTCGTTATGATATCTTCATTCCTCTTCCAGTTATTGCGGAAACGCCGGGTAAAGTAAAGTAGTGAGTGAAACACCCTGTATCTTTTTGCATTGATGAAACTCCATTGGTTCTGTGAATTTTATATAGTAACTTGGGAAACTTGTAATCTAGGGAAGGGTTCTTTAAATGTCATAATTACTGGTATTTCATGTATAACATATTTCAACTGACTACTACTACCCATCATCAGATGCCATCAAGTTTCTGCCTTGTAGGAGAGTGGAGGTTCCACCTTAAATTATCAAGGGATCTATCTATAAAGGGATCATGCTCCTGTCACAAGTTACATGAAAGTTGTGCCACCTTAATAGATCTGTGGACAAAGACAGCATTTTAGCATATAACAGAAGTATTGAAGTACTTCAAACAATACCATAATCCTTGTGCTAGTGGAAATCACATTCAAATAAGGACTTATTATCAACATAGCTACAAAAGCCCACTCACTGGCAGTATTACATAACATGCTTCCATTCTAACCTGCAGCAAAATGTGCTTTCTGGTTGAAACAAATGATTACATGGCATTCAAATTCCAATACAGCTACAGGAAACTGTATTTTCTGCCATAATCTTTCTGCCACTGGCAATTTTCACGATGAATTTGATTAGCTTTTCAGTGAAACATGATCTTTGCACCACTGAAAATTGCATTTGTCAGCGAAATAAACCAGTTTCATGGATCTGAATTGAAATACAAGCATAAACTTACTGCCACAAAAATTAGTGCCTTCTGGTCGAAATGAACTATTCCAAATCATTTGCACTCACATCTTTATTCTGTGTATCTGTAAACGACGTATCTAATCTTTGTAAAAGGAATCCACCTCTTCAGAACAAAAACTACTTAAAAATTAAATTTAAATCTTTGAATAAAGCTCATATTGAGAAATGGCTTCCTAGTTTAATTGAATTAATAATCTAAAGCAACTTATGGGAATTTACTAGGAAATTTTTTCATTTATAGCAAATTTTCGGAGAAAACTCTTCTCCTTCTTCAGGCTGTCTTGTTGTTGTCACTTTTTGCTTGTCACTATCATGGTTACGGTTTACCTTGACGGTTACGGTTAACCTTAACGGTTTAGGTTATTTTTCAACAAATCCTGCCAGATGTTAGGCAGGGAAAATCCTTTGCAGTCATTGATGATGGAATTTTGTTTTTTCTCAATCTCTATTCCTTCTTTCAGTTTTCTTTTTTGGAAATTGCTTTGGAAACTGATTACTTTAAGGGAATTCCAATCCATGCTGTGCCCAGTTTCTCTAACATGCCTATCTAATCCAGTCTTGTTGGAGCAATTTTTTATAGCTGCTTTATGCTCAGCTATACGAGTTTCTAGTCTGCGACCTGTTTCACCTATGTAAGATAGTCCACAACTACAATTTACTTCATAAACTACTCCTTGCATTTTTAAAATATCTTCTTCTCTTTGAACTATTTTAGGGAAAACATTTTTAACTTTGTTCTCTAAACTTGGAGCTAGCCTAATATTGTATTTTTTACTAATTCTCTTTAAAGCCTCAAATAAACCTTTGTGATAAGAAATTTTTCTAGTGAATTTTACTTCTTGCTTTTGTGGGTTCTTCGTACCATTAAAATTCAGAAGCTTCTCAATTTCTTCTTTAGGATAGTTATTTTCTGCAAGTATGACTTTAAGCTCTTCTTTATGGGCTTCTTTTTTATCTGCAGTAGAAACTATTTTATTAATTTTTTCTAAAACTGACTTGCTACATTTTTCTTAATAGAAACTGGATGATATGAATTGAAATCCAGTAGTCTTTTAGTATTCATTGGTTTTTTATACCAACTAGTGAGGAATTTTTCATCTTCATAATAGATAGTAATATCTAAGAAGTTTATTCTTCTTTCTTTTTGAAGTTCAATAGTGAACTTAAGGGAATCATCTAATTCATTGAATGAGTCTAGAATTCTTTCTGGAACAATTTCTGAGCTATCTATTATAAATAAGATGTCATCCATGTATCTGCTATATAAGCAGAAGTATGTGGGTTGTACTAGTATCTTTTCTTCTAGTTTTCCCACATAATAGTTAGCTAAGAGTGGGGAGAGTGGGGAGCCCATAGCTAGCCCCGATTTTTGAATGAAAAAAGTTTTCCCAAATTGAAAGTAGTTGTTCTGCAAAGAGAAAGTAAGCATTTCAAAAAATCCTACTAATATGTTTTTTTCCTTGTTGTGAAAAACTATTAGGTCTGCCAAGTCTTCCGCTATAAAGTCTATAAGTTGATCTATATTAATGTGAGTATACATAGACACTATATCTAAACTACCCATAATAGGAGACTCTAATTTAGGAAGAAGTTCTAGTTTTTCTTTTAGCTGCATTGAGTTTTTAATCAAGTTAGGTGGCTCTTTTAAAAGATTCTGAAGGTGTGACTTTAAAAAATAGTTTAGATTTGAAAGAATAGAGTTTTTTGAGTCTATTATTGGTCTAATTGGTTGGTGTTCTTTATGCAGTTTGACTATTCCATATATTTGAGGTAATCTGAACTGTAATTTTGAGAATTGTTTATAGTTTTCTGGAAGCTGGTTTTTCTTTTTTTGAAGTGAAATAAGCTTAGAGACTTTTTTAATCAAATCTGGTAGTGGGTTTTCTTTTACTTCTTCATATATAGGTTTTTTTAGTTCTTCTTCCATCTTTTCTAGATAATCTTTCTTATCCATAATAGTAATCAACTTACTTTTGTCTGTTTTCACAGCAACTATACTTTCATTTTTTCTGAAATCTTTAAGAGCTTTTAATTGACTATTATCAAAATTTTTTTGAGGTTTCCTTACTTGCTTCTGGAATTTTGTAAGGCTATTGTAGTAATCTTTTCTGAGGTCTGCTTTAATTTGGTCCTCTTTTTCTAAAGTGCTGCAGATGCTTTCCAATTCAATTACCAATTTTTCTGGATTTATTTTTTCTTTGGATAGATTGAAATTACTTCCTTTATTTATCACTTGTAATAATTCTTGGCTAACTCCAGTAGCAGTGTTGTCCTTCACATGACTAAGAACTGCAGTTTTTTTGTTTTTACTTGAATAGTTTTTCTTCAAAAATTTCTCTTCTTTAAGGTTCAGCTTTTTAACAAATTTCTTATTTTTGTTTCTTACTCCAATTTTTAGCCAGTCATCCAATTCTGCTTTTACTGCATCCCTTAAGATTCCAGAAATTTTCTTTTCATTTTCTACTTTTACTTTTTTTATAATAAGCAACATTTTTATATTTTGCTTCAATACTTCTTTTTAACGTTTTTTGCTCTATTTTTCTTATGAAGTTGGCTGAAAGTAAATCTTTAAATGGTTTTCTAAGTCTAAATGAATTTGGAATAAAGTTATTTACCTTGCAATTTTTCAGGAACTTGATTTGAGCTATGGATCTTTCCATCTTCAATGTAGCATGTTGAACTTTCTTTATTGTTTGCCAAGTATCTGACCCATACTCTGTTCTAATTCTTTGAATAAAGCTCATATTGAGAAATGGCTTCCTAGTTTAATTGAATTAATAATCTAAAGCAACTTATGGGAATTTACTAGGAAATTTTTTCATTTATAGCAAATTTTCGGAGAAAACTCTTCTCCTTCTTCAGACTGTCTTGTTGTTGTCACTTTTTGCTTGTCACTATCATGGTTACGGTTTACCTTGACGGTTACTACTATCAATTTGGGAAAACTTTTTCATTCAATTTGGGAAAACTTTTTTCATTCAAAAATCGGGGCTAGCTATGGGCTCCCCACTCTCCCCACTCTTAGCTAACTATTATGTGGGAAAACTAGAAGAAAAGATACTAGTACAACCCACATACTTCTGCTTATATAGCAGATACATGGATGACATCTTATTTATAATAGATAGCTCAGAAATTGTTCCAGAAAGAATTCTAGACTCATTCAATGAATTAGATGATTCCCTTAAGTTCACTATTGAACTTCAAAAAGAAAGAAGAATAAACTTCTTAGATATTACTATCTATTATGAAGATGAAAAATTCCTCACTAGTTGGTATAAAAAACCAATGAATACTAAAAGACTACTGGATTTCAATTCATATCATCCAGTTTCTATTAAGAAAAATGTAGCAAGTCAGTTTTTAGAAAAATTAATAAAATAGTTTCTACTGCAGATAAAAAGAAGCCCATAAAGAAGAGCTTAAAGTCATACTTGCAGAAAATAACTATCCTAAAGAAGAAATTGAGAAGCTTCTGAATTTTAATGGTACGAAGAACCCACAAAAGCAAGAAGTAAAATTCACTAGAAAAATTTCTTATCACAAAGGTTTATTTGAGGCTTTAAAGAGAATTAGTAAAAAATACAATATTAGGCTAGCTCCAAGTTTAGAGAACAAAGTTAAAAATGTTTTCCCTAAAATAGTTCAAAGAGAAGAAGATATTTTAAAAATGCAAGGAGTAGTTTATGAAGTAAATTGTAGTTGTGGACTATCTTACATAGGTGAAACAGGTCGCAGACTAGAAACTCGTATAGCTGAGCATAAAGCAGCTATAAAAAATTGCTCCAACAAGACTGGATTAGATAGGCATGTTAGAGAAACTGGGCACAGCATGGATTGGAATTCCCTTAAAGTAATCAGTTTCCAAAGCAATTTCCAAAAAGAAAACTGAAAGAAGGAATAGAGATTGAGAAAAAACAAAATTCCATCATCAATGACTGCAAAGGATTTTCCCTGCCTAACATCTGGCAGGATTTGTTGAAAAATAACCTAAACCATTAAGGTTAACCGTAACCGTCAAGGTAAACCGTAACCATGATAGTGACAAGCAAAAAGTGACAACAACAAGACAGCCTGAAGAAGGAGAAGAGTTTTCTCCGAAAATTTGCTATAAATGAAAAAATTTCCTAGTAAATTCCCATAAGTTGCTTTAGATCATTAATAAATTTAAATGTTCTGACATAAGCTGCCACAACTTTAAAATCTAAATTACTCAGTATAAAACAGCACATAACATATGTTCATGCATAGCTTCCTACTTTTACTAATTATGAAGTCATTATACTAGGTGCACATAATTAAAGTTCACTAATTCCAATGCTGTTACAGAGAAAGTAGGTCATCACAGATCTTTCATATTAGTTTAGGAACTATGCAAGAAAAATTATTTTCACAGATCACCACGAAGCAACATAAGGCAGCAGAATAGTGAACAAAGGCATAGAACTGAATACAGTGAAACCTGTGTTGGTGATCACCTGCCAAAGTGGACAGTTTTGTTGGTGGTCACCTGCCAACTTCCCCCCCCCCGTTTCTGGCACAAATGTCTAACACTAATAGAACAATGCATAACAGACCTTTATTTGGTGGCCATCTGCAGGAAGCTGCCACAGGCAGCCATTTTTGAAATCCGTAAGAAAAGATACCTGTATTTTTCAGTCACTAACATGTGGAACAAATAGAAAAATCTTTTTAGGAAATTCTTAAAAGATAACATAAAGGATGTGAGTTTAAAAATGTGAAATACCTGTTTCTTTTTCTGTTCCTGCCACCATCAATCATGAGATTGTAAATGGTGGGTGGTACGTGTTGTATAAACGTTTATTTACGATTTAGTTTTCAACAGTTCTTGGGGTCTGTCAAGTTCTTTGAGTTTTATTTGCAAGTGGTACGGTTTTCTTTTAATTAGGGTACACATGTTCTGTCTTTATTGTTTTTAATGAGAGTGCAGCCCATGAAGGCATTCATCTTCCTCATCTCAACGAGCCTAGTCTTCTCACATAACAGCCATACTGTTTGAGCGGGATTGATGATCTGCCCCACAAGGAAAGAAAACATACAATTGCCTTTACAGAAGATATAGCAGAAGGGTTGTGGAAGTGGCTTCAAAGCTCAATTGCAGTAGTGCTGCTATTCATTAAGCATCTCCTTACCTTCCATTTCCTCTCAAGGAATGTGACAGAAGTGTACAATTTTTTAGAATGTATGTATGTTCCGAACACTTTACCGCATTCCTCAGTCTCGCTTCTGGCTCTTAGTTTAAGCAGGATGCATTAAAGCAAGGTGCATTTTTTTTTATTTTCAAGTGAGATGGGAGGTATTGTTGGCAAATTGAACCCCACTATTTGGTGGTCCCCAATCAAAACTCATTTCTTCACAGAACTATGGATGACCTCGCTGGACAGTTTTCACTGTACTTTCGGATTACTGTTCTTCACAGACTTGTTACACAAATCCTAGTTTACAGAGGATATTTCAATGTGCTGTCCATTCTACAAGGTCACTTTGTTGTAACTAAAGAATAGTATTGTGTTTTCCAATTATAATGTCACAGCATTTAACTTGATTTTATAAATATGCAGCTCTGAAGTGTGACATTTAGCTAGGTGAACTTTCAGAAAAATTAAATTTCAACAATCATTTGTGATATTAAAAATATATTTTTCACTTGATTATGGCAGACACTGAGCTATAAAGAATTTGAAGTGCCAACTCTTCATTGGTTACTAGCACAAGAATCTTGCAATCCTACAAATTGCATACCTGCCAACATGTCATTTTGGAAATCTTTACAATTTTTGCATGCTCACACACTGACACAAGAAGTATATATAGTTCCAGTAAAACCTATCCAGAATTAAATAGTACTACAATTTAAGAACAATTTAAGGATTTGGGGGCCTGCAAGATTACACAGCAATGGCAATTCCTTAAACTTTTCGATAATAAAACATATGCACTATAAACATAAATTATTCCAAATTTTTGTAAAAGTTAATGTAAATAGAACACTATTAGGGGATATATACATAATATACATAAATGAAATCCCAAAAGTACTAAAAATTAATCTGTTTTTTTTTACTTTACATATCTGAAGGCAATTTCATAAACACATACCTTCTTCACACACTTTTAGTATATTTTTTTGGTCGAGATGACCACCCTCCCATGGGAATTTGAAATTTGTATCTCTATCAACGTATAACAACAGCAAAATTCTATCATACTCTAAAACAAACTCTAGTTTAAAAGAACATCAATCAAGAACATGCTAAAAAAAGTTTAAATTAAAACGAATTCTCCGTGAAAGGGATGGTCAAACTCAAACATTTGAAAACATTCTCTGCAAGCACTTTCTGTAGTCAAACACTATAATCTTCAGGCAGAACAAAAAAGAACCCATTTTCTGTGAATGATTTAAAAGTAGGAGAATTTATATGATGCATTTATGATGATAACTGGTGAATGGGACAGATCACAAACATATCTAGAGAATTTGAGGACATGACAGAATCCTTCATGCACCATAATGGACCAGCCAAAGGTTTTTGGTGGGCAGAAGAATGTGGCAAGAAAAAGAGACAAATGTCTAGTGCCCTTAAAAATGTAATTCTAAAGGTGAATGCCCCAACTCCTGTTGGATGTTCTGCAAGACTTCATACCTTCGATAAAGAAATCAATAAAATCCAGCAGCTTTTCTCAGTTTGAATAATTTGTAGTAACAATGGTAAGCTCGTAACTTTGTTTTTTTTGAGGCTCTTTTTCTTACATAAATGGAAAGTGAATCTTAACTGCAACTGAGATAATGTACTGTATGTGTATAAATTATGATTAAAAAAATTAAACATATTATTAAAAATCATAAAAATGACTAAAATATATATTGACACTGCCATTTGGAATATATACTCAGGGAAACTTTTCAGAAATATCCTTCGAATTATTATTTACTTATTTTTTTTTTGTAATAACTCAATTGTGAGGTTTGAGTAGGAGAGAAGTGCAACTCCTGTTGGATGTTCTGCAAGACTTCATACCTTTGATGAAAAATTTGTAGGAAAATTTCAAGGCAAAAATCCAGTAAGCCAAAATTTCTGAATTTTTAAAAATGGGGTTTTTGAGATATTGCAGTTCAAAAATGTTGATTTTTTTGAAATTTTGTACATTTTAAAAATTAATGTTATGAGTTGCATGCATCACAGGCTAAAAATAAAATTACTGCTATTTTTTTTTTTTATTGGAGGTTTAACGACCGCCGTGAGCAACTCAATGGGCTATAAGCAGTCGCCCGTCTTTAATTTAGGGTCACTGGTTCCAGGGAAGGGAGAGAGCCAGTACCGTAAGACAAACACAACATCCATGCCTCACCGGGATTCGAACCCGGACCCCTTACGGACGAATGATCATAGGCCAGCGCCTGAGACCACTGCGCCACCGGGGCGGCAAAATTACTGCTATGACAACTCTAGTAGGGGTGCAAGTTGGCACACTTACCCACTTGATAAGTCTTTTTCTTTAAAAAAAAAAAAGATCCTAAATGCGTGCAAAATTAAAATTTGTTGTAATAAATACAGAGCTCTTCTGCCATCTGGCAACATTCCTTTGATCAATTTCTGTGAACTTTTTTAATAGCTTCAAAAAAAAAAATCAAGTTTCTACCTGTTATAGTTTAGGAGCAGTGTACATTTAAAAAATTGGTGTTTCACATGATTTCTGTCACAGGTGCATTTTCTGTCTATTTTCAAAATGCTGTAAACTCGTCCAAAAAGTTTTTTTTATGAAAAATCCTTTTGCAGTACTTTATACCTCTATTAGGAGTAGATAGCATATTTTTTTCAAAAAAATTGGAGGTGATCAACTGACATACCCAGCCTGAATTGAGATAGAAAGGGTCTCTATAAGCTTCCGAAGACTGCCTTAAAATGTTTGACTACCCATATTACGGCATCTCGAAGCAAAAAGCGGTCCTACACCATTGGCTACAAGTTACAGGTAATTGAATATGCCAAACAGCATGGCAACAGGGCTGCTGAAAGGTATTTTGAACCACCTCTAACTGAGAAAATGATCCGCTACTGGAGGAAGCAAGAGGACCTGTTGAAGCCTGCATCAAAAAGTAAACATAACCAGCATCAGTCTACATCAGTCTATACTCCAAGTCACCCTAAAAGTGTACTGTTGTTAAAGGCAGGGGGACCTTATCACGATTCGTGGTGGAACACAAGAACGGCATCCATCCACGTTAATGTGCTCTCCCACTGTCTCCTTTCTGATTTCCCCCACCCACCCACACATCACACAGTGGGGATTATGAATGGGGGTCTGGTGGAGTCCAAACTGTTTCCCCTACTGCCCGTATCCAACCCATCGAGTTTTCCAGATTGTAAATTTATTGTCTCCGTGTTGTGAATGTTGGGTGAGGACTTCTCCCCCTCCTCGAGTTGTATCTCAAATGGATGGAAACAATCGAAAGTGTGAAGCTCTTAAAATTGAGGAACTTCTCATATCAAATTTATTTCTAAAAGTGCTCTAACTTCTGGATTTATTTATTTATTGTAAATAGCAATTTTGTCTGATAAACTGCTGAACAAACAAAAATGGATTTTGAGGAATAATTCTACTACTTTTCACTCTCTAAACAAACCACAGGCACTATTTTTTGCAGCGAAAGTAACTGTTTTGCACCCTACATAGTGGTACACTCTTAGGTTGACTCAGAGTATAAGTGGCCAGAACTGGAGGAAGAGATAAATATATTGAGGACATCAGTATTGAGGATCCTGATGACAGTGATATGGATAACACTAGTGAATTTTCAGGATTTTAGGATATGGATGACTGAAACGTTTTTTCTTATATGTAGAGGTAAACTCTGTATTTCTTTTAATCTTTATGAAAGTGCTGGGAACTTATTTTATGTTTCTTTTTTTCCCCAAAATTTTACATTTTAAAATTGGGATGAGTCCTTGATGCCGGGAAATATGGTAGATGGTGAAATTATTAGATGAGTGCATTCTTCATGCAAAGTCATAGCTGCCTTAGGAGAATTTCATAGGAATGATGTGTTCTTAAGGAAGTCCCGAATGGCTGTGTATGAAAGTGTAATTGTTCCTACTCTGATGTATGGCAGTAAAACCTGGGTACTGCAGAAGAGACGTAGCAGTAGTTTGTGTGCGGGAGAGATGCACGGAGAATTTGTGGCAAGACAAGCTCTGATCATGTGAGGAATGCGGATGTGTTGCAGTTGTGTAATGTGAGGCAAAATGTTATCAGTAAAATGGAGACTAATATTCTTAAGTGGTTTGACCATGTTGAAAGAATAAGTGATGAGATGCTCAAGTGGAAAAAGAAAAGTAGAGAAAGGCCAAGAAAATCATGGGACCAGATTCAGGAGTGTCTGCATAAGAAAAAGATTATGAGTATGAAGTACAGAAAGTCTTGTGTGCGTCGTGTGATGGATGCCAGTGAAGCTCGAGCTGTGTACCAAGATCACTGTAAATAGAGACGTTTGATACAGCAACAGGAAGTAAATAATCGGTTAAACATTTATCTGGTGGATTATCTTTCTTCGTAGAGCTAACCTCTGAATCTTAAAGAACAGCATAGTGATACGTATGTAAATACTGTCATGGTGATTTTGATATGGTTATCAATTTATGATATGTCAAATATCTCTCTCTCTCTCTCTCTCTCTCTGTCTCTCTCTCTCTCTCTCTCTCTCGCACAGTAAATAGTAAATCGAACAAGTTCATTTTAATTAAAAAGAGAACAGTTTGCTTCCGCTTACACCAAGTGCTGTAACCTGAATTACAGAATATAAGTAAAATTTTATTAAACAATATGCAGCAATAGGGTGGCAAAAAGGCTTTAAAAATGTAATGATTAATTTCCAGTTTCACATACCTTAAGCCACTCTAAAGCTTCTATCTGGTAAGGTCTCATAACTCCACCAGTCATCAAATCAGGTTGACGATCAGAAACCTTTTCACCATTTATGGTTCTAGAATAGGTATCAACAAAGTTGGTAGAACTTTTAGTAACTTCGGATTCTCTAGATTTTGCTGCCTCAGAATTCAGATCCTAAAAACACAAACCAATTTAAAATCTGCACTCACTTATGTAACAAAGAAACATACATATTTTATGAGCTAAGAATTTTTCTTGCCTTCTGAGTTACTTACACACATTTCTGGTTAAAGAAACTATTAAGGTCTGTTCTTAAAAAAATAACTATTAAAATATTTTTAACATAGTGTGATGGTCACTTGGAGAGCTGGTGCAAATAAAAAAAAGGACTTAAAAAAAAACCCTGAGAAATTATTTTGATTTCTTCTATACATTAAATTCTAGTCTTGCATCTCTGTTGCCATTTTTTCTAGAGCTTCAATTTCACAACTAAGATGGAAATGCTGCTTATCTTTAAGAACTGGCATTTTGTCTCATAAGACAAAACTTTCCACAGATATTTTACATGTCATGCCTTTAACTTTTATTTTGAATTTTAATATTTTTTATATTTTCAAATACAATTTCAAAATCATTATTAAACATTAAAACCAGTCTTTTTAAAATTTTAAATGTACAGAGGGTGAGTTGAAAGTTTTGCAATATTTGCATAAACGCATGTGCTGCGGCGGGTATGTCACGTGTTTAAACTAGTTCAAGTCATGCACTGCAGTCAGTCGAAAGGGATATAAAATGGTAGTCATTGCTATGAACAGCAGCGCATGTTGTCATTCTCTCAGTGGTTGGGACGCCTAAAACATGAACAGCCAATATCGGCTAATTCGAGAACTTTTGCTTTACGAGATTGAACTCTGCCATAACGCTGCTCAAGCAACATGAAACATTTGTCATGCGAAAAGGAAAGGTTCCGTGGACCACAGCACAGCAACCAGATGGTTCAAGAAATTTCGTTCGGGTGACAGAAACCTCGACGATCAGCCAAGGTCAGGTAGGCCACAAACCATGGATTCGGAGGCCGTGCGCCAGGCTCTAGAGGCAAATCGTCAACCAGCACTTGGGAGATTATCAGGCAAGCTGGGCATAACACAGACCACCATGGTTTATCACCTTCAGGAACTCAGTAAGGTCTACAAGAGCTGCCGCATTGTCCCTCACGAACTGACACCAGCTGAAGCAAACCACAGAGTGGAAGTGTGCACAAAACTCCTACAAACCTGCATGATGTACGTTTCATCAAGAGAATTATTGTGTGCGATGAAAAGTGGGTCTATTTCCGTAATCCTAACACACAACGGCAGTGGTTGAGCTCGGGCCAGTTTCCAGAACCTGTTGCCAAATGTGGGCGCTTCAAGCACAAGGTGATGCTCTGCGTCTGGTGGAATTTCGAGGGGATAATCCATTACGAATTTCTTCCAGACGGTCGGACCATCAACGCCAGCTGGAGCGGATGTATGCCGTTTTGGAGAAGTACCTGGAACTAGTGAACAGAAAGCGAACTCTCCTACAGCGGGACGATGCTCGGCCTCATACAGCGCGAATGACCCGAGCAAAGCTCCAGGAACGTGAGGGCATCAAGCCAAACCCAGCGTATATAGTGCAAACCTTGCCCCGTCAGATTATTACCTGTTTCGGACCATGGCCCACTTCTTTCGATGGGTGGCATTTCAACAACCAGGAGGAGGTGGCAGCTGGGGTGAAGGAGTTCTTTGCCTCGAAAGACAAGAACTGGTACTGTCGCGGAATGGAAGTACTGGCAGACAGATGGCTAAAGAAGGTGCAACATGATAGCCTATACTTTGAATGCTAGTCAGTTTACACATGAAGTGATCCAAATATTGCAAAACTTTCAATTTGCCCTCTGTATTTAAAAAAATCTATAAAGCTAATCAATGAAGGAAGAAATATTCTTTCATAATACATAGAAAATCGACAGAATATTCAAAGCAAACCGAAGTTGCTTGTACCACTTGCTGGTCATCCATGTAACACTTCTCAGAAAACTTTGAAAATTTCATCGTCCTGGAGCAGGAATCGAACCCCGCATCTCCTGATTACCGGTCAAGTATGCTAACCATTACTCCACCCAGGACACCAAAGTTCCAAGCAACTGAGACATAAGAATCTGAAAGTCCTCTGAAATTTTCAAAGTTTTCTGAGAAGTGAATGACCCGTAAGTGGTACAAGCAAATTCAGTTTGCTTTGACTATTCTGTCGATTTTCCATGTATTATGAAAAATATTTCTCCTTCATTGATTTATCAGTGGTACTGGTGACCTCCGACCTACATCCATCCAGATGGGAATTGGGCCGAAGCGCTATGAAGAAGCAGAGATGCTACGACTAGCAAAAATCTGAGGACTTTCAGATTCCTATGTCTCAGTTGCTTGGAACTTTAGTGTCCTGGGTGGTGTAACGGTTAGCATACTCCACCGGTAATCGGGAGATGCGGGGTTCGATTCCCGCTCCAGGATGATGAAATTTTCAAGTTTTCTGAGAAGTGTTACATGGATGACCAGTAAGTGGTACCAGCAAATTCAGTTTGCTTTGAATATTCTATAAAGCTGTTTGCAAAAAGTTTGATTGAAGTCAATTTCAACAACAATCTCTCAATATGGTTGTGGAAAATTACTACAACCGTATCTCTTTATATAGAAAAAATTATATCATATCAAATGCTAATTTACTATGCAGATGTCAATTTCTTATGCTATAGTTACAATATTTGACAGTATTTCATACTTATTGCAATTAAAATGAAATCAGTACATAATTTTCTCACAGTATGCTCCACAATTAGGCTACATTTTTTTACATCAACAGAATGGAGGTTTGAAGGCTTTGACCTTAAACTTTGTGTGAATATGTTAGAATACCTTTACAAAGTGAGCTTTCCTCTCATTCTCAGCAACTTGGTAGGGATAAAAGTAAGTTACAAGAAAGGGGGAGGGGGTATTTCAGGGCTATGTACTGAGAGAGTGATATCACAAAAATTTCAATTGTAATTTGTTGATCAATTCAAAAAAAAAAAAAAAATCTGGGTAAGCACAGCATCAGCAAGTTGCACAAACAGCAATTTTTTTTCACCATAAGGGAAGCAGCTCTTAGTCCAAAAATTATGGTAATACCTTACACAGTTTAATATAATAAATACGCAACAGAGCAAGAATTTTTTTCACCATACATGAGACCGGCCGATGACAAAAAAACAAAAACAAAAAAAACTTTTTAACTGAGTGGAAAATTAGGACACACGAATGTGCAGCGTGAGCAAATTCAAATACAGCATATACAATATTTAAGATTGCACAAGCCATATGGAATTATTTTCTGTAAACTATGTAAGTAAATATCAAAGTGAAGCACATTATTATATTCACAATAGAAAAGTAGGGAATTCAGAACAAAATAAAATGAAATATGTTTAAAAATCAGATTGTAAATCTTTACTAGCTAAATCATGAGTTGAAAAGTATTTGTTTAGGAAAGTTTGTGCATTTAGTCAAGCAATTAGAAACTTGCAAGAACTACAAAACATATGTCCACAGATTAGTTTCGGTCAAACACCATAGTACAAGAGATAAGTCAGTCTTGTTGGCTTAGTAGCACTCTAATGTATCAAATTATTCAGAAATGAAATGTGTCCCAAGAGTCATAGTGTGTGTGGAAATAAGTTCAATTCACAGATTCTAATTAAATGATAATTGGAATATGTATTGTAATATATATTTGAATATGTACAAATGTAAAAAAAATGACTAGAAGTGCTATGGTTTTTAAACAGGTTGCTTCAAAGATATTTTGCCCTTTTGTGTTGTACTTGCTTGCACATCAGTTTGAGTTTCCTCTTTGTGAGCAAGCCTGGCTTTCTTCTCAGCAAGCTGCACAGCCACATTTATTTTACATTGCAACTGAACAGCATCCATTGCTAACGTTTTCTTTTTGCTGATAATTCCTTTTCTTTTCCTCTCAATTTCTTCGGTGTAAGTTTTTTTTTTTTTTTTTTTTTTTTTGATGTTCTAAGATTTTGGCAGAGGTTGGCATCAACTGCTTCTTGCAAAAAAAATTCTTTACTGAAGAAATTAACTACAGACTTACCCTGTGCTTTAAAAGTTTATACTTCACAGTCTGTATAACTGAATCGGTTTCAATGTTCATTTTTCCTGATTTTATATCTATAAATAAGTTCATCCATCATGCTGAAAGAACTTTGAACCTGTGGACCATGAAAGCATGATATCAAGGCTTTTACTATTTTAGATAACATAGTGTACTTGGAGAGGTTAAATACCTTTGCCCACCATGCATCAATTTTTACAAAGTTTACAACTTTATCAACAGGAGATGGAAGCTGTTAATCAACCTGATATTGGTGAATTTTCAGAGCATAACTTTCCATTTCCTCTGAATTCAATATATTTGTAAGGAACTGTGGAAGTTTTTTGTCTTTTTAAAGTTAGATTATGTCCCCTTGCAGAAGCAGGGATCATAGCATACTTCTGGAAAATTTTAGGTAAGAATTTTAGGAATTTTAGGAATTTTTAGAAAAATTTTAGGAAAATTTTAGGAGTGTATTTCAATAAAAACTAGATGTATATTTGTATACATCTAGTAAAACAACTTTGTATACATTGTAAAGAGTTTGCTTCACACCCTTCAACCATATATACTGATAGACTGCGCATGACATCAAAATTTCTGGCTCCAACATAAAATCACATGACAACAGTCAAAAAGATGGGTTACACCTGCTGTGCTTATGGTTGCTCTGACCGATATAGTAAAGAAAGTTCTATGATTTTTCATGGGTAAGAAACGAATTAAATACCTAAGTCAATAAAGTTCAATTACTTAACCAGAAACTTGCAGCTATTGATATAAAAATATAGTAACTTAAGAAATAAAAAAAATGGAATGCATGTTCCAAATTCTTCGCAAATGTTCATCACATTATAAATCACAAAATGTAAACAACACGATCATGCATGTATATAGCTCATAAGTAAACTTACCTGAAGAGTTTTCATTATATATGAGGTGCATTCACATAATACACCGAAAACACTGAAGTTCTGCAGCGTAAATTAGTAATCATAACAGCATTTGTACACGAAATTTGGAGTCTGATGATGACGTGCCCAATGTTTGAGCCATGGCGGCTTTGATGCAGCTATTGCCAATGCGCAGTCCATTAGTATATATGGTCGAAGTTCACACCCAAATTTTTTGCATAACGTCTAATGTCTAAAGTTTAAGTATGATTTACTTCTAATGTTCAGTTCTTATCTTTTCACGTGTTATTATCATATTCAAGTATATTTACCACATTCAAGTTTCACTTTGAACATTAATATGCTGTTGAACCAGAAGCAATTCACGATTTTCACAGTAAAGTTTTCAGGTTTCACATTAAACTATAATATCCTAAAAAGGTAATTGAAAACCAAGAACTATGTACAATTGTTCACTGAATTACTTTTTTCATATTATTGTTTTAACCTTTTCCTGATTAGCCTATCTTTTTCTGCTTCCACCACAACTAATTTACTTTCAGTTTTCTTTATTTCAGCTGAACCTTGTATGATCAAGTTAGAGGCAACTGCTATTTCAACAGTATTTTGTTTTTCTACAGCTTTTCTCATTCTTTCTGTTCCCTCTTGAATTACTGCTAGGGAGGCTTCTTTATCTTTTTTAAGCCTATTTATTTCTGCATCATTTTCTTTTATTTTGTCATCAAACTCAGCTTTTCTTTTTTTCTCTAGCTGCTTTTCCTTATTTTCCCTCTCTTTCTTCGAAAAATAAAAGCATAACAAACAGCGCGAAAACTAGCTCATAAATAGAATATTTGAAACACTCTCAATGTATGCACTCTCAATTATTAGGGATGGTAGAGGGGAAGGGAATAGAACTGTCCAAAATTAGCATGTTTTCGTTGCGCTAGGGCGCTTAAGCACAGCTGAATTCCTTCAGATACCCCCAATGTTCAAATGATTGAAATGTGCTGATGTTCATGGAATGAAATGGTTGATCAGCTATGATGACCGCATAAAAGTTTGGGGTGTGGGGGGAGGGCTTTATTTTTTTTTTTTTTTTAGTTTATGCAACATTTTACATCACTCCAGTATTTATCTTGTCATCATCAACAATCGCAATGCAACTACCGCTTACGATCGCGGATATCAGCAACCGAAAATCTGCCATATCTCTAAGTGATATAACACACAGTATCCTGTTACAGTGTATTGTAATTGAAAAAAAAAGGATGTGGAAAAAAGAAACTTTCAGAAATTAAGATCATCAAGTCATGCGTTTCAAAAATCCGTTTTCCTTTATAACGTTTAAAAACATGTTTTTGCTTTTTTACCTGTAGTGTAAATAAAAAAACTATGTTGATTTTTTTTATGGAATCAGACGTCCGTATGTCTGATTGTCTTCATCTGAGTTCACATTTTAGCTACTGTGTACAAGTAGACCTATTTTTCAGCTCAAAAATATGTAGTTTTGTATATATTCACAGTATAAGGCATTCCTTATTCCCACAGAACTGAATTCAGCATATGCAAAATGAAGATCATCAAGACCCGCCCAACACTATGTTTCTGATTGTCTGCTGTTTATATTCAAGAAATGCAAACATGGATCAATGGTGAATGCAGCAACTATGATTTTTATTTATTACCAAGAAAAAAAAAAGAGAGCCGTGAAAGCTGTAAAGCTGAAACGGATATTTCTCTCGAAACCCCCCCCCCCATGCACAACAAAAACATTCCAATTAAGATCAAACAGCAGGAGGACGCGTCCACACAACACAACCTTTGGAATTACCTGATGGAATGGCTTCTTTTCATTTGGCACATCGCCATAAATCACCACCTGCAGCTCACTGAACTGTCAAGTTGCACCCTTCCTCCTTCACTTTAACTATAATAGAAACTGTAAAAAAAAAAATGCTCCCCAATTTTCGACAAAATTAAATTACCAAATTTACGTCATGATGTTGCAATTTACTAAAATACGTTTGTTTATCTGCTGAATATTGCTTAAATCCATTGAAAACTTTTTAATTATAGATGATTTTTTTATTAAAACAGTAACTCAGACGTCTGAATAAAAACGTGTTTGTAATTCAAATAGAGTCCATATCATCACAGAAAAAAATTTAAGGATCACTCTGTTTAAATAAACCATGGCATCTAAAAAAAATAATTCACTTGCTTTTCCCGTAATTTATAATTACTGTTTCTTTTTTTTCAATCCGATTATGCAACGTTTTTTTGTTTTTTTTTTTTTGCATCTGCTAAAGTTCCTAACGGAATTTGGCGAAATTTGCACTAGAACTTTATTGTGATGTATCTTAACTACTGTAAAAATTTTACTGTGTTATTTTCAAAATTCAGAAAAATGGATTTCTGAAAATATTCTCCTAGTCCTTTTGTGCTGTGGAAGTGATAAACAGGTGTTTGCTTTCTTCCCAACCAAGGGCTTCAGATCAGCGCTCCCAGCTGTCAATCAACCGTTGCTATGGTAACACCCTTTCTGCTGGAGGCTCACTCTGTCCAAAGAGGCACACATACTTGTCCATAATAAAAATTAACAATGCTAACTTTTAAAGTTTTAAACCGATTCAACTGGAATTTTGGAAGTGAGCTTCTGTAATCCAATTACAGTGAATGTAAAAATTTCAGCCACTTTCGTGAAAAATTCGCAAAGATAGTTTTCTTATTTTTTATCATAAGTAGTGGAAGTCTCTTGAGGGGAGGGAGGGTGGCATGCACATAAACAAGAAGAAGATGAATGTGTTGTTCAGGCATACTCCTCACTGGTGGATGCCAGCTGACTTGGTACATACGCGACCCCCTGCAAATGCTAAATGCCTCTTCTTTCCCCTTCTGTTCTCAATTGTCGGACGGACATCAAGCTCTCATTCGACCTACTAGTAATCATCCAATTTTATTGCACTGGAAGTAGTGCCTTTTTTTCTCTTTTTTTCCCCCAGCCAAATTAGGATTTGGTGCACATCGGAAACCGCTGCTGGTGGTTTCTTTGAGAACAGAGAAAAGGAACTTTAAAAAATGAAGGGGTAACAGTAACACGATTTCCTAAAAGGGCATTTTTTAAGCACTAATTTCAAATTTCAAGGCTTTTTCAAGACGGCATTAAAAAAACACCATTTTTCCAGGATATTCCAGGCCTTGAAAACGTAATCATGATTTTCCAGGACTTTCCAGGTTTTCAAGCACGCGTGCGCAGCCTGCGTAATGGTAAATTTATTGGCGTTAATAACGGTTGTGTTTTTAATAAATAAGCTTACGAAAATTTTAGGATGAATAGCAAATTTTAGGTATAATTTTAGGAATTTAAGGAGGGTCACAAAATATTAGGAATTTTAGGAGGAATGCGATCCCTGCAATATACACTTAGCAGAAAATATTGTTTCAGTTGCAGAACACCATTCTTTCAACTTCACTCCGTCCAATTCTTTGGCGAGCCACGCATCTTGAAATTTCGTTTTGGATTTAGGCATCTTAAACACTTGTATTACTAACCAGAAAATGAAAGGGAAGTACAAAAATACGTTCCAATATTGCAAAACCAGACAACTTCCCGAAATTTGGCTGCGAGGATGTCAGAAGATATGAAAAAAAAAAAAGCAGGTCACCACTAGAGAACTGAACCTGCACACAGCACAGAGAACACCATAAAGACGTAAAACCAGAAACTATCATACGCATCTCACGCAAGTTCAGTCAAAGCGAGTCGGAGCCGAGATATATTGCGCATCGAAGGTCGCTGTCGCCGACGCATGATCGAAGGTCAATGATCACGTGCTCTACTGCCTGCCAAGATAATACTCAGCTACCATCCCATCGTCATTACCGGAGGTTACGGAAGGAGACCACATGTTTCCTCTTTGCTTCCACCCACCTGCGGTTTACAATAACAAAACATCAGCAGAAAGAGGAGGTTCCACAAGGCATGTACAAAAATAAAGTACGATCTTCTGCGTGCCACGGAGTTCGTCTGCAAGCGCAAACCAGGGGTGAAAATGACCCCTCCCCTTTTCCCTTAGATCTCTTGTTACTCTCGAAAACTGTTCGAAGGCAAAAAATGGAACGCCCGCCCCGAAGCAAGTGCATCTCGATGGCGTCATTTTCCCCTCCCTTCAGCAGCACAGCATATAGGCTGTGTTTCTACAATAACAGGTCTTTTTACCTTACCGTAATGGTAAATTTATTGGCGTTAATAACGGTTGTGTTTTTAATAAAAATAAGCTTACGAAAATTTTAGGATGAATAGCAAATTTTAGGTCTAATTTTAGGAATTTAAGGAGGGTCACAAAATATTAGGAATTTTAGGAGGAATGCGATCCCTGCAGAAGGATCAATAGCTGTTATGTACATTAAAAGATCACTACATAAGGGTAGTGTCTTTTGAATGCATTTTGCACACTGAATATAAGCTTCAGCAGCCTGGCTTAAAAAAAATTTCATCACAATGTCATTTGATTTGCTTTCCAAAATAATGGAGTCTGTTATGCTCTTAAAGAAACATGCTCTTGCTTTCCAGCCTGTTTGATAGTAAACCAACATCAATGTTCATCAAATCTTTCACATGTTTGCCTTTCAGTATCTCTTGTTTTAAGAAACAAGCTAAGAAATCCAAGAATAGTTGCTTCTGCTCATCCAAAACCTTATGAATTAATTACTCCTTTGTTTGAAAAAGCATACATATTTTTTCAAAATAGGTAGAGCTGCAACATAAAAATCTAATATAAGCAAGTTTTCTTTGAGCTTTCAAATAATTTTGCAACAATTCTGGATTTCCACTTTCTTTCATCTTCTGTTAGATTTTTTTTCCGTAATTTCTCCCAAAGCTCCTGGAATTTTAACTTTTTTCTTTACATATTTTGTTTCTGACATCCATGTACATGGTCTTTCATTAGACTGCACAAATCCATAATACAGGAGCAAAAGGGCATCATGGATATGTAAACTGCTTAATGTCATATGATAGAAAGACAACCACCTGTGTTGGACCATGTTCTTAATTTCAGTGAATTTTAGCCCTATAATTTCAAATTTCAGCAAGGGCTTCATGTTGATCTGCAGACCATTTAAAGTCATTGAAGATGTCAGTAAAGTATTTCTCAATGCAACCTTCAAATGGTTTGAAATTTTTTTTGCTTGCATTCTGAATATGGTGACATCGATCTCCATCAATGTCAAGCAAGTGAGGAGATTCCTGCCAAATTCTTGTTTCTAACCATCATGTTTTTGAGCCTCTTTGGTCTAGCATTATGTCAGCTTCGGGCTGACATAATGCTAGATCAAAGCGGTGCTTTCTTTCCACTTAGCTTTCAAACAAGCAAAATACATTCCTCCTCAGAAAAAAAGAAAAAAAAAAAGAAACAGAGTTGCATCACAAACTTTGTTCAGAGGCTTCGGGCCGACGTTATCTTGGCCACTGTGCTTTCTTTCCACTAAGTTTTCAAACAAGCAAAGCAAATTCCTCCTCTTTAAAAAAAGAAAAGAAAAAAAAAAAAGGAAAAGAAACAAAGACGTGCGTCACGAACTTGGTTCAGAGGCATCGGGCCGACGCAATCCTTGGTAACAGCAAAAGAAGTACATTTGGGCCGATGGAATCTCGGGACACAGTGAAAGAAGCACGTCCGGGCAACAGCAAAAGAAGTACATTTGGGCCGATGGAATCTCGGGACACAGTGAAAGAAGCACGTCCGGGCCAACGTAATACTAGCCCGGCGCCGTGCTTTCTTTCCACTTAGCTTTCAAACAAGCAAAACAATTTTCCTCTCTTCGGAAAAAAAAATAAAAAATGAATGAATTGAAGAAAAGAAACAAAGAGCTGCGTCCCGAACTTCATTCAGAGGCTTTGGGCCGACATAATCCTGGACCACGGTGAAAGAAGCACGCCGGGCTGACGTAATCGCAGGTCACGGCGAAAGAAGCACGCCGGGCCTATGCAATCCCTGTGCCGTGCTTTTTTACCCCCTTTCAAACAAGCAAAACAAATTCCTCCTCCTCTGAAAAAAAAAAAAAAAAAAAAAAAAAGGGCTGTGTTACGAACTTTGTTCAGAGGCTTTTACATTGATTAATAACAAAACCAGTAAAACTTTCTTGATAACAGCGAAAATCTGAACATCCGTAATTTTTTGTTAGCCAACGATATCAGAAAAGCGGAAACGCATTCGCATCATTACAAATTACAAGAGTGAGAGTTCTCGGCGATGACGTCACAACGATAGAGTGGCGATTTTCCGCAAGCCACAGAAAGGCTGTTCTCTTTGACCGCAGCAGTTTCCCTAAAGGAAGGAGTAGGCGGAGCATCCACCCTTCGCGCGTGATGCGTAAGTGACATACATCTTATCCATTGTTAACAGCAGTAAACGAATTGAGCTCCTGATTCCACAATCCAACATTTTTTCTTGCCCCCAGCGCTTGCTCCAAAAACAATTTTCTTTTTTCTCCACAAAAAAGCGGAATCACGGAATTCTGCTTTTTCAAGGATTTTTCTACAGAACGACGACCCCCCCCCCCCCACAAAAAAAAAAAAGTCAAAACTTTTTCTCTTCATTTTTGCAATGACCTCAAGGATGACCAAAATGATGCCGAAAAAGCGGATTCCGCGAATTTGCGGAAGAATCTCATGTATGTATCACATGAAAGAAAGTTTTAAAATGCATGCAAGATAAGAAAGCCACGAGTACCGAAAAAGAAAAAGCAAGCCTTACCTCTTTGTTAAAAAACTCTGAGAGCTGAATTTCTTCTTGTCTAAGTCTTTTATGACCTACAAAATGTAATATACCAATAGTACTGATACTCATAAGGATATCAACTTCATATAATTTCAATTAGCACGCAGAAGTACAAGAAATAGCACTGAAAATAAATATCTAAAATGAAGTCTTGCTTCAAACACCAGGAATGTATAATGGCCCTTACTAAATTAATAACATTTTTTTCAACCGAGCATGACTTGGGTTCCGAGATCTCCCGCTGTGACTTTAGTGGGGTGTCATACATCCCAATGCTTTTATACAGTATATCATTGACACTTACCAACATAAACTAATACATTTTATGTAATGTAGGGCAATTTTTCATTAAGTACATGACACTTTGTGAACAAAAATTCCATTACAGGATTAAACCTAAAAGACAAATCCAAAAGATAACAATACATTTCAATATAAAAAATCCCAAAGAGGCCACATAAATCTGTAAGCAATGCAGTGGCCAAAATTTGTTCAAGGTTTTTTGCCTGCCAATCTTTCTTACAATAGACAACAGAAATAATTTGTAATTTAAACACTAACTCCAATTATTTTTGTTCATTTTTTATCTTTTTGCAAGATGCGTTGATAAAGCCTCCTGTTTACACAGGTGCAAGTTTGGCAAAATAAAAATTGAAATACCTTTGGCTTATTCTGCCTGTGGATTCTGAGGCATTCTTGTTTAGTTGTACTATTACTTTCATTCTACAGTTGTTTCAGTATGTCACATACCAGTGGCATTGGAAACATCAAATAAGTTACAATAGAAAGCAGACAATGAAATGCCACTGGAAGTCTTGAGTGAGAGACATTAATTACCATATTTTCCGATTATAACACAGCAGCGCTAAACTTGATTTTACAAACATGCAGCTCTGAGGTGCTGAGTTTAACAAGGTCCGCCTTATAACCATTTTCAGTAACATTACAAATTCCAACCTTCATTCATGATGCACGCAAAAAAAAAAAAAAAAAAAATCGCTTTATGAACTGTTTATGGCTGACATTGAACCAGGGGGAGAAATTTCGAGATCAAATGAACTCGCCAAAACAGAAAAAACCCACTCGCCATTCCTTAAGCACGCATACCTCTCAGAAACCAAAATCCATAAAAAAATTAATCGATATATTCAATGAAATTACTTGTCGTGCGTATTGATTAAATATATCGAACATATCAATTAAAAAACGATATGTTAATGATATAATATGACTACAGATGTTTGAATTTATCGGCACGTTTATTTCAATTAAAATAGAATCTATACATAATTTGTCATTACTATGCTATCATTTTGATCTATAAAGAGATAAAAACTTGATTTTATGGAAGTCCCACCCTTTGACCCCCAAATCCAATAGGATGTATTCCACGCCATCACGGAACAAACTAAAATATTTTCAAAAACGAACCATTTTCATACTGGGTTTATCTTACGGAGTGACGGACAATGAGACAGTCAAATGAAATAAATGAGTGACCGAGGGACACTAATTGGTAAATTATGCTCAACTAAAAACGAAGTGAACATTTTGCGTGAATCGCATCCAGTTCATAATAACTTTTAACAAAGGAAGTTAATTTCATATTTTTTCCCCACGCAGTCGATATTAGATTTATGCTTGGCACTAGAAATATGATTAATAATATCATTCAACCAGGCGAAACGCTGAAATTACATCGACATGTAGTGCAAAATGCGTATTTTTCATTTTTTGCAATACACGGGAATTTCACAGAATTCGCATCACGGAATGTTTGATAGTTTATAGTACTAACCCCCCCCTCTTATATTGCTGCTCATAGCAAAAAAAAATGCAACTAAAACTGCTATAGTAAAACAGCAACAGCTTAAAGAGATGCAATTTGCAGAGGAAAAATACCGACTACCGAGTTATCCTATTGAGCTGGTCAGTTAGGAAAGCAGAGATCAACTGAAAGTTGTTATCAAGAAATAAGGGTTTAGATTTTAGTTACGAACATCATAAGACGAATTAGTATGGACCCCAACATACTAATTTCGTAGAATCCAACAAAGACATGATGCAAATTATCACATGGACAGACAAATTTGGAACATATTACAATCTACGGTTGGAAAGCGTAGGAAACTTACTGACTAAAGGACCAGCAAATTCATTGCTAGAGAAGCACTGGGTCGAATGAGCATTGGATTTATTTATTTTTTAATTTCCTATAATACTGCATTCTTTTGTTAGTTATTGCCAGAGAAGTTATGAAACCATGCCCCAAATGGATTTTTAATTTCACAAAACAGGCAGCTTTTGTTTAATTTCGTCATGTTGGGTATCGATCTGGGCTCAAAAATTCCACAAATTTAAAATCCGCTTTAATTATTTTTCTACGATAACTACGTTCTTAGATAGCATTTCGAACTAGGAGTAATAAAGACGTGCTCCAATGGAGGATGCCCGCCCGTCTGTCTGTCAATCCGTCGAGAGATAAACAAGCCCAGCTGCAGCTGTTTACATACCGTTTACGTGCGGTGTAAGTTCTTTAACGTTTGAAACAACCCGAAACAACATGTGGGAAAACTGCGGACAAATGTTCCCAAGTAACTGAGAAGTTTATTTGTAACTTACATTGGTGCTTCAATTTAAATGGATTATGTTAAATAAAAAGTCTTAATGCTGGTTGCAAAATCATCAGAAAAAAAAAAAAATCTGGAAGAATCAAATCTGTAAAATTAACACTCTGCTGGTAAAGCAAGTTGCATTTCCGTAAATTTTACCAGTAAATCAAAACCTGGCAGGTATTTTAGCATTTCGAACCCTTGTCCACCAAACAACAGATAGCATTGGTTTACGCAATTATACATGCATGGTTTCATAAGAATAATCCAATAATATACATCACTTTTATTTATTTTTTAAGAATTCCATCAATTCAGAAAGAACTTTGATAGCTCACAATGCGTGAAGGCTTTGCAAAGGTTGTGATCTCCAATCAAAGATCACGACATCACATGAAAGGAGATTGCTGCTAGGGGGGAAAAAACCCAGCATTTTACATACCATATATACTCGCGTATAAACCGAGCCCCTTAGTTCTTTTTTTTTTTTTTTGATTGATTGGAGGTTTAACGACCATCGTGAGCAACTCAATGGGCTATAAGCAGTCACCCGTCAATAATTTAGGGTCACTGGAAGGAAGAGAGCCAGTACCATAAGACAAACACAACGTCCATGCCTTACCGGGATTCGAACCCGGACCCCTTTCGGACGAATGATCAGAGGCCATCGCTTAGACTACTGCGTTACCCCACCGCCCTAGTTCAACAGCTAGAAATTGGCAAAAAAACGGGACCTGAATATAAGCCGACACTTTCACTTTAAAAAAAAAAATGTCTTCCAAAAACTTTCGGCTTTTACGCGAGTATATATGGTAGAAGTTGAAAGTTCCTCTGACAGAGCTGCACGACTTGTTATCCAACTCTCGAAAAGATACCAGGCTCAGATTATTCAAACTTATGCACCCACCACAAGTCATCCTGAAGAAGAAATTGAAGAATTTTATGAGGAAAATTGTCATCTAAATAATAAAGGTAAGCAGCACTTGAAAATAATTATGGGAGATTTCAATGCAAAAATAGGGCAACGGCAACAGAATGAAACTTCAGTAGGTAAATTCGGTCATGGCAACAGAAACCAGCGTGGAAATACTCTCGTTGAGTTTGCAGAGGCAGAAGGGTTTTTCATCTTGAACTCCTTCTTCAAGAAAAAGCCACACAGGAAATGGACATGGAGACATCCAAATGGGACGACAAGTGAAATTGATTTTATTATGTGTAACAAAAAATTCGTCATAGAAGACTGCAGTGTGCTAAACAAGTTCAACACAGGTAGTGACCATAGATTGGTGAGATGTAAGATGCACCTCAACACTAAACTCGAACGTAGCAAGCTCATAAGACAAACAAAATGTATTGACATAACCAACCTTAAAAAACACCATAATACCTTCAAATTGGAACTGAAGAACAGATTCTCTGCTTTAGAAGGCCTAACATCGGAAGAAGTTGATATTTCTGAAGTTAACAGAAAAGTAACCAAAGCTCTTATGGAAACAGCAACAAAATTAGCTGGGTCTAAGAACAAGTTGCATGTGAACAAATTATCAGGAAAAACCAAAATGTTGATGCAAAAAAGAAGAGAGATGAGGACAACTAAAGAAGATGTGACTTCCAAAGTGGAATATATAGAGCTATGCAAGACAGTAAGAAAAAGTATCACGGAAGACGTAAGGAAATTCAACTGTGAACTAGTGAGGAAAGCAATTGAAAACAACCAAAGCCTAAAGATAGCAAAGGGACATCTCAGTAAGGGAAGAAAACAGATTATGGCACTGAGAAAAGAAGATGGTTCTGTAACAAGAAATAGAGGTGAAATTTTGACAAGAGTGAAAGATTTGTACTCCAAATTATATGAAAGGGATGATATATGCACTCCAGACATCATGAAAGATACCAGTACCAGAGTTCCTCCAGTCCTTCCAGCAGAAGTTGCACATGCAATCAAGAACATGAAGCGAGGAAAAGCTCCAGGAGAAGATGGAATTACTGTAGACATCATACAAGAAGCAAGTGGAGAAATCGAAACAGTACTTGCCCAAATTTTCACTCGATGCCTTAATGAAGGAAAGATTCCTGAGGATTGGAACACCGCTACAATGATCCTGCTACATAAGAAAGGTGACATTGAGGATCTTGGAAACTACAGACCTATCAGCCTCCTATCAGTAGTTTATAAAATCTTCACTAAAGTTCTTTCACACCGCTTGAAGGTAACACTGGACATGGCTCAACCGAGAGAACAAGCTGGATTCAGGAGTGGCTACAGCACAATAGATCATATCCACGTGCTGAGAGAACTAATTGAAAGAGCGAGGGAATATGAACTTCCATTGTGCATGGCTTTTATCGATTATGAAAAAGCCTTTGATTCGGTGAAACCATCAGCAGTTACAATGGCTCTGAAAACCTGCGGTATTGAAGATGCATACATTAATATTATTAATAACATCTATGAAAATGCAAGTGCAAAGATTAGGCTGTTTGAAAATACAACACACGTAAAAATTGGAAAGGGAGTGAGACAAGGTGACACCATATCTCCGAAGCTCTTTAATGCCACATTGGAGGGTGTTTTTCAGTCGCTGAGCTGGGAAAACAAGGGGATAAAGATTAATGGAGATTATCTAACCCACCTTCGTTTTGCTGATGACGTAGTCATTTTTGCAACTAGCCCATCAGAGCTGCAGAGTATGATCCAGGAACTTGCTGACAAGAGTAAAGAAGTGGGATTAAAAATGAACTTTCAGAAGACAAAAGTGATGTTCAATGCTTTTACAAGAAATGAAGATTTATCGATTGATGGAGAAAAGCTGGAGATAACAGACACGTACGTTTATCTTGGACAGCAGATATCAAGTGAGGGTCACATTGATGAAGAAATTAATCGGCGTACAAAACTTGCCTGGAGAGCTTTTGGAAGAAACAGCCTAATTTTCAAGAGCAATATGCCATTATGTCTTAAAAGAAAAGTGTTTGATCAATACATCCTTCCAGTGCTTACGTATGGTGCAGAGACGTGGACCTTAACTAAAAGAGACATACAAAGGCTGCAGACAACTCAAAACAGCATGGAGAGGTGCATGCTTGGTGTAACCAGGAGAGATAAGAAGAGGAACTCGTGGATCCGAAAAATGACAAGAGTGGAAGACATCATGATCAGAGTTAAATCCCTGAAATGGCAATGGGCTGGACATACTGCCAGAAGGACAGATCATCGATGGACAGCCGAAATTTTAAATTGGATTCCAAGGGACAGGAAAAGACCCAGAAGAAGACCACATGGGAGATGGGTGGATGAAATTCAAAAGTATGCAGGGGTGACATGGAGGAGACTGGCACAAGACAGACCGTTGTGGAGGAAACTTGGGGAGACCTTCGTCCAGCAGTGGATTGATAATGGTTGACAATGATGATGATGATGATGATATGGTATTTATAATAAAAATTTAAGGTTTTGCCGAAGTGTTAATTTAGTCATCTTGGGAGCAAACGTTGCCGTATGTGCCGCACACGCGTTAACAGCTGTAGCCCTATTAAACCGGGGACGCATAGAAAACAGTCATTTTATGAGCCGATCCCTAAAGTTAAACCATTTGGTTACATAGGATAGAAATACTGTGCTTAAATTCACATTTTTATCCTACTATAATTTTTTATTATTCATTCACATCTTCCAAATATTTTTTCTATTAGGTAAACATTTCGTGAATTTAACGATGACGGTGAAAATCCTCCGATCAACCGTCGACAGTGAGCAGTTTTCTTAGAAAATTAGTATCTGCAGTGATTCACACTTTTTTTTAACAGTAAAATACTTACAAAAATTGTTTTCGCAAAGAAAAACACTGATCTTACGAGTTTCTAAAAATACGATTAAAATCGGGCATATTTTTATTTTTTCCCAAGTAAACAAAATTTCTCTGTTATGTTTTTGCTATCAAAAGTAAAGAAAAAAAATGCAGTGCCGAAGACCCAGTGTTTTGTGTTTTCGCGCACTGCTTAAAAGTTCGTTCTAGTAACTCAATAGCGGGTGTCATAAATCTGAGGGAAGCTTGTTTATTTTTTGCTTTTCTTTCTTTCTTTCTTTGAAGGATTTTGTCTGCTGTGGCCTGCCTGCATCTCTTGATTGGATTCAACCCCCCTCCCCCTGGTCGAAGTTCATTCGAGTCAGTTCCCAGTAGCGGCACATAAACAAGCCTAGTCCAATATTTTGATATTTTTGCCATAAAGGTCCACTTCACACACATTCATCATCATCATCATTGTCAACCATTATCAATCCACTGCTGGACGAAGGTCTCCCCAAGTTTCCTCCACAACGGTCTGTCTTGTGCCAGTCTCCTCCATGTCACCCCTGCATACTTTCGAATGTCATCCACCCATCTCCCATGTGGTCTTCTTCTGGGTCTTTTCCTGTCCCTTGGAATCCAATCTAAAATTTCGGCTGTCCATCGATGATCTGTCCTTCTGGCAGTATGTCCAGCCCATTGCCATTTCAGGGATTTAACTCTGATCATGATGTCTTCCACTCTTGTCATTTTTCGGATCCACGAGTTCCTCTTCTTATCTCTCCTGGTTACACCAAGCATGCACCTCTCCATGCTGTTTTGAGTTGTCTGCAGCCTTTGTATGTCTCTTTTAGTTAAGGTCCACGTCTCTGCACCATACGTAAGCACTGGAAGGATGCATTGATCAAACACTTTTCTTTTAAGACATAATGGCATATTGCTCTTGAAAATTATGCTAATTGTAATGTACTCATCATTAAAGCACTAATAATTATTTATTGTCTCATTAATTCTTATAATTTTTTTAGCTTTGCCACTTTCATTGTCAGACCCCCTCCCCCTTTCCCTTCTCTTTTAAATTGAAATGCAAACAGTTTTAGGGGGAATATTTAAGAACACAGGATCCAGGATCCATGTTCGGAACATCGTCAGGAAAAAAAAATTATAATTAGGGAAACATCTTGGCTACGTCCGATTTCCGTTTTCGGACATTTTCCCTCTATTTTCAAGTTGAAATACAAATATTTATGAAATAAAATTTAACAACACTACTAGGCGGAGGAAACATCGCGTGAAAAATAAAATTATGACTACAGGAGAAATCTTTACTGCATCTAACTTCCATTGCCGAAAGTTTAGAAAGTTTCAGGCAGAAAACATCCTCCACCACTACGAATTGCTTTAAAATTCCTGTTCAGTTATGCAACAATCTTGAGGATAACCCAAATTATGACGGAAAAGGAGAAATTTTTCG
Source organism: Macrothele yani (assembly GCA_039090855.1). Lineage (NCBI taxonomy): Eukaryota > Metazoa > Arthropoda > Arachnida > Araneae > Macrothelidae > Macrothele > Macrothele yani. Next base: position 142,020,773 of record CM077008.1, on the reverse strand, counting down.
AAGCCGTGGAACTCTCATTCTTGAAGATTACAGGAGAATCCTTGTGCTGTCGAATTTCTGTTTCTGGAAATTCTTCCTCTAATTTCAAGCTGAAAAACAAATGTGCATGGAATAAAATTGTATATAACAACAGTACTGGACAGAGGCAACAACACAGGAAAATGAAATTACGATTATGGAAAAAAATTCATTTCATTTCTTCAGTTTTTGAAAGATGAAATATCGTCCCAATGCGTATTTTATCGTGTTGGTAAAATTCTTCGATGTGTAAAGTTGCGTGTTGATGCGTTTTTACGCGTTGGTAAAATTTTGATGTGTAAACACACTTCTCGACACGTACTGGATGCGTAATTACGCATTTTGGCAAACTCCGCTCGGGATGTCTAGGTCTTCTCCGAAGTAATGCCAAGACATGTAATGAAGTTTATCCAATCACGCCTATTTTTCACCCCCATCGAAGAAGCATGTCAGCTGGGAATGGTGAACTAATGACAGCTTTCAGCAGATGAAAATCTCAAAATTTTATAACAAAACGTAAAAGCTTACCTTCTGCCTTAAATAAACAGTGACAGACATCGAAAAAGGAAAAAAATTCAATGATTTTTAGGAGTCAAAATTAAATTTAAGAGCTTTTCTAGGAGTCTGAGAGTAGATAACAAAAAAAAAAAGTATATTTAATAAATTTTCCCTAAAACCCAGGAGGAGTATGAACCCTTTTCGAAGATCAGCCTAGAGGGGAACGAAGCATTAAAAACTAATGTTATGAATCAAGGCTTAATCGACAGTGAAAAAAAAGTTTCTCAAATGGGATATGTGTAACTAAGTAATATTCAGATTACGATCTAGCACAACTAAAGGCAGCAATGTCAACAGCATATGCAAGGTTAAAAATCTTCCATGGATTACAGTTTTCTTTTTTTGGTCTTTACATACATACATACATATCACTAAGCTGTTCTCTGAGATTCAGAGGTTAGCTCCAAAAAGAAATACAAACTTCCAGATATTTTTACTTATTGTTGTCATATCAAACTTCGCCATTTACAGCGATCTTGACATACAACTCGTGCTTCACTGATATCCATTACACGTCGTACACAAAATCTTTTATACTTCATACTCAATCTTTTTCTCATGCAGACACTCCTGAATCTGATCCACCCATGTCTTCCTCTGCCTTCCTCTGCCTTCCTCTGCCTTTCCTTCCTGCCACTGTTGAAAATATTTTCTTAGTAAGCATTTCATCACTCATTCTTTCAACATGGCCAAACCACCGAAGCATATTGGTCTCCACCTTGCTAACAACATTTTGCTTCACATCACACAACTGCAATACATCTCTTCATTCCTCACACAATCAGATCGTGTCTTGCCACAAACCCCAGGTAAGTAACACATTTCTCCAGCACACAAACAACTCCTATGCTTCTTCTGCAGTACCCAGGTTTCACTGCCATACATCAGAGTAGGAACAATTATTGTTTCATACACAGCCATGCGGGACTCTCTAGAGAACCCATCATTCCTGTGAAAACCTTCCAGAGCAGCTATGACTTTCAAAGAAGAATTCACTCGCCTACTGATTTCACTATCCAACTTGTTCTCTCTGTCAAACATGCTTCCTAAATACACAAACTCACTCACCTGGTCAATCACAGTGCCATTTATACTTACATTACATTCAGGGCTACCCATTCCTCTCTCAAACACCATAACTTTGGTTTTTCCCTTATTTATACTCACAGTTTGAATTTCATGCAAACTTCGTGCATCCGAGTCAACATACTCTGCAACTCACTTTTGCTCTCTGCAAACAGGACAGTGTCATCAGCATACAGCAATCTGCACACACGGATATCACCAAGACATAAACCACTATTATCTATTTTGGCCTCACGCATGCATGCGTCCATAAATATATTAAACAGCCATGGTGACATTACACAACCTTGTCTAACTCCTGCACCAATGGAAAACCATTTTGATAAAACACCATTCACTCGTACACAAGCTCTACTACCAGCATACATGGCTTTTACACTATTAAGTAGATTCCCAGTAACACCATATTCATTCAATACCTTCCACAAAAGTGTCCTATTCACTCGGTCGTAAGCTTTCTCTAAATCTATGAAGGCAGTAAAAACTTTCTTCCCAACAGCCAGATACTTTTCAATCATCATGCGTAATGCAAAAATCTGGTTAGTGCAGCCTTTGCCAGGCATAAAACCACTCTGAACATCCCACACTTTCAATGATGTAAGACCCCGTACTTTTTCAATAACAACCTTACCAAACACTTTCCCTGGCACACTCAGTAGGCTAATACCATGATAGTTCTTGCATTTAGTCTGATCACCTTTTCCCTTATACAAAGGAACAATAATAGCATCCTTCCAATCCCGAGGGACCATTCCTAACTCCCAGCACAACTGGCAAATTTCAGTTAACCAGTCAATTATAGAGTCACCACCATACTTCAACATCTCTGCAATTATACCATCAACTCCTGGAGCCTTACCATTCTGAAGAGATTTTAGAGCTTTACACACGTCTTCTCTTGAGATCCCTCCTGTGCTTTCATCCCTCATTGTGACATCATCTGCATCTGTCTCAGAATCATTTTTGCTCTCCTGATCTAATAACTCACAGAAGTATTCACCCCATCTTTCACTTAACTCATTGGGCTCCCATATCATTTCACCGATCTCATTCTTCACACAACTTACAACTTTGTTTCCCCCATTTTTCCTGAGTCTCATGTACTTCCAGAAGGACTTTCTATCTTTCCAAAAAGCCAGTTCATGCCTTTCCACTTTCTCCTTCCTATCTTTTGCCTTACTGTGGCGAACCAGCTTAGCAGCTTCACGCTTCTTACAGCGATATTCATCCACAGAGACTATACCTTGCAACATCCCCAAATAGGCGTCCTTCTTTTTCTTTACTGCCTCATCAATCTCACTATTCCACCAAGCATCACCTCTATTGTTACCCACTATTGTGGTGCCACAGACCTCTTTAGCAGCAGTGACAACACAGTTCTTAAAACATTCCCACTTCTTTTCTACATCACTCTCACAAGATTTCAGATCCTTCAGTCATTCTCTGAGTAAGTCAGAGTACCGCTGATGATCTTCAAGGAGCCTATCAACCTTTATTCTTTCTATCCTGGGTCTCTTCCTATTCCTTTTCTTCCAACCAACATTAAGTTTCACTCGTGACACTACCAAGTAATGATCAGAACCAACATCCGCACCTCTCATCACACGGGTGTCAACAACTAAGCGTTTCAAACGCTGATCGTAAACAACAAAATCTATCACACTCTTTTGACCAAGAGTACGATTTTCCCAAGTATATGTGTGGATATACTTGTGGTTGAAAAATGTTTTAGATACACACAAACCATTCTCAATGCAGAGTTCAATTAATCTTTCACCATTATCATTCACACAAGGATCATTAAACTTACCCAGAACATTGTCAGAAATTGCATTCTGCACACCTACTCTAGCATTGAAATCCCCTATTATAACTTTTTCTTTAGCACCAAACTGGCTCAAAACAGCTTTTAGCTCATTCCAGAAATTTTCTTTCTTATCAGAAGGTTCTGAGTCACAAGGAGCATAGACTACAACAATTACAACTCTCTGAAGTTTCACTTTCAAACGAATCCAGAGAATTCTCTCACTTATGCAACTATAGTGAATCAAGTTGTTCTTCATCTTTTCACTTAAAATCACACCTACCTGTCCTCTCATATTATCCAATACTCCAGACCACACATTCACCGTGTCATTCACTTCTTCTACCCCAATTTCCTTCTTTTTGGTTTCACTTACACACAGCACATCCAGTCTATACTTATTCATCTCCTCAATCACCTCACTCATCTTGCCATTTATACCTCTAGTATTCTATACACCAATCTTACATTCACTCGGACGAGATCTCTTTCTCATACGCCGTTTAGAAAGTCCAGGTCGATTCCGTGGTGGATCCGCCCGTCTCAAGTGTGGTAGGTCCACCGTATCCCACACTTGAGTCATTCTTAATATTTCTTTTTGTCTTTTTAATCAGGATTTATGCTTCACAGAACACAAGTTCATCAGTGTGGGGGATTAGCCCACAGCTGAGGGTTCCAGTTGGTCATTCAACCTAAGGATTCTGGAACAAAACCCAGTGAGTTGGGGTCTTTTCGGCAATGTCACACAGAACTAGCTTGCACCTCTCCAAGATTCACAGAGGCCTAGTTGCTGTTGTGTATGCCATTGTTACCACGGAGCGCCCCGAGGAGGCAAACCCATCTTTTCATGCAAAAAATAAGGAAAGCCACACAATAAACTGCCTTAGAAAAATGCCTTGCTCCAGAGGTAAGCAGGTTTGGGTCACATAGTGAAACTACTAATATACAGTGATTTATGCTTCACAGAACACAAAAATTAAAAAATTGTTTGTGCTACTAATTTATTTATGACAAAGAACACTGTATGTGCTTTATTATGTAACTAAAAGTTTCATCAAAATTGATAAATTCTTAATGGAGACTATCCCGGTCGCAGAAACAGAGCGACGCGGCGACAGGCGTTGCTCAACAAATCTTGCAGATCAATTTACTCTCTTCTTTTCCGATATAATTCGCAGCAAAAAAAAAAAAAAAAATGGTCCTCTTTTTTTCTTTTCTGCAGCCTTGCTTAACAAATCTGCAGACAAATAAATGGATCCAAATTCCATTTCCCCCATCCCCGCCTTCCTCCTGTAGACGAAATGTCTGTGCCGTGTGGGCGAGTGGTCAAGGCACATCTCGGCACAGCCGTAACCACAGTGGGGAAGGGGGGTGCGAGGGAATGCAACGCGCTGCTATCAGATTTCCGGGAAAGAGCGAAGTCACAATTTCTGAGGGAGCCGTTTCTTTGCTCGCAAAAAGAAAAATTATTTCTCCAGTCCGTACACACCCCTCAATTCTTATGTCATGATAAATCAACCAGATAACGGGCTAGTTTTATGAATTATTAAGCAAATGAGTGAATCTGTTTTCTAATTTTATTTCGTTCTGCTGCTTAAACAAACATTTCTGATGGCAGAAATTGTAATTCACATGTATTTTCAGTCATGTAATTTTGTCAAAAATATGTGGCCGCTGTGTACGGTGGGAAAGTGCCTTCCTGTTTGTTTACGTTTTCACTGCTCTCGTGTGCGACTGTTAGTATCCATGGCTTCCTCGCTCCGCTGCTTAAGCATTTCTAATAGTGTATTTTTAGCGGGAATTATATTTTTTCACATTTTTTTCTTTATTCATACAACTTTGTCAAAAATATGTGGCCAACGTTCGGTGGGAAATCCACTTCCAGTTTATTTACATTTTTGCAGCTATCTTGTATGGCTGTTATTTATTCATAGCTTTCCCTGTCCAACATATAACAGGGGAAAAGTAACAAAACCTTCATATTTTGCATAGCAAAGCCCAGATATTTTTGCATAGCAAAGCCCAGATAATTGTGACGCATTTTACAAAATGCGTCTCAATTATCTAAGCCTAACATCTTTTATCGTTACCGATGTAACAGTAAATGATGGATTGAGTTCGCGCTTCAGTCGAAATGCAAATAAACTATATGATACTGTTCTTACATTTTTCCAGTTGTGTCCTCAACTGCGCTCTCTCCCGTATGGGGCGGGGCATAGATATGGGTTATAACTCTCACCTATACAAGCGTAAACAAATGGGACCCGCCAAACACTGCAACATATTTTTGACGAAGTTTTTTTTTTTTTTTTTTTTTTTTTTTTTTTGTTCGAGGTTTAACGACCACCGTGAGCAACTCAATAGGCTATAAGCAGTCGCCCGTCCCTAATTTAGGGTCACTGGTTCCAGGGAAGGGAGAGAGCCAGTGCCGTAAGACAAACACAACATCCATGCCTTATCGGGATTCGAACCCGGACCCCTTATGGACGAATGATCAGAGGCCATCGCTTAGACCACTGCGCCACCGCGGCGGCTTGACGAAGTTGAATAGAAAACACCTGAAATCTATTTTTTCCTCGCCAAAAATTAATTTTCGATCGGCAGTGGGAAGTGGGCGACAGAAAATTTTGTGCCCTGAAACTTCCTGAGTACAGCATAGTATAAATACAATACTGTATCAAGAAGTTATTTCTGAAATATTTTATTTCTAAAAAGGATTTTTTTCTTTAGAAGAAACTTCCTGATTATTGCATCAAAGGTTAAAATTCAGGGCGGGATGGTGGGATTCCCGCAGAAAAATTTAAACTCCCGCCAAAATAAAGTTGTTACTCGCCTCCCGCCTGAAGAAATTTTAAGAAAAAAAAATATATATATAAAATTATGGGTCCGTTTTTGGACCACTCACAAAATCCGCGCATTAAAAACGTATCCTTCATAAAAATACGTGCGTTAGAAAACGACCGTCCAGAGTTCCGAATATGCAATCGAATGCACAGTTCATGTCGGGAACATAATCAGTTTATGGACACATGAATCGGTTTCCATATGTAGCCGCACGAACAGTTCACTTTGCATATCGCGGACTGTTAGGAATCAAGCATGAGATACTTCTTCGGATTCGCGGAATTCCGCCTTTTTCGCCCCATTTCGGTTATACTCGAAATCGATGCAAAAAACAACTGAAAATGTGTTTTTTTTAAGGATTAGTGTGTGTGTGTGGGGGGGGGGGTTCGTTTTCCGTCTGGGGAATGGAATTTCGTTTTTCAGAACTTCCGAAAACGAAAGTTAATTGAGTGAAAAATTTTCCCACAATCGTAATTTCTTTTTTTCGCGAAGTTTTCAGTGTCTAGTATTGTTACCAAATATAAATTTATTGCATAAATGTTTGTATTTCATCTTGAAAGTGTAGACAACAATTTCCGATATCGGAAGTTTGACGGAGCAAAAGTTTCCATGTAAACTTTAGGCACAAGTTTCTTCCGCAGATTCGAGAAACTGACTTTGTTGTCATCAATTGCATCGTTCTCAAAAACTAAAGGTAATTACTTTCGAAAAGTGAAGTTAAACGAACTGCAGACTTAATCCGTAATTGTAATTTTTTTCTCTTGCGATATTCCCTCTGCTAAGTGTTGTTGTAAAATAGTTTTTTTCAATAACTGATTGTGTTTCTGCTTGAAAATGGAGGGAAAATTTCCGAAAACGGAAGGCGGAAAGATTATTTTTTCATAATCGTAATATTTTTTTTTTGCGATGTTCCCAGTGTCCTGAATCAAATGTCATTTTCCCTTCATAAATAGTTGCAAACGGAAAAACTGCACATTCATCATATCAGAAGAATGGTTGAATCAACCAAGTCTCAATTATGTGAACTGCAAACATCTCATACATAGAATTCAAGATTTTTTTTTTTTTTCAGAGCTGAAGAGAAACATGTTCAAAAATAATAAAGTAGTTGACCCTTGTAGTACTAAACTGTAGTACTAAACTTGCACATAACAATGTCCAGTGAAGGTTTATTTTATCTTTTGTGATTGAGATAGATTGCAGATTTCCTTCTTCCACAATGGAACTCTTTTTTGAAGTTTGAGTGTGTAGAGCTTGAATCTCTGAAGCAATACACACACACACACACACACACACACACACAATACACACACACACACACACACACACACACACACACACACACACACACAAGTTTTGGTAGACAAAAAGCTTGGCAGACCAGTTTTTTTCTTGTTTTTTTTCCAAAATGAATGAAGATGCAGTTATGGAATATTCACTATTAAAACATAGCTGAAAAAAATGAAGATTACATGTGCCAATGTCCAAAGTTTTCTAAGCATACATTTCCATTAGTGTCAAGAGGTTCTGCTTTAAATGTCTTATGTTGCGTTTAAGAAATGTACCATGTGAACGTTGCTTTAGCACAGAAAACAGAATTCAGTCAAAATTTAGAGATTCACTGAGCAGCAAAAATCTTAATGCATATTAATTCTAAAATTGGGCCAGATAAGCCCTCAAAGGTAAAACAACAGCTGATCAAAGCTTGCCGACTGTGGCAAGGAATGAAAGACAGACATATATACTTCAGGGCCTGCGGGGTGGGTAAGGGCGAGTGTCCACAGACTAATTTTGGGTTTCCAGTACCTGTGTTGCAGACAGCTTAGCAAAATTCTGCAACTGGGGAGACTATCATGCAAATTTACTGGCAAACAAATCTCACGTATGCCACCTAAGCATTCCTCCACTGCTATATTTCTGTCTTGCCAATTTTGAAGAAATATTTTGTTATATAATACAGCATGTACAGTTCAATATGGTCGGTTCAGTTCTGAATGGAAGAAATACGCCAGAAAATTTAATGATTAAGAAAAACTTGTCACAATCTTGAACAATTTTTAAGTTAATTCTCAGGCAGAAGAATTAATCTTCTTCAATTCCTCCTGAACTTTAATGAGATGTTGCCCATTTTTAGCACGTCTTTTTGTAAAAAATATTGTGCTTATGTTATCGGTTTGCCCGTCCGTCTGTCTGTACCCACGGTATCTCTGCAACTATTAGTCCGATTTGAAAATTTTTTTTTGCATTCGAAAGCTTGAAAATATGCGAATGATGATCCTTTATTTCGTTTTTTTTTTTTTTTTTTACGATGTACGATTTCGCCACTAGAGGGCCGTAAATGCAGATGATGTCGAATTCAGAAATACGTTTTATTCCACATATTTGCTTCTAAACGTCCGATTGAAAAAAATCTTTTGATTCCATTTATGTCGAAGAGTATTTTGGATATAGTTTCTTTTTCAAATTACGCATAGATTTTCCGCTAGGGGCGTAAAAGTAAATTGCATTTTTTCCGATAAATCTTCTTCTAGAACTCCGATTTGAAATTATTTTTTTTCAGCGGATACACCTCCATCTTTTGCATATAATTTTGAATTTTTGGTAAAGAATACTTTGGCCACCAGGTGGGCGTAAGTGTTAATTTTCGCTTCTGATGTATTTGCCATAAAATCTGAGCTTCTAAAATATCAATTGAAAAAATCATTTTGTGGACTGATGCCACTCACATCGATAAACCTTTTCGGAATATTTTCTTCCTAAAATATTCCACACTTTCTCCGCCAGGGGCGTAGATGTATATCTTATTTTTGTCAATATCTCGACTTCTAGGAGTCCGATTTGAAAAATTCCTTCTTTGTTGGATAGTGTTTTCCGTGTGACATGTTTTTCATATAATTTCAAAATTTTCAAGTAATTCATAGACTTTCCTCTAGGGGGCGTAAAGGTAAATTGTGTTTCCCCCTATATCTCTGCTTCTAAATCTCCAATCCGAAAAAGTCTTTCTGCACCGGATACAGCTCTTAATGGGAAATCGTTTGCACATAATTTCTAATTTTTGTAAAAAAATGGTTTGGCCACCAGGGGGCGCAAACCTTAATTTCCGCTTCTGATGTATTTGCAGCAAAATATGAGTTTCTAAATTCTCGATTGAAAATAACATCGCTTGTAGACCGATACTACTCATGTCGACAAACCTTTTAGAAACATTTTCTTAAAATAGTGCACGGTTTCTACGCCAGGGGCGTAGCAGTATATCTTATTTTTGTCAATATCTCGACTTCTAAGAGTCCGATTTAAAAAATTCCTTCTTTGCTGTATAGTGTCTCTAGTGTGACATGTTTGTCCTATAAATTCAAAATTTTCAAGTAATTCATAGACTTTCTGCTAGGGGGCGTAAAGGTAAATTGTGTTTTCCCCTATATCTCTGCGTCTAAATCTCCGATCTGAAAAATTATTTCTGCACCAGATACAGCTCCTGATGGGAAATCTTTTGCACGTAATTTCAAATTTTTGTAAAAAAATGTTTGGCCACCAGGTGGCGTTAGTCTTAATTTCCGCTTCTGATGTATTTGCAGCAAAACATGAGCTTCTAAAAATCTCGATTGAAAAAAGTATTTTGTGTACTGTTACTATTCATGTCGACAAACATTTTAGGAACATTTTCTTCTTGAAATAATGCATGGTTTCTACGCCAGGGGCGTAGATGTATATCTTATTTTTGTCAATATCTCTGCTTCTAAAAGTCCGATTTGAAAAATTCCTTCTTTGTTGGATAGTGTTTCCGATGTGAAATGTTTTTCCAATAAATTCAAAATTTTCAAGTAAATCATAGACTTTCCGCTAGGGCGCACAATGGTAAATTGCGTTTTCTGCTCCTAAAACTCCGATTTGAAAAATTATTCCTGTATCGCATACAAGAAGACTTGACGGAAAATATTTTTCACGTAATTTCTAATGTTTGGTAAAGAATGGTTTGGCCACCAGGGGTCATAAGTGTTAATTTCTACTTCTGATGTATTTGTAGCAAAATCTGGGCTCCTGAAAACTAGACTAAAATTTTTTTTTCTTGGACCGATACCGCTCATTTGGATAAACCTTTTGTGAATACTTTCTTCCTAAAATAATGCATGGTTTTCCCACCAAGGACGTAAAGTCACATCTTATTTTTGTCGATAACTCTGTTTCTAAGAGTTCGTAAGCTCACGATTCTATTTACAGCAATATCTGAGGGATTAAAGACCCGATTGAAAAACTTCTTTCTTCCATCAGATACTATTGTTTTCCATACCGTTTCCATTGACTTTGAATAGCTTTGATAAATTTCATTTGCGTCAGAACGGATTCAAAAGACGTGCTTATTACACCCGAAAATTCTGTGTCATCTTTCTTGTTTTATTTATCAAGGTTCATTCCCAAATACATATTAATGTTTTGTCACAATTTAACACTTTTTGCACAAATTACTAGACATTAATTCTGGAGCATAGATGTACTCTTACTATGTCTTGATCTCATATTTCAGCATATTGTTAGGTCTCGACAATATCCTAAAATTTCATCCGTATAGCCATACTAGCTCAAAATACAGTGCAAGAAGAACAAAGTCAGACGAAATTCTTCACCCTGGAGCTAGAATGTGCAAAAATTTAAAAAAATTGGCAATAAATTTTAGTTAAATTATGCTACATCATTAATCAAAGCACTTTGCCAGAGCTCATCAACTTGAACATTGAGTCACCCATAATCACATACAAAATTGCCCATGGAATTCTTTAAAAAACTTGAGTGCACTTGTTGGGTCAGAAAGCTCTCACACCTATACCATGAAGTTGGTCTTTACTTACTTAATGCTGGAACACAGAGCCTGAATATCACTTAAATGGAGGAAGGAATGAAAGAAGAATGTTACTTCTGGGCAAGAGCTCAATGTGGTGGCTGATTGTCGTTTTCAAGAACGGATGTGAGAAAATTAAAATTAAGAATGCTTCCATTTTGGGAAAAAAAAAAAAAAAAAAATCCAATAATTTTTATCACCAATTTGAAATTTTAAGGGTTTTTAAGACTCTATACCTAACATTTTAGAAATACCCTGTACACATATAAATTATAGAACTTTTTTCATCCATACCTCTAGAATTTGCAGGACCTTTCAAGGGTCTTTTATTCAGTTCTTTGCTAGCTCCATCTGGAATGTTATCACCATCTAGTTTTCTCCGGGTATCTCGCTTCACAAAATTCACCTACAAAATTTGGGTTAGTTTTAATGTGTGCAATAATGCCATTTAGGAAATCAAGTCAACATGCACAAACACTACAGTGAACTCAAACAGAAAGCCGTATTTACCCAGAAACAATCTTATTCTATGCTTACAGTAATGCTTGAATATCCATAAGAACAAATTTAATGACACACTATTTCTATTAAAATTACAAAATATCTAAAATTAGACTCAAATGTTTGTTTTCTTCTTTTTTTCTGGAAGGAGGGGGGTCATATTTACTACAATGAGTAACTCCACGGGCAATAAGCAGTTACATGTCCCTAATCTAGGGCCCCTGGTTCCAGAGAAGGGACATAGCCAACACCAAAAGAAAATGGAAATCATGCAAGAAATATTTTTCAAATACATGGAACAACCTCAGAATTATTAAAATGACAATCAGAAAAGCTTGAATTGCCTAGAACAAAAATCTGGAGATACGGATTTAATTCCCACTCCAGGGCGATGTAATTTGAAAATTTTCTGACACAATGTCACATGTTGAACAGTAAACTAAGCGATTCAGGCTATTCTGATTGCCATGTTAGTAATTGTGACCATAACGCCAGCACAGCACTTATGCCTCATGTAAGACTAGAACTCAGGTGCTGTTCAGATGACTTCAAAGCTAATAAATATTTTACTTCACCCTAAAGCATTGTCAGCAAATGATAATCATGGAAGGTGTAATTTTTTGTAGTTATACTGATACGAAAGACTGCCATTTAATATGGATACAAAATGCAAGTGTCAACTTGCAGTGCTAACGGCAGAGAAGATGGAATTTGGGTAGAGAAGCAAAATACAAACAGAGTTGATGCATAAACACCATTTTAGAATCCCGGGCCCAGAGTGGTTGGTCAGTTTCTGAATCTTGGTTTGGTCATTCAATGCCAGTCACGAAAGAACAGGGGTCTAAAACCTTGCCCATTTACTCTTGGACTAACAGGAAGTGGAAATTCACTAGTCCCAACTCACTTTGATCTAGTCCCAAACAAAGTATGACCAATTACAGCTCAAATTTAGGAAATGTAAATTATACAAACTATGACATGCAGACGAAACTCCTTTATCCATCCTATGATAGAGCCCACCCACATCTATCTTCAGTGGATGTTTTTTTTTTTTTTTTTTTTCACTCTTCCCCAGTTCACAAACACTGGAAAGCATACAGCTTTCACCAATATCTCTTCTTTCTCCAGACTCTCACCTCCCCACACAACACTCATATTCCGGCACCACAACAGATGCGGTTCCTGAAATAGAAATGTTAAGATGCCAAAACATGTTAAGTTCAACAGCTGTATGTACACCAGTACACCTTAAGAAAAAAAAAAAAACTTTTAATATATGGGAAAATACACTAGCTTATGTGCCACAGTTCTGGAAGAACAAACTTCCAAACGGTAGTTCCGGGCTAATAAAAAATATTTTGCTCTAGTATCTAGCCAATTTTTTGACTTCTGATGTAACATAACACTTATGTAATGGAAACACAAACCTCCAGTCAACTAATAAATCAGCGAACTACGTGGAAGCCAGTTGATCGCACAGCGGTGGTGTGGGAGTGTCCTTGCAACTAGAGTGACAGAGATACAGAATTACACCTTCCACACGTTAAGACATGTCACAAGTACTAACAGTGTACACACATGCCAGGGAAGCTGGGGCAGAAAAAACAAGCTATACTTTACATGGTGCAGAAGCATACATAACCTACAAGTTCAATGAACAACTTGAATCCACATGAATAAAAAATATTCATTGCTCAACAGGCAACTCATCATATATTACTAACCTTATTTAACCAGTTTGTCCACATAACTCAAAGATAAAGGAGAGGAAACAATCTACATTGCTCTCTTACTAGAGAATCTAAAACTAACAACCAGTTTAGTTTTTGGCATAGTATATTACATTATATAGTACACTGACCAAATATGTAGTCATTAATCAAATTGGTACATCATACTGAATTTTATACTGTTCAACAGTTTAAAAAAAATCTCACACTATGTTGGACTTCATTATTATGAAATAAATATTCACAATTAATTACATCTTGATGTTGCATGGAAATCATTAAATTATTATCCAGTGAAAATTCAATGACACAGCAAGATTGATAATTGACAACAAAAGAATTAAAATCCATGACCTAAGTTTGCGTACGATAGCATCAGAAAAGATAATGAAATTTAACTACTAAACAAGGTGAGACTTAAACCTTCATGTAAGCAAAGCAAAAAAAAAAAAAATAATAATAATAATTGCAAGTTGAATAAAAACCCTTAGGCTCGAAGCTCAAACGTAGTTAAATCCTGCAGTGTCAATCCCTGGAAAATCCATATGCACTTTGCACAGCTATATTACCTGTGTTATCAATGGTGCTGTGTAGATTGTGACAAATTTAATTATAGTGTCTATGCACAAGTTTAATTATAGTGTCTATGCACAAGTTTAATTATAGTGTCTATGCACAAGTTTAATTATAGTGTCTATGCATGACAAGTTTAATTAGAGGATCAATCCATCAGCTGCACTCTACACATCATTGTTACACATTTACCAACCACTGTACTAGAGAGAACACTTATCTTCACTCAAAGTTAAAATCATGGCAAATTAGGTGTTTTTTTATCAAGGTACTTTATTAGTGTATCAAGCAATATAAGTAGGCCTAGATAATCACTAAGAAAAGAATAAAAACTAAAAAAAACAGCAGCAGCAGTAGTAGTAGTTCTTTAACTGATATTACTTTGATATTACCAATACTTTCTTCCATTTTTACTGTTGTACGACTTTAGACGCAGAAGTTTGAAGACTAAAGTTGAATTCAATGAGATGGATGCACCTTTCATTTCACAGCTTTTTAACATAATGCAGAACATGCCTCTTAGCACCCAGCAAAAAATGTTTTCAAAGCCAAAAGACACAAATTAGTAATCCTGGTTAACCTCATGAACTGGCCAATACATCTGAATGATGCAATCTATGGACTAACTGTTGGTCCACAAAATGTTAAAGTCTCTAAGTCTATCAAAATGATTTTAAAAACAGCCTCTATGCTGCACTCATCACAAGTTCCCATCAAACCAACTGAAAGCTATTATACTATTGCATGCTACATCAGCTCATGCTTGACCTTTCCTGCCAACAAAATATACTGAGGTGGCAAAAAACCTGGGAAGAGTGCTACCATTTCCATTACATGCCATCACACTCATGCAGTAAATGGTACTGTCCGCAAATTAGGTATATATAGATGGCAGATATCTCCACAAGCCCAAGTTGAAGTAGCAGCATTTGCAGTTCAGATGGCAGCTTACAAAGATTCAAATGTGGTATGATAGTCGGCTCCTTGGAGATGTGTCGCTCCATCTTGGAAATAACCACAAAATTTGTATTTACACAGTCAACAATTTCAAGGGTGTACCTGGACTACACAAACTCAAGGGGGAAATCCTGAGTGCGAGACAGGTGTGGCCATAGAAAAGTCCTGGAGACTGTGGACAGCTGCGATTGCACGCATCGTAACACCCGCCTGGAGTGCAACATTGCTGCAAATCACAGCACAATGCAATGCTGGGGACCAGTCGTAGCAGCAGCAGCGTTCAGACAGTGCAACGTTCCCTGAATTCTATGGGGTTCTGGAGCCGACGGCCCACCTGGCATACATGAGATTGACGAAGGAGCAAAAAGCTGAACTTTTAAACTGGGTAAAAAATCAGAACGCGCAATGGCAAAATGTGATAATGCAGCACAAGCAAGATGGAATTTTTCTCTGCAATTTATGTAAATATTAAACTGGAGCACATCACCATATTCACAATATCAAATTACTGAATTCAAAACAAAATAAAGTGGTTTTAAAACACAGTGTTTCAAGTACGTTTTTTTTTTTTTTTTTTTTTAACTTGCTAGAACATCAGCTCAATTTTTCTCTTGTGTTGCTTTCTGCTTTCTTCACAGCAAGTTCCATGGCCATATATTTGTCTCTTGCTAACTTTGCAGCTGCACAGCATTCATTGCTTAATTTTTCTTTCTATTGTTACCCTTCCCATTTTTTCATTGACACTATTCTTCTTTACTTTCCTCAGATGACAATAATTTATCCATCACACTGAACGAACTTTCAGCCTGAGGGCCATGAATGCATGGTACTAAAGCTTTCACTATTTTATATAATTCTGAGAACATGAATACTTTGAACACCATGCATTAATTCTTACTAACTTTCCAACTTTGCCACTTCTGTTTTTAGAAAATTCCCTCTCCCTTATCAAGCTTAAATGCAAACATTTATTCACCAACACAGGACAGTGAGAACATTGCAGGAAGAAAAAATTATGATTACAGGAGAAATCTTCACTGCGACCAACTTCCGTTTTCAGAAAAAAATTCCTCCATTTTTATGCTTTAATGCAAGTATTAATGGAATAAAAGGATATTTAAGAACAATACTGGGCAGAAGGAACATCGCGAGAAAACAAAATTACGATTACGGGATAAATCCTCACTCCAACTTCCATTTTCAAAAGATGGAATTCCGTCCTCAAATGGAAAACCATTCGCCACCCCACCCTAATCTTCCCTAAGTTTCTCTTCAGTTCTGCATTGACCTTGAGCATGCCCCAAATGATAACGGAAATGGCGGAATTCCTCGAACCCACGGAAGAACCTCATGCCTAAAGACTACATGGAAACCTTTGCGCCATCTCAACTAACTGTTTTGTTAAAGCTGAAATACAAACATTTATGCAATAAAAGGATATTTAACAACAATATTGGTCAGAGCCAACATAGCGAGAGAAAAAGAAACACTGATTATAAGAAAAATCGTCACTTCCGTTTTTGAAGATGAAATACTGTTCCCAGATGAAAAATGGCCCATCCCTCCCCCTATTAATGCCCAAAAAATTTCTCATGTTTGCATTGATCTCAAGTATTTCCCAAATGACAACCAAAAATGCAGAATTACACACATTTGTGGAAGAATCTCATGTACGACCCAGGTGTCTTCGCTGACTCCACAACACAAGGCCGTGCACCTCACCTGGGCTCAGAAACACCGCCATCAAGCACAAGATGACTGGAAATGTATAGCCTCGTCCAACGAATTGCGGTACCCCACTGTTTCAGATAGATTGCCAGCTCTGAGTGTGGTAACAACCCCCACGCCAACGGATCCCGATGCCTACAAGGTACAGGGTACACCTGTGGTGGCTCTATTATGCTGTGGGGAGAGCCAGATCTGCAGACCACTCTGACCAGTGGAGGCTATGTAAACATCCTTGGGGATTATTTGACCCAATTCACGTCATCAACTACTTCAATGGGTGTGACCTCTTAACACGAGAATGTGTCACAGCACACGTCCAGTCGCCCGATTATGGCTAGAGGAACATTCCACAGAGTTTGTCATCCTGACCTGACCCTCTCGTTCGCCAAATTTAAACACCATCAAACACATTTGGGATGCTGTTCAATGTGCTGTCAATGACAGGAATCCTCCACTGGACAGAATTGTGGGACACTCTTCAGGAAGCATGGTGTGCACTGTCTGCACAGTACTACAAAGAGCTCATGGAGTCCATGCCACATCACATTACTGCCATTATCCGATTGCAAAGAGGACCAACACGACATTAGGGAGGTATGCCTGTTTTGTTTTTTGTTTTGTTTTTGGCACTTCAATGTAAATCATACTGTATCTGCCATCCAGATTGCTTAAGCTTTCTGATTTCAATTATGTTGACTACATTTAAGCTGAATTTCTCTCTTTCCAGCTAATTCTGTCTCTTTCTGACTTATTCAAGACCTGAATGCTTATTTATCCTACACTTCATATCTTCATATTTTTCTGGTAATTCTGTAAGTTATGGGCAAAAAGGGTATCACCCATTAATTCCCTATGGTGGATAAAAGACGTGATTACAAAGAAGTTTTGTCAGGTTTTCCAAAGGGACAGTTCATGATACTGCTAATTTAAATTAATATTCCAGGTAATTTGGCCATTGGGATGATGTTCCTGGTACTACTTTCACACTCGTAAAATTATTAATACAAAGCAAGATATTCACTGCAACATAAGGACATAAAAATATTACCCCTACCTAAGTAGTTTACAGCAAAGGATAAACACATTGGTTTTTCTTAAGGTGTGCCCATGTCCCTGAGTTTTAAATATGTTCCCTTGTAACTTATAAAAAAAATAAATACACAAGCTCTTAAATTTGATATAAAAATTACGAAAATAAAACAATTAAAATAACACCAATCTTTCATCATGTCACCTTGATAAAAAGTCCTGATGGACCCAAGTGTGACATGCGATTCTGCAAATATCCACATTATAAATTTCCACTAACAATATTCTAGAAACTATTAGAAGTACATAAGACATAAGAATATTTTAGAAGCACATAAACATAGGGAAAATATGGGAAATAAAATTCTAAGTTGTGCGAATAGAATCAGAGAAATGATATGGGAGCCCAAGGAGTTAAGTGAAAGATGGGGTGAATACTTCTGTGTTATTAGAGCATGAAAGCAAAGATGATTCTGAGCACAGTGAGAGATGGTAGTAGAGGAGGGGAAAAAAAAAAAAAGAAAAGAGGTGTGTAAAGCACTAAAATTTCTTCAGAATGGTAAGACTCCAGGAGTGGATGGTGTAACTGCTGAGATGCTAAAATATGATGGTGACTCTGTAATTGAAAGCCTAACTGAAATTTGCCAGTTGTGCTGGGAGTTAGGAAAGTCTTTTTTTTTTTTTTTTTTTATTGGGGTTTTTAACCACTGTGAGCAGCTCAATAGGCTATAAGCAGTCACCTATCCTAAAGTTAGGGTCACTGGTTCCAGGGAAGGGAAAGAGCCAGTGCTGTAAGAAAAACACGACATCTATGCCTCACCGGGATTTGAACCCAGACACATCTCAGACTAATGATCAAAAGCCATCGCTTTGACCACTGCACCACCAGGGCGGCATAGGAATGGTCCCTCAGGACTGGAGGGATGGTATCATTGTTCCTTCGTATAAGGGAAATGGTGATCAGACTGAATGCAAGAACTTTCGTGGTATCAGTTTGCTGAGTGTGGCAGAGAAAGTATTTGGAAAGACTGTTATTGATAAGGTATGAGGTCTTACATCAGAGAAGGTGTGGGATGTACACAGTGGCTTTATGCCTGGTAAGGGCTGCACTAACCAAATTTTTGCATCACATTTCATGAGTGAAAAGTATCTGCCTGGTGGTAAGAAAGTTTTTGCTGCCTTCATCGACTTAGAGAATGCTTATGATTGAGTAAATAGGACTCTTCTGTGGAAGGTACTGAATAAATATGGTATCACTGGGAATCTACTCAATAGTGTGAAAGCCATGTATGCTGGCAGTAGAGCATGTGCACGAGTAAATGGTGTTGTGTCGAAATGGCTTTCTATTGCAGCAGAAGTTAAATGGCTGTTTAATATATTTATGGATGTGTGCATGCATGATGCCAAAGTCTACAATGCCAGTTTATGTCTTGGTAATGTTCATGTGTGTATATTGCTATGTGCTGTGCTGATGACACAGTCCTGTTGGCAGAGAGCGAAAGCAAGTTGTAGAGTATGCTGGCCAGGATGTACGAAGTTTGTATGAATTTCAAACTGAGTATAAATAAGGGAAAACCCAAAGTTATGGTTTTTGAGCGAGGGACTGTTAGTACTGTACGCAGGATAAGTCTAAATGGCACCGTTATTGATCAGGTAAATGAGTTTGTACATTTGGGAAGCATGTTTGATAGAGAACAAATTAGATGGTGAAATTAGTAGGCGAATGGACTCTTCATTAAAAGTCACAGCTGCTTTAGGAGGATTTCACAGGAATGATGGGTTCTTAAAAAACTCCCGAACGGCTGTATATGAAAGTGTAATTGTTTCTACTCTGATGTATGGCAGTGAAACCTGGGTTCTGCAGAAAAGTCATAGGAGTTGTTTATGTGTTGGGGAGATGCATTACTTATGGGGGTGTTGTGGTAAGACACGCTCTGATCATGTGAGGAATGAAGATGTATTGCAGATGTGTAATTGTGAGGCAAAATGTTGTTAGTAAGGTGGAGACTAATATTCTAATAAGTGGCTTGGCCATGTTGAAAGAATGAGTGATGACATGCTTACTAACAGAGTTTATTAAGCCCAAGTGGCAGGAAAGAAAAGTAGAGGAAGACCAAGGAATTCATGGGAGGACCAGATTCATGAATGTCTGCACGAGAAAAAGATAATGAGCATAAAGTACAAAAGGTCTTGCGTGCAGTGTGTGATGGATGTCAATGAAGCTCGAGCTGTGCGCTGAGATCGCTGTAATTGGAGACGCTTGACACAGCAACAGCGAGTTCTTTTTGTGAGGAGCTAACCTCTGAACATCAGAGAACAACTCAGTGATATGTATGTATGTATGTATGTATGTATGTAACTGTGTCATGGGACACTTAACTATCATGCATTTTTAACCCTATTCAGGATGAATTCCTGCACAACATTTGTCAGCAAAAGAGTCGTTCAAGTCTTACTGTTTGTTCTTCATTAGTCATCTGCTTTTTCTTGTATTCAGCTAGCCTGTTTTTCTTGGCAGCTGTAGCTTTTAACTGTTGCTCCATACGACAAATCAGAAAGTTGGAATAAACATTGCTGCGGTTCAGCAAGTGTTGCAAACGCTTGTAGCACTGTTCTTTTCTTTCTTTAGCTTCTTTAAGGGCCTGCAAAAGAGTACACACTTTCAAATTTATAATCACAGTAAAAGAATATACAAAAAAAAAAAAAATGAAAGTCAAATCATAAACACTGCTGTAAAGGCAAACCACAATAAAGTTTCAAAAATAAGAAGAGAGAGAGAGAGCTAAGAGTCTAATATTACTATATAAAACCTTGACTACATAGGTAGGAGCAAAAAAAAAAAAAAAATTCAGGACACAGTTATTCTTAAATTTCAGGACATATTTTGTCGGAGCTGGGAGGTAAATTAAATAAAATATTAGTAATAATGCAGAAATTGTTCTTTCACCAAAAAACTACCTGAATTATGGCCCGATTGTTAGCAGGAAATTGTTTTCACGATAGCTTCTTTTTTCAGCATGGGAAACAGCTCCCGCTGTCATTGAAACTTCGTCCTAACAATCAGGCTTATTTCTATAAAATCATAGTAAGAGTGCTTCACTAAAATAAAAAAATTTGATACGTACAACTTAGAAAACTTTATTAACATTTGGAAATTTTGCCTTCAAGTTCTGCTATTGATTTATGTATTTCTTTCAATTTGTTGGTTGTTTTTTTAGTTCTATATTTCCTGTTGATAACATCATTTGGGCAACTTTTATGTTGCTCATGCTGTTTTCTTTTATTGCACTGTTCAATCTTTTTGAAGCTTCAGCCAAGAGCTTATGAGCAGTTTTCTGGTCATTCATTAAACAATTTTCTTCTGTCTTAAGTTTGGACAGCTGATCAAGTCTCACACGCTTATTTTGCTTTTCCAAAACCTGCATAGTTTGTTCTTCAGCCTTTCTTTTAGCATTTATTTGCATCCTTTTCTCTTCTTTCTGTTGTTCGAAGTAGGAGGCATGTTGTGCGTAAGCCTGCTTTACACTATTTGAGAGGCCTTTAGTTATGGGTATTGAAAGTATGGAGTTATTGTGCAATCAAATCGCTTCTTTGCACATACGTAATGATTTGATAGATAACTCTGAAAGTGACACTCTTTCTTTTGTGACAATGCTGTTGTTCTGGGAAAAGCCCATTTCAGGAGGTGCATTTCCATGTGACAATGTCAAACATGTCTTCATCAGGGCTGATAATGAACTGTGTTTTAGTAAACCTGCAGAATCTTTAATGCTAGCCACTGCTGACCGATACTTACAAATATCATTATCTTCCTCGTAACTTTTACAATTAGCTGCCATGTTCTCATACATGTACAGTGACCACTCTGTATTTATCTTATCACACACACTGTCAGTTTTGGTGACTTTAAACATATGATGACTCAGGCATTTCACAGCATCTTTTGCGCTTTCCTTCTTCTGAAACAAAGGATGAATAGATTGAATGTCTCGTAAAAGAAAGTTATTCAGTGGTAGTTTTTTTAAAACAAATATTCTGTTGCAGCAATGAAACAGCTTCTTATCCCCAGTAACACTTTTTTCTCATTTATGTTTTTGTTCTGTGCCAGATCATGGCTGGCACTACTGCCAACATCAATTTTATCCAAAGGCAACCAATGGTCACTTTTTTTAAAGTTAACTTTTAAAAGTTTAGATTCTTCTTTTGTGCCAACTGCATTCGGTTTTAAAAATTTTAACATTATACTGTGCACCAGTTCATTTAGTTTGCTGTATAACATGTGAATCATGGGTTCTTCATTCTGTAAAACCTTGAGGTACGGTATAAATATTTCTGTAAAAAAAAAAAAAAAAAAAAAAAGCACAAAATGCAAGTAAATAATAGTATGGGGATGTTTCAATTGGGAAAGTATCTGAACGTACCTAGAACCAAGTTTTACATTTTTCTGCTTTGGAAGGTATGTACAAAAATACTCAATTAATGCAGAAAATACTGTTCAATACAAATTTTAAAGATGACAATCTAATTTTTGGCGTAAATGTGACAAGGATGGTAAGTCAGATAATATCCGAAAACTTGAAAATGTTCATCGTCCTGGAGCGGGACTCGAACCCGCGTCTCCAAGAAAACGCCCGGGTATGCTAGCATACCCGGGCGCTTTCTGGGTGCACAACCCATTAGGTTTTCCAATTGTATATTATGATAATCTTCCCTTCGACAAGCAGACATTTTGAACCACTGATAAATATCAGTAGCAAGAGTGTCAATAACAATGTGAAGTTTATCTAGTCCTTTCTTCAGAGCCCATGCATCACATGCAAACAGCAGGTCCCAAAATCAATCAAGTCAACTGACTGCAAGTTCAATTCAGCATTCAATTTGAGAACAGACAGGTTTACATTCGGACCATCCATACAGCATTGCAACATCTTTTCTAAACTTAGCCCATGTGAAGATATGAAATCTAGAATTAATTTTACAATTTTATCAGCTTCTGCATGTCCCAAGAATTTGGAGTCACAGTATGAAGTTACAATTTTTGTACAACTTTCTGACCAATATGATATATGAATGCTGGATTTAAACTGCGATCACATTTTTCACATTTTGCAAAAATATTTATATTTCTTTTCGCATAAATGCAAAAACGTTTAAACAGCACTGTTTCTTAGTGAGCGCCATTAAAATTCCGCGATTCCATTGAACGCATATGAAATATCGTCATGGTGGAATTTCTCGTCTTTCATCATGTGACGTCAAATGATGCATAGAAACTAGTAGCCAATCAAGTTTCTATGATGTCATAAACCGAGCTGTTCCTTACGTTCTGCCCGCTTTGGGTTTTTGAAAATTGGCAACCGTGGTCATCTCTCTCTCACATGTTCGCTTCCGCGGAAGTCTTTTTTTCATGTGGCCTTATTCGTGTGTGTTGAAAATTTTTTCGTAGTCTAAATGTGGGTAAATGGTTAGGAATAAGTTCCAAACGAAAAAACGATATTGAAAGTGTTACTACTACACAACAGCCAACTAAAAAACCTACGGTATCCAAATCTTTAGTAAAGAAGTGGCTTTCACTTTATAAGTGGGCCAAAGTAAGATGGCATGACGGTCAACCTTACATTTCCTGTGAGCTATGCCAGAAATCCAAGAAGAAAAACATCCTTGCAACTGCTGAAGGTAAGTTTTTTTCCTTTTTATTTACTTTTTCTTTTCTTTTGGTTAAATTAAATTTTTCTTTGTCACGCTCGATCGGCGTTCAAAAACAGTGTGTCCAAGATGAGCAATCGCATCTGACAATCAATCGCGCAATCAATCTACGAAGACGAATTTCAAAACATCGCCATGTTTACAAATTTAGTTTCAAATCGGAATTATTATTTCTTGGTTTTGTTTACATAGGGTAAATGTGTAGTTTAGTGTTCTAAATTATTTCGCCGCATACGTTGAAGGATTTCGAAAAAGTGAGACGTACAAATTTTAAAGTATGTAACATACTTGCCAACTTTTACGGATTTCTACTTAATTTTATTGATTTACGGATAGAGGACTTTTTTTTACGGAATTTTTAATATTTCAATTGCTCAATCAAAATATTTCAATCTCCTGCAACCATCCACTTAGTTCTAACGGACCTTACGAGCGCTGTGCGCACTTATTTTCCTGCTGACTTAACGAAATGTTTGTTGAGAAAACACCTGAGTGTTCTCATGGCTGATATATATATATATATATTATGTGTCTTCTTTTCTTTCAGTTAAAGCACAGAGCAGTGACTTTCAGTTGTTGATGTAATTTTAAACATTACTCAAGAGTTACAGCGCAATTGCCACAGAAATTAAAAATACATATCACAACCGTTTGAAAGTTGCGGGTTGTCGTAACTAACTTTTTTAAATTTTCAAAAAAAATGTCACGATTTTATAAGTTTTTTAAACTCATTAAATGGAAAGAAAGTATATTTATACAGTAAAACCTCAAAAATCCGGCATCGATGGGACCGGACGAGTGCCAGATTTATGAAAATTCCGGATTTCTGAAGCCATCCAAAAATTGCGTAACAGGGGCTACGTAGAGTATGAACTTACACACAACAGGCCACTAACAAAATTTTGTGTTTTGTCTTATGGCACTGGCTCTCTTCCTTCCCTTGAACCAGTGGCCCTAAATTAGGGACGGGCGAGTGCTTATAGCCCATTGAGTTGCTCACGGTGGTCATTAAACCTTCAATCCAAAAAAGAAAATTTGTGCCTACGCCTTATAAATATGGAGGGGTCGCGTCGCGCTGCCGATCACATTCTTTGCAATTTGCGAAAAAGAAATAGTTTTGGCGATGGGGAAAAAAGTGTAGGTGAAAATATTGGCGATTACTTTTTTGTACTATATATTGTAAAACTGTTGTGGATTACATATCTGTTTTTTTTAACTTTTACTATGAATTTTGTCTGCGGATTATATGCTGAAAAATATGGTACTTAATAAAAATTTTCGTGGGTAATTGAGAAAGTATTTTACCGATTTACATGAAATTTTCAGGGTGGGCTTCTATTATCTACTTATCCTGTGTATAAAAATTTCAGCCAGTTTTATTAAGAATTCGTGAAGATAGCTTTCAGATTTTTTTTTTTTTTTTTTAATCTAGTTCCATAGTTGAACAAGGTGGGCAATGTGCTACTGCCGGAGCCGGTTCCTTGCTGGGCTGGCTGGGGGAGGGAGAAGGGGAGCATCGTACGTGCCCGCTGCTCTTGTGGGGTGGGAAAGCAGAAGATTAGGGAAGCTTGCCATAGAAAGGTTGACCCATTTGACCCTCACTTGCTGGAAGTAGAGTACTTTGCGATCTCAAACCAGTAAACGCTCTTTAGTTTCATTCATACAGTCCTTCAAGTCAGAATTTGCTTCCCTTTGTTTCCGTTATTATTTCTGCATGATGAGCAAAAGAAAAATTACACAATTTTTCTTTGTATCTACAAAGAAAAGTACTGTTATTCCTGAGGATGTTAATACAAACAGTAATCAGGATGATTTAGCTGTTGCGAGTTCTTCTGCCCAGGAACACCAAACTGCAATGAAGCGAAAGGATGAAAGAAAAAATGTGGGTGAAACAACATTACTAAAATGGAGAAAGAAATTCTCATGGCTAAGAATTGAAGTCAAAGGTAATATGAAGTTTATGTATTGTTCTGTATACCGGGAAAATAACAAAGCTGAAACATCGAGAAAGAGAACTGTTGCAACATTATTTGTTGCTGGTTGTAGCAACTTCAAGCATGAATCTTTGGTTAAACATGAGAAATCAAGAATTCATAAGGATTCATGCCAGATAAAAATTGAGAAAGAAAATCCTGCAACTTCATCTCTTCGGCAGTGTATTTCCTCTATTGAGTGAGCAAATATTATTGAAAATGATTGCTCTTTTTAACACAGCTTATTCTGTGGTTGATGGGAATTTATCTTTCCATCAGTTTGAAAGGTTATGCCAGTTACAAAAGAAAAATGGACTGCACATTGGTGATAATTACATCAATCACAAATCTTGTGCTTTATTTATATATTATATTACTGAGTCAATCCGTCAGGAAAATGCAGATATCATAAAAAATGCAAAATATATCTCTGTAATGGCAGATTCATCCACTGACATTTCAACCTGTGAGTCAGAAATCATTTATGTCCACGAAAGCGGTTTGGTCCAAACTAATTTTATCAAGTTAGCAGAATTGAAAATGGGTACTGCTGAATGCATTACTTCTGCTATTGATGAGGCAATGGAAGAAAGTTGCCCAGCATGGAAAGATAAGCTTGTAGCTGTATGTTTTGATGGAGCAGGTGTGAATTTTGGACAATATAATGGTGTTGTGACAAAGTTATCTTCTCACTTACAAGGAATCATTCCAGTTCATTGTGTTGCCCATAGGCTGGAACTTGTTATTTCAGACACTTTGAAACTAGTGCCTTTTGCTTCAAAATGTGAACAATTATTAAAATCAGTGTACAAAATGAAAATGTATAACAACAGTCCAAAGCTTCTTAGGGAGCTGAAAGAAGTAGCAGAAGTGCTCGGGGATGTTTTATATAAGAATACTAACATAAATTCGACTCAGTGTATTTCTTCCAAAAATCAAGCTCTGAAGGCAATGACTAACAACCTACCTGTTATTATTTGCCATATGGAACATTTCTGCTCTGCTGGCAAAAGTGATAAAAATAAAGTAGCTAAAATGCAAGGTTTGCTGAAAAGTTTGAAATCTTGAATGCTTCGCTTCATGCACTTTCTGCTGGATGTTACAACTACATTGAGTGGGCTTTCTAAAATATTTCTAAAGACTGCTATATCTGTTGACAATGTAAAATCAATTTTTGCAGTCTACTCAAGTTAAGTTTAACCTTATGAAGTAAGAAGATGGAAAAGTACTTACTGAATTTAACAAAATTTCAGTCAGCAAAGTGGCATCTTCAAAGGTGTCATACTTAAAAATGATGATATGAAATCACAATTTCATAATGACAGAGTGACCATTTGTTAAAAGCTTAGTGAGTTTGCCAAGAAGAGGTATAGTGATTTTGCTTCCAATACTGTTTTAAGCAGTGTCCATATATTTGATGCAGTTAATTTGCCAGATAGAGATAATGATTTACTTACATATGGGATGAAAGAACTGGACAGCACTCTAGATAATTTACCATCTTGTGTAGAAATCTGTAGTAATGAAATCAAAGAAGAATATCTGGACTGGAAACTGTGGGCAAAAACCAAAGCTACACAGAAACCTGACGTTTTGTGGAACAGACTGTATAATGAATTTTCAGGGGAATATAAAAACCTACTGACAATAATTACATTTTTACGATGCATACCAATGAGCACAGCAATTTGTGAACGTGGTTTTAGTGCAATGAACCTTGTAAAAACAGACATCAGAAACAAATTAAAAGTGACTACTTTAAATATTTTGACAATAAAAACTAAGGATCAAAGCATGGATGACTTCGATGCCAAACCAGCTATATAAATTTGGTGGGAAGATGTGTCAGCTGGACGAACTCGCCACCAGATCATGAAGTCATAGTTGACTACTAAGGAAACACAATACATTACTGAAGAACTTTTTTAATGTAGTTTCTTCAACATGTCAACTCAAAACAGGTACAAAAATCTGTAAAAGAACTGAAAATGTATATATTTTTTGCAACACTAAAATGTTTATTTGTTGGCTGTCAGTGTTTGTGGAATTCAAAACCTACTTAAATATTTTACATCAAATCCTTGTAACAATTTATGAGCACAAATTTAACTCAATTATCAATGAGGAAGAATTTTATGAAGATCTGGATTACTTCAGTTCCCAGGTAAGTGTTTTCTAATTCTTTGGATTTGCAGTAGCAAAATTGTGCATACTTTTCACTTTAATCTAGCGAGTCCATCCTATGGACCACTGAGATCCAGTGGCGTAACTACCACCCCCATAGCTGCACGCGGGGAAGGGGAGGGGGCATGTTTTGCTAGTTACGCCACTGCTAAGTTCGGCTCTTAGAATTTCAGCTATAGGAGCCATTTTGCTCCTAGGATATTTTTCTAATTTCCCACCCTGTTTGAAAGGCATGTGTTTTTTGTCCTCATCAGGGTGAATCTAAGGAAGTCTTGCGCACCTCGGAATTTTGGATATATTCAGCATGTGAAAAACTTAAGTTATCACACTTGAACAGGAGCATTGGCAATTGAACAGGAGCATTTTCGGAATCCCCAGAATCCTCCTCCCCAAGAAAAAACAACAACTAGAATTCACTTAATTACACCCCCACCCAATTTTTGGGGGGGTCACCCTACGCCTATGCACGATAGTGAAGATTATACGAAGATAAAAAAAAAAATTGTGTGAATTTCAGGGTCTGTGGATAATACTATGAGAAATACTGTAATTCAAGAATTTGTGAGCCCCAGAAAATGAGTGAGTACAACCCCCCAAGAGAAAGATAAGCTAAAGGCTGAGGGTAAAGCATTATTTTTTGGATAGAAGTGTACATGATTTTGATATTCATTATAACCCCCCCCCCTGCTGGTCCAATGTCTGGCCACTAAAAAATTTAGCTGGCCACCAGATTTCAGAATATTTTTCTACTCCTGCATATAATACATGGATTATTTGTTAAAAAGCTATAAGTTTAGGTTTTAAGGACATAATACTCTGCTTTACAAAAAAGTTTTTGCAGCACTTTAATTATTTTTTAATTTCATGAGGCAATTGCCAGGACAGGTGGTGGTTTTGCAGAAGTACTTAAAATTCTTTAATAGAAAAAAAAAATAATGTAATCTGGATGTAGAGTACAGCAAAGAAATTGAAACTTTTTTATTTACAAAGATTTTGACTGAAGATATGATGAAATGAAGGTGGTACTATTTGTTTTTGTGGAAGACTGAGTGCTGTAGGAAGACCGCTCAGTTATTCCAAAGCATGTAATCAGTGCCACTGGTAGCCTAAAAAAAAAAAAAAAAAAAAAAAAAAAAAGAAGTTAACAGACAACTACACTATTTAGACATTTCTTTATTCAGGCGAAATAATATGATTGAATATGAAGTATCTCGAAAACCAACTTATACTCCAACGATAATTCCGATTGATTCAAATCATCCTTGGAAATATAAAAGGGCAGCACTTCAATTTTACATAAGAAGAGCATTAACCCATTCCTGTAATAAACACAAAGAAAAGATAGAGATTAACTGGATAAAAAGAACTGCTATGAAATTTGGATACAAGAAAAAGATCATAGATGATATACTTGAAAATACAAAGAAATCTTTAAATGAAAGTAAAAATAAACAAAAAAATGAAATAAAATTTGCTGGTAAAATTCCCTACATTCCTCCAATAACAAATATCCTAAAGAAGGAATGCGTTAAAGAAAAAATGATATTAGCAGAAACCGTCATAGATAACGAAACTATATTAACTACAGGAAATGAAAGATCAATGCTGGATAAAGCCGGAGTATATTCTATACCAACAAAATATTATACAGAAATAGAAAGAAATGAAAGAAATAAAGTATACATAGGAAGTACAAAAAAAAAAGGTTTAAGACCAGATTAAAAGAACATATATCCAACTGGAATAAGAAAGAAAACATCATTAATAAATCATTGTATTGAAAATGAAGCTTATCCTGATTGGTATGATGCAAAATTAATAACCTCACATAAAACTAAAAATCAAATATTAACCTCAGAAGCAGTAATGATTGAAAAAACTAAAGAAATAAATTGTAATAATAATGATCCAATGAGTCTACCATACGCTTGGAAATATTTTATCGAAAAAGAAAATAACGCTAAAAAATATAATAAGACTTTATTAATTGTTTTCAACAAACGAATGGCAACACCAATTAATTTAGCATCAGAAATCCATATCATCCAATTATATCAAAACACGACTAAGAATGAGCATTAATACCAAAAATAGCATGCGCAAGAGTACATCTGCCGTGGAATGTCGGACGCTGCCAGTAAAATCGATGTAAGTGGCCGAAATACAACGTGTATGAGAAGTAGATCATAATACCCACTGAAGATGATTCCAAAAAGAAGGAATTGAAACTAGTTTGGGATATCGAGCCACGGAAAACGATACATGCAACCATCATCTATAATAAGAAATTATAAGATCGAAGTTCAACTTGGAAGCTGATACCACAGGAAAGAAAAACCGTGCCTTCTTCGATAACAAGATGGCTTATTGCTGATTCAACGCATCATAATCAAGAGGTTCGAAAGTTCTTTTCTATTGTAATAATTTCATGAATCATGAGTTAAAAAACTGGAATAATGTTAATCATTTAATACATATTGTCTCTACGTATTGGAGGACTTTGACAACTTATGATGCATATGACTGTACATATAAAAACATTTTTTCATATAAATTTGTAATCTTCATATAATAAAATTCTAAACTATTATAAGGAACATCAAAAAGGAATATTAGTGACAAGTTGAAATAATTTTTTTTTTATTATATGGACGTTTTTCCCGTGCTCGAATTTCTAGTAACGTGCGAAACAGTAGATGATATAAAACTATTTTGTTGACATATAGTTAATAATTTCTGAAACCACGTAATGATTTCGACAAATGTTGAATTAATATAATTTGTTAGTACTATTGCGCTAGTCATACTAAGTAAGGCTTTTGTGTGCTCTTAGTTTGAAATATTTTTAGGAATGTCAAATACTACTGTTTGTAATTCCTGCAAATTTTAAGGTGTAACTAATAAACACTGGTAATGCTTAAAAAACTAGGGATTTTTGCTCTTTATTCATTTCAAAGTAACACCACAGTAATTAAAAAATGACAGTTACTTTTTATTTTTTAATACAATTATTTCTTTCTTACTTCTTTGGACTTCTGTGTCATACTGTAAAATAATAACTTTTCTGTTAGAAATTACAGTTCATGGTCAACATGACAGGTACAGATTATAAAACAATTTTTTTTTCTTTCTTCTGAATTTCTTCATTCAAATGTGATGCCACGGATTAGGCGAAGGATTTTTTCTTCTTCTTAATTTCACAGTCTGCAGATTATACAAAGGAAAGTATGATAGTTTGAGTTGTTTATAAGCGAAAAATTTAACTCCAGCAAATTGTATTTTAATAACATTGAAATCTAAAATTAAATTTTTTGAAAACAGCAACTGGAAAAAGGAAAATTATGTAAGAAATTGGAATCTCATTTAGCAATAAGTGGATTGGGGGTGGGGGGACTGGCACAAAACACACTGTATTACTTTTTGTTCCAGCATCATCACTACACATTAAATGTGTGTTACTCTTTGATATTTTTGTTTCACCCTGGCTCCAAGGTCTGTAACATATTTGTCTAGCTCTGCTTTTATTGTTTTATTGCTGTTATTAATCATTTAAGCATCACTCCACTGCTACTGTGGTGCTAGTGTGACAAATATAACCATGATTCAGTTAACAAGTGAAAACACTCACAGAATTACTGCACACGTGGATTTGACACAGAATGATTAACATGTGTATTCAGAATAAACTCTTGTATTACCTCTAAATGCACATTTTAATTTTTAATGCAACATGAAGAAAAAGTGGAATCACATGAGACTTTAACAGGAGTACCTGCTATAAAGCAAAACTACAAAGACTAAAGATTTAATAAAAATACTTCTTCAATTTAGCATCTCTTTTAGATATCTTGTTTCATCAAAAAATATATGAAGTGGGGCATGTCACAGAGTCAATAAGCAAGGGTCACACTGTTGATTCATTCTTCGCAATTTGGGGGGGGGGGAATCGTTTGGTGACGGAATTAAAGTTTTGGCGAAGATATTGGTGATTACCTTTTCAAACTGTTACAACATTTTGGCGAAATAAAATTGAATTTGGCAAAAGCTTTAAAAAAGCCATGGCAACTAGTGAATAAGACGTTATTTACTTACACTCTGAATATCTCTAGTGACACCAATGTGAATAGATTTTGAAATTTTTCCAATCCACTTAAGGGAGATTTTCTTTATTGAAAGTTTTTTTGTTTTGTTTCAAGGTTGCATGACCACCATGATGAGTAACTCAATGAGCTACATGCAGTCACCCATCTGTAATTTAGGACCACTGGTTCGGAAAAGGCACAGAGCTAGTGGCGTAAGAAAAACACATCACCAATGCCTTATCTATGACTCAAACCCAAACCCGCTGGGACAAGTGAGCAGAAGCCAGTGCTTAAACCACTACACCACCATAGCGGCATTACCGACAGTTGTAAAATCTCTTGTTCATCTTGCCAATTATACCTCTAGTATTCCATACATCAATCTTACACTCACTCAGTTGAGATCTCTTTCTGATTCACCTTTTTCCAGTTCCAGGTCGATACCGTGGTGGACCATCCTTCTCAAGTACGGTAGAACCACCATATCATATCCCACACTTGAGTCAGTTTTTGCACTTCTTTTTGTCTTTTTAATCAGGTAAGTACATCAGTGTGGGGGATTAGCCCACAGCTGATGGTTCCAGCTGGTCATTCAACCTAAGGATTCTGGAACAAAACCCAGTGAGTTGGGGTCTTTTTGCTAATGTCACACAGAACTAGCTGGCAGCTGTCCAAGATTCACAGACGCCCTAGTTGCTGTTCTGTGTGCCATTGTTCTCACGGAGCACCTCGAGGAGGCAAAATCATCTCTCACTGGAAAGAATAAAGGTTGAAAGGCTCCCTGAAAATCACCAGCGTTATTCTGACGTACTCACAGAATGACCGAAGGAGCTGAAGTCTTGTGAGAGGGATGTAGAAAAAGAAGTGGGAATGTTTTAAGAACTGTGTTGTCACTGCTGCTGAAGAGGTCTGTGGCACCACAATAGAGGTGATGCTTGGTGGAATAGTGAGATTGAAGAGGCAGTCAAGAGGAAGAAGGAAGCCTATTTGGGGATGTTGCAAGGTAGAGTTTCTGTGGATGAATATCACTGTAAGAAGAGTGAAGCCGCTAAGCTGGTTCACCAGAGTAGGGCAAAAGATAGGAAGGAGAAGGTGGAAAGGCATGAATTGCCTTTTTGGAAAGATAGGAAGACTTTCTGGAAGTACCAGGAGACTCAGGAAAAATAAGCAAAACAAAGTTGTAAGCTGTGTGAAGAATAGGATCGGGGAAATGATATGGAAGCACAATGAGTTAAGTGAAAGATGAGGTGAATACTTCTGTGAGTTATTGCATCACGAAAGCAAAGATGATTCTGAGGCAGAAGCACATGATGTCACAGTGAAGGATGGAAGCACAGGAGGGATCTGAAGAAAAGAGGCATGTAAAGCTCTAAAATCTCTTCAGAATGGTAAGGCTCCAGGAGTTGATGGCATAACTGCTGAGATAATGAAATATGGTGGCGACTGTAATTGACAGGTTAACTAAGATTTGCCAGTTGTGCTGGGAGTTAAGAATGGTCCCTCGAGATTGAAAGGATGCTATCATTGTTCCCTTGTATAAGAGAAAAGGTGATCTGATCAGACTGATTGCAAGAACTATCGTGGTATTAGCCTACTGGGTGTGTCAGGGAAAGTGTTCGGTAAGGTCATTACTGAAAAAGAATGGGGTCTTACATCAGAGAAAGTGTGGGATGTTCAGAGTGGTTTTATGCCTGGTAATGGCTGCACTAACCAAATTTTTGCATTACGCATGATAGTTGAAAAGTATCTGGCTCTTAGTAAGAAAGTTTTTGCAGGCTTCATAGATTTAGAGAAAGCTTACAACCAAGTAAATAGGACACTTTTGTGGAAGGTTTTGAATGAATATGGTGTTACTGGGAATCTACTAAGAGTGCAAAAGCTGTGTATGCTGGCAGTAGAGCTTGTGTACGAGTGAATGGTGTTTTGCCAAAATGGTTTTCTATTGGTGCTGGAGTCAGACAAGGTCGTGTAATGTCACCATGGCTGTTTAATATATTTATGGATGTGTGCATGCATGATGCCAAAATGGACATTACTGGTTTATGTCTTGGTGATATCCATGTGTGCAGATTGCTGTACGCTAATGACACTGTCCTGTTGGCAGAGAGCAAAAGTGAGTTGCAGAGTATGTTGTCCCGGATGTATGAAGTTCGCATAAAATTCACACTCTGTATAAATAAGGGAAGAACCAAAGTTATGGTTTTTGAGAGAGGAACTGGTAGTACTGAATATAAGTCTAAATGGCACAGTGACTGACTAGGTGAATGAGTTTGTGAATTTAGGAAGCATGTTTGACAGAAAGAACAAATTGGATGGTGAAATTAGTAGGGAAGGGAATTCTTCATTGAAAGTCATAGCGGCTTTGGAAGGTTTTCATAGGAATGATGGGTTCTCAAGTAAGTCCCGAATGGCTCTGTTTGAAAGTGTAATTGTTCCTACTCTGATGTATGGCAGTGAAACCTGGGTACTACAGAAGAAACATAGGAGTCGTTTGTGTGCTGGAGAAATGCATTACTTACGGGGGATTACTGACTGTGTGAGGAATGAAGATGTGTTGCAGTTGTGTAATGTGAAGCAAAATGTTGTTAGCAAGGTGGGGACTAATATGCTTCTGTGGTTTGGCCATGTTGAAAGAATGAGTTATGAGATGCTCTTTTTAGCCTAAGTAGCAGGAAGGAAAGGCAGAGGAAAGCCAAGTAAGTCATGGGGGGATCAGATTCAGGAGTGTCTGCATCAGAAAAAGATTATGAGTATGAAGTATAGGTCTTGTGTACGGCATGTGATGGATGTGAGTGAAGCCCGAGTTGTATATCAAGATTGCTGTAAATGGAGAAGTTTGACACTGCAACAGTAAGTAAAAATTTATCTGGTAGTTTGTATTTCTTTGTGAAGCTAACCTCTGAATCTCAGAGAACAGCTTAGTGATATGTATGTATGTATGTAAAACCTCTGATTAGTGTAGGATACTACAAGAAACTAGCTCAATTTCTAGCTTAGATGGCTTCAGACCAAAGAAGAGCCAGAATGAAAAGAAACAAATCTCATTCAAAAATCTGAACACAAAGCTCCATGAGAGAATCAAGAACAACTGTACCAGCAGATGACAAAAAAGTAAACCATACCAACCTGTTCTCGAAGCTTTTCTTCTTCAGCTTTGCTTTCTTCTTCCAGGCGGCGTTCAATTTCAAACATTTCTTCCGTCACTGTTGTAGAAGTAATACCAACATCTGAGCTTGAGGAAGCTATGGAAGTAAAACATCACAGTGAGAAGAATTGGCAGGGAAACACATAACACAATAAACATTAGAATTCTTGAAATCATCATATCACGCATAAGTTGCGTTGAAAATTGTAAGCGGGACGTTTCGGTAGCGACTGCTACCTTCATCAGCCATGGAATGAGACACGTGGTAAAAGTGTCAGTTGTTGCCAGATTTCAAAATCGCTTTCCAAATAATAGGGATGTTAAAAGGTGCGTCAGTATTTCAGGTGGTAGGGGTAAGGTAAATTTCAATGCTTTCGCGGTACCTGAGGGCTTGCTGATTGGTGAACGAGGCGATCCACATAATATTTTGCCAATCGAGAATTGCGGACGTATCGCTGATGGTTAAAATTGAAAGAGAGGTGGAAGGGCTGCCTTTCTTAACATCAGCGATATGTTCCATCAATCGCCGGTTTATGCTGCGGTGAGTACTACCTATATAGTGGGTAATGCCTGTGGAAGTGTTGATAGGGATAGAGTAGACACCTTGCAACTCTAGGGGTTTAATGGGATCTCTGTCATTAAGGATGAGGTTGAGAAGATGTGGAGGTGGTTGACTGCAATCCTGTAGCCAAAAGGCTTGAAAACAGGGCAAACTTTACGAGTGAAGGACAGGCTAAAGGGCAAAGTGCCAACAAACTGATGGGTGGTGGAAGGTTCATGCAGTAAACTAGATCTATTCTGCGATTCAAAACTCTTAATTAGTCTATGTATTAAGAGGGGTGGAAAACTATGCAATTTGCCAATGTTGATGATGTTCTGATATTCTTTTTGAAGAGCAGAATGGCTGTTGCAAATAAGGTGGGCTTGGTGAATGTACGACTTCAGAGCAGACAATTTGTATTTTTCAAAGGTGCAAGAATGGTAAGGGATGATATTATGGGTGGCAGAAGGTTTCCTGTAAACAGAGACCAGGTGAGAAGTCTGGGTTGATGTTAACATCCAGAAAAATTATATTGTTGTCAATCTGTTCTTGAGAAGAAAATTGTATATGAGGGAATTTAGAAGTTATGGAGGACATGAGTTCAAACAGAGAGTGTTTCTGGTGTGGCCAAATAATGAAGATGTGGTCCACATACCGTAACCAAATGGTGGGTTTAAAGAGGCATGGGGCAACAATAAATATTTCAATATTCTGTAAATAAATTTCAGCACGTAAGGGGGAAAGAGGAGAGCCCATAGGTACGCCTTGTTTTTTGGTGGTAGTAGATACTATTGTATACAAAACAGGAATACTTTTCCAAAAAATCAAAACAGTCATAAAGATCTTTGATGAGTGCTCCAGGAAGTTCTTGGTGCTCCATTAGTTTTTTGACCATGAGCATGTAGGCATCAAAGAAAGGAACAGAAGGAAATAATGAACCCACACCAAAGGTGTACAAGAAATCTTGAGGACTGATGGAAGATGGGAGTTTCTGGATAAAGTCCTTGGTCGATAACAACAGAATAAGGATGATTTCTTGTCAAAACATTGCAACATTTGACCAATTGCCTTTCAAGATTGGCTGCAGGAGAAAAGGTGTTTTAAATTAATGGCCTAATAAGATGTTCAACTTTATGTAGTTTGATCTGTAAAAACAACCTAGGAGTACGAAAAAAAGCTTGGGGGGGGGGGGGGGGTCTCTCCTAAGAAATATTTTAAATTTTTTTTAGAAAGCTTAATAACAGCTTTACATAGTTTTTCAGTGTTGTCAGCCTTGAGTCTTATGCAATTAGCTTTTTCCAGGTTTACTGCCTGAACCTTCCACCACCCATCAGTTTGTTAGCACTTTGCCCTTTAGCCTGTCCTTCACTCATAAAGTTTGCTCTATTTTCAAGTCCTTTGGCTACAGGATTGCAGTCAAACCACCTCCACATCTTCGCAACCTCATTCTTAATGACAGAGATCCCAATAAACCCCTAGAGTTACAAGGTGTCTACTCAATCCCTATCAACACTTCCACAGGCATTACCCACTATATCAGTAGTACTTACTGCAACATAAACCGGCGTTTGATAGAACATATCGCTGATGTTAAGAAAGGCAGCCCTTCCACCTCCCTTTCAATTTTAACCATCAGCGATACGTCCGCAATTCCCGATTGGCAAAATGTTAAGTGGATCACCCCATTCACCAATCCCTCAGACACAGCGAAAGCATTGAAATCTACCTTACCCCTAACACCTGAAATACTGACGTACCTTTTAACATCCCTATTATTTGGAAAGTGGTTTTGAAATCTGGCAACAACTGACGCTTTTACCACGTGTCTCATTCCATGGCTGATGAAGGTAGAATTCACTACTGAAACGTGTCGCATATAATTTTCAACATAACTTACGTGTGCCATGACGATTTCAAGTATTCTAATGAAACATCATATGGCAAGCAATTAAAAAAAATGCTATCTAACATTTTTTTTGCACCTGAAAACGAAAGATGAGGTGGATACCACACTCAGGGATGCAGATATTTTGATAACATCAACTGATAAAACAAAAATTCAGCAGTTACAATAAAGTTTATTGACACTGGATTGCAAAATTTTTGTATTCGCTGACATTTTCAAACACAATTAGAGAAAACAAGAACCAGAAAAACTCATTGTGCTTGCCATCTATACATTTTTCATGCTGTTTATGAAGCTCACCTGATTTTTCTTGTACCTCAAATATCAGAATTGGAAACACTTCTTTTATTTCAGCTTTTTTTTTTTTTTTTTTTGCTTTAGCACATCTTTTGAAATAAAGAAAATAAGAAAGGACATGCTTTCATTATCACTATGTCCATTCATCTGTTTCTGGACGTACCTCAACACTTATTTGTCCAAGCTGAAAACTTCTTGCACTGAGAAAACTTGGTCTGTGAGAATGATGATCCTTCTTGACTTTTGGGGTTTTCCGATGTATACTTCCACTGTTAAGAGGCATAAATTCAGATGCCTTTTTTTTTTTTTTTTGGTTTCAGGGATTAACAGAGCCCCAGGCGATCAGGCACTCACCAGAGCTGCCAACTTTACAAAATAAAAAACCGGGACATCGACACATGTTCAGCAGTGCGCATATTTAAAATTTATAAATAATAAAATTACATATTATAGGTTTAAGACCTCTTCCCCACAAAAAAAAAAAAAAAAAGCTTCCCTTCAGTCTTTCATCGATCTCGAGAACGACCCACATGATGAGAAAAAACGAAATTCTGTGAATCCACGAAAGAATCTCATGCAGGGCGCGATTTCACCGATTAGCAACTAGCAAATAGCTAGTGAAAATTCAAATTTGCTAGTGAAAAAAAATTGCAGTAGCAAATATTGCTAGTAAGGTAATTTCTTTATTTAAAGTAACCAAAAATCATTATTAATCCACGAAGTTTACATAACAGTTTCTATTATCACTTGTTAAAACAGCGACGATCAGCAATTCTCTTTCGCCAATTTCCTTTCGACACTTAATTACCCATCCTCCCCATATCTTTCATCCCTTCCAAACTGTCGTAGAAGCGCATTGAAACTCCTCTCCATCGTGCCCTCATTGGTCTATTACAGAAACTGAACGTGACGTCGGCAATGGTTGCTGTGGCAACCCAGAGCTCTGGGATGGATCGGTTGTTTGACCACCTGCTCTGCCACCCTCCCTTCTTTTGCCCCACGAACTAAGCCAAGCGATCGCCTTTATTGCGTGGCGTAGATAGACGCTGTTTTACGAAACATGTTCGTGGAAGGGGTAAACGATTACGGAAGAAACTTTTGCTTCGCTTCTGGTTTTGGAAATTTTCCTTGTATTTTCAAGCTGAAATACAAATATTTATCCAGTAAAATGTTAATGAGCAATAATACTTGACAGAGGCAACATTGTGAGAAAAAAAAATTATGATTACGGAAAAAATCCGAATTCTGTCGACCTTTCGTTTTCTAGTTTCGTAAAGGCGGAATTCCAATAATAACGAAAAAAGCCGGAATTCCTTGAATTCACGGAAGAATCTCATGCCTGAAGATTACAGAAAAATTTTGCAGCAGCCAACTTCCGTTTTTGCAAATTGTTCTCCACAGTTTCAAGCTAAAATGCAAACATTTATGCAATAAAATGATATTTAACAAGAAAAGCGGACACAAAGACAACATTGGGAGAACAATTTGCAATTACGGCAAAATTTTCTTACTCCGTTTCACTACTGTGTTCGAAAGTTTTGAAGCACGAAATTTCGTCTCCAGATGGAAGACGACCCCCCCTTCCCAAATATCGATCTTCAGAATGATCTAACCGATGACAAAAAAAAAAAAAAAAAAAAGCGGTATTCCGCGAATCCCTGTAAGAATCTCGTGTACATCATAAAAATAATAGCAAAAGAAAAATTTGAAACAAAATGAAAATTTGTAGAATCCGTAGTTTTGATAGTGAGTTCCATAGTCAGACAACTAATTCCGTAGAAACTACGTCATTGTGTGGTAGTTGGCAGATATGAAGTGTGTAGAAGTTTAGCAGAAATTTGTGCGATACTTCCACTTAGCATGTTGTGAGGTGGGATTCAGTTTCTTAAAAAGAATACAAGGGGATTGGAGGAACAATTTGTCTGTTGAAACTTTAAATGCTCTGATGACAATTGAAATACTGTAGAAGGGCCACAAGAAGAGATTTTTAATCCCCGGTCAGCAGTTATAAAGTGGTATGATGACAAAGTCAGACACCCTGAGCGTAAACCATATGGGAAGAAATCTGAATTAGAATGCCAGTGAAATATATTCATGTGGTATAAGAATTTGTTAGAAATTAATAATAAAGATAGTCACTAAACTTATCTAAAATTCTATTCATTATTCAAAAAGGTAAGTCAAAATATTTATACACATATTTAAATTTCTGTGTAACTTAATTTGAAAATAAGTTACGATGTGATTTAGTTTTACTTGCTAGTCATGCAAATGTTTTGCTAGCAAACTATTTGGTCACTAGCAAAATTTGCTAGTGAGCAAAAAAGATGAAATCTTGCCCTGATCTCATGTATGAGTAAGAAATGACTAAGAAACTGAAAAACACGAATTTTATGGAAAATAAAATTTGAAAAATCGATACTGCGTTGCTCACTCTACCATGAAACAATTTCATGGGGCACGGATTCCACCACAGGCAGATAAACACCCAAGCAGAAATTTAATTTTTTATAATAAAAGGGAAAGGGGTGAAAACGATTGCTCTCTATTGATTAGTTTAGAAGTATGTATTAGAAATAAGAAAACACGCATTTCGTGTGGAAAAAAAAATTCTTAAAAAATACAAAGTTGCTCCTTTTCACTTTACTGAAGATATTAAAAACTGAGGAACTTGGTGTCACACACACACACACACACACACGTGCTCGCACGCACGCACACAGAAAAAATAAAAAAATAAAAATATAACCACGTAGAGAGAAAAAAAAAAGGAAAGTCGAAAAATTTTATGTGTGAAAACGGAAAACGATGTGACATTCTCGTCAAGCCATTTTCAGTGTGATTACGAACAATTGGATATTTGTCAACCTTTTTCCATTTTTTTCAATCGAAACATCATGAAAATAAATGTTACACAGATGCTTAATAACTTTATTTCACTGAGATTCTTGATTTTCATAGCATGCTTGATGTTTTCCGTAGTCCTTGTCGGTCTGACGATTTCCATAGTAACTACGCAAAATCCTTATAGTTTCTTATAATCTTCCTTCCCATCGTATGGTCTTATTCAGCGTCAAATGGAATGGCGTGCACAGAGAATTTGCTGT
The DNA here is from genome assembly GCA_039090855.1 of Macrothele yani. Classification (NCBI taxonomy): domain Eukaryota; kingdom Metazoa; phylum Arthropoda; class Arachnida; order Araneae; family Macrothelidae; genus Macrothele; species Macrothele yani. The sequence continues at coordinate 141,980,170 of CM077008.1, read as the reverse complement.
GCCAAAGTCCCGCCGATGACGACGGGCACAGCTGTTCTGGCACACAAAGGCGCAAAATCTGCTTTTTGTAGCAAGATGGCACAAGACTTTTTTTTTGTTTTCGCGCCCATTGGCACAAAATTCCCATCCCTACGTGAGGTACTGCACAAGCGCAGTAGATGTGACGTCATAAACCAGTACTTCAACTTTCCAAGCCACTGACTGTCTTGTTACCATCATAGAGTTCACGACTTTGACGCTTCAAGTGCAGTGGAAAAAAAAAAAAAAACATCTGTCTCCATTTGTTACAGACTCCCACAGCCAGCATTGAAGCTGGGGATAAATGATTGCTGTTATCATTAATGAGGAAAAATATATAAATACCATGCATAATAAATAAAAGAAAAAAATAAGAAGAAGAAAACCACAGAGCGGGGTTTTTTGTAGAAAAATAGGATTTCCGGAAAATATCGAAATCGGACGGAATCCGGGTAAACCAGGACACTTGGCAGCTATGCACTCACCCATCATAAAAAAAAATACACCAGCGATGGCCAGAGTTGCATAAAAATAAAATGTATCTGCGTACACAACCATTGAAATAAAAAACTTGCTGCAAACCCGCGAATCGTGATAACAATTGAATAAGATAAAGAAAAATTAATATAACAACAAATAATTATTAGAACATTACAGATTTCAGAGAGGACAAGAGTAGCCTATATTACGACTGAATCTGCAGAAATGTGTGTAAAATGGACCTTAAGTCCAAAACTTTAAAATATTGGACTATGAACCTCATAAAAACAAGAGAGTAATTAAAAAAGTTTTTATATTTAGAAAAGTAGTTCCGTTAATGAACCTTCAAAAATTATAAATAGCATTTTCAACAACTTAATTCAAATATAGACTTATAAATCGAAACATCATTAAATAACTGGCAACTGCAAGAGGAACCTGGCAACAAAATTTTAAATATTTCTATGTTAACGAAACTTTTGTTACAGTTCCTATATATTGAGAACAGGTCTTAATAAAATCAAGAGGCCAGAAACATCTGTAAAAACAAAAGAACACACTATTGGATGATGCGAAAAACAGTTGAACATTCTCATGTTAAGATAGAATTAAATATATTAATCTGAGTAAAGCCTTGAGTGTTTTAATTGCTGTAAATACATTTTTTTTTAGCCTACAAGCAAAAACTATCTGCAAAATCTGCTAATAATTTGGAAACTATCGCGTACGGCGTACGTCTATATTCTGTGACTCTGGCGTTGGCTAATTTAAAACTCAAACCCAGGTCCAGCTTGAATGGTCATAAGCCAGTACCCCAGACCACTGGTGTTGCACAAGTGCTATCAAATTCAAAGTATTTTTTAGACAATTTTGCATCAAGTTTCTTCAAATAATGCAGTTTTCCTATTTTCTAATGTGTTGTGCTGATGCTGTTGGCAGATCTTTATCATTCTGTACAGTGGATGGAAGCAATGAGGATTGTCAAGATCTTCAAAGTAAACACAGCTGAAAGATTAACTTCTTAACGCAATTAATCAAAAGGGATTAACAGTTCCTGGGGATTCAGAAAGGTATAATGTATAAGAATATTTTTTGGTGGCTTTTGATCATTGTTGGCAGTTGAGGTACAAGCTGCATGCTGAAGCCAAGACAAAATCTTTCTCAAAGAAAAGAAAAGGAAGGAAGGAAGGAGAGGGGGGGGTGCCCATGCCCATAACTCTGCATGTTGGCAAATCGGGCTGTTGAGTTTGTGAAAAGGGATCAGAAATGTCAGCTTTGCTTTCCGGTACATTACATTCAATAAAATCACCAATGAAAAAAATATGATCTTTAAAGCTCCCCATGCAAAATCCATTCCATAGCTACGAATATCTCTGATGCTTACTCTGCATGAATGCATGCATCTCTCTTCGGTTGCTCCACGGAATTTCAGCCTCAATCACTATAGTCAATATTGCAGCAGAATGCAAAACTCTGCTTGTGATGGTGTTAAAAGTAAATGTTGGCATCTTCATTATTCTGTTTTTACAATAAGTAGTTTAAAACAAATTATGAAAAAAAAAAAACAAAAAAACTGTATATTGTACTTGTTGTTTTATTAAAGAGTTAAAAGCTTTCCAAATTTTGAAAAATAAAATTTTCAGAACAGAATTTGAAAACTTGGATGCCAGGTGAAAATTTTCAGGCACGTTTGATTTGTCTACCCCTGCCTACTATTTAAACTGAGTTTTACTCAACATTTTGAAGAGGCATTAGAACAGTCTTCCATGTGAACAAGTTTTACACACACAACTTTCTCTTCCATAAATGGCATAGACAAATATTTACTTAGGCTTAACCTGCAAACAGTGGCCACCTCTAAACAGTTTTTAAAAACCCACCAGAGCCAAAAAAAAAAAAAAAAAAAAAAAACCTGGGTGGGTTCTTTTTAAAAAAGCCAAAGTGGGTTTTACTTTTTTTTTTTTTTTTTTAAGTTTCAAAGCAATACACAGTTTCTTTTCTGGCTCAGGAAGTTGACTGCTTTAGTATGGTATGATTTCTGCTCCATGTCATTTCAAACATAATGAGCAATTATAAAGTGCTTAGTATTTAAAATCAGTTTAGGAAAAGCTAGGGTATAAAATGTAAACAGCATTTAACAAAAATGAACAGTCAAAACATGTAGATGAATTTGCCAAAACAACAGGTAGATTTATTGATTATTTGATTGCTAGTAAGGCAGGAATTCTGATGAGTAATTGGTGTTGAGAACTTCATTGATTTGGTCAGATTTTAGAATACATTATTTGAGGAATTATTTTTAAAAGTAAAAAAAACCCCTGCCCTCTTCTTTTGAATAATGCAATTTATACAAGGCTTGACATATATTTCTCCAGATCTAAGAGCCATATATAGAATTTGAGGGGGGAGCAACAGAGAATAGAAGTTTTGAAATCAATCAGAACAAAATAAAAGTTCATGAAAAAAAAATAGAAGAAAAAATCTGGATATTTGGAAAATCCAGATAATTGGCTTGGCTTTTTTCCTGTAGGCCAAATACATATTTTTATTAACTGAGGAAATTTATTTTTTCTTTGAATAAAGCTCATGTTTAAAATTGGTTTCCCACTTCCATAATTCAATTTCTAATCAAAACTTCTATTATGAAAAAATTTTACTGGGAATTTTTTTATTTTAATTGCAAATTTTCGGATAAAACTCTTTCTTCAGGCTGTCTTTCGTTGTTACTCTTTCTCTTCGCTATTGCGGTTATGGTTATTTTTCACCAAATCCTGTCAGATGTTAGGCAGGGATAATCCTCTGAAGTCACTGATGATGGAATTCTGATTTTAGTTTTAAATTTTGAAAAACGAAAGCCAAAAGAAGAAATAGAAATTTCCTCCCTTCTTTTAAGCAATTTAAAAAAAAAAAAAAAGCTAAAAGATGGAATAAAAATTAAGAAAAATCGGAATTCCATTATCAATGACTGCAGAGGATTATCTCTGCCTAACATCTGGCAGGATTTGGTGAAAAATAACCATAACCATCAAGGTTAACCGTAACCGCAATAGTGATGGGAAAAAGTGACAACCAAAGACAGCCTCAAGAAGTAGAAGGGTTTTCTCCAAAAATTTGCAATTAAAATAAAAAATTTTGATAGTAGAAGTTTTGATTTGTAATTAATTTTTTCATTTATCGTATTTTATAATAAATGTTATACAGTTTAAAAAATAAATATCTACTGTACTGCATCATCATTCTGTATTATTTAAATGAAAGAAAAAACTAAAAACACGTAAATAAATCAATAAAAATCTTAATTTTACTTGGCCTTGAAAGAAGAACAAGCGATTTGGAAAATTTGAGTTCTGGATAACTGGAGTCCGGATAATTGGAGTTCTACTGTATTCGTAATGAATGCAATTTGTAAAATGATTAATTGCCATGGAATAGCTCTACGAGCTTCTCACAGCATGTAGGCTTCTACAAATGCACAAAATAGGTTGCATCATATTTTCTGTCAGAATGCTGGTAAGTAAAAAAATATATGCATTCTTTCAATCTCTTCACAATCCTTTATCTCTGTATTGCATCGCGTTTTTCTGTTACCGCCAGGATTGTCTACCCACCTACCTGCCCCCAAAAAATCGGGTTTTTTTTTTTTTTAAACCTACTATAAAAACCCCATAAAACCCACTTTGTAGTGGGTTTTATTAATTTTTTTTTAATTGGAGTATACTTTGGAGTTTTACTGCAATTTTGGGATATTTTCTTCAAAGAGTTTCAAAAGCAACATTTTAAAATGGGAAAGCCTGGTGCTTAAATTGTTGTTTTTTTTTATTATACCTATTGTGCTTTTATTATTACATAGGTGCATTATACATGTTTGCTAAGCACTCAAATGATCTGGAAATTTCACCAAACATAAATAAAACTCTAGAGAATGTAATCATTTACAAAGATGCAGTACACATGCTAAAACAGCTAAAAGAGGTTAGAAGAGTACTAGACATTCTCCAGGATAAAAAACAAAACCATATACACCGGTGATAAAAAAAAAAAAAAAGGATGGATCAAGCACTTCAGCCTTGCCACTACTTGGCAAACTTAATGAATCCAAAATGGCCAGGAAAAGAGGATGGATGCCCTGAGCAACAAAAAAATTACTGATAACTGGGTGTTAAAAAGAAACCTGAATGGATAATTTTTGTAATGGATTTTAAAATATGTGATACAAAGTGCTATTCAAAGTCTATGTTTGTAAATAATGTTGTGCAAAACTTTAGTGCTGCCAAATGGTGACAGCTGATGGAGCAACAAGCAAGTGTGACCAAAGCTGGAACCCTGAAAGATTTCTGCTCTTACATGTCAAGTCTTTGTGGTTGCTCAGCCAGTTCATCTGCAGTAGAAAGGATATTTTCTACTTGCGGACTAGTCTGATCAGAACTTCGCAATTGCTTAAGTGTTGATTAAGCACAGAAACTTGTCAAGATCCACAAATATTTAAAACACAAACAGTAAATTTTTCACAAAAAAATATTGAAATTTGTGGTTTTACCCAAATTTAATTAAACACCTCAGAAATGTTTGATGAGGGCTTAGAGTTTGATCAAATACTAGTTTATAGATTGAAGTGATTGATGTGTAAAGTATCTTAACCTTTGTGTAGATTTAAATAAAAAAATTCAAGACTACATAAAAAGGAGATTTTTGTTAACCAAAAGGTAAGTTGCATGGATTTTTCATTAATAATATTTAATCATTTTAATGAAAGGATATGAAAACCAAATAGAATCCCCCAAATGCCCTATCGAAACCCCATAAAGCCCAATAAAAGCGGGTTAGGTTTTTTTCAGCCCTGGTTACCACATTTTTTATACTTTTCCAATAATGCCCCACCTCTGCTGACAATTACCATGTGGATTTTTTTAAATGTCAATTTTTTTTCCATTACCAGTGTATTATTGGCAGAACTAAAATTTATAACTTCTTAACAGATAATTCGCAAATTACTACAGAAATTACAGTACTTACTACAAATTATGAAATCTGAAGTAAAAAAATTGGGGTGCCGGTGTCAGTTTTCTAGGCATCTGGCACCCGGGATTTGTCAAATCCTGTATATATACACCGAGAGCCATTATGACCACCTACCTAATAAGCTGTATAACCCCCTTTAACCTGCAAAACAACGGCCACTCAGCAAGGTATGATTCGATGAGGTAGCGATAGGTATCCTGGGGTATCTGGTACCACAATGTCAACAGCAGGTCCTCCAGTTCCTGTACATTTCTGGGTGGTGGTGATTTAGCATGAACCAACTTTTCCAATTCAAACCGCAAATGTTCGATTGGGTTCATATCAGGTGAATTTGAAGGCCAGGGCATTAACAGAAAGTCACCAGCATGTTCCTCGAACCACTCCTTGATGATTCTGGCAGTGTGGCATGGCACATTATCCTGTTGGTAATGGCCATCACCAGCAGGGAATACAGTTGCCATGAATGGGTGAACTTGGCCCGCAACGATGTTCAGATACCTGACAGCTGTCGGGGATTGGGCTATTGGGACCTAAGATGTCCCAAGAAAACATCGCCAACAGAATAACACTGCTGCCACCGGCCTGTTTCTGCCCAACAGCGCATTCAGAGCATTCCAATCTCGATTAACTTGGGCCCATTTCATGCGTTGTTGGTGATGATGTGCAGTGAGCACGAGGACACGGCTGGATCTTCGGCTATGCAAGCCCATGCACAGAAGGCTGTGATGAACTGTGTGTTGCAACACATTGCCTTGATCACCACTGTTGTAGCTGTGGGTGATTTGTCGCACTGTGGCCCTGAGTTCGCTGTGAACAATGCACCACAGTCCCTGCTCCCCTCTGGGATCAATGAGCTGTGGACAGACATATATTCGTGGTAATTTCAGCATTTTATCAATGAGCTGTGGACAGACATATATTCATGGTAATTTCAGCATTTTATATAAGTAGCACATATAACTTTTCTATCAATGTTAAATTACTGAGGAATGATGTTAACCTTAAAAAAAGAACTGAAAAAGCCCAATAAAACCCAAAAATATTTAATAAAACCCACCCTGCTAGGCTTTTTAAAAACATTGTTTTTTATTTAAACCCTGCCTCACAACAATCATTGTTTTGCAGTCCCAGAAATGGCCATTGTTCAGAGGTTTTACTGTACATAGAATGTTATACTATCAGGGGTCCATCTAGATGGCACTTTATACAGTTGGACGGTAGATTCACAAGAATATTTTTAGCTCAACTGCTGTTTTCACAAAAATATTCTGACCTGTATCTTCACGAAAATATTCTAACTCTAATGGCATCTTCACAAAATATTTTCAGTAAAATTTCATTGTAACAAAAATATTTTACCATAAGACACATAATGAATATTGTGTTTAACCAACTTTGGGGGGGGGGGGGAGGAGGGGAGGCATTTAGTTTACTTATTTTGCTGTGAAAGCGCGTTAGGTGTTAAAAGTTTTTTGGTTTTTTTTATTTGGCCAGGCCCTGTATTTCTTATTTGCATGCCTAGACAATCATTTTCATGATCCTTGCCTCTGGGTAATGACATTTTACAAAGCCTTATCTGATCACACCACTTTGGACTTTTGTGTACTTTTGAGAGTTGTTAACAGCATTTTTGGCAAAATTGCTGCCAACACAAAAATAGGCAAAATTTCACAAAACTGGGCATCATCTTGTTTTACCTGGATCAACCCCTGATTATGGAAAGGCATTTAAAAAAAAAAAAAAAAGGCACAATGAACATTTCCAAAATTTTTTGTTTATCTTCCGGCTAAGAGGGAAAATGGTTTGGTTAGATTTGGAAATGAAACAGCGAACACTGAAATACAAGCTGTAATACAACGAAGTTCACATTACATTATTATTATTATACCATAAATATCACATGTTCCTCTTACATATGGATGGGAGAAATGCCATAAGTGTAGTTTTATAAGAAAATGTGCAGTGTTGCCATCAATTGAGAAAGTTTTTAAGGTAAAAATTCACCTTTCATTTATATATTCTGAAATATTCATAATGCAGTAAACATATGAAACAAAAACTTTGATTTAGCCTCATATATAACCATACAGAAACCGTCAAATATCTGTAGTGAATTCTTACTTTCCAAATTTGATGAAGTCAGAGATTCATTTGATTCTTCTGATAATCCCATGCTGTTCTCAGAAAATTTATCGGAAATGATACATGGAATAACTGGAGAAATAGAACTTCTACAATCAGCCATGTTTCCTCTTCCTGTATTAAAAAAAAAAAAAGACATGGAAGGACAGTAAATTAGAATCATTAAACAAAAAATACAGTAAAAGAACATCATTACTGTAATCATTGAATATGTAAAACAGAAAGAGCATCTTTTGAACAGGAATCAATATTATTTTACATATTTAAGATTTCAGACATTTTAGCCTGTAGAAGTTTAAGGTTTTTAATACTTTAACATTAATTCATACATGAACATGGCTGCTAGATAGAACTGCAAAGCACAATTTCAATATTTCAGGAGGGTGGGGGATTATGTAATATTTATAGTGATTTAAAACTAAATAAGTGAGTTTTACACTTTGCCAGAATACTTTAAATTGTGATATTTAATCGGAACAGCACACATATACAATATCAGTAACAACCTCAATAGTACACATTTTGTTACACTAAAATTTTGTATGCTACATTATATTTTCTTTATCTTTTTAACATGCAAAATAGTTCTAAATGTTTTATTAATAATGTATGCAAAAATTTAATATGCATTCTACCATTTGTTGTTTGATGCTGACAGTATTCATGACCAACAAGCACATGTTTCAAAACTGATGCTCACTGACTTTATGCTAATACCATAGCAGAAAATAGGCAAAACCTAATTAAATAAAGTTGCTTTGCTTGCTGCTTCAGAAGGTAGACCCAAGTGAAGTGCAAGTTTAGTGTCTAGTTAAGGGCCAGAAAACAATGATCTATGCATGGTTCATTCTAGGCGCTTTTCAAAAGGCGGCAACACATGCTCTGCCTGCCTTTAGATTTGAAAAAATCTTGCTTTACTGGTTCCCAATGTAAAAATACTGTACTTTTTGGAATATAAGATGCACTGATATAAAGAAGACACCCCTTTATTTTTTGAGAAAAATTTAAGGAAAAAAATAAAATGGCATTTTAAAGTTTTTGATTAAGAAAAAATATAACGTTATGTGTAGAAACAGTAGCTAACTCATTGACATCTTGCGATTTGCGAAATTGGCAATGTGCGATACCGCCAACAAATATGACGTGGCGAAATCCCATGGAGTCTATCAGCGAATGGCGTACGTGTTGCAGGGTTTGTCCCTGATGTCACGCCTTCATGCAGCCAATGGCCTACACTTTTGGTTCAGATGGTGGATCTCGCCAAGTTAATGACGTGTCGAAGTAAGACAGCCTTGGTCGAAGTCCACTGACATTCTGTGAAGTCTATTGCCATTCTGTGGCATACACACAATTCCTGGGAGCAGGAATCACTGTGTTTTTAAACCTAAAGCTTTGTCACAAACTGTTTCAAATAAAAATATCATCAAAGAAGCAAATGGGCTAACCTCTGCAGTGTTAGAATTACTCAATGTCTGTTGGCCCGGAAAAGTTCTTTCTATCAGGCCAGTGAACTATTTATGTTACTGGCCCCAGCAGCCAGTAATTTTTTTCCCCATAGTTTAAAAAGAACTGAACATGATTTCAAAATATTTGGATTAACCCTTTAACCGGCTGGAACAAATTAATTCAAGGTTAGTAAAATTGTTTGAAATCTTTTTTAATTTTTTTTAATTTATTGGAGGTTTAACGACCACCGTGAGCAACTCAATGGGCTATAAGCAGTTGCCCGTCCCTAATTTAGGGTCACTGGTTCCAGGGAAGGGAGAGAGCCAGTGCCGTAAGACAAACACAACATCCCTGTCTCACCGGGATTCGAACCCGGACCCCTTACGGACGAATGATCAGAGGCTAGCGCCTTAGACCACTGCGCCACCGGGGCGGCTTGTTTGAAATCAGCTCTAACGAATACATATATATTTGCTGTCTAAGAAGTGGACTGAACTCTACTGGAACGAGTCAACCTGCAAATCAGAAAGTGTCGCTTTTCCTTTAGGTTTGTCATTCAAAGTGGTCATTTACGGGGAATGATTTTCCTTAATCCTTCCTATCATATTACCTTTTCTTCCGAAAATAATACAAAAATGGCGAAGAACCTAAGAAAGGAGAGAAAAGGTGTTTGAGTAACTTGCTTCTACCGAGTGGCATGATGTCCGTGTCAGGGGGGACTAGTCTTTCCTAATCATTCCTTGGGTCATGGAGTAGAGAATGAAGCACCTTACAGGAATCAGACTATAGACTGTAAGACTAAGAACCACAAGAGAGCACTTACTAGTAGCGATGAATATATAGTAGATTCTGTTGAGATGAGAGACAGAAAGAAATAGTTTTGCCGTAGCTTTTGTTTAACCCGACATTATGTCAGCAGTTCTGTTTGAGGAGGGCAGAAAATTTTGGGCACCATTTTAGTTCTGATACATCGGCCGCTTAAAGGGTTGAGACAGCACCCCTTTTTTGCCCAAGCATTGGCACCAGAGTAGGGTCTCCTATAATGCTTTCCAACAGCAGGTTGAAAAACCATTTATGCTCTGCTTTTGCCCATCTGTCTTTTTGCTTACATGGGAAAACATCCTGCCTTTCAGACAGATGCAAGGTTTTCCATGAAGGTGATTTTTTTTTTATGTTACAGAGTGCTTCATAATCAGAGTAGTGTATGGTTTTCCTTCCTTATTTTCTTCCATGCAACTTCGTGTGCCATGCATTCAGTTTCATGACTTAACAAACAAAAAAACCTTCGATTGTTTAATTGACTTTTACTGAATAAATTTTGCTATTAGAGAATGAAAATATCCAAATATCACAATTTGATTGATAAATTCTAAAATTTATCATTAGAGATCAGAAGTTTGCAGAAATGCGGGGGTACTAACAAAAATTCTGCACACACTCCATTTTTGAGAAAAAAGTGAAGTAACAGAGAAAACTTACCTTATTGCCGTTCAATGTACTCCCTTTTGCTGCTAATGGCAGCTTGCCAGCGGTGAGGTAGGTCCCGAATGCCTCGTAGTAAGCCATATTACTCTGGTCACGTCCAATGCCAGTTTGTCCAGTGATTTGTAGAAGATGCCATGGAGCCAATTTTTTGACTTTGGGAAAAGGTTAAAGTCAGGTGGACTGATATCAGGTCTCAATGAGGGGTGGGATAAAGTTTCCCAGCCATATTTCGACAAAAGTCCACGTACCGACACTGCACAATCACATGATGCGTTGTCATGCAGCAAGATCATTCCTGCTCCCAACAAGCTGGGGCGATTTTGACAAATTTTCGGTCTCAAGTTTGTCCTCAGAAAGTCACGATAATATTGTGTGTTGACATTTTGCTCTACCGGCACTCGATCAGAGACCACAACACCCTGGGCATCATATGTAAAAATCATTTGCTTCACTCTGGATTGTTGCCGACACTTTGAAGGGCATGGAGAACTTGGATGCCTCCATTCCGCTGATCGTACTTCAGTTCCGGCTCAAAATCACGGGTCCAAGTCTCATCGATTGTGACAATTCTATCCAGGAAGGTGTTGCCCTCTTTTTCGAACCTGTGGAGGTGATCCTGTGCGATGCACACTCTGGCTGTCTTCTGCTCAGGGGTGAGTCAATGGGGCACCCAGATTCACCCCTAAGCAGAATCTGTCTTCTACTCAGGAAGTCAATGGATTTTTCTTTTCCCCAGCAGGTTGGTTAAAATCCAGTGAACAGACATGGTGGACAAATTTGCTTGATGAGCAATCTCCTTGACTGTCAAATGGCGGTTCTCTTTGAGAAGCTTTGCAACAGTGGTGACATGTTCTCTCTATACCTGTTTGAGGTTGGCCTGAGCAGTGATCATCTTTGATGCTGTTTCGGCCCTTCCGAAAGTGTGATGCCCAGCGATAAATTGTGATTTGACTAAGAGTTCCTTCCCCACAGAGTTTCTATTTGCACGTATGAGTGCTGATCCAATGCTGTGACTCGACCTGAGGAGCTGCACACTCCCATTTCCAAACTCTCCCACATCCACACAGCAAATGATAGCACATCGTTCCGACACCACTGCGTTGCTGATATTCTCACCTTGGATGACGCAATCGTTTTCCCGATTGCGTCATCTGTTTCCGTTTTAGATTAACGTGTGCAGAACTTTTGTTATCACCCTCATACACCATAGAATAGAAACTACAGTTGCAACCCCTCTTGCTCCTGCTGCATAGCAAAGGCAAAACTGCAAAGATACAAAAATATAATAGCAAAGTCACACGGACAAAAGGGTGTTCTGCATCTTTTTCTCCTGACACTATACGCAAGCCAGCTTTTATTTTAAAAGCTGGGCAGAAACAGCTTTAAAAACATAAGCTTTGTTTCAGCTTTTGTTTTTACACTGGCACAAGAAGTCAAATGCATGTATGTAGATCATTTATGTAAAACAGCACTTTGCATTCAACATTCGCATTCCCTGAAGTTGTTGAAGAAATTCGTGCCAATAACACTAACTGTTAAAATGCCATCGTTGCACGATATAACATCAAATACACAGGATGTCCAAGAATTATTGGACACATTACAAAATTATGTACTAAAAAAAACTATGAGCATTGTCTGTTTTTCTATGTCACGTATTACTAACATGATTTCTATATTTTTGTTTGGCAGAATTGTTATTCCCAGAATCTGATAGATGACGCTAGGTGTGGCCTGATGAGGAATGTATGAGAAATGCGCAATCAGTAGTCATGTCATCCGTACAGCAGAAGGATGTGTGTGTTATGGCTTACGGAATTAAAGTCTGTCATTAAAGTTAAGAGGCGGTACCGTTTTAAGTATGGTAGTAATCCTACATCAACAAATTCAATTAAGCGGTGGATGAAACATTTTAAAGAAACTGGCAATGTGGAACATCGTGGAGTAGCCGGTAGGCCTAGCATCAGTGGTGAGACGGTTGACCAAGTTAATGAAAGTTTCCGACGAAGCTCCAGGAAATCCGTTCGTACAGCAAGCAGAGAACTGTGCATTCCGAAATCGACAGTTCACGATATCTTGCACAAGAAATTAAAGTTTCATGCTTATAAAATTCAAATAGTGCAAAAGATGCATGTAAATGATCACACTCTGCGATACGATTTCCCTGTGGATATGCGGAATCGAGTAGAAAACGACAAAAACTTTCTCAGTACTGTAATTTTTAGTGATGAATCCACATTTCATGTATCAGGCAGGTATTGTGAATTATTACAACTGTAGGATGTGGGGCAGTGAACTGCCTCATGCTGCTATTGAACTGGAACGTAATTCTTCAAAAGTTAATGTGTGGTGCACTCTATCAAAAAGAGAAGTGATTGGCCCTTTCTTCTGCAAAAAACCATAAATGGTGACATTTACTTGGATATGCTAGAAAATTTCGCTATACCCCAGATCAAAAGATATGACGTCGTTTTCCAACAAGACAGCGTGCCTTCCCATTGGTCAAAGGTGTATACGTAAGTGCCTAAATGAGCATTTCCCCAATAGATGAATTGGGCGTGGTGGTCCCATTCCAGGGCCTCCTCGCTCTCCAGATCTAACTTCATTGTATTATTTCATGTTGGGTTATGTGAAGGATTGTGTCTATCAGACGCCTTGTACTGATTTGCAGAAACTGAAGCAGCGTATCACAGCTGCTATTAATTCCATAACTCCTCAGATGCTTTCCAATACATGGCATGAAATCTAGTATCGCTTGGACGTACTACGAGCAACCAAGGGATCTCACATCAAAATTTATTAACTTGTGTAGTTACATTGTAAGTTAGTAGTCACTTTCTTTCTATCTGTTTAATGTTTTGTTTTATATAATTTTGTAATGTGTCCAATAATTCTTGGACACTCTGTATATTAAGTATTAACTTAATATATATTTCATGTTATGTCGTAACTTCAGAAGTTAAGCCGCTAATATAGAGATTGTAGCTATTTGTTACAGCAATTGGAGTACAATGGAACGAGCAGCAAAGACATTCTATCGCTTCCGGAGATGACTGACTCTGGAACACACCCACTTAGCATTTCTTCTGAACTGCAGAGACCTACAAGTAATACCGAAACATTTAATTTTGAACTATAAACCCCTATTAAAGCGTGATGCACCCATTTTGGCTAAAGCACAGACCAAAATACTATCCGCCGAAAATCGACTAAAAAGAGGCTTAATAGATTATCTTTCACGCAAAGTTTATGTGGTGTACTACCACTTTTGTAGGACCACCCTTCCAATTATTTTGGACCAGCTACTTATATCTTACTTAGCCACTTTCAACACTGAGGCAAAACGTTATGAGAGTCGTCAAATTCATAAACTTCGCAATCTATCGCCGACGAAGTATAATTTAGGCCTTCCATGTATCAGCCAGTTAACAGGTCAGTCAATTCAACTCAACATTCAACTTACATAAACCTTAGTTCCCTACAACATACTGACTTTCAAGCTTTAGCATTACAAAAGAGCCCAAATTTTGCTTTCCCCAAAATGCATGTTAATTTGTTTAAAACTATTCCTCAAGTTGAAAATATAATCAGTACATTACCTTCTTCTGAGCAAGACTCAGTCAGAATCAAGATAGCAAAAGCTATCACAAACCAAAAACAAAGGCGTACAACAAGAGACCACAATAGACAATTTGTAAAGGAACAATTTCAACTCAAGAACTTGAAAAATCTACCTGACATGGCAATAGTAGCCGCTGACAAAAACAAATTGTTATTATTGATAGAGAGGATTACAATACTAAAGTCTTAGAAGCTATCAACAAAATTCCTCACAGTGTCATAAAATCAGATCCTTACAGCAGCCACTGTGAATGCTTTAAGCAGATTGAAAAATCATCGTTCACCCGAACTTTACAACCAACAACTGGACCAAGAATCCCAGAACTTTTCGGAAGAATCAAAATCCACAAAGTGGGCTACCCGATTCATCCACTTGTCTCAGGTGTCACTAACACCTAAGACCACTTGAAAAAGCTCTTATCACCTTTAACTTCCAATTCAGTACCCAGTTCTGTAGCAGCCTTAAAGAAAATTAAAGACTTTGTACCAGGGAACTCTCCATTTTGGTTTGCGTCACTGGACGTTGAGTCATTGTTCCCAAGTGTGCTGATAACATATGCACATGAATTAATAGAAGAAAAACTACAATCATTGGGAACCCTAAATGATCTGGAAATCCAAGCTTTCATGGAAGTCTTGAAATTGGTTTTCAAAAGGGCTTATTTCAAATTTCAAAATGTCACTTACCAACAAAAGGAAGGAGCACCTATGGGCACCCCACTCTCACCTCTCCTGACGGAGATTGTATTACAACATTTAGAGGAAAGAGTTTTATAACTTACTCCAGTAGCTCCATGCTTATATCTATGATAAATTGACGATATTCTTGTTTTCTGGAACCATGATGTAGATTTCTTATATGAATTTGCTGAACTGATGTGTTCGCAGATTACCTCCATTAATTTTATAGTTGAACTTGAACAAAATTATACTATCAGCGATGTTTCTAATTCTCCCTTGGTGGGCAAAATCGCCCAACCTAAATCCCATAGAGCACTTGTGGGACTATTTGGATCGACAGGTTTGACGTGCTAACTCACAACCACATTATCTCTGAGACATTCATGCTCTACTGCAATCCGAATGGGCACGTCTGCCTCGGGTAACCTTCCAGGGCCTCATTGTGTCCTTGCCACGCAGTCTCGCCACTGTCTGGGTCAAGGGTGGTTATTCCCATTGTTCGGTAGGTGGTCATATTATTCTGATACGACTGTATATATGCATCATCCAATTCCCCAAATTTTAAACAATATATTATTATTTATACAACTGTATATATGCATCATCTAATTTCCCAAATTTTAAACAATATATTGTTCTAATCATCATCAGCCATTATCAATCCACTGCTGGATGAAGGTCTCCCCAAATTTCTTCCACAATTGTCTGTGTTGGGCGTGTCTCCTCCATGTCACTCCAGCATACTTTCGAATTTCATCCTTCCATCTCCCATGGGGTCTTCTTCTGGGTCTTTTCCTGTCCCTCGGAATCCAGTCTAAAATTTTGGTTGTCCATCGGTGGTCCATTCTTCTGGCAACATGTCCAGCCCATTGCCATTTCAGTGATTTCACTCTGGTCATGATGCCGTCCACTCCTGTCATTTTCCTTATCCACAAGTTCCTCTTATCTTTCCTGGTTACACCAAGCATGCATCTCTCCATGCTCTTTTGAGTTGTCTGCAGTCTTTGGATGTCTTTTTCAGTTAAGGTCCATGTCTCGGCTCCATACGTAAGCACTAACAGGATGCATTGATTAAACACTTTTCTTTTGAGACATACTGCTCTTAAAAATTGCACTGTTTCTTTCCAAAGCTCTCCATCCAAGTTTTATATGCTGATTAATTTCTTCATCAATGTGACACTCACTCGATATCTGCTGTCCAAGATAAATGTAGGAATCGGTTGTCAAGCTTTTCTCCATCACCATCAATCGCTAAAATAGTTTCTTGTAAAAGCATTGTACATCACTTTTGTCTTCTGAAAGTTCATTTTTAATCCCACTTCTTTACTCTTGTCAGCAAGTTCTTGGATCATACTCTGCAGCTCTGAAGGGGTAGTTGCAAAGATGACTACGTCATCAGCAAAACGAAGGTGAGTTAAGTAATTTCCATTTCTCTTTATTGCTTTGTTTTCCCAGTTCAATGATTGAAAGACATTCTGCAATGTGGCGTTAAAGAGCTTGGGAGATATGGTGTCCCCTTGTCTCACTCCTATTCCGATTCCTATTTGTGCTGTATCCTCAAATATCTAAACCTTTGCACTTGCATTTTCATAGATGTTATTTATAATGCTAATGTAAGCATCTTTAATACCGCAGGATTTCAGAGCCATTGTTACTGCTGTTACTGCCATGCATAATGGGAGTGCTTATTCTCTTGTTCTTTCAATTAGTTCTCTCAGTACATGGATATAATCTATAGTGCTGTAGCCACTCCTGAATTCAGCTTGTTTTCTTAGTTGTTCTAGTGTTACCTTCAAGCAAAGTGAAAGAACCTTAGTGAAAGATTTATTTTATAAAGCACTGAAAGGAGGCTGATGGGCATGTAGTTCCCGAGATCCTCAATGTCACCTTTTTTATGGAGCAAGATCATTGTAGCATTGTTTCAATCCTCAGGAATCTTCCCTTCTGCTTTAATAGACATCTGGTGAAAACTTGGGCAAGTGTAGTTTCAATTTCTCCACTTGCTTCTTGTATAATGTCCACAGTAATTCCATCTTCTCCTGGAGCTCTTCCCAGTTTCATGTTCTTAATTGCATATGTAACTTCTGCAGGGAGGATTGTAGGGACTGTGGCACCAGTACCTGTTGTAATGTCTGGAATAGATGCATCATTCCTTTCATATAGCTTTGAATAGAAATCTTTCACCCTTGTCAAAATTTTGTTTCTATTTCTTGTTACAGTACCATCTTCTTTCCTCAGAGCCATAATCTGTTTTCTTCCCTTACTGAGATGTTAGTTTGCTATCTTTAGGCCCTGGTTGTTTTCAATTGCTTTCCTCTCTAGTTCACAATTGAATTTCCTTATGTCTTCAGTTATACCTTTTTGCACTGTCTTGCATAGCTCTATATATTCCACGTTGGAAGTTACGTCTTTATTTGTCCTCATCTCCTTCTCTTTTGCATCAACATTTTTGTTTTTCCTGAAATGTTTTTCATATGTAACTTGTTCTTAGTGCTACCTATTTTTGTTGCTGTTTCCGCAAGAGCCTTGGTGAGTTCTCTGTTGACTTAAGAAATATCCACTTCTTCCGATTTTAGGCCTTCTAAAGCAGATAATTTGTTCCTTAGTTCCAACTTGGTGTTTTTAATGGTGTTTTTAAGGTTGGTTATGTCAATACATTTTGTTTGTCTTATGAGCTTGCCACGTTCCAGTTTAGTGTTGAGGTGCACCTTACATCTTACCAATCAATGATCACTACTTGTGTTGAACTTGTTTGGCACACTGCAGTCTTCGATGACGAATTTTTTGTTACACATAATACAATCTATTTCACTTGTCATCCCATTTGGATGTCTCCATGTCCATTTCCTGTGTGGCTTTTTCTTGAAAAGGAGTTCAAGATGAAAAACCCTTCTGCCTTTGCAAACTCAACGAGAGTATTTCCAAGCTGGTTTCTGTTTGCCTTGACCGAATTTACCTACTGAAGTTTCATTCTGTTGCCGTTGCCCTATTTTTGCATTGAAATCTCCCATAATTATCTTCAAGTGCTGCGTGCCTTTATTATTTAGATGACGAATTTCCTCATAAAATTCTTCAATTTTTTCTTCAGGATGACTTGTGGTGGGTGCATAAGTTTGAATAATCTGAGCCTGGTATCTTTTCAAGAGTTGGATAACGAGTCGTGCAGCTCTGTCAGAGGAACTTTCAACTTCTACAACTTTATCCTTCAGTTTCTTGTTTATTATAAATCCAACACCACTAGTTCTGCCAGTATCTGTCCCACGATAGTAGAAGAGATGTCCACTTTTCAGTTCAATGAGATCTTCTCCTTTTCTCCTTACCTCACTTAGCCCGACAATGTCCCACTTGATCCTTTGTAGTTCCTCTTCCAATTCAAGAAGCCTTGAATCAGAAGATAGGGAGCGTCCATTGTAAGTAGTCAAGGTCAGCATCAAATGGCACTCTAGTCCGGTCCTCCCGTGATTCTTAGCACCCTCTGCCTTCATGTCGAACTGGCCGCTGCCTTGGCCAGGTACATTCCAGCTGCCGGAGACTGAGGGCCAGGATTTAAGTTGTGGAGTCATTTTGGAAGGGTTTGGCCATAACTCAAAAAGTGAGTGCTAAACAAGTCCAAGCGGGCTGGTGAGTGTGGGATATCATTTCCTCTGATCCCATTGGTGTAGTCACACCACAACTCGCGGTCGTCAAAGCCCCTTTAGTGGGAACAGGATGCACCACGAGAAGCGGGGTTGACATTTGTCAAGGAGAGGCGATATGCTGCAAATCACCTGACCTTGCATCCTCTGTTCTGATCATTATTGTCAACCATTATCAATCCACTGCTGGACGAAGGTCTCTCCACGCCTCTTCCACAACGGTCTGTCTTGCGCCAGTCTCCTTCATGTTACTGGCGCATACTTTCGAATTTCATCCACCTATCTTCCATGTGGTCTTCTGGGTCTTTTCCTGTCCCTTGGAATCCAATCTAAAATTTTGACTGTCCATCGATGGTCTGTCCTTCTGGCAGTATGTCCAGCCCATTGCCATTTCAGGGTTTTTACTCTAATCATGATGTCTTACACTCTTGTCATTTTTCTGATCCACGAGTTCCTCTTCTTATCTCTCCTGGTTACACCAAGCATGCACCTCTCCATGCTTCTTTAAGTTGTCTGCAACCTTTGTATGTCTCTTTTAGTTAAGGTCCACGTCTCTGCACCATACGTAAGCACTGGAAGGATGCATTGAGCAAACACTTTTCTTTTAAAACATAATGGCATACTGCTCTTGAAAATTATGCTGTTTCTTCCAAAAGCTCTCCAGGCAAGTTTTGTATGCCGATTAATTTCTTCATCAATGTGACCCTCACTTGATATCTGCTGTACAAGATAAACATACGTGTCTGTTATCTCCAGCTTTTCTCCATCAATAGATAAATCTTCATTTCTTGTAAAAGCATTGTACATCGCTTTTGTCTTCTGAAAGTTCATTTTTAATCCCACTTCTTTACTCTTGTCAGCCAAGTTCCTGGATCATACTCTGCAGCTCTGATGGGGTAGTTGCAAAAATGACTATGTCATCAGCAAAACGAAAGTGAGTTAGATAATCTCCATTCATCTTTATCCCTTTGTTTTCCCAGTTCAGTGATTGAAAGACATTTTCCAATGTGGCATTAAAGAGCTTGGAAGATATGGTGTCACCTTGTCTCACTCCCTTTCCAACTTTTTATGTGTTCTGTATTCTCAAACAGCCGAATCTTTGCACTTGCATTTTCATAGATGTTATTAATAATATTAATGTATGCATCTTCAATACCACAAGATTTCAAAACCATTGTAACTGCTGATGGTTTCACTGAATCAAAGGCCTTTTCAGAATCGATAAAAACCATGCACAATGGAAGTTCGTATTTCCTCGCTCTTTCAATTAGTTCTCTCAGTAAGTGGATATGATCTATAGTGCTGTAGCCACTCCTGAATCTAGCTTGTTTTCTCGGTTGAGCCATGTCCAGTATTACCTTCAAGCGGTGTGAAAGAACTTTAGTGAAGATTTCATAAACCATTGATAAGAGGCCGATAGGTCTGTAGTTCCTGAGATTCTCAATGTCACCTTTTTTATGTAGCAGGATCATTGTAGCATTTTTCCAATCCTCAGGAATCTTCCCTTCATTAAGGTATTGAGTGAAAGCTTGGGCAAATACTGTTTTCAATTTCTCCACTTGTTTCTTGTATGATATCAACTGTAATTCCATCTTCTCCTGGAGCTTTTCCTCGCTTCATATTCTTGACTGCATGTGCAACTTCTGCTGGGAAGACTGGAAGAACTCTGGTACTGGTACCTTTTCATGATGTCTGGAGTACATACATCAACCCTTTCATATAATTTGGAGTAGAAATCTTTCACTCTTGTCAAAATTTCGCCTCTATTTCTTGTTACAGAACCATCTTCTTTTCTCAGTGCCATAATCTGTTTTCTTCCCTTACCGAGATGTCCCTTTGCTATCTTTAGGCTTTGGTTGTTTTCAATTGCTTTCCTCACTTGTTCAGTTGAATTTCCTTACGGTTGTTTTCAATTGCTTTCCTCACTTGTTCAGTTGAATTTCCTTACATCTTCAGTGATACTTTTTTGTACTGTCTTGCATAGGTCCATATATTCCACTTTGGAAGTCACATCTTTTTGAGTTGTCCTCATCTCTCTTCTTTTTTGCATCAACATTTTGGTTTTTCCTGATAATTTGTTTACATGCAACTTGTTCGTAGACCCAGCTAATCTTGTTGCTGTTTCCATAATAGCTTTGGTTACTTTTCTGTTAACTTCAGAGATGTCCACTTCTTCTGATGTTAGACCTTCTAGAGCAGATAATCTGTTCCTCAGTTCCAATTTGAAGGTATTATGATGCTTTTTAAGGTTGGTCACGTCAATGTTTGTTTTATGAGCTTGCCACGCTCGAGTTTAGCATTGAGGTGCATCTTACCATTCTATGGTTACTACCTGTGTTGAACTTGTTCAGCACACTGCAGTCTTCCATGACAAATTTCTTGTTACACATAATAAAATCAATTTCACTTGTCCATCCATTGGGATGCCTCCATGTCTATTTCCTTTGCAGCTTTTTCTTGAAAAAGGAGTTCAAGATGAAAAACCCTTCTGCCTCTGCAAACTCAACAAGAGTATTTCCACTCTGGTTTCTATTGCTGTGACCGAATTTACTTACTGAAGTTTCATTCTGTTGTCGTTGCCCTATTTTTGCATTGAAATCTCCCATAATTATCTTCAAGTGCCGCTTGCCTTTATTATTCAGATGACGAATTTCCTCATAAAATTCTTCAATTTCTTCTTCAGGATCACTTTTGGTGGGTGCATAATTTTGGATAATCTGAGCCTGGTATCTTCTCGAGAGTTGGATAATGAGTCGTGCAGCTCTCTGTCAGAGGAACTTTCAACTTTATCCTTCAGTTTCTTGTTTATTATAAATCCAACACCACTAGTTCTGCCAGTATCTGTCCCACGATAGTAGAAGATATGTCCACTTTTCAGTTCAAAGCGATCTTCTCCTTTTCTTCTTACCTCACTTAGCCCGACGCTGTCCCACTTGATCCTTTGTAGTTCCTCTACCAATTCAAGAAGTCTTGGATCAGAAGATAGGGAGCATCCATTGTAAGTAGCCAAGGTCAGCATCAAATGGCAGCCTAGTCCGGTCCACCGGTGATTCTTAGCACCCTCTGCCTTCATGTCGCACTGGCCGCTTGCCTTAGCCAGGTACATTCCAGCTGCCGGAGAGTGAGGGCCAAGATTTAAGTTGTGGAGTCATTTTGGAGGTGTTTGGCCATACAACTGCATATACGCATCATCCAATTTCAAAAATTTTAAACAATTAGAAGACACAATTTTAAATTTTACTCTTATAGCTTAGACATAATCTAGTCGAAGATACATAAAATGTTCAGTGTTGAAATTCCATTTGCTAGCGGGTGTCTTTTTGTCCCACTGTGGGTGATCATTCCAGTTGTCAGTTACATTTTATTACGCTGGGCACCAACAGTGAATAAAATAAACAGAATTTTATTAGGGCTAAGGGTATTTTGCTTAACGAAGCACCAAAACGTTTCTTCATACAAGACTGTTAGTCTTTAGTTTTACGACACTATGTACAGAAGAGGTGCTGTCTTTGTGAGCAGAAGCTGAGGATGCCACCTCTGAAGCAGGCCCGTAGCCAGATCAGCAAGTTGGGAGGGGTGGCTGATATATAAGATCCGGCGAAGGATATAAAGTGGTTGGGCAAAAGATGTAAAACGGGTTGGCCCTCCCCTGCTTTGAAGTAAGATTTTTACACAAATACCAGTTTTAAATTATCAGATCCTCATACTTATACCATTATTAATAACAGTAAAAATATTATTTGAATTTTTAAATTGATTAAAAAAGTTGCACTCCCAAAAATATTTCTGCATTTGTGTCTGCTACTGACACCAAATTTTTGTACATTGAAATAACAAAGGAAAGCTTAGCATTTATTACTCACTAAAAGCTCTTCAAAATTGAATTTTAACAACTACAGTTCAGTTTCTGGCACTTTATAATTTTTCATAATTATATAGATGCTTTTTATTATTTTAAAGGAAAATAATTTTATACTTTTTGATAAATACATTACATTCAGTAATCAGATTGCAATATTGAATTGCTTACCATGTAACATCTAAGAAAACTTCATGTTCACATATCCCTAAAGCCACAGAAAAAATTGTTTGGGGCTGAACTAAGCAAACATCTAATGCTAGAAAGAGTACCTCTTTCAAATTCAAAGGCACTAGTTTGTGAAAAAGGTTAAAACCAGCTCCATAAAACAAACATACCATTTCTGTTCCAGGATTACAGAAATCTGTTTTTAATAAACCAAATTAGTAACAAAAAAAAAGATATAACTTCTACATACTGTACATAAATAATAGAATCTTGCACTAGCTAACAATATATTATGACATTTACAATACAGAAATAGCAAAACTCAAAACAAAACTGCCATGTTTCTCATGGAACCTTTCTATTTTTCTGTAAATTGCTTTCAACTGGGTTTAATTTCCCCAAGAATTCTTTTTTAAACATCAACTAGATGTATAACACTGAAAGATCTATTTAACCTGGAAATGTTTAAACTTTTAAAGTGGAAAGATTATAATAAACATTTAAAATCTATTGTTTGGTGCAACTTCATCCCCAATTCTGTATATAAGGCTCTTACAGAGAGCATGTTGACTTTGGATAAACTTCTTTAATGGGAAAGGCAAAAGTTTCTGCGCACATAAATTTCGTTAAAATACACTCTTTTCATATAAAAGCATCACGGCAAGTTCTGAGCCCTTTGCAAAATTTGTTTCGAATATGCATGGTTAAACTGCACTAAGCACAACTCTCCTGCTTACGCCACCAAATTTTTGGCAATATTTTAAATTTTATAATTAGATGCTTCACATGCTTTCACGATTTCCCGATTGATGGTAAATAAGACTTTATTATGACCAGCCTTTTCATGAGAGAATTTTTTAATGCAAATAATTCTAAAATTTACGAACCGATTTTATTCTGGGCACATCAATTACGTTTCGTTTTATGCAAGGGAATTAAAAAGTTTAGAAATAGGCTTTATCTATCATCAGTTAGTAAGAATTATTTTTCGAGATTACCTACAATACATTGCCGCATGTAATTACCGTTGGAAACACCTTTGTGCTTAATAATTATCATAAAAAATATAAAGCCTTCAGCAGAAAAGATCGTTTTATTCCCCAGTGATAAAAAAAAACCAGATGTATTGGTAAGACACATAATAAACAATATTCTTACCTTAAATAATAGGAGCTGGGATAAATTTTTACACAGTACTTAGGCCGATTGTAAACGACTTAAAACGACGGAAAACCACTCAGACACCTGCCTGCAAGAGTGACACATCTGCCCGCCAAATTCTATGTTTCCGGCAATATTACAAAATGTACATGGCAGTATGCCAATACTACAGTGCCTAGAAGAATTAGTGTGTCGTGCTCGCAGAAAAACTTGCTGCCCACAATCATGAAAGCGGTAGATGACGCTGCCATCGGATGTCACATCGCTTTTCAGAGAGGACGACGAAAACGCACATCTTTCTATGACACACACCCGGCTCGTTAGTATTATGAGTACTCCTTGAACGATATTTTATAAGCAGATAACTTAAGTATATACGAAATAATCGACACACCTCTTTCACAACCCCCCCAAAGAACGAACGGGGTGCTCAAGATTCATTAATAAGGGTATCGTAGTTTAAGTTAAGCTTTGCATTGTGCTAACGTCAACATTAATATTAGATATTTTGGAAGTTTTAGGGTCATACATGGGTTACATTATGCAAAAACACTGGAGACCAATATTTAAATATTTTTTTAAAGTAAAAATTAAAAAAAAAAAGAAAAGGTTTTGCCCCTCAAAACCTTACCGGAAAAAAAGGGGGAAATAATTTCTCAATGAGACATCGGCTTTATAATTTGCATTCCAATAATGTCTTAAAATTCAGTAACCTAAAAAATTTATAAGTTTATAAGTTATTTAATAATGTACTTCATTTTTCAGCAATGAGTGACTAAATTTCTTGGTAAGAACATGGGATCAAAATTTGAAAAGAAGCCTTTTAATGAGTTGAAAATAGAATACAACAAATGCGATTACTATTTTTAAAATTGGTCTATTTTCTAATAATATACTAACTGTAATTCATTTATAAAAATCATTCCTAAAAAAACTTTGCCTGTGATACGATAAACAAAATGAATCATACTGGACAGAAGTAAATATACAAAAACTGAATGTATACGATGACATTCTTTTAAAACAAAATAATTATAACATTTTTCTTTACTTTTCTTCACCTTATAATAATTATGTGATTAAATTTGCTATTCAAATGGGTTTGCAGTGAAGAGAGGAAAATTCTTTTGCACCTTAAGTAAAAAGTTTAATAAGGTAAAAATTAAGAAGTGGGTGTTCACGGAGTCTGTCTAAATGGGATAGTTCTATGCAGTTCTTGTAAACTATTTTTACCCTTAAAAAAAGGAAATTATTAATGTAGCATACAAACAGGCGTAACGTGGGGAAGGCACAGTAGGGCATGTGCCACCCCCCCCCTCAAAAATTGGATAAACTAATCAGTCATTCGCCTTTTAAATGTCTTTTAAATTTGGGCAAATAGTAGGTATGGCGTCAGGCTTGAGTAATGGTTTGTCTCGGCATGTTAGAACTTCCTTACCTTGAATAGTGGAACGATGATGCATCTCCATGAATTTAGATTCAAAGTGCAAGGTACATACAACCCAACTTTCATCAAGTTTCTTATCAGCTCTGGAAATTGCCTTATCCCATTTGCTCAACATATCAGGAATTTTGGGGACAGCAAAGAGTGATATTTTTATTTTTGCAGGATTTATAGCCAGTATTACATCCTGGCACAAAACAGCTGCTTTGCCTTTTCCGTTTTCTATGTTTTTTATTGTTTGCTAATGCAGAATTTCCCAGTCCTTTCATAGCTGACATTATTTCCTTATGATCTTATAACTTTTGCAGTCGATTTCAGTACTGCACTTAAGTTTAACCACACAGTAGGTTTAACGCCTGACAACCAATACTTGATCAACTTCTACATCTTCACGAATAAAAAGTTACTAATTTCGGAAATAAATTTCGTTATAAACAATCCACAGTTAAATAAAACTAACACCCGAATAAACCTATTGCGTTTTAGTGATCAACTGTTGAATTTCCTAGTGCATTACTGTTATGAACGAACTCAAACCAATTAGCAAAGCTACTTCCAAAAAGATTTCCCTCCACTAACCTTTGTTTTGTGAAAATTTGAAGTTTCGTAAGGCAGCAAATCCTTGGCAAACAAACTTCCCACCATTGAACAGCATGAAGCCGATGAAACATCCTAACGTAACTTCCGATGCCAGCACCCTCTGTGATTTCATGACGATTGGTCACAAAACCGTGAGGGACATCTTAGGGAGCACGTCACACTAATTCTTCTAGGCACTGTACCAATACTCACCGAGGATGGTGGCTATATCCAGAACCGTTTAGTGATGGGTCGGTACTTCAGTACTCGTTACAATGTAACGAGTACTTAAATGTAATGAGTACAGAAGATCGGTTCTTTCACATTTCAGTTCAGTCGTTACTCGTCCCTTTTTCTTTCTAGGGACATGTACTGATTTACAGTAGTCGTTCCTTGGACCTGGTTGCTAGTGATGAATCGAAACAGCCGTAACCGTGACGATGTAACGAGTACAGAAGACCCTGTGAGAAGACCGGTACGCGTATTTCACAAGTGAATGTACGAAATTGCGATTAAGGCCATTTCCGCCACGCCATTGGTTCAGAGCTACTTTGGAGATTGCGAGTAGGCGGGGCCTATGAGGAAAGTCATGTGACAGGAACACTCTTTTTTAAAGGGGGAAGTCCTTTTTGCTAAGAAATTCATTGTGAGGTTACTTAACATATGTGGCAAATGATCGTATTGAATTGTATCGTGGAAAGTTCTGCTTCCTAAGAAATTCACTGTGAGGTTACTTAACATATGTGAGAAAGCCGCCCCGGTGGCGCAGTGGTCTAAGCGATGGCCTCTGATCATTCGTCCGTAAGGGGTCCGGGTTCGAATCCCGGTGAGGCATGGATGTTGTGTTTGTCTTACGGCACTGGCTCTCTCCCTTCCCTAGAACCAGTGGCCCTAAATTAGGGACGGGCGACTGCTTATAGCCCATTGAGTTGCTCACGGTGGTCGTTAAACCTTCAATAAAAAATATATATATATGTGAGAAATGATCACATTGAATTATATCGTGGGAAGTTCTGCTTCCTAAGAAATTCCCTCTGAGGTTACTTAACATATGTGACAAATGATCATATTGAATAATACGGTAAATTACTTTCATGCACGATATCATAAGGAATATCTGCAGTATCTCAGATGAATACAGGTCGAAATATGTCTTAATATTAAACTTTAGGACGACTTCAATAAGTAGCTAGTTGAATACCATACTCCGTATCGGCCAATAGAAGGCAGCACGTCAACCTAGTATCCATGATTCGTGCGGTTGTGAAAGTGCGTTTACAAGGATACTAAAAAGTACCCTTTGAAAGGTCCTTTCTAATACCCTTAAAAGGACCTTTAACAATGAAAAGTATGTCTCCACACCGAAATATTTATTCTGACGACCACGTTTTTTTCCCTCATGAATGTGAAGAGGTCTAGCTAGAAAAATAAATTAAATAGAGTGATTTCGTAGTAGCAAAGAACTACCTAATGACACGAAGTAAGCCCTCACAACAGTGTCCTGTTGAAATAAGACACTTCCGTTCGAATAAATACTCCAGAATGTTTTTGCCATGTATTGTGTCTGATAAAATAGTAAGTGATCTGTCATATACATATTTTTTTTAATATTTAGGAAATTCCTCATATTTATGTCCCTCAAAACTTCATCAAAAATGCTTTTAATTCCACATTTCGACCACTCTTCTCCCCGAAAATAAAAAAAAATGTTAAACAGCACATGGGTGTCCATACAAAACACATCAGTACTTATCCTGTGCTAGAGCAGTGAGCGCTCACGTGCTGACATCTGTCGGCTCTGTGAGAACTATATAGATTGAAAGTACTTCATAAGATAAGTCACAAGTCCATGAAGTCATGTTGCTATAAAAACCAAAAGTTCCCCTACCAATAAAATACACTCTCTATTTACCCCTGTCGCATTTCGGCTGTATGGGTAAAAGAACTGAAGATAACCATTGTCGCAATGAAAACACCCGAACATTAAAATGGCTTATGGCGTGTGATAACCTCCTTGGGTGTGTGCAGCTGCAGCAAAGCTTATGTCTCAGTCACATGACTCTCCTCACAGGCCCCACCTATTCGCAATCTCCAAAGTAGCTCTAAACCAATCGCGTGGCGGAAATGGCTTTAATCGCAATTCTGTACATTCACTTGTGAAATACGCGACCGGTACGCATGATCATGATCATATGTAGAGGATTTTAGAAAGGAAGTGTCTGACCCCAGGTCTTAAACAACCCTTAGAAATAGGAAACTAGGAGATTTGGGTTAAAGCGCCCGATAGGAAAGTGATACGGAAGCGAAGTAGAAAGGGGGAGGAAGACGCCCTTATTTATTACCGGGAGGCCAGTACCCCAGTACCCGGGGTCCGATGGCCTAACGTGCCCATCCGACGCACGGCGGGTATTTTTTTCTTGGGAGGTTTAACGACCACCGTGAGCAACTCAATGGGCTATAAGCAGTCGCCCGTCCCTAATTTAGGGTCACTGGTCCCAGGGAAGGGAGAGAACCAGTGCCGTAAGACAAACACAACATCCATGCCTCACCGGGATTCGAACCCGGACCCCGTTCGGACGAATGATCAGAGGCCATCGCTTAGACCACTGCGCCACCGGGGGTATTTTAGTGGATCGAGCGCTCTTACCTGCCCGGGATTGAATCTGAGGCCCTTACCGTGGCAGTCACGAACGTTGCCCACTCGGCCACGCATGTCCAGAAAATGCACCACGGCAATCTTATACGGATTCCACGCAAGGCTGTGATTGGCTGTTCAGAGAGGGAGACGATTTGATCGGAAACAACCCGAAGCCCGAGGTAATGTACTCTCGTTCTCGAAAGTAGGGATGTATCATGTAATTGTGAAGTCAAAGAATATAAACGCTTTGCGTGAAGAAAGCCAGCTCTCGTACAGATAATGTAAGACAGGCGACAGCAGCGCCACCGCACCATCTAGGAAGACATGCTCTGCGGGAAAGCTAACATTCAAGCGCAAAAAGCGCAGGGGACGACGGGACGCGAAGCTTATTCTTTAACAGAATGGAAGCGAAGCTTTGATCGGTGTTGTTTCCTTGGGTCTGAGACTAAAGCAGTTCTTTTTTTTTTTCGGAGTATTCCTCCTGTCCCTTCTTTTGGTGAAACAAATATATACAATAGCAATTAATATTATTTTAACGAAATATTAGCAGTTTTATTCTCACTCTAAGCACCAACTTTTTCAGTCTTGATATTGAATACGTAGGTACCAAAATACCTCAAAATTAATGTCATGGGAAAATAAAATTGCTTACAATTTTTAAATTCTCTCAAATGTTAAATTCCGAACAGGAAGCTGTTTTAAACAAAGAAACATATTGTATTTTTGCGAAAATCAAGAAATCATACTAACTCTAAAAAAATAAAATGACACGTACTTCACGTAAACATGCAAAACGAAATGTAGCTGCAGCTCAACATTTTAACGATTTTTTTAATGAAGTGACGCATAAAATATGCCGTGTCCGAACGATTTTAAATAAAAAATCCACTTTTTTGGGAAGATTTTTTAAGCTGCGAACAACTTTTTACTTATCAGAAATGATTTAAAAGAGACTTCAGAAATACAGCTTGAGGGTCCAATGCTGTCAGGCGATTTCAATTTCATCCGGTACCCAGTTTCTATTTATTCTGCACATACCCCATTAGGCTTTAGATCCCAAAGTAAAATGAAGCAATAACTTACCGTGCATTTCCGATCATCTTGTGAATATTTTTTAGTTATTGGTAAAAAAAAAAAAAAAAGGTTAAGTCAGAAAAGAAGATTGAAAAAAAAACACAATGCTCTTAAATTATTTCTAAAATAAAACAGATACATATTTACTATTAAATAATTTTATTACTCCATTGATCATAGATGTTACATGTGCTGCAATTTTCCACACAATATAGAATACAGGGCGTCAACAATGAGTATCGAATATAGATACACTGTAAAATAACATTTTTGGAGAATCAGCTGGTATTAAATTATGCATTTTTTAACACAATTAGTAATGCAAAACCATGAAATAATTTTATGATTACTCTGACTAAACACTTGTGACACATGCACTTCTTTTCCCCGTACAAATAAAGTATAACTGATTCAACGCTTCTTGAATTGGAAGAGGAACTACAAAGGATCAAGTGGGACATCGTCGGGCAAACTGAGGTAAGGAGAAAAGGAGATCTCATTGAACTGAAAAGTGGACATCTCTTCTACTATCGTGGGACTGATACTGGCAGAACTAGTGGTGTTGGATTTATAATAAACAAGAAACTGAAGGATAAAGTTGTAGAAGTTGAAAGTTCCTCTGACAGAGCGGCACGACTCGTTATCCTACTCTCGAGAAGATACAAGGCCCAGATTATTCAAACGTATGCACCCACCACAAGTCATCCTGAAGAAGAAATTGAAGAATTTTATGAGGAAATTTGTCATCTAAATAATAAAGGTAAGCAGCACTTGAAGATAATTATGGGAGATTTCAATGAAAAAATAGGGCAACAGCAACCGAATGAAACTTCAGTAGGTAAATTCGGTCACGACAACAGAAACCAGCGTGGAAATACTCTCGTTGAGTTTGCAGAGGCAGAAGGGTTTTTCATCTTGAACTCCTTTTTCAAGAAAAAGCCACACAGGAAATGGACATGGAGACATCCAAATGGGACAAGTGAAATTGATTTTATTATGTGTAACAAAAAATTCGTCATAGAAGACTGCAGTGTGCTAAACAAGTTCAACACAGGTAGTGACCATAGATTAGTGAGATGTAAGATGCATTTCAACACTAAACTCCAACGTGACAAGCTCATAAGACAAACAAAATATATTGACATAACCAACCTTAAAAAACACCATAATACCTTCAAGTTGGAACTGAAGAACAGATTCTCTGCTTTAGAAGGCCTAACATCGGAAGAAGTGGATATTTCTGAAGTTAACAGAAAAGTAACCAAAGCTCTTATGGAAACAGCAACAAAATTAGCTGGGTCTAAGAACAAGTTGCACGTGAACATATTATCAGGAAAAACCAAAATGTTGATGCAAAAAAGAAGAGAGAGGCCGCCCCGGTGGCGCAGTGGTCTAAGCGATGGCCTCTGATCATTCGTCCGAACGGGGTCCGGGTTCGAATCCCGGTGAGGCATGGATGTTGTGTTTGTCTTACGGCACTGGCTCTCTCCCTTCCCTGGAACCAGCGACCCTAAATTAGGGACGGGCGACTGCCTATAGCCCATTGAGTTGCTCATGGTGGTCGTTAAACCTCCAATCAAAAAAAAAAAAAAAAAAAAAAAAAAAAGAAGAGAGATGAGGACAACTAAAGAAGATGTGACTTCCAAAGTGGAATATATAAAGCTATGCAAGACAGTACGAAAAAGTAACACTGAAGACCTAAGGAAATTCAACTGTGAACTAGTGAGGAAAGTAATTGAAAACAACCAAAGCCTAAAGGTAGCAAAGGGACATCTCGGTAAGGGAAGAAAACAGATTATGGCACTGAGAAAAGAAGATGGTTCTGTAACAAGAAATAGAGGCAGAAATTTTGACAAGAGTGAAAGATTTCTACTCAAAATTATATGAAAGGGATGATGTATGTACTCCAGACATCATGAAACGTACCAGTACCAGAGTTCTTCCAGTCCTCCCAGCAGAAGTTGCACATGCAATCAAGAACATGAAGCGGGGAAAATCTCCAGGAGAAGATGATATTACAGTTGACATCATACAAGAAGCAAGTGGAGAAATCGAAACAGTACTCGCCCAAATTTTCACTCGATTCCTTAATGAAGGGAAGATTCCTGAGGATATGAACAACGCTACAATGATCCTGCTACATAAAAAAGGTGACATTGATGATCTCAGGAACTACAGACCTATCAGCCTCCTATTAGTGGTTTATAGAATCGTCACTAAAGTTTTTTCACACCATTTGAAAGTAACACTGGACATGGCTCAACCGAGAGAACAAGCTGGATTCAGGAGTGGCTACAGCACAATAGATCATATCCACGTACTGAGAGAACTAATTAAAAGAGCGAGGGAATAGGAACTTCCATTGTGCATGGCTTTTATCGATTATGAAAAAGCCTCTGATTCGGTGAAACCATCAGCAGTTACAATGGCTCTGAAATCCTGCGGTATGAAGATGCATACATTAATATTATTAATAACATCTATGAAAATGCAAGTGCAAAGATTCGGCTGTTTGAAAATACAACAGACATAAAAGTTGGAAAGGGAGTGAGACAAGGTGACACCATATCTCCCAAGCTCTTTAATACCACATTGGAAAATGTCTTTCAGTTACTGAACTGGGAAAACAAAGGGATAAAGATTAATGGAGATTATCTAACCCACCTTCGTTTTGCTGATGACATAGTCATTATTGCAACTACCCCATCAGAGTTACAGAGTATGATCCAGGAACTTGCTGACAAGAGTAAAGAAGTGGTATTAAAAATGAACTTTCAAAAGACGAAAGTGATGTTCAATGCTTTTACAAGAAATGAAGATTTATCGATTGATGGAGAAAAGCTGGAGATAACAGACACATACGTTTATCTTGGACAGCAGGTATCAAGTGAGGGTCACATTGATGAAAAAATTAATCAGCGTACAAAACTTGCCTGGAGAGCTTTTGGAAGAAACAGCATAATTTTCAAGAGCAATATGCCATTATGTCTTAAAAGAAAAGTGTTTGATCAATGCATCCTTCCAGTGCTTATGTATGGTGCAGAGACGTGGACTTTTAACTAAAAGAGAATTACAAAGGCTGCAGACAACTCAAAACAGCATGGAGAGGTGCATGCTTGGTGTAACCAGGAGAGATAAGAAGAGGAACTCGTGGATCCGAAAAATGACAAGAGTGGAAGACATTATGTTCAGAGTTAAATCCCTGAAATGGCAATGGGCTGGGCATACTGCCAGAAGGACAGACCATCGATGGACAGCCGAAATTTTAGATTGGATTCCAAGGGACAAGAAAAGACCCAGAAGAAGACCACATGGGAAATGGGTGGATGAAATTCGGAAGTATGCAAGAGTGACATGGAGGAGATTGGCACAAGACAGACCGTTGTGGAGGAAACTTCGGGAGACCTTCGTCCAGCAGTGCATCGATAATGGTTGACAATGACATGGCGTCAATTATAAGTACAGATAATAGATATATCGTAAAGTGAAATAAAAAGTAATCAGCTGCTGGTAGACAAATTATGCATTTTTCAACACATTACCTTGACTAAACACTTGTGACACATGCCCTTCTTTTTTCCATACAAATAAAATATACATGGCGTCAATTATAAGTCCAGATAATACATACATCGCAAAATGAAATAGAAAAAATCAGCTGCTGGTAGGTAAATTATGCATTTTCCAACACATTACCTTGACTAAACACTTGTGACACATGCCCTTCTTTTTCCATACAAATCAAGTATACATGGCATCAATTATAAGTCCATATACTACATACATCGCAAAATGAAATAAAAAAAAAATCAGCTGCTGGTAGGTAAATTATGCATTTTTCAGCACATTACTCTGACTAAACACTTGTGACACACGCGCTTCTTTTTTCCACACAAATAAAGTATACATGGTGTCAATTATAAGTCCAGATAATACATACATCGCAAAATGAAATAAAAAAATCAGCTGCTGGTAGGTAAATTATGCATTTTCCAACACATTACTCTGACCAAACTCTGACTAAACACTTGTGACACATGCACTTCTTTTTCCCGTACAAATAATGTATACATGGTGTCAATTATAAGTCCATATAATACATACATGGCAAAATGAAATAAAAAAATCAGCTGCTATTCAGGTGTTAGAAGAAGCACGCTTCAGGAAATGATGAGTACTCTTCCCGTACACTTGGTACGTGTTTTTTTTTATGCTCAGATTCCTATTGATATTGATGTCTGACGTATTGTTTTACCAAAGTATTGTCTTACGATGAGGCGATTGGAGAAACCTCACATGGTAATCTTACCACATCCACTGAAACAGTTTGCAACTGGTATTCATATTGCAGACAAGTCTCAGAGTTTATGGTAGCCTCGCAATGTGAGGGAAAAAGGCTTGGCAGTGATTGAATCATCATGGAAGTAGACGAAGCGAAAGAGGGCAAGCGAAAGTACAACAGTGGTCGTCTTGTCAAGGGCACATGGATTCTTGGTGTCTTTGAACGAGATACCAAGCGATTCAGGGTGGAGATCTGCCTGGATAACAACAGATCTGCAGATACATAGAAAGACATGGAGCCAGGAACCATGATCATGATAGATCAGTGGGCTGCATATCGGAACCTGCCGAGCTGTGGCTACGACCGTGAACCACTATCTCAGCTTCGTTGATCCCATGACAGGGGCGCATACACAAGGAGTGGAGAGCAATTGGCATCCCCTAAAACATAAATTAACACAGGGCAACCACAAAATGTACTTGGCAGACCATATTCTGGAAAATTCCGACAGAATTGCCGTCTTTCCTCTGAACACTGCTTTGAAGTCTTGATTCGTGCGATCAGACAGTTCTTCCCTGGTAGATAAAACTTTTATTGCTTTTATTTTGCTAACTAGACAGCTTCATATTCACGAGGAAAAACAATTGTTCCATCAAAATAAATATTTCACACATATGCCACAATCAACATTCAAAATGGTTCTTTTAAGGGCCACCCTTAATTCATATTATTGACTTCCTTTGGCACTTTCACAACATAACGAAATGCTTAACGATGCAGCAATAACGTGTCGCCATCTATCGTCCCTTTAAAAACTACTTCCGTGCCGAACGCCTAAGGCTTACCAAATAAAAAGTATTGCAGAGCCTAAATGCAAGGGAAATAAATATAAATTTAACACAGATGCTTACAGCATATCAATTTGAATGCACCATAAACCCCCAGGCTGTTTTCTTAAAACTACTTGAGAACTATTGTTGTTAGTCGTCAGGCATTAAATAACACAGTATGTGAAAGAACAATACCTAATTTGAAAGGGCCGCCATGGTGGCACAGTGGTCTAAGCAATGGCTTCTGATCATTCTTCCGGAAGGGGTTCGGGTTTGAATCCTGGTGAGGCATGGATGTTGTGTTTGTCCTATGGCACTGGCTCTCTCTCCCTTCCCTGGAACCAGTGACCCTAAATTAGGAACAGGTGACTGCTTATATAGCCCATTGAGTTGCTTACGATTGTCGTTAAACCCCTAATAATAATAATAATTAAAAAAAAAAAGACTGAAATGCAAGAAGGCAAGGCAGCTCCTATCTGTCAATCAATTACTGGCCCTCCCCGGCATTTTAGTGCCAAAGCAGGTGAGCTCTGCTGAAGGCGTCATACGACAATCAGACTGGGAGAAAAAAATTAAGCATAATTTTTTCTGACCCATCTTGAACGATGGGTCAGAAGCCAGCGCTTAGACCACTGGGGCGGCTTTCTTTTTGCAGAAAGGCGGAGAGGAACAGTATAAAACAGTATGAATGGTGCAAAAAGAAGGGAATTGGGTTCCACATGCTTTGCGGGAAAGAGACATTGAACGTCGAAAAACCATTTGCGAATTGCTGCTTCAAAGGCAAAAAAGAAAGTTTCTTTGCATCGTATTATTACTGCAGACGAGAAATGGATATGGTACGATAACCCTAAACGGCAGAAAGCATGGGTGAAGCCAGGTGAACCAGGTCCTTCAACGCCAAAACGCAATATCCATGGTTCAAAGGTAATGCTGTGTATATGGTGGGATCAGAAGGGTGTGATCCACTATGAACTGCTGAAACCGTCAGAAACTATTACTGGTGATCAGTATCGAACCCAATTAATGCGTTTAAAACAAGCTCTCACGCAAAAACGGCCGGAATGGGAGAATAGACACAACAAAGTCATCTTACAGCATGACAACGCAGGACTACATGTTTCTCGACCTGTGAAAAAAGTACTTAGAAGGATCCGACTGGGAAGTTCTACCCCACCCGCCATATTCGCCAGATATTATGCCATCGAATTATTATTTGTTCCGGTCGATGCAGTCAGCACTTTCTGGAGAATGGTTTAGTTCTTATGAAGACATCCAAAAATTGGCTGGACAACTGGATCTCTTCCAAGGAACCGGAATTCTTCCTTTGGGGTATACGTTCACTGCCCGAAAGATGGGGTAAAGTTGTAGCTTCAGAGGGAGCATACTTCGATTAATATTAAAATATTTTTTCTGTTCTCCAACAACGCGTTTTGTTCACCTCAAAACTTATTTATATACCCAATACAAGCAGGAATGAAACAAGTGTAGATGCATGCACATTTTAACACAATATTTATGAGCAAAAAAAAAAAAAAAAAATGACACCTTCAAAATATTAAGTTGCAATCCTTGAGAAATGAAGCACTTTCGACAGCCATCAGCATGTGAATAAGTAATATTGTTCATTTCTTTAATGTACAGTTGCCAAAGTTTTACTTATGCAGTCTTGCTTACATAATATGTAACCAATAGCATATTTTGTAAGCAGGAAACAAAAAGTTTCAACTTTTGGCAAAATAAATAAATAAATAAAATGTAAAGAGTAAAATGTCTAGGATTTAGTCTGGGATTAAAAAAAAAAATCCCACCTTGTCCTTTACCACCACCCCCACACACACACTTTAAAAAAGTTACAAAAAACTGAGTAAGTAACAAGGAAATTAACACTCCTACAATTTGTGCATTCCACTTATACAACAGCCTGAAGCCAACAAGATAGATCTCTCTCATTGGCTGCGACAACAGCCAATAGTTCATATGTAGGTTTGCATTCATGATACAACCTACATATGATGCATCATGCAAATTCAGCTGTTGTACTTATATTTTTCCTGACACATTATAGCAATTCTGTTTGCATAGCGTATAAACAAAATAAACACATTGTTTCAATCTTTGTTAAAAACAAAGCAAGGATTCGAGTTTGAAAGGATGAAGTTAGATCATGCAGCGTGCTATATATAAGTGTTATGGATTTCATCTGGAATAAGGAAAAATATCAGGAAATTAATGAACAAAAAAAAAGTTGCAATAGAAGGTAACTAGTAGTCGGGGAGGAACCAGTGCTTTCTTAATTAAATCTAGCAATTTCTTCGTCAATGTTACAAAATATTTCACATCCGTTTTTATTGAATTTGCTGTTTATCTAAAAAACATATTTTAACCCTCTTTTTACAAGTGGAAGAAGTCATATAACATGGTTACTTTTGATTCTGTTCCTGGACACATGGTGTTCCTCTTAGAAGGGTTAAAATACATTTTCCCTGTAGTACAACAAATTCACTTTATAAATTACAGGAAAATTAATTTTGACCATTCCGGGGGGGGGGGGGGGCAAAAGAGTGTGAAATTCACAAATGTATATACAAAGCATTACTTTCTGCAGTTGGTTTTAGATTGTAAGGTATGGGCACCGCCCTGGGGTGCAGTGGTATAACTACGCACGCTGGCTTGTGACCATTCGTCCAAGATGGGTCTTGGTTTGAATCCTGATGTGGCATGGATGTTGTGTTTGTTTTGCAGCACTGGCTCTCTCCCTTTCCTGGAACCAGTGACCATAAATTAGGGACTGATGACTGCTTATAACCCATTCAGTTGCTTACATTGGTTGTTAAACATCAAAAAGAAAAAAAAAGTAATGAAAATACTAATTTATTTAAAAACATACTTTCTATAATAAATACTTTGAAACCCCAAAACATGAACTCCCATACATTATTTCTTATTTAAAACAATAAAAAGTAAACATATGCCATTGCTAAATATATCTGCTTTGATATTTATTCAAAATATACTATATTTGCAAATACATGCAAAGCAATTTGGCATCTTAGGCAGTTTCATTGAATTATTCTATGTAGTAAAAACAATAATGAGCTGTGTTGTCTGCGTTTTATCCAAACAATATATACATCCACTTGGTACTTCTAAATAGCATTATTTCTAATTTGATTATTCAACCTTTCTTTTCAAAATTGTTTGGGGAGGAGGGGGGGGGCTTTTTAATATAAAAAATGATCTTTCCATTGCATGTTACTTTACATTGAAACAGTGATACACAATTATGAAAAGTAAACCAATAATTTCTTTCATGTAATTGAGTATTTTACTGAAAATTTCTTAATAAAAATTAGGTTTACTAGAAGTTAAATCAATGGTGAATTTGCAAGGAAATATATAAGATAAAGTAGTAAAATACCCTCCCCTCCCCCTCCAACATCAACAGCTAAATACCCTTAAAAGTGAAAATACTAAGTGAAAACTCACAAAAAGGTGAATCAGGGGGATGGTGTGCTCAAGCTCTCGTAAAATAACAACAACTAGAAGAGCCAAGAATATTTGATTCTAGCTAAAAATAAGGCTGGCCAATAAACTTTTAGCTCTACAAAAGGCTACAACACTCCCTTCCCCCTGGATCAATCAGGAACCTTCCGAGCAGATGTCCCTGGATGATAAAAACCCACTTGCACAGAAGTGTCCACTGGATAACGAAGGGTGGATTTAAGAAAAATTACAACTCACAGACTGATATTTAAAGATGTGATTTAAGAAAAAGATCGGTAATAAAATCTACACAAAAAATCAGTCAACACCTGCTAAACTCAAGAAGAAAACTTACAATGAAATAATGAAACTCCTGATTCATTAAGTGCAAGTCACTGCACTTCATCAACATTGAACAAGTAAAAGCTAGGCTCTCTGTCTATCCAGGAGTCACTAATATCTGGATAAAACTGACTCTTGAAAAGTTCTTTGCCCTTTGGAGAGTTCAACTCTTCAATAAAAAGTGTTTTCCTAAGCTCTGGGGAACATTTTCCAAGGCTTAGAAAAATTAGAGCAAAATCTGGTTATGCATGATTGAGGTAAAAGAAAAACCAGTAATTTTGCTGGGATTTCTGCTTTAATTTATTTATCTATAAATAAATTTAACAGCATAATCTGGTCTCTAACCAGACCAAAACACCAAAAAGAATTTTATTTGAGCAATATTTTTAGCCATTTTTTGCTTTCCCCCAAAAAGTGTGCTCAAGCTCTAGATAAAAACAACTAGGCATAGCTGGGGGAGGTGTGTGTGTGTGTCTGGATCCCCCATTGAGGGAAGAGGGAAGAGTTAGCATGAATTTAAAGCGATATATAATATATATATATATATATATACAGTGGCGTAGCCAGAAATTTTTTAAAGGGGGGGGTGTCCATGAATTTAGTTTTTTGACGAAAACCTCATATATATCGCTTTAAATTCATACTCAATCCCCCTCGGGGGGGGGTACGGAGCTGAGGACCACCCTCTTGGCTATGCCTATGTATCATCATCATCATCAAGTCATTGAGTTGAAAATAACCTCTGTTACCGTGAAAGCCTGGAAATTATTTTCAACTCAATGACTTGCAATTGCCAATCTCCTCTCTACATTCCAATGATCTGGAGATCAATTTTAAGTTTTGGCAACAAAAATAGAAAAATTCAAATGTAGAATCTGGCAACAATCTTCGTCCTCCATTGGCGTGATGAAGACCTAAGTAAGGTCGAAAGCTCCCAACTTGCAAACTTTCTTGTAAAAGTTTTTTTCATGTAACATAACTAGCGTGATCAAGTTACCTTTATTTGGAAATAAAATGTATTTTGGATTTGATAGGATCTACATTTATGTCCTCTAGCAGTAAAGTTGTGCATCAGAATAAAAGCAGAATGCAAGGATCATCATTCTCACATTTCAAGCTTCCCAATGTTAAAAGAATTTTTCAAATTGGACAAATAGTTGCAGAGACCGGACAGACAGACAGATAAAGCGATCATAAGCACGATCATTTTTTACAAAAGACTTGCTATAACACAGGTTAAGTACAGCTAACAGACAAGAAAACCAACAGCAACCCACATTTTTCCGGGGGTGGGGACGAAATTGTCAGACATAAGTTATATCAGTAGAAAAATCCTCAACTACAAAACATTGTGCAGAGACAGAAAGGCAGGAATGTAAAAAATTCCAGGTTATGTAACAGAATTTTATGATAATTTCAGGTCATTTCCAGGACAACATGGAATTCCAGGACTTTTCCAGGATTTCCAGGACACGTACGAACCATGCAGACATGTCTGTCTGATCAGAATAAGGTGAAACAGGATTTGTCGCTCTATAATCCCTGCCACCATTGCTCCAATGTCCAATTTTTGTGCTGCTGACACCATCATAGCTGCGTGGCTTTATTGGTCTTTGTGATGAGAGATTTATGAGCAGCTGCTTGGCCATTATATCCGAGTGTACGGAGCTCTATTTGAAGTGTCTTGGTGGAGACCATAATATCTGTGGCCACCTGGAACTCATGTGCTATGGCGTGCATTGGCCAGGACCGGGTTTTCTGGATCTCCCTCTGCAGCACCCTACGGTCCCTGGGTTGCAATTTCATGGGTCTTCCAGATCAAGGCGAATTTCTGCAATGTCCCATCTTCTTCCACTTGTTAATGACAAAGGCCACAGTTGATTTAGCAACCTGTCTGACATCAGCAAAGCTTCTTATGCTTATGCCTTCAACTGCGCAGCCTATTATAATGCCCTTTTAAAATCTTGAGAGCTGTCTCTTGCTAGCCATTTTATCAGCAATCGATCTAAGCATACTTCTGTTGTAGTTATTATATCTTATCGACTACGTGTTTGCTGTGGCAGCATACCATTGCGCTTCCGTGAGGTATCTAATCACTTTTGTCCACACTTCAGCCCACAGTTGGACTTCAATAGGTCACAGTTGGCTTCAATAGGATTTACTAGAGCTTACTTCAAGAGTCACTGAACTTTCCCCTTCCATCAAGTTTACTGTTCATGAAGAGGTCAACAATGCCATCAATTTTTTGGATGTTTGCCTTTCAAGAAATGGGAACAAGATTGAATGTTCTGTTTTTTGTAAACCTACTGTGGCTACCAATACAATACCCTTCACTTTGCATAATTTTGATACCCACAAGTTTTCTTCACTCAATTCTTTTATAGCTTATGCCAATATCATCTGCAACAGCCCAACATTTCTTGCTCTTGAATGCAAGAATATTAAAACCATTACTGCCTACCACCATTACTCCCAGTAGTTTCATGGACAAACTCATTAAAAGGTTTGATGCCAAGAATTCAATACTCTCCATTATTCAGAGGTTAACAGACAATTTCCATTTACTGCTAGATATATTCTGTTTCTTGACCACTCTACCTGCCAGTTGCATCAAAAATCATGAAACTTATACTATGAGACAGAGATAAAGCTGAAGACCTTAATATTTTCCTGGTTTGTACAAATTCTTAAATAAGAATTTTATAAATTTATAATAAGTGGAAATCCACTTCAGCAGATAAAACTGTCTACATCGGCAGAACATTTTGCAGCATTACTAAACGTTTGGCTAAGCACAAAAAGGATGTTACCCTAAGTAGAGCTAATTCTACCTAGGCTTTACTAAACCCCTCAGATACTTTAGCAGTGCCTCTCTGAAAAAATACTGAGAAAATTCTTATCAACAAAAGGCTTTACATTTTTGCAAGAGCATTGAAATATCTACCTCTTCAAACTGCAATACTGATGGTTCTCATTTAAACCCAATCATTAGAAAATATCTCCTATTGTTTAGTAACAATTGAAACGAAGAACTTGGAAATCAAAATCTGGCCACCTGTCTCACTCCAATTACTTACAAGTGATCAAAACCTATGTCATATCGAAAGTGCTTCTGTGTTTCTTTAATATTTTTACATAACTATTGTGTGTTGACAACTTATTACCTACAGCTATCAATAGATTCATATTTTTTTTTCTTATTTTAATTTCTGCAATACGATGGCTGAATGTAAATTTACCTCATTTGATACATGATAGTAGTCTCTCTTTTATTATAAGTTACCTGCATTGACATATGACTATTTTTATAGTAATTCTCTTTTTCCAGGAAAGTAGCCATGCAAAACACCATGATGTTTCTTATACTTTTACACGAGAGCAGCTGTGGCATAACTGAAAATACACATTGCCACAGTAATCTGCAAAAAGCCACAAGTTAGTAACTGCAATATCATCATCATCTTTGTCTACCATCATCAATCGACTGCTGGATGAAGGTTTCCCCAAGTTTCTTCCACAATTGTCTGTCTTGAATCAGTCTCCTCCATGTTACACCAGCATGCTTTCGAATTTCATCAGCCAATCTCCCACGAGATCTTTTTCAGAGTCTTTTCCTGTCCCTTGGAATCCAGTCTATAATTTTGGTTGTCTATCAATGGTCTGTCCTTCTGGCAATATATCCAGCCCATTGCCATTTCAGGGATTTTACTCTGATCATGATGTCTTTCACTCTTGTCATTTTTCTGATCCATGAGTTTGTCTTCTTATCTTTCCTGATTACACCAAGTATGCATCTCTACATGCTTATTTCAGTTGTCTGCAGCCTTTGCATGTCTTTTTTAGTTAAGGTCAATGTCTGTGCTCCATATGTAAGAACTGGAAGGATGCATTGATTAAACACTTTAAGACATAATGGCACATTGTTCTTGAAAATTGCACTGTTTCTTCCATAAGCTGGAAGGAACATATATATGTTCTATATATGCTGATTAATTTTTTCATCAATGTGACCCTTACTTAATATCTGTTTTCCAAGGTAAACGTAGGTATCAGTTACCTCGAGATTTCCCCCATCAATCACAAAATCTTCATTTCTTGTAAAAGCATTGTACATCAGTTTTGTCTTCTGAAAGTTCATTTTAAATCCTACTACTTTACTCTTGCTAGCAAGTTCTTAGATCATACCCTGAAGCTATGTAAGGGTAGTTGCAAAAATGATTACATCATCTGTATGAAGGGGAGTTAAATAATCTCCATT
The DNA here is from genome assembly GCA_039090855.1 of Macrothele yani. Lineage (NCBI taxonomy): Eukaryota > Metazoa > Arthropoda > Arachnida > Araneae > Macrothelidae > Macrothele > Macrothele yani. Next base: position 141,937,525 of record CM077008.1, on the reverse strand, counting down.
TACCTTTATCCGCTTGTTTTCCCAGTTCAATGATTGAAAGACTCTCTGCACTGTACAATTGAAGAGTTTGGGAGATATGGTTTCACCTTGTCTCACCCCTTTCCCAATTTTTATTGGTGCTATATCCTCAAATAGCTGAAACTTTGCACTTGTGTTTTCATAGATGTTATTAAAAATGCATCTTCAATGGCGCAGGATTTCAAAGCCATTGTAACTGCTGATGGTTTCACGAAATCAAAGGCCTTTTTATCATCAACAAAAGCCATGCACAAAGGGAGTTCATATTCCCTCATTCTTTCAATTAGTTCTCTCAGTACATCGATATGATCTATGGTGCTGTAGCCACTCCTGAACCCAGCTTGTTCCCTTGATTGTGTCATGTACAGTGTTACCTTCAAGCGATGTGAAAGAACCTTAGTGAAGATTTTATAAACCATTGAAAGGGGGCTAAAGGTCCTGTAGTTCTTCAGATCCTCAATGTCACCCTTTTTTTGTAGCATTGTTCCAATCCTCAGGAATCTTTCCTTCATTGTGACATCTAGTGAAAACTTGGGCTAGTGTATTTTCTATTTCTCCACTTGCTTCTTGTATAATGTTCATGGTAATTCCATCTTTTCCAGGAGTTCTTGCATGTGTAACTTCTGCTGGGAGGACTGGAGGGACCTTTGGTACTGGTACCTTTCTTAATGAATGGGGAATTGATGTATCATTCTTTTCATAGTTTTGAGGAGAAATCTTTTAATCTTGTCAAAATTTCATCTCTGTTTCTTGTTACAGAACTATCTTCCTTTCTCAGTGCCATAATTTGTTTTTTTTTCCCTTTACCGAAACATCTCTTTTCTTTCTTAAGGCTTTGGCGGCCATTTTCAATTGCTGTTTTCAGTAGTTCACAATTGAATTTCCTTATCTCTTCAGAGATACTTTTTCATACAGTCTTGCATAGCTCTATATATTCCACCTTGGAAATTAAATTTTCTTCATACGCAACATGTTCTTAGTACCACTATGTTTGTTGCTGTTTCCAGAAGAGCCTTGGCTAGTTTTCTTTTAACTTCAGAGATGTACACTTCTTTCAATGTCAGATCTCCTAGAGCAGAGAATTGGTTCCTTAGTTCCAACTTGAAAGAATTATGATGCTTTCAGGGGCGTTAGTGCCCTTACCATGTTTCGGGGCAATTCTTGGAGCGGGAAAATATGTAATTTTGAGCAGAAACGTTGGGTTTTAGAGCGAAAAAATTTGCATTTTGGAGCAGCGAATGATAGCATTTTTATTTGTTTAAAGTTCATGCTGTGCTTTAAGTTATGTTTATATACTGAATAACCATTATTTTACGAACTATGAATATTTTTTATATTTCAGGTTTGTTGACATTTTACTGCTTCTCTTATGACTGTTAATTAGCATTTCTGTCATTCCTACAGTGATATAAATGGGAAAACAATTATACTACCCATGATTTATTGAAAACTACATGACCTGTAATATTTTAAGCATAGCACATTAATATCAGGGATTTTCTTCTAAATGCATTTGTTTCGCTGTAACACAAATAGGATGCTGCTGTGTCCAAGAACTGTTGCTACTGTTACTGAGCGCTTGCAAATATACACTTAGGAAGAATAAATAATATGTAATTACGGTTTGGTTGGTTTTTAGCAGCATATTTTTCGAGATTCATGGCATTCAGATGAAAATACATTATTTCTGAAACCAACCAACTGGCAAGCCATGCGTACGTGGTTTGCGTGTACACCACAAACTCCTAAGGTTTTCTGAAGGAAAGCGTACCTTTGACATAAAAGGAAAACTAATGTAACATTTAATAATCAAATTGTAAAATCACCTTTCAGCAGTTGCGCCATGATACTCTTCATACAATGTTTTAAATCCAGTAATTATCAATGTCAAACTTTCGTTATTGCTGTAAACAATTACAATTGAAACAAAAACTATAAGATAACAGTGAGATTTAGTAAAGTTGGTTAGATAAAAGCTGCTTCTATTGCTTAACGCTTGCGCAGTGACATTTTGGTGCAGAATTGTCCCCCTTTCTTCTTCAGTAGTAGTAGTAGAATCAGTTTATGACTCTTTTGTTGTTGCTGTCTGAAAGAGCCACTGCTCTTGCATATGTGGGATCCTATATGTATGGACATGGACATTAAGCAGACGATTGCAAGTTAGTAAGTGGTTCAACGCAACTTCCATCTGGAAAAAGAAAAGTGTGAGGGTGAAGATGTTCCCCAAGGTAGGTCAAAATGAGAAAAAGAAAATCTCTGAAATATTCTGCTCCCTGAACATATGGGGCACCAAAAGATCAGTATTCCTGATAATTGATTACAAGTTATGCGATATAAACAATCCTTTCATTAATCTATAGCACTTGTGAGTGATTTTAATTAACATACACAAGACTGATGAAGATAAAAATCAAAGCTGTACTTTTTAATTTGGTGAAAAATCCGATTGTGCGGTGAGCAAGTGTGAATATTGCACAGCATGAACAAAACTGAATCATTCACTGTAATTTATTTATGAAAATATTTAACTAGATCACAACACTGTATTCACAATGACAAAATTACTGAATTCCAAACAAAATAGGGTAGTTTTAAAAGACATAGCTTCAAACAGTTTTTTCCCTCGTTTTATTCTTGTACTTGCTAGAACATTAGCGCTGGTTTCCTCTTGTGAGCAAACCCTACTTTCTTCTCAGCAAGTTCCACGGCCATATTTGTCTTTTGTTGACTCTGCCAATGCACAGCATCCACTGTTTACTTTTTTTTTTTTTATTGATAGTTTTTCCTTACCATTTTTATTTGTTACTTTTTTTTTTATTTCCTCAAATGACAATTTTATCATTCATGCTTAAAGAACTTTCAGCCTCAGAACCATGAATTCTGATATCAGAGCTTTCACTATTTTAGATAAATGGTGTAATTTTCAGAGAACGAATACTTTTTTTTTTTTAACACCATGCATCAATTCTTACAAATTTCCAAACTTCGTCACTTCTGTTTTTGGAAATTTCCCCCACCATAATCAAGCTCAAATGCACACACATTTATGAGGGTGATGACATTTAACAACCTAAATAGGAGCGGGAACATTGCGGTTGGGGGTACAGTTACAAGTTTGGTCGTTGAAGGCAAAATATTAGAGGTAATTAAATAAATAAATATATATATATATATTTTTAATTAATTAAGAACTCCTTTATTATTACAAATTTATATTTTCTCTTACCTAATCTAAAGTTTCAATGTCTTTTACTTCAACTGGCTTGATTTTAAAGCACGGGGCATATCTTAATGACAGCTTATCCGATTGTGATGTTTAACAAAAAACCTGTGAACAAATCCTAAAAGGGGAATGTGTGTGAAAATAAGTTGAACAATACAAACACAAAATTTACACAAAATATATTCAAGAAATAGAGTAGATTGTATTGAATATAGAAAAAAAAATCAATTTTGCTTTGGTATGGAGCAGTAGCCTTATTAAATGTAAAACAGACCTGAAAGGAGATTATAAAATTAGCTGATGAAACAGTCTGGGATATGCTTATACAAAGACAACTCATTATGCCGACCTCATGCAATGTGAATTGCCTTATTATATTGATATACAGCTTGGATGTTCACAAATTTTTAGAAAGGTTTCCCAGCAATATAATCATACATCTATTAATTTATATTTATCTGATATATTGTGCTTCTAAAGGTATTATTATACTAGTGGAAAAGAAAGCATGTAAAATCATACATAAAATATTAATAAAAGTGGATAAAATGAAATAAATGCAAAATTACTTGAGTGCCAGCTTTTCAGATTTGAACTTTAAATTGATGATATTTGTATCGAATTCTGATACGGCTCCAGAGAATGGCAGCATAAGATCTTTAATTTCTTTAACATATATCTGATTATGAGTCAAATCTGGGAATCCATAGGCGGTCATCTTAAATTCAGGAGATTTGCCATCTGCTACTATCGGCTGAAACAAAAAGAAAGATAAATAAAAAAACTGAAACACATTTTAAAACACTGAACACATACACTATATTTACATTATTTTTTGCTTTAACTTTAAAAGAAATTATTACAAATTTCACATAAAAAAAAAAAATGCCACCAGAAATAAAAAAGTGCTACTGCACCAATTTTACAGCACTTCATCATTAATGCCCTCTATTGAGTGAAAGGCAAGTACACACATTTTGTGCCTGAGGTTATCCTTTAGATTTTAACTCCAATTTCAGGTTGGCGAATGTTGGTCTGAGTAATACAGCAAATCTTAGTAGGTCACTTTTTTATCAAATGACCATAGAAAAAAAAAAAAAAAAAAAAAGGTATGGTTTATTTTGGGCCCGTTCCATTTCAATTCAGGCAATTTTGCAAAACTGTGTCAGGTGACCTTCAGGAATTTTCCTGGAAAAATATATTTGAAAGCCCAAGTCACATGATAACAGGAAATACCACTTTTACTCATAAAAAAAAATCAGATGCAAATCATGACATTTTCAAATTGGTCCACTGCAATAAAACCTTCGCAGCAGAAGTAAATTTCTGATTTTTAAGAACTCTTGAAATTTTAAAGCTACAACTGGTATTTTTTTCAGTAAAAAGCACTATGTGAGGGGAGGGGCTTTAGTATGCACAAACGATTTTATTATTTCAAACAGCTTTTTGAAATTTAAAATCCTTCTCTTCCATTTCTTTTGATATTACAGATATAACTAACCGAAGACCTGCTGTTAACTATTAAGAAACACTAAGCGCTGTCTGATTGGTTGCTGACAGCTGAAGAATTATTAACTACAACATAGTTTACATTTACTTACACACTTTCATGTCACAACCTATCATTGCATTTTCTTTACCATCTCTTCTTAACTCCTTCATACCTTGTCGTTGCGTTAACCATGATTGTGACCTTATCACTATCTTGGCTCTCTGTACTCGGGTTCATTGCACCTCGATGTACGTTGCTCAGGGACATGGGATCTTGATTCTTGCCATAGTTTATCAAATAGCTGTTTGCTTCAGTGGATCTGTCATGTTTGTATTACCTTGCTGTTGCTTAGTGATGGGTCATGTTCTTGTTCCTCATATTAGTGGCCATTTCTTTTCAAATCTCATACTAGTTGGTTTCTGGGCTACTTTTGACAAATGTAACAGACATTTGTTACTGTGGTTCGCTTGAGGTATGGGTTTGCATACTGCTTGAAATTCTTGAGTGACTCTTTTTGAGGAGACATTTTAACTACAAATTTGTGTTTTGTTTTTAGATTTTTATATCGTGTGGCTTTGGGGATATTACCAGTAGGCATTGGTATACCTGCTCTTCACTTCCACTGGATTGATACTCTCTTGAAGATTACAATTCAGTTGCATATCAGTTTCCTACATACAATTTAATTTTCAGTTTTTATTTTTAATTCTCATAGCATATATTTTACACACACACACACACACACACAGATGCATGATTGGTGTAACTAGGAAAGACAGATTTGAAAAGTGACAAAGAGTTGGTGATATGATTAAAGTGCAGACCCCTCAAGTGGAAATGGGTTGGGCATATTGCTAGAACTGACCACAACTGGACAACTGAAATACTTAATTGGATACCAAGGGACAGTAAAAGACCCAGAAGACCACATGGGTGATTGGTGGATGAAATTTGAAAGCTTGCTAGAGTGAAAGGCTCAAGATAGAAAGTTGTGGAAAAGACTTTGGGAGATCTTCATCCAGCAGCCATATCACTTTATCAGCATTTTTAAGACCCCCCTCCCCTCCGAAAATGGAGTTTATGCAAGACTGTTCTGAAGCAACAGTGGCATATAAGCTACATGACCTAACAACTGAAAATGGTGAAGGTATCACTGACAGAATATTGCCATTTGGTACATCACAGATATGTCATCATGTAAAGGCCACCTAAACCTGCTTGATGGGCTATAAGGATTCATAAATTAACTATTATTTTTGTCTTTGCATGAATCTTTTACTATTTTCTCAGTCCACCAATTGCTTTCATAAAAACATACAACAAAATAATATCTTGCCAAGCTACTAATTGCTATTTCATATTAGTTTTAATGCAAGATTCAGTTGACAACATCACCAGTTCATGATTCACAGTCCTTATTTTTGTTGTTTTTCTCATTTTTATCTTCATCCACATACATACATATCACTAAGCTGTTCTCTGAGATTCAGAGGTTAGCTCCACAAAGAAATACAAACTACCAGCTATTTTTACTTACTGTTTTAGTATCAAACTTCTCTATTTACAGCGATCTTGACATACAACTCGGGATTCACTGATATCCATTACACGCCATACACAAGATCTTTTACACTTGATACTCATAATCTTTTTCATGCAGACATTCCTGAACCTGATTCACCCATGTCTTCCTTGGCCTTCCTCTGCCTTTCCTTCCTGCCACTTGGGTTGAAAATATTTTCTTAGTAAGCATTTCATCACTCATTCTTTCAACATGGCCAAACCACCGAAGCATATTGGTCTCCACCTTGCTAACAACATTTTGCTTCACATTACACAACTGCAACACGTCTTCATTCCTCACACAATCAGACGGTGTCTTGCCACAAACCCCCCATAAGTAGAGCATTTCTCCAGCACACAAACGACTTCTATGCTTCTTCTGTAATACCCAGGTTTCACTGCCATACATCAGAGTAGGAACAATTACACTTTCATACACAGCCATGCGGGACTCTCTAGAGAACCCATCATTCCTGTGAAAACCTCCCAGAGTAGCTATGACTTTCAATAAAGAATTCACTCGCCTACTAATTTCACCATCCAATTTGTTCTCTCTGTCAAACATGCTTCCTAAATACACAAACTCACTCACCTGGTCAATCACAGTGCCGTTTATACTTACATTACATTCAGTGCTACCAGTTCCTCTCTCAAACAACATAACTTTGGTTTTTCTGTTATTTATACTCAGTTTGAATTTCATGCAAACTTCGTTCATCCGAGACAACATACTCTGCAACTCACTTTTGCTCTCTGCCAACAAGACAGTGTCATCAGCATACAGAAATCTGCACACACGGAATATCACCAAGACATAAACCACTATCATCAATTTTGGCATCACGCATGCTCGCGTCCATAAATATATTGAACAGCCATGGTGACATTACACAACTTTGTCTAACTCCTGCACCAATGGAAAACCGTTATGATAAAACACCATTCACTCGTACACAAGCTCTACTACCAGCATACATGGCTTTTACATTATTAAGTAGATTCCCAATAACACCACATTCATTAAATACCTTTCACAAAAGTGTCCTATTTACTCGGTCGTAAGTTTTCTCTAAATCTATGAAGGCAGCAAAAACTTTCTTACCAACAGCCAGATACTTTTCAATAATCGTGCATAATGCAAACATTTGGTTAGTGCAGCCTTTACCAGGCATAAAACCACTCTGAACATCCCCACACTTTCTCTGATGTAAGACCCCGTACTTTTTCAATAACAACCTTACAAACACTTTCCCTGGCACACTTAGTAAGCTAATCCCAGGATAGTTCTTGCATTCAGTGTGATCACCTTTTCCCTTATACAAGGGAACAATAATAGCATCCTTCCAATCCCGAGGGACCATTCCTAACTCCCAGCACAACTGGCAAATTTCAGTTAACTAGTCAATTATAGAGTCACCACCATACTTCAACATCTCTGCAGTTATGCCATCAACTCCTGGAGCCTTACCATTCTGAAGAGATTTTAGAGCTTTACACACTTCTTCTCTTGAGATCCCTCCTGTGCTTTCATCTGCATCTGTCTAAGAATCATTTTTGCTCTCCTGATCTAATAACTCACAGAAATATTCACCCCATCTTTCACTTAACTCATTGGGCTCCCATATCATTTCACCGATCTCATTCTTCACACAACTTACAACTTTGTTTCCCCTATTTTTCCTGAATCTCGTACTTCCAGAAAGACAGTTCATGCCTTCCCACCTTCTCCTTCCTATCTTTTGCTTTACTCTGGTGAACCAGCTTAGCAGCTTCAAGCTTCTTTGAGTGATATTCATCCACAGAGACTATACCTTGCAACATCCCAAATAGGCTTCATTCTTTCTCTTAACTGTCTCTTCAATCTCACTATTCCACCAAGCATCACCTCTATTGTTACTCCTTATTGTGGTGCCACAGACCTCTTTAGCAGCAGTGACAACACAGTTCTTAAAACATTCCCACATATTTTCTACATCCCTCTCACCAGACTTCAGCTCCTTCAGTCGTTCTCTGAGTAAGTCAGAATAACACTGATGATCTTCAAGGAGCCTATCAACCTTTATTCTTTCTATCCTGGGTCTCTTCCTATTCCTTTTCCTCCAACCAACATTAAGTTTCACTCGTGACACTACCAAGTAATGATCAGAACCAACATCCACACCTCTCATGACACGGGTGTCAACAACTAAGTGTTTCAGACGCTGATCGTAGACAACAAAATCTATCACACTCTTTTGACCAAGAGTACAATTTTCCCAAGTATATGTGTGGCATACCTGCCAACTAAATTTAATGAATATGCAGAAGATTGCTTTGAAAAATTTAGAAGATTGTATAAAATTTCGGAAGATTTTTTTATGTCAATTTGTCACACGATAAAGTCATTTAGAACTCATATTGCTGAAACAAAAAAGGAATACAGGACACTTACCTTTATTTTTTTGTGTGTTTTTATTGAAGGGAACTTTTATTTATAGTAATTTAACAGTTAGCTAAACTTTTTACAGTGGCCTTTTTGGCTTTTTTTTAAGAATTCTTTGGAGTACTCTTTTTGAAAACAAAGTAAATTTTTTTGCATTTAATTAACATAAGATTCAAGCGATTCACCTGACATTAATGATCGAAACATTGTGCGATTTTTTTAACAAAGAAAAAATTCTTTTGCATTATTAATTAAATGGCAAATACACCCTATAATTATTATTTCACTTTGGTGTTCTTTCAAATGACGAGCCACACTATTTTTCCTCTCCTATCATTACTGGAGCATTGTTTGCTCCAAAAGCAATGCAATTTTTGAAAGGTATTCTATGCTTACTAAAAACATCAACTGTAGCTGAGAACCATAAATTCTGATATCAGAGCTTTCACTATTTTAGGTAAATGGTGCAATTTTCAGAGAATGAATACTTTTTTTAACACCATGCATCAATTCTTACAAATTTCCAAACTTTGTCACTTCCGTTTGTGGAAATTTCCCCCACCCTTATCAAACTAAAATGCACACACATTTATGAGGGTGATGACATTTAACAACTACATAGGAGTAGTGGTGGTGGTAGTAGTGGTGGTGGTGGTGGTGGGGGGGGTGATACAATTTTTTTTTTTTTTTTTTGATTGGAGGTTTAACGACCGCCGTGAGCAACTCAATGGGCTATAAGCAGTCGCCCGTCCCTAATTTAGGGTCACTGGTTCCAGGGAAGGGAGAGAGCCAGTGCCGTAAGACAAACACAACATCCATGCCTGACCGGGATTCGAACCCGGACCCCTTACGGACGAATGATCAGAGGCCAACGCCTTAGACCACTGCGCCACCGGGGCGGCGGTGATACAATTAATGAAGAGATCTTCGCTCCGTCTGACTTACGTTTTCGGAAATGTATCCAACATTTTCAAGCTGAAATACAAATATTTATGGAATAAAATGATATCTAATAATACTGGGTAGAGGAAACATCGTGAGAAAAAAATTACGATTACGAGAAAAACTTACCTCTGTCTACTTCCGTTTTCGAAGGATGAAATTCCGTCCTCCAACGGAGAAAACGACCCCCCCACCACCAATCCTCCCAAAATTTCAGTTCAGTTGTGCCTCGATCTCGTGAATGGTCCAAATGCTAACAAAAAGGACGGAATTCCTCGAATCAGCGTAAGAATCTCATGGCCGAAGATTATGAGGAAATTTTTGGGCGGCCTAACTTTCGTTTTCGGAAACCGTTGCCTACAATTTCGAGCTGAAATTATGCAACGAAATTATATTTAACAACAATATTGAACAGAAGCAACATCGCATGAGAAAAAAAAAATATGATTACAGGAAAAATCTGCACTCCGTTTATTAGCTTCCGTTTACAAACTTTCAAAAAGACGAAACAACGTCCCAACTAATACCCCAAAATGTGCCCTAACTAATACCCCAAAAATTTCTTCATTTTTGCATCGACCTCGAAAAAAAAAAAAAAGGGTGGAGGCGAGGGGGACTCTGCGAATCCATGGAAAAATCTCACGTACGAATTAACGGCTGAATCGATTTCGAATGGTGTACGATTACGCTAAAATATCGATGACTGGTAAATTTTAACTTTTGGAGCAAAATTAGCGCAGATTTCGCCAAAATCTCAAATTTTTTTAGCAGAATGGTGCAAGAACGTTTTGGTGCGGGCTGGCGCAATTGGTGCAGGTCTGTCAGCCCTGAGATTAAGACTAGTAAGTTATTGCTGCTCTTTTCAACTTTTTTTTTTTTTTGACTTACAAAAATTAATAAAACAGGTTATTTTTCGCAAAGAACACACATTTTTTGAATGGCAGAAGAAAGCGAGTTTGGTCGGAAGATTGGAAGAATGTATAAAAAATCGGAAGACTTCTGCCAAAATCGGAAGAGTTGGCAGGTATGGTGTGGATATACTTGTGGTTGAAAAATGTATTAGATACACACAAACCATTCTCAATGCAGAGTTCAATTAACCTTCCACCATTATCATTCACACAAAGATCATTAAACTTACCCTGAACATTGTCAGAAATTGAATTCTGCACACTTACTCTTGCATTGAAATCCCCTGATATAACTTTTTCTTTAGCACCAAACTGGCTCAAAACAGCTTTTAGCTCATTCCAGAAATCTTCCTTCTTATCAGAACGTTCAGAGTCAAAAGGAGCATAGACTACAACAATTACGATTCTCTGAAGTTCCACTTTCAGACGAATCCACAGAATTCTCTCACTTACACAACTATAGTGAATCAAGTTATTCTTCATCTTTTCACTTAAAATCACACCTACACCAGCCTGTCCTCTCATATTATCCAATACTCCAGACCACACACTCACCGTGCCATTCACTTCTTCTACCCCAATTTCCTTCTTTTTGGTTTCACTTACACACAGCACATCCAGTCTATACTTATTCATCTCCTCAATCACCTCACTCATCTTGCCATTTATACCTCTAGTATTCCATACACCAATCTTACATTCACTCAGCCGAGATCGCTTTCTCATACGCCATTTAGAAAGTTCAGGTCGATTCCGTGGTGGACCGTCCTTCTCAAATGTGGTATCCCACACTTGAGTCATTCTTAATATTTCTTTTTGTCTTTTTTATCAGGTAAGTACATCAGTGTGGGGGATTAGCTCACAGCTGAGGGTTCCAGTTGGTCATTCAACCTAAGGATTCTGGAACAAAACCCAGTGAGTTGGGGTCTTTTTGTCAATGTCACACAGAACTAGCTTGCACCTCTCCAAGATTCACAGAGGCCCTAGTTGCTGTTGAGTGTACCATTGCAACCACGGTGCACCTGGAGGAGGCAAACCCATCACTCAGTACGACCGCTCGCATGCATACACACCTAAATTTAATTCAATTTTACTGGTATTTTGATGGGTGTAAAGTTAGTAGCAAATTTTTTTGTCCCTACATCTCATAGGATCCATAATTACACTGCCAGAAGTCGACCAAATTGTGAAATATGCTGGTATCCAGAAATACTCTCATTAAGTCCAAAACAGTTTCAGTATTAAGTTTGTTTTCCCATTCTGCTTTGATTTCCTCCATATTTCTTCTGAACCCCAATTCAGACTTGGCTGATGTGCATGGAAGTATTACATAAAACATCGATCAGAGCCAAATTATGACAAAATATACATACACACATCTCACTAAGCGGTTTATGAGATTCAGATGTTAACTCTTCAAAGAAAGGCAAACCACCAGATAAATGTTTAACTGATGAAACTAGAATTTACTTACTGTTGGCATATCAGACATCTCTATTTACAGCAATCTTGGCACACAGCTTGAGCTTCACTACATTCCATCACATGACACTCACAAGATTTTTTTTTGTATTTTATATGCTTCATTCTCAAAAGCAGATGATGTCACAGTGAGAGATGGAAGCACAGGAGGAATCTTAAGACATGTGCAAAGCTCTAAAATCTCTTCAGAATGGTAAGGCTTTGGGAGTAAATGGCATAACTGCTGAGATGTTAAAATATGGTAGTGACTGTAATTGACTGGTTAATTGACTAAATATTAAAATCATAAAAGTACATCAGTGTGTGGGGATTAGCCCACAGCTGATGGTTCCTGTGAAAATATAAAAAGATTATTAGCACAAAGTACAAAAGGACTCATGTGAGAGGTATGTAGGTCGATCGGTAAAAAAGGTTGCACGTGCTATAAAGTAAATGTGGGGTGTTGTATGAGTGGTATAAATGTTCAAGAGATGGTGCTCATGCTCCAGGCACCTCTGTGAACTTCTGTGACCAGCATGAGACACACAGTGAAATTTCGAAATGGGGATGTGGTTGGAAACATGGTCTCTGATTGAAGTGAGAGCAGTGAAGAGGTTTCTATGGGCCAAGAAGGTGCCAACAGCTGAAACTCATTGGCAGCTTGTCCAAGTTTATGGTGACAATGGTTTGAACAACATGTGGCAAAGTGGTGCCATTCATTTCAATCTGGCAGGGATGGTGTGAGGAACTGACAGCACATAAACACTGGATGTGCAAGCTCGTTACAGACAGAGATCAACATTGCATGTGTGGATGAGGTGATTCAAGACGAGTGAAGGGTAACTTTGGGCTATATTGCGTTCCAGCTGGAAATGAGCTATGGCACTGTTAAACATTTTGTGGTGGATGTTTTGCAGTACTCCAAGGATTGTGCCAGATGGGTACCATGTTCATTATTTGTCGATCACAAAGCAGCACAAATGACGACATGTTTGATCTTTATGCAGCATTTTCACTGAAGACGAACAGAGCTTTATTGACCTGTGGATGAGATGTGGCTCCACCACTCTGCTCTCACCAGCAAGAGAGCTTCCATGCAATGGAAACATGCTGCTTCATTGTTGAGGAGGAAGTTTAAAACTACATGGTCTGCTGGAAAAATCACGGCATCCATTTTCTGGGATTCCTCAGGTGTGCTTTTGGTGGACCTCAGAACATGGGCACACCATCAATGCTGGTCAATACTGTGTCATGCTGAAAAAATTGCATGAGAGCATCCAACAAAAAAAACCTTGATCTGCTTTGTGATGGTACCATTCTCCTTCGTGATAATGCGAGGCCGCACACAGCCAACACCACACAGCACTTGTTCCACCAATTCCAGTCGGAGGTGTGGAAGCATTCAGCCTACAGCCCAGACTTGGCTTTTACCTCTTTCCTGCCCCGAAACAGCACCTGGCTGGTACGCACTTCACATGTGATGATGACATGAAAACAGCTACAACAAACTGGCTACATCAGCAGTGATATGAACTTTTCGGTCTAGGATGGATAAGCTGCTCATGCAGTCCAACAATTGTCTGTATTGTCAAGGTGATTTCATCGAGAAATAGTGCTTCACACACATCCTTTGTCACATCACACACACAAACACTTCTCGGTTGGTCAGTTTTTCTTTCTCCTACTCGAATGTTTAACCTTTTTTTTCTGATCGACTCTCATATATTGGATGTCAGTGAGCTGTGTGTCCAGATGGTTCTAAATAAGTCATTTGATATATCAACAGGAAGTAAAATCTGAATTACAGAGAACTTAATCATATATATGTGCTGACATAAATGAGCATAAAATAAACCACTACACAGTTTGAAAAAAAGGAATTTATCATACCTGGCATATCCTTCTATATGGGAGATGTTTTTTGATACCAGTCAAATCCACAATTTTATCAGAGATTTTTTTAGCCGTTTATTGACGTTCTTTGTACATCCAAGTATAACTTTCAATCCCAAGTCTTTACAACTTTGAAAAACCTGCCTGTAATCGCCATCATCTAGATATGATAGAGAGAGAGAGAATGAATGTTATTTTTCAGGAACTTGTAAAATTTTGCACAATTTTTTTTTCATCAGGGTAAAGTTTCTAATAAAAATAATAACAATAATTACAATGCAGGGTGTTTCACTAGGTAGTCCTCCCAAAGAACCAACTATTATCTTCTTCCTACTCTACATAGAAGCACAAAGTTTGGTTTATAAGTGACAAGTTCTTGAGAAATGCGTGGGAAAGATTTTCCTGATAAGGCTATGACTGGTTGTGACCTCACCACACCAGATAGCCAGGCACGCTAATTCTCTCTGAGGCAATCTGTGTGTTTTACTGTGTCATTGAATGTTGTGCAGGATGGCTATGTATACCATTGTGGAGCAGGTGTTCATTGTCAAAAGTTATTAGATAACAAAGGCTATAAAGGTAACACAGCATGAATTTAGTTATTAGATAACAAGGCAATAAGGCAACACAGCATGAATTCCTGGAGAAGTTTGGGGGAAGAAACGTACCACACAAACGTTGCATCACCAGATTAGCAAAGAAACCTGAAACCATGGGCAGTGTTTTGAAACAACAGAGAGGCAGATATCCTACTTTAGTGGAAGAAAAAATTGAAGGCGTGAAGCACAGTCTGCTGGCATCACCAAAGAAGTCACTACGACATTTGTCACAAGAAAGTGGGTATTCTGTTTCCAACTGCCAAAGAGCTGTGAAAAAGGTGTTGTTTTATCTGTACCATGTGACATCTGTGCAAGAGTTGCAAGAATGAGATCTTGAAAAGCGTGTCTTATTGTCTCTGGTTCCCGACATTTTTACTCACAATTCTGAACATTTCGGATTTCACATGGTTTCATTTGGACGGGTACGTCAATTCCCAAAACTCACACATCTGAGCTACAGATAATCCACATGAATTACATGAAACCTCATTACATTCTGCAAAACTTGGTGCTAGGTGTGCTGTGTCCTGAACTAGAATAATTGAACACTTTTTCTTAAGAAGCATAGCAAACTCGGGGTTAATTGTCAACATTTTCACACAATTTGTGAACCAATTAATTAACGTCAATTTGACAATGGGGTACTTTCAACAGGTTGGAGCAACATGCCACATGTGACCACGAGTGAAGGACTATGGCCCCCTCGTTCACCCGATCTGACTCCTTCTGATTTCTTCTTATGGGGATATTAATGTCATGCTCATAACAATGAGCCTTGCACATTAGAAGACTGAGAAAGCAACATCAATGCAGCAATCCAGACTATTGATGAGGGCATGCTGCTGAGGACCTTTGATAATATGCAGTGTTGTGTTTGAGTGTGTTTGGATGTTGGTGGAAGACATTTCCATCATTTATTGTGAATGGTACCACAATCCCATGAACTAAGGTATGTTGTAAACTATATGCAGGGTTGCCACTCAAACAGGGTAAAAAGTTCCCCGACTTCCCTGACCTTTTCCAGGTCTGATTTCACGGTATAACACATACGTGCTTGGCCACATTTTTCATCTACATTTTCAATTCGAAAACTTGTGTAAATTATATTTTGTTAAATATCTGTATTTCTGTATTATGTAAATATTACATCAAGTACATGTAATACTAAAATATGCATCTGGACTTCATATTTCAGTGAGAATCCAAAAATTTTCATACACAATGTGGGAGGGGGAGAAGTCGCAGAACCACACGTATGGTATGAGCACTACAAGAGGCTTTTCTATTCTTGAACATGCACTAAATTATACACACGTTTGTCTTTTCACAAAGAGAAATGCAATTTCTTGATTACTTTTTTATGAAAGGCATTCAAGAGGGGAGGGGGGGGGGACTAACCTGCCAATTCAAAAAACACCTTTATGATAGCAATCAGATAGTACCCATTGTTTTTAAATAACATTAAAACTGTCAGCTTAGGAAATTTTAATGGGAGATGGATTTGCCTCCAAGGGATACTCTGCATATAACAATACCATACAGCTACGACATTCTGATCGGTCTCTAACCTACCCGTCTATTCTCATGTGTTCCTGAATCTTTAGATAAATGGCTTACTGGAACCATTCTCTCCAGGCTAAACAACCACAGCACAATTTCGAAGTTTTTAACTGTCCTGTCGAGAATTTTCATGTTCGTAAATCTTGGGGAAATTGATCACTTCGCTGGGATTTACGAAAAAAATAAAAATAATAGGAAATAAATAAATAAAATACATAGAATGAAAATTCTCTACAGTTCCATGTTTCAAAATTGTGTTTGGAAGAGGCAGTGAAGTGAGGGAATAAATGGCCATGTTCACTCATTTCTCAGCCCTGAAAAGGCAAACAAAATTTCGTGAGAAAAAAAGGGAATAATAGGCATTAAACTTCCTTTTCTTTTGGCTTGATTCATTTTTACCTTAGTAAGTTGAAAAAAAAAAGGCGAGCATAAGAAGTCGCCATCAACCCTTTTAGAAAACAAAATTATTTGTAGTAATCACGGAATGAGGAAAAAAGCATTTCTGAAAAGTTGTGCAAAAGGCCAAAAAATCTTTTCTTTCAGTCCGCCATTTTAGGCAAAGGATTTAGAAGCTTCTAAATTGTGTTGCAGAAATGTTCTCAAAAAGCCAGCTGAAAATCAATTTTTAGCTCGGCAGCATGCTGGAGGTTACATGGTCTCTACGTGTGAAGGTCAAGGGTTTCTTCCCCCGGCTGACAGTCAGAGGGGCCATGTGGAAAGTAACAGGTTTGGCACTATTCTTTCCTTCCCAAGCAAAGATAGATCCGCTTAACCCAATAAATCATTACCTTCACGCTGCACCTAAACATTATTAATATTAATATTCAAAATTACACTTGCCAATATCCCTATTAAATTTTTATTTGACGAATTTTTCGTGCATACACCTCCACAAGAGATAACCATGTGTTCCGGGGGGAATATTCAGATATAACATAATGTTAGTTAACCAGTTAAGAATTTTCCTTTTTTTTTACACACCTTTCTATGCACTAACCACACACAGACTTGAAACATACTTGAAATACGGAATGGAAAATAATAATACCCGAACTCGAGAAAATTTTATACATATATATTACACAAAATACTAGTGAATTTTCCACCTTTTGCTTTAATATTAAGAGATATGCTAATCAAATGTAAAAAAAATTCTGCCTCATCTAATAACTTCCGTTTAAAATGCTGGGTTATTCACTTGGATAAATGGATTTGTGGTTCGGATTTTTTTTTTTTTTAGTATCAGTTCATATTATTGATCTGAAGCCTAGGATTTGGAATTTTTTCTCTTGGGCGTAATTCATACCTATGCGTGGGGTTTTCCTGGTGCCTGTCATCAGTTTCCTTATTGTGCATGTTGGGGAGTTCTTCGTTGATTCCTGGCTCAACCCACAACTGCTCCCAGTCGTACACTATGGTTTCGTCACGTTCTTCACCGGCGGACTGGTGTTCTCTAATCCGCTCAGGGCTGGTGTGCACTCCTGGAGTACTAGTGAGTGGGGTGCTGTTGTTTCGGTGTTCCTCCCTATACACATCAATATTTTGCGAGGCCCAAAAATTAACCGGATTAAATTCGTTGTCCGAATCGTCCGTGCTGTCGCTGAATGATTGAGTAGGGAATTCTTCGCCCGAACTTAGATTCTCTTCGGTTTCCTTGTGGAATTCTAACGATGGTTTCCTTGGCGGGAAGGTCGTAATTCGGTCTATGTGTACCGTTTGCTCCACGGTTCTCCCCGTAGTTGACCGAATTTTTACATTAACTGGGGTGGGGAGTGATAATATTTCCCACGGCCCTGAATTGAATTTAGTCAATTTTCTGGATCTTCCGATTCGGGTTTTGGGTGTATACAGATATACTAGTTGTCCTTGTTGCAGATTCTTATTCTTGCAATGCTTTAATCTATATGCTTCTTGCTTTTCTGCTGCCGTATGCAAATTCTGTTCTTATAAGTGATATGCTTGTCTTAACCTGACTACTAGGTTTTCAGAATAGTCGTCATAGGAGAAATACTGTTGTCTTGGGGGTTGGTTGACTAAATCGATTGGGATAGAGATATCCCTGCCATATAGCAGATATGAAGGAGCAAATTTCGTCGCGCTATGAATGGATGTCCTGTATGCAAGCAAAAATGCCGGGATATGGACATCCCAATCACGTTGATTCTGGGCAACGAAATGTGATAAATAATTCTCAATGCTGAAATTTAATTTCTCGTTGATTCCGTTGGCATGCGCGCAATATGGCGTTACCGAAACAGACTTCATTCCCAATTTCTTCATTAATGATTTAAATATCTTTGATTCAAAATTTTGCGCTCTATCGTGAAGAAGGATGTTACAAATTCCATGACGCGCAAATACGTGCTCGAATATTGCATCGGCCACTGTAGTACTCTTAGCGTCTTTTAACGGAGCTATCTCCGCATAGCGGGTATAATGATCTACAGCTACCATCAAGTACTGGAATCCATTCTCCGTAATTGGCAAAGGACCGATAAGATCCACACTGACTTTGTCGTAAGGGTGTTTTGGCAACTCCAGCCGCATTAACGGTGCTTTATGTTTTGGCTTGTAACCGCGCCTTTCTATGCATGACTTGCAAGAATCAACGTAGTTACGTACTTCGCTAAACATATTTTTCCAAAAATATTTTTCTCGCACTCGTGCAAATGTTTTAGTAAATCCAAAATGACCTGAGAAAGGGGCGTCATGGCAAAGAAATAAAACTTCTCCTTTTAATGCTTCAGGAACTACCAGTTGTTCAAAATATTGCTCTTGTGAGGAATTTCTATCTGGTGCCTGAAAATGGTATAACAGACCTTCTTCGGATAAGAAAAAATTATCCTTTATCTTAGCGTTGCCAACAGTATACTGTTTCTTCCGTAAATCTTCTATGCCGGTTCGTAAATTTGGATCTGCCCACTGTAATTCCTTTATAGGCTGCACTTGAGATGCATCCGGGGTAAAGGTTAATGCGTTAATACCTATCTCATTATCAATATGATTTTGTTCTCCCGATGAAAAATTGTCTGGAATTCTGCTCAGATAATCGGCTACGTAGTTGGTCTTGCCAGCTTCATATTTTATGTCGATGTCATATTCTAATAAAGCCATGGCCCATTTTGCTAACCTGGCATTCTTATCACTAAATTTGTGTAAATATAGCAGAGGTTTATGGTCACTTTGGATGAATATCTTATTGCCTAACAAATAATGCCTCCAATGTCGGACGGCATTTACTATAGCCAATAACTCTCACTCTATTGTAGGTGTAAATCTAAGATATTAGATATACAACTATTCTGAAAAAAATAATATTGATTATGAATGTAGATAAGGGTAAATCAAAATTAAACCACTGGGTAGTTGACTTTGTTTGGATTGACGGATCACACTGCCGCGTCTAGTCTGGGTAATGACAGAGCGGTACAGTGCGTAATCAGGGGAAGAGAGAAGGTTACAGAAAAAAAATAAATCAAAGTGTGAGTAAAGTCAGTGTGTTCCATGTGGTGGTGAACAAAAAGAATCACTTGTTGGTGAACAAAAAGAATCACGTGTTGGTGAACAAAAAGAACCACGTGTTGGTGAACGAAAAGAACCCTGTGTTGGTGAACAAAAAGAACCACGTGTTGGTGAACAAAAAGAACCATGCGTTGGTGAACAAAAGAACTATGCTTCCTACGGGAACTAGAGTGCAGCAGTGATTGAAACACCGTTTTCTTTTCCCAAACTCAAACAACAGGAGGATATTCAAGTAATGATGCAAGCTTTTGAAAATAATGAACGGATCGCACGTGGCATGTGTAATGTAAGCGTGCTGGTGTATCCAAGGACGGTCGTAATTACTGTGAATGCAACGCATTTTTTCATGTGGATGACCTACAGACTAAATAAAGTGCTACATTGACAGCGAAGATTTTGTTGTGCTATGTGGTCAACAGGTAGTGAAAACGGTATGGCCGATGAACGGTGTGGTGAAAACGGTATGGCCGATGAGCGGTGTATTGTTTAAAAGCACAAAGGACAGTGTCCATGAGAGCGCATGCCGAGATGAATAAAACACAGGTGAAATGATTTTGCTGTTATTGTGTTCCAGGGTCAAAGAGACCTTGGCGAATAACCCATGTTATAGGTGACTGTGGACGAATAATACGTAGATAAACATACGTACAGAGCTAAGTGTTCTACAGCTAATTTTATTACCAGCATATAAAAAGCACAAATCAGGTGACAATGTTCTCCAAATATTGCGAACTGCCAGTGATATTGGTTTGATGTCTGATAACTTTTTGTGTGAATTGTGTGTGAATCGCAGAACTGAACGTAAATCGAACAATTTCACCTTGTCTTACTTTCCACCAGAAAAAAAAAAAATAAGTCAAACAATAAAACTCAAGAATCGGTGGACGTGGACAATGACAATAAAAAAAAATTGAATATAACAGCAAACAAACAAACGGAAAAGCGTTTGGCAGTTAAATGTGTTACTGATACTTGGTCAGCAACAGCTCAAAGTGTACTAAACGACACGTGCATGTAAGCTTCAGATGCCAGCAGTATCACTGAATTGATATTTTTTAGATATGTATTGTGGGTGCAGGACCGTAACAGTTAATTAATTTTTGTGTTTGAAAAGTGTATTGTGTATATGTGTGATTATGAATATTTTATATAATTTCATTGCTATATATAGGGTCACATTGATGAAGAAATTAATCGGCGTACAAAACTTGCCTGGAGAGCTTTTGGAAGAAACAGCATAATTTTCAAGAGCAATATGCCATTATGTCTTAAAAGAAAAGTGTTTGATCAATGCATCCTTCCAGTACTTACGTATGGTGCAGAGACGTGGACCTTAACTAAAAGAGACATACAAAGGCTGCAGACAACTCAAAGTAGCATGGAGAGGTGCATGCTTGGTGAAACCAGGAGAGATAAGAAGAGGAACTCGTGGATCCGAAAAATGACGAGAGTGGAAGACATCATGATCAGAGTTAAATCCCTGAAATGGCAATGGGCTGGACATACTGCCAGAAGGACAGACCATAGATGGACAGCCGAAATTTTAGATTGGATTCCAAGGGACAGGAAAAGACCCAGAAAAAGACCACATGGGAGATGGGTGGATGAAATTCGTAAATATGCGGGAGTGACATGAAGGAGACTGGCACAAGACAGACCGTTGTGGAGGAAACTTGGGGAGACCTTCGTCCAGCAGTGGATTGATAATGGTTGACAATGATGATGATGATGATGTATATATAAGTGCACATAACGAAAAAGATAGAGGATTACTAGGTAAGGATGGAGTAGTCTATCCGCGCGTGTAGTCTTTCCCACCAGCATTCCTTTTGGCCCCCCATAAAGATTACATCTGGTAAGGGAGGAATGTTGGAGATAAAATTATTTAAAATAAATTTAGTCCAACATGCACGTGCATAGATAGCTCCAGGGGATAGCGGGAGACAATCTCAAGCCTTGTGACGATACTTAGGCACCAGGGGATATAGGAGGGTCGGAAAAGTTGAAGGGTCAGTTCCCAAGAAGGGAGCGAAGTGACGTTCACCTGACAGATTAGATGAATCCCAGACTGGTCAAGTGACCTTGGCATCTGCGGACAAGGTGAAGCTCAGAAGGTCAGAGGTCTTCACTGGTCAAGAGGAGTAGAGTGCGAGTAGCGGCAAGGGACAGACGTGGGTAGTGAGTGCCGAGTATGACCAGAGAGAGATGAAGTGTGTCCAGCGTTGACAAACGGAGAGCCGAGTTCGGATAGCGCCAGTCAGCTCAATTAGGTGTATATGCCCAGTGTTGAAAACCTGAAAGACATATGGAGATACCAGATAAGTTATTTTCCTTTTCCCTGTTATTGCATGTACTTGCTTAAATTTTTTCATAACCCTATTCAGAGCACGTGGCGTGTGTATTGGTCATGATCAAACAATGAAAACCCAGTTAGCTAGGTAAAACATTTAAGTAAAGCATAGGAGAAAAGGAACTAGAAGTAAAATGAATCACTAAGCTTTGCACTTATATATATAGATAGATGTATGCAGAAATGCCACTAGTCCAACAACCCTCTGACAGAGCTGCACGACTCGTTATCCAACTATCGAGAAGATACCAGGCTCAGATTATTCAAACTTATGCACCCACCACAAGTCATCCTGAAGAAGAAATTGAAGAATTTTATGAGGAAATTTGTCATCTAAATAATAAAGGTAAGCAGCACTTGAAAATAATTATGGGAGATTTCAATGCAAAAATAGGGCAACGGCAACAGAATGAAACTTCAGTAGGTAAATTCGGTCACGGCAACAGAAACCAGCGTGGAAATACTCTCGTTGAGTTTGCAGAGGCAGAAGGGTTTTTCATCTTGAACTCCTTCTTCAAGAAAAAGCCACACAGGAAATGGACATGGAGACATCCAAATGGGACGACAAGTGAAATTGATTTTATTATGTGTAACAAAAAATTCGTCATAGAAGACTGCAGTGTGCTAAACAAGTTTAACACAGGTAGTGACCATAGATTGGTGAGATGTAAGATGCACCTCAACACTAAACTTGAACGTGGCAAGCTCATAAGACAAACAAAATGTATTGACATAACCAACCTTAAAAAAACACCATAATACGTTCAAGTTGGAACTGAAGAACAGGTTCTCTGCTTTGGAAGGCCTAACATCGGAAGAAGTGGACATCTCTGAAGTTAATAGAAAAGTAACAAAAGCTCTTATGGAAACAGCAACAAAATTAGCTGGGTCTAAGAACAAGTTGCATGTAAATAAATTATCAGGAAAAACGAAAATGTTGATGCAAAAAAGAAGAGAGATGAGGACAACTAAGGAAGATGTGACTTCCAAAGTGGAATATATAGAGCTATGCAAGACAGTACGAAAAAGTATCACTGAAGACGTAAGAAAATTCAACTGTGAACTAGTGAGGAAAGCAATTGAAAACAACCAAAGCCTAAAGATAGCAAAGGGACATCTCAGTAAGGGAAGAAAACAGATTATGGCACTGAGAAAAGAAGATGGTTCTGTTACAAGAAATAGAGGCGAAATTTTGACAAGAGTGAAAGATTTCTACTCCAAATTATATGAAAGGGATGATACATGCACTCCAGACATCATGAAAGATACCAGTACCAGAATTCCTCCAGTCCTTCCAGCAGAAGTTGCACATGCAATCAAGAACATGAAGCGGGGAAAAGCTCCAGGAGAAGATGGAATTACTGTAGACATCATACAAGAAGCAAGTGGAGAAATCGAAACAGTACTCGCCCAAATTTTCACTCGATGCCTTAATGAAGGAAAGATTCCTGAGGATTGGAACACCGCTACAATGATCCTGCTACGTAAGAAAGGTGACATTGAGGATCTCGGAAACTACAGACCTATCAGCCTCCTATCAGTAGTTTATAAAATCTTCACTAAAGTTCTTTCACACCGCTTGAAGGTAACACTGGACATGGCTCAACCGAGAGAACAAGCTGGATTCAGGAGTGGCTACAGCACAATAGATCATATCCATGTGCTGAGAGAACTAATTGAAAGAGCGAGGGAATATGAACTTCCATTGTGCATGGCTTTTATCGATTATGAAAAAGCCTTTGATTCGGTGAAACCATCAGCAGTTACAATGGCTCTGAAAACCTGCGGTATTGAAGATGCATACATTAATATTATTAATAACATCTATGAAAATGCAAGTGCAAAGATTAGGCTGCTTGAAAATACAACACACATAAAAATTGGAAAGGGAGTGAGACAAGGTGACACCATATCTCCGAAGCTCTTTAATGCCACATTGGAGGGTGTTTTTCAGTCACTGAGCTGGGAAAACAAGGGGATAAAGATTAATGGAGATTATCTAACCCACCTTCGTTTTGCTGATGACGTAGTCATTTTTGCAACTAGCCCATCAGAGCTGCAGAGTATGATCCAGGAACTTGCTGACAAGAGTAAAGAAGTGGGATTAAAAATGAACTTTCAGAAGACAAAAGTGATGTTCAATGCTTTTACAAGAAATGAAGATTTATCGATTGATGGAGAAAAGCTGGAGATAACAGATACGTACGTTTATCTTGGACAGCAGATATCAAGTGAGGGTCACATTGATGAAGAAATTAATCGGCGTACAAAACTTGCCTGGAGAGCTTTTGGAAGAAACAGCATAATTTTCAAGAGCAATATGCCATTATGTCTTAAAAGAAAAGTGTTTGATCAATGCATCCTTCCAGTGCTTACGTATGGTGCAGAGACGTGGACCTTAACTAAAAGAGACATACAAAGGCTGCAGACAACTCAAAGAAGCATGGAGAGGTGCATACTTGGTGTAACCAGGAGAGATAAGAAGAGGAACTCGTGGATCCGAAAAATGACAAGAGTGGAAGACATCATGATCAGAGTTAAATCCCTGAAATGGCAATGGGCTGGACATACTGCCAGAAGGACAGATCATCGATGGACAGCCGAAATTTTAGATTGGATTCCAAGGGACAGGAAAAGACCCAGAAGAAGACCACATGGGAGATGGGTGGATGAAATTCGAAAGTATGCAGGGGTGACATGGAGGAGACTGGCACAAGACAGACCGTTGTGGAGGAAACTTGGGAGACCTTCGTCCAGCAGTGGATTGATAATGGTTGACAATGATGATGATGATGATGATGCAGAAATGATCGGAGACGTTATAGAGAAAAATCGTAATAAGAGTAAATTTTATGTGTAAGGTATTGTTAACGGCTGCACCCACGCACGTGGCACCTTAGTGTTCCTAATTCTCACGTATTAAACCATTTTGATTACTTCCACATAAGATTCCTGTTTGTTTTCCTTATAACCACACAAGACATAAGTTAAGGTATGTGTAAACTAAGATATGTGTTTATGTTTCTGATTTCTTTCACGAGCGGCACATTTACTCCCCACCATTCCAGTGACGGGATAAAGGTGAATCACAACGCCATGCTTTATTATATGCCAGTACATATAAGGGGCACGTTTTTGTCCATATACGATCACTGTAGAACAAAAGTCCCATAGTTATAAAAAGGCACGATAAAGTAAATTTAATCGGTAAATGAACTGTAATTGCTGCACCTATAATTTGTTCATAATAATAAATATAACAATAAAATTAACACCTTGTATTTAACATTGATGACAGTAACACGTGTTCCAGTGAATAGCATTAACACGTGTGCCATTGTTCATAACTTTAACACGTGTTCCGTATTAGAATGTAACGTTGGTACCGATTAACGTTTGAAGATAACTATGGTGAATTGGTTAAATATTTGTTTATAACATATGATTATTCCTATGATAATAACTTTAAAATAATTGTATATAACAGCCTCAGCCTTAATATTGACATTAAAATTCACCAAAATGAGATAAAGAAAAAATGACTGCTTCCCTAGCATCCCGAACAATGAATTATAAACTCTATTATCAAAATATATTTTATACCATCTCAAATATGTTTAATGTAGGCTATTTGAATTTCTTTCAAAACTCCTGGAAGATTCCATGCTATTTGCATTTTTCTATCGGCGACAAAATGGAAAGGAAATTTTTCTTTACCTTGCCTTCAGGGTCCTGGTGAAGGTAGAAGGGGTGTCTACACTATTGCCAAAAATGTGTCACCTGTGTGAAGGCCACTATGGTCTCATATTTTTTTCTTTTTTTTTTTTGCTGAGGAGGAAAGACGCCTGTACTTTAGGCCAGGAATGCTGGGAATCTATGGCTGGTGGTCATCATGGGGTCAAGTTGTGGCCGGAGGGTGCATCATGCATCAGATGAGAAGGTTTTTTTTTTGTTAACCTCTTTTATTCGGCTGTCTTCATGCTGCAATTTGCGTAAGGGTGTTGGACTCTCAGCTTGATGAACGCCATTTCGGGTCCTCCCGGTTTCTGATAGTGAGAGGCAAGGCAATACCTCCTTTTGCACTACGAAGAAACTTCCGAAAAATTCACTTGGCGAGCGATGATTTGAGAAGGTGGATACCCATTTTCAGCTTTGGGAAGAGGCCAGGCAAAAAAAGTGTCCCTTTCGGACAACAGGACGCAGATCCCAAAACGTCTGCTCTTACGAAAACAAAATTGAGATGTTTCTGCACCCAGCAGTAGAGTCGTAAAGAGTGAGAGCCTCGTAGACCAACAGTCGTCTACTTAACCTCAGCCAAAGCTGTGGCGATCTCTCATTGGCTGAAAAGTTTTCCTCGCCTAAGAGAAGAGGCGCCAAAGGAGGGGGGGGAGAAAGCATGAGAACATTGTTCTCCACTGGACAATGCAAACGGCAGACTCACCCAGGTGGATCCGCTCTAGCAACCTCATAAGGGGAAAAAACCCCGCTTCGCCCTGTTTTGACAGAGGGTGTGTCAAGGTTAAGCTGGCTGACCTTTGGCAAATTCTGGGAAACCCTGAAGTTGAACAAGAAAGGGCAAAGGTTAAAACAAGGTTACTCTCGAATTTCCACGAAACGCTTATTTCCTGGCGACCCAAAGGAAGAATGAAAAAAAAATGGCGGAAAAGAATTCATGACTTTCTCAATGTTGACTGGCACACTTAAAAATAAGAAATACACTCTGAAATCACTAGATAAATACAGTATTACATATCATACTCATACACAATTATAACTTTAATTTCCTAGCAGAGAAATATTGAAGAAAACGAGAGAGAGCTGCAAAACGAACTCCTTCTTTCCCTTATTGTATTTTACAACGTACACAAGAAACTAAGATGCAGAAGAAACAATAGTTGTATTTCCAAGTGTACAGATATCCCGACCACTCTGATACTTACAGGATGTGCAAAAATTTAAATACATTATGATAATTCCTACGACAATATTAATTTTCTCATTTGTTAAAATAATGAATGCAATTAATCACTATGCTACAAAAAAGATTAATACGATACATTAAAGCATTAGTACAAAAAAAAAAAAAAAAAAAAAACGTTGTTCTACAATTATCCAAGCACTATTATTATTCTACCTCACTACGATTATCGTTACTGTAAACATTAAATGCACGTACACTAACCACAAAATTTGCTCAATTTGTCACGGAAAAAAATTTGAATTCATGACGACATATCACACGTTGTATTTCCACGAGAATAAGAAAAAGAAAAGGCATGAAGCTAAATGGTGAAAAACGAAGGTAATCACAAGCCTTGAATTTTGACAAGAATAAACGAATGAAGAATATGCATTTTTAATTAACTTGACTTATTCTTGACATCCCCCTTTTTTTTTTTCTTCATGGGTGTTTGTTCATCCGTGTATATCTACAAAAAAAAAAAAAAAAAAAAAAAAGACAAGAAGGAATTTAAAAGGAAAAAAAAAAAAAAAAAAAAAAGGTAAGTATGTGAAAGTACATTCTTCGAATAAGAATGCGTAGATATTTGATGGTTTCGACAGGCGAAATTCAAGGAAAGTCGTGCCCTAATCTTTCGAAAATCTGCCTGGAGAAAACAACAACTTATCAATACAGCCCATCCCAAATGAAGATGGAAAAACCGTGACGATGATCAAACCACTACAAACGCACGTGCGCTCAGGAGCACATGATGACAAAAACGCCATGTGATGTCAACACGAACTCGTCGACCAATCACAGCGCAACAGAAACTTCTCTGCAGCGATCGCTCCGAACCGGAAATACAAAACGGAATTTTCAACATTGCGCGGGCTATGAGCCAAGCCGTTACCTTTGAGATTAACGGTGAAATACTTACAGGATTGAATGACTGGAGAATTTGAAGGTAAAGCTATCTTTGTGGATTTGGAAATTACAAGGTTTCATTGTTGTTTTTACTTAACATTTGTAAGAATATGTATCAGATTACCCCGTTTTCAGCCGATGAAGCTGATTTTGAAATGACTTATTCCCATTGCATTTCGTCCACAATAGTTTTAAAAATTCAACAAGCAATCTCCTAAAAATTCATTGATTTTCGCTACCAAGGAAGCAGAAGTTTAACAAACCCATCAAAAAACAGAAACTGTGTGAAGTAAGGGAGAAGGGCAATTAATATCTTAAATGAGTAGTTAATATCATTACCGAGAATTACTGAGTTCATTGCTATTTAATTACCCTTCACATCTAATTACATTATATTTTTATCCTTCATCCGGCCCAATGAAGCAACATTTAGGGTACCTGATTTATGTCGTTATCGATCGTACTCAGAGAATCAGGGTCACCCCATAAATATCAAAGAAGTGGACCATAGCTATAGCAGGAGAAACAATGTGGTCAAAGTTAAGCATATATATATATAAATAGAAAAAAATATTGTGTGCTGCAGGAATAGTATTCCGACGCTGCCGAAAAGCTTTGACTGAACTTTTTTTTTCTGAGTTTATCGCAGTCATAACGAAAACTGAGAAATTCTGAAATGCATTCTGACACCAGAACCTTGAATTGTTTTAAAGAAAATGTTGTTTTGAATGGTAGTCTATCGCACAACTAGACTTAATGTCTGTCGGACAGTAAGTCTAAAGGACTGTCTTGTGAATGCGTGTGGAAAACTAGACTTACTGTCCGACAGACATTAAGTCTAGTTTTCCACACCCCCTGAACGAAGTCAATCACCCAGTATTAAATACCTACTACATCAATTTCTTTTTATTTACGCTTTTCAACCGTAGGTTGAAGAAGCGCATATGCTCCAGCTTTGTGCGTCCGTCACTCGCGTAAAAACGGTTCAATTTCGATGAAATTTTAGTATGTGGTAGGAGACAACCTGAGAAGGAACCCTACTGAAAATGGAAGAAATGGGGTCAAAGGTCAAGACATAGGAGCGGAATCCATTCCATCGCCCTTATGCGTCGTAACTTACGGAAAAATTATTCGATTGCGACAAAACTTTATCATGGTGTTCCGGAGATGTACTGAATCGGTTCTGTTGAATATCATTGGAATGGGGTCAAAGATCGGGGCAGAGGAACGAGATTTATTCCACAGTCATTATCCTCATAACTTGACTAGAAATGCTTCTATTGCGACAAAATTTAGTATGTTGTTCCGGAGGCATACTGAACCGGTTGTGTTTAATATAATCGAAATGGGGTCAAAGGTCAGGGCACAGGAGCGAGATTTATTCCACAGCCATTATCCTCATAACTTGAGTAATAACTTTAGTAATGATTTCTGGTATACTGAACCGGTTGCGTTTAATATCATCGAAATGGGGTCAAAGGTCAGGGCACAGGAGCGAGATTTATTCCACAGCCATTATCCTCATAACTTTAGTAATGATTTCTGGTATGCTGGAAAGCGTATCATAATCAATGCATAGCATGAATTTAATAACTTGTTTATCCAGCAGATGACGGCTGTTTCAGAGACAACAATGCTAGTGACCATCGCACAAGATGTGTTTAGCAGTGATTCAACGAACATGACAGCGACTTCCACCATCTTCCCTGGCCACCAGAAAGCTCGGATTGCGAATGCATAAGACATGTTAAAAAAACAGATCTGGGAGCAAAGTCCCCTTCCGTCAAATCTGAGCCAGTTAAAGGACTGTGTTGTGAATGCCTAGTATGTTGCCAGTTAAAGGACTGTCTTGTGAATGCCTAGTATGTTGCCAGTTAAAGGACTGTCTTGTGAATGCCTAGTATGTTGCCAGTTAAAGGACTGTCTTGTGAATGCCTAGTATGTTGCCAGTTAAAGGACTGTCTTGTGAATGCCTAGTATGTTGCCAGTTAAAGGACTGTTTTTTGAATGCCTAGTATGTTGCCAGTGAAAGGATTGTCTTGTGAATGCCTAGTATGTTGCAGACGTAGATGCGGCAATAAACGTAGATAAAATTCGTGCATAAAAACTTAGAATATATCACTTCCGTCTTGGCATGATACACAACCGAGTAAATCAAATCAGAACTACAACATCCCAACTGATTAAAAGGTTTAATTAAAATACTATACATTTAAATTAAAATTATGCTAGCACTTTTGGACCAACACTTCATCGATCTTCAGGCTGTGAGCAGAAGGCGGCGAACGTCAAAAACTCTTGTAGCAGAGGGTGATTTGTCGCACTGTGGCCCTGCGGTCGCTGTGAACAATGCGCGACAGTCTCCTCTCCCCTCTGGCATCAATGAGCTGCGGACGACATACGGCTGGACGACGGTTCTTTTCTTGGCCATCTGTGCACCACTTTTGATACGTGCTCACTATTGCGGCACGTGAACAACGCACAAGCCGCGCCATTTCCGAGATCGTAGTACTGAGGCGCCGTGCCATCACAATAAATCCTCAGCTTTTCCTATTATGGCTCCAAATTCTCTACTAACCGAAAGCCGGTCCTCGAGTTGTTTATAGACTGCTCTGTGAGCTTTACTAGCGCCACCGTTCGGTCAGCAGGCGCGCTCATTTCTCTAGTCTGGGGGTGGTCATAATGTACTCATTTAAAATAAATGCTTAACTGCAGTTGCGTTAACATGGCTATTTATTAATTTATTATTAAATTATTACGCACTGCAGGAGATTGTGTAATAAATTAGATTTTTACGCAGCGTAAGATACGATAAATTACGTGTAATTTATGTAAAATATGCATCATGTAATTTACGCTGCCGACCCTGTTTTTAATTAAAATTCGGTCTTACTGACGTTGCTGCGTTTTCTTTCCTCAAAATAACAGATTATCCAAAAGTAAGAGAAAGCTGAAGCGTTGGACCTACCATGGAATCTGAGTAGCAGGTTTCCTACAGGGGTATGGAATAAAAACTCATGTTATATCCTATACAGTGAAACAAAGAAAAACGTTGTAACCGGTATGCAGTAAAAATAGTTTGTGAGACAATAGTTTCTGATAAGCTTTTCTTTCTGTTTAACTTCATGTTGTTTAGTGTTCGCCGACTGATGCCATTTATTCCTTGAAGAAGCCAACAAACATAAGCTCATAATTAACGGTTAAAAAAGAAGTGAATAAGACACTGCTGCGAATTAAATCCAATCCTCTGCTTCGAAGTTCATTAAAATTAAATGAATTCAAAACTTACTTTAGTAATTGAACAATAAGAAAAAAAGCGACATTTGGAGATGTTACACGAAATAACTGAGCAGAAGTGAAAGTATTAGCGGCAAATCTTCTTAATGGAAATGAAATATTAAAAATAAATCTTATATCTGGCTGCACATCACCAAACTTGAAGCTTTATCATGAGTGATTAAGTTGACATAGAGAAATGTTTGGTTCTTAATTGAGCCATCAGCCGTGACCTAAATATTCGGACTACAAGAAAGGAATTCAATCAAAGGGATTATTTCGTTAAACATTCATTTGGCATAGAAGACATTAGAAAGAGAAAAAGAAATTCAATCACAGTGTAATCCCCAGAAAGAGAATTTCATAGAATATTGAAAAAAACTGTTCATTCTTTAATAAGCAAACCTTAATTTAAATCATGGTCTCTAAGTACGAATGCGAATTCTGAAATGATTCGCATTCACAGGTCATGTTTTAAAGAGCATGACGAAAAACATTTTTACGTGCATATCGTCAAATGAAATCCCTGAAGGATAAAACATGCATTGTGATGGCCAACATTCTAAGATGAGTTTTCGTTCTGATTAAAGATGATTAAAGATTCAACATACTTTGGAAAGTAATACGTAGTAGTCACTTTGGTTAAATTGCTGCAGAGTCGTTCACTATTTACATATTCACGAGAGTAATCAGCACGTCTTTCGTGAAAAATACTCAATTTTAAAAAGTTCTGCTGTAAGGAATTACACGATTTATATATTTATTTATTTTTGTTGTTACATGCTCTTAGAAGAAAAGAAAGGAAAAAGAAAAAAAAAGAGTGGGGAAAAAAATTGACAGTACATAAATGATGAACATAGATTGAAACAACAGGGAAGACAAAGGAAAAGGCCAAAATGACCTGACATAGCCCCATACTCCCCGTAGAAAAAACAAATGAAACAACAGATAGACACATCAAGTCAGACAATCAGAAGACGTTTTGCCAATCTTTTCCTTTTTTTTTTTAATTACTGAAGAAGATAGAGTTCGAATTTTTTTTTAAATAAATTAAAATTGTCTAAGTTAGTCAGGTTGCTAGGTAAAGAATTCCAGTATCGAGGGCCTCTGCAATTTAGAGTAAGTTTAATTGATTCTGTGTTTGGAAAAATAGGTTGTGATTGTAGTTTATTCCTTGTTTCATACAAATGTGCATGTGTATTAAGAAATATCAGATCTGAATATAAATTATATTTAATTCGTTTGAACATAATTTTACCAAGATTAAAATAGTAGAGTTGAGTAATAGTAAGTATATTATATTTATTAGGATATGCTTTTGTCCTAAAATTTATTAAAGGTCGAGTATTAGGATGTGATTTGAGATCAGTTAGTCTAATAAATTTATTCTGTAGAATTTGTAATTTATGAATATTGTATTGTGTCGTTTGTCCCCATGA
Source organism: Macrothele yani (assembly GCA_039090855.1). Taxonomy (NCBI): domain Eukaryota; kingdom Metazoa; phylum Arthropoda; class Arachnida; order Araneae; family Macrothelidae; genus Macrothele; species Macrothele yani. The sequence goes on along the minus strand of CM077008.1, from coordinate 141,904,988 downwards.
TAGCATGCATTAATTGATATGAGTTTGAAATAGTGTGTAATAGAATGAGATCAATGTTTTAGTTGTTAGATCAGACAGGATATTACTCACTATGCCAATATTTCTAGATAGTTTAATTAAAAGAAAATCAATATGTTTATTCCATTTGAGGTCAAAATTTATTGTAGTTCCCAAGTAGTTGAATGAAGGTACTATATAAAAATTTTTATTATTAAGGGATATTTGTACATTTCGTATTAGAAAAATCACTGCTTTAGTCTTATTAACATTAATTATTAATTCATTAGCTGGTGGGGTGGCATTCTCGTCTGGGGACTGTTTACCTGAACTGAAATGGGACCCCTGGTACGTGTGACATCGTCCCTCACAGATCAAGGTTACCGGGATATCCTGGACGACCATTTGCCCCCGTTTGTGCGCCTTCAACATCCCACTGGGGACCTCATCCTGCAACAAGACAATGCACCGTGCCATCGCTCCCGAATTGTATCCAAATGGTTGGATGAACACTCCACCAACGTGACCTCGCTTCCTTGGCCAGCTAGGTCACCTAACCTCAATCCCATCGAGCACATCTGGGATGCCATCGAGAACTCTGACCCCCTTCATCAAATCTTCATGAACTGTGGGAGCTTGTTCAGGCTTCCCAACGCTTCCTGTGTCTTGTCGAGTCCATGGCTAGACGAATCGCCGCCGTCATCAAGGCGAAAGGTGGTGCTACACGTTACTAGACAGGTATCTCTAATTCAATTGCTCTTCAGTGTATATATTGATAACAAAAGAAATAAAAATCGGTCACAAATGAGGGTGTCGAATTTCTATTATACATGTGTAATCAACTATATTACAGCGAAAAAAAAAAGAAAGAAAATCAAATTCGTCATTTCTTGTGAAATTTCTCAGCTTCAAGTAAAAAAAAAAAACATGCTGGTATAGTATACTATAATACAACAAAACAGACATCTACTTAGATTTTATAAAATGCTTTTTAGAATTTAAAAATTACAGTAATAAAAACAATTGCTTATTTTCAGATGAACTTGAATGAAAAAAAAAAGAAAAAAAAAGAGGGATGAAATAGTAAATCAACTAACTAGCTAACTCGAGTACGACGGTATCACCAAAGAATATCCCAGTAGCACGCGGAAACACGACTACGAAAGTGCTTCGGTGAAATGGCATAAATGCGCATGCGCATCCACGCCGTTACCAAACCAAAAATCTTAAATGTCGCCGAATGTAACATCAAGGTAGCAATTATGTACCATAGAAACTATAAAACAGTAGTATCGGTGAATGCTATTTTTAAAGTAATCGTAATGTACAAAGAGTTATGTTTCAAAATAGAGGTTGCTGAAACGTAATTGTAAGATATCTCTGAAAGTGTAACGAAAATGAGAGATTGTAACAATATTGATACATATCTAAAACGTTTTGTGCTGTATGGTTAGTAAATGTGGATGCCACTTTAGCATTTTGAAGTCACTGCCGTTCTCCTGGAACCCTTATGTGACGATCCGAACTTTATGGCATGGCGCATTATTCTGCAGGAAACAGCCTTTCGTAAATAGCAAGTTTAATGTCAAGGGTACGAGTCCTGGTATTGAATCTGCTAGAGTGAAGAAACCACACACCGATTTTTATCAGCAAATTTAACTACACAGACTATTACTTAAGGTCCCTCAAGGTCAACGACCCTGAGCACAGAACGGTGTATTTACATAATTTACGCGTTTGTCATCGTTCCCTCAGGTCTTGCGGTATGCTAATCAAGGGAGGACGATTAGGAAAATTGCACCTGGAAATTTTTTCCCATTTAATGTGTGAGAAAAAGATAACTTATCTTTGGTTTTAAAACTTTCCCTTTCAGGATATTGCCATAGGTTTCTCAAATCAATTTCTTCTAGAGTTTAAAGAAATCGTAAAAACTGCAGATTAAGGAATGAATGTGCGTAATTTGATTATTTAGTATTATCAGATGAACTTAATGTTTTATGAACTGACAAAAGTGTTTCTAAAATTACTGACAACTTTTGCCGGTACATCTGAAGATTTCATCTGCCATTTTGAATTTTTGGACTTCCGCTTAAAATGTTACGCATTAAACGTTATTAGAGTTCTACTGTGCCTTCTCAAAGGGGGGAAAAAATAGGCCAAATTTCCTGAAATTTGCTGGTAACATTTTTAGAATTATTTGAGTTACACTGTCATTGTGCTCAGAGCTGCCCCGGTGGCGCAGTGGTCTAAGGCGCTGGTCTCTGATCATTCGTCAGTAAGGGGTCCGGGTTCGAATCCCGGTCTGGCATGGATGTTGTGTTTGTCTTACGGCACTGGCTCTCTCCCTTCCCTGGAACCAGTGACACTAAATTAGGGACGGGCGACTGCTTATAGCCCATTGAGTTGCTCACGGTGGTCGTTAAACCTCCAATAAAAAAAAAAAAAATTGTGCTCAGAGGCGAGTTTAGATCTTTTGGGCCCTAGGCGCTAAAAGATTCATGTTCCCTTCTCATCACCTCAGAAATTTTCATCATCCATCAGATTAACAAAAAAAAAAAAAAAAAAAAAAAGAAGTAAAGTCGAGGAAAAAGTTTTTACGCGTTTTAAAATTCCATTTGATCTTCCTATTATTACAACGTTTTGTAAGAAACAGTGGTAGTGTAATCCCTTTGTCTGCCAGTGCACATCGAACTTTTTGTTTTTTGATATATTTCAAAAATTATTTTTGCGGCTAATAGGAAATCTAATGATATTAAGCTTGGCACTTTAAATACCGCTAAGTGTTGTTAGGTCGAAGATTCAAAAAATCAAAGTTCTGTTGTGAAGAAACTATTCAACCAAAGGAAAAACTTATTTTTGTGACTCAGATTAAACTTAACTATTCCTTCTCAAATATTTGAATTTTCCAATTAGTTCGTTAATTTCCTGCTGAAGACCAAAAATTTTGGTTTTTCCCGATATAAATTTCACTACTAGTTCATAAATTTCCCGCTAGGAGTTCTCAAAATGGAAATTTCGCAAATTTTAGCTTTGCGCTACGAAGACACTATTTCAATTACAGCAAAAGTTCTTTTCGAGTTTGATACGTTAGGCAAAATTGATTACTTTAACACCTTTACAGTTGCAAGTTTCTTGGCAAATTTAAAGCTAATGGCGCTGCAAATGACATTTCGTACAACGCGTGTAAGTTCTCATAAAATTGGAATGCTTTTCAATTATAAAACGTGCTCTTTCCATTACTTTAGCTTTTGAAACTCATCTTCTTTTTCTACATTTTGAGCAAATTAGTAGGAAACGAGCATGGTATGAAGCAAAAATAAAATTCTTGAAGATATTGGCAACCGGAAAAGTTCTCCACATTAGAAAATACGGGCAAAAAAGCAATTTATGCACAACGCTTCACTTGAAAAGGGTGGATGACTTTTCGTGGAGGAGATTTATCATAGACGAATGCCATGGACCAAGAATGGTGGACAGTAAGAATTCCATCAGTAAGTGCAAGAAAGCGAGAATGTGAAGAGTTTCTTGAAAGCATTTTTTCTTATTATTTTCATCGGAAAATTAAGAAGGTCTGCAGTTTTTCGTTTCGGGTTTTGAAAACCAAAACAATGCTGGCAACCCAATCATAGGTTTTCGGGCCTCCTCAAGCTCTGAGGCCCTAGGCGCGCGCCTAGTGTACCTAGTTGGAAATCCACCACTGATTGTGCTGTATGAAGAGGATTATTAATTTCGATTTTAGAAATAAAACAGATGTTTAACCTTTAAGTAATTGATCATTATACTGCGTCTTAACATGAATTACGTTTAAGAAAGAAAAATCGTTATAAACCTAAGTATAGGACATTGCAGCTTTCTCATCATTTGGGACTACTGTTCACAGGTAATATTACTTTTTTACGCTTTCCAACCGTAGGTTGAAGGAGCGTATATGCTCCAGCTTTGTCCGTCCGTCCGTCCGCACGATAACTGGAGTAAAAATCGTTCGATTTCGATGAAATTTTAGTATGTGGTAGGGGATCACCTGGGGACGAACCCTATTGAAAATGGGACAAATGGGGTCAAAGGTCACGACGTAGGAGCGGGATCCTTCCATTGCCCTTATGCGTCATAACTTGCGTGAATATGGTTCGATTTCGATGAAATTTCAGTGTGTGGTAGGAGACCGCCTGTGGACGAATCTTATTCAAAATGGGTGAAGTGGGGTCAAAGGTCAGGATATAAGAGCGGGATGCATTCCATTGCCCTTATGCGCCATAACGTGCGTAAATATGGTTCGATTTCGATGAAATTTCAGTGTGTGGTAGGCGACCACCTGGGGACGAACCCTATTGAATGTGGACGAAATGGGGTCAAAGGTCAGGACATAGGATTGCGATCCATTCCATCGCTCTTATCCCACATTATTAAGGTGGACGTCAAGTGATTTTGCTTCCTATACTTCCAATGGAAACATTTTGTACACATTTCCTTCACAATTAATGTGTTCCCAAGGATGAAAATTTGAACATCGATTAAAATAACTTTATTATAACTTGGAATTCTTAATATTTTCTAAAACATAACCATAATTATATAAAAAATCAAAAACTTTTCCTTTGGTGGTGTTGAAACCAGAAAAAGGATGGCGCGACCTGTACTTTGATGACGTCAGTAGACAAACAAATGTTGGATTCCATAATTATGGTTATGTTTTAGAAAATATTAAGTATTCCAAGTTATAAAATGAAGCTATTTTAATCGATGTTCAAATTTTCATCCTTGTGAATGCATTAATTGTCCAGAAAAACGATGGCGCGACCTGTATTTTCATGACGTCAGTAGACAAACAAATGTTGGATTGCATAATTATGGTTATGTTTTAGAAAATATTAAGTATTCCATGTTATAAAATGAAGCTATTTTAATCGATATTCAAATTTTCATCCTTGTGAACGCATTAATTTTCCAGAAAAAGATGGCGCGGCATGTATTTTCATGACGTCAGTAGACAAACAAATGTTGGATTGCATAATTATGGTTATGTTTTAGAAAATATTAAGTATTCCAAGTTATAAAATGAAGCTATTTTAATCGATGTTCAAATTTTCATCCTTGGGAACGCATTAATTGGGAAGAAAATGTGTACAGAAATTTTTCCATTCGAAGTACGGGAAGCAAAATTACTTGACGTTCACCTTAAGGAGCAATTCTTGTATGTATGTGAATTTTATTTTGAAAACGGCTCTAAGGATTTTGATGAAAGTCGTTAACCTACCGTTTTCTGGTACTAGAAATCGATTTAGCTTGATCTCGACTTTAAGAAAATTTTTTTAGTGGGTTAAATAACCACACCGAATTACCAAGTTCGTAGTATGGTGTCATGACGTCGCCCCATTAGATGTTGGCGCGGTCATGCCATCTATCTCATTACGTCTCGCGTTGTTTGAGGATCCTATTAAAGTTTTATGACGTCACACCTTGCTAGCTGATGGTCGCGATTCCCATCTGCCTCATTACGTCACGCGTTGTGTGCGTATGTTCGTCCGCACGATAACTCGCGTAGAAATCGTTCGATTTCGATGCAATTTTAGTATGTGGTAGGGGAATACCTGGGAAGGAACCCTATTGAAAATGAACGACATGGGATCAAAGGTCAGGACATAAGAGCGGGATCTATTCCACTGTTCTAATGCGTCATAACTAACGTAAAAAAGGTTCGATTTCGATTAAATTTTAGTATGTGGTAGGAGACCACCTGGAGACAAACCCTATTGAAAATTGGCGAAATGAGGTCAAAGGTCAGGACATAGGAACGGAATCACTTCCATCGCCATTATGAGTCATCACTTACGTAAAAATGTTTCGATTTGGATGAAATGTTGGTATGTTGTAGGGACCTGTCTGGGGACGAATCCTATTGAAAATGGGCGAAATGGGGGTCAAAGGTTAGGACACAGGAGCGGGATCTATTCCATAGCGCTTATGCATCATAACTTCCGTAAAATTGCTTCGATTGCGACTACACGTTATCATGTTATTTCGGAGCTATACTGAACCAGTTCTGTTGAATATCATCCAAATGGATCAAAGGTCAGGGCACAGGGGTGCGATTTATTCCACAGCCATTTCCCTCATAACCTGAGTAATAGCTTGAGTAATGATTTCTAGTATATTGGAAAGCGTATCATAATCAATGCATTCCATGATTTTACTAACTTGTTGTGTTTTCTTTCATTCATTTCTTAACTTTTGATTTACCTTTTTTCAGAGCGAAACAAATGTAAGATAGGATTCGGATTTATATTCCAATTACATCCGACAGGTGACGCCACAATATCTCACTGTAAACTCCTGTTTTTTAATTACGTCCGACAGGTGACGCCACAATATCTTACCCTAAATTCCTGTTTTTTGAAATTGTTTTACGAACTTCGGATTCAGTTTTGATTACTGCTAAATAATTACTGTAAACATTCTGTTTTTATTTAACTCGCGCAAAATTATAATTTGCACGGCTGTTGACTTTTTGCCTTGAGACTGTGCATTGAAGATCCTATATTTTCTCGACGGAAGGAAGTGAAAATGCAAAATTTCTTGCAAATCGACATTATAATGATCACCTCACATTATGTGTACCAGAAGAAAAGAAACAGTAATTGAAATAACAGCCACATACAAGAACTGTGCTTTATGAATTTTGAGCCAGAGGAAAATATTTACGAAATACTTAATTTTTTCAATACTGTTTATGATATTTTAAGAATATGGGAACTAAATTGTACCGAATCAGTTTTCTGTCTCACAGATTCGGTTCCTTAATTTCAGTTGAAGGATGGAGACAAACACCAAGCTATTTTTTGTAGCATGGGTGAAAAGCAACTTTTTCTTTTGCAGTTTTATTCAAAATCAAGAACAAAAAAATTCTGTTTCTTAATAAATTTTTGGAACCGTATTTGGATAATTTACGTAGACTACGCCAAGTTCAACGGCCATCCGGGATTCTTTCGTTTAAAACTCCTCCAAAACTGTCACACTGTTTGTAAGTACACAAAGCAGAGATTTATACGCAGTCGAGTCGCATTATTGTGACCACCAGCAAATATCCAGAGTAACCGCCGTCTGCAGCAGAGACAGCAGCTAGACGGGGTGGGAGTGACTCAATAAGGTGCTGGAAGGTGTTCATAGGTAAGTGGAGCCATGCTGACTGCAGTGCATCTAACAGCTGCTGGAGGGTGCGTGGTGGAAGATCCATAGAGCGAACAACACGATCGAGGTGGTTCCACAGATGCTCAAATGGGTTTAAGTCTGGGGAATTAGGTGGCCAGGGAAGTATTTTGAAGTCCCCATCGGGATCTTCCAACCACTTTCGGACATTTCTAGCTGTGTGACACGTCGCATTGTCGTGCTGAAAGATCCTATCTGCCCCAGGGAAGATAATCAGCATGTATGGTTCTACGTGGTCTGCAAGGATAGATCCATAACGAATTCGGTCCACAGTGCCTTCCAAAGGTATGAGTGGACCCAGAGAATGCCACGATAACATTCCCCAGACCATAATGTTGTCCCCACCAGCTTATGTTCTTCCAGTAATGCTGGAAAGGTGTTTGTTCTCCGAAGCTTCTCGCCTTATACGCCAACGTCCATCCGTTTGATGAAGCAGAAAACATGACTCATCGGAGAAGACAATCCTTTGCCAATCAGCGGAGGTCCAATTCCAAAAATGTAAGATCAATCAGCGGAGGTCAATTTCGCAAATGTAAGGCTTTTCTGCCGATGCACCATCGTTAGTATAGGTACAGTGACATCCATCTGCAGCGGAGCCCCATACGCAGCATGGTTCGCTGAACTGTCGTTTTAGACACACTTCCGATAGCGCCCTGGTCCATTCGGTCAGTGAGTTGCTCCACTGCAGCGTGTCGATCGGCCCTCACGCACCTTCGCAGCCGACGTTCACCTCTTACATCAATGGCACGTGGTAGTCCGCAGTTTCGACATCGTTTATTCGCAATGGTGACATATCTCCAATCACGATACCCTTTAACCACAGCAGCAAGCTGCGCTTTTTCAGAAATACTGCCACCTTTGGCCCGAAAGCCGATAATCATTCCTATTTGCAAATCTGATAAATTGCTCCTTTTTTCCATGACAGCAACGAGTGATATGTTTTCAGAAGCTGCAGAAGTCCACTGTATTTGTCATTTTCTTGTAGGACTTCCGTCTACAGTGAGTAGAGTTTAGGTCCCAGCCACCTACATAGAGATCGCCTTTTGGGCAGCACGCAGAAACGGAAGGAATGAGAGCAAGTCTATCGACTTTGACAGAACAGTTTTTAGTGAGATTAGATTACAGTAGATGGCGCCACCGTGCAAGTACGATGTTGCACATAGGGGGTGGGAGAATTTCAGGGGGTGGGGGCATAGGAAAGGATACCCATTTAACCTGGGGGCCGTCACTTAACGTGCTCGTCCGATGCACCGCGGATATTCAGCGATTGTTAGTAAATCCCACCATCTCTGAAAGATCAGCCCAGAATCGAACCTGAGGACCTTGCATTGATAGTCAGACTTGCTAATCACTAAGCCATCGGCGGCTCAATATGTTTTCAGATCATGATCATATGTAGAGGATTTTAGGAAAGGAGTGTCTGACCCCAGGTCTTTAACAACCCTTAGAAATAGGAAGCTAGGAGATTTGGGCTATAGTGCCCGATAGGAAAGTAACACCGAAGCGAGGTAGAAAGGGGAAGGAAGACGCCCTTATTTATTACCGGGGGGCCAGTACCCGGGGTCCGACGGCTTAACGTGCTTATCCGACGCACGGCGGATATTTAGTGGATTGAGCGTTCGTACCTGCCTGGTATCGAACCCGAGGTCCTTTCCGTGACAGTCACGAACGTTGCCCACTAGGCCATCCGAGGCCCATGTTTTCATAATTCTTACAGCATACCTTATATACCTTCAAATCCAGATCACGACACGTTCCTTCTTTCATTGGCTACGCGCTGTTGACGTCAAAAGTAGGAGGTGGTCAAAATAATGTGACCCGACTGTGTACATTCACATCCCTAACACCCCCAGCGCATCCACCCAAATCTCCTCAGACACCCCCTTAAATATATCAGTTTACTGGCACTTCCGTTCATTGAAATTTAGGCGTCATTTTAGTACAAATGTAATGTTAATCACGCATCGTATTTGAGATCTCCTATAGCCCTACAGTTTTTGTGTCTGTTGCGTACAAAAAGGAATTTAAATATCTCGTACCCAAAAGATTTCTGTTGGCACTCTTTGACCTTGCTCCATTTATGTGAACTTAAAACATAGGCTTTGTTTCAATTCGAGAAATGTTTCTTTTCTACGAAATAATTGGAATTATTTAAGTATCACTAACCTCTTAGGGACTTAATCAATTTTGGCTCAAATATATTATATATTATCAACATTAATAAATAACACTGTAATTTTTATACCATTTCAATTTCACGTCATCAACAATTTTCCATTATTTTATAGTAGCGTGAGTTCATAATCTAACAACTTTCCTTTTTCCAGGCTTAGGACTGGCAGTTAAAAAACTGGCGTGTTTAAAAATGGTAAGCAGAACATGCTCTTGTCTTGTATGAGTCAAGAAAATCATTGAAGAAAGCACAAGGCTTGTCTTTGAAGTTTCAGACAACACTATAAGATTCATTTTGCTTAAACAAAATCTCCAGATGCAGCAAGAGCACTGTGAGACAGTGACACTGGATTTTAAATGAACAAACTAACAAAGTAGTGACCCTCACCCTTTTGTACGGAAGTAACATGCGATCAGTTTGCCTCCCTTTTCTCTTAGGAAATAATTTGGGGGACGCAATTGAGGAGTGCTTGCATGTATGGATTTGACACAAAATTTTCATTGTACGGAAGTGCCATATCCCCAGATGTGCTACAACACCAAAAATCTCGACCGTCACTCTCACTTGAAAGTGTGTAACACACACACACACGCACACAGATATACACATATATGTATACGTATATGCATAAAAATTGGAAAAGGAGTGAGACAAGGTGACACCATATCTCCCAAGCTCTTTAATGCCACATTGGAAAATGTCTTTCAATCACTGAACTGGGAAAACAAAGGGATAAAGATTAATGGAGATTATCTAACCCACCTTCGTTTTGCTGATGACATAGTCATTTTTTGCAATTACCCCATCAGAGCTGCAGAGTATGATCCAGGAACTTGCTGACAAGAGTAAAGAAGTGGGATTAAAAATGAACTTTCAGAAGACAAAAATGATGTTCAATGCTTTTACAAGAAATGAAGATTTATCGATTGATGGAGAAAAGCTGGAGATAACAGACACGTACGTTTATCTTGGACAGCAAATATCAAGTGAGGGTCACATTGCTGAAGAAATTAATCGGAGTACAAAACTTGCCTGGAGAGCTTTTGGAAGAAACAGCATAATTTTCAAGAGCAATATACCATTATGTCTTAAAGGAAAAGTGTTTGATCAATGCATCCTTCCAGTGCTTACGTATGGTGCAGAGACGTGGACCTTAACTAAAAGAGACATACAAAGGCTGCAGACAACACAAAGAAGCATGGAGAGGTGGATGCTTGGTGTCCCCAGAAGTGACAAGAAGAGGAACTCGTGGATCCGAAAAATGACAAGAGTGGAAGACATCATGATCAGAGTTAAATCCCTGAAATGGCAATGGGCTGGACATACTGCCAGAAGGACAGACCATCGATGGACAGCCAAAATTTTATATTGGATTCCAAGGGACAGGAAAAGACTCAGAAGAAGACCACATGGAAGATGGGTGGATGAAATTCGAAAGTATGCGGGAGTGACATGGAGGAGACTGGCACAAGACAGACCGTTGTGGAGGAAACTTGGGGAGACCTTCGTACAGCAGTGGATTGATAATGGTTGACGACGACGATGATGATGATGATGATGATATGCATATGGCATTAAACGTGACTCAATTTAACGTGAAGCCATAACTGCAACTGCGGCAACGATTCTTTGTCCAAAAACATTGGTCTATAACAGTTGAATTCCTTTTAGTTCTTTCTATTACCGTATGGCGCAGTTATCAGCAACAGTTAGCGTTTACATGAATTTCTCAGCTTTACCTTCGGAATTTTCTACAATAACACAAGAACATTCCTTTTTCTTATATTTGAAATTTATGTATATAGGCTGTCTAAAATTTCATTTTTCATTTTTCTTGTTTGAAGTCAGTCATTGTCACCACAAAACATATACATGCATCTGTTCCGTTTTGTCTGTTACAAATATTGCAGATACATTTCCGAATCATTTCAGCTTGCAGGAGATTTGTGAAAGTATGAGTACTGTTTCAACAATCTGTGTGTGTACATCATTGCTTTAGCCTTGTTTAGGAAAGCCTTAAGACATGACAGACAAAAAATAAAAACAGTGCAAAAACGAAATAACAGAGCAGAGACGAATTTAGAGGGGCTAAGAGGGCGTTGCCCTCCGAACGTGCTATAACGAAGTAAATTTCTCCGTCATTTTTATCCGCGTCGGGGCTCGAACCCGAATCCCCTCATTCCGGAATAAGTCACTCTACCAATTGAGCTACGCGGACGTTTTATTCTGATTCCTATCTGCCTTTATGTCGTGTGCGTCCTTCTGGCAGGTATGTCACATCTCCTGGTACGTTACATCATCTCCCCCTTACTTTTTTTTTTTTTTTTTTTTTTTGAGGTGCTGGAGAAGGGATTCTCTTATTTTTCCTATCTCGCGGTGTGGAAATAACATCACACCAATGCGAGATTTTGAACGGTCGGGTCATCCGGATAGTTCGGGCGCCATTATAACGAAGTAAATTTCTCCGTCATTTTTATCCGCGCCGGGGCTTGAACCCGGATCCCCTCATTCCGGAATAAGTCACTCTACCAATTGAGCTACGCGGACGTTTTATTCTGATTCCTATCTGCCTTTATGTCGTGTGCGTCCTTCTGGAAGGTATGTCACATCTCCTGGTACGTTACAGTGCTTAATTTTTTATGTTTTTGGTTAAAATGCGATTTACATTTGAAAAAAAATTGCCGTAATTTAATAAAAATGCTTCAACTTACATTAAAAGAAAATGCTTTAATTTTTATTCACTTTTATTTTGTTTTGAATGATTTCAAAACTTCCTGTTTTTCGTCGCCCCCCCTCCGCGAAACAAATTATTCTGTACACGCTCCTGTAACAGAGTGCAGTTTTTGATAAAAAAGATTCTAAATTTTTATCATTCTTAACCATAAATATTCAACAGTTCTCCATTTTTTGAAGTTTTTCCAATTTTTAATCCTAAATATAATGCCTAAATATTTCACTATATAAAAGTTTTATTCATTAAAATATTTGCTTTCATACAACACGCCACTTACGCTTTTCATAACATCCACTCAAACTTCCTCTACTACTTACTCAGACTTTTTAAATACTCCCCCAAACTGAAATTCCTCCATAAACCACTATACAAAATTCTAGATAAAATGCAAAGTTTTGTTTAAATAGAAGTGTACATTCATTGCTTAATGCTCCAGGCAGGAGTGTGTAACACAAACACGAGGAGCATACTGAGTGATAACAGCAATACATTTCTATTATTTTGTTGTTTCCATTTATTGTTTTAATCTCTTCTTAACTGTCACATGCTTATATGTAAGAGTTCTTCGAAGTCTTGCAGTACCTTAAAATGCAATGTAAGATGAACCTAAAACAAAATGTGAGGAGCAATGCAGAAAGAAAACAGACTTTAGAACGTTCCGTTTCTTACATACAAGAAGTTATTTGTTTCGCGGTTGAACTCCCGCCATGGGAAACTGTTAGGGTTATAAGCAGTTGCCAGTCTCTAATTTGGGCCCACTAGTTCCAGGGAGGGGAGAGGGCCACCTTGCGACAAGAGTCACGCTTGCCTTATTTGGGACCTGATCCTACGTCCACCGTGGTACATTCAGCCACTAGGAAGGCCGCACAAGAAGTGCAACTGTCCTGAAATATTCAGAAGATAACATGAATATCATCATTTTTAGAACCACGTCATGTTCTGCAGGGCATTTTCTAAAACACGACCGTTTTGATTTACGTAAAGGAAACAATGTTCCCCGGTGGACAAATGGTTAGAATTGCGGGGTTCAAGGTAACTTCGGCCCGAATTTCAGTCCCAGAAGAGGCTAAGGTCATGCCCTTGTTTTACGGCCCTTCTCAGGGATCACTGTCTCTAAATTAGGGACAGGCGGCTCTTATAGCCTTAAATGTCCACTAGGGTTTTTTTTTTGATTGGAGGTTTAACGAGCACCGTGAGCAACTCAATGGGCTATAAGCAGTCGCCCGTCCCTAATTTTGAGCCAGTGCCGTAAGACAAACACAATATCCATGCCTCACTGGGATTCAAACCTGGACCTCTTTCGGACGAATGATCAGAAGCCATCGTTTAGACAACTGCGCCACGGGGCCAGCCCACTCGGTCGTTAAACGAAGTAAGAAGAACCATATTCAGATTTAATCTACTGTTCTTTCATCTTTACTTGGATGCGTTACTTAATACGTAGGTAAACAAAAAAGTAAAGGCAATTTGAAAACTACGTGGTAACCGCAAGTGATAGAAGCTGATGCAACACAGCACATTCTCAATGGCTCACGGGTAGTTCGAAACCGCACAGCGCAGCGCTCTGCAGTTAGTCTAGTTGAAGTCAAGGTCTAATAAACATGGACGCTCCTCTGCGGGATTGCACCATTTTTGAACAACGTGCCTTAGTAAGATTTCTTTGGGGAGAGGGAGTGAAAACTCCTGAAATTCCCAGAAGGATGCTGGCTCACTGCGGAAGTCAGAACAGCATGACTCAACGAAAAGTTTATGAATGGATAGGAAAGTTTAAAGCGAGAAGAACAAGTTTAACTGACGAACGTCGATCTAGTTGGACATCAACATTGGCTACACAAGCCTAAATCGGCAGGGCGAATGGCTTGATCAGAGAAGACCGACGGATTACGTTGTCCGCTGTTGCTGCTGCACAGTTGGATATCAGCTATCGATCAGCACATGTCATAGTGCATGGTGACTTGGGGTATTGTAAAGTTTGCGTAAGATGGATACCGAAACAGCTTACAAATCTGCACAAGCAACAGCGCGTGTAAGTTGCTACACAATTCCTGAAACTTTATGAAGAAAATCGGAGTGTCATGGAGAGGATTATCATCGGCGACGAGATATAGGTTTTAACGAACAAGTTTTTCCGCGCGGGACATCGAAGCCGAATCTTCTCACTCCGGAGTAAGTCACTCTCCCAACTGAGCTATACGGACATGTGTTCTCACTGCTATCTGCCGTTATCTCATATGCGTCCTGCGGGGCAGGCACGTCACATCTCTCCCCCACGCCGAAAGAGGAACGGGGGCATGGCCCACGGGTCAGCCAGGACCATGTGTCGCTGTAGGCAGTCATCCCATGAAGAACGTGCATTTGAAAAATCCCAGACAATTTGGTGGGTGAAACGTAACATCACACTGATTTAATTTTTTCGAAGCACTGAAGAAGGGATTCTCATTTTTTCCTGTCTCGCGATGTGGAATCAACACAACACCACTGCGAGAAACTTAATGGCCGGGTCATCCTGGAAGTTCAGGCGCCAATATAACGAACAATTAAGTTTGTACGCGCCGGGCATCGAATCTGGGTCCCCTCACTCAGGAGTAAGTCGCTCTCCCAACTGCGCTACGGGGACATGCGCTCTCACTGCTATCTGCTTTTATCTCGTGTGCGTCCTGCGGTGCAGGCGCGTCACAGGGTCAATCATTGTGAACCGGAAAACAAGAGACAAAGCTTGCAGTGTAAACTCCCGTCTTCTCCAGTAAAGAAGAAATTCAAACGACATCCCTCCGCCAAGAAAATCAGGCTGACATTTTTCTAGGATATGAAGGGTCCTATTCTGGCTCATTTTCAGAAACACGGATAAACAATGATCAGTGTGACGTACTGTGCTGTGCTTAGAGAGAAATTGAAATTTGCTATTTGTAGCAAAAGAAGAGGGATGCTGTCGGAAACAGTCTTGCTGCACCATGGCAATGAATGTCCCCATGTATCGACCGCAACGGTGGAAGCAATGCAACAACAGCAATTTTAACGTCTTCTACATCTCCCTTACAGCCCTTATCTGGCGCCAGACGATTATTACGCCTTCGGTCAACTTAAAGAGTCTCTACACAGTCGCAGGTTCACTTCTGATGATGAAGTTAAAGAAGCCGTGCAGACCTGGATTCTTAAGGAAGCGGTGCAGCCCAAAAACTTCTCCCAAGAAATGAAGAAGCTAGTGGAGAGGTACAAGGGGCGCATTATCTGCAAGAAGACTATGTGGAGAAGTGAGATAACCATTATGTTCATTTGCTCACAGTTATCGGTAGTAAAGGGTATGCTGCTTTTACTTTTTGATTCACCCTCTTACTCTCCTAATAGGTTATTGTAAACGAGAGGAGATTACATCTGGGAGGTCGATCACTTGGACCGTCACAAAAGTTCTCTGCATTGATGGAATTATGGAGGATATCACGACTTCTGGTAGGCCAAATCTCCAGGCACGTCATGCAAAAATTCTCTACATTGATGACGTTCCGGTTCGGGGTTCCATCCTGCTGGAACCCTCAGTCCCCTTGAAGAGGCCGTCTTTCTATATATAAGCTTTGGTGGAGACACTTACAGTGTTCAGATATGAATGCATTTGGGCAGGATTACCTCACAGAGTGAAACAACTGCTCACCGGACATCTGGGTCATTTCACGTGTTTGACTGTGCGTTCTCTACTATACTATAATAATGGTTGTCTTATGAAATAGATATTATCGTCTTGTTACATGCAGTTCGATAAAATGCACATTCATTAGAGAAGAAAACTTTATCTCTTTGAGGAAACGTCATAAAAACATGAAGTAACTTTTCATCATCTACTGTATATGTTAATTCTATAGGTTTTTTACTGTGAGTCCTATTTTGAGAGAACGGCTGAACATAAAGATATGGTTGAGGTATCAAAATAAAAGTCTTACCATGTAGATGTGCCAGCCGAAAAGAAAACTGAGATTGGAGCAACGGTTCGGGCGTGGCATGGCGGCAAAGTTTCCATGTAAAGTCTATGGGGGAAGCGTGCGGCCCTTATCTATATCAGGCGCTCAGTGCAGTGTCACACTTGGTGTGTATATGGTGTTCTATGATCAGTCCTAAAGTAAGTAAATACGTTATTGCATACATACCCTTAACAGAATGTCTCTCCCGCAGAAATGATTCGCAACGCGAATCTCATTCCAACAACATTTACAGTTGTGACTGAAGTTAAGAGTGAAAGAATGCGCTATCCTGTTGAATTTGTGCACACAATCAAGATGGGTGGACTTTCTCCTCAAATTCTACAACTGAAAAAGGGCGCAGTTATGATGCTCATCGTGGCGCAGTGGTCTAAGCGCTGGCTTATGATTTTTCGTTTGTGAAGGATCCGGATTCGAATCCCGGTGTGGCATGGATGTTGTGTTTGTCTTACGTTCACTGTCTCTCTCCCTTCCCTGGAACCAGTGACCGTAAATTAAGGACGGGGGACTTCTTATAGCCCATTGAGTTGCTCACTGTGGTCGTTAAACTTTCAGTAAAAGAAAAAAATCGCGAACCTGGACTATTGTCTTTACAGAAGTGGTTGAATGAATTTGTCAATCAAATGAAGTTTACATTTTTGGTTTCATATGAGTTTATTCTTTCCAAAAAGAAAAACAAAACAAAAAAAAACCTAATCGTCGATTCCGACGGGTTCGCGTCTAATACGTCAATTAAAACCAAACCGTCGATGCCACCCCGGTGGCGCAGTGGTCTAAGCGATGGCCTCTGATCATTCGTCCGTAAGGGGTCCGGGTTCGAATCCCAGTGAGGCATGGATGTTGTGTTTGCTTACGGCACTGGCTCTCTCCCTTCCCTGGAACACCAGTGACCCTAAATTACGGACGGGCTACTGCTTATAGCCCATTGAGTTGCTGACGGTGGTCGTTAAACCTCCAATAAAAAAAAAAACCCGTCGATACACTATTAAACTCAAAGTTGCAGTAAAAAAACTCCCTACGAGTACATGACAAACTTTACTAAAAGCTAAAATAAATATTATATACAAGTTAAAAATGTTGTGAGATCTTTCGGGAAGACACTATGGTCCCATCCTCAGATTAAAGTTGTATAATACACCGTAACAACCCTTTAAATATCCAATGCGCAGAATGGGAATGACGTAAGTAGACATTAAAGATTTTTGCCTGCGCAACCTAACGGGAGGCAGGTCTGCAAGAGGAAAATATCAATGGCAATTATAATAAGCACAGTTCCACTTGAGAAGAGTCACTCTGGCTGTTGTTTTAAATTGCTTGGATATAAATATTTTCAAGGTTGCGGAATATCACAAGGTAAAGAGTCATTACAACAGAGATGTATTTGAGAGTAAATGTACAAGCTCTCCGCCAGAAGTAGTGATGACTTGCTTGCTGGAGTTGTTAAAATACGAGCTTCATCCCATACGGGATAAGGAGTCCTACTGTATGTTAAACGGACTGGGGCTGTGTTCATGGCCCCCATCCGCACACTACAAACGTGCTCCGACAAGCGAGTCTGCAAGGAGTGGCAAGTGGAGCCGATATACTGTGTAGATGGAACATTGTTGTCCACGGCTCACATGGGAATACTGTAAATTCCATGTCGTTTACTAGCGTTAATGAAATATCTATCTTTTTTTGGTGATTAACAGGATGTTCGAAGTTTTGACACTGAATGGCAGTTAATAACGCTTGCATATATTAGACAAAATAGTCGTATAGTAGCAGATGGACCCAACAAAACTGGGTCTACGATGTTCCCGTTGGAGGGTAGATGCAGAAGAGTTAAGTAGGTTTCTCAAAAGGCGGTCAACAATAATGTCATCATAGGTAACTTTTTATATTCCATTCATGAATGTACGTCTAAAAGATTTCATTTGAACATCACTTTTTCCACATATGTCAGCATACTGGATTTTGGAATTCATTTCCACATGTCATCAGCACTTAATTACTTGATGAAGGCATGTCTAAAAGATTTCATTGGAAGATCGGGTTTCATATGTGATTACCATCCATTCATTTCGTCCGCCTTGGGCGGGTTGAGTTCCGCAAAGACGACTATGCGCTCTTGAGGGTTACTGGCAAATTTATGCAGCCAGCGTGCCATTCTTCTGCTGCATACGGGTAAGGGACAAAGTGCGTCCGAGGCCGACTTCTTTTTTTTTTTTTTTTTTTTTTTTTGATTGGAATTTTAGCGACCACCGTGAGCAACTCAATGGGCTATAAGCAGTCGCCCGTCCCTAATTTAGGGTCACTGGCTCCAGGGAAGGGAGAGAGCCAGTGCCGTAATACAAACACAACATCCATGCCTCACCGGGATTCGAACCCGGACCCCGTTCGGACGAATGATCAGAGGCCATCGCTTAGACCACTGCGCCACCGGGGCGGCACCGAGGCCGACTTCACGGAGAACCATATACACATTCGCGTCCCCCAAAGACAGGGAGTTTGCGGAAAACACCGGAAAAATCGCAGAAGAATCCGTCAGGAGCGGGATTCGAACACCCGTCAGAAACGTCCGCCTTCCACACAGCATTTTGCGACTTAAAGTGGATCCACCTAAAATCGTTGCCTTGTATTTCCAATGGGCAAACTTCTGTAGCCATTTTCTTCACAATTAATGCATTCCCAAGGTTCAAAATTTGAACATCGATAAATATACGTTCATATTATAGCCTTGTATACTTAATATTTTCTAAAACTTAACCATAATGATATTAAAAATCAATAACTTTTGCTTTGGTGGTGTTGAGACCTGAAAATAGGTGGCGTGACCTGTACAGTGATGACGTCAGTAGACAAAAAATGTTGGATTACTTAATTACGGTGAAATTTTAGAAAAAATTAAGTATAGTAGGCTATAATATGACGTTATTTTTATCGATGTTGAAATTTTCATCCTTGCGAACACATTAATTGGGAAGTAAATGGCTACAGAAGTTTGCCCATTGAAAATACGAGACAAAGATTTTAGGTGGATCCACCTTAACCAACTGCGCTATTCCGGTGGTCGTTAAACATCTACATCAAAAAACAAAAAGAAACAAACAAATAAAAAGTGGCCCCGAATTAAGAGAGGTGAATGCTTATAGGCCTTAAAGTTGCTCACGGTGATCGTTATACTCAGGAGCTATATAAACCAAAAATCTTGTCTTTCCTAATCACTGTCGCACTGAGTCCGCGGGCACCATCACGAGGTTACAACGTTTGCTTTTGGTCCGAAAGCTATTTTCTTCTACTTTCCGTGACTTCTACATTTACCTGTATAATGACGTGACAACAAATAGAAAGCAATGATGTCAGTGACAGTGAGACAGCCTTCGGTTTTCATGTTTTGTTTGCGTTTCGTGACATCTCACAGTTTCCTAGCGTACTTAATTGCTTACTTCTCAAAAATGTCCTTACGGTAGACTTTGAAGGACATACGTTTGTTATTATGTAGATATTAACCAGACTGAATTTCGAATGAGCACGCAACAGAGATAATATATCTAAAATTATAATAAGAATGGGTTATTATCTGAATTCTACAGGCTGCTCATATTTTCTTAACGAACTCATCATAAATGGGCATTTGAGCAGAGATCTAATGATCCACGAAATCTGTCAACATAATTACTTTATTACTAAGAGACTTTATACTGAGATCTTATCGCCTGGCCGCCCCAGTGGCGCAGTGGTCTAAACGATGGCTTCTGATTATTCGTCCAGAAAGGGCCTGGGTTCGAATCCCGGTGAGGCATGGATGTTGTGTTTGTCTTACGACACGGGCTTTCTCCCTTCCCTAGAACCAGTGGTCCTAAATTAGGGACGGGTGACTGCTTATAGCCCATTAAGTTGCTCACAGTGGTCGTTAAACCTCCAATTGCCGCCCCAGTGGTGTAGTGGTCTAACGATGGCCTCTGATCATTCGTCTGAAATGGGTCCGGGTTCGAAACCCGGTGAGGCACGGATGTTGTGTTTGTCTTAGGGCACTGGCTCTCTCCCTTCCCGGGAATCAGTGACCCTACATTTGGGACGGGCGACTGCTTATCGCCCATTTGAGTTGCTCATGGTGGTCGTTAAACCTCCAATAAAAAAAATATAAAAAAATGTGATTTTAAGTTGCGACGTTTCTTTGGGGGTTTAACGACCCCCGTGAGGAACTCAGTGAGCTATCGGATGCAGGGTAAATGGCGAAATTCGCAAAAAGTTCACGGCTTTTCGCGAAATTTCGGGATTTACTCCGAAATTTCGTGAAATAATTTGGTAAAAAATCAGCTTTCAGGCTCTTTCCTCACGTTTTGAAAATGTAAGATGCTTTGTCTGTCACAAAAGCGGTTATATTTGCAAAAGCTGTTTCATACTCATTTTTTTTATTGGAGGCTTAACGAACACCGTGAGATGCCGCCCCGGTGGCGCAGTGGTCTAAGGCGTTGGCCTCTGATCATTCGTCCGTAAGGGGTCTGGGTTCGAATCCCGGTCAGGCATGGATGTTGTGTTTGTCTTACGGCACTGCCTCTCTCCCTTCCCTGGAACCAGTGACCCTAAATTAGGGACGGGCGACTGCTTATAGCCCATTGAGTTGCTCACGGCGGTCGTTAAACCTCAATTAAAAAAAAAAAAAAAAAAAAAAAAAAAAGAACACCGTGAGCTACTCAATGGGCTATAAGCAGTCGGCCGTCCCTAATTTGGGGTCACTGATTCTAGGGAAGGAAGAGAGCCAGTGTCGTAAGACAAACACCGCATCCATACTTCACCGGGATTCGAACCCGGACCCGTTCGGACGAATGATCAGAGGCCATCGCTTAGACCACTGCGCAACAGGGGCGGCGTTTCATACTTATTAATGCACTAAATTATTGCCTCGTTGACCGCTTCGAAATTTACGGATTCCAAAGTGATGCACTCGAGAAAGATTCAGTTTAAAGAGGTTTCAGGCTGCCCCGGTGGCCTCGGATCATTCGTCCCAAAGGGGTCTGGGTTCGAATCCAAGAGAGGCATGGATGTTGCGTTTGTCTTACGGCACTAGCTCTCTGCCTTCCCTGGAACCAGTGACCCTAAATTAGGGACGGGCGACTGCTTATAGCCCATTGAGTTGCTCACGGTGGTCGTTAAACTTCCAATCAAAAGAAAAAAAGGAAAAAAAAAAGCGGTTTTAGCTTTACACCTTTCAACATTCGTTTCAGCTGATAGAACAGCAAGAATATTCAAAATTTACCTATCTTTTGAATCAGTTGTTCCGTCTGCTACGATGCTTACACCGTAATACTGATTTTCAAAAATCTTTCACTTGTTGCTTGTGAATATCATATATTTTCGGCAAATAACATTTCCACATCCTATTTGCATTTGGAATAACACCAATATCTTTTAAAAAACGAATTTTCCAAGTAATTTTTTAATGTAGGGTTATCCAATTTGGGAAGTGGGATGTTAGCTGCACAAATAACACGAGTTAATTTCGAAAGTTCAGTTGAGCGATGCTGTTCCTGTTTAGTTCTTTCCTCAATTAATCATCAACACATTCGGATACAATTTTTTCCTATGCAGCTTGCTTGTTAAATGCTTTTCGCAACTGTCCTTTCTTCTTTCTTGAAAGAAGAAAGGACGGTGTTGGTATGTTGCAACACGAAAAGAAGAAGATTTTTGTTCGCATGAAACGTTCCTTTGCTGTATTGCTTGCATCTTTGAGATGCACTCATTTTACTCATTTGGCTCATTCTCACAATTAATAAACAATACCTAGAAACTTCATAAATTAAATACTCACACGAAAGCACAAATTTTTTTGAACTAAACGTCTGCGAAACTCAAATACCCTTTTCTGTGAGCTGCTTTTCCCAGCTAAACTACTAATACAATTGACGACATCCGGTGTACGGTTTACTAGTGTGGCAAGTCACCAAGGTCATTCAACAGTTGCGGGTAGGTGGGGTGGGGTGGAAATCACGAAAAACCATACCTGCATTTTTAAGCAGAGTGACCTGGAATTACCCGTGAAGCTTGTTCGATAAAAGTCTCTTCGCAACGATCAATCTTGAGGGCTAATTCAAGGTTCAAAGTTCTAGTTTGGACTTTGAAGAAGGATTACTTTGCGATATATTTTTCATGTAAATTCTGATGAACGCAGTAATCAAATTATTTAAATACGAAAAATAATCAAAAATTTATAATAGAAATTCGACAAAAAAAAGATATCTGAAATTCGCGGATATATTTGATATTTGCGAAATTGCAGAAAATCCCATAAAATTCGCGAAGCAATTACTAGCCTAACTATAAGCAGTCGCCCTTCCTTAATTTAGGGCCACTGGTTCTAGAAAAAGGAAAGAGTCATTGCAGTGCCTTAAGGCAAACATAACATCCATGCCTCATCGGAATTCAAACCCGGACCCTATACGTAATTTCTTTTCGTCTTGTCGTTCTTACCTTATTTCTAAATCATTAGATATGAATACGATGCAATAGTTCCTAATTGAATGACTACGGCCAGACGAATCATAAAACAGTAGTCAACTTACGGGAATTCTTTTATTGGTCCCAGCACGAATTTCCATAGCATTCCACAATTCTAAGACAGCATATATCAAATTACATTATCTAATAATTGAACGTCTATAAACCCACATCCACCACATATCCACAACAGCAACTGTTATCTCGTTCTTTTATCTATCGTTCTTATCTCATACATTCATAAGTCACGTTCACTCTGACCTCAAGAGTGTTGCCAATAGTATTCTCGTGAGAGAGAAGATGCCACGTGAAGTTGGGAAGTATAACGGAACTCAAACTTTACATAGGAAAAGAAACTAAAATTGAACGTTAATTTAGAATATACGTCACAACCCATCTAGGACGAATGGTCAGAAGCCAGCATTTACACCGCTTCACCACCGGTACGGTAAAATTGGAATGCCGTGATCAGTGAAAAATAAAATTTTGTTTAGGGATTTGTATGGTGTTGCCACATGTGTAAGCATTACTACCTTTAGTAACCAAATGTTGCCCACGAAGAAACATAATTCTCCAAGGTAGTTAGTTAAGAATTTTTGTAGTCAGCTCAGACTGTTCAGTCGTAGCTTCGAAACAACAGTGTAGCCAAATGTTTCAGTGCTGAGGTAAATCGTAATTCTGTGCTATTTGAGAATCACAGCTTTAAACCGAAATTTTTTGCAAAGTATTTAGACATTTCAAGTAGTTTCACTAAGCTTTATTAGCAGAAATGACGTAGGAATACGCTTTACTTTTTACCACAGTCGAACGTTTTTTGTACCATTTATCGTGAATATTGTTAGATACACAATATAGGAGATTAAATTCGCTCAATGCACAAAACATTAGAGTTACCTACTTAATAGCGTGTTGGTCTTCCTCTAGAGCGAATAACAGCCTGTACACGCAAAGACATCGACTCCACCAGATGCAAGACGATTTTCAGAAGTAATGCTCCTCCTCCTCGAGCCATACCTGTTTCAGCATTGTCCACAAATCCCCCCCCTCCGTGACGTCGGTACAGGATCTATGGATCTGCTGTTCTGCTCCACGGCATAGAAGAAAACTTCCACAGGGTTTAAATTAGGGAACTTTGGGAACCACTGGATGCTTCCGAATTCAGATGAATGCTCCTCTACCCAGGCCTGGGTGGTTGCAGCCCGGTGGGAGCGGCGCGTTGTCCTGTGAAACAGACCATCGGCCGCAGGATACGCGAAGGCCATGAAAGTGTGTAGGTGATCATCCAGAAGATGCTGGAAGCGCGCAGTAGTTAAGGACTTCTCCAGACACACTAAGGGATCTAATGTGTCCCATGAGAAGACTCTCCAAATCATTACATGGCCACCACTGCCTTAAAGAGAGCTAACCTAGCACATGGCCTCATGCTGTCGAAGCCACACCCGCACCCTCCCATCGTACTGTTGGCTCTGAAACGACCTGAAACGAAGGAACATGCAGAGCCGTCTGTGAACGCGGGGAGTTGGCGATGAACAGATGTCTATTGTAAAGCAAGAGTGTTTAATTCAATTCATAATGTTGCAGCAGTTAGAAAGAATGTTCGCGTACGAACCGAAAACTTTCCAGATCAAATTGCAATTATCCAATTCTCGGATCCGAATTTTTTAAAGATATACTACCTTGATGTTTCTTTGAAGATATTTTCTGTTTCAGTTGCATTTTATAAAACGTTTACTTTTCTACTATGTTCTCACAATAATCATTACACTGCGACTGACTTTTCGCAAGAATCAGAAAACTCGAGTGACTGAAAAATCTAGGTAAAACCCTGAACTAACTCTAGTATTAATTGGATAGAAACAAAGCATAAAATTTGGACTACGTGAGAAAGATATCCAGTATGCTGAGACTCTCTGGATTAACTGCATACAATCTACTGCTGCAATCGTATTTTACATAATAATAATCTACCATTTCATCTCAACCCTTCAAGTGGCCGACCTATCTGAACCAAATGTGCCCGAAATTTTCTGCCCTCCCCAAACAGAAATGTTCCAATAGAGTCCGGGTTTTATATTTTTTTGCCGCCTTTGTGAAATAAAATTTTATTACGAAAACAAATTTCTTAAAGAAATTCGATTGGGAGGAAGAACAAACAGAAGTCATCGCTCTTTCCAAGTTTTTATAAGTGAGTCACTGAAAACTTCTCATCGGATGCTTCCGGGAATCGAACCCTGGGTCTTTCAGTTACGCGCCGGACATGCTTCCATTGCACAACAGAGGACTCGAATTCCTCCAGACTCACATACGAATAACTTCCAAGCCTCTTGGCAGGTTGCGTCGTGGAGCCCCGCACAATGCCGGGAATTCATCAAAGATGGCAAGCTGCAACTGAACAAATAACTAGGAGGCGAATGAATAATTAATACAGACAAGTGACGTGGACCAGGAACATCAAACAGAAGTCATAGCTCTTTCCACCTTTTTATAAGTGAGTCACGGAAAAATTATAAAAACGTTTTTTCCACTTATATAAACGTTTCTTACACTTATAAAAACGTGGAAAGAGCGATGACTTCTGTTTGATCTTCCTGGTCCACGTCACTTGTCTGTATTAATGGGAGGAGGAATTTCACTCAAATAAATATAGCTTCCAAAACTGCAAAACGTCTCAGCGATATTGACCGTAAATGGTTACCGATAATAATCATTCCCTTCTAGTCCTTTATTCTCCGCTTCATGACCCAAGGCATGATGGAAAAGGTATAGCCTTCCTGACACGGATATGATGCCACTGGACAGAAACAAGTGACTCCAACATCTATAATCTGTCTTAGGTTCGTCGTCGTAGTTATGGCTCTTTTAACATGTGATCAGTCCGAGAATTTTAGTGTCAATCATCCCCCAACATGAGAACTTCAATAACAAAGCTAAGCGAAAATCAAAGCTTTCTGATGCGCAGGTTCACTGGTCGGAGCAACGTTCGGAACACTTCTTGGAAAACGAATATATTCGTTCGAGATGAAAATGACCACTTCAATAAGAAAGCCAAGTAACAAGTCAGTGAAATCATGCAATGCATTACTTATGATATGCTTTCCAACATACCACAAATCGCGCGCAGACAAACCCTCCTCTCTACCCTGACTGTTGGTTCCTTCAGTATACCTCCGGAACACCATACTAAAGTTTTGTCGCAGCAGAAGCATTTTTACGCAAGTTATTACTCAAGTTATGAGGATAATGGCTGTGGAATAAATCTCGCTCCTGTGTCCCGACCTTTGACCCCATTTGGAAAATATTAATTTGGATGATATTGGTGCAGTATAACTCCGGAACGACATACTAAAGTTTTGTCGCAATCGAAGCATTTTTAGTCAAGTTATGAGGATAATGGCTGGGGAATAAATTGCGCTTCTGTGCTCTGACCTTTGACCCCATTTCGATGATGTTCAACAGAACCGGTTCAGTATTCCCCGGAACAACATAATAAAGTTTTGTTGCAATCGAATTATTTTTTACGCTTTCCAACCGTAGCTTGAAGAAGCGTATATGCTCCAGCTTTGTCCGTCTGTCCGTCCGTCTATCCGCACGATAACTCCCGTAAAATTGGTTCGATTTCGATGACATTTTAGTATGTGGTAGGGGACCACCTAGGGACGAATCCTATTGAAAATGGGACAAACGGGGTCAAAGGTCATGACGTAGGAGCGGGATCCTTCCATTGCCCTTATGCGTCATAACTTGCGTAAAAACGGTTCGAGTTCGATAAAATTTTAGTATGTGGTAAGGGACCAACTGGGGAGGAACCTTATTGAAAATGAGTAAAATGGGGTCAAAGGTCAGGACATAGGAGCGGGATCCATTCCATTGAACTTATGCGTCATAACTTGCGTAAAAATGGTTCGATTTCAATGAAAGTTTATTATGTGGTAAGGGATCACTTGGGGACGATTCCTATTAAAAATGACAAAAATGGGGTCAAAGGTCAGGCATAGGAGCGGGATCTATTCCACCACCCTTATGCGTTATAACTTAGGTAAAAATGCTTTGATTGAGACAAAACGTTATCATGTTGTTCCGGAAGTATACTTTACCGGTTCTGTTGAATATCATCGAGATGGGGTCAAAGGTCAGGTAATAGGAGCGAGATTTAGTTTACAGCCATTATCCTCATAACTTGTATAATAACTTGAGTAATGATTTCTGGTATGTTGGAAAGCGTATCATAATCAATGAATTGCATGATTTTATTAACTTGTTACATAAGTTACGACGCATAAGGGCGATGGAATGGATCCCGCTGCTATGTCCTGATCTTTGATCCCATTTCGTCCATTTTCAATAGGGTTCGTCCCCAGGTTGTCCCCTATCACATACTAAAATTTCATCGGAATCGAATCATTTTTACGCGAGTTATCGTGCGTAAAGACAGATAGACGGACAAAGCAGGAGCATATACGCTTCTTTAACCTACGGTTGGAAAGTGTAAAAAATCAATTACTTTAAATACCAAAATCTCAAAGATTTAGAACTCAAATACCCAAGCGCAAACACACGTCAACGCGCTAACCACAATCGACAATGGCGGCTTTGAGTGTATGCTGGAAGAAGCATGCTCTTTTTTAGTCTATTCCTCTTTAATGTCTTTGCACGTAACCTATTTAAAAGATCGGAATGTTTCATCCGTTCTTTGTAAAATTTACAGCATATGGAAGCTCTAACGTTTCAGATCATATTGTCTAATATTACGTAAAAGTTAAAATTCTTCACCTATGTTTGCACATAAATTCGTACTGGCATGGATTTCCCCGTGTTCTATTCAAACTCAGGAATATAATTTCTGAAACAAAAATAACCGACTTAGAATAGTAAATTTACCAGATTACGGAAATTTGACGAACAAATAATTACAAACTTGAGTTTTTGCTCACAATGCGTATTCCAACCAGTATGATGAAACACGTGGAGAGCGATCTTTGAATGACTGGCGAATTTGAAGGTATGTGGATTTGGCAATTAAAAGGTTTCATTCTTGTTTTTACTTAGCATTTGTAAGAATATGTATTAGATTACCTCGTTTTCAGCCGATGAAGCTGATTTTCAAATGACTTATTCCCATTGCATTTCGCCCACAATAGAGTTTTAAAAATTCAACAAGCAATCTCTTAAAAATTCATTGATTTCCGCTACCAAGGAAGCAGAAGTTTAACAAACCCATCAAAAAACAGAAACTGTGTGAAGTAAGGGAGAAGGGCAATTAATATCTTAAATGAGTAGTTAATGTCATTACCGAGAATTACTGAGTTAATTGCTATTTAATTACCCTTCACATCTAATTACATTATATTTTTATCCTTCATCCGGCCCAATGAAGCAACATTTAGGGTACCTGATTTATGTCGTCATCGATCGTACTCAGAGAATCAGGGTCACCCCATAAATATCAAAGAAGTGGACCGTAGCTATAGTAGTAGAAACAATGTGGTCAAAGTTAAGCATATATATAAATAGGAAAAATATATTGTGTGCAGCAGAAATAGTATTCCGACGCTGCCAAAAAGATTTGACTGAATTTTTTTTTCTGAGTTTATCGCAGTCATAACGAAAACTGAAAAATTCTGAGATGCATTCTGACACCAGAAACTTGAATTGTTTTAAAGAAAATGCTGTTTGGAATGGTAGTCTATCGGACAACTAGACTTAATGTCTGTCAGACAGTAAGTCTAAAGGACTGTCTTGTGAACGCGTGTGGAAAACTAGACTTACTGTCCGACAGACATTAAGTCTAGTTTTCCACACCCCCTGAACCAAGCCAATCACCCAGTATTGATTACCTACTACATCAATTTCTTTTTATTTACGCTTTCCAACCGTAGGTTGAAGAAGCGCATATGCTCCAGCTTTTCCCGTCCGTCTGTCCGCACGACAACTCGCGTAAAAACGGTTCGATTTCGATGAAAGTTTAGTATGTGGTAGGGGACAACCTGAGAAGGAACCCTATTGAAAATGGAAGAAATGGGGTCAAAGGTCAAGACAAAGGAGCGGGATCCATTCCATCGCCCTTATGCGTCATAACTTACGTAAAAATTCTTTGATTGCGACAAAACTTTATCATGGTGTTCCGGAGATGTACTGAACTGGTTCTGTTGAATATAATTGAAATGGGGTCAAAGGTCGGGGCACAGGAGTGAGATTTATTCCACACCCATTATCTTCACAACTTGACTAGAAATGCTTCTATTGCGACAAAACTTCAGTATGTTGTTCCGGAGGTATACTGAACGGGTTGTGTTTAATATAATCGAAATGGGGTCAAAGGTCAGGGCACAGGAGCGAGATTTATTCCACAGCCATTATCCTCATAACTTTAGTAATAACTTTAGTAATGATTTCTAATATGCTGGAAAGCGTATCATAATCAATGCATAGCATGAATTTACTAACTTGTTTATCCAGCAGATGACGGCTGTTTCAGAGACAACAATGCTAGTGACCATCGCACACGATGTGTTTAGCAGTGATTCAACGAGCATGACAGCGACATCCACCATATTCCCTGACCACCAGAAAGCTCGGATTAGAGTCCCATTGCGAATGCATAAGACATGTTAGAAAAACAGATCCGGGAGCAAAGTCCCCTTCCGTCAAATCTGAGCCAGTGAAAGGATTGTCTTGTGAATGCCTAGTATGTTGCAGACGTAGATGCGGCAATAAACGTAGATAAAATTCGTGCATAAAAACTTAGAATATATCACTTCCGTTTTGGTACGATACACAACCGAGTAAATCAAATCAGAACTACAACATCCCAACTGATTAAAAGGTTTAATTAAAATACTATACATTTAAATTAAAATTATGCTAGCACTTTCGGACCAACACTTCATCCATCTTCAGGCTGGGAGCAAAAGGCGGCGAACGTCAAAAACTCTCGGATTAAGTACAAAAAGGACAACGTCGATTGGTTCGACAATGTCACGAGGTCTACAAAAATACACTGGAGTGTGAAGGGCCAAAATTCTGTGCAGTGTCTAAAGGATATATCTCATCACTCACGGATGACCCGATAATACTCCTCCATGGTGTGTGTTATTAAACCTTTTAATCAGTTGGACTGTTGTAGTTCTGATTTGAGTTACTGAGTTGTGCATCGTGCAAAGACGGAAGAGATACACAGTCGAGTCACGTTATTGTGACCACCTCCTATTTTTGACGTCAACAGCGCGTAGCCAATGAAAGAAGGCACGTGTCGTAAGCTGGCTTGAAGGGTATATAACGTGTGCTGTAGGCAATCTGAAAACATATCACTCGTTGCTGTCATGGATAAAAGGATCGCTTTATCAGATTTCCAAAACGGGATGATAATCAGCTTTGGGGAAAGTGTTTCTGTAACAGCGGGTGGCAGTGTTTCTGAAACAGTGCAGTTTGTGAACTGTTCGCGTGCTGCTGTGGTTAAAGTGTATAGTGATTGGTGAAATGGCACCATTGCGAATAAGCGATGTGGAAACTGTGGAGCACCACGTGCCATTGATGTGAGAGGTGAACGTTGGCTTCGAAAGGAAGTGATAGCCGATCAAGGTTCATTCGGCCAATGAGTTGTGAGAGCAACTCATTGGCCGAATGAACCAGGGGACTGCCGGAAGTGTGTCTAAAACGACAGTTCAGCGAACCCTGCTGCATATGCTGCTCCTATGCAGACGTATGGTCACTGCACCTATGCTACCGAAGGTGCATCGTCAGAAAAGGCTTAAATTTGCACGGCAGTATAGGAATTGGACTTCCGTTGATTGGCAAAGGATTATAAAGGGCATTCTCCGATGACTCACGTTTTCTGCTTCATCGAACGGATAGACGTTAGCGTATAAGGCGAAAAACATCGGAGAACAAAAATTCTTCAACCATTGCTGGAAGAACACAAGCTTGTCGTGGCAGCGTTATGGTCTACGGAATATTTTCGTGGCATTCTTTGGGTCCACTCATGCCTGGGAAGGCACTATGGACCGAAATCGTTATGAATTCATCCTTGCAGACCACGTACACCCATACATGCTGATTGTCTTCCCTGGAGCGGATGGGATCTTCCAGCAGAACAATGCAACGTGTCACACAGCAAGAAATGTCCGAAAGTGGTTGGAAGATCCCGATGGGGACTTCAAAATACTTCCCTGGCCACCTAATTCCTCAGACTTAAACTCATTTTAGCATCCACGGAACCACCTCGATTGTGTAGTTCACTATATGGATCCTCAACCATGCACCCTCCAGCAGCTGTCAGATGCACTGCAGTCAACATGGCTCCACATACCTGTGAACACCTTCTAGCACCTTACTGAGTCACTCCCAGCCCGTCTAGCTGTTGTCTGCGCTGTACTGGCGGTTAATCTGGATATTAGCTGGTGGTTACAATAATGTGACTCGACCGTGAATCCACACACGCACACACACACACACACACACACACACACATATAAGGCCTTTCGAGCTTACTATAAGCTTGTCCTCAGATGTAACACAATACTAAATTGCAAGCGAGTAGGTGGTGGTTATATATATGAAACATCTAGATGATCCAGAAGCCGAGTTTGCTGAATTATTTCGGCGCATGCGTTGACCTTCCTTCAAATTGTTTCATTTGTGAATGTGGTCACATATTCATATTTTAAATGCACTAGCTCGTGAACAGGCAATGAACGCTCATAGCGTAGTAAATCCGTTTAGTTTTGTGGTGTAAATTTATATTACGATTCGCCAAGCTTTCGTACTCCACTGGGAGGCTTTCGCAAGGTAATGTAGACATAAGATGCTTACTAACACTGATCTGAATGATAGAAACTTCGGGATAACGTAGGTCACCGTACATGACACCAGGAACTCCAGATTCGCGGTCTCCATAGTCGGGCTTTTCTGTAAAGCAATGTAGACATTGCCTTGAGAAAGTCACCCATTGGAGTGTGAAAGCTTGGCGAATCTTTATACAAATTTTCACCACGATAATAAACGGATTTACTGCGCTATAAGCGTTCATTGCGTGCTCCCATGATATGTTACCACCACTTACTCGCTTGTAATTTACATCTGAGGATGAGCTTATAGTAAGCTCGAGAGGTACACACTACTCGCTTGTTGTTACATCTGAGTATGAGGTTATAGTAAGCTCGAAAGTTCTTATGTGTGTATATATATGCCTTAATCTGTACATATGCTTTTAACATAAAACTTTTTATAAATCGTACGTAAGACAGCATTGCTTCTTTTAACGTAGATCACTTTTAGCACGGAATTACTTTGTTCCTGGTGCTAGACATACCTCTCAGGTTGTGAACTACTGATTTTATGACATAGTTGGCGCACGTACGAGTTATATATCTCGGGTTGTAAAATGCTGATTTTTGATATGGTCAGATTTTGATATGGACATATCACTCAGGTTACGAACTGTTGACTTTGTGAAATGATGAGAAAGTAAGTTCCTGATGGAGCTTGGCATCGCATTCAGGTTACAAACTGCTGGTTCTTTGAAATGGCCACACAGTATGTCCTGATGGTACTAGATGAACATTTCTGGTTAGGAATGCTGATTTTCTGATATGGTTGGACACTACGTCCTTGATGGTGCTATAGTAGCACTGACATTGTGAAACGCTGATTTTTTGACATGGTCAGACAACACGTCTTTTCCATGTAACCAGAAAATTCCTGAATTTGAGATGAGTAACTCATTCTTTGCGCACTGGTCTGGCCGAGAAAGTTGACGACAACAACAATAAGAAAAAACAGAAGCGTGTAGAAACCATATGGAAGAAAAGTGCTTTAGATAGAGAGCGAAAGAATTTGCCTTCCAAATGTCTCTTAGTATTCAGAGAGAAAGAAAGAGAGCGTATAAGAGGCAGAGTAAAAGACTAGAATAATAGAGAAAGAGAGAATGTGAGGGAAGAAGTGAAATGAAAGAGGCAGAGAAATAGTGAATAAAGAGAAGGAAGCTAAGAAAGTAGACAGGGAGAAAGAGAGAGATATAAAGGTAAGTAGTAAGAGCTAGAGAAAGAGAGCAATCAAGAAATGTTGTCAGAAAAAAGGACAAAGAGATAGAGAAATAAAAGAAAGCAGAAATTAAAGCTATAATCTCATCAAAATTTGGCAATGAGACAAAATTCATGTATGTTGGATGACAATTGATTTCGCATTACGGATTTTGTTTTTTAAGTCGCAAGACGAATGCGAGAAATCAGCGCAAATTTTCCGAATCACTTTTTGCGATGCATGAACGGTGGACTCAATACATATGGAGGAATGGGTATTTACCTTTACGCCCTTCCTCCAGTGAAGCACAACGTCTTTTTCCTTCATTAAACCAAGTGGCGAAGAAACGATCTTTTTCTTACTGTTTTTCAATGAAGCGGTTGACTGCACTGTAGCTCCCAGTTCTTTTGGATGCAAGTAATTCGAGGTGGTTCTACTTCTGGTATTAAAGTCTTTGACTAATGGCAACGCGAACCACAGATTGAGTATTTAGTTCATCGCATAATGCTTGGAAAGTTGTTCAGTGTTTGAATAGGGCGAAAATGTGTGAAACCCGTCTCTCTGAAGAAAGAACATGTCATTAACTGAGTCATTAAAGAAGATTTTTTACTTGAAAAGAAAGAGATTTCCCTGCGAGAGACGAACATTAAAGTCGACAGTGTTGAAGTTTATTAAAAAGTTAGAAAAAAGAAACACAAAACTGGAAAAGGGAAAAAATCTCCCGGGATTGAAATTTTGTTCGCTGAGTAAAATCGAGTTGTTAAAATAATCTTTTTGAAAAAAAGGAGCGACTGGTTGTTGTCCAGTGTCTTTTCCAACAATGATGAAAACATGAAAACTACCGGATAAGGCACCGTTGCTCAACAGACTGGTTTTGAGTTCAGGTCTCTAACCTACAGTTCTGGTTCTCTTTATTTTATTGGTTCCGCATTGAATCTTAAAATATTGTTTTTTGTGGAGGCCAAACATTTATAAGAATTTCAAATTTTCATGATGATGTGACTTTTGCACAATCCCCAATCACCAAATCATGGCCAGAGGAATATTCCACGGATTATTTGACATATTTTCACTGTATTCCATATATTTACTTCATTAAGGAAACTTGAAAATTCCGCTGTCCTGGAGAGGAAATGGAACCCACAACTCCCGATTTCCGGTCGAGCATGATAGTCATTACACTACCGAACACAAGGAAATTCCAAGCAACTTAACATATATATATATATATATGATTGCCTTCAGATTTGTCTAGTGGAAGCTGTTCCTGCCTCATTGTAGCGACTAGTGCAAATCTGATGGTAATCAGATATACACTATATTGACAAAAGTCACGGGACACCCCTTCTAAAGCAAATGAACGGATCCACTGCTTGTTAACATGCGCGGTACAGCTGCAAACGGTATAAAAAACAAGCCTGCACCTGGTCATATCGCACTATGAGGTTGAGTGAAAATATTGCGGCGGGAGAGAACTGACTTTGAAAGAGGAAAGATTGTTGCGTGTTACATTAGTGGGTTGTCCATAAGAGAAACCGAGAGGCATATAAACATACCCAAGTTAACTGTTTTGGATGTACTGAATAAGTGGAAGACACATGGCGTGCCTGACGCAGCAAAACGTACCGGCAGACCTAAGAAAATCTGTGTTAGAGGTCGTCGAAACCTCAGGATAGTCGTTACAGCTAATCGACGGAGTACTGCACAAGACCTCAGTGTGCAGGTGAGTAAAAATGCTGGAACCTCGGTATGTACACGTACCATTCGCAGAAAACTTCATACCATGGGTTACCGTGGTCGTGCGGCTGCTCATAAGCCTTTCATCTTCACTCGGAATCCTACTCGTCATTTAGCATTGTGTAAACAACATTTATCGTGAACCGTAGATCAATGGAAACGAGTCCTATGGACCGATCCAGATACACGATCCATCAGTCTGATGGCCGTGTGTGGGTATGGCGGTACTCTACTGCTCCATACGCTGTATTTTACCATACTGTACTGTTCCCACGGTCAAGTTTGGAGCTGACAGTGTACTCGTGTGGGGGTGTTTTTCGTGGTATGGTCCCGGCCCATTTGTTATCGTGGACAAACCTGTTAACCAGCACGTCTACCTCGATATTCTGGATGCCCTACCAACTCTGTGGCAATACTATGGAACCGAGCCTTGTTGGTACCAGCAGGATAATGCACCGAGCCATAAACCAAGGACAGTTACGACGTGGTTTGACGCTAATTCCGTATCGTGTGTGGACTGGCCAGTACAGACCCCTGATCTTAACCCCACAGAGCACCAATGGGATGAATTAGAGCGCCGCATAAGAAGTTTGGAACCAAGGCTACTAACTACTAAGCAACAGTTAGTGGCAGTATTATGTACTGAATGGAAGCTCATGCCCATCGCTGTGTTCCAAAATCTTGTCGAAAGCATGTCTCGAAGGGTCAGTGCATGCATTAAGGCCAAACGTGGACCGACACCGTACTAATGTATGTCAATAAATCCTATGTTGAGTTTCTCTTCTAGATGCCCAGTGACTTTTGCCAATATAGTGTATGGATCAGCTGCTTGAAATGTCCTTTTCCTGCGTAGGGTGTTGACTAGCATGCTCGACCGAAGTCGGGAAGTGCAGGTTCGATTCCCGCTCCAACGCAGCGAAACTGTTCAGGTTTTCTGAATGAAGTTAATAAATGGAATACAGTGAAAATATGCCAATAATCCGTGGAATATTCCTCTAGCCATGATTTGGGTCATCATAAAGGGGTGTACATGGTCAGCCACATTGTTTACATACATTCGTGACCCAAAAGTCCTGCACCAGTAGACCGAAAATAATTTTTTTGAAGTTTGAAGTCAATTTATACATTGAAGAGCATTTGAATTAGAGATATCTGTCTAGTAACGTGTAGCACCACCTTTCGTGCTGATGACAGCTGCGATTCGGCTCGTCATGGACTCGACAAGACACCGGAAGCGTTGGGAAGCCATACGGATCCACGACCTCTGAACAAGCTCCCGCAGTTCACGAAGATTTGATCGAGGAGGGTCAGAGCCTCGAACATCTCTCTCGATGACATCCCAGATGTGCTCGAAGGGGTTGAGATCAGGTGACCTAGCTGGCCAAGGAAGCGAGGTCACGTCAGTGGAGTGTTCATCCAACCATTCGGATACAATTCGGGAGCGATGGCACTGTGCATTGTCTTGTTGCAGGATGAGGTCCCCAGTGGGATGTTGAAGACGCCCAAACGGGAGCAAATGGTCTTCCAGGATATCTCGGTAACGTTGACCTGTGAGGGACGATGTCACACGTACCAGGGGTCCCATTACAGTCCACGTAAACAGTCCACAGACGAGAATGCTATCCCCCACCAGCTTGAAGAGTACCCTGCTGGCAAGAAAGATTAATCGCTTCATGTGGTTTGCGCCGTACTCGAATCCTGCCATCCACATGTACCAACGTGAATCTCGACTCATCAGTCCAGGCAACATTTTTCCACATGTCTAGGGTCCGGTGGCGATGTTCCCGCGTCCATGCTAATCTTTGCACCCTGTGATGTGCGGTCAGCAGCGGTACCCTCGTGGGACGACGGCTTCTGTACCCCATAGCGAGGAGATGGTTCTGGATGGTGTGGCTGCTTACACGTTTTTGTGTACCAGCGTTAAATTGCCGAGTGATTTCTTGCACTGTGGCCCGTCTATTCGCTGTTACAATGCGAGCTAGCCGACGATGACCCCACTCATCCACAAGCTGTTGTCCACTGCATTTGGCCTTTGCAGGGATGGTTTTACCGGATTCGATGTACTCACGGTGCACCCGTGACACAGTGGCTCGTGAAAATCCCATTGCCTACATGACTTCCGAGAGGGAGTGACCCATTCGTCTGGCCCCAACAATTTGCCCACGATCAAATGCGCCTAGATCCTTCGTCTTACCCATACTGCGTCAGACTCTTACTGATTCCCGTCGCATCACTCCTCTAATTGTCGGATTGCTGCATACGTCTTCATGTCGTTTCCGTTTACAAGGCCGCCCACAGCGCCACATTTGCATAACGCCAGCTGTCTCTAATTCAATTGCTCTTCAGTGTATATAGACGGAAAACCAAAAAAATCAAAATGGCGGCTTTGGTATATTGTCTGCTTGAATTTTTCTACTCCTTCTACACCTAGAAGTGTCTAAAACCCAAAAAAATCAAATGTTGGCTTAGCTTTGCTCTCCGAAATGCTGATGGGTTTATGATGAAAAAATTGCGAGAGGTCAGCAACAGTAAACATCTGTCTTCTTAGCGACGGTGTGATCCTCCTATCGGACAACACCCGAGCGCACAAGGCACATGAAACACGAGACCTGCTGCAAGATTTCCATTGGGAACTATTGGTACGTTCACTGTACATTCCGGAATTAGTTCCCAGCAAATTTTTCCCGTACCCCGCCCTGAATGAGCACTTCTCGGGGCATAGTTTTCACGTGAGATAATGACTTCAGGCGTGCTGATGTAAAGTAGCTGTGAGAAGGACATCTATTTTGTGGATCCGGGGTGAAAAAATTTACCATACGCTGGGACAAGCGCCTTAATCTCCATGAAGATTATGTTGAAAAGCAGTTTTTCCGTGATGTTTTCATTGTGCATTGTAAATATACTGCCTTTTTTCTTTCTATGCACCCGGGGTGGACAAACGTATCATACGCTGGGACAAGTTCTTCAATCGCCATGAAAATTATGTTCAAAAGTAGTGTACCCGCTACACTTTAATTGCACATTGTGTAACGTACCAGGAGATGTGATGTACCTGCCAGAAGGACGCACACGACATAAAGGCAGATAGGAATCATAATAAAACGTCTGCGTAGCTCAACTGGTAGAGTGACTTATTCCGGAATGAGGGGATCCGGGTTCGAATCCTGGCGTGGACAGAAATGACGGAGAAATTTACTTCGTTATAATGGCGCCCGAACTATCCGGATGACCCGACCGTTCAAAAATCTCGCATTGGTGGGATGTTATTTCCACATCGCGAGATAGGAAAAATAAGAGAATCCCTTCTCCAGCACTTCGAAAAAAAAAAAAAAAAAAAAAAAAAAATAAGGGGGAGATGATGTAACGTACCAGGAGATGTGATGTACCTGCCAGAAGGACGCACACGACATAAAGGCAGATAGGAATCATAATAAAACGTCCGCGTAGCTCAATTGGTAGAGTGACTTATTCCGGAATGAGGAGATCCGGGTTCGAGCCCCGGCGCGGATAAAAATAGCGGAGAAATTTACTTCGTTATAATTGTAAGTATTCTATAATGAAATCATGTCTTTATTTATGAGCACTATCAACGTCCTTTCTGATCGACCCTCGTACATATAATTCTTCTGTAAAGTCTTTCTCTCTATATTCTTTCTTTTTCTCTAGGTTGGAACAGTCTATTTCTCCATTTTTGAACCGCTCTTGTTTTGGAGATGGAACACGATTTTGATAATAGGTTCTACCCAAGAGGAAGAATTACATTTTTCTACTGCTAATACGCATACCCGAAATCCCCAGGGGATGAGTAATATATAAAAAACAAACTTCTCTTCAGTACCTCTTCAAAGAAAAGAAATCCACAATCCGAACTCCTCCATTCATAAAGCATCCTGTGATCTGAAGCAGGTTAAGGTTCATAAATGCGGATTTTCTTGAAGGCTGACAGGGGATAAATGCTTTCGCAGAACTACAGTAATTTATTTTAAGACAATGTGAAATAAGCAAAGAACTGCTAGAAAGCCAAGACGTTCGTGATGGTTTGTCCCTCAGAGACGGCCATGATCTTTTATCACGGAGAGTCATCTTATGCATGGAAACTCACTTCCTTATGTGCCTTTCTAACCATGGAAACGTTGAGAGAAATGGAATGGGAGGCCATTCCGCTCTTTCCCCAGAAGAACTGCTGGAAGCGAAGTCCAATAAAGGAGAGATAAATGTCAGACGTTTTTTAACCCTACTGTGAAGTAGGAGATTTTTACAGGGAAAGCAAATAAAATTTTTCTTGAGGACTTTTAAAATGTTTACCAAGAGGGAGAAAGCAGAATTAATCTCACACTTTTTTTAATTTAAAAGCAGAATTAATTTTGCATTTTTCAGTGCACTTTTTTCGCACATGTACAGACTTGACGAGAATCACTCACACGTTATCTGCTCTTGTTTAAATAACAATTTGTATATAAGAATTGTTCTTAAGAAATGTTGAACCCCTACAAATTTCATTCAGATAAGCTACAATTTACCTCATTTTGTGACTATGATAACATAAATATACACAGTGCGTCAAAGAATTTTTAAGACTGGCACTAGATTTCAGCCTACGGTAGCGCCACCAGTGTAATCGCGAATGCGTTATAAACCATGACCATCTGCTTGCTTTCTGCCAAAAGCAACTGCGCAGTTGTTAAAGTAACTCAAACGAAACGGGCGTTCATTAGAGAAGTAAAATTTTTTTCATGTTGAATTATTAAGATGGAACAAAGAGCTGTTATTAAATTTAACGCAAAACTTGGTAAAAGTGCCTCGGAAACGTACCAAATGATGAAACAAGTTTACGGTGAGTTTTGTTTAAGTAGATCAAATGTTTTCCTGTGGCCCAACCTTTTTTGGACGTTAGAGAGACGATAGAAGATGATAAGCATACCGGAAGACCAAGGTCATCTAGGGCACCTGAGATTATTGAAAAAGTGCGTGATTTCATGGCAAACAATCGATGTGCGGCACTAAGAATGATGGAAGAGTCTTTAAACATCAACAAAGAAACGATTCGAACCATCTGCATGAAGATTTGGGCAAAACAAAAGTCTGTGCTAAATTTGTTCCGCACACGTTAACCAATGAACAAAAATCAAGGAGAAGTGCACATTGCACAGACATCATTTCAGCCGCTGAAAATGATCCAAACTTCTTAAAATCGATTGTTACTGGTGATGAAACACGGTGTTTTCAATATGATCCCAAAAACAAAGCAACAAAGTGCGGAATGGAAATCAAAAAACTCGCCACAAGCCAAAAAAAAAAAAAAAAAACAATAAAAGTTCCATCGGAAATCAAAACAATGCTCATTACATTCTTCGATAGTTATCCACAAAGAATTTGTTCCAAGTGGACAAACAATTACTGGTGAGTTTTATTTAAATGTTTTGAGGCGTTTGATGGGCAGAATTCGTCGCATTCGTCCAGAATATCGAGATGAAAACAGTTGGTGTTTGTTGCACGGTAATGCACCCAGTCACACCTCACTTCTTGTTCGTAGATTTTTGGCAAAAAATAACGTCTGTGAGTTGAATCATCCACCGTATTCGCCTGATTTAGCACCCTACGACTTTTCTTTGTTCCCAAAACTTAAAATGACGTTAAAAGGGTGTTATTTTGATATTTCGACCATAAAAACAGCTTCGACGCGTGCTGTGGAGGCAATTCCGCAAAGTGAACTGGAACAGGCATTCGAATCATTATTAAATCGCTGTAAGAAGTGTATTGAAGGCGGAGGGACTTATTTTGAATAACAAACCAAACCAAATTATAATTTCTTGTTTCTATTTTATTTTACAGACCCAGTCTCAAAAATTCTTTGACGCACTGTGTATTAAATCAGTTATTCTGACTCATATGACTAGTTTGATTAAAATGAGTAAAGTACAGCGAAATTATTGCATGAATTCTATTCATGAGAACATTTTTAAAGTTTTGCCTAAAGTGCAAAGGGTGTTCGTTCTGGAGAAATTGGTCTCAACAGCTAGAACCCTCACATTTCCGAATTTAATTAATACGTTGTACCACACATTTCTATGCCTTATATATCAATATAAATAAAACTTCCCGTTTGTTGGTTGCCTACAGAGGAAACTACTGAACTCACAGACTTGAAATTTGGTAAGCGCACAGTGGACAAGAGGACATGATGCACCTCGGATATATATTTTTTTAATTCTACTTTACTGATTTTTAAATAATAAAAAGGAACTGTACACCTATTACACTTAAAATAGTATAACTATACTAGTGATCCGGATTTCTTGGAGTAGATTGTAAATAAAAGTTTACAAGCTTTCGCACATCAACCAGATGGCTTTTTCAAGAAAGCTAGACAGCTAACTGGCTGATGTGCGAAAGCCTGGTAACTTTTATTGGTAATCTACGCCAAAAAATTCGAAATACTAGCATAGTTATGCTATTTTAACTGATTTTCAGTTGATTTATTAGTTTTTAAATGACATAACCATTGTTGAAATCTGATCGTGTGCCATGCTGTCCTACCAAGTGATGAGACAAGTGACCCAACAATAGTTAATTTCATTGTGACGCAACATAATATTTTACTAAACTATCGCCGAACATTATTTCATTACGTTTTACAAAAGGGTAACAATATCTTATCTCAATCTGCGTAAATTACGAGAACCTGATGCTAAATGTGATAAACATCTGAAAGAACGCTTATTTTGATGCTATAATATGCATAAAAATTTGCCAAGCTTTCACACTTCACTTCAAGGCAATGTTGATATAAAATGCATGGAATCAGAATTCGTAAGAAATAAAGCTGATTTTTTGAAAATAACGTGGGTGACATCACGAGCAGTATCACGTGAGGTTTTATCACGCAACTTTACGGTGTGCCGCGATGATGTGTTTCTATCTTTTAACAACCCATGCCAAGCCATTGATAGTTCGATAGTGACCATGTCATTGCATGCTAGTTTGCTGGAAAGGATTTCGACAGTTTACCTGATGGCACTCTCTTTAAAGTTCGTGTAAGGGGCAATTATTCTAATACTATTCCATACAGGAGCCGCCGAACAATGCATAACTTCTCTGGCAAGGGCTGTATTCTGCATGTCCTGGTTGGCACTTAGCACGTGTTCTTTACGTTTAGTATCCAAGCACCGCTTTGTCATTCCGATATAGACTCGTATCTTTTCCTTGTTCTCAGGATACAGCAACGCACACACCCGCCTTTTCTTTCTAAGACTGTTTCTCCTTGCAGCTCGATACCGTACAGGGTACAAGAGGGGTGATAGTGCACATCAAGACGAACAATATTTGCAATGGAATCTAGGGCCGCAATCCACTCCTAGTGCCAGAAAAGAGTAAAGTTACATTTCCACTTCGAGTCTTCAACAGTGAAAACAAAGAGACGTTACTTAATTTATGAGTTGCACAATCCAATCGCTGTGACGTGCCTCCACCGCAGGACGCACATGAGATAAAGGCAGATGGCAGCGAGAACATACGTTCGCGTAGCTCAGTTCCGGAATGAGGGGACCCGGGTTCGATGCCCTGCGTGAACAAAAATGACGGAGAAATTTACTTCGTTATATCGTATTACAGATAGACTCAAAGGAGCTGCCTCAAAGTGGCATCCAGTTGCGTCGTTGCAAAGCCCACACCGGCGAATGAAGGACTGTCGTACTCTCTGTAGACCCCCTGTGTGGTGTTGATCTTGTCCGCAGCAACAGCGATTCGCGCGACGAGATCTTCCAGGGAGTCCACAGGTGTTGTCTCGTACACCAATGTTTTCATGTGCCCCCAGAAGAAGAAGTCCAGTGGATTAAGGTCCGGGGAGCGTGGAGGCCAAGCCACAGGTCGCCGCGCCTAATCCTCCTCCCGGGGTATGTCATATTTAGTAAGTATCGGACCTCGGTGGCAAAGTGTGCTGGGGCCCCATCATGCATAAACCACATGTCCCTCCGTGTGGTGAGCGGAACATCCTGCAACAGACCGAGAAGCACTTGCTCCAGTAACACACGGTACTTTACGCCGGTCAGACGTTCTGTCAAGAGGTAAGATCCCACCAGACAATCATTCTCATGTGATGTTCGCACGGTAATATCGCTGAACGGGTTCGGCTACGTTTTTAAATGTTTGCTCCTCGTCGTCTACGCACGTGTTCAGCGCACCTGATTTTCACCTTGTGCTTCTCATGCTCTGGTTGGAGCTCCGTGTGCCTGCAGGACGTTTTTCAAACGTGCTCTTTTCTGGCACTAGGAGTGGAATACGGCTCTAGGTTATCTTGCAAATATTGTTCATCTTGATGTCTACTATCACCCCTCTTGTTTTGTTGAAGGAGTTTACAATCACTCTGTATGTGATAACGGGGTTGGTGATTTCTCTGTTATAAAAAAATGGCGCATTTGAATGTATCTTATTCACCTTACATTGCGTCATGGGAAATGTGCTCGGTGGCTGCGGACCAGCAATGATTTGTTTAATACGTTGCAGAGGTTCAGCAAAATCGTGATTTTCTTATATATTTATTAACAACATGCCTAACTTTAGCTCATCGTATGGTTGTGCTAAAATTCTTGACACACACACACACACACACACACACACGTGCGCCTAAAATGTATAGAGGAAAAGAAAACTTTTCGTAAGTTTCCCCTGAATAGGCCGGAACTGTTAATGGAATAGTTGAGTAATATGAAACGTGAGGATTTCCATTCCAATGGGCTGTACCGAATACTGTAGCCGCCCCGGTTGCGCAGTGGTCTAAGCGATGGCCTCTGATCATTCGTCCGAACGGGGACCGGGTCCGAATCCCTGTGAGGCATGAATGTTGTGTTTGTCTTACGACACTGGTTCTTTCCCTTCACTGGAACCAGTGACTCTAAATTTGGGACGGGCGACTGCTTATAGCCCATTGAGTTGCTCACGGTGGTCGTTAAACCTCGAACCAAAAAAAAAAAAAAAGAATACTGTATATTCTGCCCACTTTAACGAAGCAGATTTTGAATATTATGACACCAGGAATCGAAGGCAGTTAAAACCTGGAAGTGTTCCTTCGAATTTTAATTTTTAAAAAGATAGAAGGAGGAAAATGATTGCATATTTGGATCAATTAAGTCGCGAATTAAATTCAACGTTCTTTCCCTAAAGTAAGACACATATCTGTAACTTTTCTTTTATTTAATGTTGCGCATGTATTTTATTTTTAAGTACATTGCCTAGCGTGCACTAGTGGGAAGTTTTTAGTTGTCGTTGTTATTGTTTTAACCCCAGTTTGTTTCCATATTACGTATATGTCTGGGCTTCTAAACCTTTTTTGCAAAAAAAAAAAATAATAAAATAATCCCAAGTTTATGTTTCAGATGTGCCACCTATGTCTGAGAATAAGAACGTGAAAATTTAATACACCATGTATTAGAAATGTTGCATTAAAAATTTTACCATGACTAACGGCCATGTTGTTCTGCATCTTTGCAGAATAAACATCGATCAAAAAATTGCCTTGTTATGTTTTTACAACCTTGATTTGTTCTTCTAAGAAAATAATTTCTCCTTCTTCGCCCTGTAGCTCAATTAATTATTTGGCATACTCCAAGAAGTTAAAATTGTAAAAATTGCCAACAGTAAGTAACAATCTAATAGCAATAACATTGAATCAGTAGCCATGTTGGTCCACAGAAATCCTTTTCTGACGTCACATGAATAATACCCATCGGTGTAGCAACTTGTATGTGCTAAGTTTCACACATTTACGGGTGGCTTTATTGAGGCAAGCTAATACTACAAACCTTTACAGAAGAACACCTGCGGCAGAATAGAAGCGACGATATTAATAGGTTTCGCCGAATTCTTTTGGGATACACTTCCGAAGTCTGACGCCTATGATTTCTCCACAGTTGCAGGTGGGTTTGTTTACGTTTTAGACTGCCGCTCTCCGTGTATTACCAAGCACAATAAGAAATTCCAACTATTTCTGCGGGAAGATTTTGACTAGGTTTCTTCAACCATTGTTTCGAATCTGACATTACGCATTCGATTTAAAATTCGAAATTTGATCTTGTAATTTTATTGTGTTAGACTTCCAAAGTGTGTCGTTCCGCCGAAATGGTCCACGGGTTTATTTACGTTTCAAACCGCTGCTCCGATTGTGTAACTACGCACTATATACAGTTTCAAGCTATTTTTTCGGGAAGATCTTGATCAGGCTGCTTCAACAATTGTTTCGAATTTGACATAACGCGTGCGATTTAAAATAACAAATTTGACCTTTCTCTTTACTGTGTAAAACTAATAAAGTGCTACATGTATCC
Source organism: Macrothele yani (assembly GCA_039090855.1). NCBI lineage: Eukaryota > Metazoa > Arthropoda > Arachnida > Araneae > Macrothelidae > Macrothele > Macrothele yani. Next base: position 141,860,360 of record CM077008.1, on the reverse strand, counting down.
TTCTTTTGCAGTTACCTGCAGGTTTATTTACGTTTCAGACCCACCGTTCAGGTGTGTTACTACTCGCTATAAATAGTTCCAAACTATTTCTACGGGATCATGACTAGGTTTCTTCAACCATTGTATCAATTTTACATAACACGCCTTATTTACAATAAGAAATTTGATCTTTCTAATTACTGTGTTAGACATCCAAAGTATTACGTGTATCATTCCACCCCAGTTGCCTGCGGGTTGCTTACGTTTAACACAGCGATTATTTATGTCTTACTACACGCTATGAATACTTCCACTTAAAAAAACAACATCAGCAGATCCGTAATTTTTTAGAGAGGAACTATATTTCAATGAAATGTGAATTCAATGCATGAAATGAAATGAGAGGAAAATGTGAATTTTTCTGCATTTTGTTTTTTTTCGAGCTCAATACTGTTATTCCTCCGTTCGCGCATTCTCCCACATAACCTTCAGGTTTTATTTATTTCATCGTGATGAAATCTGGATGCTCCTGCACGGTACAGTGAAGCACGATTAACTAACAAACACACATGTCAAATCTCATGGGAGATACTATCATGACTGGCCGTGCTGCATGAGACCATAATTTTATTCCACGAATTCCAACGGTCCAATCTACAGTTTCCTAAAAACAACAGTTTCCTGTTGTTTTTCGTTTTGTCACGCGTATCAACAAGACACACGTTTAATCATTAAAAGTTCATTGACTCAACATGAAAATTTTATGCTCTTCCTTTGGCTGGTTGTCCGGTGTTAGTAAAAATAAAAAGCTCTCCATCTTAGTTCCAAATAAAAGAACACCCAATATCGTTGAACCAGAGCATCTTCAAGGATTAATTTGCGTTTCAAATTAACTGTACATTACGCTGATCACAACACGACGGGAAAATGTAGATGTTTAAGATCCCTGCTGGCCACCCAAAATGCAATACCAAGAAGAAAGCATCCGATTGGCCTGAAATTCGCAGCATGCGTCGCCCGCGATAGGGCATACAAACCATTAGCTTTGCAGGGCATATGCAAATCATGTGCGCCCGTCACGTTACCGAGAAGCACTATAAGAAGGGTGCACAGAAGGCGGGGTGTAAGTAGTAGAAGTGTGTTGTGCTGCCGGACCTGTGCGTGGGAAGCATCCTGATGCCTCGTCGCAGAATACCGCAGTCATTCCAGCACGTTTCGGAGTTCGACAGAGGACGAATAGTGGCTTATCGCGACAGCGGTTACACAGTTCTATAACTACACACTTTCATGGCCTTCGGTCATCCTGCGGCCTATGGTAGCTTAGTGTGTCTGGAGAGGTCCTTAACTGCTGCATGCTACCAGCATGTGCTGACTGATCACCTACAGGCCTTCATGGCCTTCGGGCATCCTGCGGCCTATGGTAGCTTAGTGTGTCTGGAGAGGTCCTTAACTGTTGCATGCTACCAGCATGTGCTGACTGATCACCTACAGGCTTTCATGGACTTCGGTCATCCTGCGGCCTATGGTAGCTTAGTGTGTCTGGGGATGTCCTTAACTGCTGCATGCTACCAGCATGTGCTGACTGATCACCTACAGGCTTTCATGGACTTCGGTCATCCTGCGGCCTATGGTAGCTTAGTGTGTCTGGGGAGGTCCTTAACTGCTGCATGCTACCAGCATGTGCTGAATGATCACCTACAGGCTTTCATGGCCTTCGGGCATCCTGCGGCCTATGGTAGCTTAGTATGTCTGGGGAGGTCCTTAACTGCTGCATGCTACCAGCATGTGCTGACTGATCACCTACAGGCTTTCATGGACTTCGGTCATCCTGCGGCCTATGGTAGCTTAGTGTGTCTGGGGATGTCCTTAACTGCTGCATGCTACCAGCATGTGCTGACTGATCACCTACAGGCTTTCATGGCCTTCGGGCATCCTGCGGCCTATGGTAGCTTAGTGTGTCTGGAGAGGTCCTTAACTGCTGCATGCTACCAGCATGTGCTGAATGATCACCTACAGGCTTTCATGGCCTTCGGGCATCCTGCGGCCTATGGTAGCTTAGTGTGTCTGGGGAGGTCCTTAACTGCTGCATGCTACCAGCATGTACTGACTGATCACCTACACGCATTGATGGCCTTCGGGCATCCTGCGGCCTATGGTAGCTTAGTGTGTCTGGGGAGGTCCTTAACTGCTGCATGCTACCAGCATGTGCTGACTGATCACCTACACGCATTCATGGCCTTCGGGCATCCTGCTTCAGAAGAACAATGCGCCGCCCTACAGCTCTATAACCACCCAGGCATGGCTCAAGGAACACTCATCTGAGTTCAGAACCATCCAGTGGCCCGCCAAGGTCACGGATGGTTCTGAACTCAGATGAGATCGGATATTGGGATATTCATGAGATCTGGATCTGATATTCAGTTCCATGACATCCTGAAGAGTCCTGTGGTAGCTCTCCGGGATTCCGTGGAACAGAATATCAGATCCATGGATGTTGGACCGACATCTCGGGTGGAGTTGTGAACAAAGCTGCAACAGGCATGGCTGGCGGAAACCCTCCGCTTTGTGGTGGAGTCGATACTTCAGCTTGAACAGGCTGTTATTCCCGCTCTTAGAGGAGGACCAACACGCTATCAGGTAGGCATATATAATGTTTTGTCCATTGAGTGTAGATGGGCGGATCAATGTCAACTAAGAGAAGCATAATGAGAAAATTAATGTCTGAGTACTGTATTTACTGCAAAGTATCAGTTAGAGTGAAAAAATATTGGTGGACTCAGTAATGATTGAGCCGTTAGTTTGGAACGAAGGACTATGATTGCAGATCGGAGAATTGAAATGAGCTAGTCGAGTATGGTTTCAAAGCATTTCTTTAATTTGTTATAGCCAAAATAGGTCTATGATATGAACAGTAGCTTCATAATTTTTATAAATAATGCTGGATACATTGCCAACACAAAGCAGAGTTTGAGATGGGCCGTGCACGGGTTCGATCGGTATGTTGGAACTTTGTTTGACGGTGGCGGCTGCTGCTTTCAGGCATTCTCGATACTTCCTAGTTCTTTGGGCTGCAGTCTTCTTGGGCTTCTTACATTCCTCATTACTTGCTCTTGCCTCTCATTTTGATATTTTCCCACTTTAGCTTGCATTCATTCTGCGAATTCCCCGGTATTGTCGAAAATGTTAACCCGTTCACACGAAAACAATTTTTAAAATTTTTCGTTTAAACCACTGTGATATGCTTTTTATACAGGGTGATTCATAAAGAAGTATATAGTTTCCAGATGCTGTAAAACAGTAACAGTTGAAGACACGGACCACAACTGCGAACCGTTAGGTAGATGTACTCATAAAGTTTGTGTCCCGCTACTGAAGGAAGTAACGTAGGAGATAGCGCGCGTGTCACGTGCGAGATTAGCTTGATAAACATCTTCCTCACCGATGGATTGGAAGAGCCGCGGACTACAACATGCCACTGACCCAATGGCCACTCAGAAGTCCTGACTTAACACCTTGTGACTTTTTCCTGTGGGGCTACGTAAAGGACAAGGTATTTGCCCCTCCTCTTCCTGTTGATCTAGCGGAGATGAAACAACGTATCACAGCCGCTATCACTGCACTTGATTCAGATATCGTACCTTGCGTTTGGGCGGAAATGGATTACCGGATCGATGTGTGTCGTGCGAATAAAGGTGCACACATAGAACATCTGTGAGTGTCTCTAAAAAAAATTGAAACATTCCCCTACAATTCTGTTACAGGTAACATAAAATATCTTACATTGTTCTTGTTTTATAGTACGTTGAAACTGTATACTTCTTTATAAATCACCCTGTATATTTGAATAGAGAGCTTTAAAATCCCGCACAGTCGTTTTGCACTCACGGTTGTCAAGGTAAACTGAGATACTGTCAAAAGTGCTTACCGGTTCACATGAAAACAATTTTTTAAAATGCTCATTTCAAACAACTGCGAAATGTTTTTCGTATATTTGAATATATCTCGTCAAGAACTTTAAAACGATATCACGCACAGTCGTGTTGCGCTCACGGTTGCCGAGACAGACTGAATCAAACGCGGAGACACACCCAGAAATGTTGCACTATCTCCCCAGCGCACAGAGAGCGAGGGTAGCGTCGCAAGGACGATGTATTGCGCAGTAGGTGAATTGGACTCCATGCTGTTTACAAATATCATAACACGATTAATGTGCGGCACGTATTTTTAACGCTATAATCATTTCACATAGGACTTACTTTTGTAACGCACTGTCGGCTGTGAGTCGTCTTATACTATCCCCGGAGTTAGACATAGTTCTACGTCAAAAACAGCCTTGCGCTCAACTCGTCAAGTGAATATAATCGGCGAAAATTAAAGCAAGAAACATGACACCGAATTTTCGGGTGTAATAAGCACGTCTTTTGAATCCGTTCTGATGCAAATTAAATTTATCAAAGCTATTCAAAGTCAATGGAACCGGTATGGAAAGCAATGGATCTGACGAAAGAAAGAAGATTTTCAATCGGGTTTTTAATCCCTCAGATATTGCTGTAAACGGAATCGTGAGCTTACGAACTCTTAGAAACAGAGATATCGACAAAAATAAGATGTGATTTTGCGTCCCCTGGTGGGAAAACCATGCATTATTTTAGGAAGAAAGTATTCTCGAAAGGTTTATCCATATAAGCGGTATAGGTCCAAGAAAAAAAAATTAGTCGAGTTTTCAGGAGCCCAGATTTTGCAACAAATACTCCACAAGCAGAAATTAACACTTATGACCCCTGATGGCTAAAACATTCTTTACCAAACATTAGAAATTATGTGAAAAATATTTTCTATCCGGTCTCGAATGCGATACAGGAAGAATTTTTCAAATCAGAGCTTTCGGAGCCAAAATAACGCCGAAAACGCAATTTACCTTTGTGCCCCCTAGCGGAAAGTCTATGATTTACTTGAAAATTTTGAATTTATAGGAAAAACATTTCGCCTCGGAAACACTATTCAACAAAGAAGGAATTTTTCAAATCAGACTCTTAGAAGTAGAGATATACACAAAAATAAGATATACGTCTACGCCCCCTGGCGTAGAAACCATGCATTTTTTCAAGAAGAAAAGTTTCTTAAAAGGTTTGTCGATATGAGTAGTATCGGTCAACAACGACGTTTTTTTTCAATCGAAATTTTAGAAGCTCATATTTTGCTGCAACTACAACAGAAGCGGAAATTAAGACTTACGCCACCTGGTGGCCAAATAATTTCTTACAAAAATTAGAAAATATGTGCAAGCGATTTCCCATCAGGAGCTGTATGCGGTGCAGAAAGAATTTTTCAAATCGGAGATTTAGAAGCAGAGATATAAGGGGAAACGCAATTTACATTTACGCCCCCTAGCGGAAAGTCTATGAATTACTTGAAAATTTTGAAATTATATCAACCACATGTCACACTATAAACACTATCCAACAAAGAAGGAATTTTTCAAATCGGACTCCTAGAAGTAGAGATATTGACAAAAATAAGATATACATCTACGCCCCCTGGCGTAGAAACCATGCACTATTTTGAGAAGAAAATGTTTCTAAAAGGTTTGTCGACATTAGTAGTATCGGTCAGCAAACAACGTTATTTTCAATCGATAATTTAGAAGCTCATATTTTGCTGCAAATACAACATAAGCAGAAATTAAGATTTACGCCCCCTGGTGACAAAACTATTTTTTTTACAAAAATTATAAATTATGTGCAAACGATTTCCCATTAGGAGCTGTATCCGGTTCAGAAAGAATTTTTCAAATCGGAGATTTAGAAGCAGAGATATAGGGGGGAACGCAATTCACTGCTACGCCCCCTAGCGGAAAGTCTATGAATTATTTGAAAATTTTGAAATTATATGAAAAACATGTCACACGGAAAACACTATCCAACAAAGAAGGAATTTTTCAAATCGGACTCTTAGAAGTAGAGATATTGACAAAAATCAGATGTACATCTACGCCCCCTGGCGGAGAAACTGTGCAATATTTTAAGAAAACAGTATTCCGAAAAGGTTTATTGATGTGAGTGGCATCAGTCCACGAAATAATTTTTTAATCGATATTTTAGAAGCTTCGATTTTATGGCAAATACATCAAAAGCAAAAATTCACACTTACGCCCCCAGGTGGCCGAAGTATTCTTTACCAAAAATTTGAAATTATATGCAAAAGATTTTCCATCAGGAGATGTATCCGCTGAAGAAAACATTTTTCAAATCGGAGTTTTAGAAGAAGAGTTATTCGGGAAAATGTAATTTACTTTTACGCCCCTAGCGGAAAATCTATGTGTAATTTGAAAAAGTAACTATATCTAAAATACTCTTCGACATAAATGGAATCGAAAGATACATTTTTTTTTCAATCGGATGTTTAAGAGCAAGTATGTGGAATAAAACGTATTTTTGAATTCGACATCATCTGCATTTACGCCCTCTACCGGCAAAATTGTACATCGTAAAAAAAAACGAAATGAAGGATCATGATTTGCATATCTCAAGCTTCCCAATGCAAAAAGAATTTTTCAAATCGGACTAATAGTTGCAGAGATACCGTATGTACAGACGGACGGACGGAAATACCGATGACAGAAGCACGATCTTTTTTACAAAAGACGTGCTAAAAAAAAGAGATCTTCATTGCAAACATCTTACTAAGATGTGTTTCATACGAAACTTTTCGTATAGCGTTTTAGGTGACTAGACTGAGATCCAACGCACGAGAATGGAGAAAAAATTGCATATATAGGGTATACTGGCACTTGTAAATAGGATTTCACTCCAAGATGGCGGAGGCGAGATTATATTAATTTTTAATGCAGTTGAGGCAACGGCAACAATGAGAGTTTTTAAATCCAAAATAGTTTCAGAAAACATGCCATCATTTCTCATCAAAAAAAAAAAAAAAAAAAAAAAAAAAAGGAGAAACGCAAAAAAAATTAATAAATCCCAATGCCGGGAAATTTCTACTTGTCTTAGCACAAAGCTGGGAAGGAGAAACATACGCACGCGCTAACTCAAACAGACGTGTCACACAAAGCGAAAGATCTGCCATTACGGTATTGCCTGTGGCAGATACTTTTCGCAACATTTTTCTTTTACCAAATCTCAAGTGAATAAAGCATCGGCGTCCGATCAAAATACTTTTTCATGGAATCCAAGACGTGCTAGAGGTTTTCTATTTTTTTTACTTTCATGTGAAGACCTTAAAAAATTCCACATCAAGACAGAGAGAGACATCGAGTGAGTGACAAAGATAAAAAGAAATGTTTTGTCTTGCAGAAAGAACAACTCAAACGTTTTCTTCAAAATAATCTCTGTTTCTGTTAAATAGCAGATAACAAGAGCAACAAAAAAGTTATCAAATGACAAAAACATCCAAGTTTCTTTTTCCTTATACATTTTACGGATTTTTCGAAGCAGCGCGAAGAAAAAAATGATTTCATCCAGTTCAATGACATTCCTTCCTGATTTTTAAGGTATCTCGGAAATATGCTTCAGTAGTTTAAGCTTCATTATTTTTTAGGTAAGTTGGCAAGTCTTACCGACAGAAGACAGAATGTGCGTGTGCGTATGTGTGTGTGTGAAAGCCCTAAAACTCATTGGGAAATCTTAGTGGACGCTTTAAAATTAGAAGATTGTTTTTCAGTATTTTTCCAGATGCAATAGCAGGTTTCAAGTCAAATTTTCAAAGAAGAGGCTTGCTAGAATAAAAAAATGTTTACCACGTCGTTTCAACGGGAGCTATGAAGTTTGAACGAAACGTCTGAGAACATGTATGCGACTTTGAAAGTGTGTGTCTGTGCTGCTATTGGCGTATTTTGAAATGCTCCTCTAACGTCTGCAACACAAAATTCTCACCTTTTCTGTGGAATGATCTGATTCACTACAGTTTCACAAAGATTGCTCCCAAGAACCGCACTCGCACCTAAGTACGCAGGTTGCCTAAGCCTTAATGACGACATTTTGTTTCTTTTCTGCATCACGAGAAGCAAAACAGCTTGTATATTTTTATCTGCAGCGCTGTTTGCAATCTGTCGGCGGTCGCCCCGGTGGCGCAGTGGTCTAAGCGATGGCCTCTGATCATTCGTCCGAAAGGGGTCCGGGTTCGAATCCCGGTGAGGCATGGATGTCGTGTTTGTCTCACGGCACTGGCTCTCTCCCTTCCCTGGAACCAGTGACCCTAAATTAGGAACGGGCGACTGCTTATAGCCCATTGAGTTGCTCACGGTGGTCGTTAAACCTCCAATCAAAAAAAAAAATCTGTCGGCGACGAATCTACCTCACTCTGTTGATGCATGCAGGGCTTCGTTACCAGTATAGAGTTGGGTAAATTACTTTAACTACGGTTCAAGAAGAATTACAGAGGGCGTGTTTGTCAAAATTATTTTCCTTACATTGAAACTGGAAATTCATGGCTGCTTCTAGTGCTATGGAAAAAAAGGAGACAATTTCTCTTAGCGGCAAGTATCAGACGGCAAAGAAAATAGTTCCTCGAGTTTGTGAGGAAGAATTCTAAATTTTGTTTAACTAAAACCATCCTCTTAATGAACCTCATTCAGAAGGGAAAATTACGATCGGCAGCCTGGGTGGGGCACAACGGTTTAAGCGCTGGCTTCTCAGACAACTATGTCATTCGTTCGAGACGGTTCCGGGTTCGAATCCCGGTGAGGCATGGATGTTGTGTCTGTCTTATGGCACTGGATGTCTTCCTTCCCTGAAACTACTGGCCCTAAGTTAGGGACGGGCGACTGCTTATAGCCCATTGAGTTACTCACAATGGTCGTTAAATACCCAACAAAAAAATCGCCATTGTTCAAATGTTTTAGGAGAAGAAGCGTCACACATATTTTGCAATATAAGTAGCGTAAAAGGGGGAGCTCCGCTCTAACAAGATTAACACCCAGAGAGCCTAAAAACTATTACCTTTCCTGGTTACGAGGTTCAAAATGTGGTATTCACATCACAATTATTCACTGTAGATCATACACATAGAATATAATCATTCACAAACATACATAGAATATACTCATAGAATAATCATTCAGAAATATACGTAGAATATACTCATAGCATAATCACAAATATACGTAGAATATACTCATAGAATAATCACAAATATACGTAGAATATACTCAAAGAATAATCACAAATATACGTAGAATATCATGAAAGAAATACGGGATCACGCCATATGATACAAATTTTGAAGATGACAATCCGATTTTTGGCGTAAATGTGACAAGCATGGTAAGTCAGATAATATCCGAAAACTTGAAAGTTTTTCGGATATTATCTGACTTACCATGCTTGTCACATTTACGCCAAAAATCGGATTGTCATCTCCAAAATTTGTATACGTAGAATATACTCTTAGAATAACCAATCACTGATATACATGGAATATACTCATAGAACAATCATTCACTAGTATACATAGAATATACTAACAGAATAATCATCTAACAGATGTAACGTATACTCTAGATTCACTTTCCTTTTGATTTTTACTATCTCTGGTTATTTTATTTTTCTATGTAAATTATCTTCTTACTGAACGAGATGTTATTTCACCCGCTGAATGAGATCTGGCAATGAGTGTAAGTCATGACGTGGTGGTAGCCAGTATAAATAGGCGCGTTCAACGATACGTAAGGAGAGCGTTTGTTGTTGTACGGAGAGCGTTTGTTGTTGTACGGAGAGCGTTGGTTTATGTGAAGGAGAGAGTTTGTTGTTGTACGGAGAGAGTTTGTTGTTGTATTGAGAGCTTCGTTCTATGTGATTAGGTTGATTCTTCATTATTGTGATACGAGTAGTGTGTGTGCGTTGGATGATTCAGAGTTATCTAATAAAAGAGCTTTTTCGTAAGTACGTCTTTCTCAATTCATAGTTTTTGTCAGATCTCTGTCTGGTTGTTAGGTTTATGTCATTAATTGATTATTATTAACAACCAGCGTTAAGACTTTATCCATCCTAATTACTGCTACAACATTACTACCAGTTATAAGTTGTTCATTACTATTACTACACTACTAGCAGGAGACTTTATTCATGATCTTAATTAACTAGTAACAACAACCATTGAATTCACTATTAGAAGCTTAGTACAAGCATATAATTCAGTAGTAGAAGCATTATAAAGCATTATACTTAGCTTAGTAGTAAAAGCTTTATTCATTATAATTAGCTTAGCTGGTAGAAGAAGTATATTCATTATACAGAATAATCATTTGCTAATATGCATAGAATATACTCCTAGAATAATCATTCACTGATATACATACATCGAGCATATTCACAGAATAATCATTTAATAATATATATGGAATATACTCATAGAATAATCATTCCCTGATACACATAGAATATATCACAGAAAAATCATTCACTGATATACATAGCAAATATCAGAGTATAATCATTTACTAATATGAATAGAATATACTCATAGGATAATCACTCACCGATATGCATAGAATATACTCATAGAATAATTATTCACTGATAAACATTGAGCATATCGTAGAATAATCGTTTACTGATGTATATAGAATATATCAGAGAATAATCATTTACTAATACGTATAGAATATATTCGCCGGGTTTTTCTTAATTCAACAATGCTGGGGAAACTCGTGAAAATTTATTCCTCTGCAATTGGGATTTCTTTCTGTAAAACTTGCAGAAGGGAACGCAGGAAGTGAGTTTCTTGATCCTCTTAGAATAACTGATGGCAAAAGTTAAGTGAAATACGTCAAAAGCGGTCGCGAGAAAAGGAATCTAGATCGAACACTAGATGTACGTAATACTTTCCTATTGGTTACCGCTACAAGATTCGTATTTTATGTGTTCGGTTACCAACGTCACCTAGTGACATATCTTTTGGCTTCGGGATTTTGCGATCACTGTGAGCAGCTTGATGGGATGAAAGCAGTCGCCCGTTCCTCATATAGGGTTACTTATTCCAGGCAAGGGAGAGCATCAGAGCTGTAAGATAAACACTGTATCTATTTCTCACCGAGATTCGAACCCGGACCCATCTCACACGAATGTCCAGAAGCCTGCGCTTAAACCACCGCGACTGCTCAACGCATTTTAAAACAGAACCCTCAGAATGAAAATGTGTTTTGATGGTAGTACCTGTAATCAATGAAATTAGAAATTTACTTAATGTAAATGCAATTAACTACACCATGTGTGAACTAGCGAAAAGGTACTACGAGAAAGCACAGAATCGTCCAACTCTATTTAGGTGTGTCCTCTATTACGATATTTAGGTACCAATGAAACACGAAGGGCCAAAACACATTTTAGAAACTGTGCCAAGACACTCAGCATCTGATTGGGATTAATTAAATTATTTAATCCCAATCTTTCCTTTCCAACATACTTGGGGTCTTATCAAGTGTTCATGCTAATCAATATTTTACCACGAAAAAATCTCTTTATCTATCAAAACGAAGAATATTTGAGGGCGCTAAGTCAATCTGTATAAGCAAGGCGAGTCGAAAATTGCAACTGTCAAAAGAGTCAGATGGGACGTGTATAGTTTTGCATTATCCTGATAAAAAGTAATCTGTACGTCCTTTAGATGAGGTCTCTGGATTTAATGATTTTCTGAAGTTTAACTTAAAAATTTAAAATATTTTTCCTTATTAACATTGATATTTTTTTCAAGTGTGTCAATTAAGGTAATGCCATCTTCGTTCCAAAAGACTATGATCATGATTTTGAAATTTTATTTTTAACTGGGGATGTTCTGTAGATCCATTGTGTTGACTGATGCAAAGGACCTAGGACCTTTGCCTTAACTGATGTTTAAGGCAAAGGTCCTAGGTCCTAATGGTAAACTGAGGTCCTCCGCCCCTGTGGCGCAGTGGTCTAAGCGATGGCTTCTGACCACTCGTCCGAGATGGGTCCTGGTTCGAATCCCGGTGAGGCATGGTTGCTGTGTTTCTCTTATGACACTGACTCTCTCCCTTACCTCGAACCAGGTACCTAAATTAGGGACGGGCGTCTGCTTGTTGCTCATGATGGTTGTTAAACCCCCAATAAAAAGGAAACAAACATATATATATAGGGTGAGTCAAAAGTCGCAGGACACCCTTGTATTTCAGAACCAGGAGGAAAAATGAAATATTTGAATATCCTAGCAAACAATTTAGGCTATTGCCGGAACATGGCCGCCATCTTGAAATCCGCCATATTGGATCAAGGCCAAATTGTTCAAATGCTAAAGGGGTCATGTTGCATATCAAGCAAGACTAGAATTTTCGCAGAAATTGTTTGCCGTAATCAGATTTGACATATGAGTCATGGTTCACAAGTCATCAACACAGAAAGTTGAAATAACAATCCCTAAAGTACCCTGTAATGTGCAGCTATTTGATGTGTTCAATGTGTTGTCCCTGCTGCTGAACACAGAGCTGAAGGCGCTTCATCCATGCACCCGCACGAGAATATCGGCAGAAATGCAGTTACAAGCCTCCAGGATGCGTTGCCGAAGGTGGTGTTTGTCGTGGATTTTCTTTGCATACACTAAGTGTTTCAGATGACCCCACATATTTAGTTGTCGAGTAGTGTGAGGTTGGGAATCTGGGTAACCATTCTACAGGACCACGCAGGCCAATCCAATGGCCAGGGAATTGAACATCTATCCACTGAACGGATGCCAGTGAGCGGTGTGAAGGATCCGTAAAATGGCTGACTGGTTGATACCACTTTCTGTTGCAAGTTGGCGTGTGCTACATTGCGGGATCATTGCAAAGGACGCCATGATAATTGTTGAGGTGTTCTCATCGGTAGCAGTTTTTGACCGACCACTACGTTGCTTGTCGTCCACAGTCCCAGTTTCTCGGAATTTTGATATCAGGTATGCGACAGTGCTGTGTGACATTGATGGTCTTTCTGGGTGTCAGTTGTTGAAATCTACGGATATGATACGGCAGCAGCTATCACTAGACATTAGGATCACCTTAATTCTCTCCTCATTTGTCAATGCCATCTTCAGTTGTCTGCAACAAACAATGGTTATTTCAAATTTCTCTGTTGGTAACTTGTGAACCACTAAACATATGTCAAATCTGATTACTGCAATCAGTTTCTGAGAAAATTCGCCTCTTGCTGGATGTGCAACATGACTCCTTTACCACTTAAAAAAATTGACTTTGATCCAATATGGCGGATTTCAAGATGATGGCCATGTTCCGGAAATAGCGTAAAAAATAGGCCGCCCTCACCGATTCTTTGCTGGGGTATCCAGATATTTCATTTTCCTCCCGTTTCTGATACACAAGGGTGTCCTGCGACTTTTGATTGATTCTGTATATAATAAACTGAAGTCATGTCGTATGTCGCGACTTCCTTAAAAGCCTGAGATAGAGTGCCAGAGAAGTTCTCCAAATGGATGGTTGAGAATTTTCTTTTTGATTGGCTTATTTCATCTGCAAGGAGCTTTAACACCCACTTTGAAACTTTTTTCGATATCCAGGGGTGGAAACCAACTACACAACACTAACTTCAGACATTGAAAGTTTTTCCATTATATGCTTTTTTGCTTTTGTTCTGTCAGCTTGGTGGCCAAAATGACCTAACCGTGTCATTATGTCAAGAGCACCGCTTTTGAAGAGCTGAATTCAGCTTTGGACATTGCCTTTGTTAACAGTTTTTTCCTATAAACTATTTTCAGCTTTTTTTTTGTGTGTGAATTACTGTCATTTGGATATTGCTTCTGTTGAAATTTTTTCACTGTAAATAGTTTTCAGTTTTTCGTGAATTACAGTCGCTGAAGTTTTATCGAGCTTGAAATAGAACTCGATGACCGAACGTAGTCTGATTCGGGCACTTACTTCGGGTCCCATAACTTTTGACCTACAGCATATACACATTTTTCATTAGGTACATTTACAAAGATATTAATAAAGACTATGTATTGGGTGTGTGCAAAGGTTCTACCCGTTTTGTAACAAATGCAAATTGCGATCGGAGTAGTTACGTCACAGATGACGCTGCGATGCCGAATTTTCGGCCAATAAAGCGTGTTACAGCATATAGAGGCACTAGGTTTGTCCGAGTAAGTCATTCGTAATAGAAATCACGAACGGTGTAACATGGCATGCGATAAGGAGCACATTACACGTTGTTTACTGTACAAGTACTGCAACCGCGGCTTTGCCATCATCTGTCAAGTGTATGGGGAGGATGCAGTTGACGATAGCACATGTTGCCGGTGGTTTCGGAAATTCCGGGGCTGAGACAGAAGTTGTAAAGATCAACCACGTCCTGAATTCCATCCGTGGTTTCTGACGAGGATGTGGACCAAGCCATAACAAATGACCCACATCCAACTGTTCAGAAAGTAGCAGAAACGTTTTCGGTACACAGAACAACAGTCGAAAGACGGATGCATGCATTTGGGTTCAACACCAAGTTTGATACCGCACCAGCTTTCTGCAAAGCAACGAGCAGAGAGAATCCGTACCTGTGTTTCTTTTCTTTCTCGTCACAGAAATGAACCTTTTTTAGGACGAATTGTAATAAAAGTCAATTATCAATGGTATTAAGATATGTCGATACGTTTGGTGCGAAATAACACGAGAGGATTCATCTCTTTCGATTATGAATCAGTCTGGCGAGAGATGGTCAACGGAATAATGCAGTAGGTATTCGAGAGACTTCGCTGTTCTGATGCGAAGAGCTTCCATACTATCGCCTGCTAGCATTTCCATGGCAACATGAATGAGCTACGAAGGTGAGTGGATGATGAGAAATGGGTACTGTAAAGCGTCGACGGACTGTGTGCCAAGGTGCGGAGTCTGCTCCGTGGACCTAAAAGGAGTCCATGGAGCAGACTCCGCACCTTGGCATATTTATTCGAATGTACGTCGAATAAATATAAAGGCATACAAAGAACTGTGACATCAGCTCTTCATTCCATAGCAAAAGGTGACCTATGCAAGTCCTCCCTTCCGTTGGCTGATCATACCACTTCTTGTATTTACACAAGAGGAATGTACTTCGAATAAATATGAAGGCATACAAAGAACTGTGATATCAGCTCTTCACTCCATACCAAAAGATGACCTCTGCAAGTCCTTCCTTCTTTTGGCTGATCGTACCACTTCTTCTATTAACACTGGAGGAATGTACTCCGAATAAATATAAAGGCATACAAAGAACTGTGACATCAGCTCTTCACTCCATACCAAAAGATGACCTCTGCAAGTCCTTCCTTCTTTTGGCTGATCGTGCCACTTCTTGTATTAACACAGGAGGAATGTACTTCGAATATATATGAAGACATACAAAGAACTGTCCCGTCAGCTCTTCACTCCATACCAAAAGGTGACCTATGCAAGTCCTCCCTTCCGTTGGCTGATCATACCACATCTTGTATTAACACAAGAGGAATGTACTTCAAATAAATATGAAGGCATTCAAAGAACTGTGACTTCAGTTCTTCACTCCATACCAAAAGATGACCTCTGCAAGTCCTTCCTTCTGTTGGCTGATCGTGCCACTCCTTGTATTAACGCAGGAGGAATGTACTTCGAATAAATATGAAGGCATACAAAGAACTGTGACTTCAGTTCTTCACTCCATACCAAAAGATGACCTCTGCAAGTCCTTCCTTTCGTTGGCTGACCGTGCCACTTCTTGTATTAACACAGGAGGAATGTACTTCGAATAGATATGAAGGCATACAAAGAACTGTGGCATCAGCTCTTCACTCCATACTAAAAGATGACCTCTACAAGTCCTTTCTTTTGTTCGCTGATCGTACCACTTCTTGTATTAACACAACAGGAATGTACTTCGAATATATATGAAGACATACAAAGAACTGTCGCGTGAGCTCTTCACTCCATCCCAAAAGGTGACCTATGCAAGTCCTTCCTTCCGTTGGCTGATCGTACCACTTCTTGTATTAACACAAGAGGAATGTATTTCGAATAAATATGAAGGCATACACAGAACTGTTACATAAGCTCTTCACTCCATATCAAAAGATGACCTCTGCAAGTCCTTCCTTCCGTTGGCTGATCGTACCACTTCTTGTATTAACGCAAGAGGAATGTACTTCGAATAAATATGAAGACCTACAAAGAACTGTCACATCAGCTCTTCACTCCATACCAAAAGATGACCTCTGCAAGTCCTACGTTTCGTTTGCTGATCGTGCCACTTCTTGTATTAACACGGGAGGATTGTACTTCGAATAAATATGAAGACATACAAATAACTGTCACATCAACTCTTCACTCCATACCAAAAGATGACCTCTGCATGTCCTTCGTTCCGTTGTCTGATCGTACCCCTTCTTGTATTAACACAAAAGGAATGTACTTCGAATAAATATGAAGACATACAAAGAACTGTGACATCAGCTCTTCACTCCATACCAAAAGATGGCCTCTGGAAGTCCTTCCTTCCTGTAGCTGATCTTCTTGCAATAAAGCAGGAGGAATGCACTTCGAAAAAAGTATATGCACGTATGTTTTCTTGGTTTTCCATTATCATAACTTAATTGCCGCAGTATGTACGTTGCTTTTTGACAGAACGATGTACGGAGGCGAAAGAACCTGAATTGATTTGGTGACTAAATTAAAAAAGAGTGTGTTAACAGATGTTAAATACACTGATACGTGTTACAGGTATTGTAACCTTACGTTTTGATCAATCTACGTCAAGCGAGATTAGTTTCGAACTCTGATGTACGACTGTACGAAAGAAAAATGCATCAGAAGATGTAAATGCGTAATGAAGCGTATAAAACTCCCCGTAAAAATACGTATCACTTACATAGCTCGCCTCCATACAACTGAGAATGTTTTTTTGTAAAAAAATGTGCAATACTGCGTTCGACCGTGGCAGGAGTCTGGAAAACCAAGAAAACATACGTGCATATATACAACACGGTAAGCATTGTAGTAGCCATAGCAACGGCCGCACCTGTCTATTACGCATGCGTCGTCGGTAGTGCGCAGTTTGATAAGCGTTTTTGCGTGAACACCTAACAAGTGTTTTTGCGTTGTGATTTTTGGAAAAAGTAGACGTGAAAGAGGAAAAAAGATATGCCTTTAAATTTTGCTGTCAACTTAAGAATCTGTCGGAAACACTCTCCGTCTTGTGCAAGAATCTTTTAAAGATGAATGTCTAGAAAAATCAACAATTTACTGATGGCATAAAGAATTAATGGATGGTCGTGAGTCGGCGGCTTTAATGGCGCATGGAAGAAGATCTTCAGCGAGTATTATAGAGGTAAAAATCAATGCAATAGGGTAAATATACGGGAAGACATACCTATCAATTAGAGATATGAAAGACATTGTTCACATTTCAAAATCATCAATTCACAGAATTTTAACCGAGCATTTGGGCATGAAACGACCTTGTTCAACTTGGATTTGCCATTTCTTTTCATGTGCGGCCCAATGCAAGGCCGCACATGACCAGTACTGTCGTTTCTTACTTGGAGTAAATGAAACCTAAGTTGATGCCCGAACTTGCTTATATAGCCCAAACTTGTCATCATGTGTTTTCTGGTTGTTCCCCATTTTAAACAAGAAAGATGACACCGAATTTTCGGGTGTAATAAGCACGTCTTTTGAATCCGTTCTGACGCAAATTAAATTTATCAAAGCTATTCAATGTAAATGGAACCGGTATGGAAAACAATAGTATCTGATGGAAGAAAGAAGTTTTTCAATCGGGTTTTTAATCCCTCAGATATTGCTGTAAACGGAATCGGGAGATTACGCCCTCTGGTTGCAGACTTGTGCGTTAAGGAAAACATAATTTATATGAGAAACATTTCGCATCGGAAACGCTCTTCAACACTGAAAGAATTTTTCAAATCGGACTCTTAGAAACAGAGATATCGACAAAAATAAGATGTGACTTTATATCCCCTGGTGGGAAAACCATGCATTATTTTAGGAAGAAAGTATTCTCAAAAGGTTTTTCCATATGAGCAGTATCGGTCCAAGAAAAAAAAATTAGTCGAGTTTTCAGGAGCCCACATTTTGTCGCAAATACATCAGAAACAGAAATTAACCCTTATGCCGACTGGTAGCCAAACCACTTTTTACCAAACATTAGAAGTTATGTGAAAAATATTTTCCATCAGGTCTTGTATGTGATACAGGAAGATTTTCAAATCGGAATTTTAGAAGCAGAAATAACGCAGCAAACGCAATTTACCTTTGTGCCCCTAGCGGAAAGTCTATGATTTACTTGTAAATTTTGAATTTATAGGAAAAGCATTTCGCATCGGAAAGACTATCCAACAAAGAAGGAATTTTTCAAATCAGATTACTAGAAGTAGAGATATTGAAAAAATAAGATATACATGTACGTCCCCTGGCGTAGAAACCATGCATTATTTCAAGAAGAAAATGTTCCCAAAAGGTTTGTCGACATGAGTATTATCGGTTTACAAACGACGTTTTTTCCAATCGAGATTTTAGAAGCTAATATTTTGTTGCAAATACATCAGAACCGAAAATTAAGACTTATGCCACCTAGTGGCCAAACTATTTAAAAAAATATTAGAAATCACGTGCAAAGGATATCCCATCAGGAGTTGTATCCGGTGCAGAAAGTATTTTTTAAATCGGAGATTTAGAAGCAGAGATATAGGGGAAAAATCAATTTACCTTTACGTCCCCTAGCGGAAAGTATACGAATTACTTGAAAATTTTGAAATTATATGAAAAACATGTCACACTGGAAACACTATCCTACAAAGAAGGAATTTTTCAAATCGGACTCCTAGAAGTAAAGATATTGACAAAAATAAGATATACATCTACGCCACCCTGGCGCAGAAACCATGCATTATTTTAAGAAGAAAATGTTTCTAAAAGGTTTGTCGACATGAGTAGTATCAGTCTACAAACGACGTTTTTTTTTAATCGAGAATTTAGAAGCTCATATTTTGCTGCAATTACATCAAAAGCGGAAATTAAGATTTAAGCCCCAGGGTGCCCAAACCATTTTTTTTTTACAAAAATTAGAAATTATGTGCAAACGATTTCACACCACGAGCTGTATCCGGTGCAGAATTTTTTTCGTCAAATCGGAGATTTAGAAGTATAGATATAGGGGAAAACGCAATTTACCTCAATGCCCCCTAGCGGAAAGTCTATGAATGACTAGAAAATTTTGAAATTCTATGAAAAACATGTCACACTGAAAACACTATCCAACAAAAAAGGAATTTTTCAAATCGGACTCCTAGAAGTAGAGATATTGACAAAAATAAGATATACATCTACGCCCCCTGGCGGAGAAACTGTGGAATATTTTAAAAAGAAAATATTCCGAAAAGGTGTATCGATGTGAATGGCATCAATCCACGAAAGAAGTTTTTCAATCGATATTTTAGAAGCTCAGATTTTATGGCAAATTTGTACATCAGAAGCAAAAATTAACACTTACGCCTCCTGGTGGTCAAAGTATTATTTACTAAAAAATTGAAATTATATGCAAAATATTTTCCATCATCCGCTGAAGAAAATTTTTTTCAAATCGGAGTTTTAGAAGCAGAGTAATCTGGGAAAATGTAATTTACTTTTACTCCCCCTAGCGGAAAATCTGTGCGTAATTTGAAAAAGTAACTATGTCTAAAACAGTCTTCGACATAAATGGAATCGAAAGATAATTTTTTTTTCAATCGGATGTTTAGAAGCGAATAAGTGGAATAAAATGTATTTTTGAATTCGACATCATCTGCATTCACGCCCTCTAGCGGCAAAATTGTACATCGTAAAAAAAAACCGCAATAAAGGTTCATCATTCGCATATTTCAAGCTTCCCAATGCAAAAAGAATTTTTCAAATCGGACTAATAGTTGCAGAGATATCGTGGGTACAGAAGGACTGACGGACGGACAAACCGGTAACATAAGCACGATCTTTTTTTACAGAAGACGTGCTAAAAAAGACATTACGGGTATCACACTTTGAGACTGATCAACAACTTATTGCAGATGCTCAGGTGTGCTACAACAGCGTTTCAGAAGAAAAATTCCAGAAGACATTCGAAAAGTGGGAGGAGTTTTGGACACCTGTATTCGACGCAATGGGCAATATTTCGGAAAGGATGAGCACTTCCTTGAAAATTAAGGTACGAATATTAAAAAAAAACAAAACATTGTCAGTTGTTTTGGGACAACCCATGTAATAAGCTGTTCCACATGGACTGAAGAGGTTTTCTTACTCCTTTTTATGTCTTTAGTTCGTACGTGTGGCATTTCTTGTTTACTTCATTAAAGGTACTGAATCACACAGTGTGCGATTTACACATTACTGTATGTACTTGGGGTTTGCTGTCTTGAACTTTAGCATAGGTATTAAACTCAAGAATGAAAAAATTAATGCCTTCATTAACTCATCTCTTTAATGAAGAAACTTGCACACGTTAATTTGACAAAACACTTTTAGTATTTAATAAGTCTCATTAGACTCAAGAACAAATGCTTATAATTTCTTTTATTAAAACCCTTGTTTCAATTAAGGCATCTCCTGAGCACTAATTAAAACGGTCGCTTTAATTAAGATTGCAGAGGTCTGAAACGTTTGAAACTTCGTTAACTAGGACATGCTTAAAAAATGTTTTCGAAACCGGAACTACTAAAAGAAAAACTGTTTCTTTTTTTCAATATGATGGAGTTTATTAAAATTTATTGCAACTGGTAAATAACCTTAAGGTCAGTTCCAACATACTAATATGTCTTATTCTAAGCCAGTAATAAATGAACGACATTTTTGAAGACGAATTTTATGCTGTTCCAAAATGAAATTCGATTTTTAATTACATTACAAACAGTGAAATGAAATTACCTACTTATATGTACTGATTATGAAGAAAAAATGTGGTGAAACTGAACTTTAGCGGTTGATGTTTTTTTGCTCGCATTGCTAGTTTTTATTTATCTTCTTCCTTTTATTTTGATTTTCTCTTTACCCTAGTTTAATTCCACTTCTTTATAAGTACCATTTTCTTCGCGAGAGTGCTTTTATTTTTTCAGCCCTTCTTTTTAAAAAAAGTATTTGCAGAAGAGTTTGTGAACTGGAATTTTATTTTTATTATTCAAAAAGGAGTGCGCTAAACTGGCATATCGCTTTCTTGAAATTATGCGTTAAACGGAATCCGCTCTCTCGAATGATGTTATAGCATGAATGTGTGATGTATATTACCTTTATAACTTTCTTTTTCTCTGTTATGAAAAGTTTAGGTTATCTCTTGTTATATTTTCTGAACTTAACGACACGTCTGAACTGCCAGGAGCTTTTGTTCCATGTGACAACATTGATAATAATCACCCAGGTCAAGCTGACTGAGATATACGTTGAAGAAGCAAATTACAAAGGCCGATCCATAAAAACCGAGAGTAATTTTTTTTGAGTTGGCAACAGTGCGAAGTGGAAAAATAACCACGCAGACGACTAGCTGAATTAAGGAAGTATCTATGGCAGCAGTTATTAGCCGTGGAAGATGATTCTGGTTGTGTTATTGCGCAGTTGTTTAAGGTACGTCTGCTATGGAGGTGAGTGATTCAGAGATAAGGCGTGAAATGTGTTGTGCGATAAAATGTTGCTATCCTTTGGGTAAAACGGCTCCAGAAACAGCTGATTTAATAAAAAAACCTTACAAAGATAAATGTTTGGGTGAGTCAACAATTTTTAGATGTCACCATGATTTTAAAAAAGGTCGTTTGTCAGCAGAACTCGCACCTAGGCTTCGTCGACCTGAAAGTGTTGTTACAGAGCGTATTGTTAACACTGTTTAAGACGATCGACGAACGACGTGTGAAGACATAGCAGCATCAACTAATATTTCAAAAACTTCGGCATTTCGAATTCTACGCGACAAATTACTGCTGCATCGTGTGTGTTCCAGATGGGTAGCTCATCACTCGACGACAGAACAATTGTTATCCAGAGTTCAGGTGTGCCATGAATAGAAACAAATGATTGAAAACGATACAAACTTTCTAAACACAGTATTTACTGCCGATGAAACATGGGTCCACTATTTCGATCCCCTCACCAAGCGCGCAACGAGTGTCTGGAAACACACAGGCTCGCCTCCTCCGAAAAAGTCTGCCAAACCTAATCAGCTGGGAAGGTGATGATGATAATTTTCTTTGATCATAAAGGTGTATTCTACCAGGTCTAGGTATATTCCAGACAGTATCGGATTTACTGACATCGAACCCGTATTCGAGACAATATCGGAGTTACTAACATCAAACCAGGAACCCGTCGGGGTCCACGTATATTTCAGACAATATTGGAGTTACTAACACCGAACCAGGAACCCGTGGAGGTCCAGGTATTTTCCAGACAGTATCGGAGTTACTAACATCAAACCTTTATTGCAGACAGTATTGGAGTTACTAAAATCAAACCAGAAACCCATCGGGGTTCAGGTATATTCCATAAAAGGAGTTACCAACAAAGAGAAACTAACATCAAATCAGTAACACGTCGGGGTCCAGGTATATTCCAGAAATATCGGAGTTAACTAACATAAATCAGTAACCCGTCGGAGTCCAGCTATATTCCAGATAATATCGCAGTTAACTAACATCAAACCGTATTGCAGGCAATATCGGAGTTACTAACATCAAACTAGGATCCCGTTGGGGTCCAGATACATTGCAGACAATATCGGAGTTACTAACATCGAACCAGGAACCCGTCGGGGTCTACCTATATTCCAGACGATATCGGAGTTATTAACACTAAACCCGTATTCCAAAGAATATCGGAGTTGCTAACATTAAACCCATATTCCAGATTATATCGGAGTTACTAACGTCAAACCAGAAACCCGTCGAGGTCCAGGTATATTTCAGACAATATTGGAGTTACTAACATCGAACCAGGAACCCGTCAGGATTCAGCAATATTCCAGACGGTATCGGAGTTATTGACATCAAGCCCGTATTCCAGAGAATATCGGAGTTCCTAACATGAAACCCGTATTCCAGACAATATCGGAGTTACTGACATCAAACCAGAAACCCATCGGGGTCCAGGTATATTTCAGACAATATTGGAGTTACTAAGAACAAACCTGGAACCCGTTGGTATCCAGGTATATTCCAGACAATATGGGAGTTGTTAACATCAAAACCGTATTCCAGACAAGATCGGAGTTACCAGCATCAAACCCGTATTCCAGACAATATCGGAGTTGCTAGCATCAAACTAGGAACCCATTGGGGTCCAGGTTTCAAAAAGACAAAATGTGTCGTACTGTAATTCAAAACAGCATATCGGTAGTCTTCTTGAAGGCCAGAACGTAGTCTAAGGATAAACTGGGAAAGAAGTGCTCATCTGGTGACGAAACTGGCAGCCTATGGGTGTTGCGAAAAGTAAATATAGCGTGTTTCACATGAACAAAAAAAAAAGATAACTTCTATGAGAGGTTTGTGGAGGTTGAAAGTAACAATACAATCAGTAAGGATATAGCGACGCGTACAAACATACGATAAAACTGTCCAAAGAACAACAAGTATAGTAGGCGCTAGGCAGGCAGGTGTAAGCATCTCAGAAACGACAAACCTTCTCGGCTATGTATCGAATGTATACAATGAGTGATGCACAAACAGAAAAAACGAGCAGTCAGCAGTTTTCCTATGAGTGGGAAGGAACTCTGTGACGTACTACAGAGGTGAAGCACGAGTCAAGATCACAAATCTACAGCGAAATATTCCGTCGGCGTAGTTTCGTCTGTTAGAGCAACTCACTCCAGAGCGATGAGACGTGTGCTAGATCTCCGTCTCAGAAACATTTGTGAATGTTTAAAGGACAGCGGCGTGGTAGAACTGTGCGAGGTTACAGACAAGTTCCATTGCGTTAAGTAACCGCGCAGTCCAGCAGCGGTACCGAGAGGAGAATTACAGCATACACAGCCAGCCGCACATTACCGCAAATGGGTTACAACAGCAGACGTCTTGCCGCGGATGGCCTAGTGGTCAGTGTTCGTGACTACCATGGAGATAACCCCAGGTTCGATCCTGGGCAGGTACGAAACGCTCGAATCACTAAATACCTGCTGTGCCCGATGGGCAAATTAAGCCGTCGGACCCCGGGTACTGGCCCCCAGTAATAAATAAGGGCGTCTTCCTCCCCCTTTCTACCTCTCTTCCGTGTCACTTTCCTATCGGGCACTCGAGCCCGAATCTCCTAGCTTCCAATTTCTAAGGGTTGTTTAAGACCTGGGGTCAGACACTCCCTTCCTAAAATCATCTACATTTCATCTGATCTGAACAGCAGACGTCTCTTTCGTGTATCCCTCGTCTCTGCTAAATCAGATAAATTCGTCGGCAGTAGGCACGTGAGCACCTAAAGTGGACTCTTGAGGGCCGGAAAAAGCTCGCCTACTCCGTCGAATCAGGTTTTCAATCAATACACTATATCATCAAGAGTCTTCGGACACCACAATGTTTTGGGTCAGATGGTTTTATTATCGCAAATAGTAGTAAGTCGGTCTATTTTTTGGCTTGTATGACAGTGGGCAACACGTTGAGGAATACTATCAACCGATTGCCGGTAAGTTTTGACAGGAATGGCTCACCATTCGCCCTGTAAAGCTGCTGCCAGAATAAAGAGCGAAGACGGTGGCTGATTTTGTATCCGTCGCTCTAACATCATCCCAGATGTGTTCTACTGGATTAAGATGAGGACTCTGAGCAGGCCACTGCAACAATTTCTCCTCATTTTCAAAAACAGTCGTGCACACGCCGTGCAGTACGGCAGGGAGCTCGATCGTGTAGGAACAGAAAACGGTCATTTCCATGATACTGCCATATTATTAGTAGGGTGGAATTATACAGGACGTCGAGGTACATTAAGAGTTCTTCATGGTTTGTGGTATAATAACCAAAGGACAGAATCCCATCCACGAAAAACGACTCCATACAATGATGGAGGCCTCTGCCGAACTTAACAGTTGGAAGAAAACGCCCTTTTACACTGCTGGTCACCCAAAATGCAACACCAAGGAGGGAGCATCCGATTGGCCTGAAATTCGCAGCATGCGTCGCCCGCGAGAGGACATGCAAACGATTAGCATTGTAGGGCATATGCAAATTATGTGCGCCCGGCACTCCACCGAGAAGCACTATAAGAAAGATGCACAGAAGGCCGGGTGTAAGTGGCGTAAGTGTGTTGTGCTGCCGGACCTGTGCGTGGGAAGCTTCCTGTTGCCTCGTCGCAGAATACTGCAGTCATTCCAGCAGGTTTCGGAGTTCGACAGAGGACGAATACTGGCTTATCGCGACAGCGGTTTATGGTATCGAGACATCGGCGCCAGAGTGGAACGACATCCAGCCACAGTGAGGCGAGTATGGATTCGGTGGGCGCAGGAGGGACGGACGGACTGACGTGAGCGATTATCGCAGCCGCGGCACACCACCGAACGAGAGGACCGGCATGTTATTTTGCGGGCATTGACGGCTCTCACCGCCACATCACGAACGTTAGCGCAGGAATTAGGGTGTGTTGCGCAACAACCTGTGTCAGCACGTACCGTTCGACGTCGTCTGCAGGAGTGGGGACTTGTCGCATGGCGCCCATTGCTCCGATTACCATGGACGTTACACCACCGGTGAGTGCGGCGGCAGTGGGCCGTTGAACGCCGCACCTGGACTACGGAATGGCACGACATTGTCTTTTCCGACGAATATCGCTTCTGTCTGCAACACCACGATGGTCGGATCCGCGTGTGGAGGGCACAGCGGCGTGAGACTATATGACGCCTGCATTATGCATCGCCATATCGGTCCGTCGCCTGGCGTTATAGTTTGGGGCGCAATTGGATATGACACCCGCACCAATCTGGCACGCATCGCTGGTACACTCAGCAGCCACCGCTACATCTCCGACGTTTTGGAGCCTGTAGTCCTCCCTTACCTACAGGACCTGCCAGCGGCCACGTGTCAACAGGTCAATGCGCACCCGCACGTGGCACGCATCCTGCAACAATTCTTCACGGCCCACCATCTGTCCTTGCTACCGTGTTTCGCCTGTTCTCCCGATATGTCGCCCATCGAACACTTCTGGTCGCTGATCGGCAACCGAGTGGCTCGGCAAGCACCACCTGCGGCTACGCCTGATGAACTGTGGCAACGTGTGGAAGCAGCCTGGACCGACATAACCCAAGCCCACATTCAAAGCCTCTTTCGTTGGATGCCGCGGCGTGTAGCGGCCGTTATTGTCAGCCATGGGGGCCACACGAACTATCGATGTCTGCGTGTTCCGCAAGTCGCAGGGGTCTGAAAGTTCAATCGTTTCATCTTTGTGTCTGTTGTTATGTGTCCAGTAAATCTGGGTTTGCTCTCTCGTGTCCTTTTTGGTGTTGCGTTTTGGGTGGCCAGCGGTGTAGTAAATGGGCTACGGAGCGAAACAGGTGGCAGTCGGAGGGGGCAAGATCCACACCGTATGGAGGATGGGGTAGGATATCAACACCTCAAAATTCTTGCAGCTTTCCGTGGACCGGTCTGGAGGTAACTTGGGGAACTATTCACTTGCAGCAAAGCTCGTTTCCTATTGAGCGCTGGGTAGCGTTGGCGCAGAGCATCATATTGGATTGGAAAGAAGCTAATGTCTGCAAATGATGCAACGCAACAGAAAAATGCTAAATACCGTATAAACAAGTTCACATCAGTTCAAAATGTAGTCTCCATCGTTTGCCACCAACGGCTTCCATCGTCTGGGCAGCTGTTGGATATGGTCCCTGTAGAAAGATGGAGGATTGGACGCAAAGGAGTGAGTAATTGCGGGCTCCACATCGTCCCGGTTGGTCCGTCAAGGAAATATTGCAACGACTGGAAAAGGTGGTAGTCACTTGGGCCAACGTCCGGGGAATATACTGGGTGCGGTGACAGGTCCCTGATATTGTGACAGGTCACCCGTGTTGTGTGAGGTCTCGCTCCATCTTTCTGCAGAAAGACGCCCTTGTGGTACAGAACTCTTGATCGTTTCGACGTCAGCGATGCTTGCAGATCTTCAAGTTGACGGATTTGCACATGAAGAATGATAGTGGTGTTGTCCTGCAGCATTTAAAAAAAACATGACACCTCGCATACCCCACCAAACAGACAGCAGGACCTTAGATGGGTGTAAGCCGGCTTTGTAGGTCGGCATTGGCTTCTGTTTTGGGTCCAACCACTCCTTCTGGGCGCTGATATTGTCGTACTGGACCCATTTCTCGTCACCTATCAAAATGCTGTCTAAGAACTGTTCAATTTGTTTTTAGACTGAAGGTTTAACGACTACCATGAGCAACTCAATGAGCTATAAATAGTCGCCCGTCCCTAATTTAGGTTCACTGGTTCCAGGGAAGGAAGGGAGCCAGTGCCGGGAGACAAACGCAACATCCATACCTAACCAGGATTCGAACCGGACCCTTCACGGATGAATGATCATGATAATTAGCCAGCGCTTAGACTACTGCGCCACCGGGGAGGCTATATTTGTTCACGTTCTAGCAGGGAAACGCATGCACTCATGGGTTTTTGCTCAACTGTGAGCTGATGGGGTTCCCAAACTCCTCTCTTGTGCACCTTCCCAATTTGATGCAGGTGCACGATAATGCTCGTGTAGGGCTCCAGATGAATTCATCAAAAGCGAATTCGTCGAAAGCGAATTCGCCGAAAACGAATTAATCGAAAACGAATTGGTCGAAAACGAATTCATCGAAAACGAATTAATCGAAAACGAATTAATCGAAAACGAATTAATCGAAAACGAATTAATCAAAAACGGATTCATCGAATACGGAATTCACCGAAAAGCAAATTCTTCGAAAATTAGGGCTTCAGGTGAAATCATCGAAAACGAATTCATCGAAAGCGAAATCACCGAAACATACAGTATTGTAGGGTAAGCTGTTGTCGAAAACTTTGACTATAATGGGAATATGGCTAAGTGGCCACAAAAGCGTTTGGGGAACGTATAAGAATTGCAGTTTTTATTTCTTATATTGCACTTCATGTAGGATGACCACAAAACCGTTTGGTAGTCTAACAAGAATCAGACTTTTGATTCCATTGTGTCTGCTTTCTCCATAGACCGCCTCTAAAGATAGGCCTAAGCTTAGGCCTTTTTAACAGTTTTTCTTCCACCGTGTTCATATTTATAAGGTTTAGATACCAAGGCAGGTTAGTATTATTGCGCTTTTACTTAGGCATTAAATATTAATACCTTGGCCTGGGCCTAGGCCAAGGCTTTTAAAACAGTTTTTATTCCATCGTGTTCATACTCTACTACTGACTTGGTGTCAAGGTTTAGGCACCAAGTCAAGTTGGTATTATTGCGCTTTTACTTAGGCATTAAGTATTAATACCTTGGCCTAGGCTTTTTAACAGTTTTTATTTCATCGTGTTCATATTCATAAGATGTAGACACCAAGTCAAGTTAGTATTATTGCGCTTTTACTTAGGTATTAAATATTAATACCTTGGTCTAGGCATAGGCCTTTTAAACAGTTTTTATTCCATCGTGTTCATATTCATAAGATTTAGACACCAAGTCATTTAAGTAATATTGTGGCTTTACTTCGGCAGTAAATATTAACATACAGGCCTTAGGCCTTTTATTCCGTTGTGTTGGTATCATAAAGTTTGGATACCAAGTCAAGTTAGTGTTATTGAACTTTTACTTAGGCACTAAATATTATTCAGTAGGCTTTTGTTCCAGGCCTTTCTGACACATTCTGTTCAAGTGTGTGAAATATTTATTCTTAGGTAAAATCGCAATATTACTAATTTTTTTGATGGAGATTTATAAATATGAGCAAGACGGAATAAAACTGCTAGAAAGGCCTAATCTTAGGCCAAGGAATTCATATGTAATGCTTAAGTAAAAGCGCATAATACTAACTTGACTTGGTGTCTAAACCTTATGAAAATGAACACGATGGAATACAAACTGTTAAAAGGGGCTAGGCCTAGGGCAAAGTATTAACATTTAAAGCCTAAGTAAAAGCGCAATAATACTAACTTGACCTTGTGTCTAAACCTCATGAATATGAACAACACGATGGAATAAAAACTGTTAAAAAGGCCCAGGCCTAGGCCAAAGTATTATTATTTAAAGCCTAAGTAAAAGAGCATAATACTAACTAAACCTTGGGTCTAAACCTTATGAATATGAGCACAATCGAAAAAAAAGTGTTAAAAAGGCCTAGCCCTAGGCCAAAAGTATTCATATTTAATGCCTAAGTAAAAGCGCATAATACTAACTATACCTTGGGTCAAACCTTATGCATATGAGCACAATCGAATAAAAACTGTTAAAAGGACCTGGGCCTAGGACAAGGTATTAATATTTAATTCCAGTTTTTATTCCATCGTGTTCATATTCATAAGTTTTAGACACCAAGTCATTTAAGTAATATTGTGGCTTTACTTCGGCAGTAAATATTAACATATAGGCCTTAGGCCTTTTTAACAGTTTTTATTCCGTTGTGCTGGTATCATAAAGTTTGGAAGTTTTAATACTAATTAGACCTTGGGTCTAAACCTTATGAATATGAGCACAATCGAATAAAAACTGTTAAGAAAGCCTAGGCCTGTTTATCAATATTTGATGCTAAAGTAAAAACGTAGCATTATTAGTTTGATTTGTTATGAAAATGTTATGAATAGACTTAGTCGTACTCAGATTCATAAGGTTTAGACACGAAGACTGGTATTATTTGTTGCCCTTTTACTAAGGCATTAAATATTAATTCCTAGGCCTTTGCGCACGTCTGAAACCAAGAAACTGCAATTTTTATACGACCCTTAAAGTGGGTGTCTGCACTTGTCCGTTTGGTAAACTGTTTAGTGGCCAGTTGTCTTAAACTCCATTTCAATGAATTCGTTTCATTTTTTTCGCAAAAGTCGCCTTTCGGTAAATTGCTCGTTCGATAAATTAGTTTTCGATGAATTCGCATTCGCCGAATGCGTTTTCTATTAATTCGCCTGCTCCCTTCCTGTGGGTAGTCCCTAGCTGTTCGACCAACTCTAGAGTGGCCACACGTGGGTCGGTCTTCACTAAGGTCTGACGCATATCTATATCCACTGTTGCAGGTCTTCCGGCTTTGGGACGGTTTAACAGAACGAAATTTCCATCTCAAAACCTTTTGAACCAACGACAGCACTGACGATGTGATATGGCATTGAGCTACACATTGGGAATGTTCCTTACAGCACTTGCTGGAGTGCTACAGCGACGAAACTCATACAACATGCAATGGCGGATATGCTTCCTGTCTACTTCCATGTTAGCTGGCGCTTACACTCTTCGCCTTCTGGCGGCTAACTTCAACCGACTTAAGACACGTACCTGCTGATGTCATGACGGTGTGCTGCGCAATTTCAGTGGCTAATGTGCGCCGCGGCCGGGACTTCGACTTCGTGTACCTCGTCATAGACATCATTTTCTTTTCAACCCAATAGATCTGCTGCAATTTGGCATAGTGGTTCCTGTCCACGTCTATCCATCTGGTACGAGTTCCCAGTGTGCAATTCCACCAAATGCACAGCATGACTTTCCTCTCGAATCGCCCTCTTTGCACCAATGGCTGTATTTCCTATCAGGTCCTGGCTCTCTGTTGTAGGATAAGGTAGGAATATTTACTTTTCATCACCTGTGTTTATACGACGCCAAAACCTAGCTTTCTGTAGTTTGACAGCAATCTGCAACAGAGAGTGGCACGTTGCGTCGCTTGCTGTGGTATTAATTCATAGGTAATTATTTGATGGCTCCTGGAAAAGAAACCAAGCTGTTGCAGGTGACATAGATTGGAATGACCCCACTTCAGCTGTCAATTTTGGCGTACTGAAGTTTGCTGTCATTGCTTCGATCAGGGCGTCAGTGCTGGTGATCGTTAGACGTGGCCTCGGGTTCTCTTCGAGACTGATGTCAGCTGCACTGAAACGCAAAATACATTTTCGTAGAATACTGCTGTTCACCGTTTCCTCGCATTCACGTGCGCAATTTCCTTTGCTGCAATTGTACGTTTTTCCCAATAATAGCGTAGGAGCACTCGAACAGCACACTTACTGACCTACATCCTCCCCTCACCTGATAACGCAATGTATCTCGGTGTCAAATGCGCGTCATCGGTCTCATGTGTTCCAAGTCAACGCCATACCTAGTTAACGCAGGCACACGCTCCACTCAGAAATGGAGGCACAACATTATGTGCAGCTGAAAACAGATTGAGCGTTTGACTTCCCCTGGGACGTACATAAACTTCGGAGAACAATCCTGAATAAAAGAAAGTATTCATTCTTCTCACTTTTCTCTATTTCCTTTTTGCGTGTCATCACCAATTTTTTAAAGCTTGTGATTTTAGCGAGATGTCTTTCTGGGTGTTGCTCTTTCCATGTTGGAAGATCATTTCAAAATCTTTAGTTGATCAAATTAGGTGACCAAGAAATAGAAGAGATAATATAGGTTCTTAACGATTAGAAAGGTTTGTTGCTTTCTCTGTGCTCTTCCGTCTCTGAGCAGACAGATAATTAAGGATAAATCAATCAGTAATTTTATTTCAAGTTTCGTAAAAGTTTCTTTCCTGCGATACTTAGTATTATTCTGTTTACTTTTTATCAGAAAATGCGTCTTTTTTACCAAAAATTATGAAGTTAAAATTGCTTCTAAATAAAAAGAAAGGCTACTCCCATTATTCAGCGCGAGAAACAAAAGAACTAATCACGGAAAACGAGAAATAGTGGTTCTTTTTCCTCAAAGGAATCGATTCATTCCGTACAAATGTCAATGGCGTAGCAAAAAACAATGGTGATTGATTTTTGAATAGCCGTGTTAGCTTGTGCGTTTTTGAGTTAAACTGACTCGCTAATCAATTTTTCAGTAAAGAAGCAAGAGATCGTGTTTCACGTACAACATTTACTATTATTTTAAATGTATTTACTGAAAGGTTAATATGTAACGTACCAGGAGATGTGACGTACCTGCCAGAAGGACGCACACGACATAAAGGCAGATAGGAATCAGAATAAAACGTCCGCGTAGCTCAATTGGTAGAGTGACTTATTCCGGAATGAGGGGATCCGGGTTTGAATCCTGGCGTGGACAGAAATGACGGATAAATTTATTTATTATAATTGGCGCCCGAACTATCCGGATGACCCGACCGTTCAAAATCTCGCATTGGTGTGATGTTATTTCCACACCGCGAGATAGGAAAAATAAAAGAATCCCTTCTCCAGCACTTCAAAAAAAAAAATAAATAAAATAAAAATGAGGGGGAGATGATGTAACGTACCAGGAGATGTGACGTACCTACCAGAAGGACGCACACGACATAAAGGCAGATAGGAATCAGAATAAAACGTCCGCGTAGCTCAGTTGGTAAGCAACTTATTCCGGAATGAGGGGATCCGGGTTCGAGCCCCGGCGCGGATAAAAATGACGAAGAAATTTACTTCGTTATAAATATTTTTTGCTTTCAGAACGCCAGATCGAATTTTTAAACTTTTCTATTCATAATCCTGCAAAATGTGGTTGAAAACAGAAATCCATTAATTTTTGGAAGCGTTTTTCATGTAAAACATCCATAAAATTTACGTATGAGTGTGTGTCGAATAAGATTCATTCCATTAATGTTATGTTCCTGATTACTCGATATGTGTATATGTACCTCTCTCTTTCTACTGAAATTATATTGCGTTGGGAAGAAAGTAATATCCAGTAGCAATGCATCCGAAGTCGAAACCCCGGCCACGGCCCATACTGACCACTGAGATTGTGCAGCACACCGACATGACATCTGCAGGTAGGTGGCGTAAGTCAGTGGCAGTTAGCCGTCCGTAGGTGAAACGTGGAAGCGCCAGCCAACATGAAAGTGGAAATGGAGCACATCCTCCATTTATCATACGTAAGCAAGCTCGATGTGTGGGTTCCTCACGAACTCAAAGAAGCTCAATTGACGGCGCGTATAAACATCTGCGATATGCTCATTAAACTTGAGGAAAACGATCCTTTTTTGAAGCGCCTGATAACTGGTGACGAAAAGTGGATTGTGTACAACAATGTGCTGCGCAAACGGTCTTGGTCTCGACGTGGTGCGCAAACGGTCTTGGTCTCGACGTGCTGCTTCGCCTCAAACGACATCCAAAGCAGACATTCATCAGCGGAAGGTTCTGGTCTCAGTGTGGTGGGATTTTAAAGGTGTCGTGTTTTTCGAGCTCCTACCACGGAACCAAACAATCAATTGGAATGTGTACTGTCGGCAATTGGACAGTTTAAACGAATCCATCGTCCAGAAACGTCCAGAGCTCGTTCATCGTAAAGGTGTTGTGTTCCATCACGAGTTTCATCGTCGCGGTTGTATCCCCCACAGGTGCTGTAAGGAACATTAGGAATGTGTAGCCCAGTGCCATATCACATCGTCAGTGTTGTCGTTAGTTCGAACCCTTTCGAGAGGAAAAGTTTGACCTGTCAGACCGTCCCAAAGCCGGAAGACCTGCAACAATGGATATGGACATTCTGAAGACCTTAGTGGAGACCGGACTACATGTGACCACGCGGGAGTTGACCGAACAGCTGGAGACTACCCACACGAGCATTATCACCCACCTGCGTCAATTTGGGAAGGTGCACAAGAGGAGAGTTTTGGTTTCCCATCTACTCACAGTTGATCAGAAAGCGAATTCCATGAGTGCATGCGTTTCCATGCTCACACGTGACCAAATTGAACCCTTCTTGGACCGCATTATAACAGGTGACGAGAAATGTGTTCTTTATGACAATGTCAACGCCCCAAAGCAGTGGTTCGACCCAAAACAGAAGCCCATGCCGACCTCCAAAGCCTGCTTACACCAACTTCAGGTCCTGCTGTCTGTTTGGTGGCATATGTGGGGTGTCGTGTTTTTTAGCTACTGCCTGTCAACAGCACTATCACTCCCAATGTGCAATTCCGTCAGCTCAACGATCTGCAAGCATCGCTCACGTCGAAACGACCAGCATTACTGAACCACAAGAGCGTCCTCTTACAGCAGGATGGAGCAACACCTCACACAGCACGAGCGACCAGTTACAAGTCCGGGACCTGGGCTGGAAGCTGCGGCCATACCCAGCCTATTCCCCGAACATTGCCCCAAGCGACAACCACCTCTCTCGGTCGTTGTAGCATTTCCTGGACGAACAGAGGTTCATCAATCGGGACGATTTCGAACATCTACTTACTCAGTTCTTTGCGTTCAAGCCGCCACAATTCTACAAGGACGATATCCAATAGCTGCCCAGACGATGGGATCAGGTCGTGGCAAACGACGGCGACTACATTTTGGACTTATCTGTACTTGTATGTACGGTCATTAGCACTTTTATGTTACGTTGAATTTACAGACATTATTTTCTTTTCCACCCAACACATAACACTGAACGGAATGGGGTCGCAAATCTGAACACTCCATAACTTTGTGAGAGATTTAAAAAATCTTCCGTCAACATTTTTGTAAATTCCTCAAAGCAAAATGGACAAAGATTTTTGAATACGTACTAGTAAATACACTGCTGGCCACCCAAAATGCAACACCAAGAAGAAAGCATCCGATTGGCCTGAAATTCGAAGCATGCGTCGCCCGCGAGAGTACATGCAAACGATTAGCATTGCAGGGCATATGCAAATTATGTGCGCTCGGCACGCCACCGAGCAGCACTACAAGAAGGGTGCACAGAAGGCGGGGTGTAAGTAGTGGAAGTGTGTTGCGCTGCCGGACCTGTGCGTGGGAAGCTTTCTGTTGCCTCGTCGCAGAATACTGCAGTCATTCCAGCACGTTTCGGAGTTCGACAGAGGACGAATATTGGCTTATCGCGACAGCGGTTTATCGTACCGAGACATCGGCGCCCGTGTGGGACGACATCCAGCCACAGTGAGACGAGTATGGATTCGGTGGGTGCAGGACCGACGGATGGACCGAAGTAAGCGATTGCCGCAGCCGCGGCACACCACGGAACGAGAGAACCGGAATGTTGTGCGGCGGGAATTGACGACTCGCACCACCACATCACGAACGTTAGCGCAGGAATTAGGGTGTGTTGCGCAACAAACTGTGTCAGCACGTACCGTTCGACGTCGTCTGCAGGAGCTGAAACTTGTCGCACGGCGCCCATTGCTCCGATTGCCATTGACGTTACACCACCGGCGAGTGCGGGGGCAGTGAGCCGTTGAACGCCGCACCTGAACTATGGAATGGTATGACATTGTCTTCTCCGACGAATCCCGCTTCTGCCTACAACACCACGATGGTCGGATCCGCGTGTGGGGGCACCGCGGCTAGAGACTGTATGATGCCTGCATTATGCATCGCCCTACCGGTCCGTCACCTGGCGTTATGGTTTGGGGCGCAATTAGATATGACACCTGCACCCCTCTGATACGCATCGCCGGTACACCCAACAGCCACCGCTACACCCCCGACGTTTTGAAGCCTGTAGTCCTCCCTTACCTGCACGATCTGCCAGCGGCCACGTTTCAACAGGACAATGCACGCCTGCACGTGGCACGCATCCTGTAACAATTCTTCACGGCCCACCAGGTGTCACTGCTGCCGTGGCTCACCTGTTCTCCCGATATGTCGCCCATCGGACACGTGTGTCGCTGATCGGCAACCGAGTGGCCCGGCAAGCAC
Source organism: Macrothele yani (assembly GCA_039090855.1). NCBI lineage: Eukaryota > Metazoa > Arthropoda > Arachnida > Araneae > Macrothelidae > Macrothele > Macrothele yani. The sequence continues at coordinate 141,824,690 of CM077008.1, read as the reverse complement.
CACCCGCGGCTACGCCTGATGAACTGTGGCAACGTGTGGAAGCAGCCTGGACCGACATACTCCAAGCCCACATCCGAAGCCTCTTTCTTTCGATGCCGCGGCGTGTAGCGGCCGTTATTGCCAGCCATGGGGGCCACACGAACTATTGATGTCTACGTGTTGCGGAAGTCGCACGGGCCTGTAAGCTCAATCGTTTCATCTTTGTATCTGTTGTTATGTGCCCAGTAAATCTGGGTTTGCTATCTCGTGTCCTTCTTGGTGTTGCATTTTGAGTGGCCAGCAGTGTATTTTCAAAATCGTCGCTCCCGCGAGGCGGACACCCACAATAAGCATTTATTGAAGTCCGAAAAATCCTTCGTTTTTCCTATTGTGATCAGAACTACTGACTAGCAGCCGTCTTAAATAGTTGCCTAGATCAAATAGTGACCCACGTGACCACTTAATTTGCATACATGCTGCGTAAGTGACGTTCACGTACATCATTCCGTAGGCGGTGTTGATACTTCGGGACACGAAGTCTAACATTTTTTCCTGTGACAGATTGTGTTAAAAGTCATGGAATTGCGCCATAACGTCCCCAATACTGTCTGATGGTAACATCTGACGTCCCAGCATATCCCAGACATGCTCGATAGGAGAAAGATTAGATGACCTGACTGACAAAGGGAGGATTGCAACACTAGGATGCACTCCTAGGAGGGGTGAGACGTATGTGTTCGGGAATTATCCTGCTGGTAAATAGTCCTTGGCAGATGTGGCATGAAAGGCAAGACGAGGGATCGCAGGACCTCTTGTACATATAGCTGCGCTGTTAATGTTCGCGTTACCACGGTTGCGTGCGTTCAACTGTAACAGGAGATTAGTCCTCATACCATATCACTACTTGTAGTGGTGGTGTGCCGCTCCATAACTGAATCCGAATGTGAGAGCTGCCTTCTTCTTCCTATGCGAATGTTGTGGTCATTCACTCCAAGGCAGAGCGGGATTGGTCATTACAAAAATTCGACGCCAGCCAAGAGCCAATTATTATTCCCGTTAACGACACTACTCCAAGTGAAGCCGCTTATGTTTGATTGGTTAATGCAAGAAGACCGAAGGATCGACGCGAATCTGTCTCTGAATGTCATATCGAAATGGTTCGCGAAGATGTAGGATGCTGCGTAGAGACCACGACATCACGTTAGGCGGTGGACAGAGAAGCCGTCGGAACGTTTTAAGCTTGCGGAATATGAGGCAATCCTCTTGTTCAGTTGTGCTCCTGGGACAACAAGAAGTTACAGTGTATGAGTGCTCCCACGTACCCACTGCTGCAAACATCGTCTCCCTGCTGTATCACTACCGCACTGATGCCGCCGATTCGTCAACACGATCTGAGTGCTTTCCGAAGTCTCATGATGCAATCACTTTGAAATGTGCTCAGTTGCTGGCAAGGTCTTCTAGGGTATCGTCCAGGCATGATTAGTGGCATCTGAAGAACTATGTACCTGATTGCACAGCCAGATCTTGTCTGGCAATCCTTATCTAGATAACTGGGTGTGCGATCGAAATGAATTATGGAAACGACCTGGTCGTTCATTTGAAGCTTTAGTCATTTGAGTTCCTGTCCAAGAAGTATTTGCATGCCGGTATTCGCTGCGAATTTCGTTTCACCTTTTCAACACCCTCGCCTTTTGTTCATTCTATTTCCTGTCATCTACCTACTTTGACTCATTCTGAGGAACGCGTGAGTTCCTTCTGAGCTACCATTTGTCATCCGAGGTGGCTCTTGCTGTAAACACCTACTCCTCAATCACAGAAACTTAAGGTAGCAATCCTAAAAGCACGATAATTAAAACACTACGCAGGCTTCCTATGAAGTGAAGAACTTATTTAATGTATAAGTTAAAAGATTAAAAATAAAGCCATAAGAACGTTCGGTCTTCCTAAAGACCAACATCAGATGGAAGTATTGAAGCTTCAGTACTTCCATCTGATGATGGTGTTTAGGAAGACCGAAAGTTCTTATCGCTTTATTTTTAATTTTTTAACTTATACATTAAATAAGTTCTTCTTTAGTACTTCCATATGATGAAGGTCTTCAGGAAGACCGAAAGTTCTTATCGCTTTATTTTTAATCTTTTAACTTACACATTAAATAAGTTCTTCACTTCATCGGAAGCCTGCGTAGTGTTTTAATCATCGCTCTTTTAGGATTGCTGCCTTAAGTTTCTGTGATTGACTCATTCCGCACGAGAACCCGATATCTTTATCACCTACTCCTGTTTGACGTTGTCATATCTGAGTCTGCACTTGAGACCTTTGCTAGTATTCGCTTTACTGCTTTGGAACCATGGCTTTACGTTCTACCAAATTAAAAATTCCAGTTTCGATTCTCCCGAAGATAATTTATAAACGTAATGGGATAGAGAATAATGCAATGTATTCAGATTCAAGTGTATCGAAAAAATTACGCATTCAAACGCGTAATCTTTTTTTGTTGCAACTTACGCTGTGCTATATGTGCTGCCCTCTACTGTCGGAAACATGTTTATACGTTTTTCAATTATACTTTAGGTTTACTTGGACCCTTGAAAACGGTATAAACGAGATTTCACTATATATGTCGAACATGACATGAAAAATCTGCGCTACATGGCCTATCTTCCATGATGCCCTCATGTGGCAGCTGCTTTGCGGAGTAGATGACGTGAGAGTCTGGGATATCGCCTACTGGAAGTTATGACATAGATTACGTACGGACTTCAATCTCTTACGGATTTAAAGTGGTATAATGGCGCAAGTGAGAATACTAAAAAAGGACTAAAAACGAAAGATCTTCGCGGAACGACTAATAGATTTATCCTTTTAGGAGCTTGTGCGTTTTTTTTTACAGTGTTTGAATAAAAACTTAAGGAAAATTCGGACTTTTTAGAAAAGCAGTGCGGGATGTACCTACCTGAAAGGTGATGCACATGTCAAAACGGCAAGTAGTAGCGATAAGCCCTAACCGGCGTAGCTTAATTGGGAAAGCATCCGGCTCCGGAGCAGAATGATGTCGGTTCGAGGTCCGCGATCGGCAAGAGTTTGAATTTCCCATTTCCGTCCGAACGTAAAAATGGATCTACTGGCTGCTAGGTTCTCCGAAAAATGTGTGATGTTCTTTCTACACATCGTCTGGAATTAATAAAAGTTACTTCTTCTTCAGAGAGTTACTTTAAGCATGGTTTGGTGGTCCCGGAACCTGAGGTTTCATGGCTCCGCCTTTCTCAAGGGAAGGCGGTTTTTCCAGAGCCTTTTACCTGAAATCAGCAGATCGTACCTAAAAGAATCAGCAGATAAGAGTTTTTGCTTGAAATATGCACCACCTGACAAATGCAATGTAGTATTGGATGTAATCTCAATACGAAGGAACACTTGAATCTACTGGTATTTCCAGCACCAGTTCTCCACAAACTACTATCAAAAACTGGAATGAAAATTCAAACCAATAAATGCTGAGTCACTTCCTTTACAAGACATTGCTGATGAACAGTGTTATAAGCAGGGGTTCAAAATTACACTTAGTTATTATACACTCATCGTCAAAAAAAAAAAAAAAAAAAAAAATAGCTGCACCCAGAAGGTCGTGTCGGATTGCAATGCTGTTCGGGAGGAAGGTAAAGGTTACCAGGAACAATAAATGATTAAACACTGAGAGTGATATAGGGAATATTTATTGAGCTACACGCCAATAAGTAGTGTCTCTCAGTATGGCGTCAAGCCTTCATGTTTACTCACACAGCATGCCAAACGTCTCGGCATGGAGTTGCACAGGTTCCTAATGGTGTCTTGCGATACGTCATCCCATGCAGCTTGAATCTTCTCACGCAGTTCCTGCAGATTGTGCGGCAGGGGTGGAGTGTGGATAGCACGTCCAATAGCATCCTACACATTTGCAATCGGCGATACGTCTGGCGATAGGGCTGGCCATGGCAGAGTGTCAGTGCCTTTAAGGTAAGCTCTCGAGACAGCAGCAGTATGCGGACGAGCGTTGCCCAGTTGGAAAATTGCACCGGAGTGAGCGTTAAGAAAAGGTAGGGTCACTTGTTGCATGACCTCATTAACATATCGTTGGGCTGTCAACGTGCCTGCAATGAACACCAAAGGTGCGTAGGCAATTGCTCCCCACACCAAGCCACCAGGCCTTCTGGAAGTGTGACGCTCGACAACAAACCGTTCATCTTGCGGCTGACCACGGTGCCTCCACACAGGGATTCGTTGGTCCTCTCCTCCAAGACAAAAGCTGGATTCGTTATTGAAGATCACCCGCTGCCATTCTGAGTGTCTCCTTGACGATCTGGTTGAACACCATTGCAGTCTTTAATGACAATGCAATGGTGTTAAGGGCAGTCGTGGTAACAGTCTTCGTGCATGTAGTCCTACGTCGTGCAGCCGTCTGCCAATGGTGCTGGCACTAATGGGATGATGCATGGAGGGCACCACTGCTCGCTGAATATCCGCAATGTTGGCTACTGGATCACTCCGCGCTTGTCAAACAACCTGTCGGTCCTCTCTCTCCGCGTTTCGTCTAGGTCTTCCAGACCCTTCCTTTCGCTCCTAGTGTGCCTTGTCCTATCCACTGCCGCCAACAGCGTGTTATGGTGGTATCCGTACGATCGGTATGGCGCGCAATACGGCGACAAGATCATTCCGATTGCAGGAACCCGACGATGCGACCCCTTTCGAACTCCCGCAACTGCTCGAATTGCTTCCAAACTTTTCTCCTAAGCGTACTTCACTAGCAAAGGAAGAAACCAACACAACAGCACGAGTCAGAATGCCAAGAACTCACAACGGGATAACCTTATATAGCGCGTCAGGTACAGTGCTACGACCCTCCTTGCTGGCGTCACATGCACGGCCTAGCGTGATAATTGAATCATTTGCATGTCTGACGATGACAAACCTACCCACTAAATTTCATTCCTGTCAGCTGCTTCCTTCTGAGTGCAACTATTTTTTTTGACGATGAGTTTATATGAATAATTACGTTCTTGTTCGGCATTTTTGAGATTAGACTAGTATCTTGCTTTAAAGCAAAGAATAAAAGTGGAAGCTCTGTTTCCGAAATGCTAACAGCTGTATCTGGAGAGCCAGCGAGTTTCCCGGCGTCCTGAGCTGAGCAGGTGGGGATGGAGGCGGCCGTGAAATGGTGTGGACCACTCCTAGAACATAGAGCGCGCACTTGAAATGTTGGCGCAGTGGCCTAAGCGATGGCTTTTGACCGTTCGTCCGAGATGGGTCCGGGTTTGAATCCCGGTGAGGCATGGATGTTGTGTTTGCCCCCGGCACTAGCTCTCTCTCCCTTCCCTGGAACCAGTGGCCCTAAGCTAGGGACGGGCGACTGCTTATAGTCTACTCAGTTGCTCACGGTGGTCGTGAAACCTCTAACAAAAAAAAAAAGAATGCAAACAAAAACGCTAATGTGGTGAAGGGGAATGCCATGGGTAGATTGGGGAACGCAAGAAGTTGATGGGATGTGGAGTTTTGTTACTGAGGTGCGAAATGCCGAAATCTCTGACTAGTGACATTTTCTGCTGACTGGTGGACAAGTATAACATTTTTAACCCCTGGTTATAAGTAATGAGCAAAATTAAAACTAATGTTTGTGTAAATAATTATGACATTGGCCTTTCAATGTAGACACTGTTGTATTGGTCCCACTTGCTGTCTTCCTAGAACCAAACAGTTGTATGTTTGTACTGACGTAAATGCGCTGTTCCCAAATAACGTAAAATAAGTGCTATGCTAAAAAAAGTATCATTAAAAACAGTCTTATTGTTGGTGTTTTCCTAATATTCTGGGTATTAATAGAATACCAGGGAGAATCATTGTATATATCAGACTAATTAGTTACCTAGATTTTAAAAAAAATATTTCGTGACAACTAGTGTGAAATTTTAAAAACATATATAAGTAGCAGGTGTTGCATTATTTTTAGTCTTCGTCAGAATTTGCTCTGAAAACCAATTCTGAGGTGAGTCTTGTCGATTGGATCAGCAGACGGTGAGTATTCAAAGGATATCTCTGAGTGTTTTACACAACACGCACAAGTATTGATGTACCGTCTTTTTTTGACTGCTCCATTGCCTACAGAAAATCCTTGCCTGATCATCTAGCGATTAGTAACAAAGAGTTTTACACCACTGCGGATCTGGATGGAAGTCAGAACTCAATGATAAATACGCATCTTTCGATACTTCTAAGTGGTTTAACACCCCAATCTGGGTGGAAGGCAGAATTGACGGATAAGCACTTATCTTTCGATACTGTGACGTGCCTGCACCGCAGGACGCACATGAGATAAAGGCAGATAGCAGTGAAAGCATATGTACGTGTAGCTCAGTTGGGAGAGAGACTTACTCCGGAGTGAGGGGACACGGACAAACTTGTGCGTTATAATACTATCAAGAGTTTTTACATCCCAATCTTGATGGAAGTCAGAACTAACTGATAAACACGTGCCTTTCGATACTTCCAAGTGTTTTTATTCCCTGGCGAATCTGTGTGGAAGTCAGAACTGACTAATAAACACGTACTGTATCTTTCTATACTTCCAAGCTTTTTTACACCCCTGCGAATCTGTGTGAAAGTCAGAACTGATTGATAAACACATGTCTTTCGATACGTTCAATGTTTTTATACCCCAATCTGGGTGGAAGTCAGAACTGACTGATAATAACGTGTCTTTTGATACTTCAAGGTGTTTTAACACCCCAGTCTGGGTGGAGGTCAGAACTGACTGATAAACACGTATCTTTCGATATTTTCAAGTGTGTTTACAACCCAATCTTGGTCGAAGTCAGAACTGACTGATAAACACGTGCCTTTCGATACTTCCAAGTGTATTTACTCCACTGTGAATCTGCGTGAAAGTCAGAACTGACTGATAAACACGTATCTTTCGATACGTTCAATGTTTTTATACCCCAATCTGGGTGGAAGTCAGAACTGACTGAAAAACACGTATCTTTCGATACGTCCAATGTTTTTATACCTCAATCTGGGTGGAAGTCAGAACTGACTGATAATAACGTGTCTTTTGATACTTCAAGGTGTTTTAACACCCCAGTCTGCGTGGAGGTCAGAACTGGCTGATAAACACGTATGTTTCGATATTTTCAAGTGTGTTTACAACCCAATCTTGGTCGAAGTCAGAACTGACTGATAAACACGTGCCTTTCGACCCAATCTTGGTCGAAGTCAGAACTGACTGATAAACACGTGCCTTTCGATACTTCCAAGTCTGTTTACTCCACTGTGAATCTGCGTGAAAGTCAGAACTAACTGATAAACACGTATCTTTCGATACGTTCAATGTTTTTATACCCCAATCTGGGTGGAAGTCAGAACTGACTGATAATCACGTATCTTTCGATACTTCAAAGTGTTTTAACACCCCAGTCTGGGTGGAGGTCAGAACTGGCTGATAAACACGTATCTTTCGATATTTCCAAGTGTGTTTACAACCCAATCTTCGTCGAAGTCAGAAATGACTGATAAACACGTGCCTTTCGATACTTCCAAGTGTGTTTACTCCACTGTGAATCTGCGTGAAAGTCAGAACTGACTGATAAAAACGTATCTTTCGATACGTTCAATGTTTTTATACCCCAATCTGGGTGGAGGTCAGAACTGACTGATAAACACATATCTTTTGATATTTCCAAGTGTGTTTACAACCCAATCTTGGTGGAAGTCAGAACTGACTGATAATCACGTATCTTTCGATACTTCCAAGTGTTTTTCTTATCCGTCATCTTAGCCCGAATTTCCCAGCTTTCTACTTCTAAGAGGTGTTAAAGATGAGGAGTTAGACACTCCCTTCCTAAATTCCTCTCCAACAGCATTCATTCATCTCAAGCCAAAAAAGTAGGCCTAACAGTAGAAAATTCAAGACGTGGCCTTGAAACAGAGAAAATCAGTAGATTACGAAAATCTATTAGTAGACAGGAATCAAAAACAGTAGATCTACTGATAAATCAGTAGAATGGCAACACTGACTGGAAAGGATATATCTAACGCACTACAGAGGTGACTCACATGTCAAGACAGGAAGTAGCAGTGATAAGGCCTTGTCGGCGTAGCTTAAATGGAAAATCATTCGTCTCCGGAGGACAAGCATATGGGGATGGGTTCTGCCACTGGCAGAGAGAGAAGGTTTGAATTTCATAAGTTAAGGTGGCAATGTATTAACGTTTTACTTAGAAATATTTATAGCATATGCATAGAAGGTCTCGAGTAGGTAGTAAATAAATTGAAGGCACTAGCAGTTTTCTGGAAAATTCTCGCATTTTTTTATAACTTTAAAAGCAAAAATATTGGCAGATGTGTTTCTCCGTTTTTTTTTCTTTTATGAAGGAGATAATAAAATGCTCTCATTCTCGAGAAAAAATCCAAGTAAAAGAATTAAAGTAAGTCACAGGAACGTTCTTACTGCAAAACAATGACTTCGCAAAAGGCATAAAAACCTTCATCAAAAAAGAATAAAGGAAGACGAAAGCAATTAATAGATAATGCTGAACAATTGCATCGGGAAGACTTTTATCTAAACTTAATTACGATTTACTTTTTTGAAAGCTACAAGCGAAATGACTGCTCAGACGGCCACACAGCTTCAGGCAAAAACTACATCGTTGGATTTTGAAGATGGGGGAACGAATACGAATGCAGTCCCGGACGACAAAGCATTATATTTTGAAATTTTTATCCAGGTTTCATCACAACTTCAGATCAATGAAGAGCTATTTTTACGCATTCATCAGAATGACATCACCACGACTCTGCGGTTTCGTGAAATAAAAATTTGCGTTTCTAAGCAAATGCGTGACTTTTGAAAAGCGACGGCGGTGCAGAGAATTTCATGCTGGCATGATCACAGATAAGAAGCATTCACATTTTCTTCTTGTCTGATCTCTGAAGCGTCAAAGTAAGTCATCTCTAGAAGCATGGAAAAAATATGCCATCATTTGCTTATGTTTTACGGGGAGTTTTTTTCTGAATCAATGCACCAATTCCCATCTTCGTTTTTTTTAAGTTGCTTTTTTATACGGAATTGAAATCAATACACATCCTTATAGAATTTCGCTGTTCAAAAGAAGACTGTATTTAACATGAAAATAAAGTAAGCAAAATAAATTAAATGAACGCTAAAATTCTTCGCTTTCAGTAAGTGTGATATATCTAACTGATATATCTGACAAAAGGGTCAGTAAAAAAAGTTTTTACTGACAAAAGGGTCAGTCAAAAGAGTTTTTGTTCGTGAAGTTTAAAAAACGCCAAAGAAAATCATTAATTTAGTTATCAATTGCAGTATCTCTCAATATACCAATCGGCTGAGAATTTCTATTCCCTAAAAGATATTACCTCTGACGTTCTTTTTTTCGGGAAGGGGGGGGGGATTAACGACCACCGTGACCTGCTGAATGGGCTGTAAACAGTCGACCATCTCTAATTTAGGGTCAGAGGTAAGGAAGCCGTAAGACAAACACAACATCCATGCCTCACGGGATTCGAACCTGGACCCATCTCGGACGAATGATCAGAAGCTATCGCTTAGACCACTGCACCACTGAGGTGGGAGGGTGGGGCAACGTTATTTTTGGAAAATACAGTGGAAATTCGGTTATATGCTTTTATAAAGGATGGCATTAAAAAACGTATAAATGTAAGAAACGTATAAAAGAAATTTAAAAATGTTAAATAATACTGTAAAATTTTTAATGCGTCCAAAAAGAAAATAAAGGAGGGGGTGCAGCAATATTAGATTAGACTAATTTATAATGTAAGACATATATACATGCATACATACATGCATACATACATATGTGAATACTTTATTTGCTATCTTAAGCCTATGTCTATACTGGCCTTTGTTTTATTTTTCTTAATGCTAATTTCATTATAGAAACTAGGTTGAGAATTTCTGTACCATTTCATATTTTTAATATATGAAAACAAAAACCCTCACCTTTGAAATGCTAGGCAGGAAATCCGAATACGACTGTCTTATATTCAATATCTCTATTACACATTATTTACTTACAAGTGTCGCTCTTTACAAAGCAGTTTGGCCACTAGTTGATTGAGCACTAGTGCGAGCAAAATATTCACTAATCTTTGCTTGTTTGAATTGTTTTGAATTCGGAGCAAATAGAGAACTATGAACGTTATTTTGCAAATTTTTAGTTGCGGCACCTATTTCATGACCGCAAAAAACAAAAACAAAAAAACCCCACCGTCTTGAACCTTTCATAGTTGTAATGTACCGTGATAAGCTAAAAAAAATCAAAGAAGAGCGTATGTTTTGATAACCTGAATTTAAAATTTAATTTACAATCGCAAAAAACGTATACATGAATTAAGTATAATTGAAATGAAAAAGTGGTAGAAACTGCAGCAAAATATCGGGATTAGCGAATAATTACGTATAAAAAGTGAGAAAAGGTATAATCAAGGTTCCATTGTAACTGGACTGTCTTGAAAAAAAAAATGCACTTTTACAAAGCGATCTTTTGTGTCGTTAATTTAGGTTTTTACTAGGTTTTCGGTGGTGCAGATCGTAAATGCTAGTTGCTTGAGAAACTGTGACGTGCAGGGTACACGTACTGAAACGTGCGCTGAACGTTTATCGTACTCTACAAAATGGCGACGAAACTTCAAATCTTGGTATTGTTGCGCCATTACTGGAAACAAGGATTAAGAGTGGCTGAGGCAGCCCCCCCCCCAAATAAACGAAGTCCAAGGCAAAGGTGTTGAGATCACTCAGACAGTGTGCTGGAGACTTGGGGCTAGAGACATGTGCTTGGAGAGGAAAAAAGTTTGAGAAGGCACTGTGTGGTTGATTTGGAAACCCTGCTTACGGGTGTTGAAGCAAATCCTATAACAACCATTCGTAAATTTTCGGCAATACTGGGAGTTTCTAAGTCCACCAAAGCTGAACACCAGCACAAGTTCGAAAAGATCTACAGATGATGGCGCGTAATGCCGCAGGAATTGACCACAGCTCAAGCTCAACGACGCGTCGAAGTCTGTAAGAGACTTTTTAAGAATCCGATCATTCTCGGTTCATCTAGCGGATAGTCACTAGGGATGAGAAGTGGAATCTACCTGCGTAATTCAGACACTTCCAACCAGTAGTTCAACCGAAGTAAACCAGCTTTACCCCTCGCCAAAGGCGGACGTCGCGGGAAAACGTTATGGTGTTGCCTGAGGAAATTTAGGAGGATATGGTACACTCTGAGCTCGTTCCAGGTGGATGAGCTATAAGCACCGAACTACTACTGTGTTAATCAAAACATCAAAAATGTAAGATATGCGGATGATACCGCTCTTTTGGCAGAAAGTACAGAATACTTAGAAGAATTCACCAAGAAAGCAAAAATGGAGAGTACCAAACCAGGTTGAATTTTAAATATTAAGAAGTCAAAGAACATTTCTATTTCCAGCCTTGCATGTTTTATAATTGATGGAAGGAAATGCATGCCGTAGAAAATTTTATTCCCTTTACCTCCAAAATAGATAACGAGGGGCAGTGTTCTGAACAAATAAGTAGGAGATTATCCACAGAAAGAAAGGCAATGAAAAATTTAGACAAAATTGTGAAGAATGAAGACATTTCAAAGAAAACAGAGATCAGAATTGCTAAAGCAATGGTTTTTCCTGTAGTAATGTATGTTAGTGAAAGCTGCATAGACATTGAGGAAGAGAGATATAGGGGTTGGACAGAATGAGGTGAACACCACGCTCTGGGTCGTGACTTTTAAGTTGCGTACGTCTCAATACGCAAGAGTATCCACCACGTTTTGGTTGTAATAGCTTTGTTCAGAATCTCAAGGTCCTGTTTAAGTGCATTTAAAGTGTCGTTGCAAAAGTTTCTTTCAGAGTTACGACGAAATCAGCTGCCTAACGTACTTCCAAAGAGGACTATTTGTTGGTGGCCGGCTTGTTGGTGCCTCCGTGACATCAGTCGCCAGAATAGTGTGTCTCCAGGGTATCGAGAGCTATACTGTGTCTAGCGTCTTGACAGCATAACGTGTTTGTGACAAAATTTGTCTGCGAGACACAAGAGCGGCCGGAAAACGACCCTGAATGATGGAGACAGGAGAGCATTAAATGGGATTGCTACCCGGAAAAGAAGACCACGGCGCCGAAAATTAGTGCGGAGTTCAATCTGCATCTCCAGACCCCGTTAGCAACGAGGCAACTGCATAAACAAGATATTTATGGCAGAGCTGCTATTGCAAAACCTCTGGTGACCTGGGTGAAAGCACAACGGCGACGGTAGTAGTACCAGGAGTATACAACGTGGACTTCCGATGCATGGAAGTGTGTAATGTGGTCGGATGAATCCACATCCTACTATTCCCCACTGCAGGACGTGTTTATATGTGGAGAACACCGTCAGAAGTGTAAAACTCAGACTGTCTGCTCCCAATGCTGCAGAATGGTGGTGGTTCTGTCATGATCTGGGCGGTCATATCGTGATTTTTAGAAGGGTCCCCTGATCACCTTGAAAAAAGAGATGACTGGCAGGGCGTATGAAATTGTTTTGGTTGACTAAGTCCATCGAATGGCCCAGGCATTGCTTCCTGCAGGGGATGCCATCTATCAGGATGATAACGTCCCAATTCACAGACCTCGGGATGTCCAATCATGGTTTGAGGAACATGTGTACACACTTTCACACCTTCCTTGGCCTCCCCAATCACCAGACTTTAACATCATCGAGCCACTGTTGCCTGTGTTAGAAAAAAGAGTAAGATTCCGTCATCTTCCTCTTGCATCTGTCAAAGACCTGGAGCAGTTTGTGCATGAAGAATGGTGTAACATCCTACTAACCACCATTCAGGATTTATATGCGTCCATTCCAAGGAGGATTGAATCGGTTTTGAATGCCAAAGGTGGTCCTAAACCCTATTAGCTATGTAAAAATTTTTTTCCTTGGTATTTACATTATTCTTTCCGACCCCTGTAGGTGTTTTCAAATTGCGGACATGCATACGGCTACTCAGAATTCCATGAACTGCAAGAAGAATTAATCGATCAGTAATTCACCAAATCAAACCCAGCTGCTCTTTTGATGCAATGATCTGAAAGCCAAAAACTCACTCTCTTTAGATATGTGTTCCGTGGGTTTGAAAAAATGATCATGCTTGGCAAGGTGGGAGAAAGCAGAAGAAGGGAAAGACGGAGAAGAAGATGGTTGAATGAAATCAAAGACACTTATAGAATGATCGCGGAAGAGCTCCAAAAATCTTGCTGAGAACAACAGATCGAAATGACGGGTTTTTGTTCATGCATTTATCAAGAGTCGAACACGACTCCATAAAACCTAACAACAACAACACTACTACTTTACTCTACCGAAAGCATACTCACCTTTAATAGAACAATGGCAAGCTTCATACCGCCATTCGGACATATGTGAAGCTCCTACCTCGTCCCCTTCTGAAATTATCTGTTTCGCGCATTTTTCTCTGTGTATCTGCTTCGCTGATTCGTATGACATCAAAATTTGGCGTCGAAGAACCACTGACCCCCACGTTTCCCTTGCCGGAATTGAAACCTTCCAGAAATATGGGTACAAACTCCTGAACACGATGATGCAAACTTTAAAATACCAGCACTGATTGTTATACGGTTCTGAGTAAATACATTTCTGTATCGGAGATATAGTTTTTATTTCAGATACCCCTGTAAATGTTTATCATAAACAATGGAATCAAATGGAAAAATAATTTTTGGAAGCGGATGCATTGTTGAAATCCAACGTCTCAATCTAAGGCTTCATTTAAAGCAGAAAATGTGCTTGAAATTTTGTCATAATAATAGGTATCCGACAAAAAAATTGAAGAAGAGATACCTTTGTGATTTAAGACCCCTAGCGGAAAACTTACCTATTATTAAAAGTAAAAAATGTGTAAAAATGATTGTTACGATGAGAGATATGCGACGCAAAAAAGAATTTTTGAAGCGGAAATAGTGTTACAGTTTAAGACTGGTAGCGGTAAAACAGAGCATCGCTAAAGGCATAAAATATGCATTAATGATTGCCATAGTAAGGGGTATTTCAACGCAAAAGAAATTTTAGAAGTAGAGATACTGTTATAATTTGAGACCCCAACTGTCTCCGAGTGGCAGGATCATAGATTTCTCAAACACTTGACGTGGATTAGGAATACCAAACAGAAATCATCACTCTTTCCACGTTAATAAGTGAGTCTCGAAAAAATTCTCATAGGCCGCCACAAGGAATCGAACCCAAGGTCTTCCAGTTACGCGCCGGACATGCTACCACTGCACCATAGTGGCCACGAAATCTTCAGACTCACATACGACTAATTGCCAAACCTTATGGCAGGTTGCTTCATGGAGCCCCGCACAATGCTGGGGATTCACCAAAGATCGAAAGCAGCAACTGAAAAAATAAGTAAGAGGCGACTGAATCATTAACTCACACACTCGACGTATATCAGGAACGCCAAAAGAGAAGTCTTCGCTCTTTCCACGTTAATAAGTGAGTATCGGAAAAATTCCTGATTGCTTCATGGTGAATGTTCTTGGTGAATCCCGAGCACAGTACGGGGCTTCATGAAGCAACCTGCCAAGTAGTTTGGCAGTTAATGACATGTGAGTCTAGAGAATTCGAGGCCCCTGTGGTGCAGTGGCAGCATGTCTGACGCATAACTGGAAAACCTTGGGTTTGATTGCTGGTGGCGGCCGATGAGAATTTTTCTGAGACTTACTTATTAATGTGGAAAGAGCGATGATTTCTGTTTGGTGTCATATATTTTTCACTGTTTTTTTTGAGTGGGTCCATGTAAGAGGCATGAATGTGGTATGGGTGATGTGTCTGTCTTTTGAGGCAGGCTCTGTATATTTATTGCAACAAGTGTCACAGAATCAGGCCCGGGATACTACTTACAGAGCATGGAGTTGCTTACTGTCGTTCATAAAAGCCGAAACAGGAAAGCAAGAAAGACGATACCGAATAGTCCGTTGTAATAATCACAGCTTCCGAATCCTTTCTGAGCCGAAGCAAATTTTTAAAGCCGATTTTCATAAAACCTAAGAATTCAACTAAAAAGGAATACGCTTACAATACCTAGAAAAAAACTAGCACAACTTGAAACACGCAGTGTGTGACGGAGGTTATTCGTAGTGAATAAAACCTGTTAGAAAACTGCCATATTTCTACCATCGACAAAACATCCGCAAATATAAATAGTTTCTTACACCCACTAGCAGCTGAAGTGTGTTACGAAAGTTAACAAATTGCGCGCAAAATTTTTCTTATAGAAGAGGATATCAGAGGAAAAAGAGATTTTGAATTTTAACACTTAAAAGGAGATATTGAATATAATGTGACATAACTTTACGCCCCCTAGAGGAAAAGCTTTGCGTTACTTAGAGAAGAAAATGAGTGCAAAGTGCTCTAAATAATGAAAAGTTCTCTACATAAATAGGATTTTTCTAAAAGATTCTTAGAATGTGATAGGCTTTCATACTGAACTGTACGCTGACGTATTTTTTTACTTTTACATTATTGAAAATTCTATTCTGTCCTGGCGGCAGAATTTTTAATAATGTAAAGGTAAAAAATATGAGAAAATTATTCTTCATAGCAAAAGCTATGAAGAATAAATCGGAGAAATTTTTAACAAATGAAAAACGGGCAGCAGAACTTTCAGCAATGGAAAAGTAGAAAAAATATGCGAAAATTACTCTTCATAGGAAAAAACCATGATACGGAAAAAAATCAAATACGACTTCTCGGAGCAGAGATAACGAGGAGAAGGTTTTGATATTTAAGCCCCATACCGAGAAAGCTCCAAAAAAAAAAAAAAAAAAAAAAAAAAGGTGACAGAAGTTTTGGTTGTAATGAGCACGTCCTTTGAATCCTTTCCAACACGAATCAAATGTTTCAGAGTTGTTCATAGTCAATTAAAACCTGTATGATAAAAACAATAACCTGATTTCTGCAATCGATAAAACATCCAGAAATTGATATATCTATCTTTTCCCCTAATGGTTGAAAAAGTGTGTAACGAAAATCAATAAACTGGGAACAAAAAGTATCTCACTGCTGAAGGAAGATATCAAAGACAAGGGGATTTTCAAATCGAATGGTTGTGATGTACTATAGATCTGAAACACGTGACAAGGCGACAAATCTGAAGTGATACATTCCGTTGGTATAGCTTAGTCGGTTAGAGAAACTCACTCCGGAGCGAGGAGACGCGGTTTTGATCTCCATCACCGAAAAATTTGTGTTTTTACACGGTTAGAAGAAGAAATATAGAGGAAAACGTGATTCATGATGCAACGTTACGTCCCCTAGCGGAATAATCATGAGTAATGGATGTGAAAACACAAATTTGTCCGCGCCCTCTCACTCCGGAGTAAGTTGTTCTCCCAACTAAGGCACACGGACAGAATGTACCACTGCAGATTTGTCGTCTTGATACGTGCTTTACCTTTGTAGTACGTCACATCATCTTCCTCTTATTATAATGTTTTTATTTAAAGCGAAGTAGGAATTTTTTTCATTAATTCCAGACGATGTGTGGAACGAACATCACACATTTTTCGAAGAACCCAACGGCCGGTACATCTATTTTTACGTTCGAGCACCAATATGAAAACACAAAATTGTCCGTGACGAAGATCGAAACCGCGCCCCACTCCGGAGCAAGTTGATCTCCCATCTAAGCTACACGGACAGAATGTATCGCTGCAGATTTGTCGTCTTGACACGTGCATTACCTCCGTAGTACGTAGTCACACGGAAAAGTAAAAAAATATGCAAAAAGTATTCTTCATAGCAAAAACTACGCACGAGCCGTCGTTTGCCTTCTGTTGCTTCGATTTTTATAAAGACTCGCTGGTCATAATGTTTGGGGTGTGGAGTGAATATTTATGTACATGTGTGTGTGTGTGTGTGTGTGTGTGTGTCAAAGGATTTTCACTTTCATATTTTGCTTCTATGATGGCGGAAGAAGTAGCAGCGGATTTAGGGCACATTTTTTGAAGTAAATGGGAAAATTCCGTCAACATTACATCTAAATCTAGCAATGTCTTGTTTGTCTAAGCTTATTTAGTTAAGCCCCGGGAGCATACTTCTTTGCACGCCTGCAATCTTGACACAACAGACGGAAGTAGAATCCGATTTTTTTGTCTGTCCGATTTTTCCGTTGTTTGTTTCTCGTTTTTTTCCTACCATTGATTTCCTAAGGGCAGGAGCTTTGCTAAGTAGGACTTATGAGAGGAGGGAATCTTTCACAATGTAAGTGTTTGTTCCCAGCCTCCTTGTAACGACAAGCACGCGACGGACGCGTGCTTTATCTTTTCCTTCTTCTGTATTCTTCTTACTGCTTCTCCACGCGTGTGTGCATGAGTGTACAAATGTGGCAGTCTGACCTAGCAAGCATTTGTGTCTTCACCGGTGAGATGCGAAATCCCTATCGATTTTGTACCATCCTGCTTTATGTACCGTCTTCTTTTTCATACTCTCCTCCAGCCCTGGAGGAAGAGGGGGATTATGGGCGTGCGAGTAAATCGAGGGGTTCGCATAGCGCCGGGCAGATAGACGCAAGTGCTTCAAGCAGGTGGTGGCGCATGCGAAGAGCGTTACACTTAACTGCTGTCACTCGCATCTCGGACTGTTTCAAAAGCGGCAATTTTTATTATATCCAGAAAGCAATATATTTTCCCTCATCCTCACGAACGATGGCCGGTGAAGAATCGAGATTTATTGCGGATGCATGAAGTGGTGTGTAGCATGAAGATGGATGAATAAAGTTTTGACAAATATCGACTGCTCAACTCAAGTGAAAGAGTGAGAGAATAAGAAGAAAGAAAGAAAGAAAAGCAAATGGCCGCGATCTGTCATAGGTTTTCATACTGGTAAACAGGATCTTGGGAAATTCTCACGGAGCTGCAGTGAATTTTGGAGTTAAAGAAGTGTTTGATGAATTCAAAGAGGCCCATTCTCGTGTACGATCGTTGAAGCAGCCACATTTTCTTTGTCCAATTTCTAAGTATCCTTTAAATAGCAAATCGGAAATAGAACGTTTACGGGAAAGAATTGTCTGTCCTTGACCTAGTAGTCAAAAATACAACTCAGTAACAGATTTTAATACTATAGAATCCGTGCAATCAGAGACCGCCGAAATTTTCATTACCAGGTTGCATTCTCAAGCAGGAAAGAGGTCACGAATTGCATAGATATTTTTCTCAAAGTACGCCATAAAATGTTTTCTTAAATTCACCGAACATTTTTTGTGATTCCTTTCTCGAATTAACGACGCATATTCTTGATACAAACTTCTTCCTGAAATGACGAAAAAAACCCCTGAAATTCATGGATTTTTCGTACGCCAGGAGAAGTACAAATTTTCAGAAAGCTTTTTCCAAAAATTGTAAATTGTCGCTTTTAACAGGTGTAAACAGAAAATTATTCTGAATTTTTACTAACTTTTGAGGAATTCATTTCGTATATTAACGGAAAAATTCTGTTATTGCTTTTTCCATATCCATATGAAGAAAAATTTCCGGTAAATTGCGGAAGTGCTTGAGGTTTGATTAACTATTTAATTTCCGTCGTTTGTCGGAAAATCTGATTTTGAAGTTCTGTAACGGGATAACATATTGTGTGTAGCATATCGCATGAAATTTCGGTTGTTGTGGGACCAGAAAATCCTTTCCCTCCCTCATTTGGTGCATCAGATATTGTATATTGTGTTACCGTATGAAATCGGGTATATAAATTATTGTACAGGTGATTGTATGATGTCTGTGTATCAGTCTATGGACCCCTTAACGATACTGGCAGAATATGCTCGGGAAGGTGTTTCTGTTTCTTTATTTTATTTCTGACATCGTACTTTACAAAAAGCCGAATATGAGGTTTAATATAGCAATAGCCGAAATATATTAGTACGGATTTTTTTTTCTATCATTTAAATCAATTCATTCATTCACTTTCATTCTGAAAAACGCATTTGTAATTCAATTAGGTTAGCTACTCTATTATTTTAAGCCTATTAGAAATTTTTTTTAAGGATCCTAAAAAAAGTCATTTTTCGAAATTTATTAAAGACATTCTTTCTAATTGTTCAAAACGAAATCTCACTTCCACTTTGCGGGAGGGGTCCGGACCAGAAACTTCCACCTGAATCAGGTTATGTATAATTTTTTTTAGAAACACTCTTTTAGAAGGCTCTAAGGAGAGGTTCATATAGAATGTTTCATAAAAATATAGAGAAAATGAAATAAATAAAAAATACTTTTAGATAGATAGTAAATGTTAATTGCAAGATAATACAGGAAGAGATGGTAAGCACATTAAAAGCAATTTTTGATCCATTAGGTGTTTTATGTCGTTCTTCAGGATCCGATCGCGCTGGACTGAATGCAGATCGTGATGAGTGGTAAATTCACCTGATGGTTTTCAGTACCCTGAACTAGACTACCAGACACCTGATGGAAGAGCTGGTGGAGATCTGTCTATATATAAATATATGCTGTTCGTCGACGCCGTCACAAACCCGGTGTGAGATCAAGTCGACCTCTTGTCCTCTACCTACAGTTAACTCGGAGCCACAGGGATTCCAGATCGCAGTGGTGCCACAAATGAGCTCAGTAGGGGACAAATGAGAAGGCATCACCTTCATCGATGAGAGCCGCTTCTTCGAGGAAGCGGCTTCTGCCAATATCGTGAAGCGATGTACAACCGAAAAAGCTTCCACGTCAGGTCTCGTTGAGCGCCATACAGCATGAACGGCTGAGATCCTTGTATGCGATATCATCTTTCACAGTAATTGGGGGAAATTGAACCGCTTAACCATATACGAAAACCATTCATCGCCCAGTGGTTTTACTACTCTTTCAGAGCATGCCGAACACCTGATTCCATCATGATATTTCCAAATCATGTGCCTGATACTCTGATCAACGGTGTTCGTTTTAACCCTAGACTCATTAATGTCACCGAAAGTTAGCATTAATTACCTTGTCTGATATCATCTCGTAAGTCATTTCTATTTTCATTAGTGCTCTTCGGTAGGTACCCACACAGCACAGAATATTTCGTATATGTTACAAGCACGTAGCACTGAAACATTGAGACTTTTCAGATACGTTGCACAATGAAACAGTAATGTTTCAATAACCTTACGGTTACGTCAAAATGTCCTCAAACGTTACATAACTTTGAAACATAACCGATACGTTACAGTGAAAGGTCTTTGTAACTTCAACATACCAACTTCATGTTACTGTTACGTATTTGAAATATATTATATTTCTAACTTCGTTACATTACTGTTACGTATTTGAAAGATATTTGTGACATCGTTATTATACTGTTACGTATTTACTACGTTGAACATTATAGTTTTAATAAACTTTGTAAAATCACAATAAAAATATTAAATACACTCGACAGCTGTTTCAAAAGGAACAATAGTCGTATTACGTGTTGTTTACGTTTTCACAGGTTCAACGCAGTCCCCTGTCCATTGGGAACAGTGGCGGCGCTTATATATTGATAACAAAAGAAATAAAAATCGGTCCTAAATGAGGGTGTCACATTTCCGTTATGCATGTGGAATAGACTATATTTCAGCGAAAAAAAGAAAGAAAATCATGTTCGTCATTTCTCTAAATACCTACCAATATGAAATTTCTCAGCTTCAAGTAAAGAAAACATGCTGGTATAGTATACTAATACAGCAACACAGCCATCTACGTAGATTTTATAAAATGCTTTTTAGAATTTAAAAATTATAATAATCAAAACAATTACTTACTTTCAGATGATCTTGAATCACACACACACACAAAAGATGAAATAGTAAATCAACTAACTAGCTAACTCGAGTACGACAGTATCACCAAAGAATATCCCAGTAGCACGTGGAAATACGACTACGAGAGTGCTTCGGTGAAATGGTATAAATGCGCATGCGCATCCACGCCGTTGCCAAACCAAAAATCTTAAATATCACCGGAGTGTGACATCAAGGCAGCAATTATGTACAATGGAAACTATAATACAGTAGTATCGGTGAATGCTATTTTTAACGTAACCGTAATGTACAAAGAGTTATGTTCCAAAATAAATGTTGCTGAAACGTAATTGTAAGATATCTCTGAAAGTGTAACGAAAATGAGAGATTGTAACATTATTGATACATATCTGAAACCTTTTGTGATGTATGGGTATTTAGACCGTCCCTTTCCCAGTTTTCAATTAGCCGTTAATGACCCACTTTCCACTATGCTTCCGATGTTCGAAGATAACACTACTACTGGCCATTTCACTGCATCAGCTGTTCATTAAGTTCAGTTTGGAATTACTTTATTACTCTGGAAACTAGCCTTGTAGCCCGTCCAAGGACGGTTGCTTTCAAGCTTTAAATAAATATTAATATATAGGGGATGTTTCCCGTTCTAAGACGGTGAAATTTTTAATTGAAGCAGATTGAAAACAAATTAAATAGACGCCGGCTTTTTTGTAAGGAAACATAGTGAAAACTTATACATAGCAAGAACTCAGTCATGTTAGAACTGAAAATTATATGCTATTTATTTCCGTTTTTCAAAAGACCTCGCGATAAATAAACATTCTGTGCGAAAAATTTGTTGCTTAACAATTTCCCTTGTAGTCCAGTTTTTTCGTGTAAACTTGCCATAATAACTTTTGCTTCGATTTTTCGCGTTAAATTACTTTTTCTTCGGCACACATGTTATTCCATTCATTACTTGTTTTGGACTGTCCTATTCGGAGGTTAGTTTGAAGCTTCATACCGAAGCTTTTTCTACAAAATAATGCGACATCTGGTATTACAAATCGGAACTATCTAAATTCTCAACAATGCGCTATTGGGGCGACATCTGCTTTTAGATGCAATCTTGCTCACTTCGACATCGCAAGATTTCAATTTTTATTGTAGGTTAGAGCGTTTAGATAGATCGGTATTTTGCAAAATGTATAATATAATCAGCACTAAACTGGGAAAATTAGTTAAATTAAAAAGTAAAAAATATTTAAAGCGTACAAATTTATATTAGAATTGGGCTAAATTAAATTATTATACAAACACAACTTGCGTGATATTAAGATTTTTATTCGAAATTTGTAGATCGCATAATAGTACTCGAGTCATTGACAATCCAGTGTTTTTAAATTGGCACGCGATCACCTTCACATATCAATGTGATCGCTTGCAAACTCAACTTGCTGTGCTATTGAAAATTCAATTTGAATTTTGTAGATGCAAAAATAGAACTCGAGTAATTAATAATCCAATGTGTTTAAATTAGCACGCGATAACCTTGTCATCTCAAAGTGATCTCGTGCTATTATTATATAGCCGGCAATCATTTTGACATCGCGAGAGCACACAGGAATTGACTGATAAGTGATGGCGCAAAAATGCAGACGTTGATATGACGTCAAGCGTTCCAGAGAGACGGATCTGGTTGTTTATATTAATCATGGTTTTACAGGTTTGTTTGGAGTTCTGAGGATTCATTCCCTATTCCAGAAGGATGTAGAACGAAAAGTGGCCCAAACGTAACAGCAATGCACATGTGTGAAATAAGTTGCGAATGAACGGGAGTGAGACGAGAGAAATTGAGATGCAGCTGACCTGCGACGGTTACAAGGAGAAACACAAAGTAGACTATGGGAAAAAAAAGTGTTTTTCCCAGGGAAGGAAGAAAATACAGAGAAAGTCTTGATCTAGAGCTCTATAGAGGAAGTGAGAGTTGGAAGATTCTCCTTTGGACGGAGAGAGTTTCCAGCTTCTCGAGAAAATAAATAGAAGATTCTTCTGCTGTTCAAATAGGATGCAGGAAATAAGTCGAGCTTGGCAGCGAGGCAACCGAGAAAAACACGCTGATAGAATAAGCAGGAACAGATCAATGTGTAAACAAAAAAAAAAAAAAAAAAGGTAATATGGAAATGAGGGCAAGCAAATCCTTGACCTTCCTCATATACTGCATTGAATAAAGAATACCACAGAAGGAAGGCGAGTTCTCATTTAGTTGATAATTCATTTTTGTTTCATCTTCGGGGAGAAATGCACTTAAAACTCCGGAATTGTTGGGTTTCCTTACAAGGAAAAGCTTGACGAACCCACGCGGCAGGGCATTGATGGAAATCCAGTAAACAACCCAATAACCTTGCAAGCATGTCCTGTTTTATTATGGAAAGCTAGGTCTCCAGATCTTTCACCAATTGAGGATATCATGAAATGACTTCTGAGAACAGTAACTGGCTCCAGAGCATAAAGAGTCAGATCCAGAACTGCAGAAGATGTAGAGATCCATATCCTAGGACGTAATTAAGGACTTACTTCAACTCATTCATTCGTTAGCCGTATTAGGGTGTGCATTTCTGCGAGAGGCAGCCGCATTTCTGATATTACTCAGACATCCACGCATCTGTCTCACTTAACAGAAGGTAAATGGGATCATTTTTAACTTACACTACTTCCTTTTAACTCTTTGTTTTGTATATATTTCTTTTACGTGGAAACGTTTTTTGATGAGGAGTGTTTACGCACTCCTCTTTTTAGCTCGTTTTTTGAGAAAACGTTTTATCTGCCCTACATCTGACTAGACAGTGATTTAGACAGAAGTAAGGCAGAAAGAAAAATAATGTGAGACTTGGAGTGCACAAGTAACTTGAGCGCATAATGTAAGACTTGGAGTGCTTTCAGCCGGTTTTTATCTGATACTCTTCGAGATGTGATAACAGCACGAATGAAAGAAGTAGTACCGAGGACCATGTGCGAAAAATGTGATGCTAAGCATCAAAAGTAAAAGAAAAGCAGAAGGAAAAAACTGTAGGAGGTTGTTAGAAGACGATGTATGGTGATAAGCAGAGCCAAAACAAAGTACATTTGGTGCAATAAAAAAGGCAAAACTAAAATTGAGGTTATTAACATCCAGGAGGGAGTGATCAAAATAGAGTGAAAATTCAAATATATGCGATTGATGTCCGTGGAAGATGATATTGAAGAAGAATTGTACAGCAAAGTAAAAACGGAATGGAATTACTGGAGAAAAACACCAGGCCTATAGTGAGATAGAAGGCTACCAGGGAGGCTAAAAAGTTGAATTACCACCGCAGTAGGTAGACTAGAGCGTTAGACGGAGTTGAAAATTTACCAATGATAAGAAGTTTGGATTAAGTGGTAAAAGTTGTTTAAATAAAAGTCGATGTGTGATGTCAACAAAAGGGATATGATTTGGAATGAGAGGACAAGTTAAAGGGACAGAGGTTTCAAAGGAGGCACGAGTTATGTATAGACTTTTAGGCATACAGATACATGGATAGCGAACTACAGAAAGACCTAAGGTGAGTTGGAAGAACTGAGGTAGCAATGCTATGAAGGAAGACAATCTGAAGGAGGAGTTAACGTAAGCCAAAGCCAGAAAACAGTAAAGTCGAATACCCAATAACACCAGTCCTATAGTGAGATAGAAGGCTACCAGTGAGGCTAAAAAGTTGAATTTCCACAGCAGTAGGTAGACTAGAGTGTTAGACGGAGTTGAAAATTTACCAATGATAAGAAGTTTGGATTAAGTGGTAAAAGTTGTTTAAATAAAAGTCGATGTGTGATGTCAACAAAAGGGATATGATTTGGAATGAGAGGACAAGTTAAAGGGACAGAGGTTTCAAAGGAGGCACGAGTTATGTATAGACTTTTAGGCATACAGATACATGGATAGCGAACTACAGAAAGACCTAAGGTGAGTTGGAAGAACTGAGGTAGCAATGCTATGAAGGAAGACAATCTGAAGGAGGAGTTAACGTAAGCCAAAGCCAGAAAACAGTAAAGTCGAATACCCAATAACACCAGTCCTATAGTGAGATAGAAGGCTACCAGTGAGGCTAAAAAGTTGAATTTCCACAGCAGTAGGTAGGCTAGAGTGTTAGACGGAGTTGAAAATTTACCAATGATAAGAAGTTTGGATTAAGTGGTAAAAGTTGTTTAAATAAAAGTCGATGTGTGATGTCAACAAAAGGGATATGATTTGGAATGAGAGGACAAGTTAAAGGGACAGAGGTTTCAAAGGAGGCACGAGTTATGTATAGACTTTTAGGCATACAGATACATGGATAGCGAACTACAGAAAGACCTAAGGTGAGTTGGAAGAACTGAGGTAGCAATGCTATGAAGGAAGACAATCTGAAGGAGGAGTTAACGTAAGCCAAAGCCAGAAAACAGTAAAGTCGAATACCCAATAACACCAGTCCTATAGTGAGATAGAAGGCTACCAGTGAGGCTAAAAAGTTGAATTTCCACAGCAGTAGGTAGACTAGAGTGTTAGACGGAGTTGAAAATTTACCAATGATAAGAAGTTTGGATTAAGTGGTAAAAGTTGTTTAAATAAAAGTCGATGTGTGATGTCAACAAAAGGGATATGATTTGGAATGAGAGGACAAGTTAAAGGGACAGAGGTTTCAAAGGAGGCACGAGTTATGTATAGACTTTTAGGCATACAGATACATGGATAGCGAACTACAGAAAGACCTAAGGTGAGTTGGAAGAACTGAGGTAGCAATGCTATGAAGGAAGACAATCTGAAGGAGGAGTTAACGTAAGCCAAAGCCAGAAAACAGTAAAGTCGAATACCCAATAACACCAGTCCTATAGTGAGATAGAAGGCTACCAGTGAGGCTAAAAAGTTGAATTTCCACAGCAGTAGGTAGACTAGAGTGTTAGACGGAGTTGAAAATTTACCAATGATAAGAAGTTTGGATTAAGTGGTAAAAGTTGTTTAAATAAAAGTCGATGTGTGATGTCAACAAAAGGGATATGATTTGGAATGAGAGGACAAGTTAAAGGGACAGAGGTTTCAAAAGAGGCACGAGTTATGTATAGACTTTTAGGCATACAGATACATGGATAGCGAACTACAGAAAGACCTAAGGTGAGTTGGAAGAACTGAGGTAGCAATGCTATGAAGGAAGACAATCTGAAGGAGGAGTTAACGTAAGCCAAAGCCAGAAACCAGTAAAGTCGAATACCCAATAACACCAGTCCTATAGTGAGATAGAAGACTACCAGTGAGGCTAAAAAGTTGAATTTCCACAGCAGTAGGTAGACTAGAGTGTTAGACGGAGTTGAAAATTTACCAATGATAAGAAGTTTGGATTAAGTGGTAAAAGTTGTTTAAATAAAAGTCGATGTGTGATGTCAAAAAAAGGGATATGATTTGGAATGAGAGGACAAGTTAAAGGGACAGAGGTTTCAAAGGAGGCACGAGTTATGTATAGACTTTTAGGCATACAGATACATGGATAGCGAACTACAGAAAGACCTAAGGTGAGTTGGAAGAACTGAGGTAGCAATGCTATGAAGGAAGACAATCTGAAGGAGGAGTTAACGTAAGCCAAAGCCAGAAAACAGTAAAGTCGAATACCCAATAACACCAGTCCTATAGTGAGATAGAAGGCTACCAGTGAGGCTAAAAAGTTGAATTTCCACAGCAGTAGGTAGACTAGAGTGTTAGACGGAGTTGAAAATTTACCAATGATAAGAAGTTTGGATTAAGTGGTAAAAGTTGTTTAAATAAAAGTCGATGTGTGATGTCAAAAAAAGGGATATGATTTGGAATGAGAGGACAAGTTAAAGGGACAGAGGTTTCAAAGGAGGCACGAGTTATGTATAGACTTTTAGGCATACAGATACATGGATAGCGAACTACAGAAAGACCGAAGGTGATTTGGAAGAACTGAGGTAGCAATGCTATGAAGGAGGAGTTAACGTAAGCCAAAGCCAGAAAACAGTAAAGTCGAATACCCAATAGCGATCCCACCTAAATGTGAGACTAATAACTTTCCCGAAGAGAAAGAAACGGCCAACATTTGTACGGCAAGATAGTTACCCGTGTTTAATACTTCTTTCTCTACTTTAGCAATAGTGTTATTCTAAACGGTAGGAGTGGGGTATTCTTCTCTAAGTAAAACTCTCCCCTACCTTTCATCTTTCTCCACCCATTTGGATGAAAAGTGTATTTTGTGACATATGCTTATAATTTAACCTTCCTTTTCAGTTTCTGCGCTTTTTTGGTAAATTTGGTTTCTCCTGGTTAAATATCTTCTCACTTAATGTCACTTTTCGAAGTTGGCAGCCTGGCAGTGGGTCAAAGATCAGTGAAAGGTAAATAAAAGTTAAATGTTCTGAGCTGAGAGAGATCTGTGCTTTTTGTACAATAAAACAGCAATGATCTGAGTACGTTGTGCTACGCGATACGTAAAGAGCGCATGACACAATTACACGATTAGGGATCTATGTGAATCACATTTGTTAGAGACTGAGATGTAAGACGTTAATGTTATATCAAACTAAAGCTAATGGTTTGAAGTTGGAAGTACTTGATTTCTGCAAACAATTAATTGCCATTATGCAATGTGTTCGAAGCAATTCACCTAGCGGTGCCTTTATGATCCAATAAAAGAATATATTGAACTCGTAAGTAATGTGTCACTGCTTCATTCTTAAACCTCGAAGTTTTTACTAGTTTTTTAATTAATCATATGCAAGTTGTTTAATTAAGCCGGAAATATTGTAGTTACGAAATATTCAAGAAACGATGTGAATTAGAATGTAAGGGTTATAAAATTAAATTTTATTCACCTAGTAACAGTTAAGCTGAAATAAACCTTAAAGTCGATAGGTCTACCAGTTAAGTGATATTATTCTACCACTCATTAATTTGGACTTAATACAGTAGATGAGGATCTAAAAAAGACGGTGGTACATTTCCAGCTGTTGAATTTTCTCATCGCATAGCCATGTGTTTCTTCCTCCAAAATCAACTGACAAAATCGTCTTCAGAAATCAAGAGAAGGTAGATGGGTATTCAATAATGTGACTTATGAAATAAGACATTAGTCATAAACAGTAGTAAGGTAATGTGACTTATGAAGTAAGACATTAGTCATAAACAGTAGTAAGGTAATGTGACTTATGAAGTAAGACATTAGTCATAAACAGTATATGGTAATGTGACTTATGAAGTAAGACATTAGTCATAAACAGGGTAATGATAATGTGACTTATGAAGCAAGACGTTAATCATAAAAAGTAGTAAGGTAATGTGACTCATGAAGCAAGACATTTGTCATAAACAGTAGTAAGGTATGTGACTTATGAAGCAAGATGTTAGTCACAAACAGTAATAAGGTATGGTAATGTCAGTGATAAGTCACCAATTTTCTGATATATAACCGCAGGCTATAGGGAATTTGGAAATCGCAAAAGAACGGTCCGAGAACTGGGAAAATACGGACATAAGGGGACATACAGAATGTTAGAAAAATAAAGTAAAAGCAAGAGCATAAAAGAAGAAATGCGAAGAATGTGTGTGCAAGGTGAGAGAGAAAGTAAGAGAAAGAAAGGGAAGTTAGAAAGAGAGATAAAAGGAAAATAAAAAGGGTTGAGCGAAGGGCGAAAACAGGAGAGCAGGCTAAGGTAACGTGAAAGACAAGAAAAGGAAGAGAGAAGAGGGAGACAGAAAACGGGAAGAGAAAAACTATCAGGACAGAATCATAAAAATATATAAAGGGATAACAAAGAAGAACGAGAGAGAGAGAGAGAGAAAGAGAGAAAAGGGGGATAAAGTAAAGGAAATGAGAGAGAGAGAGAGAGAGAGAGAGAGAGAGAGAGAGAGAGAGAGAGAGAGAAAGAGAGTAAAGGGGGATAAAGTAAAGGAAATGAGAGAGAGAGAGAGAGAGAGAGAAAGATAGAAGAATGTGATAAAGTAAAGGAAATGAGCGAGAGAGAGAAAGAGAGAAGAGGGTGATAAAGTAAAGGAAATGAGAGAGAGAGAAAGAGAGAAGTGGATGATAAAGTAAAGGAAATGATCGAGAGAGAGAGAGAGAGAGAGAGAAAGAGAGAAGAGGGTGATAAAGTAAAGGAAATGAGGGAGAGAGAAAGAGAGAAAAGGGTGATAAAATAAAGGAAATGAGAGAGAAGAGGGTGATAAAGTAAAGGAAATGATAGAGAGAGAGAAAGAGAGAAGAGGGTGATAAAGTAAAGGAAATGAGGGAGAGAGAGAGAGAGAGAGAGAGAGAGAGAGAGAGAGAGAGAGAGAGAGAGAGAGAGAGAGAGAGAGAGAGAGAGAGAGAGAGAGAGAGAGAGAGAGAGAGAGAGCAGAAAGACAGAGAAGGAAAGAAAATCAGATACCTGAAAAGTAAATAGGAGGGAGAATGGACTAAGGAGAAGGCAAGACTGGTACGCCACGGAAAATAGGCAGTGAAAGAAAAAATGTAACAAAAAATTTTCTTTTTAGTATTCATCGAATCTTCAATGCGAAATAGCATATGGTGGACAATACGTGGCAATTGACAATGAAGTATAACTACTATTAAAAGCAGTAACAATACTGTTCATCACGCAACAAAAAGCGGCTTCAATCAACGCATACATGCACATGAAGTTACGTCATGAACAGTATTGTCACTGCTTTTAATAGTAATTGTACTTGTAGCTAGTGAATATCAGTATCTTATACAGAGTGACGAAGTATTTCGATATGAAAAACTGATTTTTCTCCTCCTATTATTTTTTTCTTTTTCTTTCTGTTACCACATTGCGGTCCCTAAATCTATTAAAATTTTCCAATTCAGTTGAAATTTATGATATTTCTTCCAGTAGGATGATTTTTCTTCAGAGGCTGGATAAAAACCAAACAATCTGTAATTAACAAATTAGCCCATGCTATTTGTCACGGTTCAAAAATGGCATAATTGCCTGAGAGCGTTCAAGGCTATGAGGCAATGGTCTCAGAAAATAGGGATCACGCGATGAGGGAAAGCGTCACGCATCGTCCACTGTTCGTGGTCGTCATGCATCACTTTTTCTAATGGTTGCGTATTTTACACGGAAACAGTAAAAGAACAAAAAAGGAAGATGCCGATTAGAGACTTTTAAACAAATAGCTGTCCCCGTAACGTGAGAATAATCAATTTCATGTTGCGACGTGGCACTCTGAGAAGTATTAAAAGGTCTTTACCGTGACGATATCTTCCTAATGGCTTTAAGATTTACATCTCGAATTTTCGAAAAAGGACTGCATAAAAATAAACGATGAGAGTGGAAGACAAAAAAAGAAATGAAATTACTTTCACTGTGTTCTTGCTCCATGTCTGCATATTCTATGCAAAACGCTTTTCATCAAAAGGGCGCATGGCTCAAAAACACTTTTATGACTTTGGCTCCTGTAATCGATACCCAGATGGACCTAATCCTTTTCAGCTATGGATTTCTCCATCAGAAAATTTATGGTGCTCACGAAAATCCTCGTGCTCAACGGTTCGTGGCTGGAAACCGCTGCAGTGCGTGAAATCAAAAATATCCCCTCCCCTCCCCTCTACCACCTTCCCCCCATCTTCTTTATCTTCGATCTACATGTAAATGACGTATTGATGGTCTTCGGATTTGCGATACTTTTCCCGATGTACGGTGTACTGTGCATGGAATATGTGAAAGAGAATTTTATCGAAACATCGTGTGGTTATGTTTCCACTCATCGCTAAAAGGTTTTCTGTGCAACCAGAAACACGCAAATCCTCACATCGATCGTGTTTTCTGAGCACGTTTTAACACTAGAAACGCAAAAAGTTCTTGTTTGTCAGTGCATATGTTTAACGTCAAACAAGGGTTGTCGAAATGACTCATGAAGGTTCTATAAACACGTATAAATTATTCTTAACTAACGAAATCACAAGGGTTTATGTTTTAGAACAACATATAATTTTCAAAGCTTGCACCAGAGAGCATTTGTCATTTTCATGTAGGACTTCCGTCCACAGGGAGTAGAGTTTAGGTCCCAGCCACCTACAGCGAGATCGCCTTTGGGGCAGGACACAGAAACGGAAGGAATTAGAGCAAGTCTAGCGACTTTTGACAGAACAGTTTGTAGTGAGATTAGAGTACAGTAGATGGCGCCACCGTACAAGTACGATATTGCACATAGATGGGTGAGAGAATTTCAGGGAGGACATAGAAAAGGATACCCATTTAACCAATGGGTCCAGCCTGGGGGCCGTCACTTTACGTGCTCGTCCGATATTCAGCGATTGTTAGTAAATCACACCATCTCTGAAAGATCAGCCCAGGCTAGAACCTGGGGACCCAGCATCGATAATCTGAAACACTAACCACTAAGCCATCCGCGGCTTAAAAGCTTGCACCAGTTTACTGTGCGACATATATACACCGATGAGCTATTAGGTCATGACCACCTACCTAATAAGCTGTTGGACCCCCTTCAGCCGGCAAAGCAGCGGCCACTCGGCGAGGCATCGATTCAATGATGTGGCGATAAGTATCCTGGGGTATCTGGTAATATAATGTCAACAGCAGGTCTTCCAGTTCCCATACATTTTGGGGTGATGATGACTTAGCGTGAACCCGCTTTTCCTAGTCAAACCACAAATGTTCGATTGGGTTCATGTCAGGTGAATTTGGAGGCACAGAAAGTCACCAGAATGTTCCTAGAACCACTCCTTGACGATTCTGGCAGTGTGTCATGGCGCATTATTCTATTGGCAATGACCATCACCGGCAGAGAAAACAGTTGCCATGAATGGATGAACTTGCTCCGCAACGATGTTCAGATATCTGCCAGCTGTCAGGGATTGTGTTATTGGGATAATGAGGCCTAAAGTGTCCCAAGAAAGCATCGCCTACAGCATAATACCGCCGCCGCTGGCCTGTTTCCGCCCAACAGTTCATCCAGGTACCATAGCCTCTGTTAGTAATAGGCGTACCAGCGCTCGGCCGTCTACGTGATGAACCAAGAACCTTGATTCGTCACACCAAGACACTCTCTTCCAATCATCCACTGTCCAATCTCGAAGATCTTGGGCCTATTTCATGCGTTGTTGGCGATGACGTGCAGTGAGCATGGCGACCCGGCTGGGTCTTCTGCTACGTAAGCCCATGCTCAGAAGGCTGCAATGAACTGTGTGCTGTGACACATTGCCCTGATCACCACTGTTGTAGTTGCGGGGGATTTGTCGCACTGTGGCCTTGCGGTCGCTGTGAACAATGCGTGACAGTCTCCCCTCCCATATGGCATCAATGAGCAGCAGACGATACACGGCCGGACGACGGTTCGTCGTTTGGCCATCTGTGCACCACTTTTGACACGTACTCACTACAGCGGCACGTGACCAACCCACAAGCCGCGCCGTTTCCGAGATTGCAGTTCGGAGGCGCCGTGCCATCACAATTTGTCCTTTATCAAACTCCGATAAATCGGTAGTTTTGCCCATTCTGACTCCGAACACTGTACTAACCAAAAGCCGGTCCTCGGGTTATATATATCCTGCTCTGTGAACTTCATCTGCGCCACCGTTCTGTCTCCAGGCGCGCTCATTTCTCTAGGCTGGGGTGGTCATAATGTAATGGCGGCTCATCGGTGTATATATTAGGTTGATGCAGATGAGATGTCTGCTTTCAGCTGACAGACAAGTTTGATCCATAAAAATGAATGATATCGTCCAGGAACGTTACATGGCATACGGCACAAGGTCGGTATATATATCTGGTGTACGCGTTAGCCAAGAACAACGTATCGTTAAAAAAAAAAACTACGAAAAAAAAGTGTGTGTCGTAAAAAAATTATCTGCCCAATAATGTGCATTTAAATATCTGGCAGCATCGTGAATAACTCACCTCATAAACAGCGGCTATCGGCAGCCCGATTTTATAAGAAAAGACTCACAAAAACTTACATATTCCCCATAAAAATTCTCACCCCCCCCCATCCAAATTTTTTTTTTAGAAGTTCCAGTCGAATATCCACGCGACTAGAAGAGTTTTCCACGCAGTCCGTACAGGACGTGTGCTTTGGCTTCCCACTACATAATACAAGGCAAACAACCACTCAGCAACCAATCAAAATTCCTCGCTTTGCATCTCGACAACAAATAAAGATTCTACATTTTGCATGAGTAAATTGCCCATAACTCCGCTAATTTTAGCGCAAATAACTTTTCCCTTTTACAGCCTGAATATTATTTTGTCTCTCAAATTCAGTTTTGAATTTTTTTTTAAAGAAAAGGCCGTTTTCGGGGCACGTCATGCACACTGCAATCTCTCAACTGCAAACTCCCAAACTCCGAACTCCAGATACAACTATGTTTTACCAGTTTTAAATTTCCTGATTCCCGGAATAAAACTTGAATTTCCCACTGTGGCCCTTAAAAGCAAAATTGCCAGAGGAATTTTTACGTTAATTCCAAATACGGTTTTTATTAAAAAAGAAAAAAATGCCTATTGAGAGCGTCCCAGCTCCAAACTCGAAATTGTAAAATTCATCTAAAAAGCCTTTTTCTTTTCTTTCCTCCAAATTTTCAATTAGCGTTATGTTTTACAAAAATTCTCTCGGAATAAGTCGTACTTGTTGCATAGTGATTTACTTTCTTCAGTCGATTCTAGTACGGCAAACTTCCCTTTCCCCAAGTAGAGTTTTATTTTCTCCATTAACTCTCTGCTGGCAACGTGTTGATAGGAGATACGACAAGATACTTTTAAAAATCTTGTAGCGTCTACACCTCGCCGGGTAAGAGCTCCTTCGGCAGCAGCACATGAAGAACCATCAACATATTAGGCACTGGTCATAACGTTTTAGCTCTTCGGTGTACGTATGTTTGTGTTTAAGCTTTTATTTGGCCGATCAGCTTTCTTTGAGGACATAACCTCTGAATAACAGAGGTCAACTTAGTTCTATGTGTGTAAGTATGAAACATTTTCCCTCCTTGGAGTGTTCCATCGGTGTACATCCTAATGAAGTGACCACTCAGTCTGAGGGATATCTGATAAAATCGGTCACTCAGTTACAAGAGGTACTCATTAAAGTATAACTACTTAGTGTAGAACTCAGTTTGATATTCGTAAGTGAAGAGCAGAGAAAAAGGATTTTGAAGTTTTATATAAAATTGCGTCAAAATCTGAACGAATCATTGAACTTGAGTCAAACCGGTACGAGCAACAGTTTGCTCAGAATACTTTATGTTACAATTATATCAAATCTAATAACTTCATCAATGAATAAAATACTGTATTACACCATTGTGCAATACAAATTTGGAAGATGTGAATCCGTTTATTGGTGTAAATATGACATGGATGTTAAATCAGATAATATCCGAAAACTTGAAAATTGCATCATTCTTAAGCGGAAATCAAATCCGCGTCTTCCTGATAGCGACTGAGTATGCTAACTACCACACCACCCAGAACAACCAAGTTTCAAGTTTCCGATTAATTTGAATATAACCATCACAGGATTCGCTAGTGGAAGCAACCGGCTTTCATGTATAGCGAATCTGGAGGATATAATTCTTCGGCGATTGCCCGGAGGTGCAGAATATCAATTAATGAAATACGGTTACACCATTGCAAAATGTGATGGTTATATTCAAATTAATCGGAAACTTGAAACTTCATCTTTCTGGGTGGTGTACTGGTTACCATACTCGAGCGCTATCCGGGAGACGCGGGTTCGCTCCAGGACGACGAAATTTTCAAGTTTTCGGATATAATCTGACTTGACATCCATGTCATATTTACACCAATAAACGAATTCACATCTTCCAAATTTGTGTTTTCTAATAACTTTGTTTGTTTTGCTTCATTCAGCGATTAAACGTTTATTTTTTTTTAGATATACATGGTGACGAATTTGCTGGGGAACGGGGATTACGATAATGTGGTTTCTGACTGCCTTCCTCATCAAGTATCAAGAGATAACAGACCGAAAAGGCTACACTGCTAAACATTTTGTGATAGGTTGCACCAAAAAGTGGTGCTACACCAGCTGCACCACTTTCTGAGAAAAGATACACCATTGTGTGGTGCGAACAAAACCCAACACCATAATGAAACCTCTCACCATAATGTGGTGCAACCTTTCATCATAACGTGTTGCAAAGTTGCACTAGCCGCCCCGGTGGCGCAGTGGTCTAAGCGATGGCCTCTGATTATTCGTCCGAACGGGGTCCGGGTTCGAATCCCGGTGAGGCATGGATGTTGTGTTTGTCTTACGGCACTGGCTCTCTCACTTCCCTTGAACCAGTGACCCTAAATTAGGGACGGGCGACTGCTTATAGCCCATTGAGTTGCTCACGGTGGTCGTTAAACCTCCAATCAAAAAAAAAAAAAGAAAAAAAAGTTGCACTATGTTGTTGGGTTTTGTTTGCACTACACAATGATGTATCTTTTCTCAAAAAGTGGTGCAGCTATTGTAGCGCCACTTTTTGGTGCAACCGACCACAAAATTTGTAACAATGTAGATACGTCCAGGGGTAGTTTTAGGAATCTATTCGCTTCCTGTTCTCGAAAACTTCTCGAAAGAACCATGAATTTCCCGGTCGGCAGCGGGATTTGAGCCCGCTACAATCGCCTACCACTCAGACATGAGGCTGGCGATTTTCCAACTGCGTCACGCCTGTTTATAACGAGTCGGCTGTCCTTTATTTAGGGTCGGCCTCGAATGGTCGTGTGGTTCAAGTCTCCGAAACCATTCAACCTTATGGTTGGAAGTTCGATCCAAGTCCAACCACCAAATATCCGCCGCGCCTTGGATAGCACGTTAATGGCGGTGCCGGTGCATTGGATTCTCGAAATAAATAAGGTCATCCATTCCACTGACCCTCCACTCTACTTTTATGCTATACTTCTATCGGGCACCCAAGCTCAAATCTCCCGATTTACCATTTTGAAGGGTTGTTTAAGGCCAGAGGTAACGCACTCTCTTCCTAAACTGACAACTGACTCATTAATTACTAGTTCTAGAAAAAAGGGAGAACCAACGAAGTAGGACAAACACAACTACGCATGTCTCATGCTCCCGCATGAGACATGCGTACAGCGAGGGTCCATCTCGAATGAAGAACCGATGGTTTAGAGGTCACAAGATTACGTCTCTAACCACTCAGCCACTGGTGATGTTCAGTTTGTTTGAGATATTGGTAAGGATATCTCAAACAAAGCCACTGGTGATGTTCAGTTTGTTTGAGATATTAGAAGAAAACAGAATTAAATTTTTAGTTTAAAATAATAATATGATGGAGCTTGTGAAATTTAAAAATAAAATGCCTTCCCCAAGCGAATTATTTTTGACGGTTTCTCGAAACAACTTCTCAGATAAACAGATCTTGACACTATCATTTGAGCATTGTGACTAAACAATACACGTCATGCAGGTGGCCACACGCAGATTAAACAAGAAAGATGACACCGAATTTTCGGGTGTAATAAGCACGAATTTTAAATCCGTTTTGAGGCAAATTAAATTTATCAAAGCTATTCAAAATCAATGGAACCGGTATGGAAGACAATAGATCTGATGAAAGAAAGATTTTCAATCGGGTTTTTAATCCCTTAGATATTGCTGTAAACGGAATCGTGAGCTTACGAACTCTTAGAAACATAGATATCGACAAAAATAAGATGTGACTTTACGTCTCCTAGTGGGAAAACCATGCATTATTTTAGGAAGAAAGCATTCTCAAAAGGTGTATCCATATAAGCGGTATCGGTCCAAGAAAAAAATAAATTTAGTCGAGTTTTCAGGAACCCAGATTTTGCTACAAATACTTCAGAAGCAGAAATTCACACTTATGACCCGTGGTGGCCAAGCCATTCTTTACCAAGCATTAGAAATTATGTGAAAAATATTTTCCATCAGGTCTTGTATGCGATACAGGAAGAATTTTTCAAATCGGAGCTTTAGAAGCAGAAATAACGCAGAAAACGCAATTTGCCTTTGTGCCCCCTAGCGGAAAGTCTATGATTTACTCACAAATTTTGAATTTATAGGAAAAACATTTCGCATCGGGAACACTATCCAACAAAGAAAGAATTTTT
This sequence comes from Macrothele yani, assembly GCA_039090855.1. NCBI lineage: Eukaryota > Metazoa > Arthropoda > Arachnida > Araneae > Macrothelidae > Macrothele > Macrothele yani. Next base: position 141,787,764 of record CM077008.1, on the reverse strand, counting down.
CAAATCGGACTTTTAGAAGACGAGATATTGACAAAAATAAGATATTCATCTATGCCTCCTGGCGTAGAAACTATGCATTATTTCAAGAAGAAAATATTCCTAAAAGGTTTGTCGACATGAGTAGTATCGGTCAACAAACGACTTTTCATTCAATCCAGATTTTGGAAACTCATATTTTACTGAAAATACATCAGAAGCGGATATTAAGACTTACACCACCTGGTGGCCAAACCAGTTTTTTAAAATTAGATATTATGTGCAAACGATTTCCCATCAGGAGCTGTATCCGGTGTCGAAATAATTTTTAAAATCGGAAATTTAGAAGCAGAGATATAGGGGGAATGCAATTTACATTTACGCCCCCTAGCGGAAAGTCTATGAACTACTTGGAAATTTTCAAATTATATGAAAATTTTCAAATCATGTCACACAAAAATCATATTTATCACACGGGAAACACTATCCAACAAAGAAGGAATTTTTCAAATCGGACACCAAAAAGTAGAGATATTGACATAAATAAGATATACATCTACGCCCCCTGGCGTATAAACCATGCGCTATTTTAAGAAGAAAATGTTCCTAAAAGGTTTGTCGACATGAGTAGTATCGGTCAACAAAGGGTTTCTGTTTCAATCGAAATTTTAGAAGCTCATATTTTACTGCAAATACATCAGAAGCGGAAATTTAGACTTACGCCACCTGGTGGCCAAACCATTTTTTTAGAAAAATTTGAAATTATGTGCAAAAGATTTCCCATCAGGAGCTGTATGCGGTGCAGATAGAATTTTTCAAATCGGAAATTTAGAAGCAGAGATATAGGGGGAAACGCAATTTACCGCTACGCTCCCTAGCGGAAAGTCTAGGAATTACTTGAAAATTTTGAAATTATATGAAAAAAACATGTCACACGGAAAACACTATCCAACAAAGAAGGAATTTTTCAAATCGGATTCCTAGAAGTAGAGATATTGACAAAAATAAGATGTACGTCTACGCCCCTGGCGGAGAAACTGTGAAATATTTTAAGAAGAAAATATTTCGAAAAGGTTTATCGATGTGAGTGGGATCAGTCCACGAAATAATTTTTCCAATCGATATTTCAGAAGCTGAGATTTTATGGCAAATACATCAGAAGCAAAAATTAACATTTACGCCCCTTGGTGGCCAAAGTATTCTATACCAAAAATTTGAAATTATATGCAAAAGATTTTCCATTAGGAGACGTATCCGCTGAAGAAATATTTTTTCAAATCGGAGTTTTAGAAGAAGAGTTTTCGGGGAAAATGTAATTTACTTTTACGCCCCCTAGCGGGAAATCTATGCGTAATTTGAAAAAGTAACTATATCTAAAATACTCTTCGACATAAGTGGAATCGAAAGATAAAAGAATTTTTTCAATCGGCTGTTCAGAAGCAAATATGTGGAATAAAACGTATTTTTGAATTCGACATCTTCAGTATTTACGCCCTCTAGCGGAGAAATTGTACATCGTAAAAAATGAAAAAAAATAAAGGATCATCATTCGCATATTTCAAGCTTCCCAATGCAAAAAGAATTTTTCAAAGCGGACTAATAGTTGCAGAGATATTGTGGGTACAGACGGACGGACGGACGGACAAACCGATAACATAAGCACGATCTTTTTTTACAAAAGACGTGCTAAAAATAATAGGATATGACTGTCACTTCCTTCTATTTTCTTTATTTACATAATCATTCTATTTTCTGCCAGTACTTATGTACTAGTTTAATTACACTAACTATTACAAAGATACAAGAATACATTAATACATGAATAGCACAGTTTTAACCAATTGCAGATTTCATGTGAGGAATGCATAGTATTTTCGAAGTAAATTCCGTTCTTTGATTGAAATTTATATTACTACGAAGGACACAGAAACAAATGGCAAGAGTGAATCCCCGAAATAAAGAGTTCTTCGCAAGTACATTAGAGGCATATACCCATACACACACCGGCCACTGAATTAGGAACTTTTATTCGATACTGGGTTGGACCACCTTTAGCCCGAATTACATCACGTATGCGACAGTTTCTCGGAACAGTTATGCGGTACGGCGTAGATTCCACAAGGTGTTGGAGTGCATCAACGTCTACAGAAAAATACGTATTCACTAGACAGTTCTTAACTGTCTCAGATTTGGAAGAAGAGGACTTTGCTCCCCGATCTGTATTTTCACCATGTCCCATACATTCTCAGTGGGGTTCAGATTTGAGATTTGTGTTGCCCAAAGGAGATGGTAGAAGTCGCTGTCATACTCGCTGAACCACAGCTAATCACATCTTGCGTGATAAAGAATAGCATTGTCGTCCATGAAACAGCCGTCACTTGCTGGATAAAAAGTCAACATTGCAGGATGGACTTGATCAGCAAAAATGTTCAGATAATCTTTGGAGGATATCCCACCTTCCAGAAATATTAGGATATCTGTTCCGTAACAACAGAATGTACCCCACCACGATATAACCTCCAGAACCTCGAGTTGTGTTTATATGGCCCGTTGGGTCCGTTGCTTCATGGGGCTCCTGCCAAACTCTATACCTACCGCTGGAACAGGTCGAGGTGTACAGGTCAAGGTGTACGGCAACTCATCGGACCACATAACGGTTTTGCAGTCTTCCCGTGTCCAGTCACAATGTTCCTGAAACTACTGCATACGATCTTTCTGGTCCTTCACAGAAATCAGTGGTTTCCATATATGAACTTGAGTTTAATCCTCGTGCAAGCAGTAACTGAAGTAATTGAAGTAGGCCGTATCTGCTCAATCCATACAGTAGATAAACGCACGAATGTACGTATTCTGTTGTGTTCTACGCACAAATCCACGTCATCAGGACTTCAACCTGGACAGTAAATATATATCGATGTTACTTATATACAACTCTTTAATAGTGCTCCCATCTGATGATGCCCTTATAGTAAGGCCGAAAGATCTCATGGTTTTTACTTGTAAATATGTTTATTAACCTGTGATTTTAATAAATTTTAGTGATTGTTGGGCCATCGGTGCCTTTCATCTGTTGTATAGATCGTTCAGATACGGCCTACGTCCATTACTTCGGTTTCCGTATAGGCATGCGACTGCCTATACCAAACCTTTTAAATTCTTTGTCCATGGTTTGCTGAGATATGTGTCGGGAACAGCCTTCATTGGATGCTTAGATCAATTGCTGCACACAGAAAATGCTGTTTCTCCGTACATGCCTTCTCAGACGACGGCGGTCTTGTTCTTGACAAACTGTTGTAGCGTCTCAATTACGCCTCTTAGACAAGCAATGTGGATTATTTCTTCCACTGATTAAAGACCCCCGATACCTCACCTTTTGAGAATCCAGCCAGCTCTGCTGCTTACAAAATCGTCGTTCCAGCTAGTCGAGCACAAACAATAAGCCCTTTGAAAGAAATACGGGATTACGCCATATTATACAAATTTTGAAGATGACAATCCGTTTTTTGGCGTAAATGTGACAAGGATGGTAAGTCAGATAATATTTGAAAACTTGAAAATTTTCATCGTCCTGGAGCGGGACTCGAACCCGCGTCTCCCAGAAAACGCCTAGGTATGCTAACCACTACACCACCCAGAACGACCAAGTTTCAAGTTTCCGATCAATTTGGATTTAACCATCACAGGATTCGCTAGTCGAAGCAACCGGCATTCATGTTTAGCGAATCTGGAGGTTAATAATCCTATCCCGTGATTGCCCGGAGAAGCAGATAAATCTTTCATGATTTATCTGCTTCTCCGGGCAATCACGGGATAGGATTATTAACCTCCAGATTCGCTAAACATGAATGCCGGTTGCTTCGACTAGCGAATCCTGTGATGGTTAAATCCAAATTGATCGGAAACTTGAAACTTGGTCGTTCTGGGTGGTGTAGTGGTTAGCATACCTAGGCGTTTTCTGGGAGACGCGGGTTCGAGTCCCGCTCCAGGACGATGAAAATTTTCAAGTTTTCAAATATTATCTGACTTACCATCCTTGTCACATTTGCGCCAAAAAACGGATTGTCATCTTCAAAATTTGAATAAGCCCTTTATCAACCTCTGAAAGATCCTTTGCTTTTATTACTGACAAGTTGCAGTGTTAAATAGTTGCCTAGATAACGCGGCGGTGCACGTGACCAAGCATGTTTCATACACGCTGGGTAAGTGAAGGTTACGTACATCCGCATAAAGGTTTCTAACCCGGTGACCTGTACTTATGATTGTCGGCATAGAGCGGCCGTACATTTTTGTAGTTCCTCATGTAGGCACACTTCAGGAAACGTAAAAATGACGTTTCCCTGAACCGGGAATCGTACCCGAATTTCCCAAGTTATGTTCGAGCATGCTATCGTTACACCTCCCACGACAACGAAGTTTGCAGCAACTGCTGAAGCTAAGCAGATGCAGCTTAGGAATCCGAACAGCGCTCCGGATGTGCACTAATCGAATTCTTAAGTTCTCTGAAGGCTGGCTATATGAGAACAGTAAATATGTACTGCCTGTGTATGCCGAAAAATTATATGCCTTTCATGTATTTTTGAAGAATTACTTCTTCTCGAGATTCGCCTCCTATTTTTTTCTACGATTTCCTTTATTTTTGGTTGAAGGTTTAACGACCACCGTGAGCAACCCAGTGAGCTGTAAGCAGTCGCCAATCCCTAATTAAGAGCCACTGGTTCCAGGGAAGAGAAAGAACCGGCGCCTTACGACAAACCCAACATCCACGCCTCACTGGGATCCGAACCCTGACCACTCACTGATGAAGGATCTATAACGTAACCCTTTTTACGTTATCTAAGATTTCCGGCTGAATAGGTGTTAAACGAAGGGTGAATGAGATGCAACTAACTGTCCCGGATAGCTGAAATTAAGGTTTTACGGCCAGACGAAACATATACGCAAGTCCAACTTACGTCAACTTTTTATTGGTCCAGCAACATTAGACGAAATCCAAAACACACCACTTTACATATCTTAGTCAAGAAGTCCAACTTACGTTAACTTTTTATTGGTCCAGCAACATTAGACGAAATCCAAAACACACCACTTCACATATCTTAGTCAAGAAGTCCAACTTACGTTAACTTTTTATTGGTCCAGCAACATTAGACGAAATCCAAAACACACCACTTCACATATCTTAGTCAAGAAGTCCAACTTACGTCAACTTTTTATTGGTCCAGCAACATTAGACGAAATCCAAAATATAGCACGGAGAGCTATACATACACTTCACATACCTAAATTATCTGCTGTATAATCTAGTTTAACAAGGATCGAACATCTCTACACACCAAAGCAAATGATGATCAAATGATCATATGTAGAGGATTTTAGGAAGGGAATGTCTGACCGCAGGTCTTAAACAACCCTTAGGAATAGGAAGCTAGGAGATTTGGGCTTGAGTGCCCGATAGGAAAGTGACACGGAAGCGAAGTAGAAAGGGGAGGAAGACGCCCTTATTTATTACCGGGGGTACAGTACCCGGGGTACGACGGCTTAACGTGCCCATCCGACGCACGGCGGATATTTAGTGGATCGAGCGTTCGTACCTGCCTGGGATCGAACCTGAGGTCCTTTCCGTGGCAGTCACGAACGTTGCCCTCTAGGCTATCCGCGGCCCTACACACACCAAAGCAACTGCTGCATCGTCTTTTATCTAAGGTTCTTATCACATACATACGTCACTCTTGTTCCGACCTCAGATTGTTGCCAACATTATTTGAGGGAAAAGACATAACGTTAAGGTTCGAAAATGCCTAAGAGAACGAACTCAAATTTACATAGAAAAAGAAACTCAAAAGGAAAGTTGAAATAGAATATACGTTACAGGTCATAAACCAGCGTTTAGCGACCTGGACATTTTTCTATATATCAGAAATACTGAAAATATAAGTCCAAGGGTGTCCATAAATGAAGTATACAATTTCAGTATGCTATCGAAAAAAAACTACAGTAAGTAACAACTTACTTTTAATGTCAAAACCCATGGTAACTGTGAAAGTTCTTTTTAGAAATGCCAGTAGGTCTCCACGTCTGCTCCGTTAGTTACTGGCAGGATGTCTAAACGATAGTCCAGTTCCACACACGTACACTACAGAACGTCAGGCGTAACAAGGAGGAAGACTGATAGATGTAACCTTTTTCTTGTTCACAATGTTTTTAACAAAGCCCCAAACAAACAAAACATCGCATGGGGTTAGATCAGGAGAACAGGGTGGCCATGCCGTCTGACCCCATGTCCAATTCAACGCGCTAGAAAATTGTGGGCTAAAGGTCTGCGTACAACCAAAGACCAGTGAGGAGGTGCTCCATCTTGCTGGAAAACGATGTTTTGAATATCCTGGAGTTGTGGAATTGCGAATTGTTCTAACATGTCCAGGTACGTTACCAGTAACCGTTGGTTCAGCGAAGGAAAAAGGCCCTATCACTCTGTCTTCCATTAGGCCAGCCCAGACATTTACTTTCGGGCTGCCTTTCTCCTGTGCTACGACCACATGGGGATTTTCCGTGCCTCAGATTCGGCAGTTATGTTTATACACTCTGCCAGAAACATGGAATGTCGACTCATCGCTGAAACAGATCCTTGAAAGGAGTGTGTGGTCTTCGTCAATGCGATTAAGCATGTCTACGGCAAATGCTTTTCTACATGGTTGATCATTTGGTCGACGTTTTTGCACTAACTGCACTTTATATGCATATAGGCGTAGACGTTTATGCAGTACCTTGTGAACCGTTGCTCGCGGTATTTCGAGTTCACGACTGGCGACGCCGACTGACTTCTTCGGTTCTTCGGGCTCGTTAGATAAGCCTTACGCATGTCATCCACCTTTTCGTCCGAAATGAGAGGTTTCCCAGAGCTTTTGCTTTTCAAGACACTTCTTGTTGCTTTGAATTTATTTACCCATTGTTCGATGCTTCTTCCAGTCGGCGGCTGTCTTTTGTACTCCGCTCTGAACTTACGCTGAACTGTTGTTAGAGATTTTGACTCCGCAAACCAAAGCACACACGCTGCTTTCTCCACTGGGGAAGCTATGCCTGTTGTAATCCGTGTTTGACGAGATTTTTCATTACATGACACCTAGCGCCATCTATCACCTGATTTAACAAACTTTAACATTTGACACCTCTCTTGACGTTTAAAGCAAATTTTTTCTATCGCATTTTTTTAACAGCGTACTGAAGTTGTATACTTCATTTATAGACACCCTGTACATTGATATTTATCCGTGCATGGATAAGAAAGCGTCATTGTCGCTACGATTAGGTGGAAATTGCTCCGATTAGTGCAAATCCGGAGATTTATTCAGATTCCCAAGCTGCATTCAGATTCCCAAGCTGCAACTGAACAACTGAAGTTAACTGCTTCAGTTAACTTCAGTTGCTCGGAGCTTCCTTGTCGTGGGTGGTATAACGGTAGCATGCTCGAACATATAGTGGGAGATTCGGGTATTTCGAGTTTTCAGAATGGCTACATGGGAAATAGTAAAAATATGCAGTTTCTATATGCGTACAATTACACGTATATCACGGAAATAAAGAATTGATCCAAGCTTGGGTAACAGAAAGGGAAAGAATTCCGATCAAACACAAGCAACATAGATTCCTCCAGAAGAAGATCTGCTACACTTTTAAATTTGAAAGTATTTTTAGTATGCATGTCACGTGATCAGCAGACTGATTTTTCCACCGATCTTTATCATAGCGTCGGGAAAGAGATTTTAAGAAACCGATGCTTTACTGAATATGGATGATTCGTGGATGTGCGGAATATATATGATGAATTATGCAATTTTTGTCCATGCTGAAAATGCTAATCGAGAGTTAAGCCGAGAGAAACGCAGATGTATTTTCAATGTAGGGAATTTGTTGTCAAATGTCCTGCGTAGTATTAAATGACTTTACCATTCTGGAATTCATAGAAAACTTCAAATTAGATATTAAGGTTAGAATTCTATAACTTCCAGTACTAATTTTTTTTAATATGAGAATATATTTTTCGCATTTAATTAACATCGAAACTTGGGCACTTCCCACCTCCCCCGAATTTCTTGAACCACTTCATCGGTTCAAATCGCAAGACGAAGTAATCAAGAAAAATGACTTAATTGTGGAGATGGTTGGAGCTTGAAATACTAATCAATATAGCAAAACACCCACAAAATTATCTTACTCGTAAAAATAAGGTTATTTCCATCAAAGACAAGGTTCCGGTGTGCACGTGAGCACGTTTTAACAAACAAAGAACTCCCGGCACATATTTGCACGGTCTCACCAGAAACAAAGCCTCAATCCCAGTTCATCTGACGTTTGTTAGATGGAAACAAAGTTCTCCACTGATAAACGTACGAACACAAATATAAGAAAAGCGAAAAATGTGTAGATATTCTTAGTAGGATTTAAGCGATGTGGAAATAATCTTTTCAATTTAACTCCTAAGAAATCGAGACAGTACCCTGGTGCTCTTTGTAGATAGTTTATTGTATATAAATTTCTCATGTCATGATCTTTGTGGGTGTAAGGTAAAACGAGTGATTCGAGAGTATACATTTTTTTGTGTACAACATATTATATTTATTCGCGTTACTCACGACCACACCAAACCACAGCCCGGTGCATATTAAGTGGAATTAAATCATAACAACAAACAATAAGGTTTACTAATTCCTGACGATGAGAGAGGTTTTAAATTGGTGGATAATGAATGTTACTGTCGTAAAACCAATGAAAGAAGATTGTGAGCCATAAAAGTAAATGTTTAATAAACTATGGCGGCTATAGTATTTCGACTCTTTAGTTTTTCAAAAACAGTATGTATTATTATCATCATCATCATCATCAACCATGGATACAATTCCCGTAGGTGTCTATTGCCATTTGAACTACATTGTCCCATTGAAGTCTGTTCGTTGCAGCGTGGCTCAGGACAGTTCCACCGGACTAGTCTTTAATATCGTCAGCCCACACACGGTTCCGTTCATCAAGCCAAACACCAATGTCTTTATCTTTCTGTCATGTTTCATTCTGCAGATGTGTCCAAAGAGTCTTAGTTTTCTCAGTATGATTATTTGAAACAGGGTCTCTTTTAGCTGTATTCTTCTGTACACTTCTACACTTCGTATCCTCTGGGTCCATCCGATTCGTAAGATTTTACAATAACACTATCTTTCAAAAGCAAGTATCCCTTTCTCTGTTTCTTTGTCAATGTCCAAGTCTCGCATCCATATAGCATGCTGCTGAAGATGCATGTCTCGAGAATGCTGAACTTAGTTTTGAGGCTAATAGCTCTGCTCTTCCAAATTTTATCCATGGCTTTTAACAGTGTTATAGCCTTTGCAATTATAATTAAAATTTCTGTTTTGCTGTTTAAGTCATGCGTTATACAGTTTCCGAGATAAGTGAATTTTCCCACATTTTCAAGTTCTTTGCTTTCCAGAATGATCTTTTTCCTGATTTCTTTTGCGCCAGATATCATTGTTTATGTCTTTTCTATGTTCATCTTAAGTTCACATACTTTACCCTCTCTATTCAGTCCATGTACCATTTGATCCAGTTTCATTTCATCTTCTTCAATCAGTACAATGTCATCTGCAGGACACAAATGGTTGAATCTTTGTCTTCAAATCCCCGTGTCCTCATATCTGATTTTGTCCAACATTCTCTCCAGATGTGAGATGAAGATGCTTGGCGGTACTGGATCTCCTTGTCTTGTACCTCTGCTTGGGGTAAACCAAGCTCCATATCTGTCTCCAATCCTGACAGCTGCCTGTGCTTTCATGTTTATTTCTTTCAGAAGCCGAATTATCCTGGCATCCACGCCATATTGTTCGAGCACAGCCCAGGTGATGTTTTATACAATACTGTCAAAAGCTTTTTGGAAATCTCCGAAGCATGTGAAAACTTTTTTGTTCTTTCTTCGTGCCTTTTCTGCAATGAGTCTTAAGGCTAATATCTGCTGTATGGTACTTCTGCCTTTCCGAAAGCCTGCTTGTTCATCTGCCAGGTGTTCTCTAATCTGCCATTTTTAATTTTTCAGCTAATATAATCATCAAAATTTTACCCAGCTGACTAATAAGCTTAATAGTTTTATAGTTGTTGATTCCAGTGCATTTCCTTTTTTAATGGAGAAATAACACTATTGATTTCTTCCAGTTTTCTGGGGTGCACCCATTCTTTCATATCTTGTTGTAGATTTTGTGTATTTCTTGAAATAAGATGTTGCCATCATTTTTTATCATTTCCCCCATTATGTCATCATTGCCAGAACCTTTGTTGTTTTTTAATTTCATTATTGCCTTCCGTACTTCATCTTCCAAAATAACATTCTCAAAATCTGTGGTTGGTGGTGATATTTCCTTTAACTCTTTGATAATTTTCACTGTTGTATTTTGGTCATTTCGAGTTTTGTATAGGTCACTACAGCATTTCGTCGATCTATGTAAAATGTCTTCAATATTCAGCCTTGATAGCAGTAAGTCTAGTTTGCCATTTTCTATTGATATTTCTAATCAACTTATACACTTATCTTGACTTATATTCACCATGGTATTTTTCAATATCCCTACATTGGTTTTCCAACAAATTGGTTTTATCCATTCTTGCAGCTCTTCTTACATAACTGCACTTTTCTCTATATGTTCTCTCTGCTGTCTCAGAGTTGTCCCATTTCAGTCGTAGCTTTATTTTTTCTTCAACCAATTTTAGAAGAAGTAGGAGAAGAGTTTTCTCCGAAAATTTGCAATTAAATAAAAAAAAAAACCTATTAAGGATTCCTATAATAGTAGTTGTAGAGCCAGACATATCAATTCTTAACTTTTTGAATATATCTCAGATAATACCTTGGATTATACTTTTGATTTCCGCCGTATAGCGAGCTACCGTCTCGCCTTTACTATGATATCTGGCTATCAAGACGGCTGAAGGCATCCTTGCTTAGAAGAATTATTATATCAACCAAATTCAGTCCAGTACACGGAGATAAAAAATCGAAACAGCAAAACTTTATTATTCCGTTAAATATTTGCTTCGCGGATTTCCGATAGCTTCCCGTTCAGGTTTCTCGTGCTGACCACGTGCTGTCTTTCCACAATGCTTTTCGCGAGACTCGGTGGACAAAGGAATCCTCCTTCCCGTCCACCCTGCTGCATACTTCTGCAATACCCGCAACCCTTATGTCAAACCGGTAACCGAACTTGGACCCACTCTCCTTGACGACCAAAGCTCGACTGTCATCCACTAGACTGCCTTGGCTTTTTCAGTACTCTACCACGCATGCGCAAGAAAAAACTACTACTTACCCCGGCCAGCACGTGAAACACCTGAGCCCAGGAATGCCGTCGGACACCCACAGGCGATTACAACATTTCCTGTACACGACAGATGCAAGACAACTTCTCTAACAGAAAACTAGAGCAGCTGACTCTTCAAGATCAGGTGCCCCAGGCGTTCATGCACCACTCATTTAATCCTCACACAGGATTAAAGTTCTTCACGTGGTGAAGAATGTTCACAGTTCTTTGTTAAAACAACAAAATGGCGGAATGAAATGTCCGTCCGCACATGTTTATCACAACATTAAAATCAGATAAATTAATAATTGAATGCTTGATCGCGGGTGACCCATACAGTAGTTATTGATTAGTAAATCAATTTTAGGATTTTTTGAGTAATCCACTTGTTGTGAATTTTTTCATTTTTTGGAATTGTTGTCAGTACAGTTTCCAGTATTGCAGAAGTCAGCTGTTCAGAATTTTTGTTTATGTCTTCGGTTTCATCCAGGTTTTTTAATCTTTTTTCAAGTGTATCTCTGTACACATTTCTGGAACTGCCATCAGAGAGTTTTCCAATATCCTGTGCTTTGAGGAACATGTTATTACACTTCGTTTTTAGTTTTAATTTTAAATTGGCGATCACGAAGCTGCGGTCTGAGTCTACATCCGCTCCTTGATAACATCAGTCCAACAATGTTCTGCATTGTTGGACTGATGTTATCCATCTTTTATTGATTAGGATCAAGTCGAGCATGTATGCTTCTTCAAAATACAGTTGGAAATCGTAAATAAGAAGTTTTTTATATAAAAAGAGGCACTGTATTGTAATTGGCATTAAAGCCTTATTTTCCGCATATTTCATATCACTGCGTTCATCTCAATGTGATACGTTGCAACAAATCTTACTGCCAATAAAATCGAAAAGTGTTACGTTGGGATTCCGAAAATAAAAAGTCCCTCCTTAAAGATTTGTTTTATTGCCGAGCGCTATGGAGAGTGCCCGTGGTCATGGCTATTATACGTAAGTCATTTCAAAAGATTTTCCTACTGCGCAGGCGCTACATGTAGGATGATGCAATCGCTCCAATCGTTGGGCCAGTTGTGAGTCTAATTTCAGTATACAAAGCTGTGTCTACGTTTGCTGGCTAATTTGTTCCTGTTCCGAAAAATTCTGCCTGGAAATGGAGGGAAACACGTGAGTCAGGTCAAATCTCGCGTAACGATCAGAGATCCTACATTAAAATTGAAACTTTGCGAGGAAAAATCCTCTACCGGAATTCATAAAGCTTTGTGTGCACCAGACTATGACTTCTTTCCAGACCTGAAAAAGCCACTCCGCGGGAAACGATTCATTACGATTCCGGATGTCTCTAATGACGTCACCGGAGTAATCCGACGCCTCAACAATTGAGATGTCCTAACTGGAGTAGTACAAGACTTGCCCAATCGTTGGGCCCTGTCATAAAGAAACATGGAGATTACTTCGAAGGCCTGTAAAGGTGCTTTGCGAAATAAATTCGTTTTCTAAGAGATAACCCATAGTGTGCAACACTTTTGAGATGATCCTCGTATAAATTGCTAGAGACAATATAATTAAAATTGTAAGATATCACATTCAAGGAATGCAGTGATAATAGCTTAAAGAATTCAAGAGCGTTCTGATTGGACAAGAAACAAATACGTTAGTTCATCTTCTTTGTTCATGATCCTAAAATATTCATCCATAGATCAGTATACACAACACTGGCCGATGAATTTTGTAATATGTTTTAATCAAATTGTTAATATAGACAGAGGCCCCGAAAAATATTTGCTCGCAGCTCCATGGATCCTATGAGATCCCCTGACTCAGGCTTACTACAACTGACAGTGAAGTATCTACTTCAAAAACTTGAAAAATTCCTGCGTCAGTATCACTTTTATTTTTCTCATAAACAACTTTTCCAGCTGCTAATGCAACTGGTTTTCGCCATTATATCTTTTGAAGAATCTTTCTCTGTAATCTTTTTAAGCCTAAAGAGGAAAAAAGTTGTAGGAGTGTGTGATGGAGGAGCCACGAAATGTGTTAGTATCCCTCACTAAGAGACAAAGCATTCAGCGCTGCATTTCCTGCAGCTGGAGAATTGGCTTAAGCACGGAAACCTCACAAATGCGAAGTGCATCCCTTTCTCCGGCTGACGCAAGGACAAAGGGAATTCAATTCGGAAAATGACGCTCAGAGAGAGGTTTGGAGATGCTGGGGAAAGCATGCGAAGTTGTCAGAGATATAATGTTCCTACTCGGACACTGTCAATTAAGCAGAGTGTGTCGTGGAGAATGTGCGCTTCTCTGGACTACTTTATCGTTCCGCCGTTCGGATTCGAGGCCCAACTACCTAGCAGAGCAATAAAATCGGAGGGTGAGAAGTTGGATACTGCCTTGGGAGATCGCTCTCTCAAATAACACTGCCTTAATTATTGAAAATGGAAGAAAAGTTTCATGGGTTTAATCACTTCTTACATCGAGATAATCTAAGTTGGTAACTCATGGATTACGTACATTCCGGAATAACGCCATGTCAATTTAAGATAATCATTCACGTAAATCTTACATCCTCGCACAACATACTCTAGTAGGCATTCGTATGTAGGTGAACATACACCTAGTGGCCACTATATTAAGTTCAACCTAATGCTTCGTAAAAAGAACACTTACAGGCATTATACAAAAGCCGTTCCATAAAAACTGAGAGTAATTTTTTGTGAGTTGGCAACAGTGCGAATGAGGAAAAATAACCACGCAGACGACTAAGTGAATTAAGGAAGCATCTATGGAACAGTTATTAGGTGTGACAGATGGCTCTGGTTTTGCTATTGCGCAGTTGTTTAACCTACGTCTACATTTTGCCAGACAGCTATAGAGGTGAGTGATTCAGAGTTAAGAAGTGAAATGTGTTGTGCGATAAAATCTTGCTTTGGTAAAAACGGCTCCAGAAACTGTTGATTTAATGAAAAAACTTACAAAAGTAGATGTTTGGGTGATTCAACGATTTTTAGGTAGCACCATGATTTCAAAACAAGTTAGTAAAATCATGCAATGTATTGATTATGATACGCTTTCCAACATACCAGAAATAATTACACAAGTTATGAGGATAATGGCTGTGGAATAAATCTCGTTCCTGTGCCCTGACCTTTGATCCCATTTCGATTATATTAAAAACAATTGGTTCAGCATACCTTCGGAACAATACACTAAAGTTTTGTCTTTCAAAACCGCTTTATTGGAACAACTAAGAGGTACATGAAAACCGGGCAAGTACAATGATGAGCAACATGGAAAGACATACATAAAGGCCATCCGTGAGCCAGGGCAAACATAATGAGATAATGAAACAATCACTCTGGGCGGTACGGAGACATATGCGAGAGCAGGAACACAGTAATGACATGAAGAAAACGCTGGAGTGACGGTCCAAAATGCGGATATTACGAGAGAGGGCCATGTAGATAATACGATTCACGAATTAGGACACGCTTGAACCAGTGTTCATTGGCACGGTTGTAGTCAGTAGGAGAGGCCTAGTCACCTCGCTGCGGGGGATCACGGGAAGGTGGAGCACGGCGGCGCCCTTTACGACGGCGTTTCTGAGAAACACCATCAGAGGAAGGCTGAAGAGGAGACGATGGAGTAGCAATGTGCGCAGACGAAAGATCAGTGGTAGGCACATGCGATAAAGCTGGAATAGGTGCAGTAACGGACGAGTCGAACGAAGAACTGGCAGAGACGTCAAGGGAGGAAGAGCTGAGTAATGACGTAACAGTAGTCTTGTTGAGTAATGACGTAACAGTAGTCTTGTTGAGTAATGACGTAACAGTAGTCTTTGTTGAAGCAGCAGGAGGCACCGGCGATTAGACAACACAAGTGGTAGGCAGTGAGGACGAAGGTACACAGACTGGGCGGAGGAAATAGCTGACAAATGAGAGGTGTATGATGACGAAGGTGATCGTGAGAAGCAAAAATCTGAAGACTTAGGTAACATATGAAAAAACACCAGGCAAATTTCTTGCTAACTATAATGAAATGATCTAAAAAATCCTCTGTTTTTTGCACGATCCAACAAACTTGTCAAACATTCAAACAGTCGTGACTCCAAGCCTACGTTACACTTTAATCACTATGTTTAAAATGACAGGTTAAAAACTTTAAAAAAGATGACATTAAAATTCTTTAGACTCCGATAACATAGGCGATGAATTAGGAGGAGAGACTTGCGGTGAATCAGGAACATATCTGGGCGGCGAGGAAAAGACGAGAGAAGGGGTGACCACAGATGGGCGAAGCAGAGGCAAGAGGCACATTAACCAGTGACGTGCACTGGGAATGGCAGCAGACAAGAGATAACTGGGGAAAACAGCATTGGTGACACCGAAGGGCTGTAATGGCAGCATCCAAAGGTACGAGCAGAGAAAAAACGGTAGCTGGAGAAGAATGCGACGAGGAAGAAGGCCTGGGGAGTTTCAGTAAGGTCGTTGTGGAAGATGGGCTGAAGGGTGGCGTAGTGGTAGCAGAAGAAGTAACATCCAGTAGAGAGGCTGGTAAGAGATATGTAGAGAAAATTGTGTCATAAGGGACGGGAGAAGAAGAAACTGCAGGGGTCGGAAATAACCCACCCTCAGCAGTTGGAGACACAAGTCGAAGGGTTCGGACAGGCTGTGAGACAGAAGCAGAGGTACCATAAGACGAAGCCGAAGCCGAAGCCGAAGCAGGAATATTGTCTTTTATCAGGACATGAAGCACCTAGATGAGCGGGCAAATTTGCAAATGAAGCAATGAAGAGCAGTATAGACATGAATGGTGCGAATATGGCGACTACAGACTATTTGGAAAGTGTGGTAGGACAGAAGTAATGGAATTTGCGTCCGGAAAGAAGACAAGGGCTTGGAGGCGGAAACTAAGATATGTACGAGCACCTTGCTCGTCTGATGCTCCAGGTAAGGTTGCGAATGGGGCCAACAACAAGTCCACAACGGGAAAGGCAACTATGAAGGATATCATCGGAGATTTCAGGAGGAACAGAAGACATGCTGACAAGTATGGGACAGTGTGATAAGGGAATGGCGAACAAACTTTGATCGCCGACAGAAAGGGGAGAAGAAAGGACCCACGCGACCTCGGAGGGGAAAGAAAAGTAAACAAGCACAGACGGGGCTTTCGTGCGATATGGGTAATGGTATCAGGGGGAACAATTTCGTGAAGAGCGGAGATATATACAGTGAGTTTAGTATTCGGTGGGGCAATATATTTCACTCTCAATGCTAGAGAAGCAAGCAAAGACTTACCTCGTGGTGAGGACTCTGGGATATGAGCTATGAGGACTGTACCATGACGGAAAAGAAGAAGGTCCAGACAAGACGGCAAAAGAACGGAGGGGACTGAAGTGACGGAAGGCGAAGGGAGATGAATTGTATCTTGAAGTAAAACGTTTTGGGGAGGCGTCAGGGGTGGTAAATAAGAGGTAGATGTAGCACAAGCCATGAGCAGTTGAGTAGAAATACACAATTACGATGACGGCTGACAATGAAGGCAGAGAAGCACGGTAAAACGGGTGGACGAAGGCAAAAACTGAGCGATGATGTCACTTGAAGAACTGCTGGAAATGAGTGTTGTACGACAGACGAGTATATGACGTCACTCAGGACAGCTAGCAGAAGGCAACGTGATACGGGAGGTGCGTAGATAAGCACAGGAAGATGAGCACAGAAGACAGAGTTGTGAAACGCTGATAAGGAAACTGAAGATAGTCAAGGCGAGTCACGATGTTTACAGGAGTAAACGACGAGGGTTAAGCACAGGGCAGGAACATACGTCGAATATGAAATATTGTGACACTTACTGGGCAGAACAAGTCGCAGGAATGATGCAGACAAGCTTTATGAGCTGGAAAAAGGCACTCACACGAGGTAATCTTTGACCCCATTTCGATGATATAAAACAGAACCGGTTCAGTTCCTGCAACCAAGGCCCTACCTTTTCTGAACGCTCAGTCCGGTGTGATTTTCCAACAGGACAACGCTCGTCCGCATACTGCTGCTGTCTCGAGAGATTTCCTTCAAGGCATTGACACTCTGCAATGGCCAGCAGCAACGTCAGACCTATCGTGGTTTGAAAATGTGTGGGATGCTATTGGACGCGCTATCCATACTCCCACCACCCAACCGCACAATCTGCAGGAACTGCTTAAGAAGATTCAAGCTGCATGGGATGGCTTATCGTAGGACACCATTAGAAACCTGTACAACTCCTTACCGAGACGTCTAGCATGCAGAGCGAGCGAACATGGCGGCCCGACGCCATACTGAGAGACACTCTTGGCGTGTAGCTCAATAAATATTGCCCACATCAGTCTCAATGTTAATCATTTATTGTTCCTGGTAACTTTTTAGCTTCCTTCCGAATAGCATTGCAATCCGACACGTCCTTCTGGGTGAAACTATTTTCTTTGACGATGAGTATATTTATCTAAAAGTGTTATAGGAACAATTAAAAAAAATAATGTTCAGTTCAGCTCATCACGTAAATGGTGGTCAACTGAATCGTAAGATTATACCGAGCGGTAAATTTAAAGAAAATACCTTAAAATGGCACAATATGTGTTATTCAGTTATGTGGCTGTTGTATCAGCTGTTCAGAAGAATAACTCTGCGGGAATTTGAGACAGCGCAAAATGCAAATGTCTTGAGAGTTTATAAAACAAGTTGAACCTCACTGTAAATTAGACGTGTCACTCTTACTTATTTTTGGATTGTTCACTCACTACTTTTCAGGGAATGTCAGAGACCGAGTAAATAACCTAATAAGGGAATGTCTTGAGGCAGCTCTTGGAGGTTCGTGAGAAAAAAAAAGAAACTGTACGACTCGAACGCCCTTGTCAAGTTATGACGTACTTAAAAATAGCAATATCGATTTGCGCTCTTCATTTTCTGCCATTTACCTCAAAGTGATTTTAACTCAACTTGCATCGTACTTTCAAAGTGTAACAGAAAAAAATCACCATTATTTAAATGAAATTTTATTTGCAGAAACTGTCACTTCATATTTACGAGGGAAGGCATGAAAGTCGGCATTTGTTTTGTAGGAGTATTGAAATATAACCTTCGGAAAGCATCAAGTGAAAGGTGAATCGAGTTTTTAATAATTTCTTTCTGGAAAGTTGTTTGAGGCTTTTTCAAAGCATGCAATCTCAGAGAAAAATAATAGTGCTGTACGAGTTTTGTTGTTCCATCTGTTTGGTTTTCAGCCAGCCAAGCAGATAGAAACCGTAACAAATATCATCGTATTTCGATATTTCTCGGCCGTGAATGCACACAGAAGAAACATTGCAATTCTAAACTAATGTAACAGCAACTGTAGTGTTGCTACCTTTACAGAAGCACAGGTAAAAAATCTAGTAAACATTCGTATGCTTATTCTGAAACGTTAGTGACAATAGATTGAAGCAAAAAAAATTCTCACAGCTACTGAGCATAATTAGGAATTCATTAGCAAACATATTTTTCCAGATAACTAGGAAGCAGATGAAAAATGTCCTAAAGGAATTATAAAATGGATTCCAAAGATACATAATGGAAGATGACCAAGTATACCAGAGAGTTTCAAACACACAGAGGATGTTCACATATTTTTATTTTAGAACGTCTTTGATACGAAATTACCGAAAATAAAAGAAGTTCAAAGAATGGAAACAGGCAGCAGAGTGTTAAATGAACACGAAAGAAAAATCTTCTGCAGTCAAATATTGTCTGCTAAGAAAATGGCGCACATAAACAAGCTGTTTATAGAAGATAATGTTTTTGCTCTTTACGAAGAGAAATATTCGTATTCTGTGATTAAAGAACTCTATGAAAATCATGGATTAGCCTCTTCAAATGTAAAATAAACAATATTATTAAAAAGAGAGGGGGAAATCATCAAACCTTTGTGACGTGCCTGCACCGCAGGACGTACATGAGATATAGGCAGATAGCAATGAGAGTATATGTCCGCGTAGCTCAGTTGGGAGAGCGACTTACTCAGGTGTGTCGGGACCCGAACTCGATGACCGGCGCGGACAAACTTGCACGCTATGCATTGCTTTTAACAGGAAAAAGAACACCAAACGCATATCCAAAGAAGGTACGCACATTTATGACTATTTTAAAAGTAAGGTCTCTTGTCTTAAAAGAAAGTCCACCGACTCAAAGGACAGTCGCTAAGTCGTCAAAAATCTCTGCATCAATTCTAAACAAGGTAATAAACAAAACTTTGAATTTGAAAAACAAAACAAAAAACATAATACAAATTTTGAAGATGTGAGTCCATTTTTTGGTGTTAATAAATATTTTGTGTATTTACACCAAAAAAAAAAAAAAACCGGCTTCACATCTTCCAACTTTGTATTGTATGGTGTAATCCCGTATTCCATTCATGATTTACCTGCTCCTCCGGGCAATCACGGGACAGAATTCTTAACCTTCAGATTCGCTAAACATGAATGCCGGTTGCTTCGACTAGCGAATCCTATGATGGCTTTATTCAAATCAATCGGAAACTTGAAACTTGGTCGCTCTGGGTGGTGTAGTGGTTAGCATACATGAGCGCTCTCCGGGAGACGCGGCTTCGATTCACACTCCAGGACGACGAACTTTTCACGTTTTCGGATATCACCTGACTTACCATCCTTGTCATATTTACACCAATAAACGGACTCAAATCTTCAAACTTTGTATTGTATGGTGTAATCCCGTATTCCACGTATTCCATTCATGAAAGAAACAAAATGTTCACCACCTTTTGCCTAGGCTCGTGGCTAAGCGCAGATTTCTTTTTGAAAATCGCTTAGCCGGAGACATGTGGAAATTTATTGTGACTTGTAATGAAGCATGGATCTATCTAAACGACTGCAATAAAAAAGTCGATTTAATGTCACAAAAGAGCAGAAAAGGACTTACAAACTTGGTTCAAAGAATCCGAAGAAAGTTTTAGTAAAGGATTTATGATTATAGCTGGTTTATCGCACAATGGGTAATTAAAGTTAAGAAAAGTTGAAAAGAATGTTAAAACCAATTCTACATATTACCAAAATAATGTTTTAATTCCTATATTTAAAGAGGAAATACCATTCCATTATTCACAGAGTTTTAAGGAGTAGAACTCCATCAGGAAAAGTCTGCCAGTCATACATCCAAATCTACCCCCTATCTCTTGAAAAAATGAAAAAACGAGACGGTTGTAAAGTCTATATCTTTTGCTCCTATTCCTTCAAAGTTCCTTGATGTGTCACCAATGGACTATTGTGTCTTTGGACTGCTAAAAAGACTGGTAAAAAAGACTGGTATCAAGTCTATACCTTTTGCTCATATTCCTTCAAAGTCCCCTTATGTCCGAAGGCACCAATGGACTATTGTGCCTTCGGACTGCTAAAAAGACTGTGTAACGTACCTGCCCAGCATGACGCACACGACATAAAGGCAGATAGCAGTCAGAACAAACATTCGCGTAGCTCAATTGGTACAGTGACTTATTCCGGAATGAGGGGACTGGGTTCGAGTCCCGGCGTGGACAAAAATGACAGAAATTTACTTCGTTATAACTGGTATCAAGTCTATACCTTTTTCTCATATTCCTTCAAAGTCCCCTAATGTGTCACCAATGGACCATGCTGACACCAGACTTTTTTACCAGTCTTTTTAGCAGTCTGAAGGCACTACTAAAAAGACTGGTAACAAAGACTGGTATTAAGTCTATGCCTTTTGCTCATATTCCTTCAAAGACCCCTGATGTGTCACCAATGGACTATTGTGCCTTCGGACTGCTAAAAATAGCGCTTTCTAAACGCAGGCCTGATTGGACCATGGAAAACAGTAGAAGAGGAGTGGAATAAAACACCACTACCAATTTAAAGAAATTTCCTGTTATCTTGGAAATCTAGATGTAGGTTCATATCCAGAGAAAGGGCTATCAGATTGAACATTTAAGAATGAAATACTTTTATCTTAAAGATTTATTATATTGCTGGTAGAAAATTGCTCTAAAAATTTGTGAACATGTTCTACACAGGAAAGTTGTGCCGTTGTGACTCCTCCTTGACGTAGGACTACGTCTAACTCCGCGGATAGTATAGGACGACTTACGGCCAACCGTCTGTGACAAAAATAGGTTCCGATTGAAATCATTATAGCGTTAAAAATACGTGCCGCATACAATAGTGTTAGTATATTCGTAAACAGCATGGAGTCCAATTCGCGTACTGCGCAACACATCGTGCGCGCGATGCTCCCTGTGCGCGGTGGAGATGACGCAATATTTTTGGGTGTGCCGCCGCATTTGACTCAGTCTATCTCGGTAACCGTACGCGCAACACGACTGTGCGCGGTATCGTTTTAAAGCTCTCTACGAGATCTATTCAAATATAGGAAGACATTTCACAGTGGTGTGAACTGAACATTTAAAAAATTTTTTTGTGAGCAGGTGAACACTTTTGAAAATATCCCGGTTTATCTGGACAACAGGTTAACATTTTCAACAATGCCGCGGAATTAGTAGAATGAACGCAAGCAAAAGAGGAGAAAATTAAATCGAGAGGCAAGAGCAAGTGATGAGAAATGTAAGAAGCCCAAGAAGACAGAGCAGCACGTTGGGTAATTCGTGCATCGATCTGCTTTGTGTTCCTAATGTATCCAGCATTATTTGCAAAAAATATGTAAGCTACTTTTCATATCATAGACCTGTGTTGGCTAAAACATATTAAATAAACGCTTTGAAACCATACTCCACTAGTTCATTTCAACTCTGCAAGTCATAGTCCTACATTCCAAACTGAAGACTTAATCAGAACTGTTTTAGCACGTCATTTGTAAACGAAGTACGTGCTCATGGTTTGATCGCTTTGTTCGACCGTCCGTCTGTTCTCTGCAACTATTAGTCCGTTTTAAAGTATTTTTTCGCTTTGGGAAGCTACAAATGTGAAAACGATGGTTCTCGCTTTCCGTTTTTTTTTTCAGATGCATAACTTTGCCGCAATACTTCGCCATAAATGTATTGTATATACTATAGAATTCAAATACATTCCATTCCATATCAAGGTTTTTACATATCGGATTGAAAACATTATTTCTTCCTCCCCTAGATACCGGCCATAAAACTTTTAATTTTCTAGATTTATATGCAAGTTTAAAGATAGAATTTTTTTAACACTGTTAGCTTGTAAAATTATCCAAGCAGCTCTTGATGTCATATTTTTCATTCGATCTCATTGGTAGAGGTATAAGGTGTCTACCGTACCCCTTTCAAATTTCTGCAACCGCCATTGACAAATGACACTACAGAATTCACGGAAATGATATGCAGTGAATAGAATGATAGTACTAATTGCTTTTAGTAAAGAATAATACTTTTGCGCTTAATTTATTTCTCACCATGAAAATCTTCAGCAAAACGACTGAACACTAAAATATTATTCTGCACTACTATCCACTCGCAGACTGCTCCGTTTTACGAGTAAGGCTGCATTTGTGCCCATTTACATTGTCTTAATCTTAAGCTCAAAAATCATTTCCACGACTTCTATAAAAGCACAAATGGATTTTTCAGTTTCTATTGCTTATATTGCTTTGCATATAAAGAAGACTTGTACTGTATGCAGTTATTTATTTTTCCGGGAACAAACTTTTGATGCAGTATACCTTTTCGAATGTTATTGTCAATGCCAATGTGTATGATTTAAATGCGTATTTCAGATTTGGTAATTGCTTTTAATATTATTGTGGCATCCAGTTCGACTGCAGTACTCCATAATTCTTGAAAAGAAATATTAAAAACGAACTCTTTTGGGAAAATATTCTTGCTGAGTGATGCCGGCGATATTTTCCAAAAGAACTTGTCTGACGCTTTCCGTGTAAATTAATTCTTTTGTGGTTTACGATTTGCAAAAAAGTTCATGAAAGAGCTGGTTGGAAATTGCTTTCAGAAATAAATTTTTTGCGTGGTCCAGCATAAGAAATACGTATGGAAGAACTAGACTGTAGTGCCTTTTGGAAACGAATTGCTTTGAAGTTGATTGTTTGATGGTACGTGAAAAGGATCCTTATTTGAAGATTTCTGTATTCGCCAATTGCTTCATTGCGGGTAATTTGGTGGCAATGTTTTCTGAAAGAGTAGGTCCAAAATAATTTTAGAACTGATGACGGTAATCAAATAATATTACAGTAGAGCGTCGAAAATCCGAACGTAAAAAATTCGAACAAACTCCCCTCCTTTTTTCTTTTGTGGGTTGTAGTTGTTATCAGCGTAAACTGTGTTTAGCAAATGTGAATTTTGGCCAGTTTCTTGTATTAAATACCCCTCTGTGCGATGTGTGGAAGATGGAGGTGACTTCTGATACTCAGAGACAAAAGGCGAAAATTTCCCCAGTCACTTGATCCCTGCGGGGCTAAGATTTTACGCCCCATTACCATGACAGTACCACACTTTGTTTCATCTCTCAGCCACATTGTTCACTGAGAGCCGAGAGAAAACTTATTCCCCCTGCACTGAGCATAAAGCACCGGTCCTACTCATGCTGAAGCATTCACTGTATTGGAGACTGCCATTGCTTAGTTTGAACAGCAGACTGAGTGCTGTTCAACTGAGCTTCTATTATTGAAAGGATAGGATGAATAAAGGATTAAGTGAAGTTCAAAAATGGTGCAACAAAAAATTAGTGATTATTTTTTCTAAAAAGAAAATTGCATGAACTTTGTTTCAGCACTTATTTTTTAATTCAATGTAAATATGCTCTTCAAATGTGTTATGATTGGTAAGTTTCGGAATTTTGTACTTTGTGTTTAATAATTTCACAGCTGTAGTAAAAATGGCAAACTTCTTTCGCATTGCATAATAACAAAAAAAATCTGTCTTATGTAATTTTTTTTGTATACAGTTGCTTATTTTTGGTACATGTATTTAGATAATATAATGTAGAAATGTTATCGTAATTGCATTTTTTTACATGTTCGATAAACCGAATACATCGAAAATCCGACCTACCAGTGGTCCCAATTAGTTCGGATTTTCAACGCTCTACTCTATTATAATTGGTGTAAAAATCCATGTGAACCAACCCATCAGAAAAAAAGAAGTCTAGAAACGGTCACTGTTGCACAAGGTGGCATGGATTTTTTGTTCATTTAGATTCTGTAATTCAGGTGCTGTAAAACAGCATGTAGTGGATTAATTTATTTAGATTCTCTATTTCAGTTGATAGGAAATGGAATATAAAAGCACAGTGTATTGAGATTCTGTACTTCAGTTGATAGGAAATGGAATATAGAAGCACAGTGTATTGAGATTCTGTACTTCAGGTTCTTGGAAATGGCATACACAGTAATATGTATAGTTTATTCAGATTAGTACTTTGGATGCCTAGAAATGGGGTACAGGGGCACATTTTATTTAAGACATTGTACTACACACAGGATTGGAAATAGAATATAGTGACATCGTTCACTTAGATTTTGCACTTTAGGTGTTTGATGTAGATATACACTGACGCAAAAAAATCCCAACACCACGAAAAAATAGTTGTAGAGGAATGAAATGGCGGCAATACATTTGTATAGGTAACATATTTAATCGATTAAGGTTTCAAGATCACAGCTTATTGTAAGCGCGAGAAGAGCCATTTTAAATGTGAAATGCTGGTACATTAATAACCGGTGTAACCGCCAGAATGTTGAATGCAAGCACGCAAACGTTCATGCATTGTCTCGTACAGGTGCTGGATGTCAGTTTCTGGGATGGAATTCCATGCCTGTTGCATTTGGTCGGTCAATACAGGGACGGTTAATGCTGGTTGGAGGTGACGCTGGAGTTGTCGTCCAATGATGTACCATACGTGCTCGATTGGTGACAGATCTGGTGATCTAGCAGGCCACAGCAACATGTCGACACTCTGTAGAGCATGTTGGGTTACAAGAGCGGTATGCGGACGAGCGTTATCCTGTTGGAAAGCACCCCCTGAAATGCTGTTCATGAATGGCCGCACAACAGGTTGAATCACCAGACTGACGTACAACTGTGCCGTCAGGGGTGCGTGAGATAACAACGAGAGTGCTCCTGCTGTCATAGGAAATTGCTCCCCAGACCATAACTCCAGGTTTAGGTCCAGTGTGTCTCGACCGCAGACAGGTTGGTTGCAGGCGTTCACCTGGCCTCCTTCTAACTAACACACGGCCATCACTGGCACCCAGGCAGAACCGGCTTTCATCAGAAAACACAACAGATCTCCACTCCGTCCTCCAATGAGCTCTAGCTTGACACCACTGACGTCGCAAACGGCAGTGGTTTGGAGTAAGTGGAATGCACGCTACAGGGCGTCTGGCTCGGAGCTGTCCTTCAAGTAACCAATTTGTAACAGTTCGTTGTGTCACTTTGGTGGCAACGTGGCAACTGCAGCTCGAATTGCTGCCGCAGACGCGGTACGATGCGCCACGGCCATACGCCGTACACGGCGGTCTTCCCTCTCAGTAGTGCCACGTGGCCGGCCGGAACCCGGTCTTCTTGAGGCAGTACCTTCCCTTGACCACCGCTGCTAACAATCATGCACAGTGGCTACATTCCTGCCAAGTCGTTCTGCAATATTGCGGAACGAAAATCCACCTTTTTTTTTTGATTGGAGGTTTAACGACCACCGTGAGCAACTCAATGGGCTATAAGCAGTCGCCCGTCCCTAATTTAGGGTCACTGGTTCCAGGGAAGGGAGAGAGCCAGTGCCGTAAGACAAACACAACATCCATGCCTGACCGGGATTCGAACCCGGACCCCTTACGGACGAATGATCAGAGGCCACCGCTTAGACCACTGCGCCACCGGGGCGGCAAAAATCCACCTTCTCGTAGCCCTATTACACGACCTCGTTCAAACTCCGTGAGCTGTTGATAATGGCTTCTTTGTCTTCGTAAAGGCATTCTTGACTAACATCAACACCCTACGTCGAATCTCAACGATAACTAACGCTCACGAACGTTACAGCGCTTATTTACAGCAAACCTGCCTTGCATGTTCCGAGGGGCGCTACTAGCGCCACACGTATGCGCCGAGCGCGAAATTTGCATAGACGTCATCTTACAGATGTACTCTTACCGCCTAGCAACTGTCGTTTATCTAACACAACCCCTTCTTGGTGTTGGGATTTTTTTCGTCAGTGTAGTTTATTTTGTTCCAGTACTTCAGGTGCTAGAAAATGATATATACAGTCATGCGACGTACTACAGACGTGGAGTACGTGTCAAGACGACAAATCTGCAGCGATGCATTCCGTCGGTGTAGCTTATTCGATTAAATCAACTGACTCCGGAGCGAAAAGACGCAGACTACGACACATTCCTGTTTCCACAGTGATTGTTTATTCAAGACCCTGTATTTCATGTACTGGAGAATGACATAGAGTGAAAAAGTTAATTGAGATCATGCGCTTCATGATCTTGGAAACAAATAGAATTCTGCGGGAAAATATTAACGCATCATGAAGTGGCCTGCATTTTGTAAATGTTTTCAGTATATGATCACATCAACACTTATGCCACCCGCAAAAATGATGCTAGACAGAAGCCAGGACTACCAGGGTAAGTCAGAAGTTCGTCCCGCTTGCAGCTAAAATGTTTAATGATGCAAGAAGGCCATACACGCTCATATCATACTGAAAAGTGCAGGATGTTGCTTTCTAAAATCCTTTGCAATGTCCAAACAGAGCCACGACCTCACAACGGTACTACTCGGCAGGTTTCGAGGACAGAAGCGTTCTAATGTCTTATTCCACAACCACCACTGAAGCGAAGTACTGTTCTTGTAGGAAATACGCCATGCAGCAAAACAGGCAATTGTCGAATGGAGCAAGTTTTAGGATCTCAATTTAGATAAATAAATAAGTACATCGCTCTTTCGACGTTCCAGAAACACACAGCAACCAAAAAAAAAAAAAAAATGTTTTCAGCCGCCGCCGTGGAATTGAATCATTGATCTCTCGATATCTAGCCGAGTGCGTTAGCTTTACACCACGGTGGCCAACAATCCACGGTGCTATGTGTATTTTTAAGTCAGATTCTGACATCACAAATCCGATCATTTCCAATTTTATCAACTGTTTCCAGTTTTTATAAGTTTTCGGTAGACCACTGAGCAGGTGTGACTTGGGGCATCACACACTTGCAGAAAATACCTCTTCCTATTGATGATAGCATTGGCGCAAAGCATTCCAGACCCGCTGCAGTTGTTTTTCATAGAGATTCCTGTCCATATCGTGACAATATGGCACGAGTTCCTAGTGCACAGGACCTTTACAGTTCCACCAAATGCACAGCATGACTTCTCTCTCTAACCACTCTTTTGGGACCAGTGGCTGTGTTTTTCGTAGTGGCTTCATCCACTGGTTCTCAGTGGGAGGATGACGTAGGAATATTCTCTTTTAATCACCTGGGACAACACGACATGAAAACCTATCGTTCTGTGAATTTGACAGAAACCTGTGACAGAGCGTGACATGTTCTGCCTGTTAGAGCGGGAATTTAGTGGGAACCATTCAATTGCGCTCTGAGTCCCAAAATTACCAGGGAGAGCCAAATATTCATTCCGTTTTGAGATGAACATAATGTTGGGCCTCAATTACTGTGGGAAACGCGCGCTAGTGTCGACTGGGTACCGTAATAACATGGAACCCATAAAGCTGATGACTTGCACTTGGCACGGAGCCACATTGCGCTCCCACGTGAGCAGAGGATCGAGGCGGTACAAGCGAGAGAAAATTTTTCATTTGAAAGCGAGGAAACAGTGGACAGCAGCCTTGCATGGAAATGGCTCTGCCGTTTTAATGTTAGGGACACCAGTCTCGAAAACAAGCCGAGGTCAGGACGTACAAAGAACACAAACACTGACATCTTGCTCAAAGATGCTAAAGTGAACCCAGATACCAGTGCACGAAAACTGGCCGCTTATTTAGGGTCTTCCCAATCCACCATCATTCGACACCTGTACCACATTGGTTTCTCCTCTAAACGCCATCGAATGGTTCTCCTTGAATTGACATCCAAGCAAGCTGAACGACGTGCCTCTCACTGTCGCAGTTTGCTGTCAAATCCACAGCACGAGGTTTGGCGTCGTATTTTCACAAGTGTTGAATATTTTAAAGTGATGAATATTCTCAAATGATGGATATTCTTAAGTTATCCTACCAGTAAGAACCAGTGGGTGAGCCTCGCGAGAAAGCATAGCCAGTAATGCAAAGAAATCAGTACGACAGGAAAGTCGTACTGTGCATTTTGTGGAATTGTGATGATTCTGTGCTCTGGAAACTCGTACAACATGGTCAGGCTCTTAACGGAAACCTATATAGCGAACAACTGCAGTGAGTCTACAATGTTCTGAGACAAAGCGTTCATCAATAGGAACTGTCTTTGCTGCAAATAATAATGCCCCAAGTCACACCGCCAGTGTGGTCCGCCGAAAACTACAAGAATTGGAAGAGATTTGGATTCTGCCCGGTTCTCTATACAGTCTGGAACTTGCCCTTTACGACTACCACCTGTTTCACTCTATAGAAAATTTCCTTCAAGTACGTCACTTCGTGGTGGATGTGGAATCTGCCATCAGAGTTTCTCTTCTTGAAACCTGCGGAGTGGTACCACTAGGGGGTTCTGGTTGTGATGGAACTTCGACAAAGGACTGTAGAAGACAAAGGCCTACAGTTTGCATAATCAGGTGGATATGTATGGCTTAGTTTCATCTTTAAACTTTTTATCGGCAAACTGGAAGAATTTTTCACTCATCCTCATATGTCTCGCTCAAAACGTGACGAACGTTTGACTTATCCTGGTAAGAAGACACGACTGGAATTTATTTGCACTTACGTGAAAGAGCAATATAAAATTACCATAAAATGAGATTCACCCAATGTTCCCACAGCCATATTCCAAACACAGTAAACAACAAGAAAGATGACACCGAATTTTCGGGTGTAATAAGCACATCTTTTGAATCCGTTCTGACGCAAATGAAATTTATCAAAGCTCTTCAAAGTCAATGGAACCGGTATGGAAAACAATAGTATCTGACGGAAGAAAGAAGTTTTCCAATCGGGGTATTAATCTCTCAGATCTTGCTGTTAACGAAACCGTGAGCTTACGTTCTCTGGTCGCAGACTTGTGCGTTAAGAAAAACATGAATTTATATGAGAAACATTTCACACCGGAAACACTCTCCAACACAGAAATAAATTTTCAAATCGGACTCTTAGAAACAGAGATATCGACAAAAATAAGATGGGACTTTACGTCCCCTGGTGGGAAAACGATGCATTATTGTAGGAAGAAAGTATTCTCAAAAGGATTTTCCATATGAGCAGTATCGGTCCAAGAAAAAAAAATTAGTCGAGTTTTCAGGAGCCCAGAATTTGCTACAAATACATCAGAAGCATAAATTAACACATGTGCCCCCTGGTGGCCAAACAATTCTTTACCAAACATTACCAAACAAAAAAACTACTAGTGTACTATTTTCGCGAAGTAGGCGAAGAGTGGATGTTGCAAATGGGATATTATTTGGTGGAGTGCCCCTTAACTTTCAGGCTGTTGTAAAGTTCGTGGGTGTATATTTACAAGATAATTTGAGATGGGATGCACATGTTAGTGAAATTGCGGTTTGGCTCAGATCACGCATTGGTGTCATTTATAGGATTTCAAGTTTGTTGCCTGCCAGGGTTAAGTTGCTATTGTATTTTTCATTTATTTATCTATTTCTAGCTTATTGTCTCTTCGCTTCTTGTCGCACAACTATTGGGAATATTAATAGAATTTATGTTTTACAACAAAATTTTTTACGTTTGGTGAATCCGTCTTTACAAGTACATTCTCTTTTTCTCAGTTATCAGATAATGTCATTTGATAAATTATACAGTTTTCGATTATTACTGTTTATGCATGAACGTATATATGCTAATAAATATTCAGATCTAATCGCCTTGCATTTCCGTTCCCATTATCATGACACTCATGGACATAATAGTTTTTTAATACCTAGAGCGCGTGCAAATTTATTATTTAATAATATTAACTTGACCTGCCCTAGGTCCTGGAATGGGTTGCCGCTTCGATTCAAGACGATTACACACTTTCGGTATTCAAAAAACAACTGAAGACCTTCAAAATTAATAGTTGATTAACGTTGGTTATATATTACGCATTATTATTTTAATTTACTGCATAATGGTTAAATTGTTCTTTGGCTTGACTATTTAGATTCTTTGGGGGGGGGGGGGGCGTCAGGCTACTGTTAGCCTTCTGCCCTGGTTCCCTTGCCACAATCACAGTGCCCGCACTGATTTGTTTAAGAACCTGTAGTGGTGCTTCAATTTACTTTAACTAAAACTAAAAACAAATTTATTCATGTTATCATACGTGTTTGTGTAGTTCCTATTACTTCATTTTATACTTTTCAGTATATGTATAATATTATTGTATAATATTTGTATTTGCATGTTTTTGTTTTTGTTTTTGTTTTTTGGCACAGAAGTTGTATTTGGGATTTGATTGTTTGGTGAATGGTGTAGTGTGGCAAAGAAAAATTAAAATAAAAAAATAAATAAAATTAGAAATTATGTGAAAAATATTTTCCTTCAGGTCTTCTATGCGCTACAGGAAGAATTTTTCAAATCGGAGTTTTAGAAGCAGAAATAACTCAGAAAACGCAATTTGCCCTTGTGCGCCCTAGCGGAAAGTCTATGATTTACTTGCAAATTTTGAATTTATAGGAAAAACTTTTCGCATCGGAAACACTATCCAACAAAGAAGGAATTTTTCAAATCGGACACCTAGAAGTAGATATATTGACAAAAATAAGATATACATCTACGCCCCCTGGCGTAGAAATCATGCATTATTTCAAGATGAAAATGTTCCTAAAAGGTTTTTCGACATGAGTAGTATCGGTCAATAAACGATGTTTTTTTAATCGAGATTTTAGAAGCTCATATTTTACTGAAAATACATCAGAAGCGGAAATTAAGACTTACGCCACCTGGTGGCCAAACCATGTTTTACAAAAATTTGAAATTATGTGCAAAGCATTTTCTATCAAGAGCTGTATCCGGTGCAGAATTTTTTTTTTCAAAGCGGAGATTTAGAAGCAGAGATATAGGGGGAAACGCAATTTACCTCTACGCCCCGTAGCGGAAAGTGTATGAATTACTTAAAAATTTTGAAATTATATGAAAAACATATCACACGCTAAACACTATCCAACAAAGAAGAAATTTTTCAAATCGGTCTCCTAGAAGTAGAGATATTGACGAAAATAAAATATACATGTACGCCCCCTGGCGGAGAAACTGTGGAATATTTTAAGAACAAAATATTCCGAAAAGGTTTATCGCTGTGAGTGGCATCAGTTCTACGAAAGAATTTTTTCAATCGATAATTTAGAAGCCCAGATTTTATGGCAAAAACATCAGAAGCAAAAATTAAATCTTACGCCCTCTGGTGGCCAAAGTTTTCTTAACCAAAAATTTGAAACTATATGCAAAAGATTTTCATCAGGAGGTGTGTCCGCTGAAGAAAAAAATTTCAAATCGAAGTTTTAGAAGAACAGATATCGGGGAAAATGTAATTTACTTTTGCGCCCCCTAGCGGAAAATCTATGCGTAACTTGAAAAGGAAACTGTATCTAAAACACTCTTCGACATAAATGGAATCGCAAGATAAAATAATTTTTTCAATCGAATGTTTAGAAGCAAATATGTGCAATAAAGGGTAATTTTGAATTCGACATCATCTGCATTTACGCTCTCTAGCGGCAAAATTGTACGTCGTAAAAAAAACAAACAAACAAAATAAAGGATCATCATTCGCATATTTAAAACTTCCCAATGCAAAAAGAATTTTTCAAATCGGACTAATAGTTGCAGAGATATCGTGGGTACAGACGGACGGACAAACCGGTAATATAAGCACGATCTTTTTTTACAAAAGACGTGCTAAAAATAACGCAACTTTTTGACTAATTTGAACGAAAGCTGAGCTGAAGATCATAAATGAGCTTGAAAGATTGTAGGTAAACACGCTTGTAGGTAAAACAAGTAACGATCTTCTGCATAGCTCTGAACAAAATACACTTCAGAATTACCCAGGAACCCTTGGATTTGTTTCATGCAGTGCGGTTTGAGGAAAAACTTCTGGTGGACTTTGTGCCGAAGTTCTCTTCCGAAACTTACTACTCAGTAATTCAAGAAAGAAAAAACTGGCACGATTGCCATTTTTTTCTTTCTTGAATGATTTTGTTTTGTTTTTAGTTTTTTCCCGATAGTTCAAAAGAAGATATACATTTCTTAGCCGTATATATCAGCCTCAGACACACTGATTAACGATAGAACACTGGGAATGATGTGGCGAATCATAGTCCTTTAACTGTTGCCAACAATGATTCCCAGATTACTAAAATGTTGCGGAGAGCACGTACATGGCATGCTTGAGAGTTTGAATAAAATATTTTGATCCTTTTCGTGCCACTCATGCTGATTTTATTGTTGAATTGAGAAAATAACTTTATTTTATTACTGTTTCCGTACAGCTTCGCTACGGAACTTTCAGATGGAGAATGAAGAGAAAGACAGAAGGGACAATGTTTTTTTACGTTCATCTTTGTTACAGGAACTTGAAATGTGCAATATTTGAGGGTTTAAAAAGGCTGTCCGTATGAGTGGAAAGTCAACTCAACCTCAGAAATTAAGTTGTCCTACTTCCCTCTAAGTGAACCCTGGCTATCTCACGACATAAAAAAGTCACTCAAAGATCTTCAAAGAAGTAGTTACTTAAAGTTCGTCTTTTATACTGCCAATATTCAATAGGCACTTCACCAACGAAGAAGTTCTAGATAATCACTCAAATAACTCTTATATACGTAATAACATCACTCAGACTGACAGACGCTAACTGCATGAAAAAGAACCCCTTACAATTAAGACAGCTTCCACAGCAACAACACCCCTTTTATTGCTAGTTCCATACATAACATCTTGATCTTAGTATGTCAAACATGTACACGTAATTTACTCTTGACATCAAGACCGCTGCCACATAACATTGAGAGAGGAAATCTAACGTTAAGGTTGAAACTCTAAAAGAGAACGAACTCAAAATTTACATAGAGGAAGACAACTAAAAATGAAAGTAAAATGAGAGTATACGCCATAAATGAACAGAATAAATAATGCAGTATGATATTCCCATTCCTGAGGATTAAGAACTGGGGCAGAGCATATACTCGCATACCACCCCGGTGGCGCAGTGGTATAAGCGATGGCTTCTGATCATACGTCCGAGATGGGTCCGGGTTCGAGTCCGGGTGAGGCATGGATATTGTGTTTGTCTTACGACACTGGCTCTCTCCCTACCCTGGAACCAGTGGCCCTAAATTTGGGACGGACGACTACTTATATCACACTGAGTTGCTCACGGTGGTCGTTAAACCTCTAATGTATGCACGGTCGAGTCACATTATTGTGACCAGCAGCTAACATCCAGCGTAACCGCCGTGTGCAGCGCGGACAACAGCTAGACGGGCTAGGAGTGATTCAATAAGGTGCTGCAAGGTGTTCGCAGGTATGTGGAGCCATGCCTACTGCAATGCATCTGACAGCAGCTAGAGGGTGCGTGGTGGAAGATCCGTAGAGCGAACAGCACCATCGACGTGGTCCCACATATGCTCAATTGGGTTTAAGTCTGGGAAATTAGGAAGCCGGAGAAGTACTTCGAAGCCTTCATTGTTCTCTTCCAGCCACTCTCCGACATTTCCATCCGTGTGACACGTCGCATTGTCGTTCTGGAAGATTCCATCCGCGCCAGGAAAGACAATCGGCATGTGTGGGTCTACGTGGTCTGCAAGGATGGATTCATAAGGAATTCGGTCCATAGCGCCTTCCACAGGTATGTGCGAACCCAGGAAATGCCACGAAAACATTCCCCAGAGCATAACGCTGCCCCCACCAGCTTGTGTTGTTCCAGCCATGGCTGAAGAGTGTTTGTTCTCCGATGTTTCCCGTCTTATACGCAAACGTCCATCCGTTCGATGAAGAAAATGTGACTCATCGGAGAGGCCAATCCTTTGCCAATCAGCTGAGGTCCAATTCTGATAATGTTGTGTAAATGCAAGCCTTTCCTGCCGATGCACATTCGTTAGCATAGGTGCAGTGACCATCCGTCTGCATCGGAGCCCCATAAGCAGCAGAGTTTGCTGAACTGTCGTTTTAGATACACTTCCTGTAGCCCCCTGGTTCATTCCGCCCGTGAGTTGCTTCACTGAGTGTGTTGATCGACCCTCACGCAACTTCGCAGCCGAGGTTCATTTCTCACATTAATGGAACGTGGTGTTCCGCAGTTTCCTAGTCGCTTTTTCGCAATGATCCAGTATATCCAATCACGATACACTTTAACAACAGCAGCATGCGAACAGTTCACAAAATGCGCTGTTTCAGAAATACTGCCACTCTTGGTCCGAAAGCCGATAATCGCTTCTTTTATTCATGACAGCAAACGAGTGATATGTTTTCAGAATGCCTACAACACACCTTTTATACCCTCCAAGCCAGATAACGACACGTGCCTTCTTTCATTGGCTACGCGCTGTTGACGTCAAACGTAGGAGGTGGCCACAATAATGTGACTCGACTGTGTATATACCCGTGCATGTAAATAATTCAAGGGATTAACAGTGTTATTCCTGCCGCCCCGGTGGCGCAGTGGTCTAAGCGATGGCCTCTGATCATTCGTCCGAACGGGGTCCGTGTTCGAATCCCGGTGAGTCATGGATGTTGTGTTTGTCTTACGGCACTGACTCTCTCCCTTCCCTGGAGCCAGTGACCCTAAATTAGGGACGGGCGACTGCTTATGGCCCATTGAGTTGCTCACGGTGGTCGTTAAACCTCCAATCAAAAAAAAAAGTATTATTCCTTGTGAATTGCTGTTTTTATACTTTCAGGGGAACCCCTATATGCTGATTTTTAACCAGAATTACAAAATGTTTCACTTTGGCAATCAAAGAGTAAAGTAAGTCTCAGTCGTCTTTGATGATTGTTTGGATGATACATATGGAAAAATTAGCGGCTGGCGTGCTTTAAAAATTACAAAACGCTTTCAACTTAGCAATGAAAACATATTAAGACCTTGCTCTCTCCATGGGACAATCTTTTGCGTATTCTCTATCTGGATGATAAAAGAGGTAGATTAGTATCTGAATTGTACCAAAAATTGCAGAATATTTTCATGAGAATATTGATGAATCCAGTAAGTCAGGTAATATGGGAAATATAGTTTGAAAAGATGGCTGCATTGTTTGAAGTAGATGAATAAAACATTCTATAGGTTCATGTTTTTTGATGAATTTTATGTTAATTTAGAAAAAATAAACTTCGTTTAGTTTCGAAATATTCAAAGCTGAAAAATATACATTTTTCTTTAATGAGTTTCATGGCAGTTTTAGGTGACTGAATTTCTCTAAGCTTCAAAAAGTTTGAATATAAACAAAATCTTCTTCATCTTCGATTAAGAGAACAATCTCACAATTTTATGAAAGCCACTCCATATAACTGTGAGATTTTTAATAAGCTCAAAAAATGTTCAGATATCTTTTATTTTATTCGTCTGAATGTACGATAAGATGGAAAATATGAGTCTGTGTTTCATATGCTCTACTAGTCAAACAGACTGGTAGAAGATACAAATAAGGTATGTGTTTACAAATTTATAGCAGAGCTCCAAAATATAAGGGCAGACCACATAAAACTTATGCTTCCTACATTCAAGTAAAAACACCATCCCCAGGATGGGGAAGAAATTCAAAACATTGACAAGTCAATATATACAAGCATCGGATACAAACAATGGATAGTATGATCACAAAATGAGTAATGAAGAATAAAAACGGTAATAAAGTAAGTGCATAAAATATAGGTTCTAAAAATAACGTATTCCCGCCATCAAATTTGCAGATTGGCAAATATTAATAAAAGCAAATCCTGTATTTACATTTATACAAACGTTTTCATGCCAAAGACATGATTGATACAACATATTCCCAACATAGCAAGTATCAGTTAAAAACGAATACTATACTTAATTTTATACAATTCGTGCCAAAAACATGAGTGATATTTAACAACAATAAACCAAAGAAAAATTACTACAACGGGGTAGGTCTAAAATTAATTAATACATTAACGTAATAATGTATAGTAAGTACACACTGACCGCCAATAGCGGTATAACTATACCATCGGGATCAGAGGAAATGCTATCCCACACTCACCAACCCGCTTGGCCAGCGTGGTGAGTTATGGCCAAACACCTCCAAAATGACTCCACAACTTAAATCTTGGCCCTCAGTCTCCGGCAGCTGGAATGTACCTGGCCAAGGCAGCGACCAGTGCGACATGAAGGCAGAGGGTGCTAAGAATCCCCGAAGGACCGGACTAGGCTGCCATCTGATGCTGACCTTGGCTACGTATAATGGACGCTCCCTATCTTCTGATTCAAGGCTTCTTGAATTCGAAGAGGAACTACAAAGGATCAAGTGGGACATCGTCGGGCTAAGTGAGGTAAGGAGAAAAGGAGAAGATCTCATTGAACTGAAAAGTGGACATCTCTTCTACTATCGTGGCACAGATACTGGCAGAACTAGTGGTGTTGGATTTATAATAAACAAGAAAATGAAGGATAAAGTGGTAGAAGTTGAAAGTTCCTCTGACAGAGCTGCACGACTCGTTATCCAACTCTCGAAAAGATACCAGGCTCAGATTATTCAAACTTATGCACCCACCACAAGTCATCCTGAAAGAAGAAATTGAAGAATTTTATGAGGAAATTCGTCATCTAAATAATAAAGGTAAGCAGCACTTGAAGATAAATATGGGAGATTTAAATGCAAAAATAGGGCAACGGCAACAGAATGAAACTTCAGTAGGTAAATTCGGTCACGGCAACAGAAACCAGCGTGGAAATACTCTCGTTGAGTTTGCAGAGGCAGAAGGATTTTTCATCTTGAACTCCTTTTTCAAGAAAAAGCCACACAGGAAATGAACATGGACACATCCAATTGGGACGACAAGTGAAATTGATTTTATTATGTGTAACAAAAAATTCGTCATCGAAGACTGCAGTGTGCTGAACAAGTTCAACACAGGTAGTGACCATAGATTGGTGAGATGTAAGATGCACCTCAACACTAAACTCGAACGTGGCAAGCTCATAAGACAAACAAAATGTATTGACATAAACAACCTTAAAAAATACCATAATACTTTCAAGTTGGAACTGAAGAACAGATTCTTTGCTTTAGAAGGCCTAACATCGGAAGAAGTGGATATTTCTGAAGTTAACAGAAAAGTAACCAAAGCTCTTATGGAAACAGCAACAAAATTAGCTGGGTCTAAGAACAAGTTGCATGTGAACAAATTATCAGGAAAAACCAAAATGTTGATGCAAAAAGAAGAGTGATGAGGACAACTAAAGAAGATGTGACTTCCAAAGTGGAATATATAGAGCTATGAAAGACAGTAAGAAAAAGTATCACTGAAGAAGTAAGGAAATTCAACTGTGAGCTAGTGAGGAAAGCAATTAAAAACAACCAAAGCCTAAAGACAACAAAGGGACATCTTTGTAAGGGAAGAAAACAGATTATGGCACTGAGAAAAGAAGATGGTTCTGTAACAAGAAATAGAGGCGAAATTTTGACAAGAGTGAAAGATTTCTACTCCAAATTATATGAAAGGGATGATACATGTACTCCAGACATCATGAAAGGTACCAGAGTTCTTCCAGTCCTCCCAGCAGAAGTTGCACATGCAATCAAGAACATGAAGCGGGGGAAAGCTCCAGGAGAAGATGGAATTACTGTAGACATCATACAAGAAGCAAGTGGAGAAATTGAAACAGTACTCGCCCAAGTTTTCACTGGATGCCTTAATGAAGGGAAGGTTCTTGAGGATTGGAACAATGCTACAATGATCCTGCTACATAAAAAAGGTGACATTGAAGATCTCAAGAACTACAGACCTATCAGCCTCCTCTCAGTGGTTTATAAAATCTTCACTAAAGTTCTTTCACACCGCTTGAAGGTGACACTGAACATGGCTCAACCGAAAGAACAAGCTGGATTCAGGAGTGGCTACAGCACAATAGATCATATCCACGTACTGAGAGAACTAATTGAAAGAGCGAGGGAATATGAACTTCCATTGTGCATGGCTTTTATCGATTATGAAAAAGCCTTTGATTCGGTGAAACCATCAGCAGTTATAGTAGCTCTGAAATCCTGCGGTATTGAAGATGCATACATTAATATTATTAATTACATCTATGAAAATGCAAGTGCAAAGATTCGGCTGTTTGAAAATACAACACACATAAACATTGGAAAGGGAGTGAGACAAGGTGACACCATATCTCCGAAGCTCTTTAATGCCACATTGGAAAATGTTTTTCAATCATTGAACTGGGAAAAAAAGGGATAAAGATTAATGGAGATTATCTAACGCACCTTCGTTTTGCTGATGACGTAGTCATTTTTGCAACTACCCCACCAGAGCTGCAGAGTATGATCCAGGAACTTGCTGACAAGAGTAAAGAAGTGGGATTAAAAATGAACTTTCAGAAGACAAAAGTGATGTTCAATGCTTTTACAAGAAATTAAGATTTATCTATTGATGGAGAAAAACTGGAGATAACAGACACGTATGTTTATCTTGGACAGCAAATATCAAGTGAGGGTCACATTGCTGAAGAAATTAATCGCCGTGCAAAACTTGCCTGGAGAGCTTTTGGAAGAGACAGCATAATTTTCAAGAGCAAAATGCCATTATGTCTTAAAAGAAAAGTGTTTGATCAATGCATCCTTCCAGTGCTTACGTATGGTGCAGAGACGTGGACCTTAACTAAAAGAGACATACAAAGACTGCAGACAACTCAAAGCAGCATGGAGAGGTGCATGCTTGGTATAACCAGGAGAGATAAGAAGAGGAACTCGTGGATACGAAAAATGACGAGAGTGGAAGACATCATGACCAGAGTTAATCCCTGAAATGGCAATGGGCTGGACATACTGCCAGAAGAACAGACCATCGATGGACTGCCGAAATTTTAGATTGGATTCCAAATGACAGGAAAAGACCCAGAAGAAGACCACATGGGAGATGGTTGGATGAAATTCGAAAGTATGTGGGAGTGACATGGAGGAGACTGGCACAAGACAGACCTTTGTGGAGAAAACTTCGGGAGACCTTCGTCCAGCAGTAAAATTTACAGCACCCATAATTGAAGAGGCCCCCGCTAAATGTAAAGGAAAAATAGCAAAATCCATCCCCCAATATTAATATCAATCTTTGTAAAAATACAGACACCAAAAACCCTCCCCATGAAATCAAACTAGTTGATTGATAATGGTTGACAATGATGATGATGATGATGTACACACTGAAGAAGTTTCGTAGAAGAGGTTGTGTGAAGCTGTTTTCAATCTGAATTTTTGTAGTGAACGATTTGAAAGCAGTAGTCTCGAAGTTGTGTCCATTGTTTTCACAGCTTGCAGTTCTTGGTGTGTAGTTTGATAGCAGCTCAAATGAAGAACTTATGAAAAAAGTTGAAATGACGCACGACAGTATGATAGAGTGAAATTTAATTGTGGTTTCCTGAGAAAAACCCTGAAATATTCTTATGAAAGGAAATTTATTTCATGCTCACGTTCCTTTTTTAAATTACAGAACGTTTACCCTCTTTATCCTCATCTGCGCCAATAACGGTGCATTTGAAAATAGGAAAGTCTGCACAAGTTTATGGTAATATAAGTAACAGAAACATGACAGATTTATTTGAAATTCATAAAGTTCTAGCATGAGCTTCTGAATAACGGAGGAACGTGGTTGATTTTTGTCTCCTCTAGCAAAAACAGCAGCGTAAGAAAAAGCTTTTTCACTTGCTATTCTCTTCTTTCAGAGAAATCATGATCTGCATTAACAAAAATTTCTATCTGGTGGAACAATGAGGAACATATTATTGCAAGGACTTTGAATGAGGGGAGAGGACGAGAGGAAGTGAAATATTCTTCGTATCTTATGCGCTATCAAAGTGGAAGTTCTCTTAGAGATTGCTTCTTTTCCATAAAACCCCCGAGGGTGAGAGAACCGCTTCTTCTTGAAAAATGTTAGTCATAAATCTGAAGATATCGCATTCCCAAGTTGGTGAGAGAAGGGAGGAGAAGTTCTTAAGTTTTCTTTCTTTTTTTAGCTCTATCTTTTCAAAATTCGTGTACTGAAGTGTAAGACAGACTTCAACCACCATGGCAGCTTGAATGATGACAACATTCTTCCGAAAGATGAAATACAGGTATCAAGTTTCTTTTAAGAACATGTGATGTATATTTCTGTCTCTTGCAATGTCACTGAAGAAAAAGAAAAATGTAAGGATATCTGCAATGAAGACTAACTCCTTGTCGAAACAATATTCGAATAAAAATTTCTAGGCAATATTTTATAGGCACAGAAATGTTATCTCTGGATTAAATTCTGATATAGGATTCCTTGGAATAGCAAAGACGACACTCTCAAGCGAACGCAGAATTAGTTGAATGTGGACCGAACTGGAAAGTATGTAGATGATGAATACATCAAAGGGCTTACTTTGCTCATTCTGAAATGAATACGAGGAGAACACACATTTCTGACATGTAATGTGTAAACATATTAGGCTAATTTTGTAAATGAGAGTCAAGCACAGTTTCTATTTAGGATGGTTTTATGCATATAGATAAAATGTACAAATCCATAATGCGTACAATATATTATGCCGAAATATGCTCAGATAGCACGTACAAGATTGAGTACTAGCGTACTTAATTAACGTACGCTTTAATTCTACAAAACATCGTTGTTTTCATCAA
Organism: Macrothele yani; assembly: GCA_039090855.1. Taxonomy (NCBI): domain Eukaryota; kingdom Metazoa; phylum Arthropoda; class Arachnida; order Araneae; family Macrothelidae; genus Macrothele; species Macrothele yani. The sequence continues at coordinate 141,746,515 of CM077008.1, read as the reverse complement.
AAGAGATTATTTTTATGTATCAAAATTACACAGTGACCAGGAAAAGCTTCAGAAACTATTACTGAGCTTCACGTTGCTTCAAAAACATTGAACACAAATCTCCAGACGCTTATTAAATAGCCCCTCGAAATTTTGTATTTTTTGCGTACACGTTACATTTTCTCTATGTATGTTATTCTTTCATCTGAGATTGTTGGAACCAAAGTTCATTTCCAGTTCATTTCTCCCTCTGTTGTTGTATCTTTTTATTCTGTTACACGGTCTCAGTTTTTTGTTTTATATCTTACCTTCTTAATTTGAGTTATGGTAAACTATTTTTGAATGCTCGGTGAGCGACAAGATTAAATAGACAGTAAGGTTTACTCATCCCACCTTCCTTGCAGACTGATAATCGTGACATCACTCAGTGACATCACGGTCCTAACATATGAATCGTAGATCCGAACTGTAGCTATGGAGAAATATATCTTGTGAACAAATTTAATAACTTGAAAACAGAACAAAAGCTTATGCCAAAGCACATTTACATTAAACAAGAACAAATTCACAGTCATGTGAGTATTTTTTTTTTTTTTTTGATTGAGAGTTCAGCGACCACCGTGAGCAACTCAGTGAGCTATAAGCAGTCGCCCGTCCCTAATTTAGGGCCACTGACTCCAGGTAAGGGAGACAGCCAGTACCGTAAGACAAACACATTATCCATGCCTCACCGGGATTCGAACCCGGACCCATCTTGGACGAATGATCAGAAGCCGTCGCTTAAACCACTGCGCCACCGGGATGGCAATGTGAGTATTTTAGTAACTGGGATTTCAAAAATACCTCTCGCACATTTTTGTTACGTAAAGGGCGGGGAAACGGTTATACTTTTAAATGTTAATTTAGTAACAAGGGGAATTTGTGCTGTTTTTATATAAATTTAAAAGGGAAAACGCACAGCTGGACATATTATTGTCATATAATAAAGAATTTATTTATGAGGAATAGGAAAAGCATCTCGACAACATTCCCCATTTTTTAAAAATAAAAATTGAAAACATTTTGCATTAAAAAATTTGGTAGAATTTTTGAAGATTATTCCAGCTGGTTTACGAATATTAATTCCGGCACGCTACTATAGTGCAGATGCAAAGAAACATGGCGATTAAGCAGTCTTCCGATGGCGACTTGGACAGTGACGTCACAAAGAAATAATCGGAAGTGCAGGATGAGCCTAACCTTGTTATCTACTAATCTTGGGTAAACGTATGATCCTAGCGCCGAGCTTCTAGATAATCATCCGTGTTGGGCAGAAGCCTAGCTTCCGGTGAGGCATGGGCAGTACGGTCACATCAGATACTGTTCCTGTAACCTCCCAGAAGATAATACCCATAAGTCATACCTCATAAATATCCCCCTCAAGGGCGGTCGAAGTTAACAGGATCGATTACTTGCTAATTTAATGTCCAAGCATTATTTAGTAGATAGACACTTCAAGACGTACAGCGTTAAAGATATTTCACTTTACAATAATAAGATGAAGCTATATAAATCAAGCACTTCAAACTATTAACTAGCAAATTTGACAAGATACAACTATCATACTTTAGCTCGCTATAAAAATGCCTTATCCGCATGTACCTGGTACCTGCTTGTACAACCTTTTTTGTTTTTATTATTATAGGTTTAACGACCTCTGTGAGCAATTCAATAGGCTATAAGCAGTCGTCGGTCCCTAATTTAGAGTCACCGGTTCAAGGGAAGGGAGAGAGCCAGTGCGGAAAGACAAACACAACATCCATGCCTCACCGGGATTTGTACCTGGATCCCTTTCGGACGAATGATCAGAGGCCATCGCTTAGACCACTGCGCCACCAGGGCGGCCTTGTACAATCTTGTCGTTGCCGCCCCGGTGGCGCATTGGTCTAAGCGATGGCCTCTGATCATTCGTCCGAAGGGGTCCGGGTTCGAATCCTGATGAGGCATGGATGTTGTGTTTGTCTTTCGGCACTGGCTCTCTCCTTCCCTGGAACCAGTGACCCTAAATTAGAGACGGGCGACTGCTTATAGCCCATTGAGTTGCTCACGGTGGTCGTTAAACCTCCAAACAAAAAACAAAAACAAAAAAAAAACTTGTCTTTCGCTGTTATCTCACCTAATACATCACTTATTGCTCTCAACACTTCTCACCCAGTACGTCTAAAATTGCACTTTCACTCCGGTTTATAGACCGTTGACTCACTACCACTGATGGTCAATTTTGAAAACTCGTCGAGGAAAATAATGCGTCGTTCAGTAATTTAACGAGAAGAAACCATATCTGTATGAGAATACAGAAACTCACAAGGAACGTTAATAAATTAGAGGAATACATCACGAAGCACATGGAACCAATTTTTTTGATTGAAGGTTTAACGACCACCTCACGGCGGTCGTTAAACCTTCAGTCAAAAAACAAAAACAACTCAATGGGCTATAATCAGTCGCTCGTCCCTAATTTAGGGTCACCGGTTCTAGGGAAGGGATAGAGTCAGTGCCGCAAGACAAACACAACATCCATGTCTCGTCGCGATTCGAACCCGGACCCCGCCCGGAAGAATGGCCATAAGCCATCGCCTAGAACACTGCACCACAGGGTCGGCATGGAACCTCTTACTCGAAAAATTTGAGCTGTGTGTTGCCGAGAGTAATCTTGTATGAAAATAGCTTCCCGGATACTCCTCACAACTAACAACAATACGACGGGTCGTAAAATGTCGTCCACGTAACGGCGGGTTGCCATTTTGCCGGTAATGCGTATCAGAAGAAACATGCTATCGTAACGTTTGGCACCTAATACGAAGATCCTCGGTTGACGAACAGTGGGCTGCTCGCGGAAAACAGCTGAATACTTGCATCGCCTTGTCGATGCCGAAGGTGAACATGGTGATCGCCTCGCAACGAGGCAGAATCGGATCTTTTAGCTGAACACTACATTGTGCCATTCCTGTTGCCAAGCAGCTCTACTATGATACCACTCCAGCCTAGATGGTCAATGCAATACGGTCATGGCAGTCGACAAAATGGCTTCCTGGAGCGTAGACTTCTCTTCGCCAAACTTCGGTTCACCGTCCGAGTTGGGACGGGGTTATCCATACTCGCCGCTACAGCCCGCCGAATAATCTTTGCAGTAGCTTGTAGCTTCGCAGTTTCCTGGCTAGGAATACACCGATCGATGCGTGCTGGTCATTATACGGTGACTGACTGTGCTTTCTTGCAACTACTGTTGCTAACGACGTTTAACTCTTCTGGTATACCGATGCTCATGGGCCGAGATTCCGCAAATTGGCCAACTAGCTACACGGAGGCCTATGCTCCTTCTCTCTCAAACGAGACCAGTTGGTAATAGGGTAGGCGACAATGTCTACGAGGCATCTTCTGTCCTTCGATATGCTGGAACAGCACTCAGTATTCTGTTGTTTTGTTTCATACAACATGGAGTATGACACATGATATGGCTCCGGCTGTCTGTGTTTACCGTTTTATCGGTAGCACATCTAACGCAATTGGCTGCATACCGGGTTGCCAGCACACACATACCAATTCGCATGTCCATACGACACCTCCTTCTGGTAGGGTAATTTCAATGTAGTGCAGGGTAGTTAAACTTTGATACATCGGATTGGGTAACTGGATTGAGGAACCATGATAGCCAACACCAAAACTGACCCGTCCCCACCAATACAGTTGTTGATTGGGTTGGAAATAAGGAAAGTATTAAATTTCCGAAAAAGATTTCTTGCCTTAAATTTTAGGTATTTTATCTAAGGATATCTTTCATGATATTTAACACATACACACACACACACACACACACACACACACACACAGTGAGAGAGAGATAATTCAGTTTATTTTGCAGCAGAAGTATTTTTTTTATTGGAGGTTTAACGACCATCGTACGCAACTGAATGGACTATAAGCAGTCTCCCGTCCCTAATTTAGAACCACTGATTATAGGGAAGAAAGAGAGAGAGCCAGTGCCGTAGGACAAGCACAACATCCATGCCTCACTGGGATTCGAACCCGGACCCCTTACGGACGAATGATCAGAAGCCATCGCTCAGCCCCATGCGCCACCTGGGCGGCACAGAAGTATTTGCAAATGGTGTCTTACCAAATGTTGTAGATATTTCTCAAGTGCAAATTGAACAACTGCCTTCTCTTGTTGAAGAAGTCTGTAGTAATCTGTATTCGTCTTGTCAACAATTCTACATACTTCAAAACTTCTCTCTGCATTTGGATTATATTCCTCCATGATAATTTAATACTGTTTAAGGTACGAGTAGACTTCATTTGTTTTCTATGCTGTTAAGTCTGTCGTATGTTAATCAGATTTTCGCTGGACATAGGCTTTGATGAGAAGCAATATATTCATTCACATCTTTATTGCTGATACCAAATTTGAGTTTATTCATAAGCTGAATAACTTTCTTTCTTATTTTATAAAGGCATATCCCCTGTAGTCTTCTGCAGCTAGTGATTCGTTCATGATTTTTAAGCGTATGTCATTCCCTTCAGTCCACGCGTTCTTTCTCATGGAGTAGTTTAAAATGAATGTTCGGAGCTGATGTAAAAAAGTCTGAAACTATTGTACAAAAGACTGTCTTTGGAGGAAAATGGTCAATGTACTGAAATCGAGCGCACTAAAGTGGAGATCGCCTGTACAGTCCTCCTTGCATTCAATTTGTATAGAGTTCACACCATCATTGTGGATAGATCATTTATTCGCTTATCTTTCAGATACTGAAAAGTATAAACCTTCTGCTCTTTTCTTCTCTTTTCTTCTTTTTTTCAAGATTGCTCAAAATATACATGTTTGTTTTTGCACTGTAAAATTTATAGTTATACCTTGTACTGGTGTTCACCTATTAGAGATGGCACTCTGCTGATGCACATTGCGAACATATGTTGTACATAGAGTAAGTCAACCCATCAGTCCAGTATTGTCAGTGTTATGAATTTGCTTACATTGTATATAGTGCATCCACATAATGTAAATATCTCATTGTCATTGTAAATAGGTCATCCACTTGTTTATCTTTTGGTAACTGTTAAGCACAGGCCATCTGCATCTTCCTGTCCATGTTTGCTCCAAATAAAATATTGTTGAAGCTCCCCTGATGTCAGTGACCTACATAACAGCGTGTCGGTCCTCCTCTAGCGCGAATAACAGCCTATAAACGCAGAACCATCGACTCCACCAGATGCCGAAGGGTTTACGGGGTCAATACAAGCCATGCGTGTTGCAACATTGTCCACAACTCCGCTCGAGACTTCGGTCCAGGATCCATGGATCTATTTGTAATGCTATTATTGGCATATTTTCACTGTATTCAATGTAACCACTTCCTTCAGAAACGTAAAATTTTATCGTCCTGGAACGCTTTCGAAATCGGAAGGTTCGATTTCCGCTCCAGGACGATGTAAATTTTCAAGTTTTTTGAAGGAAGTAGTTAAACGGTATACAGTGAAAATATGCAAATAATAATATTTAAAATGCTTTCCATGTATTTATGAAGATTTCTTCCTTCGGGAAAATTCGTGGATCTAATGTTCCGTTCCACGGCATCGCAGAGAGCTTCCACAAGATTTGGATACTCGGACGTTAGGGGTCACTGGATGGTTTCGAACCAAGATGAGTGTTCCTCGAGGCATGCCTGTGGGGTTGCGGCACGCTGGGGTGGCGCATTGTCCTGCTGGAACAGACTATCGGCCGCAGGATGCCCGAAGGCCATTAAAGCGTGTATGGGATCAGCCAGCATGTGCTGGTAGCACGCAGCAGTTAAGAACCTCTCCAGACACACTAAGGGACCATAGGCCGCAGGATGCCCGAAGGCCATGGAAGCGAGTAGGTGATCAGCCAGCACATGATGGTAGTACGCAGCAGTTAAGAACCTCTCCAGACACACTAAGGGACCATAGGCCGCAGGATGCCTGAAGGCCATTAAAGTGTGTATGGGATCAGCCAGCATATGCTGGTAGCACGCAGCAGTTAAGAACCTCTCCAGACACACTAAGGGACCATAGGCCGCAGGATGCCCGAAGGCCATGGAAGCGAGTAGGTGATCAGCCAGCACATGATGGTAGTACGCAGCAGTTAAGAACCTCTCCAGACACACTAAGGGACCATAGGCCGCAGGATGCCCGAAGGTCATGAAAGCGTGTAGGGGATCAGCCAGCACATGCTGGTAGCACGCAGCAGTTAAGAACCTCTCCAGACACACTAAGGGACCATAGGCCGCAGGATGCCCGAAGGCCATTAAAGCGTGTAGGGGATCAAACAGAACATGCTGGTAGCACGCAGCAGTTAAGAACTTTCCCAGACACATTAAGAGATTATAGGCCGCAGGATGCCTGAAGGCCATGAAAGCGTGTAGGTGATCAGCCAGCACATGCTGGTAGCACGCAGCAGTTAAGAACCTCTCCAGACACACTAAGGGACCATAGGCCGCAGGATGCCCGAATACCATTAAAGCGTGTAGGGGATCAAACAGAACATGCTGGTAGCACGCAGCAGTTAAGAACTTTCCCAGACACATTAAGGGATTATAGGCTGCAGGATGCCTGAAGGCCATGAAAGCGTGTAGGTGATCAGCCAGCATATGCTGGTAGCACGCAGCAGTTAAGAACCTCTCCAGACACACTAAGGGACCATAGGCCGCAGGATGCCCGAAGGCCATGAAAGCGTGTAGGGGATCAGCCAGCACATGCTGGTAGCACGCAGCAGTTAAGAACCTCTCCAGACACACTAAGGGACCATAGGCCGCAGGATGCCCGAAGGCCATTAAAGCGTGTAGGGGATCAAACAGAACATGCTGGTAGCACGCAGCAGTTAAGAACTTTCCCAGACACATTAAGAGATTATAGGCCGCAGGATGCCTGAAGGCCATGAAAGCGTGTAGGTGATCAGCCAGCACATGCTGGTAGCACGCAGCAGTTAAGAACCTCTCCAGACACACTAAGGGACCATAGGCCGCAGGATGCCCGAATACCATTAAAGCGTGTAGGGGATCAAACAGAACATGCTGGTAGCACGCAGCAGTTAAGAACTTTCCCAGACACATTAAGGGATTATAGGCCGCAGGATGCCTGAAGGCCATGAAAGCGTGTAGGTGATCAGCCAGCATATGCTGGTAGCACGCAGCAGTTAAGAACCTCTCCAGACACACTAAGGGACCATAGGCCGCAGGATGCCCGAAGGCCATGGATGCGAGTAGGTGATCAGCCAGCACATGATGGTAGTACGCAGCAGTTAAGAACCTCTCCAGACACACTAAGGGACCATATGCCGCAGAATGCCCGAAGGCCATGAAAGCGTGTAGGGGATCAGCCAGCACATGCTGGTAGCACGCAGCAGTTAAGAACCTCTCCAGACACACTAAGGGACCATAGGCCGCAGGATGCCCGAAGGCCATTAAAGCGTGTAGGGGATCAAACAGAACATGCTGGTAGCAAGCAGCAGTTAAGAACTTTCCCAGACACATTAAGGGATTATAGGCCGCAGGATGCCTGAAGGCCATGAAAGCGTGTAGGTGATCAGCCAGCACATGTTGGTAGCACGCAGCAGTTAAGAACCTCTCCAGACACACTAAGGGACCATATGCCGCAGAATGCCCGAAGGCCATGAAAGCGTGTAGGGGATCAGCCAGCACATGCTGGTAGCACGCAGCAGTTAAGAACCTCTCCAGACACACTAAGGGACCATAGGCCGCAGGATGCCCGAAGGCCATTAAAGCGTGTAGGGGATCAAACAGAACATGCTGGTAGCAAGCAGCAGTTAAGAACTTTCCCAGACACATTAAGGGATTATAGGCCGCAGGATGCCTGAAGGCCATGAAAGCGTGTAGGTGATCAGCCAGCACATGTTGGTAGCACGCAGCAGTTAAGAACCTCTCCAGACACACTAAGGGACCATTGGCCGCTGGATGCCCAAAGGCTATGGAAGCGAGTAGGGGATCAGCCAGAATATGCTTATAGCGCAGCTGTTAAGGACTTCTTCAGACACACTAATGGATCCAATGTGTTCCACGAGAAGTTCATTGAGTGTACGTGACCATTACAGAGCCCACCGCCTTTAATAAAACGGTGCCATAGCCTCATGTTGTCGAAGCCACACACGAACTCTCCCGTCATATCGGTACAGCTGAAAACGGAATTTCTGAATACACGACTCGGTACCACTCTACAGAGGTCCGGCTTTGATATTCCCGGCAACAGGCAAAGCATAATTTTCTATCACGAGCAGTCAACAATGGAACACGAGTAGGGCGTTGGCTCCAGCAGCCTAGGGTATGCAGCTTGGGCAGTACTGTTCACTTGCTGATGGTGCTTGGTCCTCCGACATTTAACCGGGATGTGATTTGCGCCGTCATTGCCAAGCGGTCGGCCTGTACGAGCCTCGATAGTCTACGACGTACAGTATTGAGTCTCATATAGTCTACGACGTAGACACCAATATTCGTAGACTATTAGTGACTGACGTAGACTATCGGTGACTATTGGTGAGGAGACGTAGGGTCTACGACTCTACGTCGATCCCAGTCACCAATGGTGTGTGGTCGGCCACCGCTTCGTCTCTGGACGCTGGTACGTCCGTCGATGTTATACTCGTGGTACACCCTTGATAGGGTTGGCCCGGGGAACCCTATGGTTCTTACCACTTGGGTGATAGAATGACCCATTTCTCTTGCACTGACAATGCGTCCACGATCAAAGTCACTCAGATCAGCACGTTTACCCATGTTCGTCGATTGCGATAAACTGTTGAGAAGACCTACTTTCCGTCTATTTATCGTCTGCGTTCTGGCTGGGTCTGTTCCATTCTGCTCAGGGGATGCCTTTGTCAACTGACCATCACCCCTATCTTTAATGTTTTGTCTACTGAGCGTAGTTGAGGAAAAACAGAAAGAATATAAATACTCGTATTACAAGGAGTAAGTCAAGGTATTTTGCGCTACACATCGGTTTTTCGAGTGCCGAACCTTCAATTGATGCTACAATTATATTTTAAAATTGATGCTACAATTATATTCTGAAATTGATGCTACAAATATATTCTAAAATTGATGCTACAATTATATTTTACATTAACTCAAACTCACCTGAATTATTGTATCCTGACCTGGGTAAAAACCTCTAAATATAGTATTAATAAATGACAACGATTACAAAATAATTTCATCACACATCTTGAGTTGAAATTTCAAGACAATTATTCCCGAAGCTTGACAACCGGATAAGGCCTACATCCTAACGATTTTAATCTCTTAACTATTGAATAACTGTATAATTATAATTTAGGTATATTAATGTTTAACAGATTAAAAAATTATCTTTAACGGGATTTAATTTCACTAAATTTTCACACCCATCAACATTCCACAAGAAACAAAACTGAATTAGTGCCTACGTTTGCACAAACAGAACGTTCTAGAGCACATATTAATTATGCCGGACCAACCTTTTGGAATACTTTGCCTGATGATTTAATAACCATAAGCAATATTTATTTATTTCAAAAAAACTTAAACAACATTTAATACGATCAGCCTTATTCGAATATTTTTACTTTTTTATCTAGATTGGTAGCAGCTGCTTCATAAATCAACTGGAACAGTCTCAGTGTTTTTAAGTTCTTAAATTTCACATTGTATAACAATGATAATGAATGTAACCTTTGAATCCCTAAACAAACTAATGTTTGATATTGCTCGCAATCTTAATACTGAACATAATTATTTGGACTGTTTACTAATCTGTTATTACCTTAAGTGGTATTGTTTTAATTTACGTTTTTAATAAAGAATGATATCCGGTGGAGCTGCGTCGGCAGTTAATTTGAAATTATAACTGTCTCTCAGGGCCACCGATCGCTAGTACGTCTACGTGACTTGATGTTTGTTTCAAGGATTATTGTTTTGGGAGAAGAAGGCTATTTAGGCCCGTTCGAGCTTTTCCTTCTTTTTTAGCATGTCTTTTGTAAAAAAAGATCGTGCTTATGTTACCGGTTTGTCCGTCCGTCCGTCTGTACCCACGATATCTCTGCAAATATTAGTCCAATTTGAAAAATTCTTTTTGCATTGGGAAAGCTTGAAATATGCGAATGATGATCCTTCATTTCGTTTTTTTTCACGATGTACAATTTCGCCGCTAGAGGGCGTAAATGCACATGATGTCGAATTCAAAAATACGTCTTATTCCACATACTTGCTTCTAAACATCCGATTGAACAAATTCTTTTATCTTTCGATTCCATTTATGTCGAAGAGTATTTTAGATATAGTTACTTTTTCAAATTACGCATAGATTTTCCGCTAGGGACCGTAAAAATAAATTACATTTTCCCCGATAACTCTTCTTCTAAAGCTCCGATTTGAAACATTTTTTCTTCAGCGGACACACCTTCTGATGGAATATCTTTTGCACATAATTTCTAATTTTTGGTAAAGAATACTTTGACCACCAGGGGGCGTAAGTGTTAATTTTTGCTTCTGATGTATTTGTCATAAAATATGAGCTCCTGAAATATCGATTCAAAAATTTCTTTCGTGGACTGATGCCACTCAAATAAATCTTTTCGGAATATTTTCTTCCTAAAATATTCCACAGTTGTTTCACCAGGGTGCGTAGATGTATATTTTATTTTTGTCAATATCTCTACTTCTAGGAGTCCGATTTGAAAAAAAATCATTCTTTATTCGATAGTGTTTCCGATGCGAAATGTTTTCCCTATAAATTCAAATTTTTCAAGTAAATCATAGACTTTCCGCCAGGGGTACTAAGGTAAATTGCGTTTTCTGCGTTATTTCTGCTTCTAAAACTCCGATTTGAAAAAACTCTTCCTGCATCGCATACATGACCTGATGGAAAATATTTTTCACATAATTTCTAATGTTTGGTAAAGAATGGTTTAGCCACCAGGGGGCATAAGTGTTAATTTCTGCTTCTGATGTATTTGTAGTAAAATCTGGGCTCCTGAAAACTCGACTAAATTTTTTTTTCTTGGACCGATACCGCTCATGTTGTAAACCCTTTTGAGAATACTTTCTTCCTAAAATAATGCATGGTTTTTCCTCCAAGGGACGTAAAGTCCCATTTTATTTTTGTCGATATCTCTGCTTCTAAGAGTCCGATTTGAAAAAAATACTTCGGTGTTGGAGAGCGTTTCCGGTGCGAAATGTTTCTCATATAAATTCATGTTTCTCTTAACGCACAATTCTGCAACCAGAGGGCGTAAGCTCAGGATTCCGTTTGCAGCAATATCTGAGGGATTAAAAACCCGATTCAAAAACTTCTTTCATCCGTCAGATACTATTGTTTTCCATACCGGTTCCATTGACTCTGAATAGCTTTGATAAATTTAATTTGCGTCAGAACTGATTCAAAAGACGTGCTTATTACACACGAAAATTCGGTGTCATCTTTCTTGTTTATTCTTGTTGTTGCATATCTGCTCTATAATCACTTTCACTCAATCTGTGTAATTTGTATGCGACAACTAAAATGAAAATAAATGAAATAAATGAAATGAATTAACGTATCGAACAAAAGATGAATGGATGTCCAGAATTCAGAAAGTTCTGCCTTATTGGCTGGTGATAATTGGTTCTTCCTTGAGCGTAGTAGATATGAATTGGCAAAATACAAAGAGAACTACATTTCAGGGGTCGCTTCACACCCACTGTCGAAAGGGATATTTCATCCATTCAGGAGGCAAGGAAGCCTAAATCTGTAGTTATTAGGTTCACAAAGCTATAAAGTGTCAGTGGAATGAGTTAAATAAAAAACTTCATATTTGGGAGTTTTACATCTTCAGAAAGTACTAAAAATCCATTTTTCGTCTTGTAGGAATATTTCACAGATTAAAACGTGCTAGCATCTGACAAAACTAATTAACGAGAATCTGAAGTATTACCCTGTTGGTATTTGAAAATAAGTGCCTTTCATGTAGTGCTTTTTAAAAATTTTTTTGGGGGAAGGGTTTTTTTTTTTTTTTTTGATTGGAGGTTTAACGACCACCGTGAGCAACTCAATGGGCTATAAGCAGTCGCCCGTCATTAATTTAGGGTCACTGGTTCCAGGGAAGGGAGAGAGCCAGTGCCGTAAGACAAACACAACATCCATGCCTGACCGGGATTCGAACCCGGACCCCTTACGGACGAATGATCAGAGGCCAACGCCTTAGACCACTGCGCCACCGGGGCGGCAGGGAAGGGGTTAGCGACCACCTTTAGGAACTCATTGAGACATCAATAGTCGCCAGTCCTCAGTTTGTAGCCACTGGTTCCAGGAAAGGAAACGAGCCAGTGTGCTGTAAGAAAAACACACCATCCATGACTCATCCTGGATTCGAACCCAGACCCATCTCGGACGTATGGTCTTTTGAGAATACAGCGGGGCGCCTAACTGGCGTTTTACTCTGTAGGTGATTTTTGGCTGCAAGATCGAGATTGTGTCGGTTGGTATTTTGAGTGTCTGTGTTCTGTCCTGCACCGTTTGGAACTACAGATACGCTCAATAGCTCCAGTTGGTGGGTGGTCAGAGGCGCGGGCTTCTGATCAATCTTTCGAATTTGGTTATGGTTCGAGTTCCGTGTGAGGTATGGGTGGTGAGTTTGTTCTAGTGCGCAGTCTGCCACTTCCTTTGAACCATTTATAACAAAGTAAATTTCTCCGTCATTTTTGTCGGGGCTCCAACCCGGGTCCCCTTATTCCGGAATAAGTCACTCTACCAATTGAGCTACGCGGACGTTCGTTCTGACCTCTATCTGCCTTTATGTCGTGTGCGTCCTGCTGGCAGGTACGTCACACAGTGATCTCTAAGTTAGGAAAGGACAACTCCTCACGGGCTTACGTGTTCATGGGGGTGAGGGTGTGTGGGGTGTGTGGGGGGATAGGGTGTCCTTAAACCCAAAACCGCACAGATGCACTGCAAAAGTCCCATAAGATTTTAGAGATAGAGAACTGAAGCAGAATCACGATATCCGATTTTTTAGCACGTCTTTTGTAACCTAGGCTGATGACTTTACCTGCACCGTCTTAGTGTAGACCTCGCAGGGAAATGCGGAACTCTCTCGAATAGTTTGGGATTATTAGGATCCCTGACGGCGTTCCGACAGCTAGCCTGTCAGTCACCGGAAACCACAGTCTTCCACTCGGACAGAATCGGTCTAGAGACCTGTGGGGATCTGCCTCCCCCACGGGACCGGTACCTTACACCCTTCTGTCACAACCCGTGTGTGCGACGTGCTATGGGCAGTTGGGGCAAGCAACTTTTTCAAAAATCCCATCTCGTGGCCGGGAGATCGCCCGCCAACGCGAGTGTTTGGGACAAAAGTCCTTTATTCGGTATCAATAGTGGCAAAATACATGCACATTACTCTGAGGGTCCCATGCACCCCTCTCACAAACATTTAAACACTGAGAAATAAAACACATCACAAAAACTACATGGTCCACAGCGCTAGGGCCAGTGCTGTGGTGATGACCCCGGGCCAGGGTCATCAAAAATACCTTGGTCAATAGACCCAAAAGCTCAATATCGAGAGCGACGTACCTCCGAGGGTACTTCCATCTGTCAACCATAGTTGACCCGGCTTTTCCTTTGCTCAAGTTCCCTGATAAGAGTAGGGCATGTCTTACTGAAGCTGGAGTGAGCGACGTCCAACTTCAGGCGGAACTTGGCATTCGCAGCAGTGCAGTTGCTGCACTTTGGTGCGGCTGCACACTGGTGGTGCTGGTGCCCAACTTCACCGCAATTACCGCACCTTGCTTCTGACTCGGGCAGTTGTCTCGGAAATGACCGAAGCCATTACACCGAAAGCAGCTGACCTCCCTCAAAAATTCCTTTAGGTGGAGCACTGACCAACCCAAGTTCAGTGTCTTCCGCCTCACCAAGTGCTTGAAGGCCTTTGGCTCCATGTCTGCCACCCAGTGGACCCTACCTCCCTTGCTCTTGATGGGGAAACAGGCTTTGAACCCGTTCTCGAGCTCTGGGTTCTGCCCACAAACCGCCTGCTCGAACTCCTTCCCTGAGAGATCCCCGTCGACCCCATAAACTATCAACCGGGGGTGTCTCTTTCGTGGGGCCGTGGGGAGTGTGCAATCCTTGGTCAGCGGATTGCTTCTCAACTCCTGGGCAAGGCGGTCGAGCTCCCCGGTATGGGAACACTCCACGGCGACCCCTCCTTTCCTTATGCTCCGAAAGCTCTTGACCCCTATCTGCAGCTTAGTTGGGTTGACTGCAGTTTTCAGGGTCTTCTTCGTGTCCTCTGAGGAGGCACTCTCGACTGTCGGGTAAACCAAAAGCACGTGTCTCCCGCCTCCCGACTTTTTCTTCTTCTTTTTAATCTCAATCGGGGCTGGCGAAGGCCCTTTCGCCGTGCTAGCCCCTTTCTTAGCCACTTCGGGGTAGGAAACCACTTTCACGTCGGCTTCGCAGCCCGACTCCTGCCGAACGGACAGCCTGCCTTCGACATAGGCTACCCGTTCAGCTTGCTCGTAACAAGCCTTCTTAATACTGCTCAGGGCCGCTTTCACCTTTTCTCTCCCTGAGGAAGTGACCCGCGAGTCCAAGAGAACGGACTCAACTTCCCAAGTGAGGGCGAAAATGCAGCTCATGAAAGCCTCAGGTGTAAGTACCGGGGGTGTCATCGGATGCGTGCTTTTCACCAAAGTTACCTCTGGGCGACCTGCGGACGACCCCTCAGGAGCCCGATAGGGTTCGGGCTCTGGTGGTGTTTTACCCTTCCTTGCCATGGGCGGAACTGGCAAGGTCGTGTTTACACCACTAGCTGACTGAGAAGGCTCAGTCGAGGCTCCCTTCGTGGGTGCAGCGGCTTTAGAGCCCTTTGCTGATTGAAGCGTTTTTGACGGTTTCCCCCTGGCATTGAGCTCTACCTTCCGGCTGTTCTCGGAAGAAGGGCTAATCCCTTTAGCACTGCCGACAGGGCTTGGTAGTGCTTCTGCCGCTACCTTCTGCGTCCGGGTTGACCCGGATGATTTGGGGACTGACCCCTTAGGTTTCGCTTTACCCTTCTGGGTAGCTGACATCTCTGTCAGAGAGATGCAAAACACAAATTTCTTCTAAGAACTGAGTGGGCACCTTGAGGTTCTCCCACTCTAGTCAAACCTTAGAAGCCGGGCGCTCGGCCTTTGGGCGGGTGAGGGATCAAAGGGTCCCTTCGTCCGCGGGACCGGAACGGCGACGACGTACCCGAAACTGATGCCGGAGTCTCTATGCGGGCTGAACGGAACTTCGCCCTCACAAGGGCGTTTTCACAAAGTCCCGTCACTGCTCATTTAATAGGGAGGCTAAGTCACACCTATTCTTAAAAGAAAAATCGCGAGATCGGGATGAAACCCGTCTCGCGGTTGAAATCGTCAGTTCTGCGTGACACTGCAGTATAGCTCAACCAAATCACACACAGAAACTCTCACCCGGTCGGCAACGTCTTTTGTAAAAAAAAAAAAAAATCGTGCATATGTTACGAGTTTATTCTTCCGTCCATCCTATTTTGAGCACCATACCTCCGCAACTATTAGTCCGATTTGCAAAACGTTTTTTTTTTTGCATTTGCGAAGCATGAAATGTAACAACGATGTTCCATACGTTCAGGTCTTTTTCCGATGCACAACTTTGCCGCTAGAGGGCGTAAATGCAGATGATGTCGAATTCAAGATACATTTTATTCCATGTATTTGCTTCTAAATATCCGATTGAAAAAAAAATATTTCTTCCTTTCGATGCCATTTATAACGAATATAATTTAAGCACAGTTTCTTTTTCAACTAATGCACAGATTTTCCGCTAGGGGCGTAAAGGTAAATTACATTTTCCCATATATCCCTGCTTCTAAAATTCCGATTTGAATTTTTTTTTCTGCATCGGATACAGCTACTGATGGGAAATGTTTTTCATATATTTTCTAATATTTGGTACAGAAAGGTTTGGCCCGCAGGGAGCATAAGCTTTTATTTCTGCTTCTGATGTATTTGCAGCAATATTAAGCTTCTGAAAACTCGACTGAAAATATTCTTCCATGTACTGATATCGCTCACCTTGAGAAATCTTTTCAGAATGCTTTCTTTTTAAAATAATGCATAGTTTTCTCGCCAGGTGCGTACATAGATGTGTATTTTATTTTTGTCGATATCTCTGCTTGTAACAGTCTGATTTGAAAAAAAAACATTTCGTTGGAGGATGGCGTTTGCCGTGTGAAATCTTCCTCATATAATTTCAAATTTTTCTTAATGCACAAGTGTGACACTAGAGAGCGTAAGTTCATGTTTTCGTTTATAGCAATATCTGCGAGATTAAAAACCCTGTATAAAAATTCTTTTCCGGTTAAATACTACTAACTATGAAAAAACTTTGAGTGTATTTTCTACCTACAATGATGCAGAATCTCGCCGCTAGGGTGCGCTAGTGCTTAATATGTTTTTCTTAATAACTCTGCTTCTAAATGGGCCATTTAAAAAATTCTTTCAACACCGGATGTTATTTACCTTGTGGAACAGTTTGGGTTAGTATTTGATAAGTTTTATAGTTCACAGTTCTGTCGCAAGGTGGTATTCGTGCATTTCTGTTTGCAGCTGTATCTGCGACTCTAACAATCCTATCTAATTTTGTTTCTTTTTTTTTTTTTTTGTTGCTGCATGCCATTCACTACAGTAGAGATGTGGAATATTATCTTCTTTAAATAGTGTACAGATTCCCCACTAGGGGCGTATTGGTCAGTGACTTTTTCTTTCTTTTTTCTCTGGTTCCAGGAGACGTATTTGAAAAGAGCTTTTTCCTTAGCATAGCTTTATCCATGAAAAATATTTTCGCCTATTTTCAACTTTTCCATTACAAAATTCTTCCGCTAGAAAGCGTAGTTATATCATGTTTCCTTCTATATTTCTTCTTTCTGTTTGTCTCCGTTACCTTTCTTCTGCAATGAGAATGTTTTTGTGCGCCATTTTTTAATTTTTGTAACGTACTGTTTAGCAGCTGGTGGAAGTAAGTATCTGTTTCTATTTCTGGATGCTCTATCGATTGTACAAGTCCGGTTGATTTTTTTAACCGGTGGCATTGACTTTGAATAATTTTATGAATTTAATTCGCGTCAGAAAGAATTCAAAAGACGTGATCATTACAACCGAAAATTTGGTGTCATCTTTCTTGTTTCTGTTGAATACGTTTCTTGGTTGGCGGCGTAGAGTTTGATATTTTTTTCTCAAAGATGCTTGAGCGTTTATAGATAAGATGGAAAAATTCTTTTAAGGATTGTTACTCTGATTATTACCAGTATTATATAAGTACACGTTGTGATTTCCCAGATGAACTGGCTTTCCAAAAGGCGGCGTAATTATACTTTACTATTTACTCCTTATTTGCGCTCCTAAAACTGTTGTTTGAAAAATTCCTTTGTATCCTACAGATGCATTGAGAACAACGATTTCCCATTCATTTCTCTGACTTTTCGGATACAAAAGTTCTCCAGTGTGAGACATCAAATCTGATATGATTCATGACAAATCTTCTGACTTCAGGTTTAACAAAGAGAGAGAGAGAGAGAGAGAGAGGGGGAGGGAGAGAGAGACAGACAGAAAGATAGAGAGAAAGAGAAAGACAGAGTGAGAGAGAGAGAGAGAGAGAGAGAGGGGGGGGGGAGCTTTTTTTAGTGCGTTACGTAAACATTTAAAAATTTTCCAGTAACTTGACAAGGTGAGAATACTGGAGCGCATTCAGTTTTTTCTGTCAAAATTCAAGATTATTCACCTTAATTTTAAGCATTTGTTTCATTAATTTTTTTTATATTATAATGCTGAAACGGATCTTGCTGCATCAGGAACTAAATGGAGTAATTTTGTTTTTAAAAGCATCCCTACAATCTTCACGCATGTGTGAGACGTAAAATATGATCTGTTTCATCACAAAACTTCTGACCTCAGACTTAACAAAAAAGCAAAAAGCAAAAATAAAGATAGAGAAATGCTTTTAGTTTCCTAAAGTTACGATTTTTGAGAAAAGACGAGCTATTTACCTTACGAAATTCGATGACATCCTTCTTCTCTGAATTCCTGGATGCATTCATCTTTTCTTTTGTCAAAATTCGAGTTACACCTGAAATTTCGGTCACAATCTCCATAATTTTAAGCATTTCTTTTATAAAAATTTCTTTACATTTCGAACAGGAACGAAATACAGTAATGTTATTTTTGAAAGAATTCGTTCAATTTTTGAGCATGCGTCGCAAACATTTTACAGTTCTCACTCAGAAGAAATACATATTGCGTTGCAGTGTCTGACGTTTTGCCTTCCGTTTAACAGTTGCCTAATTAAAACAATTTACGTTACAACTTCAACTTCTTTTCAATACTTTGTTTTCACTAATTCATTTGACATAAAGTAGAGATTATGAGTATTGCTTACATTTTTAAATTTGTAGAAACATATCTTATTCCATGTACAATAACATTTTAAGGGAATTTCGGAATTCTACAGATCTGAACTAGAAACCCGTTCCTAATATTTTTAAAAGAATTATGTAGTAATTTCAGCTAAGGGTGTATTTACATAACAGAATTCAGGTATTATTACAATCTGTATTTGTTTATCAGAATAATATGTTGATACCCAACATTAGTTTCAATGCTTTAACTATTTCGAAGCATTACACATATGACCAACACGTGAAATGTTTGTAACAGAACATCGTAGAATTGTGTTCCCCGGTAGTCTTTGCGTAGCAAAAGCCATCAAAGAGGGGTGAAACTAATTTGCATAATATACATCCGAGTAACAACGGCTCGGTATTAGTTTAAGTACATAAGCTTTAGGGATATTTTGACTATTTGTATGTCGAATGCCTTCTGTGTAATGCAGCAATTCTAACTCCAGAAAGCCTCGATTAAATGCGGAACGAAACATCGAGTTGCTGGGGTTCCATCAACAACAACGCAGATTGGTTCAAACAAGTCGCTTTCAAGTAGTTAAACTTCAAGCAATAAAACTATATAATCTGTACTTTATCAATATAAATAACACGGCTAGGAAAACGGGGCATTTATCGCAACATAAAACAAGATAGATGACACGGAATATTTAAGTGCGAAGAGCACGTCTTTTGAATCTTTCCGACGCTAAAAGATTTTTTCGGAGAGGATTTACAGATAAGAAGAAAATTAGTGTAAAAGAAAAGACATTTACGGTAGCTAGTGGAGCATGCGCATTACTTAAACTACAATACACGGATAAGCCGTTACGTTATAACCACCCACCTAATAAGCTGTAGGACTCCCTTTAGATCACAAAACAGCGGCCACTCGGCAAGGCATCGATTCGATGATCTAGCGGTAGGTATCTTGGGGGTATCTGGTACCATAATGTCAACACCAGGTCCTCCAGTTTCTGTACGTTTCGGGCTGGTGGTGATTCAGCGCAAATCCGCCTTTCCAAATCGAACTACAAATGTTCGATTATGTTTATGTCAGGTGAATTTGGAGGCCAGGGCATTAACAGAAATTCACCAGCATGTTCCTTGAATCACTTTTTGATGATTGTGGCAGTTTGGCATGACGCGTTATCCTGTTTGTATTGGCCATCACCAGCAGGGAACACAGTTGCCTCGAATGGGTGAACTTGGCAGGCAACGGCGTTAAGGTACCTGACAGCTGTCAGGGATTGTATTATTGGGATAATGGGGCTTAAAGTTTCCCAAGAAAACATCGCCCACAGCATAACACCGCAGCCGCTGGCCTGTTTCCGCCCAACAGTGCATCCAGGTGCCATAGCCTCCGTTGGTAATCGGCGTATCCGCGCTCGGCCGTCTATGTGATGCATCAGGAATCTTGATTCGTCAGACTAGGCTACTTTCTTCCAATCATCCACGGTCCAACCTCGATGATCTTGGGCGCATTTCAGGCATTGTTGGTGATGACGTGCTGTAAGCATGGGGATCCGGCTGGGTCTTCGGCTACGCAGGCACATACGTAGAAGGCTGCGATGAACTGTGTGCAGTGACACATTGCCTTGATCAGCACTGTTGTAGCTGCGAGTGATTTGTCGCACTGTAGCCCTGCGGTCGCTGTGAACAATGCAGGACCCTCTCCGCTCCTCTCTGGCATAAATTATCTGCGGAGAACACACGGCTCAACGACGGTTCGTAGTTTGGCCATTTGTGCACCACTTTTGATACGTACTCACTACAGCGCCACGTGAGCAACCCACAAGCCGCGCCGGTTTTGAGATCGTAGTTCCTATGCACCTTGCCATCACGATTTGTCCTTTATCAAACTCCCATAAATCGGTAGCTTTTCCGATTCTGACTCTGAACACTTTACTAACCGAAAGCCGGTCCTTGGGTTATTTCTATTCTTTTTGGTGAACTTCAACTGCGCCACCGTTCGGTCTCCACGCACGCTTACTTCTCTAGGCTGAGAGTGGTCATAATGTAATGGTTCATCGGTGTATATGAGCTGTATTCTTCACGGTGAATGGAACCAATCATAAAAATAATTATTTCAACGGAGTTTCTAGAATTGGAATGTAAAAATAGATACTTACTCCCATTAGTGGCTGAAATGTGCATTGTGAAAAATAACAAACTGTACTTAAAATATTTCTCATACCGAAAGATATCCGAAGCAAAAGGAATTTTTCAAATCGAACAATTAGAAGCAGAGAAATGGAGGATTAACGTAAAACAATTTTTACCCCTAGCGGGAAAACGAAGCGTTTTTATAAAGAACAAAACGAGCGCAAAATGTTCTTTATAGCGACATCAGACAAAAAACAGGAAAGTTTTTCATTTGAGAAATCTTTGAAACTATCAGGTCATTACGAAATTAACGGCCGTTTTTCTGAGGGGCTACACTCATCTCGCCCACAACGCTTGCAGACAAACCCACTCGCAACGCCATTTGTACAAGCTGAAGAGCGACTTAGATACCATATACACACAATAACTGGTTAAGCTGCAGTCATTGCTACTCGTACAAGAGCTGTCTGTACGCCATTTTAGGAAGCTGATGATTCCACTTCATGAGTTCAAATTGGGTCATTATGCGGCATAAACCTACCGTAATGTGGTCGAGGCATGGAGCCAGGAGGCAATATCTAAACGTACTGTTCGTCGATGGTTTGAAAAGTTTCATATCGGTGACACAAACCTACATGATGAGGAGGACCGAGGACAACATTTCATTGATAACGACGTTCTGAATTCAATTGTGGTGCAGATCCTCGCGTCACAGTAAGACAACCCCACCAGACAGGGCAATGTGTCGGTGTCAACCTTTTCCGAACATCTCCACTAAATTGGTAAGGTCAAGGAGCTCGATATGTGAGACCCGCACGAACTGACGAAGCATCGGAAACAACAACGGTTTGAGATGTGCAGTAACCTTCTGCTTCGCAACAAAAAGGAGTCCCTACATGATCGTATTGCAACCTGAGATGAAACGCGGGTGCTATATGACAACCGTAAGCAATCTGGACAGTGGCTGAACTATGAGGAACCACCCAATAACATTCTAAACCAAGGTTGAGCCAAAGAAGATCTTATTGAGAGTGTGGTGGACTGTTCCAGGTGACGTACTTCAGGTTCTTGAATGCCGGTGACAGCATTCCTCAGTCACACACTGTGAAGAAACTGACCGAGTGCACCAGAAGTTGTGTTCCGAACAGCGATCTTTGGTGAACAGGAAGGGTCTCGTCCTCCTCCATGATAACGCGAGACCACATGTGTTACAAATGTCGAAACAGAAACTACACGAACTGAGGTTCGAAACCCTGCCACATCCAGCTTACTCGCCTAAATTGGCACCTACCGATTTCCACCTGTTCATGCATTTTATCAATGACGTCAAGGACAGTACATTGAGAAACCAAGAAGAGCCCGAAATTGCATTCTGGGACTTTCTTGCATCTGGGGAGCCAGATTCCTCCCATACTGGCATTAAATTAGTTGTGACTCGCTGGCAGAGATGTGTAGATGCTGAAGGCGCTTATTTCGAATAAAATAAGGTTTTATGCTATGAGGTATGTCTCTTTTATTTTTACCCTCCAAATCGGCCATTATTTTCCGAATGACCTGGTAGAAATGTACACTCAAGCGTTCTAGCAGCGGAAACATGCGCTATAAAAGACAAGAACGTATGTGCGAAGTATTCTTGAGAGTGGAAACTATTCGATGGAAGAAGAATTTCACAAATGCGTCTTTAGGAAACAGATATTACAAAGGTTATGTGTTTACGTTCCTCAGCAGCTATATGCTCACAATTTGTACCACAGAAAATGGCATTCAGTGTAAAAAGGATTTTTGTAATCGGATTAGAAAAAGCGGAGATAAGGTTGTAAACAGAAATACATCTTTACGCCATCTAGCATCACAATTGGGCATTACGAAATATTAACGGAGATATGGAAAATATTTCCCACAGGGACGTGTGTCTAAATTAAAAATAATTTTTCAAAATGAATTTAAAACAAAAACGATGACACCGAATTTTCGGGTGTAATAAGCACGTCTTTTGAATCCGTTCTGACGCAAATTAAATTTATCAAAGTTATTCAAAGTCAATGGAACCGGTGTGGAAAACAATAGTATCTGATGGAAGAAAGAAGTTTTTCAATCGGGTCTTTAATCCCTCAGATATTGGTGTAAATGGAATGGTGAGCTTGCGAACTCTTAGAAACAAAGATATCGACAAACATAAGATGTGACTTTACGTCCCCTGGTGGGAAAACCATGCATTATTTTAGGAAGAAAGTATTCGCGAAAGGTTTATCCATATGAGCGGTTTCGGTCCACGAAAAAAAATTTAGTCGAGTGTTCAGGAGCCCAGATGTTGCTTCAAATACATCAGAAGCAGATATTAACACTTATGACCCCTGGTGGCCAAACCATTCTTTACAAAACATTAGCAATTATATGAAAAATATTTTCCATGAGGTCTTGTATGCGATACAGGAAGAATTTTTCAAATCGGAGTTTTAGGAGAAGAAAACGCAATTTACCATTATGCGCCCTAGCGGAAAGTTTATGATTTACGTGAAAATTTTGAATTTATGGGAAAAACATTTCGCATCGGGAACACTATCCAACAAAGAAGGAATTTTTCAAATCGAACTTTTAGAAGTAGAGATATTGGCAAAAGTAAGATATACCTCTACGCCCCTGGCGTAGAAACCGTGCATTATTTCAAGAAGAAAATGTTCCTAAAAGGTTTGTCGACGTGAGTAGCATTGGTCAACAAAATACTTTTTTTTCAATCGAGATGTTAGAAGCTCATATTTTGCTGCAAATACATCAGAAGCGGAAATTAAGACTTTCGCCACCTGGTGGACAAACCATTTTTTTACAAAAATTAGAAATTATGTGCAAACGATTTCCCATCAGGAGCTGTATCAGGTGCAGAAAGAATTTTTCAAATCGGAGATTTAGAAGCAGAGAAATAGTGGGAAACGCACTTTACCTTTACGCCCCCTAGCGGAAAATCTATGAATTACTTGAAAATTTTGAATTTATGGGAAAAACATGTCACACTAGAAACACTATCCAACAAAGAAGGAATTTTTCAAATCGGACTCCTAGAAGTCGAGATATTAACAAAAATAAGATATACATCTACGTCCCCTGGGGGAAAAACTGTGAAATATTTTAAGAAGAAAATATTCCGAAAAGGTTTATCGATGTAAGTGGCATCAGTCCACGAAAGAACTTTTTCAATCATAATGTTAGAAGCTCAGATTTTATGGCAAATACATCAGAAGCGAAAATTAACACTTACGCCCCCTGGTAACCAAAGTGTTCTTTAACAAAAATTCGAAATTATATGCAAAAGATTTTCCATAAGGAGATGTATCCGCTGAATTTTTTTTTTTTTTAAATCAGAGTTTTAGGAGAAGAGTTATCGTGAAAAATGTATTTACTTTTACGCCCCCTAGCGGAAAATCCATGCGTTATTTGAAAAAGAAACTATATGTAAAATACTCTTCGACATAAATGGAATCGAAAGATAAAATAATTTTTTCAATCGGATGTTTAGAAGCAAATATGGGGAATAAAACGTAATTTTGAATTCGACATCATTTGCATTTACGCCCTGTAGCAGTGAAATTGTACATCGTAAAAAAAAAACGAAATGAAAGATCATCCTTCGCATATTTCGAGCTTCCGAATGCAAAAAGAATTTTTCAAATCGGACTAATAGTTGCAGAGATACCTTGGGTACAGACGGACGGACGGACGGACGGATATACCGATAACAGAAGCACGATCTTTTTTTACAAAAGACGTGCTAAAAAAGATGTGTACCATTCAAAAGCGTAATATGCATTTACGAAAGTAAGGAGAAAATCGCGTACTAATTTGGGGACGAAATATGGGTGTAAAAGTTTCCTTAGTCAGGAATATCTGATTAAAAAAGAATTTCTTCAGCTGGATCCTCAGACGCGTAGATACGCCTGTAAACATGCAGTATACGGAAGTCATTGACGTCAAGGACATTACCTTCGTAACCGAGAGAAGGCAGAAATTGCATTCCGGGATTTTCATATGCGCGTAGTGGGATAATATTTCGTTACGAAAATTCGGAAGTTGCATAAGAAATATTCTTCGTCATCAACGTAATGCGACGCAATAAGAATTTTTCAAAGCGGATTTTTAGAGTGCAGAGTTATCGGAATAAATGCGACATACGTTAGAGCATCCCTACAGGAAAAGTGTGATTATTTTGAGCGGAAAATATGCGCAAAACGTTTTCTGTCGTGAGTGGTATTCAGTCGAAAATGATGTCTTAATTGGGTTTTTAGAAGTATAGATTCGGCTACAAAAATGTCGGAAACAGAAATGTGCACGTAGTTGCAAAATT
This sequence comes from Macrothele yani, assembly GCA_039090855.1. Lineage (NCBI taxonomy): Eukaryota > Metazoa > Arthropoda > Arachnida > Araneae > Macrothelidae > Macrothele > Macrothele yani. The sequence goes on along the minus strand of CM077008.1, from coordinate 141,721,634 downwards.
TTGTTTTACCAAAAGTAATAAATTATGTACAAATGCTCCATCACCTCGAACACTAATAGGAGCGATAAGAAAATTTTGTGAAAAATGCAATATACATTTGCTACCTCTAGCGGGGAAACTGCATTATTTGAAGAAAAAGCTACAGAGGGTAAGACCAACGTTTTGCAATATTTGGATCACTTAATGTCTTCATAAGTACCTTTACGACGAAAGCTGACTAGCATTCAAAGTATAGGCCATCGTGTTGCACCCATCTGTCTGCCAGTTCTTCGATTCCGCGGCGGTACCAGTTCTGGTCCTTCTAGGCGAAGAAATCCTCCACCTAAGCTGCCACCTCCTTATGGTTGTTGAAGTGCCGCACGCCATGGAAGTGGGTCATGGACCGGGACAAGTAGTAATCCGAAGGGGGCAAGGTCCGGAATATATGCTAAATGTGGCATCAGTTCGATGCCCTCAAGGTCCTGGAGTTCTGCCCGTGTCGTTCGCGCGGTATGAAGCCGAGCGTTGTCCTGCTGTAGGAGAACGTGCCTTCCGTTCACCAATGCCGGGTACCTCTCCTCCAAAACGATATACATCCGATCCAGGTGTTCAGAGTAGAAGTTGGCGTTGATGGGTCGACCGTCTAGAACAAATTCGTAATGGATTATCCCCTCGACATTCCACCAGACGCAGAGCATCACCTTGTGCTCGAAGCGCCCACGTTTGGCAAAGATCCTGGAAGTTCGCAACCACTGCCGTTGTGTGCTAGGATTACGGAAACAGACCCATTTTTCATTGCACGTAACAATTCTCTCGATGAAACATATATTGCGTGGGTTTTCTAGAAGTTTCGTGCACACTTCCACTCGGCAGATTGCTTCAGCTGGTGTCAGTTCGTGTGAGACAACATGGCAGCACCTGAAGATCTTGCTGAGGCCTTGAAGGTGACGAACCACGGTGTTCTGTAATATTCCCAGCTCGCCTGATAATCTCCAAGTGCTGGTTGTTGGATTTGCCTCCACGTCCTGGCGCACGGATTCTGAATCCATGGTTCGCGGCCTACCTGATCTTGGCTGATCGTCGAGGTTTCTGTCATCTGAGCAAAAATTCTTGAACCATCTGGTTGCGGTGCTGTGGTATCCGGAACTTTCCCTTTCACATGACAATTGTTCCGTGTTGCTTGAGGAGCATTTCAGTTAGAACTCCTAAAGCAAAAGTTCCCCAATTAGCCGGGTATGGCTGTTCATCTTTTAGGCGTTTCAACGAGGTGCTGTGGGTCCTGAGTTCCTCTTCATGGATGACAACGCTACACCTCATCGTACAGTGGCTGTCGTAGAGCTGTTGGAGAGTGAAGATATTCAACGCATGGATTGGCTCGCAAGGTCCCCGAACCTAAATCCAATCGAACACGTGTGGGACCTTCTCGGGAGACGCTTGGCAGCACGTCACCAACCGCCAGCAACGATTCCGCAGCTGCGATCGGCGCTACAAGAGGAATGGGCCGCGATGCCTCAACAGCTCCTTGACAACCTCGTCCTATGCATGGACAGAAGTTGTAAATGCTGCAACGCAGTCAGGGGTGATCATATCCCCTACTAAAGACTGTAGTTTTCTTGGCAGCCGCCTGTCACATGGACGTTTCTGTCTTCTGTCCAGTTGTGCTCGAAGCTACCTTTTCAATAAAGTGCCTTTGTATCCTTTGGATTCCTTGTTTGGACGGTTTTGCTCACTTGTCCCACATTCTTACATCTTCGGGATCTTATGGTATGATTTTAGTCGATGTGGAGCACTTCTGCAAGACGTTACATTCGAAAAATCGTCTTGTCCTTAATTTTTGCACGCCAGTGTAGTATAACTATATTAGTAATCCGAATTTCTTGGCGTAGATTATAAATCAAAGCTTCCAAGCTTTCGCACATCAACCAAATGGCTTTTTCAAGGAAGGTAGACAGCAAACTGCAAACTGAATAATAGAACGCATCAACAACTTGAACGCGGTGACTTGACTTGACAATAAACGAGCAGATGCTAAGTAATTATTCATCCAAAGACTCGAGGCGTCAAGCTCGTTAACACGCGGAATCATAGAAGGAAAAAAATGCATTCATTATTTGAAAAACTGGTTCTAAACTCGTGGCAACTCCAGCGAGAGGCTGTCATTTCATGATTTACTGTTGGTGATAATCTCTAAAGTTTCGCGAATGACTGTAGATTTTGGGGTGGAGTAGAAAGCTAATTTCGTTACCTCATCCCACATAGGAGTAGCGGACTTGAGCTGGACCTCTCTGGATAGGGCAGTTGTTACTTTACAGTTCTTTATGTCCTTTCATGCTCGTTGATTTTAGTTCCAAACTAACGCTTGGTCATTCCAATGTAGTATCGCTTGGAGGCGTCCGGATATTGTAAAGGGATGGCATAAACAATTGCCTCATTGGAAAGCGAGGACTTGTCAGAGTTTCTCTGAACCATGGCAAAAGCGATGGTCGGTGTGCGAAAGCTTGGAAACTTTGATTTATAATCTACGCCAAGAAATTCGGATTACTAATATATGTAGTTATACTATTTTAAGTGTGATTGGTGTACAGTTCCTCGTTATTATTTATTACTGACGTGGTTATAAAGAAATAGCTTCTGATATATCAAGGTTAAGAAAAAATAGGACGTGAATACACCAATAATATTTACAACATGAACTTACAGATTTCCGTGTAATAGGTGTAAAGAGTACAAATTAAAAACTAGATTGCTAGCTTTCACCGCCGAAGATGGGCGGCTTCGTCAGGCTAATGTTTAAAACGTTGAGTACAGAATCATGAGTACGTATGATTCTGTACTCAACGTTGTAAACATTAGCCAGACGGAGCCGCCCATCTTCGGCGGTGAAAGCTAGCAATCTAGTTTCTAATTTGTACTCCTTTACATCTATTAAACGGAAATCTGCACGTTCATGTTGTAAAGCTTGTGATATATTTCGAAACGTTCAAGAAATGGGATGTCCCCCATAAGGAAGAATATTTTGAAAATATCTGCAGTCTTAGAGGCGATTTTTATTTCCTAATTGATTCACCATTTCGTTGGAACGAATTCATCACAGAGGGAGTTAAACTTCTACTCGATAAGCGTTATGACATTTGTGCAGGTCTTTGATTCCCAAACAAAATATGGGTCCGGGTTCGAATCCCGGTGAGGCATGGATGTTGTGTTTGTCTTACGGCGCTGACTCCCTTCATTCCCTGGAGCCAGTGGCCCTAAATTAGGGATGGTAGATGACTTATAGCCCACTGAGCTGCTCACGGTGGTCGTTAAACCTCTAATCAAAAAGCAAATATACAAATTGCGTTGGTTTATCTCTGAGTGAAAAATATTTTTCAACGAAATCAATTTTCATGCTCTAGAAAAGTCCGTTGCTTCGAGAGTGCGCGTTATCCTAGCATTTTAACATTGATTTTGTATGCTTCTTATTGTTGTGTTGTTTCGGTTGTTTTGCAAAAGCTCAAAGAACTAATTAAAGGGAAAAATGGAAAAGAAGGCTGCCTCATTTTCTTGCCGGATGCATGAATTTCAATCACGCAACGCACATTGTGGCATTGGCTCGGTTTTCCGTCATACATTCTTGGCAACGCTTCATCTCTATAATTATGGTTTTCAGATTTTCGTCGTTACTGTTTCACTGAATGACAACGTTATAAATGGCATTCGCTGAGGATATTACTCAGTTCCTATTTACTTTGGTTCGCTAATTTACTTTTCTGTACTTAGTAGCATTTCTACAATTTTCTCTTCAGGAAAACAGTTCAATCAACAACAAATGAAGGAACACGAATATTATATGAATTAATCGAAGTTTCAAGTAATGTATCAGCATTTTTGCTTCAGTTTTAGCCTAAGGATACGCGAAACGCTCAAAGAGGCGATGACGTCGAAAGAAATTATTATATTCGAAAGGAAGCTATATGCCTCATTTCTTTTTCATCCACAAACTATATATATATACAACTCTGCGGAGGTCATGACATATATATATATTTTAAAACAATTTTTGGTGGGCTTATTACTTGCATCTATGGCTTTGCAGAAACCCATTTCCAACTAGGTCTTTGTGGAAGTGAGAAAAGGCAGAGTTTTTGCTGGTCCTTGATAAAGCCAAGGCTCAGTATTCTCGACACTTTCTACATTCAGTTGTTTTATTTTATTTTTTATCTTTTCTCCTTTTACTCACACCGGTAGATACATAACCTTTTCTATGTTGTACTTGGTATGAGTCAAAAAAATATATTTTTTTTTGCTTAGGTCTCTTCTTAATAGAATATGAATTCTGAATTTTCATAACTGCTGCGTTGCGATCTTCAGGTTATTTTGCAACTTTCGTTTTAAATTCAAAAGTTTTTCCTAAGTTTTCAGCTTTGCTCTTCAGTATATATGTGTTACCGTTAAAGTGTATAATTCAGTTATTTCATGAAATAACTGATCAAGTTAGTTAAAGCGTTTAATAAATAATTAATAATTCCACACTTTAACTAGTTATTCTATGAAATAACTAGGTATTCTATAAATTAACTAATGATAGACAGTCAAAGTGTAAAATAAACAATTTGACTGAATTATACAGCATACAAAATGGTATTTATATAAAGACACAATAAAATCATTTGTTACAACAGGGATTACTAAAATGGCCTTTGGGCCGCCCCGGTGGCGCAGTGGCCTAAGGCGCTGGCCTCTGATCATTCGTTCGTAAGGGGTCCGGGTTCGAATCCCGGTCAGGCATGGATGCTGTGTTTGTCTTACGGCACTGGCTCTCTCCCTTCCCTGGAACCAGTGACCCTAAATTAGGGACGGGCGACTGCTTATAGCCCATTGAGTTGCTCACGGTGGTCGTTAAACCTCCAATAAAAAAAATGGCGTTTGGAATTGCATAGAACATTATTTCTAAAACAAATACATTTTTCATTGACACACTGCGTTTTACATGAACATTTTTTAAATCCCTGACCGGTGCCTAAACTTTGAGCTGTAGCAACCAACCGGAGCGATTTCTCTATATCCGGCACTTCTTCGATCTGAATTAGTTTTTGTTCACAGACGCTGAACTGGGATCGGGAATATAGCTCTTTCATGCGGCCGTTTCTTGTTCCCAATTGAAAAAATCCGTCTTCGGTTATTTTCATGATAACAGCTAAAATAGATCTGGTGGCACCCCTTCTTCTGTCAACTTCAGGTACTGGGGGATACGGACTGTAAGCCACACAGAGGCTTCAGAATGAGATTTATCTGACATTAATTTCATCTTCTTAGCTTGAATTTCCAAACATTCTTTAGAGTTTTCTCTTTCCCCCTTAACATTCAGTTCATTAAAACACAATTTGCAGATCTTTTGTACAACTTTGTCTTAAAAAACATAGTCTTCTTAAGATAACATGTCGACATGCTCATTACATTTCGAACAAACTGCGTTTTCATTGCATTCTTGTGAACAAACTATACATACTTTATAATGAATAAAATTCTCCGGCTGGACGTATAGTGCAGGAAAGCTTACGTTAAGTCACGTTAGGGTTATTGAAAGGTTACTTGACGTAGCTAAAGTGTGCTTAATCTTCAAAGTGCTAGAGTTTGTTTAGGTAAGACACGCACGTGCAATAAATTCTAAGAATATGGAATTTATTTTTACTCAGCGTTCCTCATTATCTTGAATATCAGTAATATAACTTCGGTTTTTAGTACATTAGTACCTTGAAGGCTCCTTATTAGAGCGGTAAACACAATATACCCTGAATTTAACGTAAACACTCAATAAAGTAGACTTAACGGCCAGACAGAGGTCTGACAATAAAAATTAACTAAGAAGACGTACTCACTTTTAACCTTTTATTGGAGAGCTCCTGGTATTACTCAAATACACACTCCAACAAAACTCAACTACTGATAGCCCGAACTTTCGTACTATCGTAATATCGTAGAAAAGTAGGTAAATCGCATATCAATAATCAGGAAGAACCTATCACATATAAAACGAAGCCCTTTGGTATAGTTGAGCGCGCCTATATATACTGCATACCACCACGTCATGACTTACACTCGTTGCCACATATAATTCAGCGGGAGAAACAACATCTCGTTAAGTGAGAAGATAATTTGCATAGGAAAATAAAATAACAAGAGATAGTAAAATCAAAAAGAAACTGAATCTAGAGTATACGTTACAACTTTACTAATGGCATTATTTAACCTTGTTTTTTCAACCAGCACTTCATTATCAGGTTGAGGCGAAGTACTCACAAGTTAATATAATTATTATTATATAACACTTTATAGTGGGTTGAAAATGGTGTGCTATTTCTGACCAGTGGTTCTTACTTTACAGCCTTTTGAATTTGGGATTTATTTACTCGGTTATTTTGCACTTTAACGGGGTGTAGATCGTTATTCTATGAAATAACTAGTTAAACCATAGAATACAAGCGAGTTTTACGCTTTAACTGACTTGATCAGTTATTTCATGAAATAACTAGGTATCCTATGAAATAACGGATTTCATACTTTAAAGATAACATATATATTAAACTTCTCCATTTACAGCAATCTTGACACAAAACGCGGGCTTCGCTGACATCCACAAAACGACGTACGCAAGACCTTCTATACTTCATACTGAAGATCCTTTTCTAATGCAGACACTTCTGAATCTGATTCTCCCATCACTTCCTTTGCCTTCCTCTGCCTTTATTTCCAGCCACTTGGGCCAAAAAAGTTTATTAGTAAGTATCTCATCACTCATTCTTTCAACAAGGCCAAACCACCGAATAATATTAGTCTCCACCTTGCTAACAACACTTTGCTTCACATTACACAACCGCAACACATCGTTCTTCACATGATCCGAACGTGTCTTGCCACAAACCACCGTAAGTAACGCATTTCTTCAGCACACAAACGACTCCTGTCTCTTGTGTAGTGCCCAGGTTTCACTGCCATACATCAGGGTAGGAACAATCACACTTTCACACACAGCCATGCGCAAAGTCCGTCATTTCTGTGAAAACCTCCTAACGCAGTATCCACAAACTGATCCTTTTATTAAAAAAAGAAAAGAACTTAGAGTAAAAGTTTTAAGGTATACAGCTTCAGTTTCCTTAAAATTATCCGAAAGCTTATTATTGTTACACTTAACGATGCATGCATTCATTCTAGGTGCTAAACAGAACGTTTCTGCTAATTAAAATTATGTTTTGATTAGAAAGTAATTCTAATTAATTCGCAATTGAGATGTCCGTACGTTTTCATGGAACTGTTGATGTTATCAGTTTACTGCTGATGAAATATCAGATTTCGTAGACCCGTGTAGTTGTGAGAGAATGTAAGAATAAACACATAACGTTATGTTATTTGTTGTACACATACCAGCCACTGAATTACAGAATTTTATTCAACACCTGGTCAATAACATGAAATAATAACAGATTAAGTCTTTCATTCTAGCCTTCAATTATTCAAGCAAATGATTATGCTATCGTAGCACGGAAAACTGCGGCTATTTAAAGAATCATTGAACAGGTTCTACTAAATATAAGCCTATTTAGAAATGTTTTTGATAAACAATCATTTAGTTCATGAGGATATTTCATAGATGAGAAGATATACAGGGTGTCTATAAAGTTTTTCCCACATTACAAAAATTAATATAAAAAATGTGTTACAGATACAAGAAACGGATTGCACGACAATGACGGTGTACAAGTAAAGTTTTTTTTACCAGTGTCAGCACACCTCCACATTAGAGCCATTTGTGGCCCTGAGGACATCTAAACGATATTCGATTTCACGCTATGTTTTGTTTAACATTTCAGCAGAGAAAGAACCAATAACGTCTGTTATTCTGCTCTTCAACGTCTTGACATCCAGAACACTGCTAGAGTAAACTTGGTCTTTCACATAACCCCACAGGAAAAAGTCTAGAGGAGTTATGTCGGGCGATCGAAGTGGCCATGTCATGAGACCGTCGCGGCTAATCCATCTGTCCGGAAATGTGGCATTCAGGAACTCACGAACCATTATTGATCAAAGAAATGGGACACCGTCTTGTTGGAAAATAACCGAAGGTTGGAATGCCTGCAACTCAGGTGCTACAAAAAGTTCTAGATAGCCAGGTACACGTTACATGTTACCGTGGGCTTTGGAAAAAATAAAGGGTCCGATGACCCATCAGGCCGCACCATACGTTCACTTTCGGGCTAGCCCTCTATTGTTCGATGACATAATGGGGATTTTCTGATCCCCAGATCTGTTTCTCAGATGAGGCCAGATTCCACCAGAGACGTGGAATCTGTCCTCATCTGAGAAACAGACACGGTACAGATAATTATTATCATGAGCTATGCATCTCCGTCGCAAATGCAGCACGGCGAGGCCGGTCATCGGGCTAAAGAGCTTGAACGATCTGTACCTTATAAGCATACAGATGAAGACGTTTGTGTAAAATTTTGTGATCCGTGGTACGGGGAATCCCAGTTTCCAGTGAAACACGACGAATGTATTTCCTTGGGCTTCGCAGAAATGTCTCCTGAACAGCTGCAGCTGTCTCTTGTGTAACGGTGGTCCGTTCGTTCGAGGAAGATCGCCAACACTACCCGTCGCTTTAAACATTTCATACCAAGCTTTTATGCTTTTTTGGTCAGGTGGTGGCCGTCTGTACTCTTTTCTGAAATGACCCTGGACAGTAACCGCCGATTTGATTTCATACAACAACAACACGCTCACCGTTTTTTCCTTGCATGGAAACCATTATCGATGAAATGCTCCTCTTATTCAGCAGTAGCGCTCACCTAAAGAACAGAGAAAAACACTTTACGAGAAAACTTTAAACTTATCTATGTAAGTTAAATAAATGGTTGGCAGCATGCTATATTATGTTGCCAACCATTTTATTTTAACTTACATAGATTTTTTTTACATTAGTTTTTGTAATGTGTGAAAGACTTTATGGACACCCTGTATTTTTATGGAAAAGGGATAGAAAAGACTAGTTTATTCATGACAAGAATGTGAGGACTGATGAAATATAAAACATTAGTGTTAGTAGGGGAAGATTAAGGTTCAAAAGCTTTAAACTCCTTTAGCTCGAATTACAGAATTAATGCGGTTTGGCATACATTCCACAAGGTGTTGGAGTGCATATACGTCTACAGCATATCAGGCTTTCAAGGACACCCGACCTTTCAGGGACATCATGAGATCCGTTCCGTGCCAACAAAACGCGCCCCACACCATGACACCTCCTCCAGAACTTTGAGTTGTGTTTACAAAGCAAGTTGGATGCATTGCTTTATTGTACTCCCGAAAAACTCTCTGCCTACCGTCGGTAGAACAAGGTGAATCACGACTCGTCGGACCACATGACTTTTTTCCAGTCTCGAGTTATGCTGTTCCAGATATTACTCTAGAGGAACTTCTCGGTTCTTCGCAGAAATCAGTGGTTTCCCTATAGGAATGCGACTGCCAATACCGATCCTCTTCAATTCTTTTCGCATAAGTCGCTAAGATGTGGGTTTAGAACAGCCTTCATTGAATGCTTAGGCCAATTGCTGCAGACAGGAAGTCCTGTTTCTCCGTACAAGCCTTCTCAGACGACGGATATCTCGCTCCTGACAGATTATCGTCACGCAACTGTTAAGCCGCTTAGATAAAAATATGTGGGATATTTTTTCTACTGATTAAAGACCGGGGATATCTCACCTTTTGAGAAACCAGTTAGATCTGGTGTTTTCAAATTCGTCGCTCCAGGCAGACGGGCACCCACAACAAGTCCTTTAGCGAACTCAGGAAGACCCTTTGTTTTCCTATCTGTGATCAACACCACTGGAAATTACTGAAGAGAAGTCGTAAATAGTTGCCTAGATCACGTGGTGTCGCACATGACCACGGATACGCTGCGTAAGTGGGGTTTACCTACATCTGCATAAAGATTACTAATTCAGTGGCCGGTGTGTGTGTATATATATTTAAAGCGTCAAGTATTCCATCCTGGTTGATTCTTATCCTGTGTTGTGTGTAGGGCTAATGTATCAATCTTGAGAGAGCTCGGCGTAGACGCGCTCAAGCGATTTCTTCGACAATCCAACGACAAATACTAATCTTCTTCGGCCACACTATCCGGCGCAACGATTTAAAAAATAATTTGTATTCAGTGGAAAGTCGACGGCAAAAGAACAAGAGGACGTCCCCCAGACAGATTCATTGATTAAATAAAAACTCTCACAAATCTATCAGTTCCAGACATCATGAGAAATTTGGAGAATAGACAGGAATGGCGAACAGTGACTGCCGACAGGATGTGAATTGGGTCACGACGCTCGAACCGAGCAAGGAAGAGAGAGAGAGAGGCAAGGATTCTACATGTAAACCACTAGTGATTTCGTCAGTGACATCAGTTTGAAGGTGATTGCGCTGTAGTGAAGAAGACGATGGGTCAGAGCCAAATTCTTGCCATTTTCTTATATGAGTATAAACATGGACACCATGCATCGGAGTCATCTAGCATCATCAATAGAGCAGTTAGGGAAGCCAGCGTTAGTGAATGCAAGACACAACAAGTCTTTGCTAAGTTCCAGTCCGCTGATAGGGTCCTCAAAAATGAACCACGCGGTAGACCAGAGGGAGATATCCATGATGGCAAGTTGGTGGCCTGGACTGAATCCAATCCACGGTGTGACGTATATTCTGAATTAACTTTCCTTTTTAGTTGCTTTCCCTATGTAAATTGTGAGTTTGTTCTCAGTTACAGTTCACATTTAACGTGACATCTTTTCTCTCAAACGAATACTGTTGGCAACACAATTGAGGTCAGAGTGAACGTGACGTATGACTGTATGAGATAAGAACGATAGATAAAAACTAGGATACAACAGTTGCTCGTGTGGGGTGTTGAATTGTGTTAGATATGTGGTATGTGATTTCTATGCTATCCTGAAGTGCTTTATCTGTGCTGGAGAAATAAAACATAATTTACAGTAAGTTGACTTCTGTTTAAATGTTTCGTCTGGCGTTAAGGTTTAATTTAGGAACTCTTGCATCGTATGGTTATGTTTTAAAAATAACGTAGGAAGAACGACAAAAACTCAACACGAAAAGAGATTACGTTATAACGGTGACGGATCACTTTGTCCGTGTTCATTTCGTCCACGTTCACTTGGTCCAGTTCATTTCGTCCAACGTTCACTTTGTCTACTGTTCACTTCGTCCGCTGTTCACTTAGTCCAATGCTCACTTCGTCCACTGTTCATTTCGTCCACCGTTCACTTTGTCCACCGTTCACTTTGTCCACATTCATTTCGTCCTCAGAATTCTGTTTTCATGGAAATTTTGTTATAGGCAGAAGAAAAGGTCAGCGGACATTGCTTGCATGAGATTCTTCTTCCTGTCCGAAGTTTCTCGATTAAAACGTAACGATTTTAAATGTTATTTAAAGTAAAACGAGAAACTGAACTTTGAAGAGCTTTCTAACTCTTTTGCGTGGTACGATGTCAATCACTACAGCATGACTCACGCTATGTTCGAAAAAGGACTATAAGATGGGATTTTTTAATAATGCTGAATATTTACTTATGCACTAAATATTTACATAAGATGTCAAGTTATTAATATTTCTCTTTTACTTACTTAGGCACTAAATTCTAATTACTATGCCTCATGCGTAGGCCTTCTTGACAGTTTTTATTCTGCCGATGTCATATTCAAAACATTTACATATCCATTCAAGGTAATCATATTGTGCTTTTACTGAGGCACGAAATATTAATTCATAATCCCTAGGCTTAGGCCGTTCCAACATTTTATATTCTACGGATGTCATATTCATAACGTTTACCTATCAACTAAAGGTAATAATATTGCGTTTTTACTTAGGCACCAAACATTAATTTACTGGCCTTAGACCTAGGCGGTTTAACAGTTTTTTATCCGCCGCTCTCATATTCAAGCGTTTACATGACATAACAATTTAGTAATATTCCGTTTTTAATTAGACACTAAACATTAATTCATAGGCCCTAGGCCTAGGACCTTTTAACGTGTTTATTGTACCGATGTCCTAGGCCCTAGTAATTAAAATTTTATGCCTGAGTAAAAGATCAATATTAATAACTTGACATGTCATGCAAATGCTATGGACATTTGGTGTAGTGGATTAAAAACTGTTAAAAAGACCTAGGTTTAGTAAATAATGTTTGGAGCCAAAGTAAAGGTGCAACGTTACTAACTTGACTTGATATGTAAGCGTTATGAATACAACATGGTTAGAATAAAAACTGTGAAAAAGGCCTAGGCCTAGGGACTATGAAATAATATTTATTGCATAAGCAAAAGCGCTATATTATTACCTTAATTTGATATGAAAATGTTACGAATGTGACGTACTTAGAATAAAAACAGTGAAAAAAGGGCTAGGCCTAGGGCCTATGAAATAATATTTAGTGGCCGAGCAAAAGCGCAATATTATTACCTTGACTTGATGCGTAAGCATTATAAATATGACATCGGCAGAATAAAAACTGTCAAAAGGGCCTACACATGTGGCATAGTAATTAGTATTTAGTGTCTAAGTAAAAGAGAAATATTAGGAATCTTATGTAAATATAATATTTAATGCCTAAGTAAAATTGCAGTTTTATTAAAAAATCCCACCTTATAGTCCTTTTTCGAACATAGCGTGAGTCATGCTGTAGTGATTGACATGGTACCACACAAAAGAGTTAAAAAGCTCTTCAAAGTTCAGTTTCTCGTTTTACTTTAAATAACATTTAAAATCGTTACGTTTTAATCGAGAAACTTCGACAGGAAGAAGAATCTCATGCAAGCAATGTCCGCTGACCTTTTCTTCTGCCTATAACAAAATTTCCATGAAAACAGAAAATTCCCACGGTATTCCATTCATTCTGAGGACGAAATGAACGTGGACAAAGTGAACGGTGGACGAAATGAACAGTGGACGAAGTGAGCATTGGACTAAGTCAACAGCGGACGAAGTGAACAGTGGACAAAGTGAACGTTGGACAAAATGAACTGGACGAAGTGAGCGTGGACGAAATGAACACGGACGAAGTGATAGGGAACCCGTTATAACGAGAAACGGTACGAGGAATTGGCATGAAGTACAACATTTTCGCTGAATACGGGATCATTTTAAGAGAGTTCTACTGTACATGAACGCAGAAGGAAATGTTTGTCATTGTAGATGACATCCATCATAAAATATTTTCTCAGATTTGTAGAAGCTGGATCAATCGGCGAAATAGATAAACATTTGCGTCGTCTGAAAGGAAAACTGCGTTATTAAAAGTAGAAAATATGGGGGAATTGTTTTACATCGAGAATGGCATACAGAACCAAAAATATTTTTTAAATTGGACTTTTCGAACTGGAGATATGGGTGTATATAATAACATGCACTTATGATTTTAGGGGAAGATCTGGTAAATTGTAAGATAAGTGAATTATGTACCTAACACTGGAAGACCTGGGATGCAAAAAGAAGTTTTCAAATCGGAATTTTAAAAAGTAGATGTAGTGAAGGAAATGGTATAGCATGAAAACGTGGGTTTTGTGAAGCAGACCACGTTCAGAATATTCTTTAGTTTCAGTAGAATTTGGAAGTTTTAGAAGGTAAGGTGTTTTGTACCAAATGGAAATGTACGTTTTGGTCACCAAGGGGCAGATCTGTGAATTATGAAAATTTTGAAGTTTTGTGTAAAATATACTTCATCGTGGAAGGCATCTGAGCTAGAAATAATTTTTCAGATTCAGCTTTTAGAAACACACATATCGAAAACAAATATACACATTTATACCTCCTGGTGGACAAACTGGGTATTATTTGAAGTAGAAAATCTGTGCAAAATATTCGTTGTGATAAATGGTACATGAAAGAGAAAACTTATTTTTTCGATAGGATTTCTGGAACCAATGAAGCGGATTAAAAGGATTGGGGGAACAATATCGTGTTTCCAAAGTTCAACATTCCCAACGGGAAAAATCGGGTCGAGTAAATGTTGCTGCAGATACCTGGTGACCGCTAATGAATCTATCATAAGACGAAGTAATACCATAAGCTCATACTTTTTTTTAGAAATGACGTGCTAAAAATTAAAAACTTAGTACTAAAGAGTACCATTCGTTCTCTAGTCTGCCTTGTTTCAACGCAGTATGTCCAAGAAAAGTGATGGAAAATGAATGTTCCTGATTTATTGTCTAAAATATACACACGGTGGAGAATATATAATTGAAAATCCGTATTATTAAGATGTTTCTTTAAAAATTTAAAGCTTTACTTTTAGAGTATTGACTGTTCCATGCTTTCAAGATAAAACTACTCATGGTCTCTGAATTTATAATGAACTGCAAATGATATAGAAGTTTGAAATAAACAAATTTCCATGAGCTCTTTCTATGATTACTTGAAATAGCGTTAAAGTCTTTATTTGGTTGTGAACAGCGCACTCCCAAGGAATTTGACATTTCCCTAATTCCCGCTCCGATGAAGAGGATTTCCTTCAAAATGAAATGGCAGAAAGTGCTATAGGAGCGACAAAGTTCCATTGTCTAAGAACAAACGAGAACGAAATTACATACAGCGATAGAAGTTGTAATGATGACAAATCCTTACAGTAATGATCGCAAATCTTTAATTTAGTTTCCGGAGGAAACCTACTCAGTTTCGCGATTTCCCTTCGGAAAAGAACCTTGGGAGCAAATTAAGATATGAAAAGCGATAATCACAACAAAGCTCCTTCTCCAAAAGCTAAAGTCTCGTAAGCCAGCCTGATTAACCGATTTCTAGTTTTATCGATCATACAAAGCTTAAGAGTTCTGGGGAGTTTGATGCAATGGCTCAAAGTTTCTTCATTGTTAAGCGAGTTGAACAAATGAACCACATCTCAAGCACATTATTTGTGAAACGAATTCCTGGCTGTTTCCGTAATTGCTTGAAATCAGTGGTGATTCTGTTATCCACCATAAGGACGACTTACTTTCCAAATTAAAAGCAAGGATATCTCTCACTACATGTTATTAAGAATTCAATTCTTTAGAGAAGAATAGAGAATATACGAGGTACCCATGCTTACACAGTGAAAGAAATTTTGCTTATAAATGAACTAGCTTTTGACAAAAGAAGGGTCTCATATTTAAAATCTTTCATAATATCTTTCTCACCTTACGGGTAATTAGAGAAAGGTATTGAATGAAATCTAATGGCCTCATGGGCCTTTTCCTTGGGCACCTCTTCCTAGCTCATGTTTTGAATGTGTATTTGCATATACTTGGAATTTGCGTTCCTTGGGGTATTGTTGTAAAATAAGATCAAAGAGTATGCAAGAAAGGGTGTCTCTCGTTTTTCTCGTTGTTTGAGGTTCAGTCGATTTTGCTATCTCGATAAACTAAAAATAGTATAACTATACAAATCTGAAATTTCTTGGCGTATAATACAAATAAAACTTTCCAAGCTTTCGCACATCAACCAGATGGCTTTTTCAAGGAAGGTAGACAGCTAACTGCAAACTGGATAATGGAACGTTTCAACAATTTGAACGCGGTGACTTGACTAGACAATAAATGAATAGGAGCAAACGTGATATTTCGAAGAAAAAATGTCACGTTGCTTGGTCACGTTGGTTGAGCACGTGGTACTATGGTAGAAAACGCAGCATTATTTAAAGAATTGATTCCAAATACGTGGCAACTCCAGAGAGATGCTATCATTGCAAGCCTCGCAGCTGGTCAAGATTTCCAAGGTTTCGCGAATGGCAGTAGATTTGGGTATGGGATATGAAGCTAATTTCTTTACATCACTACATATAGGATCGGTGGACTTGAACTAGACTTCTCTTTATAGGGCAGTGGTCATTCTCCCGTCTCTTGTATCCCTTTTATATTCGCTGATTCCAACTCCAAATGAATGTTTGGTCATTCCGATGTATCGCCTGAAGCCGTTCGGATATTTTAGTAGGATGGCATAAACACTTGCCTCATTGAGAAGAGGGGGCTTGTCAATATTTCTCTTAAGCATCGTATATAAAGATGCCGGAGACCTTATGCCGACATCGAAGTTCATCCTCCTGAGCGTGTTTTTGAGTTGATAGGAAACATTTGGTATGTTTCCTGATGTGGGTTGGTGTTGGAGTCATTGTTGCCAGAGACGTTTACCTGAAATCAGTCGATCAGAGCTCAAAAAATCAATAGAAATCAGTATATCAGATTTTGTTTGGCTTGAAATATGTACCCCGTCACAAATGTAAGGTAATATTGGATGTAATCTCAATACGAAGGTACACTTTAAATCTACTGCTATGTCAAATATTACCAGTACTCCACACAAACTACTATTAAAACAACAGAATGAAAATTCAAACCAATGCAATCCTGAGTAGCTTTTTTATAAGAAATTACTGATGATCAGCTATGCAATATAATGCTCATCATTAAAACTGATGTTCACGCAAATTATCATGGCATTGGCCTTTTAATGTAGACATAGCTGGATCAGTTCTTCTTGTTGTCTTCCTAAAAACAAAGAGTTATATACCGTTTTCTAGACGATATCAGATATTCCCAACGTTCGTGAAATAAGTGCTATACTAAAAGATAGATAGTTAACACAAATATCGTTCTATAGACGTTTTTCTGATAATCTACGGTTTAATAAAACTAGAGGAAATCTTTGTATAACAGACTAATTAGTTATTTATAATGAAAAAATATTTCATGACGGCTATTATTAATTAAAAAAAATAGGTAGGGACTATTTGATAATTTTAGTCTTCGTCAGAATTTGCTCTGCAAACCAGTTCTGAGGTGAATCTTGTCGATTGGATCAGTATACGGTGAGTGCTGAAAAAATGCAGACATTCGTAGACAGAATGTCCCGGAACGTGTAGAGGGTCTGTGACGCACTACAGAGGTGAAAACATGTATCATGACGACAAATCTGCAGCGAGGCATTCTGTCCGCGTAGCTCAGTTGGGAGAGCGACTTACACCGGAGTGAGGGGGACCCGGATTCGATGCTCGGCGAGGACAAACTATTGGCGCCCGAACTTCCAGGATGACCCGTCTGCTAAGTTTCTCTCAATGATGTGATGTTCTTTCCACGGGTATCGTCCACTTTATCGAAAGGTCACTTGACCGAAAATCACTTCGCCGAAAATCACTTGATCGAAAGCTACATTTCACCGAAGGGTGACTTCAACTAAAATTCATTTCATTGAAAGGACATTTGATCGAAAAGTTCATTTCACCGAAGGATTACTTTACCTAAAAGTTCATTATATCGAAAGATCATTTCACCGAATGGTCAGTTTATCGAAAACTTAGAATTTTGTTGTTAGAGATGTGTTGGAGTGTGGTGCGGGTTTTTGAAAAACTGGCCACCTAAACATTATCGGATTGTATAAAAAACACACTCTTAATTTCTATGAAACACCTCTCCATGAGTAGGTTTCTCGAAATATAGCATTAATTACATGGCCTAGATCTGGGCCTTTTTGCCCAATTTTAATCCTCCGAGCTCATATTCATAAGGGTTTCAGAGCAAATCAAGTAAATAATGTTCCTGGTTTACTCAACCACAAAACATTAATTTTTTGACCGTAGGCCTAGATACAGGCCATTTCAATAGATTTTAACCCTACTCATATTCATAAGCATTACATAAAATGTAAAGTAACTTTTTATGTAAACCTTATGAACATGAGCACGCACGGTTAAAATTTGCAAAAAAGGCCCAAGCCGAGACCTAGTGCCCTAAAATTAATTCTTTTTACTTGAAAAAATGTGCGACATTATAAACTTGACTTTTTATGTAAACCTTATGAACATGAGTTCGCACGATTAAAATTGGGTAAAAGGCCTAAGCCAAGGCGTAGGGACCTAAAATTGATTTTTTGTTTGCCCGAAAAAATGTGCAACATTATTAATTTTAATTTTTATGTAAACCTCATGAACATGAGCACTGAACATGACTTTTATGTAAACCTTATATGAGCATGATTAAAATTTGCTAAAAAGGCCTAAGACGAAACCTATTGTCTTAAAAAAAAAAGATTTGTCTTAAAACTGAATCTTTGCGTTCTTTGTGACACGCAGAAATCAAAAGTGCAATTTGAGTATGATCCCCTAACGTTTCGGTGGTCTGTCTGCAAAACTTGTACCATGCTTCAACAGATCCTGTAATGGAATACAAAGTTTTCGAAAAACTGACCCTTCGGTGAAATGACCTTTCAATGAAATGAACTTTTAGGTAAAGTGATCATTCGGTGAAATGAACTTTTAGGTAAAGTGACCTTTCGGTGAAATGAACTTTTCGATCAAGTGACCCTTCGGTGAACTGTTCCTTTCGATCAAGTGACCCTTCGGTAAACTGTTCTTTTCGATCAAGTGACACTTCGGTGAAATGAACTTTTCGGTCAAGTGATTTTTCGGTGAAACAATCTTTTCGGTGAAGGGATTTTCGGTCAAGTGACCCTTCGGTGAAGTAAACGTCGGGCAAATGAACCAGACCCTCTTTGCACTACGCGAGACAGGAAAAATGAGAATTCCTTCTTCAGTGCTTCGAAATAATAAATCAATGTTATGCTACGTTCCACACACCAAATTCCAAATTGTCTGGGATTTCTCAAATGCACGTTCTTCATGGGATGAGTGCCTACAGCGACACATGATCCTGGCTGACCCATGGACCATGCCACGGCCCTCTTTCGAAGGGGGGGGGATGTGACGTGCCCGCCCCGCAGGACCCACATGAGATAAAGGCCGATAGCAGTGAGAGCATATGTCCGCGTAGCTCAGCTGGGAGAGCGACTTACTCCGGAGTGAGGGGACCCGTATTCAATGCTCGGTTCGGACAAACTTGTACGTTATAGGTCTTAAAATAGAGAAAAATCAGTAGATAACGAAAATCTATCAGTAGACAGGAGTCGAAATCAGTAGACCTACTGACAAATCAGTAGAATGGCAACACTGGTTGGCATGCTAGTTCAAGACACGGATGTTGTGTTTATACTTCATTCTCTCGTTGTCTCTCTTCTCTAGAATCAGTAGCTCTAAATTTGGAATGGTCTACTTCTTTTAGTAGCCCGTTCCAAATTTAGAGCTTCTTTTTATACTCTTCTACCATTTTCTCAAAAAGATATTCCCAAGAAAGAAGAAAATACAATTGCACTCCTTGAATACAAGGAAGCAAAGAAGAGGATAAAATCTTTTAAAAATTTGTTTTCTGTAGCGTCTGCTTATTCAAGGAATATTAATATTACGCATTTTTGAATGGCACCACGAACAGTTCGTAACAAGTCTTGCTCGCCAATTTCTATCGTAGGACTGATGAAACACGACGGCCTTAAACTTTTGTAATGATACGTCAGGATTTTAACACCTCCGAACCTCAATTACGAGTCAGCCAGCATAGGGGTTCCCGATAATCTAAGGGAACTGTTGCTTAACTCAAAGGTGCAACCACTTAAACAAAATTAAACTTGAGAACAAAATAGGATTTCTAATTTAAACAACATCGTCCCGACATTCCGGTAATACATCACTTCGACCTTCTCGCAGACATCAGAATGACATTTTGACAGGGACTAATAGTCAGCCAACTTATGTAATTAATTGCAGCTCAGAATTACGTTAGAAGTAAACATGCAAAATTTTAGTGAACATTACACCGGACTTTGTGGTAACGACTGACTTTCCAGTTTTGAATCTCATCAAACGCAATCAGATTTGCAGAAAAAAAACCATTTCCCTCTTAAAAAAAGGTAAATTTTATTAGATCTACAAACTTTAGAATTTTTCTTTCATTTTGCACCCAATGGCTTCACTTTCGTTTGGTTTGAGATTTAACGATCCTCTCATAAGCGTCCAGCGCTGTGAGAAGACGCCCATCACAAATTTAGAGCCGTCAATTATAGGAAAACGACAAAAGAACTTTAAAATAGATGTATAACTTAAAATGTGCTTACATTCAGCACCCAGGGCTTCATGTTTGTTGGTTTGGGATTTAACCATCTTCACGAGCATCCAGCACTGTAAGAAGACGCCCATCCCAAATTTAGAACCATCAATTATAGAAAAACAAAACAAAAGAACTTTAAACGATATGTATAATTTAAACTTTTCTTTCATTTTGTACACAGAGCTTCACTTTGGTTTGGGATTTAAAGATCCTCACGAGCGTCCAGTGCTGTAAGAAGCTGCCCATCCCAAATTTAGAGCCATCAACTATATAGGTAAAAAACAAAAGAACTTCAAAGAAGATGTGTAATTTAAAATTATATTTCACTTAGCACCCAGGGCTTCACTTTTATTTGGTTTGGGATTTAACGATCCTCACAAGCGTCTATCTCTGTAAGAAGTCACCCATCCCAAATTTAGAGCCATCAACTATATAGGTAAAAAACAAAAGAACTTCAAAGGAGATGCATAGTTTAAATTTATCTTTCATTTAGCACACAGGGCTTCATTTTTGTTTGTTTGGGATTTAATGATCCTCTCATGAGCGCCCAGCGCTGTGAGAAAACACGCATCCCAAATTTAGAGCCAGCAATTCCAGGAAAAAAAACAAAAGAACTTTAAAAGGTATGTATAATTTGAAAGTTTCTTTCATTTGGCACCCAGAGCTTCATTTTCGTTTGGTTTGGGATTTAACGATCCTCACAAGCGTCCAGCACTGTAAGAAGTCGTCCAACCCAAATTTAGAGAGCCGCCCCGGTGGCGCAGTGGTCTAAGGCTCTGGCCTCTGATCATTCGTCCGTAAGGGGTCCGGGTTGGAATCCCGGTACAGGCATGGATGTTGTGCTTGTCTTACGGCACTGGTTCTCTCCCTTCCCTGGAACCAGTGACCCTAAATTAGGGACGGGCCACTGCTTATAGCCCATTGAGTTGCTCACGGTAGTCGTTAAACCTCCAACCAAAAAAAAAAAAAAAAAAAAATTAGAGCCAGCAATTCCAGGAAAATTACAAAATAACTTTAAAAGAGATGTATAATTTAAAATACTTTTTCATGTAGCACCCAGGGCTTCACTCTCATTTGGTTTGGGATTTAACGATCTTCACAAGCGTTCAGCGCTGTAAGAAGTCGCAAATCCCACATTTAGAGCCAGAAATTACGGGAAAAAGACAAAACGAACACAGGATAAACCCAACATCCATGTTTTCTAGTGGGATTCAAACCCGTGTCTATCAGTGCAAGGTGTCAGACTTCCCTTTGGTTAACATGAGTGACTGAGTGGCACTCTAGACATGTGGTTTTCGCCGAGTGGTCTGAAATGCTAGCTTCTGACGATTCGTCCAACATGGAGCGTGATTCGAGTCCAATAGGAAGCACGGGTGGTTTGGGAAACTGTTAATAGTTTTAAGACTTTCATGATAGTCGTTAACCCCCCCCCCCCCTCCAAAGCAAAACAGAACGGGAGAGCTCTGATCAACCTTTTGAACTCTGAAATTTTCCGTCAGACTAAAATACGAATATGGAGGCTATCGATTGCTTTTTTTTATTTCGTGGTTTAATGACATTCTTGAGCATTTCAGGCTATGGGCATTCTTCCTCCCTAATGCAGGGCTACTGGTTCCAGGAGAAGGGAGAACTCCCCCCCAGAGAATAGATAAATGACCAATGTCTCATCTGTGAATTTAGCCTGGGCCCAGCTCGTAAGGTCAGCCAGAAGCCGACGCCACTGACCACTCGGACACAGTGTCCTCTTTTGAAATCCTCGATGCATTTAGAGAGAGTGAAGCAATTTCTTCATTGGCGTGCCTGAGGTGGTCGATTTAAACACAAGAGTCCAACTTTAAACTCCAAAAAATGTCCAAACAGAATAAACATTGCAATCCAAGCTTCTTGAAAGCTATTTTAGATAGCTAACGAAGTATAAGTTTGGTTCCAAACAAATCCACTTCATACAGTTTTCTTATTCGCCTTATGGTTATTATAATCGATACATCTACATTCTGAAATTAAAAATTGGTTAATTTAAGGCTTAGACTTGGAACGTGAAGCAGATATGCAGATTAAAAGTGCACAGCTTATACATATTCATTAAATACAAAGATAGGATAAAAGAATACAAAAATCACGTACAGCTTGTAACAAGTGATTTACGTGCTTTGCGTGTAGGATGTGAATGCCATCGGATTGATCGATGTTGCGAAGTCACGGTTACACTTCACCCAATCAGCGAACTGCAGTAAGAGGAGC
This sequence comes from Macrothele yani, assembly GCA_039090855.1. NCBI lineage: Eukaryota > Metazoa > Arthropoda > Arachnida > Araneae > Macrothelidae > Macrothele > Macrothele yani. The sequence goes on along the minus strand of CM077008.1, from coordinate 141,699,419 downwards.
AAAGGGTTCTTTTCATTGACATACGGCAGTTAAAAGAAAATATATAGACAGAAAGATAAAGAAGGAAGGTGAAACTTCACGAATTTCGTCGGTGAATAAGATTTTCTCGAATTTTTGGAGAAAAAACCCAGATGATTTATTTCATTGGTACTCAGCGGACAGCACTGGACCCATGAGGATGTAGTTCCTTGTCACGATTTTATTCCACGTTTCCAACAGCTGAAAAATTTCACAAAGTGTGTTGCTGCTGCTATCAGTTGACTTTTTTAGTCCAGCAGCCATTTTTAGTCCATGACATTAGATTGAGGCAACAGTCACCCTTTAAGGAACTGGAAACCTGAATTTAAATAGGGAGGAAACAAAGAAAGAAAGAAAAACAACAGTCACCCTTTAAGGAACTGGAAACCTGAATTTAAATAGGGAGGAAACAAAGAAAGAAAGAAAAACAGAAGTAATAGGATATATGCGTGATTAAATGATAAGTAGAAAGTCTAATTATTAAAAAAACAAGAAAGATGACACCGATTTTTCGGCTGTAATGAGCACGCCTTTTGAATCCTTTCGGAAGCGAATAAAAGTTTTCAAAGCTATTCATAGCCAATGAAACCAATTAGTAAAAAACAACGACCAGATTTCTACAACCGATAAAACATCTAGAAAGAGAACAGACTACTTACACCCTCTAGCGGCTGAAAAGTATGTCGCGAAAATTCACAAATTGTGGAAATTTTTTTTCTCATTGCGGAAGGAAGATATCAGGGAATTTCAAATGAAAAGTCAGAAGAAGAAATATAGGTGGAAAACATGATAGAACTTTACGTACCACATCGGAAGAATATCGCATAATGGAAAAGTTGCGTCCTAAAATCTGCGTTAAAGAAAAATAACTCTTCGAATACGTCTCCTGGACGCAGAGAAAGCGTGAAAAATGTATTGAGCTTTGCGTTCTCTAAAGGGAAATCTGGGCATTATTTAAAAGGAACAAAGTTCCATTTTCTTGTGCTATTTGCTGTATTATAGCGAACAGCATAACGTAAAACACTAAAATTTTCAATATAAGTTTTCGAAGTGGAGATACAGCTGCAAAGGGAAGTACTCAAGCGCCACCTATGGACAAAAACTGTGAATGAAAAGAAACTCTAGAAGTACAGGCGAAGTGCCAACATGGTAAATAGTGTCCGGTGTTAAAAGTATTTTTTGAATTGGACGCTTAGAAGCAGAGATATCGAGAAAAACCGATTAAACTTTTGCTCTCACTAGCAGGGAAAGAGTACCCTATTTTGGGCAGGAAATACAAATAAAACGCTTTCGTATCTGACCGGAAAAGAAAGTTTTCAAAATCGCGTTTTCAGAGGCACGAATAGTGCTGCAAATATGTTGTAAAATGAAACATGAACTTGCGCCCTCTAGTGGCACACTTCTTTGTTAAGAAAAGTTTGAAATCACATGCAAAACATTTCGCATCAAAAACGCTCTTAGACAAAAAAAAAAAAAAAAAAGAAAGAAAAAGGATTTTTCAAATCGGACGCTTAAAGGAAGAGATGCCGATAAAATTAAGATATACACCGATAAGCCATTACATTATGACCACCCTCAGACAGAAAAATCTGCACGCCTGGAGACCGAACGGTGGCGCAGGTGAAGTTCATAGAACAATGTATGTACCACCCAAGGACCAACTTTCGGTTAGTAGAGTGTTCGGAGTCCTAATGGGAAAAACTGCCCATTTATCGTAGTTTGGTAAAGGACAAATTGTGAAGGCACTACGCCTCAGAACTACGATCTCGGAAACGGCGCGGCTTGTGGGTTGGTCACGTGCCGCTGTAGTGAGTACGTATCAAAAGTGGAGCACAGATGGCTAAACGACGAACCGTCGCACAGTGGTTCCAAATACAAATCTAGCTGATCAAAAGGTATATTTGTTGTAGCTTCAAAACAACTTAAATACTGTCGTACTGTAATCCTAAATAATTGTGTAGCTGCGACTCACAATCAATTTTACAAAAGAAATAATTGGGTCTTAGCAGGAGCACGTAGATGCCACATGTTTAGTGCAACAATCGTTTTCTCCTTAGCATAGCCCAGCAGTTACCTTCGGAACTACGATCTGTGTACACGTAATTTATTCTCCATCCTATTCGGGTCTTCGGTGAATAAATCTACAGGTATCTGCCTACAGTTTTAGCGCATTTTAAAACTTTAACATTGTGTTATTTAGTTCTTATGTTCATTAATTATAAGGGACGTATTCCATGAAATTTTTTAAATTGAAGTAACAGGCGTGCAAAAGCAAAGGCTGTAAAAGTCCGTTGTGAAAGTATATTCAGCGTTTAAGTTAGTCATTTAGGTATGTAATTATAACTGTTTTATGACCAACTTTAACCAACTTTTTTTTTTTTATTAATATTTTAGTGATGTCGGACGGAATTCCAAAAAGAGAGCTGTTTGATGTTTGGCGGAATGAAAAGAATATTTCAAGGAGATTAGCCTGTGTGCGTCATTATATATTGACTAAATATGGCTTGGAAGATCCTGAGGGACATATTCGTGAAGTAATGCAGAAAAAAAGTGCTGAATTTTGTAAGAAACTTAAAGAACGGTGGACTAACTGTCACTATGTATTAAAAGAATTCTTACGAAAAAACAGTGACTGGTTGAGTGTTAAAATTACTTTTTTAGAAAACAGGTAGAAGGTCGTGAAATTCTTGTGAGGCAGGAACTTGTTCTCACTATGATCGACGGAAAGATTTGTAGTGTGCTCTCAAATCAAGCATCGCAAAATTGTCATGTGTGTGAGGTAACTCCTTCACAAATGAACAAACTTAGCCTTATTCGGACAAAACTTCCAGATGAAATAGCACTGACATTGGGCTTATCAAGCCTTCACTCGTGGATTAAAATTTTCGAGTGCATCCTACATATATCGTATAGATTAGACATTGAATCGTGGAAAATACAAAAAGAAAACAAAGCTCAGGTTGAAAAACGAAAAAAAAAAAAAAAAAAAGAATACAAGATCGCTTCCACAAAGAAATGGGGCTTCTTGTTGATATACCCAAACCAGGATTTGGTACGACAAATGACGGAAATAGCGCGCGGAGGTTCTTTGAAGATCCGGCTTTAGCATCAGATATTACTGGCGTAGATGAAGAGCTGATTCGGCGGTTTGGAACCATCCTTAAAACAATCGCCAGTGGGTACAGCATTAACAATGGAGAGTTTGAAAAATACTTCTTCGACACAGCAGAATTATACATCCAAAAATATAAGTGGTATTCATCATCATCATCATTGTCAACCATTATCAATCCACTGCTGGACGAAGGTCTCCCCAAGTTTCCTCCACAACGGTCTGTCTTGTGCCAATCTCCTCCATATCACTCCCGCATACTTTCGAATTTCATCCACCCATCTTCCATGTGGTCTTCTTCTGGGTCTTTTCCTGTCCCTTGGAATCCAATCTAAAATTTTGGCTGTCCATCGATGGTCTGTTCTTCTGGCAGTATGTCCAGCCCATTGCTATTTCAGGGATATAACTCTGATCATGATGTCTTCCACTCTTGTCATTTTTCGGATCCACGTGTTCCTCTTCTTATCTCTCCTGGTTACACCAAGCATGCACCTCTCCATGCTGCATTGAGTTGTCTGCAGCCTTTGTATGTCTCTTTTAGCTAAGGTCCACGTCTCTACACCATACGTAAGCACTGTGGTATTATATGCCACAAAGTGTGCATAAGATACCTATCCGTGGTGCACAGTTGATAAAGGAAGCCGTACTTCCGGTTAGGATGATGTCTAAGGAAGCTCAAGAAGCCCGGAATAAGGACTATAAGAATTTCAGGGAACATCATACTCGCAAATTTTGTAGAGCCGATACAGTGACGGACTTGATGCACACGCTATTACTTTCCTTGGACCCGATTGTAAGCAGTCTTCGAGTCAAACGTCAAAAGAGAAGTAAAAGTATATCTCCTGATGTACTGAGACTACTCCAAGATCCAGGTGGCAGCGATGATGATGTTGTTGGAAAATGAATAGATGGACATCTCTCTGAAGCCTGTAAATATTGGAATACGTGTTTATTTGACCACAGTTGGTGTTCTGTTTAAATCCTATTAATTTGTTATTTTTTAAAAATAAGAGCAAAGACTTAAAAAATATTTGCACTAAATCTTACAAAACTATACGAATATTTCGTTGATATCTTTAACACATAAAAAAATTAATTGAAAATGCAACTTGTAAATTCGTATAAAATTCTATGACAATCTGTTTTATAGGAGAGGAGTTATTAATTTTGATCATCTAGATTTGTGTTTGGAACCACTGTGCGTTGTCTAGCCGTGTGTCGTCCGCAGCTCATTGATGCCAGAGGGGAGCGGTGACGGTCGCGCATTGTTCACAGTGACAGCAACGCTACAGTGCGACAAATCACCAGCAGCTACAACAGTGCTGATCAGGGCAATGTGTCACAGCACACAGTTCATCACAGCCTTCTGCGCATGGGCCTGCGTAGCCGAAGACCCAACCGGATCCCCATGCTCACAGCACGTCATTACCAACAACGCATGAAATGGACCCAAAAGATCATCGAGATTGGACTGTGGATGATTGGAAGAAAGTGGCCTGGTCTGGCGAATCAAGTTTCCTAGCGCATCACGGAGACGGCCAAGAGCCGATTACGAACGGATGCTATGGCACCTGGATTCATTGCTGGGCGGAAACAAGCCGGCGGCTGCGGTGTAATGCTGTCGGCGATGTTTTCTTGGGACACGTAGGTCCCATTATCCCAATAGTACAATCCCTGACAGCTTCCACGTATCTGAACGTCGTTGCGGACCACGTTCACCCATTCATGGCAACTTTGTTCCCTACCGGTTATGGCTATTACCAAAAGGATAACTCGCCATTCCACACTGCTAGAATCGCCAAGGAGTGGTTCGAGGAACGTGCTGGTGACTTTTTGTTAATACTCTGGCCTCCAAATTCACCTGACATGAATCTAATCGAACATTTGCGGTTCGACTTGGAAAAGCTGGTTCGCGCTAAATCACAACCACCCCGAAATGTACGGGAACTGAAGGGCCTGCTATTGACATTATGGTACCAGATACCCCAGGATACCTATCACCACCTCATCGAATCGATGCCTCGTCGAGTGGCCGCTGTTTTGCGAGCCAAAGGGGGTTCTACAACTTATTAGGTAGGTGGTCATAATGTTAATGGCTCATCAGTGTACATTTGCGCTACGAAAACTATGCATTGTATTAAGCAGAAGGTATTAAAAAAAATTTCGGGTGAGCAGTACCTGATCGCCTAAAATAGTTTTCGTTATAAATACAGAGAGAGAGAGAGAGAATTACAAGAAAATGGAGAAAGAAAGAGCGAGAGAGAGAAAGAGAGAGAGAGAGAGAGAGAGAGAGAGAGAGAGAGAGAGAGAGTAAGGGACAGAGAAAGTGAGAGAGAGAAAGAGAGACAGGAAAGGATACAAGAAAAGGGAGAGAGAAAGTGCGAAAGAGAGAGAGAGAGAGAGAGAGATAAAGGGAGGAATACAAGAAAAGGAAGATTGAAAGGGCGAGAGAGAGAGAGAGAGAGAGAGAGAGAGAGAGAGAGAGAGAGAGAGAGAGAGAGAGAGAGAGAGAGAGAGAGATAGGAAGGGATACAAGAAAAGGGAGAGAGACATTGAGAGAGAGAGAGAGAGAGAGAGAGAGAGGAAGGGATACAAGAAAAGCGAGAGACAGGAAGAGAGAGAGAGAGAGAGAGAGAGAGAGAGAGAGAGAGAGAGAGAGAGAGAGAGTGGGAGAGAGTGGGAGAGGAAGGGATACAAGAAAAGCGAGAGACAGGAAGAGACAGAGAGAGAGAGAGAGAGAGAGAGAATGTGCGAGAGACAGGAAGAGAGAGTGGGAGAGAGAGAGAGAGAGGAAGAGATACAAGAAAAGGGAGAGAGAAAGTGCGAGAGACAGGAAGAGATAGTGGGGGAGAGAGAGAGGAAGGGATACAAGAAAAGCGAGAGAGAAAGTGCGAGAGACAGGAAGAGAGAGTGGGAGAGAGAAAGACAGAGAGGGTGAAAGAGAGAGAGAGAGAGAGAGAGAGAGAGAGAGAGAGAGAGAGAGAGAGAGAGAGAGAGAGAGAGAGAGAGAGAGTTGGAGAGGAGGGGGAGGGAGGGAGAGAGATTAAAAATGCATTTTGCTATGATAACTATAATGTACTATTATATTTCTTCCCAAACCGTCGAACGAAAAAGTTTTCAACGAAACTAAATTGAGCTCTGTGCGCTGTGTGAAATTTGAAGCCGAGATTTTGAGGGTGATTTCAGAAATTTGAATGGAATCCAACAGAAGTACCACTTTAGGTGACAGGGCATGAGACAGGATATTCATTACTGAGCTCAAGTGTTTTGCGGTGATACATGAATAAAGAGACCACATCTACGTTCAGCCCAAACCCCTCAAATGAATATAGCAAAAGCCGTAAGATTTCAATCAAACAGGACCGTTACCAGCCGCGCTGGAGGTCGTTCTCTTCTTTGAACGTATCCTAAAGTTGGAGTATAGTACTATTGATGGAGCCCCAACTTCTCAAACTATCCCCGAGGCATACTGATTCCTACCACAGAGAAAGAGAGCCCTATTCTTCAGTCGTTGTCATGGTAACCACATCTCTAGAGTTTTCTTCTTCGAACTTGCCGTGTATCTCATAAGCTGCTGCAGCTGAAGGCGCCTACTGGCTCCATTCAAATGATAACACTCTCGCAGCATAGCTGGCAACGCACACTCAGGGAAACACTTCGAAAAAAAGAAATAGTCAATTGTGTTCAAAAGCGAATCTTTCTGCACAGGAAAAGATTCACGCGAAATAAAAAAATGTATAAAAGAATTTCAACTTTACATTCTCATCCATAAAAGTAAAGGAAACACTGGCGGTGAAACTAGAGCACCTGAAGGAAGAATGGCAAAAATTTTGTTATGTCTTCAAAATGCAATTTCTGATATTCCCAAAACTTAGGTAAACGCCTAGATCCAGAGTTGAATATTACTTACACGAAACATCAAAATTTAGGCTTCTGACTTTATATTGAATTAGAAACAATCGTGGCAGACGCAGATGTACACCTACGCAGTCGGATAAAAAAAAAAAAGGTTCTCCCAAACAAAGTAAAAAATAGTATGGAAAATCTTGCTCATTTTTGACAAACAGTAAACAATCATTAACACGTTCTTCGCGAAGAGCAAATAAAAAGCACTAACTTCCCATCAAAAATAAAATGGTGCTTTCAGAAAAACGCTCTGCGCAGCTAGTAAAATTACTTGTTGCGCACATAAAATTACTTCATCCGCTCGTGAACGTTAAATCCAAACAACTGTTTGGGACTATACAATACTTTAAAGCCACTTCTTTATTCCTTGATCAACATCATCTAAAAGTTTCACTTTATCCGCAAGAAAGAGAGCCATTCTCTTTTCGATATTTTGAGCGAAAAACACAGGCAAGTCAAGCGTAGTTACTGAATGAGAATGAATACGTAACTCCTACAGAGTCGGGTTCACACCAGTTACAACCGGTTTACACTGTGGAATGCAGTTTGAATACTGGACTTTTTATCCACATTTGGAAAACAGCTGCTTCCTACCGTCTCCATGGATACGACTCTTCGCTTGTCGTCCCTCTTCCAACAAGACTCCCAGAGCCTCACGGAACCAATAGTTTCAAGATACGGTATTAAGGACGCTTTGCTCCCATCTGAGTGCTAAGACACTGTGACGCAAAATTTCCGTGAAACACATAAAAATGGTAATTTTGGTCCAAAAAAAAAAAAAAAAACTTAGTTATACAGAAATTGATTTTCGTAATATGGAGATTAATTTACATGTCGTTCAAAGTCAAGTTTCCGAGGATAACTTCGCTAAATAAAAAATTTCATTAAATGGAAGTTTGTTACGTACTTTAATTGTTATGTACTCTTATGTATTTACATTTGTACATATTCCTATGCTGTAATAAAGTGGACTTAACTCCAACGGCTAGTCTATGTTTCATTTGGCTACCCTTATAAAACACAAGCCTGCCACAGTAACCGGCTTCACTGTAAAGATTCCTGAAATATTCCAGATGTCTTAACGTCGTTTTCCGGACAGCTTAATTACACATACAAGAACTACTTAGGCACAAAGTAATAATAACAATAATAATAATAATAATAACCACATGAAAACTGGAAAAAATTACTAAATTTAGAGACCTGGCCATAGAAGTTACCCGATTATGGACTAAACACACAACGGTAGTCCCCATTGTCATCGGGGCATTTGGAACAATGTCAAAAGATTTTATGAATCATTTCGAAAAATTGCAACTTCCTGATATACCACCTAGAGAACTTCAGCAGACAGCTTTACTTGGGACATTATATATTTTACCTTGATTCTTGACTGATACCTAGCTCTCCGGTGCAGCCACCAGTGACCTATATATTGTGCAAACGTTCCTCAATATATAAGTCACTGGTGATAGGTAATTCATAGAGCATATATATTTAACATTTCTTTTTTCAGGCTGCATGGTGGTGAATGACAGACCTTCCATTTGTTTTGACAACTTCCGAATGCAATCTGCAGAAAATATATTTAGAAAAACCTGCCGAAGACATAATTGTGATTTCGGCAAATCAACGTCCAACTTATTTGCCAAAATTAAAAAGGATCGTGATCAAGTCACAGATAATAATAATAAACATGGCATTTATTCCATTCCTTTAATGAGCAATGAACCTAACACGTTTGAATCTGTCTATATTGGTTCAACACTACGTACATTGGGGGTTAGGTTGATGGAACATAAATATGATGTACAGACGCATTCCAATGCCACTGCTCTTTCACGTCTCGTGAACACAGGCTCACACACTCCCAAGTGGTACAATGCCTCAGTCTTGGGAACATCCAAAACTAAGCAATCCAATTTGATAATGGAAAGTTTATTTTTTTATCAAATGGGAAATCAGTATTGCAACGATGATGTACCTTTTGACATCCCATAAACATGGAAATCACTTGTTAAGAAACTAAATGCACATGCAATTCATGATCTATCCTCCCCCACCCCATTAGTGAGGATGAGACAATTAACTAGTCCACGTAGCTAATGGTAAGGATCCCTTTGCGATTGCGCAGTATGCTCTTATACGTCATGAACACGGTCCAGATTGTATTTAACGCCCAACCGCTTGTAACTCTCTGATGCCTTTTACCTGATGATGGTTCAGCTGCTGAACCGAAAGGTTTTGCATTTTTGACGTGTATATAATAAAATCCTTACTCGGTGGACTATGTATTCGTGAGTGCCTATTGTATCGTGTATCGACAGCTACTGACTTGTGTGGATTATTGCATCTCTGTACGACTTATTTCCCATTGTACTGTCCAAGTGAATTGCAAAGGCTTACTTACTATCTACACAATTTCTTCATTGGTCATTTGCAGGCAAATATATTTCGCCAGTAAAAATACACTATCTACCAAAAAGTAATTGGACACCTGTGATAGCAAAGGAAAACAAAGTTTATTCACCTTCAATAGTTGGTGGAGCCTCCACGAACGGCGATTACAGCTGCGACCCTCCGTCTCAACCAGGCGTTGTACGACGGCTAGCGGTATTTTCTTCCACTCGGCTTGGAGAAGACAGGTCAGTTCCTTCACCGATTTCGGACGGTGGGGGCACCCCTTAAGTCGACGCTCCAACTCGTCCCAGAGGTTCTCGATAAGGGTTAAGGTCCGGGCTCTGCGCAGGCCAGTCCATTCGATTAACCCCATTGTCACCATACCAAGCCATGGTGGACCTCGCAACATGACAGGTGGCATTGTCATCCTGAAAGTAACATGGGTCAACCCCGTTAAACTGCCACAACGTAGGAGGCGCATGATCATCCAAAATGGTGCAGTAGGTCTCGGCGTTGAGTCTACCAGGAATTACGACCAAGGGTCCTGTGCCATACCAGGAGAAACACCCACATAGCACAATTCCACCGCCGCCGAACTTCACAGTTGGCACAATACATTCCGGCAGGAGGCGTTCTCCAGGCAGACCCCAAACCTGACCCTGCCATTCGAACGGTAGATGGTGAACCTTGATTCGTCACTCCAGAGAACCTGTTTCCACTGTTCAACGGTCCACTGTTGACGTTCTTTGCACCACGTTAGCTTCGTGATCAAAGGCTTGTGGGCGGCAGCACGTCCATGATAACCGAGCAGATGGGCTTTCTTACGGATGGTATTCATCGAAAGAACACTCCCGGATGCCTGTTGAAACTCCTCGCGGATGTAGCCCATCGATTTGGTGCGGTTCTTCCGAATTTCTCTGGCCAGCACCCGTCGGTCTCTAATTCCCAGTTTTGTGGGTCTGCCGGGTCGGGGCACATTCCGACAGTCACCTCTCATCTTCCACTTGCCAATCACGTAGGCCACTGTCGATTTTGGGTACTTCAACTCGCTGGATATGTCACGTATGGATCGGCCATTTCTGTGATACCCGACGATTACACCTTTCTCGAAATCAGAGAGCTCCGAACTGCGTGGCATATTGCATGCGACTGGTTGCGTTGTTGTTTCCCACGCGATATTTAACGGCGGCGGCCGTGACGTGTATCAGGACCGCAGATATCGTTGATTTCAGGGGTGTACAGTTGCTTGTTGGTAGACAGTGTAATTCTGATACTTAGCTTATACAGAGCAAGCATCAACTGCAGATCATCACTCCAATTCGTAAACAATCACCTATCGTTTCAACATCAGAATAAATCAAGTGTTCCTGAGACAGTACAATCGTTAAGTCTCACCAAAGCTCCTCTAACAATTTTTACTGTAGAACGACAAAGAAGGGTACGCTGTTGTCTTCCAAACCGGAAGAAAACAGCGTACCCACTATTAAATGGGATCACGGTTCAACTTTGGCTTCACCAAGGAGAAACGCAACAACGCTGTCTCAATTCCCTCAAAGTTGTAACATACCGGGCTACGTGTAAAAGAATGAAGGAACTGCGTATTTTTGATAATCTGAAATTCAAATTCTAACGTATAATCTGAAAGGGCGTATAAATGAATTACGTATAACCGAATTAAAAAAAAATACGATAAAAATTATAGTAAAATACTGGGACTAACTCGGAATCTACAGTATATATTAATTCTACAGTATAAGGTTTTTTACTGTAAGACTAGTTGTGAAAGAACGGCTGAACGTCAAGATATGGTTGAGGTATCAAAATAAAGGTCTTATCATGTAGATGTGCCAGCCGAAGAGAAAAATGAGATTGAGGCAACGGTTCGGGCGTTGTGGGGCTGAAAAGTTCCCATGTAAAGTCAATGGGAGAAGCGTGGCCTGCGGTTGACTCACGCGCTGTTGAAGGCGAATGTATGGAGGGACCCAGATAGTCCAAAGTTCGAAGTCTCTTTTCTCAGCGAACCGTTGTGCAAAACAACGCTAGCAGGAATTTGTTTGAAAGTTCTATTCGGAACAGCGAACACTCGAAGACCTGATTGTGTTGTGCCATTGGACTGTGTGATGTATATATACAATTTATCATTCATTCATTCGATCCAGTTTATTTACGTAGGTAAGACGTTTCCCATTATGTAAATATGTAAATAAACGTTTCATATGAGTTTATTCTCTTCAAAAACACCCCAACACAACTTATCGTTGATTCCGACGGGTTTTTTCTACCGGGAGAAAAAAAAACTCTTCGTTGATTCCAACGGGTTCCGTCTACCAGGTTCGAATCCCGGTGAGGCACAATTCGATCCAGTTTATTCACGTAAGTAAGACGTTTCCCATTGTGTAATGTTGTAAATAAACGTTTCATATGAGTTTATTCTTTTCAAAAAAAAATATCGTAGATTCCGACGGGTTTCGTCTACCGGGTTCGAATTCTGGTGAGGCATGGATGTTGTGTTTGTCTTACGGCACTGTCTCTCTCCCTTTCCTGAAACCAGAGACCCTAAATTAGGAACGGGCTACTGCTTATTGCCCATTGTGTTGCTCACGGGGTCGTTAAACCTTCAGTCAAAAAAAAAAAATCACGAACCTGGAGTATGGTCTTTACTGAAGTGGTTGAATTAATTTGAAAATCAAATAAAGTTTACATTTGCTGTTTCATAAGAGTTTATTATTTTCAAAAAAACAACAAAACAAAAAACTTACCGTCGATTCTGACGGGTTTCGTCTAGTTATGTATAAAAATGAAAAAGCGTGTTATTGAGAAAAGTATGAAGGAGATTCCACTACACTTTTGAAATTATTAGCACATAAAAATATGTACTTTCTCGCTTTTTAGAACCTAGAAATCCATTCCCTACTTATTACAAACGATGAACGATACTGTGCAAGTTTGTTAATATACCATTGTGAATAGTGCTATCTGAGATATACAGTGGTGTGCAAGAGTATTGCATAACCTACAAAAACCGTGAATTCTTAAGTTTAACTAATTTATTAACTGACTTATTTTTATAGTTATTTCATCATTTATATGACATTGGGCGCGAAATTTAATAGAGACCTCAAAAATGTTTTAGTTTTTCCTGTAGCTACTTCTGTTCTTAAGATATGACACAAAATATGAGGTTTGACAAGTACGTTGAAATAATTCACGTTAGCTGCGTATCAGATGTTATAGCCAATCATAGACACTCTTTTACCTGATTGGCTGCTTCCTAATGCTATCCTGATCTACTCCAGTCTTTATAAGGTTTGACGCAGAGCTCATAAAGGAAGGATCTATTCAGTGGACACAGACATAGGAGCCCATGGAAATTTCTCACATAGAAAGTGGCGTCCCCACGGACCTAAAATAGAAGTAAAATGTGACGTGACCCCGTGACGTCGGCAATAGTTGCTACGGCAACCCAGCGCTCGGAGATGATCAGATGAACAACAGACACGTAAAAACCCAAAAGTTAGGAATTCTGTAAGGAAAAGTATACGATCAGTAAGTAATAAGCAAAATAATACCATTTATTAAAACGCTAGAGGAATTGAAAACCAAAAAGAATCTTAAAATTAATAAAGAATTGCGTGTATTCGTCTTAAACACTGCCGGATAGCAAGCCAAAGTCAAAAGTCAAAGTAAAAACATTCGTTCGGACGAAAATCACGTGGTTCTTGGGTGTTCCCTGGGAAACCAGCTGTCAATCAACTGTAGTTCTGTTTTAGGTCGCTGGTGCGCTGCAGTCGACTTCATGACGTCATGAGTTTCAGCTTTATACAGCCAGTGTCTTCTCTACATATCCTTCCTTTATGGCAGAGCTGCTAGAGCATTGTGGGCAGCGGATGGCCTAGTGGTCAAAGTTCGTGACTGCCACGGAGATGACCCCGGGTTCGATCCTAGGCAGGTATGAACGCTCGAACCACTAAATATCAGCCATGTGTCGGATGAGCACGCTAAGCTGTCTGACGCCGGGTACTGGCCCCACGGTAATAAATATCAGCATCTTCCTCCCCCTTTCTACCTCGCTTCCGTGTCACTTTCCTATCAGGCACTGTAGCATAAATATCCTAGTTTCCTATTTCTAAGGGTTGTTTAAGACCTGGGGTCAGACACTCCTTTCCTAAAAGCCTCTACATATGATCTGATCTGCTAAAGCATTGTAGTGATCGCTTCTTGTGGTTATTAGGGTATAATTTGTGAACATTCTGAATAATGGTTTAAAACTGCGGAATTGTCCACAGTGGACAGTGTAAAAACAGTTGTTCTGCATGAAGAGAGATATTCTTCAAGGCAAATCCTCGAAAGAGTGGGCTGCAATTAATTTACAGTTATTAAGCTACTGAAGAAAGTTAAAGAAACTAGTGATAGTAAAAATATGCGTCGTAGTGGAAGGTCCAGATCTACTACAACCACAGGCAGGGCAAAGTGCTCAGAAAGCTAAACTTGGCAGAGAAGAGGCTCAATTCACCCGAATTGCTGGAAAGATTGTCTGTTATTTCCTCTACTGTTAGGAGGAGGCTGCTTCACTATGACTTACGTGGTTGCAAAGGTAGGCGTAAACCACTTTTAACTTTAAATCAAAGACAGCGTAGACTTCAATGGGCAAAACAGCATGTCTCATGGACAACCAAGCAATGGGAAAATGTTTCTTTTCAGTGATGAATCAGAATTTTGCTTTAATGGGAATCCGAGAAGAAGATCCAAGCATGAGAAATTCCCTCCAAGTTGCGTAGTAACTATTGTTAAGCATCCGGCGAAGGTCATGGTTTGGAGCTGCATGTGTACACATGGAGTTGGGAACCTCCATATTTTCAATGGTACATTAAATACCCAGAAATACATCTGGATATTAGAAAACAAGATGATACCATCATCTAGAAGACTTTATGACGGCAATTTCACTTTCAAGATGACAATGCTCCCTGTCATAGTGCTAAAGTAGCGAAAAAGTGGTTTCAGGAAAAAAAATGTTCAGCATCTTGATTGGCCATCATAGTCGCCGGACATGAATCCGATCTAACATTTGTGATTCAAACTATTGTATGAACTATCAAAAATGAAACCAACAATCGAAATTCAACTCACTAAAGATGTAATTCAAATTTGGAATAGTATTGTTCAACCCAATCTTTTACAAATCCTTTTTTAGAGTATGCCAGCAAGATGCAAAGCTGTGATTAAAGCTAAAGTCCTGGCAACAAAATATTAGGTACATTTTATAATTTTGCTTCATTTTATTTCTGTTGTTAAATGTTGTTTCACTCCCTATGAAATACAAAACCGATTTATTGCTGTAAACCTAAGTATTGGTTAAATTATCCTTTTCATAATAATTTCGACTTGGGTCATGAGTTTTGTAATGTGTCTTAAGAACAGAAGTAGCTACAGGAAAAAACTGAGACATTTTTGAAATTTCCATTAAATTTCACATCTAATAACATATAAATGACGAAATAACTATGGAAATTAGTTAGTTAAACAAAAGGTTAAACTTAAAAATTTGCAGTTTTTGCAAGTGATACAATACGTTTGCACACCATTGTAGATGTATGCTACAGTAAAAGAAAAATAAACATTGCAAGTTCCATTTACTTAGTTTTCTGATCCTCTGGCTGTTAAATCTTTTCTTTCGAGTATTAGTGCATTAATATGCATAATTAAATAAATATTTAGCTACAGAATTTAATAAGCGAGTTACTACTTTAAAAGATTTTAGATAGTCTGAAAAATGAAAACTAATTGTGTGGAAAGAAAACGAAATAATCAGGTAACATGGTAGTATTCAGATTTAGGTAACTTCTTTAAAATATTGCATTGCGTTTCTTTCACTGTGCAAAAGGTTTGAAACAGTTATTTCATTCAACGAATTACTAGGTGCAGAGTACATGAGATTACCTATTTTAAAGCGAGACGGAAAATACTGTGATTCAGAAACTGAGTACGTTACTGTTTATAATTAGAAAGAGATACAGATCGCAGTTATATCAACGCCAAATATATTTTGCTCTGTTATTTATATTGTGACGCATAAGAATTACAGAGTTCAATAAGATAGCTTTAAATTTGCATCTGCTACAAGAATGAAATAATTCAGCTTTTTACTAAATTAAATGTGCTGAAATATCAGAAGCGTCGCGTGAATAAGTGATGGGTGGCCAATTCAACTAAATTCAAATGCCTTTCCAGCCGTTTCTGTTCTTTTCATTCAGAAATTGAAAGGGCATGAAATATATAATAGCGGCTAATCGAATATAAGTCTCCCGACTCTTTTCATTTATGATGCTTATTTACTGCTTACTTTGTCCAAAATTAGGTTATATTTAAGAGTCGAGCAGACCTCTTCAAGAGTCACAGTAGGGTGACATTTCTTGAAGCTTGTGAATGGTAATAGCCGGAGGATTCCTTACCTCAGCCGGAAAGCTGACAAAGACATGCAGGGGGAGATATTTTACGTTCCAACGAATTTGATGATCATGAATGGAATGCGAGCGCCATTGAATTTCGCCATGGCTCTTAAGACAAAGCGTATGCTGGAGCTGATGTTAGTGTCTCCAACAAGATTTTCCTCACAGGAATCGATTCTGGTAAATTTCAGACAACAAAGGGTTAGGACAGGATTCAAAGGATGAGGAAATGGAGAGGAAGTTAAGAACTTTTAAGCTCATAATGATAACGTAGGTTGCAGAGATTTCTCCCTTTGTTCGTTCTGGTCGGAAATATCATCTCTTAGAACATAAAAGTACCGCAAAGTGCAATTTTGTTCAGTAGCACTGTTGCTCTCCTTTTTACAAAAGAAAGAAACTACTTTTCGTGAAAGTGACTTAGTTTCCATTGACTGAAATTTGGAATAATTAACTCAGTTAGCCATGGAAATTGAACAAAGAGCAATGATTATTCTGTCACAAGATTTTTAAAAAGCTAGATTCTTACTTTTGCTTTCTTTTATTCACTCTACAAATTCAACAGTAGCTTCAAACTTTGGGAAACTTGGTTCTAAACAACTGAGGATTTATCAGTTAAGGGGTCATAGAAGGAAACTTGAGAGCCATATATTTACAGCTACTTTAAAATACAAAGGTTTATTTTATAAACATAATTTTTTTTAGCACGTCTTTTGTAAAAAAAGATCGTGCTTATGTTACCGGTTTGTCCGTCCGTCCGTCTGTACCCACGATATCTCTGCAACTATTAGTCTGATTTGAAAAACTCTTTTTGCATTGGGAAGCTTGAAATATGCAAATGATGATCCTTTATTTCGTTTTTTTTACGATTTACGATTTCTCCGTTAGACGGCGTAACGCAGATGATGTCGAATTCATAAATACGTTTTATTTTACATATTTGCTTCTAAACATCCGATTGAAAAAATTATTTTATCTTTCGATTCCATTTAGGTTGAAGATTATTTTAGACATAGTTACTTTTTCAAATTACGCATAGATTTTCCGCTAGGGGGCGCAAAAGGAAATTACATGTTTCCCGATAACTCTTCTTCTAAAACTCCGATTTGAAAAATGTTTACTTCATCGGATACACCTCCAGATGGAAAATATTTTGCATGTAATTTCAAATTTTTGGTAAAGAATATTTTGGCCACCAGGGGGAGTAAGTGCTAATTCAGGCTTCTGATGTATTTGCCATAAAATCTGAGCTTCTAATATATCGATTGAAAAAATTCTTTCGTGGACTGATGCCACTCACATCGATAAACCTTTTCGGAATATTTTCTTCTTAAAATACATCACAGTTTCTCCGCCAGTGGGCGTAGATGTACATCTTATTTTTGTCAATATCTCTAGTTCTAGGAGTCCGATTAGAAAAATTCCTTCTTTGTTGGATAGTGTTTTCAGTTTGACATGTTTTTCCTATAATTTCAAAATTTTGAAGTAATTCAGAGATTTTCCGCTAGGGAGCGTAAGGTAGTTTGCGCTTCCCCCTATATCCCTGCTTCTAAATTTCCGATTTGAAAAATACTTTCTGCACCGGATACAGCTCTTGATAGGATATCGTTTGCACACAACTTCTAATTAAAAAAATTGTTTCGCCACCACGTGGCGTAAATCTTAATATCCGCTTCTGATGCATTTGCAGCGAAATATGAGCAATCTAAATTCTCGATTGAAAAAAACGTCGTTTGTAGACCGATACTACTGATGTCGACAAACCTTTTAGAAACATGTTCTTCTTAAAATAATGCATGGTTTCTACGCTAGGGGGCGTATATATATATCTTATTTTTGTGAATATCTCTACTTCTAGGAGTCCGATTTGAAAAATTCCTTCTTTGTTGTATAGTGTTTTCAGCTTGACATGATTTCCCTATAGTTTCAAAATTTGCAAGTAATTCGTAGACTTTCCGCTAGGGGGCGTAAAGGTAAATTGCTTGTCCCCCTATATATCTGCTTCTAAATCTCCGATTTGAAAAATTCTTTCTGCACCGGATACAGCTCTTGATGGGAAATCATTTGCACGTAATTTCTACTTTTTGTAAAAAATGGTTTGGCCACCAGGTGGCGTAAGTCTTAATTTCCGCTTCTGATGTATTTGCAGCAAAATAAAAGCTTCTAAAATCTTGATTGTAAAAAAAGTCGTTTGTTGACCAATACTCCTCACGTGGACAAACCTTTTAGGAACATTTTCTTCTTGAAATAATGCGTGGTTTCCACGCCAGGGGGCGTAGATGTATATCTTATTTTTGTCAATATCTCTACTTCTAGGATTCCGATTTGAAAAATTTCTTCTTTGTTGGATAGTGTTTCCGATGCGAAATGCTTTTCCTATAAATTCGAAATTTTCAAATAAATCATAGACTTTCTGCTAGGTGGCGCAAAGGTAAATTGCGTTTCCTGCGTTATTTCTGCTTCTAAAACTCCGATTTGAAAAATTCTTCCTGTATCGCATATAAGACCTAATGGAAAATATTTTTCACATAATTTCTAATGTGCGGTAAAGAATGGTTTGGCCACCAGGGGGCTTAAGCGGTAATTTCTGTTTCTGATGTTCTTGTAGCAAAATCTGGGCTCCTGAAACTCGACTAAATTTTTTTTTATTGAACCGATACCGCTCATATGGAAAAACCTTTTGAGAATACTTTCCTCCCTAAAATAATGCATGGTTTTCCCACCAGGGGTCGTAAAGTCACATCTTATTTTTGTCGATATCTCTGTCTCTAAGAATACGATATGAAATTTTTTTTTCTGTGCTGGAGAGCTTTTCTGGAGCGAAATGTTTCTCATATAAATTTATATATTTCTTAGCGCACAAGTCTGCAACCAGATGGCGTAAGCTCACGATTTCGTTTACAACAATATCTGAGGGATAAGAAACCCGATTGATAAACTTCTTTCTTCCGTCAGATACTATTGTTTTCCATACTGGTTCCATTGACTTTGAATAGTTTTAATAAATTTAATTTGCGTCAGAACGGATTCAAAGGATGTGCTTACTATACCCAAAAATTCGGGTGTAAAAAGCACATCATCTTTGTTGTTATAAATACGAAGGTTTCGACTATGAGGTAACATGTTTTAAAACTTGGAAAGAAAGATTCACCTTCGAAGCGATATTCCCGCGATATTCTGTGTTTGTTGTGGTAACTGCGAAACAAAAATTCGGCGGTGGCGAAGCTCGAACACACGTCCTCCAAATCCGGTGTCCAATGTTTTCTCAGGTAAGCTGCACCGACAGGTGCTTATCACTGCTACTTGCTGTAACATGTACGTCACCTCTATCGTGCGCCACATATATCCCCTCCTCGAGGAAGAATCGGGTACGAAATAGCCCTACCGCAAACCATACTTGAAGTAACTGTGTGTAGAAAAAGGATTTCTCACAAATGTCACACGATGTGTGGAACAAACATCACACATTATTTGGAGCGAAGAAGGATCTTACTAATCCCAGACGATACGTGGAAGAAATATCACACACTTTTCGAAGAACCGAACTGCCAATAGATCCATTTTTACGTTCAGGTGCCAAGGTGAAAACACAAATTTTCCACTGGCGGTGCTCGAACTCACACTCTCCTGCTACGAAGTGAACTGCTTTTCCAATTAAGCTACACCGATGTAGTGTATCACTGCAACTTTGCTGTCTTCACATGTGCGCCACCTCTGAGGTAGGTACGGCACAGAACTCATTTGTATTTGAATCGAAAGAAAGTAATGTCAGACGACGAGGTGCCCGAAGACGAAGCCCCGGCCACGGCGCACATTGGCCACTGGGATTGGGCAGAACGCTGCATAGCATTAGCTGGGACGTGACTGAAATCAGTGGCAGTTAGCCGTCAGAAGGCGAAGAGTGTAAGCGCCAGTCAACATGAAAATAGACAAGGAGCACATCCGCCATTGCATTCTATATGAGTTTCGTGGTGGTAACACCTCCGCAAGTGCCGTGAGGAACATAACCAGTGTGGAAGCCAATACCGTATCACAACGTCAGTGCTGTCGTTGGTTCGAACGGTTTCGAGAGGGAAATGTTGACCTGTCAGACCGTCCCAAAACCGGAAGACTCGCAACAATGGACATGCTGAAGACTTTAGTAGAGGCTGACCCACGTGTAATAACGCCGGAGTTGGCCGAACAGGTGAGTACTACGCACACGAGCATTATCACACATTAGCGTCAATTTGGCACACGAGTGGAGTTTGGGTACCCCATCAACTCACAGTTGAGCAAATTGTATGAGCGTACGTGTTTTCCTGCTTGCACGTGACCAAGTTGAAGCATTTTTGGACCACACTGTGACAAGTGACAAGAAATGGGTCCTGTATGAGAGTGTCAACGTCCGGAAACAGTGGTTGGACCCAAAACAGGAGCCTATGTTGACACTCAAAGCTGGCTTACACCCAGGTAAGGTCCTGCTGTCTGTTTGGTGGGATATGCGGGATGTCGTGTATTTTGAGCTGCTGCCGGACAACCCCCCCACTTCTCGCTCACGGCCGTTGTGTACTTCCGTTAGCTCGACAATCTGCATGGATCGCATCACTCACGTCGAAACGACCAGCACTGCTCAACCGCAAGGATGTCCTTCTACAGCAGGATGGAGCGACACCTAACACAGCGTGGGTGACCTTCACAAGATCAGAAACCTGGGTTCGAAACTGTTGCCGCACCCAGTCTAATTTTGGACATTGCCCGCAAGCAACTATCACCTTTTCCGGTCGTTGTAACATTTCCTGGGCGGATAGTGGCTCACTAAACCGGAACGGTATCGAAAGCGCACTTATTATTTTCTTTGCGTCCAAGCCGGCACAACTCTACAGCCACGGTTTTCAACACCAGACCAGACGATGGGAGTAGGCCGTGACAAACGGCAGGGACTATATTTTGGACTGATATGTACTTCTATATACGGTAATTAACACTTTTCTATTGTCTTGCATTTGCAGAAATTACTTTCTTTCCAACGCAATATTTCATTCTTATCAGTAGACTAGCTTTACTACCCGGCTTTGCCCGGTATTTAGGCTTATTAATTTCATATTCCCTTATATGTCACTGAGAAAATCGTGAAAAAAATTGATGCTTGCAAGAAAGAAAAAAGCTGATTTCACAAATTCTGTCATTACAAATTATTTATTCATAGTGTGATTATTTCAGCACTTGGCCGTACACAACATTTTTGGTTTATTCTTCATCGGCGACAATATATAATTTTATTGGTCCTTTTCTCTTGACATTCCAACATACAGCTGTCTGTAGAATCAAACGGACCAAAAGCGTTACGAATTATTTAACACGCGTCCAGGAGACACAGCCTTAGAATACTGACTGAACAAAATTCGTTAACAATTTGTTATCGACGATCAAATGCATCACGTGCTTTCGGTTTCAGACGTCTATGAGGGGCGAATCACTGGGATAAAAAAGTTAAAAACGTATCTTTGTGAATATTTTATGAAACTGGCTGAAATTGTCCAACAACGTTTTTTTTAATGGTTTTCCAGGACATTTGTTTCAAGCGGTTTCAAATTATTTCTTGTTATTCAACCACTCCATTCCATGAATTGTTATTCATGGGAATGGAGTGCTGTATAACAATTCATGGGAATGGAGTGGGTGTATTTCATGGCTGTAATCTAGTATTTCATGGCTTAATCTGATATCTTCGTCGACGTGGAATTTCATTAGGAAATTAATTCGCCTCTCTACATAGGGCTTTTTTTTCTTAACATCCACTAAAATAACACGATGGCAATAGCGTCGTCTTCAACTAACTGGTACCATGAGAGACACAGCAAGTGTTGCTTCTGCGCATGCGCAGTCCCGTTGCTTCCACCTGCTGTTGGGGTTTCATCGGTTGCCAACAACGGGTCACTAGTAGCACTTGCTTGGAGGCCCACAATTCACGGCGATGCTGCAGGGCCATCAATGGCTCACCAACTGATAGCGCTGCCACCAACGGACCGCTACCGGGCCGTGAGCTGCAGATTTCAGCCAGCAGTGACCCATCACTGCCAGCTGGTGGCCAGCAGTTTCCCAGCACTTGTGTTTTTGCTGGGAAGCTAAGGTAAAAATTCTCAGCTTTACACAGGTCAGGCTATATAATAGTAATAATAATAATAATAATAATAATAATAATAATTCTAGCGAGTAGCACTAAGTCCCTCTACCTTATATGTATAATAATGACAATAGTAATAAACTGGTGAATGTTATCATGAGATCATTTTTCCAAAATCGGCCTGGTAACCCAACATATGAAGGTTCCATAAGATATTCACTCCCCTATAGCAGTAGATACTTTCATGATAAAGAACAGCATAATCTTACTCATAAGAAGGGTTAATTCTAGTCTAAAGATCATAGAGTTTTTGTAGACAATGCATCAGTAAATTTATGAACATGCCTGTTACACAATGTAAACTACACACTCTAATGTTCCTTCGTTTCCGGTCATCAATGTCAACTCTGCTGATACGTGATAACCACAAATTTTGGCGCTTCTGAATAAAATTTTTTTATAATTTTGATCCCACTTCGTTCGTTTAGATGGTCTTCTATAATAGAACACATCATTATCTCTCCCACTTTGGTTACTGCAGCCGAAAATAGCACGTAACGCCATCTTCCTTAACGCTCGACAATGCAAATCCAAGCAGTGCTTGAACACCAGTTGATCACCATGACGTCTGCTTGAATGGTTTACCTCGCTGTGACGTCATATGCATACGGTCTATATCTGAACGACTGGTGATATGCGTAACAACGCTAGATGGCAGCACAGTTTGCTTCGATTAAGAATGCGATCGGACGATATTCCGACTCTCTTTACACTCAGATACTTGTGACTTTCTCGTCCTGGGTCGTGTAACGGTTAACATACTTGAACGGTAATCGGGAGATGCGAGTTCGATTCCCGCTCGAGGACGATGAAATTTTCAAGTTTTCTGATGTGATTGATATTACGTAAAGAACAATAAATACAGTCAATTCAAAGATGTCTGATTTCTGTGTTAATTATCATGACGTATTTTCCGCGTATTATGAGAGGAATATTTCTTCCGCACTATAAAATAATAGTTATAGCTTATTGGCCATTTTACATATAAAAACACGTGCTCCATTTGGAAATAAAGCAAGATTTCCGCACAGCAGCTTTTTCTTTTAGCTTTCCAGACTGTGCTGTGAGCGCCGATACTTCCATTTTTCCCTATGTCTCAAACACACCTGGAAAAAAATAAGATGAATCCAAGAACAACGCGTCAACATTTATTGAAGGTGTGTTAAACGGAGAAAATTAGGATTTTAACTGTGTACGTGTTCTGGATTTCAAATCAGACGAAGAATACAGATAATGAATAATCGCCCATATCGTAATGATAAGTGTTTTATATATCTGTTTTTTTTTTCTGTTAGATGTATGTTATAATATACACCAAACAGAAAATGCTTTTTAGATGTATATTAAATATAATTATACATCTATGTTTTTCTATTAAATATAGTATTATAAATCTTTGATCATCTGTAGACCTATAACTTCTAAAACCTACCTGATATTCACCAGTATTGATTTCAGGGTAGGAATGGTTCTTTTAAGCAGAATATTTGATTAAATGTTCTAGCTTATGGTTATATGAAAGATTCCTCTGTAATTTTTACATTTGTTTTATTTTCCCTCCAAGTATAGATATAATTAATTTTACCTTTCATTCTGGAGATAATTTCTCTTTCTCTTAAACTGGGCTTTTCTGAATAATGCAGTTTTATTAATTACAATATTTATTTCAAAACAGCCAGCGATGTTCAATTAAAGTGGATTTCTGGAATGCTTTCGAAGTTTTGTTTTCAACTAATTATCTTACGCCAGTAGTTTTTCTGGAATAATTACATACAGGACTGTTTCGTATCCATCACGTATTTTGAACGAGATAGGGTAAGAATTTCCACCGAGCAAAATATTTTTCTTTCTCGAGAAATATTGCGTCGCTGGAAAAGGAAAAATATTTATAAAACAGCGGTGTGATATGTGTGCTTAATACCTGAGAAGTTACGACATCCTGCCTTAGTTTATTTAGGATGTCTTTCGACGAACGGGATTATTCTACTTCGCAGAAATCCCATTTTTCTCATTATATTCTTCGCTTAGAAGAACTTCCGCGGATCAAAAATCAATGATTCCGCAAGTCGCTCCAAAAATTATGCAAACAAATTGGAAAAACAGTTTCTTTGTTTACAGAACACTTTATGCTTTACAATATTCACGCAGCGATCTTAGATGTAAAGTACAAATATCCAGAAAGTCTGAGAATAGAAACACTGATGTATTATCACGCGAAAGTTTTGTTAACCCTTTAAGAGGAAGATGCACTGAACCAAATGGTGCTCAAAGTTTTCTAGGAGAAATGTTCCCATAGCAACCGAGTTTCACGAAAGATACGGCAAATCAATTCATCTTCCTCTCTCATCTCAGCAGTATCAACCATAAACCTGTCACCAATGATAAGCGCTCCTTATATATATATATATATATATGAATCAAACATATAAATGAATACAAGAATCTAATCCTACAGCTTTCAATTCAGCGCAAAGCTGCTAGAAGAATTAGACAGAGTTTATAAAATTAGAAATTAGATACAGGCCGGAGCGGCCTGCAGACGTAGAGGGGTAATTTGCTTGGAGATTCAGAATTTTTAATATATATATATATATATATATATGTACATTGAGGATCTCAGGAACTACAGACCTATCAGCCTCCTATCAGTGGTTTATAAAATCTTCACTAAAGTTCTTTCACACCGCTTGAAGGGGACACTGGACATGGCTCAACCGAGAGAACAAGCTGGATTCAGGAGTGGCTACAGCACAATAGATCATATCCACGTACTGAGAGAACTAATTGAAAGAGCGAGGGAATATGAACTTCCATTGTGCATGGCTTTTATCGATTATGAAAAAGCCTCTGATTCGGTGAAACCATCAGCAGTTACAATGGCTCTGAAATCCTGCGGTATTGAAGATGCATACATTAATATTATTAATTACATCTATGAAAATGCAAGTGCAAAGATTCGGCTGTTTGAAAATACAACACACATAAAAATTGGAAAGGGAGTGAGACAAGGTGACACCATATCTCCGAAGCTCTTTAATGCCACATTGGAAAATGTCTTTCAATCACTGAACTGGGAAAACAAAGGGATAAAGATTAATGGAGATTATCTAACCCACCTTCGTTTTGCTGATGACATAGTCATTTTTGCAACTACCCCATCAGAGCTACAGAGTATGATCCAGGAACTTGCTGACAAGAGTAAAGAAGTGGGATTAAAAATGAACTTTCGGAAGACAAAAGTGATGTACAATGCTTTTACAAGAAATGAAGATTTATCGATTGATGGAGAAAAGCTGGAGATAACAGACACGTACGTTTATCTCGGACAGCAGATATCAAGTGAGGGTCACATTGGTGAAGAAATTAATCTGCGTACAAAACTTGCCTGGAGAGCTGGAAAACAAAGGATAATTTTCAAGAGCAATATATATATATATATACAGTATATAGCATCCCCAGTGCTTACGTATGGTGCAGAGACGTGGACCTTAGCTAAAAGAGACATACAAAGGCTGCAGACAACTCAAAGAAGCATGGAGAGGTGCATGTGTAATCAGGAGAGATAAGAAGAGGAACACGTGGATCCGAAAAATGACAAGAGTGGAAGACATCATGATCAGAGTTAAATCCCTGAAATGGCAATGGGCTGGACATACTGCCAGAAGAACAGACCATCGATGGACAGCCGAAATTTTAGATTGGATTCCAAGGAACAGGAAAAGACCCAGAAGAAGACCACATGGAAAATGGGCGGATGAAATTCGAAAGTATGCGGGAGTGACATGGAGGAGACTAGCACAAGACCGACCGTTGTGGAGGAAACTTGGGAGACCTTCGTCCAGCAGTGGATTGATAATGGTTGACAATGATGATGATGATGATATATGTACACACACACACACACACACACACACACACACACACACACACACACACACACGCACACACACACGCACATATATATGTATATATATATATATAAGTCAGCGGCAGCAAAGGGGGTCAAGCCGGGTTCCTTTTTACCCTTAATACTGCTTGAATTCGTTTTTGTATGAGCTACATTAAATGCCGGTAAATGGCTTGGGCATATTAGCCTAAATGCGATGAGTTGAAGTCTTCAGCTCATGCAGATTTCATGGTAGACAATCGAGCTGTCTGATGCTTCTTTCAACTTTATTCCACAAATGCTCTATTGGATTGAGATCCAATGATTTATGAGATCAATTTAGCAATGAAAAGACTCAGGGATGCTCTTCAAACCATTCGCGTACAACGTGAGCACTATGACATGGTTCATTGTCCTGCTCAAAGTACCCATCTCTATTGGGGTAAACCATCAAAATAACTGGTGGACTGGGTCGGCAATGATATGTAAATACATTTGAGCTGTCAGTATCCAAACATTACGAATCAAAGGGTTCAAACTCTCCCAGAAAATCATGCCCCAGAGCATAACGTTGCCTCCGCCAGCTTGAAGATGCAAGATAGGTCCATGCTTTTGTTCTGCTGTCTACATATTCTCTTCCTTCCATCTACATGGCATAGTTGGTAACATGCTTCATCTGACCACAGCACCCTTTTCAACTTATTTACTGTTCAATTCTTGTGTTCCTGAGCAAATTGGAGGCATTTGTTCTTGTTCACTGCCGAGAGCAATGGCTAACAGACAGACCGTCTACTTCTGTAGCACATACGATGTGATGTGCGGGGACCTGTACGTTAAGAGGCCATCGGACTTGGTCCATGATTCAGATTATCTGTAATCTGATGACGTGTTGCTCGTCTGTTCGACTGTAGAATTCTGCTTACTTTCCGCTCCGCTTGAGCGTTCAGTAGCGATTGACGATCACACATCTTGCTCTCAGGCCCGGTTTTTTGAATGGTGGTCCAGTCTCTGTAAACGTGAACTGCTGCCATCGAACATTTCAAAAGTGCAACCGTTTTGCTAATGCTCACACCGATGCTTCGAGCCCCCACGATTATTTCACGTGCAAAGTCCGTTAGATCGCGTCTTTTACCCCATTATTTCTTGGGCATTGCACTTCATTAGTCTCTGTATGTCTTCAGCGTTCCTCTTTTTGTGCCGATTCATCCATCTTGAGTCAGCAACACCTACGGGATAGCTACTTTGCATAAAATCGTCTGGTGGTGATAATAATTTGGCTACTAAGTCTACATATGTATTCTCCTTCGCAATATCAACGGTTCACAATCTACTCGCAAATTCTCTACAGTACCACAAATCTCCACTCCCTACTTCACCTTTAATGCCGTCTTTTTACGTTGCTCTGGATCACTGTCTGAGAGACCCAAAATGTTTAAGTTGTTCGAGAAAGTAATGTGCGTTCAATGAGCAACTGTCTAAACAAGAAGAAATGAAGTTCGCCTAACCAAACAGAAACACAAGAGGGCGTTTCATTAAAAAGCAAAATACAAATTGCAGTGGTGTGCAACAGTATTGCATCATCTGTAAAAATCGTGAATGTTTAACTCTTTGTTTAGCTAACTAATTCTCGTAGCTATTTAATCATTTATATATCATAAAATGCGAAATTTAATGGTGATTTCAAAAATGTCTTAGTTTTTCCTGTATCTACTTCCGTTCTTAAGATACATTACAAAAATGATGACCAAGTCGAAATTATTATGAAAAGGACCATTTATCAAATACTTAGGTTTACAGCGGTAATTTTTTTTGTAATTCATAAGGAATGAAATAACATTTAAATACAGAAATATGATGAAGCAAAATGTTTTGTTGCCTAGCATTTAGCTTTAACAACAGCTTTGCGTTTGATGGCATACTGTGAACACATTTCTGTAAAAGATTGGGCTGAACAATACGATTCCACATTTGAATTACATCTTCAATGAGTTGAATTTCGGTTGTTGGCTTCTTTTTTGATAATTCATACTATAGTTTGAAACACAGATTTTCCATTGGGCTTAATTCCGGTGACTGTGGTGGCCAATCGATGCTGAACATTCTTTTCCTAAAACCACTTTTTCATTACTTTAGCACTATGACAGGGAGAAGTTTCATCTTGAAAAATAAAATTGCCATAATAAAGTCTTCAAGATGATGGTAGAATCTTGTTTCCTAATAACCAGATGTATTTCTGGGAATTTACCGTACCATCGGCAGGATGGAGGTTCCCAACTCCATGTGTACACATGCATCTCCAAACCATGACCTTTACCGGATGCTTAACAATAGTTACTACGCAACTTGGATATAATTTCTTCATGCTTGAATCTCCTTACGCAGGCACTACTCTGATTCCCATTAAGGCAAAATTCTGATTCATCACTGAAAAGAACATTTTCCTATTGCTTTGGTTGTCCATGAGACATTAATTGACCACTGAAGTCTACGCTGTCTTTGATTTGCAGTTAATAGTGGTTTACGCCTGCCTTTGCAGTCACGTAAGTCATAGTAAAGAAGCCTCCTCCTAACAGCAGATGTACTAACAGTCACTTCAGACCATCTTTGTAGCAATTCAGGTAAACTGAGCTTCTTGTCTGCCAAGCTTTGCTTTCTGAGCACTGTGTCTTGCCTGGGTTTAGTATATCAGGGTCTTCCACTACGACGCATACTTTTAATATCAGCAGTGTCTTTTACTTTCTTCAGTAGCCTAATAACTGTAGGTTGATTACAGCTCACTCTTTCAGCGATTTGCTTTGAAGAATATACTTCTTCATGCAGAACAAGTATTTTTAGTCTGTCCGCTGTGGACAATTCCGCAGTTTTAACCATTATTGAGAATGTACACAAATTATACCCTAATAACAACAAGAAGCGATCACTACAATGCCGTAGTAGATCAGATCAGATCATATGTAGAGGATTTTAGGAAGGAAGTGTCTGACCCCAGGTTTTAAACAACCCTTAGAAATAGGAAGCTAGGAGATTTGGGCTAGAGTGCCCGATAGGAAAGTGACACGGAAGCGAGGTAGAAAGGGGGAGGAAGACGCCCTTTATTTATTACCTAGGGGCCAGTACCCGGGGTCCGACGGCTTAACGTGCCCATCCGACGCACGGAGGGTATTTAGTGGTTCGAACGTTCGTACCTACCCAGGATCAAACCTGAGGTTATCTCCATAGGCAGTCACGAACGCTGACCACTAGGCCACCCGCTGCCCAATGGCGTAGTAGCTCTGCGTAAACCTTTATAAAGGCTAGAGTATGTTTAGGATAGCATTAGGAAGCAGCCAATCAGGTAAAAGGGTATCTATGATTGGCTGTAACAACTGATACGCAGCTGAAGTGAATTTCAATGTGTTTGTCAAACTCCATATATTATGCCATATCTTAAAAACGGAAGTAGCTACAGGAAGAACTAAGACGTTTTTGAAATCTCCATTAAATTTTGGATCTAATGACGTATAAACGACTGTTATAATTATTAGTTAATAACAGAATTAAGCTTAAAAATTAACGTTTTTTTCAGGTGATGCAATACTTTTGTACACCACCGGACATGAGAAAACAGAAATTCAAAAGGAAGGTTATTTAAACGTATACGGCACAATTGTTTCTTATTTAAAAGAATTGGCTTCCGCGAAATTTTCATATATCCAGCGTTAATATGGGAAGAGTTGATTTTGAAACCTTTTTAAAAAGCGACGCGTTTCTTATAAAACTAGTACTTTGCAATGCAAGCATATGTTTTTGTAAAGAAGTTATTGGCAAAACTTTTACAGCAGTTATCGAGCAAAGAAGTTATTTATAGGAGGATGCTTGAAAGGTTCACATATAATGCTAATACCACGTATCCCGTGTATGAAACCCAAGAATTTAAAGGTGGATTTATTAACCCCTTTTTGACTTTACCTATGATTGCATAAAGCACATAGCTGATGTTGATTGTGGAGGCTTTCCAAGATGATCGATATCAGAATCTACGATAACTGAACCGATTTATTTGCTGCCAAACTTTTTTTCTGAAGGCCCGCAGTGGCTAATATGATCTACAACGGCGGTCGGGATGATCGTCGTGTTATCAATCAAAGTATTTTCTAGGTATGTGTCGCTGTCACCAGAGGAAGAGGACAGGAAAGAAGTCGTATAATCTTCTGCAGGACAGCATTTTCCTAATGCTTATTTTAGTGCGGAATGTTGCCAGAGATGTCACAGAAGAAATAAATGTTTCCTTTACTTAATATAACAGCTTTTCTTTCTGCGCTTTTGGTAGAAACTCCATTTGTTTCACAGATTTGAACAGGTGAAATGGTTGAATGGATGAGACGTCTATCGAGCACATGGTATGTAATGAAACTTGGTAAAGCTGCGGGAGTTTGAAATAGACATGCGAGGTCACCATGGAGGAAAAATGAATTCTTCTGAAATTATAGCAACGTGTAGTTTGAAATCAGATTCATTTTGTTACGAAACGGTTTCCACTCAGACATACCAAATAGAATGATGTTTAAAGATATACCGTATTTTCGTGCACATAGTCCACCCCACAGATATTCCGCAAGGAAAAAAGTACGTATTGAAAACGACAAAATTTCCCAGATAGCTCGCACTTCCAAACTGTAAGCAAAATAAGTAACTTAAATTTGTGACTTACCCGTTTTTCTCTTCACCAACATTTAATCCATAAATTCTGGTAAAAATGCTGCGTACTGGCAAAGAATTTGGCAAGACTTACGGTACCGTATCTGTCTTTAGCCAATAAAAACAGCATACAGCTCCAAATTACAAATTTAATATGTACAACACATGCACAGAACGATAGATAGATAGATATTTTTTCAATTAATGAATTGTCTGACAGAAAAAAAGAGAAGAAAAAAACGATGTTCTTAATCGTCGATTTCCGTATCGCTGTCACAGTGAAAATGATTGGAATACTCAGCCAAGGATTCTTCGCCATCAATTTCATCATCAGACTGCTCTTCGGCTTGGGATGAATTTTCATTGTCGCTTTGAACGACGCTTTCAAAGGCCCGTAGGAATCCATTCTGAATGACAGATGTAGGGGCCGAATTCCAGGCATCCATAACCCAGTTGCACACATCTGAATATGTCGCCCTTTGCCTGCGACCATTTGGTGTGCGAATAACAGAATAAGGTCGGTCTTAGTGCTTACGGTATCTCTTCCTGTTTCACAAAGAGAGATAAGCCCAACCAAGTCCGTTTTCTTTAATTTTAATTCCTTTAACCCTTTGACAAATTGGCTGGAAATCTTGCATTTCAACAAAAGACTTAGAAGATCACACTCATCATGAATGTCAGGGACATAGGGGGTAAAAATCCTAATCTTAATTCCCAGAAGCAGGGTGTCAAACATGTATCGATATTACGAGGAGGGGAAGGTTAGTGGGGGGGATGAGGACCATACTAAGCTGTTACATTACAAATGGCAGTCCTTTGAGGAAATCAGGCAACTCTGGGCATTTTTTTTCTTCATGATACGGTATTTCTAAAAAAAAGAAACTGATAGTTCGCAGTGTCGTATAGTCCGCACCTTCCCCTTATGCTGGAAAAATTCCCAGTGAGTCCGCGGACTATACTTGAGAAAATACGGTACTTATTCACTTTGCACTGACGAAAACAAGAAAAAAGACTTTCGAATATTGCCAATTCTTGACTGCTAAACATTTCAATGAAATACATTGTATAGCTTTCTTGACAATTTGATTTCGTAGGGCGTGAGTGAAAGCATTTTTTTCGGATCATTTTATTAAAGCTATTATAAGATAACTATGGATCTTGCAATTCGAAATACAGAGAGTGATTACTGAATTTTGACTACCCCTATCAAAAGTGGATGCGGCCAGTTGACCACGTGATTTTAGAGAAGGTACTGTTAATCGACTGACGTAGCACATATAAGTGTAAGAGGAGCAATAGGTACTAAAATTCGAAGCGTGATGGGTAAACGGAATGATTTATCAGACTTTGAGAAAGGTTAGATTGGGAGAGCTCGGAGAGTGGGTGCTTCGATTTCCAAAATGCCTTCGCGAGTCGCCGTACTGTCTCATGATTGGCGTGAAAATGGTCAAACGAGGCAAAACTGCACAAGACAGCGAAAGGATGGATGATAGAGATGAGCACCGGGTCAGATGATTCGTACAGGCCAACAGACGCAACACTCTTCAACAGTTGACTGCACAATACAACACAAGTTAACCTAGAACAGTATCTGTCATGACCAGATGCCTAACGCTCGGACTTATGGGCTATAACAGCAGACTACCCGGATGATATCAACTCTTAACCGTGGTTCATCGGCGAAAAAAAAACTCGCCTGGTGCATAGTTCATAGAATTTGGACGTCGGATGACTGGAGAAAAGTGTGCTGGTCGGACGAGTCCCCCCGCATTCCTCGCTACTCTGTGGATCGCCTTTTACATATTTGGCGCAAACAACATGAGACACTCGCTCTATCCCGCATGGTCTCTACAGTGTATGCCAGTGGAGGCGGTTGTATGGTGTAAGGAATGTTTACACGGCAAGAACGTGGACCCCCGGTGCATGTGGAGCGACGTATGGCTGGTGCCGACTATCGTGAATTGCTTGCTTGTTCTGCACACCCAGAAATGTTGTACATTTTACTGAATGGCGACGGTGACTTCCAAGATGACAATACACCAAGCCATAGGTCTAGTGCTTTGCAGGAATAGTTTGAGGAACACAGTTCAGACTTCCTGCATGTCGATTGGCCTCCGAACAGTCGATTGGACCAGCCGATGCAAAAAGCCCTCCCGTTTTCTTCTTTCACCCAGAGCAACAGCAATGGAGTAGCGTTTTATCCGATTCTGGTCAGACAAAGCATAGGGTACCCATTTGCACAGTTTACACGAATATCGCAACTTTCGAAGTCGGGTGTTGATGGTTGTATGGGAGGTTTTCAGTTCTTTTACCAGTTCCCGTCTTGGTCGATAGCACGTGTTGCAGTACATCATTTGCAACCGTGTTGGGTCTGCCACTTCCTGGCGCATCAGACAAATCCCGTACACCAGTGTCGAGTTTCCTGTCATAGCAAGTTATGGAAGCACTGACAAATCCCGTATACCAGTGTCGAGTTTCCTGTCGTAGCAAGTTATGGAAGCACTTGGAAAATTGCGCAACGCGTTTGTTGACGATATTATCGTCAACAAACGCGTTGCGCAATTTTCCAAGTGCTTCCATAACATTCAATCCATTCAAATATTCATAAAGCGACATTGCACGCACATCTTTCTACGATATCGCCATCGAATCGTAGCTTCGTGCGACTACTCTTCACTACAACAACGTAAGTTCTGTGCTTATAATCTCTTCTTTCGCGCACAGCACTCTGGGATGTTTACGTCACCGCAGTCCCGCAGTATCTTGTATTACAAGCGCCACATATGATTTTTTCCGGAAACGTTCTGCACAACTTGATAATATAAAGTTTTGTAGCTAGAGGGCGATAAGTATGTGTTAGTTTCCACATTCAAAAAATTGATATATCTTTTTCTTTGGTCCGATAGCTTTAATGATGCAGAATTTTCCAGATTTTCATAAAACATACTTTTCAATCTAAGGCGTAAGCACATATTTCTGCTTGAAACACATTTGCAACATTCTCCCGCTAGGTGGCGTATGTGAGCTTTCGTGTTTGCAATTGTATCTCTGCTTCTAAAAATCGGTTGAAATTATCAATTTTGAACTGGACCCCAGTCACTACGGTGAATATTGTTGAAATTATCCACTTTATGTGAAGCGCCGTTTTCTCATATGAAAGCGCTCATGGAAAACGATTCTTTTTTTCTATCTCTGCCTTTGAAAGTTGCATTTGAAAAATTCCTCATCCGCAGCACATCTCTCATATATATTTTTTTAATTTTTCTTCTGCCTCTGCCTTTGAAAGTTAAATTTGAAAAATTCCTTATCCGTAGCACAGCTCTTGTAAATTCTTTTTTAACTTCTATCTCTGCCTTTGAAAGTTGCATTTGAAAAATTCCTCACCCGTAGGCACAGCTCTTATATATCTTTTTTTTCTATTTCTGCCTTTGAAAAAAGTTGCTTTTAAAAAATTCTTTATCCGTAGCACAGCTTTTGCGATGAATAACATTTTACTTATATTTTGTGATTTTTATAATGCACAATTCTGCAGCTTTAGAAATGAAAAGTGAAAATTCTGTGCACTTTTCCCCTTTCTACTTGCAAATGTTTTGCTGATTCTAGATACCTTGAGAAAGAATAACATACATTTTGCTGTACCTATATTTCTTCATTTTGTGTGATTTTACTCTCAGTTTTTATTGAATGACCGTTGTATTTTAGGAAATGTTCCATGCAAGGTTTACGAAAAAAGAAGTATTTTATCAGAATTATTTCGCGAAAGACATCGACGCACCGAATAAAAGAAACGCATCGTTTATAAACGACCATGTCATGCTGCCATGAAAATCAATTTTCTTAAGAAATCATCTAAAAAGATATACCAAATGAAAAAACAAAGAAGTTCTCACAAGAAAATTATTGGAATGACCAAAAAAGTCAAGTTCCCAGAGAGACCTGAAGAATAATGGGCAACATTACTTTATTTATTACATGAAACTGTAATTCAATGTAAGAGAAATTCAGTTTATTCAGTATTTCTGGAATGCTCAGTGGGTGGGTTTGGTGGGGTTGGGTGGGGTGGGGTATGTTAAATTTTCCCTTTCTGCACAATCATCATCCTTTGATGTTTCGTCCTTGTCTTTTGAAAATGTGCTTCTGGGAAGGTTCTGTTTTAATTTGGGAAAACTGCCTGAAGACATTTTGAGAGTTCCGCATTTTAATTGAGAGCAGCTTCTTAATAATATCCGTGGGACGTTTTCGTTTTAATTTAAAGTAATTACTCCAAACTTTTGCGAAAATTCTCTTTTAATTATTTAGTAGAGCAACTATGGCTTGAAAGATCCCATTTTAACTTAGAATAACTTTGCCAAAATATATACCAATGCCCATTTTAATTTAGGTAAATTATGTGCAGCAATATGCGTTAGAATAGCTTTTCTTCACTTAAGAAATCAGTCACTGGGTATCAGATTTGACGAATGACGTACGCCAACGACTGGTACCGGAGGAATGGTATAAATCGTCATTATTACCAAGGTAAAAAGAATCTTACAGTGCAAGAAAAAATGGAGATGATAACAATAGAAAAACGTATTTTGTGATATAGAGAGGTGAGAATCAACCATGTGGGCACTCTTTAGAGATCACGAAGATTGCAACGCCCTGAAAACGAATCAAATTTGTATCTGCCGATTTCTCTTTGAACATACTAAAATCTCTGTTGATCCATGCATTTCTGCATGAATTAACAGATATTTTCTGAATTCCTGTTTCAAAAATACCGAGTTTGTGTTTTTCCAGTGATTTTGAGAGTTGACTTTTTCGACATTTTAAGTGACATTTTAAAACGTAGATTGTTTTGGAATAAATAAAAATGTTTCTTATCTGTCTCTTTACGGTTTCACTTTCTCTTTTTGGCAAATTAGCGAATAATTTGTTCATCACAATTGAGAGGAGCTCGAAGGAGAGAGTGTCGTACCCGAGAAGCGAACACGTCACTCATGTCCCATTCTAGAACTTGAAAAAAGTGGCTGGCACCCAAACCACACGGCTACTATATTATACTTAGAGAAACTATATAACACGAAGGAATGCCAATACGTTGAAAAGATCGTTTTGGACCAAATTTCGCATTTTGTAAAAATGCGTTCATTTTAAAACCCCATTCTTTATTATTCCAAAACTGCCTTTGTTTCTTGTCTGCGATGAATAGATACATAGTTACAGCAATCGAAATATCTAAACCCAGGTGTCAAACCAACGGGAAGTGACACTTGAAACGCGTATTTTGAAAAATGAGATTTTCGTCCTGAATTAATCACGGAAAACCTGATAACTGCAAAAGGCATGTTAATAAATCAATGAAACTTGGTATACATCTTTCTTACAATGTTGTGTATGCAATGAACTAAAAGTTTTGATGTTTGTCAGTTCAAAGTTAGGCTATAGCTATTTACATTCAACGTAGTGAAGAAATTGTCGAAACTTCACACTAATTCATGTAGGAAGGAGTTTTTCTCAGCAGTGTTTAGGAACATCACTTACCGTTTAGTTCACTGCATAGATAATAGTCATGCATATATACTTATGCAAAAATGCCATCATATATTTGTAATGTTTTAATGTACTCCGTTTACCGTAAACGACATATTTCCTTAGATTCTTTCACAAATTTCCCAATTTCTTGAAAATTTATATTGATATAATTTTTTTCAACGTTTATTTTTTTCAACGTGTGTTAGCCTTCCTAAAAAAAATTACCCATTCTTGCATTTAAAAAAAAAAGTGCCCCCAAGGTAGTGGGATACCTTAAGAAGAAAATCAAGTTAAGCTCACACCGTGCGGGAGATACCGTTTCGGTTCCATTACAATGGAGTTACATAATAATATCCGAGGTAGGTTTTTATCTTTGTCAGTTTAAATGTATCTTCAATTTCCTGCAGCTCATTACATGGTTTTCCGTTATCAGGTCAGTTGTTTGCCTTCTGTGATCAAGTTAACCATTTTCCTTCTCCGTTAACGTCTGCTTTTTGCCTTCTGTGATGAAATCAGGTATTTGCATTTTGTGATCAAGTCATCAGTTCGCCTTCTGTTATTAAATCAGTCGTTTGCCTTCAGTGATCAATCAACTATTTGCCATCAGTGAACAACTCAAACGTTTGCCTTCTTTGATCAAATCA
This sequence comes from Macrothele yani, assembly GCA_039090855.1. Taxonomy (NCBI): domain Eukaryota; kingdom Metazoa; phylum Arthropoda; class Arachnida; order Araneae; family Macrothelidae; genus Macrothele; species Macrothele yani. Next base: position 141,662,647 of record CM077008.1, on the reverse strand, counting down.
GACATTTGGATTCTGTGATCAAGTCAACCACACGCGTTCTGTTATCAAATCCGAACTTTGCCTTCAGTGACCTAATCAGTCATTGGCTTTCTGTTGTCACATCTGAAAATTTGCATTCTTTGATCAACTCAGATATTTGCGTTCTGTGATCAAGTCAGCCATTTGCTTTCTGTGATCAAATCCGAAATTTGCCTTCAGTCGCCTAATCAGTCGTTGGTTTTCTGTAATCACATAAGAAAATTTGCTGCTTTTGATTAAATCAGGCATTTGCGTTTTAAGATCAAGTCAGCCGTTCGCCTTCTGCGATCAAATGAGCCATTTTCCTTCTGTAAATAAATCAGACATTTGCTTCCTGTAAACAAATCAGGCATTTGCCTTCTTGGATTAAATCAGAGCATTTGCGTTCTGTGACCAAACTTAGAGAAATTAACATGAGGAAATACCATTTGCCTTCTGTGATCAAATCCAAAACTTGACTTCACTGATCTAATCAGTCATTGGCTTTCTGTTATCACATCCAAAAATTTATAAAATCTTTTATCAAATCACATATTTACCGGGGGTTTCAAAGGGGCGAACAGGAAAAAGTCTGAGTGAGCCAAATCAGGACTGTAGGTGGGTTGGAGCATCACCGTCCACCCCATTTTGGTAATAGCCTGTGAATTCTCCATTCAGGTGAGGAGAAATGCGTTATCATGATGTAAAACAACACTGTGAAGTGGTATGTCACGTCTTTTCCTTCTGACAGCCTCCTTTAGCTTCTTCAAATGTCTGCACATAGTGAGCACTGTTTATGTTTGCAACTCCTGGATGGTGACACGACGATCAGCTGTGATGAGGTCATTCACTCGTTGTCTGTTGACATCTGTCACTGCAGTTGCGGGTCTTCCACTCCGTTGTTTGTCCGACACTGAACTTTCTCCCTCTCGAAACCTCTTCACCCATCTTCGAACATTACTAATAACGATTGTGGCAGCTCCATACACCACTAGGAGTATTCTGTGGATTTCTGGAAATCCACAGAATACGGCTCGCTGCTTTTCTCTGTTATTTATGATATTTATTTCCGATTCTGAAAAAATTTATTTCCACATTGGGACCATATCATTGTACATGTTAGTACAGTTTCATTAAAATCGCTTCAAAATTTCAAAAGTAATTAAGGATGAGGCATTACTTTCAGGATGCCCTTTGTAATAAAGATTTGAAGACAAAGTCGCCACAGGAAAATTAAAGATTCATATTAAAGTTTGTTTCGGTATCCTATTTTAAAATTCAATTTTTATATTATTTTTTATTATTTGAATTATCTTATTCCGATATTTTATTGAGAACATTATTTCCTTTTCTGTAAATGGTATTCACTTCTTAAAAGTTTATTTACTTCATATTTGCTAGTTCCAAATTTGAATACTCGTCAAAAACCACATTTAATTGCTAGTTTTATTTGTTCTGCATTTCGGTATTTTTGGTTGCAAGACAATTTTTATTTTTCCGAAGATTATGTGTTGTTATGACTATTAAATAGTGAATTGCATTATCTTTTGATATTACTATATTTTAATGGTAAGTGATATAGAATTTGATTATTATTTAAATCTTCTGTTAAATTTAAGTAATATTTTAACCATGCCCAAATATGCTTTGCAAAGTTGCTGGAAAATCCTTTTTTTTCATACTTGTGTGATTTCTTTTTATTTCTAAATAATATTTTGAAACGCTGAAGATTTTAATCCAAAACGTAGTTGGCAGCCGAGATATTGTGCTATATACACAAACACGCACATACAGTATTACTATTACTTTGATGGAGATGTGAATATTATCCAAGAGGGAGGCGAAAACCGGTCTCAGTGGTAAAGAGCATCTCAGCGTCCTTGGTGAGGTGCGAAGCCAATCACGTGATTTCCGACCGAAGGCTCAAGCTTCGGTACGAGAACTATCTTCCGAAGTAGCACATCATCTTCTGTCTGCAACGATATGAGAGGTATTTAGCATAACTATGTTTTTGCCATTCCGAGCACTTTTTTGCTAACCGAAGAATAATCCTTTCTTATATTTATGAGGTTTTCTTAATAAAGCAAATTTTAGACAAAGTAGCTTCCTCTGCGCTTAAATTTTTTTGTTCTTCTCTAGGTATCTTCGGATTAAAATCAAGGCGTTTCTCGGTAATTCAGCTTCTTTTACTGTTTTCAGTTCTGTTACTATTTTAAACGACTTCACTTTAAAGAGTTTCAGTCACAGCCAGTTCTGTTGAGACTGCACATTCTTAAACTTGCCAGTGCTGCAAATATTTGAGACTTCTTTCTGTCAGCGAAATTGAACTATAACACACAGTTAATGGATTCTAAAACTAATCTTCTGGCTTTACGAAAGGAGTAGGAATTCCAACTTCAGTTATTTCATTTTTAACAAACCACAGTGTGTTGACTTTTGATATATTAGGATTGTTCTCAAGTTCACGTAATCTCCAGTCAAACACTGAAAATATGAATGCTAATCCCCGTACGTTTAAGATCTGCTGTATACGTATGTTCCTGACTTTGCTGCCTCCTAAGGAACCGTGAGTCTTCAGAGATAATAATACATTATTATCTCACGAGAAATCCCATGATACGACGATAAATTAGAACTGATACGTAATTATTCATGGAAAGTTTACAACCGGGAACTTTCTCCTGAAATGCATCAACACTAATTCACAATGCTCCCGAAATCTCACATTTCATTCTTCTAAACATCCATTATCTGACATCGTTTTCAAGTATTCTCCGAAATGGATTAAATTCAACAGTTTTCGCCGTTGAGTGCCATACCGTATATTTAGGTTCCGTTGAACAATGCTAAATTTTACTTCACTCTTTCGGGAATCTATTCGGCTCTTTACAAAGTGTTTCGAGTTCTGAGCTTGAGAACTCTTGTCTCAAGAAAACTAATGGGATTTTCGTGCAGCTCAATAATAAGTAAAATTAACGTTATTGAGAAACAATGCAATTACATTAAAAATAAATAAATTACATTATCTGATGTTAACTGATTGGATACTATTGGATTGGCCAAAAAGTCATTGCTTTTTTTACACATACACTGGCGGAAAGTGAAAAAAGAACACCAAGAAGGACTTGGCGGACGATCATGAAATTTACATATGTTAATGGGGTCGAGTTTACGTAGATGTGATGTTAATTTCGGGATCAACCGGTGAGCGTTTACGCCACAGCACGGCATAATATGCAAATTATCGTCGGTGGTATTTAAGGAGTACGGCGAAGTGAATGTAATCAGCTGTCGGCGTACGGACACGTGCGAAGACCCTGAAGAAGCTGCAATGCCTGGACATGGAAGACGTGTACGATTTCAGCAGTTATCGGACTTTGAGAAAGGTCGTCTAGTCGGACTCCGCGAGGCCGGGTGGTCGTATCGTCGTATTGCGGAGCGAATTGAACGCGAAGTATCGGTGGTGGTACGATGGTGGCGTAGATGGTCTGAGGAACATTCCCACACGAGAAGACGTGGAACCGGGAGTCACAGACGGACTGATGAGCGGACCGACCGACGCATAAGAAGAGCGGCGTTGTCAAGCAGAACATCCACTTCGACGCAAATCCGAGCTGCCGTTGCACCTGACGTGACTGTGCGAACAATCCGCAACCGTCTACTGGATGCAGTACTACGTGCACGTGTGCCTCTGGAATGTGTACTTTTGACTCCAGCCCACCGTCAGGAACGGCTGCAATGGTGTCGCCAACGTCTGCACTGGAGAACGAAACGGCCCCTGTCGTGTTCAGCAATGAAAGCAGATTCTGCTTGGGAGCCTCCGATGGCCGTATGCGTGTTTGCAGATGCACAGGGGAGCTTCTCCACCCTTCTTGCATCCGCCAGCGACACACAGGGCCTACACCTGGTCTCCTGGTGTGGGGAGCGATCAGCTATCACTCCCGTACACAACTAGTGTTTGTACCGGGTACGGTAAACAGCACCTCCTACATCAACAACATCATTCAGCCCGTTGTTGTGCCATTTGTAAGGTCGGTCCATCGTGGTGTTTTCCAGCAAGATAACGCTCGCCCACACACGGCACGTGCAACGCAACATGCACTTCAGGGTGTGAGACAACTTCAATGGCCTGCACGTTCACCGGATTTTTCCCTCATTGAGCACGTGTGGAATTTTATGGGACAACGACTTATCCGGTCTCCACGGCCAGTCACGACCATCCCCGATTAACGCGTCCAGGTTGAGGATGCTTGAAACTCAATACCCCAAACTTACATCCAACATCTGTACGGCAGACTCCATGCCAGAATTGCACAGTGTGACGCAGTTCATGGCGGTTCAACCTCGTACTAACCATGTTACATGGAAATGTTATTTTTCAGTTTACCAGCAAATAGAGCTGTATTTTGCCATAATGTTTCGATCACGTTATCCTCTGTATTCCGTTATTATACTGTATAAATTTCGTTGGTATCAGACGTCTCCTTCTTGGTGTTCTTTTTTCACTTTCCGACAGTGTATATAACGAACCATGTCTTGAAATGTAACTAACGTCATTTGGAACTGCAAGTTTATTATGTAACGTGTCAGCTGACAGTTCAAGCTAGTTTTAGGAACAGAAAGTGCACGATTTCGTTAACAAGTGTTTGTTTGCGGTCGATATCATAATGGACAATCAAAAGGAATATTTTCGTCATGTTTTGCTATATTATTTCCGAAAAGGAAAAAAACACTGTGAAAGCTCATAAAAAGTTATGTGATGTGTAGGCTGAAGATGCCTTTTAAACTACGGCAGTGTAAGAATTGGCTTGCGAAATTTCGGTCAGGAGATTTTGATGTGAAAGATGCACCATGCTCAGGAAGGCCAATCGAAGTTGATGACGACAAAATAAAGGCATTGATCGAATCCTGTTGGCGTTTAAGGGTCCTCCATACCTCGTGAAAAATAGCTCAAAACACGCATTTACAGAACGCAATTACATATATAAAAATACAATTTAGAAATCCGGTTTTTTTTGCACATGTAGAATAAACATTGAACCATCTTTCTGCGTTTCTATATTAGCCTTACTTTGGGGAGTAATTTTTATCCCAAAAGTGCAAAATAATGGGCAGATTGACAATTATTTTTTAAAAGTTCTAATTTTGATATCTGCTAGGTTAAAAAGCAGAAAAATAGTTTGATATTTTCTCAGGAAATAAAAAAATTTGGGATCACATACGAATGATATGATATATTGATTTTTCTATTTGCATGATGCTATATTTGTTTCAATTTCGCCTTCGGCGGAATTGAATTGAAATAATATACGGGGTATGGAGGACTATTAATGACACGAAAGATTACTTAAAATCTGAAAATATCGAAAACGATCGTTGAACACCATTTAAAGCAACTGGGATACGTTAGTAAGCTCGATATATGGGGGTACCACACGAGCTCAAAGAAATTCATCTCGCTGAGCGCGTTGACAGCTGCGATTTGCTTTTGAAACGTGAAGAAAACGATCCATTTTTGAAACGTATGATAACAGTTGATGAAAAATGGATCGTCTACAACAACGTCGAACGAAAAAATCTTGGAGCAAGAGTGATGAACCTGCTCAAAGCACTTCAAAAGAAGATATGCATCAAAGAAAGGTTATGCTGTCAGTCTGATGGTATTTAAAAGGTATTGTGTATTTTGAATTGCTTCCAAGGAACCAGCCCATTAATTCTGACGTGTACTGTCGTCATCTAGATGAATTAAGTGTTGCAGCCAAACAGAAGCATCCAGAATTGGTGAATCTCAAATGTGTTGTGTTTCGTCATGATAACGCAAGACCACATACAAGTTTGGTCACTCGACAAAACTTGTTGCATCTTGGATGGGACGTGTTATCACATCCACCATATTCCCCAGACCAGGTGCCATCAGACTGCCACTTGTTTCGCTCGTTGCAAAACGCGTTGAATGGTAAAATCTTCACTGCTGATGTGGCTATCAAATCATTCTTGGAACTATTTTTTTCCGAAATAAACAAAAACTTTCTTGAGCACGGAATCATGAACTTGCCTGCAAGATGGCAAAAGGTCATCGGCCAAAATGTTGTTGACTAAAGTTTTTGTTTCCCATTCAAAATTTGCCTTTCATTTACACAGAAAAAAAAACGCAATTACTTTTTTGGCCAGCACAATATATTAGGAGAGTAACAAGATGTGTTAAATGCCTGAAAATAACTAATTCTTACAAAAGATTAAATGAAATATGGGGCGGATGCTTTCTAAAAATGGCATTTATTCCCACTTGCTTAGGAGCACCTGTTTACAACCAGCATCCGAGAAGTTCCAGGACTGACCGCACAACTGACGTAACAGTAGTGGGAAAAATATTGTGTATGTCAGAAGACAAGAGGCCTTGGCCAATCAACAAACAGCTGGAAACCAGTTTATACCGGTACCTGCATTCGGCAGACGAGCATTAATGGAGTCATAGCAATCGCTCTAGTCCCATTTCATTTTAGCCACGGAAGAGCACAGAAGAAACTACCGCTTTTGTTCGAAACTTGGTCAATCAACTACTGAAACTTACAGAAGGTTTAAAGAGTCGTATGCAGACACAGCATTATCCCGAAGTAGAGTTTTCGAATGGCATGCCCGTTTTCGTGATGGGTGTGAATCCTTTGATGATGATCCGAGATCTGGGCGTCCCTCCAGCGTGCGGACACCGAAAAAAAAAACAGAAGATGTGCCGGAATCAGTTAAACGACGAAGGGACCATCTCGCCTCTCAAAGGCGAGTTACCCTTCTCTTGAAGTCAAAAAGTTGCAGATACAGACAGGGTGATTCAAAAGTCCCCGAACTCTGAATTCAAATATTTCTACCACGAATGTAGTGATGTATAACTATTTTTACATACTGTTATATTGACCCTCATACTTACAGGTAATGAAAACCACTTTACAATAGATGCTGGAATTGTCCCCCATTCTGTTGAAGACACAAATTCACCCGACGACCCATGTTGGAGGACACACTTTTCAGCGTGTTGGCTGGTATGCCCCTCACGACTGTAATGATGTTGTTCCGCAGGTCCCGTACCGTCTTAGGGTTGTTATGGTAAATTGTGTCTTTCAGATAGCCCAACAAATAAAAGTCTGCAGGACTCAAATGTGGTGAGAGAGGCGACCAAACACTTTTCCAGATTAATCGATCGTGGAAGAACTCACGGAGCATCTCCATTGTGTTGTTTGATGTGTGGCACGTTGCTCCATCTTGTTGAAACCGACAGTAACGTTCGTGTTCTTCCAGCATCGCTAAAAATTGATAGATGATGTCTGCATACACAGCGGAATTTACAGTTGTGTCGAAAACAAATGGCCCTACAATTCGCCATCTAGACATGGCGCGCCACACTCCAACTTTCTGACAGTGAAGTCCAAACTCATGCAATGCGTGTGGATTCTCCGCAGCCCATATGCGAGTGTTTTGGCTATTGACATATCCATTCAAATGAAACCATGCCTCGTCACTGGAAAAAGTGTTGTTAAGCTGGTTAGTCACATTGTTCCGCGTGAAACTCTTAAACCACTGGCAGTAGGCAATGCTCTTTCCCTAGTCCAAAGGACGTAGCTCTTGCACTACTCGAATTCTGTACGGCCGTACCTTTAAACGTTTAATAGCCCTTTGGCAGGCTGAACACGATTCCCCTAACTCTTGAGACAGACGCCGAAATGACTTCCGGGAAGAGCGCTGCAGGGAAACGTGGTCGTCACCTCGGCCGGCCGGCCGGCCGCTTTTAGGCTTATCCTGAACATTACCTGTCTCGTGAAAGCGGTTCACAAGGTCATCCACAGTTGTTTTCCCTGGTATACGAGCACCAGAAAACTTCCTTTGAAAGAGATGGATGCAACGTTGGTAAGATATTTCCGCAAAATAAACTTCTAATAAAGCGGCTCTCTGTTCTTGCGTGAGATTCATGGCTGACTGAACGTTACTGCTTGCCAGCGCCAGCGTAAGCGTAGTGTCACGTGGTGCTATCTCGTGTCGCTGCTCGTTCCCCAAGGTCACACACAACAGCCACAACCAGCAATACTCGGATATCTTTTATAGTTTTACAGCAAATACATTTTAAAATATAAAGTTCGGGGAATTTTGAATCACCCTGTATAAGTGTTCACCATGACGGTTTGGCCTTTTCGAAAATCTTCTTGCAATGTGAAGAAGTTTCTGCGGTAGAAAAGCCTGTTAGTTTCTTCAGACATGCGTTGCTTCGTGCTCCATGCTGTCTGTGCTTGTGTTTACATTATCCTAAGTTTCCTCTCGGTTAGTTCTGTATTTTAATCACTTGAACAACTCGGCACCGCTCATCCTTCTGACAATTATTTTGCAGTCATTCCTCCAAGTGTAGCAATTTCAATGTCACAGAGTGATTTTTACGCTTTCCAACCGTAGGTTGAAGAAGCGTATATGCTCCAGCTTTGTCCGTCTGTCTGTCTGTATGCCCGTCCGAACGATTACTCGCGTAAAAATGGTTAGGTTTCAATGAAATGTTAGTATGTGGTAGGGGACCACCTGGGAACAAACCCTATTGAAAATCGGCAATATGGGAACAAAGGTCAGGACAAAGTTGCGGGATTCATTCCATCGCCCTTAGGCGTCATAACTTGGGTAGAAATGATTCCATTTCGATGAAAGTTTAGTATGTAGTAAGGAACTACCTGGGAACGATCCCCATTGAAAATGGTCGAAATGGGATCAAAGTTCAGGACATAGGAGCGGGATTCATTCCATTGCCCTTATGCGTTAGAACTTACGTAAAAATGCTTCGCTTGAGACAAAACTTTATCATGTTGTTCCGGAAGTATACTTAACGCGTTGTGTTGAATATTATCGAAATGGGGTCAAAGGTCAGGGCATAGGTGCGAGATTTATTACACAGCTAATAACTTGAGTAATGATTTCTGGTATGTTGGAAAGCGTATCCTAATCAATGCATTGCATGATTTTACTAACTTGTTAATATTTAAATACAAACTTATTGAGACATTGTTCCAGGTGAAAGCACTGTTCTGCTATTATCGAAGGCGACCGAAAGGTTCTGCCCTTATGGATATACTTTATAATATACACTGTATTATCAAAAGTGCTCGGACACCACAATGGTTTGAAACAAATGGCTTTATTATTCCAATTAATAGTTAGTCGGTCCACCTTTTGCTTGTATGACACTGACCATACGTAGTGGCATACTGTCAACCAATTTCAGGTAGGTCTCGACTGGAATGGCTCGCCATTCGTCCTGCAAAGCTGCCGCAGAGTAGAGAGTGAAGACAGTTCTTGTGGTCGATTTCGTATCCGTCACTCCAGCTCATCCCAGAGGTGTTCTAAGGGGTTAAGATCAGGTCTCTGAGCAGGAAAGCCTAACAATGCCACCTCATTTTCAAGAAACTAGTCCTGCATAAGCCGTGCAATGTGGCAGGGAGCTCGGTAGTGTTGGAAGAGACAACAGTCATTTACATAATACTGCCACATTTGTAGTATGGGAGATATTTCCAAATGTCGAGATACACTTCAGAGTTCATGGTTGGTGGTATAATAACCAACGCGCCGAGTCCCATACACGAAAAACAACTCCATACCACGACGGGGCCTCCGCCTAACTTAACAGCTGGATGAACACAGTCCGTCGAAAATCGTTTGCCGGACTGTCACCAAATCCAAACACCCCATCATATTGGAGGAGGGAAAAGCGTGATTTGTCACTCCAAAGAAGAGCTTTCCAGTCTCCCATTGTTCAGGAACGACGGAAGGCACACCCTTCTAAACAGTGCTTCGCCTTCCCGGTAGTGATGTGTGGCTTGTGTACCGCTGCTCTACCATAGTAACCCACTCTGTGAAGCTCTCTCCAGATAATTATGTATAGTACTAACCAAGCCATTACAAGCATTTCCTACTTCAGAAGCAATGGAAACCGCAGAAGAAGAACGGGATTTCTTAACATCGCTCCGTCCGTTTGTGTGGCCTTCCTAAGCTTTTTTTTTTTTTTTTTTTTTTTTTTTTTTGCTGTAGTTGAGCCACCCTACTTCCTTATCTTCACGACATCACTTACAGTCGATTTTGGTATGTTTAGTTTAGTTGCAAAGCTTCGTACGGAAACGTTACTCAAATAACATCCTATGACCATCCCACGCTGGAACTCGGAAAGTTCACGTCCACGCGGCATATTCGATTCAAAAATACTAATTACGCGACAAAACATCTCAGCTTCACTTATGTACGTACCCACTCACAGCGCAGCTTCCCGAACAACCGTTCTTTGCACTTATGCAAATATTTGGCAGCGCCCGAATACATTTTATAGCATACAAGATCGAGTCACATTTTTGTGACCACCAGCTAATATCCAGAGTAACTGCCGTGTGCAGCGCGGACAGCAGCTTGAAGGGTTGGGAGTGATTCGATAAGATACTGGATGGTGTTCACAGGCATGTGGAACCATGCTGACTGCTGTGCATCTAACAGCTGCTGGCGTGTGCGTGGTGGAGAATCCATAGAGCGAACAACACGATCGAGGTGGTCCCACAGATGCTCGGTTTAAGTCTGTGGAATTAGGGGGCCAGGGAAGTACTTTGAAGTCTTCGTCGTGCACTTCGAACCACTCTCGGACATTTCAAGCTGTGTAACACGTCGCATTGTCGTGTAGGAAGATCCCACTTGCCCCAGGGAAGACAATCAGCATGTATGGGTGTACGTGGTCTGTAAGGATGGATTCATAACGAATTCGGTCCATAGTTTATTTCACAGGTATAAGTGGACCTAGAGAATGCCACGAAAACATTCCCCAGACAATAACGCTGCCCCTTCAGCTTTTGTTCTTCCAGCAATGGTTGAAGAGTGTGTGTTTCCCGATGTTTCTTGCCATATACCCCACCGTACATCCATTCGATGAAGCAGAAAACGTGACTCATCGGAGAAGGCAATACTTTGCCAATCAGCGGAGGTCCAATTCCGATACTTCCATAAAAATATAAGTATTTTCTGCCGATGCACCTTCGTTAGCATAGATGCAGTGAACATCCGTCTGCATCGGAGACCCATACGTATCAGGGTTCGCTGAATTTTCGTGTTAGACAAACTTCCGGTAGCCCCTGGTTCATTCGTCCAGTGAGTTGCTCCACTGTAGAGCGTCGATAGGCTCTCACGCACCTTCGCAGCCGAAGTTTCGCATTTTCCACGTCGCTTATTCGCAATGGTGCCATTTTTCTAATAACGATGCACTTTAACCACAGCAGCACGCGAACAGTTCACAAACTGCTCTGCTTCAGAAATAATGCTACCCTTGGCCCGAAAGCAGATAATCATATCTTTCTTTCGAATCTGATGAATCGCTCCTTTTATCCATGACAGCAATGAGTGATACGTTTTCCTACAGCACACCTTATTTACCCTCCAAGATAGCTCACGATACGTGCTTTTTTCATTGGCTACGCGCTGTTGACGTCAAAAGTTGGAGGTGATTTTAGTAATGTGACTCGACTGTGTTGTATACTTCAGAAGCAAATTATTTTCTGTAACACTGAGTTTCACCAATTGATTGTTGTTACCTTCTTTTCTTTTCTTTACGTTAAAAGAGACGCTTTGAATTTTCCTGGATTCCCGCATTGTTAGTTTAGACGAGGATGGCTTTTATGTGTGTCGCACAATATAACAAGAAAGATGACACCGAATTTTCGGGTGTAATAAGCACGTCTTTTGAATTCGTTCTGACGCAATGAAATTTATCAAAGCTATTCAAAGTCAATGGAACCGGTATGGAAAACAATAGATCTGACGAAAGAAAGATTTTCAATCGGGTTTTTAATCTCTCAGATATTGCTGTAAACGGAATCGTGAGCTTACGAACTCTTAGAAACAGAGATATCGACAAAAATAAGATGTAACTTTACGTCACCTGGTGGGAAAACCATGCATTATTTTAGGAAGAAAGTATTCTCAAAAGGTTTATCCATATAAGCGGTATCGGTCGAAGAAAAAAAAATTTGTCGAGTTTTCAGGAGCCCAGATTTTGCAACAAATACTTCAGAAACAGAAATTAACACTTATGACCCCTGGTAGCTAAACCATTCTTTACCAAACACTAGAGATTATGTGAAAAATATTTTCCATCAGGTCTTGTAAGCGATACAGGAAGACCTTTTCAAATCAGAATTTTAGGAGAAGAAATAACGCAGGAAACGCAATTTACCTTTATGCCCCCTAGAAGAAAGTCTATGATTTACTTGAAAATTTTGGATTTATAGGAAACATATTTCGCATCGGAAACACTATCCAACAAAAAAATGCATTTTTCAAATCGTACTATTAGAAGTAGAGATATTGACAAAATTAAGATATACATCTACGCCCCTGGAGTAGAAACCATGCATTTTTTCAAGAAGAAAATTTTCCTAAAAGGTTTGTCGACATGAGTAGTATCAGTCAACAAACGTCTGTTTTTTTTCAATCGAGAATTTAGATGCTCATATTTTGCTGCAAATACAACAGAAGCGGAAATTAAGTCTTATGCCCCCTGGCGGCCAAACCATTACTTACAAAAGTTAGAAAATATATACAAACGATTTTCCTCCCATTAGGAGCTGCATGAGGTGCAGAAAGAATTTTTCAAATCGAAGATTTAGAAGCAGATATATAGGGCAAAACGCAATTTACATTTACACCCCCTAGCGGAAAGTCTATGAATTACTTGAAAATTTTGAAATTGTATGAACCACATGTCAAACTAGAAACACTATCCAACAAAGAAGAATTTTTTCAAATCGGACTCCTAGAAGTAGAGATATTGACAAAAATAAGATATACATCTACGCCCCCTGGCGTAAAAACCATGCACTATTTTAAAAAGAAAATAATTCTAAAAGGTTTGTCGACATGAGTAGTATCGGTCAACAAATGACGTTTTCTTCAATCGAGAATTTAGAAGCTCATATTTTGATGCGAGTACAACAGAAGCGGAAATTAAGATTTACGCCCCCTGGTGGCCAAACTATTTTTTTACAAAAATTAGAAATTATGTGCAAACAATTTACTATCAGGAGGTGTATCCGGTGCAGAAATAATTTTTCAAATCGGAGATTTAGAAGCAGAGATATAGGGGAAAACGCAATTTACCTTTACGCCCCCTAGCGGAAAGTCTATGAATTATCTGAAAATTTTGAAATTATATGAAAAACATGCGATACGGAAAACACTATCCAACAAAGAAGGAATTTTTCAAATCGGACTCCTAGAAGTAGAGATATTTACAAAAATAAGATATACATCTACGACCCCTGGCGGAGAAACTGTGAGATATTTTAGGAAGAAAATATTTCGAAAAGGTATATCGATGTGAGTGGCATCAGTCCACGTGAAAGAATTTCTTCAATCGATATTTTAGAAGATCAGATTTTATGGCAATACATCACAAGCATAAATTAACTCTTACGCTCCCTGGTGGCCAAAGTATTCTTTACCAAAAATTCGAAATTATATGCAAAAGATGTTCCACTAGAAGATGTATCCGCTGAAAAAAAGATTTTTGAAATCGGAGTTTTAGGAGAAGGAGTTATTGGAAAAAAATGTAATTTATTTTTACACCCCTAGCGGAAAATCTAGGCGTAATTTGAAAAAGAAGCTATATCTAAAACACTCTTAGACATAAATGGAATCGAAAGATAAAATAATTTTTTCAATCGGATATTTAGAAGCAAATATTTGGATTAAAACGTAATTTTGGATTCGAAATCCTGCATTTACGCCCCCTAGCGGCAAAATTGTACATCGTAAAAAAAAGAACGAAATGAAGGATTATCATTCGCATATTTCAAGCTTCCGAATGCAAAAAGAATTTTTCAAATCAGACTAATAGTTGCAGAGATACCGTGGGTACAGACGGACGGACGGATAAACCGATAACAGAAACACGATCTTTTTTTACAAAAGACGTGCTAGAAAACTGCATTGCATTTCTCCTTGTTGTTATCGGCATAAACGAAGATTCTCAGGTATATATTGCTTAAACTGGACGACATGATTTCCATATTGTGAGTGATCGATGTGAGAACGGTGCATATACTTTTCAGCATTTATTCCAAGGACAAGAAAGTCCTCCCAAATCAAACGGGACCAATATCTTACAAAATTTCTTTAGTATATAACAGACGAAACAACTACCTAAATTAATCATCTCATGATCCTTCTTGATTTCTAGGTTTTGACTTAGCATTATTTTCCCCTATCTCCTACTTTTGTGGGGGTGGAAATAAATCATTCTACAAGTACTAAAGTGTAGGATCAATAACTCCTTTTAGAGATTCCTTGCTTCAGCGAATTATAACATCTATTCACCAGAGGGAAAAAAACATAAGGTCTCGTATGAAATTTGAACTAAAAAATTCAACAAGAAGATAACCTTCCTAAAACCAATCACTTTCCAGCAGGGAAAGAGAGCTTTTCCTCTTGCCAATTTTCTTTAAGTGAAGATAGGATTTCTTTGTTTCAAGCACTTTAGTGCAGAAGAAAAGACATTATTTTTAGGAGAATAATTCTTTTGTAAAACTTAGCAAGTTCTTCCTTTAACTTTTAAGAGAAATTAATGCATTTTAGTTCAACTGCGAGTTTGTAGTGAAAAAGAGTTTTTCGCCTTTTTTTAGTTTTTCGGATCTTCTTCATAACGTTTCTGGAAATGGGTAACACGCTCCACGTACTGTAACGTACAAGGAGATGTGACGTACCTGCCAGAAGGACGCACACGACATAAAGGCAGATAGGAATCAGAATAAAATGTCCGCGTAGCTTAATTGGTAGAGCAATTTATTCCGGAATAAGCGGTCTCGGGTTCGAATCCCGGCGTAGACCAAAAATGACGAAGAAATTTACTTCGTTATAGTACTGTTGCTTGTGTAGATTAGTAAGCTGTTTGAGTAACCATCTTGCGAAAAATTTACGGTACCCCAAGTCATCATGCATATGAGGATCCATAGCTGATTTCCAAAGGTACAGCAACAGTTGATAGAGCCGTAATCCGTTGCTCGGTCTTCTCTGATCAAATCGTTTGCCCTGTCCATTTGAGTTTGTGTGCATGATGCTGTTGGCCGACTAGATGGAGCTTCGCGTGAAACATTTTAAACATTTCTACTCATTCATAAACTTTTCGTTGAGTTATTCACTTCCGTAGTGAGCCAAAATCCTTTAGTAAATGTCAGCAGGTTTCACTTCCTTTGCCCAAACAAATCTTACTACGGCGCGTTATTCAACAACGGTGTAATCCTGCAGCGCAGCGTCCTAGTTTTTTAGCACGTCTTTTGTAAAAAAAGATCGTGCTTATGTTATTGGTTTGTCCGTCCGTCCGTACCAACGGTATCTCTGCAACTATTAGTCCGATTTGAAAAATTCTATTTGCATTCGAAAGCTTGAAATATGCAAATGATGATCCTTTATTTCGTTTTTTTTTACGATGTACAATTTCGCCGCTAGAGGGCGTAAAGGCAGATGATGTCGAATTCAAAAATACGTTTTATTCCACATATTTGCTTCTAAACATCCGATTGAAAAAAATCTCTTATCTTTCGATTCCATTTATGTCGAAGAGTATTTTGGATATAGTTTCTTTTTCAAATTACGAATAGATTTTCCGCTAGGGGGCGTTAAAGTAATTTGCATTATTTCCGATAACTCTTCTTCTGAAACCGATTTGAAATTTTTTTTCAGCGGATACACCTCCTGATGCACAATATTTTGCATATAATTTCGAATTTTTGGTAAAAAATGGTTTGGCCACCAGGGGGCGTACGTGTAAGTGTTTATTTTAGCTTCTGATGTATTTGCCATAAAATCTGAGCTTCTAAAATATCGGTTAAAAAAATTCTTTCGTGGACTGATGCCACTCACATCGATAAACCTTTCCAGAATATTTTCTTCCTAAAATATTCCACAGTTTCTCCGCCAGGGGGCGTATATGTATATCTTATTTTTGTTAATATCTCGACTTCTAGGAGTCCGATTTGAAAAATTCCTTCTTTGTTGGATAGCGTTTTCCGTATCGCATATTTTTCATATAATTTCAAAATTTTCACGTAATTTACAGACTTTCCGCTAGGGGGCGTAAAGGTAAATTGCGTTTCCCCCTATATCTCTGCTTCTAAATCTCCGATCTGAAAAATTCTTTCTGCACCGGATACAGTTCCTGATGGGAAATCGTTTGCACGTAATTTGAAGTTTTTGTAAAAAATTGTTCGGCCACCAGGTGGCTTAAGTCTTAACATCCGCTTCTGATGTATTTGCAGCAAAGTATGAGCTTCTAAAATCTCGATTGAAAAAAAGTCTTCTGTGGACCGATACTACTCATGTCGACAAACAATTTAGGAACATTTTTTTCTTGAAATAATGCAAGGTTACAACGTCAGGGGCGTAGATGTATATCTTATTTTTGTCAATATGTCTACTTCTAATAGTCCGATTTGAAAAATTCTTTCTTTGTTGGATAGTGTTTCCGATGCGAAATGTTTTTCTTATAAATTCAAAATTTTCAAGTAAATCATAGACTTTCCGCTTGGGCGCAAAATGGCAAATTGCGTTTTCTGCTCGTAAAAGTCCGATTTGAAAAATTCTTCCTGTATCGCATACAAGACCTGACGGAAAATATTTTTTCACGTAACTTCTAATGTTTGGTAAAGAATGGTTTGGCCACCAGGGGTCATAAGTGTTAATTTCTACTTCTGATGTTTTTGTAGCAAAATCTGGGCTCCTGAAAACTCGATTAAATTTTTTTCTTGGACCGATACCGCTCATATGGATAAACCTTTTGTGAATACTTTCTTCCTAAAATAATGCATGGTTTTCCCACCAAGGGACGTAAAGTCACATCTTATTTCTGTTTCTAAGAATTCGTAAGCTCACGATTCCGTTTACAGCAATATGAGGGATTAAAGACCCGATTAAAAAACTTCTTTCTTCCGTCAGATACTATTGTTTGCCATACCGGTTCCATTGACTTTGAATAGCTTTGATAAATTTAATTTGCGTCAGAACGGATTCAAAAGACGGGCTTATTACACCCGAAAATTCGATGTCGTCTTTCTTGCTTGACTTGGCTTCTTTTTTTTTTTTTTGGATTGGAGGTTTAACGACCACCGTGAGCAACTCAATGGGCTATCCATTGAGTTGCTCACGGATAGCCCATTGAGGGCCACTAGTTCCAATTTACCGTCCCTAATTTAGGGCCACTAGTTCCAGGGAAGGGAGAGAGCCAGTGCCGTAAGACAAACCGAACATCCATGCCTGACCAGGATTCGAACCCGGACCCCTTTCGGATGAATGATCAGAGGCCATCGCTTAGACCACTGCGCCACCGGGGCGGCTGACTTGGCTTCAACTAGACTATAAATGGTGGTGCGCTGCGCTGCGCATTTTCGGGATACCCATAAGCCATTGTAGTTACTGCATAATTTTCAAATTGCCTTTACTGATTGATTTACCTACGTATTTTCCAAGCTATTTATTCCCATTATTGTTTGGTTTTTTATTAAGGGGATTAGGGAGGTTTGAAGTATCGAAAAATTCGATTTCGGGTTTTTTGTATATTTTGATAGTGCAATCCTTTAAGAATATCTTCCCGTTTGAATTTTTGAAAAAATTCACAAAATTGTGGTCAGGGGATCATAAAACGTGATGTGGCGGGCGGCCGGCCGAACGCAGGTAGTCGCGCAGCCAGTGCTACCTCCCTTACCCGTGTACAAGTCAGTACAAGTCGAGTAGAAAGTCAGCACCTTACGGACCTGACTTTCAATTATTAAAGGGAGAGAGCGTTGGTCACGTTCAAAAACGTATGGGTACCAGGTTACGTAACGTAAAAAAAACCGGGGAAAGGCCTTAGTGGTAAAGGCAAATTGATAGATGTTTTTATGTAAGAATTGCCATTATACTACGGCAACGCCATCAGAAGTAATGATACTGTTGAAAGCATGAAGAATGCTATATTGGCGACATTCTGTCATAAATGCTCTGCTGATGCGTCTCAACTGCCCCTCTGGACCAGATAGCTGGTGTACATGGCAAAGAGGTAAAGTGGCTAGCACAATGACAGAGTGTACACTGAAGTGCCAGAAAAACTGGGACAGACGAGCTTATGCAAAATACATACCAACGTCCCCTATGCGCGTACTCGGTTGCGTCCGCCAGTGCGTATGTAAAGGGATAGGCATCCTTGCCAGCTGTCAGAGCTGTTTTCGGCATGAGAATGACAAATAATAACGATTGAAGCGACTTTCAACGAGGTGTTATAGTTGGCACTCGTGAGATAGGCTATAGTATTTCGGAGGTAGAAATGAAGTTCGGATTTTCACGGACGACCATTGCAAGGGTGTACCGTGACTACAAGAATTATGGCAAAACCTCCAACCTACGATACCAGTGTGGCCGTAAAAAGACATTGGGTGAACGTGACCATCGTCGGCTGTCAAGAATCGTTTCACGCGATCGGCGTGCAACACTCTCGCAGGTATCATCGAAATTCAATGCTGGAGCCTCAACAAGCATCAGCGTCCGGACTGTGCAACGTACCCTGCACGATATATATGGGCTTTGAGAGCCGACGCCCAACTCAAGTCCCCTTGATAGGTGCACGACAGAGAGCTATGCGCCTCGCTTGGGCACGGCAATACCGCCACTGGACACTTGATGACTGGAAACAAGTAGCCTGGTCTGACGAGTCGCGTTTCCTACTGTATCGGGCAGATGGAAGGATTCGTATGTGGAGTAAACCCCATGAAGCCATTGATCCCGCCTGTTAACAGGGAACTGTACCGGATAGTGGGGTGTGTGTGTCCGTAATGGTATGGGGTGTGTTTAGCTGGGCTTCACTGGAACCCTTGGTACGTCTACAAACGTCTGTGACCGGCCAACGCTATGTGCGCATCCTTTCTGACGAGGTACACCCGTTCACGTCCTGCATTTGGGCCTGTTCCAACAAGACAATGCACCACCACACAAGTGTCGGGACGCCACATTATGGTTAGAAGAGCATTTAATTGAGTTCGGGGTGTTGCCATTCTCACCCAAGTCCTCAGATCTGAACGTGATAGAACACATTTGGGATGCCATGCAACGCGCTACCGAACACAGGAATCCGAGACCTCGAAATACACCCGAATTGTGGAACGCCCTGCAGGAAGTATGGTGTGCATTGCCTACAGCATATTTCCAGAAGCTAGTGGAGTCCATGCCCTTTCGTATTTCTGCAGTCCTGCGCTCCCGTGGGGGACCTACCAAGTATTAGACTCGTGTACCAGTTTTTCTGGAACTTCAGTGTAAACACAAGCCAGCACTTCATGTCTATGTACAACAAGCGATAAAGCCAGTATCATCATCATCATCATTGTCAACCATTATCAATCCACTGCTGGACGAAGGTCTCCCCAAGTTTCCTCCACAACGGTCTGTCTTGTGCCAGTCTCCTCCATGTCACCCCTGCATACTTCCGAATTTCATCCACCCATCTCCCATGTGGTCTTCTTCTGGGTCTTTTCCTGTCCCTTGGAATCCAATCTAAAATTTCGGCTGTCCATCGATGATCTGTCCTTCTGGCAGTATGTCCAGCCCATTGCCATTTCAGGGATTTAACTCTGATCATGATGTCTTCCACTCTTGTCATTTTTCGGATCCACGTGTTCCTCTTCTTATCTCTCCTGGTTACACCAAGCATGCACCTCTCCATTCTTCTTTGAGTTGTCTGCAGCCTTTGTATGTCTCTTTTAGTTAAGGTCCACGTCTCTGCACCATACGTAAGCACTGGAAGGATGCATTGATCAAACACTTTTCTTTTAAGACATAATGGCATATTGCTCTTGAAAATTATGCTGTTTCTTCCAAAAGCTCTCCAGGCAAGTTTTGTACGCCGATTAATTTCTTCATCAATGTGACCCTCACTTGATATCTGCTGTCCAAGATAAACGTACGTGTCGGTTATCTCCAGCTTTTCTCCATCAATCGATAAATCTTCATTTCTTGTAAAAGCATTGAACATCACTTTTGTCTTCTGAAAGTTCATTTTTAATCCCACTTCTTTACTCTTGTCAGCAAGTTCCTGGATCATACTCTGCAGCTCTGATGGGCTAGTTGCAAAAATGACTACGTCATCAGCAAAACGAAGGTGGGTTAGATAATCTCCATTAATCTTTATCCCCTTGTTTTCCCAGCTCAGTGACTGAAAAACACCCTCCAATGTGGCATTAAAGAGCTTCGGAGATATGGTGTCACCTTGTCTCACTCCCTTTCCAATTTTTATGTGTGTTGTATTTTCAAACAGTATATGAAGCATTATCTGACGAAGAATTATTGGAACGGAGCGTGGGCCACTTTACACAAAGCGCCAAAGAAAGTTTCCATTCGGTCGTGTGGAAAATAGTCACAAAAGAATCATTCAGCAGCATTGAAATCGTACAGATTGCTACATGTACTGCAGTTGTAATTTTCAATGATGGCTACATTCGTCTGCTGGACATAATGAATGGATTAGATTTACAAGTGCGTCCGCGTGCTTTCGAGATGTCCAGCGAGCAGAACAGTATTCCCTTAGCGGGCGCGGACAAATAGGAGATCGGCAGTACAAAGCAATCTCGACAAGAAAAAAACAGACGTTCTGCGGCTGCTACTGAAGCTAAACGTACTTTGGAAACTGTATTCTATAGTGCAGCAAATTTTTAACGCGTAAGTACGAATGTTCGAACATAAATATTGTACCGAATATTTGAACGCGATTATCTCGAAACTACATGTTTTGGTGATTTTACCATGATATCTCGAAAACCGCTGGAGATATCAACTTGAAATTTTATACCGGAGTTGTAAAACACGATGACGCATTAATTATACCTGACATCTGATTAAATAAAAATGTTTTCACCATTTTATAATAAAGAATATAATAACCCGCATTTTTCCACATTTTTCGTTATCTGGACGCCATTTTTTGCATTTTGTTTTCATTTTCAATTTTTCATTTATAATTAATAGAGCGAAGCCTAAGAAGAAGAAATATCTATGGGATTTCCCAAAATCTACATCTATTTGACTGTAATCGTTGCAAAATCGGATTTTACATAGTTTGCCTCATTACGATGGAGCGCCAATATTATTCACCGGGTAATAAATATCGCGGCATTTTCTTATTTTATAATTTTATACTAAATATCCCTACACAAGCAAAACGCTTTATATTTATTCGCGGCTTTTTTATAAACAATTAAACGCAACCCACTTTTTAAAATGTTTAATATGATTTGGATAGATTTTTGAATTTCCTGCCAGTTTGTACTATACATATAAAGCTTCAGCCTAATAATTATTTTCCGTGCGGGTCGAAGAAATGATGGAAATTACAATGAATATTTTCGTAATCCTTTTTCATGCACTTCACGGTAGTTTTCGTGTTATTATATCAAAAATCTCAATCCTGTATATCGAGCATATTTTAAGGCAACGCTAGTGTGGAAAGACATCAGTGAAGAATTCTTAATACAAGAGCCTTATCGAAAAAAAAAAAGTAGGAAATGGTAAAAGTGCACATGAAAATGATTTTTATTTAGTGGAAAGCGTTAAAAAGGTATGTTTGCGTCGTATTTCACTTTAAAAAATCTTGGAGAGTAACGGAAATAGGATTTTATTTACAATGGTTTTTTTCTTTCTGTAAAATGCAATTGACGAGTGCAAGTGTATCTCCTTGTCAGTACCTTTGGGCACTGGAAAACTAAAATTTCTTTTTGTCCTGGATTTCACGAATTGAAGTCCTTCTGACATGAAGAACAAGTCATTTAATCCTATTTTTCCTCGGGGCAATTTCCTTTGCTAGTGATTTGATGAAGAACGGTTTCCTGTTTCTTTCGAAAGGCGTGGTACAATGCTACTGCTGTTGCGACTATATTCAAAAGGACCTGAAAATTTCATTTCTTTTTCCAGGATTTTCGGTGGGAATGCTTTTTTTTTGCGAAGCAGAAAAGTTAAGGCAAAGCCGATAGATGTGGTCTTACGATTTTATATTTACAGCTTCCGCAACTGCCGTCGAACTTGATAGATTTAGAACGATGGAGGGCTGGGAAAGAAAAATAAAAACATGCGGGAAACATTGTTTTTAATGCAGTGAGCTATGTTCATTTGTTCGAGTTCTGTTAAAACTTCAGGTAAGGATTTCCCCGAGTTATGCTAATTCAGTTTTTTAATTTCTAAGCTTGCTTTCCTGAATCAGTATATTCTCTCTTTTGAGGTTGTGATGTATGATTCAAATCGGAAAGTGGTAGCGATACGCCTGGCCGGCGCAGTTTCGTCGGGAGAATCTCCCACCCCGGAGTGCGAAGACGTGAATTCAAAATACACCACCAGCAAAAATGTCTCGTTCGCTGCGCCCGACCAAAAAAAATGAATCTTCTGGACGTGAGATTCAAAATAAAAACATGATAATTCTTCTACACATCGTGCGGAATTTATAAGAATTCCTTATTCTACAGTAAATTCCTTCAGCATGGTTTGTCGGCGGAGCCAAAACAGGAGATTTCGTACTTCTGTCTTTCTCAATAGGGGGAAATATACGACGTATAAGTCATATAGGTTAGTTGGGCGAATATCGGGCTTCGGAGTAAGATCCACCACCGGCGAAAAGGGCTTGTTCGTTCTTAGGTGTTTAACCCTTTAAAGATTAGGACCAAAGATCGGGTGTCGCCCAGAATGCCACAACGCCTGAGACTGTCTATTGCTACTTTTGGAATGTTTGTCCCACTTTTACAGGTTAACAAAACAAGGATAAGTGTTGGATAACTACATGAAACTTCTGGTATGTGGGCTTGATATGCATTATTGACCTTTAGACGTCTCCATGGGAAACTATCACAGCATTCCTCAACGGAGAAGAGATGCGATGTCATGAGAGTGAATGATATCCCCCGGGAAAAAACCCCAACTCCTAGTTCATTTCTTTGTTCAGTGACAACTATAGTGACTGTGGGTGATTTCTCCTAATCCCTCAAAAGCGCCGGGCAAATTCAAAGAATACGTGGGGCAGGAAATTCTGCTCGCTGTCGACAGGCGATTCAGGTGGCCGCGGTCTTCTGCTTGTCCGGATGTTTTGAGCGGTATTGCTGCTAAAGGGCTATTGTCCAAAACTGGGAAACGTTTTCAAAGTTTTTGCGTTTTTGGGAAACATCATTTTGGGTCCCAGGAGTGCCTGAAATCTCAAAGTAAAAGTCCCGAAGTCATTCTTCATATTCCATGTTTACAGTGTATTAAAAGGTCATTCTTCATGTTACAAAATGTTAAACCTATGTGATGAATTTTGAAACCTATATGAAGAAACATAAAACCTATGTGAAGAAACATTATTCCCCTGGCTTCCATTTTTGTTTCCATTAATTTGTCAGTATCCATTGTGTCAACTGCTTCTGGAAATGCTGCAAGATCATGAGGTGTTTCTTATGCTTTTTCAGCATTTCGTGGTTTCCTGTGGATCACATTCCTACCGACAATTTTCAGCACGTCTTTAGGAAAATGGAACGTACTTATACTGTCCCTTCATCAGTCTATCTGCCCGTGGACACTCTGCATTTAAAAGTCCAATTTAAAAAAAAATGTCACTGGGAAGGCTTCACAGCGAAAGCAAAGATCAGTGTCTTTCGGTCCATTTCAAATACTCAATTTTGCCGTTTTCCCGCAAGGAGGTATTACTACAGATACTATTGAATCCCAACATATCTTGTTCTACATCATTTCTCCTAAATATTCGATTAAAACAGTTCGCTTTTCTTTCGGTACCATTTACCAAGGAAATGATCTTGCGCAACGCTTCTTCAAATAATATACAATTTTTCTGATAAAGGGCGTACATGTACAATATATATCATCATTGATCACCATTGTCAACTATTTTCAATCCACTGTTGGATGAAGGTCTCCCCAAGTTTCTTCCACAGTGGTCTGCCTATAGCAAGTCTCCTATATGTCACTCCCGCATGCCTTCGATTTTCGTCCACCCGTCTCCCATGTGGTCTTCTTCTAGGTCTTCTCATGTCCCTTGGAATCCAGTCTAATGCATATGTGTGTGTGTGTTTGTGTGTGTATTTATTTGATATCTTTGTTTATAAGAGGACGACAGTTGA
Organism: Macrothele yani; assembly: GCA_039090855.1. Taxonomy (NCBI): domain Eukaryota; kingdom Metazoa; phylum Arthropoda; class Arachnida; order Araneae; family Macrothelidae; genus Macrothele; species Macrothele yani. Next base: position 141,638,492 of record CM077008.1, on the reverse strand, counting down.
AAAAAAGAATTCTTCGTGTGTCTCATAGCGTCCATGGGCTGGAATATTTTGCGTGTAATTTCTAACTTAAAGAAAACATTTTACAACCGAGGGGGTGGCGGGAGGCATGTACATTTTTCTTTGTGCAACATATCTGTAGAATTATCTACACTTCTGAAATCCCAAAGTCTTTTTCCGTCAAAATGTCACTCACTCTGGAAAAAAGACGTGAGCATATTTTTTTCCTGCTCAATAAAGTACATGAATACGTGCTTCGTTATGGAGCGTAAACATACTGTCCGCTATTATTACACTGCCGGACAATTGCTAAGGACGAATGACAATAGCAACGATAGCAACCATAAAATGGAAGGCAGGAAAATGTGGAAATTAGCATAAGTGCGGGATACCGTAAGATGTGTTGTGTGTATGCAAATTTTGTATTGCCGAACTTGTTCGTGACGTCAAAGCGCTGATAAGAGATATAAAGGATTTGATGCGTATTGGCCGTTGTTGTTCAAACGCAAAGTTGAAAGGGAAAGAATCAATTGACGAACTTGCAATTTTCAGCATGTCTTCCCGACATCACCTAGATGATTTTACGCGTGGTCGTATTATTGGCAAGATTGAGGAAGGGCGAAAAATAACAGATGTTGCCAGGGAGTTCGACGTCAGGCACAGTGTTGTTTCAAGGCTTTGGAAATCATTTCAAACAAATGGAGAGTGTAGCAAGCGTCACGGGGGAGGTCGTGTTCGCAGTACGACACCTACAGAAGATCGGCACATAGTGCTATCAACAAAAAGACACCGGCGCAGCACAGCTAGTGAGGTAGCAAATCAGTTTATGGCTGCTACTGGCAAGCGGATCTCCCGAAAAACTGTCGCCAGACGTTTGCATGAAGGAGGACTATACGCCCGCCGTCCTGTTGTGTGCATCCCATTTTCCAGACGTCACCGTACCGCCCGTTTGCAATGGTGCCATCAACATCGCAATTGGACTGATAACGACTGGTCTGCTGTCCTCTTCTCAGATGAGAGCAGATACAGTCTATCGTCTGATTGTCGACGACAACCGATCTGGCGTCATAGTGGTACTGCATATTGTCCAGCAAACATACAGGAAAGGGACCGATATCCGACATGTAGTGTCATGGTATGGGCTGGCATCATGATCAATGGCCGTACGTCCCTCTATGTGCTTCCAACTGGGACTATGACTGGCCAACGATACATTAATGATGTTCTGCTACCTCATGTTCGCATGTTCCGTGGTGCTGTCGGTGATAGATTCATTTTCATGGACGACAACGCAACATGTCATCGAACAGTCGCTGTCCAGGAGTGTCTTGAGAGCGAGGATATTCAACGCCTCGTATGGCCAGCACGTTCTCCAGATCTGAATCCCATTGAAAATGTCTGGGATGCTTTGGGGAGGAGTCTTGCTGGTCGTCAATGCCCTCCAATAAACAAGGACACCCTCATCCGTGCACTGACAGAGGAATGGGATAAATTACCCCAACAGCTGCTTGATAATGTTGTGTAAAGCATGACACGACGTGTGGAATCTTGCATCGCCCTCCATGGTGGCCATATCCCGTATTGAAATCTTACGCCGGAACGCCTGCGGACGGTAATTGCATTTTTTTCACGTTTACGTATTCTGCACAAAATGGCCTGTATGTTCCTTGAATACGTTCCAAAGCCTTCTGGATTTCAGAGCACAATAAATTGTCTTTCTTGTAATGTCCTGGCATTCTGACATTATTTTATTTCACTTGGCATCCAACCACACCTACTTTTTATGCGCTATATAGCCGTTTATGATCCGTCCTTAGCAATTGTCCAGCAGTGTATTATTATTTTGATTGGAGGTTTAACGACCACCGTGAGCAACTCAATGGACTATAAGCAGGCGCCCGTCTATAATTTAGGGCCACTGGTTCCATGGAAGGAGAGAGCCAGTGCCGTAAGACAAGCACAGCATCCATACCTCATCGGGATTCGAACCAGGACCCATCTCCCATATTTGACGAATGATCAGAAGCTATGGCTTAAACCACTGCACCACCGAGTCGGCGCGCTGCGCTATGGAGCGTAAATATGCTGTGTGGTTAGAAAATTAGTATCTCCATTCTCGGTTGCAAAGAAAAGCGAGAAATAAAAACTACGAAACTAGTAACTAGTAGGAAGGCGATCAAACTCGGTATATAGCTGATAGCTTAGAAACGATGTTGCTGGGAAGGGAGGGGGGGGGGCTGTAGTTCCAAATTGCTTCGCATTGGGAAGAATAGCGCTGCAGATCCAAGACGAGAATGCACACGTGCGCGAATTTACTGTTTGTTTGCGACACAGACGTTTCAAGACAAAATCTGCTCAGTATGCTGACCACCACAAAAGGTGACATGCTGCAAACAAAGAACGGCATGTCACACAGTTGCTTACAGCATATGGCGAACAATGTTGGCCACTTCAAATCTGATACTCCATTTCAAATTTGTCGTCTCGATAAATTCTGTCTTTTCGGTATCACCAAAGGCAGGAGTCAGAAATAGTAAGGTCCAGTGACTCGGGTGTCCAGCACTGCGGAAACCCTAGGGAAATTTGTGCTCATTGCCAAATGTTCGACTGAGCAATTCCTTCTCGATATGTGGCGGTGCACCATCTTACATGAACACGAGCGTAAAGCCGCGGGAGTAAGGGGTCCTCTCCGTAGTTCATTGATTAGTAAATACTGGTGTAGTGCATTATTGGTGTTACTTCGATTTTGAAAATGAAATTACACCAGAAGCGGTAGTTCCTTCTTTGCAAGAGATAAGTTTAGCTTTCCGTGAAACTCCTCCAAATACAGTGGATAAACAAAGACATCACTCTTTTCACGCTTTAGCAACACACAGCATCCGAAAAATTTGTTATTCGGCTACTGCTGGGGAATCGAACTCCAGATCTCTCGATATCTAGCCGAGCCCGTTAGCCTTACACCACGGTGGCCAACAATCCACGGCGCTATGTGTGTTTTTCTGTCAGCTTCTGACATCATAAATCCGTAAGATGGACTCAGCTACTGAGACGTCTCCATCTGGTGGGCATTAACGGCACTGGATATATATTAATTATAACAGTTAAATCCAAAGGGCGAGATTCGAAGTGAAAATCCTGCAAATACGTGGCGTCAGTGAATAAACAAAGACATCGGTCTTTCCGTGGTGTAAAGCTAACGCGCTCTGCTGGATATCGAGAGATCTGGGATTCGATTCTCCAGGCGTGGCCGAATAACAATTTTTCTGTTGCTGTGTTTCGCTAAAACACGGAAAGAGCAATGTCTTTGTTTATTCACTGACGCCACGTATTTGGAGGATTTTCACTTTGGATCCCGCCCTTTGGATTTAACTGCTATATTTAATATGTAGCCAGTGCCGTTAATGCCCACCAGATGGAGACGTCTCAGTAGCTGGGCCCATCTTAATGATTTATGATGTCAGAAGCTGACTGAAAAAAATACATAGCGCCGTGGATTGCTGGCCGCCGTGGTGTAAAGCTAACGCGCTCGGCTAGATATCGAGAAATCCGGAATTCTGATGAATCCAGATACACTATCGGACTGATGAATTCAGATACACTATCCATCAGTATGATGAACGTGTGTGGGCATGGTGGCCGGGGGAACGCTATTTCCCACAGTGTACTGTTCCTACTGTCAAGTTTCGAGCTTGCAGTGTACTCGTGTGGGAGTGTTTTTCGTGGTATGGTCCCGGCTCATTGGTTATCGTGGACAAACCTGCTAACCAGCACGTCTACCTTGATATTCTGGACAATTATGCCCTACCAACTTTGTGGCAATATTATGCAACCGTGGCTTGTTGCTACCAGCAGGATAATGCAACGAGCCCTAAAGCAAGGACTGTTATGGCGTGGTTTGACATTTATTCCGTATCGTGTGTGGACTGGCCAACACAGAGCCTTGATCTTAATCCTACTGAGCACCTATGGGGTGAATTAGAGCACAGCATAAGAAGTTTGGAACCAAGGCCTACTACTGAGCAACAGTTAGCGGCAGCATTATGTACTGAATGGAAGCGCATACCTATCGCTGTGTTTCAAAACCTTGTCGAAAGCATGTCTCGAAGGGTCACTGCATGCATTAGGGCCAAAGGTGAACCGACACCGTACTAATGTATGTTAATAAAGGCTATGTGGTGTTTCTTTTCTTGGCGTCCGGTAACCTATGTCAATATAGTGTATTTTTCAGCCGCTAGTGGTTGTAATTAACTATTTATATTTGTGGACGTTTTATGGATTGTAGAAATCCGGTTGATCGTATTTCAGTTGGTTGTATTGAGTATCAAAAATTGTGCATACATTGCATACTTAAAATCGTCTGTTGTTTTTCCCTTGGTGGTGTAAATGCATTTTCTTTTTGATGCTACGCAACTTTCCCGACAACAGTAAAAGAAATCCCAAGTGAAAAATTTCGATGTAACGAAAATAGGTAACGGAAGTTGTCAAAACCATTGTTGAAGGTTGATCGCGCCGCGTGTTTTCTCAGGAAGAGGAGCAACAATAGTTAATTTTATTTTTACTCAACAATATATTTTAGTATATTACAGCCGAACATTATTTCATCACGTTTTACATAATCGTAACAATATCTAATAGCAATCTACGTAAATTACGAGGACCTCATGTTAAATGTGATAAAAACCATTACAAAAATGCATTTTTGATGTTATGAAAATGATGCATCGTAGCAAAATTTAACTTCCTCTCGACCCCCTTAGAGGAAAGTGTACCTTGTGACGTGCCTGCCCCGCAGGACGCACACGACATAAAGGTAGATAGCAGCGAGAACGAACGTCTGCGTAGCTCAGTTGGTAGAACGACTTATTCCGGAATAAGAGGACTCGGGTTCGATCCCCAGCGTGGGCCAAAACGACGGAGAAATTTACTTCGTTATAACCTGCTACTCAACTTAAAAATGAAAGCTTTTAAAAATTTTGTATAACACGATGAAATCTAAATTGCAGATATCCTAGGCCAAAAGGTATCAATCCTCTTCGCCAACACACTTGTGATTCAGCTTTTTTTCCATCTTCAGGTTCCATTTTAGCTTGCACATACGCAGAGGGACTTTCGTAACCACATCACGTTTCGTCGGTGTCATAGTCGTTTCTTACGCTTGTCTAAATCTGAATAAAATATAATAATAATAATAATACAATATTGTTTTTGAAAAACTAAATAGTCGAAATGGTTGCTGTTGCCGTCGTCACAGTTCAGTAAATATTTACTTTGGTGACTCATATATCTTCACGAAAATAACATTCATTAATCCACCTACCTAAGTACCGCTCAATGTCAGGAATTAGTAAACCTTATTGTTTGTTGTTATGATTTAATTCCACTTAGTACGTCCCGGACAGTGACCCAGTGTGGTGGTGAGTGACGCAAAGAAATGCAATGTGTTGTACGTAAAAAAAAGGTAATACTCTCGAATCACTCGTTTTATTTCTCACCCGCAAATATCACGGCATATGAAATATACATAGCATAAATCATCTACAAACAGTTCCAGGATACTCTCCGATGTTGTTTTTTGATTTTTTTGATGAATGTTTGGATTTTCTAAAAACAATTCTTTGAAATATTCATTTCGTGAGGTAAAGTGTTCAAAACACGTGGTGATTAAGACCAAAAAATTCGGTGTCAATTTTTTTTTTGGCCCATACCCATCATTCCTACTCAGTACAGGTTCATACCCGTATAACGTTACTCCTTGAGACTCCTCGAAAAGGCACACATCGGCAAAACAATAGTTGCACCCAGAAGGACGTGTTGGGTTGCAATGCTATTCGGGAGGAAGGTAAAGGTAACCAGGAACAATAAATGATTAAACATTGAGACTGATATGGGCAATATTTATTGAGCTACACGTCAATACGTTGTGTCTCTCAGTATGGCATCGGGCGGATATGTTTGCCGGACGTCTCGGCATGGAGTTGTACTGCTTCCTAACGGCGTCCTGCGATAAGCCACCCCATGCAGCTTGAATCTTCTCACGCAGTTCCTGCAGATTGTGCGGTAGGTATTTAGTGTTGATAGCACGTCCAATAGCATCCCACACATTCTCAATCAGCAATAAGTCTGGCGATGCGACTGGCCATTGTAGAGTGCCAGTGCCTTGAAGGCAAGCTCTCGAGACAGCAGCAGTGCGTGGACGAGCATTGTCTTATTGGAATATCGCACCGGAGTGAGCGTTCAGAAAAAGTAGGTCCACTGCTTACGAGACCTCATTAACGTAACGTTGGGCTGTTAAAGTGCTTGTAATGAATGCCAAAGGGGATCTGACATCGAAGGCAATTACACCCCGCAAATAAATATCTTGACAATAGACTTTTTGGGCTTGTGACACTCGACAAGAAACTATTCATCTTGGCGCTAACCACCGTGCTTACACACACGGATTCGTTGGTCGCCTCCTCCAAGAGAAAAGCGGGACTCGTCACTGAAGATCACCCGCTGCCATTCTGAGCGACTCCTTGACACTCTGGCACGACAGCACTGCAGTCTTCGGCGATGATGCAATGGTATAAAGGGCAGTCGCCGTAATGCTCTGCGGGCGTGTAGTCCTATCAAAGAATATCTAACGCTTAAAGAAGGTCAACTCTCATAGAGATAACGTAAATCAGGCGGCAACAGCGCCACCACATCTTAAAAGATAATATGCTCTGCGGGAAAGTTAACATTCGGGAGCAAAACACGTTAGAGGGGGACTACGCCAGTGAATCATTTCTTTGATCCACGATGGTTTCCTTCGATCTGATGACTATTTGTTTAGAGCAGTTTTTTGTTGTTGTTGTTGCTATTTTCTGATATCCAGCCCATCCCTTATTTTCGTGAGAAAAATATGCAATAATATTAGTATTACTATTTAAATTAAATTTCAGAAAATATTACAGTTAGGCCTAAGGAACCGTACAAAATGCAGACATTCCCTAGTATTTGGCATTACCGAAAATATTTCTGAAAAAACTGAAGAACAAACAAAAGCCTTAACTAACCCGGTTGGCGTAACAAAACTAACATATCCGATTTACGAAGTGATTACGCTACCGAGAAGGTTACAATCACGTGCTGTGAGTCTGAGTAGCTCGGCAGATGGCTGACTGTTCTTTACCCGACGAATTGAAGTAAACAGAAATGCGCATGCGCAGTTTGCTCCGGCGTCATCCCATCAGCTAGCATGTTGGCTTCTGTGTACTGCATGTTTTCCCTGAAGATATAGCTGCGCTAGTTACGTCTCGCTGAGCCTTAAGTTCTTCTCGTTAGATACTATTTGGTCCTACGTCGTACAGCCGTCTGCCAATGGTGCTGGCACTAATCGAACGATGCATGGAGGACACCACTGCTCACTGAATATCCGCATTTGCGGCTGTTGGGTCACTCCGCACATGTCGGACAACCCGTCAGTCCTCTCTCCCCGCGTTTCGTGTAGGTCTCCCAGACCCTTCCTGTCGCTGCTGCGTGCCTTGTTCTATCCACTGCCACCAACAGCGTGCTATGGTGATATCCGCACGACCGGTATGGCGCGCAATTCGGCGATAAGACCATTCCGCTTCCCGGAGCCCATGATGCGGACCCTCTCGAACTCCTCCAACTGTTCGAATTGCTTCTGAACTTTTCACCAAAGCATACTTCACCTGCAAAGGATGCAACGAATGCAACAGCAAGAATCAAAATGGAAAGCACGCTCAACGGGACGACCTTATATAGCCGGTCAGGCACAACGCTACGACCCCTCCTTGTTGGCGTGACTTGCGCGGCCGAGCGTGCTACTTGAACCATTTGCATGTCTCACGATGTTAAACCTACCCACCAAGCTTCATTCCTGTCGGTTGCTTTCTTCTGGGTGCAACTATTTTTTGACGATGAGTGTATATCCGCTGACAACGCAACAAAACAGATGCAGTGGAATTACATTACAAAAATTCACCGAAGGTCAGAAAAACAAAATACAGTCCTTGTCTTATCTCAGGTTTGTAGCGCGTGTGATTGTATTCTACTCAGCTCAAAAAATGTCCCGTTTTTACATTCATTTGCGTTTCTGTTTTCTCCCACGTGAACGTTTATGGATTCTTCGGCTTTATCGCCGCCATGAGTTTTTCATCTAAAATGTGTGTCAATGTATTGTTTCAGCGTGGGATATACGCAGTATATCAGCCATACGGGCATTAAGTCCCCTCAACCGCCTTGTTAATTTTCCGAAACATTAGAACATCTGAAATTAATATTTCGCGTGTTAAGATGCGAGTATGGGTGTAGAAGCATGCAATCCAACTTTAGTATAGAACGTCAATTAAACATGTCATTCCAAATATATCTTTGTTTTATCTCACGCAATTATTCAATCTGCTGCTCCTCAAACATTGCACGCCAAAATGTTTTTCTCTCCTATTTGACAGCATTTCCGTTCTCGTTTTCGTTTAATGAAGTACGTATGACCCTCTTCTCATGATTTTTGTAGGACACTTCAGACCGAAAAGCAATATGCTGATCCTATGAGAAAATAGAAATGCAGCGAATGACGACTGGCACTAGCAGAAAATACGAGTATATATATTTATGTTAATCTGTTTGTTTCGGTATAAAATGTACAAACACAAAATATCATGAAAATACGTAAGCAAATGAAAGCAATAAGTTAAGAAAAGTATCATTACATAAGAATATAAATTGATAAATTTTACATCTTAGATATTTTTGCGACAAATGGTAGCCGTAAATTACTTTTATAGATATTTTTGTGACAAATGGTAACTGTGCATTCGCTTTTGCAGCATTATATAAATATGGCATACATCAGAAATATGAAACCAATGAGCAAATTTTGAAGGAAAGAAAAAATAAAACAAAAAATTCTGGGAACAAGCAGAAGAACAACAATCACCAATTTCCAACCACCCGAGCAGGCGAGCTTCAAACGATGGAAAATTAACAAACAGAAGAATGCAGTGAAGCATATTAATGGCTGATTCTCTGATGGCTTCGTCAAGGGCAAGCATTCTTCTGTTCGTTAACTTTCCATCGTTTGAAGCTCGCCTGCTCGGGTGGTTGGAAATTGGTGATTGTTGTTCTTCTGCTTGTTCCCAGAATTTTTGTTTTATTTTTCTTTCCTTCAAAATTTGCTCATTGGTTTCACATTTCTATTCTATTTGATCTTTCTTCTATGCAGCTTATGGCGCTTTAGAATTTCAAATTTGTTCTTGGATTTTGTTTTTTTTCCTTTGTATGATTTTGTTATGGCATACATCATGTAATAGGCTAGACAGAATAATGTGAACATTACGCTCAGAAACGCAACTTTTAATGCAGCTGCGTACGCCGCAATACCCAAAGGTATTCATCGCTTTTTGGTCGTAATAGATTTGTTTAGAACCTCAAAGTCCTGTTTAAGTGCATTTAAAGTGTCATATTGCAAAACTTCTTTCAGGGTGAGGACGAAATGAGCGACCTAACGGACTTCGAAACAGGGTTAATTGTTGGTGGCCGGCTAGTTTGTGCCTCCGTGACAACAGTCACCAGGGTACTGGGGGTATCGAGAGCTACTGTGTCTAGCGTCAGGACAGCATACCGTGTTCTTGGCAAAAACTCATCTGCGAAACACAAGAGCGGCCGGAAAACGACCCTGGCTGATAGAGACAGGAGAGCATTAAAAAGAGTTGTTACCCGTAATTAGAATACCACAGCGCCGAAAATTAGCGCGGAGCTGAATCTGCATTTCCAGATCCCAGTATCAATGAAAACATTGCGCAGGGATTTGCATAAACAAGACATTCATGGCAGAGCTGCTATAACGAAATCTCTCGTGATCCGGGTGAATGCACAATGGCGACGGCACTGGTGGCAGGAGCATACAACGTGAACTGCCGATGCATGTAAGCATGTTATATGGTCGGCTGAATCCACATCCATCCTATTCCTCACCGCAGGATGTGGAAAACATCGTCAGAAGCGTACAACCCAGACTGCCTGCTTCCAACAGCGCAGCATGGTTGTGGTTCTGTCATGCTCTGGGAGGTCATGTCATCGTTTTCAGCCGTTCCCCTGATCACCTTGAAAGGACGGATAACTGGTAGGGCCTATGAAGCAGTTTGCTATCTACCTTCCTTGAGAAAGCCATATGGTTGATGTGCGAAAGCTTGGAAACTTTATTTATTTATTGCATTTATTTATTTAACTACAATTTTATGCCACACCACAACAAAAGAGAATTTAGTCTATACACACCCAGGACTACATCTACAATCATAATAAACAACAAAGGTCCAAAAATACAGTAATACCAATAGTAATATAAATGTGCAAACAGAATTAATAAACTCAGGCTTTTTATATCATAGATATCAACGGTTGCACACAGCATGCAATGCAACCTAAGTAACTCAAAAACTGAAGCACTTCAAAAGTATAACTATTACAAAACTTCAAAAGTATAACTATTTCCATGCAATTCGATTTTTGCAATAACATCATATTTTCATACACATGATGAAAAATATTCTAACGAAAGTGACATTTTCAAAAAGTTACACGCTTAAATAAATTAATAAGTCACACAAACTGAAAACAAGAAGGTGCGAACACTTCATAACTAATACATCAAAAGTCTTACCACAGGGAGCATAACCAAAGTAAATAATAATTAAAAAGCACCAAAGTAACACTGTAATCTCTTAGTTTTAAATGATTTGAAGCACTGCAACAGATTCTTTATAACAAATCGTTGCCATGTGATGTGGCAAGGGAACCAGGAAAAAAGGCTAAGAAATAGCCTGACGAGCCCTTAGTCCCCCACCTAGTCAAGTTAAAAAACAATTTAACGGTAATAGAATAAATTGAAGTGATAATATATGACCAACCGTTTATCAACCATTAATTAAGAAAATCTTAGCCTCTCTTTTAAATACCGAATAGTGCGTCATCGTCTTGATCCGAAGCGGCAACTCATTCCAGGACATAGGGCAAGTCACGTTAATATTATTAAATAAAGAATTAGTACGTGCTCTAGGTATTAAAAAACTAGTATTACCACGAGTGTCATGATCACGGGAACGCAAATGTAAGATAATTAGATCTGAACGTTTATTAGCACATATACGTTCATGCATAAACAGTTATAGTCAAAAACTGCATAATTTACCAAATGACATTATCTGATAACTAAGGAAAAGAGAATGTACCTGTAAAGACGGATTCGCCAAACGTAAAATTTGTTTTTGCAAAACATAAATTCTATTGACATTCCCAATAGTTGTGCGACCCCAAACCAAGAGGCAATAAGATAGAAATGGATAAATAAATGAAAAATATAATAACAACGTAACCTTGGCAGGCAGTTGATTTGAAATCCTATAGATGGCACCAATGCGAGATTGAGTCCAACCTCAATTTCACTAACATGTGCATCCCATCTCAAATTAGGTTGTAAATATACACCCAAGAACTTTACAAAAGTCAAGGGGCATTCCATTAAATAATATTCCATTTACAATATCCACTCGTCGCCTACATCGCGAAAAAAGTACACGAGTAGTTTTGGAAACTTGATTTTCTATTTTACGCCAAGAAATTCGGATCACTAGTATAGTTATACTATTTTGAGTATGAAATCATTTTAGCCGATATCCGCCCCCGGTGGCGCAGTGGTCTAAGCGATGGCCTCTGATCATTCGTCCGAACGGGGTCCGGGTTCGAATCCCGTTAAGGCATGGATGTTGTGTTTGTCTTACGGCACTGGCTCTCTCCCTTCCCTGGAACCAGTGACCCTAAATTACGGACGGGCGACTGCTTTATAGCCCATTCAGTTGCTCACGGTGGTCGTTAAACCTCCAATAAAAAAAAATTTTAGCCGACCAAGTCCAGGGGATGTTATCTATCAAAATGATAACGCTCCGTTTCATACAGCTCGGAAAGTCCAATCATGGTTTGAGGAATATGAGGATGAACTTTCACAGCTTTCTTGGGGTTCTTAACCACCAGGCTGAAACATCATCGAGCAACTGTGGTCTGTGTTGAAAAACAGAGTATGATCCCGTTATCCTCCTCCTGCATTTCTCAAAGACTTGGAGTAGTTTCTGCATGAAGAATGGTGTAACATCCCACTAACTACCATCCAGAATTTCTATGCGTCCATTCCAAGGAGGATTCAGGCGGTAATGAATGCGAAAGGTGGTTCCACACCCTACCAAGTGCGTGAAACCTTCTTTTCCTGGGTGTTCATATTACTCTGTACAACCCCTGTATGTGGAGTGTTACGACAGAAGTCGAGAATTCCTCTTCTGTGAGGTCTGTTTTTCGTTGGTAATGGTAATGTTTATACGTACAGAATATTTATGCCGAAATAATCACCATGGCATAATCTTTTGGATTTTCACTCTTATCGATGCAATGCAATATCCCAAGCTGTGCAGGAAAGGAGTTTAAACCGTATATTTACAGGAAAGGATGTTTTTGTTGAGTATGTGGGATGTTTAATACCATTTGGAAAAGTGCTGCAACTCCAAAGTTGAAAAAACTAAAGAGTAAAGGTGACAAAGAAGTAAATGCACAAAAGTTTTCATAGAAACTTGACAGTTTAGGTTTTGGAGGTTTTACCACCAATGAAGTGTCGCAAAGCCCGACTAGAAAGTATTCTTTACTTTATAAGAACAAAAGATCCTCTGACACCTTAGATGTGAAATTTAGACTGTTGAGGCAGCGTCAGAACGATAAAACCTCGCAAACCCGCTCTCGATTTTTTTATTCTGGGTTCATTTGAAGTACAACGAGTTTTTTGGTCACAAGAAGCAGAGAAAATAACTTTTGTCTAATCCGACTACTGAGCAAAAGAACGCGTACAAAGAGAAATAAGTATCATACAAATCAAACCGTTTTTTCAACCTAGTGAATACTGATTCTAAGCTTACGGTATCTCTAATAATAATCTGCTAGAGCCCTCCTCCCCCGTGCCACTTTTTAAGTTGTCATAGCAACAACCGAGAAACAAATGTTTCTGACGTCACGCTTAGCTTTTCGTGTAGATGACGTCATCACCTACACGCGCAATCCACGAGTATACAACTTTATTTTTTTGTCATAGCAACAAAGAACACATTTGCTGGTGTGACGTTATCTAATCCAAACCATTCTCACATGACCTCAGAGAGGCGTTACGTCACACGGTCAACTCTAGAGATACGAAAACCTTCTTTTTTTTCCTTGGAGGTTAAACGACTACCGTGAACAACACAGTGGCTATAAGCAGTCGCCCGTCCCTAATTTAGGGTGCCGCCCTGGTGGCGCAGTGGTTTAAGCGATGGCTTATGACCATTCGTCCGTTAAGGGTCCGAGCTCGAATCTCGGTGAGGCATGGATGTTGTGTTTGTCTTGCGGCACTGGCTCTCTCCCTTCCCTGGAACCGGTGGCCCTAAATTAGAGACGGGCGACTGCTTATAGCCCATTAAGTTGCTCTCGGTGGTCGTTAAACCTTCAATTCAAAAAAAATAAAAAATAAAAAATTTAGGGTCACTGGTTCCAGGGAAGGGAGTGAGCCAGTGCCGTAAGGCAAACACAACATCCATGCTTCACCGGGATTGGAACCCAGACTCCTTTTCGACGAATGATCAGAGGCCATCGCTTAGACCACTGCGCCACCATTGCGGTTACGAAAAACTTTACATCAGGAATTTTGGTTTACTACCTGGACAGGTGTTTAGCCATCTGTATGTGGCAACGTCAAGTACGACATTCCGACGACGTCAATATAAAAATAGTTCACGAAAAAGAACAGGGGAAATTGATACAGGGTTTACAGTGAGTGTATACGAAAAATTTTGTGTATAAGGAAGTGTTGACGAAATAGGGACTAAAGGTTTTACAAAACACATAACAAACAGACAGCCCGTCTGATCAAATTCCATAACCGACTGCTCCAGAAATTTTCAGAAAGCTGTGAGCCAACGTCGCCATCTATTGACGTGGAACTCAAAAACTCAATAAATAAAAGTCGATAATTTCTGTACCATAAATTGTATTTTCCCCGTCATTATTGACGTGCTTTGATCTAGTTTATTTAATTAATGGCGGCAATCTTTTCACTGCAGGGTAGTTAGTTTCATTACAACAGGAAGCTACAAAAATTCACAAGCTTATATGGTTGCTGCTTTTGCGCAGTGAATTTTTCATATCATTTCTTCAAAATTTGGAAATAAAAAAAAAAGTCAATAATTTCTGTACCATAAATTTTATTTTCCCCTGTCATTATTGACGGTCTTTCATCTAGTTCATTTAATTAATAGCTGCAATCTTCTCACTACAGAGCAGTTATAGTTTCATTACAACAGGAAGCTACAAAAATTCTCAAGCTTATAGGTTGCTGCTTTTCCACAGTGAATTTTTCATAACATTTCTTTAAAATTTGGACAAATTAACACGACTTATATCTGCGACACTTTATGCACAACGCATGAGTAATTTCATCTTTCCGAAAATATCACAAATATCAAACCGCTTATCAGTTTCTCTATCTTAAAGCTGTTGAAGCACGCAAGGGTTGTAGGCACTTAGCCCGAGAAATGCAAATAAGTCTCTTTTCATCGCATTCTCCTGCCACGTATAGCTGCTCTGTACAAGACAGTGTCGTTTTACTGAGATAGTTCATCAAAATATTTACGCTCCTGTGAATGTTCGTAGGAAATTGAGTAATTCTGATGCAAAAGTTTTTGCAACGGAAGGTGAATAAAAGAAACCAGAGGGCTGAGTGTCACTTGGTGCTAATGCTATTAAAGCGTCTAAAGAAGTTCCGAAGACCCTTTCAGTCGGCTTCAATGAACTAATTTGCCGCCTCGCTGTGGAGAAACGAGCAAAACAATGAAGTTTAATCTCGAAGGCTATGAAGACCTGCATTTTGGAAATCGCTCTGAGCATTCTTAATTCAATTGAAATCTCCGGGAATTTTCCCTTCAATAACCCTATTCATTTTCATTTACCATGACCGATCTATCAAGGCTGAATAAATGAGATTCATTAAAGCAATTTTGTTTGCTACTTATTCCTGGATCTTAATATCGGAAGTTCTCTTTTCCATTGCTTTGATTCACACGCAGCGGAATCATTCTTTTTGCGACCATTCCCTTAGTAACTAGAAATTCTGAATACCCAATTGCTTTACGTGCATCTTGGCATAGCCTGACTTTCTCGTCTGCAAACAAGGTATGATTTGTTAACATTCTGGATATTTACACTTCTTAGTCATTATTAAAGATTTCTGTATCTTTATTTTATATCTCGTGGCTTGTTACGAAAAAGTAGCCAGGAGGGTCTAAAAAGATTCGATAAAGATCTACTACATATTTTTACTTTTTTAATTAAAATAACAATTCCATTCTCACCCCCAAAAATCATAATATAAATAATATAAAGTCAACAATTGGAAACACTAAATTTTTCTGAGAGGAAAATAAACGACTCAGTCTTCATTTTCTTCTTTTTATAGCCACTTCTGGATCCATCTATATCTATCCTGAGCTTGTTGGTGCCAAATAATTACAATTGTATTCCTTATATCATCTGACCATCTTCTTTCAGGGCATTTCATGTAGGACTTCCGTCCACAGAGAAGGTTTAGAACCAAACCACCTACAGCGGGTTCCCCCTTTTTGGAAACGGAAGGAGTGAGAGCAAGTCTAGCGACTTTGACAGGACAGTTTGTAAGTGAGAGAGAGAGAGAGAGAGAGCACAGTAGATGGCGCCACCGTACAAGTACGATGTTCCTCAAAGAGGGGTGAGAGAAAGTCAGGTGGGGAGTGGGAATAGAATCCCAACGTAACCGGGGGGTCCAATTAGGGGGCCGCCTTTTAACGTACTCGTTTGATATTCAACGATTGTTAGCAAATCACACCATCTCTGGAAGATCAGCGCAGGACTGAACCTGGGGACCCTCCATTGACAGTATGACTCGCTTACCACTAAGCCATCCGCGGATTTTCAGGTTTTCCAGCTGATCTTTTACCTTCATATTGCAGCCAACCCAGTAAAGCTTTTGTCCATCTATTGACTTTCAGCATTGCAATATGTCTTGCCCATTTCCATTTCTTTCGAAACATGTTTTCTCCAATATCTAACAATTTTGGTTTAGCTCTTATTTCTTCATTTTTGATTTCATCTTTGAGTCTTATGTTTAGCAGACATCTTTCCATACTTCTCTCCGTTGCTTGCATTTTTATCTATTATTTATTTTTTGATTGGCCAGGTTTCTGATTCATGTATCATAAATGGCAATACATATTGGTTGAAGAGTTTTGCTCTATTCTCAGGCCTTATTTTACTGTTTAAAAATCTCTTCAATTTTCCAAAAGCTGACCATCCCATTCATATTCTTCTTTTCACTTCTTCCTTGACTCCCTGTTTTTTCATTGTTCTCAATTTTCCTAAGTATACATATTCACCTACTGTTTCCATTTCCTGATTAATATTGTCTCTTTCATCGTATCCTTAATAACATTGCCTCTTTCATTGTATCCTTAATAATATTGTCTAATTCATCGTGTCCTTATTAATATTGTCTTTTTCACTGTATCCTTAATAATATTGTCTTTTTCATCGTACCCTTATTAATATTGTCTCTTTCATCGTATCCTTAATAATATTGTCTCTTTCATCGTATCCTTATTAATATTGTCTCTTTCATTATATCCTTATTAATATTGTCTCCTTCATCATATCCTTAATAATATTGTCTCTTTCATCGTATCCTTAATAATATTTTCTCTTTGATCGTATCCTTTTCGGTATGTCACTATTTTGGTCTTCTCAGAGTTAATGTTTAATCCAATTTCTGTCGATTTAGTTATTAAATCATCTACGATTTCTTTGAAATCTCCCGTATTGTTTGCAACAATAAGAATGTCATTAGCAAATGTTAGGTTATTCAGTCTGATTCCATTAATGTTAACTTCTTTTTTATTGGACCATTCTAAATTACGCATCATATATTACAGTATTAATGTAAAGAGTTTAGGAGAAATGGCGTCTCCTGGCATTATTGCTTGATTACAGGTGATGCGTAACATCACAGCCTCTCCTTGACAAATGTCAACCCCGCCTTCTCGTGGTGCATCCTGTTCCCACTAAAGGGGCTCTGACGACCGCCCATAGCGGTATAACTATACCATCGGGATTAGAGGAAATTCTATCCCACACTCACCAACCCGCTTGGCCAGCGTGGTGAGTTATGGCCAAACCCCTCCAAAATGATTCCACAACTTAAATCTTGGCCCTCAGTCTCCGGCAGCTGGAATGTACCTGGCCAAGGCAGCGGCCAGTGCGACATGAAGGCAGAGGGTGCTAAGAATCCCCGGAGGACCGGACTAGGCTGCCATCTGATGCTGACCTTGGCTACTTACAACGGACGCTCCCTATCTTCTGATTCAAGGCTTCTTGAATTGGAAGAGGAACTACAAAGGATCAAGTGGGACATCGTGGGGCTAAGTGAGGTAAGGAGAAAAGGAGAAGATCTCATCGAACTGAAAAGTGGACATCTCTTCTACTATCGTGGGACAGATACTGGCAGAACTAGTGGTGTTGGATTTATAATAAACAAGAAACTGAAGGATAAAGTTGTAGAAGTTGAAAGTTCCTCTGACAGAGCTGCACGACTTGTTATCCAACTCTCGAAAAGATACCAGGCTCAGATTATTCAAACTTATGCACCCACCACAAGTCATCCTGAAAAAGAAATTGAAGAATTTTATGAGGAAATTTGTCATCTAAATAATAAAGGTAAGCAGCACTTGAAAATAATTATGGGAGATTTCAATGCAAAAATAGGGCAACGGCAACAGAATGAAACTTCAGTAGGTAAATTCGGTCATGGCAACAGAAACCAGCGTGGAAATACTCTCGTTGAGTTTGCAGAGGCAGAAGGGTTTTTCATCTTGAACTCCTTCTTCAAGAAAAAGCCACACAGGAAATGGACATGGAGACATCCAAATGGGACGACAAGTGAAATTGATTTTATTATGTGTAACAAAAAATTCGTCATAGAAGACTGCAGTGTGCTAAACAAGTTCAACACAGGTAGTGACCATAGATTGGTGAGATGTAAGATGCACCTCAACACTAAACTTGAACGTGGCAAGCTCATAAGACAAACAAAATCTATTGACATAACCAACCTTAAAAAACACCATAATACCTTCAAGTTGGAACTGAAGAACAGGTTCTCTGCTTTAGAAGGCCTAACATCGGAAGAAGTGGACATCTCTGAAGTTAACAGAAAAGTAACCAAAGCTCTTATGGAAACAGCAACAAAATTAGCTGGGTCTAAGAACAAATTGCATGTGAACAAATTATCAGGAAAAACCAAAATGTTGATGCAAAAAAGAAGAGAGATGAGGACAACTAAAGAAGATGTGACTTCCAAAGTGGAATATATAGAGCTATGCAAGACAGTAAGAAAAAGTATCACTGAAGACGTAAGGAAATTCAACTGTGAACTAGTGAGGAAAGCAATTGAAAACAACCAAAGCCTAAAGATAGCAAAGGGACATCTCAGTAAGGGAAGAAAACAGATTATGGCACTGAGAAAAGAAGATGGTTCTGTAACAAGAAATAGAGGCGAAATTTTGACAAGAGTGAAATATTTCTACTCCAAATTATATGAAAGGGATGATATATGCACTCCAGACATCATGAAAGATACCAGTACCAGAGTTCCTCCAGTCCTTCCAGCAGAAGTTGCACATGCAATCAAGAACATGAAGCGAGGAAAAGCTCCAGGAGAAGATGGAATTACTGTAGACATCATACAAGAAGCAAGTGGAGAAATCAAACAGTACTCGCCCAAATTTTCACTCGATGCCTTAATGAAGGGAAAATTCCTGAGGATTGGAACACCGCTACAATGATCCTGCTACATAAGAAAGGTGACATTGAGGATCTCGGAAACTACAGACCTATCAGCCTCCTATCAGTAGTTTATAAAATCTTCACTAAAGTTCTTTCACACCGCTTGAAGGTAACACTGGACATGGCTCAACCGAGAGAACAAGCTGGATTCAGGAGTGGCTACAGCACAATAGATCATATCCACGTGCTGAGAGAACTAATTGAAAGAGCGAGAGAATATGAACTTCCATTGTGCATGGCTTTTATCGATTATGAAAAAGCCTTTGATTCGGTGAAACCATCAGCAGTTACAATGGCTCTGAAAACCTGCGGTATTGAAGATGCATACATTAATATTATTAATAACATCTATGAAAATGCAAGTGCAAAGATTAGGCTGTTTGAAAATGCAACACACGTAAAAATTGGAAAGGGAGTGAGACAAGGTGACACCATATCTCCGAAGCTCTTTAATGCCACATTGGAGGGTGTTTTTCAGTCGCTGAGCTGGGAAAACAAGGGGATAAAGATTAATGGAGATTATCTAACCCACCTTCGTTTTGCTGATGACGTAGTCATTTTTGCAACTACCACATCAGAGCTGCGGAGTATGATACAGGAACTTGCTGACAAGAGTAAAGAAGTGGGATTAAAAATGAACTTTCAGAAGACAAAAGTGATGTTCAATGCTTTTACAAGAAATGAAGATTTATCGATTGATGGAGAAAAGCTGGAGATAACAGACACGTACATTTATCTTGGACAGCAGATATCAAGTGAGGGTCACATTGATGAAGAAATTAATCGGCGTACAAAACTTGCCTGGAGAGCTTTTGGAAGAAACAGCATAATTTTCAAGAGCAATATGCCATTATGTCTTAAAAGAAAAGTGTTTGATCAATGCATCCTTCCAGTGCTTACGCACTGGAAGGAGTGGAAGACATCATGATCAGAGTTAAATCCCTGAAATGGCAATGGGCTGGACATACTGCCAGAAGGACAGATCATCGATGGACAGCCGAAATTTTAGATTGGATTCCAAGGGACAGGAAAAGACCCAGAAGAAGACCACATGGGAGATGGGTGGATGAAATTCGAAAGTATGCAGGGGTGACATGGAGGAGACTGGCACAAGACAGACCGTTGTGGAGGAAACTTGGGGAGACCTTCGTCCAGCAGTGGATTGATAATGGTTGACAATGATGATGATGATGATGATATACCTCTCTAAATAATTATCAATTTTTATAGTTGCTCAAAACTAAATATATACTTATTTCTCCATTTAGTTTTGTCATTTTCGTAAGACACAGTACGACTCGTATCATTTTTCCAGATAAAAAGAACTAATATCTTCGACCCAAGCACAAGACAAGATATATCCGCTGGAAGGAAAAAACTCTAAACGATATAAAGCCAAAAAATGTTTATAATTTAGTCATTATTCCCTGCAATTTGAAACATTTAACAACATGATATTGATAATTAAAACAAAAGAAATATATACACTGTAAAAAGAAATATTTGAAATTCACGAGAAGCTTTCGGTAATTCCCTTCGCGAATTAACGAAGCATATTTGTGATACAACCTTTTCCATTAAATGACAGAAAGAAACCTGAATTTCACGAATTTTCGGTACTCGAGGAAAATTCTGAAATTTCAGAAACCTTTGCGCAATTTCTTTTGTATATTAATGGAAAACCCCGGCTCTCAATTTTTTCCTATCCACATAACAAAAACATTCCGGTAATAAAAGAAATTCGCGGGAACATACTGGAGGTTTGATCAACTGTTAAATTTCAATTGTCTGTTAAAGGAACTGATTTTAAAATTCTGCAGCGAGATCACATATCGTGGGTAGCATATCGTACGAAATTTGGTTATTGTGGCACAGGATATTTTTCTTCTCTCCGCATTTTGTGTACCAGCTGTATCTACACACTCGTATCAGAATAATGTCACCACCTACCTAATAATGGGAATAACCACCTTTGGACTGGATGACAGCGGCGAGACGGTTTGGCATGGACGCAATCAGGCCATGGAAAGTTGACCGATGCACACGCACTCATTCAGGCTGCAGCAGATCACCTGTCTATCCAAATAGTCCCACAAGTGCTTCATGGGATTAGAATCGGATGATTTCGCCAGTCAAGAGAGAACGGAGACATTCTGGTCGTGTATAGCCCGAGTCCAGTTCAAGCCCAGGCTTTCGGGTTCTGGCTTGGATCTTCATAATCAACAAATCCTACTTCTGGCTTGGCTCTTCATAATCAACAAATCTTACTTCTGGCTTGGCTCTTCATAATCAACAAATCTTACTTCTGGCTTGGCTCTTCATAATCAGCAAATCTTACTTCTGGCTTGGCTCTTCATAATCAACAAATCTTACTTCTGGCTTGGCTCTTCATAATCAGCAAATCTTACTTCTGGCTTGGCTCTTCATAATCAACAAATCTTACTTCTGGCTTGGCTCTTCATAATCAACAAATCTTACTTCTGGCTTGGCTCTTCATAATAAACAAATCTTACTTCTGGCTTGGCTCTTCATAATCAACAAATCTTACTTCTGGCTTGGCTCTTCATAATCAGCAAATCTTACTTCTGGCTTGGCTCTTCATAATCAGCAAATCTTACTTCTGGCTTAGCTCTTCATAATCAACAAATCTTACTTCTGGCTTGGCTCTTCATAATCAGCAAATCTTACTTCTGGCTTGGCTCTTCATAATCAGCAAATCTTACTTCTGGCTTGGCTCTTCATAATCAACAAATCTTACTTCTGGCTTGGCTCTTCATAATCAACAAATCTTACTTCTGGCTTGGCTCTTCATAATAAACAAATCTTACTTCTGGCTTGGCTCTTCATAATCAACAAATCTTACTTCTGGCTTGGCTCTTCATAATCAGCAAATCTTACTTCTGGCTTGGCTCTTCATAATCAGCAAATCTTACTTCTGGCTTGGCTCTTCATAATCAGCAAATCTTACTTCTGGCTTGGCTCTTCATAATCAACAAATCTTACTTCTGGCTTGGCTCTTCATAATCAGCAAATCTTACTTCTGGCTTGGCTCTTCATAATCAACAAATCTTACTTCTGGCTTGGCTCTTCATAATAAACAAATCTTACTTCTGGCTTGGCTCTTCATAATCAACAAATCTTACTTCTGGCTTGGCTCTTCATAATCAACAAATCTTACTTCTGGCTTGGCTCTTCATAATCAACAAATCTTACTTCTGGCTTGGCTCTTCATAATCAACAAATCTTACTTCTGGCTTGGCTCTTCATAATCAGCAAATCTTACTTCTGGCTTGGCTCTTCATAATCAACAAATCTTACTTCTGGCTTGGCTCTTCATAATCAGCAAATCTTACTTCTGGCTTGGCTCTTCATAATCAACAAATCTTACTTCTGGCTTGGCTCTTCATAATCAACAAATCTTACTTCTGGCTTGGCTCTTCATAATAAACAAATCTTACTTCTGGCTTGGCTCTTCATAATCAACAAATCTTACTTCTGGCTTGGCTCTTCATAATCAGCAAATCTTACTTCTGGCTTGGCTCTTCATAATCAGCAAATCTTACTTCTGGCTTGGCTCTTCATAATCAGCAAATCTTACTTCTGGCTTGGCTCTTCATAATCAGCAAATCTTACTTCTGGCTTGGCTCTTCATAATCAACAAATCTTACTTCTGGCTTGGCTCTTCATAATCAGCAAATCTTACTTCTGGCTTGGCTCTTCATAATCAACAAATCTTACCTCTGGCTTGGCTCTTCATAATCAGCAAATCTTACTTCTGGCTTGGCTCTTCATAATCAACAAATCTTACTTCTGGCTTGGCTCTTCATAATCAACAAATCTTACTTCTGGCTTGGCTCTTCATAATAAACAAATCTTACTTCTGGCTTGGCTCTTCATAATCAACAAATCTTACTTCTGGCTTGGCTCTTCATAATCAACAAATCTTACTTCTGGCTTGGCTCTTCATAATCAACAAATCTTACTTCTGGCTTGGCTCTTCATAATCAACAAATCTTACTTCTGGCTTGGCTCTTCATAATAAACAAATCTTACTTCTGGCTTGGCTCTTCATAATCAACAAATCTTACTTCTGGCTTGGCTCTTCATAATCAACAAATCTTACTTCTGGCTTGGCTCTTCATAATCAACAAATCTTACTTCTGGCTTGGGTCTTCATAATCAACAAATCTTACTTCTGGCTTGGCTCTTCATAATAAACAAATCTTACTTCTGGCTTGGCTCTTCATAATCAACAAATCTTACTTCTGGCTTGGCTCTTCATAATCAACAAATCTTACTTCTGGCTTGGCTCTTCATAATCAACAAATCTTACTTCTGGCTTGGCTCTTCATAATAAACAAATCTTACTTCTGGCTTGGCTCTTCATAATCAACAAATCTTACTTCTGGCTTGGCTCTTCATAATCAACAAATCTTACTTCTGGCTTGGCTCTTCATAATCAACAAATCTTACTTCTGGCTTGGCTCTTCATAATCAACAAATCTTACTTCTGGCTTGGCTCTTCATAATCAGCAAATCTTACTTCTGGCTTGGCTCGTCATAATCAACAAATCTTACTTCTGGCTTGGCTCTTCATAATAAACAAATCTTACTTCTGGCTTGGCTCTTCATAATCAACAAATCTTACTTCTGGCTTGGCTCTTCATAATCAACAAATCTTACTTCTGGCTTGGCTCTTCATAATCAACAAATCTTACTTCTGGCTTGGCTCTTCATAATCAACAAATCTTACTTCTGGCTTGGCTCTTCATAATAAACAAATCTTACTTCTGGCTTGGCTCTTCATAATGAACAAATCTTACTTCTGGCTTGGCTCTTCATAATCAGCAAATCTTACTTCTGGCTTGGCTCTTCATAATCAACAAATCTTACTTCTGGCTTGGCTCTTCATAATCAGCAAATCTTACTTCTGGCTTGGCTCTTCATAATCAACAAATCTTACTTCTGGCTTGGCTCTTCATAATCAGCAAATCTTACTTCTGGCTTGGCTCTTCATAATCAACAAATCTTACTTCTGGCTTGGCTCTTCATAATCAACAAATCTTACTTCTGGCTTGGCTCTTCATAATCAGCAAATCTTACTTCTGGCTTGGCTCTTCATAATCAACAAATCTTACTTCTGGCTTGGCTCTTCATAATCAGCAAATCTTACTTCTGGCTTGGCTCTTCATAATCAACAAATCTTACTTCTGGCTTGGCTCTTCATAATCAGCAAATCTTACTTCTGGCTTGGCTCTTCATAATCAGCAAATCTTACTTCTGGCTTGGCTCTTCATAATCAACAAATCTTACTTCTGGCTTGGCTCTTCATAATCAACAAATCTTACTTCTGGCTTGGCTCTTCATAATCAACAAATCTTACTTCTGGCTTGGCTCTTCATAATCAACAAATCTTACTTCTGGCTTGGCTCTTCATAATCAGCAAATCTTACTTCTGGCTTGGCTCTTCATAATCAGCAAATCTTACTTCTGGCTTGGCTCTTCATAATCAACAAATCTTACTTCTGGCTTGGCTCTTCATAATCAGCAAATCTTACTTCTGGCTTGGCTCTTCATAATCAACAAATCTTACTTCTGGCTTGGCTCTTCATAATCAGCAAATCTTACTTCTGGCTTGGCTCTTCATAATCAGCAAATCTTACTTCTGGCTTGGCTCTTCATAATCAAGAAATCTTACTTCTGGCTTGGCTCTTCATAATCAACAAATCTTACTTCTGGCTTGGCTCTTCATAATCAGCAAATCTTACTTCTGGCTTGGCTCTTCATAATCAGCAAATCTTACTTCTGGCTTGGCTCTTCATAATCAACAAATCTTACTTCTGGCTTGGCTCTTCATAATCAGCAAATCTTACTTCTGGCTTGGCTCTTCATAATCAACAAATCTTACTTCTGGCTTGGCTCTTCATAATCAACAAATCTTACTTCTGGCTTGGCTCTTCATAATCAGCAAATCTTACTTCTGGCTTGGCTCTTCATAATCAACAAATCTTACTTCTGGCTTGGCTCTTCATAATCAACAAATCTTACTTCTGGCTTGGCTCTTCATAATCAGCAAATCTTACTTCTGGCTTGGCTCTTCATAATCAACAAATCTTACTTCTGGCTTGGCTCTTCATAATCAACAAATCTTACTTCTGGCTTGGCTCTTCATAATCAACAAATCTTACTTCTGGCTTGGCTCTTCATAATCAACAAATCTTACTTCTGGCTTGGCTCTTCATAATCAACAAATCTTACTTCTGGCTTGGCTCTTCATAATCAACAAATCTAACTGATGTCATATCATATTTTAGTTCAACGGAAGTGCATTTATACGAAGTGGATGAAAAGATGAATATCAAAGTCTCTAAAGAGCAACCTTAAAGAAACATATGCAACTCTGCAACCATATACAGTAATTTTCAACAACCAATTCTATATCTTCCATCAGGAACCCACACCCGCTCACAAAGCCAGCGCCCCCACATGTGGCCAAAGGACAACGTATCTGGATATAGTATATTACGCATGGTAATTAGCCATTCTCCAATCCAGTCATCAATTTCCTTAACTACAAATCGTGGTGCATCTTGGACAAATTAGGTCAGGTCATCCAAGCATGCTAATATTAAGTGCCTTGCATTAAAAGTACCTACATTTTTCTCAGATAAGTGTTTCAAGAAATAAAGAATTTTCTCAAAATGCATTTTCCAGGACAGTTTGCAATATTTAAAAGTGATAAAGAAGATTTTGTTTCTAAGTTGGATTCCTTCTGTTTCTTTTTTTTAGTTTGTTGAACACTGTAATTGCGTAATTACATATCTGGCCATTTATCTGATTTTGGGCAAATCATATAATCTCAGTGAGACCGCGAAGGCTAAAAGAAAGCGCTGTACTACTCTTCCAGTGCTAATCTTCTCAATTAGGATAAATTTTATCTCATGAGTTTCTTGGAATAAGAGATCTCATTCCTCCTTCATTTCAGGCTGGTCTTATCCATGCTAAGTTCAATGGAGGTGCATTTATACAACTAGGAGAAGGACTAGGAGAAGGAATCCAATCCTAGTTTGGTACCACTAACGCTTGGAAAGGAAGAAAGAAAAGCAGGTCCTAAAAAATGTCGATTTAAATTCTGAATTCGAATTCTCGCGGAAAGGAGTGGGTGTGGTATGAGGTTTAAAAGCCAAGGGCTAATCAGGAATGCAACCAAAAGCTATTTAATCATGACTACATCCCAAGGCTGATTACTCGTAATACTAACCCACGGCTGATTTGGCATGACTCCCAACCAAAGGCTGATTACGCCTGTACAGGCCCAAGAATCATTAAGCGTAGCCTTTACGGAAGGCTTCTCATGCATGACTGATTAGCTGGGATCCTATCTCAACGCTGATTAGGGATGGCCCTACTCCGAAACAGAGTTGGAAACGGGTAAAACGTTTTGGATCCGGACTCGACCTGACCCGATCCGGACCCGTAACTGACCCGGACAAATCTTCTTTGAACTATAAATTCGAAACACAGTTTATTTATATATACATATAAACGTAATATACATGTTCATCCCAATAACTGCTTGATATTTAATAACTGAAAACCTTTTTTAATAATACAATTTGGTTACTTGCTAAATTTTAGTGCCATTTTTATTGCCACAATTTTGCGTAATCCAGAAGTAATGGCTAACTATGACCGTGACCATGGAGTATGTTACAAATGGGATCATTATTTACGATTACACAAATGTATTTTTTTATATGTATTTAGATTGTTCACTCTTTCCCCTCTTTGATGGAGGTGCACATACTTTCATATGATCCGTTAGATGTTTGGTTCCATAATCTATTATTGCACCGTCGACATCTTTTTTTGTAATTATACACTTTCCACATTTTGAACAACATGCAAAACCAAACAACATAGAATCATTCACCGGTTCCTTAATGACACGAAACAATTTGCAGCATTTACTCTTCCCCTTGTGGTTTTCAACAAGCACCTATTTGTTGACCTCGTCGCCTTCCTCAACCTCCTTAATATTAAATCCATCCATATTAACAAATAAGGAGTTAATTTCGATATGACATGTCATGGGAACGGGATGTTAACACATCAATCGAAAACCTCTCAATGCTCAATGTAAAAGATGCGATGTGAAAAGTAACTTAGTCATACAGTGAACTTCACACGGAGAGAGTGAATCAGCTGAGAAGCAGGCGAATGGCGTTTGCCTGTAGCGTGCACTGGACAATCTCACTGTAAAAGAACGCAAAGGAAGGATCTTTTTACGATTTGGTGTCGGTGTGTCTGACGTCGGTCGGTGGAAATCTTGGTTGCTTTAAGAAAGAGACGACACTATTTTTGCATGGAAAATCATTATTCACTCCGTGGGCACCAGTATCGACAACAGAATTTCACAACGCGCATTTTTCTTTCGAATATACTTTTCTCTTTTCAAAAACAAAACGGGAATAAAACAGGGTCAAAATCGGGTTTGGAACACTTTGACCCGACCCGTTGGACCCGCAAGAAATTATCGACTTGTTGACCCGTGACTTAAGGAGCTTCGGACCAGAGATGGCTTCCATCTCTGGTCCGAAGCTTCTTATGCATGACACCAAGAAAAGACAGATTGGCTGCGATCCAGCCCAAACCTGATTGGGTATGACTACCAACTAAAGGATGAGTAAGAATTACTTTCAATGAAAGTATGATTTCGTACGATCCCGAATCTCTGAAGAATTATTAAATATGGCATTTATTAAAGGCCTCTCATTGATTTCAAGAAAAAGCTGATTCAGCACGACCTCGTTCAAAAATGATTAATTGTTAGCCTTACCGAAGGTTTCTCTTACGCATGAACCCAAGCCAAAGCTCATTGAATTAGGCTGATTAGGCATCGCTCCAATTCAAGAATGCTAGTCATGACAACGATTCAAGAATGATTAGGCATTCTCTTCGTTTGGAGGGTTAAAGACCACCTTGAGCTACTCAGTGGACTATAAGCAGTCGCCCGTTTCTAATTTAGGGTCACTGGTTCCGGGGAAGGGAGAGAGCCAGTGCCGTAAGAAAAACACAACATCCATGCATCACCGGATTTCAAACACTGACCCATATCAGATGAATGGTCAGAAGCCAGCGTTTAGACCACTGCGTCACCAGGGCGGCAATAATTAGTCATGACCGCTATAGAAAGCTCCTCAGGCATGACCCCAGACCAAGGTTCATTAAATTAGAAAAATATTGTGGTCAAGTGTGAAACAGTCACCCAGTCGGTTAGGGCACACAGTTAATTCGGTGGCATTCATACACTGAGTCTGAAGTTTAGAACTCAGAAAAGAGTAAGGTACAGAAGGAACAGGAATAATTTTTTTTTTTTTATTGGAGGTTTAACGACCACCGTGAGCAACTCAATGGGCTATAAGCAGTCGCCCGTCCCTAATTTAGGGTCACTGGTTCCAGGGAAGGGAGAGAGCCAGTGCCGTAAGACAAACACAACATCCATGCCTGACCGGGATTCGAACCCGGACCCCTTACGGACGAATGATCAGAGGCCAACGCCTTAGACCACTGCGCCACCGGGGCGGCAGGAGGAAGGAATTATAGCAAACGTTATGCAGTATTTCCCTTAACTTCGTGGAGCATACTGCTGTCGAAGAAGATATTCTTTCCGGCTTAAAACTGACGTCTCAGTTATATGACGTGATATACTTATAGATTCAAGAGCAATATCAAAGACCAACAATTCAACAGAATCATAGAGGCATAACGAATTATTACGCCTATCTCTAATTATTCCAGAAATAATTTATCTTCTTAAACGACCTCGAAATCATCTGTTTTCCCAAGGAGAAAACTTTATTAATTTAGAATCAAGTGTGTTTCTAACTATCGATACAATCTCATTAATGTGTCCTCCACGCCAGAAGAACAAGGAAATATTTTGCTATTCTTTAACTTAGGGGTATGCAAAAGTTTCCGCCGCCGCCGCTAGCGGGCGCTGTAAAGCTCTCACCGGCAGGCGACCAGTTCTGTCAGTTCGTACATGAAGCCAAGCATGGCGGTCGATAAAGTTCATTTGCAGCATTGTTTGTAACTCATGTTTAATTTAGCGATACGTGCGAGTGAAGCTTACGGCTCAATATGTCAGGCGTATGGCGAAGTGGTTATGGGTGAGCGAACGTGTCGAGAATGGTTTGCCAGGTTTAATAATGGTGATCTAAGCTTGGAAGACAAGCCAGGTCCAGGTAGACCGCAGGAACTCGCAGACGAGGAACTGGAATCTCTGTTGCAAGAGGATGCCACACAATCGACCACGCAACTGGAGAAACGTTTGAAAGTGGCTCAATCGACGATGGTACGGCGTCTACAGGTCTTGGGGAAGATCCAGAATATTAGTAAGTGGGTTTCGCGTACTGTAGCCGAGCGTAATATTGGTCAACGATTGAGCATCTGCATGTCGTTGCTGAAGAGGTTTCAAAGGAAGAATTTCTTATGGAAGGTTGTCACCGGCGATGAAACATGGGTCAGTTGCAACAACTATGTACACAAGCCATCCTGAGTCGACCCAGGCCACCCATCAACATCCACTGCAAAACAGGATAGCCACGGGGGAAAGGTGCTGTTGTGTGTGTGGTGGGATCTGCATGGAGTGCTGTACTTCGAATTGTTGAAACCGAGAGAAACAATCACTGCACAACGATATATAGCGATCAGTTGATAAAACTGAACGCCGCATTCGAACAAAAACGTCCATGGATAGGTAAAGGACGCCCCCCAGTCATCCTGTTACACGATAATGCCAGACCACATGTCGGTGCCACCACGAAATCAACCCTTGAACAGTTACACTGGGAGGTTTTACCGCACCCGGCATGCTCCTTGGACATTGACCCTCAGACTTTCATCTGTTTCGCTCTATGCAACATGCTCTAGCCAAACAGCGGTTCACCACACTTCCAGAGGAGGAACATTTCCCCGATGCGTTCTTCAGCTCAAAACCCGAGTTTTTCTATCACAGGGACATTCATTTGTTGCCTGAAAAATGTCAAAAGGTCATTGATACTAACGGCCAATATTTCGTTGAGTAAATGTGTACTGGTTTCTTGATTGTTCCTGTCTCCTTTCTCCTTAAAGCGGGGGAAACTTTTGCATTCCCCTAATAGATCGAGAATGTGACATCAAATTGCATACATGAACTATCTGCCGATGAATATTATTTTTTCTGACGCTCTGTGACCGCAATTATTTAACAACGCTTCGTTGTGTCTCTGCTTTAGGCAGTCAAAGGAGATATGCCATCGTCCGAGATGTGTACGGGTTCGAATCCCGGTGAGGCACGGATGTTGTGCTTGTCTTATGGCACTGGTTCTCTCTCTCTCGCTCTTCCGAGGACGGGAAACTGCTTACAGCCCACTGAAGTGCGTACGGTAATCGTTAAATACCAAAAAAGGGGGGGGGAGCGAGAGAGAGAAGTACGCCATTTTTTCTAAAGTCCCGATTGAAAATGCAATACTGCTATTTGCTGAAATTTAACTAAAATGACCTGAAATGTTTTCGTTTTAATTATTCATTCACATAAGTACATAACGATAAAATTTACCAAGAGAAAAATACGTTGGCAAAGAATTTGTAGGTTCACTGTCGTTTCGTTGATTACTGCATTTTTAATATTGGCATATTCTCTTGTACCATTAGCTTGCACCAAACTTTTATGTTGGAGTTCCTGATCCTTTATGTCACCTTTTTCAAATAAAGGGTCGGCTTTATTAGCTTTGTCCTTTTGTTTGAAGCTAAACTTCTATTCAGATTTTTAATTAAAACAAGAGCTCCTACAGGCTTACAGTCTATTCGAAATTCTCGAAGTCAAAGAGATTTTAATATCAGAGAGTAGTCTCTTAATTCACGCACTTGAAATGATTTTCCTAATTTTCTCTGCGGAAGATTAATTTCTGAACTAAATCCTTCGATATTATTAGTTTTTGTCACTGCTTCCCTTGCAGGAAGATGCGTGACTTCATTTTCTATAATACCTCTTTATTTACTTTCTGTGATGCAATCATGGTGATTAATTTCTAGCGTGTGTACTGGATAAAACAGTTTTCATTACAAAAGCAAAGCAACGTGTGTTTTTTTTTCTCCGGGAAGACAGAAAAAATCAAATGCCTTTAATCCCTGTTTCATCGCCAGAAATATTCCACTGAATCTCCTTTGCTTTAATTGCTTTCAACAGCAAGTTACGAAAAAGAGTTAATGCGAACCTAAAATTGAATAACAACAGCCGTTTTTTCTTTCAGTTGTTTCGCAAAGCTGTGTACTAAAGTTTGTAAACGTGACTTCCAAAACCTATAAAGGAATAAAATTTAACGAAAAGCTCTTGTGTAATTGGAATAGCACGTTTATGCATGAATGCATTTAAAGAAAATTAGAAGCTGTCTCTAATTGTTGTGATTTTTAAACGGTGATGAAGACGGTGTCGTGTCCCCGTGTACCTGGAATTCGTTCAAATAAAACCATTTAATAAGCTTAAAAAAACCCAGCAAATGCGGTCATTTAACATCTCAAATGATGAAGCAAGAAGTTGAGCCTAATTACAAGTATGCGCATTAGTGTGTGTGAAGTATTATTTGCAATATAACCTTTTTAGCACGTCTTTTGTAACGAAGATCGTGCTTATGTTACCGGTTTGTCCGTCCGCCTGTGGACACTATATCTGTGCAACTATTAGTGCGATTTGAATTTTTTTTCATTGGGAAGCTTGAAATATGCAAATAATGATCCTTCATTTCGCTTTTTTTTACGATGCACAATTTTACCGCTAGAGGGCGTAAATGCGCATGACATCGAATTCAAAACACATTTTATTCCATACATATGCTTCTAAACATCCGATTGGAAATATATTCTCTACCTTTCGATTCCATTTATGTCGAAGAATATTTTAGGTACAGTAACGTTTTCAAGTTACGCATAGATTTTCCGCTAGGGAGCGTAAAAGTAAATTGGATTTTTCCGATATCTCTGCTTCTAAAACTCCGATTTGAAAATATTTTTTGTGCAGCGGTTACAGCTCTTGATGGGAAATATTTTGCATTTAATTTCTAATTTTTGGTAAAAAATTGTTTTGGCCACCAGGGGCATAAATGCTAATTTCTGCTTCTGACGAACTTGCAGCAGAATCTGAGCTCTTGAAAACTCGATTAAAATAATTCTTTCGTGGACGGATACCGCTCACATCGAAAAAACCTTTTGAGAATACTTTCTTCTTGAAATAATGCATGTTTTTCCTGCCAGGGGGCGTAGATGCATATCTTATTTTCGTCAATATCTCCGCTTCTTAAATTCCGATTTCAAAATTTCTTTGCTGGAGAGCGTTTTAGCTGCGAAATGTTTCTCATATGATTTCAAATTTTTCTTAACGCAGAAGTCTGCCACCAGAAGGCGTAAGTTCATGTTTCCGTTTACAGCAATATCTGCTGGATTAAAAATCCGCTTGAAAAGCTTCTTTCTTCGGTTAGATACTAATGTTTTCCATACCAGTTCCATTGACTTTGAATAGCTTTGATAAATTTAATTCGCATCCGAACAGATTCAAAAGACGTGCTCGTTACAACTGAAAATTCGGTGTCATCTTTCTTGTTTAAGTTTCTGTTTTTATGCAGATTACGTTACAGCGTAAATAATGATCTGCACACTTCTCAAGCAAATTCTGTTGCCGCCCAATGGATGATAAATGACTAATAAAAAACCATGCTTCCCCCCCCCCGTGTGTTTTATCAGTTCTTTTTTTTTTATAAAATCAGTCTCGTTACTTGCAGTACTGTTCATGAAAATTGTAGCACCAAGAAAGAGTTGCGCTATTCGAATAATTATATCTGTAAAGCTATACAAGATTTTTTCGTTTCAAAACGTGTTAAGCTACCTCGAAACAAACATAGCATCCTCTACATGGCGTGGTATTGAATGGAAGAGGTTCTTGACACAGCTGAGACGGACTGAGCCTGAGCCCAAAACCCCGAAGCAGAGCCAAGACTCGAATCGGGCTCAGGCTGTAAAATATTTTCTACGGTTCGGGCTCTTAAACAGAGGGAGAGCGATATATTTTTTTATATAAAAATGTGATTTTATATGATTTAGCAAATGAAACACTTTATAGTTGGTAAAGGGAATTCTTCTACAACGGGTTCTGATTGGGGAGCAGGCATTCGAGATGGCTATTTATTTCGGGCTTGTGTAGAAAATGCAATAGGCCGCGCATTAATGTGTTTTTGCCTAGAAGAAAAAACTTTTTCAAAAACTATAGGTATTGGATAGTTGCCGACGATAATTTACCCCCTATCTATACGCAGTAACTCCCTGCTAATTGCGTTTAGCAACGTACATATTGCAGCGCATTATGGCGCGATAATATTAGCATTATTTGAGCAACATACAAATGCAGCACCTTCCGATCATTTTTTATGACCGGCCGCCCGAAGATGGAAACGAACGGTCAAAGAAAATCGTAGTTACGCTGTGGAAATAGATAGAGGTCCCTTCCAAATACTTCCCATTTGGCAAATACATTGGTTAATTGCAGGAGGAGGAGGAGAGAGTGGAAGTGTAGAAAAGGAGATGTTTTTTTTATTAATGGCTAAACAGGTTAGCAAGTTTTCGGGCGGGTTCGGGCCCGGGCTCCAACTTGCAATATAAAATTCGGGCTCGAGTGGGCTCGGGCTGATATACCACAGGCTTGGACGGGCCCGGGCTTCAAAAATTGAGCCCGAACTCATCTCTAGTTCTGGATATAATCCTGGGAAATAGTCAGCCAGGCTGCTTCTATGCGAGATCAGTGTTCATTTGTGGTGACTGGAGGAGGCACTTGATGTGCCAGTCGTTCAGCTTCCGTGTCCCAGGCACAGCTGAGTTCGTGCTCAATTTTAAGAGCTCGGGCCAGTCGCTTAGTTTCCGTGTCCCAGGCAGAGCTGAGTTCGTGCTCAATTTTAACAGCCCGTGCCAATCGCATAGCTTCCGTGTCCCAGGCAGAGCTGAGTTCGAGCTCAATTTTAAGAGCCAGTGCCAGTCGCTTAGGTTCCGTGCCCCAGGCAGAGCTGAGTTCGTGCTGAATTTTAAGAGCCCTTGCCAGTCGCTTAGCTTCCGTGTCCCAAGCAGAGCTGAGTTCGTGTTCAATTTCAAGAGCCAGTGCCAGTAGCTTAGGTTCCGTGTCCCAGACAGAGCTGAGT
This sequence comes from Macrothele yani, assembly GCA_039090855.1. Lineage (NCBI taxonomy): Eukaryota > Metazoa > Arthropoda > Arachnida > Araneae > Macrothelidae > Macrothele > Macrothele yani. The sequence continues at coordinate 141,604,353 of CM077008.1, read as the reverse complement.
TCGTGCTCAATTTTAAGAGCCCGTGCCAGTCGCTTAGCTTCAGTGTCCCAAGCAGAGCTGAGTTCGTGCTCAATTTTAAGAGCCACTGCCAGTCGCTTAGGTTCCGTGCCCCAGGCAGAGCTGAGTTCGTGCTCAATTTTAAGAGCCCGAGCCAGTCGCTTAGCTTCCGTGTTACATGCAGAGCTGAGTTCGTGCTCAATTTTAAGAGCCCTTGCCAGTCGCTTAGCTTCCGTGTCCCAAGCAGAGCTGAGTTCGTGCTCAATTTTAAGAGCCAGTGTTAGTCGCTTAGCTTCCGTGTCCCAGACAGAGCTGAGTTCGTGCTCAATTTTAAGAGCCCGAGCCAGTCGCTTAGCTTCCGTGTCCCAGGCAGAGCTGAGTTCGTGCTCAATTTTAAGAGCCCTTGCCAGTCGCTTAGCTTCCGTGTCCCAAGCAGAGCTAAGTTCGTGCTCAATTTTAAGAGCCCGTGCCAGTCGCTTAGCTTCCGTGCCCCAAGCAGAGCTAAGTTCGTGCTCAATTTTAAGAGCCAGTGCCAGTCGCTTAGGTTCCGTGTCCCAGACAGAGCTGAGGTCGTGCTCAATTTTAAGAGCCCGTGCCAGTCGCTTGGCTTCAGTGTCCCAGGAAGAGCTGAGTCCGTGCACAATTTAAACAGCCCGTGCCTGTTGCTTAGATTCCGTGTCCCAAGCACAGCTAAGTTCGTGCTCAATTTTAAGAGCCAGTGTCAGTCGCTTAACTTCCGTGTCCCAGGCAGAGCTGAGGTCCTGCTCAATTTTAAGAGCCCGGGCCAGTCGCTTGGCTTCCGTGTCCCAGGAAGAGCTGAGTTCGTGCACAATTTAAACAGCCCGTGCCTGTTGCTTAGCTTCCGTGTCCCAGGCAGAGCTGAGTTCGTGCTCAATTTTAAGAGCCAGTGTCAGTCGCTTAGCTTCCGTGTCCCAGGCAGGGCTGAGGTCGTGCTCAATTTTAAGAGCCCGTGCCAGTCGCTTGGCTTCCGTGTCCCAGGCAGAGCTGAGTTCGTGCACAATTTAAACAGCCCGTGCCTGTTGCTTAGCTTCAGGCAGGGCTGAGTTCGTGCTCAATTTTAAGAGCCAGTGCCAGTCGCTTAGGTTCCGTGTCCCAGGCAGAGCTGAGTTCGTGCTCAATTTTAAGAGCCCGTGCCAGTAGCTTAGGTTCCGTGTCCCAGGCAGAGCTGAGTTCGTGCTCAATTTTAAGAGCCCGTGCCAGTCGCTTAGCTTCCGTGTCCCAGGCAAAGCTGAGTTTGTGCTCAATTTTAAGAGGGCGAGCCAGTCCGAGCTCGAAGTATGTCAGCCAGAGCCAGCTCGAGCCCGCCCGAATTTTATATAGCAAGAGAGAGCCCGAGCCCGAACGAGACCGAAATCTATGATTAACATGTTTAGTCATTAAAAAAATCTCTTCTACCAGACTTCCAATCTTTTCTCCCCGTGCAATTAGCAGATGCCTTTCTCATGTGCGGACAGGGCAAGGAATGTCTACCTATTTCTATAGTTTATCTGACCATTCATTTCTTCCTGAAACGTTTCGGGGGGCCAGGTATGAAGAAAAATAAAGAGGCACAATCTACGTCGTACGTTCCTCAATAGAATTAGCAGGGCGCTGCGCCGTTGAGGTAAGGAGCAAAATTTCATCAGCTTGCTATCTACTATCTACATTGCTGGCCACCCAAAATGCAACACCAAGAAGGAGGCATCCGATTGGCCTGAAATTCGCAGCATGCGTCGCCCGCGAGAGGACATGCAAACGATTAGCATTGCAGGGCATATGCAAATCATGTGCGCCCGTCACGCCACCAAGAAGCACTGTAAGAAGGGTGTAAAGAAGGCTGGGTGTAAGTAGTGGAAGTGTGTTGTGCTGCCGGACCTGTGCGTGGAAAGCTTCCTAATGCCTCGTCGCAGAATACGGCAGGCATTCCAGCACGTTTCGGAGTTCGACAGAGGACGAATAGTGGCTAATCGCGACAGCGGTTTATCGTACCGAGACATCTGCGCCCTTGTGGGACAACATCCAGCCACAGTGAGGCGAGTATGGATTCGGTGGGTGCAGGAGGGACGGACGGACCGACTTGAGCGATTCCCGCAGCCGCGGCACACCACCCAACGGGAGAACCCGCATGTTGTGCGGCGAGCAACATCATGAACGTTAGCGCAGGAATTAGGGTGTGTTGCGCAACAACATATGTCAGCACGTACTCATTCCAGTTAAAATACTTACACTATATTGACAAAAGCCACCAGCCACCTAGAAGAGAAACACAACATAGCATTTATTGACATACATTAGTACGGTGTCTGTCCATCTTTGGCCTTAATGCATGCACTGACCCTTCGAGACATGCATTCGACATGGTTTTGGAACTCAACGATAGGTCTGCGCTTCCATTCAGTACATAATGTTGCCACTAACTGTTACTTAGTTGTAGACCTTGGTTCCAAACTTCTTATGCGGCGCTCTAATTCATCCGATTGGAAATGTATGGGATTAAGATCAGGACTCTGTGCTGGCCAGACCACACGCGATTCTAAATTATCGTCAAACCACGCTGTAACAGTCCTTGCTTTACGGCTTGGTGCATTACCTTGCTGGTACCAACAAGGATCGGTTCCACAGTATTGCTACAGAGTTAGTAGGGCATTATTGTCCAGAATATCGAGGTAGACGTCCTGGTAAACAGGTTTGTTAACGATAACCAATGGGCCGGGACTTGACCGTTTGAACGGTACACTGTGTTAAATAGCGTTGCCTCGGCTGCCGCCATACCCACACACGACCATCAGACTGATGAATCGTGTATCTGGATTCATCAGTCCATAGGACCCGTTTCGATTGATCTACGGCCCACAATAAATGTTTTTTACACCATGCTGAACGACAAGTAGCATTCCCAGTGGAGATGAAAGGCTTTCGAGCATCCGCACGACCACAGTAACCCATGGAATGAAGTTTCCCCCGAATATTACGTATACATACCGAGGTTTCAGCATTTTCACTCACCTGTACACTGAGGTCGTGTGCAGTAAGTACTCCGTCGATTAGCTGTAACGACTCTCCTGAAGCTTCGACATTCTCTGTCACTGATTTTCTTTGTTCTGCCGGGAGGATTTACGGCTTCAGGCACGCCATGTGTCTTTCACTTATTCAGTACATCCAAAATAGTTGATTTGGGTATGTTTAAACGCCTCTCGGTTTCTCTTATGGACAACCCACTAATACACTGCCGTGCAAAAATTAAGGACGAGACGGTGTTTCGGATGTAACGTCGTGTAGAAGTGCTCCACATCGACTGAAATCGTACCATGAAATCCCCAAGATGTAAGAATATAAGAAAAGTGAGCAAAACTGTCCAAGCATGGAATCCGAAAGATACAAAGGCAATTTATTGAAAAGGTAGCTTCAAGCACAACTGGACAGAAAACAGAAACGTCCATGTGACAGGCGGCTGCCAAGAAAAGTCCAGTCTTTAGTAGGGGTCATGATCACCCCTGTCTGCGTTGCAGAATTTGTAACGTCTGTCCATGCTGAGGATGAGGTTGTCAAGGAGCTGTTGAGGCATAGCGGCCCATTCCTCCTGTAGCGCCAATCGCAGCTGCGGAATCGTTGCTGACGGCTGGTGACGTGCTGCCAAGCGTCTCCCGAGAAGGTCCCGCACGTGTACGATTGAATTTAAATCCGGGGACCTTGCGGGCCAATCCATGCGTTGAATATCTTCACTCTCCAACAGCTCTGCGACAGCCACTGTACGATGAGGTGTAGCGTAGTCGTCCATGAAGAGGAACTCAGGACCCACAGCACCTCTAAACAGACGCACGTGAGGCAGGAGAACCTCGGTACTATAGCGGACACCAGTGACTGAACCTCCTTGGAAGATGTGGAGGTCAGTTTGGCTATCAAGCATGATACCGCCCCAAACGAGAACTCCGCCACCTCCAAACCTGTTCCTTTCGATGATGTTGGAGGTGTGATTGCGATTGCGTGTTTCCTGCTCTCTCCAGATGTGTATACGTCCAGAATCGCTCGTCAGACTAAATCGGCTCTCATCCGTAAAAAGAACTCGACCTCATTGCTGATGTGTCCAGTTCTTGTGTTCCTGGCACCACAGACACCGCAGTCTCCGATGAGCAGGCGTTAATGGCACACATCGCACTGGTCGTCGTGCAAATAGACCACCTTTGTGCAGCCTCTTGGCCACGGTAAAACGCGATAACGGACGCCCAGTTGTCTGTTGCATGTGCCTTGCGATTTCTTCCGCTGTCTGCCGTCTGTCTCTTCTCGCCTGTAGGAAAATATACCGGTCGTCCGCCGCCGTGGTTGCTCGAGGAAGACCACTACTAAACTTTCGGACAGCTGTTCCTGTCGTTTGAAATGCTCTCCAAGCTCGTGAAACGATGCTGTGAGCGATCCCGAACTCCTCGGCCACACTAGTCGCACTTCGACCTTCTTCCAACTTCCCAGTGACGCGACCTCGGGTAAAGTCAATCCAGTAGATGTCGTCTACTGGATTGCCTGTTGGCCATATCACATGGTGGCAGTACCTCGACGTCGTTTGAACCGATGTACAGCGTGCAATAGCTTTCACCGAATTGCTGAGCGTACACCGCCCGTGTGCTTTATACCCTTCCGACACTCCCCCTCCCTACGTCATGCTGCATATATGCGCATGCCCTACAGTATCGGACTCTAGTCTACCTCCTGCGTGGTCTTTCGGTCCTTTCTGCCTGCTCGTTCCGCTGTTATCCTAATTTAGCCTCTTCGTCCTTAATTTTTGCACACCAGTGTATAACAACCAACAATCTTTCTTTTCACAAAGTCAGTGTTCTCCCACCGCGACATTTTCACTCAACCTAACAGTGTGATTTGATCGCGGTCAGCTGCAGGCTTGTTTTTAAACCGTTTGCAGCTGTACCGCGCATCTTAGCAACGCAGAGGTTCCGTTCATTTGCTTTTGAAGGGAGTCGGGTGACTTGTAATTATTGTGTATGTCGCATGTCAAAACGATTTTCTTAAAAAATCCTATACGATCGAAATTTATGAAGGAATGTGTCTCGTTCTTTATTTCTTACCAATGCTTATTTTGACAAAATTATGGAACGTGGATAAATTCAGCTTTGCTATGAGTATAACATTTTGGGATCGGTAAATAATGTGAACTAGTTAGACAGTACAGATGGCTCCCCCAATTTTTTTCCTTTTGCTAAAGAGATGCTTTCAGATAACTCTTCAAAAATTCTATCAATGATAGAAACAAATTTTTTCTGTCTACCATCGAGCATTACAAAGCTGTCTACCATCGAGCATCTCAAAACATTTTAACGTTCAATAGTCGAAATATACAAAGGGCAAAATGTCATTTCCATCGTTTTCGGTAAAATTGGGCAAATCATCATCATCATCATTGTCAACCATTATCAATCCACTGCTGGACGAAGGTCTCCCAAGTTTTCTCCACAACGGTCTGTCTTGTGCCAGTCTCCTCCATGTCACTCCCGCATATTTACGAATTTCATCCACCCATCTCCCATGTGGTCTTTTTCTGGGTCTTTTCCTGTCCCTTGAATCCAATCTAAAATTTCGGCTGTCCATCTATGGTCTGTCCTTCTGGCAGTATGTCCAGCCCATTGCCATTTCAGGGATTTAACTCTGATCATGATGTCTTCCACTCTTGTCATTTTTCGGATCCACGAGTTCCTCTTCTTATCTCTCCTGGTTATACCAAGCATGCACCTCTCCATGCTTCTTTGAGTTGTCTGCAGCCTTTGTATGTCTCTTTTAGTTAAGGTCCACGTCTCTGCACCATACGTAAGCACTGGAAGGATGCATTGATCAAACACTTTTCTTTTAAGACATAATGGCATATTGCTCTTGAAAATTATGCTGTTTCTTCCAAAAGCTCTCCAGGCAAGTTTTGTACGCCGATTAATTTCTTCATCAATGTGACCCTCACTTGATATCTGCTGTCCAAGATAAACAAACGTATCTGTTATCTCCAGCTTTTCTCCATCAATCGATAAATCTTCATTTCTTGTAAAAGCATTGAACATCACTTTTGTCTTCTGAAAGTTCATTTTTAATCCCACTTCTTTACTCTTGTCAGCAAGTTCCTGGATCATACTCTGCAGCTCTGATGGGGTAGTTGCAAAAATGACTACGTCATCAGCAAAACGAAGGTGGGTTAGATAATCTCCATTAATCTTTATCCCTTTGTTTTCCCAGTTCAGTGATTGAAAGACATTTTCCAATGTGGCATTAAAGAGCTTCGGAGATATGGTGTCACCTTGTCTCACTCCCTTTCCAATTTTTATGTGTGTTGTATTTTCAAACAGCCTAATCTTTGCACTTGCATTTTCATAGATGTTATTAATAATATTAATGTATGCATCTTCAATACCGCAGGATTTCAGAGCCGTGGTAACTGCTGATGGTTTCACCGAATCAAAGGCTTTTTCATAATCGATAAAAGCCATGCACAATGGAAGTTCATATTCCCTCGCTCTTTCAATTAGTTCTCTCAGTACGTGGATATGATCTATTGTGCTGTAGCCACTCCTGAATCCAGCTTGTTCTCTCGGTTGAGCCATGTCCAGTGTTACCTTCAAGCGGTGTGAAAGAACTTTAGTGAAGATTTTATAAACCACTGATAGGAGGCTGATAGGTCTGTAGTTCCTGAGATCCTCAATGTCACCTTTTTTATGTAGCAGGATCATTGTAGCATTGTTCCAATCCTCAGGAATCTTCCCTTCATTAAGGCATCGAGTGAAAATTTGGGCGAGTACTGTTTCAATTTCTCCACTTGCTTCTTGTATGATGTCTATAGTAATTCCATCTTCTCCTGGAGCTTTCCCCGCTTCATGTTCTTGATTGCATGTGCAACTTCTGCTGGGAGGACTGGAAGAACTCTGGTACCTTTCATGATGTCTGGAGTACATGTATCATCCCTTTCATATAATTTGGAGTAGAAATCTTTCACTCTTGTCAAAATTTCACCTCTATTTCTTGTTATAGAACCATCTTCTTTTCTCAGAGCCATAATCTGTTTTCTTCCCTTACTGAGATGTCCCTTTGCTATCTTTAGGCTTTGGTTGTTTTCAATTGCTTTCCTCACTAGCTCACAGTTGAATTTCCTTACGTCTTCAGTGATACTTTTTCTTACTGTCTTGCATAGCTCTATATATTCCACTTTGGAAGTCACATCTTCTTTAGTTGTCCTCATCTCTTCTTTTTGCATCAACATTTTGGTTTTTCCTGATAATTTGTTTACATGCAACTTGTTCTTAGACCCAGCTAATTTTGTTGCTGTTTCCATAAGAGCTTTGGTTACTTTTCTGTTAACTTCCGAAATATCCACTTCTTCCGATGTTAGGCCTTCTAAAGCAGAGAATCTGTTCTTCAGTTCCAATTTGAAGGTATTATGGTGTTTTTTAAGGTTGGTTATGTCAATACATTTTGTTTGTCTTATGAGCTTGCCACGTTCCAGTTTAGTGTTGAGGTGCATCTTACATCTCACCAATCTATGGTCACTACCTGTGTTGAACTTGTTTAGCACACTGCAGTCTTCGATGACGAATTTTTTGTTACACATAATAAAATCAATTTCACTTGTCGTCCCAATTGGATGTCTCCATGTCCATTTCCTGTGTGGCTTTTTCTTGAAAAAGGAATTCAAGATGAAAAATCCTTCTGCCTCTGCAAACTCAACGAGAGTATTTCCACGCTGGTTTCTGTTGCCGTGACCGAATTTACCTACTGAAGTTTCATTCTGTTGCCGGTGCCCTATTTTTGCATTGAAATCTCCCATAATTATCTTCAAGTGCTGCTTACCTTTATTATTTAGATGACGAATTTCCTCATAAAATTCTTCAATTTCTTCTTCAGGATGACTTGTGGTGGGTGCATAAGTTTGAATAATCTGAGCCTGGTATCTTTTCGAGAGTTGGATAACAAGTCGTGCAGCTCTGTCCGAGGAACTTTCAACTTCTACCACTTTATCCTTCAGTTTCTTGTTTATTATAAATCCAACACCACTAGTTCTGCCAGTATCTGACCCACGATAATAGAAGAGATGTCCACTTTTCAGTTCAATGAGATCTTCTCCTTTTCTCCTTACCTCACTTAGCCCGACGATGTCCCACTTGATCCTTTGTAGTTCCTCTTCCAATTCAAGAAGCCTTGAATCAGAAGATAGGGAGCGTGCGTTGTAGGTAGCCAAGGTCAGCATCAAATGGCAGCCTAGTCCGGTCCTCCGGGGATTCTTAGCACCCTCTGCCTTCATGTCGCACTGGCCGCTGCCTTGGCCAGGTACATTCCAGCTGCCGGAGACTGAGGGCCAAGATTTAAGTTGTAGAGTCATTTTGGAGGTGTTTGGCCATAACTCACCACGCTGGCCAAGCGGGTTGGTGAGTGTGGGATAGCATTTCCTCTGATCCCGATGGTATAGTTATACCGCTATTTGCGGTCGTCAGAGCCCCTTTAGTGGGAACAGGATGCACCACGAGAAGGCGGGGTTGACATTTGTCAAGGAGAGGCTGTGATGTTACGCATCACCTGACCTTACATCCCTCACCTGACCTTACATCCCTTGGGCAAATACGTGAAAGGAAACTGATAGGTGGTTTAAATAAAAAAACTCTAGGTTTCAGAACTTGAAAATTTTTTTTGATGTTATCGGTGTTGGTGGTTCCGAATTGTCAAAGTAAGTTCCAGCAGTAAGAGAGAAACTATAAATAGTGTCCATAATGTATGTAGATGTAGAGAGAACATTTGCGGCAATAAGAATGGCTTTGGATGAAAAACTTTAAAACCTAACAGTTGAATACTTATGAAAATACATTGTAACGTACTGCAACAAAAATTATGGTGTATGATTAAACGATATATTTTTATTAATTTTATCAATTATTACTTATTATTAATTATTAAACTCAGTAAAAAAAAGAGGTGATGGGCATTTGACATGGGCATACCCCGCGCATGTTGGAGCAGTCCCAAACCGAACGCCGGCGATAAATAGGCAGACAGCAGGGTTTCCCAACAGTACATTGCAATCGACGAACATGGGTAAACGTGGTGATCTACGAACATGGGTAAACGTGTATGACGAAACATGGGTAAACGTGGTGATCTGAGCGACTTTGATTGTGGATGAATTGTTGGCGCTATATACACTGCTGGCCATCCAAAATGCAACACCGAGAAGGACACGAGATAGCAAAGGCAGACTTACTGGACCCATGACAACAGATACAAAGATGAAACGATTGAGCTTTCAGGCCCGTGCGACTTGCGAAACACGCAGACATCAATAGCTCTTGTGGCCCCCATGGCTGGCAATATTGGCAGCTACACGCCTCGGCATCGAACGAAAGAGGCCTTGGGTGTGGACTTGGGGTTTGTCGGTCCAGGCTGCTTCCACACGTTGCCACAGTTCATCAAGCGTAGCCGCACGTGGTGTTTGCTGGGCCACTGGGTTGCCGATCAGCGACCAGACGTGTTCGATGGGCGACATATCGGGAGAACAGGCGGGCCACGGCAGCAGTGACACCTGGTGGGCTGTGAAGAATTGTTGCACGATGCGTGCCACATGCGGGCAGGCATTGTCCTGTTGAAGCGTGGCCGCTGGCAGGTCCTACAGGTAAGGGAGGACTAGAGGTTCCAAAACATCGGAGATGTAGCGGTGGCTGTTGAGTGTACCGGCGATGCGTACCAGATGGGTGCGTGTGTCATATCCAATCGTGCTCCAAACCATAACGCCAGGCGACGGACCGGTATGGCGATGCATAATGCTGGTGTCTTACATTCTCTCGCCGCGGTGCCACCACACGCGGATCCGACCATCGTGGTGTTGCAGGCAGAAGCGGGATTCGTCGAGGACAATGTCGTGCGATTCCGTAGTCTAGGTGCGGCGTTTAAAGGCCCACTGCCACCGCACTCACCGATGGTGTAACATCAATGGTAATCGGAGCAATGGGCGCCGTGCGACAAGTCCCCGCTCCTGCAGACGACGTCGAACGGTACGTGCTGACACGGTTGTTGCGCAACACACCCTAATTCCTGCGCTAACGTTCGTGATGTGATGGTGCGAGCCGTCAATGCCCGCCACACAACATGCAGGTCCTCTCGTTGGATGGTGTGCCGCGGCTGCGGCAATCGCTCACGTCGGTCCATCCGTCACTCGTGCACACACCGAATCCATACTCGCCTCACTGTGGCTGGATGTCGTCCCACACGGGCGCCGATGTCTCCGTACGATAAACCGCTGTCACGATAAGCCACTATTCGTCCTCTGTCGAACTCCGAAACGTGCTGGAATGACTGCCGTATCCTACGACGAGGCATCAGGAAGCTTTCCACGCACAGGTCCGGCAGCACAACACACTTCCACTACTTACACCCCGCCTTCTGTGTACCTTGCTTTTAGTGCTTCTCGGTGGCGTGCCAGGCGCACATGATTTACTCATGCCCTGCAATGCTAATCGTTTGCATGTCCTCTCCGCGGGCAACGCATGCTGCGAATTTCAGGCCAATCGGATGCCTCCTTCTTGGTGTCATTCTATCTACCAAGTGGTAGCATCCCTAGGGTTCCCGAGGGGAAACAGTATCAAGGATGTACTGCGAGTATACCATCGACGGACGTACCAGCGCCTGGAGAAGAAGCGATGGCCGACCGCACTCACTGATGACCGGGGTCGACGTAGACTATCCAGACTCGTACATACCGACGCAATGGCGGCGCAAGCCTCAAACAGGTTAAATGTCGGAGGCCCAAGAAGTGTCAGCGAGCGAACGATACTGCGCACGCTGCTCACCCTCGGCCATTGTTGACCGCGTACCCTTCTCGTGTGCCGCAGTCGACTGGTCGTAAACGGACATTACGCTTCGCCTGGTGCCGAGAACATCAAACCTGGACATCTGCAGAGTGTCATGTCCTCCGTGATGGCTTCACCCCGTTGTAAGGAGGAGTGGATCACACCAGCTCTGGACCACAAACACTGACCATCGCTATCGTAGGACGAAGTAAGGCTTTGGGGTGCATTTCGAAGTTTCATTGCATTGCAGTCCTGTCCTCCGTGATGGTTTGAGCCGTTTGTAGAATTAGTGGATCACACCAGGTTTTGACTACGAAACACTGACCATCGTCTTCGTCAAACGAAGTACGGGCTTTGAGGTGCGTTTTGAAGGTTCACTGCACTCCTGTTTTCCGTGGTGGTTTGACCCAGTCGTAAGAAGGAGGAGTGGATTCCACCAGCTGTGGACCATCAAACACTGAATATCGTCTTTCTGGGACAAACTACGGACTTCGGGGTGTGCTTCCAGGCAGTCCTGTCCTCCGCGAGGGTTAGACCCAGTTGAAAGAATAAGGAGTAGATCAAAACATCTATGGACCACCAAACACTGGTCATCGTCTTCGCGAGACACACTAGGGCTTCGTGTATGTTTCGGAGCTTCACTGCATTCCTGATCTCTGTGATGGTTTTACCCGGTTGTAAGAAGGGGGCTGGATCACAACAGCTGTAGACCACCAAACATTGACCATTGTCTTCGTGGGAACAAGTACCGGCTTCAAGTTATGTTTCGAAGTTTCACTGCAGTCCTGACCTTAGAAGCGGTTTGACCCCGTTGTAGAAAGAAGAGTGGATCACACCAGCTGTGGACCACCAAACACTGACCACCGTCTTCGTGGGGCATACTACGGGTTTCGGGGTGTGTTTCGAAGCTTCATTGCAGTCCTGACCTCAGTGGCCGTTTGACCTCGTTGTAGAAGGAGGAGTGGATCACACCAGCTGTGGACCACCAAACACTGACCACCGTCTTCGTGGGGCATACTACGGGTTTCGGGGTGTGTTTCGAAGCTTCACTGCAGTCCTGACCTCAGTGGCGGTTTGACCCCGTTGTAGAAGGAGGAGTGGATCACACCAGCTGTGGACCACCAAACACTGACCACCGTCTTCGCGAGACATACTACGGGTTTCGGGGTGTGTTTCGAAGCTTCATTGCAGTCCTGTCCTCTGCGATGGTTTGACCCGGTTGTAAGAAGGAGGAGTGAATCACACCAGCTTTGGACCTCCAAATACTGACCATCATCTTCGTGGGACGAAGTACCAAAGCTTCACTGCAGTCGAGCCATTGAGTCGAGCGTAGGTGATTGTCATACAGACTCTATTTATCATGAGGCGTGAAGAGGCGCGTCCAAATGTCATTCGTTTCCTTGCAGATAATCAGAAAAGTGCACACATCAGATCGTCATGTTTTGTGCTGTTCCGTGAACTTATGTGGGACCCATATTCCCATCTTCTTTCATTTTCTTATGACCGATTAAACGTCAGTGAGTGGTTACATAGCGTATTGCAAGTTTCTATTCAGATTCTCTTACTGTTTGACATCGATAAGATTCAATCTAGGCTTCCAACTCGGTATAATCGACATTTTGTTTTGTGGTCTACAGCGTGATTCACTTCTGTATCTCATATCGCCGGAACAGATTTCAACAACCCAACTTTGTGTCGCGCGTTTGCTAACGGTGCTTTCCGCAAATGCAGTACTAATGTTGCAAGATGCCTCCTATGAAAGGCGTCTAAGTTTAAACTCATATAAGAAAATGACACGATTTAGGGTCTGAAACACCGTCTCCCTCATTATGGCCCAATCCCTGTGATGTCGCTGACGAAATTACCAGGGCTTTGCATGCAACAGCCTGGTCGCTTCACATTTACATCTCAAAGGTCACATCTGGTGATGTGCTAATTCCTAAATAACCTGTCAAATCCACGAATTTGCAAAATTCGATATTTAATCTACAACAACCTAATAACATAAATTAAAATCTAAGTTTTTATCTCCAGATGGATATTTTTAGAATTCCAACAGTTTGATATCTTTTGCTCTGTAGGAATTCAGTTTCAAACATTTTTTTTTTAATTTCAGAATATTTTATTTTTAGAAAAATGTTTTTAAAACACAAAATACTGACTTTCAGCTCATTTTTATAGTAAAATTCAATGAAAGTTTTTATTCTAGATAATTTCAAGATATTTTCCCCTTTCTATTGATTCTTTGAACAATTTATGATTGTCAGTTATAGGTGACGTGTGTCAGTTCCCTCGTTATGTTCCTCGTAATCTGATATTTTTTTGTTACTGTGACCAGAGCTATGCTCCAGGCAACTGAAAGGATCAAAAAAGGGAGGTGTTTTTCTTTGATTTAATGTTACAGCTCAATATACATATCGTGTAAAGAAAGATCCTACATACATCAATGTTACCATTCTCTTTAGAGCGTTTAGACATGTAAAAGATGAGGCTCCGTCTTGGGTTCATTCTGGCGTGAATGTTACCAAAGTGACTCGGAGGGAGGGATAGGAAGAGAAAGGGGAGGAAAGAAACACCCTCGAACACGCACTGTGGGGAGGGAAATCACGGGGAACGGGAAAGAGAGAGATCGAGCACACAGCAAAATGCTTTCAGATGCCCCACACGAGAAGTCATCAGTAAGATGTCGTGCCAAGTGGGGAATAAAGTATAGAAGTTTGGTCATCTTGGTTGAATGACTTTGATTGATTCTTTTGTTCAGAGGTCTACGTCTCTGGCATGAGTCGCATATTACACAGCTGAAACTAGATACTGGACACGTGCGTTGCTCTTAAAGTGAGCTTAGAAAGCTGCATCGTTTGACTTTAATTCAGCGAATACATTGCATTTTTCGCGAGGATATAAATCAAAGTAAATATATAACGTCGCAAAGCGGCATTAGCCCTCGAAGAACATGTCAAAAGTGAATAATTCATCTTTCTTTGGAGGAGATTAGTAACGTTGTGTCGCAATGGTACTTTCTGAAGAGTGAGAGATTGCCTCTTGGCTGTAGTTAGGATTATGACTGATCAAAGTGTCATAAGTCCAACTTACACGAACCTTGGGCAGAATTTTTAACACCACGGTTCGTCATCCTGATTATTCTTATACTGAGACTAGATTCAAATCCTCAGAGATGCATGAATGACATGATGCATGTATTCCTTCCGGAATAACAGTAACGTCCACCCAAAGTTGCAATTTTTAGCACCAGTTCTACAAGAGTTCCTCGCCAGGAGATCGGATTGTCTGAATCTCACGTCCAAATCATACTTGACAACAAATTTGTAGTTTGTGTGTGTATCTGAAGCTCTTTCGTACTTCGCGAAAAACGGCAACTGTCCACTCCCAGATTTTCTCTCCCAAGGTCTCGGGGTTTACCGGACGAATCGCGACTAGACCCAGCGGGGATGCGAATGCTATTGGGTAATATTGACCCAATACCGGCTAGAAGATGCCTGCTACGTATTGAGGTTGTCTAAAAGAAATAAAACTTTACAGGAAAACATGACGTGGCACAATAAATGTTATTGACGATTATACACGGTCATATCAGAATAATATAACCACCCTGGAATCACAGTGTACCAGCCCAGGCGCGTCACGGAGGTCACGTGAAAAGGTCGACCACTCGGAAGATATAAGCGGCTGGCCAGAACAGATGGGCCATAGTGCGTCACGCGAGCGCAGTGGGAAGAAGGAGTGATTTGACGGACGTTCAAAAAGAAATGATCATCGGCTACCGCGCCAAGAGTGGAAGCATCTCAGAAACAGCAGACTTCGTGGGCTGTTCGCGAGGTCTTGTAGTAAGGGTGTAGCAAGAATGGACCGCTGGCTTACTGAGTAACTCCCGACGTCATAACGGCAGAGCCACAAAGACCATCGACCTCCAGAGGAGAACATCGCCTCCGTCGACTGGTAAAGGGCAATCAACGCGCAACAGTGCAGCAACTAACCACGCACATGAACGCTGGGGAACCGAGGTACGTGTCCCCTATAACAGTACAGCGAAAGCTGTTACGCATGGTTCTCCGGAATCGATGTTGCGTCAAGACGCCCATGTTAACCCAGGTCCATCGACAACGACGCCTGCAGTTCGCATGGAACTGCCGTCATTGGACAACGGAAGAGTGGAAACAGGTTGCTTTTTCCGACGGATCGAGGGTTCAAACTAACCATCGAATAGGACAGTCTACAACAAGCCGTGAAGGGGATAACAAATGTGCCGGAGAAAAAGTAATTTAACGCGAAAAATTAAAGTAAAAATTATTAAGGTAAGATTACACGAAAACAACTTTGCGAGCTTAGTGCTGATTATATTACACATTTTGCAGAATATCAATCTATTTAAGCGCTCTGACCTACAATTGTTAAACAATAAATATTTTACACAGAATGTTATTTATCGCGAGGTCTTTTGAAAATCGGAAATAAATAGCATATAATTTGTAGTTCTAACACGAATTAGTTCTTACTATATAAGTATTTACTATATTTCCTTACAGAAATCCAGCGTCTATTTGATTTGTTTTCAATCTGATTCAATTAAAAATTTCACTCCGTCATAGGACGGGCAACATCCCCAATATATTAACACTTATTTAAAGCTTAAAAACAACCGTTCTTGCACTGGCCACATACTAGTTTGCTTCCTTTATATATCTGGAGAAAGCGTGTAACAGAGTAAATATTATGTATCTGTGAAATATTTTGAATAATTAAGAGCAGGCCTAAGGGAGTCCTAGTTCAGAGAGGCACTCTACTGAACTTTCTTCTCCTTATTTGGAAAGGGTATGTTATGTATACAAAAATAGCCTGCAAATACTCGTATTGTTATACGACAAGATGAGTAATGATGATTGGAGATGTTGAAAGGTCTTGCTGTTACTGGAACAATTCAAATCTTTATAATTGAGTATTTTTACATTTAAACGTAAAAAAAAAGAGCGTTGTTTTTAGCGTTGATCTTGGGATCATCGTGCGCGACTATCAATTCATGTGGCATAACTTTCACATGTGACTGAAAAACCATTCGAGCCAACACACACACACACAAAGCTTGTGTGGGCGCGTCAGCAAATATTGTAGCACCGGGCGCCTTGAACGCTATCGAATTCAAAAGGTATTTTATTCCTTATAATTGCTACAAAAGTCGGACTGAAAGAATTTTCTCTTTTTCGCGATACATTTTACAAGGAACACAATTTTACATAGGTTCTTTCTACACAGTCGAGTAACATTATTGTTACCACCTCCTATACTTTTGACGTCAACAGCGCGTAGCCAATGAAATAAGGGACGTGTCGTGAGCTGGCTTAACATTATTACTCTAACATTATTACTCTAACATTATTACTCTAACATTATTACTCTAAAATATAGGCAATTGTGTCGTGAGCTGCATGTTATTAACATTATTACTCTATATATAATTTATTACAACAAAACTTGTGGTTTTGAGATAAAATAAAAATACCAACGTTTACGAAACTATAGTCGATATATAATTAACCTTTGATTGTGGTAAACGTTGGTATTTTTATTTTATTTATTATTACTCTATTTAAAATATAGCAAAATGTGTCGTGAGCTGAATGTTTTTAACATTATTACTCCATTTAAAATTTTAAATATCACTCTATTTAAAAAAGATTATTACTCTATTTAAATTTTTTTAAATAGAGTAATAATGTTAAAAACATGCATTCTTACCTCCGCGGAGGAGATTTCTTTCAATTACCACTAGGTAATGTCACTTCTTAAACTACCCCTGAACAATATAAAGATCGGAATATTTCCTGTCTCCCTTTTGCTACCCTCCCATCCCATGTGTTTTGGTTTGACCTGGTTAGTTAATGATTATCAGGATGTACCATATGGGTTTGTAAATAAAACAAAGGGAAGAAAGATGTCTTCAGCTCCAACAAACGAAAGTGGTGAAAAAAAATGGAAGGGCACAGGAAATTTAAGAAACCCGTAAGGTAAAGCAATCTTTTTTTAATGAAAAAAGGTTGGAAGCTCGTTTAACAGTAAAACAGAAAAAAATCAAAGCGAATCATTAAAACATCTGGAAATATTAGAAAAGATATTGAATACAGAAAAGATCAAAGTGAATACATTAAAACATCTGGAAATATTGTTAGTATTCTCAAATGTTTTAATGTGAGAGGAAAACATACATATACATATTTTTAATATCTGCAATTTTTTTTCGCATTCGCAATAAAACGCATACTCATATTTTGAGGTTTCCCCAAAACGTTAAAGTACACTAAAAACACCGAAGTTGTAAAAGACGGGAGTCTGCCCTATCCTCTTGCATTCACTGTGTTTTCCATGCAGAATGGCTATTTCTTCCATGCAGAATGGCTATTTCTTCTTCAACAGTGATGTCCACAAACCTTCGGAACTCTCGAAAAAAATGTGGGCTTCCCCTCCATTTCGTTTGGCCTTTCGCTTACATGTTTCGCCGTGTCGATCACGCTCAAGGTATGATGAAATTTCTCCTCCAAGATGTGACATAGTAAACGCATTTTTTTCCAAACACATGCCTTAAGGCTTTGGGATCGTGTTTTTCTGTAGGTTGGTATATGCAAAATCGGAGAAGAGACTGAGAGTTGGGGTGGGGAACGAGGGAGGAATTACTTTCTCAATGGAACAACCGCTGTGTTGAACAGCCGACGAAAAAGGTAATAGTAATTATTATAATTAAAAAAAAAAGATCAGAGGTCGGTTTTTAAATCAGGATGGATAATTTTTGAACCAGTAAAAATACGTCCCGAAGTTTTTTAGGAAGTAATTTTCGTTTTTAATGGTTGAAATACGCCTGTCGAGGCATTAACGCGGTCTCTGGTTCTAACAATAAACCCAGAACAAATGAGTATTCCCTTTACAGAAAAGACTGCGTATTACTTAAAATACACCACACGCGCAGTATCATTCACAGTGAATAGATCCAGTTACATATTTTTCGACTAGATTCCTAGAAGCGCTAAGACATCCACAAACAGAAATAGCAACTTACGCCCACTAGTGGAAGAAATACGTGTAACGATAAATTTGAAATGGTGCGTAAAATGTTCCTCATAGAGGAAGCTATTTGAAGATAAAGATATTTTGTAAACCGAAAAATCAAAAGAAACGATGTGGAGAAGAATTTGGCAAGCTTCCTAGTGAGAAAGGTGTGCGTGCAATATTTCAGAAAGTGAATGGGAGCAAGTTGTTCTTTAGAGTGAAGAGTTTTAAAAACACTCAAAAAGAAATATTAGCTGATGCTCACTAGTGACAAAATTGTGAATTATGAAAACTGTGGAAATATGCGCCAGATATTCTTTATTGCAAAAGTTATGGGAAATAAAGAAAGGATTTTTACAACACGACTTTTAGAATCAGAGATAGTGAGAAACAAGTTTTAACCGATGTCCCCTCTAACGGGAAATTATACATTGGTTAAGTGCATGATGTCGCCCTAGTGGCGCAGTGATCTAAGCAATGGCTTCTGACTATTCGTCCGTAATGAGTCCATGTTCGAATCCCGTTGAGGTATGAATG
Source organism: Macrothele yani (assembly GCA_039090855.1). Classification (NCBI taxonomy): domain Eukaryota; kingdom Metazoa; phylum Arthropoda; class Arachnida; order Araneae; family Macrothelidae; genus Macrothele; species Macrothele yani. The sequence goes on along the minus strand of CM077008.1, from coordinate 141,585,955 downwards.
TTGTGTTTGTCTTACGGCACTGGCTCTCTCCCTTCTCTGGAACTAGTGGCCCTAAATTAGGGAGGGTCGACTGCTTGTAGCCCATCGAGTTGCTCACGGTGGTCGCTAAACTTTCGATCAAACAAAAAGCACATGATGTACGTAATCTTTACCGTAGCGAATGACATTTAGTAGAAAAAATAATTCTCCATGAGATTGAAATCCTCATGAACGAGCAGTAGAGAATGCAAGTTCAAAACGCTTATAACGCAGCATAAGTCCGTCTATTCAGTAACCTAATACACATTATACAACTCGCCAAGCTTCCGCTGTCCACTGAGAGACTTTTTCAAGGCAGTGGTAAGATATTAACATTTTTAATTTGCATAGTTTGATGTATTCTTCACTGTCATAAAAAAGACATATCGACCCCCTAGGAAGTTAGTAGTGTTTATTTTGGGGAGGAAATTAGATTAAGTTGTTTTCGTGGTGAGTTTTTTCTGAAAAAAAAACCATTTTTATTTCTCAATTGAGATTTTGGACGGACAGGTACTACTGCAAATGTCTTACAAACATAAATATGCACTATATATCTTACATTTTGTTTTCAGATTTCGTGCGAAATATTTTTTCACCGGCAAAGCTATCTGACACAAAACAATTTTTCAAAACAGAAGCAGAGTGATCCAGAAAGATAAGATATTAATTTACGTCCTCTGGCAGAAAAACGTATTTTGAGGAGGAAATATGCTCAAAATGTTTTTAGTCCCACTCGGCATTTGACCGAAAAAGAACGTTTTCAGTTGAGTTCTTAGGAGCGCAAATACTACTGTAAATGCATCAGAAACAGAAGTATGTACTTGCGACTCCAAGTAAGGAAATTTTTTTTTTTTTTTTTTTTTTGATTGGAGGTTTAACGACCACCGTGAGCAACTCAATGGGCTATATGCAGTCGCCCGTCCCTAATTTAGGGTCACTGGTTCCAGGGAAGGGAGAGAGCCAGTGCCGTAAGACAAACACAACATCCATGCCTGACCGGGATTCGAACCCGGACCCTTACGGACGAATGATCAGAGGCCGACGCCTTAGACCACTGCGCCACCGTAAGGAAATTGCACGTTACGAACTATTAGAAATTATTTACATGCAAAGTATTCTACATTACGATCTCTATCAGACGAAAAGTACTTTTAAAATCAGAGACATCAGGATAAATGAAGTACATTTATGCCCTGTAGCAGAAAAGGTGTGACTTATTTATACACGGCCGAGTCACATTATTGTGACTACCAGCTAACATCCAGAGTAACCGCAGTGTGTAGCGCGGACAGCAGCTAGTCTGGTTGGGAGTGACTCAATAAGGTGCTGGAAGGTGTTCACAGGTATGTGGAGCCATGCTGACTGAAGTGATTCTGACAGCTGCTGGAGGGTGCGTGGTGGGGGATCCATAGAGAAAACAACATGATCGAGGTGGTCCCACAGATTCTCGATTGCGTTTATGTCTGGGGAACTAAGGGTCCAGGGAAGTACTTTGAAATCTTCATCGTGCCCTTCCAACCACTCTTGGACATTTCTAGCTGTGTGACATGTCCCATTGTCGTGCTCGAAGATACCATCCGCTCCAGGGAAGACAATCAGCGTGTATGGTGTTCATGGTCTGCAAGGATGGATTCATAACGAATTCGGTCCATAGTGCCTTCCACAGGTATGAATGGACCCAGAGAATGCCACGACAACATTCCCTAGACCATAACGCTGCACCCAACAGCTTGTGTTCTTCCAGCAATGGTTGAAGTGTTTGTTCTCCGATGTTTCTCGCCCGATGAAGCAGAAAACGTGACTCACCGGAGAAGGCAACCCTTTGCCAATCAGCGTATGTCCAATTCCGATACTGCCGTGCAAATGTAAGCCTTTTCTGCCGATCCACCTCCGTTAGCATAGATGTAGTGACCGTTTGTCTGCATCGGAGACCCATGCGCAGCAGGGTTCGCTGAAATGTCGTTATAGACACACTTCCGGTAGCCCCCTGGTTCATTCGGCTAACGGGTTGCTCCACTGTAGCGTGTCGATTCGCTCTCAAGCACCTTCGCAGCCGACGTTCCCCTCTCACTCAGTGGCACATAGTGCTCCGCAGTTTTCCCGTCGCTTATTCGCAATGGTGCAATTTCTCCAGTACACTTTTTTTTATTGAGGGTTTAGCGACCACGCTGAGCAACTCAGTGGGCTATAAACAGTCGCCCGTCCCTAATTTTGGGTCACTGGTTCCAGGGAAGGGAGAGAGCTAGAGCCGTAAGACAAACACAACATTCATGCCTCACCGTGATTCGAACCCGGACCCCTTCCGGACGAATGATCACCAACCACTGCGCCGTGGCCGTACCAACCACTGCGCCGTTGGTACGGCCACGATACACTTTAATCACAGCAGCAAGCGAACAGTTCACAAACTGCGCTGTTTCAGAAATACTGCCGCCCTTGGCCTCAAAACCGATATCCATTCCTCTTTCAAATTTGACAAAACGCTTCTTTTATTCATGACAGCAACGAGTGATATGTTTTCAGAATGCCTACGGCATACCTTATATACCATCCAAGCCAGCTCCCGACATGTGCCTTCTTTCATTGGCTACGCGCTGCTGACGTCAAAGTAGGAGGTCACAATAATGTGACTCGACTGGGTGTATTGATTTTCTATTACCAACCAATGAATATTTCAAGTATTTAATGCTGTGATGGTGCAAATTCAAGTCCGGGACCAATAAAAAACGAATTTTGACAGAAAAAAAAATGTTCAGTAGTAAAGGTTGGCAGACATGATGGAGGAACGTCGCTACGCTCTTTTACAAATCTCTACGTAATAGTTGCAAAGAAGGCTAAGCCGGAATTTTAAGAAGGTGCTGCTTGACTAAATATATCGAGGAACTGACCTCCATCTCTTTCCATTTTTGAAACCTGTTTCGCATTGACACAAAAAGATTTATTCTTCAGGCTCCTGGCTACGAGAGATACTCGCATTCGATTGCTTTGCCTTATACTGTACTATATTAAGTAGCAGGGTAGAATCGTTTTCTCTGGGAAAGATGTTCTGTGTGTGATGTTTTTTTTCAGGTTCCCCTTTCCCGTGTCCTTTCCTTCCTTTCCCCCTGTACTCTTTTGTGGCACAGGTGTACCGGGCATTTTTCTGCGGAGAGAAATATCACTTGAAATGGCTTGTTGTTACAGGTAAGTATGTAGGGCAGCTTACAACTTCACTTCTTAACGGGTAACCGTCTACTCCCTCTCCTCTAATATTTCCATACTTTTCTTTCGTACTATTCTATCAGGGAAATCTGTTCCCAAATATCTAATATTCCTCTTTTTCACCTGACAAAAGGCGCAGAGCCATCACCTCCTAATAGCTTAGCAGGCCCGCGCACCGATTTGTGACGTCACTAGAGTAGTCCGTAGTCTCGGAGAGGAGCATTACGGCGATGTGCGAACGAACGCGTCTTTACGTACACCAACTAACCAGGTCGTGCGTTCTTTTAGAGTTTCACTGCATTTAAATAAGAACTTGTGTGTTAGTTTTCAAATAACTGCAGAGTTAACAAGTTTGTTTAATAATCTTTTAAAATACAGAAGAAAAAGAAATTACAGCGTAAAATTTAGCGTAGCAATAATTTCGACTTGAAAGGGTAAGCAACACAGATTCGTCAGTTTAATGAAAGCATCCCTGTCATTTCACTGGAAGTGATAAACCATTTCTATAATCGAAATTATAAACTGTTGTCGTAGTTTCACTTGAAGTTATAGTATCTTTATAGTTAACCAAACGATTCCTGTACTTGTGAACAAATCGTTCTTATACTTGAAAGATTAGTTTGAGGGTCCATTACGAAGTATCGCCGTCGTTTCAAAAGATGTCGATTGACATATTTAAGGAATCAGATTTTTCATTCATTGCAAACTTATGACTATGAAAATTTTAATAATGAAATAATTCCTTTAGTGAAAATGTATTTTATATGCAATCCGTGATCACTAATATATATAAAAAGGTCAAGAAAAACTGAATTTTTTTTTCTGTGTTTTTTAATTATTACCAAAGGCTCAATAAAACACGTTTTAACATACATACAGGGAATTGCTGCTTGATCCACTGATTGCATCAAATAAATTAAGATTTCAAGAAAATTATGCCATTGCTACATTATTAAACGTACAATAATGACATAACAAGTTTTCCTAATTTTAGTACCATCTAGTTACGTGTTTGGACAACTTCATTTTGATAAGCAAATGTAAAGTTTATAATTTTTGTCTTCCAGAGCACTATTTCAAAAAAGTTACCTTGTCAAAGTTCAACACATCTGTATTAAGTATATTAGTAGCATTAAGCAAAACTATTTGGATCCACAATATAAGTATTTCTTTTTATCTGGAAAAATACAAGTAACTTATTGGCGGAAATTTCCTGAAATTTGATTTTCAAGAAGTATTCAGGAAAACTGACAATGTACAAATAATTATGGTTGTGTAGTTCTTTGTGTATCACAAACACAATTTGATTATGTGTCCGTTAGCTGTTCCTTGAAGAATTTCAAAGACACGTTTCTAAGAAAATCTGAAATTTGTTCCAATAATTTCTTAAAGTATTTTTTCAGATAATTATTATATTTTTTGAGAACCTGACAAATGCACATGCAGTAGTTATTGTACTGAATAAATCTAAGCGATTGTTTTGGTACTATAGGATGTATTTTAAAAGATGTACATGTTTCATTATAAATTGACTAACTTGATGTACCATTTTCTCAGAAACTGTAAAAAGCAATGGTATAAAATTTTGCACAAATGTTTTGTCTTTGCTAAAGCTATTGAAAAAGATTGTTTTTTCCTTTTTTTATGATTTTGGTTTCAAAATAAATTCTACGAAGGATTGAAGAAGTTTTTCCCTGTACAAAAATTGACACCCACCCTCACGTTTGGAAGCACACTTTCCAGTAGTTATCGGATAATATGAGATATATTAGTTCCAGTTATTATTGCTGTAGCTTGTGAAGACACAGTGCAGGAAGTCTGGAAACAGATAAGTCTAGATAAATGAATAAAAAGTTAATCTCTCATTTTAAGCAAATATTTTCAAAAAAAAAAAAAAAAAGAAAAAAAGAAGCGAGTATATATTTCTACTTGTATTTTAAAAATCTTGTTTGTTTAGAACATAGTTTCCACAATATGTGGATTCATGTCGATCCACGTACTTTTCTTTCTCTTAAAAATAACAATATCCAAGGCTTAAAAATACCATGCCCGAGATGCCCAGAGCATGTAAATCATTCGTCTGGGCAGGTAAATAAAACATCTAATTGCCTGTGCATGCTAACTAAATTTTGCCGCCCCGGTGGCGCAGTGGTCTAAGGCGTTGGCCTCTGATCATTCGTCCGAAAGGGGTCCGGGTTAGAATCCCGGTGAGGCATGGATGTTGTGTTTGTCTTACGGCACTGGCTCTCTCCCTTCCCTGGAACCAGTGACCCTAAATTAGGGACGGGCGACTGCTTATAGCCCATTGAGTTGCTCACGGTGGTCGTTAAACCTCCAAAAAAAAAAAAAAACTAAATTTTAAAATAAAAAAGTTTGTAATAAAATTGCCTACTACACAAGAAAAAAAGACAGTCATCACATGTCGTGTTTCATGTCATTGTTAATTAATGGAAGTTGTATTATTGTTACGAAGTACCAAGGAAAGAGTAATATCACATCTTTAATTATGTTATGCTCTACGCCCAGAAATCGGAAACCTAGTTTTGCTCCAAATTTTGTTTATAATCAACAACAGTATGCATGCCTCTGATGTAACTGACCTCTCATGTTTAGTGACAAAGGGAGAAAACTTTAACAAAAGGAACATGGCAGAATCACTAAATTTCCGAAACACCAGTTTCATCATCGTACCATTTCATACCAATTTTACCATCAGCATCTTAAAAATTGATATACACACGTTTGTGCATTGAACATTTGTAATACAGACCCTTAAAATGGAAGTGCAAACATGTAAAAACAGTTCATATTTTTAACTTAAAAAAAATAGGGTTCTGGTTTGTTATCTTAAAAGATACATTTTCCTGCGCATCCAGCTTTTACTACCTGGGCAAGTAAATAATTTCTTGCCCAGGTAGTACTGATATATTTCACCTAATTTTTAAGAAATTGAATGGTTTTGATAAATTCCCATCCTACCACAGATAGAGCATACACACTGCTCACACGAGAGTTCTTCAATGTGTTGGTTTGTAGAAAAATGCTTCAAAATCTTTAAACGGACATTTTAAAGGCAAACTTACTCCTGAACTATGTGTGAACTTCTGTTTTTGTGCATTCATATCTAATTTTTGCTGTCTATACTTGATTCAGTGTTTGTGTTCCTTTAGTAATAAATATTAAAAATGATAATTCAATGCAATTCTCTATGTCTGCAAACACAAAAGGTGTATTTCACATGGCAACAAGGCCTTAGCATTTATATAAAGGACATAGGCATGTTAGATGTGTACATGACATACATATATTTCGTATAGGATATAAGTATTTTACAAGCATTTGTGCCCAGAAATAGGGACCCCAAAAAAGTTAATCTGACGCTGCCTAAACACTTAAATAACTAAGTACGAATGTATCAACATATTACTCTTGGGATCAAAAACATGCAACCCTTATTATTCTGTGTCCATAATAAAAACAAAAGTTTAAAATCCCTTCCTAAATATACATATTTTACTTTGAACTTATTTGATACATTGGCAAAAACATGTTATGGGTTACTATAACAACACAAGTAATCTATTCTTTCCATTACAAACATAAATTTCATTTTTTAAAAATCTTTTCAGTGCTTTGACTTCCCGCTGTGAGATGCATTAGATTATAAAATTAGCCAAATTTAAATTTTCTAGTTCAAAATTTTTATTTTACGAGTAGTTTAAAATAAGGTTAACAAAAGGTTTCCACGTACCTTAGAGTTGAAAATTTTCACGCTTTATTGCTGTAATCCATTTCGAGAACCTCCCCATTAGTAGGGAATTTGAATACTTTTAATATTCCTCTATGAAAATAAATTTAGTTCACAATTTGACAACAACAACCACGCACATGCGTAGTCACGCTTACACTGAGTGAGCAAGCTCATGCATGCTCGACCACCCACCACGGACATCAGCCTACTCTCACCTACGTCACGCAGCTTCCGGCGTTCGGTGCGCGGGCCTTCTAAGCTATTAGGAGGTGATGGCAGAGCGCTGAGGTTTCGGGTCTCTCAACCTCAGATAGGAAATCTCTCTCTCTCTCTCTCCTCAACTGCGATGAGTGTGTTGTAGCGTCCTTTACTATTTGGAACGTTTATACTGGGTGATAGTAAACTTCTTCAACAAAAAAAGAGTGGTGATAGTACACATCAAGACGAGCAATATCTGCAATGGAATCTAGGGCCGCATTACCCTCCTAGTGACAGAAAAGAGTAAAGTTACATATCCACGTTGAGCCTTCAACAGTCAAAACAAAGAGACATACCTAATTTAACGCGTTGAACAATTCAAATCGCATCACAGAAAGACTCAAAGGAGCTGCTGAAACTGGTGTCCAAGGGCGTCATTGCAACGCCCACACCGGAGAATGAAGGACTGTCGCACCATCTCGTAGACAACCGGTGTGGTGTTGATCTTGTCCGCAGCAACAGCGTTTCGCGCGACGAGATCTTCCAGGGAATCCACAGGTGTCTCGTGCACGAATGTTTTCATATGCTCGCAGAAGAAGAAGTCCAGTGGATTAAGGTCCCGGGAGCGTGGAGGCCAAGCCACAGGTCCACTGCGTCCAATCCACCGCCTTTGATATGCCGCATTTAGAAAGTATCGGACCTCCGAGGCAAAGTGTACTGGAGCCCCATAATGCATAAACTGCATGTATCTCCGCGTGGTGAGCGGAACATCCTGTGGAAGCACATTCTCCAAGAACACACTGTACGCTGCGCCCGCCAAACGTATACGTCAATTCACATATGATGTTCACACGGTAATATCCCTGAACGGATTCGGCTGCATTTTTAAATGTTGGCTCTTCATCATCTACCAACGTGTTCGGGGCACCTGATTTACGTCTTGTGCTTCTCATGCACTGGTTGGAACTCCGAGTGCCTTCTGGAAGTGTTTCGAACGTGTTCGTTTTTGGCACTAGGAATGAAATGCGTCCCTAGGTTCCATTGCAAATATTATTATTCTTGATGTGTACTATCACCCCTCTTGTTTTGTTGAAGGAGTTTATAATCACCCTGCATATTTTTGCTTACTGAACACTACATGCCATCAGTTCTTCTTAAGTACTTCAGTTAAAGTGCAACAAGAGTCTTGCAGATAAAGGCCAAATAATAGTTACAGTTCTTTTCCTTTATTCTGTCAACGCTTCACAAATACCGTTCATGCGGAACATTAATAATCAACACTTGAACTCATTACAATGGTAGTGATACTTCAAAACTAATTAACAAACGCTAGTGAGGAGAAAACTAAGTCTGAACGTTAAATGTTTAACACAACTCAACACGCAGCCTGCAAATAGACATAACTTCAAGTAAACAACGCCACTTCCACGATTATAACATACGACCATACCACCCGTTTCGCCTGTTGCTTCAGCATTATATCTCTTCTAGTTCATTTCGGTCACATGCATACGTCATACTCTCTGACTTCAGAAGTGTTGCCAACCTCATTGCTAGAGAGAGAATATACACTGGCGTGCAAAAATAAAAAAAGAGATGGTTTTTGGAGTGTAACGTCGTGCAGAAGTGCTCCACATCGTCTCAAATCGTACCATAAGATCCCCAAGACGTAAGAATATGGGACAAGCGAGCAAAATCATCTAAACAAGGAATCCAAAGGATACAAAGGCACTTTATTGAAAAAGTAGCTTCGAGCACAACTGGACAGAAGACAGAAACGTCCATGTGACAGGCGGCTGCCAAGAAAAATCCAGTCTTTAGTAGAGGATATGATCACCCCTGACTGCGTTGCAAGTTGCAAAATTTACAACGTCTGTCCATGCTGAGGACGAGCTTGTCAAGAAGCTGTTGGGGCATCGCGGCCCATTCCTCTTGTAGCGCCAATCGCAGCTGCGGAATCGTTGCTGGCGGCTGGTGAGGTGCTGCCAAGCGTCTCCCGAGAAGGTCACACACGTGTTCGATTGGATGTAGGTCCGGGGACCTTGCGGGCCAATCCACGCGTTGAATATTTTCACTCTCCAACAGCTCTGCGACAGCCACTGTACGATGAGATGTAGCGTTGTCGTCCATGAAGAGGAACTCAGGACCCACAGTACCACTAAACAGATTCACGTGAGGCAGAAGAACCTCGGTACTATAGCGGACACCAGTGACTGAACCTGCTTGGAAGATGTGGAGGTCAGTATGGTTACCAAGCATGATACCGCCCCAAACGAGAACTCCGCCAACTTCAAACCGGTCCCTTTCGATGATGGTGGAGGTGTGATTCCGTGTTCCCTGCTCTCTCCAGATGTGTATACGTCCAGAATCGCGCGTCAGACTAAATCGGCTCCCATCCGTAAAGAGAACTCGACCCCATTGCTGATGTGTCCAGTTCTTGTGCTTTTGGCACCACAGAAACCGCCGTCTTCGATGAGCAGGCGTTAATGGCACACGCCGTACTGGTCGTCGTGCAAATAGACCACCTTTGTGCAGCCTCCTGGCCACGGTAAAACGCGATAACGGATGTCTAGTTGACTGTTGCATGTGCCTTGCGATTTCTCCCGCTGTCTGCCATCTGTCTCTTCTCGCCTGTAGAAAAATATACCGGTCGTCCGCCGCCGTGGTTGCTCGTGGACGACCACTGCCAAACTCTCGTACAGCTGTTCCTGTCGTTTGAAATGCTCTCCAAGCTCGTGAAACGATGCTGTGAGAGATCCCGAACTCCTCGGCCACACTAGGCGCACTTCGACCTTCTTCCAACTTCCCAGTGACGCGACTTCGGGTAAAGTCATCCAGATGTCGTCTACTAGATTGCCTGTTGGCCATATCACACGGTGGCAGCAACTCGACGTCGTTCAAACCAATGTACACCGTGCAATAGCTTTCACCGAATTGCTGAGCGTACTCCGCCCGTTTGCTTTATACCCTTCCGATACTGCCCCCCCAACGTCATGCTGCATATATGCGCATGCCCTACAGTACCGGCCCCTAGTCTATCTCATGAGTGGTCTTTCGGTCCGTTCTGCCTGTTCGTTCCGCTGTTATGCTAATTTCTCCTCTTCGTCCTTAATTTTTGCACACCAGTGTATAACGCTAAAAGAGAATGAAGTCCAATTTACAAAGAAAAAGTAACTAAAATGTAGAGTATACGTAACAGCGCGTGTGTGGGTGCCTGCATGCGTTCTTGCGCGCGCGCATATGTGTATGTGTGTGTGTGTGTGTGTGTGTGTGAGTGTGTGCTTTGTCGACTAGTTTTAAAAAATAGAAATCAAAGAAAAGAGTAGTGTGACTGTCATCTTACAGGATTGCGTAACATTGAATGAATTCTCAAGATATTGAACCAAACATACAGGGTGGGTCCTTCCCTGATTACGATAAATCGTATAAAATGAACCACGCTCATTAGACACATACGGTTTTCCAATATAGATTACTGGAAATCCAGAGTGTTTTTCCGGGTCATCAATATACCTCAACTTGGGCTCCTTTTGTTACACGGAGGACATCCAGTCGGTACTCTTATATCTTTTCATGTCTGCTGTAACATGTCATCTGTGATGGTTGCAAACGCTTCTGTTGTTCTTCTTTTCAAATTGTTAATATCTGTAACTGGTGTTGCATAAACTTGATCCTTAATGTAACCCCATAAAAAGAAGTCAAGGGGCGTAATGTCTGGGGTACTTGGTGGACAGGGTATGGGGCCATCATGGCCTATCCAGCTGTTAGGGAATTTGTCATCGAAGAATTGACGGACACCCCAGTGCGGAGGCACACCGTCCTGCTGGAACATTACCCATAGTTGCAGCTCTTCCAATTGTGGTGCAACACACAGCTGCATCATGTGGAGGTAAATACCCGATGTAACGGCGGGCTCAATAAAAAGAGAAACAGTCCAATTACTTTGTTGTGCATTAGTCCACACCAAACAATGATTTTAGGGCTATCCTTTAGCTTCTCCAAAACTACATGTGGGTTCTCTGAACATACGGGCATTATGCGCGTTCACTTTACATGAGGTATGAAAAGTTGATTCGTCTGAAAAACAAATCCGCTGCATGTAATCATTATCTTCGTCTATTCGTTCAAGAATATCCATAGCGAATGTCACACCTCTAGGCCCATCATTAGATTCCAAGGGTTGAACAATTTGCATGCAAAAAAACGAAGCCCCTTTCTTAAAATGCGGTGCACTCTCTTCATAGGTATTCCCAGTTCACCAGAGGCATGACGAATTGATTTCCTCGGGCTTCGGACGAATGCATCACGCACGGCGTCGACAGTTTCCTCACTAATGGAAGGTCTTCCACTTCTTTCACGGTCACAGACATTGCCTGCCTGTTTAAAATTTTGATACCAGTTCCTAATGCTCTTCACATCAGGCGGAGCTCTATCATATTCACGCATAAACTTCCACTGCACTGAAATTGTAGATTTGGTTTCATGAAACCAGATAACACAATTAGCCTTCTCCTGCATAGAGAGCATTTCCCCGACTGACGCTTTCAACAACAAACTACGCTGAATACGTACAGTGCCACCTATTGTTCCAAAAGTACAACAAACCAAAAACTTGAGAATATGACCCAATCAATGCAACACACCGCGTATGTCTAATTAGCTCGGTTCATTTTATACGATTAATCGTAATCAGGGAAAGACTTTAGACACACCCTGTATTTCTCGGCTATCAGAATATGATCACAGGCATAGCGCAGTTCGTTAAGTCGCTCTGCGCAGTGTGGGAGGAAGACGCTGCTAACGGGAGTTCAATCTCAGTCCTGCCGGACATCTAGTCTGCGCTTTTTCCGGGGTTTTCCGCAGGCTCCCTGTGTTTGGTGGCGCGAATGCGCAGATGGTTTCCTGTGAAATTGGCCCCGAACGCACTTTGTCCCTTATCCGTATGAAGCAGAGGAATGGCAAGCAAGCGGCATGAATTTGACATTAACCCTCAGAGGCGCATTGTCGTCTTTGTGAAACTCACCCAGCCGTGGGCGGACGAATTACATGGATGGATGGATCAGAACAAGGCTTTATTATACTGACATTTTCAGATGATTCGGAAATTTATTCATTTTCTAATTGTGTTTATTGCATTTTGTATGTATCATCAACATCACCCATTCTCAATCCACTGCTGGATGAAGGTCTCCCCGAGTTGCTTTCACAACTATCTCACTGACTCTTGAGTCGTTTCCATGATACTTTGGCATGCTTTCGAATCTCATCCACCCATCTACCACGAGGGCTTCTTCTGGGTCTTTTCCAGTACTTTGGTATTCGGTCAAATGTTTTTTTTATTGGAGGTTTAACGACCACCGTGAGCAACTCAATAGCCTATAAGCAGTCCCTTCCTCCCTAATTTAGGGCCACTGGTTCCAGGGAAGAGAGAGAGACAGTGTCGTAAGACAAACACAACATCCATGCCTCACCGGGATTCGAACCCGGACCCCTTTCAGACGAATGATCAGAGGTCATCGCTTAGACCGCTGCGCCACCGGGGCGGTGTCAAAAATTTTAGTTAGTTGTCCAGCGTTGGTTAGATTTTCCAGCAATATGTTCAATCCTTTGATACTTGAATGTCTTTACTTTGATCATGATGTCATCAGTCTTATCATTTTTCCGATTCATGAATTCATTTTCCTACTTTTGCGGTTACCCCATGCACGCCTCTCCTCATACTTCTTAAAGTCATTCCCTGTCTCCGTAGACCTTGTTTAGTTCAGGTCCATGTCTCTGATCCATAAGTAAGAACTGGAAGGATGCATTGATTAAACATTTTTCCTTTATGGCATAATGCTATATTGCTCTTTAAAATTATATTCTTCTATTTCTTCCAAAGACTCTCCAACCAAGTTTTATACGCCGATTAACTTCTTCATGGATGTGGCTTTCGCTTGATATCTCCTGCCCAAGGTAAACGTAGGTATCAGTTACTTCTAGATTTCCCCAATTAATTGCTAAATCTTAATTTCTTGAAAAAGCATCGTACATCAACTGAATTCTCTGATTCATTTTTAATGTCACTTCGTTACTCTTGTCAGCAAATTACTGTATCATATTGTGCAGCTCTGAAGGGATAATTGCAAAAATAACCATGTCATCAGCAAAACAAATGTATGCACACTCACACGCACAAAGTGAAATATTGAATTTTCTTTTAATTTCACTTAGCTTCGAACAGCTCCTTTACAATTAAAATGGGATCTAATGAAAGTGCTTAAGTTTTCTTTATTTCAAAATTCTCGAAGCGCCTGGTAAGTTTCTTTTACAGACGATCCAATAATTTCGTGGTGTTGTAACATAACAAAAAAAAAAAAAGAACAAAAAAAAAAAGAGAAGAACATCGGAAGTTCTATTCTCTAGAGAAACATGAGAATACACCCCGCTATCAGACGCAGCATAAAAGCAGACAGCACAACCTAGCCAATTTTTCCCATAAATACAGTACTTCGACAACCCTTCTTTTGGGTAATCGCGATCTGCTCCTATAGTTTCTTCATCTTTTACGACACAAAGGCATAAACTAAGAGTCTTATCTTTAATACGGAGCTGCAGTGCCCTGGATTCAGTTATCTTTCGTTCCTATCCCTGTGCTGTCTCGGCGGGTGATCATCGCATTCGCCGTTATTGCCTGATCGGTAGTGGATCTGTGGAAGTTCGATCTTACGCCTTCTGGGATCAATTACTGTCTCCATCGGGAATTAGACTGACTTCAAAGAACAAAGTATTACTCCTAATGACTTAGAAAGAATGGCCTTTATCAGCTGAGAAGCATGTGGGCGGATTCTGCGGAGAATAAGATTTTAGAGCAATGCAAACAACCAAGGAGAACAACTCAATTATGAACGGTCGTATTTGCATATGATCTGTTTTATTTTGTGTGTACTTCTCGGCAAAATATTCGCTTCAAAAGAGAACATTACAGATGAATAACAAGCAGAATTTCGAATTGGTACAACTGTGCGCACTAATGCGTTTAATATTTCGGTAAAATTTTATTGTAATGCTCCTGGCCGCTCCACTGGCGCAGTGGTCTAAGCGATGGCTTCTGATCATTCGTCCGAGAGGTGTCCGGGTTAGAATCCCGGTGAGGCATGGATGTTGTGTTTGTCTTACGGAGCTGACTCTCTTTCTTCCCTGGAACCAGTGACCCTAAATTAGGGACGGGCGACTGCTTATAGCCCATTGAGTTGCTCACGGTTGTCGTTAAACCTCAAATAAAGAAAATGTTCCTGTGAGAAAAGCCTTTTAGAGAAACGTATTTTCATTTTAGAGAAACGATTTAGGATCAAAAATTAAAGCGACCAACTTGTGGGATAATATTAGGTAGATGCATAAGTTCATGCCGTTTTTTTCACCGCACTACAGCAATGTATTACATCAGAAGGGAATACGGAATCAATCAACTATGTATCCCTCCGCCCATTGTTTACGATGATGTCCCAACGTCTGGATAGGTCTGCAAGGCAATTTTTGAAAAAAAAAACGTGCTGGTATTGCTGCAAAGAAATCATCAAGGAAATTCTGGAAATCAACATCATTGTTGAACGTTCTGCCATGGAGTGTATTCGACAGAGATCGGAACAAGTGTTAGTCTGAAGGATCGACATCTGGGGAATAGGCCGGATGTAGAAGGATCTCCCATTTCATGTCATGAATGGCCATTTTGGTCATGTTTGCACTGTGAGGGCGTGCGTTACCATGTTGGAGAAGGACACCATGGAGCCGATGTGGCCGTTTCTGCTGAATTACTCCCTCCATAAGGCGGAGTTGCTCACAATAGGGTGCAGCGTTGATGGTCCGATTCTTCAGCAGCATTTCCCAGTGAATAATGTCTTCCATGTCCCACCAAACACACAACATGATCTTCGCAGGATGAAGGTCATCTTTTGGACGTGGTGTGAGCGTCTTGTTTGGGTTGGAGGAGCAAATGTCAGAAATGTTCATTCTACTGTACTTAACACTCCATATTTCTGGATCTGGAAACCAAAAAACCATTAGCTACAACACACAACGCAATATGATTTAGATACATGATATTACTGCCTACATTTTGATATACAACTGGCCATCTGCAGAAATACGACGGGGCATGGACACCACTAGCTTCTGGAAATATGCTGTAGGCAATGCACACCATACTTCCTGCAGAGCGTTCCACTATTCGGGTGTATTCCGAGGTCTCCAATTCCTGTGTTCGATAGGGCGTTGCATGGCATCCCAAATGTGTTCTATCACGTTCAGATCTGGGGACTTGGGTGGGAATGCCAACACCCCAAACTCAGATGAATGCCCCTCTAACCATAATGTGGCGTCCCGACACTTGTGGGGAGGTGCATTGTCCTGTTGGAACAGGCCCAACCCATCAGCATGAATGCTGGGCATGAACGGATGTACTTCGTCAGAAAGGATGCGCACATAGCGTTGATCGGTCACAGACATTTGTAGACGTACCAGGGGTCCCAGTGAAGTCCAGCTAAACACATCCTATACCATTACGGACCCCCCACCAGCATCTACAGATAGTTCCCTGTTGACTGGTCAGATCCATGGCTTCATGGGATTTGCGCCACACACGAATCTTTCCATCTGCCCGATACAGTTGGAAATGCGTCTTGTCAGACCAGGCTACTTAATGCCAGTGATCAAGTGTCCAGTGGCGGTGTTGCCGTGCCGAAGCGAGGCGCATAGCTGTGTGTCGTGCACCCATCATGGGGATTCGAGTTGGGCGTCGGCTCCCAAAGCCCATATCGTGCAGGGTACGTTCTACAGTCCGGACGCTGATGCTTGTTGAGGCTCCAGCCTTGAATTCCGTTGATACCTGCGAGAGTGTTGCACGCCTATCGCGTGAAATGATGGTCTCGTTCATCCAATGTCTTTTTACGGCCACACTGGTATCGTAGGTTGGAGGTCTGGCCGGAATTCTTGTAGTCACGGTACACCCTTGCAATGGTCGTCCGTGAAAATCCGAATTTTGTTTCTAGATCACTAATAAAGTAAATTGCTTTACTAGTATAATTTCTTCACGTAAAGTGGATCACTATAGTATAATTGTTTCACCGTAAAGCTTACTGAATTACTTTAGACGAATCCCGGATAGCTTCTCTTCATTTCAAAGGTATACATAACTAACCATAAATACATAAATTAACTAATTACCCATTTGGAATAATAATGGCCAGAAGAAAGTCAAGGAAATATTACCTAGTCCAATCTGTATTTATTAGTTTTTGCAGGTATATATCATTAGTCAAAAACGCAATCCCTTTAATAGTCCTGATCACAGAAAGCATCAACGGCAATATATATAAGAGCCAGTCAAATGAAAGTGAGGCAAGACGATTATGTCAGAAAAAGTCGCCATCAGCATTGAGGCATTTGTCCCGCTGACTAACGAGTCTGGTGATTCCACACTCATCGGAGCCCATTGCGTCAGAATTAGTGTAAGTTCCTCCTGCACTTCAGCGTCCGAGGCAAATCTGCGACCATTTAGCTTCTTCTTCAACTCAAAAATATGAAAGTCACAAGGAAAAAGGTCCGCATTGTGGGGAGGGTATGCAAGAGTTACCCACTTGGACTACCACAACGTTTTCATTGTAATATAAGCCGTGTGGGCTCGAGCATTGTTGTGTAACTAGTTGATACCCCTCGACGATAAGCCAAGGCGATTGTTCTCGATTGGCATGCGCAGGCGTTGCAGCGTGGCACAGTAATGGTCAGCATTGACAGTCTCCCCATATACCCATGGCCAGCATATTCGATCAGTAATGACCCTTGACGGTAAAAAAAATGTTAGCATTACCTTTCCAGCTGAGATGTTCTTCTTAACCTCTTTTGGAGTTGGCGATTGAAGATGCTTCCACTGCAGGATATGCCGTCATGTTGCAGGCTCGTATTGGCCACCACGATTCATCACAGGCGATAATGCGATCCAAGAACTCATTTACTTCGCGGCGATACCGCAGCAGATGTGTCTGTTCCTCGCTGAGAACTTTCGGAATCCAGTGATCGCAGACTGTCGGCGATGAGCTCCTGCTCTCACCAAAAACCTTATTAGGGCTTTATAAGAGCAGACATTTTTTTTTCTTTTTGTAAGGACAAACACAATTGATACAATATGGTGTCATTTATTAAAATGTACACTGACAGAAAAAAATCCCAACACCACGAAAAAATAGTTGTAGAGGAATGAAATGGGGGCAATACATTTGTATAGGTAACATATTTAATCGATTAAAGTTTCAAGATCACAGCTTAATGTAAGCGCAAGAAGAGCCATTTTAAATGTGAAATGCTGGTACATTAATAACCGGTGTAACCGCCAGAATGTTGAATGCAAGCACGTAAACGTTCATGCATTGTGTCGTACAGGTGCTGGATGTCAGTTTGTGGGATGGAGTTACATGCCTGTTGCACTTGGTCGGTCAATACAGAGACGGTTAATGCTGGTTGGGGGTCCCGCTGGAGTTGTCGTCCAAGGATGTCCCATACGTGCTCGATTGGAGAAAGCTCTGGTGATCTAGCAGGCCACGGCAACATGTCGACACTCTGTAGAGCATGTTGGGTTACAACAGCGGTATGCGGGCGAGCGTTATCCTGTTGGAAAACACTCCCTGGACTGCTGTTCATGAATGGCAGCACAACAGGTTGAATCACCAGACCGACGTACAACTGTGCCGTCAGGGTGCGTGGGATAACCACGAGAGTGCTCCTGCTGTCATAGGAAATTGCTCCCCAGACCATAACTCCAGGTGTAGGTCCAGTGTGTCTCGGCGCAAGACAGGTTGGTTGCACGTGCTCACCTGGCCTCCTTCCAACCAACACACGGCCATCACTGGCACCCAGGCAGAACCGGCTTTCATCAGAAAACTCAACAGATCTCCACTCCGTCCTCCAATGAGCTCTAGCTTGACACCACCGACATCGCAAACGGCAGTGGTTTGGAGTAAGTGAAATGCACGCTACAGGGCGTCCGGCTCGGAGCTGTCCTTCAAGTAACCAATTTGTAACAGTTCGTTGTGTCACTGTGGTGGCAACTGCATCTCGAATTGCTGCCGCAGACGCAGTACGATGCGCCACAGCAATACGCCGTATACGGAAGTCTTCCCTCTCAGTAGTGCCACGTGGCCGGCCGGAACCCTGTCTTCTTGAGGCAGTACCTTCCCTTGACCACCGCTGCCAACAATGATGCACAGTGGCTACATTCCTGCCAAGTCGTTCTGCAATATTGCGGAAAGAAAATCCACCTTCTCGTAGTCCTATTACACGACCTCGTTCAAACTTCGTTAGCTGTTGATAATGGCTTCTTCGTCTTCTTAAAGGCATTCTTGACTAACATCAACACCCTCCGTCGGATCTCAACGATAACTAACGCTCACGAACGTTACAGCGCGTATTTACAGCAAACCTGCTTTGCATGTTCCGAGGGGCGCTACTAGCGCCACACGTATGCGCCGAGAGCGAAATTTGCATAGACGTCATCTTACAGATGTACACTCACCGCCTATCAACTGTCGTTTATCTAACACAACCCCTTCTTGGTGTTGGGATTGTTTTTTCCGTCAGTGTATAATGCATTGCGAAACGTTCTATTAAAATTAAAGGCTCTCTTTCGTTTGGTATCCTATCGCTTACGGAGCTGGGGGTCCGCTGCTGACCGGCTCATTTTCATCACTGGTCTTCTCAAAACTTGACGTTATCGATTAGTGTGAAATGTACGTAACGTAAAACTGACTGTACACTGTAAAAGAATAAGTGGTGTGAAGTCACGGAAGATTTCTGAAAATAACGTGCAGCAAAGTTAGCGGCAGGTGTCCCTCTTTTCCAGAAATTTGTTTTTTTTAAAAGTGCCCGTTTATTTTAACTTCCGTATTTTCACAGATTCTCCGTAGACAGAAATTCCGTTTATTTCAGAAAAAAATCCATTTCAGGTTTTTCCGTATTTAAACTGGAACTGAGAAAAATCGACGGCCCAGATTTTTTCAGCTCTTACCAGAGATAATCCTTCCGCCAGCTACAGTAACGATCGAAGCCCTGTCGTTTGGGATATTCAACAGGTAACGCACGCCTTTCACAACTGCGCCACAAACACTCGGAAATCCGAATGACGTACATTGTAAACCAAATTGCGTGACGATGAATTTTTCTTTCTGTCATTAATGAGAGTGATTTAGTCCTTTTTTTTCACGCTTTACAACCGTAGGTTGAAGAAGCATATAAGCTCCAGCTTTGTCCGTCTATTTGTCGGTCCGTCCGCACGATAACTCGCGTGAAAATGGTTCGATTTCGAGGAATTTTAGTATATGATAAGGGACCACCTGGGGACGAACCCTATTGAAAATGGGCGAAGTGGGGTCAAAGGTCATGAGTCATGACATAGGAGTGAGGTCCATTCCATTGCCTTTGTGCATCATAACGTGCGTAAATATGGTTCGATTTCAATGGAATATTAGTATGAGGTAGGCAACCACCTAGGGACAAATCCTGTTGAACATTGGTGAGGTGGAGTCAAAAGTCAAGACAATGGAGCGGGATGCATTCCATTGCCCTTATGCGTCATAACGTGCGTAAAAATGGTTCGATTTAGATGAAATTTTAGTATGTGGTAGGGGACCACCTGGGAACGAACCCAATTGAAAATGGGCGAAATGGAGTCAAAGGTCAGGACATAGGATTGGGATCATTCCATCGCCCTTATGCGTTATAACTTACGTAAAAATGCTTCGATTGAGACAAAACTTTATCGTGTTGTTCCGGAAGTACACTTTACCGGTTCTGTTGAATGTCATCGAAATGGGATCAAAGGTCAGGTCATAGGTGCGGGATTTATTCTACAGCCGTTATCCTCCTAACTTGAGTAATGATTTCTGGTGTGTTGGAAAGCGTATCAAAATCAATGCCTTGCATGATTTTACTAACTTGTTTTCTGTTGGAGCTTATTTTTCTGAATAGATTTGCAATATTTTTATTCTGTAAGAGCACTTCTCACAAATTAAGCATTTTTCATCGTGATTTTTCCTAATAACATAATGCTTTGCAATTTGATTTTTTTAAGCTGACAATGACTTTCAGATATCTTTGATAAACGTGATATGTACTTTGTTATGGTATTATTTCACAAATAAGAAAACTCCTAAATATAAAATTTACTCTTGATAGCTATAACAGCTTTTGTCTTAAGTTGTCCAAAGACGGATACATAAACCTCGTATAATCATCTGTACAATATATTAAGTACCCGGTTTCTTACAGTTAACACGATATATATTAAATAACTGGTGCACAAAATATGGCAGGGGAGAAGAAATATCCTGCGCCACAATAAACAAAATTCATTCCACAATATCCGATCTCGCTACGGAACTTCAAACTTTGACAGACGATTGAAATTTAAATGTTAATCAAACCTCGAGTATTCTCAGGAATGGCTCCTATTACCGATAATTTCCCGTCATGCGTATTCGGAAAATGTGAGACCGGAGTTTTTCCGTTAATATACGCAAGGAGTAGCGGAAAGTTTTCTGAAAATTCAGAATTCTCCGTTAACACATCTCTAAAACGGTGGTTTGCCGTCAATGTAAGAAAGAAACTGAGGAAAGGTTTCTGAAAATTCAGAATTCCCCGTTAACACATCTCTAAAACGGTGGTTTGCCGTCAATGTAAGAAAGAAACTGAGGAAAGTTTTCTGAAAATTCAGAATTCTCCGTTAACACATCTCTAAAACGGTGGTTTGCCGTCAATGCAAGAAAGAAACTGAGGAAAGGTTTCTGAAAATTCAGAATTCCCGTTAACACATCTCTAAAACGGTGGTTTGCCGTCAATGTAAGAAAGAAACTGAGGAAAGGTTTCTGAAAATTCAGAATTCCCCGTTAACACATCTCTAAAACGGTTGTTTGCCGTCAATGTAAAAAAGAAACTGAGGAAAGGTTTCTGAAAATTCAGAATTCCCCGTTAACACATCTCTAAAACGGTGGTTTGCCGTCAATGTAAGAAAGAAACTGAGGAAAGTTTTCTGAAAATTCAGAATTCTCCGTTAACACATCTCTAAAACGGTGGTTTGCCGTCAATGTAAGAAAGAAACTGAGGAAAGGTTTCTGAAAATTCAGAATTCCCGTTAACACATCTCTAAAACGGAGGTTTGCCGTCAATGTAAGAAAGAAACTGAGGAAAGGTTTCTGAAAATTCAGAATTCCCCGTTAACACATCTCTAAAACGGTGGTTTGCCGTCAATGTAAGAAAGAAACTGAGGAAAGGTTTCTGAAAATTCAGAATTCTCCGTTAACACATCTCTAAAACGGTGGTTTGCCGTCAATGTAAGAAAGAAACTGAGGAAAGGTTTCTGAAAATTCAGAATTCCCGTTAACACATCTCTAAAACGGTGGTTTGCCGTCAATGTAAGAAAGAAACTGAGGAAAGGTTTCTGAAAATTCAGAATTCTCCGTTAACACATCTCTAAAACGGTGGTTTGCCGTCAATGTAAGAAAGAAACTGAGGAAAGGTTTCTGAAAATTCAGAATTCCCCGTTAACACATCTCTAAAACGGTGGTTTGCCGTCAATGTAAGAAAGAAACTGAGGAAAGGTTTCTGAAAATTCAGAATTCCCCGTTAACACAACTCTAAAACGGTGGTTTGCCGTCAATGTAAGAAAGAAACTGAGGAAAGGTTTCTGAAAATTCAGAATTCTCCGTTAACACATCTCTAAAACGGTGGTTTGCTGTCAATGTAAGAAAGAAACTGAGGAAAGGTTTCTAAAAATTCAGAATTCCCCGTTAACACATCTCTAAAACGGTGGTTTGCCGTCAATGTAAGAAAGAAACTGAGGAAAGGTTTCTGAAAATTCAGAATTCCCCGTTAACACATCTCTAAAACGGTGGTTTGCCGTCAATGTAAGAAAGAAACTGAGGAAAGTTTTCTGAAAATTCAGAATTCCCCGTTAACACATCTCTAAAACGGTGGTTTGCCGTCAATGTAAGAAAGAAACTGAGGAAAGGTTTCTGAAAATTCAGAATTCCCCGTTAACACATCTCTAAAACGGTGGTTTGCCGTCAATGTAAGAAAGAAACTGAGGAAAGTTTTCTGAAAATTCAGAATTCTCCGTTAACACATCTCTAAAACGGTGGTTTGCCGTCAATGCAAGAAAGAAACTGAGGAAAGGTTTCTGAAAATTCAGAATTCCCGTTAACACATCTCTAAAACGGTGGTTTGCCGTCAATGTAAGAAAGAAACTGAGGAAAGGTTTCTGAAAATTCAGAATTCCCCGTTAACACATCTCTAAAACGGTTGTTTGCCGTCAATGTAAAAAAGAAACTGAGGAAAGGTTTCTGAAAATTCAGAATTCCCCGTTAACACATCTCTAAAACGGTGGTTTGCCGTCAATGTAAGAAAGAAACTGAGGAAAGTTTTCTGAAAATTCAGAATTCTCCGTTAACACATCTCTAAAACGGTGGTTTGCCGTCAATGTAAGAAAGAAACTGAGGAAAGGTTTCTGAAAATTCAGAATTCCCGTTAACACATCTCTAAAACGGAGGTTTGCCGTCAATGTAAGAAAGAAACTGAGGAAAGGTTTCTGAAAATTCAGAATTCCCCGTTAACACATCTCTAAAACGGTGGTTTGCCGTCAATGTAAGAAAGAAACTGAGGAAAGGTTTCTGAAAATTCAGAATTCCCGTTAACACATCTCTAAAACGGAGGTTTGCCGTCAATGTAAGAAAGAAACTGAGGAAAGGTTTCTGAAAATTCAGAATTCTCCGTTAACACATCTCTAAAACGGTGGTTTGCCGTCAATGTAAGAAAGAAACTGAGGAAAGGTTTCTGAAAATTCAGAATTCCCGTTAACACATCTCTAAAACGGTGGTTTGCCGTCAATGTAAGAAAGAAACTGAGGAAAGGTTTCTGAAAATTCAGAATTCTCCGTTAACACATCTCTAAAACGATGGTTTGCCGTCAATGTAAGAAAGAAACTGAGGAAAGGTTTCTGAAAATTCAGAATTCCCCGTTAACACATCTCTAAAACGGTGGTTTGCCGTCAATGTAAGAAAGAAACTGAGGAAAGGTTTCTGAAAATTCAGAATTCCCCGTTAACACAACTCTAAAACGGTGGTTTGCCGTCAATGTAAGAAAGAAACTGAGGAAAGGTTTCTGAAAATTCAGAATTCTCCGTTAACACATCTCTAAAACGGTGGTTTGCCGTCAATGTAAGAAAGAAACTGAGGAAAGGTTTCTAAAAATTCAGAATTCCCCGTTAACACATCTCTAAAACGGTGGTTTGCCGTCAATGTAAGAAAGAAACTGAGGAAAGGTTTCTGAAAATTCAGAATTCCCCGTTAACACATCTCTAAAACGGTGGTTTGCCGTCAATGTAAGAAAGAAACTGAGGAAAGGTTTCTGAAAATTCAGAATTCCCCGTTAACACATCTCTAAAACGGTGGTTTGCCGTCAATGTAAGAAAGAAACTGAGGAAAGGTTTCTGAAAATTCAGAATTCTCCGTTAACACATCTCTAAAACGGTGGTTTGCCGTCAATGTAAGAAAGAAACTGAGGAAAGGTTTCTGAAAATTCAGAATTCCCGTTAACACATCTCTAAAACGGTGGTTTGCCGTCAATGTAAGAAAGAAACTGAGGAAATGTTTCTGAAAATTCCGAATTCCCCGTTAACACATCTCTAAAACGGTGGTTTGCCGTCAATGTAAGAAAGAAACTGAGGAAAGGTTTCTGAAAATTCAGAATTCCCGTTAACACATCTCTAAAACGGTGGTTTGCCGTCAATGTAAGAAAGAAACTGAGGAAAGGTTTCTGAAAATTCAGAATTCCCCGTTAACACATCTCTAAAACGGTGGTTTGCCGTCAATGTAAGAAAGAAACTGAGGAAAGGTTTCTGAAAATTTAGAATTCCCCGTTAACACATCTCTAAAACGGTGGTTTGCCGTCAATGTAAGAAAGAAACTGAGGAAAGGTTTCTGAAAATTCAGAATTCCCCGTTAACACATCTCTAAAACGGTGGTTTGCCGTCAATGTAAGAAAGAAACTGAGGAAAGGTTTCTGAAAATTCAGAATTCCCCGTTAACACATCTCTAAAACGGTGGTTTGCCGTCAATGTAAGAAAGAAACTGAGGAAAGGTTTCTGAAAATTCAAAATTCCCCGTTAACACATCTCTAAAACGGTGGTTTGCCGTCAATGTAAGAAAGAAACTGAGGAAAGGTTTCTGAAAATTCAGAATTCCCCGTTAACACATCTCTAAAACGGTGGTTTGCCGTCAATGTAAGAAAGAAACTGAGGAAAGGTTTCTGAAAATTCAGAATTCTCCGTTAACACATCTCTAAAACGGTGGTTTGCCGTCAATGTAAGAAAGAAACTGAGGAAAGGTTTCTGAAAATTCAGAATTCCCGTTAACACATCTCTAAAACGGTGGTTTGCCGTCAATGTAAGAAAGAAACTGAGGAAATGTTTCTGAAAATTCCGAATTCCCCGTTAACACATCTCTAAAACGGTGGTTTGCCGTCAATGTAAGAAAGAAACTGAGGAAAGGTTTTTGAAAATTCAGAATTCCCCGTTAACACATCTCTAAAACGGTGGTTTGCCGTCAATGTAAGAAAGAAACTGAGGAAAGGTTTCTGAAAATTCAGAATTCCCCGTTAACACATCTCTAAAACGGTGGTTTGCCGTCAATGTAAGAAAGAAACTGAGGAAAGGTTTCTGAAAATTCAGAATTCCCCGTTAACACATCTCTAAAACGGTGGTTTGCCGTCAATGTAAGAAAGAAACTGAGGAAAGGTTTCTGAAAATTCAGAATTCTCCGTTAACACATCTCTAAAACGGTGGTTTGCCGTCAATGTAAGAAAGAAACTGAGGAAAGGTTTCTGAAAATTCAGAATTCCCGTTAACACATCTCTAAAACGGTGGTTTGCCGTCAATGTAATAAAGAAACTGAGGAAATGTTTCTGAAAATTCTGAATTCCCCGTTAACACATCTCTAAAACGGTGGTTTGCCGTCAATGTAAGAAAGAAACTGAGGAAAGGTTTTTGAAAATTCAGAATTCCCCGTTAACACATCTCTAAAACGGTGGTTTGCCGTCAATGTAAGAAAGAAACTGAGGAAAGGTTTCTGAAAATTCAGAATTCCCCGTTAACACATCTCTAAAACGGTGGTTTGCCGTCAATGTAAGAAAGAAACTGAGGAAAGGTTTCTAAAAATTCAGAATTCCCCGTTAACACATCTCTAAAACGGTGGTTTGCCGTCAATGTAAGAAAGAAACTGAGGAAAGGTTTCTGAAAATTCAGAATTCCCCGTTAACACATCTCTAAAACGGTGGTTTGCCGTCAATGTAAGAAAGAAACTGAGGAAAGGTTTCTGAAAATTCAGAATTCTCCGTTAACACATCTCTAAAACGGTGGTTTGCCGTCAATGTAAGAAAGAAACTGAGGAAAGGTTTCTGAAAATTCAGAATCCCTGTTAACACATCTCTAAAACGGTGGTTTGCCGTCAATGTAAGAAAGAAACTGAGGAAAGGTTTCTGAAAATTCAGAATTCCCGTTAACACATCTCTAAAACGGTGATTTGCCGTCAATGTAGGAAAGAAACTGCGGAAAGGTTTCTGAAAATTCAGAATTTTCCCGTGGTACAAAAAATCCGTGAAATTCAGGTTTCTGTCATTTCACGGAAAAGATTGTATCAGAAATATGCTTCGTTAATTCACGAAAGAAATGACGGAAAGTGGGTCGTGAATTTCAGAATTTGTTTTACCGTGAGAACTGGTTTAAATATCGATAGTGTATTACAAGTCAACATGAAATGTTAAGTAACATATAGACTTCGTGTAAGTTTTGATTTAAAAAAAAAACTTCCTTAAAAGCTATCTCTGAAACATCACTTTTGCTTAAAATTTGAACATTTAAGATGGTACTTCAAATAAAAGAGAAGAAAAAGAAAGGTAGCTTAAACACATCAAAGACTACTTATCAGTGAAAAAAAATTCTGAATTACTTATTGAATATTTTTTTTTTCTGAAGCGAAAAAGAAACTTATATTAAGACGTCAGCTGTTTCCTTTTGGAAATTAATTTCTTCATTACTCGAAGCCACTAATGGACTGCTCATTACGCAAACCTATTAGCAACAAAAATCTCTTCCGGCATGACACAAAGGAGACGATTTTCGTGGTTGGTGTCGTTAACATATGAAGTAATTGTGTTTCTTTTATGCACAGGATATTCCCACAGATTACATTGTCCTCATGAAATTACCCGAGCAGTGTTTTGGACACTTTCTGCCACCTACTATTTTTTGTCTTGCTACTATCATCGAAAAAAAAACCCCTACGTCACATCATTTACCAATTAAGAGCTTAACCAGCTTATTATCTGATAACTAAATTGTATTAGCTCGAGAGCGATGCAATTTTCGATGTTTCCGATAATAAACCTGAGAACAAACAGTTTTTTGTATTTATGTCCCATAAGGAAAGATTCTAAAAGACATTTTTCTATAATTTGCCGTAAGATGAGAAGCAACAAATCTTTTTATATCGCAAATTCTTGTCCGAGAAAAGAATGTTATCTTTTTTGGTTAATAGAATCAGAAACGAAAATTTCTGGTTTATGCTCATAAGCCCCATTATATTCATAAGATTCCTCATGAGCTTCGATAACACAAATTAATTTGAAGGAACATAATGTGGTTTTTAAAAATCGATCTATCTCCATTTCGTGGCATGAAGATAAGATAATCCATTTCCACTGACGTAGATAGCTGAGTCTTTATAAAGTCCAAAACTTGCATTGTCCTATTACGGGTACCACCGGTTTTACATACAAATGATACGCTGTCTACCAACAAGTAATTGGACACCTGTGATAGCAAAGGAAAACGAAGTTTATTCACCTTCAGTAGTTGGTGGAGCCTCCACGAGCGGCGATTACAGCTGCGACCCTCCAGGGCATACTCTCAACCAGGCGTTGTACGAAAGCTAGTGGTATTTTCTTCCACACGGCTTGGAGAAGACAGGTCAGTTCCTTCACCGATTTCGGACGGTGGGGGCACCCCTTAAGTCGACGCTCCAACTCGTCCCAGAGGTACTCGATAGGGTTAAGGTCCGGGCTCTGCGCAGACCAGTCCATTCGATTAACCCCATTGTCACCATACGAAGCCATGGTGGACCTCGCAACATGACAGGTGGCATTGTCATCCTGAAAGTAACATGGGTCCACCCCGTAAAACTGCCACAACGTAGGAAGCGCATGGTCATCCAAAATGGTGCAGTAGGTCTCGGCGTTGAGTCTACCAGGAATTGCGACCAAGGGTTCCGTGCCATACCAGGAGAAACACCCCCATAGCATAATTCCACCGCCGCCGAACTTCACAGTTGGCACAATACATTCCGGCTGGAGGCGTTCTTCAGGCAGACGCCAAACCCAGACCCTGCCATCCGAACGGTAGAGGGTGAACCTTGATTCGTCACTCCAGAGAACCTGTTTCCACTGTTCAACGGTCCCCTGTCGACATTCTTTGCACCACGTTAGCCGAGCAGCGCTATTGGACTTGGTGATCAAAGGCTTGTGATCGGCAGCACGTCCATGATAACCGAGCAGATGGGCTTCCTAACGGATGGTATTCATCGAAAGAACGCTCCCGGATGCCTTTTTGAAACTCCTCGCGGATGTGGCCTATCGATTTGGTGCGGTTCTTCCGAATTTCTCTGACCAGCACCCGTCGGTCTCTAACTCCCAGTTTTGTGGGTCTGCCGGGTCGGGGCACATTCCGATAGAGACCTCTCATCTTCCACTTGCCAACCACGTAGGCCACTGTCGATTTTGGGTACTTCAACTAGCTGGATATGTCACGTATGGATCGGCCATTTCTGTGATACCCGACGATTACACCTTTCTCGAAATCAGAGAGCTTCGAACTGCGTGGCATCTTGCATGCGACTGGTTGCGTTGTTGTTCCCCACACGATATTTAACGGCGGCTTCCGTGACGTGTATCAGGACCGCAGGTATTGTCGATTGCAGGGGTGTCCAAGACGACTGGATCTTTGAAACTGGATCATTAGTCGCCGGTTGATTAGTTTCGGAAGCCATGTGCTTTTAACCCGTCTTTGGTCGCTTGACGTTGAGCAACTGCAGTGGTCGAGAGTTGGAGTTCTTCTCACACTACCTGTTCTCACTGTTTTAAGTAGTCTGCTCAATAATAATACTTCAGAGTTCTTTCTTTGCAAGAAATATAGTTAATATAAACCTCTTCTGGTAAAAATTGCAACATCATGAAGGAACGATGGTAATCACGTGAAACATACAAGATGTACAGAGCAGGGTAAGACATGCAAATGATTAGAAGTGCAGACTCATTGCGCATGTCTCGGCTCGGCAGCGTCCTCTTAACAGTCTAGTAAGGTCTACAAAATGTACACGCCAGTAGTGCATCGCGGACAGCGAGTTATAAGAGCGTCTCCAGGATTTAATAATGCCTCGGCAGCGACGAAGGGCGCATTATCACCATACGACTGAGTTTGAACGGGAACGAATGATTGGTCTGTGTGAAGGTGCATCTTCGTACCGCGACATTGCGGCTCGGACGGGACATAACGCCACGACAGTGATGCGCATCTGGCGGCACTGGACCGAGGAGAGTCAGGTGCATCGACAATCTGGCAGTGGAGAGAGAAATGTGACGACACCGCGGGATGACCGACACCTCATCCGCATGGCAGTGACGAACCGTTCCACATCTTCGAAGTGGTAGCACAACAGCGGAGCACTGCAAGAGGTGTAGCATTGTGTATCTCCACAGTTCGACGCAGTCTTCTGCATAGAGGACTGGTTGCACGCATCTCTTTGCGGCGGATTCCTTTGACCCTGAACAATGGACGCCTCACGCTGGAATGCGGTTTTCAATACGGATAATGGCGTACCGATTGGCAACATTCCGTGTTTTCGGACGAGTCTCAACTCAACTTGGACTACCATGATGACCGCATACGCATTAGACCGTATTGTGGTGAGCGCTTTCTTCCAGAATGCATTGTCGAGCGTCATACGGGTCGAACGCCAAGTGTGATGGTGTGGGGTGCCAATGGGTGCCATTCGCGATCTCGGCTGCTACGACTTGAGGGCAATCTCAATAGCGACCGCTACATCAGGGAAGTTGTAGAACTCATACCTTCCTTCAGAGCACTCCTAACGTTACATTCCGACAGGACAATGCCCGATTACATGTTTCCAAGAATGTTCAAGCCCTCTTCGCAGCACAGCAGGTACCGCTTCTTCCCTGACCTGCATGTTCGCCAGACATGCAGCCTATCGAAGATGCCTGGGATATGTTCACTGGCCAACTGCCCTATCAAAGTCCTCCAGCGGTCAGTACCAAATATCTGTTGACTTGTAAACATAGCACCTGGCAAGCAATCACCCAGGACACCATATAACGCATTTTCGATTCAATGCCACGACGTCTAGAAGTTCTTATTGCAGCTCGCGTATTCTTCACAACATACTGGTTTTTGCAGGTAAAAATTGTTGTATTGTTCTGAAATTAAATCTTACAGTCATATCGGTAATGTGAGGTATAAATTTCATTGGAATCGCATGGCTCCTACTTGATGTTGCAATTTTCAAAAGCAGTTGAGTATATCGTTACAAATCAAATTTGTCGAAAAACGCACTCGTATTCTAGGGTTATCTATAACAATTCGGAAAACAAACGCCAGTGGTCGTTTGACGAGAAAAGCTCTTATCTGACGCAGAAGCCAGTGGTCGCTTGATGAGAGAAATATTCACACGGAGCACACGGGGGCAAAGAGCAGACTGTTTGAAGGTCAAAGACGCTCCATTCCTTTTCGAAACTGCTGACATATCATTGAGAAGATTCCAAAAGTCAGCTAGAGCAGGAATGGTGAGCCCAGGGTCACTTCCAAATAAATAGCGCTCTTTATATGCGAAGCGTGAGAGAAATGCTCATGGCGTGACCAGTGACGAGTTTTTAAGAGTGCCGAATTTTATCAAAATAAAGGGTGATTCATAAAGAAATATACAGTTTCCAGATGCTGTAAAACAGTAACAGTTGAAGACACGGACCACAACTGCCAACCGTTAGGTAGATGTACTCATAAAGTTTGTGTCCCGCTACTGAGGGAAATAACGTAGGCGATAGCGCGCGTGTCACGTGACTAGTCAGTTGATGAACATCTTCCTCGGACTACAACATGTCACTGACCCAATGTCCATCCAGAAGTCCTGACTTAACTCCTTGTGACTTTTCCGTGTGGGGGTACGTAAAGGATAAGGTATTCGCTCCTCCCCTTCCTGTTGATATTAGCGGAACTGAAACAGCGTATCACAGCCACTATCACTGCATTTGATTCAGATATCTTACTTTTCATTTGGGCAGAAATGGATTACTGGCTCGATGTGTGTCGTGTGACTAAGGGTGCGCACATAGAACATCTGTGACTGTCTCTAAAAAAACTTAAAACATTCCCCTACATTCTGTTACAGGTAACATAAAATATCTTACATTGTTCTTGTTTTATAGTGCGTTGAAACTGTATACTCCTTGGCGAATCACCCTGTACAATCGTTCATTGGTTTTTCCGGTTTAGAGGACGATTTGATATTATTTTTAAATCTTACGGAATATAGATCGGCTCTGTGATGGTTCAGGGAGGGACATAATGGCTCACGGGGCACTTTAGGTCCCTCAGTGTGTGTGTGTGGAGAGGTCTTTAACCGCTGCGCGTTACCTGCGTGTGCTGTCTGATAACCTGCACTCGTTTATGGCCTCCACGCATCCTGCTACCGATGGTCTGCACCAGAAAGATAATGCACCGCCCCACCGGTCCGCAAAATCTCAGCCATTGCTGGAGGAACACTCCTCTGAGTTTGGAATTATCCAGCGGCTTCCAAAGTCCCCAGATGTAAACCCCATAGAAGCTCTTTGTGGATTGACGTGGAGTGAAACATTAGATCCACAGATCCTGGACAGATATTTCTGGCGGAGTTGCCGACAATGCTGCAACAGGCATGGCGGATATTGATCCGGAAAACCACCGGCATCTGGTGGAGTGTATGCCTCCGCGTATACAGGCGGTTACCCATGGAGACGTACCAACACGCTTTTAGGTGCGCATCTCTAATGTCATGTACATTGAGTGTACATATGTTCCCTTGGAACATTCATTATATCTTCCCTAAAAGTGCGATGTGACAGATTCTATTTCCGTCCGGTACATGGAATTACGTCCAATATTTTTCATACATTTCCTAACCTTTCCTGATACATTAGGTGCTTGAATTAATTCCCGCTGTTGCCCAATAGAGCGCAGCAGTGGTGAGCCATGGCCCGGGCCACACGTGACCTTCCTTGTTCACGCACGTACCGTCCGTAATCTGGGCGAATCAGTGTGTGACACGCGATCGGAGGACACAGAACACAAATTTGCATCGCATTCACGATGTCGAGTTTCGTACCAAAAAAGGAGCATTTGCCGGAAACATTACTCTTCTGCTTTCATCTCAAGAAATCTGCAGCGGAAAGTCATCGTTTGCTAGTGCAGGCCTATGGGGAACATGCCCTATCGGAAACAACATGCAGAGAGTGGTTCCGACGCTTCAAAGCCAACGCATATGACGTGAAGGACAAAGAGCGCCCTGGGAAGCCAAAAAGTTCAAAGATGGCGCATTGGAGTCCTTATTGAACAAGGATTCATGTCAGACGCTCCGCGAGCTGTCTGAACCACTACGGGTCGATGAGTCAACGGTTAGCAAACGTTTAAAGGCAAAGGGAATGATCCAGAATCTCGGAAACTGGATCCTACATGAAAAGGATATTCTTCTCCACGAGAACGCTAGACCTCATGTCGCCAAATCCTTGAAGGAACTCTTGGAGGCACTTGGCTGGGACTTCTTACCATACCCACCTTATTCCCCGGACTTCCATTTGTTCCGGTCGCTACAAGATGTCCTGTAAGAGCAGCACTTCCTTTTCTGTCGCGGATATCCAAAAATGGCTCGATGAATGGTTCGCTTCGAAAGAACCTGCATTTTTTCTACCGCGGAATCCATTTGTTTCCCCAACGGTGGGAAAGGGTCGTAGCTGCCAACGGACACTACTATGTATAGACTATCCTGTACCGTTCTGTGGCAACACAAATTCAAGCACCTAATAAATGGTGAGAACCTTAGGTGGAATATACTAAATTCTTTTTAAGCAGTGTATCTCCGTTTCTTCAAAAGACTTTTAGCTTTAACCATAGTTAACAGAATACAGTTTTCATATGCGATAGGTGGCGTTGTAGTATATTTGAATTTGGGAACTATACCTGAGATCTCAAAGTCCCGTTTGAAAAATTATTTTTCCATCCAGTAAATGTAGCCATCATCAGTGCAGTCTTAACACTTTTGCGGGCCCTGGGCCGTCATACTTTTTGGGGCCCTTAATCTTATATATACAGAATATATATACAACATATGGTAATATTAAAATATGTGGTTATTTTTTTTATTCACATATGACATTATTACATTACATGCAACATATGGATATACACTGAAGAGCAATTGAATTAGAGACAGCTGGCGTTATGCATATGTGGCGCTGTGGGCGGCCCTGTAAACGGAAACAACATGAACAATGCAGCGATCCGCCAATATAAGGAGCGATGTGACGACGGGAATCAGTAAGAGTCGGACGCAGTATGGGTAAGACGAATGATCTAAGCACATTTGATCGTGGGCAAATTGTCGGGGCCTGACGAATAGGTCACTCCATCTCGGAAGTCGTGCACGCACAGGGATTTTCACGAGCCACTGTGTCACGGGTGCACCGTGAGTACATCGAATCCGGTGAAATCATCCCTGCAAGGGCCAACTGCCGTGGACAACAGCGTGTGGATGAGCGGGGTCATCGTCGGCTAGCTCGCATTGTAACAGAGGATAGACTGGCCACAGTGCGAAAAATCACTCGGCAATTTAACGCTGGTGCACAAAAACGTGTGACCAGCCACACCATCCAGAACCATCTGCTCGCTATGGAGTACAGAAGCCATCGTCCTACTAGGGTACCGCTGCTGACCGCACATCACAGGGTGCAAAGCTTAGCATGGGCGCGGGAACATCGCCGCTGGACCCTAGACATGTGGGAAAATGTTGCCTAGACTGATGAGTCGAGATTCGCGTTGGTACATGCGGATGGCAGGATATGAGTACGGCGCAAACCACATGAAGCGATGGATCCTTCTTGCCAGCAGGGTACTCTTCAAGCTGGTGGGGATGGCAATCTCGTCTGGGGACTGTTTACGTGGACTGAAATGGGACCCCTGGTACGTGTGACATCGTCCCTCACAGGTCAATGTTACCGGGATATCCTGGATGACCATTTGCTCCCGTTTGTGGGTCTTCAACATCCCACTGGAGACCTCATCCTGCAACAAGACAATGCACCGTGCCATCGCTCCCGAATTGTATCCGAATGGTTAGATGAACACTCCACCGACGTGACCTCGCTTCCTTGGCCAGCTTGGTCACCTGACCTCAATCCCATCGAGCACATCTGGGATGCCATCGAGAGAGATGTTCGAGGCTCTGCCCCCTCTCCCCTCCATCAAATCTTCGTGAACTGTGGGAGCTTGTTCAGGGGTCGTGGTTTTCCAACGCTTCCGGTGTCTTGTCGAGTCCATGCCGAGACGAATCGCCGCCATGATCAGGGCGAAAGATGGTGCTACACGTAACTAGACAGGTATCTCCAATTCAATTGCTCTTCGGTGTATATACAACGTATGAGAATTATTATGTACACCACCATCACCATGTTATCCCTATGAGAAGAAATGTTCAATATCCAGTAACTTTTTAAATACCACTTGAATGAAAAATGGTACATGAAAAAATTGTAGAACTCCTTGTACCAAATGCACCCACATTTTGTTACTAACAAAGTACGAGAAAATGTGTGCTGAAAGATATGTTTCTTCCCCATTCTACAAATTATTCAACGAAAATTAAATTAAAACAGAAGAAAGAAATAAACGAACCAGCGCCGTTTCCAGACAATATGACGCAACGGACAAAAACCAAAATGCGGGTCCGTCATTGTTATTTGTTTAAACAGCGACGATTGAAAAATATATATCAGTAGCCCAGGTAGGAAAACCTCTGTGATAAATATGCGGGAACTTCTTCGTATGAACAACAGAAATGTGTTTTTTTTTCTTATTTTGTCACAAAAGGTCTATCCGGACACCTAACTTGCCTCCTGCCTCCTCGTGAAATCGAAGCAACGCGTCTGGTTTAAAAAAAAGTACTTCCAACTTTCTGGATTGGTGTTTCCTCTTTTCTTAAAATAAAAAAAAAACCATGCTGGTGAGTGGTCAAACAGTTTGACTTTTTCTAAACCCATAAGACTTTTGGGGTGTTTGGGGTCCCCAGTTCAGGTGGGGTGTCCTGGGCACCAACCTCGTTGACCCACCCTTTAAGACGGCATGGCATGATAATCACACACGCCTTTTCCAGCTTCCCTGCTGCAAAATTTATCAGGTAATTAGCATTAATCCAGTAGATCTTTTTCACGATATTTCGTTTTGTAGCATTGGCCCCTACCGTACATGAATATCATCCACGAGTCTGATTTTCCAGATTTACACTGTCCGCACTTGCGCAGTTAAATTACATATTTGATTTGACAGTATCTACGTTTCTAAATGTTCTGTTCTTCACATTTGTTTTCTTCGGAATGTTGTAAACACAAACACTGTTTTCCACGTACTTTCCAGTTTTCTTCAGATTAAAATTCTCCCGCTAGGTGGCATGGAATTCATATATTGCTTTAGGAAACTACTAATTTTTCTCTAAGTGCCGTACTGCAGTAGGGATCATTATGTGTGTTTTTGTTTCCTCCTCATCACAGCTCTTCCTGATTCTACTACGCCTATGATGATCGAACAGCAAACGGAAGAGCTGATGCAATACCCAATTTTTAGGAATCCATCCTCGTATTCACATTAAATTCGCGGAAACCTTGGTAAATATTGGAGTGGATGGTCAGCGATTGGATTCGGAGCTCCAACGCGCAGCCTATATCTCAGCCATGGAGCACACGTTTTATCCACTACGGCTCAGCGATTCACTGGTGGTAAACTGTTGATTGCAAAATTCAAATCAAAGCCCGGTGATCACTAGCATTCCTTTTTTAAGGCCTTTTATAAATAACTCTTTCCCATTGGTTCTATCTACATTCCGTACGCGTCTGAATCCTTTGGAGTGAGCCACTTATCTCATGTAATGCTCTAACTGGTTGTGAATGACGGACCCATCAACCAGGGAGCATCACAAATGACTCAACAATCAGCCATGTAGGATTTCCGTTAACAAAGATGACTCAGTACGTTTGTAATTTTCATGTAGGACTTCCGTCCACAGGGAGTAGAGTTTAGGTCCCAGCCACCTACAGCGAGATCGCCTTTTGGGCAGGACACAGAAACGGAAGGAATGAGAGCAAGTCTAGCGATTTTTGACAGAACAGTTTGTAGTGAGATTAGAGTACAGTAGATGGCGCCACCGTACAAGTACGATATTGCACATAGATGGGTGAGAGAACTTCAAGGAGCACATAGGAAAGGATACCCATTTAACCAGTGGGTCCAGCCTGGGGGCCGTCACTTTACGTGCTCGTCCGATGCACGGCGGATATTCAGCGATTGTTAGTAAATCACACCATCTCTGAAAGATCAGCCCAGGCTTGAACCTGGGGACTAAGCATCGATAGTCTGAAACACTAACCACTAAGCCATCCGCGGCTCCAAGATGACTCAGTCCAAGCCAACTACGCCCATATAGGCTCTTGGGCAGGAGATTGAAGAGGAAGCACGTAGGTGGGGTCCAGTAACTCACGATAGGATAGCAGGTAGACAGAGGAAGAACAATAGATATAGCCACTAACGTAAATTGGTCTAATGCGCTGGCTTATGACCATTCGCCCTAGTTGGGTCAGGGTTAGAATCCCAGTGAGGCATGGATGTTTGTGTTTGTCTTTCGGCACTGGCTATCAATGTGTTACTTGTCCAACACTGGTTACCTGTGGTCATTTGGCATACTGTAAAATCAATGTTTGATGTATACTTGTTCACAATGTGTTAGATGATCAACCGTGTCTATATCTCTGTACATTGATCATTTGGCGTGCAGTCAACCATGTATGATTTATACTTATTGCTGTGTAATCTCTGTATCCTGTGGAATATGTTTGTCATGTCTGTACCACCAGGTCCAATAAATCCTTTTTAAACCTCCAAACAAAAAAAAACAAAAAAAAAAACTTTTTATGTGTTACTTGATCAACACTGTCTCTCTGTGTACATTGGTCATTTGGCGTACTGTAAAACCATGTTTGATGTGTACTTGTTCCTAATGTGTCACTTGGCCAAGACTGGCTCTCTGAGTACATTGGTCATTTAGCACACTGTAAACCAATGTTTGATGTGTACTTGTTCATAATGTGTTACTTGTTCAGTACTGACTCTCTGTGTACATTGGTCATTTAGCATACTGTAAAAACCATGTTTGATATGTACTTGTTGATGTGAAACATCTGTCTGCTGTCTGCCTGTTTGTCATGTCTCTGTACCAACAGGTCCAATAAATCATTTAAATGGTTAATATATATCAAATACGTGGAGATAATGTAAATGGACGATGTCATCACTCTTTCCACGTTATTTTTTAAACAACGCATAGCGACTGAAAAATTGTATTTCGGCACTGCTGGGATCATTCGAACGCACTCGACTAGTTATCGAGAGTTCTGGGGTTTGATCCCAGCAGTGCCGAAATACAATTTTTCAGTCGCTATGCGTTGTTTAAAAAATAACGTGGAAAGAGTGATGACATCGTCCATTTACATTATCTCCACGTATTTGATATATATTAACCATTTCTATCGCCCTTTGAATTTATCAGCTACAATTAAAATAGCTGTTGCGTTAAATGCCACCAGATGACGACATCTCAGTTGCTGAGACCATCAATACGCATTCATGTAGTCAGATGCTGACTGATAAACCACGCATTGCGCTGAGAATTGTTGGCGCTGTAGCGTAAATTCGAACGCACTCGACTAGTTATCGAGAGTTCTGGGGTTCGATCCCAGCAGTGCCGAAATACAATTTTTCAGTCGCTATGCGTTGTTTAAAAAATAACGTGGAAAGAGTGATGACATCGTCCATTTAAATCATTTAAAGAAAACCTTCAATCAAAAAAATCAAAAAAAAAAAAAAATCACAGGAGCGGCAAACGTCACACGACGTCAAAGTACACCCCAGTGAGTTCATGGGAAGACAGGGAAGAGTACAGAACAGATGCCTTTAATTTATAACCGGATGACCAGTACTGCTGTTCGTTAAACATGGTCGTCCGAGCACGATGGATATTCAGATGACTAATTACAAACAGTACCGTCTGAGCACGATTTGTTAAAAGATGAATGATATGTACAAATAAAAACCATTATTGCTTTCAAGGTGACAATCATCTCATCCTCAGATGTATCAGATACGCCAACATAACATCTTATATACATTGTACACAGTCCATGTGCACCATGAGTACGTTACTCGAGGAACACGTGAGAAACAAGATTTTGTAGACAACTTATTCAAATCCTGACGAAGAAAGTATGACGTAAGAACAAGTTATTCCAAATTAAACACATTATGCCACTTGAGACAACAGTTTGTTACGAAACGTATTAATGAGGTGCTCCCAAGTTCCTGATAGTTCATAAGGGCTGTAATCATTGCAATACTGGTCACCAAATCGTTCTCAGATGTTATTATTTAGTTGATTCTTTTGCACAAAGATTTCGTTTCATATATTCAGATGACTTTCAACATTGTTACCACCTGGGAACGATCCTTAGATCTTTCCATTAGTAATCACGAACGTTAACAACTGAGCCAACCGCTGCTCCTTTGCAGTGAGCCGTTTACGAAGCAATCTCAAAGTCATAGTTGCGTACGTAAGTTTCGATGGCACATGCCTAATCGCTATTGGGTGTTCTTAAAAATAACTACTCCAGTGCATTAACATGAGATACAAAAATAATTATTTAACTCTCTTGAGGTCAAATAATTTTTCTTCACTCATTCTCTTATTGCAAGTGGTAAAATATGTCATGATTACAAACACACAAGTATCAGCGTTGAAATATTTTCTTTAGCAAAACTTTTAACTTGGTGTTCTGCGTTATGGAAGATATCTAAGAAGATTCTGAGCAACAGGTGGAAGGAATGTATTTCCCCCAAATTTAGGGAGGGGGGAATTATGATTGCTGTTGGTTTTTGTGACAGTGCGATAGGATTAAAGAAAACACAAAGTTAACTACTTTTGATAAAGGGCTAATTGAAAGGATCTGTTCTCCATTGAATAATTCAGAAAATAAGCTATTCACAAGACTGGTTGCATGTTTAGTTATGTTGAGAAAGATAGTAAACTTTCCTACATACAAAATAGAATTATGTACTCTACTTCAAAATTTAGTGACGAAAAAGTACAGCGTCAATAACAAATGAAGCAACAGAAATTTTCGCGATATTTTCTCTGTGTTATTCTGTTAAAATATGTAAATATCAAGATATGCGTTGGATAGCGATTCAGGAAGCACAGTAAAAGGAATGGTTTTCACCAGAGGTTTTAAAGACAAAGTGGAATGCTCGAAAATGACATAGTAACCACAGCGGTTGCTGCACGGACTCATACTTATATCGAGTAGCCACGTACAATATTTACCACCCAGTTTCTTGCGCATGGTATTGCAGAACAGTTGCGATCCGTGATGGCTGAGGATCGGTCTCCCGGTACAGTCCAATGATGGACCACCTGCGCTTAACTTGGGGGCAAATCCGGGAACCTGGCGGGCTAAGGCATTGCATACATACCACGAAGGCGTTCAGAAAAAAACTATTTACTATGTATTCCAGCGTCATTATGCCGAAAAATGGCGTCAGACATCCCGGAAAGAAAGAAATATGAAAGAGATGGGTACCACAAGCACCATCACACAACGGCGAACACCAAGCATACAAGACTACCGTAACTGACTTTTCTCCATACCATAACGAAAGCAGTGCCAGTGGTATGGCGTTCCACAATAGCTTTACGTTCATTGCATTTTTTCAGGTCGTCTCCACATGTGTATGGGTCGAAAACCGAGCACCAAGTGGAAACGGGATGCGTCGTTGGAGACCACTTGATGCATTCTGTAAACCAGATGGCTCGTGTACACATTCATTCCAGATGCTTTCAACGATGTACACCGCGATCAGAGGAAATTAACTCAATGGCCAATGGTTATACGAGAGATAGAGTGACAGTCAGCGGAAGGAAAAGTTCACTGGATGGTTGCTACCATCGTTGTAGGTGCGGTATGAGCCTACAGACGGGTGAGAAAATCGCCATGTTCTACAGTTGTTCGTCATGCTCCACTGTGATTTTGTCTTTATCATGACCTACACGTCCAATTGAAAGACAAAAGATTCCACCCGTTCTCTGAACGTTCAGCTACTCTTGACAACAGCGGAGCCCTGTGATTTTGTCTCTATCACGGCCCACACGTCCTAATAAAAGACAAAGAATTCCACGAATTCTCAGAACATGCAGCTACTCTTGCCAACAGCATTGCACTGGGATTTTGTCTCTAACGGGGCCCACACGTCCTAATAAAAGACAAAGAATTCCACGAATTCTCAGAACATGCAGCTACTCTTGCCAACAGCATTGCACTGGGATTTTGTCTCTAACGGAGCCCACACGTCCTAATGAAAGACAAAGAATTCCACGAATTCTCTGAACATGCAGCTACTCTTGCCAACAGCATTGCACTGGGATTTTGTCTCTAACGGGGCCCACACGTCCTAATGAAAGACAAAGAATTCCACGAATTCTCAAAACATGCAGCTACTCTTGCTAACAGTATTGCACTGGGATTTTGTCTCTAACGGGGCCCACACGTCCTAATGAAAGACAAAGAATTCCACGAATTCTCTGAACATGCAGCTACTCTTGCCAACAGCATTGCACTGGGACTTTGTCTCTAACGGGGTCCACACGTCCAACTAAAAGACAAAGAATTCCACCAGTTTGCTGACGTGCATCTACTATTGTCAAAAGCGGAGCACTGTGATTTTGTCTCTATCGCGGCCCACACGTCCTAATAATAGACAAAGAATTCCACGAATTCTCAGAACATGCAGCTACTCTTGCCAACAGCACTGCACTGGGATTTTGTCTCTAACGGGGCCCACACGTCCTAATGAAAGACAAAGAATTCCACGAATTCTCTGATCATGCAGCTACTCTTGCCAACAGCATTGCACTGGGACTTTGTTTCTAACGGGGCCCACACGTCCAACTGAAAGACAAAGAATTCCACCAGTTCACTGACGTGCATCTACTATTCTCAAAAGCGGAGCACTGTGATTTTGTCTCTATCGCGGCCCACACGTCCTAATAATGGACAAAGAATTCCACGAATTCTCTGAACATGCAGCTACTCTTGCCAACAGCATTGCACTGGGATTTTGCCTCTAACGAGGCCCACACGTCCTAATGAAAGACAAAGAATTCCACGAATTCTTTGAACAGGCAGCTACTCTTGCCAACAGCATTGCACTGGGACTTTGTTTCTAACGGGGCCCACACGTCCAACTGAAAGACAAAGAATTCCACCAGTTCACTGACGTGCATCTACTATTGTCAAAAGCGGAGCCCTGTGATTTTGTCTCTATCGCGGCCCACACGTCCTAATAATAGACAAAGAATTCCACGAATTCTCTGAACATGCAGCTACTCTTGCCAACAGCATTGCACTGAGATTTTGTCTCTAACGGGGCCCACACGTCCTAATGAAAGACAAAGAATTCCACGAATTCTCAGAACATGCAGCTACTCTTGCCAACAGCATTGCACTGGGATTTTGTCTCTAACGGGGCCCACACGTCCTAATGAAAGACAAAGAATTCCACGAATTCTCTGAACATGCAGCTGCTCTTGCCAACAGCATTGCACTGGGACTTTGTTTCTAACGGGGCCCACACGTCCAACTGAAAGACAAAGAATTCCACCAGTTTACTGACGTGCATCTACTATTGTCAAAAGCGGAGCCCTGTGATTTTGTCTCTATCGCGGCCCACACGTCCTAATAATAGACAAAGAATTCCACGAATTCTCAGAACATGCAGCTACTCTTGCCAACAGCATTGCACTGGGATTTTGTCTCTAACGGGGCCCACACGTCCTAATGAAAGACAAAGAATTCCACGAATTCTCTGATCATGGAGCTACTCTTGCCAACAGCATTGCACTGGGACTTTGTTTCTAACGGGGCCCACACGTCCAACTGAAAGACAAAGAATTCCACCAGTTCACTGACGTGCATCTACTATTGTCAAAAGCGGAGCACTGTGATTTTGTCTCTATCGCGGCCCACACGCCCTAATAATAGACAAAGAACTCCACGAATTCTCTGAACATGCAGCTACTCTTGCCAACAGCATTGCACTGGGATTTTGTCTCTAACGGGGCCCACACGTCCTAATGAAAGACAAATAATTCCACGAATTCTCTGAACAGGCAGCTACTCTTGCCAACAGCATTGCACTGGGACTTTGTTTCTAACGGGGCCCACACGTCCAACTGAAAGACAAAGAATTCCACCAGTTCACTGACGTGCATCTACTATTGTCAAAAGCGGAGCCCTGTGATTTTGTCTCTATCGCGGCCCACACGTCCTAATAATAGACAAAGAATTCCACGAATTCTCAGAACATGCAGCTACTCTTGCCAACAGCATTGCACTGGGATTTTGTCTCTAACGGGGCCCACACGTCCTAATGAAAGACAAATAATTCCACGAATTCTCTGAACAGGCAGCTACTCTTGCCAACAGCATTGCACTGGGACTTTGTTTCTAACGGGGCCCACACGTCCAACTGAAAGACAAAGAATTCCACCAGTTCACTGACGTGCATCTACTATTGTCAAAAGCGGAGCCCTGTGATTTTGTCTCTATCGCGGCCCACACGTCCTAATAATAGACAAAGAATTCCACGAATTCTCTGAACATGCAGCTACTCTTGCCAACAGCATTGCACTGGGATTTTGTCTCTAACGGGGCCCACACGTCCTAATGAAAGACAAAGAATTCCACGAATTCTCTGAACATGCAGCTGCTCTTGCCAACAGCATTGCACTGGGACTTTGTTTCTAACGGGGCCCACACGTCCAACTGAAAGACAAAGAATTCCACCAGTTTACTGACGTGCATCTACTATTGTCAAAAGCGGAGCCCTGTGATTTTGTCTCTATCGCGGCCCACACGTCCTAATAATAGACAAAGAATTCCACGAATTCTCAGAACATGCAGCTACTCTTGCCAACAGCATTGCACTGGGATTTTGTCTCTAACGGGGCCCACACGTCCTAATGAAAGACAAAGAATTCCACGAATTCTCTGAACATGCAGCTACTCTTGCCAACAGAATTGCACTGGGATTTTGTCTCTAACGGGGCCCACACGTCCTAATAAAAGACAAAGAATTCCACGAATTCTCTGAATATGCAGCTACTCTTGCCAACAGCATTGCACTGGGATTTGGTCTCTAACGGGGCCTACACGTCCAACTGAAAGACAAAGAATTCCACCAGTTCACTGACGTGCAGCTACTATTGTCAACAGCGAAGCACTGGGGTTGTGTCTCTATCGGAACACGCACGTCCAATTGAAAGACAAAAAATTCCACGAGTTCCTTGAACGTGCAATTATTCTTGGCAACGGCGGAGCACTGAGTTTTTGTCTCTATCACGGCCCACACGTCCAACTAAAATACAAAGAATTCCACGAATTCTCTGAACATGCAGCTACTCTTGTCAACAGCAGTGCACTGTTATTTTGTCTCTATCGGGGCCCAAACGTCCCATCGAAAGACAAAGAATTCCACCAGTTCTCTGACGTGCAGCTACTATTGTCAACAGCGGAGCACTGGGATTTTGTCTCTGTCACGGGCCACACGTCAAATTTAAAAATAAAGAATTCCACCAGTTCTTTGAACGTGTAGCTACTCTTGTTAACAGAGGAGCACTGAGATTTTGTCTCTATAACGGCCCACACGTCCAACTGAAAGACAAAGAATTCCACCGGTTCTCTGACGTGCAGCTACTATTGTCAACAGCGGAGCACTGGGATTTTGTCTGTATCGGGCCCACACGTCCAATTGAAAGACAAAGAAGTCCACGAGTTTTCTGAACGTTCAGCTACTCTTGTCAACAGCGGAGCACTGGGATCTTGTCTCTATTACGGCCCACACGTCAAATTTAATGACAAAAATTCCACCAGTTCTTTGAACGTGTAGCTACACTTGTCAACAGAGGTGCACTGAGATTTCGTTTCTACCACTGTCCAAACGTCCAATTGAAAGGCAAAGCTATTATACCGCGTCTGGAAGGCCGACGATCCGCCGTCTGCCGAAG
Source organism: Macrothele yani (assembly GCA_039090855.1). Classification (NCBI taxonomy): domain Eukaryota; kingdom Metazoa; phylum Arthropoda; class Arachnida; order Araneae; family Macrothelidae; genus Macrothele; species Macrothele yani. The sequence continues at coordinate 141,542,242 of CM077008.1, read as the reverse complement.
TCGTTGATGGGTGTCTGGAACATGACATCCCGGCCATCTCCCTGCACTCTGATGTCGGTCTCTGCGAGACTGAAGTCTCTTAACTATCTTACACCAGATTTGCTACGAACTTCACACTCTTTACGTATGTTTTTAAATGAGCTGAAGCTCCCGGTCTATTGCTCCAGTAGTTTTAATCGCTTGCATACGTCGGCACAACTTAAGCCGACTGATTTGCACGCAATTCCGATCACTCCCTGTGGGTGTAGGTGCTGCAGTTTAAATGTCGCCGAGTGCATGACTGCTGTTTTTTTCTTTTTTTTGATTGTAGGTTTAACGACCACCGTGAGCAACTCAATGGGCTATAAGCAGTCGCCCGTCCTTAATTGAGGGTCACTGGTTCCAGGGAAGGGAGAGAGCCAGCGCCGTAAGACAAACACAACATCCATGCCTCACCGGGATTCGAACCCGGACCCCTTTCGGACGAATGATCAGAGGCTATCGCTTAGACCACTGCGCCACCGGGGCGGCCGTATGACTGCTGTGATGGCTGTACAATATGAACTGCGCTGTATGAGATGATCTGGCACCTAAGAAGAATCCGATAGAATCCATTCTAATCAAATACTTATGTAAACGTATATTTTCATCTGTCTTGTTTGTAAACTTTCTGTACTTCGTTGTTTGCTTTGTTTCATGTCTCCTTGCATTTAAATCGACTTGCAGTGTGGAAAAAGCTAATGTGCGAGATACTTCGTCTGCTTTTGTGCCCTATGCCATATTTAATGAACTGGAAAAGAACTAAAGTTGGAAAAGTGATTTACCAAGATCTGAGAAAATTTTTGTTAAGCCAACAAAGCGAAAAGTTAAACAAAGACAGCAGAGTACGCATATATATCATCGCCTTTCAAAAATATGAACTTTTTAACGCATCTTTTGTACTTATCTTTCTTACCGAATAATAATATAAAAAAAATGCTGGTTTCGCATGCTGGAAACCGAAAAGTGAAAAGTTCTTTTATGTCATAGAAAATGCACCCCCCCCCATATTCTTTCTCAGCGACAAAGCAGCTAATGATCATCGTATCACTCTTTGGATTTACGAGTACTAAGATCGTTAACTTTTGTTGGATGGACACTTCCTTAATCACCCTTAAAATAAAAATAAAAAGAAAAGAATAGGAAGAAAAAAGATTTCGATCTCGACATCCCAGAAACCTTTGTAAAGTTCTCCCTTTGTGTACCTACTTCAATCCGCTGAGTTAATTTTCTCGTAAAACATTTTTCTTTTTCCACAAACCAGTTTTTTTTTGGAGGGGTCGCTCTGACTAAACAAATTGTAAGGAATAGTTGGTGCTTTTGAGAAAAGAGTTGTTATGGAAGACGCTTGTTTCACTGTCTTTTCACTACGCCGTGATTAATATCGTATACTGCACATCTTCACTCTCTTTTTAACTCTGAACAAAGGCAAAAGAACGTTAATCAAGATGTTAATTTGTACTGGCTCAGGACTTCAAATATGAATGCAAGTTTTTCAGAAACTTCCAAAATAAATGAAAATGCCGATGTTTATCTAAATGATATGTTAGGTGGTAAGAAATTTTATTTTAATATCTGTATCCAGGAGGAAACAAAGATTTAGTTTAGTCCGTGAATTTTCTGCTTGAAATGCTTGGTTAAGTTTAGTTACATGTGCTTAGTTAATTCTGAGAATGTTGAGTTCCGTCTGATTAATTAATCTAACATATTTTCAGTTATATATATGCAGTTGGCTTTAGTTATAACTGCATAATTTAACAGGGAAATTTCCAATTGGAATTGCTTAATTAAAACTGCTTCACAAAATTTCAGCTTGAATTCCTTAGTTATTCTCAGCTGTAACAGCGTATTTAGTTCAATTTCATAACAATCTAGTTTGTTAGCATGCTTTCACTGCATACCAAACCTGGAAGAATCAAAACTTGCAATTAAATACCTACGTAATTTTATTATACATGTAAAAATTACTATGATTCAGGATATAAGAAAAACGAATTTTATTTCGCCTGGAAGCACGTGTTCTACCATTTTCCACTTTCGTGAATAATCGTGTTTCTCCCATAGCAGGAACAGCAATATCGAGCTTAATGTTTTTTCCCTTTTAAACTAAAACAATTGTTTTGCTTTCAGAAGTTTGCGGGCAGCAGATGGCCTAGTGGGTAACTTTCGTGACTGCCACGGAAAAGTATCAGGATCGATCCCAAGCAGGTACAAACTTTCGAACCACTAAATATCAGCAGTGCGTCAGATGGGCACGTTAAGCTTTTGCACCCTGGATACTGCCCCCCCTGTGGGAGTCTTCCACCCCTTTCTACCTCGCATCCGTGAGACTTCCCTGTCCGGAACTCTTTTCCAAATCTCCTACTTCTAAGGGTTGTTTAAGACCAGGGGTAAGACACTGCCTTCCTGAAATCCTCTCCACAAAACTCTGTTTACTTTCAGATGCTTGCTTCTAAACATTCTATTATTCAATAGACAGCACCGGGATGGGGGGCATACTCTTTCGGATAACGTCGCCCATTCAGCTAATTGGCGAAAGTTCTCATAAAATATCGAAGTAGAAATGGTGAGATAGACTGTCGTGTAAAAGAAACTGAGGAACGATTAATAAAACAGGAGTACAGACTCACTCCATGCTTTCATATAAAGTATGAAATGTTTCAGCAAGCGAATATTATGTGCATCATTTTGTGAAATGAAAACGAGGATGCGGTCAAAGAACACCAGTAGCTTGCATTCAGAAAGCTGATTTTGTTTGCGTCAGTCAACATTGAAGGGGAGTCTGTCTGTAAATAAGAGCACATGGCAGTGACTGCATTTTTAATGGAGAAAGGAATCATGCCGGCCAATGGTCATGGATTCTGGAGATGTTTCATCTTTATTTGTGAAGGTTAAGAGAAAATCAGCACAATTTAAAGGAAGATTTTTTTTTTTTTTTTTTGATTGGAGGTTTAATGACCACCGTGAGCAACTCAATGGGCTATAAGCAGTCGCCCGTCCCTAATTTAGGGTCACTTGTTCCAGGGAAGGGAGAGAGCCAGTGCCGTAAGACAAACACAACATCCATGCCTGACCGGGATTCAAACCCGGACCCCTTACGGACAAATGATCAGAGGCCATCGCTTAGACCACTGCGCCACCGGGGCGGCAAGGAAGATTTTCCTCGTCCCGTTAGGGGAAAGCTGAGTTTAGAGGAAATGCGATCTCCGGTCGTAATTCTCAAACTTGGGTCAAGAATTGAAAGGTTTATTAAGTATAGAAAAGTGGAGGGTAATTTGAGGTACCTTCATACCCCCAGAGCAAACACCGGACGTTATTCGAAGAAGACAGTGTCTCAATATATTCTTCATATTGAACGATATTGTAACCAGGGGATCATAGATTTCAACAACGATAAACCTGCATAACCATTTTAAATATGGTCAATCAAAATCATCTCCCTTTTTGTTTAGTGCTTATTTGCTACGTTAATGAGGCAGGGCATTTTGTTAATACCATTACTGACCGATCCGAGGGAATTGCGGACTTCAGTTTTATGACTTTATTACTATGTGAGGGAGCAAGGGGACAATGATAGTTGCAGAAGGGTATCAAGAAATTCTCACATCTTCAGCTTAATGGAGGCAGTTCATGCGTTGGGTCGAAGAACAGTTAATAGGTCAGGAGGTCAGCAGCACAAAATGCACAGTGAAGTTCGACGTTAACCAGGGCTGTGAGAGTGCACAGTTGTCATCAGGCTGGCCACGTGTCCAAGAGAGAGAACGCAATAAAAGTATCTCGTGCGCTTTCTGCAAAGAGGGACAATAAACATGGGGAGTTTAGATCTGGCGTTGGAAGAGAGAAGTGTGAGGTAAATTACCTCCGCGCCAGGGAGTGTGTCTTCGGCCTCTGCGAACAGAGAAGGGAAACGAAGGAAAATAGAGATTTGGAATGTTCGATGTCCAGGTATGAAACCAAAAAATATTTAATTTGGAAAGGAAAATGTAGCAGCTAGATTACTCAGGAAAATGCTAATAGAGGAGATAATACACAGGAGAAGCGGATCATCGAGTTAGTACAGAGGGTGAGTAGAACATTTTGCAATATTTGATAAAATCACGTGCTGCGGCAGGTATGTCACGTGTTTAAACTAGTTCAAGACGCATACTACAGTCAGTCGAAAAAGATATAAAGTGGTAGTCGTTGCTGTGTACAGCAATGCATGCCATCGTTCTGTCTGTGGTTGGGACGCCTAAAAGATGAACAGCTACAACCGGCTAATTAGGGAACTTTTGCTTTTTGAGTTTGAACTCGGCCATAACGCGGTCCAAGCAACACGAAACATTTGTCAAGCGGAAGGGGAAGGTTCCGTGGACCACAGCACCACAGCCTGGTGGTTCAAGAAATTTCGCTCAGGTGACAGAAACCTCGAAGATCAGTCAAGGTCAGATAGGCCGGGAACCGTGCATTCGGAGACCGTGCGCCAGGCCGTAGAGGCAAATCCGATTACCATCACTCGACGATTTTCAGGTGAGCTGGGCATATCACAAACTACCGAGGTTCGTCACATTTAGGGTCTCGGCAAGGTCTGCAATTGCTTCCGCATTGTCCCTCACGAACTTACGCCAGCTCAAGCAAACCGCCGAGAGGAAGTGTGCACGAAACTCCTAGAAAACCGGCACGATGTACGTTTCATCAAGATGATTGTTACATGCAATAAAAAGTGGATCCATGTCCGTAATCCTAACACACAACGGCAGTGGTTCAGCCCGGACCAGCTTTCAGATCATGTTGCCAAACGTGGGGGCTTCGAGCACAAGGTGATGCTTTGAGTCTGGTGGGATTTCGAGGGGATAATCTATTACGGATTTTTTTTCAGACGGTCGGACCATCAACGCCAACCTCTACTGTGAATAGCTAGAGCGGATATATGCCATTTTGGAGAAGTACCCGGCACTGGACAACGATTGACAACGCTCGGCCTCATACCGCGCGAACGACCCGGGCGAAACTCCAAGAACTTGAGGGCATCGAACAGATGTCACATACAGCAATAGTCCGGATCTTGCCTCGTCGGATAATTACTTGTTCCGGTCCATGGCCCACTTCCTTCGCTGGCGGCACCTCAACAACCAGGAGGAGGTGGCATTGGGGTGAAAGAGGTCCTTGCCTCGAAGAACAAGAACTGGGACTGCCGCAGAATCGAAGAACTGGCAGACAGATGGTTAAAGGCGGTGCAAAATGATGGCCTATACTTTGAATGCTAGTCAGCTTTCGTCGTAAAGGTACGTATGACGACATAAAGTGATCCAAATACTGCAAAATTTGGACTTACCTTCTGTAACACAAAGAAGTCACGACAAAGCTCTGAAAGACCTTCCCCATAACTTCGCGGAATAAATATATGCATCACTGCAAAGAAACGACTCTTAATTTTGTGCTGGTACTTTATTTGTTTGTTTTCATCATCGGGAAAGAATACATGTACACTTGTGTGCAAATATTAAGGACCAAGAGAGAAATTAGCATAACAGCAGAACGAGCAGGCAGAAAGGACCGAAAGACCGCTCAGGAGGTAGACTAGGGTCCAGTACGGTAGGGCATGCGCATATATGCAGCATGACGTACGGGGGAGGGGGCGGGGGTGTCGGAAGGGTATAAAGCACACGGGCGGTGTACGCTCAGCAATTCGGAAAAAGCTATTGCACGGTGTACATCAGTTTGAACGACGTCGAGTTACTGCCACCGTGTGATATGGCCAACAGGCCATCCGGTAGACGACACCTGGATGACTTTACCCGAGGTCTTGTCATTGGGAAGCTGGAAGAAGGTCGAAGTGTGACTAATGTGGCCGAGGAGTTCGGGATCGCTTACAGCATCGTTCCACGAGCTAGGAGAGCATTTCAAACGACAGGAACAGCTGTGCGAGAGTTTAGCAGTGGTCGTCCACAAGCAACCACGGCGGCGGACGACCGGTATATTTTCCTACAGGGGAGAAGAGACAGACGGCAGACAGCGGGAGAAATCGCAAGGCACATGCAAAAGTCAACTGGACGTCCGTTATCGCCTTTTACCGTGGCCAGGGGGCTGCACAAAGGTGGTCTATTTGAACGACGACCAGTACGGTGTGTGACATTAACGCCTGCTCATCGGATACGGCAGTTTCTGTGGTGCCAGAAACACAAGAACTGGACACATCAGCAATGGGATCGAGTTCTCTTTACGGATGAGAACCAATTTAGTCTGACGAGCGATTCTGGATGTATACAGATCTGGAGAGAGCAGGGAACACGCAATCACACCTCCAACATCATCGAAAGGGACCGGTTTGTAGGTGGCGGAGTTCTCGTTTGGGGCGGTATCATGCTTGATAGCCGTACTGACCTCCACATCTTCCGAGGAGGTTCAGTCACTGGTGTCCGCAATTGTACTGAGGTTCTCCTACCTCACGTGCGTCTGTTTAGAGGTGCTGTGGGTCCTGAGTTCCTCTTCATGGACGACAACGCTACACCTTATCGTACAGTGGCTGTCGCAGAGCTGTTCGAAGAGTGAAGATATTCAACGCATGGATTGGCCTGCAAGGTCCCCGGACCTAAATCGAATCGAACATGTGTGGGACCTTCTCCGGAGACGCTTGGCAGCACATCACCAGCCGCCAGCAACGATTCCGCAGCTGTGATTGGCGCTACCAGAGGAATGGGCCGTGACCAGAGGAATGTCCATGCTGAGGACGAGGTTGTCATCTCCTTGACAACCTCGTCCTCAGCATGGACAGACGTTGTAAATCCTTCTACGCAGTCAAGGGTGATCATATCCCCTACTAAAGACTGGATTTTTCTTGGCAGCCGCCTGCCACATGGACGTTTCTGTCTTCTGTCCAGTTGTGCTCGAAGCTACTTTTTCAATAAAGTGCCTTTGAATCCTTTGGATTCCTTCTTTGGACGGTTTTGCTCACTTGTCCCATATTCGTACATCTTGGGGATCTTATGGTATAATTTGAGTCGATGTGGAGCACTTCTGCACGACGTTACATTCGATAAACCGTCTCGTCCTTAGTTTTTGCACGCCAGTGTAAGACTCCGGAACTTGTAAATTCTTTACAAGCGAAGGTCTAACGAACAATTGAGACAAAGCGTTGAAAAAAAACTTAGTGAACAGCCCAGGAACAAAATTCTACGCAGAAAGGATATTTTCATTCAGATTTGTACAGTCGGGGATGCTCTTCCAAAAACTAACTTACCTCGGCGCTCCTCATAGACAAAACTGAGAGTTGTGAGAAATTCGAAAATTTATGTCAAATATTCCCTACAGAAAATGTATCCAATAAAATGAATTTCTGGATTCGAACTTTTAATGGAATGCACATCGATAAAAATATATTATGTGTTCACGCCATATACTGAAAAAAAAATGTGCATTATTTTGCAAAATAAATATGCGTGAAAAATTATCCATGATGAGTGGCATTTTTCTGAAAGCAGAAATTTATGTACATCCATGGAGTTTTCAGAAGAGTACGGTTAGATATGGCTGGAAAGGTATTGAAAGTGAAACATGCTCTTCCGCCTCCTAGTAGCAAAATTGTAAGTTATGGAGTATCAGATATTGTACGCAAAATATTATTTTGTCTGAATACCCCTTGACATAAAAGAAGCAGTAGGTGATAAAATTCGAACTTGATGGATACATGGAAGGATTTATCGGACCTTGAGTAAGGACAAATTGTGGGAGCTCGGAGAGCTGGTGCCTAGATTTCCAAATGGCTGAACTGTTCGCGAACCGCCACAGTTAAAGCGTATCAGTACTGGAGTGAAAATGGTCAAACGACGACCCGGAGGCAAAACTGCACAGGACAGCGAAAGGTTGATGTTAGAGATGAGTGCCAGGTCAGACGACTCCTCCAGGCCAACAGACGCAGCACTGTTCAACAGTTGTCTATCCAATACAACAGAGGTCAACTCTGTCATGACCATACGTCGCACTCTCACACGTATGGGCTATAGCAGCAGACGACCCCGACGACATCATCTCCTAACCACGGTTTATCGGCGCAAAAGACTCACCTGGTGCAAAAATCATGCAAGGTGGACGTCGGATGACTGGAAAGAAGTGTTCTGGTCTGACGAGTCGCGTTTTTTACTCCACTTCGTGGATAGTCCTGTACGTGTTTGGCGCAAACAACATTAGACACTCTATCCATCTTGCATGGTCTCCCCAGGGCAAGTCGGTGGATGCTGTTGTATGGAGTGGGACATGATTACCTGGCAGGATCTTGGATTCCTGGTGCATGTGTAACAACGCATGACTGTGCCCACTATCGTGAATGACTTGCTGACTCTGTACACCAAGCAATGCTCCACTTTTCCCCGAATGGCGACCGTGTCTTCCAAGATGGCATTGCGCCGAGCCAAAGGTCGAATGTTGTGCAGGAATGATTTGAGGACCACAGTTCAGATTTCCAGCATATCGACTGGCCTTCGAACTCCTACCATATTAATCCCATAAAGCACTTGTGGAACACTATCGATCGGTCTCCGAACTCCCCGATACCAATCCCATTATGTACTTGTGGGACACTATGAAACGTGACGCAAGAGGTATTAATCCAGCGCTTGGACCACTGCGCCGGCCAGGCGACACAGTGCCCTGGCTTGTGACCAATCCAGCTCTAAGCCCTGGTTCTTTCTGGCTGTACCTGGCTTTTGACTATTCGTCCCAGAAGGGTCCGGGTAGGAATCCCGGTGAGGCATGGATGTTGTGTTCGTCTTACGGCACTGGTTCTATCCCTTCCCTGAACCAGTGAACATAAATTAGGGACGGGCGACTGCTTATAGCCCATTGAGTTGCTCATGGTAGTCGTTAAACCTTCAATCGAAAACTGCATATCAGCCGTTTGGATAACCAAGCATCTCGATACCTACATTGAAGACCGTATTACACACAGCTTGGTTGGCCATATCTCCCACCTGCTACAGGCATCTTATCGAATCGATGCCACGCCGGATGGCTGCTGTACTGAGAGCGAAAGGAGGACCTTCGATGTATTAGGTAGGTGGCCATAATTAGTGATGACTCAGTGTTTATATACTGTATGAACGACGGATAGATATTGTTGTCATACGACTGAGATCTAAGTTGTTACCAGAGAGATGCTTTTAGTCAGTGCATCATACTGATGTCTTTTGAAATTCCAGTGAATGGAATAATAAAAGAAAAAGCTATCATTTAAAACTAAGTACCAATACTTTTACACTGGCTCTTGGTATTCTTATTAATTTAGTTACCGCAGGAGTAAAATATATGTCCAACAAGTTCAACGAAAGGTCTTTACGAATATTAGCCAGCTACGTAGTTAATCACTGAATTATTTAAGCGAAGCTGCACCTGCATCAAGTGGAGCTCAAACATTTCCGTTCACCCCAAACAGAAATGTTCATAGTGTTCCTCTTTCTTGAAAATTCGGTAAAATAGTTCCTTTATCCCTATTATCTCATCAATAATAACCGGGCTTAGACAGGACTCAATGAGGCTTTTTCCTGGAGCTTCCTTGCTGTTATTTTATAACTGTCAATAATTGTTATCATTATTCAATAACCTGTAAGAGCAGAAGTAATAAAATGAAATGAAATGAAATGAAAATGAAATGAAATGAACCAGTCACTAGTGATCAACGCTCCCTTTTACTGGTCATGGAGCCCTGATGGAGCCATGCTCCATAACCCAAGGCGTGATATAGGGTGGCTGGTTCCCCTGACACGGATATCATACCAATGTGTAAAAATAAATGAGTTGGATATATTTTATCTCCTTTCTTAGATTCTTTATCATTGTCATAGAAATTTTAGTAGGTAATCATACGGAAAGGATTAGTGTCAATCATCATCCCAAATCTCCATTATGAACAACAAAGCAAAGAGAAAAGCAACGATATCTGACACGTAAGTTCACTCGTACCAGCCTCATTGGGTTAATTTCTTAGGTATCGAATGTATTCCTTCGAATTCATTTCAACCCATTTTGCTAACCCTGAATTAGAATATTCCATCAGGTTAATTTGAATCAACTCAAAAACTCTGCCCTATGTTTACAACAGCAAAAACTTCTGTAGACATTTTCTTCACGATTAATGCATTCCCAAGATAAAAAATTTGCCTTATCGACGAAAGGAACTTTAAATAATTTCCTAGTATGCTGAATATTTGCTAAAACTTAACCATAATTATATAAAAAACAATTTTTTCTTGGGTAGTGTTTGAGATCTCCTAATAGAAGGCGACACCAATACTGTTGATGGCTTACTAATGCTAATCATGTGGCATTTTTGTTCAATAATTTTATCAATTTTAGGAATGAAATGAACCCTTGAGTCTGACCATTCTATAATCGGTTATGTTGACAATAATTTGAGTCACTTAAATTTCTGACAAAATTATTATCTGAGATTAATTGAAATAGAGATTAAATTTTCTGACAATAATTTATCTGAAAATGTTAAAAGAACTGTAGGTACCGCTGATTTTTAAATCCAAAATAAACCAGCAAGCTCACTTTGCAACATCTTCAGCTAAATTATTGTCAGAAAATCTAATCTTAGTGGTTCAAATCATTCAAAACATTACGTACTATAGGATGGTCAGACTCCAGTGTTGATTCCATTCCAAAAAAGTAATAATATTATTGAAAAAAATGCGACACAATTACAATTAGTAAGCTATCTGTATAAGTGGCGCCATCTATTAGCAGACCATAAACATCACCTAAGGAAAATTACTGATTTTTAATAGAATTGCGGGTAGTTTTAGCAAATATTAAGTACACTAGGCTGTAATTTAAAGTTATTTTTATCGATGTGTAAATGTTCACCCTTGGGCAGGGATGGCAAACTTATGGCACGCGTGTCACTGGGTGGCACACGAACACGAATTGGGTGGCACACTGATTGAAAACATTATCATTAAATAAAAATTTAGTTTTTTGAAAGAAAAATTTTTTCAACAGCATGTCTGTCATGTTTTGCAAATAACCGAGCTCTGACAAGAAAACTTATCTAGCCGAGAAGTGTCCTTCAAAAGGGTAATAAGTCAACTTCACCTTATTTAATGGCCTTATGCTTTAATTTCCAAAAGACAAGCATCACGCGTACGCAATTATATTTCTTTATATCATTCCGCACCTACGGACCTCCAACACCAGACATCCACACCTGCTTTGGCTCAAGCCCCCCTCTCTCCTGCTTTCCCCTTACCTTTGCAGGAGGGAGAGAAAACCAATCTGACAGGAAGACAGGCATCAGACGGCAAGTTCTTATGAAAACTGAAAGTGACCTTGAACAATGAACGGATATATTTGAAACTTATTACTTGGCAACACTATGACGCCAGTCCAAAGCTTCAGTTTATCAATGAAGGCTGATTTGTTTGTAACTGCTGCTTATTGCTATTTTGTATTGGAATTGTTTTTCGCCGGTGTTTTTGCTTCTGGATCATGGAAACATGTTTTCGGTGCCGAAAAAACAGAACATTAACAAAGATGGTAGCCAAGTATTTCAAGAACAGTGGACATCGGAGTGAGTGATTGAAAAAAACATTGCCTGTGTACGGAAACAGTAGTATCCCGGAAATTCAATGTAAAATGTGTTTTTGAAAGGAATCATAAAAATGTTTCTTTTATACCAAATGAAGAAAGGAGGGAGTACATTTCGTAAAAAGTGAAACAATATGAAAAACAACCAAATTGTTTCACATCTTCTTTCAGGCTAAGGAATAATATCACTGTGGCTAGTTTTCATCTATCTCGCTATGTAGCACAGCCTGGAAAACCACTTTGTGATGGGGATGTTTTGAAGACGGCTTTCTGAGCCACGTCTGACACATTATTGGAACATTTTCCCAACAAGCAACAAATTGTGAATAGAATTGAGGAAACGTGATTGTGAATAGAATTGAGAAGAACAAATTGTGAATAGAATTGAGAAAGAACACTGTCAATAATAGGATAACGAGAATAAGTGAAGCAGTTTCGGACTAAATTAAATGTGATTTGGACAACGCCACTATGTTTTCAATATGTCTTGATGAAAGCAATGAAGTGATGTCACAAGCAAGGTTAAATATTTTTGCTGGAGTTCCGTGTGGAAATGTAACGAAGGAGGAATTAATTAAATTGCTGAGTTTGACAACTACAATCACAGGGAAAGATACAGTATAATGCGTGAAGTGAAGCAGGAATTACTAGTAAAAATGGGGATTGACTTAAAAACACTGTCTGACAGAGAAAATGCCGCACCACGGAGACCTGAACTCAGCGCCATGGAAATTGCAGGGTAGGTGCACACGTACAAGTTATGGAAATGATTGCATTTGCAGGCCAATCGCACGAACAGCGCGCGGGAATGCAAGCTGAGAACCAGCATGTGATGCCATCAGTGGAGACGTCGTCACGGCCGCGAAAAGTGAGTGGTTCTGCTGTAACCGTGTTTGGAAAACGAACAAGGGGTGCCAATGCCGTTAAGAAGCCAGCACACGCGAATTTTTCGGATAAGTTAAACGGATGAGTTCACGAGAGGTGTCATCGTAGGCCTTCGTACCGCCGGATGTTCCTTGCGTCGTATTGCGGAAGAAACGCAACGGGATGCCACAACCATCCGTCGCATTTGGAGAAAGGGATCCCAGAAAGGATCTGTGCAACGTCGTAGGTGGGCCGGAGCACGGAGACGGACGTCCGAGCTCACCGATCGTCGCATCCTAAGTCATGCCCTAGCGAACCCACTGTCCACAACGGGCGACATTTTGCATTTTGCTCCGATATCGACACGGACAGTGTCGCGCCCATTGGCTGCGTCTGGTTTGCTGTCCAGGCATCCGTTGAAAAGGCTACCCTTAACAGGAGGTCATCGTCGTCACCGCTTGGCACGTCGTCGCTCCACAGCTGCGTGGGGTTCCGAATGAAATAGTTTGGTGTTCAGCGACGAATCACAGTCCTATCTCACCACGAATGATCGCCGTGTGAGAGTATGGAGGCGACGAGGCCAACGGACGGATTCCTCCGCCACTGTGGTATGTCATAAGGCCCGACAACGTGGAATCATGGTGTAGGGGTGCTATCAGCGCCAACAGCCACTCGCCGTTGGTATGCATTACATGCACATTCACGGCACGCCGCTATGTTGACGAGGTGCTGCGGCCCGTGGCACTTCCGTATCGGCAGGGCATCCCAAACGTCATTTTTCAACAGCATAACGCTCGGCCGCATACCACTCGGATCAGCCTGAATGTTTTACACGGTGTGCGGATACTTCCGTGGCCAGCACGATCTCCCGACCTCTCGCCCATCGAGCATCTGTGGGATTTGATTGGACATCGGCTGAGTACCCTCCCACCCCTAAAACTGAAGGTGAACTGTGGACTCGGATCAACACCGCATGGTCCACGACACCTCAGGACTCGATTCGGACTCTCTTTGCCTCGATACCACGTCGGATTCAACGTTGTATCACCCAAAAGGGGGCCACACTCCTTATTGATCATGCTGTGTATTCAGCCACTGGAGCCTAGTCTGTATGTGACAATTAAACCATTTGTTCAGGACCTACTTGGCTGTCTGTGTGTGCAGTTTGGTCTGTTTTCGAGCATTCCTTTATGGTGTGGAATTTTCTCTATCAGGCAGTGTAAATAAGTGTCTATGACTACGGATGGAGCCCATAACCTTGAAGACAACAGATTTTGAAGCGAACATAAATGCCTTGGCTAGTAGCATTCAGCAAAAAGTTTCACACTAATGTGATTATGTAAGGATGATTTCTCAATTACCTTCTTACAAATTAAATCTGTTTCAAATTGAGATTGTTTTAGTCTTAAAACTCATATATTTACCTATTCTCTTAAATAATGTCATTTTTAAGGTACTCGCAAAAAAGTTTCATGACGAAATGTTAACCTAAAATCAAAAACGCAAGCAACAAGTGGCACAATAGACACTTGAAAGCAGTAAAGCAAACTGTAAATGGCCCACTAGTCAGAAAAGGGTTGCCATATACCTGATCTAGGGAATACATTGATTTCGAAGAAAATGTCTACTGAAGTTTTACCATTGAAAACATAGGGCAGAGTTTTTAGGTGCATGCATCCACCATAAAGGGTTAAACTACAGCTAGCCGCCCCGGTGGCGCAGTGGTCTAAGCGATGGCCTCTGATCATTCGTCCGAAAGGGGTCCGGGTTCGAATCCCGGTGAGGCATGTATGTTGTGTTTGTCTTACGGCACTGGCTCTCTCCCTTCCCTGGAACCAGTGACCCTCAATTAAGGACGGGCGACTGCTTATAGCCCATTGAGTTGCTCACGGTGGTCGTTAAACCTCCAATAAAAAAAAAAAAAAAAACTACAGCTATCGAAGGATGAAACAAATTCCAAAGAAAACAGATGCGCATCGAAAGTGATCATTACGGGTAAGTTTCTCCAACATCACCCCAAGGCCTACTACCTGGCTGACATATGCAGACGATGTATTCTTCATATGGCCACACGGAAATCAAACTCTGCCGCTTTTCCTAAATAAAATTAATGATATTCACTCCACGATCAATTTCACAATGGAACTCGAACACAATGGTGCCTTGCCTTATCTGGATGTATTACTGAACAAGGTGCCTGAAAATCGCCTTCGTACCCAAGTCTACTATAAACCCACATCCTTCCCTAATTTGATGCTCCGCAGCTCATGCTGCCCTGCTAGTTACAAGACAGCTTTCTTCCGTTCTCGAATAAGAAGAGCCTTTGCAGTATCTTCCGATGCTCTTTCCAGACAACGGGAATTAAAGAACGTAACCGAATTGGCCACTGAGGCAGGATACACCCCGGACCTGGTACATAGCTCTATCGAGAAAGTCAGAACCAGTCATATTAATCTTTCTACGCCGCAACTACGCTACCTGGGCTCAATTCCATACATGCTAAATGTTTCTTATCAGCTCAAGAACGCGCTCAAGAAAATGAACCTTGGTGTTGGCATTAGATCTCCGACATCTTTATATGCCATGCTTCAGGGAAACTCTGACAAGTCCACGCTTTCTAATGAGGCAGGTGTTTATGCCATCCCTTTACAATATCCGGACGGCTCCAAGCGATACTACATTGGAATGACTAAGCGTTCGTTTGGAACTAGAATCAACGAGCATAAAAGGAACATAAAGAACTGTAAAGTAACAACAGCCCTATCCAGAGAGGTCCGGCTCAAGTCCGATACTCCTATGTGGGATGACGTAAAGAAATTAGCCTCCTACTTCAACCCAAAATCTACCGCCATTCGCGAAACTTTAGAGATCATCACCAACAGTAAATCATGCAATGACAACCTCTCGCTGGAGTTGCCACGAGTTCGGGGAACTAGTTCTTCAAATAATGAATGCATTTCGTTTTCTTCTATGATTCCGCGTGTTAACGAGCACGACACCTAGAGTCTTTGGATGAATAATTACTAAGTGTCTGCTCGTTTATGTCAAGTCAAGTCACCGCGTTCAAATTGTTGAAGCGTTCTATTATCCAGTTTGCAGTTTTCTGTCTACCTTCTTTGAGAAAGCCATCTGGTTGATGTGCGAAAACTTGGAAACCTTGATTTGTATTTTACACCAAGAAATTCGGATTAATAATATAGTTATACTATTTTAAGTGTGATTGGTGTACAGTTCCTCGTTATTCTTTAGTGATCATGTTACTGGAGAGAACTTCAGAACTCGTGCAATATCGTGAGGTAATTTTGAATAAATTTGACAGATTTTCATTTTAAATTTCTTTCAGTCTGTAATGGGTGGTGCATTGATGTGAACATTTTGGGAGCCCATTTTCTGATGTGCATTCATGATGAAAAAAATAGAGGAAGTTCCGTGCTGTTAACGCCCTGTGTCACGCTCTACAAAGGGAATATTTTGCGAGAATTATATTCATGCAACTCTCTCTCTCTCTCTCGCTGAAAGTTAAGTTTCCTCTCGAGAGAAGTTTAGTTGCAGGTTTGTTAACAAGAAATCACGGATGCTCTCAAGCAGTCGCCAGCCACAAGGCCCCGTTGGCTGATTTCCCGCCGCGAGCAGATGTCGTGATCTGCTATAGCGAAAACTCTCTGAATTCCATCCACTTAAGCGAACGACATCGTCGAGCAATTTGGCTTTTGAGAGTTCACACGGTCTTAGTTCGTTCATCGATCAGCAAGCCGCAGATTTGTCGATATTCAACCAACTCATCACGCATCTTATTCGGGCGTTAAATCCGAAAAGAGCGGGAACAGCAAGAAAATTAGATTATCGTTATGCATTTACGGTGCATTTCACCACCAGAAAATGTATTTTGAAATCTATTGAATCCGCCGTGTCGAAGAAATCTGTAAAATTGTCGCAGAATCAATTACAGGATATTTTTCTGGTAAAATAATCCGGAAAATTGTGATGCAGCGCAGGGACACTCGATGTTAATTGATAATCCCGGATGTGAGTTATGCTGTTATCAGGCAGAGACATCCGTTACACAGCTTAATTTGGCGAATCAAAATTAGCTAACACGTGGATATTTATGGCTGTTCATTAGCGATATTCTGAGATACTAGTGATTATGTTTCCAGGTGAAATTAATGAATTCATTACATCTGCATTGCAGCACATTCGCTCTGTTCATCCGCAAATGATTATTTTCTCATTCGTTCTCTTCTCTGCGAGCAAACTGAAAATTAAATTAATGGAGTAAAATGGAGCTTCTCGTTTTTTAGGTATCACGACGGAAAACGTTAGCTGTGTGTACATCTATTTTTTAAGTATGTTAATGATCTCTGTTAATTGAGATTAAATGCAGTTTCAGATGATATTGTCCTAACGTATGGAAAGAAACATAGAATTTCGGAATTACAACTAATGAAGGCATAAGAAAAATCCAAGCAGAAAATTATTTTCCCTCAAATACGTCAACTCTTAATGTTCATCAAGAGTCAACATATAACTATATAAAATCGTACGTTAAACTACATAAATCGTGTACCTTATAATTGCTTTTTTGATAATATAACGATGGTGGTTAGCAAATTTCGCACCTTCGCATAAAATGTTTTAAGCTAGACATCCGAAAACATTGCTTCGGATGTTTAAGACTGCGCTACAAAATTATCATCTACGGCAATGCATTTTTTTCATATCTATAGACAAATTAATATATAAAGTGACACACATAAAACCGGTTCCAGATACAAAAGACAGCTGTACAGTTTCATTTGGTCATGATAAGGCTAGTACTTGTTTCGATCGAATTTTAGGGGTTTTTCTGTATTTTTGCGAATTTCAAACATATCGGCGAATTTCGGATTTATTTTTGTATTTCTACCGAATTTTCATTATAATTTTTAGATTATGTTTCATATTTAAATGCCTTCATCAAAATTTACGCGAAATACATGCGGCAAAGTAATCCTACTCCAAAGTCCAAACCAGAAATTTAAACCTTGAATTACCCATGAAGGTTGTTCGTCACGAAGAGGCTTATCGAATAAGCTTGACGGGTATACACAACGGCCGTTCAATAAAAACTGAGAGTAAAATCACACAAAAGGAAGAAATATAGGTACAGCAAAATATATGTTATTCTTTCTCAAAGTATCTTCCCCTCAGATGATATGCAACGGTCCCATTGCTCAATCCACTTTTCAAAGCATGTGGCGAAGGCATTTTGTGGAAGCTGCTTTAGCGACCCCTCTACAGCTTGAATAAGGTCAGCATCTGTGTTGAACGTTGCGCCAAAGAACTTCTCCTTCATAGTTAAAAACAACCAGAAATCGCACTGGGTGAGGCCAGGACTGTAGGCAGGCTGTGTGATCATTTCAATACTGCATTTCGTAAGAAACTGTTGAACACAAGCTGCCACATGTGGATGGGCGTTATCATGGTGTACGGTCCACTTGCCCACCAGTTCCGGTCGCTTAATCAACAAGTGCCTTCGCTGACGCTTCAAGGCTGAAATGTAATACTCGGCATTGACAGCAATTTGTGGGGGAATGTCATGTTGGTAGACTACACTTTTATGAAAAAACAACAACAACATCATCATCATCACCTTCCCAGCTGATTTGGTTTGGCGAACTTTTTTCGGAAGAGGCAAGCTTGTGTGTTTCCAGAAATTCGTTGCATGCTTCGTGAAGGAATCGAAATAGTGCACCCAGTTATTACTGTGCTTAGAAAGCTCGGATCCTTCGTAATCACTTGTTGCCACTCATGAAACACCTGAATTCTGACTAACAATTGTTCGATCGTCAGGTGATGAGATATCCATGTAGAACAGACACGATGCAGAAGTAATTCGTAGCGTAGAATGCGGGATACCGACATTTCTGAAATATCAGTTTACACGTATCAACATTTTCAGGTCGAGGGAGTTCTGCCGACAAACGCCCTTTTTTGAAATCATGTGCATTCTAAAAATCGTTGACTCAACCAAACATTTCTCTTCGTAAACGTTTTACATTAAATCAACTGTTTCTGTACCCATTTTACCCTAACGATAGCAAAATTTTCTCGCACAACGCATTTCGCTTCTTAACTCTTAATCAATCCCCTGCGTAGCGGTATGGTAAAATGCAGACGTACCTTAAAAAACTGCGCAATAACAAAACCAGAATCGTCAGCCACGACTAATAACTGTTGCCATAGATACTTCCTTAATTCAGTTAGTCGTCTGCGTGGTTATTTTCCCCCTTCACACTTTTGCCAACTCAAAAACGAAAAAAACTCTCAGTTTTTACGGAACGGACTTTGTAAACACAGCGGTATATTCTTGTACACGATAATGCATGGCCGCACAAGATTCGGATGGTTCAGTTGTTCATTGAACAAAACAGTTTGATAGAGTGTCCCATCCACCGTCTCCAATGGATATCAACCCATGTGATATCCACTCTTTGTCCACATGAAAAGGGAGATATGTGGTACTCGCTACAACAAGCAGGTTTTGGATCTCCGAATCAGGAACGTTTTTACAGCTGTAACGAATGGAACTTTTAATGGTGTTTGTGATCTGCTTATAGTTCAGGAACGTGTTCTTAGTAAATAGAGGAACTATTAATAATTATACTCAAATATAAATTTGGAAGTTGTGAATCCGTTTACTGGTGTAAATATGACATTAAAGGTAAGTCATATGACATCCGAAAACTTGGAAATTTTGTCTTCCTGGAGCGGGAATAGAACCCACGTCTCCAGGATAGTGCCCGAGAACCACTACACCATCCAGAACGACCAAGTTTTAAGTTTCCAATTAATTGGAATATAACCATCATAGGATTCTCTAGTCGAAGCAGCCGGCATTCCTATTAGGGGTATGCAAACGCTTCCGCCCTTTTAAGGAGAAAGGAGGCAGGAACAATCAGCAAACCAGTACACCTTTATTCAACGAAATATTGATCGTTAGCATAAATGACCTTTTGCAATTTTTCAGGCAACAAATGAATGCTCCTGTGATAGAAAGACTTGGATTTTGAGCTAAAGAACGCAGTAACGAAATTTTCGAATTCTGGAAGTGTGGTGAACCGCTGTTGGGCTAGAGAATGTTGCATAGAGCGAAACAGCTGAAAGTCTGAGGGTGCAATGTCCGGGGATCAAGCTGGGTGCGGTACAACCTCCCAGTGTAACTGTTCAAGGGTTGATTTCGTGGTGGTGCCTACATGTGGTTTGGCATTATCGTGTAATAGAATGACTGGGTGGCGTCCTTTACCTGTCCATGGGCGATTTTGCTCGATTGTGGCATTCAGTTTCATCAAGTGATCGCTATATCGTTCTTCAGTGATTGTTTCGCCCGGTTTCAACAGTTCGAAGTACAGCACTCCATGCATATCCCACCACACACACAACAGCTCCTTTTCCTCATGGATATCCTGTTTTGCAATGGATATTGATGGCTGGCCTGAGTCAACCCACGATCGCTTGCGTAAGGAGTTGTCGCAATAGACCCATTTTCATTCCCGGTGACAACCTTCCACAAGAAATTCTTCCCTTGAAACCTCTTCAGCAACAACATGCAGATTCCCAATCGTTGACCAATGTTACGCTCCGATAAATTATGCGGAACCCACTCACCAATCTTCAGGATCTTTCCCAAGGACTGTAGATGCCGTACCACCGTCGATTGAGCCACTTTCAAACGTTTCGCCAGTTGCGTGGTCGATTGTGTGGCATCCTCTTGCAACAGGGATTCCAGTTCCTCGTCTGCGAGTTCCTGCGGTCTACCTGGACCTGGCTTGTCTTCCAAGCTTAGATCACCTTTCTTAAACCTGGCAAACCATTCTCGACACGTTCGCTCACCCATAACCACTTCGCCATGCGCCTGACATATTGAGCCGTAAGCTTCACTCGCCCGTTTCCCTAAATTAAACATGAATTACAAACAATGCTGCAAATGAACTTTATCGACCGCCATGCTTGGCTTCATGTACGAACTGACAGAACTGGTCGCCTGCCGGTGAGAGCCTTACAGCGCCCGCTAGCGGTAGCGGTGTAAACCTTTGCTTATCCCTAATATATAGCGAATCTGGAGGATTAGAATTCATTCCTGTGATTGCCTGGAGTCGCAAAATATCAATGAATGAAATACGGGATTACACCATTGTACAGGATTACACCATATTTACACCATTAAACGGATTTACACCATTGGAAGTTGTGAATCCGTTTATGGGTGCAAATATGACATAGATAGTAAGTCAGACATTATCGGCATAGATAGTAAGTCAGACATTATCGGCATAGATAGTAAGTCAGACATTATCGGCATAGATAGTAAGTCAGATATTATCGGCTAACCTGAAAAATGTACCTGACGTACCTGTGATGGTTCAATTCAAAGTAATCGGAAACTTGAAACTTGGTCGTTCTTGGTGGTGTAGTGGTTAGCATACTCGTACGCTATCCGGGAGAAGCGGGCTCGATTCCCGCTCCAGTATGACGAAATTATAAAGTTTTCTGATGTTATCTGACTTACAATTCATGTCATTTTTACACTAATAAACGGAATCTCATCTTCCAAATTTGTATTATACAATGACGTAATCACGTATTTCATTCACTGATATACTCAAATATTCTGATCATTAATTTGTAATTACAGGAATTATGGCAAGCTGAGAGTGTCATTACTTCCTGAACGAAAAAATTGTCTATGCGTAAAGGAATTCCAGAGAATTAAATTCAGTGAATAAAGGAGACAAAAAAGAAAGAACTTCTATACTTATAATAAAATAAATAAATAAAATTGTCGCATTTATGCTCATATGGCGTGCCTTTGTCATTGTATTTTGCATTGAGATACTTCCAGAGCTTATTTTTTATCTGTTTCTCAAGACAAGCACGAAAATGTGTGTTTTTGTCAACTTCTAGGCAGCTTGGTGGGTTGTTTTCTACATCACGACAAAGATTATGATAAGAATAAAAAAAGTACTTCCCTTGCGCATGATTATTTCTAACGTGTATTTTGTTTCTTTTTTCCAGGTTCTTTTCTTTCTAGTGCTGTAGCTTAATTAATTGCTGGATGTAATTTTTGCTGGATGTAATTTTTGCTGGATGACCTATTCAACAGAAGAACACCGAAAGTTATTCTGCCGAAGTAATACGTCCTTTCGAAAGTGAATTTATGCTTGAGTTTCAGCATTTTTCATGGTTTAACGCATGCAACTAGTCAGTTTGTCCACGCACTTAAAATAATTGTCATTCGTGGTTCCGCATGCAAATTATCATTTCTTTTTATTTTCTTTTTCCACTACTCGCATTCCGTGATTCCAGCCTCGACTCATTCCAAGAGGTATTTCATGCCTCTTTATTTATTTCATGGTTTCTGTAGCAAAATAAGAAAAAGTAAATAATTAAAATGAAGGAATGAGCGTTTCCAAACGGATCTCGTGTTTTAGATCATTTTACCGTCTTCTTTGTACTTGATATGCGACACCTAGCGCTTTTCAAGAACGATATGGTAATTACGCGAAATTGGAGTAAATTTTTATGCCGTTTTTCTGAAGAAGAGATACAGAAGAAGGAATTAAAATACTAAAGAAATAGTTCCTTGGAGAAGAACACATGATGTACATCGAGTACTCAATTTGTTAGAAACCCTGTACTATATCATTTAAAAAGTGTTTCTAATAAATAAATAATCAATAATAATTAATAACAAGGAACTGTACACCAATTGCACTTAAAATAGTTCAAGCTTCCAGCCAACAATAGATAAGTTTCTGGTCAAATTCTAACCCACGCATATCAGATACTACCTATTTTTTTCCATAATCCGCGGATTACATGTTAAAAAGATATATATTTAGATTTTGAGGATTATACGCCGATGAGGATAATACGCCGCTTTAAAAACAAAACAACGATTTTGCGGCATTATGAGGTGTATTCTAATCTAACTTTCATTTTTATAGTGTAAAAAAATTGCAGGGTGAACTTACTGTAGATACACCGGCAGCTGAGTGGCTAGTCAATAAACCGTAATTTTACAGTACCATACCGTATTGTTCATTAACAGTCTAATGCCCGGGAAATAAAAACGTGTTGCCCACAGAGATGTTGCCAGTCGACTGATTGCACGTGAAAAACTAGGTATGTAACCACTTTAAGAAGAACGTTGCCATATTGTCAAGGTAAAAATACAGTAACAGTCCAAACAGTTTAAACACCCTGAAAATGTTGTTTATTTGCCGAACATTTATCGTTGACCTTTAATGATTCAATGATCAGGTAAAAACGCTGTGTTATGCACGATTAAAACGAAGTCCGAATATGACATATGTACTTCGTAAAATTACATTTAATCACACTTAACTATATACAAAGATTAAAATGACACTCATAAGATTGTTCGGGCTATCCTGGAGTCCTTCATCAGTTGAAAAATAGTGACCGCATAAAAGGTTGTCGTGGCGTATAAATAAGATAGTCGTTGCCACTGAATAATGCAATTCACAGAAGCAAATAAAATTCAAGCAATTTACATACCGATGGCCTGCACCAAAACACAGGTAAGGAGGAAAGAAGGGGACACACCCTGTTCCAGACTTCAGGGTGAAGTAGGATTTTCTTTAATTTTAACAAATACAATGGTTTTCGCAGCCTGGAAAACTTGGGTAGGTGAATCCTCATTACAACACATATTAAAGAACCTGTGGATGCACAGACTCTCTGTAAAGCGAATTTGAGTCTTACTGGCAGGGATTGTCAAGATCCTAGCTTCTTCCCAGTGTGCGTAGTAAGTTCCAGAAGTAAAGAGGCGAGATAAAGCCGTAGATGGAGCATGCATTTTAATGTTGTTTTTGTGTTCCGAAAAACGCAATTTTACATTCCTAATCGTGGAACACACACATACATTTTCGGGGGGGGGACTCTGTGTCCACTGGCTTCAGAAGAATCTTGTACACACCAGATCGTTCCAGATGGTTCACCGAATCTCTATCTTTACGAAACAAATCAAAGATAGTGTTAGTTCGAAATCCAGGTTGTTCTTACGACATATGTTTTTTAAAATGTTTGTGACTCCGACGACAAACTCCATAGAACTCACAAATCGATGTTTAGGTGGATCACCCCTTAAAGTGGTAGATGTCAATCTTCTAGTTTTTGCTATGATCCTGTTGACACTATGATTGGGATACTCAAACGTTACAGCAAGGTTAGAAATCCACTGTAATTCTGCCGATAAAAGCGCACGATTGGAAGAGTGAGTGAGTGCCCTACGAACAAGAAAGTAAAAGATATATAGTTTGCAGTTGTTAAGGTGTGCAGTGAAAAACGAAATAATAGCAGGTGAAAAAGAAGGTTTGCGATAAACGGAGAAACTTAAATGATTGGAAACCGAATGCCTGCGAAGCAGAAAATCCGCAAAAGGAAACGATCCATTGGACTCCAATTCCACCGTAAACTTAAAGGAAGGTAGAAAGGACGACATTAGATCTCCAAAATTTAACAAATTATCCGACGAGGCGGGCCATAGGACAAGAACGTCGTCCACGTAGCGCAAAAATAACAGAGGCTTAAGGCAGGTGGGGTGCTTATGATCCCTAAACCTTCTTAACCTGGTGAAACACTGACTATGCGCGGTGATGTTTTACAGTGTAGTTTCTTTCCCTATGTAAATTGTGAGTTCGTTAAGCGTTTCAACCTTAGTGTTATATTTTCTCTCTCACTGAATGTTATGTGGCAACAGTTTTGAGGTCAGGTCTCAATGACATGTATATGTTTTGACAAGATAAGAGCGATGTATATGATGTGTGGAGCGAGCAGAGTTAAGTATCGGACTGCAGCCTTGGGTTGCACACTGAACACCCAAGAATAGATATACACTCTTAGTAATAAAAAACAAAAAAAAAAAAAACATCCCGAGAAAGTCGTTCGATCCTGATGCAACTCCGCATGCGAGGACCTCAGTGATGAATACGCAAATGATAAAAAGAAAACGACCAATGACTGAATAGTGGCCTTCTACAGCGCATGGGAATCGCACATCAAGGAGGGCGTATCAAGAGCAAAACTCGCACGCAGAGACAATTGTGACAGCGGATGGCATTTGCACTAGCCTCCTCGGACTGTGAGGTTGATTTGACGTCGGATAGGTGCGCAATACGAGCAGCTGAGCGAGTTTGAGATTGGGGTGTGAGAGGCCGGTTGGTCAGGTCGCCGTATCGCCAGGCATTTTGGTCGAAGCGACGAGGCAATCGGACGATGTTGGAGCCAATGGGTCAAGAAGGGCACAACCCAGCTGCACGCGGGCAATGGACGGCCGGGGGCAACGACAGAACAAGAGGATCGAGCGATTGTGAGAATTGAACGAACAGAACCGAATTCGTCTCTCTCAACCATAAATGGCCATGTTGCGTCGTCTACAGGTATGGACATGGCCATCCGGACCGTTGCCAGATGACTTGCGGCACGGAGACTACATTCGAGGAGGCCACTTCGTGGCCGCCTACAACTGACCAGAGAGCATCGCTGGCATCGGATGGGCCCCGTCAACCAGGGATAGTGTCCATTTGCGTCGTGTTGTTTTAAGTGGCGAGTCATGGTTTGCACTTGTCGCAAGTGACCAGTGCATACTTGTGTGGAGATGAGCCGGCCATGGAACTGCACTTGGCTCGCAAACCGGAAAAGAACGTCTGGGCAGCCATTTCTTAGAATAGCCGGACACCCTTGGCGACTGCCAAGACGTACCAGCCTCACGGTTCAATGACACATCAAGGACATTCTACGACCCGTTGTGTTGCCATTCCTGTCGCAGCATCGCCGAGAAGGTTTTCAACAGGATAATGCCCGACCGCACAGCGCAGCTCACCCAAGCCTTACTCCGTAATACAGACATCCTTCCATGGCCACCACATTGCCCGACCTCTCACTGAAGTAACATGCTCGGGGCATTTGTGATCCAAGACAATTAGAAATAGAACAGTACCACACAGTTTACCCCAGAGAGCAATGTATATTCCGATTCATTTCAAAATTAATCATAGAATTGTGAGATGATTCGTCCAGATGAGGAAATAATTACACTTAGCATAAATAGTATGTAGGTTATACAGATAGCATAACGTTACGCACTCAAAATCAAATGAAAATGTATGTATGAGGTATTCTTTGATTAGCTAAGCATAAATACACGATCCAGTCACATTATTGTGACCACCAGCTAATATCCAGAGTAACCGCCTTGGGCAGCGCGAACAGCATCTAGACGTGTTGGGAGTGACTGAATAAGGTGCTGGAAGGTGTTCACAGGTATGTGGAGCCAGCCTGACTGCAGTGCATCTGACAGCTGCTGGACGGTGCGTGCTGAAAGCGAACAACACGATCGAGGTAGTCCCACATATGCTCAATTGGGTTTAGGTCTTGGGAATTAGGGTCCAAGAAAATACTTTGAAGTCTTCATCGTACTCTTCCAACTACTCTCGGACATTTCTAGCTGTGTGACACGTCGCATTGATTGTCGTGCTGGAAGATCCCATCTGCCCCAGGGACGACAATCAGCATGTATGGGTCTACGTGTTCTGCAAGGACGGATTCATAACGAAATCGGCCCACAGTGCCTTCCATAGGTATGAGTGAACCCAGAGAATGTCACGAGCACATTCCCCAACCATAACGCTGCCCTCGCCAGCTTATGTTCTTCCAACAATGGTTGAAGAATGTTTGTTCTCCGATGTTTCTCACTTCATACGCCAACGTCCATCCGTTCGATGAAGCAGAAAACGTGTCTCATCGGAGAAGGCAATCCTTTGTAAATCAGCGGAGGTCCAATTCCGATACTGCCGTGCAAATGTAAGCCTCTTCTGCGGATACACCTTCGTTAGCATAGGTGCAGCGACCATCCGTCTGCATCGGAGCCCCATACGCAGCAGAGTTCGCTGAACTGTTGTATTAGACACACTTCCGGTATCCCCTGGTTCATTCGGCCAGTGAGTTGATCCACTGTAGCGTATCGATCGGCCTTCACGCACCTTCGAGGCTAACGTGCACCTCTCATATTAATCGCACGTGGTACTTCGCAGTTTTCACATCACTTATTCGCAGAGGTGCCATTTCTGCTATCACGATACACTTAAACCACAGTAGCACGCGAACAGTTCACAAACTGTGCTATTTCAGAAATACTGCCACCGTTGGCCCGAAAGCCGATAATCATCCCTTTTTGCAAATCTGAAAAATTGCTCTTTTTATTCATGAGAACAACGAGTGATGTGTTTTCAAAATGCCTACAGCACACCTTATGTACATCCAAACCAGCTCACGACAGGTGCCTTCATTCATTGGCTACGCGTTGTTGACGTCAAAAGTAGGAGGTGGTCACAGTAATGTGACTCGGCTGTGTACTTATTCATACTGTATACGACCATTTTTAAACACTTGATGTATTAGTCCTTTTCACGGACCTTTTCAATGTACACAGTAACTTTAAAGTTTTCTGTTTCCTTGCATACTTCAGGTTTCACAGAGGTTTATTTGAGTACAGTTCGCCGTAGGTTACTCGCGCACAAAACTATGAAACAAAATCGGAGGAATGTTTGCTTCCATAGTTTGTTTATTGTGTACTACATAACCTCGTTCGCCCCAAAGTCCATTACTTATTCTCGATTTAATATACACTGATGGAAAAAACAATCCCAACACCAAGAAGGGGTTGTGTTAGATAAACGACAGTTGGTAGGCGGTGAGAGTATATCTGTAAGATGACGTCTTGCAAATTTCGCTCCATACGCGCTCTAACGTTCGGAACATGCAAAGCAGGTTAGCTGTAAATACGCGCTCTAACGTTCGTGAGCGTTAATTATCGTCGAGATTCGACGTAGTGTGTTAATGTCAGTCAAGAATGCCTTTAAGAAGACGAAGAAGCCATTATCAACAGCCCGCGGAGTTTGAACGAGGTCGTGTAGTAGGGCTACGAGAAGGTGGATTTTCGTTCCGCAATATTGCAGAACGACTTGGCAGGAATGTAGCCACTGTGCATGATTGTTGGCAGCGGTGGTCAAGGGAAGGTACTGCCTCAAGAAGACCAGGTTCCGACCGGCCAAGTGGCACTACTGAGAGGGAAGACCGACGTGTACGGCGTATGGCAGTGGCGCATCATACCGCGTCTGCGGCAGCAATTCGAGCTGCAGTTGCCACCACAGTGACACAACGAACTGTTACAAATCGGTTACTTGAAGGACAGCTCCGAGCCAGACGCCCTGTAGCGTGCATTCCACTTACTCCAAACCACTACCGTTTGCGATGTCAGTGGTGTCAAGCTAGAGCTCATTGGAGGACGGAGTGGAGATCTGTTGAGTTTTCTGATGAAAGCCGGTTCTGCCTGGGTGCCAGTGATGGTCGTGTGTTGGTTAGAAGGAGGCCAGGTGAGCGCCTGCAACCAACCTGTCTTGCGCCGAGACACACTGGACCTACACCTGGAGTTATGGTCTGGGGAGCAATTTCCTATGACAGCAGGAGCACTCTCGTGGTTATCCCACGCACCCTGACGGCACAGTTGTACGTCGGTCTGGTGATTCAACCTGTTGTGCTGCCATTCATGAACAGCAGTCCAGGGAGTGTTTTCCAACAGGATAACGCTCGCCCACATGCCGCTGTTGTAACCCAACATGCTCTACAGAGTGTCGACATGTTGCCGTGGCCTGCTAGTTCACCAGATCTTTCACCAATCGAGCACGTATGGGACATCATTGGACGACAACTCCAGCGGGACCCCCAACCAGCATTAACTGTCCCTGTATTGACCGAGCAAGTGCAACAGGCATGTAACTCCATCCCACAAACTGACATCCAGCACCTGTACGACACAATGCATGAACGTTTGCGTGCTTGCATTCAACATTCTGGCGGTTACACCGGTTATTAATGTACCAGCATTTCACATTTAAAATGGCTCTTCTTCTTCTCGCGCTTACATTAAGCTGTGATCTTGAAACCTTAATCGATTAAATATGTTACCTATACAAATGTATTGCCGCCATTTCATTCCTCTACAACTATTTCTTCGTGGTGTTGGGATTTTTTTCCGTCAGTGTAGTTACCTTCTTCTGGCTGGCTGATCCACACTTCTTGAAAGCCCCCCGTCGTTGCAATATTCGCTCACACAACGGTCAACTGGAGCTATTTGATTCACTCGCCTGTTCTGAACAATCTGCTCAAATAATAATAAACAAAGAAATCGCTCTTTCCACGTTTTATCAACACATAGCAAACGAATAATTGTCATTCGGCCAATGCAGGGGAATCGAACCTCAGATCTCCCGATATCTAGCCGAACGCGTTACTCTTACACCACAGTGGCCAACATTCCACGGTGTTATGTGTGCTTTTCTGCCAGCTTCTGACATCATAAATTCGTAAGGTGGGCTCAGCTACTGAGACGTCTCCATCTGGTGGGCATTAACGGCACTGGCTATGTATTAATTATAGCAGTTATTTCAAAATATACTTTATTGTTAAAAACATAGGGAATACAGGCGTACCACATATGGCAAAATAAACAACAAAACAATGAGCGATACTGATGAAATATTACAGGTGAATGTGATACGGCAGTCAACTAAGGATGACAAAATGTTAAAATCGTTAATAAGGAACAATATATGCTTGAGGAAGATGATGCACAAGCAAATGTAATGATTAATTAATAAAGCATGTGATGACGTGCAGAGTGAAAGCAGAGCACAAAACAACAGGTAAATATATTTACAAGAACATGGCTGTACAACGCAGTGCACAAAAGAAGGGAACATGTAAAACACAACAAAAGCATATACTACGATAAAGGTACAGAAGTTCCCACAATCCAGGAAACCACACGATATGTGACAAAAACATGATAAGTATTACAGAACATAGTTGAAACTTGGGCGAACTCCCCAAGTGAAACACAAGGATACACAAAATACAAACAGCAAGCCGTGCAGTATTGCATCGGTCCAAAAAACAACGACATGGGACGAGCAAAAAATACATGACGTCAAAGAATGTGAAAATGCAAGACAGAAATAAGGTATAAATTAAAAGATGCAACACAATGCAGCAAGAAAAAACAGAAAGAACAAAGTATCGCAGGGCAATACCTCTCGTATTGCTCCTAGAGAACAAATACACGGTGCGCAACTCAATGAAGGTACAGGCAGCAAAAGCAGATACATGAGTGAAGACAAAGTATTAAGGACAGGTGCAACGAAGAAACAAATACAACACGGTACGTGCACACGAATTACACAAAAATTTGCAGAAAACCCCTACAATACAAATCATAAGCAGTTACATGACAAACACTTAGTAGAAGCTGTGACGAAGCACCAGGAAGAGAGAACACAAAATCTCGACTGATGCATTCAGATCTTCGAAGCTGGAAAAAAACAAAAAATCAGAAAGAAAGATGAATGGAAGATCCAGTGATTTCGAACCAACCGGTCCCCTGCGCCCAGGTAGATCGGAAAGAATCTTGAGATTGAGGGGTGGAAGCAGCGAAGTTCTCCAGGCGTAGTCGAGACACGATGCGATTCCTAAAAATCGACCGTAAGGCCGCGCCAGCAGAGAGGATACTAGGTGTGGTAGCAGGAGAGCGGAGAGATTGATGATAAAGAAAAACGACATGTTTCACAAGTACGAAGAGATAGGCACAGGCATCCGGCAAAATAGCCGGGGGATGTATGGTAAGCAATAGCCACTCGTACGCTTGAAAAGGGATGTCTCTGGAGCAAATGGTGCCTACAAGACGAAAGGCAGTATTGAGAAGTGGAAGGAGAACGGTACAGTGACAGTAGACATGAGGAACATCACCTTCAACACCACAAAAGCAGCAGAGAGATGTAGAAGAAATAGACATGTGAAAGAGAGAAGAAGGAACAGGAAGGCGGCGGTGAAGAAACCGCCAGTGGATGTTTCTGCTCTAACGGGGTAGAAAGGGGAGAGAAAGAGGCAGACCAGATAGGCAGCAGAAGAGATGGGGAAGCATCAGGAAGACCATGCGGAGAAGTGAGGGGCGCACGAAGGATCGCATAGATAGAGGCAGTGGAAAAAGAAGAAATGGGAGCAACAGAGTCCCGAAAGGGAAGGAAGAAAGGAAGAGAGAGGCTCGGTCCAGATACAGAAATAAGGCCAGTGTCAGAAACCAGAAGTGGGAAGAGGGTACGGAGAGCGGAGAGAAGAAGTTCATACTCCTCTTCCAAGGTGGAAGAAGGGTCAGGGAAAAGAGAAGAGAGGGGTTTCCAGGTCAAATCGGAAGTTAATAAAGCTTCGACAGCGAGAATTCCTGAGCGGAACCAAGAGGGGAAAAGGAAAGTATGGTTGATCGGGTGGATGAATCTGAATGGAAAAGAAAAGAGGTTCTGCAAGCAGGTCCAGGGTGGTAGAGAGAGGAGCGCGGAGTAGCGGGAGAGAATGAAATACCGCTAGAGCGTCGATAAGAAGTGGTGGGAGGCGTTTAGAAGTAGAAGGAGATGAATCCATCTGAAGAAAAAGGAGGAAAGTGAAGGATGGATCATGAAGAGAAATAAGAGTATTCAGGGTAGAAGAAATTGCAGGGGAGGGCGAAAGGAGAAGACGAATGAAGGAGACGATTCGGTGAGCTCGATAATATGTTCTGACATCCGGGAAATGAAGACCACCAAATGATGTTGGCAGAGAAAGCGTTGCAGCAGAAATCCAATGTCTAGATGACCATATCACTGAAGTGAAAATACTATTGATGGCAGAGAAATGATGCGATTTAAACACACAGGAATCCCAGGGATAGAAGCATTGTGAGAGAAGATATCGATGAACAATTTGAGCACGTTGAAAGTAAAAGGAAAAGGAAAACGTAAATCGCCAAAAGCCACCCGTGCGATGAAGTCGTGGGCGAAGAGCTTGCCAAGTGACGTTGCTTGTGGTAAAGGAGTGTTCCAAAATGAGCTCCAAGAAATTTTTGGGTCGAGGAGGACCACAATGCTCCCCACGGCGAGTCAGTGCGGCCTCTCCAAGAACCACACCACAGGCCAGCACTTTTCTGAATATTCAGGGCAGCACCAGAGAGAGCAGCATACTGTTCATAAGTGGCAAGAAGAGTATCAAATTGGTCATCGCGGCGAAGACAAAAGGTAACATCATCTGCGTAAGCAGAGACAAGAAAACGGTGCTGCCGAGTACTAGAGACAATCGGTCCTACCGCAGGTAAGAGAGACGCCCGACTTGCAATTAAAAAAGGCTCAAAGGCGAGAGCAAAGAGTTGTCCTGATAATGGACAACCTTGTCTGATGCCAGATCGAAAAGGAATCGGGGCCGTCAAAAATGTGGCCGTCCGAACGTGCAAATGGGCGCCCCGGTAGAGGCTAAGGATGAGAGAAACAAAAGCGGGAGGAAACCCATAGTGAGTTAATACGGCAGAAAGGTAAACGTGAGAGACGTTATCAAAAGCGGATTTCTGGTCAAGATTAAACAAAGCTAGGGGTTCGGAATGTTTTAGTGCAAGAAAGGAAAGGTTATGAAGAAAGGAGATATTGTTAGAAATAGAACGACCAGGCACGGTATATGTCTGGTCGGGGGATATGAGGAACGGAAGAACAGAATTTAGGCGGCGAGAAAGGAGTTTAGTGTAGAATTTGTAGTCCAGGTAGAGAATAGAGATGGGGCGCCAATTCGACAAGTCCAGAAGGTCACCCTTCTTCGGCAGGAGGATGACATGTGCAACTGTAAATTCCGGCGGAAGCGCAGGAGAAGAAAGAGCACACGAAAAAGCGGCAGAGAGAAAAGGCAGGAGTGACGGAAGAAAGGCCCGATAGAACGACAGCGGGAGGCCATCAGGTCCCGGGGAAGAGTGAAGATTGAGGGAGGCAAAAGCCTCTCTCAATTCAGGCAAAGAAAAATCAGCAATGAGAGGGGCGCAGAGAGAAGACGGGACCTGAGGGAGAGAAGAAAGAAAAGAGGAGGAAGAAAAAGAAGAACCCTGCGCAACCGCTCGGAACTTCTCCTGAAAGAAGTGACGGACATGAGAGCAGATGAGAGTTGTATTGCCAGTAACAGTGCCATCAGGCAATCAGAGATGTCTGATGGAAGATGACGTGCGTCGCATGGATTCCATCTTCGAAAGGACTTCGAAAGAATGCGTCGATGGTGAAATACGTAGGAGCCGAAGACGACGGACTGCTTGCTGAGCAAACGGTTCGAGGCAGGCATGAAGTTCATCACGGACGGAGGCATAGTGCGGGTCAGACATTGGCGTCGCGGAGAGGAGTCCTCGTAGGTTACTCACCTCCATCGAGCGAGTGGTGGAAATAGTAAAGGAGAGTTGACGAACGAGCAAGAGAAGATCCCGTTTGACATCAAGCCACAAACGCAAGGCGCTTGGGGTCGTTGTGAGCAGCAGCTTTCGATCAGAAAGGAACTTCTCAACTTCCTCACAAAAGGAACGGTCTTGCAAGAGAGTGTCATCAAACGTCCAATGACGACGCGTAGATGAAGGTGCAGGAGAGACGCAAATTGATAGTGAAACGGCAGAATGGTCGGAAGAAACAGTAGGTGAATGTCGAGCAGCAGTGATAGCAGGGAGTAAGGAAGCAGAAACATATATTCGGTCCAACCGCGCAGCAGTAGAACCGAACGTCGACGGATTACACCACGTAAAGGAAATGGAATCAGGATTTAGCCGTCGGAAGGAATCGACAAGATGAAAATCATCAAGGAGCTGAGTCAGCTGTGAAACTAAATTCATGCGGTATTCGCCAAAAGACGAATTTCTGTCAAGAGAAGGCTGCAGTGTGCAGTTAAAATCCCCCCAAGAACGAAATAATCCCCGGGAGGAATCGCTGCAATCGCTGCACGAATATTACTGAAAAGATGA
The DNA here is from genome assembly GCA_039090855.1 of Macrothele yani. NCBI lineage: Eukaryota > Metazoa > Arthropoda > Arachnida > Araneae > Macrothelidae > Macrothele > Macrothele yani. The sequence continues at coordinate 141,508,896 of CM077008.1, read as the reverse complement.
GCAACATATATTTCATCAGTGGGAATATATACATTAAAGATATGAAAAGTAACATTATGCACACAAAAGGTAAAACACTGAAGGAAATCAAGGTGTAAATTTGTCACAGAAATAGAAGTCAGCTGAGTCAAAAACCGCTGGCGCACACCTACAGCTATGCCACCATACCGCGAGAGGCGATACGAGTGGTAAAAGGTGTACGGCCCGCGTCTCCATAGGTGAGTGGGAGTGTCAGCAGAGCAGTGAGTTTCCTGGAGAAGGAGAACATCTCCACCAGCGGCAGAAATGTCCTCATAAACGAGGGAGTTCAACACTGGTGTCGCGAACCCGCGACAATTCAAGGAAGTCACAGTGAAAGTGCCACGTCTCTAGTGGCAGTGACAATATTTTCCAAATGGGAACGGAAATTGTTGTACCGCCGTTGGATGCACTTCTGAGTGGCAGCATCCTCGGCAGATGGACTCTTGATTGTATTGTAAAGAGTTAACAGTTGTGCCAGTTGATTCTCAACTGCTGGGTAGCGACCTTCAAATCGGTTGACATAGGTGGGTAAATTAGGAAGAAGAGTCTTGGCACAAGCAAAGTCGTGCAATTCGTTATAAGGGAGAGGAGTGTCCGGAAACACATTCATGTGTAGGTGTGCGGAAAATTCCTCAAGTGGCAGGAGGTAGATAACTGGCTTGGAAGACTTGACAGGGCGACCCGAAGCAGGTGATCCAGCAGGCTTAGTCGGAGAGGTGTGAGTAGAGTGGCCAGATTGTCGCCGTCGTTTCGTAGAGCCGCGAGGAGGTTTGGCATCCCTTTTGTCAGAACGGGTCCGGAGATAGTCCTCCGTCCCATCACTCATCGCTTGGTCGCTGACGCTTTGATAGGCAGTGTCATCAGCGGTCGAGGTCTCGGTATCAGACTGGTCAGTCGCAACGGACTCAGCAACTGCTGTAGGGTCAGCAGGAACACGAAAAGATGCTGAAGATTGTAAAACTGGGTAGTGTTCCTCGGAGAGAGAAGGTGGGACAACAACTGGCGTAGAGGTTGCTACCGAAGGCAGGTTGTTCGCAGGAACCACCGTCGGTAACGGAGCGCTACTAGGATCTTGATGAGAAGGCGTCGGATCTTGATAGACTGGCGAAACAGACTTTGGTGGAGCAACTGGACACTGCTTATAGTAATGACCAACCTGGTGACATTGACTACAATGGAATTCCGTCAGGAAGTTTATTTGCCTGACCTGATCTTCGCACCGAACAGTGAAGTGTGTTGGAAGCCGTTCGATTGCTTCTTGTGATGGAAATATGACCCTCGCAACACGGCGAGCACCTTGGATCGACGCATGTCGTGGATCACGTAATGGGTCGTTTCGGGCAGCAAGATGCGTTTGTATGATTCCAACTACCCGACCAACCGAAGATAAGACAGCATACAGCATGAGATCTGTAACTTCCAACGGGACCGGGTAGAAAGAAACGTTAATGGGTCTTTGGCCCACTGGTTCTGCAGAAAGATTTCTATCACCAATGGTGAGACCAGATGTTAGGAGAGATTTCGCCATTTCAGCCGTGGCCAGATAAACAACCACAAGTCTTCCTCTACGATACATTTGCGGAATAGATTCAGATGGGAACCGCTGTGCAATGGCATCTGCATATACTCGCAAAGGAGTGTCCGGAAGGGCTTCGAAATGAACGCCTTTTGCAAGATTCTCAGTAAAAGCTGTGCCAGCTGGAGAGCTGGCCGGAATATTAAGCACGATATTATTGCCAGCTTGGGAAATGAAAGATTTCAGCTTTTCAGCGCCAACATAATTATTCTTGGATGCTGGACGAGAGACTTTGGAGGCTGCAACAGAAGAAAACGAAGGTAATGACACGTTGGGCTCGGCAGTGCTAGAAGAGGCTGCATTTCCAGTGATGTCCATTGCGTCATCATCGATAGCGGAAGCCGGGAGATGTGACATAGCTGGAGAAGGCAAATTGGCAACGCCACGAGCGGACGCTTGCGTGGCAACACCCCCATCTGGGGCATCAGAAAAGGAAGAGAGATTAGGGCTATCACTATCCCTACCGGAAGTCTCCATCTTTAATGGCAGCGTCCAGTAGCGAGCTTGGCCAGCTCGGCCAAACGTAAATAAGATGAAATACAACAAAATAAGCACTCACCGCGCTCGAAACGAAGCAAAATGAAAGACGATACCTTTATACTTAAGGTGAACGTGAAATTAAGGAGCGAAGAGTCCAATAACACACCCAAATCAGAAGAAAATCGCGGAGCAACAACACGCTGCGCAGTTAAATCCAAAGGGCGAGATCCAAAATAAAAATCCTCCAAGTACGTGGCGTCAGTGAATAAACAAAGACATCGCTCTTTTCACGTTTTAGCAACATACAACAGCTGTATGTAGCTAAAACCTGAAAAGGGCGGTTACTGTGTGTTGCTAAAATGTGGAAAAAGCGATTTCTTTGTTTATTCACTGCCGCCACGTATTTGGAGGATTTTCACTTTAGATTTAATTGCTATAATTAATATATAGCCAGTGCCGTTAATGCCCTACAGATAGAGACGTCTCAGTAGCTGAGCCCATCTTACGGATTTATGATGCCAGAAGCTGACAGAAAAACACACATAGCGCCGTGGACTGTTGGCCACCCTGGCTTAAGACTAACGCGCTCGGCTAGATGTCGAGAGATCTGGGATTCGATTCCCCAGCAGTGGCCCAATAACAATTTTTCGGTTGCTGTGTGTTGCTAAAACGTGGAAAGAGCGATGCCTTTGTTTATTCACTGAAGCCACGTATTTGGAGGATTTTCAGAATCTCCTCAATTAGGAGATGCCGAAAGGTCGCATGACCTCAGAGAACACTTTTCTACAAGTTCGCATTCCTTTAACGAATTTATTTTCTCTTATCATTTTCTTCCATCAGCAGTTCATCACGAGGTAACTTAACTTTACTTTGCAGTTGCTGACCTTGAGAAAAGGGGAAACACATTAATTTCGTCTGCCACTTACAAAACTCTTAACTCATGAACAAACGGCACCGAAAACAGATTAATAATAATTAGATCTTCTCAAGTACGAGGTGGCAAAGGTTTATGAAGTCTTGAACGGTTGCCTTTTTTCAGGGAGGTTTTAATTTCTCTCTTTTTCTTTTCTTGGTGTTTGTGGGAAGTAGAATTAATATTACTTCACGCATCTCTACGAAAAAAGATAGAAATACCAGAGCCATTTCACAGTTCTATTTTGTAAACTAAGTTTTGGGTCAGTAACAACAATACACTTTCTGTTAAAAGTTTGTAATCCTTCGTGTTTCCTGTTTGGTTTCACTCCAGGAAAAGAATAAAATGCGAGATTTTAGGATTTCGGAATGTCAAGCTATAATGTTTTGGAAAAGGATATCCTGAAAACATCTACAGTGGTGTGCAACAGTATTGCATCACCTGCCAAAACCGTGAATTTTTAAGTTTAACTCTTTTTCTAACTAACTTATTTTTATAGGTATTTTATCATTTGTATGTTATTAGATGCGAGATTTAATAGAGATTTAAAAAATGTCTAAGTTTTTTCTGTAGCTACTTCTGTTCTTAAAATACATTACAAAAATCATGACGAAGTCGAAATTATTATGAAAACGATCATTAACCAACACTTAGGTTTAAAGCAATAAATCGTTTTTGCAATTCCTAAGGAATAAAATAACATTTAAATACAGAAATATAGTGAAAGAAAATTATAAAATGTATCTAATATTTTGTGGTCCAGGCTTTTAATCATAGGTTTGCATTTAGCTGGCATACTGTGAACAAGGTTTTATAAAAGATTGGGTTGAACAATTCGATTCCGAATTTGGATTACATCTTCAATTAGTTGAAATTTGGTTGTTGGATTCCTTTTAATAGTCCATGCGACACTTTGAACCAAACACGTTTGATGAGATTTAAGTCCGGTGACTGTTGTTGCCAATCAAGATGCTGAATATTTTTTCCTGTAACCACTTTTTCACTACTTTAGCACAATGACATGGAGCATTGTCATCTTGAAAAATTAAGTAGCCGTTATAAAGTTTTATAGCTGATGGTAGCTTCTTGTTTTCTAATATACAGATGTATTTCGGGGCATTTACCAAACCTTCGACAACATGGAGGTTCCCAACGCCGTGTGAACACATGCAGCTTCAAACCATGACCTTCACCGGATGCTTAACAGTAGTCACTAAGCAACTTGGATGGAATTTTTTTCATGCTGGAATCTCCTTACATAGGCCCTACTCTGATTTCCATTAAGAAAAAATCCTGATTCATCACTGGAAAGAACATTTTCCTATTTCATGACTGTCCATGAGACATGCTGTTTTGCCCACTGAAGCCTACGCTATTTTTGATTTGCAGTCAACAGTGGTTTACGCCTGCCTTTGCAGCCACGTAAGTCATAGTGAAGCAGCCTATTCCTAACAGTAGATGTACTAACAATAACATCAGTCACTTTAGACCATCTTTGAAGCAATTGAGGTAAATTGAAGCTTCTGTCTGTCAAGCTTAGCTTTCTGAGCATTCTGTCTTGTCTGGTTGTTGTGGATCTGGGGCTTCCACTGTGACACACAATTTTATTATCACCAGTGTCTTTTACTTTCTTCAGTAACCTAACTACTGTAGATAAATTACAGAACACTCTTTCAGCGATTTGCCTTGAATAATATTCCTCGTCATGCAGAACTACTATTTTGACTCTGTCCACTGTGGACAATTCTGAAGTTTTAACCATTATTGAGAATGTACACAAATTATGCCCTAATAACAACAAGAGGCGACCTCCACAGTGCTCTAGTAGCTCTGCGTCATACCTTATGATGGCTATAGTAGGAGTAGGATATGATTATGAAGCAGCCAATCAAGTAAAATAATGTTTGTGATTGGCTGTAACAACTGATACGCAGCTAACATGAATTTCAATGTGTTTGTCAAACCCCATATTTTATGCCATATCTTAAAAACAGAAGTAGCTACCGGAAAAAACTTAGACATTTTTTAAATCTCCATTAAATTTTGCATCAAATGCCATATAAATGATCAAATAACTATGAAAATTAGCCAGTTAAAAAAGAGTTAAACTTAAAACTTCCCAATTTTTGAAGGTGACGCAAACGCTTTGCTCTACAACTATATTGACGAATACCATGTGGAATGACATTCTTAAAGTAAATTGACTCATGCAAGACTGTCAGGACCAATAGTTTCAGTCAGTTTAGCTTAAAAAATATATTTTTGAGGTCCTAGCTATTTACCCTGATGGCCATATCATTTTAAAGAAAACCGAGACACTAGGAAGGATTTTCCTTTAGACATACTCAAAGAATTTAAGTAGTAAACGAAATTCAAATGCAAGCATTTTTGTTAATATAAAACATTACGCAAATTTATTCCAACATCTACTTACGATAAAGTTTGATTTAAATTTGCATAGATCGGCAACTTTATGAGAATGATTTAAATTATGCAGTTAAGCAAATTTTAAAGTCAGTTGCAACATCGTTTCACCCTCTGTTTTCTAACTTTATCTGCAAACACTGATATCTTTCTAATGTACGATTATTTTTCTGCGTGAAATAACTTTTAACGTTTAACATGATTATTTAGATTCTAAGTGAAATATCATCTTACATCAAAAACTTTTGGACTGTAGAAACTTAGACATTTTTCTGATAATCACTACACTTGTACTTGTACATCAATCTTTCCATCGGTGCTAATGTCTTTGCTGAATAGATAGTAACTTTTACCAAATGGAGACTACTGTCAGTAAAAAATTACTAAGTAAATAATTTAAACCAAAGTTATTCAACAGCTGTAGTTTATCTCCATTCCAAAAAATTTTCCTCCGTAAATAATTCGACGAGCAAGAATTCATCCGGTAAAATGTCTCTCTTTCTATATCTGTTAAAACTTGTTTCCTAACATTTTTAACAAATATAGACTCGCGCTTGCGACACAATTGAAATAATAATTTACGATATCATTCCATTCAAGAAACACAAGAGATTCGGGTAATACAAAAGCTAAACATCCATTGCACGATTTCTTCCACAGTTTCAGATATTTTACAATACAGGCGTAGAAGAGAAATATCGTATTTCTAAAATAATCATAACGCAAGTCATTTTTCTTCAACTCATTTAGAGCTTCCGCTGGTTGTCCTACTTTCAAGTTTTGTTTTACATGACTGCAAACAGCAGAAAATTTCAGAAACCGAAAAGTTTTGTCTCTCTATTTGTTCATTGCTCTAAATCGAGTTTTCAAACATACTTCAACAAAGAAAAACTAATTTTCAGAGGTTTTTAAAAAGAAATTTTGGAATTAATGTAGTTTATCTCATTCATTATGACAAAATGTATCAAAAATTCTATTCAATTTGACATTACGAAAGAAAAAGTGTGTGTTACTCTGTTGAAGTAGACATTTATTCTGAACATCGACCTCTTCGTAGAATTTTTGTAGTTCCATTACCGTCGCAGTATAACTACGCAAACCATCTCGTTCTGATAAATGAGCTTAAAAACTTGCGTGCATGTGGTTACAGATTATATTATTTAAGCATCCAATTTGCAGCCTGCCCATTGTTCCATAATTTTTAAACCAACACTGTAGGTATCAGAACGAGGACAGACATTTTCATGAAGAACAACATGATTTCCGACAATAGTCCTCATCGTTTGCTTCTACATGTTTGTACTGTATATATTAGTATTTATATACAGTATGTGACATGGAGGAGACTGGCACAAGACAGACCGTTGTGGAGGAAACTTGGGGAGACCTTCGTCCAGCAGTGTATTGATAATGGTTGACAATTATGTTGATGATGATATACAGTATATTTTTTTACATTTTGGTAACTGTACAGGGTGATTCTCTGGGAATTGAACACTTATTTTTATTAATTAACTGACGATTGCAGAAGCACATTTTAATGAAATTAATGTAAAACATACCTTGATCCATGTAAAACACACATTGATTCTTTTAAAAAGATTGGCCGAATGATGCGGCGTCAGGACACCGCACACCAGACATCAATGTTCACTTGATGCAATGGCTCTTCATGGATGGCCTGGGGATCTTCACTGAGCCACACTCGTGCATTTTGCGAGTTAACATAGCTGGATAAATGGAACCATGCTTCGTCAGTAAACCATGTTATGTCGAAAGCGCGGGGTTTTCAGTAAGCATTTGGCAAACGATTGACAACTTGCTAATCGTTTTGCAAAATCCGGTACTGGTATCTCGTTCACAGCCGTGATACGGTGCGGCTTAATCTTTGCCTGTTTAACTGCTCTTTAACGTATCGAATACGTTCGTCCAGTCTCTTGGAACTGCTGCCGAATAGATTTTCGTGGGGATGCCAATAATCGTTGCTTCACATCCTGTGTTGTGTCCTCTGCCACTTGGGTTCGTCCGCTCGTATGCAGATCCACCAAGTTTCCCGTTCTCTCCAGCTTCTTCGCCAGTTTGGAAATGGTGGCTCTGGTGGGTGGTTGACGCCAACGAAATTTCTTCAGAAACTCCTTCTGACATTGTTTGAAGAAACCGTTTACCCAGTACTGACGTACAATCAACACACGCTCTTCAATTGAGTACACCATAATTCGACCATCTCATTTAAACTGTCTGCGGAGACATGCATCTCCCCTACCATTACTAGACAGATGGCGTGTCAGTGCGACGCCACCCAGCTGACGGGGAGACATTTTATTCACAGATAATGCATGTCGACTGCTTTGTCAGGGAATAAAGAACCGCTCCGTTCAGGTTTCATGCTCATCGTATATTCCCCATCTCATATATTCCACATAATAAGTGTTCAGTCCCGAGTGAATCACCCTGTATTTTAAATCACATGTTTTCTAAGGTTACGGAAAATTGCCATTTAGTTGCTATGGTAATTCACATTCTCTTATGAATTGATAACACCTGGTAATATTACAACTCATTTGCAGCTTAATTGCATATAAAGGTAAGTACCGTCTAAAACGTTGATAAAACGTGCGTTTCTGCGTTTGAGTGACAGCATTTCTGAAATTTTCTTTACGCAGAGCTTCAGCAACTTACTTTTTCCAATTGCGACACTTACCGGGTACAAAAATTGGTTATTAAGAGACCTCTTTCCCCTTTTGTTCTCAGGAGAGAGACTCACGGCATATCATATTCCACTCGCAAAGACGATGATTAGAAGCTAATAAATCACATGTCGGAAAATCAAATGTGCAATTAGCTCAGAACTGTATTCATGGAAAAACTACGACTCAACGTCGTCAAAGGCTGACGATTTTTAATGAGATCTTGCGAACAATAAAGAAAGTTCCAGACGAACAAGAGGCAGGTTTTCTCAGATGCAATTAACGTAGTACTTCGTAAAAGTCTCTAACGTAATTTGAAACTGATTTGCATATCTATAATGACTTCCTTCGGTAAGAAAATATAAAAAACTGATCTTCAGCGTCTCACTTTCACAAGAGGATTTGAAGAGCACGAGACTCAAGATATTTTAAATTAAAAAATCATATTTCTAATCCACTCTAAGGGATTATAGTCAGTTTCAGGATAATTCGCGTTGCAAACTGAACGCGAACTTTAATAAGTAAACTTTGAGAGCAAAAATAACACAAGAAAGGAAGAGCTTAAGGCGATTTTTCTCAAATTCAGTAGGATTTCGATGTAATTTGATTGGAATCCACGTAAGACAAATATTAAGAATTTAGAAAAGATTGCCTATGATAAAAAAAAATCATTCCTCTAGGAAAATGGCGCAATCAGTGAAAAAGAAAACTGAGTAGCTTTTTTAAATTTTTGTTCTTGAATTACTATGTTCACCGTTTAAGTAGAAACAAATAAAATCAGCAGGAGTAAATTGCGAAACGCAGCGATCGAAATTGTGCTTTCTCTTACATTAAAAAAAATATTTTTCGCCATAGTGCAGTTTGTTTTTCTTCTTTCAGATCTTCAGCCCATTTCTAACATGTGCTTGTATGACAAAAAATAGCGTACTCACACCATGGGTTCGTTTGTCCGATATGGTATCACTATTCCCACAAATCGAATCTTCTTGCTTCCGACAGACGAAAACATGTGCAAAAGTTTCCACGTAAAAGGTATGACAATTTAATACCTGGAATATACCTGTAGAAAACATTTGCAAAAGTTTCCACGTAAAAGGTATGACAATTTAATACCTGGAATATACCTGTAGAAAACATGTGTGCGTACTTGTGCACTATTGGGTACTGTCACCTTCCAAGTAATCCCCATTCCGCAGCTATGTGTTTAGTTAGACGCTCTAGCCATTGCTGAAAACATACATGGAACTCTGTTTCTGGGATACTCTAGAGTTCCTTTGTCACGTTACTCTGGATCAGAGATAAAACAGGGTCACGGGTCAAAGGGGCTACTCTTTCTTGCGAGAAAAACGGGTCGGAGCAAGATGTTGCTCACCCGATTTTGACCCGGTTTTATTTCCGTTTAATTTTTTTTTTGTTTTTAAAGTGTAATACAAATTTGAAAGATGTGAATCCGTTTTTTGGTGTAAACATGACATGCATGTTAAATCAGATAATATTCGAAAACTTGAAAATTTCGTCTTCCTGTAGGGGGAATCGAACCAGCATCCCCCAGATAGTGTCCGAATATGCTAACCGCTACTACACCCAGGACGACCAAGTTTCAAGTTTCCGATTAATTTGAACAAAATCATCACAGGATTCGCTAGTCGAAGCAACTGGCATTCATATATAGAAAATCTGGTGGTTTAGAATTCATTCCCGTGAATGCCCGGAGGTTGGTTGGTTGGTTGGTAAATAAATTTTTGTGGCGCAAGGGCCATAGTTGGCCAAAGAGCGCCAAACACAAGACACACAAAAAGAAAACAAAAGTACTGAAAACCGTACACAAAGGTTTAAAACAGACTGATGGTCTAAAAGTGAAAGATGTTCATGAGCATATTAAAACTAGATTTGATGAAAAAGATCGACCGCTTTGAAGAATGAAAAAACCGCTGTCGCATCGCATTTGTCTGCAAGGATGGCCTGTAGCGAAGTTTCGTCTTCAACCAACAGATGAGCATGAAAAAGACGAAGACGAGGACCACAAAAACGAACACAAGAACACAAAACATGAACAACAGTAAGACGACAGTTACACGTCTCGCACATCGGCGCAGTGTCGCCACACAGCAAAAAGCGGTGAGTAAAGCGACAATGCCCAATGCGGAGACGTGCAAGGACAACTTCCTCACGACGATTGACTCGAAGGCTGGAATTCCACAATCCGATGTCTGGCTTTATGTGAAAAAGTTTGTTCGCCGTCTGGGCGCTCCAGCGAGTTTGCCAGTGTTGCCGGACATAGCGAACAATGGCAGGCTTGAAGTCACGATGGTACAGGGGCAGAACAGAGACAGGGAGAGATGAGGCAGATTTGGCAGTAATATCCGCCAACTCATTACCCCGGATACCAACGTGACTTGGAATCCAACAAAATCGGATGCGAAAACCAGCCTCGGTCAGATGGTGCAAAAACACGGCGCACCGCCTGAACGCCTGGATGATCACTGTCGGTGCCAGATGACAAAAGCTGTTAGACACCCAAGGAATCCGCATAAAGAATAACCCGGCGATGGGGTCTCGCCTGGAAATGACGGAGACAAAGTAATATAGCATGTACCTCAGCAGAAATGCCCGGAGGCACGGAATATCCATAAATGAAATACGAAATTACACAATACATAAATGAAATACCGGACTACACCATTGGGTCAACGGGTCGACTCTGTCTTGCGGGTCAAATGGGTCGGGTCAAGGTGCTCCTCACCCGATTTTGACCCGGCTTTATTTCCGTTTTACTTTTTAAAAAAAATGTGTAATACAAATTTGGAAGATGTGAATTCATTTTTTTTGGGTGTAAATATGACATGTATGTTAAGTCAGATAACATCCGAAAACTTGGAAATTTCGTCCTTCTGGAGAGGGAATCGAACCCGCGTCTCACGGATAGCGTCCGAGTATGCTAACCACTAAACCACCCAGGACGACCAAGTTTCAAGTTTCCTATTAATTTTAACATAACCATCACAGGATTCGCTAGTCAAAGCAACCTTTGCAGTGGTGTTACCACGCAACGATTACTAGACCAAGGATTCAGCGACATTTCCGGACGGCTTACAAACGTCGTCCAGTGCTGTCCCATAAATGCTCAGTTACGATAGGTTCGGAAATCTCGCTGGCCGCGGGAGCATCTGAATCCATTGTAGGCACGCTTGGGAGACATTAGCGGTATTTGGCTGGGAACTGGGGCCTATCTCCATCAATCTTTTTACTAGGTTGTAAAATTGCTTTCAGGATACCACTCGGAGACAGCAACAGCACGGGTTGTTAAGCGTCATTCATATACCGCTGGCTAGTGGTGTATGAATGACGCTAGGTGCTTTAGTAACCGATTATCGTAAATAATGGCATCACATATGAGGATGCGCGCCTGTTGAGCAGTGTACTGCTCGTGGACAACAACTAGGTCCTCCCCGTGGTAACGCGTCGCCAAAAGCAAACTCGAAGATGGCCGGCACAGACGCAGAATCGAGATTCGTAGCTTAGCACGACATGGTGTTACTCCTGTAGCCACGCAAATCTACTACGACACCACTCCTGTTGATTTATGTACACATATTGCTTACGTAAGGAGATACTCTACCGTGGATGGGGCAACGCAATGGTTACTAGGAACGCGGGCTTATCTCCATCAATCTTCAGTTTACCATCCAAGTCATGACGTAAATATCTATAGTCGCAGGTACGGGACGACAAATGCTTCTCCTCAATTGTCTGGCAATGAATAAGCCGATGAATGAGTGCTGACGTCCCTCTCTAATCACCGTTCCTGCACAGGTGACTGGCGCTGCTTTCTTGCAACCGCTGCTGCCGACTACGTCTAGCTGTTCTGGAATCCTGATGAACATGGGCCGCAGTTCGAAGAATCGACCAATCAGCTTCACGGAGGCTTTGGATGCTGCCTCTCTATCTCAAACGCGTAAAGCTTGTGATAAGTTTTGGCAACAAGTCTAACGGGTCAAACAGTGCATGCGTCAACCTCAGCCCAACCAGCAGAGCCATTCATGAGTGAACAGTTGCGAAAGCAATACAGTTCTGTGTGTGAGTTTGGAGGTAAAACTGAGTAACAGGAATTTTTAGCAACGGATTAACATCAAATTATGTGTGAAAAAACTGCTACTGAAACATTAGAGCTATTGAAAGTGACGTGTCGTGAGGATGCTGTGAAAAAGTCAAGTGCCTTTGAGTCAAAGTCAAGCATGTCACGTTCGCAGTTCAAGACCATGCTCGTGTGTTATTTCTATCACAAGGGGATAGTTCATCACGAATTCATTTAACAGGGACTAACGGTCAACCAACAATGCTGCTTTGAGGTGTTGAAAAGGTTACGGAATTCTGTTCGAAGGAAAAGAGCTGAACCGTGTGTCCTGACAATGTCTCAAGCCATGATGAGCTCAGTGTTCGCGACTTCCTGGCTAAGAAATCGATCACCAAATTGGATCGTTCACCCTATTCACTTTTCTTCGCCCCTTGTGATTTCTGGCTGAACTGTGGCCTGACAATGCCCCAGGCATTATGATGCGCTCAGTGTTTGCGGTTTCCTGGAAAAGAAATCAGTTGCGAAATTAGACCGTTCACTCTATTCACCTGACTTAGCCACTTGTGATTTCTGGATGAACTGTGGCCTGACAATCCTCCAAGCCATGATGAACTCAGTGTTCGCGACTTTCTGGCTAAAAAATCAATCACCAAATTGGATCGTTCACCCTATTCACTTTTCTCCGCCCCTTGTGATTTCTGGCTGAACTGTGGCATGACAATGCCCCAGGCATTATGATGCGCTCAGTGTTTGCGGTTTCCTGGAAAAGAAATCAGTTGCGAATTTAGATCGTTCACTCTATTCACCTGACTTAGCCACTTGTGATTTCTGGATGAACTGTGGCCTGACAATCCTCCAAGCCATGATGAACTCAGTGTTCGCGACTTCCTGGCTAAGAAATCAATCACCAAATTGGATCGTTTACCCTATTCACTTTTCTTCGCCCTCTTGTGATTTCTGGCTGAACTGTGGCCTGACAATGCCCCAGGCATTATGATGCGCTCAGTGTTTGCGATTTCCTTAAAAAGAAATCAGTTGCGAAATTAGATCGTCTACTCTATTCACCTGACTTAGCCACTTGTGATTTCTGGATGAACTGTGGCCTGACAATCCTCCAAGCCGTGATGAACTCAGTGTTCGCGACTTCCTGGCTAAGAAATCAATCACCAAATTGGATCGTTCACCCTATTCACTTTTCTTCGCCCTCTTGTGATTTCTGGCTGAACTGTGGCCTGACAATGCCCCAGGCATTATGATGCGCTCAGTGTTTGCGGTTTCCTGGAAAAGAAATCAGTTGCGAAATTAGATCGTTCACTCTATTCACCTGACTTAGCCACTTGTGATTTCTGGATGAACTGTGGCCTGACAATCCTCCAAGCCATGATGAACTCAGTGTTCGCGACTTCCTGGCTAAGAAATCAATCACCAAATTGGATCGTTCACCCTATTCACGTTTCTTCGCCCTCTTGTGATTTCTGGCTGAACTGTGGCCTGACAATGCCCCAGGCATTATGACGCGCTCAGTGTTTGCGGTTTCCTGGAAAAGAAATCAGTTGCGAAATTAGATCGTTCACTCTATTCCCCTGACTTAGCCACTTGTGATTTCTGGATGAACTGTGGCCTGACAATCCTCCAAGCCATGATGAACTCAGTGTTCGCGACTTCCTGGCTAAGAAATCAATCACCAAATTGAATCGTTCACCCTATTCACTTTTCTTCGCCCTCTTGTGATTTCTGGCTGAACTGTGGCCTGACAATGCCCCAGGCATTATGATGCGCTCAGTGTTTGCGGTTTCCTGGAAAAGAAATCAGTTGCGAAATTAGATCGTTCACTCTATTCACCTGACTTAGCCACTTGTGATTTCTGGATGAACTGTGGCCTGACAATCCTCCAAGCCATGATGAACTCAGTGTTCGCGACTTCCTGGCTAAGAAATCAATCACCAAATTGGATCGTTCACCCTATTCACTTTTCTTCGCCCTCTTGTGATTTCTGGCTGAACTGTGGCCTGACAATGCCCCAGGCATTATGACGCGCTCAGTGTTTGCGGTTTCCTGGAAAAGAAATCAGTTGCGAAATTAGATCGTTCACTCTATTCACCTGACTTAGCCACTTGTGATTTCTGGATGAACTGTGGCCTGACAATCCTCCAAGCCGTGATGAACTCAGTGTTCGCGACTTCCTGGCTAAGAAATCAATCACCAAATTGGATCGTTCACCCTATTCACTTTTCTTCGCCCTCTTGTGATTTCTGGCTGAACTGTGGCCTGACAATGCCCCAGGCATTATGATGCGCTCAGTGTTTGCGGTTTCCTGGAAAAGAAATCAGTTGCGAAATTAGATCGTTCACTCTATTCACCTGACTTAGCCACTTGTGATTTCTGGATGAACTGTGGCCTGACAATCCTCCAAGCCATGATGAACTCAGTGTTCGCGACTTCCTGGCTAAGAAATCAATCACCGAATTGGATCGTTCACCCTATTCACTTTTCTTCGCCCTCTTGTGATTTCTGGCTGAACTGTGGCCTGACAATGCCCCAGGCATTATGATGCGCTCAGTGTTTGCGGTTTCCTGGAAAAGAAATCAGTTGCGAAATTAGATCGTTCACTCTATTCACCTGACTTAGCCACTTGTGATTTCTGGATGAACTGTGGCCTGACAATCCTCCAAGCCATGATGAACTCAGTGTTCGCGACTTCCTGGCTAAGAAATCAATCACCAAATTGGATCGTTCACCCTATTCACTTTTCTTCGCCCTCTTGTGATTTCTGGCTGAACTGTGGCCTGACAATGCCCCAGGCATTATGATGCGCTCAGTGTTTGCGGTTTCCTGGAAAAGAAATCAGTTGCGAAATTAGATCGTTCACTCTATTCACCTGACTTAGCCACTTGTGATTTCTGGATGAACTGTGGCCTGACAATCCTCCAAGCCATGATGAACTCAGTGTTCGCGACTTCCTGGCTAAGAAATCAATCACCAAATTGGATCGTTCACCCTATTCACTTTTCTTCGCCCTCTTGTGATTTCTGGCTGAACTGTGGCCTGACAATGCCCCAGGCATTATGATGCGCTCAGTGTTTGCGGTTTCCTGGAAAAAGAAATCAGTTGCGAAATTAGATCGTTCACTCTATTCACCTGACTTAGCCACTTGTGATTTCTGGATGAACTGTGGCCTGACAATCCTCCAAGCCATGATGAACTCAGTGTTCGCGACTTCCTGGCTAAGAAATCAATCACCAAATTGGATCGTTCACCCTATTCACTTTTCTTCGCCCTCTTGTGATTTCTGGCTGAACTGTGGCCTGACAATGCCCCAGGCATTATGATGCGCTCAGTGTTTGCGGTTTCCTGGAAAGAAATCAGTTGCGAAATTAGATCGTTCACTCTATTCACCTGACTTAGCCACTTGTGATTTCTGGATGAACTGTGGCCTGACAATCCTCCAAGCCATGATGAACTCAGTGTTCGCGACTTCCTGGCTAAGAAATCAATCACCAAATTGGATCGTTCACCCTATTCACTTTTCTTCGCCCTCTTGTGATTTCTGGCTGAACTGTGGCCTGACAATGCCCCAGGCATTATGATGCGCTCAGTGTTTGCGGTTTCCTGGAAAAGAAATCAGTTGCGAAATTAGATCGTTCACTCTATTCACCTGACTTAGCCACTTGTGATTTCTGGATGAACTGTGGCCTGACAATCCTCCAAGCCATGATGAACTCAGTGTTCGCGACTTCCTGGCTAAGAAATCAATCACCAAATTGGATCGTTCACCCTATTCACTTTTCTTCGCCCTCTTGTGATTTCTGGCTGAACTGTGGCCTGACAATGCCCCAGGCATTATGACGCGCTCAGTGTTTGCGGTTTCCTGGAAAAGAAATCAGTTGCGAAATTAGATCGTTCACTCTATTCACCTGACTTAGCCACTTGTGATTTCTGGATGAACTGTGGCCTGACAATCTCCAAGCCATGATGAACTCAGTGTTCGCGACTTCCTGGCTAAGAAATCAATCACCAAATTGGATCGTTCACCCTATTCACTTTTCTTCGCCCTCTTGTGATTTCTGGCTGAACTGTGGCCTGACAATGCCCCAGGCATTATGATGCGCTCAGTGTTTGCGGTTTCCTGGAAAAGAAATCAGTTGCGAAATTAGATCGTTCACTCTATTCACCTGACTTAGCCACTTGTGATTTCTGGATGAACTGTGGCCTGACAATCCTCCAAGCCATGATGAACTCAGTGTTCGCGACTTCCTGGCTAAAGAAATCAATCACCAAATTGGATCGTTCACCCTATTCACTTTTCTTCGCCCTCTTGTGATTTCTGGCTGAACTGTGGCCTGACAATGCCCCAGGCATTATGATGCGCTCAGTGTTTGCGGTTTCCTGGAAAAGAAATCAGTTGCGAAATTAGATCGTTCACTCTATTCACCTGACTTAGCCACTTGTGATTTCTGGATGAAATGTGGCCTGACAATCTCCAAGCCATGATGAACTCAGTGTTCGCGACTTCCTGGCTAAGAAATCAATCACCAAATTGGATCGTTCACCCTATTCACTTTTCTTCGCCCTCTTGTGATTTCTGGCTGAACTGTGGCCTGACAATGCCCCAGGCATTATGACGCGCTCAGTGTTTGCGGTTTCCTGGAAAAGAAATCAGTTACCAAATTAGATCGTTCACTCTATTCACCAGACTTAGCCACTCGTAATTTCTGGGTGAACTGTGGCCTGACAATGCTCCTAGCCATGATGAGCTCAGTGTTCGGGACTTCGTGGCTAATAAATCGATTACCAAATTGGATCATCCAGCCTATTCACCTGACTTAGCATCTTGTGATTTCTGGCACTGCCTCAAAATAAAAAGTTCCATAAAAGAACGAGTATTTTCAGTTGTTTATAATATCCAGAGCAGAGTTGGAAACGGGAGAAAACGTTTGAACCGAGGCGCAGACCCGACCCAGACCTGACCTGGACGAATCTGTTTTGAACTGTAAATTCGAAACTTTTTTCCGTATATACATATAATATTTTCAAACACATCTGACAGAGTCAAAAAGGCCCTCCACAGTAATGTTAAGGCTGTTGTATTTAACTTCGAGGGTGATACAGTCAAATTTTTGAATTAAGTAACTTGTATGTTTAAATTCAGTTTTTGCTGTTTTTTTGATGCATATCAAGCTTCAGAATATGTTTCACAGCAACACCAATTTTTACAAGTTTAGGATGAATTAAAGGTTTCCAAAATGCGGATGCTGATTTCATCATTGCTCCTCAGAAGGAAGGAGCACTCGTGAAATCAAAGTTCACATTTTGGAAACTTTCAACTCCTCACAAGTTTGTGAAAATTGGTGTTGCTGTGAAACATATTCTGGTTTCTTAATGAGACGAAACAATTTTCAACATTTACTCTTCCCCTTTTTGTGTTCAACAAGCACGCATTTGTTGGCTTCGACGCCTTTTTCGATTTCCTTAATATTGAATTTATTCATATTAACAAACAAGGCCTTAATTCCGACACGATATACAACGGAACGAGATAATAGCGCGTCAAACGAAAATCTCTGAATGCTCAATGCGAAAGATGTGATGTGAAAAGTAACTCTCAGCCTTACAATGTGACACGCGAGGTGTGAGAGAATGAATAATCAGAGAAGCAGGCGACAGGCGCTTGCCTGTATCTTGCTCCGGACAATCGCATTGACAAAAAACGCGCAAAGTATTGTTATACGATGTGATATCGGCAAGTATATCGTCTGCGTCGCCATCGGTCGGTGCAAATTCTCATTGCTTTTAGAAAGAGATGGCAATATTTTTGTATGGCAAATCATATTTCACTCCGATAGCATTTGAGTACAAAATTGCACTATACACATTTTTTCAGTGAATGGAATACGATGCTATATCACTCCATGCCCAGCCATGTGTGCTATTATTGTATTGCGCAGCATGGTGGTTGGTCACAATAACGTGCTGACCGCTGTCACGTGATCTTGTCTTGTAGCCTGTCAAGCTCATGTACTGCCTTAGAAATTAAATTATGTGTTAGCACCTCATATTCTGTCTGGTGATTTTAGGCTCACTTGGTTCATTCTTTCTGGGTGGGGAATTTTAATGTCGAGTAATGTATGCTACTTTTGTTCATTCGTCATTTTCCCGTTCAACAACATCCCTATTTCTTGACAGATTCAGAAAATTCTTTTTTCCAGAAGTGACTAGTAGATTTTACTTATAATTTTCGTTTTCCGTGGGTGCAATTTTCCCGCAAAAAGACATATTTTGAACCTGTTCCAGAATATTTTTTCCCAGTTTGCTTTCTTTCATGGACGATATTTCAAAATGGTACCTATCACAGTGGTTTAATACGCAGGAGGATGATCAATAAGTTACTTCCGATTACCTTTGGCGAACAGATTAGGGATATATAAACAGGTGTCTTCCAAAGACATTCCTCTCTCCTGACAAGAGGGCGTTTCTTGGCGCAGGAGTCTGAACAAAAAGGCAGTGTTCTACAGAACAGATTCAAGTGATCATAGCGACCCAAGGGCGCTCGATTTTGGAAACATAATCGGTGCGAGGAAGGTGAGATGTCCCGTATCCGAGCGACTGCAGAACGTCTGGGACTTCCGCGGCGATCGTCGCACTTGTGCACCAGGAATTCATCAAAGCCGAAAAAACCGGCAGCAGACGATTAATTTTGGCAGCAAACAAACTTTTTTTATGAAGGTGAGAGCCGCCTCTCTCGTGCCGTAAAATCGGAGCGAAGGAAGAGGCAGCTGCAAAATTTTGTGCAAAGACCATTTGGCGTACGGTGGCGCAACTGAAGCATAGCAGTGGACATCCACATCGAGAACCCTTGTTAACAGCACTTCATCGGGAGATGAAGATGTAGTGGGCATAAGAACATCGCCACTAGATAGCGGAAAATTGGAAGCGGGTAGCTGGGACCGACGAATTGAGTCACTGACTGGAGTGTGTGTGTGTGTCGCAGAGATCACATGAAGCCATTGACCGCAGATGCCAAGTCGGGGTATTGCGGGCCGATGGAGATGGTGTAATGTTTTGAGGCTTGTTTAAGGGGGCAACATTGTTGAAGGACTCTTGTACCCATAGAAACTGCCATCACCTCTTCGTGGCTTTCCTCTTTTCACAGCAGGATGACTTCTTTCAACCAGACAAGCCCCATCTAATCCGTTTCCTTTGGCAAAAGATTGAATAAAAGAGAATTTCACTGGGCTTGTTACCCTCACAATCTCCAGAACCGTACCCATCTGAACATCTGTGTCAACAAAGTAAAGCAAAGAGTCCGAACCCCCACCACAGGGAGCGACCAGAGCTTTGCGGACGGCACTCGAATCAAGAGCAAGAATATCACCTGAAAATTTTCGCACCTCCTGGAGACCAAGCCATGGCGTGTTGCCGCTGGTGTGAGCGGCTTAAGCTCAGGCCTAATAAGCAGTCGAGTCACATTATTGTGACCACCTCCTACTTTTGACGTCAACAGTGCTTAGCCAATGAAAGAAGGCACGTGTACTGAGCTGGCTTGGAGGGTATACACTGATTGGCCATTTTATTATGACCACACCCTCAGTACTTCGTTGGGCCACCTTTTGCCTTTAATACTGCGTCAATTCTTCGTGGTATGGACTCAACGAGATGTTGATAGGTGGTTTGTGGATTCTGAGACCATGCTTGATGAATAGCACTTTCCAGGAGTGTGAGATTACAGGGTTGTCGATCCAGCTGTCTGATGGCTCGTTCAAATTCATCCCACAAATTCTCAATGGGGTTGAGATCTGGAGATTGTGGGGCCACCTAAGCAAAATAAACTCACCGGCATGTTCCTGAAACCAATCCTGTACAATACGAGCACCATGGCAGGACGCATTATCTTGTTGAACGTAGCCATCGCCATTGGGATAAAACATCCACATGACAGGATGCACTTGGTCCGCAACGATGTTCAGATATGATGTGCCAGTCAGACACGAATTAAAGGGCCCAAAGCCTGCCAGGAAAATATTCCCCAAACCATAACGTTGCCTCCACCAGCTTGAAGGGTTATAGCAATGCATTTGGGGTCCATGCTTTCATGATGTTTCCGCCAAATTCTCACTCGGCCATCGGCATGGTGCAACTGAAAACGTGATTCATCGGACCACATAATTTGTTTCCAATTATCGACTGTTCAATCCTTGTGCTCCTGGGCGAACTGGAGACGTTTTCTCTTGTTAACTGTAGAGAGCAAAAGCGTTTGAACAGGCCTTCGGCTTCCATATTCCATCCGATGCAGTGTACGGCGAACAGTGCATGCAGAGATCATTTGAGGAAATCCTTGATTAAGATGGTCTGTAATTTGCTGCACTGTTGCCCTTCTGTTGTCTGTAACCAGTTTGGACACTCTCCGTTCCGCCCGAGCAGTCACTAGTCGATGACACCACACGTTGCACGTAGAGACAAAGTTTTTTGGCTGACAGTCCAGTCTTTTAAGCACGTTAACTACAGCTGCTCTGGAACATTTCACGAATGCGGCGGTTTCGGTGAAGTTCGTCAAATCGCATTTTTAACACATCTCGTCACCCAAAAATCACTTCTATTACTGTCGCAATAACTAAGCTTTCCCTTTTTATATTAGCCTCGACATCTGACGGCAACACCGTGTAGCCATAGCCCATTTGCTTAGAACTGTCAGGTGGTCATGATAAAGTGGCCACTCAGTGTGTAAAGTGTGCTGTAGGCATTCTGAAAATATATCACTCATTGCTGTCATGGATAAAAAGAGCGATTTATCGGATTTCCCAAAAGGGATGATTATCGGCTTTCGGGTCAAGGGTGGCAGTATTTCTGAAAGAGCGCAGTTTGTGAACTGTTTGCGTGCTGCTGTGGTTAAAGTGTATCCTGATTGGAGAAATGACACAGTTGCGATAAACGACGTGAAAACTGCGGATCACCATGTACAATTGATGTGAGAAGTGAACGTCGGCCACGAAGGTGAATGAGGGCCGGTCGACACGCTACAGTGGAGCAACTCACTGTCCGAATGAACCAGGGGGCTACCAGAAGTGTGTCTAAAATGATATTTCAGCAAAGCTGGCCGCGTATGGGTCTCCGATGCAGACAGATGGTCAGTGCACCTATGATAACGAAGGTGCATCGGAAGAAAACGCTTACGTTTGCACGGTAGTATCGGAATTGGACCTCCTCTGATTGACAAAGGAGTGCTTTCTCCGATGAGACACGTTTTCTGCTTCATCGGACGCATGGACGTTGGCGTATGAGGCAAGGAACATCGGAGAACAAACACTCTTCAACCATTGCTGGAAGAACACAAGCTGGTGGGGGCAGTGATGTGGTCTGGATAATTTTTTCGTGGTATTCCTTGGGTCCACTCATACCTGTGAAAGGCATTATGGACCTATTTCGTTATGAATTCATCCTTGCAGACCACGTACGCCCATACATGCTGATTGTATTCGCTGGAGCGGATAGGATCTTCCAGAACGACAATGCGATATGTCACACAGCTAGAAATGTTCGAGAGTGGTTGGAAGAGCACGATGATGACTTTAAAGTACTTCCCTGGCCTCCAAATTCCTCGGACTTAAACCTAATGGAGCATCTGGGGTCTACCTCAATCTTGTTGTTCGCTTTATGGATACTCCACCACGCACCCTCTAGCAGCTGGCAAATGCACTGCAGTCAGTATGATTCCACATACCTGTGAACACCTTCCAGCACCTTAGGACCCGAAGAACAAGGGGGCGTGGCAGGGAGGGAGCTCCTTCGGGCTACGTTCCAGCGTCATCTGCTCCTTCTTGCTCCTGCGGTGCGACTGGATGTAGGGGATGCAAGAATAAGAAAGTTTGATGTCCACAATTTTTGAGATGAGTGAAATTGATTTTGTCATGTGATCCAGTAGTTTTGATAGAAAATTCCATCTGAATAGACAAAGGCTGCTGTCAATGGAAAATAAGATGTTAGATTCTACCAGAGGAGGTTGAAAAGAAGAATAGAAGGAAGTGATTTCATACAAAAATAAACCTAGCCTACTTGAGATTGCAATATAAGAAACTCTAATGAAGTTAAACTGAAAAAATGTTAAAGCTCAAAGGGTTATTCCATTAAGCTGACTTGGTTTTAATGTTCCTCATTAAGAATTCGGGATTTATTAAAATTTGAGAACTTTTAGTGGGAAAAGGCAATCTGATTGCTCTTGCACGGTTGGGAAGAAAAAACGTGGATAAGGCATTTTCTAAGACGGTTGTTCAAGTTAATTTCTGTTCGCATAGAAAAAAATGATGTCAGAGGGAGGAAAAGTGTATCTCCGATTACTAGCCGCGCGATGGGTTGACGTCGAGTGTCGCTCACTCTGTTGTCAGTCCAAGTATTTGTTTAATTTTTTTTTCGAGAGATTTATTGGTGGGTTTCGTTAAATTTTGGGGGGAATGGAAAAAGAAATGGGAAATCTTTCGCCCCTCCAATAATTTTCCTGGAATTTTTTTTGATATAAAACTTATATATTTTATGTTTTTGGGAATCCTGCCTATGACCTCCTTTTTTAATTCTTATATTTCTTTCTCTCTCCAATTTTAATCAACGTCGTTTGGAACCGTTGACCCCTTTCATGAGAGCGAATCCCCACTCAAAGGAATGCGTAAGTGGAGATTTCCACCATGTGTTAAATTTCATTCAGGAAAAAGTGGGGTTAGGATGGCAAGATTTCGAAATTTGAAATTTCTCTGTGTGGAGTACAAAGTATTTCATAGTTCACTCGTTTTTCAAAAGCAGCGTTAATTCCAAGATGAATTCTTTGAAGGTTAGAGTGTCTGAATAAATTCTCACGCTTTCCGTGTACCACCCTCGTTTTAGTGGAAATTCAGCCTAGTAGAATTTCTTTATGCTTTTTATGTACTCTATAAAGAATTATTTTAATTTCTTCTCTCATGCAAAATATGAAAATTAATTTTGTAATGTTTAATGAAATCCTTTCGTCTATCTCTCGCTAAGAATTTGCCTTAAGATAAGCCCTGAGCTGAAGTTCGCTTTGTCTGATTAGAGTCCTATAGTGATTCATCAGCAACGTGTTCGTTGCGACATGACCAGATAAGGAAATAATCAACATGAAGTTACTGTTTTAAAACGTCCCAAGGGCTGACGTATGGTGACGCATCAGCACGTGGTGATAAGGGTCATGCGTTGGTTACAGTATGCAAAGGAAAGGCTGAGCGAATTTTAGTTCTGTTCTAAGTACGACTAAAGAAAGAGGCCTTCAAGTCTTTCAAATTCTGTTTCCTTCAGCTCGCTAACGTTATTTTTTCTCCACATTTAATCATTAAGAAAGAAGCCGTATGAATCTTCCAGACGTTTCTGTTTATTACACTAAAAACAGTGTGTCGGTTCCCCCAGCTGTTCAAATGCTTTGATTCCATCTGAAAATTGTGATGAGTTTTCATTCGTCTCCACATCTTAGGACGCCATGCGAAATAATCATGTTTTCCAGTTTTGGGATTTTCAGAATTTATCAAAGCAAAGAAAACAACAGATTATCGCACTCTTAAAATACGCTCTCATGCGAACAGTTCCATAGGTAATTCGGACATTTTCTTGAAACATGAAGAACACAAGCAATATATCAGACAAACTTCATTTCAAGTGGTCTCACTGCATTCCTGAAGATTCTATGAACAAAGAATATTATGTTTCAAGGTATTCATACACTTAACTGATTTTGCAAATTATTGGATAACGAGTTCTTTCAAGTTATAGCTGCGAGAATTCTGATGAAGTAGCGGTGCGTTGGAATTCGCTGTAATATGATCATTCAGGGTTTCAACGTGGGATGGAGGTTGGATCCATATTAGTAACCTTTCTGAAGGTTACATGGGAAACCGTCCCAATACAGCAAATTCCACTAGAACTAATGTATTTAAAAGATAAAAGAAAACCGATGATACCAAATCGAAACATTTATTGGGAGGTAGCGTAAATTTAGTATTAGGTGCACAAATAAGGTTAAAAGCGTTTTTTGTGTGACGTATACCGCTAATTTACATATAAAACATTCTCCCGCGTTGTTTTCATGTGCGCGTAACTGGTCCAGAGTATAAAATGTGACACAGAAATTTGCCCAACAGTCAAACACACTTGCCCATTGATAGGTGAAAGATGGCAAGTGATATTGCATTTGTTCGAAACGGAATTAGTTACAAAATTCATCAAGAAAAAAGTGCTGCAAAAGCATGTGCATCGATCTGTTCTGTTCTGGGGGAGAATATTGTATCGAAAAGCACGAGTGAGTTTTGGTTTAGACGGTTTAAAGCAGGTAATTTTGATGTTAGCGATCGAGAAAGTAGTGGCGCCCCGCAGAAGGTTTCACATGAGGAACTACAAGCATTGCTGGATGGAGATTCGTCTCAAACGCAAAAAGAACTAGCTGAACAACTGGGTGTAACTCAACAAACCAATTCAAATCGTTTACGTGCAATGGGAAAGATTCAGAAGAAAGGAAAATGGGTGCCACATAACCTGAGCCAGAGGAACAAGCATGAGCGTGTCATGAAGTGTTTGAATCTGCTGAATAAACAACACAGAAAGTCTTTCCTGTAGAAAATTGTTACGGCTGAGCAAAAATGGATATGGTACGACAATTCCAAAAGCAAAAAACACTGGGTAGACGGCGGTGAAGCAACGACTTCGACACCGAAACGCAATATTCATTCCAAGAAAGTTCTGCTGTGCTTCTGGTGGAATATGAAGGGTGTGCTCTATTATGAATTATTGGAACAGGGTCAAACTGTTACTGCAGATAGCTACAAGCAACAATTGTTGCGATTGAACCAGGAAATATGTCGGAAACGTCCATTCACGGGCAAAGGATTGCGTCCTATGAAATTACTGCATGACAACGCTAGGCCGCATGTCGCAAAATCGGTCAAGAAAACGTTATTGACTCTTGGCTGGGACGTTTTGGAGCGCCCGGCGTATAGTCCCAACATAGCCCTTTCAGACTATCATTTGTTCCGATCTATACAACATGGTTTGTCAGCTGAACGGTTCCGGACATGTGACGAAGTGCAAAAATGGGTTGACGACTTCATCGCGTCACACGACAAAGTATTCTTCATGGCTGGAATCCGTCAGGTAGCCGATCGATGGCAGAAGGTGATAGATAATGACGGCGCTTATTTTGATACGTAAAGGTATTGTTGTTTTCTCTCAAATTACATGTTGCGTTGTCTCAAAACGCTTTGAAACCTATTTGTACACCTCATAAGATAGGATCATACGCTCTTTTAAAATGTGATGGCAATTGGATACCATATTAGTAACCTTCGCGTATGATACTTTTTGAACCATCTCAATTTCTAAAATGCACTATAACGTATGTACCTAGTTCAGAGGTGGAAGAACGGCGCAACTGCAATATAAGAAAATATTCACTGGGCGGCACCCTGTTCAGAAGAATCCGCGGGAAACGTTCGTCATCTACAGAAGTCCTCCCTTCCGTACCTGAAAATCCTATATCAACGGTACAACTATCTGAAGCGAGTTGAATCCTTGCGGTTCTCATGGTAGAATACCTTCCATTAATCCTAACATCACTCGCGAACGATCAATGGTATAATATTTGACCTGGTGTGCCACTCACAGTTCCTTTACCGTAGACTACTAGAAGAGGTTTCTAGGTAGGATCGAATCACGTTTTAAACTACCGATGAATGAGTTTTGGCTTGGAAATTTCCGGGAAAACAGATCTCTGAAGACTGCATTGTCCCATCTATCAGATTTGGTGGTGGATATGTGATGTTCCAGGACTGTTTTGCTGGAAGGGACTTGGTTCAGCACCTGGAAGCACGAAGTCCGACCTGCACCTTGACATTCGGTACAATTGCACGCTCCCTCAACTGTTGCAGTATTTCGTTAAGGCTATTGTTCGTTTTACCTATGCTCCGTACAGCACTGCACAATGTGTTCAAGACTGGTTTGACGAGAATAGCGAAGATATGTTAAACTCGCCAGCTCATAATTCGGATGTCAACTCAAGGGAACAAGTTCGGGACCTATTGGAACGCCAAATCAGATCTCTACCACAGAAACCTTACTCCAAATAAGCTAGACCTCTTTTAGACTTCTGTTCTAAAAGGACTTTCGTTATTTAATACTGCGGTTATTTTGCATAAACAGATGCCCTCGCCACTCATTAGCATACATACTCGCACTCTGCATTACATTTTACGTGAATGCCTAAGTTTCGTGCATTTTCAACTCTTTCCGAAATAATGACGATTTTCAGTTTCTTTTTTCCTAAAATTGTGGAAACCAGTGTAGATTGGATTTTTCTCAATTGTGTTTAGCTTTTATTTTTATGACAAATTTTTTTATCGTCGTTTTGATAAGTTTTGGCGGCCACGACGTGGTCCACGGGACGCAGTTTGAAGACCTAAGATATAAATCCATTGGAAAAGGATTAAGTGAACAACCAAAAGGACGTTGGTAAGAAGAATTTGAGAGAGGTACAGGCGTGTTAGTGCTTGATCTTTAAAGTTTAGAGGGCCGCCTCGGTGGCGCAGTGGTCCAAGCACTGGATTGTGACTATTCTTCCGATAAGGGCTCGGGTTGGAATCCCGGTGAGGCATGGATGTTGTGCTTGTCCTACGGCACTGTATTTCTCCCTTCCCAGGAACCAGTGACCCAAAATTAGGGAAAAACGACTGCTTATGACCCATTGAGGTGCTGACGGTTGCCGTTAAACCTTCAATCAAAAACAAGATTAACAAAAAGGAGGAAGAGGGAAAGGATTTCACCGGCAAGGGAACACACGCATTCGATAAAGAAAAGACAGGAGCAACGATATTCTGGTTGCATTGAACCTTTCGCGGAAAACGATACAATAATACCACAGTATTGTCAGAGCGCTAAAAAAATCGATATCGTTACTGTGTGTATTTCTATAGCAGGCTAAAATGCTTTCGGAATTAAACTTAGCAGAGCAAATAGATAACACTCCCAAAAATATTAAGGCGCTTTGGAAGCCATGCTCCATAACTGGGCCTCCCTACAGAGTCAATCGCGAAAAGAAAAAAAAAACCGCGATAAATTTGCTTCTGCCCTCCGTCTGTGGGAAAGAACCTCAAGTTCTCTGAGTATATTATTCTCTTCCCCAGCCTCAAAAACGCTCTTTGGGTGCAAAACTGTCCGTCATGTTAAATAGCCTGATAATGTCCAGCTATTACATCCAGACAAAAAATATATTCACGGTTCCACTAGTTGAGATAATCGTGAAAAAGAACTATTGGCATTCAATACTGTTTAAAAGACGTGTTTAGGAGTTCCAGAGAGTTGGACAGAAGAAGAGAAGCTTAGCATTAGCAGTACTGGAGATTAGTAAGCACCGAACCGACACGGGTTTGCGCGGATCATTGTAAAAGATGATAGATGAACTAGGCGACAACCTGCTCCAAGAAGAGGACACAAATAAAAAGCGAACTATCTGAAAAAACAGACTGCTAGAACCTGACCGGGACACCAAGGGAAATAAATGATTGGACTTCCGCAACAGGATGAGTGACCAAAAGTTTCGACGACAAGAAAGAGCCCAAAAGGAAAGAGTTCCAAAATCTTCCATCTTCAAAAAGTACCATCCTGGACAGGGTGCTGTCTGCCGAAGTATTCAATAGGGAGAGTTAGTATATGTCGTTACCAACCTTCTTCGGCTACAGACGGTCAAGAAAAACTTTGTATTCAGGGGAAAGTCGACGGCAAAAGAACGAAAGGACGTCTCCCACACAGATACATCGATCAAATAAAAACTCTCACAAATCTATAAGACGCAGAAATCATGAGAACTGTGGAGAATAGACTGGAATGGCTAACCTTAACTACCGACAGGATGTGAATTGGATCACGACGCTCGAACCGCGCTACGAAGAGAGAGAATATTGAAGTGATATATGCTGTACATACACAGTCGTATCAGAATAATGTGACCATCTACCTAATAATGAGAATAACCATCCTTGGCCTCGATGAGAGCTGCAAGATGGTGTGGCATGAACGCAATAAAGGCCTGGAACGTTGCCTGAGGCACACGTGCCAATTCGGACTTGTAGCACATCACGCGGGTCCCGGAGATGGCGTAGTTGTGGGTCGGCACGCCGGACCTATTGATACAAATAGTCTCACAAGTGCTCTATGGGATTGAGGTCGGGCGATTTCGCCGGCCAATGGAGAACGGAGTCATCGTTGTCGTGTTCCTGGAATTAATCACGCACCCTCTTAGTAACGTGGCACGGTGCATTGTCTTATAGGGGTGCATGTGGTGAGCGAGGATGAACAGGTAGCCATTGGGGTTCAGAGACCCATCCAGTAGTACCAGTGGTTCACCACGAAAACATCCCCCAGAGATCCACACTGCCACCGCCGGCCTGTACGTGACTGACAAGCGTGTCCGGGTATTGGTTCTCGTGTGTCTGACGCCGTATCCGTCACCGTTGGTCACTTTTGTGGAGTAGTAACCTCGATTCGTTGGAGAAGACAACCTTTTCCCACTCTTCCACTGTCCAATGAAGATAGTCCCATGGGAATTGCAGACGTCGTTGCCGATGGACCTGGGTTAACATGGATGCCTTGGCGCAGCGTCGACTCCAGAGACCCATGCGTAACAGGGTTCGCTCTACTGCTATCGGGGACACGTACCTGGGTGCCCCATTGTTCATTTGCATGGTCAATTGCTGCACTGTTACGCGTCGATTGCCATTTACCAGTAGACGGAGGCGACGTTCCCCGCTGGAGGTCGATGACCTTTAGTGTTCCACATTTATGACGTCGGGAGGTACTCGGTGTATCAGTGGTCCATTCTCGGTACCCTTACTACAGTACCTACCGAACAGCCGACGAAGTCTGCTGTTCCTGAGATGCTTTCACAATTGGCGCAGTAGCCGATGATCATTCCTTTTTGACCGTTCGTCAGATCACTACCTCTGTCCATTGTGCTCACGTTACGCATATCTGTACTAGCCGGCCGCTTATATCTAGGTATGGTCGACTTTGTTACGTGCACTCCGTGACGAGCCTGGGCGGGTGCACGCTGATTTCGGGGGTGGTCATATTATTCTGATACGACTGTGTATATACATACATATGTCTAATTAAGACATTCAGCTAGGGCTGCGGGTGGCCTAGTGGTCAGCGTTCGTGACTGCCATGGAGATAACCTCAGGTTCGGTCCTTAGCAGGTACGAACGTTCGAACCACTAAATACCCGCTGTGCGTCAGATGGGCACGTTAAGCCGTCGGACACCGGGTACTGGCCCCCTGGTAATAAATAAGGTCGTCTTTCTCCCCCTTTCTAACTCGCTTCCGTGTCACTTTCCTATGGGGAACTCTAGCTCAAATCTCCCAGCTTCCTATTTCTAAGGGTTGCTTAAGACCTGGGGTCAGACACTCCTTTCCAAATATCCTCTACATATGATCTGAAGACATTCAGCTACACCGAGCAAGCGAAGTACTCCGGGATTTAAAGTAAAGCTAAATTCACTAGAGCTATAAGTCAAATGAAACTTAAACCTTATGAGCTAACCTAAACTTCAAGTTAAAGTTGAAGTTAAGTAAAGTTGAACTTAGTGTAGGAGTCAAATCTACAACCCAGTACAATAATTTCTACACGCAAGAGCCAAAACACTATGTCCACTTAACTAATATGATGTTGGTCTTCCACGTGCCGCCAAAACAGCTCTTACCCGTGGAGCCATAGACCCTACAAGAACACCTTATCAGCAGATCCTTCAACTTTTGTAAGTTACATGGTCGAGCCACCATAGATCAGATTTCCTATTCTAACACAAGTCACAGATGCTCGATTGGATTTATGTCTGGGGAATTTGGGGAGAAGGGCAATACTAGAGTGGAAGACCAGCAACTGCAATGACAAATACCAGTCTTCCTCATGTTCTACGAACCATTCTCAAATACTGCTCGATTGGATTGATGTCTGGGGAATTTGGAGGCCAGGGCAATACCTGGAAGTCTTCCTCATGTTCCACGAACCATTCTAGAATACTGCTCGATTGGATTGATGTCTGGGGAATTTGGAGGGCAGGGCAATACCTTTAAGTCTACTTCATGTTCCACGAACCATTCTCGAACAATTCGGGTAGTGTGGCATGGCGCATTATTCTGTTGAAAGAAGACACTAGTAGAGATGAATACAGTTGCCATGAAAGGACGTACTTGGTTTGCAGTGAAGTTAAGGTATGAGAGACATGTCATAGTTTCCTACACATAAATGGCTAGACTCAGAGTTTCGCAGCAGAACATTGCCTAAACAATTCCACTTCCTCCACCGGTTTGTTTTCGTCCCACGGTGAATCCTGGTGCCAACATCTGCCCAGGAAAACAACGCACACGAACGCTATTGTGAATATGGCGCAACAGGAAACGAAATTCATTGGACATGACGACCTTCTTCCAACCATTCAAGGTCCAGTTTTGGTGCTGGCGTGCTCATTGTAGGTGCATTTGAAATTTTGAAGTGATTTTAATGTAAGTGCACTGCCATGACATGTTATCAATGTGGGAACAAACTTTCTTCAGAATCGGAAATAAATATGATGAATGAAAGAGAAAAGCAACGAGCCGTAATTGAATTCCTGGAAAAAGAGGGATGTGAGGCTCCAGAAATCCACAAAAGACTTCTGGCGGTGTATGGAGATGCCACAATTTCTGCCAGTAATGCCCAAAGATGGATGGAGAGGTTTCGAGTGAGAGAAAGTTCAATGTCGGACAAACAACAGAGTGGAAGACCAGCAACTGCAAGGACAAATACCAACAGGCAACGAGTGAAAGACACCACAGCTGATGATCGTGTCATCATCTAGGAGTTGTGTGATGTAATGTATTGTGGTCATAGAGCTATGGAAACATTAATTAGGGATCTGCGTCACAGAAAAATTTATTCAAAGCGGATAACAAGAAACATCACCCGTGAACAATGTAAGCAAATGGTGGACATGTGCCGAAACCTGTTGGACTGGTATGAGAGGGGGAGTGAGGTGTTTTTCTCTAATGTTGTGACGGGGGATGAAGCCTCGGTATTCTTTCATGACCCAGAAGCAAAACGTGTGACAATAGAATGGCACCGCTCATCTTCACCTCGACAGAAAAAGGTGAAAACAACTCGTTCCGCTGGCAAAATTATGGTGACAATTTTCTGGGACAAACGTGGTGTCATTTTGACTGATTTCCTTGAACGGGGTGCAAAAATAAACAGTGCTCACTATGTGCAGACATTAAAGACGCTAAAGGAAGCTATCAGAAGGAAAAGACTCGACATTCCATCTCATAGTGTTGTTTTACACCATGATAACTCACGTCCCCACACCTCAATGGGGATTTCACAGGCTTGCCAAAATAAGGTGGACGGTGATGCCTCAACCCCCTACATTTCGGATTTGGCCCCCTTAGATGTTTTTCCTTTTTGCCGCTTTGAGAGACACCCTTTGTGGGGAACGTTTCGACGACGTGACAGACATTAAACTGGCTGTGAACTCATGGGTGAAACGACACCCTCAGGAATTTTTCCAAAATGGATTCTACCAATATGTTCAAAGATGGCAGAAATGTATAGAAAGTGATGGGTAATACTTTGAATAGGCTAGCATTATTAACAATATGTCCAAGTATTTTGCCACTAAGTTTCAGATTTTTGCTGTTACAGATAAATATCTTACGAGGGACTAGGCATTCATTTCAGTATGCATACCGTTTCATGACCTTCATTCGCGCCGTCGTGTATCTGTAGTCGCTTTGATTTACATAAAGACGCTCTGGTCATAATGTTTTGGCCCTTCTTTGCATGCTATACGAACAGGTATAGTTTCATATTCAGATTAAAGTTTGTTATGTAGATTTGTTAGAATAAATTCTGTGTTTCGTGCTAGTCTTTCAAATATTATAATTTTGAGTGAGTTATTCATTATATTTGCTCTGATCATTCGCTAGACAATAAAGGAAAACAATTACATTCTTGTTGTATTAAAATAATCTTGTGGGCACTCAAATTTTCTGCAGACCATAATGCTGGCGTAACAATATATTATTATAGTTAACAATCTTTCAAACCACATTTCTTTCGCATATCGGAGGCACTGCGATGTTTCGCTTATTAGGGTTGGGTTGGTTCAACCCCTACTTTGAAGAAGACTAAGGTGCAATACTTTACCAACCCATAATCATTTGCTCTTTCGTTGTGGGAGTTGCGAGCTGAATTGCGTTGTAATGTTGATCAAGTTTAGCGTACGCAAGTGAAGGGCATCCTTCCTAAGCGCTCTATTATTTACATTGTGACATTCTGTGTTCATGAACATATTTATAATCAATGACCCCTTCTGCAGAGGGCATGAAGGCCTCTCAGACTTTTAATTACTGGGAGTGTGCACAGAAGGGAACCCTGCTGAAAATTTAATACCGTGGTGACGGAAACAAAGAGGTGAAATGGTTCCTTCTGCCACAGAAATCTGACCCGCCCAGTTTCCATAGCGATTTAACTTTGTGCGATAAAATATTTGTTATTACCGTACTGAAAGCCTGTGTAATATTTATGACAACTACGATGTTCAAACACCTGTAAATTGCATGTCTGAGTGAAAATAAATTATCGTAGGTGAAAAGGACACGGTCATCACGTTATTAGTCAGGAATACAGAAAGCGATCAAGGAGAAGAAAGAGAAATGAGGATAAAACATGCTAGACAAATTAATCCGCAACCTCCACCCCCTTTCTTTTTAGTGAAACTCTATTGGAAAAGTGCTGTTACTTTGTCCAGCATTCCTGAATGATGCGCAGTGTTTTAACCTTTCAACCGGCTGGAACGAATTAACTCATGGTTAGAATAATGAGCTGAAATCGGGTCTAAGCAATATTTTTGCTGTCTAAGAAGTGGATAGAATGCAACTGGAAGAAGTGCACCTGAGAATTAGAAAGTACTGCTATCCCCTTAGCTTCCCATGCAGCGCAAAACGTTTCAGATATGTATCCATAATG
Source organism: Macrothele yani (assembly GCA_039090855.1). Taxonomy (NCBI): domain Eukaryota; kingdom Metazoa; phylum Arthropoda; class Arachnida; order Araneae; family Macrothelidae; genus Macrothele; species Macrothele yani. The sequence continues at coordinate 141,475,683 of CM077008.1, read as the reverse complement.
TTACAATCTCTCATTTTCGTTACACTTTCAGAGATATCTTTACGATTACGTTTCTGCCACATCTATTTTGGAACATAACTTTTTGTATACCTTAAGGTTACGTAAAAATAGCATTCACCGATACTACTGTTTTATAAGTTTACATTGTATATAATTGCTACCTTAATGTTACACTTCGGCGATATTTAAGATTTTTGGTTTGGCAACGGCGTGGATGCGCATACGCATTTAAGCCATTTCACCGAAGCACTCTCGTAGTCGTATTTCCACGTGCTACTGGGATATTCTTTGGTGATACTGTCGTACTCGAGTTAGCTAGTTTGTTGATTTAATATTTCATCCTTTTTTTTTTTTGTGATTCAAGATCATCTGAAAGTAAATTATTGTTTTGACTATTATAATTTTTAAATTCTAAAAAGCATTTTATAAATTCTAAGTAGATGGATGTGTTGTTGTATTAGTATGCTATACCAAATTGTGTTTTTTTTTACTTGAAGCTGAGAAATTTGATATTGGTAGATATTTAAAGAAATAACGAACATGATTTTCTTTCTTTTTTTGCTGAAGTATAGTCTATTCCACATGTACTGTATAATAGAAATTCAACACCTTCATTTGGGACCGATATTTATGTCTTTTGTTATCGATATATAAAAGCCGCCCCTGTCTCCAATGGACATCGGACTGCGTTGAACTGTGAAAACGTAAACAACTCGTAATACGACTGTTGTTGCTTTTAAAACAGCTGTCGAGTGTAATATGTTTTATTGTTAATTTTCAAAGTTTATTAAAACTATAATGTTCAACGTAGTAAACACGTTACAGTAATATGATGATGTTCCAAATATCTTTCAAATACGTAACACTAATGTACCGAAGTTAGAAATATCTTTCAAATACGTTACAGTAACACGAAGTTGTTATGTTGAAGTTACGAAGGCCTTTCACTTAACGTATCGGTTATGTTTCAAAGTTATGTAACGTTTGCGGACATTTTGACGCAACCGTAAGGTTTCTGAAACATTACTGTTACATTGCGCAACGTATCTGAAAAGTCTCAATGTTTCAGTGCTACGTACTTGTAACATATACGAAATATTCTGTGCTGTGTGGGTTTGTTATTCAAAGTAATCATTTAGGGAAATGATTGACATTAATCCTATCTGACTGATTACTTCCTAAAAGGGCTATAACAATGGCGACGAACCTAAGAAAGGAGAGAGAAGATATTTCAGTAACTTGTTTTTCTGCCTAGTGGCATGATGTCCGTGTCAGGTGGACTAGACACTGACACCATGATACTGGAAAGAAGCAAGCCCTTTCTCTTCATTCCTTAGGTCATAGAGCAGACTAGAAGAGAGAGCTAGAAAAGAGGACTAGAGGGGTATATTATATACGACCACCAGTGACAGGTACTATATGGTCGGTACTACTGAGATGAGAACGGGAAAGGAACTGTTTTGCTGTAGTTTTTGTTAAACCCGATCGCTATGTGGACATTTCTGTTTGGTAAGCTTAGTAAATTTTGGGCACCGTTTGGTTCAGGTACATCGGCCGTTTAAAGAGTTAAAAATCCTTTGGTTCATCAGCGAATAATGTAAACTTCCTGTTGATAACGGAACTCTATGTTTCTTGATCCCAAACAGTGGCCTAACCACAATTTTTTGACCGCTCACCCTCTTCGCTTCTGCGCTATTTGCAAAGTTAACAAGAAGATAAAATACATGCTGTAACCGAATCGTCGGGCTACTTGACCTACCTAACCATCACAATTTATAACACCAAATTATTAATGTTATTATAAGTATTATTATTTTTTTATTTAATTATTATTAAATGGTTCATTTTATTATTATTAAATTGTTTATTTTATTATTATCAAATTGTTATTTATAAGTTGCATCTCAACCAGTGAAGACAGTAGCAGCAGCACCGGCCCAGATTCATGTACAGTCAACAACTTGTGATTTGAAAGAGACAAACGTTTGGAGCTTCCCGAAATGCTTTTGAGAATGAAGTAAGCAGCTTCAACCTCCGACATTAGGTGAGGATGCCAAGGGAAGGAATAATAAAATAAAGCATCGAAAAAGAATAAACAAGTTGGTAAAATCATGCAAGGCATTGATTATGATACGCTTTCCAACATACTAGAAATCATTACTCAAGTTATTATTCAAGTTATGAGGATAGTGGCTGTGGAACAAATCTTTGACCCCATTTCGATGATATTAAACAGAATTGGTTCAGTATACCTCCGAAAAAACATGATAAAGTTTTGTCGCAATCGAAGCAATTTTACGTACGTTATGACGCATAAAAAGGCTATGGAATAGATCCCGCTTCTGTGTCCTAACCTTTGACCCCATTTCACCCATTTTCAATAGGATTCGTCCCCAGGCAGGTCCCTACAACATACTAACATTTCATCCAAATCGAAACATTTTTACGTAAGTTATGACACATAATGGCGATGGAAGTGATTCCGCTCCTATGTCCTGACCTTTGACCCCCACTTCGCCAATTTTCAATAGGCTTTGTCCCAGGCGGTCCCCTTCCACATGCTAAAATTTAATCGAAAACGAACCTTTTTTTACGTTAGTTATGACGCATAAAGTAGAGGAATGGATTCCGCTCCTATGTCCTGACCTTTAACCCCATTTCGTTCACTTTCAAGAGGGTTCCTTCCCAGGTGTTTCCCTACCACATACTAAAATTTCATCGAAATCGAACGATTTTTACGCGAGTTATCGTGCGGACGGGCATACGCACACAACGCGAGGCGTAGTGAGGCAGATGGGAATCGCGACCATCTGCTCGCAAGAGTGTGATGTCATAAAACTTCAATAGGAGCCACCCACAACGCGTGACGTAATGAGACAGAGTGCGTGACTGCGCGCCAACATCTAACATGACGACGCCATGACACTACACTAAAAACGTGGTGATTCGGGGTGGTTATTTAACCCACTAAACGAATTTTCCTAAAGTCGAGATCAAGCTAAATCGATTTCTAGTACCAGAAAACGGTAGGTTAACGACTTTTATCAAAATCCTTAGAGCCGCTTTCAAAATAAAATTTACATACATACAAGAATTGCTCCTTTAAGGTGAACGTCAAGTAATTTTGCTACCTGTACTTCGAATGGAAAAATTTCTGTACACATTTTCTTCCCAATTAATGCGTTCCCAAGGATGAAAATTTGAACATCGATTAAAATATCTTCATTTTATAACTTGCAATACTTAATATTTTCTAAAACATAACCATAGATATGCAATTCGAAATTTGTTTGTCTACTGATGTCATGAAAATACAGGTCGCGCCATCTTTTTTCTGGACAATTAATGCGTTCACAAGGATGAACATTTGAACATCGATTAAAATAGCTTCATTTTATAACTTGGAATACCTAATATTTCCTAAAACATAACCATAATTATGCAATCCAAGATTTGTTTGTCTACTGACGTCATCAAAGTACAGGTCGCGCCATCATTTTTCTGGTTTCAACACCACCAAATGAAAAGTTATTGATATTTAATATATTTATGGTTATGTTTTAGAAAATATTAAGTATTCCAAGTTATAATATGAAGTTATTTTAATCGATGTTCAAATTTTCATCCTTGGGGACACATTAATTGTGAAGGAAATGTGTACAAAAGTTTTCCCATTGGGAGTTTAGGAAGCAAAATTACTTGACGTCCACCTTAATAATATGGGATAAGGGCAACGGAATGGATCGCAATCCTATGACCTGACCTTTGACCCCATTTCGTCCATTTTCAATAGGATTCGTCCCCAGGTGGTCCCCTACCACATACTGAAATTTCGTCGAAATCGAAACATTTTTACGCACGTTATGACGCATAAGGGCAATGGAATGCATCCCGCTCTTATGTCTTGACCTTTGACCCCAATTCACCCATTTTGAATAGGGTTCGTCCCCAGGTGGTCCCTACCACATTGTAAAATTTCATTGTAATCGAACCATATTTACGCAAGTTATGACGCATAAGTGCAATGAAATGAATCCCGCTCCTACGTCGTGATCTTTGACCCCATTTGTCCCATTTTCAACAGAGTTTGTCTCCAGTTGGTCCTCTACCACATACTAAAATTTCATCGAAATCGAACGATATTTACGCAAGTTATGACGCATAAGTGGAATGGAATGGATACCGCTCCTACGTCGTGACCTTTGACCCAATTTGTCCCATTTTCAATAGGGTTCGTCTCCTGGTTGTCCCCTACCACATACTAAAATTTCATCGAAATCGAACCATTTTTACGCCAGTTATCGTGCGGACGGACGGAGGGACGGCCGGACAAAGCTGGAGCATATACGCTTCTTCAACCTACGGTTGGGAAGCGTAAAAAAGGGTCCTTTTAAGGGCCAAAACAAAACAAATACTGCAAAATAAAAAAAAAAAGGAATATCATTTATCGTACTTCTACTAAAATACGGTATTAAGGACCCGGTTTTACTCTTCCGAGGCATATTTTACTGCCGAATGTCGCATAAATGTGCTTACATTCGTCATGATATCTGTATATAAATCACAGAATGCAATATGCTTTCTGATTCTAATAGAAGTTGCCGTGATTACAGTTTTAATTTTTTTCTATTGACAGTGGTGCATATCATAGATGAAAGATAATAATTGCAGCGAATTTCACATAATTTTAGAATAGTGTAGAATAACGTAAATTTTGAAAAATTTTCTTTGTCAAAATTGAATCCCTTTCATCAAATGAGACATTATCCAACTGCAACTACCATATTGTCATTCTCCCCAGCGATAAGATCAACTTCATCGTGTGCTCTTAATGAAGCAATTACTGTCACCTCATCACGCTTAGAAGGTTATTCTTAAACAAAGAATGCGACTCATGCTTTCGTCCGTAATAGAGATGAAATCAATAATTATGATGTCCACATCATAGCAATATGTGTTTATCAAAATTATTTTATGGATCAGAGTTCATTCGAATAGAATGACTCAGATATAACTGACGGATATTTCGTGCATGTACATTTACAGTCACATGCGCTGCATAAATGCATTGAGTTGGCTCACTACGACTGTTTCACAATCTGTATTGTTGAGTTAACAAATCCGTTATGTAACGGTTTAGCGGGGCAAAGTAGTGCACCATAAAATAAGAGCTGTGCAACACACAACATCCTGATTAGGAAAGTTGCATTTAAACAATCACTGAAATCTTCAAATATTAAAGCGCTTTTTGATAAATGAAACTTAGAAATTTTGCGATGATTCGGAAGTCATCATTCTTATCATCATCGTCAACAATTATCAATTCACTGCTGCATGAAAGTCTCCTTAGTTTTCTTCAGCAACTGTCTGTCTTGAACCAGTATTTTCCGTGCTCCTGTAGACGACTTTCGAATTTGATCCACCCGTCTCCGACGTGGTCTTCCTCTAGGTCTTTTCGTGTTCCTCGGTATCCAATGTCTAATATCTCAGTTGTCCATCGTGATCAGTTTTTCTAGAAATATGTCCAGCCCATTGAAATTTCAGGGATTTTAGTTTGATTATTATGTCTTCCATTCTTGTCATTTGCCTGTCACATGCACTGCCTGCCTTTGTTATCTACCGTAGTTAGCCAAAACGTCTACCTCTTCCGGCTTCTTTCAGTTGTCTGCAGCCTTTGTATGTCTTTTTAGCCTTTGTATGTCTTTGTTGTCTCTCCTGGTTAGCCAAAAAATTTACCTGTCCAGGCTTCTTTCATTTGTCTGTAGCCTTTGTATGTCTTTTTAGCTTTTGTATGTCTTTTTAGACTCTGTATGTCTGTAGCCTTTGTATGTATTTTTAGCTTTTGTATGTCTTTTTAGCCTCTGTATGTCTGTAGCCTTTGTATGTCTTTGTTATCGATCCTGATTAGCCAACAAAATTACCTCTCCATGCTTTTATCTTGGTTAGCCAAGTCTGTAGCCTTCGTATGTCTTTTCAATTATCTATCCTGGTTAGCCAAAACACTTACCTCTCCATGCTTCTTTCAGTTGTCTGTATCCATTGTATGTCTTTTTGGCCTTTGTATGTCTTTTTAGGCTTTGTATATCTGTAGCCTTTGTATGTCTGTAGCCTTCATACGTCTTTGTTATCTATCTTGGTTAGCCAAACATTTACCTCTCCATGCTTTTATCCTGGTTAGCCAAGTCTGTAGCCTTTGTATTTCTTTTTAATTATATATCCTGGTTAGCTAAAACGTTTACCTCTCCATGCTTCTTTCAGTTGTCTGTAGCCTTTGTATGTCTTTTTAATTATCTATCCTGGTTAGCCAAAACATTTACCTCTCCATGCCATATATCCTGGTTAGCCAAAACCTTAACCTCACCATGCTTCTTTCAGCTGCCTGTAGCCTGTGTAGGTCTTTTTAGTAATTAAAGATCATGGCTCTGCTCCATGCGTAAGGACTGGAAATTTGCGTTTATGAAATGCCTTTCTTTTCATTTCATTTCATTTCATTTCATTTATTATTTCTGCTGTTACAGATTCCTGATCTCCGCGGCATTACAATTTGAAATCGCACTTGCCCTTCAACTTTCCGATTACCCTCCCTTTCCCATCTCTTTTTTTTTGTAGTTAGTTTAATGTACACTGGTGTGCAAAAATTAAGGACGAAGAGGAGTAATTAACATAGCAGCGGAACGAGCAAGCAGAACGGACCGAAAGACCACTCAGGAGATAGAATAGGGTCCGGTACGGTAGGGCATGCGCATATATGCAGCATGACGTGGGGGGGGGGGGGTGAGTGTCGGAAGGGTATAAAGCACACGGGCAGTGTACGCTCAGCAATTTGGTGAAAGCTATTGCACGGTGTACATCGGTTTGAACGACGTCGAGTTGCTGCCACCGTGTGATATGGTCAACAGGCAATCCAGTAGATAACATCTGGATGACCTTACCCGAGGTCGCGTCATTGGGAAGTTGGAAGAAGGTCGAAGTGTGACTAGTGTGGCCGAGGAGTTCGGGATCGCTCACAGCATCAATTCACGAGCTTGGAGAGCATTTGAAACGACAGGAACAGCTGTCCGACAGTTTAGCAGTGGTCGCTCACGGGCAACCACGGCGGCGGATGACCGGTATATTTTCCTACAGGTGAGAAGAGACAGATGGCAGACAGCGGGAGAAATCGCAAGGCACATGCAACAGACAACTGGACGTCCGTTATCGTGTTCTACCGTGGTCAGGAGGCTGTACAAAGGTGGTCTATTTGCACCACGACCAGTACGGTGTGTGCCATTAACGCCTGCGCATCGGAGACGACGGTTTCTGTGGTGCCAGGAATACAAGAACTGGACACATCAGCAATGGGTTCGAGTTGTCTTTACGGATGAGAGCCGATTTAGTATGACGAGCGATTCTGGACGTATACACATCTGGAGAGAGCAGGAAACACGGAATCACACCTCCAACAACATCGAAAGGGACCGGTTTGGAGGTAGCGGATTTCTCGTTTGGGGCGGTATCATGCTTGGTAGCCGTACTGACCTCCACATCTTCCAAGCAGGTTCAGTCACTGGTGTCCGCTATTGTACCGAGGTTCTCTTGCCTCACATGCGTCTGTTTAGAGGCGCTGTGGGTCCTGAGTTCCTCTTCATGGTCGACAACGCTACACTTTATCGTACAGTGGCTGTCGCAGAGCTGTTGGAGAGTGAATATATTCAACGCATGGATTGGCCCGAAAGGTCCCCAGACCTAAATCCAATCGAACACGTGTGGGACCTTCTCGGGAGACGCTTGGCAGCACGTCACCAGCCTCCAGCAACGATTCCGCAGCTGCGATTGGCGCTACAAGAGGAATGGGCTGCGATGCTTCAACAGCTCCTTGACAACCTCATCCTCAGCATGGACAGACGTTGTAAATCCTGCAACGCAGTCAGGGGTGATCATATCCCCTACTAAAGACTGGAGTTTTCTTGGCAGCCGCCTGTCACATGGACGTTTCTGTGTTCTGTCCAGTTGTGCTCGCAGCTACCTTTCCAATAAAGTGCCTTTGTATCCTTTGGATTCCTTGTTTGGACGGTTTTGCTCACTTGTCCCATATTCTTACATCTTGGGGATCTTATGGTATGATTTGAGTCGATGTGAAGCACTTCTGCGCAACGTTACATTCGAAAAGCCGTGTCGTCCTTATTTTTGCACGCCAGTGTATTAGGTGTGCAACTTAATTCTCGGCCGCCTAACCGAAAGCGTTCATAGTACTTCGGTAAACGCAAACAGCTGTGTGCGATAATGGCTGATTGCAGCGCCATTCAACAGCTTTCCAGACAACCTTAGCCGCTCACAACTGTAGTGACAGAAGGGACGAAAGTTGACGGTGAAAGCAATGTCGTTCGATAAGCAACATTTGAGGCACTGCCTCCTGTTAGCGTTTCGACTGAACAAAGGTGCCGCAGAAGCCCAACAAATGATCTGTGCTGCTTTGAGTGAGGCTGCTGTGTCCTACACTACGTGTAGGAAGTGGTTCCAGCGGTTTAAGCAGGAAAAGTTGGATCTCCGTGATGCAAAACGTCCGAGACAGCAACAGAAATTTGACGATGAGGAACTGGAACAACTGTTGGACGCGGATCCTTGTCGCACACAGTCAGAGCTCGCCCAGGAACTCGGAGTAACACGGCAAGCCATTGTAAAGCGCATGCACAAGCTTGGACGGGTTAAAAAGGAGGGCCGTTGGGTGCCCCACAAACTCACAGCTGCGAAAAAGTCTAGGCGCTACGATGTTGGTGTGTCCTTGCTTTCCAGATTCAAGAAGAAGAATTTCCTCCACGAGATTTGGACCTGTGATGAAGGTGGACCCTCTACGATAATCCTAAGCTGCGCAAATCGTCGGTTTATCCAGGTCAGCCTACCACCAGTACCACTAAACCGAATATCCATGCCAGGAAGTTGTTGCTGCGCATATGGTGGGATCAACGCGGTGTCGTACACTGTGAGTTGCTCAAACCTGGTGAAACGGTCAATGCTGTACGTTGTTGTCAGCAACTCATTCATGTGAGTGACGCAATGGAGGCGAAAATGCCATACATCGGCAAGGGCAAAAGGTCGGTCCTGTTGCTTCAGGATAACGCGCGTACTCATACCGCGAAAACGACTTGAAACACGATCACCGACATGGGATGGGAGATTTTGTCCCCCCCCCCCGGCTTATTATACCGACTTCGCCCTGTGGGATTATCACCTCTTTCGCTCCCTGCAGCATCACTTGAGTGATACGCACTTCACTTCTGTCTAGAAGATCCACACAATTATTGATGATTTTATCAACTCGAAACATCCCTCTTTTTTTCCGCAGTAGCATTCGGCAGCTCCCTGACCGATGGCTCCAAAGTATCCAACACGACGGGAATTATTTCCCTGATTAGGTACGTATTCCATTTGCTATAATTTGCTGTCAGAGTGTCGTGTCTGTGGCCGAGAATTAGGTTGCACACCTAATATATGATTTACGTTTTTTTTAATATAAGTTACAGTTATTGATTTTTGTTTGTTCTCTAGGTAATGAATTCCAAAATCTTGGTCGACAGTAATGTAGACTTTGTTTTATGGTTATAATTTTAGGTAAAACTGGTATTAGTATGTGCTGATTTCTAGTATCATATTGATGTGTATAAGTAGTTATTTTTATTAGATCGTGTTTTATGTTATTTTTTATTCTTTTATACATAATTTTCTTTAAGTTAAAATCGTATAGTTGCTTAACAGTCATTATATTATATTTATTAGGGAAAACTCTTGTAAATTCATGAATACCCAACCGCATATATCTATTACTGTTAAAGTTGTATTTTAAATCTATTAGTCTAATAAATTTATTTTGAATACATAATGGTAAATTGCTAACAAATTTATTTTAAGATATAAAGACATAATGGTAAATTGCTAACAAATTTATTTTAAGATATAAAGACATAATGGTAAATTGCTATTGAAAATTGTAATGTCTAATACATTTATTTTTAAGACATAAAGACATAATGGTAAATTGCCATTGAAAATTGTACTGTTTCTCTCAAATGTTCTCCAACTAAATTTTTTTACACTTTATTGGAAATCATTTAAAAGAAACAGCACAATTTTCAGCAGCAATTTACCATCGTGTCTCAAAGTACTACTCCGAGAACGCAAGATAAGGCTTACGTAGTAGAACGGACTTGATATTTGTGAGAAGTCAGATGTAAATCTGAATAATTAATCCAAATGATGTAATCGATAGTTTGTCATCTTAAAGAAATTTCGCATTTCACCTTTAGAAACTGCGCAGTTATATGCCTACATGGTAACGAGTTAGTCTGATATTCAGAAAGAAAACTTATTCTCAGTGTTTCTTTGGAATTTGTAAAGTAACAGCGTTACACCTATTCACAAAGTTGCTTTTTAACTTGCAAAACTGAATCAATTAAGACTTTCTGGAAATATATTCTGGAACAGAAATTGGATCTAAGTTTTTTATTAAATAAAAAGTGCATTCCTATCCAGAAGTACGGTAAACAACTGGTAATTTCGCAATTTACTGCCTTGTGAATAGATGTAACGAATCCAAAGACCAATGGCATTCGTATAGTTTCTGTGAAAGTAGGTTACTTAAATGCCTTTCCGGCTGGGCTAATTTAAACCAATATTACCCGTCCGTACTTGATTGATGGATATTCCGAGGTAATTAAGGGACGAAAATGATTCGAGGATTCAGGTCCATTTGGAAGCTGCAAAAATTCGCGGTTTCGAATTACAAGTCATTCCGAATCTTCAAAGACGTAATTAAGTTGAACAGATGTGACGTCACCATTCAATTTGTCATCCTTAAGGCACCCTTCCCCTTTATCTTAATCACCGTGATTACGTACCAGGGAATTTTTCATTTTCTGTCGCAGCTGTTTCTTTCGAAGCTTCTGAACCTAGTTATCGGTTTCCGCTGCCTTTTCACGAGGCAGATAATGAATATGGTGGATCATATTACGATTTCAGTGGTCGACGATGTCATTTCGCGGCGAAAAAATCAATCCTCCCGATCAATTCATTCCACTTACGATTTCGGTAATTGAGAATTGCCCTGAATTCAAATAAACGGTTTCCTTCCTATTGGAAATTAAACGAAGAAGATTCTAGCGAAAGTCTTGAAACCTTACATGACTTGCTAAATAGAAATTGGCCAATAAGGATCATATTTCATAGGAAAACTTGTAATAAACTCCATTCCTGCATAGATTAGTGGAATATTGAGATTGTGAACCACGAAATGAGATCTTCCTCCGTGAGTTTTATTCACTGAATTATCTATGAATTGATTTCCTTTTCCATGAACTCTAAAGTGAGTTTACCCCAAGGCTTGTTGTTGTATCTGAAATGAATAAATACGTACAAGAAAACTGTAAGAAATGTATTCAAAAACAATGCGTCACAATCTTTCTTTTTATGGAATAATAGTTCTTTCCAACATCGTAGTAACGTTTAGGGTATATTGTACACTACTGAAGAGCACAATACCAGTTTTGATCTTATGTTTCTTTCCTGACATTAATAGAATAAATCCCAAGGAAATAATTTCGATGTAACGAAAATGGGTAACGGTGTTCTTTGTCGAAATCATTGTTGAATTCTGATCGTGACGCAACAATTGTTAATTTCATTGTTACTCAACAATATACTTTACTGAACTAATGCCGGACACGTTTTGCATAAACGTAACAATATCTCACTGCAGTCTTAGTGAATTACGTGAACCTAATGCTAAATGTGATAAAATCCATTACAAAAATGCATTTTAATGTTATGTATCTTTCCTGACACTACTAAAATATGCGTAGTAGCAAAATTTGGCTCGACTCATCCGGGAGGGCTGGCTACCTCCTATTGATGAGAGCCTAAGGTGATGTACACTGTAGAGCCAAAAGTCATGGGATTGCAGTATGAAAGTTTTTAACTCGAGCTGCCGCCGTATAAAGGCTTCGACGCATGCCACGATTTTTTTATCCGTTGCGAGGTGTAATCTCGTGAGTCAGGCTGAACAACCGCCAGTAGGATTATGGCAAGCTGATGTGGATTACTGGAGTTTGAACTAGGCGTGGTAGTGGGAACCAGACGGATGAACCATTCAATTTCCGAAGTTGTGCGAACATTTAATATTCCTCGATTCAAGGTGTCCCCCGTGTACCGAAAATACCTCATGGAAGACATTACCACACACCGTGGACAGCGCGGTGGCAGACCAAGGAGATTGTATGACCGCGACCAGCGGTGTCTGACCAGAATTGTCCATGCTAACAGACAAGCGACACCGGCTCAAATAACATCCACATTCAGTGCGTGAGGTACCAGAAACATATCCGTCAGGTAAGTGCGGCGTAATTTAGCGTTCATGGGGTGTGGGAGTAGACGAGTCACCAGAGTGCCTTTGTTAATACCACGAGATCGGACACAGCGCCTCAGCTGGGCTCGTGAACATTTTAATTGGACCCTGGAAGACTGGCAACATGTGGCGTGGTCCGATGAGTCACGCTACCAGTTGTTACAAGCTTCTGTTAGGGTTAGGGTGTGGTGCAGACACCATGAGGCCATGGACCCAAGTTGTCGACAAGGCACTGTGCACGTTGGTGGTGGTTCCATACATGTATGGGGTGTCTTTATGTGGTACGGTTTGGGTCCTCTGGTCTTCGTAAATACGTCATTAACCGGTTTTCGCTTTATTGCTCTGAGGGGTGATCATTTGCAGTCCTTCATGGACTTCAGGTACCCCAACAACGATGGGATTTTCCAGTCGAACAATGCATCATGTTATCGGGCCCAAGTTGTCCAAAATTGGTTCAAGGAACATTCTGGACAGTTCCGACGGATTGCGTGGCCACCACGTTTGCCTGACACGAATCCAATAGAGTACTTATGGGACATGGTGGAAATGTCCATTCATACCCAAATTCGTGTACCTACAAATATCAGGGGACTCTGATCGACGGTTCAGACGGCTTGTCTCAACATCTCTCCAGAAGTCTTCTGGTCACCTGTGGAATCAATATGCCTCGTCGAGTTGCTGCACTTCGCCGAGCTAGAGGAGGTCTTACACGATACTAGGTACATATCGCATGACTTTTGGCATGCGATATATACCAGTATCCGGGGAGTAACTTGTAGATATTCCTGTCCAGAAGTTAAAAATCCACCTCACTCATACACTAGCGATTCAGCTTTTCATTCTATCTTGGGAACCGAGTTTAGCTTGCGCACAAGCAGACGCACTTATGTAGCTTTCACTTCATGATACGGGCGTAGTATCATGACGGCAACAAATGAGGTGTTAATCAATTTGCATAAACTGCTCCAGGAGTTCAAATTCTCTGGCGTGCATAAATCAAGAATGCAAGACATAAATTCGAATGTTCCAATTATATGAAATGTTGCCAGCAGGTGGATGTCGAATTTTAGGCTTCAGTGTTTATGCACGCCGGAAAATAATGAAGGAGATATGAGTCTGTTTGTTTGGAACTAAAAAAAGGTGGACTGTAACCTCTAACTGTTATATAGGTCTTACAGCGATCTCTCATGCTCCCAAAAAAGTGATTCAGGAGCTCAAACAGCTTTTGTTCTTATTCCTCTATCACAGCAGTTTAAACTCCACAAACTTCTCTTGGAGGAGGTTGTGCACTCGCAACTTTAAATCCGAAAACATCACAATCGTGCTCGATGGAGCCAAAATCTCCTGACCTGGCTGGTCAATTGAAATTTCGTATATTTTCACTTTATAGGCATTCATCCACAAGTCTACCCCTATGAGACGAGCATTATCGTTCATGGAAATAAATTGTGGTCCAGCAGCGCCTTGGATAATTCCTACATACGACTGCAAATCCTCTTATCGATACTGGTAGCATGTCAGTTTTGCCCTGCACGTAGAGAACCATCAATCATAGTGCCTACCAACGACATTAATCCTTCACATCCAAAACTGTTTCTTTCTATTTGATTAGAGGGTTGGTTTTTGGTGCTTCCTTCGTACTGGCGTCTAGAACCAATTATGAGTAAACTGTTGCTTCTTTAACTTAGTCTGGCGAGTGAAGACCAGCAGCATAGCGCAAATAGCTCTTCCAGAGTCTTCACTGTTCTGATTCGAAGGTCTTCCACACGATCGCCTGCTAGCGTTTCCATGACAACAATAATCAGCTGGTAGAGGGGAATGGGCCATTGCTTTGGGCAACGGTTCGCTCAGAAAAAATAAGACTTAAGACTATCTCAGTCACACGCATACTCGCGCCCATAAGAGTGTTTCGCGAGAGTTGTTTCAGTTTTTGTGAAGTGCCAATGAATTAAAATCAGAGATATTATATCTTAAATTCGTGGCTTTGTTGGATTCGAACTGTTTTGATAAATTTTGTGAAAGCTTCCCTGAACATCTACTGTCAGAACTTAAAGAACTCTATGCTTCAAATTTTGATACAGCTCGACGAAGAAATGAACTGAAGGTGTTTTATTCCCTTGATGAATACAAAAACAAATCAGTAAGAGGCATTACGTGTTACATAAAATTGAATAAATTGGACACATAGTGCTTAGTGAGGTGTACAAATTAGAAGACCTTATATTAAACTTTTCATCAACAACTGCAACTGCCGAAAGAAGTTTTTCAGCATTAAAAACAATCAAGTTATGTCTTACAGCTACACAAGGACATGCGTATTCGAAAAACTTGGGTGTTTTGTCAATAAAGAAAAACATTCTTTTTAAATATGAAAACGTACTCGGAAGAAACTTTTATGAAAACGTAACATAAAAGTTCACACAAAAGAAAAGAAGAATTGAGTTCATGTAGAAATAAAGTATTCAGAAGAAGAATGAAGTTCGTGAACACATAAGTGTTGAAATCCTAATCCTCATAATTATTTGGTATCATGTTAGCAATGGCATGTACTTAAAATTTAGAAAAAAATTTCTTCTATTACTTAACAATTAAAAATTAAACTTTGCAATTTTAAAAAAGAAACAGTGCTGTGGGGAGGGAGAGGGGGAGGGGGTGGAGATAGCCCAGATCTCGAACCTAAGATAAAGTGTTGCCTACTCCATGATGATCGAACTCTTTTGTGACTACGGGTAAAAGGTATACAGACCCTAAGTTTCCTGGCTATGGACTTCTTGCGCGAAACCTTCTGGACGCAGTCTGCCTTCATACGGATCTTCCTGTTGTCGCTACGAGTTCCCATTAGAGTTAACAAACTGACATGCTTTTATCGCGCTTTGTAGTTAGGGCTGCTTACCGGTCATTCTTGGCAGTTGTAAACTGTCGTAGACCTTGGAATATCCATCTAGTGCGTGCTCCTCTATCTAGGAATTATCGTCATAGTCTTGATATGATGTTATCGGACCTATTCGTAAATTTGACAATTTCTCTGTGACTTTGACTCGCTTCCAACCACCCGATGGCATCCCCTAAATCATGAATGAAAAACAGAAGCCTGGAGAGCTTCATTTAATTTTTTTTATATTAGAGGTTTAACGACCATCGTGAGCACTCAATAGGCTACAAGCAGTCGCCCGTCCTAAATGTAACGTCACTGGTTCCAGGGAAGGGAGAAAACCAGCGCCGTAAGACAAACACAACATCCATGCCTCACCGGGATTCGAACCCGGACCCATCTCGGGCGAATGATCAGAAGCCATCGCTTAGACCATTGCGCCACCGGGGCGGCTCATTTAATTTGCATCAGAATGTTTATGCTGCATCAGAATGTTTGCATAGGATTTCGCGTTTTACTCACCTACCACATACCATATAAGTGTACTACTTGTGATTGAAGAATCAGTTTTCAATTTACAAAACAAACTCTAAAATCTGGAACTTCTGTATTTTATAATCCACAGTGTAAATTAGTCACTCGGTGAATTATGAACACAGCAATCAGACATCTCTGAATTCCGTGTATTTTACTGTTTCACACGTGACATTAGTCACGTTAGAAAACTTGAAAATTACGTGCTGCCGGAACGGGAATCGAATCCGTATCTTCCGGTTTCCGTTCGAGAATGCTACCCGTTACACCACCTAGAACGCTGAAGTCCCAAGTATCTGAGTGATAAGAACTAGAACAATGGATATCTGAGTGATAAGTCTTGCAACTCTACTCCGGATAACCATTATTCTAGATTCTTATCACTCAGATAATTGGGACTTCAGCGTCCTGAGTGGTGTAACAGATAGCATTCTCGAACGGAAATCGGGAAATACGGGTTCGATTCCCGTTCCGGAACGATGTAATTTTCAAGTTTTTTGACTGATTATAATGGGTCTTCGCAGGTTATATATTAGACGCCAAATAATTGGAGTCTAATATACTACCTTGTTGGCCGAGTGGTCCGACAAGCTGTCTTCTAAGCATTTGTCCGAGATGGGTCCGGGTTCGAATCTCGGGAGAGGCATGGATGTTTTGATTGTCCTATGGCGCTGGATCTAAGCATTCCTGAAAATCATTAGCCTCAAATTAGGGTCACGACACAGCTAATAGCTGGCAGCGTTGCTTGCAGCGGTTGTTAAATCCAGAAACAAAAACAACAACAACAAAACCAGTCCCCTATACATGGAAACCAACCAAATCTCAAAACAGGATGTGCTTGTAATAGACATTTGATGTATGCAGGAAAATTGCGACGAAATCTTAAAGCTTGTATCTTCTGTAACGACGCTGCACTTTACTTGTGTGATCATGTCCTTCTTAGCCAATTTAATCTACAATACTGATTGGATTTAGGGAAACAACGAGTAAGTTATTGTGCCATCCCGTTAGGATTATTTCAGGAAATACAAACACCTGACTAAAAATTAGTAATTTACTCTTAATACTTACATTAGTTAAATCATCACTTACAGAAATTACAGCATTAGTTCTTGCTGGAAGAGATTCAACCAGATGATTTAAATAATTTGATTCAATCTTTGATCATTCTAAGAACAGTTTGTCTCGCAATTCATTGAGATTCCTTGGATACTGAAGTCTAGTTTTTACACTTCATTCAAGGTGGTCCCACAAATTATCGATAGGATTTAAATCTGGCGATTTAGCTGACCAGTCCATATGTCCCAAAGTTGTATCATGTTCATCATACCAATCCATATTGTTTTAGCTCCATGAATCTTACAGTTGTCATCCTGGTAAATCGGATTATCTACATGATGAGAATTCTGCAACTGTCCAAAAAGAAATACATGATTGTCTAAAATTTCTCTGTAAGCATGCTGATTCATGGTATTTTTCCTATCTACTGATAGGCCTGATTCCCAACAATTAAAACAGCCCCACAGTATTGCAGATCCACCTTCTTTAACAAGAACGCACTCAAGATTGGATATTTCTTTAGACCTCCTGTTGATCCTATGCCTTATGTTATTTGAGTAGAAGTAAAATTTGGATTTATCAGACCATATGACAGCCTTCCACTGATCAACAGTCCGTGTCCTGTGAACATTGGCCCAAGCTAATTGAGTTTCTTCATGAGCTAAAGTTAGCATTGGTTTCAGTCTTGCAACTCTACTCTGGATATCCATTCGACGAAATTTCTTACACAATGTTCGCTGAGATATGGACGTGTGTGAAGTTCATTATTAACAGATGGAAGGAGTTTAAAACTTGTTTAAAATCTGTTTTCGATGACCAGGAGAGAAATTCTGCAATGGTCACGACTTGTCAAAACTGCGATGGTCACGACTTGTCAAAATCTGCGATGGTCACGACTTGTCAAAACGGTGTTTCGTCCACAGTTTTCCACTTTATTTTCAGTCGAGTTTGACTTAGACCAACCTTTGTGAACACGTAGAACTTTTCTATTGCTGTTACTTGCACATTCAGCAACTTCCTTGATGCTGTGTCTCTCTGATCTGCCGAAATATATGACACCTTTTGGCCAGTCACTTACATCTGTCTTTCGACCCTAATTTTTCAAAAGATTCAGCTTAAAACTTTGCCTGTAGAAAGAAATAACACATATTTTAGTATTATTTAACCCATAAATATTTAAATAAAATTCTAATTTAGCGTCAGAAATATATCATATTAAACAATTAACTATATTGCTGCAGGTGACCAATTTTTTTGTCTGGTGTCTTTAATTTTAAAACATGACTTTTTCTATCGTCATCTTTCCTATTAAAAGAAGATTGCCGAAGAATAATTACTTCTTTTTTTCGTAGCAGACTGATTCTTTTTTGACATTCACAAAACTCTTTCCTAATTTTGCTTTATTGCACTTCTACGTAAGTGTCTTCTCAAAACCAGCAAATAAATTTTAGAAAAGCGGCAGTTCTTTCATTGTCGTTTGTGGTACCATATCAGAACTAATTTGTAAAGCAAAAAAAAAGTGTTTTGGATTTGTCATCTCTACTGGCGAGTGTACGTTCATACAGGCGTAAAATTTCATTAGAGAAGGAAAGAGGAAAGATGGAATTTTCCGTTTCTAAATTTTTTGTTCACTTTCTGCCAAACACAGTGCGTGCTCATTTTTATAAAAGTGACTGCACATTAACTGGAAGCTTCTCAAATGCTTTCAACAAAAGTAAGTTCTTTACATTAGCAAACATAAGAAAAATCGATTTGAAGCATTTGAAATCATGAACGTCTCTAACGTAAAAAGTAACATAATGCTAAAAAGGAAAGACCGATTTTATGAAAATTAATCTGATTTTTAAAGGTTTGGAAAGCTTTGCTACGTATCAAACATTTATATGTATCTATAAAACATGAAGACATTGCTGTGAAATTCAAACATTTATCTCAATTGTGTTGTCACATTGCTGAAAAATACTGAGATTTCTTGTACTGTTGATATCTCAATGATGTGGAGTCCAGAATGGTTTCTCAGCACTAGAGGATTTCATTTCATTTCATTTCATTTATTTTCCGTTATGGGGTTCTATTTGACAATGCTGCATTTCAAAGTTAATTTTATAGCATATAATATTAGGGAAAAAAATATGCCAGAAAAACTGGTACCGACGAGCTTATGCAAAATACATAGCAACGTCACCTATGCGCGTACTCAGTTGCGTCCGCCAGTGCGTATATAAAGCGATAGACGTACTTGTCAGCTGTCAGAGTTGTTTTCGGCATGAGAATGACAAGTAATAACGATTTAATCAATTTTCAACGTGGTGTCATAATTGGTGCTCGTGAGATGGGCCATAGTATTTCGGAGGTAGAAACGAAGCTCGGATTTTCACGGACGACCATTGCAAGGGTGTACCGCGACTACAAGAATTCCGGGAAACCTCCAACCTACGATACCAGTGTGGCCGTAAAAAGACATTGGGTGAACGTTACCATCGTCGGCTGTCAAGAATCGTTTCACGCGATAGGCGTGCAACACTCTCGCTGGTATAATCGGAATTCAATGTTGGAGCCTCAACAAGCATCAGCGTCCGGACTGTGCAACGTGCCCTGCACGATATGGGCTTTGGTAGCCGACGCCCAACTTGAGTCCCCTTGATGGGTGCATGACTCAGATCCATGCTCCTCGCCTGGGCAGGGCAACCCCGCCACTGGACGCTTGATGACTGGAAACAAGTAGCCTGGTCTGACGAGTCGTGTTTTTAACTGTATCGGGCAGATGGAAGGATTCGTGTGTGGCGCATACCCCATGAAGCCATGGATCTCGCCTGTCAACAGAGAACTGTACAGGCTGGTGGGGGGGGGGGTCCGTAATGGTATGGGGTGTGTTTAGCTGGACTTCACTGGGACACCTGGTACGCCTACAAACGTCTGTGACCGGCCAACGCTATGTGCGCATCTTATCTGACGAGGTACACCCGTTCATGTCCTGCATTCATGCTGATGGGTTGGGCCTGTTCCAACAAGACAATGCACCTCCACACAAGTATCGGAAGGCCACATTATGGTTACAGGAGCATTCATCTGAGTTTGGGGTGTTGCCATTCCCACCCAAGTCCCCGGATCTGAACGTGATAGAACACATTTGGTATGCCATGTAACGCGCTATCGAACACAGTAATCCGAGACCTCGGAATACACCCGAATTGTGGAACGCTCTGCAAGAAGTATAGTGTGCATTGCCTACAACATATTTCCAGAAGCTAGTGGAGTCCATGCCCCGTCGTATTGCTGCAGTCCTGCGCTCCCGTGGGAGACCTATTAAGTATTAGACTGGTGTACCAGTTTTTCTGGAAATTCAGTGTTTTCCCAAATATACTTACGTACAGGGTAACCACAGAACAGAAAATTGAGTAAAAAGCTTTATGTAGCCTGATTGAATAGTCAATCCAAACGTCTTGCACATATATAATTTACGCATATGTGGTCTGATGAATAATTTTCTACTTATTAAATTTTATATTTTAGTTTGTTAGCAAATATTTTTTTAGTTGCTTTGGAAAATAACTATAATCATTAATATGTTTTAGTTGACATGGTAGGTTATTCCATAACAACAATTCCCGGAAATCAATAAATCTTTGTTGGGTTAGAATGTTAGTCATTGGTAAAAAAAATGCATTTTCGCTTCTTTTTTTTAAATACCTTTACGAATAAAGGAAAATAGGTATAAACATGTAATTTAACTGAACACTGTGGTCACCTACAGTGTTCAGCAGAATTAAATGTTGATACCCATTCTCCTTGGTTCTTTTATACATAAATTCTAACAATCTATATTGCCATAATTTTTTAATATCCATAAAATTAATCCGTACCCCCATATTTAAATTAATACCCCTAAAATTATTTAGAATTTTGAACATCCTATTTTGTAATGGTTGCAATTTATATGAATTAGTCTTAGTAGTTTCAAACATGGATAAATCAGACATCATATTCAATGTTTCATCGCTAGAATATTTGAAATTCTCGTAATTAAACCCAATAGCCCTGAAATTTTATTTACACTGTTTTGAATATTGATATCCCTTTTTAAATTATCCTCAATTAGTATTCCCAAATATTCAATATTATTGACTATTTCAATGGTACAATGTTCCACAAGAATAGATGGTGGTGACTCAACAATTTGCCTGTCTCTCTTTTTAAAAATCGTAATTTTAGTTTTTTTCAATATTTAAACACAGGAAATTTGTATCCAGCCATTCCATCAAGTTTTCAATTATTTTATTACATTTTATATTTGCCTCATTTATATCAGCAGCGGCAATCATAAATGTGGCATCATCCGCAAATAAAATTAAATCATCATTAGGTTCAATGTTAAAAATATCATTAATATAAATTTAAAAATGTAATGGGTTCAGAATTGAACCTTCCTGCAGTACCTATATTTCATTAATTAACTTGTGCGATTTTGTTTCATTAATCTGTACATAGTGTTTTCTATCATGTAAGTAGTCCTCTAATAAATTGTAATATTCTTTCTTATTCCATTATTACAGAGTTCATCCAAAAGTATACCATGATCGACGGTATCAAAAGCCTTCCTAAGGTATAAGCATATTGCAGTGGTTACTAATCCCTGTTATATGTTATTTAGTATGCTATTCTGAAATGCTAAAGTATTTAAAAAAATTCTGTGAAATAAAGAATGGCCATTTGATGCTAGAAAGGCATTATTTTCATCATGCTCTTTGAGTAGTGTCACTACACTGTGGTTAGACTTAGAAATTGCTTGTAGAGCTTTCTTCACATTGCTGTTAGACTTAAAAATTACCTGTAGAGCTTTCTTCACATTGCTGTTAGGCTTAGAAATTGCCTGTAGAGCATTCTTCACATTGCAGTTAGACTTAGAAATTGCCTGTAGAGCTTTCTTCACCTTGCTGTTAGGCTTAGAAATTGCCTGTAGAGCTTCTTCACATTGCTCTTAGACTTAGAAATTGAATGTACAGCTTTCTTCACATTGCTCTTAGACTTAGAAATTGCCTGTAGAGCTTTCTTCACATTGCTGTTAGGCTTAGAAATTGCCTGTAGAGCTTCTTCACATTGCTCTTAGACTTAGAAATTGCCTGTAGAGCTTTCTTCACATTGCTGTTAGGCTTAGAAGTTGCATGTACAGCTTTCTTTACATTGCTGTTAGACTTAGAAATTGCCTGTAGAGCTTTCTTCACATTGCTGTTAGACTTAGAAATTGCCTGTAGAGCTTTCTTCACATTGCTGTTAGGCTTAGAAATTGCATGTACAGCTTTCTTCACATTGCTGTTAGATTTAGAAATTGCCTGTACAGCTTTCTTCACATTACTCTTAGACTTAGAAATTGCTTGTAGAGCTTTCTTCACATTGCTGTTCGACTTAGAAATTGCCTGTAGAGCTTTCTTCACATTGCTGTTAGGCTTAGAAATTGCCTTTAGAGCATTCTTCACATTGCTGTTTGACTTAGAAATTGCCTGTAGAGCTTTCTTCACATTGCTGTTAGACGTATAAATTGCCTGTAGAGCATTCTTCGCATTGCTGTTAGACTTAAAAGTTGCCTGGAGAGCTTTCTTCACATTGCTGTTAGACTTAAAGTTGCCTGTAAAGCTTTCTTCACATTGCTGTTAGACTTAGAAATTGCCTGTAGAGCTTTCTTCACATTGCTGTTAGACTTAGAAATTGCCTGTAGAGCTTTCTTCACATTGCTGTTAGACTTAGAAATTGCCTGTAGAGCTTTCTTCACATTGCTGTTAGGCTTAGAAATTGCCTGTAGAGCAGTCTTAACATTGCTGTTAGACTTAGAAATTGCCTGTAGAGTTTCTTCACATTGCTGTTAGACTTAGAAATTGCCTGTAAAGCTTTCTTCAGATTGCTGTTAGACTTAGAAATTGCCGTAGAGGTTTCTTCAAATATATGTGAAATAAAAAGTATCGCTTAACATTCAATGTCACAATGCGGTAACATTTGAAATGCTCCTTTGTTCTGGAGTACTTTCATCACTTGCGTCATATTCAAATGAATTGGATAAAATGTTTTCAGTATTGCCATTACACTGCTGCGAAATTGAAGCAGTTCTATGAAGTGCAGTATGACGATGTTGTGAAGCTGAAAAAGTTATTTTTAGAACTACTGACGCTGTTTTCAGATACAAGAAGTCCTTTCAGCCTGGCGCCATGATGCTACGAAATTCAAAAAGATCTTTCATCACTGATGCTACAGTGCTCACAATACTTCCAACTTATTTAAAAGAAATACTATTTTTCGAGAGTGCGTTCTTCCAGAACTCCATAATTTTTCTTCCAGATTGCGAAAGTGTATATCAGCATCTTGGATGACACTCAAGAAGTCCGACCAGAAAAAACATATTTGCGTAAAACAGAGATCTTTACGCCAAAATTTTCCAGTTTCCGATTCTTCTTCCACAGTGCGTTGTTATATACAATGGTGTCCAAAACGTAAGGATGAGACAGTTTTTCACCTTGTGAAAACAGCAATTTGTCGGCGACGGGGATAGAATCCGAGTCTCGTCGCTCCGGAGTGAGTTGCTCTAACTGGCTGAGCTACACCGACGGAATGCATTGTTGAAAATTTGTTGTCATGACACGTGCTTCACCTCTGTAGTACGTCACATCATCTCCCTCTCAATTTTTTTCTATGAAGCAAAGAAGGAATCTTTCATTAATTCCGGACGATGTGTGCTAGGAACATCATAAATTTTTAGGAGAACCCAACGACCAGTAGATACATTCTTTTTGTTCGGGCGCCCATGTGAAAACAGGAATTTGTTGGTGACGCTGATCAAAATCGCGTATCCTCGCTCCGGTGTGCGTTGCTCTAATCGGCTAAGCGACACCGACGGAATGTATCGCTTCAGACTTGTCGTCTTAACACGTGCTTTACCTCCGTAGTACGTAACAATCTCTTGTCTTTGACATTTTTCTTCAGCTATGAGAAACTTGTGCACAGTTTGGTAATTTTCGTTACATACTTTTTAACCACTATGGGCAGAAAGTAGATATTTCTGTTTCTGGATGTTTTATCGATTGTAGAAACAGATGAAATATCTGTCCATACTTCCTACTTGCTTGTTGATAAGTTCTTACTGTCACGTCACCCATTCTTTTGTCAGTGCCATCTTGAACTGTTGGACAGTTTCCGGTATGTGTTGATGTGGCTGCAACACGTCTTCCAAGAGCATCCCACAAGTGTTCTATGGGATTTAGGTTGGGAGAAGGTACTGGCTATGAATGACTTCACTTTCCATTAGCTCATCAACTGCCACCGTACGATAGGGTGTGGCGTTATTATTCATTAACGCGAACTGTGGGCGAATGGCACCTTAGAACAGAAGACCATGGGGGAGGGTTACCTCATTGCAGTAGCGCGCACCTATTACAGTTCCTTCCTCCAGTATCTGCAGCTCCTTACTTCCGCCGATCAGAAAGCTTCTCCATACGAAAACACCACGGCTGTCATATCTTTTCCTTTCACACATGGTAGTATGATGATATACTATACTGTGCAAATTAATTGGGACAAAGTAAAAAATCCTTCTTTTTTCCAAAACTATGCCTTTATATAATTCTATGCCTTGATATACACTGATAAATACCTGTATTAGTATGAAGTATGTCCTCCTTTAGCAGAAATGACCTCTTGAATTCGTTTTGGTATTGACTCCACTAATTGAGTGCACATATTTTTGACTTCATAATCGTGGAACCACTCTTTTATAGCATTCGTTATCATGCGTTCGTTGGTTGTACAGTCCATTTTACCTAAACGTCTCTTCAAAATATTCCACAAGTTTTCTATGGGATTTAATTCTAGTGAATTTCCAGGACAATCAAGCAAATTAATTTGATTTTCCAGCATGAAATTCTTGACCGATTTTGAATTGTGACATGGGGCCAAGTCATGTTGAAATGTCCCGTTGTAACGTACCAGGAGATGTGACGTACCTGCCAGAAGGACGCACACGACATAAAGGCAGATAGCAATTAGAATCAATGTCCGCGTAGCTTAATTGGTAGAGCAACTTATTCCGGAATGAGTGGACCCGGGTTCGAACCCCGACGTAGACCAAAAATGACGGAGAAATTCACTTCGTTATAATGGCGCCCGAACTATCCGGATGACCCGACCGTTCAAAATCTCGCATTGGTGTGATGTTATTTCCACACCGCGAGATAGGAAAAATATGAGCAGCACTTCGAAAAGAAAAATAAGGGGGAGATGATGTAACGTACCAGGAGATGTGACGTACCTGCCAGAAGGACGCACACGACATAAAGGCAGATAGCAATTAGAATCAATGTCCGCGTAGCTTAATTGGTAGAGCAACTTGTTCCGCAATAAGCGTACTCGGGTTCGAATCCCGGCGTAGACCAAAAATGACGGAGAAATTTACTTCGTTATACCGTCAAAAGTTTGCAAGAATGAAACAATCCTACGTTGTAATATTTCTACGTACTTGGCTGAATTCATCATACCTTGAACAGGAACTAAGCTTCCAGTGCCGTTTGATGTGAAAAAGCCCCAAAACATCTGTTTCAGAGGGTGTTTTACAGTTTGTTTGACATGCTCAGATCTTAAGGGTTCACAGTTGCTTCGTCTAACGACATTTGCTTGGTAACACTGCACAAATAAATGAGTTTCATCACAGAAAATTACCTTTTTCCAGTTGTCAGCAGACCATGATTTATATTTTTTGGCCCATGCTAAACATTTTATCTTCATTTTCGCATTCAAATATTGTTTTTTCGTTGGTCTTCTTGCCTTCCTGCCAACTTCCAGAAGCCTACTGCGTACAGTTGAATCACTAATATCACAACCACTAGCCAATAAATCTCTTTGAAGGTTGGTGCTTGTTTTTTTTTTTTTTTTTTGGATTAATTTTACTATTTCTGATTAGATATTTATCGGTTCGTGGATTTGTTTTTGCAGTCTTGATACACTTGATTTGCCTACACTAACTGCAGAAGCGATATCTCTCACTGTCATAGAAGTGTGATCCTTCAGAGCAATTATGTTTGCACGCTTCCTTGGGGAAATATCCATTTTTCAATGCACGAAAGCAACACGTACCTATAGAGAGCAAAAACTGACATCCACCTGTCACACACGATAGCTCACGACTAAAGCTGAAGTGCATGTTTCCTGTTTAATACCGGTCAAACCACATTCTTACTATTAAGTTCTAACAGTCACGCCACCTTACAGCTGATAAAACCGGTTTACGTGGGTTTCCGACATCAACTGGCGATCACATTACAATTCTGAGAATAAAATAGCTTGTCCCAATTAATTTGCACGGTACAGTAATAGTATTTCCGGAAATTGAAGGAATTGAAGTTGTGATTTCTTGACGCCTGCGTTTTTAATATTTAGAGATGGTGTTTTTGCTTCTCGTTAAATGTTCTCTAACAAGTAATTGGATTTTATCCTTAACGTTGTTGAAGACTTAGTCGTGCAAAAGAAGTGTTTGGTGAATAAAGACTAATAGTAAATAACCTTTTCTCAAGTTATTTGAGTGACTCCTGTTTCGCTTAAAAGTGAAGTTATTAAGAACTGATTTATGTGTTGTTCAGACAGCCATATTCCCACGAACTTTACAAATATGTAACTTCTTTTC
Organism: Macrothele yani; assembly: GCA_039090855.1. Classification (NCBI taxonomy): domain Eukaryota; kingdom Metazoa; phylum Arthropoda; class Arachnida; order Araneae; family Macrothelidae; genus Macrothele; species Macrothele yani. The sequence goes on along the minus strand of CM077008.1, from coordinate 141,449,187 downwards.
AGTTTTAAGTATTCTTTAAAACAATAGCTTTCAGAAAATATCTCTTTCGGACTGTGAGGGTATCAATATCATAAAGAATGCGGTATTTCCGACAGTGTTTCTGTGACAATGAACATATGCACTTCATCACAAATTTTTGTAGTGTGAGGAAAAACCCCGGGCAAAGCTAGCTTTCTATTTCAGTTTCTTAAGAGAAAAATCCAACAAAAGCGGTTCAAAGCATTAATGACAGCACGAATTGTTCTGGCTTTCAAGTCAGCATGTTTAGCATGCACCGTTTTAAAACGAACTTTATTCATTGAGTCACGTCGCCGTAGATTTCCCATTTGTCAGCAAATCTCTGCTGCAGGCACGGAAGCTCATTTTGTTCGAGATCCGCGAATGCTTTGAAACTTCGTGAAAATTTCCCAGGCGTCATTCCGTGCATTTCGTCCATTTGAACGTAGTCAATAGCAGCTTGCGAATGAAAAGTAAAGCGTGCTCACTTCAGGCAAGTCCATTTTTGAAAAACATAGAAGTAATACAAAAAATAAAAAGGACGAAATGCCGCATCGTTGAGAAAAATACATGTAGTTGTGGCATTTGTTCCGAATTTATTACGTACTGAAAAATAATGTTATCTTCTGATTTTATGTCTTTAATACATCAAAAAGAAGAAAGACCTTCATACAAACTGTGATTCTGAATTACAATGGAGATATAGATGCAGTCCCGCTGTGCAGACAGCTAAGCTACTCACCAAAAGTGACCGTTCTTACCAATCCCTTAAAATGCTATTAAAAAATATGTGGCGTTACTGGGGCCGGGTTTAGTCAGCGTTTCCATGCCCCTATACATAATCAGTGAGGGTTGTATTATTGACCAATTATGAGACATTTTGGCGAATACAAACATTTCTTAAATACACTGGCGGAAAGTGAAAAAAGAACACCAAGAAGGAATTGGCAGACGATCATGAAACTTACATATGTTAATGGGGTCGAGTTGACGTAGGTGTGCTGTTAATTTCGGGACCAACCGGTGAGCGCTTACGCCACAGCACGGCATAATATGCAAATTATCGTCGGTGGTAGTTAAGGAGTACGGCGAAGTGAATGTAATCAGTCGTCGGCGTACGGACACGTGCGAAGACCCTGAAGAAGCTGCAATGCCTGAACATGGAAGACGTGTACGATTTCAGAAGTTATTGGACTTTAAGCGAGGTCGTCTAGTCGGACTCCACGAGGCCGGGTGGTCGTATCGTTGTATTGCGGAGCGAATTGGACAGGAAGTATTGGTGGTGGTACGATGGTGGCGTAGATGGTTCGAGGAACATTCTCACACGAGACGACGTGGAACCGCGAGCCACAGACGCACTGATGAGCGGACCGATCGACGTATAAGAAGAGCGGCGTTGTCAAGAAGAACATCCACTGCGACGCAAATCCGAGCTGCCGTTCCACCTGAGGTGACTGTGCGAACAATGCGCAACCGTCTACTGGATGCAGGACTACGTGCACGTGTGCCTCTGGCATGTGTACCTCTGACTCCAGCCCACCGTCAGAAACGGCTGCAGTGGTGTCGCCAACGTCTGCACTGGAGAACGTAATGGCGATCTGTCGTGTTCAGCGATGAAAGCAGATTCTGCTTGGGAGCGTCCGATGGCCGTATGCGTGTTCGCAGACGCACAGGGGAGCGTCTTCATCCTTCTTGCATCCGCCAGCGACACACAGGGCCTACACCTGGTCTCCTGGTGTGGGGAGCGATCAGCTACCACATCCGTACACAACTAGTGTTTGTACCGGGTACGTTAAACAGGACCTCCTACATCAACAACATCATTCAGCCCGTTGTTGTGCCATTTGTAAGGCCGGTCCATCGTGCTGTATTCCAGCAAGATAACGCACGCCCACAGATGGCACGTGCAATGCAACATGCACTTCAGGGTGTGAGACAACTTCCATGGCCTACACGTTCACCGGATTTGACCCCCATTGAGCACGTATGGGATTTTATGGGACAACGACTTATCCGGTTTCCACGGCCAGCCACGACCATCTCCGATTTACGCGTCCAGGTTGAGGATGCTTGGAACTCAATATCCCAAACTTACATCCAACATCTGTACGGCAGACTCCATGCCAGAATTGCACAGTATGACGCAGTTCATGGCGGTTCAACCTCGTGCTAACCATGTTACATGGGAATGTTATTTTTCAGTTTACCAGCAAATACAGTTGTATTTTGCCATAATGTTTTAATCACATTATCCTCTGTATTCCGTTATTATGCTGTATAAATTTCGTTGGTATCAGACGTCTCCTTCTGGGTGTTCTTTTTTCACTTTCCGCTAGTGTATATATTGCTAAGCAGGATTTATTAAATTATCAGTCAATTTAACCTTCCTTAAATGATTTTTGCGATATTTTTAGAAATGATTTTTGCGATATGTTTTAGTGTTGGGCTCTGGTATACCTCTTAAATTTGCAAAAGTTGTATATCGGAGATATTACAAAAATCCATTTTTCATTGCCGTAAAAACGTGATAATGCGAGGCTTTTACACACTTACGGGTGGTTTTATCAAGGCAGACTGCAGACTAATACTAAAAGCCTATATTCAGGAAAAAATAGGAGAAACGCTAACGTTTGACAGGAAGTACTTGAGTTAATTTCAAATTGTATGTAAGCACACCGAACAAACAATTAGTCACTTCTGGTAGAACTTACCTAATAACGGGGGACAGTGCCTCTTGCCTTAATGACAGCATGAATCCGGTGTGGTAGTCTTCACGAAGTCGTGGATGTATTGAACATCGATTTGTAGCAACTCATGCGTCAGTTGGTCCCGAAGTTCCTTCAGAGTACGTGGGTATCTATTCCGGCGTGTCACCTTTTGTTTCTAAATGATTCCGCAGATTTTCAATAGGATTTAAATCTGGGGATTTGGAGGGCCAGTCGAAGTGAGATAGTGTTCCTGATTGTTCGTTGTGCCGCTAAGATACAGTTTTTGCCCTGTGCACACTGGAAATTGTCGTCTTGGAAGACAGGAATGCCAGTGTAATGCTGCTACTGGAGATGTAAGGCAAAGGGCATCTTTTCGTCATTCAGAATGCGGAGGTACGTATGCTGGTTCAAATTCATCGTCACTGCAACGAAAGGGTCCATTTCGCGGTACGAAAAACATCCCCAAAACATCACAGGACACCCTCCAGCTTGAAAAACACCTTCGACACAATCAGGATTAATGGCTTCATTGGGCCTGCGATGCACTCATCGACTCCCATCATTGGAGTACAAACAAAAACGAGACTCATCAGTCCAAATTGCTCGTTTCCAATCCTCCACAGAAAAGTCTTGGTGCCCCTGAGTCCACTGATAACGTTTCGACCTTGTGACTTGCTGTTAAAAGAGGCTTCTTCCGTGCTACTTTGCTCCGGATGTCCATCAGATGAAGTTCGTTTCGCAATGTCCTTTCGAAAATTGGTTGGAGTGAACTTTCATTGACTCTTTGAAGCAATTGTTGCCGGGTTTGAAATCGATTTCCAGTTACTAGGCGTGAAACATGGCGACGGTCCCTGTTGGTTAGAATCGTTTTCCGGCCATAGTAACGTTGCCGATTTTCAGCGTAATCAGTTACCATATAGATACTTATTGGTACCTCTATGTATAGTACTGGTACCTCTTTCAATAGAACCATTAGTTTGATCCATATGAACCAGTTTTTCGGTAAATCGTTGTTGCGTTTAAGATAAATGCCGCAAGAACACGGATTTCTGAATACATCTTATAACGAAGTAAATTTTTCCGTCATTTTTGGTCTACGCCGGGATTCGAACCCGAGGCCGCTTATTCCGGAACAAGTCGCTCTACCAACTGAGCTACGCAGGCGTTTATTCTGATTCCTATCTGCCTTTATGTCGTGTGCGTCCTGCTGGCAGGTACGTCACATCTCCCCCCGAAAGAGGGCCGAGGGCATGGCCCACGGGTCAGCCGTGACCATGAATCGTTGCAGCAGGCAGCCATCCACTGTAGAACGTGCACTTGAGAACTCCCAGTCAATCTGGTGTGTGGAATGCAACGTCACACATTTTTATTTTTCGAAGCGCTGGAGAAGGGATTCTCTGATTTTTCCTATCTCGCGGTGTGGAAATAACATCACACCAATGCGAGATTTTGAACGGCCGGGTCATCCGGATAGTTCGGGCGCCATTATAACGAAGTAAATTTCTCCGTCATTTTTGGTCTACGCCGGGATTCGAACACGAGACCGCTTATTCCGGAACAAGTCGCTCTACCAACTGAGCTACGCAGACGTTTATTCTGATTCCTATCTGCCTTTATGTCGTGTGCGTCCTGCTGGCAGGTACGTCACACTCTGCCGGAGAATCGCCTTGTCTGCATGTGGAGAAATGTTTAGGAATGATGGGCCGTCACAATGGGTACTAGTGTCTCTGTCAAATTACAAAATGGTAGGGCCTACCAATTAGAATGGGCTCCAACAACTTACGCCTAACAGAAGCCAGCTTTTGCTTTATTAATTTAAAACAGTGTGAAGAGACAATATATCTCGTGCAATCGTAGAATTAATCTTACATAAGCTGTCTCCGTACAATATAGAACACTTCCATCTAATACACGCAAGCCTCAGAAGTATCAGATATTTATTTACATCTAAAGCCAGTATGTACAGATAACAGCATACTTTAAAAACAGGCAAGATCTTTCAAGTCTTCACAAGACTCATTATCAAACCAAAGTGCAGCCCAATGTGCAGTGAACAAGACCATATATGTACAAGCAAGCGACCGTCATGCATCTGTAACTATAACAACATCTAGGTTTACATGTACTGTAAACATAGAAATGAACTTTCCCGACAATTTATCTAAATATCAAGTGGTTTTAATCATCCTAACGAATTGACGCCAAGGTAATGGTAAGTTACTGGGCAAGTAACCTAACGGTCCAGGGTTCGAATCCCTGTTCGGGCGCGATTCAAATGTTACAGGGCTTGGTGCTGAGTTCTATTACAGCGCCCTGTGTGGAGGGTTCGTTTGATGCTTCCTTTGCAGTAAGTTCGGTATCGGTGGTATAATCCGTATTTCTCCCAACTAGAGCACATAAATATAATACAAAGTATAGAAGAGTGAATCGACTGAGGCTAAATTTTGCAGTGAGGAAGACTTTTATTCAGATGTTACGGGGAAATGTCTTTAAGCCTTGTCCTGATCTCCGTTCTTTCTACATATTAATCATTCATAACGTCCTTCCGTCTCTCTCATCATCGGCCTCATTTCTTCCTACTTCCCTTTGTTCCCGACGATACTGCACCCTGGCAAAAGATCTCCTGCCTCGTCGACCTTCTGCCACCGAGTTATCTCTGCTCTTCCTTTCTCCGGTAGACGACCCCCGAACGAAAAACTCTCCCCCGTGTGAAGTCCGACGAATTCCTCCTAAGCAAAGCCACGCCCTAAGACACCTCCTCTCCGAAAAACGCAAGATTCATTAATTGGCTCGCTGGCCCCCTTCTGCATCGGACTGCTTGGGACGGCGGAGAAGCAATAATGTCCAGTTTCATTCTTCTCACATCGACGAAACTATAAATCTAACACCCCCTCTGCTGCGACGCGTGGGAAAGGAAGTACCTTGCTTGTTCGCTGTCCTTCCCATCCAAATGGCGGCAATTGAAAGAAAATGGCTACAGTTCACTATCTCTAAAAAAGGCTACTGAATTTCGCTTCTGATAAATATGGAAGCCCCGGTTACACTTCATTGCAGCACTGATCGTCAAACCACGTAATAAATAATGAGCCCGTGAAAAACGTATCTCGTTTATTTTTGGTAAAAACCAGATGACTTACGTTTTCCCAACATGGGACCGATTACATAGTCAAAACTGCGAAGTAATTTGGTTACCCTGCGAACTCTGTTAATAAAATAATTCAAGAGACTCAAAGACTGTCGTTCACACGATTACAACGCGAGAAAGTTACCAGACGCTTTGTCTTGGCGGTTCAGTGGATTACCAAATAAATACTTATTGGTACCTGTATTTATAGTACTGGTAACCAACACTTTGAACCGATTATGTAACAAACATCCTATACATTTCGGAATACGGACCTCAAACATCTTCAAAATGATAAAAAAAGACCGTTATCAGGTGTGCACGGAACATAAACATGGTATATACTGTACACCATTTTTTTTTGGAGATTTAACGACCACCGAGAGCAACTCAATGGGCTATAAGCAGTCGCCCGTCCCTAATTTAGGGTCACTGGTTCCAGGGAAGGGAGAGAGTCAGTGTCGCAAGACAAACACAACATCCATGCCTCACCGGGATTCGAACCCGGACCCTGTTTGGACGAATGATCAGAGGCCATCGCTTAGAACACTGCGCCACCGGGGCGGCTGTACACCATTGCAAATTGAGCTTCCCAGTGACCAAAATGTGACACATAATGGCTCTACACTTCGGACAATAGGTGTCCGGGTTTCGGAACACAAGTATGATATCATAACGTGTGCAACGACTACAGCCATTGCACGTCTGCTAGCCGAAGGCAAATATACCTAATATTAGGAAAACGAGAATCATCTGGCTTTTACCAAAAATAAACAAGATACGTTTTTCACGGAATCATTATTTATTACATGGTTTGACGATCAATACTGCAATGAAGATGTGCAAGTAACTTACAATCACCTTGGCGTCAATACGTTAGGACAGAGGTTCCCAATCTGTGCGTCCATTGGGAACCTCTATAAGGAAAAACTAAAATTATAACTATAAGGAAAAACTAAAATTATAACTATAAGGAAAAACTAAAATTATAACTATAAGGGAAAGCTATAAGGAAAAACTAAAATTATAACTATAAGGAAAAGCTATAAGGAAAAACTAAAATTATAATTTACAGTGAAACGCAAACATACAAATTTTCAAGACGTGTACATATTTTAAAGAATGAATTGTAAAAAAGAATGTTAAAAAAAAGAAAACATAATTTTTCTTGTTGTGAAAGCGCTCCGTTCGTCTGAGTTCCGGACTGTAATGCTCTTCGAAAACTTGACGTCATACTCATTTCGCCGCCCTTGCAGTCTGAAAATGGACTGAGCCAGACAAGGTCAAGCGATAACGTTCTGCCGCCGCATTGTTGGGCGCTTAGTTTACTACGCAGTCTTTATTCGATACATATGTAGCGTGTATAAACATTCGTTAGAACTGAGATGCTGTGTTTTAATAACTGTGAACGTAGTTATTTCTGTATTATTGTGTGTCGGTTTATGATAATGGAAATTTTTTTAAATAAAAAACCTGGTGTAGAAGTTGCAAGTAGTTCTAAGCAGGCGAGAAGGAAAAGTCCAGAAATTATGATGACACGTACTTGTATTTCGGTTTCACGTGCACTGTTGTTAAGAACGAAGAACGTCCTCAGTTTGTAATCTGCCTGAATACAAGATAGAAATTGAAATTACTATTTTCTTTTAAAAAACTACACAAACTCGAATTTGAGCATTTCTTTTATTTTGGGTACAGAGGCGTCGCACGGAAACTTGGACATGTAAAGGGCGTTGCGGTCTCAAAAAGTTTGCGAACCCCTGAGTTAGGACATTAAAACCACCTGATATTTAGATAAATTGTCGAGAAAGTTCATTTATATGTTTACAGTAAAAATATGCACATGTACACCTAGATGTAGCTATAATTACAGATGCATGATGGTTCCTTGCTTGTACATATATGTTCTTGTTCACTGCACATTGGGATGTTGTGGGCTGCGTAAGGCCTAGTGGTTAGCAAACCAGACTACTAATGGAAGGTCCCCGGGTTCAATACTGGGTGATCTTCCGGAGGTGGTGTGATTTGCTAACATGACTGAATATCCGTCGTGCATCGGACGAGCACGTTAAGTGACGGCCCCGTGGCAAGGATTCCCCGGCGACATATAAAGGTGTCCATTTCCTTACCCACTTTAATTTCTCTTAGCCATTTATGAGCAAAATCGTACTTGTCATTCGCTATCTGCTGTGCTCTCGCTCACTTACAAACTGTTCTGTCAAATTCGCTAGACTTGCTCTAAATCCTTCCGTTTCTGTGCCCTACCCAAGAGGCGGACCCCCTGTAGGTGGTTTGGGCCTAAACCTTCTTTGTGGAAGTCCTACATGTATTTGTGAGGTGTCAGTTTAGTTCAAACGAATTGAAGCACAATAGGCTTCCCTTTGGTTTGATAATGAGTCTTGTGAAGACTTGAAAAATCCTTTCTGTTTTTAAAGTTGCTTTTATCTGTATATACTGGTTTTAGATGTAAATAAATATCTTATACTTCTGAGGCTTGCGTGTATTAGATGGAAGTGTTCTAAATCGTGATAAGACAGCTTTATGTAAGATTAATTGAAACAGTGTACTTGGTCAGGCTGCACCTTTCTCGAATAAGTGCAAAGAATTTTGCTAGGTCTTTTTAGAGCAAACACCCAAATTATAGATAGAAGGAAACGCTTTTGTTTCTTGATATAAAGCACAAACAGAGTAACCGGTTATTATTCATAAGTAGCAAAATAATTATACGTTCGTTAAAAAATTTTCAGACTAAAACATTACGAGGAAATGGGCCATTTCTCGAGTGGTCCACCGGGAAATGTCCCGGTGGGCTAATCCGCTCTCGCTGGTGGCACCTTCTTTGTAAATTTATTCTCCTTCGGTATGGTATTTTTTGTTGTTGTTGTTGACGGACATTACGTTATCTCTGTTGTCTGGCGTCACCTTATATATTGTGTCATTCATGGGTTACAATGATTTAGTTAATATGCAGACATTACCTTGTCATATCTGTCTGCCCAATTCTGAATTATTTCTGCTTCTGCAAGTTAAAATGGGGAGTTGAGATTCGTCTACGCAGCTTTTTCTTCAGAAATACCCGTTTTAGGCATGGATCATTACCCATGGTTTTCGTCACTTCTAAGAAGTGATGAAATACCAAATGAGTGGTCCAACAATTTTTGGTGTAGTCTAGAGCGCGTCTTTTGGTTACTGAGCCTGGACTGTAGTTTCCACACCAAAATATGGATGTAGTTCTAGTTTCATGGCTTTGGCTTTCTCGTTTTCCTGTAACTATAGGTCCTAAACTAAAGACGGAGGTAATTAAATAAAACAATACATGTAATGTGAAATCCATATGGTCCAAAGAATTGTGTGAGGTACATCAAGGAACTTATTTCTTATTTCGAGGTTTAATGAGCGCCATGAGAACTCTTGAGGGTTATTATAAGCAGTCACCTCTTGAGGTTTATTACAAACAGCCATCTCTTGAGGTTTATTATAAGCAGTCACCTCTTGAGGGTTATTTATTATAAGCAGTCACGTCTTGAGGTTTATTATAAGCAGTCACCTCTTGAGGGTTATTATAAGCAGTCACCTATTGAGGTTTATTATAAGCAGTCACCTCTTGAGGGTTATTATAAGCAGTTATCTCTTGAGGGTTTTTATAAGCAGTCAGCTCCTGAGGGTTATTATAAGCAGTCACCTCTTGAGGTTTATTATAAGCAGTCACCTCTTGAGGGTTATTATAAGAAGTCACCTCTTGAGGTTTATTATAAGCAGTCACCTCTTGAGGGTTATTATAAGCAGTCAGCTCTTGAGGGTTATTATAAGCATTCACCTCTTGAGGTTTATTATAAGCAGTCACCTCTTGAGCTTTATTATATGCAGTCACCTCTTGAGCTTTATTACAAGCAGTCACCTCTTGAGGTTTATTATAAGCAGTCTACTCTTGAGGGTTATTATAAGCAGTCTTCTATCCCTAATTTGGGGCCACTGGTTTCAGGCAGGAGATAGAGCCAGTGGCATCAGGCAAAAGCAGCCTCTATGCTTCATCCGAGACTGAGATCGTCGCGTACACACCTCGGACGAATAGTGAGAAACCATTCGTTCACAGGGACGGCAGATCAAGGTAAAGACGGTGCCTATGGGTACACATAACTTCTGAAAGTCACTTTAAGGTAAACGCAAGTCACTTTAAGGTAAATAAATGCCTTTGAAACTCAAAGTAAATGATAGCTCTTTATTCTCACGAAAATAAACAATAAGCTTTAAATATTGATTTTGTAAACTGGGAGATAATGCAAAATATTGTAGGGTAGGTAGTCCCTCTCTGGTGAATGTCACCTAGCAGTGTAGAAAAATCACCACTAGCAACTAAAAGAGTAAGAAAAGTGATAAAATACGTCCCATTTTGGAAATGTGAAGTAGGTCAAGCCGTTAGCAGGAGTTAGACACAAGTGCTACCCGGTCGGAGGAAGCGAAAGGAAGATGTAATAAAAGTTTCGCGTGTGTCTCGGTCATTTATTCACCACCTAGTTGGCCAAGGGCCAAAATATCACTCAACGAAATCAACATGCTTTATGGAGGCATGGAAGACATCGTGTTTGCTGCTGCTGCGGAGACCTGCCAGCTGACCGTGCAAACGCAACCGTGAAGAAAACGGCAATGATGAAAACCGTACAGGCTGCGCGACATTTAACCGGCGAACGGATGCCGCTTACTACAATTAGATACGGTATATGACCTCGTTAGAAAACTGCTTTCGAAAAGTCATCATTTACCCAAATCAAGGAGGGAACATTATATTTCTGATTTAATTAGGAAGCACGTTGAAGAGCAATTATTGCTATTTATTATTATTAGTAGTAGTTTGTCTTTTTCCAGGGACGGAAACAATTTCTCACTTACATCCACTTCCACCAACGATTCTAATTAGAATTATTTACCTTCAGTTGAATAAATAAAATAATTTCTCCATTATAACTAACAAGCTTAATGTATTAGAAGCTTTCCACATATATAGGAATTCTTCACGACTTGTCAATGACATGACGTCTACGCCATTTCTTTCAAGCGCGTGGAAACAACTCACCAAAAACCGTGACCGTTAGAACCCTGATGATGTCACAATGATTAGAATGTTTACGCTCCATTTGTCCTGATGATGCCGAGCCAAACGCTCTGCGAAACTATAGTTATGTGGACTTTCATATATAGGACAGACCCGCAGGGCTTTACGTTTCGGTGTGAAGGAACACAAGACTTACGTACGGAACTATGAACTGAAGAAGTCATCAATAGCCCAACATTGTCACGAAAATAACCATAAATATTTGTTTGGAAACGCTATTCTTGTTGATAAACCTGATTCGACTAACAAGCTTAATGTATTAGAAGCTTTCCACATATACCGGAATTCTTCACGACTTGTCAATGCCATGACGTCTACGTCATTTCTTTCAAGCGCGTGGAAACAACTCACCAAAAACCGTGACCGTTAGAACCCTGATGATGTCACAATGATTTTAATGTTTACGCTCCATTCGTCCTGATGATGCCGAGCCAAACGCTCTGCGAAACTATAGTAAGATGTTAATAAAACATTTTATTGTGAAAAAACGTTGATAATTTATTCTAAACGAACATCACAAGTGTGTAGTCTTGAATTATATATAATTTCTCCATTATTTAACTCGGCTAAGTGTAGCCCTATCCACTTTCAAGTTTCAACCTCATAATTTTCACAAAAATAATGAAAGTAAATGAAAGTAAGACGTTTTGGAGTAAACAAAAACGCTAGAACTGATCAAGCGGTTTTTGCCATTTTTGTTCCGTGCTGAATGATCACCACGAGTACAAGGACCTAAGAATCCCCTAATGTAGGCCCAATGTGCCGTTAGGACGACAATGACATCTATGTCTCACACTGGCCTTAACACAGGTCCGCAAGTACAACGTCTATTCATTCATTATAAGTTTTACAATAACATCTAGTTATTGGGTTGATGTATAAGTTCCTGCCGTTTTATTTCACGAGTGTTTCTCAGGTCAGTACTGACGGTGCAGATGGCCAGTTGTACGTATATCAAAATGCAGCCAGTAATATCGTGTATCTAAATCATATTGCGTTGTGTGATTGTGACTAATGGTTTGATGGTTTTCAGGTCCGGAAGTATGGAGTGTCAAGTAGAGAGGAATGAACATTTCCAACATCTGCTCCTCTACGAGTTTAACAAGGAATCCACAGCCGCCAAGGCCGCTTGACAAATTTGTGCTTTATATGGGGAGGATGCGATTGCTCCGAGGACAGCCCGCAAATGGTTTGAGCTGTTCCGAGGTGGCAATTTCGACTTCAATGACTCGCCACACTCAGGTCGTCAACCTTACTTTAATGACGATCGTTTGAATCACCTCATTCACTTGGATCCGCGTCAAACCATACGCAAATGAGCCACTGAGATGGACTGTCATCAGGCCACCGTGGTGCGACAACTGGAACATACGGAAAAGGTCCAGAAAATTGTGATCTTGGGTGTCTCACAGTTTCACTGACGAAAGCAAGAAACAGCGTGTTGCCATATGTGGTTTCTTGCTCGGCCGTTATCGCAAATGTTCTCAGCAACACAGACCCTTTGTAACGTATACTCTATATTCGCTTTCCTTTTGATTTTACTATCTCTGGTTATTTTATTTTACTATGTAAATTATCTTCTTACTGAACGAGATGTTATTTCACCCGCTGAATGAGATCTGGCAATGAGTGTAAGTCATGACGTGGTGGTAGCCAGTATAAATAGGCGCGTTCAACGATACCTAGGGAGAGAGTTTGTTGTTGTATAGGAGAGCGTTGGTTTATGTGAAAGAGAGCGTTTGTTGTTGTATAGGGAGAGCTTCGTTCTATGTGATTAGGTTGATTCTTCATTATTGTGATACGAGTAGTGTATGTGCGTTGGATGATTCAAGAGTTATCTAATAAAAGAGCTTTTCGTAAGTACGTCTTTCTCAGTTCATAGTTTTTGTCAGATCTCTGTCTGGCTGTTAGGTTTATATCATTAGTGGATTATTATTAACAACCAGCGTTAAGACTTTATTCATCTTAATTACTACCACAACATTACTAGCAGTTAAAAGCTTGTTCATTATTGTTACTACACTACTAGCAGGAAAGTTTATTCATGATTTAATTAACAAACAACAACCATTAGAAGAAGCATTAGCTTAGTACAAGCATATAATTCAGTAGCAGAAGCATTATAAAACATTACTAGCTTAGTTAAAAGCTTTATTCATTATACCTTTCTCTCACGTATTTTTACTGGAGATGAAAAGTGGTGCCTGTACGTGAATTTCAGGCATCGGAGGGAATGGTTAAGCGCAAACACGACGCCCACACTACGTCCAAAACATGACCTTCATCCTGTGAAGATGATGTTGTGTTTCTGGTGGGACAGTGAAGGCATTATTCACTGGGAAATGCTACCGAGGAGTCGGACCATCAACGCTGCACTCTTTTGTGAGCAACTCCGCTATGTGGAGGGAGCAATTTGGCAGTAACGGTCATATCGGCGCCATGATGTCCTTCTCAACATGACCAAAATGGCCATTCAGGGTATGAAATAGGAGATGCTTTCATATCCGGCGTATTCCCCAGATGTCGCCTCTTCAGACTATCACCTGCTCCGATCTCTTTAGAATGCACTCCGTGGCAGAACGTTCAACAATGATGTTGATCTCCACAATTTCCTTGATGTTTTCTTCGCAGCAAAACTTGTACGTTTTTTCAAGAATGGCATTGCAGACCTGTCCAGACGTTGGGAGGACACCATCGTCAACAATGGGGGGGGGGTTATAGTTGATTGATTCCGTTTTCTCTCTTGATGTAATACATTCTTGTATCGCGGTGAAAAAGACGGCATGAACTTATGCATCAACCCAATATTTAAGAGTGATGTTCTTCCACTCCTCCATGGCCGGACCCAAGCCCGGATGAGAAAGGAGGAGAGGAAGGAGTACACCTTTCTGAAAAACACTGGGCTCAGCTGACCCGGCTGACAGAACCCGGTGTGGGCTCACCTTCCCTAGGGTTACAGGGTTTGCCAGATGAGTGTCGATGCACTGGCAGCAAAACAATAAAGACGATTGAAATCTCATCCCAAAATAAGACTTTTTGGAATGAAAAATGACAGAAAGATAAAGACATTGGTGTTTGGTTTAATGAACGGAAGAAATGCAAGAGGACGCCCTCACCGCCTGTAGGATGACGATATTAAAGACTGGTGCGGTGGAACTCTTCAGGAACTGGGATACTCTGCAATGAACAGACTTCAATTGGACAATATAGTTAAAATGGCAGCAGGCACCTACGGGAATTGCACTTTGGTTGATGATGATGATGTTCTTCAGGTTTCAGTAAAATTTTGGCCCAAACTGAAGTAATTTATTTGCAATAATTGTAAAGAAATACAAAATAGTTACTATTATTTCTGTATATATTTTTTATAAGGATCAAAAATGAGCATTTATCACGAAAACACAAGAAGACTTAATTGATAATTCTACTGAAGACAATTTAAAACAATAAGTCCCCAAACATTCTTTCAACTATGTGACGTACCTGCCAGCAGGACGCACACGACATAAAGGCAGATAGCAGTCAGAACAAACGTCCGCGTAGCTCAATTGGTAGAGTGACTTATTCCGCAATGAGGGGATCCGGGTTCGAATCCTGGCGTGGACAGAAATGACGGAGAAATTTACTTCGTTATAACTAGTTTTATTGAAAAGATGAGATAGTTTCTAATACGGTGTTAACTATAGCCAGTGCGGTGGAAAATCTCTTACAGAGGGATTTTTCCACCGCAAAAATAAGTGGTAAAGTTCTTTGTATTTATTTTTCTTACTCCTTTGGTTATTGTATTAAGAGATTCTTCGCAGCGCCCTTGGTTTTTACTTTTGGATTCTGCCGATTGCTTCAGTTAGTGAATTTTAACAGTTTTTCGTTTTTTAGCTGCTTTCAGCCATTCTTCATTGTGTACAGTTTTGGATTTGTCTGTAAGTGATGGGCTAAATAAGTTACTTGCCTTAGTTATCTCGTCTGCCTGTGTTTTAACTCTTTGGGTGTATTCTTACAATAACTTGCTCATAAGAAAATATTTTTGTAAATATGTGTATCTTGGATTTGCTTTGCTAAACGATTGAACTTCACTGTTATGTGTTCTACTTTGACGTAAGGTTAGATCATGTGCACTGAAGTACCAAAGGTCATGGGATAGCAGTATGCAAATTTTTAACTAGCGCTCCCGTCGTATAAAGGTTTAGACGCACGCCGCGATGTTTTCCAGTTGAAAGGTGCAATCTCGTTAGCCAGGTTGAAGAACTGTGAATCCGACGTGAATTATCAGAGTTTCAACGAGGCATGGTAGTGGGAGCCAGACGGATGGGGCATACAAATTTCCAAGTTGTGCGAACATTCAACATTCCTCGATCCACGGTGTCACGTGTGTACCGAATGTACCTTATGGAAGGCATTACCCACCGTGGACAGCGCAGTGGCCGACTACGGTGCTAAATGACCGTGACCAGCGGCGTCTGACCAGGATTGCCCATGAAAACAGATAAGCGACACTGGCTCAAATAACATCCACATTCAATTCAGGAGACATATCCATCAGGTCATTGCAGCGTACTTTAGCGTCCACGGCGAGTAGAAGACCTACCAGAGAGCCTTTGCTAATACCATGATATCGGACACAGCTGGGTTCGTGAACACGGTAATTGGACCCAGGAAGGGTGGCAACATGTGGCGTGGTCTGATGAGTCACGTACCAGTTGTTTCGAGCTGATGGTAGGTTTCGGGGTGTGGCGTAGACTTCATGAGGCCATGGACCCAAGCTGTCAACAAGGCACAGTGAAAGCTGGTGGTTATTCTATATACGTGTGTGGTGTCTTTACGTGACACGGTTTGGGTCCTCTGGTTCTCGTAAACACGTTATTAACCGATAATCGCTCTGTTGTTCTACTGGGTGACCATTTGCAATCCTTCATGGACTTCATGATCCCCAATGACGATGGGATTTTCCAAGGAGACAATGCACCATGTGGGCCCAAGTTGTCCAAAATTGGTTCAACAGAACATTTATGAACAGTTCCGACGTGTGGTGTGGTCACCACGTTCACCCGACATGAACCCAATACAACACTTATGAGAAGTGGTGGAAAGGTCCATTCGCGCCTAAGATCCTGCACTAACAAATACCAGCAAACAGTGGGCGGCTGTTCAGGTGGCATGGCTCAACAACTCTCCAGAAGTCTTCCGGTCACTTGAGGAATCGATGCCATGTCGAGTTGCTGCACTTCGCCGGGATAGAGGAGGTATTACATGATAATAGGTACGATTACCATTACTTTTGGCCCTTCAGTATACATATATCACATATGTTTCACACAAAATATGTTAAATTCTTTAACAGATTTTGCATGTTTTCGAAGCGCTGAAGAAGGGATTCTCTTATTTTTCGTGTCTCGTGGTATGAAAAGAACACCACACCATTGCGAGAACTTTAACGGCCAGGTCATTCTTGAAGTTCGGGTGCCAATATAACAAAGTAAATTTCTCCGTCATTTTTGTCCATGCCGGGCATCGAACCCGGGTCCTCTCATTCCGGAGTAAGTCCCTCTCCCAACTGAGCTACGCGGACGTATGCTCTCGCTGCTATTTGCCTTTATCTCATGTGCGTCCTGTGTGGCAGGCACGTCAAAAATACAATGAAGAGCTCGCGAAGCCCATACCCCTTCGCGCTGTTGACGTTATCCGAACGCGAGAAGGATCAACGTGGTATTAGAGAGGTGTATCCCAATATTTTTGACACTTCAGTATCTATCTATCTATTTATCCACACTGTATATACACAGTCTAGTTACATTATTGTGACCGTCTCCTACTTTTGACGTCAACAGCGTGTAGCCAATGAATGAAGATACGCGTCGTGAACTGGTTTGGAGGGAATATAAGGTGTGGTGTAGGCATTCTGAAAACATATCACTCGCTGCTGTCATAGATAAAAGGAGCGATTTATCAGATTTGCAAAAAGGGATGATTATCAGCTTTCGGGTCAAGGGTGGCAATATTTCTGAAAGAAGCGCCGTTTGTGAACTGTTCGCATGCTGCTGTGGTTAAAGTGTATCGTGATTGGAGAAATGCCACCATTGCGAATAAGAGACGTGGAAACTGCGGAGCACTACGAGGTGAGAGATGAACGTTGCCATTGAGGTGAGAGATGAACGTTGGCTGCGTAGGTGTGTGAGGGTCGATCGACACGCTACAGTGGAGTAACTCCCTGGCCAAATGAACCCGAGGACTACCGGAAGTGTATCTAAAACGACAGTTCAGCGAACCCTGCTGCGTATGGGGCCCTGATGCAGACGGATGGTCACTGCACCTATGCTAACGATGATGCATCAGCAGAAAAGTCTCATATTAGCACGGCAGTATCGGAATCTCCGCTGAATGGCAAATGATTGCCTTCTCCTATGAGTCGCGTTTCCTACTTCATTGAACGGATGGACGTTGGCGTATAAGGAAAGAAACATCGGAGAACAAACACTCTCCAACCATTGCTGGAAGAACACAAGCTGCAGGGAGCAGCGTTATGGTCTGGGGAATGTTTTCGCGTGCTTCTGTGCTTCCACTCATACCTGTGGAAGGCATTATGGACCGAATTCGTTATGAATCCATCCTTGCAGACCACGTATACCCATATATGCTGATTGCCTTCGCTGGGGCGGATGGTATCTTCTGTTACACAATGAGAAATATGTCGGCGAGTGGTTGCAAGATGACGATGAAGACTTCAAGGTAATTTCCTGGCCACCTAATTCCCCAGACGTAAACCCAATCGAGCATCTGTGGGACCACCTCGATCGTGTTGTTCGCTCTATATATCCTCCAATACGCACTCTTCAGCAGCTGTCAGATGCACTGCAGTCACTATGGCTCCACATACCCGTGAACACCTTCCAGGACTTTATTGAGTGACTCCAAGTCCGTCTAGCTGCTGTCCGCGTCTCACGCAGCGGTTACTCTGGATATTAGCTGGTGGTCACAACAATGTGGCACGATCGTGTATATAAATATACTGTATATACATACATACTCATGTTCACAAAAAAAAATAGAATATCTGAAATGAGTCCAGGTAAGGCTGATTTTTACAGGATATGCAAATGAGGCAATATCATAGGAGAGATTTGCATTTAGGCATAATAGGTGAATGCGTACCGCTTCTGGAAAAATTAGATCCCGCAGCGTCACAGACCGGAAACTGGCCGTTTTTCTGTTATAAGCGCAGTGTGGCTCCGTCAGCAGCGGGTAAAGAAGCCACATCGTCTGGAAAGACGGTCGTACATTCACATTAACGAGTTCGACAGAGGTCGCATTATCGGAATGAGAGACTGCAATGCTTTCATCTGAGAGATTGCTGGTCGCGTGTGTCCGCCGTGGCAAGAGTGTTCAGGGAATAATACCAAGGTGGACGAAGGACACGACAAGCTTCTGAACGTCGCACACCGGGCGAGAATAGTCATCATACGAGGGTGTCTTTGAGTAAACGTTCTGTATAATCAACGACGTTGGCGCACCAGTGGGGAATCGTGATCCATCCTCCATGCCAGGTGAAACAATACGTCACCGTATATTAGAGTTCGGACTGCAAACTCGTCAGACTCTCGTCAGTCTACCTTTGACATCGAACGAAAGAAGTGGCTTGACGAATAGCACAATATCGTGTTCTCTGACGAGACGCGCTTCTGTTTAGACCAAAATCATAACCGCATCTGTGTCTGCCTACGACAGGGTGGGAGAGGCGTCGGAAAGAGTGTATTCGCAACAGGCATACCGCACCAACAAGAGGCATTATGGCCTCGGGTGCTGTCGAGTACGAAAGTAGATCACCTCTCATACCTCCATAACAAGTGCCCGTTACGTCGATGACATTCTACGGCCGATTGCCGTTTCGCACTTGTAGGACTTCCCGCGAGGCCATATTTCAGCTGGAAAATGCTACGCCGCACTTTGCAGTAACGACATGTCTTCTTCAGGGATAGCTTTCCATTTTAGCTGTGGTCGGTGGGACATACTCAAACGAAAGGGGCAGCGGTACGACCGTTCATCTCTTGATGAACTGTCGTACTTGATGTAGTGGACGCGGGTCAATACAGCCTGGATGGCTATTCCACAGGACACCATTCACATATTATTTGATTCAATACCTCAGAGCGTACGACCATCCGCCAGCAAATCTTGATGAACTTTGGATGTTGGTCAATACAGCCTGGATGGCTATTCCACAGGACACCATTCACACATCATTTGATTCAATACCTCAGAGCGTACGACCATCCGCCAGCAAATCTTGATGAACTTTGGATGTTGGTCAATACAGCCTGGATGGCTATTCCACAGGACACCATTCACACATTATTTGATTCAATACCTCAGAGCGTACGACCATCCGCCAGCAAATCTTGATGAACTTTGGATGTTGGTCAATACAGCCTGGATGGCTATTCCACAGGACACCATTCACATATTATTTGATTCAGTACCTCAGGGTTTACTGCCGTCCGCCAGCAACTCTTGATGAACGTAGGACGCGGGTCAATACAGCCTAGATTGCTATTCCACAGGACAATATTCACACATTTTTTGATACAATACCTCAGAGCGTACGACCATCCTCCAGCAAATCTTGATGAACACTGAACGTTGGTCAATACAGCCTGGATGGCTATTCCACAGGACACCATTCACACATTATTTGATTCAATACCTCAGAGTGTACGGCCGTCCGCCAGCAACTCTTGATGAACTTTGAACGTTGGTCAATACAGCCTGGATGGCTATTCCACAGGACACCATTCACACATTATTTGATTCAATACCTCAGAGTGTACGGCCGTCCGCCAGCAGCTCTTGATGAACTTAGGACGTGTGTCAATACAGCCTGGATGGCTATTCCACAGGACAATATTCACACATTATTTGATTCAATACCTCAGAGCGTACGACCATCCGCCAGCAAATCTTGATGAACTTTGGATGTTGGTCAATACAGCCTGGATGGCTATTCCACAGGACACCATTCACATATTATTTGATTCAACACCTCAGAGTGTACGACCGTCCGCCAGCAACTCTTGATGAACTTAGGACGCGGGTCAATACAGCCTGGATGGCTGTTCCACAGGACACCGTTCACACATTATTTGATTCAATACCTCAGAGTGTACGGCTGTCCGCCAGCAACTCTTGATGAACTTAGGACGCGGGTCAATACAGCCTGGATGGCTATTCCACAGGACACCATTCACAAATATTTGATACGATGCCTCAGCGCATAGAGCACGTGATACAAGCTGGACGTGTATACACCAATTATTATTAGCCAAACACACACACACAGAAAGCCACATCTGCGCAGTCGGACCGACAGGAAGATGTCAGGCTGAATAAAAAGTGCAACCGGGATGCATTACTTCGAGATGTTTGTGTTCATTAATAAAGCAGTAAATAACTGGAAAAAAAGAAACTTTTCTAGAGTTTTTCATTTTTATTTCATAATATAATAAAATCAAACAGCTGCAAAACTATAAACCCGTTTCATAAGAAATTTACAATATTTTTTTCTACAAATACTAGACAAAAGGAATAACAACAGAGAAATTAACCCACTGCAGTGTGGAGTCTGATTTCTACTCTAGATATCTCTCTGGATGCAGGATCTTCTACATCTTTCCAGAACTCCAGGATTCTGGAGATAACAGAAATGTCTTTTCACATAGTTTCAAACAAAAGGTATGACACTCATAAGTTCAGCTTGAGAATGATAAACTATTTGAATGTCACAAAGATTAATTGCGAAGTGACGGAAAGATTCGCGCTCTGTTAACAACAGTCTTGATTTACAGAAGTAAAATATTCACACGTCGATTAGATGCACTTACTCTTGGAACGAATAAATCTTTTTGCAGAAGACGCATTGTTAGACACAGATGTACATACTTTTCACTCCCTAAGATCACGTGTTAAGTCCAAGAAGAGCAGTCTAAAGACAGAAAGCGCATCTCCACGGTCTTGTGATCGACCTTTGAAGAAGATGCCGCTATAGAGCATTATGTTTCAGGGTGGACTTGATCAAGAGCCTTAGAAAATGCTCTTCGATATATATCAGTTTAAGGGATTTTGGATTATTTTTACAAGGAACAACAAGCAAGCTTATTTACAACACTGTTTCGCGGGAATAATTTTACTCACAAGAGATTGCATAAACATTTCTCTTTCTATTCCCCGTGTTTTATTATACATTCTGCGATATTGAAGTTGCAAACCTAGCAGTGGATGGTTGGTTTGTATGAAAATCAGCAATTGAGAGTATCATGCAAGCCTATGCAAATAATTCCAGCATGAGAAGAATTCAACATAGGCGTCGGTTAAAGTAAAAGCGGACGCGGACGCGGACTTCTTGGTCAAACTTACTTCTCGAGCTTGTGGTTCGTATGAATCCTTGCTTCCGGTGATAGATTCCGAGAGTGCAACTTGTGCAGAACTCTGAGACGATACAAAAATATCATGAAAATAGTAATGCATTAAGGGTATGCAAAAGTTTCCGCCTTCCCCGCTAGCGGGCGCTGTAGGGTCTAACCGACCGGCGACCCGTGCAGTCAGTTCGTATATGAAGCCAACCATGGCGGTCGATAAAGTTCATTTGCGGCATTGTTTGTTATTCAAGTTTAATTTAGGGAAAAGTACGAGTGAAGCATACGGTTCGTTATGGCAGACGTATGGCGAAATGGATATGGGTGAGCGGACGTGTTGAGAATGGTTCGCCAAATTTAAGGAAGTTGATCTAAGCTTGGAAGGCAAGTCACGTGCGACGTGACTGCCACAGGACGCAGGTGTCCTTTAATCTTATATTTTTCTGAAATTCAAATGAAAGCTTTTTTTTTTTTTTTTTTTGTTAAATCTTCCATTCAACCACATAAAACAACATTTAAAGAGACACAATCCTTAACTTTAACTATGCAAACAAACTTTTAACACAAATAAAGCCTTGAGAGAGAAGTGCACCTCAAATGAGCGAGGTATAAAAAACGGAAATCGGCTTTGTGATGGCTGAATATTTCTTCTCCAAGGTAACACAATTTGTTTTCACGCGGATCTACTGAAATCGCACCTGAGAACCCTTCCCGTACAGAAAAGTGTGGCGTACCTGCACCACAGGACGCACAAGAGATAAAGGCAGATAGCAATGAGAGCAAATGCCCGCGTAGCTCAGTTGGGAGAGCGACTTACTCCGGAGTGAGGATGCCCGGCGTGGACAAACCTGTGTTTTCACATTGGCACCAGAACTTCAAGGATGACCCGGCTGTTAAGTTTCTCGCAATGATGTGATGCCCTTTCCACACCGCGAGATAGGAAAAATGAGAATCCCTTCTTCAGTGCTTCGAAAAAATAAATCAGTGTGATGTTACGTTCCACACACCAAATTGCCTGCGAGCTCTCAAACACGCGTTCTTCATTGGCCTACAGCGACACATGATCCCGGCTGACCAGTGGACCATGCCCCGGCCCTCTTTTGGAGGTGGGGGTGGGGGTGGGGAGTTGTGACGTGCCTGCGCCGCAGGACGCACACGAGATACAGACAGATAGCAATGAGAGCACATGTCCGCGTTGTTCAGTAGGGAGAGCGACTTACTCCGGAGTGAGAGGACCCAGATTCGATGCCGGCGTGGACAAACCTGTAAGAAGTTTGACCACACGATGTATGTAAGCACACATATCGGAAAGCTGAATCTTCACAGTAAGCAGGAACATACAATCATTGTACGTTTTGCGCAACAATAACTAACCTGCGTTCTAACTGATAACACATTCAATATCTTTCATGCTTTTTAAATTTGAATTAACCTTTGATGTACCTGAACCAAGTTTTGGGCAAAATTTTCTTCAACAATGGACTGTCTTGGGCCAGTCACCATCATCAATCCATCTCCCACGTGGTCTGGGTTTCTCTATCCCTTGGAATCCAGTCTAAAATTCCGGTTGTTTATCGGTGATCCGTTCTCCTCGCAAATGTCCAACACATTGCCATTTCAGGGATTTTACCCTGATCATGATGCCTGCCGCTTTTCTCATCTTCTTTATCCACGAGTTTCTCTTTTTATCTTTCTTAGTTACACCAAGCATGCATCTCTCTTTGCTGCTTTCAGTTGCCTGCGGTCTTTGTATGTCTTTTTTTAAATTAAGATCCATGTCTCTGCTCTGTACGTAAGCACTGGAAGGATGCACTGATTAAACACATTTCCTTTCAAGACATAATGGCACATTGCTCTTAAAAATTGTACTGTATCTTCCAAAAGCTCTCCATCCAAGTTTTATACGGCGATTAGTTTCTTCATCAATGTGACCCTCACTTGATATCTGCTGCCCACGATAAATGTAGGTATCGGTTGTTTCAAGCTTTTCTCCATCAATCAATAAATCTTCTTTTCTTGTAAAAGCATTGCACATCACTTTCGTCTTTTGAAAGTTCATTTTTAATCCCATTCCTTTACCCTTCTCAGTAAGTTGCTGGATTATACTGTGCAGCGCGGAATTATTATTTCAAAGACCTCGGAAGGATTCTTTCAAATATTTTTTTCTTTTCAAAAATAAAACGGAAATAAAACCGAATCGGAATCAGTTCAGGAACACCTTGACCCGACCCGTTTGACCTGCAAGAAATTGTCGACCTGGAGACCCGTAGACCCGTTTCCATCTCTGGTACCTACCATTAGTTTTTTACTAGTGATAAGTGCTCCCTTTAGTACTTTTTTCTCTGCTACGTAACTGAAAGCAGGATGGCGAAGGGGCAGTCCTCCTGACAAGGACATCATGCTACTGGGTAGAAACAAGCGACTCAAACATCTTCTCTTTCCTTTCTTAGGTTCTTCGCTATTGTTATAGCACTTTCAGCAAGTAATCAGTGAGAAAGGATTAGTGTTAATCATACCTCTTACACGACCACTCAGAAATATATAGCTGGTAACACTTTCTGATGCACATGTTCATTTGTTCGAGCCACGTTTAGTATATTTCTTAGGCAACGAATACATTCTTTCGAGCTAATTGCAACCCATTTTGCTAACTCCGAGTTAAATCATTCCATGTAAGTAATCCGAATTTATTGGCGTAAAAATAGATATCAACGTTTTCAAGCTTTTGCACACCAACCAGGTGGCTTTTTCAAGGAAGATAACAGAAACTGCAAACTGAATAATATAACACTTCAACTATTTGAACACGGTGATTGGCTAGACAATAAAAAACGAATAGGTGCGAATGTAATTTTCATTCAAAGACATGAGGCGTCATGTTGGTTAAGCACGCAGTATCTTGGAAGGAAAAAGGTATTATAAGAGGCACTCTAGAAGATGAACTTCGGTGTCTGCTTAAAATCTTTTTGATCTTTATATACCATGATTAAGAAAAACACCACAAGCTTCCTCTTTCCAACGAGGTGTTTATGATTTTCCTCTACAATATCCACACGAACGCAACCCATACTATGACCAAGAGGTCGTTTAAAGTTAGGATCAACAAGCATAAAAGATACTTAAAGAACTGCAAGCTAACCACGACCCTATCTGGATAAGTCAAGTTCAAGTCCGCTGCTCCTATATGGGATGATATAAAGAAATTAGTTTCCTATTCACCCTTAAATGTACTGCCATTCGAGAAACCTTGGAAATCATTACTAACTGTGAGGCTTGCAATGATAGCGTCTACCAAGAGTTGCTACGAATGAATTTAGAACCAGATCTTCAAGCAATGCCTGTTTCCTTTCACGATGATGCGTGCCCAACCAGCATAACGTTTCGTGTCTTGGAAAGATTATTAGATTCGCATCTACTTGTTTATTGTCTAGTCAAGTCACCGCGTTGATTTTGTAGAAGCGTACTGTTATTCAGTTTGCAGTTTACCTGCCTTGAGAAAGCTATCTTGTTGATGTGCGAACGACTGGACACCTTGATATCTACTTTTACGTCAATACATTCGGACACCGACTACAGTTTTACCATTTCAAGTTTAGTTGATGTTATCATTATTAATTTATTTATTCCTCGTTGTTTATTAATCACCCAGCCGGCTAAAGGGTTATAAGAGAAACCCTTATTCTTCCAGAAACCTACATACAGCTAAGAATGGAAAACAGTCTTTGGTCAATTTTCAGAGACAGTGATTTGTCAAAAAAGCAAAGCAAATATGGTTCATCTGCTTTTTTTTCACTTTAAGGCATGCTCAATCGAAGATGTAAATCTGTTGTTTAAGATTTCCAAACCAGAGTCACATGCTTAAGTGGTGGTTAGTCAATTCTCTTTTCTTTTGCCGATATTTCATATGAAATCGTAAAAATCTTTAGATTATCCAACACTAATAGATAAGCGACACAATACTTTAGCCTAAATACCTTTTTAAATGCTATCTCTTGTAAAAGCACCATACTGAAATACTAATAACCGGAAGTACTGTACAAACCATACGGGCAGACATCTGTGCAGTATCTTCTTCGAAAGATTCAACTAGACTCTTAAAACTAATAGCAGTTGATTGATTGTTTCGATTGGACTTCTAAATAATTATATACTTTATAAAAGTAATCACGACTGTGATCTGAGTACAAATTTCCTGTCTCTCTATAAAAATATTCTTAATGCCAACGTCTTGCAATTCGCAAAAGAATTATATAACATACAAATTTTTTGAGGTGATTTCTTGTGCAACCAATTTCTGAAAATACAGAAAACTGTCAGTATTAAGTGATATTAGGCACAAAGATCACGAAGGCTAAATTCTTATTTTAATGATGTATCTTGGAAAAGGACTGGAAAAGAGTGTCAATAAAACTTTGTACTACTTTCGTTTGAACACGGAACACAACACGTATCTTGAAAATTAATCCTCCATAGCGTATGCTATTAGCTTGTAAAGTTGACGATGACCAACCTGATTTTGAAGGACAGTCAAGATAATATGTTACATTAGATTTTCTTTCTTTCTTTTTCTTTTAGTAGGAAGTGGGGCACTTGCTTCAATAGACTCCATGAACTACAATAACAATATCTGAAGAGACTTCGTCTGGTAGCACGTTCAACACAAAAGCTATTTTCCACGGAAGTGACCGTTTTCACATGAGGCAAATGACGTTTTTACCTTCCAGAAGACCGTCTTGTACTTTGCTGCTCGAAGTTGACATCTCTGCCTGCACTGACAGTAAAGAGCAGATAAAGGTGACGATTGTTCCTATTATCGCCAGGTAGTAAGTCCAACCTAGAAACGAATAAAAAGGATAATAATTAATATAGCAATAACATCATAACCACAGCATTTTTACAGATTGGAGGCTTCACCATCCAAATCATTATGCAGAGAGTTCCAAGAGATTAAAGCACCGTACTCAACGTGCCAATGAACTAAAACATACTGTACACTTATCGTGTGTCGGTGGTTCAAGAACTGCTTCCTATTACTCGGTAAAGCCACATTGTCCAATGCGCGGAGTTTCGACAATACGAGCATCTTGGACCTCCCTTGGTTTACAGATAACGTTTAGCTTCTAAGCGGCTATATGAGTTCGTAGAAAACTTGTATGGGGAGAAAAATGTTCATACGCAAACCTTTGCATTTAGAGAAAATTAGAGTGTGGTTTGCAGTATCACGTAGACTAATTGAAGACACTGCCTTCTTTGCGAGCACGGTAACTGCAGAAGTGCATCTCAAAATTTCCAGTGAATTTTTAAATCAATTGATAGATGAAGAACAAACAGTAGACATTTTCAAGAGGATATTGCAAAGTGCCACACACCAAATCCAAGCATGAGGAAAACTGAGATTTGCTGTGACCTTAAAGAAGTCAAACGATAAGAAATTGCAGCCACTGGAAGTACTATAACGAAAGTGTTAGCAAGTTTGAAGCATGGCGTGCAGTTGCATTTGAATGCCATTGGTTACCAGTCTCAGTGCAATATATAAAATAATTATATTTTCTATGTTAAACGTACAGGGGTTAGACCGAATAACGTGAACACCACGTTCAGAGATGTAACCTCTAATGCAGCTGCGTACACCGCAATACGCAAAGGTATCCACTACTTTTTGGTTGTAATAGCTTTGTTTAGAACCTTTAGGTCTTGCTTAAGTGGAATTAAAGTGTCTTGTTACGAAATGTCTTTTAGGGCGACGACAAAATGAGCGAACTAATGAACTTCGAAAGAGGGTTCATTGTTGGTGGTTGGCTAGTTGGTGCCTCCGTGACAACAGTCGCCAGGGTAGTGGGGATATCGAGAGCTACTATGTCTAGTGTCATGACAGCATAAAGTGTTCGTGGCAAAACCTTGTCTGAGAAACACAAGAGCGCTCTCAAAATGGCCCTGACTGATAAAGACAGGTGAGCATCACAGAGGATTGTTCCCTGTAATAAGAAGACCACTGCGCCAAAAATTAGTGCGGAGCTCAATCTGCATCTCCAGACCCCAGTATCAACGAAAACAGTGCGCAAGGAACTGCACAAGCAAGATATTCATGGCAGAGCTGCTACTGCAAAAAATCTGGTGAGTCGGGTGTACGCAAAACAGCGAGGGCAGTAATGCCAGGACCATAACAACGTGGATTTCCAATGCATGGAAGTGTGTAATATGGTCGAAACATGGACCGAAATTGCCGAGAATATTCGGTTAAAGTGCAAAGCTTTTGTTCCTCGGCTAGACACTCTTTTTTACGCTTTCCAACCGTATGTTGAAGAAGCGTTGTATGCTCCAGCTTTGTCCGTCTGTCTGTCTGTCTGTCAGTATGATAACTCACGTAAAAGGGATTCGATTTCGATGAAATTTTAGTATATGGCAGGGGACCACCTAGGGACGAACCCTCTTGAAAATGAACGAAATGGAGTCACAGATCAAGACATAGGAGCGGGATTCATTCCATTGCCTTTATGTCATAACTTACGTAAAAATGCTTCGATTGCGACAAAACTCTTTCATGCTGTTTCATGAGTATACTGAACTGGTTCTGTTGAATTTCACCGAAATAGGGTCAAAGGTCAGGACACAGGGGCGTGATATATTCCAAAGCCATAATCCTCCTAACTTGACTAAAAATGCTTCTGTTCCGACAAACCTTTAGTATGTTGTTCCGGAGTTATACTGAACCGGTTCTGTTGAATATCATCAAAAAGGGGTCAAAGGTCAGGACACAGGAGCGAGATTTATTCCACAGCCATTATCCTCATAACTTGACTAAAAATGCTTCCATTGCGACAAAACATTAGGATTTCGAGTAAATAATCAACGTTTATTCACAATTAAATGTTTCATTAACATCGACTATAGTTTCGCAGAGCGTTTGGCTCGTCATCATCAGGACGAGTAGTTGTGAATTATGTACAAAACTTTAGTATGTTATTCCGGAGGTATACTGAACTGGTTCTGTTGAATATCACCGAAATGGAGTCAAAGGTCAGGGCACAGGAGCGAGATTTATTCCACAGCCATTATCCTCATAACTTGATTAAAAATGTTTTTACTGCGACAAAACTTTAGTATGTTGTTCCGGAGGTATACTGGACCAATTCGGTTTAATATCATCCAAATGGGGTCCAAAGGTCAGGACACAGGAGCAAGATTCATTCCACAGCCATTATCCCCATAACTTGGGTAATAACTTGACTAATGATTTTTGGTATGTTGGAAAGCGTATCAAAACAAGTGCATTGCATGATTTTACTAACTTGTTAATAATTTTGATGATGGATATAAACAATCTGATGAAATCAAACGTCCATTCAACAATCCTGTTGAATGCTGGTATTGAAAGCACAAATACCCTTTATCAAATAGAATTATGTGAACTTTAAGACATGATATCATAAAACCAAAACACACGGGCAGTATGGATGACTCTAATCTCGAACAGTTACTTCGACTTTCAAGGATAAGCATGAAAGTGGACATGCAACAAGTTTAGTAGAGTTAATCGTCCATAGTGCACTCATTAAAATAATGTAGTTGCTCTATTTTTTCAAATTTTAAATTTCAACTCTTCTATATAAATTAAAACAGCTTAAAAATTTAATAAATTAAGCAGGACAGTGTTATATTTGTATCATCTTATATATAAACTATATTGACAAAAGTCACCGGACACCCCTTCAAAAGCAAATGATCGGATCCGCTGCGTTGTTAAGTTGCGCGGTACAGCTGCAAATGGTATAAAAAACAAGTCTACATTTCACCGCGATCATATCGCAATGTGAGGTTGAGTGAAAACGTCGAGGCGGGAGGAGAGAACTGTCTTTGAGAAAGGAAAGATTGTTGGGTGTTATATTAGTGGGTTGTCCATAAGAGAAATCGAGAGGCATTTAAACATACCCAAGATAACTGTTTTGGATGTACTGAATAAGCGGAAGACACGTGGCGTGCCTGAAGCTGCAAAACGTACCGTCAGACCAAAGAAGATCAGTGATAGAGGACGTCGAAGCCTCAGGAGAGTCGTTACAGCTAATCGACGGAGTACTGCACAAGACCTCAGTGTACAGGTGAGTAAAAATGATGAAACCTCGGTATGTACACCTACCATTCGCAGAGAACTTCATTCCATGGGTTACCGTGGTCGTGCGGCTGTTCACAAGCCTTTCATCTCCACTCGGAATGCTACTCGTCATTTAACATTGTGTAAAGAACATTTATCTTCGACCGTAGATCAATGGAAACGGGCCCTATGTACTGATGAATTCATATACACGATCCATCAGTCTGATGACAGTGTATGGGTATGACAGCAGCCGGGGGAACGCTATTTACCACAGTGCACTGCGATCAAGTTTGGAGCTGGCAGTGTACTTGTGTGGGGGTGTTTTTCGTGGTATGGTCCCGGCCCATTGGTTATCGTGGACAAACCTGTTAACCACTACGTCTATTTCGATATTCTGGACAATTATACCCTATCAACTCTGTGGCAATACTATGGAACCGAGCCTTGTTGGTACCAGCAAGATAATGCACCGAGCTATAAAGCAAGGACCGTTACGGCTGGTTTTGACGATAATTCCGTATCGTGTGTGGACTGGCCAGCACAGAGCCCTGATCGTAATCCCAAAGAGCACGCATGGAATGAATTAGAGCGCCGCGTAAGAAGTTTGGAACCAAGGCCTACTACCAAGCAACAGTTAGCGGCAGCATTATGTACTGAATGGAAGCGCATACCTATCGCGTTCTAAAACCTTGTCGAAAGCATGTCTTGAAGTGTCAATGCATGTATTAAGGCCAAAGGTGGACCTATACCGTGCTAATGTATGCCAATAAATGCTGTGTTGTGTTTCTCTTCTAGGTATCCGGTGACTTTTGTCAGTATAGTGTATATTAAAAAAATGACCCGCCATCCAATTCTTTCAAAACATTTGACTCCGGCTCTACAGAAGTTGGATAGCACCGTATTTAAATTTGAGAGATATTTTGCCAGCTATTTCTGCAAATCATTTGCATCTTTCATTATTTTTGTATTCAATAAAATATATCATCTCTCCATACTCGCAAATTTACACTAGTCAATAGCAACTCACTGAATTTATTTTTCTGAGAAAATACAAACGATGATAGTGTTCTCAGAAGGATCATCAGTGCATCCTGACACGCAAATGTACAAAGAAACTTTCGAAGTATCCAAAGACGGAACAGATGGTTACCGTTAATAATTTGCGAGGCACTGCGATAGAGTGGCGATGGAACGATTTATCGATTACCGATAGCAGTCAGTATCGTTTATCACATCAGATATAACTTCGTATCGCTTTGCACAAAACCTTACAAAAGACATCTTTACCTACATCGTGTCAGTGTTATTTAGGGGCCAGGCGGCATGAAGTACCAGATTTGTTGAGAGTCCTAGCTATCCAATATTAATTTCTAATCATTTATGTACTAATTTTTTGCATCTTAGTTTCAGCTCTGTTTGGAATTTTGCATTCTCCCTCGACTTTTACAGCAGACTCAATTCGGACCGAAATTGCCGTCTACTGTATTTTGTTTTCACATTTTCATAACAAAACAGCAGTTTACATCTTGAGCACGCGGTTTTTCTGATTTCTTTATGGTTATAAACCTCAAAAAACTTTAACGAGACAATTTTGTCGAGGCAGTATCATACAGACTTGCAATTTTCAAGCCATTTTTACTCTGACATAAGAAAACAAGAAAGATGACACCGAATATTCGGGTGTAATGAGCACGCCTCTTGAATCCGTTCTGATATGCGAATTAAATTTACTAAAGCAATTCAAAATCAATGGAACCGATTTGGAAAACAGTAATATCTGACAGAAGGAAAAAAGAATCAATCGGGTTTTTCATCCCGCAGATATTGCTGTAAACGGAAACATCAAGCAACTTATGCCCTCTGGTGGAAGAATTCTGCGTTAAAAAACATTTGAATTTATATGAGAAACATTTCGTAGCGGAAACGCTCTTCAAATGAGAAATAAGGTTTCAAATCGGGCTCTTAGAAGCAGAGATATCGACAAATATAAGATATGCATCAACGCCCCCACCACATTCCTCCGCAGAAAAAATATGCATTATTTTAAAAAGAAAGTATTTTCAAAAGGTTTTTCGATGTGAGCGATATCGGTCCATGAAATAATTTTTTCAATCGAGTTTTCAGGGGCTCAGAATTTACTGCGAATACATCAGACACAGAAATTAACACTTACGCCCCCTGGTGGACAAACCATTCTTTATCAAATACTAGAAATTATATAATGAGAATTTCCTATCAGGAGCTGGTATCCGGTGCAGAAAGAAGTTTTCAAATCGGAGTTTTAGAACCAGAGATATTGAGGAAAACACAATTTACCTTTACGCCCCCTGGCGAAAAGTCTATGCATTACTTGAAAATTTTGAACTTATATGAGAAACATTTTACACTGGATACGCTATCTAACAAAGAAGGAATTTTTCAAATCCGACTTTTAGAGGCAGAGATATTGCCGGAAATAAGATACACATCTACGCCCTCTGATGAGAAACCATGCATTATTTTAAGATGAAAATATTCTTAAATGTTTATCGACAGGTGTGATAGCGGTCCACGAAAAAAGGTTTTTAATCAGGCTTTTAGAAGCTGAAATTTTGCTGCAAATACTTACGAAGCAGAAATTAAACGCTTACGGTGGCCAAACCATATTTTATAAAAAAATTAGAAATTACAATAAAAACATTTCCCCACCAGGAGCTGTATCCGGTGCTGGAAGGATTTATCAAATCAGAGCTTTAGAAGCAAAGATATCAGGGAAAGCGAAATTTAACTTTACTTCCCCTAGCGGAAAGTCAATGAATTATTTGAAAATTTTGAAATTACATTAGAAACATGTAGCACCAGAAACTCTGCCCAACAAAGAAGAAATTTTTTCAAATCGGATCATTAGAAGCAGAGATATTGACAAAAACAAGATATACATCTACGCCCCTAGGCGAAGAAACTATACATTATTATTACTATAAGAAGAAAATATTGTGGAAAGGTTTGTTTACGCGAGTAGTAGCGATCTACGAAAGAAGTTACTCAAACGAGATTTTAGAAGCTCAGATTTTGCTGCAAATACATTAGAAGAAGAAATTAGCACGTATGCCCCCTGGTGGCAAAACCATTTTATACCAAAAATTAGAAATTACATGCAAAATATTTCCCATCACGAGCTGTATCCGCTGGAAACATTTTTCAAATTGGAGTTTCAGAAGCTGAGATATCTGGGGAAAAGCAATTTACTTTTACTCCCCCTAGCGGAGAATATATACGTAACTTGGAAAAGTGACTATGCCTAAAATAATCTTCGACTTGAAAGGGATCGAAAAGTAAAATAATTTTTTTCAATTGGATGTTTTGAAGCAAATATATGGATTACAATGTGTTTTTAAATTCGATATCATCTGCATTTAAGCCCTCCAGCGGGGAAATTTGCATCGTAAAAAAAACAAAAACAAAAAAACGAAATAAAGGATCATCATTCCCACATTTCGAGCTTCCTAATGTAAACAGAAATTTTTAAATCGGACTATTAGTTGCAGAGATATCGTGTCTACAGACGGACGGACAAACCGATAACATAAGCACGATCTTTTTTTTACAAAAGACATGCCAAAAACTTGGACTCCATTAACTCTTCAACCGGCTGGAACAAATTAGCTCGAGGTTAGGAAAAAGGGCTGATATCAGTTCAACCGAATGTACGTGCTATATAAGAAGTAGGCCGAATGCGGCTGGAACGAATGAATCTGTGCATTATAAAGCGTTGCTTTCCTCTCAGCTCTGTTATTCAAAGTAGCCATTTCAGGAATTGACTGGCACTATTTTTTTCTGACTGATTACCTGCTGAAATAGATATAACAATATAGACATATATCAAGCTCTTCTTTCCATGTACCATAACCACAGAAATTTGAAAATGTAATCGTCCTGGAACGGAAATCGAACCCGCAGTTCCCGATTTGCGCTCGAGTATGCCAACCATTGCACCACTTAGGACAATGAAACCCAAACAACTGAGGCATTAATCTGATACGTCAGACTTTGATTTCTCTGCACCTGTCGAAACAAACGTGCCTCATCGTAGTGCTAAGTTAGATCGCCAGCAAATGAACAAATATCAAGTTGGAAGACATGGAATAATTGAAATAATTAATATAGACATAAATAAAGCTATCAACTGGATGTAACAAAGTGGCAATGAACTAAGAAAGGAGAGAAGCCGGCTTGAGTCACTTTTTAGAGAAGCTAATAAAGGAGAGAAGTCGGCTTGAATCACTAATAAAGGAGAGAAGCCGGATTGAGTCCCTAAGAAAGGAGAGAAGCTGGCTTAAGTCACTAATAAATCAAGCTATCAACTGGATATAACAATGGCAATGCACTAAGAAAAGAGAGAAGCCGGCTTCAGTCACTTTTTAGAGAAGCTAAAGAAGGAGATAAGAAGGCTAGAGTCACTTTTTAGAGAAGCTAAAGAAGGAGATAAGCCGGCTAGAAAGGAGAGAAGCCGGCTTGAGTCGCTTAGAAAGGAAAGAAGCCGGCTTGAGTCACTAATAAATCAAGCTATCAAGTGGATATAACAATGGCAATGCACTAAGAAAGGAGAGAAGCCGGCTTGAGTCACTATGAAAGGAGAGTCACTTTTAGAGAAGATAAGAAAGGAGAGAAGCCGGCTAGAAAGGAGAGAAGTCGCTTGAGTCACTAAGAAAGGAGAGAAACCGGCTTGAATCATTAATAAATCAAGCTATCAACTGGATGTAACAATGACAATGCACTAAGAAAGGAGAGAAGCCGGCTAGAAAGGAGAGAAGCCGGAGAAGCGGCTAAAAGGAGAAAAGCCGGCTTGAGTCACTAAGAAAGGAGAGAAGCCGGATTGAGTCACTAATAAATCAAGCATCAACTGGATGTAACAATGACAATGCACTAAGAAAGGAGAGAAGTCGGCTTGAGTCACTTTTTCTTCCTACTGTCCGTGCCAGGCGACCAGCCTTTCTTCAAAATGGTTTAGGTCATGGTGCAGAGAATAAAGGACTAGAAGGGAGCGCTTATCAATAGTGATAAGATATGGCCGTACTACTGAGATAAGAGGGCGAAAGGTGTTGTTTTGTCGTCGCTTTCATAAAACCTGCATGTTACGACAACATTTCTATTTGGCGAGCACAGAAAAGTTTGGGCACCATTTAGTTCAGGTATAGCGGCGGCTTAAAAGGTTCATTGATATCCTGTGGCTGCCTAGCTACTTTTAAATTTCCAAAGGATGATACAATACCGACAAGCCTTGCCAGCATTCATGCGGTATCACATTCGAACTCAGATAGTTGAACGATTTCTTGAATGGAGGTGTAACGACCACCGTGAACAACTCAATGGGAAATAAGCAGTCGCACGTCCCTAATTTAAGGGTCACTGATTCCAGGGAAGTGAGAGAGCCAGTGCTGTAAGACAAACACAACATCCATGCCTCACCGGGATTCGAACCCTGATCCCTTACGGACGAATGATCAGAAGCCATCGCTTAGACCACTGGGACACCGGAGTGGCTGAACGATTTCCGTATATTCAACATGTCAGGTAAAATGTAATATTTGAAAGTGACCAAAGAACACCCAGAAGGAATGCCGATAGGAACGTCATATTATAATATGCTAATTGTCAAGGGCAGCAGAAACTGTGATCCAAGTTGGAATGTCATTGGATGAAACAATGACGCCACTGCGGACGACAACATGCAAACGTACGCAGCGTGTGTTTAAGGACTAAAGCGTGCAGAACTAAATCATTCTTCTGGTGTCGTGCTGTTCAGTATTCGTTGAAGAAGTTACCATGCCTGGCCGACGCAGTCGCGCAACATTTGTTCAGTTATCGGAGTTCGAGCGAGGCCGTATAGTGGATCTGCGGGAAGGAAGTCAGTCCTTCCGTCAAATTGTGGACCGAGTGGGATCAGAGGTACCGGCCGTGGTAAGACGGACGCGCCGGTGGTCAGAGTAGCATTCGTACATTCGCAGCCGTATTTCCGGGCAACACAGAGTTACGGAAGCACGAAAGGATCGGTGTATCAGAAGGACGGAGTTGGAAGAGCGGACGGATACGGCGTCACAAATTCGATCCTCTGTCATATTAAGGGTGTCTAGCAGAACGATAAGGAAACGTTTGTTGGAAGCAGGACTACGGGCAAGCGTGTTGCTGGCACGGTTACCATTGACTCCTGGTCGCCGTCGAGCACGTTTGCGGTGGTGTCACGAACGAGTTCATTGGAGGAAAGAATGGCGGTCGGTAGACTTCAGTGATTAAATCCGATTCTTCTTGGGAGAGTCTGACGGTCGTGAACGCGTCCGAAGGCGACAAAGTGAGCGGATTCTGCTATTGTGCATCCGCCAACGACACACAGGCCCCACACCGGGAATCATGGTGTGGGGAGCGATTAGCTATCACTCTCGTACGAGTCTGGTGTTTGTACGGGGTACACTGAATAGGAGTACGTACGTCAGCGACATAGTGCAGCCAGTCATCCTGCCCCTTTTCAGTGCGATCTCCGATGCAATATTCCAGCAGGATAATATCAGCCCACTCTTCGCCCAGGCAACTTAACATGCTCTTCAAGCTGTGAATCAACACCCTTGGCAGGCAATCGAGCATATCCGGGACTGGATCTGAGAAAGGATCTTCCGCGGACCCCGGCAGGCAGCAACCATCTATGAATTGCGCGTCCAAGTTGAAAGCGCATGGAATGCTATCCCCCAGTATGATATTCAACATTTGTACTACCGATTGCATGCCATATTGGAATCTTGTATTGCTGCTGGAGGAGGTTAAATATCTTACTAAAATTTGCCACCTGTACACTGTAATACTCATTAAAAGATAAAACAAACATTGAATCACTTCGTACGTGATATTACTTTCCCTTCTTAACAAGTTGTTTCTACGACATAAATCTCATAGATGCAGCTGTGATTTTTAATGGTGTTCTTTTTCACTTTCCTGCAGTGCATATCAAAATAAACGTACGAACTATGTTAACCTGCATGCGACGTACACAGATAGTCAGCAACACAACTCTGCTGATTACAAAGATTTGATAAAAGATTATAACAAGAAAGATGACACCGAATTTTCGGGTGTAATAAGCACGTCTTTTGAATCCGTTCAGACGCAAATAAAATTTATCAAAGCTATTCCAAGTCAATGGTACCGGTATGGAAAACAATAGTATCTGATGGAAGAAAGAAGTTTTTCAATCGTGTTTTTAATCCCTCAGATATTGCTGTAAACGGAATCGTGAGCTTACGCCCTCTGGTTGCAGACTTGTGCGTTAAGAAAAAACATGAATTTATATGAGAAACATTTCGCACCGGAAACGTTCTCCAACACCGAAAGAATTTTTCAAATCGGACTCTTAGAAACAGAGATATCGACAAAAATAAGCTGTGACTTTACGTCCCCTGGTGGGAAAACCATGCATTATTTTAGGAAGAAAGCATTCTCAAAAGGTTTTTCCATATGAGCGGTATCGGTCCAAGAAAAACAATTTAGTCGAGTTTCAGGAGCCCAGATTTTGCTACAAATACATCAGAAGCAGAAATTAAAATTTATGCCCCCTGGTGGCCAAACCATTCTTTACCAAACATTAGAAATTATGTGAAAGATATTTTTCATCAGGAGTTGTATGCGATACAGGAGGAATTTTTCAAATCGGAGATTTAGAAGCAGAAATAACGCAGAAAACGCAATTTACCTTAGTGCCTCCTAGCGTAAAGTCTATGATTTACATGAACATTTTGAATTTATAGGGAAAACATTTCGCATCGGAAACACTATCCAACAAAGAAGGAATTTTTCAAATCGGAATCTTAGAAATAGATATATTGACAAAAATAAAATACACATCTACACCCCGTGGCGTAGAAACCATGCATTATTTCAAGAAGAAAATGTTCCTAAAAGTTTGGTCGACATGAGTACTATCAGTCAACAAACTACTTTTTTCGCAATCGAGATTTTAGAAGCCCATATTTTGCTGCAAATACCTCAGAAGCGGAAATTAAGACTTACGCCACCTGGTGGCTAAACTATTTTTTACAAAAATTAGGAATAACATGCAAAGGATGTCCCATCGGGAGCTGTATCCGGTGCACAAAGAATTTTTCAAATCGGAGATTTAGAAGCGGAGATATAGGGGGAAACGCAATTTACCTCTACGCGCCCTAGGAGAAAGTCTATGAATTACTTGAAAATTTTGAAATCACATGAAAAACATGTCACACTGAAAACACTACCCAACGAAGAAGGAATTTTTCAAATCGGACTCCTACAAGTAGAGATATTGACAAAAATAAGATATACATCTACGTTCCTGGCGGAGAAACTGTGGAATATTTTAAGAAGAAAATATTCCGAAAAGGTTTATCGATCTGAGTGGTATCAGTCCACGAACGAATTTTTTCAATTGATATTTTAGAAGCTCAGATTTTATGGCAAATACATCAGAAGCAAAAATCAACACTTACGCCCCCTGGTGGCCAAAGTATTCTTTACCAAAAAGTTTAAATTTTATTCAAAAGATTTTCCATCAGGAGGTGTATCCGCTGAAGAAAATGTTTTTCAAATCGCAGTTTTAGAAGAAGAGTTATCGGGAAAAATGTAATTTACTTTTACGTCTTCTAGCGGAAAATCTATGCGTAATTTGAAAAAGTAACTATATCTAAAATACTCTTCGACATAAATGGAATCGAAAGATAAAATATTTTTTTCAATCGGTTGTTTAGAAGTAAATATGTGGAATAAAACGTATTTTTGAATTTGACATCATCTGCATTTATGTCCTCTAGTGACGAAATTGTACATCGTAAAAAAGAAACGAAATGAAGGATCATCATTCGTATATTTCAAGCTTCCCAATGCAAAAAGAATTTTTCAAATCGGGCTAATAGCTACAGAGATATCGTGGGTGCAGGCGGACGAACGGACTGACAAACCGGTAACATAAGCACGATCTTTTTCCACAAAAGACGTGCTAAAAAAGCACACAGCGAAACAAAACCTCCAAAATGCTTACCTTAAGCAGCTGGAGTTCAAAACGTACCATTATTTGTTGAACACTGTATATTAAATCTCAACTCGATGGATAACTAGTATTTGTCGGGACAGCTTTAAATTCTCATAAAAGAGTATTAAGACGCCGTCTGGAAAGAACACGTCTTGGTCGTGAAAAATAAAGTTCAGGCACATCGTACATCATGTTCAGGCACATTGTGTATTATGTTAATATACATTGTACATCATGTTCAGATACATCGCACATGGCACATCATACTTTTGCGATTGACTGCGGAGAAAGCACTTCTGGATAAGCAGAATGGTTACTACACTCTATAACGAAGTAAATTTCTCCGTCATTTTTGGTCTACGCCGGGATTCGAATCCGGATCCCCTCACTCCGGAATAAGTCACTCTACCAACTGAGCTACGCGGACGTTTTATTCTGATTCCTATCTGCCTTTATGTCGTGTGCGTCCTGCTGGCAGGCACGTCACATCTCCTGGTACGTTACATCATCTCCCCCTTATATATATATTTTTTTTATTCGAAGTGCTGGAGAAGGGATTCTCTTATTTTTCCTATCTCGCGGTGTGGAAATAACATCACACCATTGCGAGATTTTGAACGGTCGGGTCATCCGGATAGTTCGGGCGCCATTATAACGAAGTAAATTTCTCCGTCATTTTTGGTCTACGCCGGGATTCGAACCCGGATCCCCTCACTCCGGAATAAGTCACTCTACCAATTGAGCTACGCGGACGTTTTATTCTGATTCCTATCTGCCTTTATGTCGTGTGCGTCCTGCTGGCAGGTACGTCACATCTCCTGGTACGTTACAACTCGTCTTGACAGTCTTGCTGGTTTCTCTTTAGAGGAGCTTTAGTATGGCCTTATGAAAATTTTGCGATTAAGACGGCCATTTTGTGAATCTTTTCTCAAACATCGTTCGGAGTGAATTCGTTCAGCAGTAACTCTATGTTTCCTGATTCTTTTAGAAATAGCTCATCAACTACTTCCCGATTTACGAAGCCAATTTTAATAATGAGATAGCTGTAAAATGTTGAAGTGGAAGCCCAAGACACTTTTAAAGAGAGAGAAGATTACTGATAGTTGTTTAAAACACTTTTTCAGCTTCTCTTTCCAAGAACAGGTAAATGTTTCACTGTCTTTGAAAGATTATTTACAATATTTTTTATTCGGGATATTTATTTTGAATTGCGCTATATGTAATACTTAAGAAAATGAATATTAAAGGAATAAAAGTAAAACTTTCCACGTTCTTTTGTTAAAAAAAGAAAATATTCCTTTTTAGAAAATGTAAAAATTGATTTTGAAACACGCTTCAAAAGACTTTGAACGAAACTTTCTCTCCACTCAGTGCTCAATACATGTTCATAAAAGTTTTAGATTTCATTAGAGATAAAAGAAACGTGCACATTTATATCAACATGTATGAAAAAAATGTATCAAACAGATGAAAAATACAGAATCACAAGAAAATTATGTGACATACTGCCTACCTAAGGCACAATCGCCGATACTGTAAGGTCCAGCCTTACTTCCGCAAACCATCTGGATTCTCCTGCTACCCCAACCAGCGGGGTATAGCAACAGGCCGAATACGAAAAGGATACCTGCCACACAGAGAAACAGAAACAAAGAATTAGTTACTTTACTTTATATGCTATTCTACTAATAGTAAAATTTTATCTCACAATGTAATAAGCAAATATTATTTTTAAAAACAGGATTTGTGAAATGGTAGAATCGATGTAGATTTCTTACATATAAGCAGATTACTGATGTCATTTTCATGAATTAATTAATTAGAAACTAGTAATAATAAGCTACAGAATTTTTGGAAGAAATTTTAGAAGATAAAAACACGAGTCTAAACAAATACAGTTAGCAACTAACTGTATTTGTTTTAGATTCGTCTTACACTCAGGAACGATATTTCGGCACGCCAACTGTATTTATTTCAGCCTCGTCTTATACTTATTAA
The DNA here is from genome assembly GCA_039090855.1 of Macrothele yani. Classification (NCBI taxonomy): domain Eukaryota; kingdom Metazoa; phylum Arthropoda; class Arachnida; order Araneae; family Macrothelidae; genus Macrothele; species Macrothele yani. The sequence continues at coordinate 141,408,733 of CM077008.1, read as the reverse complement.
CGATACTTCGGAACGCTAACTGTATTTATTTCTGCCTTGTCTTATTCTCAGAAACGATACTTTGAAACACTAACTGATTTATTTCAACCTCGTCTTGTACTTATTAACGATACTTCCGAACGCTAAGTGTATTTATTTCTGCCTTGTCTTATTCTCAGAAACGATAATTTGAAACACTAATTTTATTTGTTTCAGCCTCGTTTTACATTCAGGAACGATACTTCAGAACGCTAACTGTACGTATTTATTTCAGCCTCGTCTTACACTCAGGAACGATGCTTTAGAATACTAACTGTATTTATTTCCGACTCGGCGTACACTCAGGAATGATACTTCGGAATGCTAACTGTTTTTATTTCAGCCTCGTCTTAAACTCAGGAATGATATTACGGAACGCTAACTGTATTTGCTTCAGAATCGTCTTACACTCGGGAACGAATATTTTGGAATGTTAACTGTATTTCTTTTAGCCTCGTCTTACACTCAGTAAAGACTTTTCGGAATACTGTAACTGTATTTGTTTCAGCCTTATCTTACACTCAGGAACGATACTTCGGAACACTAACTGTACGCATTTATTTCAGTCACGTCTTATACTCAGGAACGTTGCTTTGGAATACTAACTGTATATTTATTTCAGCCTCAGCTTATACTCTGGAACGTTGCTTTGGAATACTAACTGTATATTTATTTTAGCCTCAGCTTATACTCAGGAACGATGCTTCGGAACACTTACTGTATTTGTTTCAGCCTCGTCTTACACTCAGGAATGATACTTTGGAATACTAACTGTATTTATTTCACCCTCGGCTTACACTCAGGAACGATACTTCGGAATGCTAACTGTTTTTCTTTCAGCCTCGTCTTAAACTCAGGAATGATATTTCCGAACGCTAACTGTATTTTCTTTAGCCTCGTCTTACACTCAGGAACAAATATTTGGGAATGCTAACTGTATTTCTTTTAGTCTCGTCTTACACTCAGTAAAGACTTTTCGGAATGCAGTAACTGTATTTGTTTTAGCCTTGTGTTACACACACGAACGATATTTCGGAACGTTAACTGTATTTCTTTCAGCCTTATCTTACACTCAGGAACAATACTTCAGAATGCTGACTGTGTTTGTTCAGACTCGTCTTATACTCAGGAACGATTCTTCGGAACACTAACGGTATTTGTTCTAGTCCCGTCATATACTAAGGATTGACTTACCTATGAATGAAAATAACGAAAGTGAGAAATTTAACCCACTCGATTTATAAGCAGAAGAACATGGTACTTCCTAATGTTACGAGAAAGTTGCAGCCCTTTTTATAGAAAAACACCGTTGAGCAAACACTGATATCGAAATTACGATAAGGGGTGTAGTTCATTTCATCAAAAGAGCAAGCATTTAGTAAGTCAGAAAACAATTGAAACTGCGGAAACCGTACTGGATTGATAAAGAAAAAACTATTAACCACCCCTTTAGATGCAGCTGATAAAGCTCTTAAATCATTTCAGTTGACCTCTGCAGAAGCTGCAGCGCCTTTCTATTAAAGTTTTTCAGAGATTGATAATTTTTTATTCGATCGAAGGTTTGCCGACCACCGTGGGCAACGCAATGGGCTATAAGCGGTCGCCCGTCCCTAATTTAGGGTCACTGGTTCCAGGGAAGGGAGCAAGCCAGTACCATAAGGCATACACAGCATCCATGCCTCACTGGATTTGAGCCGGAACTCTTCACGGACGAATGGTCATAAGCCATCGTTTAGACTACTGCGTCACCGGGGGGGGGGGGTGCAGATTGATAATGAGCAGCCGGTATTAGAAGAAATGGAAGACACTGATATATTTTAATTAAAATGTTTTACACTGATACTCTTTCCAGTAAATCTGCTGTTGACGATGAAGACGATGCCCATCCAAAAAAAGATGCAGAATCACATACGGAATGTAAAGCAATCCGGTCAAAGCTGCGACAGATATTTTGAAGAGCAAAGCGCAGCTGGTAAAACAACGATGGACATTGTTGCAGAACTTAACAAAAAAAAAAAAAACTGGATAGACTTAGTGATGCGAAAGAAAAAAAGAAAGAAAAAAACTCAGATGACAGTTGACTTTTTCCCGATTTGCTGTAAATTTTACTTGTATATATACGCAATACCTCAAATTAAAAAAATACAGGCAGGGTCAGTTCTGATTGAGTCGTCAGTTTGGAATGTTGGACTACGACTTGCATATCGGAGAGTTGAAATGAGCTAGTCGAGTACGGTTTCAGAGCGTTTATTTAATTCGTTATAGCCAACACAGTTCTATGATATGAAGAGTAGCTTAAATAATTTTTACAAATAATGCTGGATACAAATTTTGAAGATGACAGCCCGATTTTTGATGTAAATGTGGCAAGGATGGTAAGTCAGATAATATCCGAAAACTTAAAAATTTCATCGTCCGGGACTCGAACCTGCTTCTTCCAGATATAGCATCCGGGTATGCTAGCCACTACACCACCCAGAACGACCACGTCCCAAGTTTCCGATTAATTTGAATGTAACCATCACAGGATTTACTAGTCGAAGCAACCGGCATTCATGTTTAGCGAATCTGGAGGTTAAGAATTATATCCCGTGTTTGCCCGGAGGAGCAGAAAAATCGTGAAATAAATACGGGATTACACCGTATAATATAAATTCTGAAGATGGCAATCCGATTTTGGTGTAACTTACCATCCTTGTCACATTTACACCGAAAATCGGATTGCCATTTTCAAAATTTGTATTAACGGTGTAATCTTGTATTTATTTCATGATAATGCTGGATACATTGAGAAGACAAAGCAACGTGGTCCTCTGTCTTCTCGGGCTTCTCATATTCCTCATCACTTGCTCTTGCCTCTCGTTTTGATTTTCTCCACTTTTGGTTGGGTTCATTCTGTGAATTCCACGGCATTGTCGAAAATGTTAACCCGTTCACACGAAAACATTTTTTTAAAATTTTAGTTTAAAGCACTACGATACTTTATATATATTTGAATAGATCTCGCCGAGAGCTTTAAACGTTACCACGCACAAACGTTTTTCACTCAAGGTTGTCCAGATAAACTGCGATATTGTCAAAGGTGTTCACCGGTTCATAAGAAAACAAGTTTTAAAATGTTCAATTCGAACCACTGCGGAGTGGTCTTTACATACACTGACGGGAAAAAAATCCCAACACCACGAAAAAATAATTGTAGAGGAATGAAATGGCGGCAATACATTTGTATAGGTAACATATTGAATCGATTAAGGTTTCAAGATCACAGCTTATTGTAAGCGCGAGAAGAGCCATTTTAAATGTGAAATGCTGGTACATTAATAACCGGTGTAACAGCCAGAATGTTGAATGCAAGCACGCAAACGTTCATGCATTGTGTCGTACAGGTGCTGGATGTCAGTTGCGACAGATATTTTGAAGAGCAAAGCGCAGCTGGTAAAACAACGATGGACATTGTTGCAGAACTTAACAAAAAAAAAACTGGATAGACTTAGTGATGCGAAAGAAAAAAAGAAAGAAAAAAACTCAGATGACAGTTGACTTTTTCCCGATATATTTGAATAGATCTCGCCGAGAGCTTTAAACGTTACCACGCACAAACGTTTTTCACTCACGGTTGTCCAGATAAACTGCGATATTGTCAAAGGTGTTCACCGGTTCATAAGAAAACAAGTTTTAAAATGTTCAATTCGAACCACTGCGGAGTGGTCTTTACATACACTGACGGGAAAAAAATCCCAACACCACGAAAAAATAATTGTAGAGGAATGAAATGGCGGCAATACATTTGTATAGGTAACATATTGAATCGATTAAGGTTTCAAGATCACAGCTTATTGTAAGCGCGAGAAGAGCCATTTTAAATGTGAAATGCTGGTACATTAATAACCGGTGTAACCGCCAGAATGTTGAATGCAAGCACGCAAACGTTCATGCATTGTGTCGTACAGGTGCTGGATGTCAGTTTGTGGGATGGAGTTCCATACCTGTTGCACTTGGTCGGTCAATACAGAGACGGTTAATGCTGGTTGGGGGTGACGCTGGAGTTCTCGTCCAATGATGTCCCATACGTGCTCGATTGGAGAAAGATCTGGTGAACTAGCAGGCCACGGCAACATGTCGACACTCTGTAGAGCGTGTTGGGTTACAACAACGGTATGCGGGCGAGCGTTATTCTGTTGGAAAACACCCCCTGGAATGCTGTTCATGAATGGCAGCACAACAGGTTGAATCACCAGACCGACGTACAACTGTGCCGTCAGGGTGCGTGGGATAACCACGAGAGTGTTCCTGCTGTCATAGGAGACTGCTCCCCAGACCATAACTCCAGGTGTAGGTCCAGTGTGTCTCGGCGGCAGACAGGTGGGTTGCAGGCGATCACCTGGCCTCCTTCTAACTAACACACGGCCATCACTGGCACCCAGGCAGAACCGGCTTTCATCAGAAAACACAACAGATCTCCACTCCGTCCTCCAATGAGCTCTAGCTTGACACCACTGACGTCGCAAACGGCAGTGGTTTGGAGTAAGTGGAATGCACGCTACAGGACGTCTGGCTCGGAGCTGTCCTTCAAGTAACCGATTTGTAACAGTTCGCTATGTCACTGTGGTGGCAACTGCAGCTCGAATTGCTGCCGCAGACGCGGTACGATGCGCCACGGCCATACGCCGTACACGGCGGTCTTCCCTCTCAGTAGTGCCACGTGGCCGGCCGGAACCCGGTCTTCTTGAGGCAGTACCTTCCCTTGACCACCGCTGCCAACAATCATGCACAGTGGCTACATTCCTGCAAAGTCGTTCTGCAATATTGCGGAACGAAAATCCACCTTCTCGTAGCCCTATTACACGACTTCGTTCAAATTCCGTGAGCTGTTGATAATGGCTTCTTCGTCTTCTTAAAGATATTATTGACTAACATCAACACCCTACGTCGAATCTCAACGATAACTAACGCTCACGAACGTTACAGCGCGTATTTGCAGCAAACCTGCTTTGCATGTTCGGAGGGGCTCTACTAGCGCCACACGTATGCGCCGAGCGCGAAATTTGCATAGACGTCATCTTACAGATGTACTCTCACCGCCTACCAACTGTCGTTTATCTAACACAACCCCTTCTTGGTGTTGGAATTTTTTCCCGTCAGTGTATTTGAATAGATCTCGTCGACAGAGCTTTAAAACGATACCACGCTGAGTCGTGTTGCGCTCACGGTTGCCGAGATAGATTGAGTCAAACGGGGTGGCAACCTCAGAAATATTGCATTATGTTCTCCTCGCACAGGGAGCGAGTGGGAGCGTCGCGTCGCGCGCACACTGTATTGCGCAGAACACGAATAGGACTCCATTCAGTTTTCGAATATGAACAAAATTAGTGTGCGGAACGTATTTTTAACGCTATAATGATTTCAATTGGGACCTACTTTTGCCTCACGCGGTCGCCCGTATGTCGCCCCATACTATCCGCGGAGTTAGACGTAGTTCTACGTGAAAAAATTAAACAATTTTTTTAATCAATCATTTGCTTTTGTTGACTGCATGTTTCCTCTCTTTTTTTGAGTGAACATTTTTCTTACTGTAGCGGTGAGTTCTGCGATCAGCATGCAAAGTACTATTCAGAAAGGGGCAAAAGTAAAAACAGGTAATGGTGACGTAATCTTAAGAAGCCGGCAACGGTGATATACATGACTTAACTTTAGGAATGTATTTTGAGCTTAAAGGTAACTAATTTGGTGTATAAAAAGAAGACAAAAAATACTAGCAACAAACTTTAATGTATGAAGTGAAAAGTTTGAAGAAAAAAATGTGAGAAAAAAAAATAAGAAGATACGTTGGGAGGAAATATAAGAAGAACGTTGAGAAAGTGCTCGAAAAAAAAAAAAAAAGAAAGAAAAGAAAAGCTGCAACTGTTGAGCTTTGGAATAAGGCTTTCAGAAAAATCAAAACGTGACGTGAGAAGGAAGATAATATTTTTTAGGCCTCCTCTGCCAAGAAGTAATACTTAAATGAAAAACTCGGATAAGATAAATCGTAAAAACGGGAAATAAATTTTACTGGTATTCGAAGCAGAAGTCTGAGAGGCTGATAAATCAAGCTCAGGAAACAAAAAACGCTCCAAGAAAGGCGGTGAAAAGAAATCATCAATTACCCGGAGAAAACTACGACCAGTATAAAGAAATGTAAAAAGAAAATGTGAAGAACGCAAGGAAGGTGAAATTACTGGAAGCATCGTGAAAGCATCAAACACGAAACGTTTATTGAAGTGTTGAATGTCTGTTGGGAACAATGAAGAGTAACACATGAACGGAAGTACACTGGTTATCTTCACTTTGGAGATAGATACCGAACGCAAATGACCCTGGTAAATGCTGACGCATTGCTGCAATCCCTAAACTGAGGTTGTTAAAACATGTCCTGGGGCACGAAGCAGAGAAAGCATTCGGAAGAAGCGCTTGGGAAAAAAGAAAATGTAGAAAGAGATTTGGAAATGTAAGGAATTATTAAAGTTATTAAACCGTTTACGTAAAAACAGCTACTGCGCAACACTAATTTTTTCACGAAAATTCACAGGTATTCATTCCCCACCCCACTCCCAATAACGAGCAAAATGCAGCGAATATATTACAGAGTGTCCCATGAAGGTGTGACCAATTTCAAATAATCGTAACAGTTTTAATATAAATGATCTCAATACACAGCTTGTGTTAATTGACAGAACAGATCATGAAGTTTAATAGACATTTGACATGGGCACCATTTGTCCCCCGAACAATGTCTAAACAATACTCCAGTTCCAACCACGTTCGTCCGAGAATGTCGGTATTAACTTTCTGCAGAGCGTTTGGAATCCCCCTCTTTAGGTCAGCAATGTCTGCAACAGGGGTATCGTAAACCTCACTCTTGGCGAATCCCCATAAAAGAAATCACAGGGTGTTAAGTCCGGCGAACGTGGAGGCAATGCGATGAGACCACCACGCCCAATCCATCGATTGGGAAATTTGGTATCCAGAGACCTCCTCACAATCAAAGACCAATGTGGTGGCGCCCCATCTTGTTGGAAAATGACCGGAGTTGAAAGTTCATCCAAATGCGGATACACAAAGTGCTCAGTTATGTCCAGGTAATTATCAGCTCTCACGGTCGTTTCCTGAACGAAAAAGGGTCCAATAACACGGTCGACCATTATGCCACAAAATAACATTAATTTTTGTGATAGCATGTTCATGTTCCATTGTGCAATGCGGGCATTCAGTTCCCCAAATTATCACACATTCTGTTTATTGACCTTTCCAGAAACACGGAAAGTGCACTTATCCGAGAAACAGATTTGTATCAGGAAAGATTCAGCACTTGTAATGTTTTCCAACATCTCTTCAGCAAATTATTTACGTTTCATATGATCATCTGGGGTTATGTGATGGGTCGTCTGCATCTTATACGGGTGCATTTCTAATTTCTGACGTAACACTCTGTGCACTGATGACTTGGGGATGGCCAGTTGTCGTGCTGCTTGTCTGATTGACTTTTGAGAGCTACTCGAGTGAATGTTTGTCTCATAACCTCCTCCCTTTCTGGAACCAGTGATGGTCGTCCAGAGCTTGTCTTTGTAAGGACGCTACCAGTTTCATTGAATGACTTGTACCACTTTCTGATGTTGTTACGTGTGTGCGGTTTGCGAGAGCTACTCGAGTGAATGTTTGTCTCACAACCTCCTCCCTTTCTGGAACCAGTGATGGTCGGAGCTTGCCTTTGTAAGGACGCTACCAGTTTCATTGAATGACTTGTACCAATTTCTGATGTTGTTACGTGTGTGCGGTTTGCGAGAGCTACTCGAGTGAATGTTTGTCTCACAACCTCCTCCCTTTCTGGAACCAGTGATGGTCGTCCAGAGCTTGTCTTTGTAAGGACGCTACCAGTTTCATTGAATGACTTGCACCACTTTCTGATGTTGTTACGTGTGTGCGGTTTGCGAGAGCTACTCGAGTGAATGTTTGTCTCACAACTTCCTCCCTTTCTGGAACCAGTGATGGTCGGAGCTTGCCTTTGTAAGGACGCTACCAGTTTCATTGAATGACTTGTACCACTTTCTGATGTTGTTACGTGTGTGCGGTTTGCGAGAGCTACTCGAGTGAATGTTTGTCTCACAACTTCCTCCCTTTCTGGAACCAGTGATGGTCGTCCAGAGCATGTCTTTGTAAGGATGCTACCAGTTTCATTAAATGACTTGCACCACTTTCTGATGTTGTTACGTGTGGGCGGTTTGCTCCCATATTTTTTCTGAAACTCCGCTGAACCTGCGTTTCGGATCCGGTTTCAATAAACCACTCCGAAATCTATGCTTTCGTCTCAGGATCCACTGGGTACACTTCTAGAAAACATGAGGGCATTCTTTACCACCTGCAATAAACAGAATGCTCATATTAGTTTTGTATCCAATGTTATCATCATTTGAAATTGGTTGCACCTTTTGGGAACACCCTTTATTTTATTTGTCAGGCGCCGAATTTGTTTGGCTACCTAGGAATGAAACAAAAAAAAAGTGATGACCATGAAGACTTGAGTACAATAAATTAGTAATGGTCTATTCCTTAACAATTCGTTCACAACGAATGAGTTATCAATGTGAATGATGAATGGTTCACTATTACTTTCTTCTGTGAATGATTATTCAATCCACCATTAGGGCGCCACACACACACACACTGACATCGTAGAACGTTCAAAGATACACTATCTACCAACAAGTAATTGGACACCTGTGATAGCAAAGGTAAACGAAGTTTATTCACCTTCAATATGTGGTAGAGCCTCCACGAGCGGCGATTACAACTGCGACCCTCCGGGGCATACTCTCAACCAGGCGTTGTACGACGGCTAGCAGTATTTTCTTCCACTCGGCTTGGAGAAGACAGGTCAGTTCCTTCACCGATTTCGGACGGTAGGGGCACCCCTTAAGTCGACGCTCCAACTCGTCCCATAGGTGCTCGATAGGGTTAAGGTCCGGGCTCTGCGCAGGCCAGTCCATTCGATTAACCCCATTGTCACCATACCAAGCCATGGTGAACCTCGAAACATGACAGGTGGCATCGTCATCCTGAAAGTAACATCGGTCCACCTCGTAAAACTGCCACAACGCAGAAAGCGCATGGTCATCCAAAATGGTGCAGTAGGTCTCGGCGTTGAGTCTACCAGGAATTGCGACCAAGGGTCCCGTGCCTTACCAAGATAAACACCCCCAAAGCATAATTCCACCGCCGCCGAACTTCACAGTTGGCACAATACATTCCGGCAGGAAGCGTTCTCCAGGCAGACGCCAAACCCAGACCCTGCCATCCGAACGGTAGAGGGTGAACGTTGATTCGTCTCTCCAGAGAACCTGCTTCCACTGTTCAACGGTCCACTGTCGACGTTCTTTGCACCACGTTAGCCGAGCAGCGCTATTGGACTTGGTAATCAAAGGATTGTGGACGGATTGTGGACGGCAGCACGTCCATGATAACCGAGCAGATGGGATTCCTTACGGATGATATTCATCGGAAGAACACTCCCGGATGCCTGTTGAAACTCTTCGCGGATGTGGCTCATCGATTCGGTGCGGTTCTTTCGAATTTCTCTGGCCAGCACCCGTCGGTCTTTAACTTTCAGTTTTGTGGGTCTGTTGGGTCGGGGCACATTCCGATAGTCACCTCTCATCTTCCACTTGCCAATAACGTAGACCACTGTCGATTTTGAGTACTTCAACTCGCTGGATATGTCACGTATGGATCGGCCATTTCTGTGATACCCGACGATTATACCTTTTTTCGAAATCAGAGAGCTCCGAACTGCGTGGCATCTTGCATGCGACTGGTTGTGTTGTTGTTTCCCACACGATATTTAACGGCTGCGGCGGCCGTCACGTGTATCAGGACCGCAGATATCGTCGATTGCAGGGGTGTCCAATTACTTGTTGGTAGATAGTGTATTTCTCCCCATAAGTTCGGAAACGAAGTCCCAATAAGAAAGGTAATGCGGAGAATTGGATCCAGCTGAAATGCTTCTGAAAGTGAAGTCAGTAAGCAGCTCCAACCCTATCTTTTCAACTCTGAAAAGAAGGAAAGGGAAGAAAAACAAAAAGGAAAAAAATGGGGTTAGGCTGTGCCGGGACACACCCGCAGGTTTCATTTGCATGGATACGTGTTTGACAGTAAGGGGCTTGAGGAAGAAGTTGGTTGATAAATAAAAGAGGAATGCAGTTAGACTATAATTTTATTTATTAAAGGGCGATGATAAACATATGGCATACAATTCACATGTATGTTTCGTAGAAAAGATTAAGTCGATACAAGTATTGCCTAAGGTAAGTTGGTGGAGAATTTACATAAGTCAAGCCGAAATTGCCTTCCATGACCATCAAAATCAAGTCATCGCTCTTTCCACGTTTATGATGTTCCTGGTCCACGCCAACTGTGTATTTAGTATTTTATGCCTTTCATGAACTTGAGAATTTTGGTGTTTTTTTGCACATCAATGTTAAGGTCACCAGTGAGAATGATAGGCACTTGGGTACCCAGTACCATACTTGGTATGATTTTTTGACGTTTTCAGAGTAATCGCATAGCATCCCGAACATGAATACCTCTAGTGATGTTTGCGAAACGTTGGGAAATGTAAACCGAACCAAGTATGAAGCCAGTTTAAACAGGCATTGTCGCATCAACTAGACGCATGTCATCCGCAAAGTCATCTTCAATTCTCAATCTGTTGTTCACTGAGACATTTACGGGTTGGTAATCTGTTAGACTATTGATATTTCGGCAAATGGAAACTCCCCCGCAAGTTCGTTTTGTAAGCGAAGTAGTACGTTTGGAAGTGGATGGTTTGTGTTGGGCTATTGCCGAAACCAGGAAAATTTATGGGACTAGAATCATTCATCCAAGTTTCACTCACGGCCAAGTAGTCTATTGGTTCATATGTACTAGCTGTAGAAGTGCTTGGTTGTGGCTCCACGCGTTGCGCCGCTTAGGCTTTCTTCTTCTGTCTATAAGACCTTCATCGTTCTTCATTAGTCGTTTTGGGCTTATTCGATTCCTTTTGATTTCTTCTTTCTTCTGATATACATTTGTAGTATTTTGAGTCGGACTTTTGCTTCATGTGTTTAGACATTTTGATTTTCTCACAAATATATTTTCGTTTATTATTTATAACTTATAAAGTACTTATTAAATGTTTATGAATTATTGGGTTTTAGATAGATCTCATCCAGACGAATAGTTTGAGACCAATATCACGATCCTATATCTACGCGATCTCGAGTTATACGGATTTCAAGGCGTTTGACTCAGCGTATTCGACCCCAAGATGGCAGACGACCTCTCCTCTCCCCGCGCATGACCTTGTAGTTGATATTTTTAGACTCATTGGTCATTACTCTTTTTATGTCAGTTATTCGATTTTAGCTATTTGTTATAATTTATAATTATAAGCATTTGATCAATCGCAAGAAATTATGTCGGTCAAGTTTTCCTAGAGGGTACCCCCAGGGTATCGATTTTAAAGATGTACCCACTTCAAAAAGGTGATCTTAAGAGCCACAGCAAGTCCATTAAAAAGGAACTACCTTTCTTGTACTAATACACAGTGTAGTCATTCCTTCAGCTTATAAATTAGCCCAGAAACCCAGCACCAAGTGGCGCGTTGTCTGTGTTGTTTATTTACAATTTTATCTAAGAATTGTATATTACAGTTTTTCAGGACAACTCTCAAAAATACGTATGCTGATCTACATTTTCTGTTGACGTCTTAACTATTTCTGTACGGGAAGTGTCCTCAGGTGCTCTTTCAGCAGATCTGCTTGAAAACAAATTGTGGTACCTTGGAGCAGAAAATTTCAGCCATCACAAATGATCATATGTAGAGGATTTTAGGAAGGGAGTGTCTGACCCCAGGTCTTAAACAACCCTTAGAAATAGGAAGCTAGGAGATTTGTGCTAGAGTGACCGATAGGAATGTGACACGGAAGCGAAGTAGAAAAGGGGAGGAAGACGCCCTTATTTATTACCGGGTAGGGGGACAGTACCCGGGGTCCGATGGCTTAACGTGCCCATCTCACGCACGGCGGTTATTTAGTGGATTGAGCGTTCGTACCTGCCTGGGATCGAACCTGAGGTCCTTTCCGTGGCAGTCACGAGCGTTGCCCACTAGGTCACCCGCGGCCTTCAGCCATCACAAAGCCGATTTCCGTTGTTTATAACTCGCTCAGTTGAGGCGCACTTCTCTCTCAAGCCTTTATTTGTGTTAACAGGTTGTTTGCATAGTGAAAGTTAAGGATTGCGTCTCTTTAAATGTTGTTTTATGTGATTGGATCGAAGTTTTAACAAAGGTAAAGCTTTCTGCTGAATTTCAGAAAAATTTCAGATTAAGGGACATCTGCGCTTCATTTACTTAGTTGACAGTAAAAGACAAATCACACAGACGTGGATTCCTGCGAGGTTTTGTTTCTTTCCTGATAAAAGGTTAGAATTTGCTTCAGATTGGAGTAAATATCAATCAATGTTTGTTCACAGCAAACTTATTTTCGTCGACCTCAGTTTTTCTATAATGGCCCAGCGTCGGCAAGAACAATGACGCATAAATATTCAAATTGTTGTGGCGTCATTAGTGATGCTAACTATCAGGGATTTCAGTCAATTGTTTCCTTTAGAAATTTGAAAGAAATTGAAGGGTGCCATGACTCGTTAGAGTCATGAACGATTTTGATACACATGGATAGCTTCTAAAATATAAATCTTGATAGTTTAGTCTGCTTTCTCAATACGTTTACTATCCTTCAATAGAAACTTACGCCTATTCTCTTAAGAATGTTGATCTGCGGACGATTTTCAAAGTTTGTAGTTCCGTATGAAAATTAAGTATCAAGAGGGAAACTCTTCTAGTCTGGCCTATATGCGAATAGCACATGCAGATGGGATTTAGTACATTCCGGACGAATTTATAGCATCGACATAGATGTTTGATCCCAAGAAATACAGTTTGTCGGTGGGTTTAAAAATAATCATAAAATTAGAAGTTTAGGGACATTTTTTAATTTTCAAGTAAATGTCAGGAGCAGATCGAGCAACAGGAAATTTTTGCAATAGGATTCACAGTGGAGACTAGCTTCGGATTCAAAATTTTTTTGAGATTGTAGCATACAATAGGGAGGGTAGTATCTTCTGTGTTCTACAAGTCAAGCTTATTTCTAAACAATATTCAGATGAGCACGCATGTATTATATGACATGCATAAGTGTAAAAGGGGCCCAGTTTTGTTGCGAATGGTTTACGATAAAGTTTAGTAACAAGATATCCTTCTGAGAATCAAAACGTGATTAATAGATGTCAAGGAATGATAGGCAACCATCGTTTTCAGTCTCACAAATTAATTGCATTTCAGGAAAAACCGAATTAAAAAGTTCAACTACTTACGGAACATTTGTCCTTCCACAGAACGAATGTTTTTCTGCATATCGTACTCATAAGTCAAATGTCACAAGCTGGAAACATTTCTCTTCAAATTGGCGCATATACTGCAGATTTCACATAAAAACGATGATTGCGAATTTCGTAAAAAATTTCGATTCTTTTCCCTTGAGATTACCTCATTAACACTGTTGAAATTATTACGTCTTTGCATATGAATTTCCAGCGTTTTGTTGTCGAATAAATCCCATACTTACACACGTAGGTCGTATTCAATCATTATTGAAGTATGTCAGCGCATTGCATGGCCAAAGAAGATGCAAATCTGCCCTAAGCATCACATTCGGCCGTCCACTACGCTGCTTTTCCTCCACGCTGCAATCAGCTCTTCAGAAATTCACAAACCATTCACGACACGTGCTGGCATCTGCATCTTCCTCGCCCTATGCCGAACAAATCCATTCTCGCGCTTTTGAAACGGGTTTCTCCAAATTAAACATTAACAATGGACAGTAACGAATAGGCACCTTGTCGGTCGCCATGTCCTACCTCAACTAACAACAAATGTGGCTGTCCGCTAACAGGTGTCGTTCAAAAAAGTAGCGTCACTTTATTCTCACAGCGCGAAATTCTTGTTCTGGAATTATCTTAATTATTTAATTTCATCTTCACTTACTTCCTTATTCATTCTCTTTCCGGATCGTCACTTTTTTGTACTCCACACGTTTCCTCATTCTCCTGCGCGTCTCGAGTTACGGAGATCCAAAAACTACCTCCGCCTGATATTCTTTCTCTGAAACTCCTATTTCCGACTTCTAGATTTTTTCTTTGTTTCGCACTCCTCACAATCTATTGCCTTTTGAAGAATAAGCCGTTTGGCGTCGAAGAGCTATAAAATAATTAGGTAGTTTGGTATCACTTTCGTTCACCGTGCTACCGTTAGTTGAAGGTATAGTTTAGATGGCTGAAATAAAACTCTTATCTGAAAAACTCCTCAAATGCACATTACTTGATTGCTCTGGCGGAAAGCTTTAGACGACTAATGATTATTAGCTTGCTGATGTGCCCTTGATGTCCTTGTCGTGAAGTTCCCTGTTCCTAATAATAAGATGGCGACAAAGAGTATTATATTTTTGATAATTAATATTTCTCAGTATCAACGTAACAGCACAGCAGTTTTAAATTTTCAATGCATATCTAACAATTTTCAGCGCACGTACAACCGCCGTTCCATAAAAACTGAGAGTAAAATCACACAAAATGAAGCAATATACTTTTTATTCTTTCTCAAAGTATCTTCCCTCGGATGATATGCAACGGTCCCATCGTTCAGTCCACATATCAAAGCATGTGGTGAAGGCATTTTATTGAACCTGCTTTAGGGACCCCTTAACAGCTTGAATAACGTCAGCATCTGCGTTGAATGTTGCGGCATGGAACTTCTGCTTCTTTGTTCGAAACAACCATAAATCGCACGGGTCGAGGTCAGGACTGTAGGTAGGCTAAGACATGATTTCAATAATGCATTTCGTAAGAAACTGTTGAACACACGCAGCCACATGTGGGCTGGAGGTTATCATGGTGTAGGGTCCACTTGCCCACCAGTTTCGGTCTCTTAATCGATATCTGTCGTCGCAGACACTTTAAGATCGAAATGTAATACTCAGCATTGACAGTAATTTGTGGAGGAACGGCATGCTGGCAGACTACACCTTTATAATCAAAGAAAATTATCATCATCCCCTTCGCAGCTGATTTGATTTGGTGGACATTTTTCGGAGGAGGCGAGCCTGTGTGTTTCCAGACACTCGTTGCGCTCTTCGTGAGGGGGTAGAAATTGTAGACCCATGTTTCGTCGGTAGTTATTACTATGTTTAGAAAGGTTGGATCCTTTGCAATCAATTCTTTCCTCTCATGACGCACCTGAACTCTGGCTAACAATTGTTCTCTCGCCAGGTGATGAGGTACCCACTGTAAGACACACGATGCAGCAGTAATTTGTTGCGTACCAGAATGCAGAATACCGACGTTTTCGAAATATCATTTATCGATCTAGCAGGATCCCTCATCCATCTTGCAAGGATTGGCCAAATAGTGTTAACAATACGCTATGTAACAGCACTTTCAGGTCGACCAGGCCTAGAGGCGAGTTCTCCCGGCAAACGCCCTTTTTTGAAATCATGCTGCCCTTTAAAAATCGTTGACACACCCAAATACTTATCTCTGTAATCTTTTTTTCATTAAATCAACTGTTTGTGGAGCCGTTTTACCCAAACGATAGCAAAAGTTTATCGCACACCGCATTTCACTTCTTAACTCTAAATCACTCTTCTCCATAGCTGTATCGCGAAATGCAGACGTACCTTAAACAACTGCGCAATAACAAAATCAGAATCGTTTGCCACGGCCAATAGCTGTTGTTCATAGAT
This sequence comes from Macrothele yani, assembly GCA_039090855.1. Taxonomy (NCBI): domain Eukaryota; kingdom Metazoa; phylum Arthropoda; class Arachnida; order Araneae; family Macrothelidae; genus Macrothele; species Macrothele yani. The sequence continues at coordinate 141,392,852 of CM077008.1, read as the reverse complement.
ACTTCTTTAATTCAGTTAGTGGCATGCGTGGTTATTTTTCCAATTTGCACTGTTAGTAACTCAAAAACAAAATTACTCTCAGTTTTTATAGAACTGTAATTGTTTTAAGTTAAAGATTTTTATAATTTTTCGCACTTTTAAAAAGAAAGGTTGTATAGCTTAGACTGCCGAAGAAGAAATTGCTTAATGCGTTACATTAGAAATAAGACTGAATTATTTTGTGTGAATCAGTTGTCCATATCAGATGGTCAACGACAGGTAATAATATTAATCCTGCCTAAGAGCATTCTTGAAACTTATAGGAAACTCTTTGCACAGTGTCATTCGAAGTATTTAACGATATCTCCATAAACTTCTTTCAGCATTGCATGCTCGTCCGTTGCTGATTTTTCCACTTTTGAAGCAGAATCTGCTGTTGATTCTTTGCGCCATTTTTGCTCGCGACACGAACTTTGTGCCAGACTCTTCCTCACAGCTCAATGACGGTTACAGACCCGTTCGCCCATGTACTTCGCTGTGTCGTGCACGTTACCGCAAATTTCACAATCTCTCCTATTACGCGTTATGATCTTCACCGAACTTTATGGACGTTTCGCAGACCTGTGTAGTTAGTGATGTAATATTCATACTAAATTAAAAAGGATCAAAACTAATGATTACACAATAACGAGAGCAAAGGAGTGATAAAGATGAAAATAGCTGAAATACCTGCAATAGCTTGCATGGTTCCTGAAACTGTAAATACAGACTTTCTGACTACACTCTTAATGCAGCAGCAAGATAATGATGTGAGAAGGGTGATTGCCAGAAGACCAAGTCCGCAGACGAAAAGTATCAACGCTGCTTTCCAGAAGTTTGGAAAGTCTTCTGATGACATGCCGAAACTCGTTACAAAAGGAGCGCAATTTTCGGTGAACAGTTGGTCTATTTCATGAACTTTGATACATCCGTTATATAGTCCTAAGAGAAAGAGAAAGTAAATTACGATGACATATAATAGTTTAATATAGCAAAATGAAATGTCAATTTAAAACCCGGAAACACTGTAAAATTTTATAAGGTTTAAAACACCTGTTGTGAGGAATATGTGTTTTAACCTTACGGGGAATTAACACTTAGTTCCTATTACACAAGGAATCCTAACGGCATGGTCCAATGAATGAAACAGTAACGAATAACACGTTTATTCTTTATGACATTCACATAAATTCACATTGAAGATATAGAACTAGTAAGCATGTAAGTCGAATATAGTACGAATATTAATAAATGGTAGAACAATTCGCAAACTATAGCTCCTTGGCTAGAGACAAATAAGTCCACGACTTTAAAAGATAATAATCCGGTTCTTATAGATGTAAACGGGATCATACAGGATCTGTTGAGCTTTTGCTCTTAAAAGGGCGGCTTTTTCAAGGCACAAGATTAACGTAAAGGCTAAAACTGAAAAGAATAAATAGAACAAAGGTTAAAATCAGATAAACAATGGTCACGTGAGATAACATTACCTTAATATCTCGTGGTATACATCTGATATAGTTATCTTTATTTTAAATACACCAGAGTTGAATTATAAAGAAACACCTATAGGGTATGAAATCCGTTAATTTTTGTGGTGTAGTCAGCACAAATATTCGCCAAGCTTTCGTACTCCACTGGGAGGCTTTTTCAAGGCAATAGTAGACACAAAATGACAATAGTAGGTACTGGGAGGCTTTTTCAAGGCAATAGTAGACACATATTTGTGCTGACAACTCCACAAAAATAAACGGATTTCATAAGTTATATGCGTTTCATTATTATCATATAGTTATTTTGTGTCTAGTGCTAACAGAGCAGTCCATGCACGTGGTAGATCTATCAAGATAAAATCGTGGCACGCTTCAGTATGACAGAGGAACTCTATAGTCTCCTTGAATAAGATTCTTTTGCGATGGTGTACGACACAATATCCTTGATGTCGTTCCACAGTAGAGTTGTTTCATTATTTGATGCTTCCTTTGAAAATACAGTCGTGAGTGTTATGTTGTCTCTTACCTTCTTTCTTTATTTGTTTGCACTCCGGTAGAATTTTTAACTCGTATTGATAGTATTTTTACCAGAGTTAGTCGCTGCCACCAGTCCAGAATTTGTAAAACCTGAACGACGTATTTCACACACCGTTACTCACCTCAGATGCGTAGCGAAGGATCAAGCATTGACGACACAGAGCTGACATCTTCACAAGAACAACATGTTGTTATCTATATACATTCCACTACAGTTGTGGCAATATGTACAAAGTTGATGGCGAACATCATCAAACTGAGTTCAGATTATTATGGTGTTTTAAATGCACTGTCCAATTTCAACATCTAGGTCAGAAACACAGCAGTGAGTACATAATGTCCACAGTCAGTTATATGTCAAGTTGATATTACAATAGACAGTTCTTGATCAGAACCATTCAGGCTACACTACACATCATATCAGCTACTCAGGACACGGGGAGTTCTCTACTGGAGATACATTTTATCTACTATCTTAGATTGTTTTGACCGCAGCTTTCTATACCGCAGTAATTCACAAAAATTGACCACTAACCTCGGCTAGTGTTAAAGAATACAGACGACCCAACCGCAGCTGAGCGCTCAGACTTTTTTAGTTCTCAAACTTCATCCTGAGAGATGACCTATCATCCGCTCCTCTTGTTAGCTGAACGAAAAGTCCCGCCAAAACTCTTTTCCTGCCTCACTGAACTTCCTCCCCTGACCATGGACCGCGCACAACCAATCACAGGCTTGCATTTTGGCCCTCCAGTCCTGAGGCATCGCACTCTCCGAGTCCTGTGGCCTTTCCACGACGTACTCTAACATCCCCAGTTGCAGTTTTTCTGGTCTATGGGAATTCCACTCTCCAAAATTCCTAGAAAGTTGCAACCTCCATGTGACCTTGTCACAAAAATGGGGGCTGCTTCTTCCTCCCTTTCTTCTTCTTGATGTAATGACGACCCATTACCCAAGTTCAGAATTTTCTCCCTTTTATCTTTTCTTGTCTTTTTTTCTTCCAACATTACCACTGATTTTTCTGTCGCTACCACAGCCTTTTTTTCTCTATTTTTTGTTATATCACTCTACATCTCCACCGTGAGTTTTCCACATTTTGCATCACTTTTATGTTCTTCAAGTCTTGCAGCAAAGGACATTTTTGTCGTTTTCTTATACATCTTCTTGGATTCATCAGAGCATAGTACAGGGGTGGAGTACACTTCAGCCTGCTCAGACGTGATGGGTTAGAGATAATGGCATATGATTATATCGGAGATATATCTACGTGATTGCATTCTCATATCATAGTTAAATCTCTTAAGGGCTCTTCTGAACGAGAATGAGAATCTCGGTATATATGGGATGTATCCAACGAATCTTGGTGCAGGGTTATGAGAATGTCCATTACTTTTATTACCCACGTTTCTACCTTGTTTCTTTTATCCTGCTGACCATATCTTGTTCGTATCTAGAGGAAACAGCAAGGTTTAGGAGGCTTTCAATTTCAGATTTTTACAGACTCACTTTCGGAGCATACGATAAACGCCCGATGTTTATACAAGGTGATTCAGCTAAACGTGTACAAACTTCTGTAAGGGGTAGGTTGCACAAAGACGAATGTGGTAGGGGGACAACATTTTTAGTTCAGAAGTACTGAAAACGAAACCAAAAGTATATTCGCGGTGCAAAGCACAAAAAGGATCATCCACTTACGCGCGCTGTCACGAACTCCCATTGATCCACCGGCCTCACACTTATAATTGTCACGAACTGCCATTGATCCGCCGGCCCCACACTTATATTTGTGACGAACTGCCATTGATCCGCGGGCCCCACCACTTATATTTGTCACTAAATGTCATCTATGCGCTATCAAACGATACTAGCGCCGTTGTCACGCCCCCGATAACATGGGAGTACATTGTTAAAAATTTGGGGTAGGTTGCACCAAAAAGTGGTGCGACACCAGCTGCACCACTTTCTGAGAAAAGATACACCATTATGTGGTGCAAACAAAGCCCAACAAAATGTTTCAACCTTACACTACTTTATGGGGAAAGGTTGCATCACTTTATGAGGTAAGGTTGCACCAGAATATGGTGTAATGGTTGCACCATAGAATGGAGCAATCTTACATCATCAAATGTAAGGTTGCACCATTTTATAGTGGAACATTATCGTACAATATGGTGCAAAGTTGCACCAGTTGTTGGTGTAAATTTTCCAAAATGTGGTGCAGTTGGTGTAGTTCCACTTATTGGTGCAACATATCACCAAAATTAAGTCTAGTCTCTTTACATCACTGCTTTATGTATAAAATATTTTGAAAACAGGGTTTCTGTGTACAGTTCCCAAACTTTGTGTTTTCTTCATGAATTTAGGGAATAAAAAGGTTCTTTTTCATTTCTTTTTAAATTTTTCTCGCATATTCAAAATATCTTAATCTTCATTGCTTATATTAGCACATAGTCTCAACTTCAAGATCAATACACTGGGCTAATTAATGCCGCAATTTAAGCTTATTACACTACATTTCAAGCTCCTTTCATGGGAACAACCTCCTCAGAAAAATAAAATTGTATTGTTGTACACGTGGCTAGGCGCATATATAACATCAAAAAGTTCAACGTGAAAATAATTATGTCAGAAACACCAGATATACATGTACTACAAAAAATATTTTTATCACTTAAGTTATTAACTTGAGTGAACACTTCTTTAAAATTTTTCAAACTCGCGCTCACTGTGACGGCAAAACCAACATGGCAGCACAAGACAACACCTGTCTCCCTCGGATGACTTGATGACGAAGACGCATGCGCCGTTTCCTTCGCTGCACCGAAATGTTTTGCAAGGTAACGCCGCTTTAGACGTATTTGGTCATTTGCACTAAATCGTGGTTCAAGTCAAACGTTTTTATGCACCACTTTACGGTGCAAGTGTGAAAATCGCAGCAGATCATGGTGTAAGTGTCATGTCCTGCACGATATTGTAGTGCAAAGTTGAACGGAAGCATATTTTAACAGTTTAGTTGCAAGTTGAAATCTGTCACACAATTATTTCGCGTCCACCGCTAATCTGTATCATATAATAAGACGTAGTTCTGCGTCAAAAGTATAAAACAAATAAAAGCAACTGATAAACAGCTATTCAAAATAGATATCGTTTAAACATTACATTAAAATATTTTTTCACTTCTTTCAATTTGGAAACGTCAGTGAAGGAGTTTTGCGAATCGTTAGGTATATGATAAGTTACGCCCTCTCGACAATCTTTTAAATATATATGATGCTGGTGAAGAACACTGCTATGCACTTTTAGTTTGCAAAGAAAAACTATCCACCTAGGAACACAAACATATTTCAAATCTGAAAAAAAAACGCGGATTTCGAATAAGAGCATAACTAACACTGAAAACAAATGCCGAGAGAAAATGTCCCAAGTGAGAATGAAGCGTGTTCCAGGTGTGAATAATAACAAAAGAAAAATTCGTACCTGATTTATTAGTGTGTGTTTTTTATAATTGAAAAAAAAAGTGAAAAACCCTCCTTGTTACGCAATTTGTTTTTATTTTTTCAAAAAGAGCACAAGCTGAAATCTCAAAACTTCTATCGTGTCTTTACATTGGGTTTTTGCCTAATGAAAACAAATATTTGTTACTGTATAATGAGGCAATGTGGTTTAAACCGAAACGAAAATAATGAACGAGACAGCTTGGGAGAACAAAGGAAAATAAATAGAATGAGATAAATGGGAGAATGAGAAGGCACAGAGAAATACAGAAGTAGAGAAGTAATTTGTACTTAGGTCCAAAACAAGCTGTTTATACAAACAGCTTCACATGCCTCTCAAAAGAAAAAGAAAGTGAAAATGTAACAGAATTGAATTTCACGGAACAAGAACTGCATAAAAGGTTCTTTTTTCCCCTAAGAGCAGCGATAGCGGATTCCATTCAGCATCTATGCTACAGAGAGGGAGAGATAACATAAACAGGAATTTGAAATCCTTATCTCTTACGAAGCGAAAAAGGGGGAAAAAGATGGAGGAACATTAAAACGCATTAGAAAAGCCTTTCCGTTGAAATAGAGAATGCAATCGACTGGTTATCACAGAAGTGGAAGCATTCTCAAAACCTCTTGTAAAACACACGCACATTGCCGGCTGAGAGAATATACAAGATACGAAACGAATAAAGTGTGAAGCCGGAAATCCAATTACGCGAAGCAGGGAGAACAGAAATTCGTGCTTTTCTGAATAACTTCCTGCGGAACTGCGAAAACAAAATCCACGAAATAGAAAAGAAGGATTACTTACGGGTATCAGGGAACATTTGGAAAATAGCATAGATGATTCCATTAAAATGATGTGAAAAAAAAAGGGATTTCGCTTGCTAGGATATGATCTCCCAAAATGTTTGCTGTACATCAGTTTCGCGCGAGTGTAAAGCTATCAAAATTATTTGCGTTTGGGGGAGCAAATTTTTGTCTACTTGCAGTTGAGAAGTTTAAAAGTGAGATGCGTGTTCAGGTAAACATTAGGATTTCTATTAGGGCAAACAGGAAGCAAAAATAACTGAGGATTCAATTGAAATGATGATGCCAAGAAAAATAATGCTGTTATGGAAATTACCACTCCCGTATTTTGAAGCAATTTCAAACGGGCATGCAATAAAGGCAACAGAACATTTTTATTTCTCTTTCTGAGACAAGAATTTGTTAAGCTAGAAATTCAACTTTAGAGAACCAGAGATGCTGTGCGCTTGTCTCAGAAAATTTGATAAAATTCAATCTCCGGCGTATGATGTTTTCAAAGCTCTTGATACAGTTTGGAATCGAAATCATTTTAATGATCTTCAGTAATGTGATTTGGATTCCAGCCAATGTTTTTTTCCTTCATGTGACACTAAAATTGTTGATTAATAATGTGGAACTATACACCAACAATAGTAACAATAGTATAACTATACCAGGAATCCGAATTTCTTGTCGCAGAGTAGAAATCAAAGTTTCCAAGCCTTCGCACATCAACTAGATGGCTTTTTCAAGGAAAATTGACAGCTAACTGCTGTCTACCTTCCTTAGACAGCAGCAATCTGTGGTGAGGTAGCAGTTAGCTGTCAACCTTCCTTGAAAAACCCATCTACTTGATGTGCGAAAGCTTCGAAACTTTGATTTCTACTCTACGCCCAAAACTCGGATTTCTATATAGTATAGTTATACTATTTTTAGCATGTCTTTTGTAAAAAGATCGTGCTTCTGTTTTCGGTTTGTCCGTCCGTCCGTCCGTCCGTCTGTACCCACGGTATCTCTGCAACTATTGGTCTGATTTGAAAAATTCTTTTTGAATTGGGAAGCCTGAAATATACAAATCATGATCCTTTATTCCAATTTTTTTACTATGTACAATTTCGCCGGTAGAGGGCGTAAATGCAGATGATGTCGAATTCAAAAATACGTTTTATTCCACATATTTGCTTCTAAGCATCCGATTGAATTTTTTTTTATCTTTCGATTCCATTTATGTAGAAGAGTATTTTAGATATAGTTATTTTTTCAAATTACGCATAGATTTTCCGCTAGAGAGCGTAAAACTAAATTACATTTTCCCGAATAATTCTTCTTCTAAAACTCCGATTTTAAAAAGTTTTTCTTCAGCGGATACATCTCCTGATGGAAAATCTTTTGCATATAATTTCAAATTTTTGGTAAAGAATACTTCGGCCACCAGGGGGCGTAAGTGTTAATTTTTGCTTCTGATGTATTTGCCATAAAATCAGAGCTTCTAAAATATCGATTGAAAATTTTTTTTCGTGGACTGATGCCACTTACATCGATAAACCTTTTAGGAATATTTTTTTCTTAAAATATTCCAGTTTCTCCGCCAGGGGGCGTAGATATAGATCTGATTTTTGTCAATATCTGTACTTCTAGGAGTCCGATTTGAAAAATTCCTTCTTTGCTGGATAGTGTTTTCCGTGTGACATGTTTTTCATATAATTTCAAAATTTTAAAATAATTCATAGACTTTCCGCTAGGGGGCGTAGCGGTAAATTGCGTTTCCCCCTATATCTCTATTTCTAAATCTCCGATTTGAAAAATTCTTTCTGCTCCGGATACAGCTCTTGATGGGAAATCGTTTGCACATAATTTCTAAGTTTTGTAAAAAAATAGTTTGGCCACCAGGGGGCGTACACTTAATGTTCGCTTCTGTTGTATTTGCAGCAAAATGTGAGCTTCTAAATTCTCGATTGAAAAAAACGTCGTTTGTTGACCGATACTAATCATGTCGACAAACCTTTTAGGGTTGACTAAAGACAATGAACTTAAGTACATTCGGACTATGGCCCGATCCTTTGGGTACCCGGATTCGTATTTCGGACGTTTCATGAATATAGTTCAACGAACTCGATCCACTACCCTAACTACCCCAAAAACAACGTTACGGTATATAGGCAAGACTGAGTTTTCTCAACCACTTGTGACAATCCTTAGAAAAACATGCAAGAAATATGGACTTCGTTTTGGAGTCTCGACTCGTAACATCTTTTCTATTATCAGAACTGATCGTGACGTGATTCCCGATCTATCTAGACCCGGTGTATACCGCATCCCTTTAGTCAGCCCTAATAATCCAGAGGATGTGAAATATTATATAGGTTCGACACTCAGGACCTTAAAAGTACGATTATCGGAACACCAATATTACTTGAGGTCAGGCTCCACCAACACAGCACTAACTGAAACTGTGGACCAAGAGGGAAAAATACCTGACTGGAAGAACACCGTGGTTTTGAACTCTAAAGTAACAAGGGAAAATATTTTCCTCTCCGAGAGCCTATATATCCATTCATATGGGCCTTCATGCTGTAACTCAGAACTTCCGTCATTCATTCCTCACATATGGGAAAAACTAATCCCCATCGATATGCCCGGCACCACTACGGACAATATTGTATAACCTTTCATATCTTCGAACTTTTGATCGTTTTTGTTGCTATGTTGACCGATGAAAACGCCTACTGCGTTGCATCATGGGTCAAACCTGATTGTATATAAGTGGACCACTTGTTGTTCTTTATGGCCTTAAGCCTGAAGATGGGATCTAGGGATCCCGAAAGACCTCGCTTTTAACTTGCTTTTACTTGTGAATAAAGTTTTCTAAACTAGTCTATAGTATCTGCAGAGATAATTTTTTAATCGTACGTAGGCAGACAGCTTTTATGCGAAACACAGTTTTTACCGTACCGTTCAGTTTTCTGTTGAAGAATCTGATTTTGAAGTTTTGAGGGGAGACAGCAAGCATATAGGGGATAGCATATCGCATGAATTTTGGTTGTTCTGGAACACGATACAAAGGCCGCTCCATAAAAACTGAGAGTAATGCTTTTTGAATTGGCAACAGTACGAAGGGAAAAAATAACCACACAGTCGACTAACTGAATTAAGGAAATACATATGGCAACAGTTATTAGTCGTTGCAGACGATTCTGGTCTTGTTATTGCGCAGTTGTTTAAGGTACGTCTGCATTTCGCCATACAGCTATGGAGGTGAGTGATTCAGGGTTAAGAAGTGAAATGCGTTTTGCGATAAAAGTTTGCTATCGTTTTGGTAAAACGGCTCCGGAAACATTTGATTTAATGAAACAAATTAACAGAGATAAATGTTTGGTTGAGTCAACAATTTGTAGATCGCACCACGATTTCAAAAAGGGCCCTTTTTGGCAGAACTCGCTCCTATGCCTGGAAGACCTGAACCAGGCCTAGGAGCGAGATCTGCCGACAAGTGTTGTTATGGAGCGTATTGTTCACACTCTTTGGGAAATCCTGCAAGAAGATCGACAAATGACGTCTGAAGACATAGCGGCGTCAACTAACATTTCAAAGACGTCGGCTTTCCGCATTCTACGCGGCAAATTACTGCTGCATTGTACACTGAAGAGCAATTGAATTAGAGACAGCTAGCATTATGCAAATTAGGCGCTGTGGTCGGCCTTGTAAACGGAAACGACATGACGTATGCAGCGATCCGACAATATAAGGAGTGATGCGACGGGAATCAGTAAGAGTCGAACGCAGTATGGGTACGACGAAGGATCTAAGCGTATTTGATCGTGGGAAAATTCTCGGAGCCCCGACGAATGGGTCACTTGATCTCGGAAGTCAAGCACTGGGATTTTCACGAGCCACTATGTCACGGGTGCACCGTGAGTACATCGAATCCTGGAAAAAACGTTCCTGCAAGGGCCAACTGCCGTGGACAACAGCGTGTGGATGAGCGGGGTCGTCGTCGGCTGGCTCGCATTGTAACAGCGGATAGACGGGCCACAGTGCAAAAAAACACTCGGCAATTTAACGCTGGTGCACATAAACGTGTAAGCAGCCACACCATCCAGAACCATCTCCTCGCTATGGGGTACAGAAGCCATCGTCCCACGAGGGTACCGCTGCTGACCGCACATCACAGGGTGCAAAGATTAGCATGGGCGCGGGAACATCGCCACTAGACCTTAGACATGTGGGAAAATGTTGCCTGGACTGATGAGTCGAGATTCACGTTGGTACATGCGGATGGCAGGATACGAGTACGGCGCAAACCGCATGAAGCGATGGATCCTTCTTGCCAGCAGGGTACTCTTCAAGCTGGAGGGTGTGTCTGGGGACTGTTTACGTGGACTGAAATGGGACCCCTGGTACGTGTGACATCGTCCCTCACAAGTCAACGTTACCGGTATATCCTGGACGACCATTTGCTCCCGTTTGTGCGTCTTCAACATCCCACTGGGGACCTTATCCTGCAACAAGACGATGCACGGTGCTATCGCTCCCGAATTGTATCTGAATGGTTGGATGAACACTCCACCGACGTGACCTCGCTTCCTTAGTCAGCTAGGTCACCTGACCTCAATCCCATCGAGCACATCTGGGATGCCATCGAGAGAGGTGTTCGAGGCTCTGACCCCCTCTATGAGATCTTCGTGAACTGTGGGAGCTTGTTCAAGGGTCGTGGATCCGTATGGCTTCCCAACACTTCCGGTGTCTTGTCGAGTCCATGCCGAGACGAATCGCCGGTGTCATCAGGGCGAAAGGTGGTGCTACACGTTAGTAGACAGGTATCTCTAATTCAATTGCTCTTCAGTGCATGCGTTCCAAATGGGTACCTCATCACCTGACGAGAGAACAATTGTTAGCCAGAGTTCAGGTGTGTCATGAGTGGAGAAAAATGATTGCAAAGGATCTATACTTTCTAAACACAGTAATAACTGCCGATGAAACATGGACCCACTATTTAGACCCCTCACCATACGTGCAACGAGTGTCAGGAAACGCACAGGCTCGCCTCCTCCGAAAAAAGTCCGCCAAACCAAATCAGCTGGTCTAACCAAATAAAAGTCCGCCAAACCAAATCAGCTGGTCTAACCAAATAAAAGTCCGCCAAACCAAATCAGGTGATGACAATAATTTTCTTTGATCATAAAAGTGTAGTTTATCAGCATGCCGTTCCTCCACAAATTACTGTCAATGCTGAGTATTGCATTTCAGTCTTGAAGCGTCTACAACGACACATATCGATTAAGCAATCGGAACTTGTGGGCAAATGGACCCTACACCATGATAACGCCCGCCCATATGTGGCTGCTTGTGTTCAACAGTTTCTTACGAAATGCAGTATTGAAATCATGTCACAGCCTGCCTACAATCCTGACCTCGCCATGTGCGATTTCTGGTTGTTTCCTACAATGAAGAAGTTCCATGGCGCAACATTCAACGCAGATCCTGATGTTATTCAAGCTGCAGAGGGGTTACTAAAGCAGCTACCACAAAATGCCTAGGCCACAAGCTGTGAAAAGTGGACTGAACGATGGGACTGTTGCATATCATTCGAGGGAAGATAGTTTGAGAAAGAATAACATATGTTTTGCTGTACCTATATTTCTTCATTTTGTGTGATTTTACTCTCAGTTTTTATTGAACGGCTGTTGTATATTCTTATGTTGCCGTAAGAAGCCGGGTACTTAAATTAATGTACGCCTGATTGTACGGTGTCTAAGTATCAGTCTGCGGAGGAGACCTTGAGGCAAAAGTTATTATAGCTATCAAGAGTAAATTTCATATTTAGAAGTTTTTTGAAATAATACTATAAACAGTATATCTGACCTCTTAAAGATAATTGACAGTCGTTGACATTTTAAAAAGATCTCAACTCCCACAGTACTTCTCTTGCTGTACAGAAACAGGATATCTGACTTAGTTGTGGAGAAAAGATGTCTGTGCGTCATGTTTTCAACACAACTATTTACGTAAGATATACATATTTACTAAGCATATCGTTCCAAAATTTGCACCAGGGAATAAGTCTGAGAAATATTAATGTTTTTTTATGTAATAGGGTTTTGCTTTAAGCTGTAGTTACAGCTGTAGTAACTATAATCAGTAAGGCTTACATTCGCTTAAATGCTTAGCTATGAACTTGTGAACAACTGGACAATGTACACTGAAGAGCAATTGAATTAGAGATACCTGGCGTTATGCAAATGTGGCGCTGTGGGCGGCCCTGTAAACGGAAACGACATGACGTATGCAGCGATCCGACAATATAAGGAGTGATGCGACAGGAATCAGTAAGAGTCGAACGCAGTATGGGTACGACGAAGGATCTAAGCGTATTTGATCGTGGGAAAATTCTCGGAGCCCCGACGAATGGGTCACTTGATCTCGGAAGTCAAGCACTGGGATTTTCACGAGCCACTATGTCACGGGTGCACCGTGAGTACATCGAATCCTGGAAAAAACGTCCCTGCAAGGGCCAACTGCCGTGGACAACAGCGTGTGGATGAGCGGGGTCGTCGTCGGCTGGCTCGCATTGTAACAGCGGATAGACGGGCCACAGTGCAAAAAAACACTCGGCAATTTAACGCTGGTGCACATAAACGTGTAAGCAGCCACACCATCCAGAACCATCTCCTCGCTATGGAGTACAGAAGCCATCGTCCCACGAGGGTACCGCTGCTGACCGCACATCACAGGGTGCAAAGATTAGCATGGGCGCGGGAACATCGCCACTAGACCTTAGACATGTGGGAAAATGTTGCCTGGACTGATGAGTCGAGATTCACGTTGGTACATGCGGATGGCAGGATACGAGTATGGCGCAAACCACATGAAGCGATGGATCCTTCTTGCCAGCGTGGTACTCTTCAAGCTGGTGGGGATGGCATTCTCATCTGGGGACTGTTTTCGTAGACTGAAATGGGACCCCTGGTACGTGTGACATCGTCCCTCACAGGTCAACGTTACCGGGATATCTTGGACGACCATTTGCTCCGGTTTGTGCGTCTTCAACATCCCACTGGGGACCTCATCCTGCAACAAGACAATGCAGCTCCCGAATTGTATCCGAATGGTTGGATGAACACTCCACCGACGTGATCTCGCTTCCTTGGTTAGCTAGGTCAGGTGACCTCAATCCCATCGAGCACATCTGGGATGCCATCGAGAGTGATGTTCGAGACTCTGACCCCCCTATATCAAATCTTCGTGAACTGAGGGAGCTTGTTCAGGGATCGTGGATCCGTACGGCTTCCCAACGCTTCCCGTGTCTTGTCGAGTCCATGCCGAGACGAATCGCCGCCGTCATCAAGGCGAAAGGTGGTGCTACACGTTACTAGACAGGTATCTCTAATTCAATTGCTCTTCAGTGTATAAATCAGTAACGTGCAAGGTAATGGATCAGGTGAAACAACGTACATGTATTGACATTTATTACCATCATTAGTACAGAGCAGGGCGTATTTTGGGTCCGAGACCTGGGCTACCCCCCTCCCCTCCCCCCACAGTACTGTATTTTTTTAAATTGCGAAGTTTATTTTTTAATTGTTAAGTAATAGAAGTAACATTTTTTTCTAAATTTTAGGTACATGCTATTGCTAACATGATACTAAATAATTATGAGGATTTGGATTTGAACACTTATTTTGTACATGAACTCCAATCTGCTTTCCTTTTGTGTGAACTTGAGTGCTACGTTTTCTCAAATTTTTTTTTCCTAGTGCCTTTTGATATTTAAAAAGAATGTTTTTCTCTATTAACAAACCAGCCAAGTTGCTCCAATGTGCGTGTCCTTGTGTGGCTCTAAGATATATCTTGATTCTTTTTAATACGGAAAAACGTCTTTCGGCAGTTGCTGTTGTAGATGAAAAGTTTAATATTAGATCTGCTAATTGGTACACTATGCCGGGACCATACCACGAAAAACACCCCCAGACGAGTGCACTGCCAGCGCCAAACTTGACTGTAGGAACAGTACACTGTGGTAAATAGCGTTCTCCCGGATGTCGCAATACCCACATGCGGCCATCAGACTGATGGATCGTGTATCTGGATTCATCAGTCTATAAAACCCGTTTCCATTGACCTACAGTCCACGATAAAGGTTCTTTACACCTTGCTAAACGACGAGTAGAATTCCGAGTGAAGATGAAAGGCTTATGAGCAGCCGCACGACCACTTGTAACCATGGAATGAATTTCTCTGCGAATGGTACGTGTACATACCGAGGTTCCATCATTTTTACTCACCAGTACACTGAGGTCTTGTGCAGTACTCCCTCGATTAGCTGTAACGTCTCTCCTGAGGCTTCGACGTCCTCTATCACTGATCTTCTTTTGTTTGTCGGTACGTTTTGCAGCTTCAGGCACGCCACGTGTCTTCCACTTATTAAGTACATCCAAAACAGTTATCTTGTGTATGTTTAAACGCCTCTCGGCTTCTCTTATCGACAACCCACTAATATAACACCCAACAATCTTTCCTTTCTCAAAGTCAATTCTCTCCCGCCGCGACATTTTCATTCAACCTCATAGTGTGATATGGTCGCGGTCAGCTGCAGGCTCGTTTTAATGCCGTTTGCAGCTGTACCGCTTTTAACAACGCAGCGGATCCGTTCATTTGATTTTGAAGGGGTGTCCGGTAACTTTTGTCAATATGGTGTATATAAAGCTATATTACACTGAGTTAGCTTTGGATTAGGAGCACGTGCCTAATTACGCGTTGGCCCATCGTTTTGTGCAGTCACTGCTCGCAGACGCCTAAGACACATTCTGTAAGGTATCGAACATTCTCTATGCGCAACTTGACCCATGTGCAGTTGTCCACTGCAGCAGCTCCGTCAGTTCGTGCTCATTTCGTGGAGGAGGATCAGCAGTTCTCACACCTCGTTCCAGCTTATCCCACAAACGTTTAATTGGGTTACAGTCAGGGGAGTTTAAGGACCAAGTTACTGTGGCGTTTTCGGTGTGGTGTTCCTCCAACCACTCAGAAGTTATACAAGCCCGATGACACATTTCGTTGTCCTGTTGAAAGACGACACTGTGGTACGGGTATACCTCCTGAGATATGGATGGAGATGGTAGGCTAACAGGTACTTGTAGGTTCCACCATTAAGTATTTGTGGTATGATAACGGTCCTAGGGCTGGCCAAGACACCACCTCCACTGGCCTGTTGAACTCTAAGCTGTGCAAAAAAGTGGTTAAGGCTTCATGCTGTGCATAAGACTTTATGCTAATTACGCCATATGCGGACCTGGACATGAGCATGGTGCAGCAGGAAATGGGACCCATCGCTCCAGACGACATTCTACCATCATTCGGGGCTCATTGCAGACGTTACTTTACCTATGCGAGGCGTTGTTTGCGATGACTGGGCGTCAACATGGGTACCACCATCTTTGGTATCCGGCTGTGAATCAAAGAAGGTGGTACCCATGAGGGTGGTACCCGAAGCAAGGTACGTTGTATGGTAAATATGGAAATAGGTCGAACTGCACTGGTGAGTGAGCTGGGTGAAAGTTGAACGTCATTGCTGAGATACCAGTCGTGACATCCTACACTCACCTCTAGGATCAACCACTGCTGGCTAACCAATGTGAGATCTTCTGTTGGATGTGTGTGCATGGCTAATCCAGTCCTGGTACGCAACTGAGGCAGTAGTACGTGAGCAGCCAGTAAGTGCGGCTATTTCCGAATCATTCGCACCTTCCCTCCGAGCCCCAACCCTCTGGCAGCGGTGTAATTGGCTTACGTGGTCGAGTTTCCTCATTACTGGTAAACGTTTACTCATTTCGTACAGTATTTGTCATTTTCTTGTAGGACTTCTGTCCACAGCGAGTAGAGTTTAGGTCCCAGCCACCTACAGCGAGATCGCCTTTTGGGCAGGACACAGAAACGAAAGGAATGAGAGCACGTCTATCGACTTTGACAGAACAGTTTGTAGTGAGATTAGAATACAGTAGATGGCGCCACCGTACAAGTACGATGTTGCGCACAGAGGGGGTGAGAAAATTTCAGGGGGGCATAGGAAAGGATACCCATTTAACCAGTGGGTCCAGCCTGGGGGCCGTCACTTAACGTGCTCGTCCGATGCACGGCGGATATTCAGCGATTGTTAGTAAATCACACGAACTCTGAAAGATCAGCCCAGGTTCGAACCTGAGGACCCTGCAATGATAGTCTGACTCGCTAACCACTAAGCCATCCGCGGCTCAATTTCGTACAGAGGGCAGGTGTGCACAATTTATAGTAGCCGCACGTGACGTTGATATCACGTGGTATACTTCGTTATCGCTGAGAATATGCAAACATTTGGGGTGTTCCTAATGCAAAAATAACTCGGTGTATACATTGTAAAAAAATTCTGAAATTGTTGTTGTTGATTGGAGGTTTAACGATCACCGTGAGCATCTCAATGGGCTATAATTAGTTGCTCGTTCCTAAATTAAGGTCACTGGTTCCAGGGAAGGGAGAGACCCAGCGCCATAAGACAAACACAACATCCATGCCTCACCGGGATTCGAAACCGGACTCCTTTCGAACGAATGATCAGAGGCCATCGCTTAGGCTTTCTGAAATTCATGAGCTACTTTCCGTCATTTCTTTTGTGAATTAACGAAGCAAATTTCTGATACAACTCTTTCCGTGAAATGACGGAAACAAACCCAAATTTCACAGATTTTCCATACCACGGGGAGGTTCTGAATTTTCAGAAACCTTTATGTACTTTCTTACTTATATATTGACGGTAAATTACCGTTTTAGAGCTGTATTAACGGAAAATTCTGAATTTTCAGAAACCTTTCCGCAATTTGTTTCGTATATTAACGGGAAAACTCCGCTCTCACTTTTTTCGTATCCGTATCACGAGAAATTCCCGGTAATAGGAGCGATTCGTGAGAATACTTGAGGTTTAATTAACTTTTAAATTTCAATCATCTGTCAAATTAAGAGTTCTGTAGCGAGATCGGATATTGTGGACAGTATATCGCATGAATTTTGTTTATTGTGGCGCGGGATATTTCTTCTCCTCTCCTCTATTTTTGTGCACCAGCTATTTAATATATATATTGGGTTACTGTAAGAAACCAGGTACTTAATTTATTGTAGAGATGGTTGTACGATGTGTATGTATCAGTCTTTGGACAAATTAAGACGAAAGCAATTATAGCTATCAAGAGTGGATTTTATATTTAGGAGCTTTTTTTTTGTGAAATAATACCATAAAAAATACATTTCATTTTTTTTTAAAGATAACTGAAAGCCATTGTCATTAAAAATAAAGCTGCAAAGCATTTTGTTGCTTCGTAAAATCACGATGAAAAATGATTAATTTTTGAAAAGACAGATTACAGGGTAAAAACAATTATTACAAACCTATTCAGAAAAAAAGAAAAACTCCAACAGAAACTAAAATGGCTAAATCACTCAGATTAGAGACAAAAAAAAAATCACTGTCGCGCAATTTGTTTTATGATGTACGCGACTGGAATTCTTGACTGGAGCGAAAGCATTATCTGGGAAAAGGGCTGAGAAATGCAGGGTCGTCGGTCTTAGGGAATTTCCGTTTAAATACAGAAAAATCTGAAACGGAGATTTCTGAAATAAACGGAATTTCTGACTACGCAAAATCTGTGAAAATATTCCAGAAATTTTCCGTGGATTCACACCACTTATTTTTTACGGTGTGAAGCATGTACTTTTTTTCCAAAAGACGTGGCCAAAAAACAATGGAATTCCATGCGCGTTATGGCATTTAAGAACATAAAAGATGAAAAAGTATTAATATGACACTATCTGAATGTTAATAGTCCACTCAATCTACAACTGTCTACTAGAGAAAACCTATAAATGCCAAGAAACGAATTCTTATTCTACTTCGGAACAAAATACTCTAGAAAACGACGTACGCTTTACTGAAAATTTACATTTTATCACAGGCTTCCAAAAAAATCGAAGCTTAAGGTAATAATATATCGTCATCAAAATATTTAGACACAAAATAATAATTTCGTAAACTGTTATTTGCATTTTTGTAGTGGCTGAAGCTCAAAACGAAAAATTAGCATACTTCCAGTGAGCATGTCTAAACAATAAGCAAAAGGAACATTACTTAATGTCACATTTGCTATTATAACTTTTCAACGCAGCAAAGTTTGCGATATTAACATTTTTCAATGCAATCCCATACATACATATTGTACGCTTTCTTCGCTCTCATCCTTTAGTTATTTTATGAGAGACAGCGTTTCCCAGAAACTGAGCTTCGTCGGATATTAAACTTGTTGCCCGGCGTCGGTTCATTCATGTGTATAATTAATTAGTCGAGGACCTCGAATCTGGTTTTCCGCGTCACCAGTTTACCCCGTTGAAAGCCCCGAAACTTTGCACTAAATACGCGAATAAACGGGATGAAATATTGCACATCAAACGCGAAATTTTTTTATGTCCGCCATAAAATCGTGTTACAAGCATTTTCATTTAATTCCTCCCTTTCACTTACATTCCTTTACGCTCTGTGAGACGGAAAAGTTCCATAAATTTTACTCAGATTCGGGAAATAATGATTCTTATATTACCAGTCAGACCTAAATGACAATATTATGATTCTGCAGCGAAAAGCAGAAGATACAAACACAGAAAGGAGATTTCTTAAACATGTCTTCGAGAATTCCAGTGAAGACCGAAGCATGGGTAACAGCATTTTTCTTGAAGTTCTGCGTATGATAAGGGTTTTAAGATAAATGATCTTATAATTAATAGTGGGGTTTAAAGCCCGCACAAATAGATGCATGCTAAGTTATAGTATCATTAGCTGTGGAGTTCAAGATTTTAACAGCTGTCCTTTAATTGATGAATTAAATACTCGTAGATAACTTCGTTAAACTTATATATTCACCTTTCTTAAAAGTATAATTAAACACTAACATCTAGATAGAAAGAATCAGAAAAGTAACTTCGTTCCCTATTTATTCCGCTCAGCGGAAGATCATAGGGCATCAATGCAATCCATTGCCAAACAATATACACAGTGCGTCAATGAATTTTTAAGACTGGCGCTAGATTTCAGCCTACGGTGGCGCCACCAGTGTAATCGCGAATGCGTTATAAACCGTGACCATCTGCTTGCTTTCTGCCAAAAGTACTGCGCAGTTGTTAAAGTAACTCAAACAAAACGGCCGTTCATTAGAGAAGTAAAATTTTTTTCATGTTGAATTATTAAGATGAAACAATGGGCTGTTATTAAATTTAACACAAAACTTGGTAAAAGTGCCTCGGAAACGTACCAAATGATGAAACAAGTTTACGGTGAGTTTTGTTTAAGTAGATCAAATGTTTTCCTGTGGCACAAACGGTTTTTGGACGGAAGAGATACGCTAGAAGATGATAAGCATACCGGAAGACCAAGTTTATCTAGGACACCTGAGATTATTGAAAAAGTGCGTGATTTCGTGGCAAACAATCGATGTGCGTCACTAAGAATGATGGAAAAGTCTTTAAACATCGACAAAGAAACGATTCGAACCATCTGCATGAAGATTTGGGCAAAACAAAAGTCTGTGCTAAATTTGTTCCACACACGTTAACCAATGAACAAAAATCAAGGAGAAGTGCACATTGCAAAGACATCATTTCACCCGCTGAAAATGATCCAAACTTCTTAAAATCAATTGTTACAGGTGGGTGATGAAACATGGTGTTTTCAATATGATCCTAAAACAAAGCGACAAAGTGCGGAATGGAAGTCAAAAAACTCCCCACAAGCCCAAATAAACAAGAAAAGTTCCATCGAAAATCAAAACAATGCTCATTACATTCTTCGATAGTAAGGGTATTAACCACAAAGAATTTGTTCCAGGTGGACAAACAATTACTGGTGAGCTTTATTAAAATGTTTTGAGGCGTTTGATGGGCAGATTCGTCGCATTCGTCCAGAATATCGGGATGTAAACAGTTGGTGTTTGTTGCACGATAATGCACCCAGTCACACCTCACTTCTTGTTCGTAGATTTCTGGCAAAAAATAACGTCTGTGTGTTGAATCATCCACCGTATTCACCTGATTCAGCACCCTGCAACTTTTCTTTATTCCCAAAACTTAAAACGACGTTAAAAGGGTGTTATTTTGATGATATTTCAACCATACAAACAGCTTCGACGCGTGCTTTGGAGGCAATTCCGCAAAGTGAACTGGAACTGGCATTCGAATAATTATTAAATCGCTGTAACAAGTGTATTGAAGCCGGAGGGACTTATTTTAAATAACAAATCAAAACAAATGAAAATTTCGTGTTTCTATTTCATTTTACAGACCCAGTCTTAAAAATTCTTTGCCATACTGTGTATATATCTGGTCTCAACACAGATTTTAATCGTATGACAATGATGCTTATTCGTCTATCACATACACAGATGATCATAATTAAAGTATCCCTAGTCAACAATCTGTGGAGAGATATCTAGCAGTCCGAACGCAAAAAAATTTGGTATGCTGACAATTTAGGACATGTGGATGAGTTTTCAGAAAAAAAGTTCCAAAAGTCAACACTAGGGACTCCTGGCACTGCAAGCTGCGATAATGTAGACAATTTTCAGCTCTACAAGGGAAACAACACAAAAATCGAAGCAGAAACCAAAACACGTGTTGCGTTCAAGACATGTTATTGTCTCCGGTATATAATTGCACAAGGGAGACATAGCGACCTTAGCGGTGCAACCGGTGGTACTGCTCAGTGTGGGCGCCATTGTTAAATTGCAAAACCGGAAGTAAAGCAGTGTGTTTAACGGCTGAACATAACTGATCTTCCGTGATGCTTCTTACATGCAATGTGATACTGTCTTTCAAGGCTGCCAGGTTAGGAACGTCGCCCTGATAAACCTTACGTTTTAAGTGTCCCCACAACCAAAAGTCACAGGGATTAAGTAAGGTCCCCAGAACGAAGTGGCCATGGTGTGGGAAAGGAGCGACTAATCACTCTGTTCTCGTTGAAATATCCTCAGAGAAACATCTGTACGCACCGTCCGATATGCGGAGGCGCCCCATCGTGCATAGAAATTGTCGATGCAAGACACTGTCGCTGCTGCAGTTGCGGTAGAACAAAACTGTTCAGCATCTCCCGATACCTACGGGCATTAACGGAGCAAGTCACAGGGCCCGTGGGTGTAATTTCTTCAAAGAAGAAGGAAGCAAGGATTAATGTGGCTGTGAAGCCACACCACACTGTGACTTTGGGCGAGTGCAGTGGAATCTGTTGAAATGCGTGAGGATTTTGCAATGCCCAAATGCGACAGTTATGCGTGTTGACTGTTCCATTGATATGAAAATGTGCCTCGTCACTCCACAAGATCTCCCATGGCCACGCAGCATCGTCCACTTCCATTCTTGCAGGGAAGGCTAATGCAAAAGTCAGTCGGGTGTTCTTGTCACCGTCAATCAACTGTTGGGTGTGGCTGATCTTGTATGGAAAAAATTCAACACCTTTATCAGTACCTTCAACACGATGGTGTAGGGCACATTCAGCTTCCGTGACACTGCGCGTGCACCACTGGAGCCTAGTATATTACCCATGGAGCAATCCACAAGCGTCGTGGTGATATCTTCAACTACTTCTGGAGCTATAGGTTCGCGCCCTCGCCCTGGTTGAACACGTAGACATCCAGTTTCCTCGAAACGGGCAATCATTCTACACATGAAGTCAATAGACTTCGGTCTTACGATGTCGGAATTCTCGAAGCGCAGTGGCAGCATTGCTCGCGTTTTCACAAAACAGCTTCACAAGAAGAGCGTGCGTTCCGGCTAGGTGATACCCATTGCGGTTAATCGAATACGAATGACATTCATCATGCCTAGAACAGTTTTATATCCAGGATTCGCCCGTAGCGAGTGTGCATTATGCAAATGATACGCTTTCCTGTTGCTCGTAGCGCCACAAGGACTCACATCCCTCGTATAGTCGAACATTGTCTATATTATAGCAGGTTGCATTGCCAGAAGTCCCCTGGTGGTGACTTTTGGAACTTTTTTTTGCGGAAATCTCTTCCGCATGTCCTGAGTTGTCAGCATACCTAATTTGGTTGCGTTTGGACTGCTAGATATCTCTCCAGAGAGCGTTAAATAGGGATACTTTAATTATGATCACCCGGTGTATCAAACAAGATTTAAACGCTTTCACAATGTATTCGCAATCTTCCTACATCGCCACCAAACTCCACACCATAGACATTCACAGCCGTAATTTTATGTTTTGCTCAGATATTGTCAGCGTTGTCTAATTACACAAACTATTCTGGATAGTAAACCTTTCACTTAGAAAGTATTTAATCAAAAAGTAACTACAGGAGTTGGACAGAATAATGCGAACACCACGCTCAGAGACGTGACTTTTAATGCAGCTGCCTACCTCGTAATACGCAAAAGTATCCACCACCACTGTTTGGTTGTGATTGCTTTGTTTAGAACCTCAAAGTCCTGTTTAAGTGCATATAAAGTGTCATGTTGCAGAATTTCTTCTAGGGTGACGACGGAATGAGCGAACTAACGGACTTCGAAAGAGGGTTGATTGTTGGCGGCCGGTTAGTTGGTGCCTCCGTGACAACAGTCGCCAAGGTAGCTGGGGTATTGAGAGCTACTGTGTCTAGCGTCGTGACAGTCTACCGTGTTCTTGGCAAAACCTCGTTTGCAAAACACAATAGCCGGCAGAAAACCACCCTGACTGATAGAGGCAGGTGAACATTAAAGAGGTATAACGAAGTAAATTTCTCCGTCATTTTTGTCCACGCCGGACATCGAATCCGGGTCCCCCTCACTCCGGAATTGGTCGCTCTCCCAACTGAGCTACGCAGACGTATGCTCTCACTGCTATCTGCCTTTATATCATGTGCGTCTTGCGGGACACAGGCACGTCACAGAGAATTGTTACCCGTAATGAAAAGACCACGGCGCCGAAAATTAATGTGGAGCTCAATCTACTTCTCCAGACTCCAGTATCAAAGAAAACAGTGCGCAGGGAACTGTATAGACAATATATTCATGGCAGAGCTGCTATTGCAAAACCTCTGGTGAATCGGGTGAATGCACATCGGCGACGGCAATGGAGCCAGGAGCATACAACGTGAAATGCCGACGCATGGAAGTGTATAATGTGGTCGGATGAATCCGCATTCACATTATTCCCCACCTCAGAACGTGTTTACCCGTGGAGAACGCCGTCAGAAGCATAAAATCCAGATTGTCTGCTCTTAGCAGTGCAGCATGGTGGTGGTTCTGTCCTGCTTTGGGTGGTCATATCGTGGTTTTCAGCAGGTCCCCTGATCACCTTGAAAGAACTGGTGATTGGTAGGATGTATGAAACCATTTTGGCCGACCAAGTCCATCCAATGGCCCAGGCATTGTTTCCTGCAGGGGATGCCATCTAACAAGATGCCAACGCCCCAATTCTCAGAGCTAGGAATGTCCGATCACGGTTTAAGGAACATGAGGACGAACTCTCACACTTTCCTTGGCCTCCCCAATCACCAGATTTAAACATAATCTAGCCACTGTTGTCTGTGTTGGAAAACATAGTAAAATCTGATTATCGTCCTCCTGCGTCTCTCAAGGAGCAGTTTCAGCAAGAATAGAATAACATCCAACTCCCACACCTTATTAGGTACGTAACACCATCTTTTCCTAGGTGTTTACTTTATCCTGCCAACCCCTATAAATTTACATAAGAAAACAAAAACTCAAAAGGAAGTGCGACGTGCCTGCTCCGCAGGACGCACACGACATAAAGGTAGATAGCAGTGACAACGAACGTCTGCGTAGCTCAGTTGGTAGAGCGACTTATTCCGGAATAAGATTACTCGGGTTCGATCCCGGCGTGGACCAAAATGACGGAGAAATTTACTTCGTTATAATGGCGCCCGAACTTCCCGGATGACCCGGACACTAAAGTTCTCGCAGTAGTATGATGTTCTTTCCACACCGCGAGACAGGAAAAAATAAGAGAATCCCTTCTTCAGCGCTTCGAAAAATAAATGTGTGTGATGTTGCATTCCACACACCAGATTAACTGGGAGTTCTCAAGTGCACGTTCTTCAGAGGATGACTGCCTACAGCGACACATGGTCCCGGCTGACTCTTCATTCGGGGAGGGAGTGACGTGCCTGCCCCGCAGGACGCACACGACATAAAGGCAGATAGCAGCGAGAACGTACGTCTGCGTAGCTCAGTTGGTAGAGCTACTTATTCCGGAATAAGAGGACTCGGGTTCGATCCCCGGCATGGACATAAATGACGGAGAAATTTACTTCGCTATCGGTCAAATTAGAAGTACGTCACATGCGATGATTAATAGCTGTCCTAGAAAATAAGCAGTTCATTTACGAAGTGTTTAGTATAAAGGTAACTCAATTTTATATAAGAATACAAAAAGTCAAAAGGTAGGTTAAATTGGAAGTGCGCGGCCCGGTGGCGCAGTGGTCTAAGCGCTGGCTTATATGATCATTCTTCCGTGAAAGGTCCAGCTTCGAATCCCGATGAGGCATGGATGTTGTACTTGTCTTAGGGCACTGGCTCTCTCCCTTCCCTGGAAGCAGTGACTTTAAATTAGGGACGCGCGACTGCGTATAGCCCAATGAGTTCCTCACGGTGGTAGTTAAACCTTCAATCAAAAAAAAAATAGAGCTGCTTCACATAGAATAAACTAATAATTAATACAGATATTTGACGTAGACTAGGAACATTAAACAGAAGTCATCCTGGTGGCGGCAAATGAGAATTTTTCCGTGACTCACTTATAAACGTGAAGAAGAGCGATGACTTCTGTTTGATGAATAAACTAATAGATGTTCTAGGGGAGTAAGCCATTCAGTCGGAAAGCGTTGAATCAAAAATAATTCAATTTACATTGGAAAGTAAAAACTCTGAAAGTAGGTTAAATTACAGGTAGAGTAAATTAAAAAAAGATTCTGGGAATGAAACCGTTCCGTTTGAAACTGTTTAACAAAGAAGTAACTAAATTTACATAAAAAATCAAAAATTCAGAACGATGCTTATATTTTAGGTATGTCACATAACCTTCTCCATGGTGTTAAAATTGCAAAACGAATAGCGGCATGATTAATTACCAGATTTAATGAAAACAGATACACACGTCGGTTGGTAGGTTGTAGTATCATTACGGATCAGCAAAGCTATTGAGAATTTAAAAGGAACAGTACTTTGATTTGATTGCAAATTTCATAAAAACTAATACACAGGTTAGATGTAGTGCATTGAAATTCGCTATAATGATAAAATTTTCTGAGATGAAGTGTTGTGTAACTAATTGCAAATTTTAATGAAAACTGATACACAGGTAGAATTAGATGACAGTACAATTTTCAACGATGACAAGGGTCCTAGAGAACAGCGCTATAATTGGCAGAATATTTTAATCAAAAGTGATACACAGTGTGTACCACTTACCGTACCTCTAATAATAGGAATAACCACTCTTGGGCCGGATGACAGCGGTAAGACGGCGTGGCATGGGCGCAATGAGGCCCTGGAAGGTTGCCCGAGGCACACGCGCCCATTTGGACTGACGTGGTTGTGGGTCGGAACGTCGACCCTGTCGATGCAAATGCTCTATGGGATTCAGGTCGGGCGATTTTGCAGGCCAAGAGAGAACGAAGACATCGCTGTCGTGTTTCTGGAACCAGTCACGCACACCTTCAGCGACGTGGCACGGAGCATTGTCCCCTTGGTAGACACCATTACCACCACGGTAAACGTCCAACATGAAGAGATGCATGTGGTCGGCGAGGATGGACACGCAGCCATTGGCGTTCAGGGATCCATGCAGTGGTACCAACCGTCCCAGGTTATACCAGGAAAACATCCCCCAGACATGCACACTGTCACCGCAAGCCTGTACTTGACCGACAAGCGTGTCCTGGTGTTGTTTCTCGTGTGCTGACGCCGAACCTGCCATAGCACGTCACTTCTGTGGAGTAGAAACCTCGATCCGTCGGAAAAGACAACCTTTCCCTATTTTTCCACTTTCCAATGATTATAGTACCATGCGAACTGCAGGCGTCGTTGCCGATGGACTTGGGTTAACACGGGGGCTTTGACGCAGCGTTAACTCCGGAGATCCATGCGTTACAGGGTTCGCTCTAATTTTATGCGGGTACCTACCTATATGCGTGGAGAACTTCTGTACTGCTGCCCGTCGATTGCCCTTTTCCAGTCGACGGAGATAAGGTTCTTCTTTGGGGTCGATGGCCTTTGGGGCCGCACAGTTAGGACATCGGGGGTAACCTTTTATGGTACACTCTTACTACAACACTTCGCGAGCAGCCCACGAAGTCTGCTGTTTCTGAGATGCTGCCACCCTTGGCGCGGTAGCCGATGATCATTACGTTTTTCAACGTCTGTCAAATCACTACCTCTGCTCATTGTGGTCACGTAACGCACTATGGTTCATCTGTCCTGTGCGGCTTTTTATATCTCCGTGTGCTCGACCTTGTCACGTGCACTTAAACACAAGTAAATTTCTCCGTCATTTCTGTTCACGCCAGGATTCAAACCCGGATCCCCTCATTCCGGAATAAGTCACTCTACCAATTGAGCTACGCGGACGTTTTATTCTGATTCCTATCTGCCTTTATGTCGTGTGCGTCCTTCTGGCAGGTACGTCACATCTCCTGGTACGTTACATCATCTCCCCCTTATTTTTTTTTTTTTTCGAAGCGCTGGAGAAGGGATTCTCTTATTTTTCCTATCTCGCGGTGTGGAAATAACATCACACCAATGCGAGATTTTGAACGGTCGGGTCATCCGGATAGTTCGGGCGCCATTATAACGAAGTAAATTTCTCCGTCATTTTTGGTCTACGCCGGGATTCGAACCCGGATCCCCTCATTCCGGAATAAGTCACTCTACCAATTGAGCTACGCGGACGTTTTATTCTGATTCCTATGTGCCTTTATGTCGTGTGCGTCCTTCTGGCAGGTACGTCACATCTCCTGGTACGTTACACACTCTGTGACGCGCTTGGGCGGGTACACTGTGATTCCGGATGTGGTAATATTATTATGATTCAACCGTGTATGTGGTTACTTTGATATCAAAGTTTCAAAACTTTTTTGAATGGTAAGGACAAATCCTGTAGTTTGAAACAAAAAACAAAAGAATGCAACTGGAAGTATATTTAGAAAGTCACTAGTGCTTTCTTTGTTTCCACTTAACCGATTAAAATAGCAACTTTAAGGGCTATTTGCAGGCTTCCGTATTTCGTCTGGAACACTAGTTCGCGGGAGGGGACACAGCTAGTGCCGAAAGAAAAATGCCCCATCCTGTATCAACGGTTAACAAGGTAATATACAGTGCTTTGAGTCTGAAAGAAACCTGCAAACATAATGTTCACCCTCTTTCTCCTCGGCACGTGACTAAGCGCAGAACACGGTGTAGACTTCTTTGTGAAAATCACTCAGCCGGAGACAGATGGAAATTTATTGTGACTATTGATGAAGCATGGATCTACCTAAACGATTGTAACAAAAAAGATCTATTTACTACTGCAAAAGGGCAGAAAAAGGCTAAACAATCTTGATTCCAAGAATTCGAAGAAAGTTTCAGTAAAGGATTCATGATTATTGCTGATTTCTCGTGCAATGGGAAATTGAAGTTAAGAAAAGTTGACAGGATGTAAAAAACAATTCTGCATATCACCAAAATCATGTTTTAACTCCTATAGTGAAAGACGAAATACCATTCCTTTAACCATAGAGCCTTCAAAGAGTAGAGCTCAATCAGTATAAAGCTACCAAACAAAGAATAAGCAAGTTTAGATGAAAGTACGAAAATGAAAAACCAAACGGTCTCTAAGTCCATACCTTTTGCTCATATTCCTTCAAAGTTCACTGATGCGTTCACCAATGGACTATCGTGCCTTCGGACTGCTAAAAAGAGCGCTTAGATCTAAAACAATGATTGGACTGTGGAAAGCAGTGGAAGAGGAGTGGAATAAGATGTCACTACTAATTTTAAGAAATACCCTGTTCTCTTGGAAATTTAGATGTAGATTGATAGCCCAGAGAAGGGCCATCTGATGGAACATTTAAGAAAAACATAATTTTATTCCCTTAAACACTCATTACATTGTTTGAAAATCGGATCTAAAATGTGTGAACATCTTCTATATATTTTAAAACCATTGCAATTCTGCTGAAATTTATAATAATAGATTCGTAAAGCGAATAGCTGTGCAAAGAATAAGTAAGTTTAGATGAAAGTACGAAAATTATTCCAAGAAGTACATAGAGACTTAGGCTAATGAGATTTAACGCAGGATTTCTCAAATCTTTTGAAACAGCAATCAATATGGGAGTGTGTTAAGAGTAACATAGCTCAGCGCGTCTGCTCTGATGCACGCTTTCTGAAGCATTCTGAAGCCATCTACTTTGAAGATCCCTTGAACAAACAGAAACGGAAGCAAGTCGAGAAGCTGTCTCTATGTATGATAAGATACCTTGAAGTCATTGACAGAAAAGGGACAATTTAGAGATCCTATGATTTTGTAGTCGGATGCAGCAGAACTCCCATGAACCGCCAAAGCGTCGTGTTCACCATTCAAATCAGACAATCAGCAATTTGGTCGTACAACTTCAGACTGGAAAGCCCGCATCTCTACAATAGCGCCTAATGAATCATTGAACCGCGATCAGAACCAAATTTTCAAGGAACTGACAACATACAGTAGGCAATTCGAATGCAAATATTCAAGATTTTCGTGGTCGAACGATGAAGTTTTTGGAGATGCCGTTACTCGTCTTATTTAGAACTTCTCATGCAGCTTTACTGATAATATACATATTTGTCACATTAAATCAAGTAACGGACAATTTAGTTGTTATCATGGCACATTTAAAAAATATTTAAGAAGCTATGTACAGCTTTTGAAACCGGGCTTAAAAGAAAACATGCTTAACTCCAGAATAAAAACATGGTGCGACCTTCGATCTCTGGATACGTATTAGGTGACGAGTGATTGAAAACTGCAAAAATATAGAACCACCGTAAACAAATACTGAGTCGCCACTTTACGTCTTAGAATAAGGGATTAAAGAAGAACTGTGAAAGCCAAGTACACAACTAAGCGAACATGTTTTAAGGTTCATTGCAGTTTTCGTACATTTCATGGACTTCCCTAAATGTCGAAAAACTATTCCTAATGGGAAAACTTGTGATGTGTACAGATTCGAATACTTCAGAGGAAAGACTAGTCTGATTAAAAAGTGAGATTGTAAAACTATTTAAAGCATCACTGAATGAAATACGGGTTATACCGTTTAAATTAAATACGGGATTACACCATATTCTTATATATTTTATATTCTTTACATCATATTCTGCTCCTCCGGGCAATCACGACAATTAACTCTAATCCACCATATTCGCTATACAGGGTGCATAGGAAAGTCCCTTTAGCCTGGAAGAACTTGCGAACGAAGAGAGGTACAGTTATGCAAGTGAGATAACGATATAGTAAAGCGATTACGCCCAATCGAATGCTACCAATAGCAGCGCCTCTAGTAGCGAAATGCGGAAGTTAGCCATTGCAAATCGAAAACGAAAAGAGATAGAGCAAAATTTCTAATTACAAAGTTGTAGAGCATCACTTAATTAGTACAAAACAACATTTGTTTCACACGGATAAGATAAATTATTGCCTGAATACCCTAAAATACCCGAAATCGATGCGCGACGATTCGAATTGCATATTCACATTTCTCAAATGTATGCAAATGCAGATTGTGACGTTGTACCGTACCTACGATATAAAAACCAGTAACAGGATGTATCCTCATCAGAAGTTTAGGTACGCTGTGTGAGAATGGCGAGCTTGGATTTCTGGTGTTACGTAAAAAATCAGGTGTATGCAACAGCGCCTACAAGTCTGCTGGATCTACGTCGTCGTGTTACAGATGCTTGCAATAGTGTGACACCTTCCATGCAGAGGAATGTGCATACAGAGTTACTTTCACGAATACAAATGTGTATCGTGGGCAATGGCGAACTCTTCAAACCTACTCGACATTAACTTTTCATCACTGTGCGCCAGTTTGCCTTTTTTGTTTTTGTTTTGTCTGACGTCATCAAACTGCATTGACATAAGTACGCATTTATGCAATAAATTGTGTGTATTTGCTCATACCTATGCCTGTTCTCTTCAAACGTTCACACAAAAGGTCTCGCATCCATTTCGGACATTTTCGGGTATTCAGGCGACAATTATCTTATCCGTGTAAAGCAAATGACATTTTTTACTAATTAATTGATGCTCTACTACTTTGTAATTGGAAAGTTTGCTCTATCGCTTTACGGTTTCGATTGGCAATAGCTAACTTCCGCATTTCGCCACTAGGGGCGCTGCTGTTGGTTGCATTCGATCGGGCGTAGTCGCTTTACTATACCGTTTTCTCCTTTGCATAACTGTATCTCTCTTCGTTCGCAAATTATTCCAGGCTAAAGGAACTTTCCTATGAACCCTGTATACTCTGAATGCGGGTTGCTTCCACTAGCGAATCCTGTGATGGTTATATTCAAGTTTATTGGAAACTTGGGACTTGGTCGTTCTGGGTGGTGTAGTGGTTAACATACTCGGGCCCTAATCGGGAGACGGGGGTTCGATTCCTGAAATTTTCAGGTTCTCGAATATTATCTGACTTACCATTCAGGTCATATTTACACAGACAAGCGGATTCACAATCTCAAAAAATTTGTATTACTTAAAGTATATTTATTTAGCGTTTTTTTTTAAAGGAGGTTTAACGATCAATGTGAGCAACTCAATGAGCTATAAGCAGTCGCCCTTCTCTAATTTAGGGCCACTGGTCGCAGGGAACGGAGACAGCAAGTGCCGTAAGAGAAACACATCATCTATGCCTCACCGGGATTCAAACCCGGACCCCTTTCGGGCGAATGATCAGAAGCCATCGCTTAGACCACTGTGGCTTAGTGTTTAAACATGAGCTGTAGAAACCCAAGTATTACACGTTATCATCATCCATAACCAGTTTAAATCCACTGTTATATGAAAGTTAAATGTTGTTTCCTAATTTTCTTTAACAATTCTCTGCGTTGAGTAGCTCTGTTTCATGTCATTCCGCCATGCTTTGGAATTCATCCACCCATCTACAAAGTAGTCTTCTTCTTGGTTTCTTCCGGTCCCTTGGTATACAATCTGGCATCTTAGCTTCATTTATTTTAGAAAACAATATTTATGAATGCAATATTTATAACTTAAAGCAAACGTCTCGTGCGGTCATCGGTTTTGATGAGTGATTTCCATGCGCTAGACAGGTATGGAGATTGAAATAAATCATTTACTAGGTTTTTACGGTTTTGAAAGATGTGAAATGCTTCTAAAAAGTCTAGGTCAAATCTAGATTTTTTAGAAGCAGTTCACATTTTTCTAGGTCAAACCTAAAGTTTTTGGAAGCATTTCATTTTTTTCTAGGTCAAAGCTTGACTTTTCAGAAGCATTTCACATTTTGTAGATCAAACTTAGACTTTCTGGAAGCCTCTCACATTTTCCTAGGTCAAACCTAGACTTTTTGGAAGCATTTCATATTTCCTACGTCAAACCTAGACTCTGTGGAAGCATTTCACATTTTTCTAGGTCAAACCTAGATTTTTTAGAAACATTCCACATTTTTGAAAACCGTAATGACTTGGTAAATGATTTATCTTCATCTTCATACCTACCGAACCCATGGAAAGCACTCATCAAAACCGATGACCGCACTAGACGTTTGACACGTGCAACTGTAACCACACTCCGTATTGAAGTACCTTTTCCTATTTCATATTGATACCTATACTTCTGTATTTTCATATTTGCATCACTCATACAAAAAGTAAATGCTTTGTATTACATATTCTTATTTTTTTTTGTTGCATTTGGTCTGATAAATCTTACCACAAAATTTCATCAGAATCGGTTGTATGCTTTTCGAGTTATCACGAGTTTTCCATTTGTTGCTTCATTTATGGAAGCCAGTGTATTTTCAAATGTGAACTTAAAATTAAAGTATCATACAAGAAGAGATTCACGTCAGCAGTTCACATCGAGATCTAGAAATAGTCCTGATATTGCTACTATTCCATTTTACGTGCGATAGTTTAATAAGAATGGGAAGATTCTAGAAACTTATTAATTACCTATGCATTTCGCTTCTAGAGACGAATTACATTCCATACACGTTGTTAGGACGTCATCGATGTCTTTTTCCTTTAGTCCGTTGTATATAAAGCAACACTCACTAACTACACTCACTTCCTTTTGGGTAGAAACTGTAGATCTTAACCTTTGGACTTCAAAAACACCAACTAATAACCGTTATTGATGCTCTAAAGTTTTCGCCCAGCCTTTGGGCATCTTCAGGAGCGTGGCAATGCCCCCACCGATGTTAGTGGTTCTTTTATCACCCATGGAGTGTGATGCTCCGATGTTGCCATTCGTCGGAGACTCAGTGTTATATACGCTTCTTGAAATATATATATATATATATATATATATATATATATTTCCATTGGGCATGGCTTTTATCGATTATGAAAAAGCCTTTGATTCGGTGAAACCATCAGCAGTTACAATGGCTCTGAAATCCTTTGGTATTGAAGATGCATACATTAATAATATTAATAACATTTATGAAAATGCAAGTGCAAAGATTCAGCTGTTTGAAAATAAAACACACATAAAAATTGGAAAGAGGAGTGAGACAAGGTGACACCATATCTCCGAAGCTCTTTAATGCCACATTGGAAAATGTCTTTCAATCACTGAACTGGGAAAACAAAGGGATAAAGATTAATGGAGATTATTTAACCCACCTTCGTTTTGCTGATGATGTAGTTATTTTTGCAACCACCCTATCAGAGCTGCAGAGTATGATCCAGGAACTTGCTGACAAGAGTAAAGAAGTGGGATTAAAAATGAACTTCCAGAAGACAAAAGTGATGTTCAATGCTTTTACAAGAAATGAAGATTTATCGATTGATGGAGAAAAGCTGGAGATAACAGTCACGTACGTTTATTTGGGCTAGCAGATATCAAGTGAGGGTCACATTGATGATGAAATTAATTGTCGTACAAAACTTGTCTGGAGAGCTTTTGGAAGAAACAGCATAATTTTCAAGAGCAATATGCCATTATGTCTTAAAAGAAAAGGGTTTGATCAATGCATCCTTCCAGTGCTTACGTATGGTGCAGAGACGTTGACCTTAACTAAAAGAGACATACAAAGGCTGCAGACAACTCAAAGTAGCATTGGTGTAACCAGGAGAGATAAGAAGAGGAACTCGTGGATCCGAAAAATGACAAGAGTGGAAGACATCATGATCAGAGTTAAATCCCTGGAATGGTAATGGGCTGGACATACTGCCAGAAGGACAGACCATCGATGGACAGCCAAAATTTTAGATTGGATTCCACGGAACAGGAAAAGACCCAGAAGAAAACCACATGGGAGATGGGTGGATGAAGTTCGAAAGTATGCGGGAGTATCATGGAGGAGACTGGTAGAAGACAGACCGTTGTGGAAGAAACTTGGGGAGACCTTCGTCCAGCAGTGGATTGATAATGGTTGACAATGATGATATATATATATATATAAGACAAACTCTCTACACCTTCAACCAAGAACTTCCCGCAGAAATCCCTGAATCCCACTAAATTAACACACGCCAACTAAAATTAAAACTCTCACAATTCACATACAACAATAACAAAAAAAAATTAATAATAATAATAATTTGAAACACTTGGGGTCGGGTACCGGGAGCCACTCATCAGTGAAAGACTCCTCCGGCCCCCGAACCCTGGTTCAGGTTTCATGCACGTGACTTTGTAATATGTGATTTCCGAAACAAGGTTAAATTTTTTTTTTACTTTGTTGTTATACACCTGGTCTTCCCTACCAGAACCAACAACAAAGAACTTTGTAGTACACCTTTAAAATATTATATATATATATATATATATATATATATATATATATATATATATATAATATTATATTCTGTTACCGATCGCCGATGCTTTCTTTATCTTCATCTTTTCTTTTTCTTGTGCTATTCTCTCGTCTTTTTTGCCATTTTTTTCGGTGTTGTTCTGTTTCTTGCCTGATTAAATTATAATGAATAAAAAGCTTCTTCTAATGGTTGTTGTGTTGTTAATTATATCATGAATAAACTTTCCTGCTAGTAATGCAGTAATAATAATGAACAAGTTTATAAATGGTAGTAATGTTGTAGTAGTAATTAAGATGAATAAAGTCTCATGCTGGTTGTTACTAATAACACTTAATGAAATAAACCTAACAGCCAGACAGAGGTCTGACAAAACTATGAACTGAGAAAAACGTACTTAGTAAAGAAAAATCTTTATTTAGGGAAAACTCCTGGTAGTATCCAACATACACTTCTCAGGTCACACAGCTACTCAATAAAACGTAGCTCCTTGCACATGAACGAAGCTCTACTCACATAAACGAAGATCTCTTTACACATAAAACAAAGCTCTACCTACGCACATCAACAAAAAGCTCTCTCCATATAAACAAAAGCTCTCTTCGGTATCGTTGAACGCGCCTATTTATACTGGCTACCACCACGTCATGACTTACACTCATTGCCAGATCTCATTCAGCGGGAGAAATAACATCTCGTTCAGTAAGAAGATAATTTACATAGGAAAATAAAATAACCAGAGATAGTAAAATCAAAAGGAAAGTGAATCTAGAGTATACGTTACAAAATATTTCCAGTGACTGGATAATATATTTGGGTCATTTTGGTTACATACACTCGTCTTATTTTTATAGATTAAGATAGAATCCTCCATTCTCATCTGTCTCTCTGCTCTGTCATTTCTTTTTAGCATTTCTATCTCTTCAAATTTTGGATACGTTTAGTTGTCCATACAGAATTGTACTAAGGCTGTTTTGGCTTCTTTCTTTTGCCAATTTGAGATATGTTGTTTTAGCCTTTTTTTTTTTTCGTACTTCCTATGTAAGATATTGGGGGATGTGAGTAATAGGAATTTCATAGGTTCCTGATTCCTCTAAGATCTTGTTCCCTGTTTTGCTGTTAATTGTCATACTCTTCATTGAGTTCACTGAGCTCCCTAATCGCAATCCATATTTTGCACATTGTTTATTAATTTCTTTATTTATACCTTCAAGGTATGGGAATGCTCCATTATATTTAAATTTTTCCTCTCTTTTCTTTGACCTCGAGATTTGTTATCCTCCTGGCCGTAATTCCCCCAAGTCATATGTCTTTTAATCTCGTACATCCATTTTTTTACCAGCTTACCAGGGTAACACTAATCCAGTGCTATTTTCATTATATACGCAAGTTCTTGTTTCTTTAGCTTGTTATTTGATCTATGCGTATATGCTCTTCTAATCAAGTTTACCACACTATTTTGTTTTCACACCATCCTGTCATACATAAAAAAAATAGTACAGTAAACTTGGTTAGAAGAGCATATACGCATACATCAAATAACAAGCTAAAGAAACAAGAACTTGCGTATATAATGAAAATAGCACTGGATGATAATGAACCCAGGTTTCATCTCCAGCAGCAGTTCTCTGTAGGAAGCCGTATCTTCTGCTTCAAAGCGCCGCAGAAGTTTTTGACAGGCATCAACACGTCGTTGTTCCAGTTTTGGAGTCATCTGACGTGGAACCTACCTTGCAGACACTTTGTTGAGCTAGAGCACACCATGGATGACGTGGTGCGCTGAACCTGACTGATGTTCAACAGCGCGGCTATTTCATCCACCGTCACTCGGCGATTTCCCACCGCAATACCTTCAACTGCTGTAATGGACTCTGGTGTTATTACTCTTGTGTGCCTGACTCGGTCGAGGAGAATCTGTCATAGAACTCACACCTTTTCGGAACTTCTTGGTCCATTCTTAGACTTGCTGGAGTGACAGACATGCATCACCAACTTCATTCGACGATGCATTTTAATAGGTTCCACGCCTCCACTTCTCAAAAAATGGATGGCAGAATGTTCCTCCTCTTTGGTACATTTCTCAAGGGGGCATCCAGTTTTACACTGTTACTGTGAGGTCACTAAGCTTATCTGCATCATGCTACCACATGTAAGAAAACCTTTTAGTCATTGGTGACAATATTGCAAAGCTACAAGAAAATGGGAATTTTCTATCGCACTTTTAAGGTTTTCATTTGACTCATGATGGATCACTGACGTGTGGTGAACAAACAACTTAGTAATAGCATGCAATGCATTGATTATGATACGCTTTCCAATATACCAGAAATCATTACTCAAGTTAAGAGGATAATGGCTGTGGAAAAGTCTCGCTCCTGTGCCCTGACCTTTGACCCCATTTCGATGATATTCAACAGAATCGGGTTTGTATACCTTCGAAACAACATGATAAAGTTTTGTCGCACTCGAAGCATTTGTTACGTAAGTTATGAAGCATAAGGGCGATGGAATGGATCCCGCTCCTATGTCCTGACCTTTGACACTATTTCGTCCATTTTCAACAGGGTTCATCCCCAGGTTGTCGCCTACCACATACTAAAATATAATCGAAATCGAACTATTTTTACGCAAGTTATCGTGCGGACGGACAGACAGGCGGACGAAGCTGGATCATATACGCTTCTTCAACGTACGGTTGGAAAGTGTAAAAAAAAAAACGATATATGACCGAAGATCACAATCGTGGGAAACACATTTTTAAAGGTTATGGAAAAGGTTGCATTGGATGTAACCAAAACTTCAAAGGTAACTAAAGAAATGACAAACCCAAAACAACAAATTAATTAAACACAGAGTTGAGAGTTGAAATGTCTCAAGGGAATTTACAAAGGAGGAAAAAAATATCAGAATCTACTAAGAACAGCGTTCACGGTGCAAAATATTAAGCTCAGAAACAAATTCAAGATTAACATGAAGAAAAAGCTGCTATTCACTTAGCGTGTAATGTTTTTAAAAAGCAATATAAATTCTGCATGGGTAAGGCTAGAAGGACACTCTTTACCAGAAAAAGATAGCATGGAAAAGAAATACCAACCTAAGGAAAACATTTTTAATACTTTGAAATATAATTGCAGCCTTGGGAATACGAAGATAAAATATAGTAAAAATTCACTGAGAAGTGAAGAAAAATTTAATACATAGCACAGAAAAATCGACTACGCGGGAACGAAGTAAAATATGGAAAAAAATAATTGCATTCCGAAACAAATATAAATGCCAAACCATGAAGTAAGAGTGCAAACGAAAGAAAATATCCTAGAAAATAAAAGTATTTTTACTTCTTTGAACGCAACTTCTTTTCGGAGCACAACATTTTATTATTATGTTTCACAGATGTCATGTAAATGTGCTTAGAAATGTTCTGAGAAGGGAATCATAATAATTTTACAGGAATTCTAGCAAAATTGCAGTTGAAGTGTGAATGCCGGAAATTTTCTGGGCGTGTCAGCGAAGATGATATTTCTGTTTTCTTAGTAATAATAATGCCTGACGATTATTTTAAAGTAGAACCAAAATTATTAACGTTGTGTTCCGAGTCACGACAAGCATGAAACATGCATCAAGGTTCGTATTCATAAAATATGCAGGTTTTCGTTCCGGATACGTGTAGAGGAGTTTCATAAAACAACACATCACGATTTCCTGACGCTTAAATTGGAATATTTTGAGATTATACCTAATTGTGGAGGCGAAGACAAGTGCTAGCCGGATTTTACTCTCACGCTTTGGGTTTCGATTTATATTGAAAACTTCCCCGTTCGGAGTTCGATTTGTAGTGCAACTTTTACTTTAACAGACGGAGAAAGTAATTGGACTAAATGTATTGTTTTTACTAGTTTTATTATCAGTTAAGGCGTATTATTATACTAGCTACTTCTTGTCTTCAATTGTCCCAGTTATTTACACTTATCGGCTAAATCATTCTGTTTCCCAGTTATCCCTCTTTTTTACTTCCATATTTCCCGTATATCATCATTTTCCAGCACGTCTATTCATCATCATGGTACATGAAAATGATGATGTCGACTGCACGTCTCGTGGTTTCAAAGGCGTCGTCCGTTTCCTCATCCTCCAAATCTTCTGTCACCGACACTTTCACGCTTTGTTTTGAAATTCTAGCCTCCCCTTTCTTTGATGAAAACGACAAGTGACGCCGTAAGAGCTGTAAACTAATTGCCCAGTCTGGGACCACACTTTCGTTTACAGTGCTACCGTTAGCTGGAGGAATAGTTAAGTGACTGCAATAAAACTCTTATCTGCAAGAGCTCTCAAGAACAACGGCTGTTCCATAAAAAGTGAGAGTAAAATCGCACAAAATGAAAAAATATGGTTAAGCTAAATATATGTTTTTCTTTCTCAAAGTATCTTACTCCGGATGATATGCAACGATCCCATCGTTCAGTCCACTTTTCAAAGCATATGGCGAAGGCATTTTGCTGAAACTGCTTTAGCGACCCCTGTACATCTTGAATAACGACAGCATCTGTGTCGACTGTTGCGCCACGAAACTTCTTCATTGTTGGAAACAACCAGAAATCGTACGGGGCGAGGTCAGGGTTGTAGGCACGCTGTGGTATGATTTCAATACTGCATTTTGCAAGAAACTGCTGAATACAAGCAGCCACATGTGGACGGACGTTATCATGGTGTAGGGTCCACCTGCCTACCAGTTCCGGTTGCTTAGATATGTGTCGTCGCAGACGCATCAAGACTGAAATGTAATACTCAGCATTGACAGTAATTCGTGGAGGAACAGGATGCTGGAAGATTACACTTTTATGATAAAAAAAACTAGCATCATCACCTTTCCAGCTGATTTGGTTTCGTGGATTTTTTTTCGGAGGAGGAGAGCCTGTGTGTTTCCAGACACTCGTTGCGCACTTGGTGAGGGGGTCAAAATAGTGGACTCATGTTTCATCGGCAGTTATTACTGTCTTTAGAAAAATTTTATTCTTTACAATCATTTGTTTTCACTCATGACACACCTGAACTATAGCTAACAACTGTTCTTTCGTCAGGTGATGAGGTACCTATCAGGAATACACACGATGCAGTAATAATTAGTCGTGTAGAATGCGGAATGCTGACGTTTTTGAAATCAATCGTCGATCTTATTGCAGGATTGCCCAAACTGTTTTAACAATACGCTCCGTATCAACACTTTCAGGCCGACCAGGCCTGAAAGCAAGTTCTGCAGACAAACACCTTTTTTTTAAATCATGGTGCCATCTAAAAATCGTTGACGCACCCAAACATTCATCTTCGTAAGCTTTCTTCATTAAATCAACTGTTTCTGGAGTCGTTCTACTGAAACGACAGCAAACTTTTATCGCAGAACGCATTTCACTCCTTAACTCCGAATCACTCACCTCTATAGCTACATGGCGAAATGCGGCCGTACTTTAAACAACTGCTCAATAACAAAAGCAGAATATTCTGCCACGGCTAATAACTGTTGCCATAGATACTTCCTTAATTCAGTTAGTCGGCTGCGTGTTTATTTTCCTTCTCTGCACTGTTGCCAACTCAAAAAAATTGCTCTCAGTGTTTATGGAACGGCCTTTGTACAATACTCGACTGCTTTGGGAAGCGCTTTATAATAGTTACTATAGTGATAATTAGCGTTGCTAATGTGCCCTATATGGCTATCGTAAAGATCCCTGCTTGCTGACTGTCAGTGGTTGACAAAGGGACCTCCTATTGTATGTTCTGGGTTGCACATATTTTCCAGTAACAAAGAAAAACAAGCAAATATTATTTTTCAAACTTTGATTTCCGTTACCAGTTAGAATTTTTAAACCATCGGCAGAACTGTAATCATATATGAGTCATAAGCAATTCACGGTAGGGATAACTTCAAGCGCTGCCTGCTTTTCCGTAGTATGAAATACACTGCTGGACAATTGCTAAGGACGGATCATAAACGGCTATATAGCGCATAAAAAAGTAAGTGTGGTTGGATGCCAAGTGAAATAAAATAATGTCAGAATGCCAGGACATTACAAGAAAGACAATTTATTGTGCTCTGAAATCCAGAAGGCTTTGGAGCGTGTTCAAGGAACAAACAGGCCATTTTCTGCAGAACACGTAAACGTGAAAAAAATGAAATTACCGTCCGCAGGCGTTCCGGCGTAAGATGTCAATACGGGATATGGCCACCATGGAGGGCGATGCAAGATTCCACACGTCGTGTCATGCTTTGCACAACATTATCAAGCAGCTGTTGGGGTAATTTGTCTCATTCCTCTGTCAGTGCACGGATGAGGGTGTCCTTGTTTATTGGAGGTCATTGGCGACCAGCAAGACTCCTCCCCAAAGCATCCCACACATTTTCAATGGGATTCAGATATGGAGAACGTGCTGGCCATACGAGGC
Source organism: Macrothele yani (assembly GCA_039090855.1). Lineage (NCBI taxonomy): Eukaryota > Metazoa > Arthropoda > Arachnida > Araneae > Macrothelidae > Macrothele > Macrothele yani. The sequence continues at coordinate 141,352,060 of CM077008.1, read as the reverse complement.
GTTGAATATCCTCGCTCTCAAGACACTCCTGGACAGCGACTGTTCGATGACATGTTGCGTTGTCGTCCATGAAAATGAATCTATCACCGACAGCACCACGGAACATGCAAACATGAGGTAGCAGAACATCATTAATGTATCGTTGGCCAGTCATAGTCCCAGTTGGAAGCACATAGAGGGACGTACGGCCATTGATCATGATGCCAGCCCAAACCATGACACTACATGTCGAATATCGGTCCCTTTCCTGTATGTTTGCTGGACACTATGCAGTACCACTATCACGCCAGATCAGTTGTCGTCGACAATCAGACGATAGACTGTATCTACTCTCATCTGAGAAGAGGACAACAGACCAGTCGTTATCAGTCCAATTGCGATGTTCATGGCACCATTGCAAACGGGCGGTACGGTGACGTCTGGACAATGGGATGCACACAACAGGACGGCGGGCGTATAGTCCTCCTTCATGCAAACGTCTGGCGACAGTTTTTCGGGAGATCCGCTTGCCAGTAGCAGCCATAAACTGATTTGCTACCTCACTAGCTGTGCTGCGCCGGTGTCTTTTTGTTGATAGCACTATGTACCGATCTTCTGAAGGTGTCGTACTGCGAACACGACCTCCCCCGTGACGTTTGCTACACTCTCCATTTGTTTGGAATGATTTCCAAAGCCTTGAAACAACACTGTGGCTGACATCGAACTCCCTGGCAACATCTGTTATTTTCCGCCTTTCTTCAATCTTGCCAATAATACGGCCACGCGTAAAATCATCTAGGTGATGTCGGGAAGACATACTGAAAATTGCAAGTTCGTCAATTGATTCTTTCCCTTTCAACTTTGCGTTTGAACAACAACAACGGTCAATACGCGTCAGATCCTTTATATCTCTTATCAGCGCTATGACGTCCCGAACAAGTTCGGCAATCCAAAATTTGCATACGCACAACACGTCTTACTGTATCCCGCACTTATGCTAATTTCCACATTTTCCTGCCTTCCATTTTATAGTTGCTATCGTTGCTATTGTCATCCGTCCTTAGCAATTGTCCGGCAGTGTATGTTAAATATTTTGTTGGCTTAGCATTCTCAAGTGTCTGCTGAGAAATTTGATATCCTTATATGATGTCATGTGATACAATGGCTTCCTTTGCTTTAATAATAATAAAAAAAAGTAGGTAATCATATGTCACTCACAACATAGTATGACTACGTCTTTACCACCGCCCCGGTGGCGCAGTGGTCTAAGGCACTGTCTTATGTTCATTCGCCTTAGTTGGATATGGGTTCGAATCCCGGTGAGGCATGGATGTCTGTATTTGTCTTTCGGCACTGGCTCTCAACATGTTACTTGTCCAACATTGGTCATTTAGCATACTGTAAAATCCATGTTTGATATATACTTGTTCACATGTGTTACATAATCAACACTGTCTATATGTGTGTAAATTTGGCATGCTGTCAACTATGTGTGATTACTGTCTCCTGTTTGTGTCTGCCTGTATGTATTTGTACCACCAGGTCCAATAAGTAGTTCTTTTTAAACCTCCAATAAAAAAAGAAAAAAATTCTTTACGAAGGACCTATTCCAACTGAAGTGCGGAGGACTGAAACTACCTCATGTGGTCTGACGAATCACGTGATCAGCTTTATTACGCCAATTGGAGGGTTCTTGTGTGATGTACACCACAAAAAGTGATGTACCCAACTTGCCAATTGGGTTATACAGGCAGATGGGGCCTATATAACTATTTGAGGTGCGTTTACATGGATTTCATTAGGAGCGCTCGTACCCTTAGAGCCATCCCCGTCAAAAGGTGTGTGAACATCCTTGCCAACCATGTACACCGTTTAGTAACGATTCTGTTTCAGCTCCATGGCGAGGTATTCACAAGGTATCAAATTCCCCAGGAATTTGTTTTCGACGTAATTTTTTGATCTGTAAAAATTTATCTTGTTTATGGGCTTGAAAATAACTTTGAAATTAAAACTTTTGAGAATTTTCGAAATTCCGAAGCAAATCTGAGGAGCAAATGAAATAAACACCCAATTAATTCTGTCGTATTGTGAGGTCTATTGGCGTGAGCGAGAAGACAGGCCTAGGTTTCCTAAATTTTGGGACACTTTGTCTATAACGCAAGGGCTATATCCTCTGCGTAATGCAATTCGCCTAAAAAAAACAAGCTCTTTCTGTAAGGAATCCTCAGTTGAACATATATGTACTGCACGGTACATGTACTTATGTGTAAAAGGCAGGGAGATCTTTTGTTTCCATGGGTGATTTGATTTTGCATGTGGAGGTAAGGAAATAGCAAAAGGTTTTCGATAAACTGTTATACTAAAGGATCCTTCAGAGCGTGATACAAGGACATCAAGGAATGGTAAGCAGCCATTATTTTCAGTCTCATATGTGACTGTATATGAGGATCAACTGAATTGATAAGTTCAACTAATTAAGTATTTCCGAATTCAAACATTCCAGAGAACAAAAGTGACATCTACATATCGAATATACAGGTCGAATGTAACGAATTGAAACACTTTGTCCTCAAAATGACTCATGTAGACTTCGCATAAAATACGTGACAGTGGGCTACCTACTCATTGCAAGGCCTTCCGTCTGTTGGAAAAATCTTCCACGAAAAAGGAAACTGTTTTGTTTGATACAAATTTCGATTAATCTCAGAGTTTCTTATACTTCCGGTTGGCTGAAATGTTGTTCAGTGAGACTTGCTTTCAATGATTCGAGAGCTCCATTCAGTGTGATACTTGTGAACATTGATTTCACATCGAAGGATAACATAAATTGATCGTTGTATGGATATCGTTTTAGCCGATTGACAAACTCAATGGAATTTTTTACTGCTGTTTTTTTCGAAGAAGTCGTTAAGGTGGATAGTTCCAAAATAGAAATTTGGCCAACCTATGTGCAGCAGATCTGATATTGCTAACTATGGGACGGAAGGAGACACCAATCTTATGTATCTTCGGAAGTGCACAGAACGTGGACAACGGCCATATCAGAGCTTTAGATGATTTTTTGAGCATTGGTCAAGAGTAACACAACTTGTTACCACTTTCCGAACTTCTTTTAATTGTTTCGCCGATGGATCGTTTTTTATTTCCTTATAAGGTCCCTCGGAAATAAGTTTTTCGACCTCTGTCTCATAATGTTTTTTGTCCAGTATAACAACTTACCCTCCTTTATCAGTTTCAGTGATGATAATATAACGATTTCAATGTAATTCTTTTAGAGCCTTATATTCTTCCTTGTTGAGATTGGGTTTAAATGGTTGAAAGGATTTTGATGTTATTGTCTGGCTGATACAATGACTAATCGTTTCTTTTTCATCAATGTTTAGATCGCTCTTCGTCAGGGACTCCTCAACCGACGCAACGATATTGGATATTGGTACCTTTTTCGAAATCGCAAAATTCGAATTGTAACGTAAAATCTTCTTTTGAATTTCGCTCGGGTTAAAAGAAGAAAGGTAAGATATTACTTCATAACACAAGACCTACGTACGGAACTATGAACTGAAGGAGTAGCCCATATCCCAACATTGTCACGAAAATAACCATAATTTTTTTGTTTGGAAACGCTATGCTTATTGATAATTCTCATTCGACTTGTCAAGCTTAATACATTAATATTAGAAGCTTTCCACATATACCGGAATTCTTCACGGCTTGTCAACGACATGATTTCGACTCCATTTCTTTCAATCGCGTGGAAACAACTCCCTAAAATCCGTGACCTTCAGAACTCTGATGATATCGCAATGATTTAAATGTTTACGCTTCATTCTTGCTGATGATGACGAGCCAAATGCTCTGCGAAACTATAGTCGATGTATAATAACCATTTCATTGTGAGAAACGTTGCTATTTTTATTCTATATTAACACAGCAAGTTTATTAGTCTTAAATTAAACATAATTCCCGTGCGTTGTTCAGATTTCTTTCTGCGTCACAATTTCTATTCCTTCATTCCAGGACAGTTCATAGCAGATTTCGTCTACCTCGTTAAATATGGAATTTCATTAAATTTACTAGTTTGCTAGTTAAAACTGATCATCTTAGCTTTTCACTTCTTCGTTAAATCCGGGATTAAATTAAATTTTGTTAGTTAAAAGCGATCAAATTTGCTTTAAATTAACATTATACCAAAGTAAGATACTCGTTTGGTGGCTAAATCTGCGATATCACTAAATACTTGCTCGTTATAAGCGGCCTCTACTGTGTTAGTATACTTCGAACAATATTTACATATCACCATCATCATCAACCATTATCAATCCACTACTAGATGAAGGTCTTCCCAAACTTCTTCCACAACCATCTGACTAATGCTTGTCTCCTCCATGTCACTCCAGCATGCTTCGAATTTCATCCACCCATCTCCCATGAGGTCTTCTTCTGGGTCTTTTCTTGTTCCTTGGAATTCAGTCTAAAACGTCGGTTTGTCATCCGTGGTCCGTTCTCTGGGAAATATGTCCAGCCCATTGCCATTTCAGTGATTTTAGTGTAATCATAATGTCTTCCACTCTAGTCATTTACGCTTTCCAACTGTAGGTTGAAGAAGCGTATATGCTCCAATTTTGTCCGTCTGCCCGCACGATAACTCGCGTAAATATGGTTCGATTTCGATGAAAATTTAATATGTCGTAGAGGACCACCTGGGGACGAATCCTATTGAAAATGGTTAAATGGGGTCAAAGGTCACGACATAGAAGCGGGATCCATTCCATTGCCCTTATGCATCATAACTTGCGTAAATATGGTTCGATTTCAATGAAAATTTAGTAGGTCGTAGAGGATCACCTGGGGACAAACCCTATTGAAAATGCGTGAAGTGGGTTCAAAGGTCAGGGCAGAGGACCGGGATCCATTCCATTGCCCTTATACGTCAGAACTTCGTAAATATGGTTCGATTTCGATGAAACTTTAGTATGTGGTGGGGGACCACCTGGGGACGAAACCTATTGAAAATGGGCGAAATGGGTCAAAGGTCAGGACATAGGATCGGGATCAATTCCATCGCCCTTATGCGTTATAACTTATGTAAAAATGCTTCGATTGTGACCAAACTTTATCATGTTGTTCCGGAAGTATACTTTACAGGTTCTGTTGAATATCATTGAAAAGGGGTCAAAGGTCAGGTCATAGGAGCGAGATTTATTCTACAGCCATTACCCTCATAACTAGAGTAATAACTTGAGTAATGATTTCTGGTATGTTGGAAAGCGTGTCATTATCAATGCATTGCATGATTTTACTAACTTGTTTTCCTTATTCATGAGTTACTCTTCTTATCTCTCCTGGTTATACCAATCATACATCTGGCCAGGCTTCTTTCAGGTGTCTGCAGTTTTTGTATTTATTTTCTAGTTCAGGTCCACGTCTCCGCTCCGTACGTAAGCACTGGAGGGATGCATTGATTAAACACTTTTCTTTTAAGACATAATGGCATATTGCTCTTACAAATTGTACTGTTTCTCCTAAAAGCTGTCCTACCAAGTTTTATGCTTCGATTAATTTCTTCATCAATGTGACCTTTGCTTGATATCTGCTGTTGAAGGTAAATGTAGGTATTGGTTAATATTTACATATTCAGTACATGTACTAAATAGAAAACAAATTTTTCATCGTGGTTAGTTGGTTAAACAGGTACTACTCACAACACAATTATTCACGGCAGTAAAAATCAGAATTGCAACTTAAATTTTGTACAGGAGTTGCTCCGAGTACAATTCGGCTGTATAAAATACATAAAAATAAAATTTATCTCATGGGTACAAGAAATCTATCCTAGCTTTCATGCAACAATGCGTTTTGTGTTATTTGATTATAAAACATTTGATTTTCGAAGATGAACGAGGGCATAGAACTGGTTCCATATGATGCAGAAATGGGAAGAAACCTAGCGTGAGGATGAAAGCAAGTGTTTTCTTTGCATCCTCTTGTGATGGATAATTTATCATCCAGCCGAGATCCCAATACAAGAAGGGGAAAAAATACGTTCCGTTTCTTTTGTTTGAATTCAGAAACAAGCAGAAAGAAAAATCAGAAAAGTATACTCTAGGTTCTGCGAGGTAGAGATTAACCGATATTGTAAAAAAAAACGAGACTAATGCAGCTCAAGGAAAAGTGGGAAACTTCAAAACAAAATATTTTTATTTCACCTCATCACGAAAAACCACGCTCTCAAGTGTAATTGAATTTTTTTCAAAATTTTCCAGAGAAATGATAATCATTTTGTTCTTTTTACTCTACTACAATTTATTTCTGGTAATCTAGATTTTAACTACAGCGGAATAAAGAATAAAAACCGTACAGTGTGAGTCGAATTTTAATTCTTTACCTCACTCATAAAAAATAGAGCCCCAGCGAATCGTGCTAAAATATTAATGCAAATTCAACTACGATAAATAATAACGTAATCTCATTTGCGTGATGTTTTAATAGCTAGAAGAAATGTCATTCCTAATGTAATTTGTTTTTATTATTATTCATTAATATTATCATTTCGTATTTCTTTGGGAGAAATTCATTATACAGGGTGTCCGAATAATGAGTGTGCAGTGAATGTACGAATTACAGTAATGTAATAACAAAGAAATTTTGAGTGGAATTACAGTAGAACTGACCCGCCACGTGGAGGTGCCCTTTGTCTGGTAACCTTCATGTCTCCCCACCCCGAGGCGCGTGCAGCTGTCACTCCGAGCGAATGTCATTCGCGAGCGTTTGGTCGACGGAGGCAGACGTGTCGATTGATGACTCGTCTCGTCACAAGGGCAATAGTGTTGACGGTTGAACAGAGAGCGCTTTTGGTGAAACATGTCTTTCGCCGTGACGACAGATACACGGACAAAGTGCAAAAACAGTTCGCTCGGAAATTTCGTGATGTAGACGTCCCCCACCGTAATGCCGTACATCAGCTCATATCGAAGTTTCGGGAAACTGGCAGTGTTCTGGATGCCCAACAAATCACACCACATATCCTCAGAAAGGTATTCATCAATATGCAAAAGCATGTGCAGACATGTCTGGACGTCCCAGTTCAAACAGCTCCTGTAGAACCAGTTCGACATGGTGTTACTTGCAGTGCACAATTATCTTTCGGACACCCTGAATCATCTTTATTTTTCAGATGCTATCAACATCCATTTCAAAAGCTATCGCAGAAAAATTTATGAAAAGTACAGGATGGTCCAAAATCTTCTCCTATTTTTAGAAAATCATAAGAAATAATGAAAAGACTTACAAACATTAAGTTTGCTGCGTTAGAAATATAAACATGTAAGGTATTTGTAATCGACATAAGTAATGTATAAGGCAACCCACTTTGGGCAAATAAAATATAGCATTATGCGTTTCAAATCCAAAAATTATGCAAGTTGTGCATTTTGCGTTTATACATGTAAATTTAGTAGAAAACCCCTGCTACACTTGGTAGAGTTTTTTTTTCTTATGTTTTTTTGTTTATGTGAGAAAAAGGTAAAATTTAAATAATAAATTTTGAAAATGCCTTTAATTCATGCCTAGGCTTTAATGTGTACAGTATTTAAACAAATTGTCTGAGTTAAACATCAAATATTACAGGATTAGCGCACCATTTATTCAGAATCTGAATCCCGAGCAGCAATATGTTCAAGTTCAGATTCCAACTCTTCAGCTGCTCCGTTAAATGTCACTCGAAGATGGGCCTCCAAGTTCGCTTCGGTAAATCCAGATCTATCCGCAGATAGTATTTTTTTTTGTGTGGTAGGAGAAACTTCTTTCAACATCAGCAGTGCTTGTTACGAAGGAAAGCGCCTTCAGTACTGCGTCACTTAACAGGGGACAGTCCCTGCTCATCTTCAGTGCTTGCTACGACGGAAAGCGCCTACAGTGCTGCGTCACTTAACAGGGGACAGTCCCTGCTCATCTTCAGTGCTTGTTACGAAGGAAAGCGCCTTCAGTGCTGCGTCACTTAACAGGGGACAGTCCCTGCTCATCTTCAGTGCTTGCTACGACGGAAAGCGCCTTCAGTGCTGTGTCACTTAACAGAGGACAGTCCCTGCTAATCTTCAATGCTTGCTACGACGGAAAGCGCCTACAGTGCTGCGTCACTTAACAGGGGACAGTCCCTGCTCATCTTCAGTGCTTGTTACGAAGGAAAGCGCCTTCAGTGCTGTGTGACTTAACAGGGGACAGTCCCTGCTCATCTTCAGTGCTTGTTACGACGGAAAGCGCCTTCAGTGCTGCGTCACTTAACAGGGGACAGTCCCTGCTCATCTTCAGTGCTTGCTACGACGGAAAGCGCCTTCAGTGCTGCGTCACTTAACAGGGGACAGTCCCTGCTCATCTTCAGTGCTTGTTACGAAGGAAAGCGCCTTCAGTGCTGTGTGACTTAACAGGGGACAGTCCCTGCTCATCTTCAGTGCTTGTTACGAAGGAAAGCGCCTTCAGTGCTGCGTCACTTAACAGGGGACAGTCCCTGCTCATCTTCAGTGCTTGCTACGACGGAAAGCGCCTTCAGTGCTGCGTCACTTAACAGGGGACAGTCCCTGCTCATCTTCAGTGCTTGCTACGACGGAAAGCGCCTACAGTGCTGCGTCATTTAACAGAGGACAGTCCCTGCTAATCTTCAATGCTTGCTACGACGGAAAGCGCCTACAGTGCTGCGTCACTTAACAGGGGACAGTCCCTGCTCATCTTCAGTGCTTGCTACGACGGAAAGCGCCTACAGTGCTGCGTCACTTAACAGGGGACAGTTCCTGCTCATCTTCAGTGCTTGTTACGAAGGAAAGCGCCTTCAGTGCTGTGTGACTTAACAGGGGACAGTCCCTGCTCATCTTCAGTGCTTGTTACGAAGGAAAGCGCCTTCAGTGCTGCGTCACTTAACAGGGGACAGTCCCTGCTCATCTTCAGTGCTTGCTACGACGGAAAGCGCCTTCAGTGCTGCGTCACTTAACAGGGGACAGTCCCTGCTCATCTTCAGTGCTTGCTACGACGGAAAGCGCCTTCAGTGCTGCGTCACTTAACAGGGGACAGTCCCTGCTCATCTTCAGTGCTTGCTACGACGGAAAGCGCCTACAGTGCTGCGTCATTTAACAGAGGACAGTCCCTGCTAATCTTCAATGCTTGCTACGACGGAAAGCGCCTACAGTGCTGCGTCACTTAACAGGGGACAGTCCCTGCTCATCTTCAGTGCTTGCTACGACGGAAAGCGCCTACAGTGCTGCGTCACTTAACAGGGGACAGTTCCTGCTCATCTTCAGTGCTTGTTACGAAGGAAAGCGCCTTCAGTGCTGTGTGACTTAACAGGGGACAGTCCCTGCTCATCTTCAGTGCTTGTTACGAAGGAAAGCGCCTTCAGTGCTGCGTCACTTAACAGGGGACAGTCCCTGCTCATCTTCAGTGCTTGCTACGACGGAAAGCGCCTACAGTGCTGCGTCACTTAACAGGGGACAGTTCCTGCTCATCTTCAGTGCTTGTTACGAAGGAAAGCGCCTTCAGTGCTGTGTGACTTAACAGGGGACAGTCGCTGCTCATCTTCAGTGCTTGTTACTAAGGAAAGCGCCTTCAGTGCTGCGTCACTTAACAGGGGACAGTCCCTGCTCATCTTCAGTGCTTGCTACGACGGAAAGCGCCTTCAGTGCTGCGTCACTTAACAGGGGACAGTCCCTGCTCATCTTTCTCCAGAAGGGCACCGCATCTACCTCTTTCGTCGACTTGTCTTCCTCCAGTGTCGCAGCATAGAGTGAGAACTCTCGGGCTGGTATATCTTCTAACGAAAATTGTTGCAGTTCCAGGTGCAGAGACAGTCCCACATCTTCTGAACAACACTTGCGAGGATAAAAATATTGTACTTCTTTCCAGAATTGAGCACTAGGATGCCTGCCGTCTAGGTAGGCCAGCAGCTTGGAGCACGGGAGGCCACTTCGTTGCAAGAGGTTCCGGATCGAGGCTAGCAGCAACCAAATCTCCGAGGAATGGGCTCTACGAGTTTACAGCTTCTTGATTACAACGTCCAAATGGACGGCAACCAATGAAACTCGCTGCATTTGCTCAATCAAATTGGGATTGCAGAGCAGCTCCTTCAGTTCCTCTACGGCCAGGCTGTCGTCGTCAACAGCTTCTACCCACTACACTTGTACCTCAACGTTCTCGGAATGGTACTTGGCCACTCGAAGCTGTTAGAAAGAGTGCGATATGTCCGTTCAAGTTCCACAGAATAATAGATGGCGTTGCTGCGCTACGCGAACTTATTCGAAAAAAACAACAACTCTCATCTCACTCCAAGGCAAGGAGTAGTTATGCGCTGACCTTCGACCAAAGAAAAATTATCTCTTCCCGTGAGAACCAAAACCAAAAACATGGAGTTATGCGTATACGTACTGCGTTTGTGTTGTTCCAAAACCAATATAAAATTAGATAGCGTGTGATTTCAATCTACAGTGTTTTAGATGTTTTAATATTCAGTGTGGTGTGTTGTGAATATATTCATTTGATTAAAGATAAAGGACTACCTATGTAAAGGTGGTAAGTACTCTTTATGCTTTTAACCATTCGTTCAGTGAGTTTAAGAGTTCTCTTTCGTTTGTTAAATCCGTCATTTGAGATCAACGCGTGGACTTTTTTAGAATTTCTAACAGAAGCCAGGTTCCCCAACGGGTAATTACTGGAGAGGGCGGAAGTCATGGGTTTTACCTAGCAGCGCGCAGACAGTCCTGTTGGGCTTGCCGTCTAGCTGGAGCCTTAGACAAAGCAGACTTGACGCATGCGATGTAGTGATCAAGGATTTTGTGCGAAGATCATATTTCTTCGCAGGCTAGTTGCAGAACGTGCGCCCAACACATGCTGTTCATAAGTCTGCTGCAAACGTCTTTTAACCGATTTGTAGCAGCACACATGTAGGGGGCATTGTCCGTGGAATGCACCACTAGATTTATTCTATTGACGCCTGCGGTCTCCAAAGCAGTGAGGGTGACGTCTACGACAGTTCTGCGTTGCACGTGTCTACGATTTTTGAAACGACCACTCTTGACCTTGAGAGGTTCCCCAGTGGAGTCAGCAACACGTTTACTACTTTCCGAGTAAGAAAATTCTGCGTTTCGTCAACTATTGCACAAACATCGCGATCTTTGCAAAGGCGCCTCGTTTCTTGGAGGTCAGAGTTGCCTATTTGAGGGATGATCCGTCTGAATGTGGTCTCAGAAGGGAGATTCTGGCCATTACGGACGTTTTTCTTCATCTACTGACAAAACGTTTGGTTCCGAAATACGAGCAACGGAATCTGGGCACCAACGAAAGCCGACACCATTTCTTCCAGCTGTTGTTGTGTACAGCTATTTTGACGGTCAACGGTTTCTTCCAAAGTCTCTTGATGGGTGTGTCCTTCTTTGCACCGCACATATTTCCCACTTGCGACATGGGCAGACACGACAGATTGTCTTGCGAAATCGACAACTTCTAAACAGTACTTGCACCACAGATTATTCGATTTCAATTGAAGGCCAGTTCTTGGAAACTGTAGAAGACAAGATCTCGCTGTAACTTTGTCTTTTCCCACTAAACTTTAACACACCGCCGGAAAAAAATGTGCTTATGCGCTGCTGCCTTCAGACGGCTGACTGGCGCTGCTGCGATGGTGGAGTGGGCGTAGCGTACAACCCAAAATCGTGGGCGAAGCGTACACTTCTTCGTCGGTTGGGTTATCCCCCTGGTTGCCATCCCCCTTGCACGTGCGGGCCGGGCCGCCTCCAGGGCTGGTGAACACGTGTAACAAACACGTACAATTGGGGTTGTCATTAGCCGGGTCCGTTTCAGTGTGCGTTCATTTGTGCGCTGCGATTTGAAGTGTTTGTAATTATTTCCTTCAGAAGAACATATTATATTGTCATGGAATCTGGTGAATTGTTATCAACTAGAAATGGAAAACCTTGTTTGATAGCAGATGGCTACCAACACCGATTGCATAGAAAAAGCAAAGAATGTATCAGTTGGCTATGTACAAAAGAGAAAAAGAACAGATGCAGGGGAAGTATTAAAACGAATTTTAAATATGAAATAATAAGTCGAACGGATCATTCTTGTGTGCCAAATATTGCCGAAATAGAGGTAAAAAAGACAATGGATATCTGTAGAAAAAGAGTTAGAGACGAAGTTTCAGTACCAGTGCATAGGATTTTTCAAGAAGAAATGAGAAATATTTATTCAAGAGGATATGACCTAGTAACTGAAGTACCAATATATGGAAATGCCAAAACTTCACTGTGTGCAGAAAGAAGAAAAGTATTAGGAAGTACTCAAAACCCTACAGAAAGTAATGATATTGTATTTCCTGAAAATGTTCTTCACCTATCGAACGACGAAAGTTTTCTTCGATTGGATTTTACAAATAATTATGGGAAAAGAATTCTCGTGTTCGCAGGTGAAAACGTTAATCATCTTTTGACAAGTGGAGACACCTTTTTTTTTGATGGAACATTCAAGAGTTGTCCGAAACAGTTCACACAATTGTATACTGTGCATGTTGATTGTGGAAGCACGGCACTTGAAACAAATGTTTATCCTGTGATATTTGCATTATTACCCGATAAACGAGAAGAAACATATTATGCTTTGAAAGAAATACGGGATTACGCCATATAATACAAATTTTGAAGATGACAATCCGATTTTTGGCGTAAATGTGACAAGGATGGTAAGTCAGATAATATTTGAAAACTTGAAAATTTTCATCGTCCTGGAGCGGGACTCGAACCCGCGTCTCCCAGAAAACGCCTAGGTATGCTAACCACTACACCACCCAGAACGACCAAGTTTCAAGTTTCCGATCAATTTGAATTTAACCATCACAGGATTCGCTAGTCGAAGCAACCGGCATTCATGTTTAGCGAATCTGGAGGTTAATGGATAAACCTTTTGAGAATATTTTCTTCCTGAAGTAATGCATGGTTTTCCCACCAGGGGACGTAAAGTCACATCTTTTTTTTGTCGATAACTCTGTTGCTACGAGTTCGTAAGCTCACGATTCCGTTTACAGCAATATCTGAGGGATTAAAGACCCGATTGAAAAATTTTTCTTTCGTCAGATACTATTGTTTTGCATACCGGTTCCATTGACTTTGAATAGCTTTGATAAATTTTATTTGCGTCAGAACGGATTCGAAAGACGTGCTTATTACACCCGAAAAGTCGGTGTCATCTTTCTTGTTTAATAATCCTTTCACTTAAACAGGCGTTGCAGGAAAATATCTGAACGACACTTTACGGTCGTTAGGGCATTTCCTGTACGCCGATAAGTCATTACATTATGACCACCCACCTAAGAAGCTGTAGGATCTCCTTTTGTCCGCAAAACAGCGGCCGCTCGGCGAGGCATCGATTCGAGCAGGTGGCGATTGGTATTCTCGGGTATCTGGTAATATAATGTAAACAGCAGGTCCCCCAGGTTCCGTATATTTCGGGGTGGTGGTGATTTAGCGCTAACCCGCTTTTCCATGTCGAAACACAAATGTTCGATTGGGTTAATGACTGGTGAATTTGGAGGGCAGGGCATTGACAGGAAACTTCCAGAAAAATCCCCGAACCACTCCTTGACGATTCTGACAGTATAGCATGGCGCATTGTCTTATTGGTAATGGCCATCACCAGCAGGGAACACAGCTGCCATGAATGGGTGAACTTGGTCAGCAACTACGTTCAGATACCTGACAGCTGTCAGAGATTGTGCTATTGGGACAATGGGGCCTAAAGTTTCCCAATAAAACATCGTTCATAGCATAACACCGCCGCTTATGGCGTGTTTCCGCCCAACAGTGCATCCAGGTGCCATAGCTTCCGTTGGTAATCGGCGTATCCGCGCTCGGCCGTTTACGTGATTCACCAGGAATCTTGCTTCGTCAGACCAGGCCACTTTCTTCAAATCATCCACAGTTCTATCTTGATGATCTTGGGCCTATTTCATGCATTGTTAGCCATGACATGAAATGAGCATGGGAACCGGATGGGTTTTCGGCTATGCAGCACCATGAGCAGAAGACTGCGATGAACTCTGTGCTGTGACACATTGCTCTGATCACCGCAGTTGTATCTGTTGGTGATGTGTCGCACTGTCACCCTGCAGTCGCTGTGAACAATGCGCGACAGTCTCCGCTCCCCTCTGGCATCAATGAGCTGCGGAGGTCACACGGCTGGACGATGGTTCGTTTGGCCATCTCTGCACCACGTTTGATAAGTACTCACTACAGCGACACGTGAACAACCCACAAGCCGCGCCGTTTCCGAAATCTTAGTTCCGAGATTTCGTGCCATCACAACTTGTCCTTTATGAAACTCCGATAAATCGGCAGCTTTTCCCATTCTGACTTCGAAAACTCTACTAACCGAAAGCCGACCCTCGGGTTGTGTATATGCTGCTTGTAACGTACCAGGAGATGTGACGTACCTGTCAGAAGGACGCACACGACATAAAGGCAGATAGCAATTAGAATCAATGTCCGCGTAGCTTAATTGGTAGAGCAACTTATTCCGGAATGAGTGGACCCGGGTTCGAATCCCGGCGTAGACCAAAAATGACGGAGAAATTTACTTCGTTATAATGGCGCCCGAACTATCCGGATGACCCGACCGTTCAAAATCTCGCAATGGTGTGATGTTATTTCCACACCGCGAGATAGGAAAAATAAGAGAATCCTTTCTCCAGCACTTCGAGAAAAAAAATAATAATAAGGGGAAGATGATGTAACGTACCAGGAGATGTGGCGTACCTGCCAGCAGGACGCACATGACATAAAGGCAGATAGGAATTAGAATCAATGTCCGCGTAGCTTAATTGGTAGAGCAACTTATTCCGGAATGAGTGGACCCGGGTTCGAACCCCGGCGCGGATAAAAATGACGGAGAAATTCACTTCGTTATAATGGCGCCCGAACTATCCGGATGACCCGACCGTTCAAAATCTCGCATTGGTGTGATGTTATTTCCACACCGCGAGATAGGAAAAATAAAAGAATCCTTTCTCCAGCACTTCGAAAAAAATAAGAAAAAAAAAAAAAAATAAGGGGGAGATGATGTAACGTACCAGGAGATGTGACGTACCTGTCAGAAGGACGCACACGACATAAAGGCAGATAGCAATTAGAATCAATGTCCGCGTAGCTTAATTGGTAGAGCAACTTATTCCGGAATGAGTGGACCCGGGTTCGAACCCCGGCGCGGATAAAAGTGACGGAGAAATTTACTTCGTTATATGCTCTGTGAACTTCACCCGCGCCACCATTCGGCCTCCAGGCGCAATCATTTCTATGAGCTGGGGGTGATCATAATATGTATAATAACTCATCAGTACATATTTTAGAAGCTACGATCTTATTCGCCCAATGCAGCCTCAGTGGCGTAGTGGTCTAAGCGATGGCGTATAACCATTCGTCCGAGAAGGGTCCGTTTTCAGATCCCGGTGAGGCATGGATGTTGTGTTTGTCTTACGGCACTGGTTCTCTCCCTACCCTGGAGTCAGTGATCCTAAATTAGGTGCGGGCGACTGATTATAGCCCATTGAGTTGCTCACGGTGGTCGTTAAATCTCCAACAACAACATTCGCCCATCAGTCATGATCAATTTGGGGCAGAGTGAAAGTCGTGAATTTCCGATCTTCTTGGTGGAGAAAAGAGCAGGTCGCAAACCTGTTTATGCATGTAAAACATTTTTTTGTCAAATAGTACCTTCTGATGCTCGCTTTGAAAAAACTGGATACATAGCCAAAAGTATTTGGATCCCAAGCTGTTGCCGTTTATTCCTGAACGAGTTCTACGATAAAATCGTGGATATGCTGAAAACGTAGCAGTGTACTGGAAGTCAATATGCTACGTACAGTGGGACTATAGGACTTTAAAAGGGGGGATCGTAGTTGAATGCTGCATAACTAAACGGGGCATCTCAATCCGTCTCAAGACAGTGAAATCTGCTATATCTGATATAATTTCAGGCAATAAAACCGACAATGCTACTTCACAAAAACCATGAACGCACTGGTGGAAGGAGGCGCAAACTCACTGTCAGGGTCAGAAGAACCCTATTGAGGAGAATGCGACAATTACATATGTCCATTGCAGAAGAGCATTACCCAGATTACAAATGCTGAAGAAACAACTCTCAGCCCTAGAATTACCGCTCCAGTGATTGAGCGGCTATATGAATTATTGTTCGACTCCTCTGCTGCAACCTGCCAGCTCCTCCAGGGTGTACATACACGTTTCTTCTTGCAAAGCGTATACTTTACATGTCTTCGATCTCACCCGGACATCCACGACTCCGCCACTCTCCAATTTTCAATCGTAGATTACTCTCTCTTGCCTCTTTCGAGCACCGTACTCGCTCGCTTCACGACAGACTGCACAAAAGCACGCCACATCTCGCGCCTTGTTGACTTTTGTGCCATTTGGTCGTCTGGCCTTCCTTGGTTCCAGGTAGACCACGAGCTGTTCACCTTATCGAGTGATTGTGCATCCCTTGCTGCTTTTTCCTGCATTGAATTTACCGTCATACTTTCATTTCTTGTCATGTTCAGCGTTGTATTACTTATTTGACGCATCACTCAATGTCCCTGGCCTGTGCATCTTGTCCAGTGCCATATTGTACATATCATCTTCCACATACACACTGTATATATACTGATTACCGTAATTTTATGTTTCACAACTACTGTATTCCTACTTTGGTTCAAAAATAAAGCGATGTTGAGACCGTGTTACACTGCACCATGACCACACTAGTTTATAGACAACGACAACATCGAATTGTTTGACAGGCTAATTGAAACCAAGGCTTTCTAGAAGATACAAGGCTATGGTGTTAGAGAGATTAGTTCCCTCTTTAAGTGACGTCATTGGGAAACTAAGTCTCCCGATTGGTTTCTAACGCTGTCCTGTACGACGTCAAACACGACACCGAGATATCAAGTAATGTAACGTGAGAGTGGCGTCACAAGCGGAGGGAACACCTTTCTCCAATGTCATTGCCTTGTATTTTCTAGACGGCCTTGCTCAAACTCTGGATGTCAACCCCATGCGACACACTGCAATGATGAATGATATTTAGACCACAGAACCCTTCCTCCAAATCATCTATGGCACCAACTTTGAAGAAGTGGAGAAACATTTCTGTTGAGACACCGGAATTGAATAGAAAGCATATGAAAAATAGCTGCTGTCGTCATAAATGCCAGAAGAAGCTGTCCCGGTAGCGCAGTGGTCTAAACCATTCGTCCAAGATGGGTCGGAATCCCGGTGAGGCATAGATGTTATGTTTGTCATATGGCACTGGCTCTCACCCTTTCGTGCAACCAGTGGCCCTAACTTTGGGACGGGCTACTACTTATATCCTATCAAGTTACTCAGGGTAGTCCTTAACTCCACCCCCAAAAAATGCCAGAAGGAATTCTTCTTTATACTCAATTTTTACAGTAAAAGCGTTTGTTTAAACAAACAGGTGTTTTTTGGTGATACAGATTATTTTATTTCCATTGTGATGATTCCATTTTAATATTATTCCGGGAATATACTTGTACACAAAGTTCTCTGCGCCAGACATAGTTTTCTTTTACGGCTTTGTTTTTTGTCATATATGAGACTCAAGTTTTTCTCGTTACGTACCTAAGGATGGCGTGAAAATTTCTTCATCTGTGTTTCCTTTCTGCCTACTCCTTAGTCTTCTTGATGGACCTACAAGCCATGTAGGCGTAATTACGGCTGCAACCATGGCTAACGTTGTCGCCATTGTCAGCAACGTCCAAAGCAGAGTCCGTGACGTCAGAACAACGTAACACATCCTGGTCACATGGTCCAGAAATATTTTTCCTGAGCACTTGTGCCTACAACAAAAAAGAAAAATAAATAGAATCAGAATTAAGCAAAGCAATTAAAAGAAAATTAGTGATGTTCGCAAAGCATGAAATGAGTTTTACAGAAAAACAAAAGAAAACACAAAAACACTCCTATTTCAAAACACATTATTCACATCGTTTAAAAAGGCTTTTTAGAAAAAGCTTTGAATAGTTCCTGACTGATTTGCCCTAGCGGATATTTTCTTCTCCACTTTCACTGTTTTTCTACGACTTAAATTGAATCTAGCAACACGAAAGAGCGGGAAAGGAAATGGAATTTATCTACGTATGGTGTTTTTATGAATTTTGTTTTAACGAGCTTCTCAGTTCCTAGTATTCACACATATGATTATACAACTAAATCTGGAAATGTACTCATTACCAGTATTTACATGCACTGGAAATATACTAATTACCTCTTTACATGCACTCTGGGAAACATATTAAGGAAAAATTGACTTAATAGGTGGCATAAATATTGATGGCGAGTTGCTCCAAATACTAATGTTTGCAGATGATATAATACTTATAGTTCAGGATCCTCTACAGATTGAAAACATGCTTCATCAAATAAATGACACCTGTAACAAAATAGGTCTAGAAATTCACTCTGAGAGAACCAAATGAACGATAAATAAATACTGTCCAAATTCCACCATCCAACTAAATAATTTCACTATAAGAATGTAGATTCCTACATATACTTCGAGAAAACAATAAATATGGACAATGGCAACTCTGAAGAAATATCTAAAAGAAAAAGAGCGGCATGGACTTCCTTTAACAGTATCAAAACCACAACCTTCTATGGAAAGAAGAATTCTGGTGATAAGTAAAAAAAGATCACATCACAAACACAACTATCAGAAATTTAACTGAAGAAACAGAAGTAGTGAAAACGATGTATGACAACAAGGCACGATGGGAAGGTCATATCTCCAGATTCATCGACAACAGATAGACCTACGGTGTCACAAACTGGTATCCAAGATCGATCAAAAGAAAACCTGCTAGATCTCCAACTAGATGGGAAGACCCTTTAACCAAACCGATCGGAAACAACTGGAGAAGACTGGCTCAGGATCGCTCTTGCTGGAAACTTTACGACTTGCATTCATGGAGAAATCCTACATGAAAAACAGGTCCATCTAGGTAATCAAGGTAAACCAGTATTTTACAGAAAATAGTCGGAGAGAGCAAAAATGTCAGGAAACCGAAACGTTTATTTTCTGTTTTGCAAGTGTTATTCAGAAAACCGGGTTTATATCTGAGAAACACATTTAAAACTCACATAGAAAACATATTTGAAATTAGTTACTATAATAAATGTTCCAGATGGCTGTCAGCAGCATTCAAACATAAGTTTAGGCAACAACGCATGTTACTAAACACGTGAACTAAATCTTCAGAAGTCTCAATGCGTGAAGTAAAGATGGTAATAGTCTATCTGAACACCACTCAGTTGCTTTGAAAAACTCGATCTTTGTTACAGCCCCAAAGAAAAAGGCAGAACTAACGCATGCATGGTTCGTACACTTTTTCAATCACAGAATTTCAGGACTTTTCCATGACATTTCTAGGACTTTTTTGTCTAGGATATACGACCCAAAAGCTCCTACTTAAAATATAGCGAAACCATAGATCTGTTCAACCTGTAACCTACAACAAACAACTCGCTACATGCTTGAGCAAACTTAATGCAGAATGTTGAAAATGATGTGTGCTGCAACGATAAGAAACTTAGAATCACAGATAAATAATGCAACACCAAAACTATCACTGAAAATGTAACCAGGTTTAATTTCTACAAAACTTTCATATACACTGGTGTTAAAAATTAAGGTCACAGCAACATTTTTTACAATAATTCAAAATAGCAACCCGTAAAATGTTTAAAATAGTTGTCATGTATACTTTGTAGAACGGTGGATCTAATGTACGAGCCGGGGATGGCTTAGTGGTTAGCGAGTCAGACTATCGATGCAGGGTCTTCAGGTTCAAACCTGGGCTGATCTTTCAGAGATGGTGTGATTTACTAACAATCGCTGCATATCGGACGAGCACGTTAAGTGGCGGCCCTCAGGCTGGACCCACTGGTTAAATGGGTATCCTTTCCTATGCCTCCCCCCTGAAATTCTCTCACCCCTCATCATACTTGTACGGTGGCGTCATCTACTGTACTCTAATCTCACTAGAAACTGTTCTGTCAAAGTCGCTAGACTTGCTCTCATTCCTTCCGTTTCTGTGTCCTGCCCAAATGGCGATCTCGCTGTAGGCGGCTGGGACCTAAACTCTACTCACTGTGGACGGTAGTCCTACAAGAAAATGACAAATACTGTGTGTGTGTGTGAATCTAATGTACGCAGAACGGTGAATCTAATGTGCTGCCGCGGAAAGGACCTCAGGTTCGATCCTAGGCAGGTACTAACGCTCGATCCACTGTCGGATGGGCACGTTAAGCCGTCGAAAAGCACAATCCGCGGAAAACTAACATCTCTGTTATAGCTAATTAGAAAAGCACAATCCGCGGAAAACTAACATCTCTGTTATAGCTAATTAGAAAAGCACAATCAGCGGAAAACTAACATCTCTGCTATCTTATTCATGTCTCTTTTTCGCACGTCTTTTGTAAAAAAAAGATCATACTTACGTTATCGGTTTGTCCGTCCATCCGTCTCTTTATACGATATCTCTGCCTCTAAAAGTCGGATTTGAAAAATTCCTTCTTTGTTAGATAGCGTATCCTGTGTAAAATGCTTCTCATATCTCTCTATTCTAAAAAATTACTGTCGCCGCCGCTGTCTTAGAAATTTCGCGACACTCTTGCTTTCCTAGCACGCAGCGCAAAACGTATTGAACACAAAAATTTGAAATTTACATCGTTTGTAGAGAATTGTTTGGAGAACACGCTGAAATAAACCGTTTCTTGATTCTGGCGATACTGCAAGAGCTATTATATTTCAAACTTAAGGTAAGCAAAACAGTGCTATCAGGTCGCGTTTCGAACACACTAACAGCAACAGAACCACGTAACTTTGCAGGCATGTAGAGCAATGACCGAATTCTTGCACTTCGTCGCCCTTTTTTTTAATTTCGATTTATTTTACGAGCAATTAAATTTCTTAATTTCACAAAATTCTCTATTTCGCGATTGGATCCATTTAAAAAAACGGATATGGGGCAAACTATAAATCATAAGGCATTGCAATTTTTACAGCATAAACTTACAACTATCATCCCTTTTTTACAAAAGAAAAAAATTTAAGAAAAAGTCATTTTCTGTATTTAAGCATTTTTAAAGACACAAAAGAAAGAAACGAACGGCTTGTCTGTCTTCACGATAATCACAGAGGAAAGTTCTGGTCCCGTGACCTGCTGCCATGATGGCGCAGAGAATTTGTTATGCATATGTTTTGTTGGTAAAGCTATCGCAGTTGTTTAAGGTGGATGTCAAGTAATTTTGGGGCTATACTTCCAATGGAAAACTTTCTGTACACATTTTCTTCACAATTACTGCGTTCCCAAGGATGAAAATTTGAACATCGATTAAAATAACTTCATTTTATAACTTGGAGCACTTAATATTTTCTAAAACATAACCATAATTATGCAATCCAACATTTGTTTGCCTACTGACGTCATGACGTCATCAAAGTACAGGTTGCGCCAATTTTTTTTTTTTTTTTTTTTTTGGTTCCAAGACCATCAGAGGAAAAGTTATTGATTTTTAATATAATTATGGTTATGTTTTAGAAAATATTAAGTATTATATGTTGTAATATGAAGTTATTTTAATCGATGTTCAAATTTTCATCCTTGGGAACACATTAATTGTGAAGGAAATGTGTACAAAAGTTTTTCCATTGGAAGTATAGGAAGCAAAATTACTTGACGGCCACCTTAACGGTTTACGATTTACGGAAATGCTTTTTGGTCCGCTTTTGTTTTCCTTAGTGGTAAATTTAGTAAGTGCTTAAAGTTCAAACGACAAAAGTCCGACCTTCCAAAAATTAACGACAATAAAAAAACTCTGAAATTTCGGAATAACAAGCCTGATTTGCTTAGACATGCAATAAAAATTGAAATTTATATGAATTTTTCAGTTTCAATTTCATGAGATATAGTTGGAGATCGGGCTGCAGGGCTCGAAAGCTACTCTGCAAGCGAGCCCAAAGGCGCAGCCCCTGGTAAGTTAAAAAATTTCAAGTAATGTATAGACTTCCCGCTAGGAGGCGTAATGGTAAATTGCGTTTCCCTCAATATCGCTGCTTCTAAAACTCAGATTTGAAAAATTCTTTCTGCACTGGATACAGCTCCTGATAGGAAATTCTCAGCATATAATTTCTAATATTTGATAAACAATGGTTTGGCCACCAGGGGGCGTAAGTGTTAATTTCTGTGTCTGATGTATTTGCAGTAAAATTTGAGCTCCTGAAAACTCGATTGAAAAAATTCTTTCACGGACCGATATCGCTCACATCCTAAAACCTTTTGAAAATACTTTCTTTTTAAAATAATGCACATTTTTTCCGCTGGGGGTGTAGATGCATATCTTATATTTGTCGATATCTCTGCTTCTAAAAGCTCGATTTGAAAAATTATTTCTTTGTTTGAGATCGTTTCCGCTGCGAAGTGCTTGTCATATAAATTCAAATTTTTCTTAACGCACAAGTCTGCCACCAGAGGGCGTAAGGTGACGTTTCCGTTTACAGCAATATCTGCGGGATTAAAAACATGATTGAAATTTTTTTCTTCCTTCAGATACTACTGTTTTCCATACCAGTTCCATGTATTTTGAATAGCGATGGTAAGTTTAATTCGCATCAGAACGGATTCAAAAGACGTGCTCATTACACCGGGAAATTCGGTGTCATCTTTCTTGATTTTCTTTCATTCGTGTGTTGAAGGACCACCATAAGCAATTCAATGGGCTATAAGCAGTCGCCCATCCCTAATTTCAGGGGAAGGAAGAGAGCCAGTGCCGTAAGACGAACACAACATCTATGCCTGACCGGGATTCGAACCCAGACCCATGTTCGGACGAATTTTTAGAAGCCAGCGTTTAGGCCACTACGGCACCGGAAGGGCACATAATTTTTTCTTTTGTTTTAAATTTTTAAACTTAAAGGGACTTTTGAGCTACCAGATATCTAATATACACTACTTACTGGCCACCCAAAATGCAACACCAAAAAGGACCCGAGATAGCAAAGCCAGATAATTTACTGGACACATAACAACAGATACAAAGATGAAACGATTGAGCTTACAGGCCCGTGCGACTTGCGGAACACGCAGACATCAGTAGGTCGTGTGGTCCCCATGGCTGGAAATAACGGCCGCTAACCGCCGCGGCATCGAACGAAAGAGGCTTTGGTTGAAAGCTTGGGGTATGTCGGTCCAGGCTCCTTCCACACGTTGCCACAGTTCATTAGGCGTAGCAGTGGGTGGTGCTTGCCGGGACACACGGTGGCCGATAAGCAACCAGACGTGTTCGATGGGCGGCATATCGGGAGAACAGGCTAGCTACGGCAGCAGTGACACCTGGTGGGCCGTGAAGAATTGTTGCACGATGCGTGCCACGTGCGGGCGCGCACTGTCCTGTTGAAACGTGGCCGCTGGCAGGTCCTGCAGGTAAGGGAGGACTACAGGCTCCAAAACGTCGGAGATGTAGCGGTGGCTGTTGAGTGTACCGGCGATGCGTACCAGAGGGGTGCGGGTGTCATATCCAATTGAGTCCCAAACCATAACGCCAGGTGACGGACAGGTATGGCGATGCATAATGCAAGCGTCATACAGTCTCTCGCCTCGGTAACGCCACACGCGGATCCGACCATCGTGGTGTTGCAGGCAGAAGCGGGATTCGTCGGAGAAGACAATGTCGTGCCATTCCGTCGTCCAGGTGCGGCGTTCAACGGCCCACTGCCGTCGCACTCGCCGGTGGTGTAACGGCAATGGCAATCGGAGCAATGGGCGCCGTGCGACAAGTTCCCGCTTCTGCAGACGACGTCGAACGGTACGTGCTGACACAAGTGGTTGCGCAACACACTCTAATACCTGCGCTAATGTTCGTGATGTGGCGGTGCGAGCCGTCCATGCTCTCCGCACAACATGCCGGTCCTCTCGTCCGGTGGTGTGCCGCGGCTGCGGCAATCGCTCAAGTCAGTCCGTCCGTCCAACCTGCACCCACCGAATCCATACTCGCCTCACTGTGGCTGGATGTCGTCCCACACGGGCGCCGATGTCTCGGTACGATAAACCGATGTTGCGATAAGACACTATTCGTCCTCTGTCGAGCTCCGAAACCTGCTGGAATGACCGCCGTATTCTGCGATGAGGCATCAGGAAGCTTCTCACACACAGGTCGGGCTGCACAACACACTTCCACTACTTACACCCCGCCTTCTGTGCACCCTTCTTATAGTGCTTCTCAGTGGCGTGCCGGGCGCACATAATTTGCATATGCCCTGTAATGCTAATCGTTTGCATGTCCTCTCGCGGGCGACGCATGCTGCGAATTTCGGGCCAATCGGATGCTTCCTTCTTGGTGTTGCATTTTGGGTGGCCAGCAGTGTATAAAGTTGAATGTTTGTTTGTTTGTCCGGTACGCAAATGTACATTTTCTATTTAGAACCACCAAATTTGGTATATCATCTCATGGTACTCTAACTTAGACGGTAGATGGCTTTTGGAAGGTGTCGGTGTCCGGGGTTAAGGGGACCCCTTACAAAATTTTCGTAAGAAGTTCCATTTTTTAGTTGTTTTTTTTTTCATTTTGAATTGGTATAGTATCTCATGGTACTCTTAACTTAGACCATAAACGTCTTTTGGAAGGTGTCGGAGCCCGGGGTCAATGTGCTCCTGTTCAAAATTTTAGTAAAATGTTCTATATTTTTACCCTTTCCAACCGTAGGTTGAAGAAGCGTATATGATCTAGCTTTGTCAGTCTGTCCATCCGCACGATAACTCGCTTAAAAACGTTTCGATTTCGATGATATTTTAAAATGTGGTTGGGGATCACCTGGGAACGAACCCTATTGAAAATGGGCGAAATGGAGTCAAAGGTCAGGACATAGTAGTGGGATCTATTCCATTGCGCTTATGCGTCAGAACCTGCGTAAATATGGTTCGATTTCGATGAAGGTTTAGTGTATGGTAGGGGACCACCTGGGGGCGAACCCTATCGAAAATGAGCGAAATAGGGTCAAAGGTCAGCCAGGATATAAGAGCGGGATTTTTTCCATTGCCTTTATGCGTCATAACGTGCGATAAAATGGTTCGATTTCGATGGAATTTTAGTATGTGGTAGGGAATCACCTGGGGACGAACCCTATTGAAAATAGGCGAAATGGGGTCAAAGGTCAGGACATAGGAGCGGGATCCATTCCATTGCCTTTATGCTTCATATCTTGCGTAAAAATGCTTCGCTTGCGACAAAACTTTACCATGTTGTTCCGGACGTACAGTGAACCGGTTCTGTTGAATATCGACGAGATGGAAAGGTTATGGCACAGAAGCAAGATTTATTCCACAGCCATTATTCTCATAACTTACGCAAAAATGCTTCTATTGCAGCAAAACTTTAGTATGTTATGCCTGAGGTATGCTCAACCTGTTCTGTTGAATATCATCGAAATGGGCCCAAAAGTCAGGACACAGGAGCGAGATTTATTCCACAGCCGTTATCCTCGTAACTTGAGTAATGATTTCTGGTATGTTGGAAAGCGTATCATAATCAATGCATTGCATGATTTTACTAAATTGTTTGCTTTTTTATTTTGAATACGAATTTATTGTTTATTTGTTTGTCTGCTATGTAAATCGATAGTTTTCAATTTAGAACCACCAAATTTGGTATAGTCGAGTCGGAGCTCATTATCTTCTATCTTTTCCCTTTCAAAATCTTCGTAAAAGTTTCATTTTTTACTTTTTTATTTTGAACTGGTATACTGTCTCATGGTATTCTAAGTTAGACGGTTTTGGAAGGGGTCGGAGCCCGTAGTCAAAGGGCCCCCATACAAAACCGTCGTAAAAGTTTCCATTTTTTACTTTTTTTTATTTTGAATTCGAATTTAAAACTTTTTATTTTGATAGGTGAAAAATTGATTTTTTTTGTGAGAAGTGCTTTCCAGTGAAGAACTGTAACACAATTCAGCATCGGAACTGAAGGTAGTAAACAACAAAAATCAAACGGAAAAACTAAAAATACTGTGTGCCTAAAGATTCTGCAGAGAATGAAATTCAAATTCAGTGAAGGAATGAAATACAGTGTTAGGTATACGGTTCATGCCGTAAATAATTAATCGTTTTCATTTGATTTGTAAACAATTTAGATAGTGAATTATCAACTAATTCTTCCGAACAACGCCTGGCAATTCAGCTAGTAAACAAGATATAAGTGAAGAAATATGAGGTAAGTAAAGATTTCATCTTACGTATTTCATGTTAAAAAATAAATAAATGCAATTTATTATAGTTGCTCAGGTAGTTTTGACGCAACATACATTATCTTCCATCTTTTCCCTTCTGTGTATCATTTATATTTCATTCCAAAATGCTCAGGAAATGTAAAAAAAATAAAAAATAAATCAAGGTAGCTTTCTTTACGAAGTGCAGAATTAAAATAATTTTGAAGTCAGGTAAGAAAACGAACGTAACTAAAAATAAATAATAGGCTTTCGTGATCCCTATTATACTCAAGAAAATTCTAAAGACATTTCATGAATACCAAGTTGAATGCAGTATTTATTTGCAGCGGAGATTAAAAACCTTTCCTGCGAGTAAAACCCACAAAGTACCTTATTTAACCATTACGCTTTCCGGTTTTCAATTTTCTCGATTTCATCGCGGTTCGCAGAGCATGTCAAACCCATAAATAATAAAAAGATGAGGCCAATATCATTCGCAATTGAACATTTTACCTGAAATCACGTTTGATTCTAATGTGGATGGAACGGAGTTCGACAAGATTTTCGATCGTTAAATTCAGTAGCGTGATCTCAAAAAGAACATTTAAGGAGACAACTCCGAGGCAGAAGACTAATAATTCTTGGAAACGCCAATTCAGGGTAACATTAAACCTTTGGAGATTTTATATTTTTGCTGAATCACACAGCCTAGCACGTATGTCGTTTGAAACATTATTTCGTAACCTTGAAAACTATTAAATTCTACTTGGATCTCCGCAGTTTCCTGATATTCTTTTTCAGCTAGCCCTTGAGGTTGGAAATTGTGATTATAATTATTTTTTCTCACGCTTTTATGCAACAGAAATTCACTGCTACACTAAATAGGAATAAAAAATAGACTCCCAATAGTGCATTTGCGATACATAATCACATTGTATTTAACGCATGTTTTAATAAAAATTAAAGATATATAGTCGACCTCGTATATAACGAAGTTCAGTAAAAAACATTCGGTGTATGTGAACATCGTTATAACCGGACAGATAAAAAAGGGCTTTTTCGGCGTATTACATTATGTTAGATTAAAACTAGTCGATCATATACTACTTATCAATTAATGAAAGGTTAACAATACTCGTTAGTTGAAAACTGTAGCTAGCAAAATCGAGTGAGCGAGATACGCAATAAACAAAACATTTAACGAAGGTAAAAATTAAAGTATCTGCCGAAAATTTGAAAAATTATCTGTTATACAGGGTGTTCATAAATGAAATATACGACTTCAGAATGCTATTGCAAAAAAAAAAAAACCCCTAAAATAAATAACAACTCACTTTTAATGTCAAAACACATGGTAACTGTGGAAGTTATTTTTAAAATGACAGTAGGTCTCAACGTGTGCCCCGCTGGTTGCTGGCAGGATGTCTAAACGATAGTCCAGTTCCACACACGTACGCTGCAGAATGTCAGGTGTAACAAGGAGGAAGGCTGAAGTAATGCGTTCTTTCAGCTCAGTGATAGATGTAACCTTTTTCTTGTTCAAAATGTTCTTAATAAAGCCCCAAAGAAAAAAACCCCGCATGGGGTAATATCAGGAGAACGGGATGGCCATGCCGTCGAATCCAACGACCTGGAAAATGGTGGTCTAAAGTTCTGCGTACACATACAAAGACCAGTGCGGAGGAGCTCCATCTTGCTCGAAAATGATGTCTTGAACATCCGGGAGTTGTGGAATTGCGAATTGTTCTAACATGTCCAGGTACGTTATGCCAGTAACGGTTGGTTCAGCGAAGAAAAAGGGCCCCATCACTCTGTCTTCCGTTAGGACAGCCCAGACATTAACCTTCGGGCTGTCTCTCTCGCGTGCTTCGATCATATGACGATTTTCAGTGCCCCAGATTCAGCAGTTATGTTCATTCACTCTGCCAGAAACAGGGAATGTTGACTCATCGTTGCAACATATCCGTGAAAAGAGTGTGGGGTCTTCGTCAATGCGATTAAGCATGTCTACGGCAAATGCTTTTCGACGTGGTTTATCATTTGGTTGAAGGTTTTGCACTAGCTGAACTTTATACGCTTATAGGCGGCGACGTTTACGCAGAATCTTGTTGCTCGCGGTATTTCGAGTTCACGACTGGCGACGCGCACGGACTTCTTCGGACTCCTCAGATAAGCCTTAAGCACGTCTTGCACCTTTTCGTGAGCCGCGGATGGCTTAGCCGTTAGCGAGTCAGACTATCATTGCAAGGTCCTCAGGTTCAAGCCTGGGCTGATCTTTCAGAGACGGTGTGATTTACTAACAATCGCTGAATATCCGCCATGCATCGGACGAGCACGTTAAGTGACGGCCCCCAGGCTAGACTCACTGGTTAAATGGGTATCCTTTCCTATGCCCTCCCTGAAATTCTCTCACCCCTCTGTGTGCAGCATCGTACTTGTACGGTGGCGCTATCAACTGTACTCTAATCTCACTACAAACTGTTCTGTCAAAGTCGCTAGACTTGCTCTCATTTCTTCCGTTTCTGTGTCCTGCCCAAAAGGCGATCTCGCTGTAGGTGGCTGGGACCTAAACTCTACTCACTGTAGACGGAAGTCCTACAAGAAAATGACAAATACTGTGGCCTCCACCTTTTCGTTCGAAATGGAAGGTCTCCCTGTGCGTTTGTCTTTCAAGACACTTCCAGTTGCTTTGAATTCATTTTTTTCATTCTTCGATGCTCCTTTGTGTCGACGGCTGTCCTTGTACTCCGTTCTGGACTTACGCTGAACTTTTGTTAGAGATTTTGACTCCGAAAACCAAAACACACACGCTGCTTTCTCCACTAGAGAAGCCACGTCTGTTGTATTCCGTGTTTGACGAGGCTTTTTACTACACGAGACACCTGGCGCCATCTATCATCTGACTTAACAAATTTTAACCCTTGATACGTCTCATTCTTGACGTTTAAAGTAAGTTTTTTTCCTATGGTATGTTTTAATAGTATACTGGATTTGTATACTAAATTTATAGACACCCTGAATGTTACGTCGGATGTATGAGCCAATTCTAGCTTATTTTGTGAGTAACATGATCGCTGTTTCAAACTTTTTTCAACTTCCTCTGACACGGTGTTTAAGTCGTTGCTAGTAAAAAGCAACTGTGAAACATTCTTGTCTTCATGCGAACTGACCTATCTATATGGGAAACCACGGATTGTTGTCAACAGCAGATAATTCCATGTTTTCCACTGAAAAACTTGGTGAGTGCTACTTGCTGTGAAACCTCGGTTATACGATTTTTAGGGGATGTCCTTAAGAAACATATAAATCTATTTATAAAAACCATATGAACGAAGTCTCAAAATGTTAAATACTATGACCAAATTTATGCTTTAAAGAAGTACAAGATGTTCCTTAACCCTTTAAGCGGAACATGAATCTGAACTAAATGTTGCCCAAAACTCTCCAAGTTTACCAAACAGAAATATTCACATAGCGTTCGGGCTTTACGAAAGCTGCCGCACAACAATTTCTTTTTTTATCCCCTTCTCACCTGATCAACAGTGACCATGAACCTGCCACTCTTGGTAGGTATCTCATTAGTTTATATTGATATTAATACCACTTTTGCTTGGCGATAGTCCTTGGTATCCTACTAGTGCTTTCTTGGCGAGAGGTGTTTGAAATTCTTTATTCTCTGCTTTATAACCCAAGACATGACCGGGGCATCATACCACTGGGTAGTAACAAGTGATTCAAACATCTTCTTTCTCCTTTCTTAGGTTTTTTGTCACCGTTACAGCCCTTTTAAAAGGTAATCAGTCAGAAAGGTTTAGTATCAATCGTCTCCCTAAATGACCACTTCGAATGGCATAGCTACAAGGGGGAAGCAAATCTTTCTTATGAGCACGTTGACTCCTTCCAACCGCTTTCGGTCCACTTCTTAGACAAGTGCATATATCCGTACAAGGTGATTTCAGCCCATTTCAGTTAGCCCCGAGTTAATTTGTTCCAACCGGTTAAAGGGTTAATACTGATTTATTTAAAGTCGAATTGGCGGTGAGGTAAAGATAAGGCGTTACAAATCATAATACATTTCATCGCTTTGCAAAAATCCTAAATCATATGAAAATCAAACTTCTCTTTTGACGACTCTATCCAACTATAGAACTCCTGATTCTAGACTAAGCGAAATCCTCACAACTAAAATTCTGAAACTGGTGCTTCAAAATGCACACGTGAATTAACAGCTTTTCTTTTCTGCAGATCCTGAGGACATGCATTTGAAACCAGAATGCT
This sequence comes from Macrothele yani, assembly GCA_039090855.1. NCBI lineage: Eukaryota > Metazoa > Arthropoda > Arachnida > Araneae > Macrothelidae > Macrothele > Macrothele yani. Next base: position 141,321,499 of record CM077008.1, on the reverse strand, counting down.
GAATATTGATGATACATTTAGGATTCTATTCTATCATGGTACGAGATCGCGGGGCCACAAAGTCACGTCCCAGAGATACAGGTGGCTGTGTACATAAAGTTTCCAACACATGGTAGAGTCCATGCTACGACGTACTGTTTAAAATTGGAAACACATGTTATTATAATCTAATTCACCCTAAAAGTGTACTGTTGGTAAAGGCAGGAGAGATTTATCACGACTCGTCGTGGAACGCAAGAACGGTATCCATCCGCGTTAATGTGCTTTTCTACAGTATTTTTTTCTGATCCCCCCTCCCACTCCCACACATCTCACAAGCAGTGGGGATTGTGAGTGGGGGTCTGGTGGAGGCTGAACGGCTTCCCCTAACCAAAAAATATCTAACTGAGAAGAAGTTAAGGCACGGCGAAAGGTAACCAGCGCCGACATATCCTGGGATACAAGATGCAGTGCACAGAAACCAACATACAGGCTGATGCCGGAGCAGACTGCTCATGCGTGTTTGTGTTGTTTTGTTGACTTCAATTCTGGCAAAGAACAGTCAGCCGAGCTATTCACAGCACGTGATTGTTACCTTCTCGATAACATAATCACTTCGCAAATCGGATATGTTTGTTTTCTTGCTGCAATCCGGTTATTTAAGGCTTTTGTTTGCTCTTCAGTTTTTCAGAAACAATTTTAGAAATGACAAATACTATAGTTGCCGCAGTGGTCTAAGCGATGGCTTCTGATCATTCGTCCGAGAAGGGTCCGGGTTCGAATCCCGGTGAGGCATGGATGTTGTGCTTGTCTTACGGCACTGGTTCTCTCTCTCTTTCTTGGAACCAGGGACACTAAATTAGGGACGGCCGACTGCTTATAGCCCATTGAGTTGCTTGCGGTGGTCGCTAAACCTTAATTCAAATTTTGTACGGATTCTCAGGCCTAACTATAATATCTGCTAAAATTTAATCTAAATAGTAATATTAATTGTTATTGTATATTTGTTTCACCAAAGTAAGGGACGAGCGGGATATCAGAAAACAACAATAAAAACACAAACAATAACAAAAAAACTGCTCTATGCAAATAGCCATCAGGTCGAAGGAAACATTAGTGGATCAAAGAAAAGCACCCTAACGCCTTTTGCTCCTGAATGTTTGCTTTCCCGCATATACACAAAATCTCCCAGCTTGCGGGGGCGCTGTTGTCGCTTGATTTACGTTATCTCAACGAGAGTTGGCGTTCTTCACGCGAAGCTTTATATTCTTTGCCCTAACTTCCTGTTTAAGTAAGGTACCCTTCGAGTTTCCCCGATTGTCTATTTATTGTCTCTGTGTTATTAATGTTGGGAGATAACTTTCATCTCTTCCCGAGTTGTATCCCAAGTGAGCAGAAACAGCCGAAAGCTAGAAGCTCTTGATTCAGTAACTTCTCATAACAATTTTTTTTTTTGATTGGAGGTTTAACGACCACCGTAAGCAACTCAATGGGCTATAAGCAGTCTCCCTTCCCTAATGTAGGGCCACTGGTTCCAGGGAAGGGAGAGAACCAGTGCTGTAAGACAAACACAACATCCATTCCTCACCGGGATTCAAACGCGGACCCCTTTCGGACGAATGGTCAGAGGCCATCGCTTAGACCACTGCGCCACCGGGGCGGCAAACTTATTTTCAAAAGCGCACTAACTTCTGGAACGTTTTTAGATGGCAATTTTGTCTGATAAACTGCAGAGCAAACAAAAATGGATTCTGAGCAATAATTCTACTGATTTCCGCTCAAATCTCTAGGGAATACTTTTCGTAGCGGATGCAGCTGCTTCGCACCCTACATAGTGGTACACTCTTAGGTTGACTCGGAGTATAGGTGGCTGTGAGTAAAAAGGTTTCCAACACCTTGTACAGTCCATGCATTATGTGTTGCTGCTCCGCTGAGGACTAAAAGTGGTCCCATACGCTATCAGCTGGCTCTGTATAATAACACCTGGTAAAATCCATGCCATGATGTGTTGTTGCTGTTGTGAGAGTCAAAATTGGATAATTACTCGATATCATGTAGGTGAGAATAAAAATGTTTGCAGCACCTGGTAGAGTCCATACCACGACGTGTTGCAGCTGTTGTGAAGACGAAAAGCGGGCGTACACACTATTAGGTGGGCGTGTATAAGGTGTACGCACGCGTATGTCCGCGAAAAGAGGTTCGATATCAGTGCTCATGTTTGTTTGCGTAAATAAATAAATATAAATTTTATCATGAATGAAATACGGGATTACACCATATAATACAAATTTTGAAGATGGCAATCCGTTTTTTGGTGTAAATATTACAAGGATGGTAAGTCAGATAATATCCGTAACCTTGAAAATTTTGTCGTCCTTTAGCTGGAATCGAACCAGCGTCTGTTAGATAGCGCCCGGGTACGCTATCCACTACACCACCCAGAAAAATTAAAAAATAAATTAATATTCCAGATTAGTCGCAAACTTGAGACTTGGTCGTTCTGGGTGGTGTAGTGGTTAGCCTACCCGGGTGCTATCTAGGACACGCGGGTTCGATTCCCGCTATATCAGGGAGCTATATGGGAGAAGCGAGTTCAATCCCAACTCCAGGTCAACGAAATTTTCAAGTTTTCGGATATTATCAGACTTATCATCCTTGTCATATTTACACCAAAAATCGGATTATCATCTTTAAAATTTGTAAATATACATATACACTATCTACCAACAAGTAATTGGACACCCCTGCAATCGACGATATCTGCGGTCCTGATACACGTCACGGCCGCAGCCGTTAAATATCGTGTGGGAAACAACAACGCAACCAGTCGCATGCAAGATGCCACGCAATTTGGAGCTCTCTGATTTCGAGAAAAATGTAATCGTCGGGTATCACAGAAATGGCCGATCCATACGCGACATATCCAGCGAGTTGAAGTACCCAAAATCGACAGTGGCCTACGTGATTGGGAAGTGGAAGACGAAAGGTGACTTGGAATGTGCCCCGACCAGGCAGACCCACAAAACTGGGAGTTAGAGACCGACGGGTGCTGGCCAGAAAAATTCAGAAGAACCACACCAAATCGATGGGCCACATCCGCGAGGAGTTTCAACAGGCATCGGGAGTGTTTTTTCGATGAATACCATCCGTAAGGAAGCCCATCTGCTCGGTTATCATGGACGTGCTGCCGCCCACAAGCCTTTGATCACCAAGTCCAATAGTGCTGCTCGGCTAACGTGGTGCACAGAACGTCGACAGGGGACCGTTGAACAGTGGAAACAGGTTCTCTGGAGCGACGAATCAAGGTTCACCCTCTACCGTTCAGATGGCAGGGTCTGGGTTTGGCATCTGCCTGGAGAACGCCTCCTGCCGGAATGTATTGTGCCAACTGTGAAGTTCGGCGGCAGTGGAATTTTGCTATGGGGGTGTTTCTCCTGGTATGGCACGGGACCCTTGGTCGCAATTCCTGGTAGACTCAACACCGAGACTTAGTGCACCATTTTGGATGACCATGCGCTTCCTACGTTGTGGCAGTTTTACGGGGGGACCCATGTTACTTTCAGGATGAAAATGCCACCTGTCATGTTGTGAGGTCCACCATGGCTTGGTATGGTGACAATGAGGTTAATCAAATGAACTGGCTTGCGCAGAGCCCGGACCTTAACCCTATCGAGCACCTCTGGGACGAGTTGGAGCGTCGACTTAAGGGGTGCCCCACCGTCTAAAATCGGTGAAGGAACTGACCTATTTTCTCCAAGCCGAGTGGAAGAAAATGCCGCTAGGCGTCGTACAACGCCTGGTTGAGAGTATGCCTCGGAGAGTCTCAGCTGTAATCGCCGCTCGTGGTGGCTCCACCAACTATTGAAGGTGACTAAACTTCGTTTTCCTTTGCTATCACAGGTGTCCAATTACTTGTTGGTAGATAGTGCATTTGTTTAAGGTTTGAGTTTTGTTTTTTATATCGCTAAAATGACATATGGACGCACTATTTGAATAGGTGTTAAAATACAGCGCGCGTTCGAATATTTTAAATTTTTTCTTACGACACATAATATGCTGCACAAAAAAGATAGAAACCCCCACCATTTTCTCCTTTATTCCCCCCCCCCCCACCTTTTTTTTTCTCTTTCGAAAGAGCGTTCATCTCTTATACGACAGTATTTCCGAAACTGTGAAAGTCATAAAGAAATAGTCTCTGGTCTTTTTATCGTTTTATTACCGAGGCAGTTTATGGATACTGTGTTCGATAAATTCCAACCACGTAGCCCCGTGAAGCTCTCTGTGGAATTCCGAGTGCTGAACCTTCTTTCTATGGATCATTAACCTTTGTTTAGAGCGACATAAAGCTTGCTTGGAAGTATATGTATTTTCCCTCTTATCAAAAGTGGCCAGATTTAAAGCCGGTAGCATCTTCATGCCAGCGAAAATAGCCGAGCACTCCCCGCATTGATGCTAAAGCCCCAACCAGTCCTACGGAGCTTATAAATCATCTCTCTGTTGTACGGCTTCGACTAACGACCCCGGCGTATGCGGAGAGCGGTTGCGCGGTTTCCATCGATGGCATATTTCTGTCATAATTAACATTTAAATAAGTAGCTTTTCCGAAGGTGAAGCTCCTTAAGTGCAGTCATTTGCGAAAATGCTTTTTGTGACTTCAAATAAAGAAAGCGAAGGCAAAGCGATTATGAGAGTTATTTCTCATTTGTTAATACTCTGTAAAATATTCCCAGTGGGAGTGTAGCTATTTAGGAGTTTGTTTCTGGATTTCTTACATTAATGAGCTCACATTACGCTATGTATGCAATAAAATCCGGGCCTAAAACCTAGAATTCTAATTTCCTCAGATAAAAATACATTATTTCAGGAATGGCTTTTAAACGAGATATCCAAATCAAAGTATGTGAAAGATTGGCTCAAGTGAAAAAAATATAATGATCACCTTCGGAAACGTATAGTGTGTGAGTTACAGAGTTTATTACACGACAAAGATTTATGCAAATGAGCTTTTGAACCAAATTTTAAAATAATATTACAGATTGCCCGTATGAGGCTGTAAGTAGGAAGTATTTGCCCTAAGATTTACAATTTGTGTTGCTTATTGCACGAAATCTATTACAAACACTCACGAAATCTGTGTGTATGAATTTTTAACCCTTTAACTGGCTGGTACGAAATAACTCGGGGTTAGAATAATGAGCTGAAATCAGCTCTGAGGAATATATATACAGGGTGCATAGCAAAGTCCCTTTTGCCTGGAATAACGTGCGAACGGAGAGAGGTACAGTTATTCAAGTGAGATAACGGTATATGAAGTGACTACGCCCGATCGAATGCAACCAATAGCAGCGCCACTAGTAGCAAAATGCGGGTTAGCCATTGCAAATCGAAAACGAAAAGAGATAGAGCAAAATTTCCAAATACAAAGTTGTAGAGCATCAATAAATCAGTACAAAACGACCTTTTTTTTCACACGGATAAGATAAATTGTCGCCTGAATATCCTAAAATGTCCGAAATCGATGCATGACGATTCGAATCTGCATATTCGCATTTCGCAAATGTAGCCGTATGCAAATGCAGACTGTGACGTTGTACCGTACCTACGATATAAAAACCAGTAGCCGGATGTACCCTGATCAGAAGTTTAGGTCTACGTACGTTGTGTGAGAATGGCGAGCTTGGATTTCTGGGGTTACGTAAAAAATCTAGTGTATGCAATAGCGCCTACAAGTCTGCTGGATCTACGTCGTCGTGTTACAGATGCTTGTAATAGCGTGACACCTTCCATGCTGAGGAATGTGCATGCAGAGTTTCTTTCACGAATACAAATGTGTATCTTGGGCAATGGCGAACTCTTCGAACATACTCGACATTAACTTTTTATCACTGTGCGCCAGTTTACCTTTTTTGTTTTTGTTTTGTCTGACGTCATCAAACTGTATGGACATAAGTACGCTTTTATGCAATAAATTGTGTGTATTTGCACATACCTATGCCTGTTTCCTTCAAACGTTCACACAAAAGGTCGCGCATCGATTTCGGACATTTTAGGGTACTCAGGCGACAATTTATCTTATCCGTGTAAAGCAAATGTCGTTTTGTACTAATTAATTGATGCTCTAAAACTTTGAAATTGGAAAGTTTGCTCTATCTCTTTTCGTTTTCGATTTGCAATGACTAACTTCCGCATTTCGCCACTAGGGGCACGGCTATTGGCTGCTTTCGATCGGGCGTAGTCGCTTTATTTTACCGTTATCTTACTTGCATAACTCCACCTCTCTCCGTTCACAAGTTATTAAAGGCTAAAGGGACTTTCCTATGCACCCTGTATATATTTGCTGTCTAAGAAGTGGGTAGACGTAGCTGGAAGGTGTGAACCTCCGCAATAGAAAGCGTTGCTTTCCACTTAGCTTTGTTAATCAAAGTGGTGATTTAGGAATATATTTGCTGTGTAAGAAGTGGGTAGCCGTAGCTGGAAGGAGTGAACCTGAGCATTAGAAAGCGTTGCTTTCCATTTAGCTTTGTTATTCAAAGTGGTCATTTAGGGAAATGATTGACACTTATCCTTTCTGACTGATTACCTGTTAAAAGGGCTATGACAATGGCGACGAACCTAGAGGTCTGCACGGGCAGGGCTGGTCCACCCAGCTAGAGCTGGGCTGGGTAAAAAGGCGAAAACCGGCCCGCCAAAACCGGCCCGCGGACCGGTTTTGGCCTTTTTTCTGATTTGGAGAACAAAGCAACGGGCCGGGCCAAGTCGACTCATTCTTTTTATCGCAATGGTAAAGAAAGAAAAAACGTCGTGTTTCCCTATTTCCTGGCGTGTTTAACTGTTTCGCTGACTTTACTTACTTCCATGACATAGCCCAGGGCGTAATCAGAAGAGCAAGAGGAGACAGTGACAATGTTATTGTCAATCTATAGGTATTAAAATGGTAAAACCATTTTGGGTCTTGTTGAAAACAAAAAGATTCGACCTCCAGCGAGTGTGTGTGTGTGTTGTGTAGAGTGGGGTACGGAGGGTGTCTGCAGTGCGGTGTGTGTGTGAGTGAGTGAGTGTGTTTGAATGAGAGAGTGGGACGACATCGATTTTTTTCTCCTATCCCTAATGTGAATAGGGATTGAGTTTTGTAGTGTTACAACTTACTAGTTCAGATAAACAGAGATTCTGAACGCTCTTAATATTTCTTTTTCTCTCTTTTTAAAAGTTTTATTTTTCTATAATTGTCAAAGTTTAGTTATTATTTTTAGGCTTACATTCAACTAAATATTTTCAATAATATCTCATTTCATTGTTTAATTTTCACATTTTAATAAAATACAACAGAAGGACAGAATACCAAATGGTATATCACGGGACGGGAAGAACCGAATGTCTGATATTTGAAATGGGCAGGGACGGGCTGGGCCTTAAGCGCACGGGCATGGGCCGGGCTCACCAAAGTTGGCCCGTGCAGACCTCAAGACGAACCTACGAATCTGAGGAAGGAGAGAGAACATATTTAGAAACTTGTTTCTGCCTAGTAGCATGATGTCCGTACCAGGGGGTCTAGACACTGACACTATTACACTGGAAAGAAACAAGCCCTTTCCCTTCCTTCCTTAGGTCATACAGCAGTCTAGAAGAGAACTATACAATAAAGGACTAGAAGAGAGCTCTCATCACCAGTGACAAGTGTATGGTCGGTACTGTTGAAATTGGAAGGGGAAAGGCTCTATTTTGTCGTAGCTTTCGTTAAAGCCGGTCGCTATGTGGACGTTTCTGTTTGGGAATCTCAGTAAATTTTGGAGACCATTTCGTTCAGGTACATTTGCCGCTTAAAAGGTTAAAATCTATTTACGCATGATTTTTGCACAGGAACAGGCTCCTATGAAGAGACACTGAGATGACCATTTCGGCCATCTAGCCAACGGTTCAGGGAGTGATTGTCAATTTCAAAGTTTACTATTTACTCATAAATTTTACGGGCACTGGACTGGGTCAGTGGCTCAGAATTCTAAGCGATAACTTCTAATCATTCATTAGGGGTGGGTCTGGGTTCGAATCCCAGTGAGTCATGGATGTTATGCTTGTCTTATGGCACTGATTCTCTCCCTTCCCTGGAACCAGTGGCCATAAATTAGGGACGGGCGTTAACCCCCTTTCCAAACAGTAGCCCATTGAGTTGCTCTCGGTGGTCATTTACCCCCTTCAAAACAAACGAAGGCATTGGCTGTCTTGAAAGGATACCCACACAGCCCAGAATATTTCGTATAGGTTACACGTACGTAGCACTAAAACATTGAGACTTTTCAGATACGTTGCACAATGTAACGGTAATGTTTCAGAAACTTTATGGTTACGTCAAAATGCCCGCAAACGTTACATGACTGTGAAACATAACCGATACGTTACAGTGAAAGGTATTTCTAACGTCAACATGCCAACTTCATGTTACTGTTACGTATTTGAAAGATATTTGAAACTTCGTTATATTATTGTTACGTATTTGAAAGATATTTGGGACATCATCACATTACTGTTACGTATTTACTACGTTGAGCATTATAGTTTTAATAAACTTTGTAAAATCACAATAAAAAATATTACACTCGACAGCTGTTTCAAAAGCAACAACAGTCGTATTACGAGTTGTTTATGTTAAAACAGGTTCAACGCAGTCCGCTGTCCATTGGAAACAGTAGCGGCGTTTATATATTGATAACAAAAGAAATAAAACTCGGTTCCAAATGAGGGTGTCGAATTTCTATTATACATGTGAAATAGATTATAATTCAGCGAAAAAAAGGAAGAAAATCAAGTTCGTCATTTCTCTAAATACATACCAATATGAAATTTCTCAGCTTCAAGTTAAAAAAAAAACACATGCTGGTATAGTATACTATAATACAACAACACAGCCATCTACTTAGATTTTATAAAAAAATGCTTTTTGGAATTTAAAAATTATAATAATTAAAACAATTACTTATTTTCAGATGATCTTGAATCACAAAAAAAAAAAAAGAAGGATGAAATATTTAATCAACTCACTAGCTAACTCGAGTACGACAGTATCACCAAAGAATATCCCAGTAGCACGTGGAAATACGACTACGAGAGTGATTCGGTGAAATGGTATAAATGCGCATGCGCATCAACGCCGTTGCCAAAACAAAAACCTTAAATATCGCCGGAAGGTAACATCAAGATAGCAATTATGTACAATGGAAACTATAAAACGGTAGTATCGGTGAATGCTATTTTTAACGTAACCGTAATGTAATAGATGTTGCTGAAACGTAATTGTAAGATATCTCTCAAAGTGTAATAACAATGAGAGATTGTAACATTATTGATACATATCTGAAACGTTTTGTGCTGTATGGGACACTGGTATGAGGACTTCGTTCATCCCGCCAATGGATCAGGAAATAATAACCAACTTCAAAGCGTACTATATATATACACATGACTTTTGCAGAAGCACTTGCAGCCATGAACACCAACGCTGACATGATGGTCTAAGAGTTTTGGAAGTCATACTCTATTTATCAAGGCAATCTGACCAATGCAAAGACATGGCAAGAGGTTTCACAAAGTTGTTTAAATTCCGGTTGCTCAGTTGGTGTACGTGATCTAATATTTATGAAAAAGAAGCACATAAAATTGTACTGCATGCTGGGCATCTCAAACTATCGATCAATGTGGGCAACGTGGAAGAATTAATTGAATAGCGTAGGTTCGATTACAGCATCAAATCAAGACCATTTTTGGCTTAGAAGCAACGAAGTTCGCAGAAGACACTCATGGTGAGACCTCACAAGATCCAAAAGAAAGCCATGACGTTTGATCACAGAAAAGATGACACTTCCATTCCGCGAGAGTCCAACAGTAATGTCACGGATTTCAAAGTTGAACCTTGTTCTACCGCACTCTTCTTAAAAGGCCAAAAGAGTTGGTTGGTTGATTGGCGTTTATTGGCACAACAGTCTTAAGGGGGCAAAGGACGCCAAGTACATGAGGAGTGGATGATAAATTGGGTGGCTCAAACGCCCGTTTAACTTTATAACGAAAAAACAAAGGAGTGTATTACAGCGGGTTCCGCAAAAGTATCAGGTAGTAGAGGGATTTTTGTGACAAGGGAAACACTTTTAGTTCAAATAGTCACCAACAGAGGGCGATAACGCCTAAAAAGTTTGTAAATACAGTTTAAATAAATGAAAATACATACATACGTTGTTACATACATACATACAGTTATACATACATACATACAGTTATACATACATACATACAGTTTAATAAATGAAATACATACGTTGCATTAATTTTCAATATCTCCTCCACCACAAGGCATTACGGCATTTAAGCGAGTGACAACTCCAGTGACCGCCGAATGTAGCATACTAGTGTGAATGCAACAGACTCTTAAAGCGAATGGCCTCCTTTATTTGTAGCAATGTGGAAGGTCTTGTCTGGTACACTCTGAGACTTAAATAGCCCCATAACAAGAAGTCCACTAATGTAAAATCTGGTGACGGAGGTGGCCACGGGATGTTGCAGCGCCTGCTGATTATTCTTTCCGCTTAAAATGTGGTGACAAGAAAGTTCTTTACTAAAGATGCGGCGTGAGCTGGCGCACCATCCTGCATACACATGGCTGAGTGTAGCACATTGTTTTCTTGCAAACAGAGAATCACGTTTTCACGCAGTAGTTTCAACTAGTCTTTGGCATTTACTGAGCAATTCTTCCAGCCATTTCTGGGCCATGGTTCCTAAAATGAAAAAATGCCGAAGAACGGGTGATGCGTTGAATCGCCACCCCCACCGAAACTCGTGATAAAAGCAGTGGCCCCTCTGTGTACGCATTGTGATGAGATTTATGAAGAGAACGAAGAGAGAGAGACTAGTGTCCAGTCTTCTCTCGGTAAGTTCACTACAATGATCTACAACCTTGTTCTTTCCATCGCGTCACAATCTTCCGTTGCGCAACAGTCTTCCATGTTGTAACAACTTTCTGCATTGTAAAACTCTTCCAGCACATCACTGTCGACACTGACCGTGATGATTTTGTGCCTCTTGCAACATCTCCGCATTTCTCATCTAGCATGTAAGTTCTTCCACATTCACGAATAAAACGCTGCCTCCAGCGAGCTTGAATGTTACTTAGACTAAGGCAACACCCGTACAGTTAATTATTCTTATACGTATCACTATTAACTTCTTATATTTCTGGTTTTTTTTCATAGTCATGTTTTCACATCGATACTACTAACCACTCTAAATACGTTTGTTATCATGAAAGAATTACATACCACTGCCTAGATATCTCTCGATAAGTTCTTCACGATGATCGAAAGGCTTGTACTTTCCAACTAGCAGCAACTTTCAAAATCTCAACATCCTTCATTCTACATCCCAAAAGCCTTCCACAATCTCAGCTGCAAACTCTGGTCGCTTCTGACCATTCGTCCGTGATGACTCCATGTTCGAATTCCAGGTGAGGCTTGGATGTTGTGTTTGTCTTACGGCGCTGGCTCGCTCACTTTCCTGGAACCAGTGGCCATAAATTAGGGACGGGCGACGACTCCACTGAGAGCTTGAGTCGTTCGCGATGGAGCCCCCGGTGGCTCAGTGTTCTAAGCGATAGCTTATGACCATTCTCCCAGGGAGGGATACGGGTTCGACGCCCGGGTAAGGCACGGATGTTGTGCTTGCCTTTCGGCACTGACTCTCTCTGTCTGTCTGTCTCTCTCTCTCTCTCTCTCTCTCTCTCTGTTGTATTGATAAACATATCGTGTGGGAAACAACAACGCAACCAGTCGCATGCAAGATGCCACGCAGTTCGGAGCTCTCTGATTTCGAGAAATGTGTAATCGTCGGGTATCACAGAAATGGCCGATCCATACGTGACATATCCAGCGAGTTGAAGTACCCAAAATTGACAGTGGCCTACGTGATTGGCAAGTGGAAGCTGAGAGGTGACTGTCGGAATGTGGCCCGACCCGGCAGACCCACAAAACTGTGAGTTAGAGACCGACGGATGCTCGCCAGAGAAATTGGGAAGCAAGGAGTTTCAACAGGCATCCACATCAGCAAGGAGTTTCAACAGGCATCCGGGAGTGTTCTTTCGATGAATACCATCCGTAAGGAAGCCCATCTGCTCGGTTATCATGGACGTGCTGCCGCCCACAAGCCTTTGATCACCAAGTCCAAAAGCGCAGCTCGGCTAACGTGGTGCAAAGAACGTCGACAGTGGACCGTTGAACAGTGGAAACAGGTTCTCTGAAGCGACGAATCAAGATTCTCCCTCTACCGCTCAGATGGCAGGGTCTGGGTTTGGCGTCTGCCTGGAGAACGCCTCCTGCCGGAATGTATTGTGCCAACTGTGAAGTTTGGCGGCGGTGGAATTATGCTATGGGGGTGTTTCTCCTGGTATGGCACGGGACCCTTGGTCGCAATTCCGGGTAGACTCAACGCCGAGACCTACTGCACCATTTTGGATGACCATGCGCTTCGTACGTTGTGGCAGTTTTACGGGGTGGACCCATGTTACTTTCAGGATGGCAATGCCACCTGTCATGTTGCGAGGTCCACCGTGGCTTGGTATAGTGACAATGAGGTTAATCGAATGGACTGGCCTGCGCAGAGTCCGGACCTTAATCCTATCGAGCACCTCTGGGACGAGTTGGAGCGTCGACTTAAGAGGTGCCCCCACCGTCCGAAATCGGTGAAGGAACTGACCTGTCTTTTCCAAGCCGAGTGGAAGAAAATACCGCTAGCCGTCGTACAACGCCTGGTTGAGAGTACGCCCCGGAGGGTCGCAGCTGTAACCGCCGCTCGTGGAGGCTCCACCAACTACTGAAGGTGAATAAAGTTCGTTTCCCTTTGCTATCACAGATGTCCAATTACTTGTTGGTAGATAGTGTAATTTAAATTAAACCTGCAAGTAATTAAAAAAAAAAAGATCGCGTATATCTTGAAACATCTATTTCTTCCATGTCTAACAAGTAAATTCTTCGACATTCACAAATGAAAAGCTGTATCGAGTAAGACTGAATGATACAAGGTACCTGCAGTAAATTATTATTTTATTACCACAATATTTCCTATTTATCTCTTTCTAATCATGGTTTGTTTTCTTCAGAGGTTTAACAACAACCATGAGCTACTCGATGGACTATATTCCACACTTGTTCTGTTTTTAGCGTTACTGGTTCCAGGGAAAAGAAAAAGCCAGTGCCGTAAGATAAATACAACATCCAAATTTCACTGGGGTTCCAACCTGGGCTCATCTCCGACGAACGTGTCAGAAGCCAGCGCTTAGACCACTGCGCCACCGTGGTGGCAGAATCGTACTTCACACGAAAGTAATTTACACTAATAATCACTTTAAATACCTTCATTTCCCAGAAACAATGTAATATTTTACACCCAATGGAGTATATAGGCTTTAGGGTGTAACGGATAAGTGGGTTACGTTTCGACTAACATAGAAGTTTGCGGAACGGGACGTTTACGAAAGTCGAGATGTGTGTATACGCAAATAAAAAAAAAAAGATTCCGCCAAATATTTTCAATACTGTATACACCCCAAACACGTTGATAAATGTTTTACAGTGTATTTATCGCAAAAGTTTGTAAAGTATCTGTTATACTGTCATAAAATGACATGATGAAAATGTGCTACCGTTGCAGCGGCCAAACTAATAGTATCCGATTATTGTGCCTTAGTTTTGATCCTTTGAATTTTTTTGGTATCGGACTGCTGCAGCCAAAACCGCGCCCATTCATTAACTTTCTAGCTTTTACGACAGATATATTACAAATTCTAGCGTCGTACTATTCTTAGGGGTTTTTTTGCAAATGCCAAGAAAGCCATTTTGAGCGATTTAGAGGTAAACAACATAGTAAAATCATACAATGCATTGATTATGATACGCTTTCCAATATAATAGAAATCATTACTCAAGTTATAAGGACAGAAATCATTACTCAAGTTATAAGGACAGAAATCATTACTCAATTTATTGATGGCTGTGGAATAAATCTTGCTCCAGTGCCCTAACCCCATTTCAATGATATTCAACAGAACCCTTTGCCCCGATTTCGTTGATATCGAACAGAACCGGTTTAGTATACCTCCGGAACAACATACCAAAGTTGTGTCGCAATAAAAGTATTTTTAGTCAATTTATGAGGATAATGGATGCGCAATAAATCTCTCTCCTGTGCCCTGACCTTTGATCCCATTTCAATTATATTAAACAGAATCAGTTCAGTACATCTCCGGAACAACATGATGAAGTTTTGTCGCAATCGAAGCAGTTTTACGTAAGTTATGACGCATAAGGGCGACGGAATGGATCCCGCTCCTATGTCCTGACCTTTGACCCCATTTTGTCCGTTTTCAATAGGGTTCCTTCCCAGGTTGTCCTCTACTATATACTAAAATTTCATCGAAATCGAACTATTTTTACGCGAGTTATCAAGCGGACGGTCGGACAGACAGACAGACTGACGGACAAAGCTGGATTATATTCGCTTCTTCAACCTACGGTTGGAAAGCGTAAAAAAGAGATGAATCTGTTCCAACTCCTATTGAACTCGAGCGAATATTGACGGGAACCTCCTGAAATATTCGGAAGTGTCGCTTTAGGGAAATCTCAATAAATTCCTATCCGTATTAAGAGACAGTTCTAGCTTAATTTTAAATTTTTGAAAGTTTTATCTGATGGACACACCTTCCGAAATTTATGCCGCACATAAAAATAGCAAATAGCGCACGATAATCTACAAAAATAAGACGTACTTTTAGCACTTCTCAGTAGCTCTGCCCTCTTTGGAACTCCGACATGAGTTCCAAAGACGGCAGAGCTACAGAGCTACTTTTTGTTTGTTCTCCAAAACTTTCTAGCGAGTAGCTACATATATCAGTTACTGTTTTTGTCTTCTGTTTTATACAGAGGCGACCGGTCTTTAGCAAAACTTCCCATTGGGTAGCTATATCAGTTGATCTGTTGCCTTCAGCTTTTTAGGGACCTCGGTCTCTATAAAAAAACTTAATTTAAATAATTTCATTATTTAGCATTTTCAATATTTGCATAAATTTGACTTTCAGCAGTTTAGTGGAAGTTACAGCAAATGCCTTTTCGAACCACTAAGTTACTTAAAATTAGTTTGTTGGCATTTGCAGAAGCAACGTATGAAGAATGCTTACAACACTAAATACTTCAAAGACTGTGGATCTTGTAATGATGCAGTTCTTTCGAAGGTTTGGTAAAAAATGCCGCATACTTCAATGACGCATCTCCTATTTCAGGTCTACATTTGAAACATCCTCTTACAGCATTAAGGACAGACAAGTACGGACCTGAAGCACCTCTTATTGATTTAAGAGCAAACAAAGTCGTACCGTAAGCGGCTTCTTACAGAATTATGAACAGACACATTTGGATCTGAAGCGCCTTCCAACAACACAATGAACAGATAAACTAATATAAAAGTGCCTTCTTATAGCATTAAGAATAGGCATATCGGAATCTGATGAGCATTCGTGCTGCATTAAGAACAGAAAAATTCGGATCTGAAGTGGTTTCTTGGCACCACTGTTGGTAAACAAACTCGGATCTGCAGTGCTGTCTTGCAACATCACGAACAGACTTATCCGCATCTGAAAATTTTGTCACAGCAATAAGAACAGAGAATCTCTGATTCGAAACAGCTTCTTAGAAAATTATGAACAGATAAAATCAGGTGTGTGGCGCCATCGAACAACAAAATGAATTGACAAACCCAGATCCCAAGTGTCCCTTTACAGCATTGGGAACATCCAGATCTGAAGAGCATTCTTACAGCATTAAGAAAAGACAAACCAGGATCTGAAGCGCCCCCTTACACCACTATAAACAGGCATACCCAGATCTGAAGTGTCATTTTACAGCTTTCGTGCGTCTTGCACCACTATAAACAGACAGACCCGGATCTGAAATGTCGTCTTACAGGTATATCTGCATTTGAAGTCTCAGTCTCAGTAATAAGAATATACACATTCAGATTCGAAACGGCTTCTTACAAAATTATAAACAGAGAAATCCAGATGTGAAGCGCCATTGAACAACACAATGAACTGACAAACGCAGATCCCATGTGTCCTCTTACAGCATTAAGAACAGACATATCTGGATCTAAAGAACTTTCCTACAACATCAAAAAAAGACAAACTCAGATTTGAAGTGCCTTCCTACACCACTGTAAACAGACATACCCGGATCTTAAGTGTCGTCTTGCAGGTGTTTCCGCATCTGAAGTTTCAGTCTCAGTAATAAGAAGATACACATTCGGATTAAAAACGGCTTCTTACAGAATTATAAACAGACAAGTCCGGATCTAAAGTGCTTTCTAACAACACCAAGAAAAGACAAAACTGAATCTAAAATGTCGTCTTACAGAATTAAAAACAGGTATATCCGCATCTGACGTCCCTATCACAGCATTGAGAACATACAAAATTTTTCGGAAACGGCTTATTACAAAATCATGAACAGACAAATCCGGATTTGAAACGTCTTCTAAAACACTATGAAAGGACAAACTCTGATCTCAAGTGTCATCTTACAGCATTCAGAACACGCATATCCGCATCTGAAGCTTCTGCCGCAACAATATGAACAGACAAATTCGGATGCGAAACGTCTTCTTACGGAATTATGAACAGACGAATTCTGATGCGTAAGTCTTCTTACAGAATTATGGACAGACAAATTCGGATGCGAAACGTCTTCTTACGGAATTATGAACAGACGAATTCTGATGCGTAAGTCTTCTTACAGAATTATGGACAGACAAATTCGGATGCGAAACGTCTTCTTACGGAATTATGAACAGACGAATTCTGATGCGTAAGTCTTCTTACAGAATTATGGACAGACAAATTCGGATGCGAAACGTTTTCTTACGGAATTATGAACAGACGAATTCTGATGCGTAAGTCTTCTTACAGAATTATGGACAGACAAATCCGGATTTGAAACGTCTTCTAAAACACTATGAAAGGACAAACTCTGATCTCAAGTGTCATCTTACAGCATTCAGAACACGCATATCCGCATCTGAAGCTTCTGCCGCAACAATATGAACAGACAAATTCGGATGCGAAACGTCTTCTTACGGAATTATGAACAGACGAATTCTGATGCGTAAGTCTTCTTACAGAATTATGGACAGACAAATTCGGATGCGAAACGTCTTCTTACGGAATTATGAACAGACGAATTCTGATGCGTAAGTCTTCTTACAGAATTATGGACAGACAAATTCGGATCTGAAATGCTTTCGAACAACACTCTGAAAAGACAAACACGGATCTGAAGTGCCATCTGACAGCATTGCGAACAGAAAAATCCGAATCTGATGAATCTATCGCCTTAGAGCATTAAGAACACGAAAAACTGAATTATACGCGCATGCGTACATGTGAGGTTTGTGATGTGCTGCAGAGGACAAATTTGTGACAGGATGACAAATATGCTGCGATACATTCCGTCGGTATGCTTTAGTCGTTTAGAACAACTAGCTACGCAGCTAGGAGGCTCGATTTTTATCTCCGTCACCAACAAATTTGTTTTTTCTCATTAGCGCCCGATTGTGGAAAACGGATTTACTGGCCGTTGGGTTGTTCTAATAATGTGTGTTGTTTATTCCACACATCGTCTAGAATTAATCAACCTTTTTTCATCGATTAAATAAATACAAATGATTTAAGAGGGACATAATGTTACGTACTTTAGAGGTGAAACATTCGCACGTGTCAAGACGACAAATTTGCAGCGATACATTCCGTCGGTGTAGTTTAGTTGGTTAGAACAACTGGCTCTGAAGCCAGGAGGCGCAGTTTCGATCCCCGTCACAGACGAATTTGTGTTTTCACAGGTTGCATGAGTTTGCCGTCACGCGATGTATTATGAAAAGTTTATAATAACTTATTTGAAAGAAAGACATACTGGGAAAGAAATTTCAAATTACTGCCATAGAAGCGAAAAGAGAAAAAGGGTAAATCAAAAGAATGCGTCGCAACAGTTCAGCAGAGCAGAAGACCGGAAGCGAGGAAGTGATTTGTAAAGAATCAGAACACACTGAAGCAAACATAAGAGTGAGTAAACATGCTAAAATTAAACAAACATATTCCACATCTCGAGGCTGTTTCGAGAAAAGAGAATTCACACGTAAGTACTACAGTCTTCCCTAAATGGAGGGTTATTAAGCATGATGAACTGAATGACACTCCGGGGATTTGGTGGCGCAAGAACACAAGCCATTTCAAATGTAAATGGCTTCTCAAATGCAAATCAGAAGACGTTCCCATCTGCATTAAGTGACTCCAGCTCAATTAAAAAACAGAGTAAAAATCAACCAAGCAAGGACGGAAATTAAAATCTTTAAATTGGAAACGATTTGGTGCGCCGAAAGAGGAAAGTTGCTGTAGCAAGTGACCGTAAATATCTTAATAACTTTTGGAGAAATTCGTTTAGAAACAACTGAAGCATTTTTGCTGGGCCATTAGCTTTCTTTTTTTGTTCCAAGCAGTTACTTTTTTCTAATATCGCCTCCTCAGAAGGATATTAAGATTTTTTTCCTTCTCTTTGTTTTAACCAATGATGTGAAAGAAAACAGACTTTCTATTGATTGGATTTTAATGCAAAACAACGCATGTAAAGCGAGAAAACACAAAGGATAAAAAAATAAATGAGCAAATAAATGAATGCATAAACAATTCCGATAGATAGTTCAGAAGTTTTTAAAAATATTCCCTCACAAATCAAGAGAAAAAATGCTTATTTTTGTGGATATTATACAGGGTAATAGTGCATAATAAGAATTTTTAACTTGTAATACTTTTGATGGCAAAACGGAAATGCCAGATCGGAACGAATATTTAAAAAAAAAATGTTTTTTTCGTGATGTAAAATTGTAGAGCGTATGGAATATGCATACCTTGCATATTTCATAGGAATAGTCAAGAACCCGGTGATAATGAGTAATGTCCTGGTGTTATACACATAATCACAAGCAAAACTGGCCAATGTTTTAAATCAGAATGCATTTCAGGTAATTCTTGAGCATATCTTTTGTAAAAAAAAATAAATCGTGCTTATGTTATGGGTTTGTCGGTCGTTCCGTCCGTCTTCGGACACCATATCTCTGTAATTAATAGTCCGATTTAAAAAAATTCTTTTTGCATTGATAAGCTTGAAAGGTGCAAATGGTGATCCTTTATTTCGTTTTTTTTTTCACGATGCACAATTTTTCCGCTAGAGGGCGTAAATGCAGATGACATCGAATTCAAAATACATTTTATTCCATAAATTTACTTCTAAACGTCCGATTGAAAAAAATCTTTTACCTTTCGATTCCTTTTATGTCGAAGATTATTGCAGGTAGAGTCACTTTTTTCAAGTTAAGCATAGATTTTCTGCTAGGGTGCGTAAAGCTAAATTGCGTTTCCCCCGATATCTCTGCTTCTAAACCTCCGATTTGAAAAAATGTTTTCACCATCGGACACATCGCCTGATGAAAAATAGTTTGCATATAATTTCTAATTTCTGAAAAAACACCTGTTTGGCCACCAGGGGGCGTAAGTTTTAATTTCCACTTCTGTAGCATTTGCAGCAAAATCTCGGCTCCTAAAATCTCGATTGAAAAAATTCTTTCGTGGACGATACCACTCACAGCTATAAACCTTTTCGAAATATTTTCTTCTTAAAATAACTCCTGGTTCCTCTGCCTCGGGGCGTAAACGTATATCATATTTTTGTCGATATCTGCTTCTAAGGGACCAATTTGAAAAATTCCTTCTTTGTTGGATAGAGTTCTCAGCGCGAAATGTTTTTCGTATAATTCCAAATTTTTAATTAATTCATAGACTTTCCGCTAGGGGGCGCAAAGGTAAATTGCGTTTTCCTCGATATCTATTCTTCTAAAACTCCGATTTGAAAGATTCTTTCTGCGGATACATCCCCTAATGGAAAATCAATTGCATATAATTTCTAATTTTTGGTAAAAAACGATTTGGCCACCAGGGGGCGTAAGGTTTAATTTCTGCTCTTGTTGCATTTGCAGCAAAATCTCGGCTCCTAAAATTTCGATTTAAAAAATTCGTTCATGGAACGATACAGAGTATATGTGAATCTTGGAGAGGTACCAGCTAGTTCTGTGTGACATTTTTGGCGAAAACACCCCAACTCACTGGGTTATGTTCCAGAATCCTTAGGTGGAACAACCAACTGGAACCATCAGGTGTGGGCTAATCCACCACACTGATGTACTTTCCTGATCAAAGACTCAAAGAACTTCATAGATAGTACGTGTGATGAAAGTCATGAAGGTACAATTTGGCGCCTTAGTAGCTGAGTGGACAGAACCGTGTGCCTCCGGCAAATCGCGCGAACTGGACTGTAGTACCGAACGAGGCTTGAAGGCCGCAGATGTCCGATAGCACCTGACCTAAAAACGCAACCGGTGGCCTTCGGGTCGTTCAAGCTCCCGAAGGAAGAAGATATACTTTGGTTTTATAAAAAAC
The DNA here is from genome assembly GCA_039090855.1 of Macrothele yani. NCBI lineage: Eukaryota > Metazoa > Arthropoda > Arachnida > Araneae > Macrothelidae > Macrothele > Macrothele yani. The sequence continues at coordinate 141,300,960 of CM077008.1, read as the reverse complement.
AACAACAACAACAACAACTCTGGAGCCATATATTTATTGAAACCACTTTTCTTTTTATGTTTCGGAGTTTTATGACCTCTATGGACAGCTCATAAGCTTACAGGCATTCTTTCGTACCTAACTTGGGGCAACTAATTTCAGGTAACGGGCATAACTAACCCATAAACGTACCACACATACCACTCCAGGCCCAACTCAGACAAATGGTCAGAAGTCAGCGCCTCACACCACAAAGCCACCTGGCAGCTGAACCCAGTAACTCGCTTGAACGAATTAACTCGGGGCTAGCAAATCGGGATGAAATTAGCTCGTACTCATACACTGGGTGCAAAAATTAAGGACGAAGAGGAGAAATTAGCATAACAGCGGAACCAGCAGGCAGAACGGACCGAAAGACCACTCAAGAGATAGACTAGGGTTCGGTACGGTAGGGCATGCGCATATATGCAGCATGACGTAGGAGGGGGGGGAGTGTCGGATAGGTATAAAGCACACGGGTGGCGTATGCTCAGCAATTCGGTGAAAGCTATTGCACGGTATACATCGGTTTGAACGACGTCATGTTTCTGCCACCGTGTGACATGGCCAACAGGCAATCCAGTAGACGACATCTGGATGACTTTACCCGAGGTCGCGTCATTGGGAAGTTGGAAGGAGGTCGAAGTGTGACTAGTGTGGCAGAGGAGTTCGGGACCGCTCACAGCATCGTTTCACGAGCTTGGAGAGCATTTCAAACGACAGGAACAGCTGTCCGATGCGCGTTTTGTATATATATATATTAATAACTATATATATATGTTAATAACGGGATGTCAGGTCAGGTGATGCGTAACATCACAGCCTCTCCTTGACAAATGTCAACCCCGCCTTCTCGTGGTGCATCCTGTTCCCACTAAAGGGGCTCTGACGACCGCAAATAGCGGTATAACTATACCATCGGGATCAGAGGAAATGCTATCCCACACTCACCAACCCGCTTGGCCAGCGTGGTGAGTTACGGCCAAACACCTCCAAAATGACTCTACAACTTAAATCTTGGCCCTCAGTCTCCGGCAGCTGGAATGTACCTGGCCAAGGCAGCGGCCAGCGCGACATGAAGGCAGAGGGTGCTAAGAATCACCGGAGGACCGGACTAGGCTGCCATCTGATGCTGACCTTGGCTATGTATAATGGACGCTCCCTATCTTCTGATTCAAAGCTTCTTGAATTGGAAGAGGAACTACAAAGGATCAAGTGGGACATCGTCGGGCTAAGTGAGGTAAGGAGAAAAGGAGAAGATCTCATTGAACTTAAAAGTGGACATCTTTTCTGCTATCGTGGGGCAGATACTGGCAGAACTAGTGGTGTTGGATTTATAATAAACAAGAAACTGAAGGATAAAGTGGTAGAAGTTGAAAGTTCCTCTGACAGAGCTGCACGACTCGTTATCCAACTCTCGAGAAGATACCAGGCTCAGATTATTCAAACTTATGCACCCACCACAAGTCATCCTGAAGAAGAAATTGAAGAATTTTATGAGGAAATTCGTCATCTAAATAATAAAGGTAAACAGCACTTGAAGATAATTATGGGAGATTTCAATGCAAAAATAGGGCAACGACAACAGAATGAAACTTCAGTAGGTAAATTCGGTCACGGCAACAGAAACCAGCGTGGAAATACTCTCTTTGAGTTTGCAGAAGCAGAAGGGTTTTTCATCTTGAACTCCTTTTTCAAGAAAAAGCCACACAGGAAATGGACATGGAGGCATCCAAATGGAACGACAAGTGAAATTGATTTTATTATGTGTAACAAAAAATTCGTCATCAAAGACTGCAGTGTGCTGAACGAGTTCAACACAGGTAGTGACCATAGATTGGTGAGATGTAAGATGCACCTCAACACTAAACTCGAACGTGGCAAGCTCATAAGACAAACAAAATGTATTGACATAACCAACCTTAAAAAACACCATAATACTTTCAAGTTGGAATTGAAGAACATATTCTTTGCTTTAGAAGGCATAACATCGGAAGAAGTAGATATTTCTGAAGTTAACAGAAAAGTAACCAAAGCTCTTATGGAAACAGCAACAAAATTAGCTGGGTCTAAGAACAAGTTGCATGTGAACAAATTATCAGGAAAAACCAAAATGTTGATGCAAAAAAGAAGAGAGATGAGGACAACTAAAGAAGATGTGACTTCCAAAGTGGAATATATATAGCTATGCAAGACAGTACGAAAAAGTATCACTGAAGACGTAAGGAAATTCAACTGTGAACTAGTGAGGAAAGCAATTGAAAACAACCAAAGCCTAAAGATAGCAAAGGGACATCTCAGTAAGGGAAGAAAACAGATTATGGCACTGAGAAAAGAAGATGGTTCTGTAACAAGAAATAGAGGCGAAATTTTGACAAGAGTGAAAGATTTCTACTCCAAATTATATGAAAGGGATGATACATGCACTCCAGACATCATGAAAGGTACCAGTACCAGAGTTCTTCCAGTCCTCTCAGCAGAAGTTGCATATGCAATCAAGAACATGGAGCGGGGGAAAGCTCCAGGAGAAGATGGAATTACTGTAGACATCATACAAGAAGCAAGTGGAGAAATCGAAACAGTACTCGCCCAAATTTTCACTCGATGCCTTAATGAAGGGAAGATTCCTGAGGATTGGAACAACGCTACAATGATCCTCCTACATAAAAAAGGTGGCATTGAGGATCTCGGGAACTACAGACCTATCAGCCTCCTCTCAGTGGTTTATAAAATCTTCACTAAAGTTCTTTCACACCGCTTGAAGGTAACACTGGACATGGCTCAACCGAGAGAACACGCTGGATTCAGGAGTGGCTACAGCACAATAGATCATATCCACGTACTGAGAGAACTAATTGAAAGAGCGAGGGAATATGAACTTCCATGGTGCATGGCTTTTATCAATTATGAAAAAGCCTTTGATTTGGTGAAACCATCAGCAGTTACAATGGCTCTGAAATACTGAGGTATTGAAGATGCATACATTAATATTATTAATAACATCTATGAAAATGCAAGTGCAAGGATTCAGCTGTTTGAAAATACAACACACATAAAAATTGAAAAGGGAGTGAGACAAGGTGACACCACATCTCCGAAGCTCTTTAATGCCACATTGGAAAATGTCTTTCAATCACTGAACTGGGAAAACAAAGGGATAAAGATTAATGGAGACTATCTAACCCACCTTTGTTTTGCTGATGACGTAGTCATTTTTGCAAATACCCCACCAGAGCTGCAGAGTATGATCCAGGAACTTGCTGACAAGAGTAAAGAAGTGGGATTAAAAATGAACTTTCAGAAGACAAAAGTGGTGATCAATGCTTTTACAAGAAATGAAGATGTATCGATTGATGGAGAAAAGCTGGAGATAACAGACACGTACGTTTATCTTGGACAGCAGATATCAAGTGAGGGTCACATTGATGAAGAAATTAATCGGCGTTCAAAACTTGCCTGGAGAGCCTTTGGAAGAAACAGCATAATTTTCAAGAGCAATATGCCATTATGTCTTAAAAGAAAAGGGTCTGATCAATGCATCCTTCCAGTGCTTACGTATGGTGCAGAGACGTGGACCTTAATTAAAAGGGACATACAAAGGCTGCGGACAACTCAAAGCAGCATGGAGAGGTGCATGCTTGGTATAACCAGGAGAGATAAGAAGAGGAACTCGTGGATCCGAAAAATGACGAGAGTGGAAGACATCATGATGAGAGTTAAATCCCTGAAATGGCAATGGGCTGGACATACTGCCAGGAGGACAGACCATCGATGGACACACGAAATTTTAGATTGGATTCCAAGGGACAGGAAAAGACCCAGAAGAAGACCACATGGGAGATGGGTGGATGAAATTCGAAAATATGCGGGAGTGACATGGAGGAAACTGGCACAAGACAGACCGTTGTGGAGGAAACTTGGGGAGACCTTCGTCCAGCAGTGGATTGATAATGGTTGACAATGATGATGATGATGATATTAATAACATCTATGAAAATGTAAGTGCAAAGGTTCGGATATTTGAGGATGCAGCACAAATGAGAATTGGAAACGGAGGGAGACAAGGTGACACCATATCTCCCAAGGTCATTAACGCCACATTGCAAAATGTCTTTCAATCATTGAACTGGGAAAACAAAGGGATAAAGATTAATGAAGATTACTTAACTCACCTTCGTTTTGCTCATGACGTAGCAATCTTTGCAACTACCCCTTCAGAGCTGCAGAGTATGATCCAAGAACTTGCTGACAAGAGTACAGAAGTGGGAATAAAAATGAACTTTCAGAAGACAAAAGTGATGTACAATGCTTTTACAAGAAACGAAGATTTGTCGATTGATGCAGAAAAGCTTGAGACAACGGATTCCTACATTTATCTTGGGCAGCAGATATCGAGTGAGGGTCACATTGATGAAGAGATTAATCTGCGTATAAAACTTGGATGGAGAGCTTTTGGATGAAACAGTACAATTTTTAAGAGCAGTATGCCATTATGTGTTTAAGAGCAGTATGCCATTATGTGTTAAAAGTGTTTAATCAATGCATCCTGCCAGTTCTTACGTACGGAGCGGAGACATAGACCTTAACTAACAAAGACTACAGATAACTCAAAGGGGCATGGAGAGATGCATGCCTGGTGTAACCAGGAAAGATAAGAAGAGGAACTTGTGGATAAGGAAAATGACAGGAGTAGACAACATCATGACCAGAGTGAAATCACTGAAACAGCAATTGGATGGACACGTTGCCAGAACAACGGACCATCGATGGAAAACCGAAATTTTAGACTGGATTCCGAGGGACAGGAAAAGGCCTAGAAGAAGACCGCATTGGAGATGGAAGGATGAAATTCGGAAGTATGCTGGAGTGACATGGAGGAGACAGGCTCAAGACAGACAATTTTGGAGCAGATTTAGGGAGACCTTTATCCAGCTGTGGATTGATAATGGTTGATGATGACGATGATGATGATGATATCGTCATCATCATCATTATTGTCAACCATTATCAGGCCACTGCTGGACGAAGATCTCCCCAAGTTTCCTCCACAACGGTCTGTCTTGTGCCAGTCTCCTCCATGTCACTCCCGCATACTTTCGAATTTCATCCACCCATCTTCCATGTGGTCTTCTTCTGGGTCTTTTCCTGTCCCTTGGAATCCAATCTAAAATTTCGGCTGTCCATCGATGGTCTGTTCTTCTGGCAGTATGTCCTGCCCATTGCCATTTCAGGGATTTAACTCTGATCATGATGTCTTCCACTCTTGTCATTTTTCGGATCCACGTGTTCCTCTTCTTATCTCTCCTGGTTACACCAAGCATGCACCTCTCCATGCTGCTTTGAGTTGTCTGCAGCCTTTGTATGTCTCTTTTAGCTAAGGTCCACGTCTCTGCACCATACGTAAGCACTGGAAGGATGTATTGATCAAACACTTTTCTTTTAAGACATAATGGCATATTGCTCTTGAAAATTATGCTGTTTCTTCCAAAAACTCTCCAGGCAAGTTTTGTACGCCGATTAATTTCTTCACCAATGTGACCCTCACTTGATATCTGCTGTCCAAGATAAACGTACGTGTCTGTTATCTCCAGCTTTTCTCCATCAATCGATAAATCTTCATTTCTTGTAAAAGCATTGTACATCACTTTTGTCTTCTGAAAGTTCATTTTTAATCCCACTTCTTTACTCTTGTCAGCAAGTTCCTGGATCATACTCTGTAGCTCTGATGGGGTAGTTGCAAAAATGATGATATATATATATATATATATATATATATATCATCATCATCATTGTCAACCATTATCAATCCACTGCTGGACGAAGGTCTCCCCAAGTTTCCTCCACAACGGTCTGTCTTGTGCCAGTCTCCTCCATGTCACCCCTGCATACTTTGGAATTTCATCCACCCATCTCCCATGTGGTCTTCTTCTGGGTCTTTTCCTGTCCCTTGGAATCCAATCTAAAATTTCGGCTGTCCATCGATGATCTGTCCTTCTGGCAGTATGTCCAGCCCATTGCCATTTCAGGGATTTAACTCTGATCATGATGTCTTCCACTCTTGTCATTTTTCGGATCCACGAGTTCCTCTTCTTATCTCTCCTGGTTACACCAAGCATGCACCTCTCCATGCTGCTTTGAGTTGTCTGCAGCCTTTGTATGTCTCTTTTAGTTAACGTCCACGTCTCCGCACCATACGTAAGCACTGGAAGGATGCATTGATCAAACACTTTTCTTTTAAGACATAATGGCATATTGCTCTTGAAAATTATGCTGTTTCTTCCAAAAGCTCTCCAGGCAAGTTTTGTACGCCGATTAATTTCTTCATCAATGTGACCTCACTTGATATCTGCTGTCCAAGATAAACGTACGTGTCTGTTATCTCCAGCTTTTCTCCATCAATCGATAAATCTTCATTTCTTGTAAAAGCATTGAACATCACTTTTGTCTTCTGAAAGTTCATTTTTAATCCCACTTCTTTACTCTTGTCAGCAAGTTCCTGGATCATACTCTGCAGCTCTGATGGGCTAGTTGCAAAAATGACTACGTCATCAGCAAAACGAAGGTGGGTTAGATAATCTCCATTAATCTTTATCCCCTTGTTTTCCCAGCTCAGCGACTGAAAAACACCCTCCAATGTGGCATTAAAGAGCTTCGGAGATATGGTGTCACCTTGTCTCACTCCTTTCCAATTTTTATGTGTGTTGTATTTTCAAACAGCCTAATCTTTGCACTTGCATTTTCATAGATGTTATTAATAATATTAATGTATGCATCTTCAATACCGCAGGTTTTCAGAGCCATTGTAACTGCTGATGGTTTCACCGAATCAAAGGCTTTTTCATAATCGATAAAAGCCATGCACAATGGAAGTTCATATCCCACACTCACCAACCCGCTTGGCCAGCGTGGTGAGTTATGGCCAAACCCTCTCCAAAATGATTCCACAACTTAAATCTTGGCCCTCAGTCTCCGGCAGCTGGAATGTACCTGGCCAAGGCAGCGGCCAGTGCGACATGAAGGCAGAGGGTGCTAAGAATCCTCGGAGGACCGGACTAGGCTGCCATCTGATGCTGACCTTGGCAACGTACAATGGACGCTCCCTATCTTCTGATTCAAGGCTTCTTGAATTGGAAGAGGAATTACAAAGGATCAAGTGGGACATCGTGGGGCTAAGTGAGGTAAGGAGAAAAGGAGAAGATCTCATGGAACTGAAAAGTGGACATCTCTTCTACTATCGTGGGACAGATACTGGCAGAACTAGTGGTGTTGGATTTATAATAAACAAGAAACTGAAGGATAAAGTTGTAGAAGTTGAAAGTTCCTCTGACAGAGCTGCACGACTTGTTATCCAACTCTCGAAAAGATACCAGGCTCAGATTATTCAAACTTATGCACCCACCACAAGTCATCCTGAAGAAGAAATTGAAGAATTTTATGAGGAAATTTGTCATCTAAATAATAAAGGTAAGCAGCACTTGAAAATAATTATGGGAGATTTTAATGCAAAAATAGGGCAACAGCAACAGAATGAAACTTCAGTAGGTAAATTCGGTCACGGCAACAGAAACCAGCGTGGAAATACTCTCGTTGAGTTTGCAGAGGCAGAAGGGTTTTTCATCTTGAACTCCTTCTTCAAGAAAAAGCCACACAGGAAATGGACATGGAGACATCCAAATGGGACGACAAATGAAATTGATTTTATTATGTGTAACAAAAAATTTGTCATAGAAGACTGCAGTGTGCTAAACAAGTTCAACACAGGTAGTGACCATAGATTGGTGAGATGTAAGATGCACCTCAACGCTAAACTTGAACGTGGCAAGCTCATAAGACAAACAAAGTCTATTGACATAACCAACCTCAAAAAACACCATAATACCTTCAAGTTAGAACTGAAGAACAGGTTCTCTGCTTTAGAAGGCCTAACATCGGAAGAAGTGGACATCTCTGAAGTTAACAGAAAAGTAACCAAAGCTCTTATGGAAACAGCAACAAAATTAGCTAGGTCTAAGAACAAGTTGCATGTGAACAAATTATCAGGAAAACCAAAATGTTGATGCAAAAAAGAAGAGAGATGAGGACAACTAAAGAAGATGTCACTTCCAAAGTGGAATATATAGAGCTATGCAAGACAGTAAGAAAAAGTATCACTGAAGACGTAAGGAAATTCAACTGTGAACTAGTGAGGAAAGCGATTGAAAACAACCAAAGCCTAAAGATAGCGAAGGGACATCTCAGTAAGGGAAGAAAACAGATTATGGCACTGAGAAAAGAAGATGGTTCTGTAACAAGAAATAGAGGCGAAATTTTGACAAGAGTGAAAGATTTCTACTCCAAATTATATGAAAGGGATGATATATGCACCAGACATCATGAAAGATACCAGTACCAGAGTTCCTCCAGTCCTTCCAGCAGAAGTTGCACATGCAATCAAGAACATGAAGCGAGGAAAAGCTCCAGGAGAAGATGGAATTATTGTAGACATCATACAAGAAGCAAGTGGAGAAATCGAAACAGTACTCGCCCAAATTTTCACTCGATGCCTTAATGAAGGAAAGATTCCTGAGGATTGGAACACCGCTACAATGATCCTGCTACATAAGAAAGGTGACATTGAGGATCTCGGAAACTACAGACCTATCAGCCTCCTATCAGTAGTTTATAAAATCTTCACTAAAGTTCTTTCACACCGCTTGAGGGTAACACTGGACACGGCTCAACCGAGAGAACAAGCTGGATTCAGGAGTGGCTACAGCACAATAGATCATATCCACGTGCTGAGAGAACTAATTGAAAGAGCGAGGGAATATGAACTTCCATTGTGCATGGCTTTTATCGATTATGAAAAAGCCTTTGATTCGGTGAAACCATCAGCAGTTACAATGGCTCTGAAAACCTGCGGTATTGAAGATGCATACATTAATATTATTAATAACATCTATGAAAATGCAAGTGCAAAGATTAGGCTGTTTGAAAATACAACACACGTAAAAATTGGAAAGGGAGTGAGACAAGGTGACAACATATCTCCGAAGCTCTTTAATGCCACATTGGAGGGTGTTTTTCAGTCGCTGAGCTGGGAAAACAAGGGGATAAAGATTAATGGAGATTATCTAACCCACCTTCGTTTTGCTGATGACGTAGTCATTTTTGCAACTACCCCATCAGAGCTGCAGAGTATGATCCAGGAACTTGCTGACAAGAGTAAAGAAGTAGGATTAAAAATGAACTTTCAGAAGACAAAAGTGATGTTCAATGCTTTTACAAGAAATGAAGATTTATCGATTGATGGAGAAAAGCTGGAGATAACAGACACGTACGTTTATCTTGGACAGCAGATATCAAGTGAGGGTCACATTGATGAAGAAATTAATCGGCGTACAAAACTTGCCTGGAGAGCTTTTGGAAGAAACAGCATAATTTTCAAGAGCAATATGCCATTATGTCTTAAAAGAAAAGTGTTTGATCAATGCATCCTTCCAGTGCTTACGTATGGTGCAGAGACGTGGACCTTAACTAAAAGAGACATACAAAGGCTGCAGACAACTCAAAGAAGCATGGAGAGGTGCATGCTTGGTGTAACCAGGAGAGATAAGAAGAGGAACTCGTGGATCCGAAAAATGACTAGAGTGGAAGACATCATGATCAGAGTTAAATCCCTGAAATGGCAATGGGCTGGACATACTGCCAGAAGGACAGATCATCGATGGACAGCCGAAATTTTAGATTGGATTCCAAGGGACAGGAAAAGACCCAGAAGAAGACCACATGGGAGATGGGTGGATGAAATTCGAAAGTATGCAGGGGTGACATGGAGGAGACTGGCACAAGACAGACCGTTGTGGAGGAAACTTGGGGGGACCTTCGTCCAGCAGTGGATTGATAATGGTTGACAATGATGATGATGATGATATATATATATATATATATATATCTTCAGTAGGTAAATTCGGTCACGGCAACAGAAACCAGCGTGGAAATACTCTCGTTGAGTTTGCAGAGGCAGAAGGGTTTTTCATCTTGAACTCCTTCTTCAAGAAAAAGCCACACAGGAAATGGACATGGAGACATCCAAATGGGACGACAAGTGAAATTGATTTTATTATGTGTAACAAAAAATTCGTCATAGAAGACTGCAGTGTGCTAAATAAGTTCAACACAGGTAGTGACCATAGATTGGTGAGATGTAAGATGCACCTCAACACTAAACTCGAACGTGGCAAGCTCATAAGACAAACAAAACCTATTGACATAACCAACCTTAAAAAACACCATAATACCTTCAAGTTGGAACTGAAGAACAGGTTCTCTGCTTTAGAAGGCCTAACATCGGAAGAAGTGGACATCTCTGAAGTTTACAGAAAAGTAACCAAAGCTCTTATGGAAACAGCAACAAAATTAGCTGGGTCTAAGAACAAGTTGCATGTAAACAAATTATCAGGAAAAACGAAAATGTTGATGCAAAAAAGAAGAGATGAGGACAACTAAAGAAGATGTGACTTCCAAAGTGGAATATATAGAGCTATGCAAGACAGTAAGGAAAAGTATCACTGAAGACGTAAGAAAATTCAACTGTGAACTAGTAAGGAAAGCAATTGAAAACAACCAAAGCCTAAAGATAGCAAAGGGACATCTCAGTAAGGGAAGAAAACAGATTATGGCACTGAGAAAAGAAGATGGTTCTGTAACAAGAAATAGAGGCGAAATTTTGACAAGAGTGAAAGATTTCTACTCCAAATTATATGAAAGGGATGATACATGCACTCCAGACATCATGAAAGATACCAGTACCAGAGTTCCTCCAGTCCTTCCAGCAGACAGTTGCACATGCAATCAAGAACATGAAGCGGGGAAAAGCTCCAGGAGAAGATGGAATTACTGTAGACATCATACAAGAAGCAAGTGGAGAAATCGAAACAGTACTCGCCCAAATTTTCACTGATGCCTTAATGAAGGAAAGATTCCTAAGGATTGGAACACCGCTACAATGATCCTGCTACATAAGAAAGGTGACATTGAGGATCTCGGAAACTACAGACCTATCAGCCTCCTATCAGTAGTTTATAAAATCTTCACTAAAGTTCTTTCACACCGCTTGAAGGTAACACTGGACATGGCTCAACCGAGAGAACAAGCTGGATTCAGGAGTGGCTACAGCACAATAGATCATATCCACGTACTGAGGGAACTAATTGAAAGAGCGAGGGAATATGAACTTCCATTGTGCATGGCTTTTATCGATTATGAAAAAGCCTTTGATTCGGTGAAACCATCAGCAGTTACAATGGCTATGAAAACCTGCGGTATTGAAGATGCATACATTAATATTATTAATAACATCTATGAAAATGCAAGTGCAACACACATAAAAATTGGAAAGGGAGTGAGACAAGGTGACACCATATCTCCGAAGCTCTTTAATGCTACATTGGAGAGTGTTTTTCAGTTGCTGAGCTGGGAAAACATAGGGATAAAGATTAATGGAGATTATCTAACCCACTTTCGTTTTGCTGATGACGTAGTCATTTTTGCAACTACCCCATCAGAGCTGCAGAGTATGATCCAGGAACTTGCTGACAAGAGTAAAGAAGTGGGATTAAAAATGAACTTTCAGAAGACAAAAATGATGTTCAATGCTTTTACAAGAAATGAAGATTTATTGATTGATGGAGAAAAGCTGGAGATAACAGACACGTACGTTTATCTTGGACAGCAGATATCAAGTGAGGGTCACATTGATGAAGAAATTAATCGGCTTACAAAACTTGCCTGGAGAGCATTTGGAAGAAACAGCATAATTTTCAAGAGCAATATGCCATTATGTCTTAAAAGAAAAGTGTTTGATCAATGCATCCTTCCAGTGCTTACGTATGGTGCAGAGACGTGGACCTTAACTAAAAGAGACATACAAAGGCTGCAGACAACTCAAAGAAGCATGGAGAGGTGCATGCTTGGTGTAACCAGGAGAGATAAGAAGAGGAACTCTTGGATCCGAAAAATGACAAGAGTGGAAGACATCATGATCAGAGTAAAATCCCTGAAATGGCAATGGGCTGGACATACTGCCAGAAGGACAGATCATCGATGGACAGCTGAAATTTTAGATTGGATTCCAAGGGACAGAAAAAGACCCAGAAGAAGACCACATGGGAGATGGGTGGATGAAATTCGAAAGTATGCAGGGGTGACATGGAGGAGACTGGCACAAGACAGACCGTTGTGGAGGAAACTTGGGGAGACCTTCGTCCTGCAGTGGATTGATAATGGTTGACAATGATGATGATGATGATGATATATATAAGATGATGATATATATATATATAGAGAGAGAGAGAGAGAGAGAGACAGAGAGAGAGAGAGTGAGTTACGGAAAAATTAATAGCAACACTGGAAATTTCTGACGTTTTTGGGTTTTCAGTGTCGTCACAAAAGTAAATATGCAGATAATACTCACAATGTATATATCATTTTAAAGCGCATTTTATGCAGAAGCCAACTCGGTTTACAGCATGAGAATATCGTTAACAAAACTCAAGTTATGACCAGGAATGTTCTGCGATGGAAGCACACTTGTTATGTGAAATGTCATCGTCGCATGTTACAAGCCGACAGAGCTTGCTTGTACTTTGGCGTACAGACGATATAAAGGGCAAGCGATGCACGTGGGGTTATAATATCACTGAATATCAGCCGTGCATCGGACGAGTACGTTAAATGACGGCCCCACGGTTACATATAAAGGTGTCCACCCCGTGCCCTAATTTCTCTGACCCATTTATGGGCAAATCGTACTTGTACGGTGGCGCCATCTACTGTTCTCTCTCTCACTTACAAACTGTTCTGTCAAAAGTCGCTAGACTTGCTCTCACTATTTCCGTTTCTGTGCCCTGCCCAAAAGGCGGATCCGCCGTAGGTGGTTTGGACCTAAACCTTCTCTGTGGACGGAAGTCCTACATGAAATTACCTACCTGAGTCAGTTATAGGGTTATTCCAGATTTTTTCGCAGTGCGCGTAGGTAGTTCGTTTGCATTGGCGAGTGCGTAGTCGTTACTCCTGTGGACTGCAGCGCAAATCTGAAGTTTAGAGTGCATTTCGTCTATTCTGTGCAAAGTGTGTTGCAGTTATGAGAAGTTTAGGTGAAAAGCTTCCAGAATGGTGACTTCAAGTGAATTCGGCAAAAACAATGCAGAAATTGCCCGGATAACGGGGGTTCACAAGAGTACATTTGAACGGCAGTTGGCGAAGATCCATGATATGGGTGGAACCAAGAATGGCAGGCTGGCTAAATGTGGCCAAAAAATGAAAACAACTCCTAGAAGTAACAACGCGTTGAAACGGTTATATCTGAGAAACAGGGTTCGTCTCGTCAACAGTTCTTGCCAAAGAATTGGAGGAGAGCTATGGTACTGTTGTTTGCCCTCGAACAGTGAGGAACAGGTTACGTTCTATGGGTCTGACGTCTCATAGGGCGGTAAAGAAGCCATTACGAATCAATGTACAATGCAAGAAACGTTTAGAATGAGCCAAGGAACATAAGGAGTGAAACACTGATAGGTGGCGTCAAGTGTTATTTAGTGATGAGTCCAAATTGAACATCGGCGGAAACAACGCGGGGTGCAGAGTGTTTTGACGAAATAACGAGGAGTTGCATTCCTCTTGCACTTTTAAGACAAGAAAGCATCCATGCAGTGTTGAGTTGGGGATGTTTTGCTGCTGTTGGAGTGGGCAGAATCCACGTGTGTGAGAGCACTGTTAATGCACAGGTGTACAAAAGTATCCTCCACGACAAGATGGTGTCTTCAGGACGTGATTTGTTTTAGGGTCAGCTGTACATCTTCCAGGACGATTCAGCCCCATGCCAAAGTGCAAAAATCACTAAAGCTTATGCGATGTCTTTTGGCAATGGTGTGCCTCTTCCTTGGCTTGGTATTTCGCCAGACTTGAAGTCGATTGAGAATTTGTGGCGCATTCTGAAAGGAAAAGTGCACGAACGTCACCCCACAAATAAAATGGAACTGATAAACGCAATACTGACGTTTGGCACAACTGTATTATACATCTGATATGTTGCGTAAGTTGGTTGACTCCATGCCCAGCAGGTGTGCAGCAGTTGTTAAATCAAAAGGTCACCCAACGAAATATGAGGTACGTAATTGGATTTGAATCTGAACATGTTACTTTCCCATGATTTCTGTATCGCAACACACTCCTGTTCGAAATTTGAGTCTGTTAAAGATATTCCCATTCTGTAAACTGCTTTGTGGGCCGCCCCGGTGGCGCAGTGGTCTAAGGCGTTGGCTTCTGATCATTCGTCCGTAAGGGGTCCGGGTTCGAATCCCGGTCAGGCATGGATGTTGTGTTTGTCTTACGGCACTGGCTCTCTCCCTTCCCTGGAACCAGTGACCCAAAATTAGGGACGGACGACTGCTTATAGTCCATTGAGTTGTTCACTGTGGTCGTTAAACCTCCAATAAAAAAAAACAAAAAAAAAACTGATTTGTCTTCTGCATGAAATGTGCTTTAAAATGATATAGATACACTGGCGTTCAAAATTAAGAGAATTTGCACATTTTGTCAATTTTTGCAAAAAGTACGGAACGAAAGGTACAAATTATGCCGCCGAATAAGAATGCAAATTTGGAGTGTCGAATACGTAAGCGTACACGTGCGTGTGTGCGGATCTGTGACAGCGGAGGACATGAAAAGCACACGTGGCCTTTTCCGCGATTAGTTCGCTCGTACTCCTCGGCGACATTCGTTGTGTTTCTTGCAGGAGTTGGTTCAATTTCATAAGCAATCAGGTAAAATGAGTTGCCACGAACGTATTGATGACGTAATGAATTAGAAAATCGTCGGTAGATCGGAGGCAGGGCAATCGCATTTGCAGGTTGCTACAGAGCTCAATGTAACGCCCAGTGTCGTCTGCAATTTGTGGAAACAGTTTATGGACACCGGATCCATATCGAGAAGGCCTGGGCAAGGTCGTCCAAGAGCCACGACGGCCAATGAAGATCGTTATTTGGCACTTTCAGCGAGATGCCACAGGGCTGCTACAGCTGCACAGCTATCTCGTGAGCTGCATGCCGCCACTGGAACCCGAGTTTCAAGAGTTACTGTTTTCCGAAGGCTCCATGAGAGAGGGCGTTTTGCCAGAAGACCCGCTGTTTGCGTCCCGCTCACTTCAGCACACAAGAGAGCGCGTTTAGCATGGTGCAGACAACATCAGCATTGGACCAGACTTCAGTGCGGTAACGTTTTCTTCACAGACGAGTCGCGATTCAGCCTGGACACTGATTCTCGACATACCATCATCTGGAGAGAACCTGGGACCCGATATCTTTCCTCCAACTACCGAGAGAGGGACCGCTATGGCAGCGGAGGTGTCATGGTCTGGGCAGGCATCATGTTGGACGGAAGCACACCTCTCCATATGTTTGAAAGAAACTCCTACTGTTGAGAGGTATAGGGATGAGATCTTACAGCCCTATGTTCGACTTTTCAGGGGCACAGTTGGCCCTCGTTTCCTTTTTATGGAAGACAACGCTCGTTCACATAGGGCTCACCTGGTCGACAATTATCTTATAAATGAGGATATTCGCCGGATGGATTGGCCAGCCAGATCGCCAGACCTAAACCCTATCGAGCATGTCTGGGATGCCCTTGTGAGGGCAATTGCAGCTCGCCATCCCCCTACAAGAACCATCCAGGAGCTGAAAACCGCGTTGCTGCAGGAGTGGGACCGATTGCCACAGGGACTCATCAACTGCCTCGTTTCTAGTATGACGTCGCGCTGTGAGAGCTGTATGACTGTGAGAAGGGACCATACCCCATATTAGAGTCATTTTATGTTCGATCTTGCAACGTGGGGTTTGGACATTCCTGCGCTGATGAGCCTTACTGACGATCATGAGTGCGTACCATGACTGTTGTATGGTATAATTTTATCTCTTATATAACAGCGTATCTATACCGAATTTCATTAAAATGTGTCCATTAGTTTATCAGATATTCGACAAAATGGGCAAATTCTCTTAATTTTGAACATCAGTGTATATTGTGAGTAGTATCTGCATATTTACTTTTGTAGCAACACTGCAAACCCAAAAACATCAGAAATTTCCAGAGTTGCAATTAATTTTTTAGTAACTATATCATCATCAACATCATTGTCCACCATTATCAATACACTGCTGGACGAAGGTCTCCCCAAGTTTCCTCCACAACGGTCTGTGTTGTGCCAGTCTCCTCCATGTCACTCCCGCATACTTTCGAATTTCATCCACCCATCTCCCATGTGGTCTTCTTCTGGGTCTTTTCCTGTCCCTTGGTATCCAATTTAAAATTTCGGATGTCCATCGATGGTCTGTCCTTCTGGCAGTATGTCCAGCCCATTGCTCGTTCGTGACAGACGTAGTGTTGGTGGCTCCAATATTTTATGCATTTTAGTGTGGAATACCTCGTCCCTCACTCACTTGTTGCGTAGCCCGGCTGTCTAAAGGTACTGTGTACGTTTTTAACTACTTTTCTAGCGATCTCATCCTCATATTAGTTCGTACTCATCCGTTTTCTTATCGTTTGCTCGTTTGTTTACGTTTGGAAGCTGCCAACATGGCGGCTTCCGGTATTTCCTTATCATCTCTGGGCGTGGCGGAAGCACGTCACGTCACACTTTCCACGTCCATGGAAGTTAACATACTCTCGTCCTCAGATGTGTCTGCTCAGACGCCTTCCCAGCTTTCTAGTACTCCTGCACCGGTGCCTTCACTGGAATTGGCTGCACTTTCTTCTTCAGCTCCTGCATCTGCCTCGGTGCCCTCCCTGGGTACTACTGATTCTACTGCCTTGCCTTCGGCCTGTGCTTCTCTTCCCTCACAGCCTTCTGTGCCTGCCGGATCCGAACAGACTTCTCTTCCGAGGATGTCATTTGTCTCTAAAGTGCAACGAGGCGCTACTTCTACGTCCGATTCCTCTCAACCAGATGGCCTTTTGCAAGCAACACCTATTATTCAGGTATCAAACCACAAGGTGAAGGTAACGATAGATGACAATTCGCAGATTGGCCGTGAGTTCCATAACCTCCTGGATAGAGGTGTGCTCTTTCATGCTTTACCAAATACTCCATTGCCACGCTACATGGAAGCCCTCTCTGGACATGTGTCGTCTGCGTCCATTGCAGGAATTTCCCGTACTCCTCGGGATATTTCGGTACAGTTCAATCATAAGGAGGATGCTGATTTTTTACTTGCAAACGGACTTTCGATTGGGACAAACCATCTCATCCCGTCGCCTCTTTCCAAGCAACCGGTGAACATCACGTTCTATCCTGTTCCACAGGAAGTGCCAGATAATGCACTTCCTCTCCTTGTCAGTCATGTTTGTAAAATTGTTGGCAAGGTCCGTCGCCTCTATGACGCTCCCCGTGGAACTCGATTTGCACATGCTACCGGACCTCGCCATCAGTTATTGGTCGTCTTTCCCACCGAGAAAGCCTTGGCGGATTGCCCTACAGAAGCTACTGTTGAAATTGGCGCACGAACGTACAGTTTCAAGATTTTCACTGCTCACTTTTGTACACACTGTTTAGCACAGAATCACACCACTGCCTCCTGTGACCGCGTTCGACGTGGACGTTCATCAAGTTCGCATCCCACTGCTGACCACATTGGTCTTTCTACTATCCCCACTACCGGTAGTTTGCCTGACGCGAATTCTTCGTTTCTCCGTCAGACGAACATTTCCGTCACGGACAATGCTTCCTTTCCTCCTCTCCCGACCCGTACGATTGTGCATCCACCTTCAAGATTGACAGAGTTGTCTTCGACTACAGATGTGTCTACAGCGGAGTGTTCCGATCCGGGTGTGTTGAGTGGTGGTTTGGCAGATCGGCCGTCTGGCTCTTCTCCTAGCCTCTCGGATATCGGATCTCCATTTACAACCTTGTCTACCATACCCTAGTTGCAACATCTTCCTGAAGCCTCGGCTGTTGTACCAGTCTCTACTAAGGCAGCTCAGCTACGTAATGCTTCTTCGGCGACGTTCGTTTCCTCGTCTCCTGACTTGGGAGGTGAGCCTGATCCACTAATGGATACATCCGCCTCAGCTTCTTCTTCGAAGTGGATTGGAACTTCCAAAGGCGCTGTAAAACAGAAAATTCTGAGGATTCATCTAGTGTTCTCGAGGTTTCCGGTTCCGGTGTTTCTCCGCCTGATGATTCTTCAAACAGTATGCTTCTCCGCTCAGGTCCTGTCAATCCTCTCTCTGATGCTGAGATTCTACAAGCCGTTGATACGTTTCCTCCTGTTCCTGGACCACTGTCCAGACAGCAACTTTTACGTCTTTTTCAACCTGCACGTACGATTGTTGGTTCTGAAGAATTCCTTCACTCACCTGATCTGGACCTGTATGCAGCGGTAACGCAATTCGAAGCTTATGTGTCACTTTTTAAATCTCTGTGTGCCACCGATTTTTAGTATCAGCCTTTTTGAGACGTTACACGCGCCGTCTCGCCTCCTTGAAGGATCTCCTTGAGAAGCATATATGTGATACCTTCTATCCTTTTACCGATGACCTTTAGCTCTCTTCCTCACACCGTTTACTTTTTGTTCTCTCAATGCTAGGGGATTTGCGAACCCGTTCGCAGATTCCCTGGGTTCGCAGACTTAGTGCATGTTGATTCTGATGTTTTCATTGTGTGTTTTTATTGTGATTCACAAATATTGTACTGTAAATTTGCTTTATTTGTGTGTTTGGCTGTGTTTCACAAGTAATGTATTTTAAAGTTGCGATAATTGCGTGTTTTTGCTGTGTTTTCACAACTAATCGGTCTCGTTACTTGTGTGATCTTCTCATTATCTTATCATTATCTAATCTGTTGTTTCCTGAATTTGTGCCTGTTTTTTAAATTACCTGCAATTGTGAATTTTTGCTGTGTTAGTGCTTTCCTCTATCGCGGATTATTATAGTGGTACGTTAGTTACCTTTGTTATTTTTAAAAATTTGCTGAGGTACTCAATGTTGTTTTGCGCTCCCAACCACATTTCAGTTCCGTTCGGTTGATTTGTCATAGCATAGTACATTTCATGCATTTGTTCACATGTGTTATAGTGCTTGACATGCCGTTAGGCCATTCATTGTCCGTGTGCATATTCATTTCCTTTCTATGTAACGTTGTGCTGCATCGTGGATATACTGCCTTTCCGCACCGTTGTTTTCTGTACTGCAGCTTTTAATGAATCTCCTATGTCTGTATTTCGTTATAGCAATAAACTGGGTACCACTATGGTACCCACAGTTACCAATACCAATACCATTGCCATTTCAGGGATTTAACTCTGATCATGATGTCTTCCACTTTTGTCATTTTTCTGATCCACGAGTTCCTCTTCTAATCTCTCCTGGTTACACCAAGCATGCACCTATCCATGGTTCTTTGAGTTGTCTGCAGCCTTTGTATGTCTCTTTTAGTTAAGGTCCACGTCTCTGCACCATACGTAAGCACTGGAAGGATGCATTGATCAAACACTTTTCTTTTAAGACATAATGGCATATTGCTCTTGAAAATTATGCTGTTTCTTCCAAAAGCTCTCCAGGCAAGTTTTATACGCCGATTAATTTCCTCATCACTTGATATCTGCTGTCCAAGATAAACGTACGTGTCTGTTATCTCCAGCTTTTCTCCATCAATCGATCGATCGAGAAACATCGGAGAACAAACACTCTTCAACCATTGCTGGAAGAACACAAGCTGATGGGGGCAGAGTTATGGTCTGGGGAATGTTTTCCTGGTATTATCTGGGTCCACTCATACCTGTGGAAGGCACTATGGACTGAATTCGTTATGAATCCATCCTTGCAGACCACGTACACCAATAGATGCTGATTGTCTTCCCTGGGGCGGATGGAATCTTCCAGCACGACAATGTGACGTGTCACACAGCTAGAAATGTCCGAGAGTGGTTGGAAGAGCACGATGAAGACTTCAAAATACTTCGCTGGCCCCCTAATTCCCCAGACTTAAACCCAATTGAGCATTTGTGGGATACATCTCTCTACATATATGTATAGAGTTTATAACGAAGTAAATTTCTCCGTCATTTTTCTCCGCGCCGGGGTTCGAACCCGGGTCCACTCATTCCGGAATAAGTTGCTCTACCAATTAAGCTACGCGGACGATTATTCTGATTCCTATCTGCCTTTATGTCGTGTGCGTCCTTCTGGCAGGTACGTCACATCTCCTGGTACGTTACATCATCTCCCCCTTATTTTTCTTTCTTTTTTCTTTCGAAGTGCTGCTCATATTTTTCCTATCTCGCGGTGTGGAAATAACATCACACCAATGCGAGATTTTGAACGGTCGGGTCATCCGGACAGTTCGGGCGCCATTATAACGAAGTGAATTTCTCCGTCATTTTCGGTCTACGCCGGGATTCGAACCCGGGTCCCCTCATTCCGGAAATAAGTTGCTCTACCAATTAAGCTACGCGGACATGTATTCTGATTCCTATCTGCCTTTATGTCGTGTGCGTCCTTCTGGCAGGTACGTCACATCTCCTGGTACGTTACATCATCTCCCCCTTATTTTTTTTTTTTTTTTTTTTTCGAAGTGCTGCTCATATTTTTCCTATCTCGCGGTGTGGAAATAACATCACACCAATGCGAGATTTTGAACGGTCGGGTCATCCGGATAGTTCGGGCGCCATTATAACGAAGTGAATTTCTCCGTCATATCCGCGCCAGGATTCGAACCCGGGTCCCCTCATTCCGGAATAAGTTGCTCTACCAATTAAGCTACGCGGACGATTATTCTGATTCCTATCTGCCTTTATGTCGTGTGCGTCCTTCTGGCAGGTACGTCACATCTCCTGGTACGTTACAAGTTTTACCTGTCAAACGACTCGTGGTGGCCATTGGCTTTGATAAGTGTTTTCCATGCGCTCGATACGTAGGGAGATAGATGTGAAATGTAAAATCATGTGAATCTTTTCAATGACTTCATTAAGTTTCATGTGTTTCGCATACCTTTTGTTAATCAATGAGAAACCAAAGAAGCATAATTTCTAGAAAATATACCTTCCATTTATTTTGCCACGTAATCGCCAAGTTTTAGCAAGCATTTGTCAGAAGGAGAAACCAGTTTTTCAATATCGGGAAAGCAAAAGTTCGCTCTAAATTCACCGAGGCATGTTTTCACAGCTTCTCTGACTTCATTTTCGAAATGCCTGACCCCAAAGTTATTTTGTTATTTTGGGGATGAAGTTGTAATCGCACGGGCTAAATCAGGACTGTATGGGGGATGCGGCCATACTTCCCCAATTGAAACTGCGAAGCCCCTGCGTGGCGGCAGCTTTGTGTGGGGTTGCGTTGTCGTCAAACAAGATGACTCCTTTTGACAATTTTTCTTTTTTTCGATCCTTAATTGCTTTCCTTAACTTCTTCATTGTCTCGCAGTACATTGCAGCGCTTCTCGTACCTTGTTTCGATAAAGTCTGTGTGCATTCGCCCGTCGCAGTCAAACAAGACCGTTGCCAAACAAGACGCCTTTACATTTTGTTGCAGTTGGTGAGCTGGGGTATTTCCACACCATGGATGCCGATTTGTTCCCTGGTACAAAGTGATGCACCCACGTCTCATCGCCGGTGACGATGCTCTGAAAAAATATGTACCTTCTTTACAAAAACATTGCAGGAACGTTAGACGGCCGTCCCGGTGGAGCAGTGGTCTAAGCCATTGCCTCTGATTATTCATTCAAAATGGGTCCGGGTTCGAATCCCGTAACGCATGGATGTTTGTGTTTGTGTTTCGGCACTGGCTCTCTTCCTTCCCTGGAACCAGTGCCCTAAATTAGGGACGGGCGACTGCTTATAGCCCACTGAGTTGCTCACTGTGGTCGTTAACACCCAACATGCCACCCCGGGGGCGCAGTGGTCTAAACGATGGCCTCTGATCATTCGTCCAAAGGGGGTCCGGGTTTGAATCCCGGTGAGGCATGGATGTTGTGTTTGTCTTACGGCACTGGCTCTCTCCCTTCCCTGGAACCAGTGACCCTAAATTAGGGACGGGCGACTGCTTATAGCCCATTGTGTTGCTCACTGTGGTCGTTAACACCCAACATGCCACCCCGGGGGTGCAGTGGTCTAAACGATGGCCTCTGATCATTCGTCAAAAGGGGGTCCGGGTTTGAATCCCGGTGAGGCATGGATGTTTTTTTTTTTTTTTTTTATTGGAGGTTTAACGACCACCGTGAGCAACTCAATGGGCTATAAGCAGTCGCCCGTCCCTAATTTAGGGTCACTGGTTCCAGGGAAGGGAGAGAGCCAGTGCCGAAAGACAAACACAACATCCATGCCTTACCGGGATTCGAACCCGGACCCCTTCGGACGAATGATCAGAGGCCATCGCTTAGACCACTGCGCCACCGGAGCGGCGCATGGATGTTGTGTTTGTCTTATGGCACTGGCTCTCTCCCTTTCCTGGAACCAGTGACCCTAAATTAGGGACGGGCGACTGCTTATAGCCCATTGAGTTGCTCACGGTGGTCGTTAAACCTTCAATCAAAAAAAAAAAAAAAAAAAAGGTTCGGGTTCTAATCCCGCTGAGGCATGGACGTTATGTTTGTCTTACGGCACTGGCTCTCTCCCTTCCCTGGAACCACAAGTGATCCTAAATTAGGGACGGGCGACTGCTTATGAGCCATTGAGTTGCTCACGGTGGTCGTTAAACCTTTTCGGGAATGCAGGGGCTCGTGAATGATAACGTGTACACCAACCATATGGCAACACCACACTGAGAAAAAAATTTTGTTTGAGACAACAAAATAGTTTTGTTGAGCTGTTTTGTCGATTTATTTTGTTGCTTCAGCCAAACGCAATCGGAATTGTTCTGTTGGAAACACAAAATTATTTCGTTGGCTATATTTTGTTAATTCAACTAAATGTTTTATCACGATAACAATACATATTGTTGGATCAAACGAATTCTCCAAAATCGACCTAGGCATTTTGTTAAATGTACAAAACGTTTTGTCATGATAACAATACATTTTGTTGAATCAAGAATAATTTTCAGCAAAATACATTTGTAAATTGAACAAACATTTTTGTTAACTGCATATCGACAAAATGTTTTAGTTGATTCAACAATTTTTTTTGCTGAATTAACAGAACGTATGACATCACTCCGAAGCCTCGTCTTTCTATTTCCGACAGTGACCGGTAGTGAAACTTATTTTCTGATACGCCCTCCTAATTTGGCGGACATGACAAAAATGATAAAACCAAGCCAACAGATCATAACCAATATACACTCAACAAAGGAAACATTTAGAGGTAGGAGTGATGGGCAGTTGGCATGGCCATGCCCCACACAGAATGAAACAAACCCAAGAACGCAGACGATAAATAGATGGACAGCATGGTTTCCAAAAACTGTATCGCAATCGACGAACATGGGCAAACGTGGTGATTTGAGCGAGTTTAATCGTGGACCCATTGTCTGCGCAACACATATGGGTCATTATATCGCCAAAGTAGATAGAGCCCTAGGGATATCGAGGGCAACCGTATCAAGGGTGTACGGGTAGTATGCAATCAAAGGGCGTACCAGCGCCCAGAGAGCAAGAGGTGGCCGACCACACGCCAATGATGACCATGGTCGACGTAGACTGGCCAAGCTTATGCAGAACGACCACTTGGCAACGGCGAAGCAAATAACAACCACGTTAAATGTTGGAGGCCCAAGCAGCATCAGTGAGCAAATGGTAAGAGCCACGTTGCATACCCAGCGCTACGGGACTCGACACACAAGTGGTATGCCACTGTTGACTGCGCGTCATCGAAAATTACGCCTCGCCTGTGTAGTCAGGTGAAATACCGTTTTTAGTTGTACCGAACTGACTGGTAAGTGCGGGTGTGGCATCGACAGTATGAGACCATAGCCCCGTTGTGCTAGGTGAGCTCTGTTCAATGCGGCGGTGGCCCTGTGATGGTTTGGGGAGCCTTTTCCTGAGACACATTAGGACCCTTAGGGTGTATGGAGAGGTCCTTAACCTGTGCGAGCTACCAGCATGTGTTGGCTGATCACCTACACGCCTTCATGGCCTTTGGGAATCCTGCGGCCAATGGTCTCTTAGTGTGTCTGGAGAGGTCCTTAACTGCTGCGTGCTACCAGCATGTGCTGGCTGATCACCTACACGCTTTCATGGCCTTCGGGCATCCTGCGGCCTATGGTCCCTTGGTGTGTCTGGAGAGGTTCTTAATTGCTGCGTGCTACCAGCATGTGCTGGCCGATCACCTACACGCTTTCATGGCCTTCGAGCATCCTGCGGCCTATGGTCCCTTGGTGTGTCTGGAGAGGTTCTTAACTGCTGCGTGCTACCAGCATGTGCTGGCCGATCACCTACACGCTTTCATGGCCTTCGGGCATCCTGCGGCCTATGGTCCCTTGGTGTGTCTGGAGAGGTTCTTAATTGCTGCGTGCTACCAGCATGTGCTGGCTGATCACCTACACGCTTTCATGGCCTTCGGGCATCCTGCGGCCTATGGTCCCTTGGTGCGTCTGGAGAGGTTCTTAACTGCTGCGTGCTACCAGCATGTGCTAGCTGATCACCTACACGTTTTCATGGCCTTCGGGCATCGCGCGGCCTATGGTCCCTTGGTGTGTCTGGAGAGGTTCTTAACTGCTGCGTGCTACCAGCATGTGCTGGCTGATCACCTACACGCTTTCATGGCCTTCGGGCATCGCGCGGCCTATGGTCCCTTGGTGTGTCTGGAGAGGTTCTTAACTGCTGCGTGCTACCAGCATGTGCTGGCTGATCACCTGCACGCTTTCATGGCCTTCGGGCATCCTGCGGCCTATGGTCCCTTAGTGTGTCTGGAGAGGTCCTTAACCGGTACCTGCTACCAGCATGTGCTGTATGATCAGATATAAGCTTTCATGGCTTTCACGCATCCTTCGGCGGGTGGTGTTTCAAAAGAACAATGCGCAACCCCACTGAGCCGCAACTACTCACGCATGGTAGGATGTAAACTCGTCTGAGTTTGGAACCATCCAGTGGTCCCCGTATTTAAACCCCGTGGAATATCTCAGGGATATCGTAGACGGGAATATCGGATACACAGATCTTGGACGGACGTCTCGGGTGGAGTTGTTGTAAAGGCTGGAACAGACATTGCTGGCATTACCTCCGGAAACCCTCCAGTGGATTCGATGCCTTGGCATGTACACTGTACAGGTTGTATTTCGTGCTCGAGGAGGACCAACACGCTGTTAGTTAAGTATGTCTAACGTTTTTCCATTGAGTGTGTATCTGCTTTGCGATGCTATAGTGAAAATTTAGCAGTAATAAGAATAGTGTTCGACTAATGTATTAAACAGTAAATAAAACTTTATAATGCTTGGAGATCCTATATTCTTAGTAAATATAAAAGAGTAATATAAGTTTTGCATCTTTTAAAGGGTGAATAATCCAACATTCATTTGCGGCGAGATTTCTTCACCGTCAATACAACACAGAAGATATTAATTACGTTTTCTTTTCATGCTGTGTGGTCCAACGGATTACCGGTCTTAGCACATAACTTAATCATTAGGTATTTAGCATATAGGAAGAACAACGCTTAAATTCCTTGAAAGGAGATTTTGCTGACAGAATATTTTCCGCACGTCGCGTCGATCAATGAGCCAGCACGTAATGCAGAAGTAATTAATGTTCTCCTTGAGTTCTTGATCATCAAAAGTGCCTGAAAAGGCTTTGTGACGAAAGGCTGTGACATTCAAAACTTCCCGGCACGCTTTCATTAAGGACACCGGTGTTAATGAAGATCTTGGGAACCGGAACTTCCATTGTTTCGCTTATACAGGTCTGGAAGACTTGATTGGTCTGTGAAGAAAATTTACTGCCAGAGTACCATTTCGCTCGGAAGTGTTCCGGCTGAAAATGAGTATCCTAATTGTTATTCACTGGAAAGTGGGTAAAAATGAGGAGATTCTTTCATGTTCTGCTTAGAATTGGGTGGAACAGCGGACTGGGAGCAGGGCTTCGGGCTAATTAATTTTGAGTGGGCTTATTATCCAAAACAAAACCGGGAGTGCTTTTAAATTCCTTGTTCGAGGAAGAAAGAAAAAAAAAATTACAGAATTGTGTGCTAGGTCAATTGTGTTACAGCAGTCAATCTAAATGTCTGCGTCCACGTTTTTGGTGAATCATGTACCGTGTCTAGACAAAGTAATATGAGCACCATGAGGAGTGGAGGGTCCAAGGAGGAATTTTGCGTGTTAATCGTCCCTCCCTCGCAAAAAATTGGAACCTTCCGATATTTCAAAAATATTTTTTTTTTTTTTGCTGCCATGCTACACGTAGCTAATTCCGTAGCAACTTAGCAGGGAACCAGGGAAAAAGACTAATATTTGCCTGACTAGTCCCAGAAAAATAAGAAAAATGTCAAGTCAAGTCATTAAACATTTTTCAACTTATATACACACACACATTTGCGATACGATATAACTAAAATTATTCGAATTTAACTAATAACATAATATTTCTTTAGTGCTATTTTAAACGATACAAAACCTGATAGTGGTTTTATATGAATCGACAACCCATTCCAGAGCCGAGGGCAATGAGCATTAATATTGAAATACAGCGCATTAGTACGAGTTCTTCGAATTAAATAGTTTTCATATCCACGAGTTTGATAATTATGTGCAGGTAACATAAATTTATTAAATTGAGATGTTTGTTGGCATAAACACGCTCATGCATTAACAACATCAGTCGATAACAGTAATACGTAGTGCGATCAAAAAGTTCCGAGACTAGGTATTTACCGCGCCAACAGCTACCAGTGCGCGGATGCGCGAGCAGCGATCGAGGACAGTGACCTTAATGAGTCATAGTGGCGTCGTTCTGTGAACATCGGGAGCTGTGCTACACGATATTTGGTGACCACGTGCAGAACACAGCTGCGATTTCGGTATGGACTGCAAACTAGAGCAGCAAGCGAACATCAAATTATGCGTCAAACTCGGCAAATCGGGAACAAAGACGCATGAAATGTTGCGGCAAGCTTATGGCATTGAGTCGTGCTAAGTGTTTTGAGTGGCACTCGCGCTTTAAGAGCAGCAGAACGGCACTTGAAGACGACGAGAGGTCAGGGCGACCGTCCACGAGCAAAACACCCGAAAATGTGGACAAAATTAGGGAACTGGTTCATGAGGATCGTCGGAGAACCATTCAAGACATTGCTACCATCGTCAATGTGTTATACGGAACAGTGCAAGAAATTATAAAATCGGTTTTGAACATGCACCGCATTGCTGCAAAGTTTGTGCCAAAGATTCTGAACCCCGAACAGAAGGCGCTCCGTGTCGAACTCTTTCAAGATCTTCGTCAGCAGGTGGTGAATAAACCAACGTTCCTGTCGCAGGTTATCACTAGGGACGAGACTTGGGTCTACGGTTATTACCCGGAGACCAAACAACAGTCGTCGCAGTGGGAGAGTCCGGCATCTCCACTACCGAAGACCCGACAGGTCCGGATGTCAACCAAAAGCATGCTTCTCGTGTTCTTCGACATTCGTAGGGTTGTGCACCGTGAATTCGTCCCCCAGGGCCAGATCGTCACCGCCCTTTTTTTTTACTGCGATGTTCTGTGGCGTGTTA
This sequence comes from Macrothele yani, assembly GCA_039090855.1. Lineage (NCBI taxonomy): Eukaryota > Metazoa > Arthropoda > Arachnida > Araneae > Macrothelidae > Macrothele > Macrothele yani. The sequence goes on along the minus strand of CM077008.1, from coordinate 141,273,285 downwards.
AGGAGGACATTCGTCGCAAACGACCTGAAATACGGCGCCGGGGCAATTTTCTGCTGCATCACGAAAACGCAGCAGCTCACAGAGAGTTAGCAACACGGCAGTTTTGCAGCCGCAACAGCACGACTACCCTTCGTTATCCGCTTTACTCGCAGGATTTGGCCCCCTGCGACTTCTTTCTGTTCCCGAAGATAAAGCCGAAGCTCAAAGGTCGCCGTTTTTAAACGGTGGACGAGATCCAGCGCGAATCGCAAATGGTGCTTGATACGATTCGCCAACAGGACTTCCAGGGAGCGTTCAAACAGTGGCAAAAACGCTGGCTGGGATGTATCCCTCTCCAAGGAGACTATCTTTGAGGGAGATCATAGCCAGACTTGAGTAACGTAAGTACTTTGTTGTACATTGGCCTCGTCTCGGAAGTTTTTGATCGGACCGATAATCTCCCAAAGATCAATTATTTATAGCGACTGAACAGGATTTCCACATTTTCCAGTGGATTCAACAAACAAACGAATTTTTGTTTGTAAAGAAGAAATTCGATGGTTATATTTAGTTGTCCTGCCCCAAGCAAGTAGACAATAAGACAGGTAGGAATAAATAACAGAATAACAGAGTGTTAATTTAATGTTAAAAAGCAATAGACTGGAGACTTTAGATTAAACTCCTATTCGAGACCCCGAGTCCCGCGAAATAGTTTCAATATGGGCATCCCACTTTAAATTCTCCTGAAACAAAACACACCAAAAATTTAACCCTATCTTGAACAATCAAAGGAGTATAATTTAAAATCACTTCCGGTAGAGCCCCAACTCGAACTTTTCGGCCAGAAAAAACACACATTTAGTTTGGGTGATATTAAGAGTTAAGAAATTGCACGAAACCAGTATTTGTCAGCAAATGCACTCATAACACAAATACACAGTCGAGTCACATTATTGTGACCACCAGCTAATATCCAGAATAACCGCCATGTTCAGCGCGGACAGCAGCTAGACGGGCTGGGAGGTACTCAATAAGTTGCTGGAAGGTGTTCACAGGCATGTGGAGCCATCCTAACTGCAGTATATCTGACAGCTGCTGGACGGTGCGTGGTGGATCCATAGAGCGAATAACACAATCGAGGTGGTTCCACAGATGCTCAATTGGGTTTAAGTCTAGGGAATTAGGGGGCAGAGAAGTACTTTGAAGTTTTCATCGGGATCGTCCAACCCCTCTCGGGCATTTCTAGCTGTGTGACACGTCACATTGTCGTTCTGGAAGATCCCATCCGCCCCAGAGAAGACAATCAGCATGTATGGGTGTTCGTTGTCTACAAGGATGGATTCTAACGACTTCGGTCTATAGTGCCTTCCACAGGTATGAGTGGACCTAGGGAACGCCACAAAAACATTCCCAAGACCATAACGCTGCCCCCCACCAGCTCCGCACAGCTGTGGGCACAAGTTCGACATTGTTTTCAATTTTGATGGTTGCCAGCCTCCCAGATCGTTCATCACTCTCAACACTTTCACGATCATGTCTAAAAAGTTTATACCACTTGTGCACGACTTATACAATCCTCCCCACTGAATTTCTGTAAATTTAAGTATGTGTCTTTGCAAGTTTCGCTAAGTGGTATAAACCATTTGAAGTCGTAGATAATTTTTTTCCAACATGCCAAATACGACGAACAACTTCACATACGTAAGAACAAAGGACTACTGTAAAAAAAACAAAAAAAAACAACGACAAGCGGAGGGAAAAAGTGACTTACGGCACATGCGCAGTAGGTTCCAAGATCAACGTGTGTCAAGCCACTTGCTGCTGTGTTGCACGACTCGGAACTTATGCAACCAGTCTTGATATTTTTATTCACACATAGTATGATGCCAAACTTTGCAGTAATGGTTTGTGTTCAATCAGTTGTACTCAGGAAACTGTAGATTTTGCATCAGTGGCGTAATGGCGTAATGACGTAATGTGCTAAAAAGGTGGTCAGACATTGAAAGTTAAACCATAAAAGGCTTTCAGCGTTACCTAATAAAAACCGTTAAATTCGCCTCCTTCTGAATTTGTGACAATATTGATTCAAGAAACCATTTGAAGATCCCTTATAAGAACTTTCCGAAAGGCAGAAGGAATCTCATGCACGCAATGACTTTGTATGAATTTAACAGATCACAGAGTTGATGACTAAGAAAGGAATGTATTTCTGGAACACGAAGTTGATTTGTGCAGATTGATATTTTTAGGAGGAAAACATTCTGGACACTGGCGATCTATGATACTAGAGGTAAAAACTCGGCCTTGAATCGTAATTAGTCTTTTTCCGCGTGAGAGAAAGAAGTGAAACACAGCTGCTTCTTCCTTGAGTCTTATGATAAATTACGACATTTCTAATTTAAATAGCGTGTGAGGCTTGATGACAAGTTCCGACGTTTTTGGGACATGTCCCGACTCCCCTGAGAGTCACCAGTATGTGCCATGGGAGTCGAAGTCAACTCGACACTGACAGCAAGGCCGGATAAACTGAGACGAAATAATGCACTTGTTCTTGGGCACTCATTTATTAACTAAACTACTGTACTGTAAAACATTCAACTGAATATATTAGGAGATTACTACGTAAATCTTTTAGATCCACATTTTGACAAAAGGCAAAAAATCCGCCGAAATTTCCATTTAGAAATTTTCATTAATTTAGCGTAATCTTTTTTTCACTGAAACCTGAAATGTGGTTCATAAGAACCGATGTATTTTCGAAAATCAACGCAATAATCGACGTCATGTTTGGGATTGAAATTCGGCAAGAGTCTTTAACTAAAGAAATTTAACATATCTCCTACTGTAAAATATCGGAATTCCTGAAACACTTAAGAACATTATATGAATAACAGGAATTCCTTGTCTTAAATTTCACACCCATTAGCGCATTGATAAAGGTTCACGATATTGATGACATATGGCCTTTCATTGTAATATACATTTCATTTCTTTCATTCTAAAGTATGTGTGTGTTCAAGAGCAAAGGATGTACGATCAGATCAGATGTAGAGGATTTTATGAAGGGAGTGTCTGACTCCAGGTTTTAAACAACCCTTAGAAATAGGAAGCTGGGAGGTTTGGGCTAGAGTACCCGATAGGAAAGTGACACGAGGGCGAGGTAGAAAGGGGGAGGAAGACTCCCTTATTTATTACCGGGGGGCCAGTACCCGGGGTCCGACGGCGGCTTTACATGCCCATCCGACGCACTGCGGATATTTAGTGGTTCGAGCGTTCGTACCAGAGGTTATCTCCGTGGCAGTCACGATAGCTGACCACTGGGCCACTCGCGGCCCAAAGGATGTACGAAATCAATGGTAAGCATCTTTATTGCGTTTTTTTAATTACATCATGGTGATTAATGAGTTATTTGCCAAGGATCTCTGATGGAGTATTCTTCAGTAATTTTAAAATATGTGGTTTCGGGTATACAGTATTCAAGATGTGTATACTTATCACTACCGATTTTGCGGAGATATGTTATTAGTCAGGCTGTTCTCTCATTTCAGAACTGATGACGAGTAATTATCATCCAAGTAATGCAGTCGAGGGACCACTAGGAATGGAGAAATACTTTCCGGAATCCTTATTCTATACAACTACTTCAAGATTCTTCCATTTCCGCAGCAGGAAAGGGTGATTTGGGAATTCTTAAGACTCTCAAGTGGAAAACTGTTCACTTCTGAGAACGAGTGTGCGCAATTCACAGAAGTCATCATTCGCTAAAGGGCTAGAAAGGTTATCTAAGGGACCATTAATGGTTCAAGAAAGAAGAACAGAATTTTTAAAGTATACATCGACTAATCACCATAGGCAGTTGGCAATTGTAATCCATTTTAAACGCTGATATCTCTTCATTTTTGTGTTTCTCAGAGAAATAGAAACCGGCCTCAAAATGATCGGAAGAGGATCTTTGCTAACTGCTCTCAATGGGTAAATTTCTCACATAGGTTTTGACAATTTAACATGAATTAACTCGATGTAATACGTCTCATTAAATAGTAGCAGACGTAGAGATACTCAAATTAAGATTGCAGAGTTCAAAGATAAATTCCGGTTTCGGAACTGTAAAATCAATACTACCTTTTTATTTTTAATCTGGTGTTACGTCGTACCTATCAATGCACTTTTGGATAAGGAATAGTACTTAAATAAATAAAATGGAAATATTTCGGTCGGGCATTCAGATGCGACCGCAAATAGAAATACAGTAGATCAGCCCTTAGTGGAGAAACTCTGCAACATTCGAAACAGAAAATCTACTAAAATATTTGTTAAAAAATCGTATAGTGACCGGAATGCAATGCAAAGGGTTTTTTAGTCGGAAATTTGAATGACGGCTACTATTTTAAATAAAAATATGCGCTTTATTCCTTCTACTTGCGAAAGCCTAAGGATAAACGAAATGTTTCACTTGAAGGAAGCTACGCAACGTATATACCGTATTTTTCCGTGTATAAGACGATATTTTTTTCCAAAATTTTTAGACCAAAATTTTGGGGCCGTCTTATATACGGGGGTAACCGGTTGAGAGAACCCTGCGGTTACCGTGGCGAAACTGCCAGTACTTCTTATCCCCTCTCCCCACTACGACTTACAAATCTACCGAGTGACCGGAGCACCAAGTCACAGTTATTTTTGTTAAGCTTCCTGAGAGTGATGCATAATTTACTTGTTTGTATCTTTAAAATATTACCTAATTTCTAAATAATATAAATTCCCAAACTTCTTTTTCTTTATATATATTAGCACAGACTTTGTCTGTGATATTACCTAATTTCTAAATTTACTTCAATCATGTTACTAAAATATATGAAATGTGTCCTTTTTTGTAATAAAAATATTGAAAAATTATGAAATGTGTCCTTTTTTGTAATAAAATTATTGAAAAAATATCAAATGTGTCCTTTTTTTTAATAAAAATATTGAAAAAATATCAAATATGTCCTTTTTTGTAATAAAAATATTGAAAAAATATCAAATGTGTCCATTTTTGTAATAAAATATTGAAAAAATATCAAATGTGTCCTTTTTTGTAATAAAAATATTGAAAAAATTTCAAATGCGTCCTTTTTTGTAATAAAAATATTGAAAAAATTTCAAATGCGTCCTTTTTTGTAATACAAATATTGAAAAATTATCAAATGTGTCCTTTTATGTAATAAAAATACTGAAAAAACATCAAATGTGTCCTTTTTTGTAATAAAAATATTGAAAAAATATCAAATGTGTTCTTTTTTGTAATAAAAATATTGAAAAAATATCAAATGTGTCCTTTTTTGTAATAAAAATATTGAAAACATTTCAAATGTGTCCTTTTTTGTAACAAAAAATATTGAAAAAATATCAAATGTGTCCTTTTTTGTAATAAAAATATTAAATTTCTTAATTTTCTGTTCGAAAACGTAGGGGTCGTCTTATACATAGGGCTTATACACGAAAAAATACGGTATATTTTTTCACAAATGGAACGTACACAATGCCACAAGAAAGTAATGAGGCTAAATTAAAACAAAATCGTATCAAATGCCAGCCAAGTTTGCGTGGCAGGCGATTCCTCATTCCTGCTCTTTTTTCCAGGATTTACACCGAACGCAACCTGATTGTATGTATGGGTGTTCAAAGATCTTCCCTGGACATCTAAGCACTTTGCTGCGGTTGCCTCTGTGATTTGTACTTTCACCAGTATTGGACTGACCACCCAGTCTTGTGTAAACCTTGCTGAGAATCATAATGTAGGACTTTGCTCAATTGTGCAGCAAGAGATCTTTACGATGAGTCTCCTAGCATTGGGCTGACCACCTAATCTTGCGTATTCGCAGCTGAGAATCATAATGGATTCCACGGCTCTATTCTGAGGCAATGGATCTTGCCGGAGACTCACATACGACAAATTGCCAAACCACCTGGCAGGTTGCTTCTTTGGAGCTCCGCACAATGCTGGGGATTCACCACAGATGAACAGCAGCAACTGAACTAATAACCATTATTAGAAGGCGAATGAATAATAAATAAACAGTTGACGTGGATTAGGAACACCAAATAGAAGTCATCGCTCTTTCCACATTTATATGTGAGTCACGGAAAAATTCTCATTGGCCGCCACCGAGAATCGAACCCAGTTCTTCCAGTTACGCGCCGGACATGCTTCCACTGCAGCACAGCGGCCTCCAATTCTCCATACTCACATGCAACAAATTGCCAAACCTCCTGGCAGGTTGCTTCTTTTGGAGTTCAGCACAATGATGGGGATTCACCACAGATGAACAGCAGCAACTGAACTAATAACCATTATTAGAAGGCGAATGAATAATAAATACACAGTTGACGTGGATTAGGAACACCAAATAGAAGTCATCGCTCTTTCCACATTTATAAGTGACTCACGGAAAAATTCTCATTGGCCGCCACCGAGAATCGAACCCAGTTCTTCCAGTTACGCGCCGGACATGCTTCCACTGCAGCACAGCGGCCTCCAATTCTCCATACTCACATGCAACAAATTGCCAAACCTCCTGGCAGGTTGCTTCTTTTGGAGCTCCGCACAATGCAGGGGATTCAATACAGATGAACAGCAGCAACTGAACTAATAACCATTAATAGACAGCGAATGAATAATAAATACACAGTTGACGTGGATTAGGAACATCAAATAGAAGTCATAGCTCTTTCCACATTTATTAGTGAGTCACGGAAAAATTCTAATTGGCCGCCACCGAGAATCGAACCCAGTTCTTCCAGTTACGCGCCGGACAGGCTTCCACTGCAGCACAGCGGCCTCCAATTCTCCATACTCACATGCAACAAATTGCCAAACCTCCTGGCAGGTTGCTTCTTTTGGAGCTCCGCACAATGCTGGGGATTCACCACAGATGAACAGCAGCAACTGAACTAATAACTATTAATAGAAGGCGAATGAATAATAAATACACAGTTGACGTGGATTAGGAACATCAAATAGAAGTCATAGCTCTTTCTACATTTATAAGTGAGTCACGGAAAAATTCTCATTGGCCGCCACCGGGAATCGAACCCAGTTCTTCCAGTTGCGCGCCGGACATGCTTCCACTGCAGCACAGCGGCCTCCAATTCTCCATACTCACATGCAACAAATTGCGCCACCGGGAATCGAACCCAGTTCTTCCAGTTGCGCGCCGGACATGCTTCCACTGCAGCACAGCGGCCTCCAATTCTCCATACTCACATGCAACAAATTGCCAAACCTCCTGGCAGGTTGCTTTTTTTGGAGCTCCGCACAATGCAGGGGATTCAATACAGATGAACAGCAGCAACTGAACTAATAACCATTAATAGACAGCGAATGAATAATAAATACACAGTTGACGTGGATTAGGAACATCAAATAGAAGTCATAGCTCTTTCCACATTTATTAGTGAGTCACGGAAAAATTCTAATTGGCCGCCACCGAGAATCGAACCCAGTTCTTCCAGTTACGCGCCGGACAGGCTTCCACTGCAGCACAGCGGCCTCCAATTCTCCATACTCACATGCAACAAATTGCCAAACCTCCTGGCAGGTTGCTTCTTTTGGAGCTCCGCACAATGCTGGGGATTCACCACAGATGAACAGCAGCAACTGAACTAATAACTATTAATAGAAGGCGAATGAATAATAAATACACAGTTGACGTGCATTAGGAACATCAAATAGAAGTCATAGCTCTTTCTACATTTATAAGTGAGTCACGGAAAAATTCTCATTGGCCGCCACCGGGAATCGAACCCAGTTCTTCCAGTTGCGCGCCGGACATGCTTCCACTGCAGCACAGCGGCCTCCAATTCTCCATACTCACATGCAACAAATTGCCAAACCTCCTGGCAGGTTGCTTCTTTTGGAGCTCCGCACAATGCTGGGGATTCACCACAGATGAACAGCAGCAACTGAACTAATAACTATTAATAGAAGGCGAATGAATAATAAATACACAGTTGACGTGGATTAGGAACATCAAATAGAAGTCATAGCTCTTTCTACATTTATAAGTGAGTCACGGAAAAATTCTCATTGGCCGCCAACGGGAATCGAACCCAGTTCTTCCAGTTGCGCGCCGGACATGCTTCCACTGCAGCACAGCGGCCTCCAATTCTCCATACTCACATGCAACAAATTGCCAAACCTCCTGGCAGGTTGCTTCTTTTGGAGCTCCGCACAATGCAGGGGATTCAATACAGATGAACAGCAGCAACTGAACTAATAACCATTAATAGACAGCGAATGAATAATAAATACACAGTTGACGTGGATTAGGAACATCAAATAGAAGTCATAGCTCTTTCCACATTTATTAGTGAGTCACGGAAAAATTCTAATTGGCCGCCACCGAGAATCGAACCCAGTTCTTCCAGTTACGCGCCGGACAGGCTTCCACTGCAGCACAACGGCCTCCAATTCTCCATACTCACATGCAACAAATTGCCAAACCTCCTGGCAGGTTGCTTCTTTTGGAGCTCCGCACAAAGCTGGGGATTCACCACAGATGAACAGCAGCAACTGAACTAATAACTATTAATAGAAGGCGAATGAATAATAAATACACAGTTGACGTGGATTAGGAACATCAAATAGAAGTCATAGCTCTTTCTACATTTATAAGTGAGTCACGGAAAAATTCTCATTGGCCGCCACCGGGAATCGAACCCAGTTCTTCCAGTTGCGCGCCGGACATGCTTCCACTGCAGCACAGCGGCCTCCAATTCTCCATACTCACATGCAACAAATTGCCAAACCTCCTGGCAGGTTGCTTCTTTTGGAGCTCCGCACAATGCTGGGGATTCACCACAGATGAACAGCAGCAACTGAACTAATAACTATTAATAGAAGGCGAATGAATAATAAATACACAGTTGACGTGGATTAGGAACATCAAATAGAAGTCATAGCTCTTTCCACATTTATTAGTGAGTCACGGAAAAATTCTCATTGGCCGCCACCGGGAATCGAACCCAGTTCTTCCAGTTGCGCGCCGGACATGCTTCCACTGCAGCACAGCGGCCTCCAATTCTCCATACTCACATGCAACAAATTGCCAAACCTCCTGGCAGGTTGCTTCTTTTGGAGCTCCGCACAATGCAGGGGATTCAATACAGATGAACAGCAGCAACTGAACTAATAACCACTAATAGACAGCGAATGAATAATAAATACACAGTTGACGTGGATTAGGAACATCAAATAGAAGTCATAGCTCTTTCCACATTTATTAGTGAGTCACGGAAAAATTCTAATTGGCCGCCACCGAGAATCGAACCCAGTTCTTCCAGTTACGCGCCGGACAGGCTTCCACTGCAGCACAGCGGCCTCCAATTCTCCATACTCACATGCAACAAATTGCCAAACCTCCTGGCAGGTTGCTTCTTTTGGAGCTCCGCACAATGCTGGGGATTCACCACAGATGAACAGCAGCAACTGAACTAATAACTATTAATAGAAGGCGAATGAATAATAAATACACAGTTGACGTGGATTAGGAACATCAAATAGAAGTCATAGCTCTTTCTACATTTATAAGTGAGTCACGGAAAAATTCTCATTGGCCGCCACCGGGAATCGAACCCAGTTCTTCCAGTTGCGCGCAGGACATGCTTCCACTGCAGCACAGCGGCCTCCAATTCTCCATACTCACATGCAACAAATTGCCAAACCTCCTGGCAGGTTGCTTCTTTTGGAGCTCCGCACAATGCTGGGGATTCACGACAGATGAACAGCACCAACTGAGCAAATAACTATTAATAGAAGGCGAATGAATAATAAATACACAGTTGACGTGGATTAGGAACATCAAATAGAAGTCATCGCTCTTTCCACGTTTACCTTCTGTATATTAAACAATAGAGATCCGATGAGAAGTATTTGGTGCAGTGAGAAATATTTGGCATATATTTTTATTTGTTCCATTTATTTATGATTTAGGGAAGAAAATGTTTCATGCAAACGCAAACTGAAACATAATGAAGTTGGCTACTGAGCGCTCTTTTTCTTCATGGAGCGCCAAATGGCTGAATTCAAACGTCGGAGTTACTTGGGCATGTCCACAAAAAAGTTATGCTAATATAATCAAAAATAACAGCATAGACGAATGCCGTTATGATATATAACAGTCTTTCCCTCCTCACTCCCTTGGCAGCAAGTCTTCTCGAGGCTTCTGGGAACCGAAAAAATTCATGAAATATTGATAAAGTAATTTGCGGCTAAAGTAGATATGTGTCCGATTTGCAAATGAAACTTCCGCGGATTTGAAGCGAGACTTACAAAATAGGAAAAAAAAAATTGAAAAAAAAAACTGCAATTCTTCATTCTTGGAGAAAATGATGTCTTCAGTCAAGAGGCGGAGGAATAATCAAGAAACTGCATAATGTTAGAATCTTGAGGTTGAGGAGTCGTAAAATCTTTTGGGAATATAATATCTCCAGATTGTATCACTGGTAAGTTGCACCGAAGTTGGTTAATTATTTTGTGCTGTTCAGGCTTCCTCTAATTTGATATACCAATGTTCATGATTTATCTTCTTCAATAGACAAGGAAATATACCCAGTAAAATATGAAAAATACTTTCTTCGAACGGAGAGATTAATGCTTTTGTGAAAGTAATCTATTTCACTTTACAAGACCGTAAATCCTAAGAGACATTCCCAGAAGGAAAAAAAGACACCAAAGAATGTGAACACGTTTCTGCAATTTTTCTTTTACGAATTCAGCGTACCAATCAAGCGCATAATCTATGCAAACTCTTATCAAATACGAGAAACCTTTATTTCACAGTAGTCATATTCTCAAAGGAAATGGCGAAAGAGCAACAGTTTCAAAGCTTGTTCATCGGATAGCTCAAAGTATATTGAAACACTCCCTGCAACGCGAGATGTTTCGTTTGATTCCGTAAATGAAACAGAGCGCTCAATGCATCATGTCTTCCTCCCATTACTGCGCGGAAACGCGTCTTGAGTAAAGGCAATGCAGCCTTTTATTGAAAAGACGAAGAGGATGGGCTTTCTGATTCATCGAAGCGACGAGATCTGCTGTAAATAGAAAGGAAAAGATATTCGATCTTATTATATCTATGACAGGTGAAATGATATCAACATTCCAGGCGTCCCTCATATAAAATACATGGAATAATTGGTGATACAGGATTGCTCCAATCTAAAATTACTAACAAAAATAATCCGGAAAATTTAAAAAAAGTGATTGGCAAAATACTAAACACAAAAACGAATTTTTTTTTTTGAAAAATTCGAAGCATAATTCTAACAACAAATTTAAAACGTATTTATGTTGTAAATATATTGTTAGAATTATGCCTCAAATTTTTCAAAAAAACAAACAAACAAGAAAAAAACGTATTTACGGGCAGCGGGGGTGACGACCTGAGGTTCGATCCTGGGCAGGTACGAACGTTCGAACCACTAAATACCCGCCGTGCGTCGGATGGGCACGTTAAGCCGTCGGACCCCGGGTACTGGCCACCCAGTAATAAATAAGGGCGTCTTCCTCCCCCTTTCTACCTCCCTTCCGTGTCACTTTCCTATCGGGAACTCTAGCCCAAATCTCGAAGCTTCCTATTTCTAAGGGTTGTTCAAGACCTGGGGACAGACACTCCCTTCCTAAAATCCTCTACATATGATCTGATCTAAAACGTATTTACAAAACACACTGAAGTGCCAAAAGTCATGAGACACCAGTATGCAATTATTTAATTGGCCCTGCTGTTGTATAAAGGCTTCGACGCACGCCACGATTTTTATCAGTTCCGAGGTGTAATCTCGTGAGTCAGGTTGAACAACCGCCAGTAGGATTACACGGTAAGCCGACGTGAATTATCGGAGTTTGAACGACGCATTGTAGTGGGAGATAGACGAATGGGACATTCAATTACCGAAGTTGTGCAAACATTCAGCATTTCTCGATCCACGGTGTCATCCACGGTGTCACGTGTGCATCGAGAATAACTCATGGAAGGCATTACACCCCACCGTGGACTGCGCAGTAGCCGACCACGGGTGCTGAATGACCGAGACCAGCGGCGTCTGACCAGGATTGTCCATGCTAACAGACAAGTGACACTGGTTCAAATAACATTAACATTCAATGCAGGAGATACCAGACACATATCCATGAGGTCAGTGCAGCGTGGTTTAGCGTCCATGGGATAGAGAGCAGAAGAGCAATCAGAGTGCCTTTCTTAACACCACGACATCGGGTAAAGCGCCTCATCTGGGCTCTGGAACACGTTAATTGGACCCTGGAAGACTGTCAACATGTGACGTGGTCCGGTGGGTCACGCTACCAGTTGTTATGGGCTGATGGTAGGGTTCGGGTGTGCCGAAGACCCGATGAGGCCATGGGCCCGAGCTGTCAACAAGGTACTGTACAAGCTGGTGGTGGCATACATGTGTGGGGTGTTTTCACGTGGCACGGGTTGAGTCCTCTTGTCCTAAAATCCCATCGTTGTTGTGGTACCTTCGTGGACTTCATGTACCACAACAACGATGGGATTTTCCAGGCGTACAATGCAGCATGTCATCGGGCCCAAGTTGTCTAAAATTGGTTTGAGGAGTATTCTGGACAGTCCCGACGGATGGCGTGGCCACCACGTTCGCCCGACATGAACCTAATAGAGCACTTATGGGACGTGATGAAAAGATCCATTCGCACCCAACATCCTGCACCAGGGAACTATGGGCGGCTCTTCAGACGGCATGGCTCAACATCTCTCCGGAAGTTTACCGGCCACATGCAGAATCGATGCCACGTCGAGTTGCTGCACTTCGCCGGACTAAAGGAGATCCTACGCGATACTACGCACGTATCCCATGACTTTTAGAACTTCAGTGTATATGACAGCAGTAAAAAACTTGTTGACAGGCTTCAATGTACCCAATGACAAATTTAAGGTAACTACGCAGGACAGCAGTGAAAGAGATACAAATTCCTTAAAGTTGTCCCGATAGGCGACCCCGTCTGAAGCTCTGGATTCGGATTATATGTCCGACATGGGATGCAGACGAAGGTGTCTAGAAATACGAGCCATGGTATTACAGAGATGAGTTCCCACCTTTGGTGAAGTCACGCTAAAACCAGTGTTTCCGATTGGCTTTTCACGCTGTCGTGTATGACGTCAAACACACCGACGTATGAGTGAAGCCAAAAACGGAGGAAACTTATCTGCCTAATATCACGATTTTGTACTTTCTAGACGGTCTCGATTGAGCCCGGCATGCGGTATGATCGAGCGCTTGTCCTTAGTCCCATCCCGGGAACCAGTGGGCCTACATTTTGGAAGGGAGAATGCTTATAGCCCATTAATTTCCTCATGCTGGTCGCTAAACCTGGAAACAAAAACAAAAAATGTCCTTGAAAAAATTATTTAACAATTCTAACGGAAAACTGAAACAAAAGTACGAAGAATATATGTACGAGACAATAAATTCACGTAAGAAAAACCTGAAGGTAATGTAAAGGTCTTATCTGTGCAGTAGCAAGATACTGATCTTATTGTTGGAAATTAACTGTCAGTTTGAGTGTATACCCAAAGCAGGATATTCCCGCAAGCAACAACACACACACAAAAAAGAAAACAAGATGAGTTGATTTCGTGCGAGTAGAATCATTCAGTAATTAAAGCACTGTCAGTTACACGATCATGCAGTTTAAAAACTTTATTAAGTTAAAAAGGTTAAAAAACACACATTAAACTTTTCGATCCCACATTGGGATCATCATCAGATGTTAAAAGAACAAAATACACCCAGGTGAGGGGTATACATACAGAACAAGGAACATGATGCCAGATACATAAAATACAGTAATAGAATTTATGGTATTGAACATAATAGAGATCAAATTTACATAATTTTTATTCATGATGAATGGCACGCACATTGCCAAGAGTGCCGTTTTCATTCTGAATAAGTAATTTCCACGGGTGGGGGATATGTTTCGGTAAAACGTCATTACAACAACATAAAGCACCATAGTTAAAAAATGCAAAGTTTCAGCAAAAAGTAAAACAAATTTGTTGAAGGTAGTTAATATGATGCGTGCTTCATCCCAATTAGGGATGAAGCACATAGCATTACGGTACTTATTAAAAAGGGTACTTTTTAGGGTACTTATCATTAGGGTAGCCTACTTATTAGGGTACTTATCAAATTTGTTGGTGGTAGTATAATGAATTAGCTTTATTTTCTTTCCGCTAAGCTAATTAATATGAATGATGCTCTACCTACCAGCTAGCTAATGATATACTTATACTAAGCTTCAAAATAGAGAATTCAAAAGGGTGTTGTTACTAGTTAATTACGAACGTAAATAAAGTCTTAACGCTGGTTATTTATGGTAAGAAACTAATGTTTTAAACCTAACAGCCAGACAGAGGTCTGACAAAAACTATGAATTGAGAAAGACTAACTTACGGTAACTTCTTTATTATAAGACTCTTGGTCAACTAAAGCACACACACAACTTTTTTTACAATAATGAAGAATCTCTCCTCAAAAGAACACAATCTCTCCTCGTATTACAAACGCTCTCCGTAAACAACAACGCTCTCTCATAACAACAACAAAAGCTCTCCTCATAACAACACAAAAGCTTTTTCTAAGTCTCGATGAACGCGCCTATATACTAGCTACCACCACGTCATGACTTACACTCATTGCCAGATCTCATTCATCGGGTGAAATAATATTTCGTTCAGTAGGAAGATAATTTACATAGTAAAATAAAATAACCAGAGATAGTAAAATCAAAAGGAAAGTGAATATAGAGTATACGTTACAGTAGTTAATATGATGCGTGCTTCATCCCAATTAGGGATGAAGCACATCGCATTAGGGCACATATTACCCTAATTGGGATGAAGCACGCATCATATTAACTACCACCAACAAATAGGTTTTCCTCTTTGCTAAAACTTCGCATGTTTTAAATATCGTACTTTATGCTGTAATGACGTTTTACCGAAACATATGCTTCTTCCGTGGAAATTAGGTATTCAGAATATAAACGGCACTCTTGGCCACGTGTCTGCCATTCATCAGGAATAAAAACTAAGTAAATTTGATCTCTATTATATTCACTATCATACATTCTATTACTACAGTTTATGTATCTGGCATCATCTTCCTTGTTCTGTATATATACCCCTCACCTGGGTTTATTATGTCCTTTTAACATCTGATGATGATCCCAATGTGGGATCGAAAGATATAATGTGTTTTTTTTTAACCTTTTTAACTTAATAAAGTTTTTAAACTTCATGATCGTGTAACTGACGGCGCTTTAATTACTGAATGAAAAAGAAAACTAGAAAAATGACACCGAATTTTCGGTTGTAATGAGCACGCCTTTTGATTGAGTGCTTTTCGACACACACACACACGCACACACACACACAAATATCTCAAAGCAGATTTTCAGATAATCTAAAAACACATCAAAAGAGAAAACGCACTTACACCACCTAGAAAAAACCTGTGCGAAGGAAAATTAATGTTTTTCAAATAGGTCTTCGGGAAGTAGAGATAGCAAAAAAATATACGTAGTTTCGACATTTACGCTCCTTAGGGAGAAAACTATTCATTATTTAAAAAGGATAATGTTACCCATTTTTAACGTTCCAAATGGCATACAGTAAAAAAGAAGGACATTTTCGATAAGAAACTTAGAAGCGGAGATACAGTTGCAAACAGTAATATACACCAACAAAAACCAGCGCCACAGCTGTGAAGTACAAAACCCTAGGTGTACATCCAAAATGTTTCACAAGGTGAATGATATCCGGCATTAAAAGAATTTCTTAAATCAGATTTTAATAGCAGAAATGTCAACCCCGCCTTCTCGTGGAGCATCCTGTTCCCACTAAAGGGGCTCTGGCGACCGCCAATAGCGGTATAACTATACCATCGGGATCAGAGGAAATGCTATCCCACACTCACCAACCCGCTTGGCCAGCGTGGTGAGTTAAGGCCAAACACCTCCAAAATGACTCTACAACTTAAATCTTGGCCCTCAGTCTCCGGCAGCTGGAATGTACCTGGCCAAGGCAGCGGCCAGTGCGACATGAAGGCAGAGGGTGCTAAGAATCCCCGGAGGACCGGACTAGGGCTGCCATTTGATGCTGACCTTGGCTACCTATAACGGACGCTCCCTATCTTCTGATTCAAGGCTTCTTGAATTGGAAGAGGAACTACAAAGGATCAAGTGGGACATCGTCGGGCTAAGTGAGGTAAGGAGAAAAGGAGAAGATCTCATTGAACTGAAAAGTGGACATCTCTTCTATTATCGTGGGACAGATACTGGCAGAACTAGTGGTGTTGGATTTATAATAAACAAGAAACTGAAGGATAAAGTGGTAGAAGTTGAAAGTTCCTCTGACATAGCTGCACGACTCGTTATCCAACTATCGAGTAGATACCAGGCTCAGATTATTCAAACTTATGCACCCACCACAAGTCATCCTGAAGAAGAAATTGAAGAATTTTATGAGGAAATTCGTCATCTAAATAATAAAGGTAAGCAGCACTTGAAGATAATTATGGGAGATTTCAATGCAAAAATAGGGCAACGGCAACAGAATGAAACTTCAGTAGGTAAATTCGGTCACGGCAACAGAAACCAGCGTGGAAATACTCTCGTTGAGTTTGCAGAGGCAGAAGGATTTTTCATCTTGAACTCCTTTTTCAAGAAAAAGCCACACAGGAAATGGACATGGAGACATCCAATTGGGACGACAAGTGAAATTGATTTTATTATGTGTAACAAAAAATTCGTCATCGAAGACTGCAGTGTGCTGAACAAGTTCAACACAGGTAGTGACCATAGATTGGTGAGATGTAAGATGCACCTCAACACTAAACTGGAACGTGGCAAGCTCATAAGACAAACAAAATGTATTGACATAACCAACCTTAAAAAACACCATAATACTTTCAAGTTGGAACTGAAGAACGAATTCTCTGCTTTAGAAGGCCTAACATCGGAAGAAGTGGATATTTCGGAAGTTAACAGAAAAGTAACCAAAGCTCTAATGGAAACAGCAACAAAATTAGCTGGGTCTAAGAACAAGTTGCATGTGAACAAATTATCAGGAAAAACCAAAATGTTGACGCAAAAAAGAAGAGATGAGGACAACTAAAGAAGATGTGACTTCCAAAGTGGAATATATAGAGCTATGCAAGACAGTAAGAAAAAGTATCACTGAAGACGTAAGGAAATTCAACTGTGAGCTAGTGAGGAAAGCAATTGAAAACAACCAAAGCCTTAAGATAGCAAAGGGACATCTCAGTAAGGGAAGAAAACAGATTACGGCTCTGAGAAAAGAAGATGGTTCTATAACAAGAAATAGAGACGAAATTTTGACAAGAGTGAAAGATTTCTACTCCAAATTATATGAAAGGGATGATACATGTACTCCAGACATCATGAAAGGTACCAGAGTTCTTCCAGTCCTCCCAGCAGAAGTTGCTCATGCAATCAAGAACATGAAGCGGGGGAAAGCTCCAGGAGAAGATGGAATTACTATAGACATCATACAAGAAGCAAGTGGAGAAATTGAAACAGTACTCGCCCAAATTTTCACTCGATGCCTTAATGAAGGGAAGATTCCTGAGGATTGGAAGAACGCTACAATGATCCTGCTACATAAAAAAGGTGACATTGAGGATCTCAGGAACTACAGACCTATCAGCCTCCTATCAGTGGTTTATAAAATCTTCACTAAAGTTCTTTCACACCGCTTGAAGGTAACACTGGACATGGCTCAACCGAGAGAACATGCTGGATTCAGGAGTGGCTACAGCACAATAGATCATATCCACGTACTGAGAGAACTAATTGAAAGAGCGAGGGAATATGAACTTCCATTGTGCATGGCTTTTATCGATTATGAAAAAGCCTTTGATTCGGTGAAACCATCAGCAGTTACCACGGCTCTGAAATCCTGCGGTATTGAAGATGCATACATTAATATTATTAATAACATCTATGAAAATGCAAGTGCAAAGATTCGGCTGTTTGAAAATACAACACACATAAAAATTGGAAAGGGAGTGAGACAAGGTGACACCATATCTCCGAAGCTCTTTAATGCCACATTGGAAAATGTCTTTCAATCACTGAACTGGGAAAACAAAGGGATAAAGATTAATGGAGATTATCTAACCCACCTTCGTTTTGCTGATGACATAGTCATTTTTGCAACTACCCCATCAGAGCTGCAGAGTATGATCCAGGAACTTGCTGACAAGAGTAAAGAAGTGGGATTAAAAATGAACTTTCAGAAGACAAAAGTGATGTTCAATGCTTTTACAAGAAATGAAGATTTATCGATTGATGGAAAAAACTGGAGATAACAGATACATATGTTTATCTTGGACAGCAGATATCAAGTGAGGGTCGCATTGATGAAGAAATTAATCGGCGTACAAAACTTGCCTGGAGAGCTTTTGGAAGAAACGGCATAATTTTCAAGAGCAATATGCCATTATGTCTTAAAGAAAAGTGTTTGATCAATGCATCCTTCCAGTGCTTACGTATGGTGCAGAGACGTGGACCTTAACTAAAAGAGACATACAAAGGCTGCAGACAACTCAAAGCAGCATGGAGAGGTGCATGCTTGGTATAACCAGGAGAGATAAGAAGAGGAACTCGTGGATCCGAAAAATGACGAGAGTGGAAGACATCATGATCAGAGTTAAATCCCTGAAATGGCAATGGGCTGGACATACTGCCAGAAGGACAGACCATAGATGGACAGCCGAAATTTTAGATTGGATTCCAAGGGACAGGAAAAGACCCAGAAAAAGACCACATGGGAGATGGGTGGATGAAATTCGTAAATATGCGGGAGTGACATGGAGGAGACTGGCACAAGACAGACCGTTGTGGAGGAAACTTGGGGAGACCTTCGTCCAGCAGTGGATTGATAATGGTTGACAATGATGATGATGAATAGCAGAAATATCGAGAAAAACAAATAAAAAATTGGCGCCACCTAGTGGAACAATTGCACATTATTTGGGCCAGGAAATGCAGAAAAATGTTTTCGTACTTCGTAGTATCTGACCAAAAAAGAATTTTTCCGATAGGGTTTTTCGACGCGCAGATATTGCTATAAATGTGCTGTAAACGGAAAACGTGGACTTATGTTCTCTAAAGGCAATCTTGTTCTCTATGATAGATTTGAAATTATATGCAAAACATTCCGCACAAGAAACGCTCTCGAAAAAAAAAAAATAAGTTTTCAAATCGGACTCATAAAAAAGGAGATATAGAGAAAATAAAGGTAGACAGAAAAACCCCGTTTACACGTTTCTCACTTAAACGTTTTTCTCGTTTGTACGTAAAATGTCGCGACCCCGGAATTCTGAATTGCCCATAATGTTAAACTTTCATTGTTTATGCATTTTTTTTTCAATTGTACGTTCATTTTACTTGGTCTTTTGAAAAACGCATAAACGAAGGTCCATTGTATATTTATCCCCCCCCCCCCCCCATGGAGGAGAAACAGTGCCCTATTTTATGCGAGAAATATGCTGAAAAGGTTTTCCGAATTAAGCGGTACATGGCCTCAAAAAAAAGTTTTAATCGAGGTTTCAGCACCGCAGTACTTTTCAAATCGTTGGTTTAGAAGCGGAGATGTCGAGTAAATCGTAATTTTCTTTTAATTCCTCTAGTGGGAAAATTATTCATTAGTTGAAAAAAGGAACTGTATGCAAAATAGTCTTCATTGTAAATGCTACAGAAGGGAACAAAGCATTTTTTGATAGGATAATTAGAAGCAATACTATGGAATAAAATGTATGTCTAATTCGATAGCATCTGCATTTACGCCCTGTAGTGGTGAAGTAATACGTGGGAAAGAACTGGTAAAAAGCGATCATTATCATAAGATTTCGGGTTTACCAATGCAAGAATACTTTCAAATCGGAGTAACAGTTGCAGAGATATGGTGCTTACAGATGGACGGACAAAGTGATACTATTCGCAAGTACTTTTTCTACAAACACGCTAGAGAATGGCATTTCTTGTGTAACATCTTTCAGGCCTCTAGAGAGGGTATTTAACTTGTTGATATCCAAAGAACGATAACTGTAATGTGGCTGAGTGGTCAGATACGGGGTCTTCTGGCTAATCGTCCGAGCTGTGTCAGGGTTTGGGTGACGCCCTTGTCTTATTGAACTGTTCCTGCCGCTTTCCTGGAACCAGTGGACTTAAGTTGAGGACATATTATCATGTTATAGTTTTACTAGAGAGCTTGAAATTGTCCATATTATCGCAGCTTGTAGCGCCTGTAATCCCCTGGTGGTGACTTTTGGAACTTTTTTTTTTTTCGGAAATCTCTTCCGCATGTCTTAATCGTCAGCATACCTAATTTGATTGCGCTTGGAGTGCTAGATATCTCTCCAGAGAGCGTTAAATAGGGACACTTTAATAGTGATCACCCGGTGCATCTGTGAATGTCAGCTTGTTTGGGCTACACAAACTTTTAGGGTCCTAACAAGTTTTGTTGCATGGCATAGCACATCTTTTTTAGCCCGAGCAGTCAATTTGTTTTCATTTGTGTATAAATCGTCGTTTGAACTGTATATTCATCAAGAAACAAAAATAAGCCTGGTTTCTTCAAACGTTGTCGATACAGACTGTGGCGTCAATCATTACAGTGTTGTTTCTAGGAATAATATTGTTACGAATCCAGATGTTATTTCTTGATGGTCCAGCAGTTGCAGGCGTGCAGGTAAGTAATGAATAACTGAAAATATACTAATGTTACACACAGTGGAAAGCAGTCTTGTCTATCTGTGGATCAATCGGCTTTAAATGAAGTAGCACTGCGAATTTTAAGATTTTTAGTTTTATTACTGTTTTGTTTCTGGGTTTAACAATCACCGTGAACATCTAAGTAATCACTTGTTTCTGCTTAGGTGCCTCTATGTTCTGGGAATATGAGCAGACCAGCCAGTCATGCCTTGCACTAGACTAGAATCCAGCTCAAGCGTTTATCCACACGTCCGAGCTTCTGGCCACTCTGCCACCAAGGTGTCTCAGTCAGATTTGGGCTAAATACGAGTTAAAAAGTTTTGACTCATTTTCCTTAAAAAAGATAAAAGACTCAGTACAAAACGGTTTCCGTACTTCTTAGTAGAGTTAGGAGATTCAGAAGAAGGAAAGAAACAGAACGATAAGCCAAACTCAGTATCTAATCCATATTCCAGACTAAGAAGCAAGTTACTTCTAAATCAATAAGCATTCAGCAGCAGACAAATAAACATTGCTAATCTGTTTATAACGATCAATATTGCATCTGAACAGAATAAATAAATGCATACATAAATAAGCTGAGAGAATTTTAAATAAATATCTTTCGTGCGTGTCCCAGACTCTTCAGAGATATTAATTCCGTAAAAGATCAGGAAAAACCTTATATGCTACATGGACACTGAAACATTACGAACGCACGGTGCAATTTTATGTGAAACCTCTTAGCAGAAATCAATGCGTATATTCTTGCATGTAATATTAAACAAACTCCAGGAACAATCAATCTGAAAATGTCAAATTCACGTGTCAAAGCTTGCTCAAATGGGAGAGTATTTTAGGAATGATTGCTGGTACGATTGTCAGGTGAAGAAGCATTTATCACGAAGAGAACAAAAGGAGCATAAACCGTTACGGAAGAAACCGATTGGTAAAATTGCTTGAGAGCTGTAATCAACAAACTTTCAAAGAGTGTTGTAAAGAGAACCTTACAACGACTCAGCTTCTGTGTTTGAATGATTTTTTTTTTTTCATTTCCGTTTGGAGCCTCACAGATAAAGAAGGATTTCAAGACGTAAAGCTAACAATACACACCAAAGGTAATAGTTACACATAGAATAAATCACAAGAGAGCTCCAATTGGTTGCACTAATTAAGGTGGTACCACCTAAAATCTCTGCCTTATGTTTCCAATGGTAAAACTTCTTTACATATTTTCTTCGCAATTAATGTATTCCCAAGGATGAAAATTTGCACATCGATAAAACAAGCTTTAAGTCATAGCATGGGATACTTAATACTGGCTAAAACATAATCATAATTAAGCAATCCAACATTTGTTTGTCTACTGACGTCATCAATGTACACATACTATAACTTTCATTAAGGTCGCGCGATCAATGAACAAGTCTGAACATTACTCAAAGGAAAATGATTGATTTTTAATATAATTATGGTTATGCTTTAGCAAGTATTAAGTTTCCCATTATAACTTCAATTTAATTTTATCGATGTGCAAATTTTCATCTTTGAAAATACATTAATTGCCAAGAAAATATGTAAAGAAATTTTACCATTGGAAACATAAGGCATAGGTTTTAGGTGAAACCACCTTAAGCAGTGTATGAAACATATATTGTACCCGTTAAGATGTTAAAAATGTAACCAGCCCTCCATTGAAATTATCTCACCTGTAGACAATAGCTGGTAAAGCAGAATATCTTCATGCCGGAAATATCCGCATTTTTCACGGCGAACAGTAACTTTTTTTTTCAATACATATTTATTGGTTTATACTGCAGAGGTAGAGGACCTTTACACGTTGGAAGGCCACACTAAATTAGCTGCAATATAACAAGGCCGCACTAAATTAACTGTAATATAACAAGGCCGCATTCAAGTAACTTCAATTAAATATACTTCGAAATGTACATTATTTTGTAAAAATCTTACTATGTACTAACTTCAAAAAATGAAAAAAAAAATTAATTCTGAAAATAACTAACCTTTTAATGACTGTGTTGTGACTGCTTTTTTTACGCTTTCCAACCGTAGGTTTAAAGAAGCGTATATGCTCCAACTTTGTCCGTCTGTCCACATGATAACTCGCGTAAAAATGGTTCGGTTTCGATTTTAGTATGTGGTAGGGGACCACCTGGAGACGAACCCTATTAAAAATGGGAGAAGTGGGTTAAAGGCCAGGACATAGGAGCGGGATGCATTCCA
This sequence comes from Macrothele yani, assembly GCA_039090855.1. NCBI lineage: Eukaryota > Metazoa > Arthropoda > Arachnida > Araneae > Macrothelidae > Macrothele > Macrothele yani. Next base: position 141,250,268 of record CM077008.1, on the reverse strand, counting down.
TTGCCCTTATGCGTCATAACTTGCGTAAATATGGTTCGATTTCGATGGAATTTTAGTATGTGGTAGTGGACCACTGGGGACGAACCCTATTTAAAATGGACGAAATGGGGTAAAAGGTCGGGACATAGGATCGGGATCCATTCCATCGCATACTATTAAAGGAGCAATTCTTGTATGTATGCAAATATTTTTTGACAACGACTCGAAGGATTTTGATGAAAGTCGTAAACCTACCGTTTTCTGGTACTACAAATCGATTTACTTTAATCTCGACTTTAGGAAAATTCGTTTAGTGGGTTAAATAACCACCTCGAATCACCGCGTTTTTAGTGTCATGGCGTCGTTCCATTAATGTTACCCATGCTTAGAAATCTTGAGATGTTGGCGCGCGGTCACGCCATCTGTCTCATTACGTCACACGCTGTGTGTGGATCCTATTAAAGTTTTATCACGTCACACTCTTGCGAGCAGATGGTCGCGATTCCCATCTGCCTCATTACGTCACGCGTTGTGTGCGTATGTCCGTCCGCACGATAACTCGCGTAAAAATCGTTCGATTTCGATGAAATTTTAGTATGTGGAAAGGGAACACCTGGGAAGCAGCCCTATTGAAAGTGAATGAAGTGGGGTCAAAGGTTAGGACATAGGAGCGGGATCCATTCTACAGCTCTTATGCCTCATAACTAACGTACAAAAGGTTCGATTTCGATGAAATTTTAGTATGTGGTAGGGGACCACCTGGGGACAAACTCTACTAAAAGTGGGCAAAATGGGGTCAACGGTCAGGACATAGGAGCGGAAACACTTCCATCGCCATTATGCGTCATAACGTACGTAAAAAATGCTTCGATTTGGATTAAATGTTAGTATGCTGTAGGGGCCTGCCTGGGGGACGAATCATGTTGAAAATGTGCGGAATGGGGTCAAAGGTTAGGACACAGGAGCGGGATCTATTCCATAGCCCTTATGCATCATAACTTAAGTATAAATGCTTCGATTGCTACACAAACTTTATCATGTTATTTCGGAGGTATACTGAACCGGTTCTGTTGAATATCATCGAAATGGGATCAAAGGTCAGGGCACAGGAACTTGAGTAATGATTTCTGGTATGTTGGAAAGCGTTTCACAATCAATGCATTGCATAATTTTACTAACTTGTTGTTGGAAAGCATTTGAATATTTGGTTGCAGCATGGATGTACGCACTTTCAGCTGATCCTCTAGATGGGTGTCCGTCATTTGTCACCTTAAGGGCGTCTTGATTTGGATTAGGTAGAAGAATGTAGATTTGCAGCAATAAGTGGTTGAAAAGCAAGAAGCTATTTTTAGTCATGGAGAAGAAAAACGGTTTCTTGTTTTAAATGTTTCTTACTTTTGCCGAAGGAGTGGGTTATTCTATTGCGTTTATTACGCTTTCCAACCGTATAGGTTGAAGAAGCGTATATGCTCCAGCTTTGTCTGTCTGTCTGCTTGTCCGCACGATAACTCGCGTAAAAATGGTTGGATTTCGATGAAATGTTAGTATGTTGTAGGGAACAACCTGGGGACGAACCCTGTTGAAAATGGACGAAATGAGGTCAAAGATCAGAGCATAGGAGCGGGATCCATTTCATCGTCCTTATGCGCTATAACTTATGTAAAAATCCTTCGATGTCGACAAAACTTTATCACGTTGTTTCAGAGGTATGCTGAACCGGTTCTGTTGAATATCATTGAAATGGGGTCACAGGTCAGTGCACAGGAGCTTGATTTATTGCACAGCCATTATCCTCATAACTTGAGTAATAACTAGAGTAAAAATGCATCTATTGCGACATAACTTTAGTATGCTGTTCCGGAGCTATACTGAACCAATTTTGTTTAATATCATCGAAATGGGGTCAAAGGTCAGAGCAGAGGAGCAAAATTCGTATCATAATCAATGCATTACATGATTTTACTAACTTTTTCCGTATTTAAACTGGATCTTTCTTAGCGTCAAATAAAGACTTTAAAATGTCAGCTTCTGAGAGCTCAATCAATTTCATCTGTAGTTCTTTAGGAGCCATAGAAAGAAATCATGAGGTTAGCAGGTGTCAAAACAACCCTTATGACTTACTAATGTTTTAATTGCGGCCGTCAGCCGAGGAGCATTATTTCGTTGAATCTTCGTTCACTCTTTGGTATTTTAAATACAGTCATTTTAAGATTAAAAAAAATAATAAAAGACAAAAAAAAAACATTAATAATATATATTCACTCCAAAGGCTGCAGGTTCCGCATATTTGGTTTATAGGATTCGTAATGTTGTTTTTATAGTCTTGACATACTGAGAGAGTACCAGCGCAGTCTTCAGATGTTCTGTTAACCTTCTGTTTTATAAAATTAAAATAGCAAAAAGTTCCATCTGCTTATTGCACCTTTTTCAACTTACTTACAATTTTTGTAAGCAAATGAACGATTGTCCAATTCAACTGGCAGTTCTATCTATTGAGAATTCCCTTTGATGGAGTTTCTTCTTTATCTTAGAACAATGAACATTCTTTTCTTAAAAGTTATTTATCAGGTAGGCAACAATATACTCACAGTAACCAACATCAGTCCTCTCTTAAATCCATACCAACTGGTGTTCCACAGGGCTCAATTTTGGGACCACTACTATTCAGTATATACATTAACGATACCTTTACTTCAATAAATGATATTGATCTTCTTCTTTATGCTGACGACATAACCATTCTCACGTCACTTAATTTAACGATTAACACTATTTCAAATATTAATACTCAACTTAATAACATCTCAGATTGACTAAATTCCAATGAACTAATAATAAATACACTGCTGGACAATTGCTAAGGACGGATCATAAACGGCTATATAGCGCATAAAAAAGTAAGTGTGGTTGGATGCCAAGTGAAATAAAATAATGTCAGAATGCCAAGACATTACAAGAAAGACAATTTATTGTGCTCTGAAATCCAGAAGGCTTTGGAACGTGTTCAAGGGACAAACAGGCCATTTTGTGCAGAATACGTAAACGTGAAAAAAATGCAATCACCGTCCGCAGGCGTTCCGGCGTAAGATGTCAATACGGGATATGGCCACCATGGAGGGCGATGCAAGATTCCACACGTCGTGTCATGCTTTGCACTACATTATCAAGCAGCTGTTGGGGTAATTTATTCCATTCCTCTGTCAGTGCACGGATGAGGGTGTCCTTGTTTATTGGAAGGCATTGGCGACCAGCAAGACTCCTTCCCAAAGCATCCCACACATTTTCAATGGGATTCAGATCTGGAGAACATGCTGGCCATACGAGGCGTTGAATATCCTCGCTCTCAAGACACTCCTGGACAGCGACTGTTCGATGACATGTTGCGTTGTCGTCCATGAAAATGAATCTATCACCGACAGCACCACGGAACATGCGAACATGAGGTAGCAGAACATCATTAATGTATCGTTGGCCAGTCGTAGTCCCCCCAGTTGGAAGCACATAAAGGGACGTATGGCCATTGATCTTGATGCCAGCCCATACCATGACACTACATGTCGGTTATAGGTCCCTTTCCTGTATGTTTGCTGGACAATATGCAGTACCACTATCACGCGAGATCAGTTGTCGTCGACAATCAGACGATAGACTGTATCTACTCTCATCTGAGAAGAGGACAGCAGACCAGTCGTTATCTGTCCAATTGCGATGTTGATGGCACCATTGCAAACGGGCGGTACGGTGACGTCTGGACAATGGGATCCACACAACAGGACGGCGGGCGTATAGTCCTCCTTCATGCAAACGTCTGGCGACAGTTTTTCGGGAGATCCGCTTGCCAGTAGCAGCCATAAACTGATTTGCTACCTCACTAGCTGTGCTGCGCCGGTGTCATTTTGTTGATAGCACTATGTACCGATCTTCTGCAGGTGTCGTACTGCGAACATGACCTCCCCCGTGATGTTTGCTACACTCTCCGTTTGTTTGAAATGATTTCCAAAGCCTTGAAACAACACTGTGGCTGACGTCGAACTCCCTGGCAACATCTGTTCTTTTTCGCCCTTCTTCAATCTTCCCAATAATACGGCCACGCGTAAAATCATCTAGGTGATGTCAGGAAGACATACTGAAAATTGCAAGTTCGTCAATTGATTCTTTCCCTTTCAACTTTGCGTTTGAACAACAACGGTCAATATGCGTCAAATCCTTTATATCTCTTATCAGCGCTATGACGTCACGAACAAGTTCGGCAATCCAAAATTTGCATACGCACAACACGTCTTACTGTATCCCGCACTTATGCTAATTTCCACATTTTCCTGCCTTCCATTTTATGGTTGCTATCGTTGCTATTGTCATCCGTCCTTAGCAATTGTCCGGCAGTGTACTACCAAAACAAAATCTTTAATCTTTTCAAAACAAAATATTTCAGAACCACATTCTATCACAATTATCTATCAATAATACAAATATAGAACAGGGTAATTCCTTACTTTATTTGGGGATTACTTTAAATAGGGACCTTAGGTGGAACCAACGTGTGGACACTCTTCTTCTCAAACTCTCTAAAAACAGTGGCGTTATCAGTACGGTTTTCATGAACCTTACCTATAAAACACTAATTCAGTTATATTATACCATGTTTCAGACTCACATTAATTGTGCTATCTTATCGTGGGAACAGACGACTGAATATAATTTTAAAAAACTTCAAATTCTGCAAAATAAATATATAAGATTAATTGACCTAAAATTTGATAGAAATACACCACTATCACTATATAATAACACAAGAGTTTTTCCAAATAAATACAATATTCTTACGATTAACCAACTATCATCATCATCATCATCATTGTCAACCATTATCAATCCACTGCTGGATGAAGGTCTCCCCAAGTTTCCTCCACAACGGTCTGTCTTGTGCCAGTCTCCTCCATGTCACCCCTGCATACTTTCGAATTTCATCCACCCATCTCCCATGTGGTCTTCTTCTGGGTCTTTTCCTGTCCCTTGGAATCCAATCTAAAATTTCAGCTGTCCATCGATGATCTGTCCTTCTGGCAGTATGTCCAGCCCATTGCCATTTCAGGGATTTAACTCTGATCATGATGTCTTCCACTCTTGTCATTTTTCGGATCCACGAGTTCCTCTTCATATCTCTCCTGGTTACACCAAGCATGCACCTCTCCATGCTTCTTTGAGTTGTCTGCAGCCTTTGTATGTCTCTTTTAGTTAAGGTCCACGTCTCCGCACCATACGTAAGCACTGGAAGGATGCATTGATCAAACACTTTTCTTTTAAGACATAATGGCATATTGCTCTTGAAAATTATGCTGTTTCTTCCAAAAGCTCTCCAGGCAAGTTTTGTACGCCGATTAATTTCTTCATCAATGTGACCCTCACTTGATATCTGCTGTCCAAGATAAACGTACGTGTCTGTTATCTCCAGCTTTTCTCCATCAATCGATAAATCTTCATTTCTTGTAAAAGCATTGAACATCACTTTTGTCTTCTGAAAGTTCATTTTTAATCCCACTTCTTTACTCTTGTCAGCAAGTTCCTGGATCATACTCTGCAGCTCTGATGGGGTAGCTGCAAAAATGACTACGTCATCAGCAAAACGAAGGTGGGTTAGATAATCTCCATTAATCTTTATCCCCTTGTTTTCCCAGCTCAGCGACTGAAAAACACCCTCCAATGTGGCATTAAAGAGCTTCGGAGATATGGTGTCACCTTGTCTCACTCCCCTTTCCAATTTTTACGTGTGTTGTATTTTCAAACAGCCTAATCTTTGCACTTGCATTTTCATAGATGTTATTAATAATATTAATGTATGCATCTTCAATACCGCAGGTTTTCAGAGCCATTGTAACTGCTGATGGTTTCACCGAATCAAAGGCTTTTTCATAATCGATAAAAGCCATGCACAATGGAAGTTCATATTCCCGCGCTCTTTCAATTAGTTCTCTGAGCACGTGGATATGATCTATTGTGCTGTAGCCACTCCTGAATCCAGCTTGTTCTCTCGGTTGAGCCATGTCCAGTGTTACCTTCAAGCGGTGTGAAAGAACTTTAGTGAAGATTTTATAAATTACTGATAGGAGGCTGATAGGTCTGTAGTTTCCGAGATCCTCAATGTCACCTTTCTTATGTAGCAGGATCATTGTAGCGGTGTTCCAATCCTCAGGAATCTTTCCTTCATTAAGGCATCGAGTGAAAATTTGGGCGAGTACTGTTTCGATTTCTCCACTTGCTTCTTGTATGATGTCTACAGTAATTCCATCTTCTCCTGGAGCTTTTCCTCGCTTCATGTTCTTGATTGCATGTGCAACTTCTGCTGGAAGGACTGGAGGAACTCTGGTACTGGTATCTTTCATGATGTCTGGAGTGCATATATCATCCCTTTCATATAATTTGGAGTAGAAATCTTTCACTCTTGTCAAAATTTCGCCTCTATTTCTTGTTACAGAACCATCTTCTTTTCTCAGTGCCATAATCTGTTTTCTTCCCTTACTGAGATGTCCCTTTGCTATCTTTAGGCTTTGGTTGTTTTCAATTGCTTTCCTCACTAGTTCACAGTTGAATTTCCTTACGTCTTCAGTGATACTTTTTCTTACTGTCTTGCATAGCTCTATATATTCCACTTTGCAAGTCACATCTTCTTTTTAGTTGTCCTCATCTCTCTTCTTTTTTGCATCAACATTTTGGTTTTTCCTGATAATTTGTTCACATGCAACTTGTTCTTAGACCCAGCTAATTTTGTTGCTGTTTCCATAAGAGCTTTGGTTACTTTTCTGTTAACTTCAGAGATGTCCACTTCTTCCGATGTTAGGCCTTCTAAAGCAGAGAACCTGTTCTTCAGTTCTAACTTGAAGGTATTATGGTGTTTTTTAAGGTTGGTTATGTCAATAGATTTTGTTTGTCCTATGAGCTTGCCACGTTCAAGTTTAGTGTTGAGGTGCATCTTACATCTCACCAATCTATGGTCACTACCTGTGTTGAACTTGTTTAGCACACTGCAGTCTTCTATGACGAATTTTTTGTTACACATAATAAAATCAATTTCACTTGTCGTCCCATTTGGATGTCTCCATGTCCATTTCCTGTGTGGCTTTTTCTTGAAGAAGGAGTTCAAGATGAAAAACCCTTCTGCCTCTGCAAACTCAACGAGAGTATTTCCACGCTGGTTTCTGTTGCCATGACCGAATTTACCTACCGAAGTTTCATTCTGTTGCCGTTGCCCTATTTTTGCATTGAAATCTCCCATAATTATTTTCAAGTGCTGCTTACCTTTATTATTTAGATGACAAATTTCCTCATAAAATTCTTCAATTTCTTCTTCAGGATGACTTGTGGTGGGTGCATAAGTTTGAATAATCTGAGCCTGGTATCTTTTCGAGAGTTGGATAACAAGTCGTGCAGCTCTGTCAGAGGAACTTTCAACTTCTACAACTTTATCCTTCAGTTTCTTGTTTATTATAAATCCAACACCACTAGTTCTGCCAGTATCTGTCCCACGATAGTAGAAGAGATGTCCACTTTTCAGTTCGATGAGATCTTCTCCTTTTCTCCTTACCTCACTTAGCCCCACGATGTCCCACTTGATCCTTTGTAGTTCCTCTTCCAATTCAAGAAGCCTTGAATCAGAAGATAGGGAGCGTCCATTGTAAGTAGCCAAGGTCAGCATCAGATGGCAGCCTAGTCCGGTCCTCCGGGGATTCTTAGCACCCTCTGCCTTCATGTCGCACTGGCCGCTGCCTTGGCCAGGTACATTCCAGCTGCCGGAGACTGAGGGCCAAGATTTAAGTTGTGGAGTCATTTTGGAGGGGTTTGGCCATAACTCACCACGCTGGCCAAGCGGGTTGGTGAGTGTGGGATAGCATTTCCTCTGATCCCGATGGTATAGTTATACCGCTATGGGCGGTCGTCAGAGCCCCTTTAGTGGGAACAGGATGCACCACGAGAAGGCGGGGTTGACATTTGTCAAGGAGAGGCTGTGATGTTACGCATCACCTGACCTTACATCCCTAACCAACTATATAACTTTAATATTGGGAAAATCATGTTCAAACGAATTAAGAATAATTTACACACTAACACCATACGATTGTACCACAGGTTCACTCACACGTACAAAATTACATATTCGGCCCATTCATCCGAAGACGGAGACCATGAAGCAAAGTATAAATTACATTGGCCCACACTACTGGAATTCATTACCGACGGAACTGACTTCTTTAAATAACTTTAACCTTTTAAAAAAATTAAAAACTACATAATGACTTGCGACTCCTCAAATTGATGATTGCAGTGGAGGGGGACTGTGATTATTACTATGACTTGTATATCTCAATGTAAATTGATTTTCAATGGTATCACCGCATGGGACCCAGTCGGGCCATGCTGGCCTTTCCCCCTGCTTCCTTGCTGTGCTTTTTTCATTTGATATTTTGGTAAGACTGGTTTTCTGCTCAGCAAAATAAATGAATTGAATTGAATTTTCCCTTAAATATCTTTATTATTTCCATTTTCTTTCATAAATTTTCTTCAGCGGCAGGAAATAAACTAAACGGTAACAAATAACAACACAGGGGAGGGGGATTCCTTCAGTGTTTTATCAGCATTTTCAAACTATAGCCGTCCACCTTTTAATTTAAAGAAATAGAAACGATGTATAAGAATGCAAACATAAAAATTCTTAAATCTATTTTCGAGAGGTACAAAATGATATACGTCTCGAAAATAGAGGTTATGACAGAAAATTTCTGTACAAAGTTTCGCTATTTGGTCGCAATTACTGTAAATGGAATTAAGTAGCAGTATTAGGCAGGCACGATTTTGAAATTCTGTTTTGGATGTATCCACTGACCTACATAACAGAAACAAATGAATTTCAGCATGCATGTTTAATAACAAGAAACACTTAAATTCGAATTAACGATTAGTTCACTAGAACATTGTTACTTTACGCAATAGTGACGTCTATGACATGCACTTGAAATGCGATCGCTTTTGCTTTTGCTTAACTTACGACATCGAGCCGAATTGTTTCTGCATGTCTTCGCAGAATCACTTCTGGTATAGAAAGCAGAAATGTCATATCACGATTTCGTTGAAACAGGTCGATAATACCTCTCTACAAACAGTACTGGTTCTAAACTTCTCGTGTGTTTACAACACACTGCTTTTTCGAAAACTTGTTGATATGGCTACGTATTTCTGAGAACTGCATTACCCTAGCTGTTTGTGTTTTTTTACTAACAATGCCGCGCAACACTTGAGCCATTGTGTTTTCTAGTATGAAAATCCTACTTTTACAAAGCCATCAATATTACATATTAGTAAAGGGAAAATCAAAAACGTATGTGTTACCTATAATTCCAAACATGTATGAGAGGTATTTTCAAAGAAATATTTCCGTTCTTGCATTTCGGGTGGACTTCAGAAGCTGGAGAGAGATGTACAATTTCCTAGTGCTGTTGAAAACACCGGTTATGTTATACCAGTTTGAAGAAACACCCATTCTGAAATAAATATTTAAAAATTTTCATTAAAAAAATAGAAAACTTCCAGCAATTCTACCTAATATACTAAACATCATCACAATTCATTTTACTCAAATGCAAAGGAACTCCAAGGTGAAGCAAATGCAAAAATACTCCCCAAGGTATTTATATTTACGCTATATATTATTATTTAGATATTACTTTATTAAATATCAGTATTCTCATAGTTTTGAACCATAAATTCCGTGGAAGATATATTCTTCTCTAATACGGGGAAATATGTCAGAATTATCAACATAGCAATCAAACGTCCCTGAACTCACTATATTTACTATTTATAACGTATATTAATCACATAAAAAAACTTGAAAATTACATCGCTCTGCAAAGAGAATCGAACTCGCATCTACCAATTTCCGTTTGAGCATTCTTTCCGTTACACCACCCAGGAGGATGAATACCCTGTGACGTACCTGCCAGCAGGACGCACACGACATAAAGGCAGATAGGAATCAGAATAATCGTCTGCGTAGCTCAGTTGGTAGAGCGACTTATTCCGGAATAAGCGGCCTCGGGTTCGAATCCCGGCGTAGACCAAAAATGACGGATAAATTTACTTCGTTATAATGGCGCCCAAACTATCCGGATGACCCGGCCGTTCAAAATCTCGCATTGGTGTGATGTTATTTCCACACCGCGAGACAGGAAAAATCAGAGAATTCCTTCTCCAGCGCTTCGAAAAATACAAATGTGTGATGTTGCATTCCACACAGCAGATTGACTGGGGGTTCTCAAGTGCGCGTTCTACAGTGGATGGCTGCCTGCAACGATTCATGGTCACGGCTGACCCGTGGGCCATGCCCCCGGCCCTCTTTCGGGGGGGAGATGTGACGTACCTGCCAGCAGGACGCACACGACATAAAGGCAGATAGGAATCAGAATAATCGTCTGCGTAGCTCAGTTGGTAGAGCGACTTGTTCCGGAATAAGCGGCCTCGGGTTCGAATCCCGGCGTAGACCAAAAATGACGGAGAAATTTACTTCGTTATAACCCAAGTATCTGAGAGTTAAGAATTAGAACATCCTCTGATTTTTCGCCAATCGAGGCAAATTCTGCTTTCTCGTATAGTAGTTAAGAAAATCGCAAGTCTCTCAGGTAAATTCCGTGGAAGAAATACTTTTCTCCTAATACGTGGAAGTACGTCAAAATTATTAACACAGCGATCAGAAATCTCTGAATCGATTCCCGTTCTAGGGTGATGTAATTTTCAAGTTTTATGCTGTGATTCAAGTTACGTGATGAACAGTAAATAAAGGCAATTGAGAGATGTCTGATTGCCGTGTTAATAACTCTGTTTTGGACTAATTGTTTATTAGTGTTTTGTATTCCAGCCGGTTCAAAGGAGAGCGAAACTTGATGAATCTTGACAGAACAGAAAGATTTCACTGTTAGATGACTGGAATTTCAACCAACGGAGCAATAACTAGGCAAACACCAAATGATCGTTCCGAAGACGCCAGGGTTGATCACTCTGGACAGCAATTTTATGAATTTGATATGTTACAATTTGACTGATTGTTGTTTTGCAATGAAATCCGCTCGTTGGTCGGTTGCTGTGCTGCAAACACAGCACACTAACAGCCCAACGTTGCAGCCACGGTGGCGCAGGGTTCTAAAAGATGGCTTCTGACGATTCGTCCAATATGTGTCCTGGTTCGAATCCCGGTGACGTAATGGTCTAAGCGATGGCTTCTGACCATTCGTCCAAGACGGGTCCGAGTTCAAATCCCGATGGGGTATAGATGTTGTGTTTGTCTTACGGCACTAGCTCTCTCCCTTTCCAAGAACCGGTGTCCCTAAATTAGGGACGGGTGACTGTTTATAGCCCACTGAGTTGCTAACGGTGGTCATTAAACCTCTAATAGCCGCCCCGGTGGCGCAGTGGTCTAAGCGATGGCCTCTGATCATTTGTCCGGAAGGGGTACGGGTTCAAATCCCGATGAGGCATGGATGTCGTGTTTGACTTACGGCACTGGCTCTCTGCATTCCCTGGAACCAGTAGCCCTAAATTAAGGACGGGCGACTGCTTATAGCCCATTGAGTTGCTCACGGTAGTCGTTAAACCTCCAATAAAAAAAAATACCCAAATAAAAAAAAGGCCAATGGGTCGTTCTTTCCTAAAGCTAACCTCTTGCCAATGATGTAAAAGTGGCTGGAACACAGATCCTAGACGATTCTCTGGTAGTACAGCGTTACAATTGAACGCAGGCCAAACGCTGAGCCACCGGAATAGAAGACGGGAGCTCAGAGTTAGACCAACGTTAAATTGCAAGGCTGCGTTACCTGAGTAATTTGCATTCCTTCGGAAACAATAGCATTTTATCAGTAACATTATTTCAGTCTTTGTGGTGCCCGTATGGACAGGCACCAGGAGGCAACTGACCCTCTCCGACCTCCCGCCACTTCGCTCACCCAAATGCTCTGCAGTTACTAGCAGTACATCGTTATACAAGAAGGCGTAGGATGACATCTACGATTCTAAGATCCCACAGACGATGACACAATATAAAATTTGCCCTATGCACTTAAAGAAGTTGGACAAGGAGAATTTCATCGTTCAACCAAAGTAATTCTTCGATAAAATTTGGTCAAACATAAACCCATTGCCCAGATTATTATGTCCACGCCTGTCATTACTAGTGGACGCATACCATAGCACTTATAACTACAACCGGCACGAAACATACACCTATGAGCCATTTCATTTTGACCATCCCCAGCGTAGAGAAATGAGCGCGCCTGGAGACCGAACGGTGGAGCAGGTTAAGTTCACAGAGCAGTATATACACAAACCGCGGACAGACTTTCGGTTAGTAGAGTGTTCGGAGTCAGAACTGGAAAAACTGACGATTTATCGGAGTTCGATAAAAGACAAAGTGTGATGGCACGGCGCTGCGCCTCGCAACTGCGATCTCAAAAACGGCATGGCCTGTGGGTTGTTCATGCGCCGCTGTAGTACGTGCGTATCAAAAATGGTGCACAGATGGAGAAACGACGAACCATCGTCCAGCCGTGTGTCGTCCGCAGCTCATTGATGCCAGAGGGGAGCGGAGACTGTCGCGCACTGTTCACAGCGACCGCCCAGCAGCTACAAAAGTTGTCATCAGGGCAATGTGTCACAGCACACAGTTTGTCGCAGTATTATGCGCATGGGTCTGCGTAGACTAAGACCTCGCTGGGTCCTCATGCTCATTGCACGTCATCGCCAACAACGAATGAAATATGCCCAAGATCATCGACATTGGACCGTGTATGATTGGAAGAAAGTGGCTTGCTATGACGAATCAAGATTTCTGGTGCATCACATAGACGGCCGAGCGCGGATGCGCCGATAACCCACGGCGGCTAAAGCACCAGGATGCACTGTTGGGCGAAAAGAGGCCCGCGGCCACGGTGTTATGCTATAGGCGATACTTTCTTGGGACAGTTTAAGCCCCATTAACCCAATAGCACAATCCGTGACAGCTGTCATGTATCTGAACAACGTTGCGGACGAAGTTCACCCATTCATGACAACCGTGTGTCCTTGATGGTGATAACCATTACCAACAGGATAATGCGATGTGCCCTACAGCCAAAATCGTCAAGGAGTGGTTCGAAGAACATGCTGGTGACTTTCTGTTAAATTCATGGCCTCCAAATTTACCTGACATGAAACCAATCGTACATTTCTGGTTCGACTTGGGAAAGCGGGTTCGCGCTAAATCACCACCACCCCGAAATGTACGGGAACTGGAGGACCTGCTATTGACATTATGGTACCAGATACTCTAGGATATCTATCGCCACCTCATCGAATCGATGCCTCGCCGAGTGGCAGTTGTTTTGCTGGCTAAATGGGGTTCTACAGCTTATTAGGTAGGTGGTCATAATGTAATGTTTGATCGGAGTATATTGTCTGGGTGGGTAGGACGTGTGACTTCGCCATTAAGAAGACCGCATAATGGGGGAAAAACATGTCAGAGGCTGAACTCGAAATGCTTGTCGGCGCGAGGAATGCTGGGGGAAACTTCTGAGCAATCAAAGGGTTTGTTGGCTGCTCGATGGTCCCAAAATTGACCACGAGGTTGGAATGGTCCGAAGAAGGTCCACCAACACGTTGAAAAAGGAAAAACATCTCTCCTTAAGAATCGAGGGGGAACGCAGGTTGGTATATTCCGTCGGGGACAAGGGCAAGGGACGCCCCGGCGATTCCTGCAAATATGTAAGTAAATACTTCAAACTTACTTCCTCATTTCCGTTGTGGCAACTAATCGCTCCAGAAGCTCGACCATCTGGTTTCGTGATGCTAAAAATTCTGTGCATGTCAACATTTCTCGGAAAAGAATAAAAAAGCCATGCGTTTCAGTCGCTAACTCTGCGTATTGTATCTTTAACTAAAAAAAAATCACGGTTAAATCAGGCCCATGGTTCTTTAGTAGGTCGGTGGACTATACACAAGCATCACTCGGAAACGGCAAACAAGTGTTGTATGACATCCAAAGACCCTGACTAATGTCAAATCCCCATGTAATTTTCAAGTTTTCTGAGGTATGTCTTATTTGCAAGTAGACATACCTCAGAAAACTTGAAAATTGCATCGCCATGGAACGGGAACGGTAACACACTCGGACGTAAATCAGGAGATGTGGGTTCGATTCCCGTTCCAGGACGATGCAATTTTCAAGTTTTTTGAGAAGTGTCTACTTGCATGTTTAATTTGGCACCCATGTGCCAGTAACATCTATTTGACTATCAATTGTCTCTTTTCACATGAAATCTTTACAGCAGTTAAGCTTACTGCTGCCACAGTTCTAGACATCAGTGGGCACAGTTTAGTTTCCTTTCGTAATACCAATTTCTAGACAAACCCGAAAAAGTCGTAAATTAAATGATGCTACAAATAGTATAGCCATACTAATAATCCAAATTTATTGGCGTACAATAGAAACCAAAGTTTCCAAAATTTCGATCAACCAGATGTCTTTTTCAAAAAAGGTAGATAGCAAACAGGATAATACAGTAGAACGCTTCAAAAAGTTCCTCGTGTTATTATTCAGTGATGCCAAAAGTTCTGTGAATGTCAACATTTCTCGGAAAAGAAAAAAAAATGTGTTTCAGTCGTTAACTGAGCGTATAGTATCTCCAACTTAAAAAAAACAAACAAAAAAAAAAACACGGCTAAATCAGATCCATTGGTTTCTACAAGTAGACACAAATATCGTTCGAAAACGGAAAACGGAAAATATCGTTCGTACACAAATATCGTTCGAAAACGGAAAACTAGTGTTGTATGACATCTAAAGTCTCGGACTAATGTCAAATCCCTAGTAATTATCTTCTTTCACATGAAATCTATACAGCAGTTAAGCCTACCTCTAGAACAGTTTTAGGTATAAGTAGGCATAAATTAGTTTCCTTTCGAAATATGAATTAAAACAAGTCAGTAAAATCATGCAATGCATTGATTATGATACGCTTTCCAACATACCATAAATCATTACTGAACTTATTACTCAAGTTATGAGGATAATGGCTGTGGAATAAATCTCGCTCCTGTGCATGATATTCAACAGAACCGGTTCAGTGTACCTCCGGAACAATATACTAATGTTTTGTCGCAATAGAAGCATTTTTACGAAAGTTATGACGCATAAGTGCAATGGAATGGATACCGTATATCCCGAAATTTGACCCCGTTTGTCCCACTTTCAGTCCCCAGGTGGTCCTCTACCACATACTAAAATTTAATCGAATTCGAAACATTTTTACGCACGTTATGACACATAACGGCAATGGAATCGATCCCGCTCATATGTCGTGACTTTTGACCCCATTTCTTCGATTTTCAATAAGGTTCGTCCCCAGGTTATCCCCTACCACATACTAAAATTTTATCGAAATGGAACCATGTTTACGTGAGTTAGCGTCCGGACAGACGGACGGATGGACAGACAGGCGGACAAAGCTGGAGCATATACAATTCTTCAACCTACGGTTGGAAAGCGTAAAAAATCGCACGAAGTCGTGAATTGCCGCCCCGGTGGCGCAGTGGTCTAAGCGATGGCCTCTGATCATTCGTTCGAACGGGGTCCGGGTTCGAATCCCGGTGAGGCATGGATGTTGTGTTTGTCTTACGGCACTGGCTCTCTCCCTTCCCTGGAACCAGTGACCCTAAATTAGGGACGGGCGACTGCTTATAGCCCTTTGAGTTGCTCACGGTGGTCGTTAAACCTCTAATCAAAAAAAAAAAAAAAAAAAAAAAAAGTCGTGAATTAAGTGAATCGTATGTAAAGTTGTGCTAGCGTAGTTTCTTAAATTCGACCGTTGTTGCGGTCATAGTGTTGAAGGAAATCAAAGTGAAAACAGAATTTGATTTCAACATTTAGTCGAATGAATTGGCTCATTTCGTACTATCATCTTACAGTTCTACTTGTAGATCTCAGGTGTAATAAATCAATGCACCCAGTGTCTGATGTACTTTCGGGTCCTATGTTTCACTGAGTTATCTTCGCCATCCGATTATTTAAAAATCAGCATTCGTTTTGTCAATTGAAACGTCTTTCTTTAATTCAGGAGCAGAATGCTAAACCTTCCGCTACAAGTACGGCGCATCAATTTTTTGCGTAACTAATGAAAAGTACAGAGTACTCTGGTACTCTTTGAAGATAATTAATGTTATGCATCTTCCGCATGCCAATATCTTTTGTAGATGTGAAACAAAAGGAGTGATTCGAGATTATGCAATTATTTACGTATAACATATTATTCGCGTCATCCACGGCCATACCGATCCGCAGTCCGGTACATACTGAGTGAAATTATATCATATCAGCCAGCAATAAGGTTTACTTTTTCATTTAATTTAGAAAACAACGTTTATGAATGCAATATTTATAACTTAAAGCCTACTATAGTTTCGCGGGAAACTATGCTCCAGCTTCATCAGCAGTAAAAATGTGATATGCATCTAAAAAGTCTAATACTGTTTTAAGTCTGTCTAACAGTTTTGCGTCATCATAAATTAAATCATTTGACTACTTAAATCAATATTTGGCCTAGACCTTTTTAGAAGCATTTCACAGTTTCCAAAACCGTAATAACCTGGTAAACGATTTATTTTCATCTCCATGCCTATCAAGCGCACGAAAAGACCTCATCAAAACGGATGACCGCACGACACATTTGACACGTGAAACTGGTATCATCGTCACAAGCAAGTAAGGAAAACACTTAGTCCTGATGAAGATGGACCATAGTTACCATCGAAACTATAGTAGACTTTAAGTTATAAATATTGCATTCATAAACGTTGTTTTCTAAATTAAATGAAATATACTTATGCAATGACTGAAGTTCAATAGCGTTTTACTATTTCCTGATACTACATGGTACTTAGATAGTTGGATTAATAAATATTATTGTTGTAAAACCAATGAAAGATGTATGAGTCATAAAAATAAACGTCTACAAAATTATGGCGGCGGCAATAGCAAGTATTTCGACTGTTTTGAAAACACAAGTCTGTCCGCTACGCCATCGTATCCGTGTCCCCCACTCCAAAATAAGTCGCTCTCCCAACTGAGCTACGCGGATTTGTCGTTTTGACACATGTTTTCAGCTCTGCAGTAAGTCACACTGTTTATATAATTTTTCATATACAATATTTAATTTTATTATCCTTATTAATATACACTGAAGTGCCAGAAAACTGGTACACCTGTCTAATACTTGATAATTCCTCCACGGGAGAGCAGGACTGCAGAAATACGACGGGGCATGGACTCCACTAGCTTCTGGAAATATGCTGTAGGCAATGCACACCATAATTCCTGTAGAGCGTTCCACAATTCGGGTTTATTCCGAGGTCTCGGATTCCTGTGTCCGATAGCGCGTTGCATGGCATCCCAAATGTGTTCTATCACATTCAGGTCTGGGGACTTGGGTGGGAATGGCAACACCCCAAACTCAGATGAATGCTCCTCTAACCATAATGTGGCGTCCCGACACTTGTGTGGAGGCGCATTGTCCTGTTGGAACAAACAGGCCCAACCCATCAGCATGAATGCAGGACATGAACGGGTGTACCACGTCAGAAAGGATGCGCACACAGCGTTGGTCGGTCACATACATTTGTAGACATACCAGGGGACCCCGTGAAGTCCAGAAAAACACACCCCATACCATTACGGAACCCCCCCCCCACACACACACAAGCTGGTACAGTTTCCTGTTGACAGGCGGGATCCATGACTTCATGGGGTTTGCGCCATACACGAATCCTTTCCATCTGCCCGGTACAGTTGGAAACGCGACTCGTCAGACCAGGCTACTTGTTTCCAGTCATCAAGTGTCCAGTGGCGGTGTTGCCGTGCCCAAACGAGGCGCATAGCTCGGTGTCGTGGACCCATCAAGAGGACTCGATTTAGGCGTCGGCTCCCAAAGCCCATATCGTGCAGGGTACGTTGCACAGTCCGGACGCTGATGCTTGTTGAGGCTCCAACATTGAACTCCGATGATACCTGCGAGAGTGTTGCACGCTTATCGCATGTGACGATTCTTGACAGCCGACGATGGTCACGTTCACCCAATGTTTTTTTACGGCCAAACTGGTATCGTAGGTTGGAGGTTTTACCGGAATTCTTGTAGTCACGGTACACCTTTGCAATGGTCGTCAGTGAAAATCCGAACTTCGTTTCTACCTCCGAAATACTATGTCCAATCCCACGAGCGCCAACTATGACACCGTGTAGAAAATCGCTTAAATCGTTATCACTTGCCATTCTCATACCGAAAATAGCTCTGACAGCTGGCAAGGATGTCTATCGCTTTATATACGCACTGGCGGACGCAACAGAGTACGCGCATAGCTGACGTTGCAATGTATTTTGCAGCAGCTTGTCGGTACCAGTTTTTCTGGCACTTCAGTGTATATTATTCTGATTTAGATGAACGTAAGAAAAGACCCTAACACCGATGAAATGTGATGTAAGTACGAATGTCTATTAAGCTGAAACTGATCTCAAGATAGAAAGAAAAATTGAATCCCAAGTGTGTTAGTGAGAGGGGCATTCTAACTTTTGGCCTAGGATATCTACAGGTTAGAGCCCATCGTGTTATACATAATTTTAAAGCTCTCGTCAAAAGAAGCATGTAACTTACTCTTGATTTTCAGAGGAAGTCAAATTCCGCTACGACGCACCGTTTTCAAGGTATTTGAGAAAATCAGCCTAGGTGGATCACCAACTGCTTTCGCAACCCATTTCCATTACAACTACTTTCGTAACCCATTTCCATTATCACAAATTACTTTCGTAACCCATTTCCATTACAACTACTTTCGTAACCCTTTTACATTACAACTACTTTCGTAACCCATTTCCATTACAACTACTTTCGCAACCCATTTCCATTATCACAAATTACTTTCGTAACCCATTTCCATTACAACTACTTTCGCAACCCATTTCCATTACAACTACTTTCGTAACCCATTTCCATTATCACAAATTAATTTCGTAACCCATTTCCATTAAAACTACTTTCGTAACCCATTTCCATTACAACTACTTTCGTAACCCATTTCCATTACAACTACTTTCATAACCCATTTCCATTATCACACATTACTTTCGTAACCCATTTCCATTACAACTACTTTCGCAACCCATTTCCATTACAACTACTTTCGTAACCCATTTCCATTACAACTACTTTCGTAACCCATTTCCATTATCACAAATTACTTTCGTAACCCATTTCCATTATCACAAGTGAATTTCGTAACCCATTTCCATGACATCGAATTTTTTTATTTGTGATATACTTTACTACTGTCGTGAGCGATGCATAGCATCAAAAAGCCCAGACCAGCCACGCCCCTTGCAGACATATAATTTGGTGACCTGTATAATACGCATCTGACATATGCGCATCAATAATCCTACAAAATGCCATTTTTTTAGTATATACACTCATTTTCATAAAAATCCGAGCATCAAGAAGAAGGCGTCAGATGGAAAAGAGCTCTTAGTAGTGGGAGGGTACCAACTAAGAACAGAAGTGATTGTAATATCACAGCAGCAGGACGATTTCCCACGGACATACGGTACACATTCCAATCAGCGTTAGTACCGCGTCGGATCGCTTCGTGCTCCGATACATTCAGTGATACGGTCCGGCATGGAGTCAAAGAGCCGTATGTTATCCTGGGACACATTGGCCTACACTTACTGCAGCTGACTATCTAAATCACAAACACTGGGACATGGAGAAATCTGGTGTTCCATCTGGTCCCAAAAATGTTCAATGGGTGAGAGATCAGGCGATCTGGCAGGCCACCGAAGCACTGGGCTGTCAACGCCCACTGGGATCTGGGCTGTCAACGCCCACTGTGCTCTGGGCTGTCAACGTCCGCTGGGCTCTGAGCTGTCAACGTCCGCTGGGCTCTGAGCTGTCAACGTCCGCTGGGCTCTGGGCTGTCAACGTCCCTTGGATCACTGCGAGGAAAGTCCGGCTGTCATACGCGATAGCTCCCCAGACCATCACGTTTGCAGTTCGGGACGTGTGTCGTTGTACAGTGAGGTTGGAATTATAGCGCTCACCAACGGTCCTCCACACTCTGACACGGCGGTCGTCCGTTCCCATACAGAAGCGGGATTCGTCGCTGAACAATATATGTCGCCAGTCCGTAGCATTCCACGTTGCTCGCTGCTGACACCACTGCAATCGACGCCGACGATGGTCCGGTGTTAATGGCAGAATACGTAAGGTCCGTCGAGAGTGTAGATTCGCTTCTCCCAAGCATCTGGAAGTGATTCTGTTAGTCACAGGAGTCCCTTGTATAGCCGGCACATGTGTATGATATTGGACAAGGACGTCGTTGCATCTGTGCGTGCCCCTCTCACGATCCCACGGTCCTCTCTGATGGTGGTGTGTCTGGGTACCTTCCCGTGTTCATTGCTCCCAACACGATCGCGCCGTAAATGTCCAACCGCCCCAAATAGCGACCGATTCGGCTCGATGGCCACCCTGCCTCTCTCATCCGGACGATATGGCCTCGTAACTCCGTCAGTTGCCCGAACGCACATCTACGGCAGCTTCTCGGCATGTCTATCACTCAGGAATCTCACCTAACTCTTACCGTGCACTTCGGCGCGATGGTGGGGTCCCCTGCGCGGCGCCTTATAAGCACTAAGGGTTGTGATTGCAGTGCCGGTCTTGGACGCGCGGGCATGCGAAATCGCACGAAACTTTAATCATTTGCATATCTGCCCTCCCCGTAGCTATTCGCCGAGTTTCGTGTTAATCGCACGTATTGTTTTTGTTTGGTGTGCGGATTTCCATGACAATGAGTGCATATCTGACTCATGTAGATTCATACATCTGTTCCGTAAGATCTACAGATCTTACGTTCATAAAATCTTACAAAAAATCTTACAAAACGATATAAATAGATCTTACGTTCATAAAAATCTTAGATCTTACGTTCATAAAAATCTTACAAAACGATATAAATCTGTTTAATCATATGCGCTATAAGCACATTAAATTCGCGCGACAGGGTATGCATCTGTTTGGCAAAAACTTCCATTTTGTGGAATAAATTGCATCAAGATGCTTTCATGGTGGTTTGTATTATCTAGTATTTTGCTTTCAACTTCACTGTACTCTATTGGCACATCTGTTATTAGATTCACAATATCTTACACATTAATTTCGTCCAGTTTCTTCTCTTTTTTTTTTTTTTTTTTTTTTTGATTGGAGGTTTAACGACCACCGTGAGCAACTCAATGGGCTATAAGCAGTCGCCCGTCCCTAATTTAGGGTCACTGGTTCCAGGGAAGGGAGAGAGCCAGTGCCGTAAGACAAACACAACATCCATGCCTGACCGGGATTCGAACCCGGACCCCTTACGGACGAATGCTCAGAGGCCAACGCCTTAGACCACTGCGCCACCGGGGGCGGCTTGTCCAGTTTCGCATCAGTTTAAAAAATTTAAAGAGTTCAGACGTATCCGGAATTTGCATCATAAGTATCCTCATACTAAATTGCATCTGTTTGATACAAGTTAGCTTGAGGATACTTCGAACGCAAACTATTCCACTAAATAGCCAACTTCCAATTGCAGAACTCATTTATTATCCAAAAAACATGACATTATTTTTTTCTCACTAGAACATAAACGAGTACTTTAGAATTAGTAATTATCAGTTTAGTGATTTATTATTTCCTGACAATGATGAACCGATAAGCTGCGGACAGAGATAATAACACCAAGAGATAATAAGCGTCACTCCGAACAAATTAACAAGTGAAATTATTGATTTCGCAGCGTGCTTCCTTCCATTTTGAGGATGGAAAAAAAATCACTTTTACTTCCGATCTTTTTCTTTTCCTCACGTGTATCATTATCCTTTCAGAACTTATATCAGTTTCCCATCTCAGATGCTTCCTCTTCTCTCCACTCGTGGTTGCTGCCAAAGGCATGATTTATGACTCAGTAAAGAGATAGTCTCTGTGGAAAGGCGGCGTTAAATCCAAGAGGCTCTGCTCAAAAGGCATCATGTGATCTTCGCGACGTGGACAGAGAAGTGTCTTGCCAAAGTGCTGGCATTTTATAGTCTGCGAAGCCAGCTGTTTTAAGTGTCGCTCTCTCTCTTTTCGTCGTATTTTCTTTACCATGTTTCTTTCACAGCGAGACAGAATTTGATATGAGAAAGGCGGTTTCGGTATACCTTTCAGCGAATTCTAAAAGGAAAATTTAATTCTTGGATTTTAAAGTGCTACATGTCCTGCGGCTCAATGCTGAATCGCAAACTCTTCACACACTCTGAAGAGCTGTTTATTTCATGGGGCTGCTTTATTTTTCTTCTATTTCTTTTACCCTCTCTCTCTCTCTCGGTTTTCCTTTTCTCTCGGAGGATCAAAGCAGTCAGACCGATGCTAAAACCTCGGAACAAAGCAATAAACAACCCTAAAATGACGCGAAGTGTTGGTCAGTCTTCCCTTCAAGAGAGGAAACACAACGTACCTTTTTTTAAAGATACATTGTTCATGGAAGAGTGAACGAAATGTAAGATGCCCCTATTTTTCGCAAACTCTATCCCCTGTACACAAACATAAGTAGAAAATAAAACTCGAATATTCGCAGTCGATCGAATGCATCAAACGCTGCGTCTAAAAATTCGTTTAACGTTATTATGGTAATCTAATAATTGAGGAACAGCCCGAAGTCATTTAATAATTGAAGAACTGCCGGACGTCATCTAAAATTGAAGAACTCTCCAACGCCATCTGTACAAAAAAGTAGACCTTTTTATTTTTACTAACTTTGAAACTGGGCTTAAAGACTACAGTGAACATCTGCTGCTATAAGCAGCGGTCCGTCTTTAATATACACTATCTACCAACAAGTAATTGGACACCTGTGATAGCAAAGGAAAACGAAGTTTATTTACCTTCAATAGTTGGCGGAGCCTCCACGAGCTGCGATTACAGCTGCGACCCTCCGGCGCATACTCTCAACCTGGCGTTGTACGACGCCTAGCGGTATTTTCTTCCACTCGGCTTGGAGAAGACAGGTCAGTTCCTTCACCGATTTCGGACGGGGAGGGGGGCACCCCTTAAGTCGACGCTCCAACTTGTCCCAGAGGTGCACGATAGGGTTAAAGTCCGGGCTCTGCGCAGGCTAATCCATTTGATTAACCCCATTGTCACCATACCAAGCCATGGTGGACCTCGCAACATGACAGGTGGCATTGTCATCCCGAAAGTAACATGGGTCCACCCCGTAAACCTGCCACAACGTAGAAAACGCATGTTCATTCAAAATGGTGCAGTAGGTCTCGGCGCTGAGTCTACCAGGAATTGCGACCAACTGTCCCGTGCCATAACAGGAGAAACACGCCCATAGCAAAATTCCACCGCCGCCGAACTTCACAGTTGGCACATTACATTCCGGCAGGAGGCGTTCTCCAGACAGACGCCAAACCCCAGACCCTAGCCATCCGAACGGTAGAGGGTGAACCTTGATTCGTCGCTCCAGAGAACCTGTTTCCACTGTTCAACGGTACACTGACGACGTTCTTTGCACCACGTTAGCCGAGCAGCGCTATTGGACTTGGTGATCAAAGGCTTGTGGGCGGCAGCACGTCCATGATAACCGAGCAGATGGGCTTCCTTACGGATGGTATTCATCGAAAGATCACTCCCGGATGCCCGTTGAAACTCCTCGCGGATGTGGCCCATCGATTTGGTGCGGTTCTTCCGAATTTCTCTGGCCAGCACCCGTCGGTCTCTAACTCCTAGTTTTGTGGATCTGCCGGGTCGTGGCAGATTCCGACAGTCTCCTCTCATCTTCCACTTGCCAATCACGTAGGCCACTGTCGATTTTGGGTAATTCAACTCGCTGGATATGTCACGTATGGATCGGCCATTTCTCTGATACCCGACGATTACACCTTTCTCGAAACCAGAGAGCTCCGAACTGCGTGGCATCTTGCATGCGACTGGTTGCGTTGTTGTTTCGCACACGATATTTAACGGCGGTGGCCGTGACATGTATCAAGACCGCAGATATCGTTGATTGCAGGGGTGTCCAATTACTTGTTGGTAGATAGTGTAGTTAGTGCCACTGGTTCTAGGAAAGGAAGAGATCCAGCGCAGTAGTACAAAATACATATTAGGTATACAAATAAGTTTTAAAGCGTTTTTTGTGTGACGTATACCGCTAATTTACATATCCTACATTCCCCGCGTTGTTGTGATGTGACTGTAACAGCTCCAGACTATAAAATGTGATACAGAAGTTTGCCCAACAGTCAAACGCACTTGCACATCGGTAGGTGAAAGATGGCAAACGATGTTGCATTTATTCCACCTGCATTCGTTACGAATTCCATCAAGGAAAAAGTATTGCAAAAGCATGTGCATCGATCTGTTCTCTTCTGGCGGAGAATATTGTATCGAAAAGCAGGTGTGCGTTTTGGTTCAGACGGTTTGAAGCAGGTGATTTTGGTG
Source organism: Macrothele yani (assembly GCA_039090855.1). Classification (NCBI taxonomy): domain Eukaryota; kingdom Metazoa; phylum Arthropoda; class Arachnida; order Araneae; family Macrothelidae; genus Macrothele; species Macrothele yani. The sequence goes on along the minus strand of CM077008.1, from coordinate 141,225,717 downwards.
TTAGCCATCGAAAACGTAGCGGAAGGTTCTCACGTGAAGAACTGCTAGTATTACTGAATGAAAATTCGTCTCAAACGCGAAAATAACTCTCTGAACAACCGGGGGTAACTCAACAAACCATTTCCAATCATTTACGCGCAATGGGAAAGATTCAGAAGGAAGGAAAATGGGTGCCACATGACCTGAGCTAGAAGAACAAGGATGGGCATGTCATGAAGTGTCTGAATCTGTTCAATAAACAAAACAGAAAGTCTTTCCTGTGGAAAATCGTTACGGGTGATGAAAGGTAAATATAGTACGACAATCCCCCAACGCAAAAACGCTGAGTAGCGCCCAGTGGAGCAACGACTTCGACACCGAAACGCAATATTCACTCGAAGAAAGTTCTGCTGTGCGTCTGGTGGGATATGAAAGGTGTGCTCGATTATGAACTATTGGAGCAGGGTCAAACTGTTACTTGCTGATCGCTACAAGCAACAATTGCTGCGGTTAAACCACGAAATCTGTCCAAAACGTGGATTCACAGGCAAAGGATTGCTTGCGTCCCATGAAATAACTGCATGACAACGCTAGGCTGCATGTCGAGAAATCGGTCAAGGAAACGTTTTTAACGTTTGGCAAGGAAGTTTTGGAGCACACGGCGTATATAGTCCCGACATAGCCCCTTCAGACTATCATTTGTTCTGATCGGTCTGTCTGCTGTACGGTTCCGGACATGTGACGAAATGCAAAAATGGGTTGACGACTTAATCGCGTCGCACGACGAAGTATTCTTCACGGCTGGAGTCCGTCAGCTGCCTGACCGATGGCGGAAGGTGATTGGTAATGGCGGTGCTTATTTTGGTTCAAAAAGGTACTAGTATTGTTGTTTTCTCTCAAATTACATGTTGCGTTGTCTTAAAACGGTTTAAAACTTACACTGGCGGAAAGTGAAAAAAAACCCACCAAGGAGGAGACGTCTGATACCAACGAAATTTATACAGCATAATAACGGAATACAGAGGATAACGTGATCAAAACATTATGGCAAAATACAGCTGCATATGCTGGTAAACTGAAAAATAACATTTTCATGTAACATGGTTAGCACGGGGTTGAACCGGCATGAACTGCATCACACTGTGCAATTCTGGCATGGAGTCTGTCGTACAGATGTTGGATGTAAGTTTGGGGTATTGAGTTCCAAGCAGCCTCAACCTGGACGCGTAAATCGGGGATGGTCGTGGCTGGCCGTGGAGACCGGATAAGTCGTTGTCCCATAAAATCCCACACGTGCTCAATGGGGGACAAATTCGGTGAACGTGCAGGCAATGGAAGTTGTCTCACACCCTGAAGTGCATGTTGCGTTGCACGTGCCGTGTGTGGGCGTGCGTTATCTTGATGGAAAGCACCACGATGGACCGACCTTACAAATGACACAACAACGGGCTGAATTATGTTGTTGATGTAGGAGGTGCTGTTTAACGTACTCCGTACAAACACTAGTTGTGTACGGGAGTGATAGATGATCGCTTCCCACACCAGGAGACCAGGTGTAGGCCCTGTGTGTCGCTGGCGGATGCAAGAAGGGTGGAGACGCTCTCCTGTGCGTCTGCGAACACGCATACGGCCATCGGAGGCTCCCAAGCAGAATCTGTTTTCATCGCTGAACACGACAGATCGCCATTGCGTTCTCCAGTGCAGTCGTTGGCGACACCACTGCAGCCGTTCCTGACGGTGGGCTAGGAGTCAGAGGTACACATGACAGAGGCACACGTGAACGTAGTCCTGCATCCAGTAGACGGTTGCGGATTGTTCGCACAGTCACCTCAGGTGCAACGGCAGCTCGGATTTGCGTCGCAGCGGATGTTCTGCTTGACAACGCCGCTCTTCTTATGCGTCGATCGGTCCGCTCATCAGTCCGTCTGTGGCTCGCGGTTCCACGTCGTCTCGTGTGGGAATGTTCCTCGGACCATCTACGCCACCATCGTACCACCACCGATACTTCCCGTCCAGTTCGCTCTGCAATACGACCACCCGGCCTCGCGGAGTCCGACTAGACGACCTCGCTCAAAGTCCGATAACTGCTGAAATCGTACACGTCTTCCATGTCCAGGCATTGCAGCTTCTTCAGGGTCTTCGCACGTGTCTGTACGCCGACGACTGATTACATTCACTTCGCCGTACTCCTTAAATACCACCGACGATAATTTGCATATTATGCCGTGCTGTGGCGTAAGCGCTCACCGGTTGGTCCCGACATTAACATCACACCTACGTAAACTCGACCCCATTAACATATGTAAATTTCATGATCGTCCGCCAATTCCTTCTTGGTGTTCTTTTTTCACTTTCGACCAGTGTATTTGTAAACCTAATACATATACAGTACATTTACTCATATGGACGTAAATCAAGCTGTTCTTTCCATGTAACGTATCCACAGAAATTTGAAAATTTTATGGTCCGGGAACGGGAATCGAACCCCCATCTCCCGATTTGCGCTTTAGTATGCTAATCATTACACCACCAAGACAATGAAATTCAAACAACTGAAGCATTAACCTGAAACATCAGTCTTTGATTTCACTGCACCAGTCGAAACAAACGTGTCTCATCGTAATGCTAAGTTACATCACCAGCAAATGAATAAATATCAAGTTGGAAATACATGGAATAATTAATATAGACATTAATCAAGCACTTCTTTTCATGTAACGTAGCCACAGAAATTTGAAAATTTGATTTGTTCCGACTGGTGCAGTAAAATCGAAGTCTAACGTTTCATACTAAGTACCTCAGTTGTTTGGATTTCATTGTCCTGGGTGATGTAATGGTTAGCATACTCGAGCGCAAATCGTCAGATGCGGGTTCGATTCCCCTTTCCAGGATGATCAAATTTTCAAATTTCTGTGGTTACGTTATATGGAAAGGACAGTTTGATTTATGTCTATATTAATTATTCCAATGTGTTTCCAACTTGATACATACACTCATGCCTGATTCAGGACTAAAGGAAGAGCCAAACTTGGACGATCAGACAGCAAAGCCTGCTCATTCAATCATTCGGCGACCAGTGCGGCTAATCAAACATTTTTTTTATTTGAGGTTTAACGACCACCGTGAGCAACTCAGTGGGCTATAAGCAGTCGGCCGTCCCTAATTTAGAGCTACTGGTTCCAGGGAAGAGAGAGAGCCAGCGCCGTAAGACAAACACAACATCCATGCCTCACCGGGATTCGAACCCGGACCAATCGCGAACGAATGACCAAAAGCCATCGCGTAGACCTCTGCGGCAACGGGGGGTTCAAACATTTCCCTTCAACTGAACTGAAATAGTGTTAATTGTTGATGTACCTATTTTTCTTACTGCTCACAAATACTGATTCTTAAGCAAAGGGAGAGAAACACTCTTCATAACACATGTATTAATCGACATAGAAAATACCACACCAGTAAGTTTTGTGAGAGCGCCATGGAAATAGGGGGTATGTGTCAACATTTAGATTATGTAAATGACTGCAGCTGATAACCAGTCCCGTGATAAATGAGGGAGAGAAAAGATCAAAACGTCTAGGCGTAGCTACGTTCGGTCATCCTTACTGGTGCCTGTGGACAACTGCATCGAAATGATCTCGTTGGCGAAAGCACGTGTAAAGAGTGAGAATGCCTGAGCAACGTCATTGAGAATGCTACAATCACAGAGACTCCTATCATCATCATCATCATCATCATCATCATTGTCAACCATTACCAATCCACTGCTGGACGAAGGTCTCCCCAAGTTTCCTCCACAACGGTCTGTCTTGTGCCAGTCTCCTCCATGTCACTCCCGCATACTTTCGAATTTCATCCACCCATCTTCCGTGTGGTCTTCTTCTGGGTCTTTTCCTGTCCCTTGGAATCCAATCTAAAATTTCGGCTGTCCATCGATGGTCTGTTCTTCTGGCAGTATGTCCAGCCCATTGCCATTTCAGGGATTTAACTCTGATCATGATGTCTTCCACTCTTGTCATTTTTCGGATCCACGTGTTCCTCTTCTTATCTCTCCTGGTTACACCAAGCATGCACCTCTCCATGCTGCTTTGAGTTGTCTGCAGCCTTTGTATGTCTCTTTTAGCTAAGGTCCACGTCTCTGCACCATACGTAAGCACTGGAAGGATGCATTGATCAAACACTTTTCTTTTAAGACATAATGGCATATTGCTCTTGAAAATTATGCTGTTTCTTCCAAAAGCTCTCCAGGCAAGTTTTGTACGCCGATTAATTTCTTCACCAATGTGACCCTCACTTGATATCTGCTGTCCAAGATAAACGTACATGTCTGTTATCTCCAGCTTTTCTCCATCAATCGATAAATCTTCATTTCTTGTAAAAGCATTGTACATCACTTTTGTCTTCTGAAAGTTCATTTTTAATCCCACTTCTTTACTCTTGTCAGCAAGTTCCTGGATCATACTCTGTAGCTCTGATGGGGTAGTTGCAAAAATGACTATGCCATCAGCAAAACGAAGGTGGGTTAGATAATCTCCATTAATCTTTATCCCTTTGTTTTCCCAGTTCAGTGATTGAAAGACATTTTCCAATGTGGCATTAAAGAGCTTCGGAGTTATGGTGTCACCTTGTCTCACTCCTTTTCCAATTTTTATGTGTGTTGTATTTACAAACAGCCGAATCTTTGCACTTGCATTTTCATAGATGTTATTAATAATATTAATGTATGCATCTTCAATACCGCAGGATTTCAGAGCCATTGCAACTGCTGATGGTTTCACCGAATCAAAGGCTTTTTCATAATCGATAAAAGCCATGCACAATGGAATCTCATATTCCCTCGCTCTTTCAATTAGTTCTCTCAGTACGTGGATATGATCTATTGTGCTGTAGCCACTCCTGAATCCAGCTTGTTCTCTCGGTTGAGCCATGTCCAGTGTCACCTTCAAGCGGTGTGAAAGAACTTTAGTGAAGATTTTATAAACCACTGATAGGAGGCTGATAGGTCTGTAGTTCCTGAGATCCTCAATGTCACCTTTTTTATGTAGCAAGATCATTGTGGCGTTGTTCCAATCCTCAGGAATTTTCCCTTCATTAAGGCATCGAGTGAAAATTTGGGCAAGTACTGTTTCAATTTCTCCACTTGCTTCTTGTATGATGTCTACAGTAATTCCATCTTCTCCTGGAGCTTTTCCCCGCTTCATGTTCTTGATTGCATGTGCAACTTCTGCTGGAAGGACTGGAAGAACTCTGGTACTGGTACCTTTCATGATGTCTGAAGTACATGTATCATCCCTTTCATATAATTTGGAGTAGAAATCTTTCACTCTTGTCAAAATTTCGCCTCTATTTCTTGTTACAGAACCATCTTCTTTTCTCAGTGCCGATAATCTGTTTTCTTCCCTTACTGAGATGTCCCTTTGCTATCTTTAGGCTTTGGTTGTTTTCAATTGCTTTCCTTACTAGTTCACAGTTGAATTTCCTTACGTCTTCAGTGATACTTTTTCTTACTGTCTTGCATAGCTCTATATATTCCACTTTGGAAGTCACATCTTCTTTAGTTGTCCTCATCACTCTTCTTTTTTGCATCAACATTTTGGTTTTTCCTGATAATTTGTTCACATGCAATTTGTTCTTAGACCCAGCTAATTTTGTTGCTGTTTCCATAAGAGCTTCGGTTACTTTTCTGTTAACTTCAGAAATATCCACTTCTTCCGATGTTAGGCCTTCTAAAGCAGAGAATCTGTTCTTCAGTTCCAATTTGAAGGTATTATGGTGTTTTTTAAGGTTGGTTATGTCAATACATTTTGTTTGTCTTATGAGCTTGCTACGTTCGAGTTTAGTGTTGAGGTGCATCTTACATCTCACCAATCTATGGTCATTGCCTGTGTTGAACTTGTTTAGCACACTGCAGTCTTCTATGACGAATTTTTTGTTACACATAATAAAATCAATTTCACTTGTCGTCCCATTTGGATGTCTCCATGTCCATTTCCTGTGTGGCTTTTTCTTGAAAAAGGAGCTCAAGATGAAAAACCCTTCTGCCTCTGCAAACTCTACGAGAGTATTTCCACGCTGGTTTCTGTTGCTGTGACCGAATTTACCTACTGAAGTTTCATTCTGTTGCCGTTGCCCTTTTTTTGCATTGAAATCTCCCATAATTATCTTCAAGTGCTGCTTACCTTTATTATTTAGATCACGAATTTCCTCATAAAATTCGACGATAAGTCGATGATGATGTGCTGCAGCCCGTTTTGTTACGTATATCTGTGGTACTTGTTATGCCCAGTTTTAATAAGATAACGCCCGCCCGCACACTGCTAACATCATGAGACAATCCCTACAAAGTGTCCTACCCTGGACAATGCATTCCACAGACATTTCCCCAAGACAAAACGTGGGAGTCGTCATTTGCAGACGACATAACGTCTCGGCATGATTCCTTCGCAAAGTCGATGAATTATGAACACGGTCAGCGATATCTCAGGACACCATTTGGACATTTGCTTACTTGATGTCACGCCCTGTTGCCGAATATATAGCCCAACATGGTTGCCATACGACCTACTGGCTAAGGACATATTATACTGTCCCTTTTTATATTGCATTCATGTAATTCCACAGAAATTAAATCACCTCTCCTCCACTTACTTGTCTACATGTATGGTGTGATTCGGCTTATTTGCTGCATTTCTTCATGGTGTGGCATTTTCTACGTCGAGCTGTTTGATTTCTGTGCATTTTATTTCATGCACATTTGCAGTGACCCGTTGTATCGGAAAGTAATGCTGTATTTGCATGCGGAATAGGTATATTTTAGAGCATCTTTTGCGCGGTTCAATACTGTGGGAGCAAAAGTTTCGCATGTGTTATTACATGAATAACTACACCATTTGTGAGGGTTTCTCTTTCCATATACTCGTTGTTGCTCTTTCCATGGACTCTTTGCTCCTCTTTCCATGAACTCTTTGTTCCTCTTTGAGTCCATAGACTCTTTGTTCTTTTTTACATTGACTCTTTGCTACTCTTTTCCATGTACTCTTTTTTATACTTTCCATAGACTCTGTTATTCTTTCCATTAGACTCTGTTATTCTTTCCATTAGACTCTGTTATTCTTTCCATTAGACTCTGTTATTCTTTCCATACACTCTTACCTCCTTTGCCATACACTCTTTGCTACTCCTTTCCATGTACTCTTTGTTATTCTTTCCATATGCTTTTTGTTATTCTTTCCATAGACTATGTTATTCTTCCCATACACTCTTACTTCATCTTTGCCATACACTCTTTGCTACTCCTTTCCATGTACTCTTTGTTATTCTTTCCATACACTCTTGGTTATTCTTTCCATAGACTCTGTTATTCTTCCCATACACTATTTGTTATTCTTTCCATACACTCTTTGTTATTCTATCCATGCACTCTTGCTTCCTGTTTGCCATACACTCTTTTTTACTCTTTCCATGTATTATTTGTTATTCTTTCCATACATTCTTTGTTATTCTTTCCATAGACTCTGTTATTCTTCCCATACACTCTTACTTCCTCTTTGCCATACACTCCTTGCTACTCCTTTCCATGTACTCTTTGTTATCCTTTCCATACACTTATTGTTATTCTTTCCATAGACCCTGTTATTCTTTCCATAGAATCTGTTATTCTTTCCATGGACTCAGTTATTCTTTCCATAGACTCTGTTATTCTTTCCATACACTCTTACTTCCCCTTTGCCATACACTCTTTGCTACTCCGTTCCATGTACTCTTTGTTATTCTTTCCATACACTCTTTGTTGTTCTTTCCATAGACTGTTATTCTTCCCATACACTCTTACTCCCTCTTTGCCATACACTCTTTGCTACTCCTTTCCATGTACTCTTTGTTATTCGTTCCATACACTCTTTGTTATTCTTTCCATAGACTCTGCTATTCTTCCCATACACTATTTGTTATTTTTTCCATACACTCTTTGTTATTCTTTCCATGAACTCTTGCTACCTGTTTGCCATACACTCTTTTTTACTCTTTCCATGTATTCTTTGTTATTCTTTCCATACATTCTTTGTTATTCTTTCCATAGACTCTTATTCTTCCCATACACTCTTACTTCCTCTTTGCCATACACTCTTTGCTACTCCTTTCCATGTACTCTTTGTTATCCTTTCCATAGACTCTGTTATTCCTTCCATAGACTCTGTTATTCTTTCCATACACTCTTTGTTATTCTTTCCATGCACTCTTGCTACCTGTTTGCCATACACTCTTTTTTACTCTTTCCATGTATTCTTTGTTATTCTTTCCATACACTCTTTGTTATTCTTTCCATGCACTCTTGCTACCTGTTTGCCATACACTCTTTTTTACTCTTTCCATGTATTCTTTGTTATTCTTTCCATACATTCTTTGTTATTCTTTCCATAGACTCTGTTATTCTTCCCATACACTCTTACTTCCTCTTTGCCATACACTCTTTGCTACTCCTTTCCATGTACTCTTTGTTATTCTTTCCATAGACTCTGTTATTCTTCCCACACACTATTTGTTATTCTTTCCATGCACTCTTTGTTATTCTTTCCATGCACTCTTGCTTCCTGTTTGCCATACACTCTTTTTACTCTTTCCATGTATTCTTTGTTATTCTTTCCATACATTCTTTGTTATTCTTTCCATAGACTCTGTTATTCTTCCCATACACTCTTTGCTACTCCGTTCCATGTACTCTTTGTTATCCTTTCCGTACACTCTTTGTTATTCTTTCCATAGACTCTGTTATTCTTTCCAGAGACTCTGTTATTCTTTCCATACACTCTTACTTCCTGTTTGCCATACACTCTTTGCTACTCTTTTCCATGTACTCTTTGTTATTCTTCCCATACACTATTTGTTATTCCTTCCATACACTCTTTGTTATTCTTCCCATACACTATTTGTTATTCTTTCCATACACTCTTTGTTATTCTTTCCATGCACTCTTACTTCCTGTTTGCCATACACTCTTTTCTACTCTTTCCATACAATCTCTGTTATTCTTTCCATATACTCTTTGTTCCGCTTTCCATACACTCTTTGTTCCTTTGTCCATACACTTTTTGTTCCTTTTTCCATAGACACTTTGTTCTTCGTTCCGCTTTTGAATGGCTCTCGAAGTGGCCACGATTTTTGAAGCCTGTTAACGCCTACCTCCTCGCACTTCAACAGCAGTAAATAGATGCTGCTGCCACGTGGTCTTTAGTTTCAGCTGGAATCTTATTTTCGCTGAGCGGCGCTGCAACTGTGTGAGTTTGTTAACTTTACTACAAAACCACCAGTTCCCGTGGGAAACTGGAATGAGAATTTGCAGAGAAATTAGGATTCGGATGCGACGCCATGATTTCTATTTGCACTTAATAAAATGGCCATTCAGAACAACAAACAATGAATTTTGAGCATTTCATTCCATATAAAAGTAATAGTATTCACGACAGTGGAAAGCGAATCTCTTTTCTCTTATCACATAAGCATTCAAAAGTAATAAATCAACAGCGAGTGTGTTTCTTCCTTCATCCCCCCCCCCCCCATCCAAAATACATTTATACGAATCTAGCCAAACTGAGATGTTTACAACGATGATTGCAGTTCATTCTGTGCTACTATACTCTTGATTGTGATTTAAGACTTCCTACTCCAACAGAAGTATGCAGTTACTTCTCTGCAGGAACCATATTAAAAGAGAAGTTCCCCTCTCTTTTTTTCCCCTTCATTTCTCAGCGTGGATTGTGCAGCTGCGTGCTCAATCAACAATCGTGTGTTCTCGTCAGCCGAATCCCATATTTCCCCCGTCTTCCTGGGAAGTCTACTAAAGTACACACAAGGAGCAGAGAACAGATTGAATATGAACGGTGGGAGGGTAAGCGCGGGATATCATATTGCCACTCAACGTCTGGATTTTCTCATTTTCTACACGCTCCCAGGAGGAAATGTCATTGAATAGACGTTAAAAGTCTTCCGAACAATGACGGCGAGAAATAATGTCACAACGGACCGGTTCTTGTGCTTAATGCTAATAAGAAAAAAATTATTATAAGCGCCTGCACGGCTTATTTCCTCTAGAGATTTAAGAAGCTTTCATCATAAAGAAAACCGCGTCTTATTATTTTTATTTCGCTCTTTTGATCATTGAAACGTATCTTTGAATAACCTTTTTGACATATGTGATTCAAAGTATAATGGCGTATTGAAAGGAGCTGTTTTCTTTTCTTTTTCTTTTATTAGAAAAACAATCTTCTTTTCTCATTGCTAGGCGTGAAAGCATGAATTGTTTCCAGTCACGTACGCACATGACGATTTCATATTCAACCTGCGAGTTTAAATCAAATTCACAAATTGGAATGCTGAATGCTGCAAACATTAAAATTCAATTTGCAGTATTTATTTATTTATTTTATTTCCGCTGGTTTAATACAATTGCATTTAAAATAATTGACATCAAGACATTTATTCATACAAACAGCTATTAATATAGGAAGACAGAAGAAAAGGCCAAACAAAGACCTGACATAGAACCAGTCTCCCTATATATGTACTAAACAGATGCGAACTATTTCTGACTGGTTAAATTCTAATGAATAAATGATTAATATTAATAAGACTAAAGCAGTGATTTTTTCTAATACGAAATGTACAAATATCGCTTAATAATAAAAAAATTGATATAGTACCTTCATTCAACTACCTGGGAACTACAATAAATTTTGACCTCAAATGGAATAAACATATTGATTTTCTTTTAATTAAACTATCTAGAAATATTGGTATAGTGAGTAATATCCTGGCTGATCTAACAACTAAAACATTGATCTCATTGTATTACACACTATTTCAAACTCATATCAATTACTGCATACTATCATGGGGGGACAAACGACACAATACTATATTAATAAATTACAAATTCTACAAAATAAATTTATTACACTAATTGATCTAAAATCACATCCTAATACTCGACATTTAATAAATTTTAGAACGAACGTATATCCTAATAAATATAATATACTTACTATTACTCAACTATACTATTTTAATCTTGGTATAATTATGTTCCGACGAATTAAATATAATTTATATTCAGATCTCATATTTCTTAATACACATGCACATTCGTGTATGAAACAAGGAATAAACTACAATTACAACCTATTTTTCCAAAAACGGAATAAATTAAACTTACTCTAAATTACAGAGGCCCTCAATACTGGAATTATTTACCTAGCAATCTAACTAATTTAAACAATTTTAATTTATTTAAAAAAAAAAAACTCTATCTTCTTCAATAATTAAAAAAAGGAAAATATTGGCAAAACGTCTTCTGATTGTCTGACTAAATGTGTTTGTCCCTTGTTTCATTTGTTTCTTCTACGGGGAGTATAGGGCTATGTCAGGCCATTTTGGCCTTTTCCCTTGTTTTCCCTGTTGTTGCAGTCTATGTTCATCATTTATGTACTGTCCATTTTTTTCCCACTCTTTTTTTTTCTTTTTTCTTTCTTTACTTCTAAGAGCATGTAACAACAAAAGCAAATAAAATGAATAAAAAATATATATATAAACACACAGCCTGTCAAGCACCACAGAGACAGCAATCACAAATTATTAAATGTAAATTAGTAAATATGTTAGAATAATTAAGAAAGCAAAAAAGAAAAAGATGTAAATGCAAAGGTCTGTTCCTTCCTACTACCCACTACTACCCATAACGTTCGCTTTATCACTCATAATTTCCCTACCTTCACGAATTAACAAATTAACCCCATCCCCTTCAACCCACCTCATTTCCAATTTTTATGTAATAGGTAAAGTATTAGTTTCCTCTTAAGAATATTCAAATTGTTCAAATCATTAATCTCATGAAGTAATGAGTTCCAATATTTCGGTCAAAAGTAATTTATCCTCCTTTGCATTCCATAATTAGTTCTGGGAAAGACCGGTTTCAGTAAGTCCCGATTCCAGGTATATTAGCTGCGCACAGATTTAGAAACAAGTAAACTTCATTATTTATATTATTTGTAATCCGTTTGTACATTATCTTACTTAAGTTAAAATTATATAAGTGGCTAATAATTAAAAACCATATTTTCCAGGGTATTTAAGCAAAAATTTATTTGATCGTTTTCACTCAAACATGACAGAGAATATTTTCGTAACTTTTCTATAGCAGTTTAGCACACACGTAAAAAACTTTAAAATCTTATCACCAAAATTATCGCAATCTCTTTACTGAAATGAAATTTGCAATAATTTTTTGATTTAAATTTCCACTGTAGTTTTTGTTTTCAAGTGAATCGTGCCAATAGGAAATTCCCTTTGGTGTTTTGTCACAGGACTGAGTTTAGACAATTAGTTGTTCGGGCATAGGTACGAGATGACACATCCGATCACTGTGATTTTTTGCATGCGATTAGACATCGTCCATGATCAGGTTTTCATGCTTTCCGATTTTTGAAATTCTGCGTCATTGAGAAATAATCATTAAAAAACTTGCATTTTTAGGGGTTTTTCCGAGTTTTGAGAAGAGGTCGTTTGTTACCTATCTCTTCCAAAGATCTTCAGCAGATCGAGGTGACACTTGCCACTAAAAAAGGGAAGGACACGGTGAGTGACATGGTGTTGGTATCATGGTGACTGGTCGTGTCGTATAATAATAATGACCATTAAAAATCTGACCAATTTTAATAATAATTGAAACAATCCGCTGCCTATACGAGACTCGGGACAATTAGTTGTTCAAGCATAGCTACGACATGACACTTCCGATCACCGTGATTTTTGGCATGTGATTGGACATCGTCCATAGCCAGGTTTTGACGCCTCCCGATTCCCGAAATTCCGTGCCATTCAGGAATTTTAATTAAAACTAGATGGCGTTTTACTTGAACCATTTCACGAAAGTCGGCTCACGAACATTAATTTAAAAAAATCGTTTGAATTGAAAAACAAAGAAATGGAAAGACTTCGTCTATTAGCTCAACACTTGCTTAATCTATAATGATAAAAGAAACTTTGTGTATGTGTGTGTGTGTCTCTGTCTTTCGCGTTACAAAATGAAAAACGGGGTTTCCGATCTGAGTGTGTCTTTCCGCTTTGTTTACATGCAACTTGATCACAACCAACGTGAAAGCGTGAAGGAAAGTAATTCATAATACATTTTAGGCATTTCTTTCTTTTTTAGAATGTTTCCTACTTTTATTCTGGAAGTCATAAATTTTACGTGTTCGTTTTTGTAGAATTTGTTATAATAGACGCCTTAATGAGCTTAGATTTTGCAATAGCTTCGCTCAAAAGTTTCCAACTGTACCCCAGTTATCGGATATCGTTGGCGGCTTGTCCTAGTTTCAGAGCCCTTTCTGGACGGTTCCTTAGGCTTTCGCTTATAAAGGAAAAAGTCAGAAGCTCCGGGGTACCTGCATTTTCCCCCGATGATAACAACATATAAATACAGTACCAGCTGAAATGAAGAGTCGTTCTTTTGCAGTGAAGAACAGGATTTTCCATTTAATTACGGGGAAGAATCTTCAAAGTTTTGTCATGCTTTCCTTATCACACTTTGTTTTATTAACTCGAGGATCCGTTCCTGCTTATTAGTATATTAGGCTTTTCCCTCAGTTATCTTGCTGTTAAGTTTTCATTTCCAAATTTAAAAATTTTCTGCTCGGCCTTACTTTCACTTGCAGGAAACAATGACGTCCACCACTTACTTAAACATAACTGCAAAGATTCAAAAAATGATTCCGAGCTTAGGTTGAGAGACCCGAACTCACAGCGCTATGCGCCTTTTGGCAGGTGAAAGAGAAAATAAGAGAGTTAGGAGCAGATTGCCCTGACAGAATAGCACGAAAGAAAAGTGTGGAAATATAAGAGCAGAAGGAGTAAACGGTTTTCCGTTAAGTAGTGAAGTTGTAAGCTGCCCTACATACTTACCAGCAACAACAAGCCGTTCCGAGCGATATTTCTCTCCGTAGAAAAAGCCCGGTACACCGCTGCCAGAGATGAGTACAGTAACTGCTGACCAGGGGTGCATCCTTTTTTATAGCAGCGGTACTGCCCTGCGGTAGCTCCTTCTTTCAACAGAATAGTGCACCACGCAACACTGCCCGGATTGTTGGAGAATGTTTCGCGGAACATGAAGAAGACTTCCAGGTATTGCCCTGGCCTCCAAATTCCTAGATATTAATCCAATCGAGTATCTGTGGTTTGTGTTGGAACAGCAAATCCGATCTACGGCGGCTCAACCCTGTTACCAGCAGATCCTTTAACACGAGTTAAGAGATCTGCGTTGATACCAGACACCACAATATTGGAAATCTTATAGTGTCCTTGCCTCTACGGGTAAGATCTGTTTTGGTGGCACGTGGAAGACCAGCATCATATTAAGCAGGTAGGTGATTATCATGATTTGGATCTATATGTAACCGGTTTATGGCATCTGACGTCCCCTTCTGATCTTCAAGAGTTTTTTCTCATTCGTTATTTTCTGACATCTTGACACTGTACATGATCTTCTTAAAGTAGCCATCTCCACAGCTGTTCTTTTCATTCTATGCGCTTCCTTTAATCACCAGGCCTCGACCACTGTAGTAAAAAATAATAATACAAAAAAATACCCTATTTCCTTTATATTTAATAATACTATTATAAATACCCTATTTCCTTTTTTTTTTTTTTGGTTATTTCTTCACTCCAACAGGTTACATTCAGGCGTTTAACAGCTTTTCTTCTTTGTGCAATTTTATTTTTAATTCCGTTGCATCTCTACCTTTTTGTGTAATTTTGACACCTATGTAATTATAATGATAATATCTTTCAATATCTTCGTTACATTCTAGCTGTAGGTTTGTTTCATTACTTCCAACGCATAGATATTTTGTTTTATTTAAAATTATAGTTAATCCCCATTTGGATCTTGGGTATAGAAATTCAGCAAAGTTTTCTGACGTAAGTGACTACCTATATTCAACTAATTTTCCGAAACCACATTCTCCATTATCGGTGTTACTGTTTTCCAGGGGATACAAATGTATTGCCCCTGGGCCCCAGTCAATTTCGTTACACCACAATCTCTGATTTCATCTTAATTCCTTGTATTTGATCACTCCTCTCTCAAAGTAGCAAATTGCAAAAGTACCAGGATACCGAATTTAATTGCTTCTAAAATGAAGCCGATCACCAAAAGTATAGTATTATCCGATGTTCCATCTGTTATAAATATTGTTTTCTTCGTTGAACTCCGAGAGCATGCTGTTGCGCTCAGGTACCGAAGTAGTAAAGCCTTACTATTTAACGTAGGCCCAACACTGAGCTTCCGCCTTTTAGGAATAGAAGACGGTTGCTCAGCATTGGGACTACGTTAAATTGCAAGGCTGTGCTAGCTAGGTACTTTCCTTGCTTAGATTAAGAACACTTTCTGTTAAGTTCAGGGGTGTTTCCTTGATTGGGCACCTGGCGCTACCTGCCAAGTCAAAAGGGACCTTCCTTGAACTCAGAATACTTCCTGTTACGTTCAGGCTGTTTCCTTGCTTGGAACTGACTGTATCCTGTTGTATTCAGACAGACTCCTACGTTGAACTTTTAAATGTTTTTATTATGCTCAGACTGCTACGTTCTTGAACTCCTGAGTGCTACCTGTTGGGCTCATGTTGTTTCCTTGCTTTGAATCAGAGTATTCCTTGTTAGATTCAAGCTGCTTTCTTGCTTGAGCACTGAGTGCATTTTCTGGTGTGCAAGTTGTTTCATTGCTGGGATTTAGACTGCTTGCTTTTACGCTAAGGTTGTTTTCTTATTTGAGCTAGCAGTGCTTCTTCCTCTAGTGCTGAGGTTGTTTCCTCACTTGCGCATTGAGTACTCTCTATCGTACTCAATCTGTTTTACTACTTGGACTAAGATTGCTTTCTGCTGCGCTCAAATCCAACAACTTTTTTGACGCTCTAAACCGAGAACTGAGTTATTTTTTCATTCGCCTGTTGTTAGATTTTAATCATGTTCAATTTCCTAAATATCGCAAGCAGTAAAGAAGAAAAATGCCTTAGAATATGTGTGTTATCTCAAATTCAGTTGGCTTTTTGTATAACCTTCACTTGTTTCTCAAATATTTTGTCTTTTTGTGTTTTGTTAGGCACACACAAATAATTTTTTTTTATTGTTTAAATCATTGTATCATTACCAACAGTGATACTTGCAATGATAGGGTCTCACTCGAGTTGCCACGAATTTGGAACCAGTTCTTCAACTAACGCTTTCTCCCTACCACGGTACCGAGTGCGCAACCAACGGGAAAATTCGTATCTTTAAATGAATACAACGTCGTATCTATTTATTGTCAAGTTAAATCACCGCGTTCAAATTGTTAAAGCGTTCTGTTATTCATATTGCAATTTCTGTCTATCTTCCTTGAAAAAGCCATCTGGTTGATGTGAGAAAGCTTGGAAACGCTGATTTGTATTTTCCTACCCCAATAAATCGGATTTCTAGTATAGTTCTACTACACTGGCGGAAAGTGAAAAAAGAACACCAAGAAGGAGACGTCTGGTACCAACGAAATTTATACAGCATAATAACAGAATACAGAGGATAACGTGATCAAAACATTATGGCAAAATACAGCTGCATTTGCTGGTAAACTGAAAAATAACATTTCCATGTAACATGGTTAATACGAGGTTCAACCGCCATGAACTGCGTCACACTGTGCAATTCCGGCATGAAGTCTGTCGTACAGATGTTGGATGTAAGTTTGGGATATTGAGTTCCAAGCATCCTCAACCTGGACGCGTAAATCGGGGGTAGCCGTGGCTGGCCGTGGAGACCGGCTAAGTCGTTGTCCCATAAAATCCCACACGTGCTCAATGGGGGACAAATCCGGTGAACGTGCAGGCCATGGAAGTTGTCTCACACCCTGAAGGGCATGTTGCGATGCACGTGCCGTGTGTGGGCGTGCGTTATCTTGCTGGAAAACACCACGATGGACCGACCTTACAAATGGCACAACAACGGGCTAAATGATGTTGTTCATATAGGAGGTGCTGTTTGACGTACCCGGTACAAACACTAGTTGTGTACGGGAGTAATAGCTGATAGCTCCCCACAACAGGAGACCAGGTGCAGGCCCTGTGTGTCGCTGGCGGATGCAAGAAGGGTGGAGACGCTCCCCTGTGCGTCTGCGAACACGCATACGGCCATCGGAGGCTACCAAGCAGAATCTGCTTTCATCGCTGAACACGACAGATTGCCATTGCGTTCTCCAGTGCAGACGTTGGCGACACCACTGCAGCCGTTCCTGACGGTGGGCTAGAGACAGAGGTACACATGCCAGAGGCACACGTGCAGGTAGTCCTGCATCCAGTAGACGGTTGCGGATTGTTCGCGCAGTCACCTCAGGTTCAATGGCAGCTCGGATTTGCGTCGCAGCGGATGTTCTGCTTGACAACGCCGCTCTTCTTATGCGTCGATCGGTCCGCTCATCAGTCCGTCTGTGGCTCGCGGTTCCACGTCTTCTCGGGTGGGAATGTTCCTCGGACCATCTACGCCACCATCGTACCACCACCGATACTTACCGTCCAATTCGCTCTGCAATACGACGATACGAAAACCCGGCCTCGCGGAGTCCGACCAGAGGACCTCGCTCAAAGTCTGATAACTGCTGAAATCGTACCCGTCTTCCATGTTTAGGCATTGCAGCTTCTTCAGGGTCTTCGCACGTGTCCGTACGCCGACGACTGACTACATTCACTTCGCCGTACTGCTTAAATACCACCGACGATAATTTGCATATTATGCCGTGCTGTGGCGTAAGCGCTTACCGGTTGGTCCCGAAATTAACATCACACCTACGTAAACTCGACCCCATTAACATATGTAAATTTCATGATCGTCCGCCAATTCCTTATTGGCGTTCTTTTTTCACTTTTCGCCAGTGTATTTATCACTGCATCTCTATAATGTAATTACGAAGCCTTCCATGATGCGTAATAAATAAATAGATTAAATTAATATTGACGAGTTTTTAGATGACTAGGCAGTAAGTATGATAATTTCACGCACTTTAGAAACAATTCTAGTCTTGGATGAAGAATACGGTGTGACGTACCTGCCAGCAGGACGCACACGACATAAAGGCAGATAGGAATCAGAACGAACGTCTGCGTAGCTCAGTTGGTAGAGCGACTTGTTCCGGAATAAGCGGACTTGGGTTCGAATCCCGGCGTAGACCAAAAATGACGGAGAAATTTAATTTGTTATAATGGCGCCCGAACTTTCCGGATGCCACGACCGTTCAAAATCTCGCAATGGTGTGATGTTCTTTCCACACCGCGAGATAGGAAAAATCAGAGAATCCTTTCTCCAGCGCTTCGAAAAATAAAAATGTGTGATGTTGCATTCCACACACTAGATTGACTGGGAGTTCTCGAGTGTACGTTCTACAGTGGATGGCTGCCTGCAACGATTCATGGTCACGGCTGACCCGTGGGCCATGCCCCGGCCCTCTTTCGGGGGGGGGGAGATGTGCCATACCTGCCAGCAGGACGCACACGACATAAAGGCAGATAGCAATCAGAATGAACGAGTAGCTCAGTTGGTAGAGCGACTTGTTCCGGAATAAGCGGACTCGGGTTCGATTCCCGGCGTAGACCGAAAATGACGGAGAAATTTACTTCGTTATAACGGAGAATGTTCATACATTTTTATAACGTTTTCGATAAGAAATTACGAAAAATAGAAAAAAGTTCAAAGAATTGAAAATGAGAACAGCGTGTTAAATGAGCATGGAAGAAATATCTGCTGCAGTTAAATATCGTCTGCTAAGAAAATGGCGCAAGTAACAAACTACGTATAGAAGGTTATGTTTTTGCTCTTTACGAAGAGAAATATTCGCATTCTGTAATTAAACAAGTTAGAAAAATCATGCAATGCATTGATTATGATACGCTTTCGAACATACCAGAAATCGTGCGCAGACAAACCCTCCTTCCTACGCTGACTATTGATTCGTTCAGTATACCTCCAGAACAACATACTAAAGTTTTGCCGCAATAGAAGCATTTTTACTCAAGTTATGTGGATAATGGGTCTGGAATAATCTCGCTCCTGTGTTCTGACCTTTGATCCCATTTCAAAGATATTCAACAGAACTGGGTAAGTCTACTTTCGGAACAACATGATAAAGTTTTGCTGCAATTGCAGCATTTTTACGTAAGTTATGACGCATAAGAGCGATGGAATGAATCCAGCTCCTATGTCATGACCTTTAATCCCATTTCGTCCATTTTCTATAGGGTTCGTCCCCAGTTGTCCTCTACCACATACTACAATTCCATCGAAATTCAACCATTTTTACGCGAGTTATCGTGCAGACAGACAAACGGGCAAAGCTGGAGCATACACGTTTCTTCCACCAACGGTTGGAAAGCGCAACACACGCTGTGAAAACCATGGAATTAGCATTTATAAATGTAAACAAGTTAGTCCAATCGTGCAATGAATTGTTTATGATACGCTTTCCAACATACCAGAAATCATTACTCAAGTTATGAAGATATGAAGATTACACAAATTTTCAAATTTCTGTGGTTTAAACAAAATTGAACAAAATGGGTTCAGGATATCTCCGGAACAACATGATAACGTTTTGTCGCAATAGAAGCATTTTTAGTCACGTTATGAGGATAATGGCTGTGGAATAAATGTCACTCTTGTGCCCTGACCTTTGACCCCAATTCGATGATATTCAACAGAACCGGTTCAGTATACCTCCGGAACAAAACACTAAAGTTTTGTCGGAGTAGATGGATTTTTAATCAAGTTATGAGGGTAATGGCTGTGGAATAAATCTCACTCCTGTGTCCTGCCCTTTGACCCCATTTCGATGATATTCAAAACAAGCGGTCCAGTGTTCCTCCGGAACAACATACTACAGTTTTCTCGCAATCGAAGCATCTTTACGAAGGTAGGACGCACAAGGCAATGGAATAAATCCTGCTCTTATGTCCTAATGTTTGACCCCATTTCACGCATTTTCAATAGGGTTCGTTGCCAGGTGGTTCCCTACCACATACTACAATTTCATCGAAATTGAACCATTTTTACGCAAGTTGGGACACATAAGAGCCATGGAATGAATCCCGATTCTACGTCCTGACTTTCGACCCCATTTCGATGATATTCAACACAAGCTTTCCAGTGTTCCTCCGGAACAACATACTACAGTTTTGTCGCAATCAAAGCATTTTTACGAAGTTATGACGCATTAGGCAATGGAATAAATCCCCCGTCCTAATGTTTGACCCCATTTCACGCATTTTCAATAGGGTTCGTTCCCAGGTGGTCCCATACCACATACTAAAATTTCACCGAAATCGAACCATTTTTACGCAAGTTATGACGCATAAGAGCAATGGAATGAATCCCGCTTCTACGTCCTGACCTTTGACTCCATTTCGCCCAATTTTAATAGGGTTCGTCCCCAGGTGGTCCCCTACCACATACTAAAATTTTATCGAAATTGAGCCAATTTTAGGCGAGTTATCGTGCGGAAGGACGGACAAAGCTTAAGCATATACGCTTCTTCAACCTACGGTTGGAAAGCGTAAAAAATAAGCAATATTATTAATAATAGAGGGGAAATCGTCAAGCATTGCTTTTAACAGGAAAAAGAACACCAAACGAATATCCAAAAAAGATATGTATTTTTACGACTATTTCAAAAGTAAGGTCTCTGGTCTTAAAAGATAATCCACCGACCCAAAGCGCAATCGCAAAGTCGTTAAACATCTCTGTAGCAACGATAAACAAGGCGATAAACAATGAAAAAAAGCAATAAATAAACGTAATGTTCACCACCGTTTGCCTAAGCACGTGGCTAAGCGCAGAACATGGTGTAGACTTCTTTATAAAAATCACTTGGCCGGAGAGAGAGGGAAATTTATTGTGACTATTGACGAAGCATGGATCTGCCCAAACAACTCTAACAGAAAAAAGGTCGATTTACTATCGCAAAAGAGCAGAAGAACACTAACAACTTGGTTCCAGGAATCCAAAGAAAGTTTCAATAAAGGATTTATGATTATTTCTGGCTTCTAGTACAATGGGAAATTAAAGTTAAGGAACGTTGAAAAGAATGTTAAAATCAGTTCTACATATTACCAAAACAATGTTTTAACTCCTATATTTAAAGAGGAAATACCATTCCTTTATCCACAGAGCCTTCAAAGAGTAGAACTCCATCAGTATAAGGCTACCAGTCATACATCCAAATCTACCACTTTATTCTTTAAAAAAATGAAAAAAGAGACGGGTATCAAGTCTATACCTTTTGCAGATATACATTCAAAGTCCCCTGATATGACACCAATGGGCTATTGTGCCTTCGGACTGCTAAAAAGACGCTTTCGAAACGCCGATTGTGAAAACACAAGTTTGTCCGTGTCCCCTCACTCCGGAGTAAGTCGCTCTAACAGCTCAGCTCCGCTGACACAATGTCTCGCTGCAGATTTGTCGTTTTGACACATGTTTTCACCTCTGTAGAACGTCACAAGACCTAAAATAATGATTGGACTATCGAAAGCAGAGGAAGAGGAGCGGAATGAAGTACCTCTCGTGATTTTAAGAAATGCCATGTTATCTTGAAAATCTAAATGTAGGTTCATATCGAGAGAAATGGCTATCAGATGGAACATTTAAGAAATAAATAATTTTATTTTAAACATGAATTGTATTTCCGGAAAGCCGTTTTAAAAATATGTAAACATCCGCTGTAGTTGTTGACCTTGTGTTCTTGTTAACTCTTCTTCCCGAAGTCAATGATCCTCAATTATAGAGATAAGTGATACAATGTAGCTTCGAAAATCCATGGGGAACGAAAAAAACGTTGTCATGAATATGAAATAAACATCATCCTATTTGTAAAACATACACTATATTGACAAAAGTCACCGGACACCCCTTCAAAAAGCAAATGAATGGATCCGCCGCGTTGGTAAGATACGCGGTACAGCTGCAAGCGGTTTAAAACCGGCCTGTAGCTGACCGCGATCATATCGCAGTGTGAGGTTGAGTGAAAATGTCGCGGCGGGAGAGAACTGACTTTGAGAAAGGAAAAATTGTTGGGTGTTATATTAGTGGGCTGTCCATTACAGAAAACGATAGAAGTTTAAACATACCCAAGTCAACTGTTTTGGTAGTACTGAATAAATGGAAGACACATGGCGTGCCTGAAGCAGCAAAACGTACCGGTAGACGAAAGAAAATCGGTGATAGAGGACTTCGAAGCCTCAGGAGAGTCGCTGCAGCTAATCGACGGAGTATTGCACAAGACCTCAGTGTACAAGTGAGTAAAAATACTGGAACCTCAGTATGTACACGTACCTTTCGCCAAAAACTTCATTTCATGGGTTACCGTGGTCGTGCGGCTGCTCATAAGCCTTGAATCTCCACTCAGAATGCTACTCGTCATTTAGCATGGTGCAAAGAACATTTAATGTGGACTGTAGATCAATGGAAACGAGTCCTATGGACTGATGAATCCAGATACACGATCCATTAGTCTGATGGCCGTGTGTGGGTATGGCGGTAGCCGGGGCAACGGTATTTACTACAGTGTACTGTTCCTACGGCCAAGTTTGGAACCGGCAGTGTACTGGTGTGGGTTTTGTTTCTCGTGGTATGGTCCCAGCTAGTTGGTTATCATGGAGAAACCTGCTAACCAGCACGTCTACTTCGATATTCTGGACATTTACGCCCTACCAACTCTGTGGCAATACTATGGAACCCAACCTTGCTGGTACCAACAGGAAAATGCACTGAGACATAAAGCAAGGACTGTTACGGCGTGATTTGACGATAATTGCGTATCGTGTGTGTGCTAGCCATCACAGAGCCCTTATCTTAATACCATAGAGCACCTATGGGATGAATTAGAGCGCTGCATAAGAAGTTTGGAACCAATGCCTACGCATTATGTTCTGAATGAAAGCGCATACCTATCGTGATGTTCCAAAACCTTGTGGAAAGCATGGCTCGAAGCGCCAGTTTTCACACAGTATTTATTAGAAGAAAGATACAGGAGATGTGCTTGAATAAATCATCTCAAATGATGTATGACAAAAAAATATTTACAGATGCTTGTAGCTTACGCTACTGCTTATTTACACGGTTCTGTACATTGATGATAGTAAAAAAACAGTTAATTACACTCGAGTGTCTGGTGAGGCAACAAAAGTCTCTGACAAAGCAAAGAATAGGAACAATTCAGCTAGAAGAGCGTTATACAATATTAATTTTGCACAGTATTGATGCAAGGAATAATACAGAATTCGAGCTTGCAGACATAGATTCAAAAGACAGGTGATGAGAAATTAACAGAATGTGCAGCTTGCGCTACGTTAATTACAGGATTCGGTGCAACGTTTGCATGACAACAGTTAAGTGCAGTAGAAATCTGGCGAGGCAATATGAATCTCTGGTAATACAGAGAATAAAATCAATCCAGAATGATGAGCACTATAGAGTATAAATTTTACACAATATTGATGAAAAAAAAGTTCTGACCGAAAGGTGATACATTGTGGGTGACCTGGAAAACCAGGAGGTTGCAGGTGATCAAGGGACAAACATGAAATCGAAAGTTCGAAAGACAGATGATGAAAAATTTACAGATGAATGTGGCTCGCGGTACTACATGTTACATACAACGGTAATATGAAAAATAGTTATATACAATAATTTTCCTGAGAATACAAAAGAAAAAATAATCTCTGAAAATACAGAGAGAAGACACAACTCATCACAGTGAGTATTGGAGAACACAAATTTACACAGTTGAAAAGTAAAATTACACTGTTGAATCAGGAATTGAAGATAAGAATATACTGTAAAAACGACAAAGTTTACAGATGTCTGTGGTTCGTGAAACGACCTATATACATGATTCTGTACAATGAGAAGTTACAATTTATATATATTGGTTTGTCAGAGGTGGTAAAAAGAAATAGTCTCTGACATCGCAGAGAGAATACATAATTCAGCAAGATGAGTAATGAAAAACAAAAAAATTTACACATGAGTTATACACGAAATGATACATGTGAAGAGGATGAGAACAGAGTCTTAAAAAAAGCGTGAAAAGAAATTGACAATTATAAGTAGCTCATGCTTCGAACAATTCATAGGATTCTATACAATAATTGATCTACTAAAAGTGATGTACAATAGTGAGACAAACAAAAAAATTCTGATAAAATAGAGAGTACAAATAATATAGTACAGTGAATGTTGAGGAACAAGATTGCACTCAGTTGCGAAGCAAGAAAAAAAAACAGGAAATGTGTATAGAAAAATCGTCTCAAAATGACATATGAAAAGAAGATTTACAGGTGCTTGTAGCTGACGCAACGACCTATTCACAAAGCTCAATATAGTGGTGAGAGAATACAGTTTATGTATGATAATTTGTCGGAAAAGACAAAAAATAGTCCCTGATGAAGCAGAGATTGAAGACAAATCAGCATGGCAAAAATTGTATCTATCAGGAGGTAGGTGAAACAAAAGTTCCGACTGTAAGGTGAAGCGTTGTGGGCGACCCTGCAAACCAAGTGGTTGCTGGTGACCAAGTTGATAGGAACTGTGGTTCACTGCAGCGTGCAACTGCAGTGGTAAGTTCTAGTCGAAGGCGGGAGAGTAGGCGATTACGAAAATGACAAAGTAACGCAGTACTGACTTTATTTATGTCAGTAGAAGCTTCGGGGGGACGCTGAAGGTGATACACGTGAATTATATGTTTTACAAGCACGAAGATGTAGGAGCAGACTGCCGGAAGGTGAATAGGGCGAGAAGAGTTCAGAAGTAGTGTTCGGTAGGCGCTGAAGGTGAGGACGGTCTCACAGGATCGTTGCGCTAGCGTGAAAGCGAGATGGAGTATTGGCAATAATACTGTGCAATACATGAAGACATGCTGAACGTCAGCCTCCTCGCCACAATACGGACAGGAGGGTGAAGATAAAATGGTCATGCGATGTAAAATCGACGGCACAGGGAGGCGGTTGTGTAAGAAAAGCCAATGTGAATTGACTTCAAGGGGTGCTGAAAGTGGGGAAAGCGCAGCGGACCACACTGCGGAGGTAGAAGAAAGTGGAATACCAGAAATGGGAAGAGGTGCGGAAGAGCGAGAGAGAAAACGGTAGAGATCAGCTGTTGAGAAAGAGACAAGAGGAAGAGGTGGACCAATGGACGACAGAAAAAATGGGAGGAGAGAGGCAGAGTGAACAGAAATGAGACCTGAGGGAGTAGCAAGCTCAGGGAACAGGGAGATTATAGTAGAAATAAGAGAGTTGTGAACAAAGTGAGCGTTGGCATTGAAACGGAGAGCAGTGGTAGAGAAGAGAAGGGGAGCCAGGAAAGATCGGTGTTAACAAGATCGCTGACAGTAACGACTCCAGCTCTGAGCCATGAAGGAAAAGCAAAACATGGGAGATGGGGAGGGTGTAGCAGAGAAGAAAAAAAGAGGTTCGGAAAGTAGGTCATTTGTGGAGGCAGGGAGAGAGCGAGAAAGAGGGAGGGAACGAAGAAAGGAGATAGCCTCTTTGTAGACAGGAGGGAAAAGTGTGAGAAGGGGACAGTGGTCCATGAGTAAGAACGAAAGGAGAGTAAAGCGTGGGTTATGCGGAGAGACTATGACATCACGAGCAGCAACTGCAGAGGGAGCAGGTGCCGCAAGTGATCGTAAAAACGTAGACACACGATAAGCCTTGTAATAGGATCTGACGTCGGGTAGACTAATGCCTCCGTTGGAAGGAGACAGGCTGAGTTGAGGTGCTCCGACCCAGTGATGGCCGGGCCAGATAACCTGAGTTTGATAGCGGGTGAGTTCAAGAAGACGTAGTGCTGGTTGCTTCGAAGCCAACCAGGAATACGTGCACATTGAAAGCAGGTAAGTGTGCGTTAGACGTGCTCTTTGAAAGACGGAGGTGCAGAATTGTGCGCGCCGCCAGATTGCGACCGAGCGATGTAGGCGTGGCCGGAGAGTCATCCAGGTGACGAGTGAAGCAGTTGCTGGTTTTCCAAGGTGGACTCCTAGGAATCGTTGAGAGGTGTTGGACCACTCTGCTCCCCAAGGAGAGTCAGTGCGGTTAGTCCACGAACCGGTCCATAGGCCTGTGCTTTTCGTTGTGTTTAGCGCTGCTCCGGAACATGAGGCGTAGGTATTGTAGAGATTGTGGAGATCGTGAAATTGTGAGTCTTGCCGAATGCAGAATGTAATATCGTCGGCGTAGGCAACATAGGTAGCAACATGATGACGTGTGCTGGCTACCACCGGTGGTAGTGAAGCAAAGAAGGATCGATGGACTGCGCGTAAAAAAGGTTCTATTGCGAGGGCGAAGAGCTGCCCGGATAAGGGGCAACCCTGACGCACGCCGCGACGAAAGGGTATGGGAGCTGTGAGAAGGTTGAGCAGCTTGACGTGGAAAACTGCGTCCCGGTAGAGGGAGATGAGAAGAGAAGCAAAGGAAGGAGGAAAGCCGAAATTTAGTAATGTAGCAAGAAGGTAATCATGAGAAATATTATCGAACGCTGAGCGTTGATCGAGGGAAAGAAGAGCAAGGGGTTCTGAGCGAGAGCGGGCGAGGTGAATTAGATCATTAAGAAGCTGAATATTATGGGAGATGGAGCGCCCGGGTACAGTATAGGTTTGATTAGTGGAGAGAATATGAGGGAGTATGGGGTTAAGCCGGCGGGACAGAAATTTAGTATAGAGTTTATAATCAGTATTTAAGAGTGAGATGGGACGCCAATTCCCCAAGTCAAGCGGATCACCCTTCTTGGGGAAAAGTACAACATGTGCGAGCGTGAAACTCCTTGGAAGAGATGTAAGATGCATGGCAGTAGAAAAGGCACAGAGGAGAAATGGAAGGAGGGCAGGAAGAAAAGCCTTATAGAAAGAAACAGGGAGACCGTACGGGCCAGGTGAAGCCCGGGGGTTGAGGGACGAGAAAGTGTCAGAGAGCTCAGTTAAAGTGGGAGGATGGAGGAGGCTGGCTGAAAGATGAGAAGGGACCTGAGGCAAAGAAGAGAACAGAAGAGCAGAAGCCGTAGGGGAGGGAGGAGGAGTTTCACAAAATTTTGAAATGTAGTAATTACGTACCATAGAACAAATTGGAACTGGTTCGGATGAAACTACTCCAGTTGGAAGACGAAGGTGCTGTAGAACAGAAGAGGATCGGCGAGTTGACTCAAGTGACGTAAGGAATTCGTACGAACAAGCATCAGGTTTCAGGTGTTGTAGTTTAAGGCGTTGAAGGGCTTGTTTTGCAAGTGGCACCAAAAGTGAATGTAATTCTGCCTGGTAGACTTGAAATAGGGGATCAGCAAGATTGAGCAAAGAAAGCATTTGCCTAGTATGATCAAGTCGCATCCTCCGTTGTGTCATGATCGAGTATGACAGGTTTCGTACCAGTAATATGAGGTGGCGTTTTACTTCCAACCAAACGTTGAGGGGGCACGGTGCAGAATGAAGCCTTGTACGCCAATCCGCAAGAAAATCTCGCACCGATGAGCAGAAGGCTGAGTCATCTAAAAGAGTGTCGTCAAAAGTCCAAGGCCGGATTTTACGTGGCTGTGTTGAAGTAGCAAAAACTGTTATGGTAATTGCGCAATGATCCGAGGAAGCTGTGGGTGTACAGCATGAATCTGATATTGCTGGTAGAAGAAGAGAAGTTGCATAAAAGCGATCCAATCTTGCTGTAGGAGGATCAATGGCTCTTGGTGCATGCCATGTATGTGTAGTCTGGGTTGGTGACAAATGGCGTTGAACATCTACGAGTGAGAAGTCTGAAGTGATAGACTGTAAGAGATTTACTACTTCCGTACGGTGTTCTCTGGAAGAAGAAGAGCGATCAGTTAGGGGATGTAGAGTGCAATTGTAGTCACCTCCGATAAGTACCCGGTCGGTGATGCGAATACGTGACAGAGCCCGTCGAAGTTTTGCAAACAGCTCTGGCACGTGAGTAGGAGTGCAAGGAACATAAATGTTGAATACATGAAATTTTTCAGCTGCGACGGTGAAAGAGACTCGTTGTAATAAGTCTCGACATAAGTTTTTCACTGAGAAGGAGGAAAGAGTTGAACGAAAACGTGAGTGAACACCAACTGCCATGCCACCACGCTACAGTTGGCTGTAGGCGTGATGGAAAGTATGATCCCACTGACGCCATTGATGAAATTGAGTGGTGGAAGTACAGTTTGTTTCCTGCAGAAGTAATATATCAGCATTCAGCGGAGCAAGATCCTCTCGTACCAGCGCATTCGCAAGAGGTGTCGCAAAACCGCGACAATTAAGTGACACCACCTTGAATGTCTAGGTTAGTTGTGGGATGCAGTAGGAATTGACTGGCTGTAGTGATGGAGTGGAGTCGACGGAGAAAACAAGCACTCCACGGGACCTCGTCCGCAGTGCGCCGAAGAGTGTTTTCATGTGAGTGTAATTGAACCAGCACTTGTGGAAGAGCTGCTTCATACTGCTGAATGGAAGTGCGTGCTGAGGAAGGGCTAGAGGACCCTAAAAGGCAATCCAGCACGTCCTCGTATGGCAGAGGCTCAGCAGGGAAAGCATTTTCAGCAAGAAAAGTTGTGAATTCTTCTAGTGAGGGAAAGGCACCCTCACATGCTGTCTCAGAGGAAGTGTGTAGAGGCGACCTGGAGAACGGTCGTCGAGAGCTGACGGAGCGAGTGGATGAGCGGGTAGAAGAGCGAGATGATCTTCGGGACGCCAGAGTCTTTGACTTCTTCGTCTTGGAGCGAGTAGCACCACTGCGTTTTCCAGCAACCACTAAAGCTTCATGATCGTCTGGAGAGTCTGAACCCGAAGCGTTACCTGTGACTCGTGTCATGGAGCCAACGGTAAAAGCTGAGGAGTGGTCAACATGTACATCAGCAGTGGTTGTAAAAGTACAAGGGGAGTCGATTTTGGAAGCCTGGGAAAATTCTTAGGATCAGCAGGAGGTGGAGGCATCAAAGTCGTTTGTTGACGAATGGCAGTAAGCTGACTTTTGGAAGATCTTGATTCCGCGACTTTCCTCGAATAGGAAGAAGTCTGTGAAGCGTTGGTGGACAAAGTAGAAGAAGATGTAGTGTGTGGAGCTGTTTGCAGGGAGGCACGTGGGCACTGAGCCCTTATGTGACTTTCGCTCTGACATATAGTGCAATACTGTGAAGTGATTATCTCAACTCTTCGGCGTTGCTGTCCACAGCGGATGTGCAAAACATTCGGAACCGCTTTCAGCTGAGCATCAGATGAAAAGAGGACTCGAGCAGTGCGGCGAAAACCTCGAATCGATTTGTCTTCAGGGTCTCTGGGAGCCGCAGAGAGAGTTGTTATGGAGCCAACAACTCTGCCGTACCTGCTGAGCAAGGTGCAAAGTGCAGCGTCGGATACTTCTGGTGGTACGGGGTAGAAGGTCACCTGCACCGGGCGGTGCGCAACCGGTTGTGCTAACAGATGCACGTCATTGATGGTTAGACCTTCCGTAAGGACCTGGTCAGCATGCGCTTTATCCTTAAAATAGACCAAGACAGATCTGGGTTTTCGAGCTACAAAGTCTATTGCATCCTTTGGTAAGATAGTTTTGAGGGCTCGGCTATATTGCCACAGCTTAGTGTCGGGAAGCGCATCAAAATAGACGCCCCGTTCCATAGTGGAGGAAAAAAGGTGACCAGCTCGGGAATCCTCTGGTATGTCAATTGTAGCAGTAGAACCGACGACAGTGACATAGGATTCAGGAAAAGGCATAGCAGATGAAACTGGGGGTGTGAGGACCCCAGAAGTTGCAGAAGCATAGGATGCTTGGGCAGGCATGGGTCGAGAATTCGATGAAGCGGCTCCTAGCAGTGAGGGCGAATCAGAAAGTTGGTGAGAAGTAGAAGCTATGAGCTCAGTATTGCTGATAACGGATACGTCATCATCTGCTGAGATGTAGATAGGAGACTTGGCACCACCGCACTTGGTGGGAGTAATAGCTGGAGAAGAAGAGGTGTCCATGACGTCGCAATGACGCTCGGGAGCCACCTCATTAAGCTGAGTGGTAGAAGAAGAAGAGGAAGCTGGCTGATCTGCCAAAATAAGGATGTGGGCGTCACCCTTGTCTGCCTCCGCCATCGAAGCAATGGCGAGACTTTAACGAAAAAAGACCAGCTCGGTTAAAAAATAAAACAGTGAATAATGAAAAAATATGGCACTCACCAACCTGGGAGATACACGAACGTAAAGCGTAGAACTTCAACTTGAAGATACACGCAACCACAGAAACTAAAGCACTCAATAAACACCTTATAGCAACGAAAATCACGGAGCTCAAAACCCAACCACTTCGAGCTTCGAAGGGTCAGTGCATGCATTAAGGCCAAATGTGGACCGACACCGTACTAATATATTTAAATAAATGCTATGATGTGTTTCTTTTCTAGGTGTCCGGTGACTTTGGTTAACATAGTGTATATCAGTCGTGCTTCCGAGTTCCGAACGACGACTGCATTTTCATTTAGTTAAAAAGAACGTGTGGTACGTTACTGTTACTTGTATGGTCTCAAGATTTATTACAGTGTGTTGAGTCTTCAAGAATTGATCTTTGTCAGTGCTACTATATAAAGTAAAGGATATAATTTTCAAGGAGAAAAACGAGGAACTGTTGAGTTTGGAAGATAAGAACATCTCGTGTTTTCGCGAAGACTAGTGGGAAGCTACCTATTAAAGGCAAGAAGGCTGTTTACAGGCCACTCACTTCTCTAAAACAGACACTCTGTCCTAATGAAGTGCATAGAGCGTGGTGATATTTTATATTTATGTCTCTCTTGAGCCGTTACATTTCTCTTGTCAAGGGAGAGATAAAGGATCCCGACAGAATAACTTCTGCCCGAGTTTTTATTCTACGCTACGGCTATACTTCTTTCAGTATTCCTCACACGTTTTTTTTAGTTTTCGCGACTTCATTTCGAATATTCCACGCACACAGCAGCGCCTGTACTAAAGATTTAAATAATGCGATAAAGATTTATCAACACAAAATTAAATTATCGACTCCTGAATATAATAACCTCTGTGATTGCCATTTGTAGCATTGGTGGCAACCGAGTCATTCGATAATCTGTAAATTTTATTTCTATAAATTTATATAATAAGCCAAAATTAAAAAAATTCCTGATCCACAGGGTGTATAAAAATGAAATACACCACTTCAGTGTGCTAGAAAAAAAATTACGATAAGTGACAACATGTCAAATCACATGGTAACTGTAAAAGTCTAACTTTTGTGCTGTCTCTCTCGTGTGTTACGACCACATCAGGAGGTTCCGTGCACCAGATTTGGCCGTTATGTTCATTCACTCTGCCAGAAACAGGGAATGTCGACTCATCGTTGCAACATATCCGTGAAAAGAGTGTGGGGTCTTCGTCAATACGATTAAGCATGTCTACGGCAAATGCTTTTCGACGTGGTTTATCATTTGGTTGAAGGTTTTGCACTAGCTGAACTTTATACACTTATAGGCGGCGACGTTTACGCAGAATCTTGTTGCTCGCGGTATTTCGAGTTCACGACTGGCGATGCGCACGGACTTCTTCGGACTCCTCAGATAAGCCTTAAGCACGTCTTACACCTTTTCGTCCAAAATGGAAGGTCTGCCCGTGCTTTTGCCTTTGAGAAAGCCATGTCTGATGTATTCCGTGTTTGACGAGATTTTTCATTACATGAGACACCTGGCGCCATCTATCATGGGACTTAGACATCTATCATGCGATTTAACACCTCAGATAAGCCTTAAGCACGTCTTCCACCTTTTCGTCCAAAATGGAAGGTCTGCCCGTGCTTTTGCCTTTTAAAGACACTTCCAGTTTCATTGAATTTATTTACCCATTGTTCGATGCTTCTTCGTGCCGGCGGCTGTCTTTTGTACCCCGTTCTGAACTTACGCTGAACTGTTGTTAGAGATTTTGACTCCGCAAACCAAAGCACACACGCTGCTTTCTCTACTGGGAAAGCCATGTCTGTTGTATTCCGTGTTTCACGAGATTTCTAATTACACGAGACACCTGGCGCCATCTATCATGCGGCTTAACAAACTTTAACACTTGCCACGTTTCTTGACGTTTAAAGTAAATGTTTTTCTATCGTATTTTTTAATAGCATACTGAACTTGTATACTTCATTTATAAACACTCTGTATTGCTTTCGACACTATCTTATAGACTTTAAAAGATTTCAAAGAACGCTCCGGTGGCGCAGTGGTCTAAGCGACGGCTTGTAATCATTCGTCCTAAAGGAGTCTGGGTTCGAATCCCGGTGAGGCATGGATGTTGTGTTTGTCTTACGGCACTGGCTCTCTCCCATCCCTGGAACCAGTGGCCCTAAATTACGGAAGGGCGACTGCTTATAGCCCATTGAGTTTCTCACAATGGTCGCTAAACCTCCAATCAAAAAAAAAAAAAAAAAAAAAAAAAAGACGGAGGCAGGAAGTTCTCCCAATTTCCACCCTAAGTCTTCATAAGGAAGCACATGCCGTCCACGAGGCACAGTGCTCTAAGCGCTGGCTTGTGGCCATTGATCTGGATCCGGATCCCGGCGAGGCATAGATGTTTTTTGTCTTACGGCACTGGCTCTCTCCCTTCCCTGGAACCTGTGGCCCTAAATTAGGGACGGGCGATTGCTTATAGCCCATTAAGTTTTCTGACAATGGCCGTTAAACCTCCAATCAAAAAAAAAAAAAAAAAAAAAAAGACGGCGGCAGGAAGTTCTCCAAATTTCTGCCCAAAGTCTTCATAAGAAAGCACATGCCGCCCACGAGGCACAGTGCTCTAAGCGCTGGCTTGTGGCCATTCATCCGGATCCGAATCCCGGTGAGGCATAGATGTTATTTTTGTCTTACGGCACGGGCTCACTCCCTTCCGTGGAAAGTGGGGCCCTAAATTAGGGACGGGCGACTGCTTATAGCCCATTGAGTTTCTCACAATGGTCGTTAAAGCTCCAATCAGCCGCCCCGGTCGTGCAGTGGTCTAAGCGATGGCCTCTGATCATTCGTCCGAACTGGGTCCGGGTTCGAATCCCGGTGAGGCATGGATGTTGTGTTTGTCTTACGGCACTGACTCTCTCCCTTCCCTGGAACCAGTGACCCTAAATTAGGGACGGGCGACTGCTTAAAGCCCATTGAGTTGCTCACGGTGGTCGTTAAACCTCCAATCAAAAAAAAAAAAAAAAAAAAAGACGGCGGCACGAAGTTCTGAAGTTCTCCAAACTTCTGCCAAAGTCTTCATAAGAAAGCGCATGCCGCCCACGAGGCACAGTGCTCTAAGCGCTGGCTTGTGGCCATTCATCCGGATCCGAATCCCGGTGAGGCACAGATGTTGTTTTTCTTACCGCACGGGCTCGCTCCCTTCCCTGGAACCAGTGACCTTAAATTACAGACGGGCGACTGCTTATAGCCAGTTGAGTTTTTTTTTGCTTTTTTTTTCGATTGGAGATTTAACGACCACCGTGAGCAACTCAGTGTGCTGTAAGCAGTCGCCCGTCCCTAATTTAGGGTCACTGGTTTCAGGGAAGGGACAGAGCCAGTGTCGAAATACAAACACAACATCCATGCCTCACCGGGATTCGAACCCGGACCCTGTTCGGACGAATGATCAGAGGCCATCGCTTAGACCACTGCGCCACCGGGGCGGCCCTGTTGAGTTGCTGTATGTTCGCATGTTCACGGAGGGTGCTCAACGTTCCGTGATTGGCTTACGTAATCACGTGACACAAATTGGAGATCGTCTACAGGGAACTCGACGTAGGATAAACTAATGGGAAGTTGAAAGAAAAGCTGCTGCAGTGATCAATATCAACGTGGATTACAATGTTGCAATAAGAACATCCTGTTTCCCCGAAAATTATGACTATAAAATTAAGTAGTTAGAAAACAAGGAAGGGGGAAATGTTAGGTGCTTTTTTACAGAAAAATTACTGACAAAAGAATCAGATCAGGTAAGTTCCCAGCAAGTTTTAACACTAATATTCACGGCCGGAGTATACCTTTTGGATTGTTCTTTCAGATCCCTCTATTATTCAGGGACGGAGTATGTTATCTCAAAGAAGTATTTAATTTAAGCTTAAGAAAAAAAAACCATAATATGGGTTGAAAGTTCAGAGAGAGAAATAAAATTTTTAAGGATTAAATAATAAGGATCCATTTAAAATAAATTCGTATTACAAACATTAAAAATTGATGGGTTTTACTCCGGAATAAAGGAGAGTTTTAAGTCAAATTTTTGGGTGGTGCTCCTATCCTTCCTTTCAAACAATTTGACTTAAAATCTCCTTTATTCCTATAAGCATAAAATATTTGTAATGCATTAAGTCTGGGAACAGTCATGCCATCAGTTATTACTAAATTCAAATTATCTGTGTTTTAGTGATGATAAATAAATTCCTAGTATACAAAAAAATTTTTAATATTCTTTTAATTTTTTGAAATTTAAGTATTTGGTTTACACAAAATATTGTTCAATATACACTATATTGACAAAGGTCACCTGACACCAAGAAGAGAAACACAACATAGCATTTATTGACATACATTAGTACGATGTCGGTCCACCTTCGGCCTTAATGATATGCTTTCGACAAGGTTTTGGAACAGTCTTAGAGACATGCTTTCGACAAAGTTTTGGAACACAGCAATAGGTATGCGTTTCCATTCAGTACATAATGCTGCCGCTAACTCTTGCTCAGTAGTAGGCCTTGGTACCAAACTTCATTTGCGTCGCTCTAATTCATTCCATAGGTGCTCTATGGGATTAAGATCAGGGCTCTGTGCTGGCCAGTCCACACACGATACGCAATTATCGTCAAGCCACGCCGTAACAGTATGTACAATTTCGCCTGTGAGGGCGTAAATGCAGATGATGTCGAATTCAAAAATACGTTTTATTCCACATATTTGCTTCTAAACATCCGACTGAAAAAATATTTTTATCTTTCGATTCCATTTATATCGAAGAGTGTTTTAGATATAGTTACTTTTTCCAATTACGCATATATTTTCAGCTAGGGGGCGTAAAGTAAATTATCATTTCCACGATAACTCTTCTTCTAAACCTCCGATTTGAAATTTTTTTTTCTTCAGCGGATACAACTCCTGATGGAAAATATTTTGAATAAAATTTCAATTTTTGGTAAAGATTCCTTTGGCCACCAGGGGACGTAAGTGTTAATTTTTGCTTCTGATGTATTTGCCATAAAAATCTGAGCTTCTAAAATATCGATTGAAAAAATTCTTTCGTGAACTGATGCCACTCACATCGATAAACCTTTTCGGAATATTTTCTTCTTAAAATATTACACAGTTTCTCCGCCAGGGGCGTAGATGTACATCTTATTTTTGTCAATATCTCTACTTCTAGGAGTCCGATTTCAAAAATTCTTTGTTTTTTTTGTTGGATAGTGTTTTTCATATAATTTCAAAATTTTCAAGTAATTCATATTATTTCCGATAGGGGGCGTAGCGGTAAATTGCGTTTCCCCCTATATCTCTGCTTCTAAATCTCCGATTCGAAAAATTCTTTCTGCACCGAATATAGCTCCTGATGGGAAATCGTTTGCACATAATTTCTAGTTCTTGTAAAAAAATGGTTTGCCCACCAGGGATCGTAAATCTTAATTTCCGCTTCTGTTGTATTTGCAGCAAAATATGGTGTTCTAAATTCTCGATTGAAAACAACGTCGCTTGTTGACCGATACTACTCATGTCGACGAACCGTTTAGAAACATTTTCTTCTTAAAGTAGTTCATGGTTTCTACACCAGGGGGCGTAGATGTATATCTTATTTTTGTCAATATCTCTACTTCTAGGAGTCCGATTTGAAAAATTCCTTCTTTGTTGGATAGTGTTTTCGATGCGAAATGTTTTTCCTATAAATTCAAAATTTTCATGTAAATCATAGACTTTCCGCTAGGGGGCGTAATTGTAAATTGCGTTTCCCCCTATACCTCTGCTTCTAAATCTCCGATTTGAAAAATTCTTTCTGCACCGCATACAGCTCCTGATGGGAAATCGTTTGCACATATTTTTTTATTGCACATATTTTTTAATTTTTGAAAGAAATGGTTTGGCCACCAGGTGGCGTAAGTCTTAATTTACGCTTCTGTTGTATTTTCAGCAAAATATGAGCGTATAAAATCTCGATTGAAAAAAAGTCGTTTGTTGACCGATACTACTCGTGTCGACAAACCTCTTAGGAAAATTTTCTTCTTGAAAAATGCATGGTTTCTACGCCAGGGGGCGTAGCCGTACATCTTATTTTTGTCAATATCTATACTTCTAAGAGTACGATTTGAAAAATTCCTTCTTTGCTGGATAGTGTTTCCGATGCGAAATGTTTTTGCTATAAATTCAAAATTTTCAAGTAATTCATAGACTTTCTGCTAGGGGGCGCAAAGGTAAATTGCGTTTTTCTTCGTTATTTTTGCTCCTAAGACTCTGATTCGAAAAATTCTTCCTTTATCGCGTACAAGACCTGATGGAAAAATTTTTTCACATAATTTCTAATGTTTGGTAAAGAATGGTTTGGCCACCAGGGGCCATAAGTGGTAATTTCTGCTTCTGATGTATTTGAGTTAAAATCTGGGCTCCTGAAAACTCGACTAAATTTTTTTTTTTTCGTGGACCGATACCGCTAATATGGATAAACCTTTTGAGAGTACGTTCTTCCTAAAATAATGCATGGTTTCCCCCCCCCCCCCCAGGGGACGTAAAGTCACATCTTATTTTTGTCGATATCTCTGTTTCTAAGAGTTCGTAAGCTTACGATTCCGTTTACAGCAATATCTGAGGGATTAAAAACCCGACTGAAAAATCTCCTTTCTTTCGTCAGTGTTTTCCACACCGGTTCCATTGACTTTGAATAGCTTTGATAACTTTAATTTGCGTCAGAACGGAATTCAAAAGACGTGCTTATTACACCCGAAAATTCGGTGTCATCTTTCTTGTTACTTATCTGTACGCTGCGGTCTTGTGCAGTACTTCGTCGATTAGCTGCAACGACTCTCCTGAGGCTTTCCTCTACCACTGATTTTCTTTGGACTGCCGGTACATTTTGCTAATTTAGGCACGCCATGTGTCTTCCACT
The DNA here is from genome assembly GCA_039090855.1 of Macrothele yani. Taxonomy (NCBI): domain Eukaryota; kingdom Metazoa; phylum Arthropoda; class Arachnida; order Araneae; family Macrothelidae; genus Macrothele; species Macrothele yani. Next base: position 141,188,576 of record CM077008.1, on the reverse strand, counting down.
TATTCAGTACATTCAAAACATTTGACTTGGGTATGTTTAAACGCCTTTGGGTTTTTCTTATGGGCAACCCACTAATATAACACCCAACAATCTGTTCTTTCTCAAAGTCAGTTCTCTCCCGCCGCGATATTTTCCCTCAACTTCACATTGCGATATGATCGCGGTGAGCTACAGGCTTGTTTTTGTACCGTTTGCAGCTGTATCGCGCATCTTAACAGGCCAGCGGATTCATTCATTTGCTTTTGAAGATGTGTCCAGTGATATTTGTCAATATAGTGTATAAAAATAGCAAGCCATAAAATTAAATTTAGTTTGCTATTTCAGGAATCGTTTTCAGATTGGAACAGGAATAGTTTCAGATTGGAACAAGAATCGGGAGTACTGGTTGTCACCCTATATTTGAGGCCCCAGTCGATATTTAAAATATTGCATCTACGCAAAAAGCAGCAGGAGATTAAATGAAGATGCATTTAAATCTCCTAGATTAAAGCATTGCCTTGTGTGGTAGCAATATTCGGTACTAAAGGAAATTATAATTATATAGTAAAATGTAATAACATTTCCTATTTTAAAACCATCCAAATAAACAGTCAGTCCAAAATAGCACCATATGCAGTGCAGTCGCTGTAATCTTTGATGTTTACGATCCACCTGAACAGCAGCGAGGAAGCTGAAAATACGTCACCGATTTTCAGCCAAGCAGCTAACATCTTACAATCTCCGGAAAGTTTCTTAGCAGGTTTTGTGATCATACGAGTTTCTCACGATGGTCGTTAAACCTTCAATAAAAAAAATGGAAAAGCATTCACCTATTAAGGCTACTACAGCCCAAGAATCAACGGAAAAAACCTTTTGTGTACGTATCAGACAAGCAAGTGAAATATCTGATGAGATGAAGTCCGCGAGGAAAGTCCATAGTCAAATCTACGATATTTTAGCAAACGGAAGGTCTTTAATAGATTTCGTTCCTTACTTTTGTTGTTGTGCACATCATCTCCTCTTTTGCCTTCTTCTATCGCCCACTCTGCACACCAGAGGAAAAGAGCAGTCATTTACATGACTCCGGAAACATTAAAAAAAACAGGATAAAGAATAAATACAGCTCGTCTCCCCCATTCGTCTCACCAAGATTCAGCCTTAGCTTCAAGTAAGAGATAGGGACACAACTATCCTCTTGAACACAAGGCTGCTGGTACTGGACTGTTCTCCCAGATTTCGTTCAAGATAAAAATCAAACCCTACCAGCAAAAAATTTGCATGAAACCCTTTTTTATAGAGAGCTTGGGGATTTCATTTTATTGAAGGTTTAACGACCACCGTGAGCAACTCAATGGGGTATTGGAAGTCGCTCGTCTCCAATTTAGAGCCACTGACTCCAGGGAAGGGAGAGAGCCAGTGCCGTAAGACAAACACAAAATCCATGCCTTACCGGGATTCGAAACCGGACCCATGATCAAAAGCCAGCACATAGACCACTGCGCCACCCGAGAGGCCCCAGCTTGCGGAATCTGCTAAAGTGAACTCTTTTTACAGAAGACGCCGGCATATCTGAACAAACCTAGGTAGTTGTGTGAGTGTGTATTGTTTTTCTGGTCATAAGCTGGTTGCTTACAGCATAAATCCTGTATCTCGCACAGCTTCCCGTGCTCTGCTATCTTTTCATCATCTAATACCTTCTCGTCCCGGTATATGTTTTTTACTAAGTGATATTCTTGGTCTTTCTCTCAAATTTCACTTAACAATCTTTCGCTCAATTTTTAATTTAAAGAAAATGTTTTTCAGGAGATGCCCGACCTATCGCCTTTTTTCAAATCGGACTAATAGTTGCAGAGTTGTTGTTTTTTTCTCTTTCTTTTTCCCCCTAGCGGAAAGTCTAGGAATTACTTGAAAATTTTGAAATTATATGAAAAACATAACACACGGAAAACACTATCCAACAAAGAAGGAATTTTTCAAATCGGACTCCTAGAAGTAGAGATATTGACAAAAATATGATATATATCTACGCCCCTTGGCGGAGTAACTGTGGAATATTTTAAGAAAAAATATTCCGAAAAGGTTTATCGATGTGAGTGGCATCAGTCTACGAAAGAATTTTTTCAATCGATATTTTAGAAGCTCAGATTTTATGGCATATACATCAGAAGCAAAAATTAACACTTACGCCCCCTGGTGGCCAAAGTATTCTTTACCAAAATTTTGAAATTGTATGCAAAAGAGTTTCCATCAGGAGATGTATCCGCTGAAGAAAAAAGTTTTCAAATCGGAGGTTTAGAAGAAGAGTTATCTGGAAAAATGTAATTTAATTTTACTCCCCCTAGCGGTAAATCTATGCATAATTTGAAAAAGTAACTATATTTAAAATACTCTTCGACATAAATGGAATCAAATGATAAAATAATTTTTTCAATCGGATGTTTAGAAGCAAATATGTGGAATAAAACGTATTTTTGAATTCGACATCATATGCATTTACGGCGAAGTTGTACATCCTAAAAAAAAACCAAATGAAGGATCATCCTCTAGCGGCGAAGTTGTACATCCTAAAAAAACCAAATGAAGGATCATCATTCTCATAATTCAAGCTTCGCAATGCAAAAATAATTTTTCAAATCGGACTAATAGTTGCAGAGATATCGTGGGTACAGACAGACGGACGGACGGACGGACAAACCGATAACATAAGCACGATCTTTTTTTACAAAATACGTGCTAAGAAAAGCTAATCTATGAGCTAATTTTTACTTCATAACATTATTTCTGGACATTTATAGTTGTTGTTTCTTTACTTTCGTAAACCGTGGTTTTACCATTAAAGATTTGTGGGGAAAGAAAGCTTTTTATTGGTATTCTGTAACTCATATTTATTTTGCCTTTCAACATTCTGTTGCTTTGTTTGTGGTGGATTATTTACTTGTACAGAACTGTGTTTTCGAACATAAAACTTCCTTTAACCCTTTTTGGATTTACATGTGCCATTCCTCTCTTTCAACTGAGTTCACATCCATGATGTATTTTTAGTTAGATTGGACTTCGTTGTTTTTCATCTTTCACCTTCATTAGCCATGACCCACGTGAAATGGCGTCCATTTCACACATCATTTCCTAAACGACGGCCATTTGGGACACAGAGACTCATTTCCTGTCGTTGCTAAACATACATTTCGACTTCTATTGCTATTTCTTTTCCTTAAGGTTTGTACTTTTCCAGCTCTCCACTTCGCATGTTACGCTACTCCTTGTTTCAGAAAACTATCGTCCTGACCCTGCGGGTTATTGCACTGAGCCGATATTATAACCGTCTCCGAAATATCTATTAGCTTTAGCTGTACGTTGAAGAAACGTTTGTGCTCTTCGGCGTGACAATTTTCCTAATAATTATCAGGTTTCTAGAAATTTATTTGTGGTTTCGTGTCATCGTCTCAGAATTTATTTCTTTATCCAAAAATATCCCTTGCAGTGGGTGCTGTCTATGCTTATTGAAGGTTATAGTCAGTTGCCTCTGTCAATTCATACGGTAGAGCGTAGATTACACTCGCCTTTTCAATAATTTTTACGAATTCTTACAGTACACTATACTTGTCTTTGCAATAACTTCACTAAATCCATAGAGGCTGTTTCTTCGGTATGATTCCAGAGCGGCCATTGCAAGGATTACTGTTGGTGTCTTTGCATTTTGTAGCTTACAGTCGTCCTCGAAATGACTGCTCTGTTCGTGTACAGTTGGATATAGTTCCTCTTTCAAGGATTATTTTACATTCATTCCTCAACTGATAGTTAAACTAGCAATGAGAACTTTGGATACATACCGAATCATATAGCAACCTTTGCATATCACTACTCAAAAGCGTACCGTACGTAGTCTGTACGATACAGACCCGACAGTGCACGATTGGGCCATGGTTTCATGCTGTCGACACCATACCTGCATCCTTCTGTCAGCTAGGTACAGCTGAAAACGGTATTCATCTGACCACACGACGCGGTGCCACTCCACAGTGGTCCAGTTTTAGGGTCTCCAGCACCAGGCGAGGCATAATGTGTGATGACGAGCAGTCAAAGGTGCCACACGAGTAGGGCGTCGACTCCTGTAGCTCAGGGTATAAAGCGTGCGCCATACCGTGCACTCACTGACGCCGCTTTAGCCGCCGACATTTAACCTGGATGAGATTTGCTGGTACGCCAGTCGATAGCATACTTACGGTACACCCTTGATACGGTTGCCCTCGGGGTCTCCCCCTTGGGCGATAGAATGATCCATCTGTCTTGCGTCAACAATGCGATTACCATCAAAGTCGCCCAGATAACCACGTTTACCCATGTTCGTCGACTGCGATACACTGTTGGGGAGCCCTGATATCAGCCTATTTGTCGCCTGTGTTCGGTTTGGGTCTGTTCCATTCTGCGCAGGGATGCCCATTTCAACTGCACATCACCCCTGAATCTAACGTTTTGTCTATTGAGTGTACACGATTGTTAAGCATTGTTTAGGTTCTATATTGGACAGTACTATTTATTAATACATTCGAAAGCTTGAGCACTGTTTATCTTAATGTTTAAAACGTACAAGTTTGTCCGCGCCGGGCATCGAATACGGGTCTCCCTCACTCAGGAGTAAGTCGCTCTCCCAACTGAGCTATGCGGACATGTGCTCTCACTGCTATCTGCCTTCATCTCATGTGCGTCCTGCGATGCAGGCACGTCACATCCTCTCCCCCGAAAAAGGGCCGGGGCATGTCCCACTGGTCAGCCGGGACCATGTGTCGCTGTAGGCAGTCATCCAATGAAGAATGTGCATTTGAGAAATCCCAGACAATTTGGTGTGTGGAACGTAACATCACACTGATTTATTTTTTCGAAGCACTGAAGAAGGGATTCTTATTTTTCCTGTCTCGCCGTGTGGAAAGAACATCACATCATTACGAGAAACTTAACAGCCGGGTCATCTTGCAGGTTCGGGCGCCAATATGTACATCGAATCCGGGTTCCCTAACTCCGGAGTAAGTCGCTCTCCCAAGTAAGCTACACGGACATATGCTCTCACTGCTATCTGCCTTTATCTCGTGCGCGTCCTGCGGTGTAGGCACGTCACATGTTCGAAAGCAAGTTTGATTCGATTATTTCAAGGCAATGCTTTATGTTTTTTCAAAGTAATTCACGAACTAAAGTTTTGTGAGCTCAAGTTGTCCAGCGCAGAGAGGATTATTGAATGGGCATTGAACCACGCATATGGTGTTTTTGATTCAAGCCTATATACACTCATGGACAATGAAATTCACACACCTAGAAGAAAACACGCTACAATCGCGAAACTTTGCAAATAGCTAGAGTGCGTGCTGTGTTATCCGTATATCCTGCGAAATAGCGTGCAACAAAAGAAGACCACAATTCCGCTAGTAGACATTCGTGGACCGCCGAAAATTAATACAGCAATTATGCCATTCCGCGGTTAATTCCGACGGCACCGCGCGTAAGGAAGTGGTAGGGAATGAGCGCTATTTAATCAGAAGGGGCTTAACTGAAGAAATTACCGGGGGCTTCTCAAGAGGACAGATAATATCCCGGGTGCATAAAACAGATCCCTGTTACAACGCTTACGAGGCTGAGGTTGTTACAATAATTAATTATTAGAATTGTAGGGAGATTACAGCGGAATGCATAGTAGGATACCTCTCATAACAACATAAATAGGTAGCCAACGGGTAATTTGAGGGCCAAGATTGTTTTGTATGTTTTTAAAGATAACTTGATTAACATAAGGGTCCTGAAACCTGTAATAATTTAGCAGAACATTGAATTTTTAGAGAATAAACTATCCTTAAATTTTCAGAAATATTTCTTGGTCACTTCTTTTACAGTATTACGTTTATTTCTTTTACCTCAAATGATGCGTTACTAATCTGATCGAATATAGTTTCCAAAATATTGTGCCGCCCCGGTGGCGCAGTGGTCTAAGGCGCTTGCCTCTGATCATTCGTCCGTAAGGGGTCCGGGTTCGAATCCCGGCCAGGCATGGATGTTGTGTTTGTCTTACGGTACTGGCTCTCTCCCTTCCCTGGAACCAGTGACCCTAAATTAGGGACGGGCGACTGCTTATAGCCCATTGAGTTGCTCACGGTGGTCGTTAAACCTTCAATAAAAAAAAATATTGTATCTATTTTCGGAAGTTGAAGATAACAAAGTAACGATGAGATTTAGCTCAGTAGGAAAAATACTAAATGAAAACATGATTCCAATATCTATGTACGTACGTTTCAGAAATTTGCTAACACTCATCATAGCTAAGTCTTAATATGAAATATTGGTTCAAATTTGACGATCACAAAACATTGCGGCATACGTAAGAACTATGATACCCATAGGACAGTGCTTATGAAACACAACGCCCGTCTCAGAGGTTGAGTATGTGTTGGCCCGACGCTGGGAAAATGCAAACTCATAATCTGACAACATTTCCAAACAAGGGCGGGTCCCAAGATTCCACATCAAGGGGTTGGACCAGCTTTAGTTCGTCGTTACACTAATTAGCTCAAATTTAGAATATACATATTCAGAGCAATAATTAGGCGAGTACGGGCTAACATTCCGGTGTTCATTTATCCCAAGGAAAAATAAGGTTTTTTGATTTCATATATTGCGCTAAGATCCGTTTTCTGGGTAAGTTTTCTTCTTCATGAGGCAATTCCTTTTTTATAGCTCCCAGAAAACAGGTAGGGTTAGCCTTGCGTACCCGGTCGATGCCTCATGAAATCTAAAAGCATCGGCCGACGCAAGCAAGAGTACAGAGAGAAAAGAATGCCGGGTAGACGCCAGAGACGTCAATTTACGTTACGTACGGACTTTGAGAGAGGTCGGATCATCGGGCTGAAAACCGCAGGGTGGTCGGAGCGCCATATAGCCCGCCACGTGGATCGTTCTGACCATACCGTCCGACTGTGTTAGAAGCAGTGGACACGTGACTGCTCCGGACGGACCAGCAGGACCACCGGTAGAGAGGATCGACGGATCGTGCGCCAGGCACGAACGGATCCCGTGGGCACCCGGTCCACTATACAGGCAGATGTAGCTGCTCCAGTGAGCCACCGAGCCATTTCCCTACGCCTCGTGGAAGTGAATCTGCGATCACCCCAGGGCCCCTTACGTGCGCTGCCATTAACACCGGAACATCTCCGTCTCCGTGTACAGTGGCGCCAGGCCGGAGCGACGTAGAACCCCACATACTGGCGGTGTGGTGTCTAGCGATGAGTGCCGCTTCGTTTTGGGGACAGATGATAATCGTATGCGGATGTTGAGGTCCCCGGGTAAACGGCACAATCCCAACCTCGCGCCACACCTACCCACTGCAGGTATTATGGTCTGGGGAGCCATTGCCTACGATAGCCGATCAGCTCTAGCAGTGAAATGTGGATTTTTGACGGGCCAGAAGTATGTGGATGAGATCCTACTGCCCCATGTGCTCCCATTCCTAGCCGGGATTCCAGGTGCGCTACACCAGCACGCTAATACCCGCCTACTTACGGCTTGGGTTGCCCAGGAGTGCCTACGTCATGTACAGACACTTCCATGGCCTGCCTGCTCCCCGGACACGTGCCGTATCGAGCATGTGTGGGATCAGTTGAAACGCCGGCTGCCAAAGTGCCGCACTATCCGGGATTTGGAGCACACCGTCCAACACATGTGGGCCAGTCTGCCGCAGGACAACATCAAGCGTCTGTTCGCCTCCATGCCGGATCGTATTGCAGCATGTATCACCGCACGAGGCGGTGCGACGCGCTATTGAAGATGACGGAATGCGGGCCCCAGATCCCTCTGTAAGTGTCCTGTAGCTCTGATTTTGTCATCATGTGTATCATTCATCTGTATCATTACGTCCATAAAATTTCAGTTCAATCCGATGCTTCCTTATTGGTGTGCAAATTTCGTTGTCCGTGAGTGTAATATGCTGGATGAAGTGCGTATGATTTGAATGGCGTGATACAGTATAAAGACTAGTATAAGTGGAATTGGAACATAAGTAATTTCTGACTCTTGGCCGTATACTCAAGTTACTTTTATATCCAGTTAAGTACTTTTCAACTTCAAAGGAAAGTCAAGTATACGGGTTCGACGAAGAGCAAATTAAATAAGCTTTAAGTCGAGAAGCTTTTTTTTTTTTTGGTTGGAGTTTTAACGACCACCGTGAGCAACTCAATGGGCTATAAACAGTCGCCCGTCTTTAATTTAGGGTCACTGGCTTCAGGGAAGTGAGAGCTAGTGCCGTAAGACAAACAAAACATCCATGCCTCACCGGGATTCGAACCCGGACCCATTTCGGACGATGGACAGAAGCCATCGTTTAGACTACTGTTCAACGGGGAAGGCAAAGCTATTCTCTAAGCATTAAGCTAAGCTGAGCTTAGTTGTGTTGCAGTAAAGCTAACGTTGATACGAGTATCAGATCTACGAGTAGCCTTCTGTGTGTTGTAATTTAACTAAACTTAAGGCTAAAAGAGTTCACCAACTCAAAATTAAACCAAAATATCAGATACAATAGTCTAATAAAGTATCTATTTGGACTCCTTACACGGAATTCTGGATGAAAGTTATGGTTTCAGCTTAAAGTCTCGAATAATAAAATATCCGTTAAGCCACAATTAACGGAGAACGATATGCGATGATGTACGAAAAAGCCGGACAAAGGATTAATAGCTGTTACGTAATTTTCTTTTTAGTGAAGGCATGGGCAAAATCAATGAGAGTAAGTAAAACAGGGAGTGGATCTTGAAGTAAAAAACCAAAATAAAGAAAGGGGAGGAGATTTCTCATCTCTTGGGTTATACGACTCCAACTTCGAAGCGAGAATACAAAATTGTGGAACGGAACTGTCGTAAAGCTGCCAACTGTACACAAACACAGAAGATGTCAGAAAACGGTGAAGACGTAGGCAGGGTGCAAAAGAAAGAGCGGAACAATTAACGGAGAACGGGGTGGAAAGTGCAACAATGAGAGGTAACTTTCGGAACACCGAATCAGAAAGAATGTAAGAGAAATAAACAACCTACCTGCTACAGAAAAAGCAGCAAACCAGAAAAAAAGCAGACTTCAAAAGTAAACGAACAAAAGAGAGAGAACGGAGTAACAAAGAGTAAAACTTTCCTCTTACGTCCTTTCCCAGTCTCTAATAATTCTGTATCTCTCTTTACAGATTTCTAACATGAGAAGATCATAAATAAAACAGGGACGAAGATATCATATGAAAAGAAAATAATAAAGAAGCACAGAGAAAGGACTCATTTTAGTATCCTGCAAATTCCTCTCAAATCAGTTTGTAGTATTTCAGACTTTTTTCAGTTGCCTATAACTAGATTTCCATGGAATCGTGACTCGGACCAGAGTTGGAAACCGGTCAAAAAGTTTGGACCCGGACCCGAACGTCACATAATTGGACCTGATCCGTATCTGTAACTGACCCGGACCCGACCCGGACAAATCTGCTTTGAACTATAATAGATATAGGGCGTTCAAAAAATCTCTCCGCAGCGGGTATCTTAGGCTATATAGAGATCAAACAAATGCATTATCGGAACGTATAATTTACTCACTTGCTTCCAAGAAGTATTGAAACTGTAGTCCTTCATTTTGCAAGACAACTAAATTAAATAAGGTGTATTTCGTGCATTCTACTAACTGAGCAGACACTTAATCCGTCCAAGCACGATAATTAACCAAGAGGAAGCATGGAGCTCACAACATCCAGAAAGCTAAAAGGTTTTAATTAAAATACAATTACAATACAATTAAAATGCAGGTATTTTTGGACCAACTATTGGTCCGTCTTCTGGCCTGGAGCAAGCCGCCGATTGCTCCAGGCCAGAAGACGGACCAATAGTCTTATACGGTCTTGTTTGTTGCATTCGTGAATCTGACTGGTATAGTCAGTTCACGTGGTCAACAAAATGGAATCCATGTCATGAAATTATAATTTTAAGTAATGTCATTATATTCTTCCATACCGGGTTCCCTGTTCTTCTTCGTATCTACATTTCTCCAGGGCAAAGATAAGTACCTCGAAAGTTCATCCTCACAACATAATGATGATTTATGGAAGATATAGAGACTTTCAGTAAAAAGTGTTGCTCTTTTTGTCCGAATGCTAGTTAGGATCCGCGCCTCTTCACACACAGGTAGGTGGGTGCCTTTGTTTATAGTTTTCGCAAGTGCCGTGTTAGATGAATGTGACCTAATATCATATTTGTGTTCACTTAGTCTTTGATTTAAGGTCCTGGTGGTCGATTCGATAGAGCGCGACACACACACATACATACATATATATATGTATATATATGTGTGTATGTGCGAGATGTTGTGATTTTTAGAGAGGTGGAAATATTAAATTAAAAGAGAACACTAACACCAAAATTGCTCGGCACGCAGTAGTAAAATACTTTTCGCTATTCTTCATTCGTGGTAGAGGAATGTTAGCTTAACAGTAAAACAGAACAGATGACTTCATGCTAGCAATAATAAATTCATATACAGACCTGATATTTATGCAGTAAAAGATGTTGTTTAATAAAAATATAAAAGATGACATGATGATATTATTTAGATGAAATACGTTGATAAATAGATGCACCATTGCTCTAAATAAACGTTGATTCGAACAAACACTAACAGACGCCATGTTTGCTGAAATAAAGATCACAGCAGTCACGTACGCTTAATCACATTGCTGGTAACAGAAACTATGTTATATATTATGAAGCGTTCTACAATTTACAGATTAAGAACATCTTGCAAATACGGTTTGCTCTCCAATAAAAAAGGAGCAGTTTTATTTGAAAGAACATATACACGGAACGTCATTGACACACCACCGCACACAAGTAAAGACGACAGCAGACTAGAAACAGAGAAGGTTCTCGACTGAACTTCACTTACGTCACAGATCACGTGAGAGTGAGATCCCAGCGTCGTGGCGTTTCAAGGTACGTGTAATTTAGTACACGCGTAGCTGCGTCTGGTACGTGGCAATTCATTTGGAGCGCTGTAAAATACCGTCTGACGATCTGCTTATGTTCCCGGTTTGTCCGTCCGTCCGTCTTTACCCACGATATCTCTGCAACTATTAGTCCGATTTGATAAATTCTTTTTGCATTGGGAAGCTTCAAATATACGAATGATGATCCTTCATTTCGTTTTTTTACGATGTACAATTTCGCCGCTAGAGGGCGTAAATGCAGATGATGTCGAATCCAAAAATATGGTTTATACCACATATTTGCTTCTAAACATCCGATTGAAAAACATTTTTTGTCTTCCGATTCCATTTATGATGAAGAGTATTTTAGATATTGTTACTTTTTCAAATTATGCATAGATTTTCCGCTAGGAGGCGTAAAAGCAAATTAAATTTTCCCAGATAACTCTTCTTCTATAACTCCGATTTGAAAAATTCTTTTTTCAGCGGATACAACTCCTGATGGAAATTCTTTTGCATATAATTTCAAATTTTTGGTAAATAATACTTTGGACAACAGTGTAAGGGTTAATTTTGCTTCTGATGTATTTGACATAAAATCTGAGCTTCTAAAATATCGATTGAAAAAATTCTTTCGTGGACTGATGCCGCTCACATCGATAAACCTTTCCGCAATATTTTCTTCTTAAAATATTCGACAGTTTCTCCGCCAGGGGACGTAAATGTATATCATATTTTGTCAATATCTCCACTTCTAGGAGTCCGATTTGAAAAAATTCCTTCTTTGTTGCATAGTGCTTTCAGTGTGTCATGTTTTTCATATAATTTCAAAATTTTCAAGTAATTCATAGACTTTCCGCTAGGAGGCGTAGAGGTAAATTGCGTTTCCCCCTATATCTCTGCTTCTAAATTTCCGATTTGAAAATTTATTTCTGCACCGGATGCAGTTCCTGATGAGAAATCGTTTGCACATCATTTTTTATTTTTGTAAAAAAATGGTCTGGCCACCAGGGGACGTAAATCTTAATTTCCGTTTCTGATGTATTTGCAGCAAAATATGAGCTTCTAAATTCTCGATTGAAAAAAACGTCGTTCGTAGACCGATACTACTTATATCGACAGACCTTTTAGAAACATTTTCTTCTTAAAACAATGCATGGTTTTTGCTGCAGGGGGCATAAATGTATATCTTATTTTTGTCAATATCTCTACTTCTAGGATTCCCATTTGAAAAATTCCTTCTTTATTGGATAGTGTTTCCGATGCGAAATGCTTTTCCTATAAATTCAAAATTTTCAAGTAAATCATAGACTTTCCGCTAAGGGCACAAAGGTAAATTATGTTTTCTGCGTTATTTCTGCTTCTAAAACTCCGATTTGAAAAATTCTTGCTGTATCGCACACAAGACTTGATGGAAAATATTTTTCACATATTTTCCAATGTTTGGTAAAGAATGGTTTGGCCACCAGGGGGCATAAGTGTTAATTTCTGCTTCTGATGTATTTGTAGCAATTTCTGGGCTTCTGAAAATGCGATTAATTATTTTGTTTTTGGACCGATACCGCTCATATGGAAAAACCTTTTGAGAATACTTTCTTCCTAAAATAATACATGGTTTTCCGACCAGGGTTCGTAAAGTCACATCTTATTTTTGATGATATCTCTGTTTCTAAGAGTCCGATTTGAAATATTCTTTCTATGTTGGAGACCGTTTCCGGTGCGAAATGTTTCTCATATAAATTCATGTTTTTCTTAACGCACAAGTCTGCAGCCAGAGGGCGTAATCTCACGATTCCGTTTACAGCAATATCTGAGGGATTAAAAACCCGACTAAAAAACTTTCTTCTGTCAGATACTATTGTTTTCCATACCGGTTCCATTGACTTTGAATAACTTTGATATATTTAATTTGCGTTAGAGCGGATTCAAAAGACGTGCTTATTACTCCCGAAAATTCGGTATCATCTTTCTTTTTTTTTTTTTTATTGTTTTTTTTTATCGCTGAGAGGCTGTGATACCAACACGACAGTCAAAAACTCCTTCCGTAGCAGTGTTAAGGCTACCTAATTTTGATGGCTCTACAGTTAAAATGTTTGAATTACGCAATTTGTTGTACGTTTAATTTCAGTTTTTTCCTGTTTCCTTAATAACATATCAGGCACTAGAATAAGTTTCATATCAACACCAATTTTTCCCAAGTTTATTATGAGTTGAAAGTTTCTAAAATGTGGATGTTGTTTTCATCATTGCCCCTCAGAAGGAAGGGACACTTTTCCTTCTGAGGAAATTCATCCTTCATATTGCATGACAAATCATTTTTAAGCCCGCGGGCACCAATATCAAGCACAAAATTCCACAATGTGCAATTTTCTTTTCTTTTCAAAAATAATACGGAAATAAAGCCGGGTGGAAATCGGGTCAGGAACATCTGGACCCGACTGTTTGACTGGCTATATATTCTCGACCCGTTGATTCGCACCCAGTTTGGATCTCTGACTCGAACACGGGTTCAATTGAATGTTTTTCATTTGAGGATAATTTACTCCAATAATGGCCTTTCTGGGAAAAACAACTCTCGGAATATCTATCCAATAAGGAAGGAATTTTTCAAATCGGATTATTAGAAGCAGAGATATTGACAAAAATAAGATACAGCTCTACGCCCCCTGGCGGAGAAACCATGCAATATTTTAAAAAGAAAATATTCCAAAAATGTTTATCGACGTAAGTCGCATTGTTCCACGAATGAATTTTTCAGTCGAGATTATACCAGCTCAGATTTTGTGGCAAATACATCAGAAGTCGAAATTAACGCTTACAAATCTTCGTGGTGGCATTCTTTACCAAAAATTATAATTTATATACAAAACATTTCCCATCAGGAGCTGTATCCGCTGAGGAATTTTTTTTTCAAATCGGAGGTTTAGAAATAGAGATATCGGAGAAAAATCAATTTAATTTCACACACCCTAACACAAATTCTATGCATAAGCTGAAAAAGTGACTATACCTAAAATACTATTCGACACAGTGGAATCGAAAGGTATAATAATTTTTTCAGTCGGATGTTTAGAAGCAAATTTATGGAATAAAATTATTTTGAATTCGATATCATCTGCATTTACGTGGAGGGGCGAAATTGCACATCGTAAATACACTGCTGGCCACCCAAAACGCAACACCAAGAAGGAAGCATCCGATTGGCCTGAAATTCGCAGCATGCGTCGCCCGCTAGAAGACATGCAAACGATTAGCATTGCAGGGCATATCAAATCATGTGCGCCTGGCACGCCACCGATAAGCACTATAAGAAGGGTGCACAGAAGGCGAGGTGCAAGTAGTGGAAGTGTATTTTGCTGCCGGACCTGTGTGTGTGATGCTTCCTCATGCCTCGTCGCAGAATACGGCCGTCATTCCAGCACGTTTCGGAGTTCGACAGAGTACGAATAGTGGTTTATCGTACCGAGACATCGGCGTCCGTGTGGGACAACATCCAGCCACAGTGAGGCGAGTATGTATTCGGTGGGTGCAGGAGGGACGGACGGACCGACGTGAGCGATTGCAGCAGCTGCGGCATCCCACCGAACGAGAGGACCGGCATGTTGTGCTGCGGGGCATTAACGGCTTGCACCGCTACATCACGAACGTTTGCGCAGGAATTCGGGTGCGTTGCGCAACAACATTTGTCAGCACGTACCGTTCGACGTCGTCCGCAGGAGCGGGGACTTTTCACACGCCGCCCATTACTCCGATTACCATTGACGTTACACCACCGACGAGTGCGGCGGCAGTGAGCCGTTGAACGGCGCACCTGGACTACGGAATGGCACGACATTGTCCTCTCCGACGAATTCCGCTTCTGCCTGCAACACCACGATGGCTGGATCCGCATGTGACGGCACCGCAGCGAGAGACTGTATGACGCCTGCATTATGCATCGCCATACCAGTCCGTCGCCTGGCGTTATGGTTTGAGGCACAATTGGATATGACACCCGCACCCTTCTGGTACGCATCTCCGGTACACTCAACAGCTACCGCACCATCTCCGACGTTTTGGAGCCTGTAGTCTTCCTTTACCTGCAGGACCTGCCAGCGGCCACGTTTCAACAGGACAATGCGCGCCCGATATGTCGCCCTTCGAACACGTCTGGTTGCTGATCGGCAACCGAGTGGCCCGGCAAGCAGCACCCGCGTCTACGCCTGATGAACTGTGGCAACGTGTGGAAGCAGGCTGGAACCGACATACCCCAAGCTCACGCCCAAAGCCACTTTCGTTCGATGCCGTTACGTGTACCGGCCGTTATTGCCAGCCATGGGGGCCACATGAACTATTGATGTCTGCGTGTTCCGTAAGTCGCACGGGCCTGTAAGCTCAATCGTTTCATCTTTGTATCTGTTGTTATGTGTCCAGTAAATCTGACTTTGCTATCTCGTGTCCTTCTTGGTGTTGCATTTTGGGTGGCCAGCAGTGTAAATGAAAAAACAAAACGAAATGAAGGATTATTATCCCCATATTTTTTTTTATTGGAAGTTTAACGATCACCGTGAGCAACTCAATGAACCTAATTTAGGGTCACTAGTTCCAGGGAAGGGACAAACACAACACCCTTGCCTCAACGGGATTCGAACCCGGACCCATTTTGAACGAATGATCAGATGCCATCGCGTATACCACTACGCCACCTGGGCGGCCCCATACTTTAAGCTCCCCAATTCAAAAATAGTTTTTCAAATCGGACTAATATTTGCAGAGATATGGTGCCCACAGATGGACGGACAAACCGGTAACATAAGCGCGATTTTTTTTTTTTTTTTACAAAAGACATGTTAATTAAAACCAAAGCTCTGTTCTCCCAATTTTGATGCTAAACTTGCATTACAATTGTAGCTGAAAATATACTCTTGAGGGTTCTTGCGCTTTACAGAACGCTTTAGCGGGCACTTAACATTCCGAGTGGAGTTATTTTGCGTAGCAAATGCTTCAGTGGAATAAAAAAATTTCAAATTTTTTATTCAGTTCTTGCAAACGGAGTAAATACTGTAACAAGATATAGTATCTATTTCTAATTCAGAATGAAACGTGTCGCCGTTCGCACATAAGAGGCCCTTAAGGGAGGCCGGTGCTACTTACTGGGGGAACATCACTGGATTTCCCTTCAGTGACGTCATTCCAGTCTTCATACGTCACGCCTCACCAAAGACGAAAGAGATGCCACCATTCTGTATAAGTTAAGTTACTACTTAACCGGGAGTCACATTCTTTCCCACAAGGAAAAATAACTGACTGCGAAAGAAGAGCTGTCACACTGTCGCACAGAGACATTAAAACGATTTTTTTCTCAATGATAAGAAGAAGAAAAAATCTCCAACTCGAGTGACTGATCGTGTGATCGTCAGTTTGCCATGTCTCATGCTTTTTCGAAAGGAAAAGCACAAGCTCAAGGGAGTCAATTCTGCCTTTGCAACAATGGAGCATGACCTCTGACTATTTATTTCTACTTCTAAAACTTCTTTTTTTCATGTTCTTATGTTAACAACCGCTATAAAAACATAAATGGCAGTTCATATCTAAAACACCCTAGGAAAGGGCTATAAAGATGCAATAAAAGCTCAAACATTCTTCTCATGCGCGACTCGTTCGTACTTTTGCTATAGATCGTACAAGTTACATACAAGCCAATATCATAACAGCTGTCATCAGGAAAACGTACTAGTACAGCTACTGTATATCACATGACACCTAAGGAAAGTTTGTGTCTCTCAGCTTATCTCTGCTTTCAGCATGTTTCTTGAAAGTCCCATATGAAGGCATGTTTAATAAAAACTGTAGGCAGTTCCATTCTTTCGTACATAATGTGCTTCTGAAAACGTCTACGAAAGTTGAATGCGTGAAAGTATAATTGACTTATTAGTATAATTGACTTATTAATAAGTTGAATGCGTGAAAGTATAATTGACTTATTAGTAAGTTGAATGCGTGAAAGTATAATTGACTTATTAGTATAATTGACTTATTAGTAAGTTGAATGCGTGAAAGTATAATTGACTTATTAGTATAATTGACTTATTAGTAAGTTGAATGCGTGAAAGTATAATTGACTTATTATTACCACGGCACCAATTTCCGCGATTGTTTTCGCAAATTTTAGGGGTCTTTCTGCAATTTCGCGAATTTCAAACATATCCGAGAATTTCAGATTTTTTTCCTATTTTTGGCTATTTTCTATTTTAATTTTTCGATTATTTTTCATATTTAAACAATTTTATTACTACCCTCTTTAAAATTTACGCGAAAAATATACCGCAAAGTAATCCTACTCCAAAGTCCAAACCAGAACTTTAAACTTTGTATTACCCCTCAAGAATGTTCGTTACGAAGAGACTCTTTTGAACAAGCTTGACGGGTAATTCCAGGTCACATGCATTCTGCTGAAGAAAGCAGGTACGGTCTTTTGTCATTTCCACCCCCCTGCTACTGATGAATGACCTTGGCGACTTACCGCAATAGTAAACCGGATGTCGCCAACTGTGTTTGTAGTCTTAGTCGGGAAAAGCAGCTCACGGAAAAGAATGTTTACGTTTCGCAGACGCTTAGCTTAGAAAAAATTTTATGGTTTCGCGTGAGTATTTAGTTTATAAAGTTTCCAGATATGTTTGGTTAATTTTGAGAATGAGCGATGTGAGTAAAATGAGTGCTTGTGAAAGATGCAAGTAGTATAGCAAGGAAACATCTCATGTGAATAAAAATCTTTTGTTTTATTCGTGTTGCAAACTACCAGTGGATTTTCTAAGTAAGAATAGTTGTGAGAAGCATTTAGCAAGGAAGCTGCATCAAAAAATTTGTGTCCGAAAGTCTAGAGTAATGCAGAAATGTGTGGATGAATTAATTGAGGGGAAAAATAAATAAGAACAGCGTCCTATATCTGAACTTTCGAAGTTAACTGGTGCCTTTTTGCAGCTAACATCCCACTTCCCAAACTGGAAAACCATGCATTAAACAATTACTCGCCGTCCCGGTAACGCAGTGGTCTAAGCGTTGGCTTATGACCATTCGCCCGAGAAAGGGTCTGGGTTCGAATCCCGGTGTGGCATAGATGTTGTGTTTGACTTACGGCGCTGGCTCTTTCCATTCCCTGCAACCAGTAGCTCTAAATTAGGGACGGGCGACTGCTTATAGCCCATTGACTATATAGCGACTGCTTAAATAGCCCATAGACTGCTTATAGCTCACGGTGGTCGTTAAACCTTTAATAAAACAAAGAAATTACTTGGAAAATTCTTCGAAATATATTGTGTTATTGCAAATTGAATGAAGAAATGCTACTTGCCGAAAATATATCGAAACAACTGATTCAGAAGAAAGATACATTTTGAATATTTTTGCTATTCCATCAGCTGAGACGAATATTGAAAGCTGTAATACTGAAACCTCTTCGAATACAATCTTTCTCGAGTGCATCACTTTGGAATCCGTAAATTTGAAAGCAGTCAGCGAGGCAATACTTCAGTGCCTTAATAAGTTCGAAATA
Organism: Macrothele yani; assembly: GCA_039090855.1. Lineage (NCBI taxonomy): Eukaryota > Metazoa > Arthropoda > Arachnida > Araneae > Macrothelidae > Macrothele > Macrothele yani. The sequence goes on along the minus strand of CM077008.1, from coordinate 141,170,085 downwards.
CTTTTTGTGCGAATATAACCGCTTTTGTGACAGACAACGCATCTTATATATCCAAAGCATCGGGAGAGATCCTGAAAGCCAAATTTTTTGAGGAAATACGGGATTTCTCGAAATTTCGGAACTTCGCGAAAAGCGGCGACGTTTTCGCAAAATTTCGCGATTTACTCAGCGACCGCGAATTCTGCCTTTTTTTCCCGGGATAAATTTATGAGGAGTTCGCACGATTGCAACGTCATACCGCCAAGGGTCCGAAATGAATAGGGAAGTGCTGAACACAATGAATCTTTCTTATATGTTTTCCCGTTCGCAAGGAAATTTGCACATATTTTTGTAAGGTGGATCACAATTTTTCTCTCCTTATTAGAATAGATGCAAATATCTTATTCCCCATGAAGTTTTTACGATAGGTGGCATAAACATACAGACATTTTTTTTTAAATTGGGGGTTTAACGACCACCGTGCGCAACTCAATGTGATATAAGCAGTCGTCCGTTCCTAATTCAGGGCCACTGGTTCCAGCTGAGGAAGAGAACTACTGCTGTAAGAAAAACACAACATCCATGCCTTACCGAGATTCGAACCCGAACCCATCTCGGATAAATAAACAGAAACCAGCGTTTAGACCACTACGCCACCGAGGCGGCAGATACAATCAACATATTTCTTTGCTTAGGAAGCAGATCGGAAAAAATCGCTTTGACATTAGGATAAATCTACAGGTATGATCAAAATTTTTCACCTGCACTGCAAAAAATTTCCAGAAATTCACGAGTCATTTTCTTTGATTCCTTTCGTGAACTAACGAAAAATATTCCTGATTTAACTTTTCCCGTGAAAAAACGGGAAAAATCAGAATTTCACAAATTTTTCGTATGTGAATTGACAGAAACATCTACTCTTGCTCATCTTTCTCTCGCTAATAAGTGGTAATTGCCATTTTTAAGAGCTGTTAATGGGAAATAATGAATTTATTTTCAGGGAATTTTTTTAAATTACTTTCGTATATTGACAGAAAAATTCTGTTCTCTCTTATTCCGTATCCATATCACCGAAATTTTCCGGAAATAAAAGCGGTTTACGGAAATGCACTTAAGGTTTGATTAACTATTACATTTCAATCATGTGTTGGCGAACCTTATTTCGCGGTTCTGTAGCGAGAAGGGATTATGTGGGCGGCATGTCGCATCGCATCATCTATATGTTAATTCTATAAGGTTTTTTACTCTGAGTCCTATTTTGAGAGAACGGCTGAACATAAAGATATGGTTGAGGTATCAAAATAAAGGTCTTACCACGTAGACGTGCCAGTCGAAGAGAAAAAGGAGATTGGGGAAACAGTTCGGGCATTGTGGGGCGGCAAAGTTCCCATGTAAAGTTCATGGGAGAAGCGTGCGGTTGACAGTTGCTCATGGTGGTCGTTAAACCTTCAGTAAAAAAACAAAAATCCCGAATCTTGACTATTGTCTTTACTGAAATGGTTGAATGAATTTGTCAATCAAAAAAGTTTAAATTTGTGGTTTTATATGAGTTTATTCTTTAAAAAAACAAAACAAAAAAACTGGCCGTCAATTCCGACGGGTTTCGTCTAGTATTAATATTATTGTGGTAACGATAACTCCTCCCCCCATCCCGTTGGTGCACCACCTATTGTATTGTGTATTTAGTGACCGTACGAAACCGCTTATTGTGTTGTATATAGTATTAGGACAGGGTGATTGTATAATGTCTATGTATCAATCTGTGGATTCCTTAACACAAAAGCTGTTATAGCTATAAAGAGTAAATTTTATATTTATGGGGTTTATGAAGTAATAGTATGATGCAGTACATTTCCCCTTTTCTTAAACATAATCGAAAGTCATTAACAATAAAATTTATCTCAAGTTTCAGAAAATTTCGTTTTTTTAAAAATCACGTTAGAGGAATGTAAGTTGTGATAAGTACTCCTACGGAAGAAATAAAATTATTCAAAGTGAAAATCCTCTAAATACGTAGGGTCAGTTGAATAAATAAATCCATCGTTCTTTCCACGTTAAGCAACGCACAGCAACCGAAAAATTGTCATTCGGCTGCCGTCGGGGAATTGAATCCCGAATCTCTCGATATCTAGCCGAGCGCGTTAACCTTACACCACAGCGGCCAATAATTCACGGCGCTATGTGTGAGCCCATCTTACGAATTTATGTCAGATGCTGACTGGAAAAGAAAACCACACATAGCACCGTGAATTATTGGCCGCTGTGGTGTAAGGTTAACGCGCTCAGCTAGATATCGAGAGATTCGGGATTCAATTCCCCGACGGCGGCCGACTAACAATTTTTCGGTTGCTGTGCGTTGCTTAACGTGGAAAGAGCGATGAATTTATTTATTCAATAAAATTATTATAAAGAGAAATGAAATGACAAATTAATCTGTATTCATAGTGTAAAATCTTTAATCTTCCCGCAATTCTAGTTTTTTTCGTTTGTAGCTTAAATGCAACCTGGCGGTGCCTTTCTATCTCAGGCGGAACCGCTCCTCACTAGCGTGCAAACAATTCCAAGCTCGATCCCGCTGAGGCAAAAGACTCCTTCACTTCGCACCTAAGGAAAAGTCGACGTAAGATACTTCTGTATAGGGACCAAAAAATTCAAAATCGAAGTTTTTCGAGACTCGGGAAATTTCTGTATACGAACGGAACAACCCCAAACTGAAATATGTAATAGAAGAACAGAATTAGTGACAAAGAGCATAACCCCCCCCCCCCCCATAAATTTCCCTAAAAGTCAGAGAGCTGCCGGCAACTCTGCTGCACGGAAATTTCCCGTGAATTCACACCACTTATTTTTTTTAAAGTGTGGTGGTATAAAGGGTCTCGGATAGGGATATATATTCTGTTACAGTCTATAAATTATAGTCATGTGGTCTCTATGTGTCACGAGTTCTTCTCCGTGAGTTTTTACGTGATGCTGGAATATTGCTGAAATGCTAAATATAGATTTTGGTTATAAAGGGTTTCGGATAGGTGGAATATAGTCTGTTAATCTACAGATTATAATCATGTAGTCTCTTTGTGTCATGAGTTCTTCGCCGTCAGTTTTCACGTAATGCTGGAATATTGCTGAAATTCTAAATACAAATTTCTTTTGGTTTTTTTCTGTTTGGGCAAGACTTGCTAATGAACTCGACTCATTGGTGACATCACTATTGTTTTATATTACATTATCTTGCTTTTAGAGTTCTCAAAGATCAATACTTCTAACTGTAAAATGAAGAGGGACAAAAAACTGAAAGTAAAAAAAAACCTAATATAACAGGAAAATAAAAATAGTTCTTTGTCGGAGCGACAGCGTTCGAGAAGCGTAGTAGGCTACTACTTCCTTCGATCATTGAGAAGCAAACACGCAGCCCGAACTATAGCTGTACCCGTCGCTAACATTCTCTGTATTGGGAAATAAAAACGAAAGTCCAAACGTAATTGACATATGACATCTAGAAGTTTCAAACCAATTTACGTCTTTTCAGCCTTTCGTTGTCAAGGCGCCAAAAGACTTAAATCGATAAGTTCCAAAACACGAAGTGTCACCGCTCATTTCACACAACTTAATAACATCATTGAGTCAAAAACTCGGTAAAGGAATTGAGTAACAAAGGTTTCCTAGTCGCTTAAGTGACGGAACGACTTGGATGCCGAAGTACTTGGGCTAGGACGTCTGTAATCTTGTCTGAAGTAAATCAAGATGTTTTTGAATGCGTTCTGAATTCCATTTGTTTCATTGGTTTTGACAGGAGTTCAAGTAAGTTCAAGCTCACGAATACTTTCTTCCTGTATTTCGTAAGTGGTCGTAGAACAAATTTGGCTGGGACGCGATATCTAACTGAAATTCGTTAGAAATAATCTGGCATGCGTTAATTTTTAATTTCCCGTGTCTTCAACCATACCAGAAATAAGCAGCTATCAGTCATTTTTCACGAAATTATGCACTTAAAAGCCCAATTATCAATCCCTCTTTTTGACAAATTTCCATGTCATCTGTATCTTTAATACAGACACTCTTCCTCTCTGAACCAGTTTCGAAGTCACTCTTTTGTCACCAATGTATTCTTTTCTTCCATCATTGTAAAAGCTACGGTCTTCACTTTTCTAACAAATTTTGGTGCATAGCCCGTACTTTTGTATTTTAGCTCATGGAACAGTTTTCTCCTTGACAAAAAAAATACTCGGCATTTAAATGCTGATCACTAATACCACACCATTCTTTCATGAAGCAATGAAGAGGAATGCATACAACACTCGTTATGAAAAAATGATGTGGAATGCACACACCACTCGTTATGAAGAAATGATGTGGAATGCACACACCACTCGCTATGAAGAAATGATGTGGAATGTACACACCACTCGATATAAAGAAATGATGTGGAATGCACACACCACTCGCTCGTCAGGAATGAAACGGAATGCACACACCACTCTTTCATAAAGCGGTGACGTGGAATGCACACACTACTCGTTGTGAATAAAGGAAGTGGAATGCACACACCACTCTTGGTGAATAAAGAAAGTAGAATGCACACACCATTTGTTATGAAGAAATGAAATGGAATGCACACACCACTCGCTAATGAGAATTAAAGTTGAATGTACACACCACTCGTTCTGAAGAAATGAAATGGAATGCACACACCACTCCATATGAAAAATGAAAAGGAATGCAAATACCGCTTGTTCATAAAGCAATTGAGTGGAATGCACACACCACTCGTTAAGAAGAAACGAAGTGAAATGCACGCACTGCTCATTCCTAAAGCAATGAAGTACAATACACACCACTAGTTCAGGAAACAGTATTAACTGAGTGGAATGAAAACACTACGCGTACTTGATTCATTGAAGTGAAATGCACTCCCAATTTCATCGGAGCCATGTCTTTAGAGATATTCTATGAACATAATACCTGCATTTTATTTCCATACCTTTTAAATAATGTCTTGTGTTTTTAATTTCGCTAAAATATGTTTTCTGTTTTTTCGTGAAAGTTCAACTTTTTTTTTCCAATTTTGTTTACAGATTTTATGATATATTGGGTGTGTGCTTAAGTTCTACCCATTTTTGTAGGCTACAAAGGAAGGAGGGATACACAACAAATAACGTACTTAGGATTTCGCATAATTGCCATCATTCTGTATGACCTCTTGCCATCTGTCTATGAGTAGGTGAATCCCACCCCGGGTAAACTCCAGAGTTTTAGAGTCAAAAAAGTCATGTAATGTCTTTTTCACATCGTTCATATCGTCGAATGTTTGGAGAGCGGAGGAGTTCTGTAACGATCGATAAAGGTGGTAGTCCTTAAGTGCCAGGTCAGGGAAATGCGCCGGGTGGGGTAACACTTTCCAACCAAGTCCAGTAATTTTTGCCGAGTGATTAAAGCAGTATGAGGTCTGGCGTTATCATGATGAAGGATCACGCCTTTGCGATTGACGAGTGCTGGCCGCTTCGATGTCAGTTGTTCTCGCAATCTGTCCAACTGTTGGCAGTACAGGTCAACATTCATCGTTCGGTTAAGTGCCAACACCTCCAAGTGGATTGTTCCCTGGATATCCCACCAAACATTCAAGAAAACCTTTTGGGGGGCAGTGCTCCTTTTGAGGTCGATGGAGAATGCTCCGCACCATGGCACCCAGTCCGTCGACAATTTACGTTACGGTACAGTACCCATTTCTCATCATCCGTTACAATTCGTCCCAAAAATGGTTCATTTCTGTAACGAGAAAGAAAAGAAACACAGGTACGGATTCTCCCCTCTCGTTACTTTGCAGAAAGCTGGTGCGGAACCCAGTTATCGAACTTGGTGATGAACCCAAACGCATGTATCCGTCTTTCGACTGTTTTTCTGTGCACCTACAACGTTTCCGGTAATTCTTGAACGGTTGAATGTGGGCAATTTGTTATGGCTTGGTCCACATCCACGTCAGAATCCACGGATGGACGTCTAGGACGTAGTTGATCTTTACAGCTTCTGTCTCCACCTCGGAATTTCCGAAACCAACGGCGATATGTGCTATCATCAAATGCATCCTCCCCATACACTTAATAGATGTTGCGGCAAGCCGCGGCTGCAGTACTGCCTTTATCAAACTGGTACAGTAAACAATGTCTAATGTGCTCCTTATCGCATGCCATGTTACACCGCCCGTGATTTCCGTTACGAATGACTTACTCGGACAAACCTAGTGCCTTTATATGCTCTACTGCTTCACGTTTTATTAACCGAAAATATCGATATCGCAGCGTCATCTGTGACGAAACTACTACGATCGCAATTTGCATCTATTACAAAAACGGGTAGAACTTTTGCACTCACCCAATACTTACAGAAAGATCGCAATCTCCGAGAAATTAAAAACGCAGTTTTGAATATTATTTTTAAATTAGAACATTTTCTACTTCGGTTCTGTGATAATCAAAAATTAAACTGCTCTTCAGAAATTCTTAATGAAGATAAGAATATTCGAAAATTAGTTCCTTAAGATATTCTTAACGCATATTTTTTCTCGAAATTAAAAAGTGCATATTCGGAACATTTTGTCTCCAATGATTGGCCACTTTCGTGTTAGCCATAGCAAAAACAGAAACTGATTTTAACGATGAGCCTATAGAAATCTCACAATTAAAAACGTGCTTTTAAAAGACTGCTTATCAGGCTACATCAACCACTTCTTCGGATAAGCCATAGCCGAAGCTCGAACTACTTTTGTGATACACTAAAAAAAACAACTCATAATTTTTTTCAAAATTAAAAATGCCATTTGGGAAGATTCCGTTTCTCAACGTTCAATTTCAAATTCTATATCTCAGGCTTGACAACTTTTTTCTCCAAATTGCTCATAATGGAAAATGAAACCGACTTTGAGACTTATTCATTAAGAAATCGTAATTTTGAAGAAACTAAAATCATAGATTTGGAGATTTTATTGCGCAAAGTATGCCACTTTAATAAAACTGCACACTGGAAATTTCTACTCCACAAGCTTGACTACTTTCTTCTTTGAATACGCTATAACTGAAAATGAATTAGATTTCGTGTATTTAATATAACGACAGTAAGCACTCCGGTTTCTGAGTGGTCAGAACCGCTGATTTTTGGCTTTGCTAGAAGCTGGGTCCGGGCGGTAGCCCTGAACGAGAAACACGCGGTTCTCTTACCCCGCGACGCCAGCCCTCTCTCTTTCCTGGAAACAGTGACCCCAAATTTGGGACGGGTGTTTGTAGACAACCCTAACGGTCGCTTGGGAGAGAGCCGTAAGAAAAAAGCATCTGAATTTTGTCGAAATAAGCACACAGATATTTAAAATTTAGGTTTACCAAGAGAAGACAGTTTATTCAACAAATTAGGTGTAACTGAAACTAAAAGATTTTATGATACACTTACAACAAAAGCTCGCGACTTTATCGAAATAAATGTGCAGAGTTGAAAACCTTGCCACTCAGATTTCTCGGAATTATCCATACGCGAAAATGAAATTGTGGCATTTACGAGGTCGCTCATACATCAGCCAAGTCAGTACCAATGGAACAGCTGAGTAAATGATAATTAAAATGTCACAGGAAGTTCCCACGTAGCGTCGGCATGGTAACATGAGTGACTGAGACGTCATACAATCTCGAGAAAATGGTTTAACTAGGACATACGGGACACAGAACAGAACAAGGTCAACGGCTCGCAGCTCCTCTTACTACGTAAAAAGCACTTTATCACGATGATATCTGAAACAGAAAAAGCCTGCTCTCTTAAATAATGCTTTAAGAAGTCTTAATTGAAAAGAAGCGTAGCACTTAGTTGAACAATAAACTACGTGGGTGTCCCGTTTCTTATCTTCAGAGATTTATATCATACAAACAACCATATATATATTTACACGGTCAAGTCACATTATTGTGACCACCAGCTCATATCCATCGTACCACCATGTGCAGCGCGGACAGCAGCTAGGCGTGCTGAGAGTGATTCAATAAGGTGCTGGAAGATGTTCACAGGTATGTGGAGCCATGCTGACTGCAGTGCACTTGACAGCTGCTGTAGGATCCGTGGTGGATGATCCATAGAGCCAACAACACGATCGAGGTGGTCCCACAGATACTTAATTGGGTTTAAGTCTGGGGAATTAGGTGACCAGAGAAGTACTCTCAAGTCTTCATCGTGGTCTTCCAGCCATTCTCGGACATTTCTAGCTGTGTGACACGTCGCATTGTCGTGATGGAAGATCCAATCCGTCCCAGGGAAGACAATCAGCATGTATGGGTGGACGTGGTCTGCAAGTATGGATTCATAACGAAATTCGGTCCATAGTGCCTTCCACAGGTATGAGTGAACTCAGGTAATGCCATGAAAATACTCCCCAGACCATAACGCTGCCCCTAACAGCTTGTGCTCTTCCAGCAATGGTTGAAGAGAGTTTGTTTTCCGATGTTTCTCACCTTATATGCCCATCCGTTGGATGAAGCAGAAAACGTGACTCGTCGGAGAAGGCAATCATTTGCCAGTCAGCGGAAGTCCAATTCCGATACTGCCGTGCAAATGCAAGCCTTTTCTGCCGATGCACCTTCGTTAGCATAGGTGGAGTGACCATCTGTCTACATCGGAGCATCATACCCAGCAGGGGTCGCTGACCTGTCGTTTTAGACATATTTCCGGCAGCCCCCTGGTTCATCGGGCCAGTGAGAGTTGTTCCAGTGTAGGATGTCGATCGGCCCTCAAGCTCCTTCAAAGCCGACTTTCACCTGTCACATCAATGGCACGTGGTGCTCCACAGTTTCCACATCGCCTATTCGCAATGGTCCCATTTCTTCAATCACTATAGACTTTAACTACAGCAGCACGGGAACAACTCACAAACTGCACTGTTTCAGAAATACTGCCAGCCTTGGCCCGAAAGCCGATAATCATAACTTCTTGAAAATCTGATAAATCGCTCCTTTTATCCATGAGAGCAACGAGTGATATGTTTTCAGAATGCCTACACCACCCCTTATAGGCACTGCAAGCCAGTAGGGATGAGCTCAGGCCCAAGCTCGTGTACGGAAACCGGTCTCTGGCGTGCTCAGGATAGAGATGAGCTCTAGCGTGATCAGGATAGAGATGAGCTCTGGCCCGGGCTCGTGTACGGAAACCGGTCTCTTGCGTGCTCAGGATAGAGATGAGCTCTGGCGTGATCAGGATAGAGATGAGCTCTGGCCCGGGCTCGTGTACGGAAACCGGTCTCTGGCGTGCTCAGGATAGAGATGAGCTCTGGCGTGATCAGGATAGAGATGAGCTCTGGCCCGGGCTCGTGTACGGAAACCGGTCTCTGGCGTGCTCAGGATAGAGATGAGCTCTGGCCCGGGCTCGTGTACGGAAACCGGTCTCTGGCGTGCTCAGGATAGAGATGAGCTCTGGCGTGATCAGGATAAAGATGAGCTCTGGCCCGGGCTCGTGTACGGAAACCGGTCTCTGGCGTGCTCAGGATAGAGATGAGCTCTGGCGTGATCAGGATAGAGATGAGCTCTGGCCCGGGCTCGTGTACGGAAACCGGTCTCTGGCGTGCTCAGGATAGAGATGAGCTCTGGCGTGATCAGGATAGAGATGAGCTCTGGCCCGGGCTCGTGTACGGAAACCGGTCTCTTGCGTGCTCAGGATAGAGATGAGCTCTGGCGTGATCAGGATAGAGATGAGCTCTGGCGTGATCAGGATAGAGATGAGCTCTGGCCCGGGCTCGTGTACGAAAACCGGTCTCTGGCATGCTCAGGATAGAGATGAGCTCTGGCGTGATCAGGATAGAGATGAGCTCTGGCCCGGGCTCGTGTACGGAAACCGGTCTCTGGCGTGCTCAGGATAGAGATGAGCTCTGGCGTGATCAGGATAGAGATGAGCTCTGGCCCGGGCTCGTGTACGGAAACCGGTCTCTGGCGTGCTCAGGATAGAGATGAGCTCTGGCCCGGGCTCGTCTCCGAACCCGGGCTTGGCATTACTCATGTTGAATTTTATTACCGAATTTTTGTATATATATCCAATTTCATTGTTTATAAGCTACTTTCACGAAAAACTGTAATTAAAATATAATTCCCTGGATATTATTGTTATAAACTTGTTACCAAAAATTAAAGAATTTGTAGTGTTAAGTACACGGGTGGTGCTAGTTCCAGATCTGTAGCTTGATTTCTTCAGCAATGATTTTCTTAATTTTTCTGATTTTCTTTTTCCGGAAAAAAATTAGCAGGCTTATTTGAATATTTGAAAGATGAGTTTGAAATCCATGATCCTGACCCAGATGAAATTTGTAAGTATGTGGAATTGCGCATGGGAAAAACACACGTTGAAGCTGCGGATTTGTTACTGTGGTGGAAGAATTCTCAATTTCCTAAGCTAGCTGCCATTGCGAGACGTGTACTATGTATACCAGCCAGTAGTTCTGCTAACGAGAGAGTGTATAGTGCAGCAAGTTTCAGAGGAAAGAAGATCAAGGTAAATCGCTGAAGCATAAGATGCCATTCTATTTTTGAGGAGTTTCGAGAGGATTAAATGGTAAGCAATTTTCATGATGAACTTGCTGGAAACTGCACACACATAAAATAATATCGTGATTATTAGACAATTAAGTGCAAAGCTTTATTAATGTTACAAAATGCAGAAAAATCTGGTCTGGAATGCTCATACGCTTTTTTTTTTTTTTTGCAAATTTTCTTGCATGTTTTTTTTTATATTCTACTACATCACTGTAAACTGTCTTTATCAGTTAGCATAAATGTAAATTATATTGCAAAATTTAGCATTCTAGAGTCAAAATTTAAAACACGTGAGTAGTATGTTTTGTAATGCTATTGATTCAAAATAAAAGACAATTTAGAAATCCAAAACAATTAGCGAATGGAATATTTTGTGTTTCAAAAAGATTTTCTTATCTTCAGTTTTTGGCAAAATCACTGATTCCCCTGGTATAGTCGAACGGCATGTGCATCGATTATATATTTATTTTCTAGTCCACATTTTAGAACATTTGCTTTTATGTATAGTGTTTCGAAGAACATATTAATATTATGAAGTGGATTAACTGAAGTAAACTTTTTAAACTAATGATTTTTAAACTAATCCTTGATTCGGCTATAGCTTTGGCCTGTGCTTAATGCAAGCCTTGCTAAGCAAATTTTTTTAAAACCCAGGCCGGGCACGGGCTTCTAAAATTGAGCCCGAACTCATCTCTACAAGTCAGCTAACGACACGTGCCTTGTTTCATTGGCTACGCGCTGTTGACGTCAAAAGTAGGAGGTGGTCACAATAATGTGACTCGACTGTGTATATATATATCATCATCATCATTGTCAACCATTAGCAATCCACTGCTGGACGAAGGTCTCCCCAAGTTTCCTCCACAGCGGTCTGTCTTGTGCCAGTCTTCTCCATGTCACTCCCGCATACTTTCGAATTTCATCCACCCATCTTCCATGTGGTCTTCTTCTGGGTCTTTTCCTGTCCCTTGGAATCCAATCTAAAATTTCGGCTGTCCATCGATGGTCTGTTCTTCTGGCAGTATGTCCAGCCCATTGCCATTTCAGAGATTTAACTCTGATCATGATGTCTTCCACTCTTGTCATTTTTCGGATCCACGTGTTCCTCTTCTTATCTCTCCTGGTTACACCAAGCATGCACCTGTCCATGCTGCTTTGAGTTGTCTGCAGCCTTTGTATGTCTCTTTTAGCTAAGGTCCACGTCTCTGCACCATACGTAAGCACTGGAAGGATGCATTGATCAAACACTTTTCTTTTAAGACATAATGGCATATTGCTCTTGAAAATTATGCTGTTTCTTCCAAAAGCTCTCCAGGCAAATTTTGTACGCCGATTAATTTCTTCACCAATGTGACCCTCACTTGATATCTGCTGTCCAAGATAAACGTACGTGTCTGTTATCTCCAGCTTTTCTCCATCAATCGATAAATCTTCATTTCTTGTAAAAGCATTGTACATCACTTTTGTCTTCTGAAAGTTCATTTTTAATCCCACTTCTTTACTCTTGTCAGCAAGTTCCTGGATCATACTCTGTAGCTCTGATGGGGTAGTTGCAAAAATGACTATGTCATCAGCAAAACGAAGGTGGGTTAGATAATCTCCATTAATCTTTATCCCTTTGTTTTGCCAGTTCAGTGATTGAAAGACATTTTCCAATGTGGCATTAAAGAGCTTCGGAGATATGGTGTCATCTTGTCTCATTCCTTTTCCAATTTTTAGGTGTGTTGTATTTTCAAACAGACGAATCTTTGCACTTGCATTTTCATAGATGTTATTAATAATATTAATGTATGCATCTTCAATACCGCAGGATTTCAGAGCCATTGCAACTGCTGATGGTTTCACCGAATCAAAGGCTTTTTCATAATCGATAAAAGCCATGCAGAATGGAAGCTCATATTCCCTCGCTCTTTCAATTAGTTCTCTCAGTACGTGGATATGATCTATTGTGCTGTAGCCACTCCTGAATCCAGCTTGTTCTCTCGGTTGAGCCATGTCCAGTGTCACCTTCAAGCGGTGTGAAAGAACTTTAGTGAAGATTTTATAAACTACTGATAGGAGGCTGATATGTCTGTAGTTCCTGAGATCCTCAATGTCACCTTTTTTATGTAGCAAGATCATTGTAGCATTGTTCCAATCCTCAGGAATTTTCCCTTCATTAAGGCATCGAGTGAAAATTTGGGCGAGTACTGTTTCGATTTCTCCACTTGCTTCTTGTATGATGTCTACAGTAATTCCATCTTCTCCTGGAGCTTTTCCCCGCTTCATGTTCTTGATTGCATGTGCAACTTCTGCTGGAAGGACTGGAAGAACTCTGGTACTGGTACCTTTCATGATGTCTGGAGTACATGTATCATCCTTTTCATATAATTTGGCAGTAGAAATCTTTCACTCTTGTCAAAATTTCGCCTCTATTTCTTGTTACAGAACCATCTTCTTTTCTCAGTGCCATAATCTGTTTTCTTCCCTTACTGAGATGTCCCTTTGCTATCTTTAGGCTTTGGTTGTTTTCAATTGCTTTCCTTACTAGTTCACAGTTGAATTTCCTTACGTCTTCAGTGATACTTTTTCGCACTGTCTTGCATAGCTCTATATATTCCACTTTGGAAGTCACATCTCCTTTAGTTGTCCTCATCTCTCTTCTTTTTTGCATCAACATTTTGGTTTTTCCTGATAATTTATTTACATGCAACTTGTTCTTAGACCCAGCTAATTTTGTTGCTGTTTCCATAAGAGCTTTGGTTACTTTTCTGTTAACTTCAGAGATGTCCACTTCTTCCGATGTTAGGCCTTCTAAAGCAGAGAACCTGTTCTTCAGTTCTAACTTGAAGGTATTATGGTGTTTTTTAAGGTTGGTTATGTCAATACATTTTGTTTGTCTTATGAGCTTACCACGTTCGAGTTTAGTGTTGAGGTGCATCTTACATCTCACCAATCTATGGTCACTGCCTGTGTTGAACTTGTTTAGCACACTGCAGTCTTCTATGACTAATGTTTTGTTACACATAATAAAATCAATTTCACTTGTCATCCCATTTGGATGTCTCCATGTCCATTTCCTGTGTGGCTTTTTCTTGAAAAAGGAGTTCAAGATGAAAAAAAAAAATATATATATATATATATACACACCAGAATCCACAGGAGCGTGTCTTTCCTCATGATTAGTAATACTGACGTGACAATACACGGTCTTATAAGAATAATATGACCACCTACCTAATAACTGGATAACCACCCTTGAGCCGGACGATAGCGCCGAAACCGCGTCACATGCACCCAATGAAGCTCTGGAAGGTTACCCGAGGCACACGTGACCATACGGACTGCAGCAGAGCACGGAGAACCCAGAGATGATGTGGTTGTGGGTCGGCACGCCCAACCTGTCGATCCAAATAGTCCCACGAGTGCTCTAGGGGATTGAGGTCGGGCGATTTCGCCGGCCAAGGGAGAACCGAGCCATCGCTGTCGTGTTTCTGGAACCACTCATGCACCCGCTTAGCTACGTGCCGGGGCGCATTGTTCTGTTGGTTGACACCGTCACCACCAGGGTAAACATCCTATGTGAACGGATGCATGTGGTCAGCGAGGATTGACAGGTAGCCATTGGTGTTCAGGTACCCATCCAGTGGTAACAGCGGTCCCAGGTCATACCAGAAAAACATCCAACAGACTGCCACCGCCGGCCTGTATTTGACGGACAAGCGTGTCCAGGTATTGGTTCCCGTGTGTTTGACGCCGTATCCGCCACCGCCCGTCACTTCTGTGGAGTAGACACGTTGATTCTTCGGTGAAGGCAACCTTTTTTTCTACTGTCCAATGACAGTAGACCCCTGCGAACAGCAGGCGTCGTTGCCGATGGACCTGAGTTAACATGGGCGCCATGATGCAGCGTTGACTCCCGAGACCCATGAGTAACAGGGTTTGCTCTACAGTTATCGGGGACACGTACCCGGGTGCCCGAGTGTTCATTTGCGTGGTCAATTGCTGCACTGTTGCGCGCCAATCGCCCCTTTACTAGTCGACGTTCTCCTCTGGGATAGATGGTCTTTGGGGCTGCACAGTTATGACGTCGGGAGGTACTCTGTGTGCCAGCGGTCACTTCTTGGTACACATTTAGTACAGCACTTTGAGAACAGCTCATGAAATCTGCAGTTTCAGAGATGCTTCCACCCTTGGCGCGGTAGCCGATAATCATTCCTTTTTGAACGTCCGTCAAATCATTACCTCTGCCCATTGTGCCCACGTAACGCCCAACGGCTCATTTGTTCTAACCGGCCGCTTATATCTTTATGTGGTCGACATTGTCATGTGTACTCTGAGTGCGACGGCAGTGGGCCGTTTGGGCCGCGGGTGGCCCAGTGGGCAACGTTCGTTACTGCCGCGGAAAGGACCTCAAGTTCGATCCCAGGCAGGTACGAACGCGTGATCCACTAAACATCCTCCGTGCGTCGGATGGGCACATTAAGCCGTCGGACTCCGGGTACTGGCTTCCCGGTAATAAGTAAGGGCGTCTTCCTCCCCCTTTCTACTTCGTTTCCGTGTCACTTTCCTATGGGGCACTTTAGCCCAAATCTCATAGCTTCCTATTTCTAAGGGTTGTTTAAGACCTGGGGTCAGAAACTCCCTTCCTAAAATCCTCTACATATGATCATGATCATGTCACGTGCACTCTGTGACTTGCCTGGGCGGGTACACTGTGATTCCGGGGCTGGTCATATTGTTTTTATACGACTGTGTATATAGTCTTGGGGAAGCGTATGAAGTCTGTTAAAAAATGTTCTAGTCGAAAGGAAGAATCGGTTTAGATTTCAATAATTTATTCACTACGATTTTAAAGCTGCGTGATGATATAATAAGCACACGAAGCTGTCAAGTATTGAAGGGGGAAGCAAGGGGCTGGGGAAACTGGAGAAAAAAAACTTGCTGAGTTACCGATGGACTTGTCAAGAGACAGCACACTAATGATGATGATGATGATTTTAAGGCATGAGGGCTGTTGAAACTACTGCTATTCACAGTAGAAAATCATTAGCGATTTCAATAATTTTTCGTCACGTTTCCAAAGAATAAATGGGCCTTTCGGCTTGTTCAGCTTGCTAGTTAGTTGA
Source organism: Macrothele yani (assembly GCA_039090855.1). Taxonomy (NCBI): domain Eukaryota; kingdom Metazoa; phylum Arthropoda; class Arachnida; order Araneae; family Macrothelidae; genus Macrothele; species Macrothele yani. Next base: position 141,154,454 of record CM077008.1, on the reverse strand, counting down.
AGGAAAATCCGTGGTCTGTCTTGATTTCAAAAATGTTTTTCTTTACATTCTAGCGGACGAAAACAACTTTTAGAAGTTCTGAATCGTTACAGATTTCCACTATTTTCCCCCACGCTTCTAGAGAAAAGACGCTGTTTTCTCCATATTCAAGGATTTGCTGCTAGTTGATGGAAAACAATTGTATGGTTTTAATTTACCTTTTTTCCCCATTTTCTAGGCGCTAAACGCTGCAGCAGCTTTTGTTAATTGAAGAAAAAATCTGTACATATTTTATCAATTATGCTCCACGTTTCTAAAGAGTACACATTATTTTACCCTTGTCAAAGGAACACGTTGTTACTTAAAGGGCAAGACCCGTACAGATTAAAATAATTTTTCATCAAGTTTCTTAGAAATATACATACGTTATCACTCTTTTAACAGTATATTTTTAGTTGGCGGAAAAAATCTGTGTAGATTTCCATGTTTTTTATCACCAGGTTTCTATGAAATAAAAATCATTGAACTTGCTGCGTCCACTAATATATATATATATATATAATCACCATCGTCAACCGTTACCCATCCACAGCTGGATGTAGGTATCCCCAAGTTTCCTCCACAGCTGGATGTAGGTCTCCCCAAGCTTCCTCCACAGCTGGATGTAGGTCTCCCCAAGCTTCCTCCACAGCTGGATGTAGGTCTCCCCAAGCTTCCTCCACAGCTGGATGTAGGTCTCCCCAAGCTTCCTCCACAGCTGGATGTAGGCCTCCCCAAGCTTCCTCCACAGCTGGATGTAGGTCTCCCCAAGCTTCCTCCACAGCTGGATGTAGGTCTCCCCAAGCTTCCTCCACAGCTAGATGTAGGTCTCCCCAAGCTTCCTCCACAGCTGGATGTAGGTCTCCCCAAGCTTCCTCCACAGCTGGATGTAGGTCTCCCCAAGCTTCCTCCACAGCTAGATGTAGGTCTCCCCAAGCTTCCTCCACAGCTGGATGTAGGTCTCCTCAAGTTTCCTCCACAGCTGGATGTAGGTCTCCCCAAGTTTCTTCAACAGCTGGATGTAGGCCTCCCCAAACTTCCTCCACAGCTGGATGTAGGTCTCCCCAAGCTTCCTCCACAGCTGGATGTAGGTCTCCCCAAGTTTCCTCCGCAGCTGGATGTAGGTCTCTTCAAGTTTCCTCAACAGCTGGGTGTAGGCCTCCCCAAACTTCCTCCACAGCTGGATGTAGGTCTCCCCAAGCTTCCTCCACAGCTGGATGTAGGTCTCCTCAAGTTTCCTCCACAGCTGGATGTAGGTCTCGCCAAGTTTCCTCCACAACTGCATGTCTTCAGCCAGTCTCCTCCATGATAATCCGGCAAGTTTTTGAACTTCATCCATTCATCTCCCATGTGGTCTTCTTTTGGATCATTTTCTGTCCCTTGGTAAAATATATATTTATATAGGAGTGTTGTAACGAAATTAATTCAAAATTGGGCATAACATTTTTTATTAAATGACAGAGTTCGTTCAAATTGGACGTCTTGGTAGGGTAACTCTTCCTCTATAGTAACCCTTCTTCTTCATTGTAGGTAAATAATAGATTCCAAGCAGACGCAACGTGTCGTCATCGAGGTTTTGACGAAGGAAGGGTGCAGGCTGTCCGACATCCGCAGTGGGCTACAGAATATTTACTGAGATGACACCATTGACAGGTGCAATTTGCACATATAGATGAAGAAGTTTAAAGACGGGATAAACAGCACTGAAGACAAGCCACGTAGTGGGAAATCATCATCTGCGACCACTGACATGAATCGTCAGCGAGTGGAGGAATTGATTCGCGCGGAAAGACGAGCCACAATCCGTGAGCTTGTTGCACAACTGGACTGTGGTCGCAATGCCATACAGAAGATGGTGGACGACTTAGGGTATCGGAAAAATGTGTGCACAGTGGGTACCTCGGCAGTTGACACCCGATCTGAAGGAGAGAAAGGGTGGAAGTCTGCTCTGCTCTGTTGGAAGTATTTGAACCCAATAAAGGCACGTTTTTATTTCGATCTGGTGACAGGTAATGAAACGTGGACCACCGCGGGCATCTCAAAAGGTGATATAAGCAGTCCGCCGTTACTAACTTTGGGGAATTAGTTCCAAGGAAGGGAGGGAGCCAGTGCCCTATCACAAATATACCATCCATGCTTCAGCAAGTATTTGAGCATGGAACCATTTCAAATGAATGGTAACAGGCCAGCGCCCCTTATCACTCGGCGGTGGAAGCGGTGTTCAGGGGTCTTCTTGCGATGGGAAAATAAATTCTTTCAAAATGATTACAAGAGTCCATTATCTAACAAGTTAGTAAAATCATGAAATGCATTCATTATGATACGCTTTCCAACATACCAGAAATCATTACTCAAGTTATGAGGATAACGGCTGTGGAATAAATCTCGCTCGTGTGCCCTGACCTTTGACCCCATTTCGACGGTATTCAACAGCATTGGTTCAGCATGCGTCCGGGACAACGTACTAAACATTTTGTCGTAATAGAAGCATTTTTAGTGAAGTTATGAGAATAATGGCTGTGGAATAAATATCACTCCTGTGCCCTGACCTTTGACCCCTTTTCGATGATATTAGACAGAATTTGTTCAGTATATCTCCGGATCAACATACTAAAGTTTTGTCGCAATAGAAACATTTTTAGTCAGGTTTTGAGGATAATAACTGTGGAATAAATCTCGCTCCTGTGCCCTGACCTTTGACCCCATTTTGTTGATATTCAACGGAACCGGTTCACTATTGCTACGAAACAACACGATAAAACTTTGTCGGAATCGAAGCATTTCTACGTAAGTCATGACGCATAAGGGCGATGGAATGGATCCCGCTCGTATGTCCTGACCTTTTACCCAATTTCGCCCATTTTCAATATCATTCATCCTCAGGTTGTCGCCTACCACATACTGAACTTTCATCGAAATCGAACCATTTTTACGCGCGTTATCGTGCTGACAGGCAGACAGACAGACGGACAAAGCTGCAGCATATACGCTTCTTCAACCTACGGTTGGAAAGCGCGAAATGTAGAGAGTGAATGACAAGTAGATAATGCATACTGACGCAATCCAGTAAAATTGTGTATAGGAAAATACATGGATTATATTACCAATCTCTCTGTCTGATATTTTCTAATCTTCCGTACAAAAGCGGAATCGATTTATTTATAAGATATTTTCTAATCTTCCGTACAAAAGCGGAATCGATTTATTTATAAGATATTTTCTAATCTTCCGTACAAAAGCGGAATCGATTTATTAAAGCAAAAATGTTAACAGGTAATTTTTCAATAGAAGTACGACAAAATAATTGCCTCAAAAGTACAATTTAGTGAATTTAAGGAGAACGTTTTGTAGAAGTAAGGGCGAGACTATATGTTATATATTATAGTTTGTAGATAGATTAAAATTCTATTAGGAAATATAAAGGAAAAGCGAAAGAAAAAGAAAAGAAAACGATTTTACCCCAATGCCCCGTTTTCCGTTAAAGCAATTGCGACAATGGAGTTTCATCGACGAATGTTTGCAACCGTCGAACTCCACAGAGTTTTTCAAATTCCATTTTTATCGATTAAAATCGAATGCTTTCCAGCTTGCGCGTAATCTGTTCTTATTCCGGTAGCGATCGATTCTAATGCTAATTCGCGTCCTGTGACAATGGTATCGATCTAAAATCAAGCCGGAAATTATTATCTCCGTATATATCAGGGCTATAAAGGGCATTTAGCGATCAAATTGTGCGCATTTACTTCGCTGAATAACTCTATGAATATGATGCAGAAACGCATGAAAACGACAACGAACAACTGTGACGTACCTGCCAGCAGGACGCACACGACATAAAGGCAGATAGGAATCAGAATAAAACGTCTGCGTAGCTCAGTTGGTAGAGCGACTTGTTCCGGAATAAGCGGCCTCGGGTTCGAATCCCGGCGTAGACCAAAAATGACGGAGAAATTTACTTCGTTATAATGGCGCCCGAACTATCCGGATGACCCGGCCGTTCAAAATCTCGCATTGGTGTGATGTTATTTCCACACCGCGAGACAGAAAAATCAGAGAATTCCTTCTCCAGCGCTTCGAAAAATAAAAATGTGTGATGTTGCATTCCACACAGCAGATTGACTGGGAGTTCTCAAGTGCACGTTCTACAATGGATGGCTGCCTGCAACGATTCATGGTCACGGCTGACCCGTGGGCCATGCCCCCGGCCCTCTTTCGGGAGGGGAGATGTGACGTACCTGCCAGCAAGACGCACACGACATAAAGGCAGATAGGAATCAGAATAAAACGTCTGCGTAGCTCAGTTGGTAGAGCGACTTGTTCCGGAATAAGCTGCCTCGGGTTCGAATCCCGGCGTAGACCAAAAATGACGGAGAAATTTACTTCGTTATACAACAATTTAAGGACACTTGAAATAATTTTAGAAATGTTACTTTTAGGACTTCCGAGTGGATTAAGGTTCATAGCGGGTAATAAATTTACGGTGGTTCCTGTCTTTGTGTGTTTGAAAATGTGTATCAAATACAGGCGAACCAAACCAGAATGAGCTCGCATAATACGAAGTTTTTCATAAACCGAAGTTATCACAAAATATAAACCGAAGTTTTCACAAAACATAAACAGAAGTTTTTCATAAACCGAAGTTTTCACAAAACATAAACAGAAGTTTCTCATAAACCGGAGTTTTTACAAAACATAAACCGAAGTTTTCCATAAACCGAAGTTTTCACAAATCATAAACCGAAGTTTCTCATAAACCGAATCCCTTAAACATCGTAATATTCTCCCTATTTATTTTAACTACATATTGTGAACAATAAATTTTGGAGAAACCGTACCGGTCGAAGTTCAGCTCAGGTATCAGCAAACAAAATAAGTCGTATTTACCCGGTTTTTTCACTGCAGTCAAAAAACCGGGTGAATACGACAAAATGGAAAACGAGGAATTACCTGCTGTTGACAACACCCTGTGATTACCCTTGCAAATAGCTCAGTTCGCATGAAGATAAGAATGTCTCAGCTGCTTTTTTACTAAGCCCTATCTTAACCAATGTCTTAGCCACCGCGTCGGAGAAATTCTAAAAACATTTAAAACAGCGATCCTGATTTTTTTTTTTTGACTGAAGGTTTAACGACCACCGTGAACAACTCAATAGGCTATAAGCAGTCGTCCGTGCCTAATTTAAGACCACTGGTTCCAGGGAAGAGAGAGAGAGCCAATGCCGTAAGACAAATACAACATCCATGCCTCATCGGGATTCGAACCCGAACCCCTCCCGGACGAATGATCAGGCGCCATCGCTTAGACCACTGCGCTACCAGGGCGGCAGCGATCATGATATGCACAAAACAAGCAAGATTTGAGTCACATGTCCGACGTAACATGTGACATGTGAAATTTCAATTTTTGGCAGTTACTTTAATTTTTACATTCCTTAAATTACATTATGACCACACCAGCTTAGAGAAATGAGCGCGCCTGGAGACCGAACGATGGCGCAGGGAAGGTTCACAGAGCAGTATATATTATTACGACTTTTGGGTACGATAATGAATTCGATTAGTAGGTTTTGCAATAGGCGGGAACAGTATTAATAATTGGGTGAAAATTAACAGCTAGTGGTTTCCCGCATTGCAAAAGAGGAGAAAAGATAAGGACCCCTTTTCCAGGAAGGGAGAAATCTTAGCCTGGTGTGGGGAACGCGATGCGTCGCCCCCTAAGTGCGTGTCGGTCAGTTTGGGTGGCCATGTACGTGTGAGATGGCAGGATGTTTGGGAAGAGTGTCAACAGATCGGAAAACTTATGGCGTTTGCTAATCCGAACCTTGGCAGGACAAAGGAGTGTTAGTTAAGTTATGTGTTTTCCGTACTTTTCACCACATATTCTGAATGCAGAGACGGGCATTTCTTACCACTTCACCGTGCTGAATGCTTTTAGGAGAGTTAAAACAGACCTCTAACGAGAGAGCATGGAATCTGTTAACGATGTGAACAAGAGAAAAAGAGGGTATGTCTGAAAGAAGCTCGTGAAGGGACGGGACTCGGATACAGCAGGACCAGAGGAGATCCTGCGGCGCGGTACTTTTTCGGGGATAGAAAAGATTCTGTCCGAAGATGCCAGCCAGCTATACAAAGAGCGGCTGAGCTGTTGATATTACCGCAAGGAAATAGGAGGGAGGACAATACCTCTTTTCCGGGTGCTAGATTGCACGTAAGAGAAAGCCATCAGAAGCCCGAATGACTGAGATGCACGACCGGTGATGTATGCTAATCATCCTTGGACAGACGGACGGATCAGCTGGGACTAGCAGACGAACGGATCAGCTGGGACTAGCAGACGAACGGATCAGCTGGGACTAGCAGACGAACGGATCAGCTGGGACTAGCAGACGAACGGATCCTTCTATCACGTCAGCGGCTTCGTTCCACCACGACATTGGTGCGCATTAATGCGTTCCTGATTTCATGCAGGTGAATGCCGTGCACGAGAGAAAGTGGGAGATGGGGTTCGACTAACCTCTCCATTGGTTATAGTGCGCGCTCTGAAATGGGCGTGGTATCACACAGATGCGCCTAAAAGCCAAAACACATAAAATGTTAGTGAGTGCATAACAAAGTGCATGCACTAAACATGGATACCTGAGGAAACTGCATATCTGTAAGTTCGGAACTTATGTATGCATGCCAGTTGTGAAATAATTGGCTCCGGTCGGCCAATAGACTTTCGTCGGCTGAGAACTGTTTTTAAAGCCGGTTGATTGATTGATTGATTGAAGGTTTAACGACCACCGTGAGCAACTCAATAAGCAGTCGCCCGTCCCTAATTTATGGCCACTGGCTCCAGGGAAGGGAGAGAGCCAGTGCCTTTTAAAGCCGGGCTGTATAGGCCAACAAATAATTATTGACTTTACAAATTTTGAAGATGACAATCCGATTTTTGACGTAAATGTGACAAGGATAGTAAGTCAGATAATATCCGAAAACTTGAAAATTTTCAACGTCCTGCAGCGGGACGTTTTCTGGGAGACGCGGTTTCGAGTCCCGCTCCAGGACGATGAAAAATTTCAAGTTTTCGGATATTATCTGACTTACTATCCTTGTCACATTTACGCCAAAAATCGGATTGTCGTCTTCAAAATTAGTATTATATGGCGTAATCCCGTATTTCTTTCATGATAATCATTTACTTTAATGACAAATTCAGCCTCAGAGCTATCCCGAAAGGGGCGAGTCTACTTGACGCCCCTCCTTCACCATCCTCTGTATATAGACGTCTTCATCATTATCTTCATATTTCATTGTTAATTGATTAAATGTCTGTTGTCTCGTGCCAGTCCTGAAGTTGCATGAGCAATTAATGAGTGTCAGAATTTCTTAGTTTTGATTGGCTAAATTGCAGGCTAAATTCTTTTCACAAGTACATAAGATTTCGGCGATAAAAAGAGCTCAGAAGTAATTATTCAAAATTCTAATGTCTACCTCTGGGTCGTCAGCCATTGCCTGACATCCTGACATCTAAATTCTGAAAGCTTTCTTTTATTCGATAATCTGGCGTCCCGGGGTGTAGCAACAATATATACAACCCAAGGAACGGCTTTCGGTTAGTAGAGTGTTCGGAGTCAGAATGGGAAAAGCTGCCGATTTATCGGAGTTTGATAAAGGACAAATTGGGATAGCACTGCACCTCGGAACTAGGATCTCGGAAACGGCGCCGGCTTGTGGGTTGTTCAAGTGCCGCTGAAGTAAGTACGTATCGAAAGTGGTGCAGAGATGGCCAAACGACGAATCGTGGTTCAGCCGTGCGTCGTCCATAGCTCATTGATGCCAGAGGGTAGCGGAGAATAGCGCATTGTTCACAGCGACCGCCGGGCCGCAATAAGACAAATCACCCACAGCTACAACAGTGTTGATCAGGGCAATGTGTCACAGCACACAGTTCATTGCAGCCTTCTGCGCATGGGCCTGCGTAGCCGAAGACCCGACCGGGTCCCCATGCTCAATGCACGTCACTGCCAACAACGCATGAAATGGGCACAAGATCATCGAGATTGTGCCGTTGATGATTGGAAGAAAGTGGTCTGGTCTGACGAATCAAGATTCCTGGTGAATCACATAGACGACCAAGCGCGGATACGCCGATTACTAACGGACGTTATGGCACCTGGATGCACTGTTGGGCGGAAACAGGCCGGCCGCGGCGGTGTTATGCTGTGGGCGATGTTTCCTTGGGACATTTTAGGCCCCATTATCCCAATCCCTGACAGCTGCTAGGTAACTGAACATCGTTGCGGACAAAGTTCGCCCATTCATCGCAACTGTGTTCCCTCCTGGTGATGGCCATTACCAACAGCATAATGCGCCATGCCACACTGCCAGAATCGTCAAGGAGTTGTGCGAGGAACATGTTGGTGACTTTCTGTTAATGCCCTGGCCTCTAAATTCACCTGAGTTAAACCCAATCGAACATTTCTTGTTCGACTGGGAAAAGGGAGTTCGCAACAAATCACCACCACCCCGAAATACACGGGAATCGGAGGTCCTGCTGTTAACATTACGGTACCAGATATCACACGATACCTATCGCCGCCTCATCGAATCGATGCCTCGCCGAGTGGTTGCTGTTTTGCGGGCTAAAGTGGGTCTTACAGATTATTAGGTAGGTGGTCATAATGTAATAGCTCATCGGGATATCTCACTAATATTATTTTGCTAACTACAGTTTTCAATTAACAAGTGTTTACATTTGATTAATTGATAAATATGTTATGATTGACCAGTTTTAACCTAATACACTGTCTACCAACAAGTAATTGGACACCCATGCAATCGACGACATCTGCGGTCCTGATACACGTCACGGCCGCCGCCGTTAAATATCGTGTGGGAAACAATAACGCAATCGGTCGCATGCAATATGTCACGCAGTTCGGAGCTCTCTGATTTCGAGAAAGGTGTAATCGCCGGGTATCACAGAAATGGCCGATCTATACGTGACATATCCAGCGAGTTGAAGTACCCAAAATCGACAGTGGCCTACGTGATTTACAAGTGGAAGATGAGAGGTGACTGTCGGAATGTGTCCCTACCCGGCAGACCCACAAAACTGGGTGTTGGAGACCGACGGGTGCTGGCCAGAGACATTCGGAAGAACCGCACCAAATCGATGGGCCACATCCGCGAGGAGTTTCAACAGACATCCGGGAGTGTTCTTCCGATGAATACCATCCGTAAGGAATCCCATCTGCTCGGTTATCATGGACGTGCTGCCGCTCACAAGATTTTGATCACCAAGTCCAATAGCGCTGCTCGGCTAACGTGGTGCAAAGAACGTCGACAGTGGACCGTTGAACAGTGGAAACAGTTTCTCTGGAGCGACGAATCAAGGTTCACCCTCTACCGTTCGGATGGCAGGGTCTGGGTTTGGCGTCTGCCTGGAGAACGCCTTCTGCCGGAATGTATTGTGTCAACTCTGAAGTTCGGCGGCAGTGGAATTATGCTATGGGGGAGTTTCCCCTGGTATGGCACGGGACCCTTGGTCGCAATTCCTGGTAGACTCAACGCCGAGACCTACTGCACCATTTTGGATGACCATGCGCTTCCTACGTTGTGGCAGTTTTACGGGGTGGACCCATGTTACTTTCAGGATGTCCACCATGGCTTGGTATGGTGACAATGGGGTTAATCAAATGGACTGGCCTGCGCAGAGCCCGGACCTCAACCCTATCGAGCACCTCTGGGACGAGCTGGACCGTCGACTTAAGGGGTGTCCCCACCGTCCGAAATCGGTGAAGGAACTGACCTGTCTCCTCCAAGCCGAGTGGAAGAAAATAAAGCTAGCCGTCGTACAACGCCTGGTTGAGAGTATGCCCCGGAGGGTCGCAGCTGTAATCGCCGCTTGTGGAGGCTCCACCAACTATTGAAGGTGACAAAACTTCGTTTTCCTTTGCTATCACAGGTGTCCAATTACTTGTTGGTAGATAGTGTATAATGTAATAAGACAAATAGCCCTTTTTCTATGTCTAGTTATAAACAAGTTCGCATATTATATGGAATGTTTTTGACTTTCTCATTAACTTTGTTATATTCGGGTCAAATGGTATAAATTTTCAAAATTTGCTGTGTTCATATCACCCTGAAACACTTTTTAGTTTAAAATGGTATGACTACAGCGTTTAAGTGGCTGATAGTTTTAGTTTAACAAGGTTAATTAACTTTTTCTTCAGATGTTTAACGACAACCGTGACCATTGATCAACTCGATGGGCTAGAAGCAGTCGCCCATCTCTAATTACTCGTAAGAGCCTGTGGTTGCAGGGAAGGTAAAGAGCCAGTGCCGTTAATTAAGCACAACTTTCGTGTCTCACCGGGATTCGAATCGGGACCCATCACGAAGGAAGAATGGTCAGAGGTTAGCGCTTAGACCACTGAGCTACCGAGGTGGCACTAAGTTCTTAATTAAATATTCTTTGAGAACTTGTAGAAAATATATTCAAACATCTTGAATAATAAAGTAGCCTCTAAAGGCCAGGGCAAAGAATCGACATAGGATACATATATCAAATACAACGTGTTTATATTTCCACTCAAAGAAAATTCAAGTCAGCTGATATGCAATGATTCTAAGACTTAAACGCGGAATTCGATGGTAAGGCAGCAATAGTTGATCGATAGTGTATATATAAAGTACAACAAACGTTATCTCTTTACACTATACCAACACTTACCAATCTACTTGAAATCGCTCGACAACTCTGAAACTCCACTGAGCTTCTCACTCAGTGTTGTCATTTTATGTTGCTTTGACTCACAGTCAGTATAGCCAAATCGTCAGTGGCGTAGGGTGACCTAAAATTTATCCGTTGCTAAATATTTTAAAAATTGCTCTCAACCTCTTCCGTACTGTGAAATATAATTTCAATTGATTGTGAGGTTTCCAAACGCCACCTGCTGAAATCATACATACTTTACCACTTAGAATGAGTACATATAATTTAAGACTACACACTTGTGATGTTGAGATACAATAAATTACACTGGGGAATACAACTTCTGGTGCCTAAGATGTTAGACCCTTTTTGGGGTATTTAGGGGTCACAGATTCCGAAAACGGCATTAGGTTTTGTCCATCACATCTGCTTCTCACGATATGACATATGTAGAGAAATCCCAAGAAGCCTAGAACACGAACAACAACACGCAAGTTTCGTCATTGAGACATGCTGCTGAACCCGCGTTTCTGTGATTTCCTGCGATGCGATGTTCCTGAACATTCGCGGTGGGTGCTCCAATAATAGTCCGCCATCTTATGCGTATCCCATCGTACACGGTACCGTTCTTTCATGACGCTTTTTTCCTGGTGACGTCGCTCCCATTGTTCGCAGATATCACCAAGACAAAGTGGAAATCGATCCAAATGACTGTGGAGGTAATGCAATTTTAAGATCATGTCACAATAAGGTGTACAAAACGCAGTGATCATATTCTCCACAAGTTCACGGTAGTTAGCGGCCTTATGGTTCCCAAGAATATTCTGTATAACCATACAAAATGACTACCACTCGCATGCCTCAATATTGTTCATTGAGTCTTGGGAACGCTGGTCTTTCATGAGTTCCCGGATTTCTGGTCCATCGAATATACCTGTTTTTATTTTCTCCATGCTCAACGCTGGAAATTTTCTACATATGTAACCGAAACACATTCCATCTGTCTTAAGTGCCTTTACAAATTGTTTAATAAAACCAAGTTTGATGTGCAATGGTGGCAATATGATCTTTTCTCTGTCCACCAAAGATTCTGTGATGATATTGTTCTCTCCAGCTACCATGTTTTCTCTCACAGGTAACTGTCTTCTAACCCAGAGTTGATCTTTAGCTCTACTGTCCCACAGACATACAAAGCACGGGTACTTGGTGTACCCGGCCTGCTACCCTAGGAGAAAATTCACCATCTTCAAATCCACACAGATGACCCATTGGTGATCGCGGTATGCTATTTTCTCTAGGACTATGGCTATTGTCGCCCGATCTTCCCGCATACCAACTGAGTGACCGATTGGGATTGATCTGTATATGTTCTCGTTATGTAGAAGTACACATTTGAAGCTGCGTGTGGAGCTATCTATGAATACCCGCCTTTCACTGGGTGTGTATTCCCATACACCCAATTTCACCTGGTACATTGCTGCAGAAAACGAATTCGTTTTCTTTTGTGAAGAATGGCAGAAACTATTTTTCTCTGCTGCGATACATTGTGATATTTTTTCCCCGTAACAGTACATTTTTTTCTGCCAGCTTGGAAGCTAACAATTCAGCTGCCTTCCTTGAAAGACTTAGGTCCCTTATGAGGTCGTTTAATTCCGTTTGACTGAAATCTGATGAAGGTCCTTGGAAATCACTATTATGTTGCTCAGCATAGCTTTCTTTCTCACCAGCCGATTCATCCGACTCTTCGGAGAGCTCTGGAAGTCTGTTACATGTTGGGACAGGTATCTCTTCTGAATGTGGAACAGGGCGTCCAGTGGAGTGGAGGCTCAGTCAGGATACATCCACTTACTCAGGTTCTTCCCATTAATGCTCTTTATATTGACCAGACAAAGGTAACAGTCATCACTATGGTTGCTCTGTTCGCGCCATACCATTGGTATACCAAATTTTATGCAATTTCTTTTCCCATTCGTCCACTGTCGCAGGTGCTCTGTACACGTTTTACAGATGACATGCGGTGCTCAAGGCATATCTTGGTTTCCTAGTTTTACTGTGTAGTCAAAATAAGCTTTTTCCACAAAGTCCGTTATAGCTTGTCTCTGTTGAGCGAAAGTGTACTCTCCGCAAATGCAACAAAAAGCATTCCGGATGATTTACACGTTTTCTTCGTGACAAATCCATGTCAATGCCTGACACAAAAATAAAACGCATCTGAACATGTGAAGTGCACGGGTCTGGTACGATTCGACCAACAACGATTGGTCCAATTCCGTCCTATCTGTCCGAAGTGCTACTCGTGCTATAAAAGTCTCATCTGTTCTGATTCTATCTCCGATGTTATACGAAAGTACCGGTAGTCCAAAGAATGTAAAATAATGTTACATTTCATGCGTAATATTGTGATAACAGATTTCTCTTTTTTTTTTTTTTTTTTTTTTTGAATCGCATTTTTTTGTCATACTGTCCTTGTTGCCGTATGAAGTTACTGATGTACGAGCCGTTCAATCAACTTCAATGTTTCTCTTTTGCATGAAATAATAAAAAATACTAGTTTTCCGTTTCTGTTTGCAGAATGCAGTGGGGTTCCGCCAACTGCCCAATGGAAACAACTGGTCGGGGTTTGGACAGAGGCCTTTTCAACAGTTTTCATTCCAGCGATGTCATATTCATAAAGTTTACATATCAAATCAAGTTAATAATATTGCGCTTTTACTTAAGCACGAAATATTAATTCATAGGCCCTAGGCCTAGGCTTTTTAAACAGTTTTAATTCTACCGATGTAAGATTCATAACGTTTACATATCAAATCAAGTTAATAATATTGAGCTTTTACTTACGCACGAAATATTAATACATAGGCTATAGGCCTAGGCCTTTTTAGGACTTTTTATTCTACCAATGTCATATTCATAACGTTTACATATTAAATCAAGTTAATAATATTGCGCTTTCACTTAAGCACGAAATATTAATTCATAGGCCTGCGGCCTAGGTGCCCTGCAAAGACCTCAGAAATGATACGATGAGTGCCTTTTATAAAGTTTTATAAAATGTTAACAAATACCAAATATCTAGGTTGTAACTTAAAATCTTCTAAAAAGGCCCGGGGTATAGGTGCCTCGTAAAGACCTGAGAAATGATACGATGAGTGCCTTTTATTAGGTTTTATGAAAAGTTTACAAATACCAAATATCTAGGTTGTAACTTAAAATCTTCTAGAAAGGCCCGCTGCCTAGGTGCCTTGTAAAGACCTGGGAAATGATTCGATGAGTGCCTTTTATAAGGTTTTATAGAATGTTTACAAATACCAAATATCTAGGTTGTAACTCAAAAATTTCTAAAAAGGCCGGGGGCCTAGGTGCCACGTAAAGACCTGAGAAATGATAGGATGAGTGCCTTTTATTAGGTTTTATAACATATTTACAAATACCAAATATCTAGGTTGTAAATTAAAATCTTCTAAAAATGCCCGCTGCCTAGGTGCTTTGCAAACAACTGAGAAATGCTCCTTTGAGTGCCTTTTACCAGGTTTATGTAAAATGTTTACAATTACCAAATATAGGGAAATTATCTTTCAAAAGGATATAAAGAGGAGAATAATTTAAATTATTATTCCTTTCTGGAAAATAAAAAAGTTTACCGTTGGTAAGATGATACCATTGGACGAATCGGCGTTGGACCAATCGTACCATTGGACGAATCGGACATTGGACCAATCGGCATTGGACCAATCGTCGTTGGACGAATCGTCCGGGACCGGAAGTGCACATGCAAACACGGACAGCAACATAAAATTCAAAGGCATGTATGCGAACAGGTAACAAATGCTGGCAGGAAAATAAAGCAATACTAAGTAAAAACACCAACAATATCGCAAAAACTAGAGCTGCTAGAGGAAAAAGGATACCATTTCCGAAATCAGCGGCACACAAATACCCGGAATCAGGTCAAAAATTCCATACACCACGAAAAAAAGGTTTTGTGGTTCCCCAGTGTTATCAACATTTATTCACAATTAAATGTTTTATTAACACCGACTATAGTTTCGCAGAGCGTTTGGCTCGGCATCATCAGGACGAATGGAACGTAAACATTCAAATCACTGTGACATCATCAGAGTTCTTGCGGTCATGGATTTTGGTGAGTTGTTTCCACTCGCTTGGAAGAAGTGGAGTAGACGTCATGTCGTTGACAAGCTGTGGAGAATTCCGGTACATGTGGAAAGCTTCTAATATATTAAGCTTGATAATCGAATCAGGTTTATCAATAAGCGTAGCGTTTCCAAATAAAAATGTATGGTCTTTTTCGTGACAATATTTGGCTATTGATGACTTCTTCAGTTTATAGTTCTGTACGTAAGTCTTGTGTTCTTTCACACGGAAACCTAAAACCCTACAGGTCTGTCCTATGTATAAAAGTGCACATTCACAAGGTATCTGATAATTACATTATACATATTATTCCATTCTAACTTAGAATAAGGTAAACATTTTATTTATATACTGTATATGAAGTGCGCCGTGTAACAAAAAAAAAGAAGAATAAAAACAGTAGAAATAAAACAAAGTATGTTTGCTTTCGGTTCCACTGAACCAGGATATTTTGCTATACCACTCCACATGAAAAGTTCTAGACTGATTCTTATGTAGTTGTACCAAGCAAATATTTGATCGATAATGGCCCAAGTCTTTAACGGGTTTTTTCCTTCATTTCTTAATAAACTAAAAGGATGTTCCAATAAAATGTCCACTTTGTTCATTTTAGTTACACGAGCGAACCTGACAGCTTAACTCTACTAACGAAAATCAGCCGCTTACTGCCGCACGACGAGAAGGCATAATTGCTGATGTTAAACAGAAAAGCAACCAGCCTTGAAAGACAATTTCACGCATGCGCAGTTCAGCGAGCATCGGCTCATTCACCACTGTCCTCCGAAGCTTCGATAAGGCCACCAAGACAAGGAGTTAACGAGAGTCCCCTTTCCCTGACACCCATGTGGTATTCAATGCACTCTCAACTATTGTAATGGCTCACATTTGCATTCAGAAAATCTGGGGACTGGTTACTAATACGGATTTTCTTTCGGATATGGAAGGCTGTAATGTGTTACCCAGTTACTCAACTATGCAGTGGCTCACATTTGCATTCAGAAAACCTGGGAACTGGTTACTAATACGGATTTTCTTTCGGATATGGGAGGCTGTAATGTATTACCCAGTTACTCAACTATTCTAGTGGCTCACATTTGCATTCAGAAAACCTGGGAACTGGTTACTAATACGGATTTTCTTTCGGATATGGGAGGCTGTAATGTATTACCCAGTTACTCAACTATTCTAGTGGCTCACATTTGCATTCAGAAAATCTAGGGACTTGTTACTAATACGGATTTCCTTTCGGAAGTTTTTCCAATTAAAAAGAAAAAACTTTGTTTTTTTCTCATTTTCATGCGGGGATTAGCCCCGGATACCCATAATAACCCAACGCCACTGCAAAACGTAAGAGCTGTTCAGCGAAGTAATGTGCCGTTCAGTAAGGAAATGTTTAACCGAGATGTAACAAAATTTACGTAACAACACAGAAACCGAACAGGAAGATTACATAGAGGAATTCCTCACATGACGCATTCCAAAATATGAAATTTTTTTGCAGGAACGCAGTTGATTTCTTGCTCGCCGAATATGGCAAGGGAAATTAAAAATTCGATCGTGTGGAAATAAAATTACTTAAAAAGAATGCGCTAGAGAAAAGTTTTAAATTTCGTTAGAATAATATGCAAGTCGTCAGCTATGTTATTCATTAAAAAAAATGGACAAAACAGAAGTTAAGGATATCGTATGTACTATGTTTAGCTCATTTGCTTCCGAAAGGGGTCCGTGTTCGAATCCCAGTAAGGCATGGATGTTGTGTTTGTCTTACGGCACTGGCTCTCTCCCTTCCCTGGAACCACTGGTCTTAAATTAGGCACGGGCGACTGCTTACAGCCCATTGAGTTGCTCATGGTGATCGCTAAACCTCCAATAAAAAAAAAAAGAAAAAAAAAGAGTAATGTGTTGAGATGTTGACAAAATAAAGGGAAGAACTGTAACTATTACTTGAATTTTATTTGACTGAGTTTGTTTCACTTCGAGAAAGAGAGTTAAATTAGTAGTATTCTCAAAACCTTAAGTAGTGTTCTCCAGGACACAAATAGTAAAGAACACTACACTGCATCAAGAAAAGATATTTAATTTCCCCCCCCCCCCCAAGGAAATGTGTAATACAAAATGATTTCAGCCATATGATTTTTTAAACCTGGAAATGAAAAAGAGATGCCTTCTATTGAATTTCATAGAATTTCTTTTCTTGGCTTTAGTGATAGCGATACACTGAGAAAAATTTATGATTTATTTCAGAAATAGTTACTGAAAACAGAGATTATCAACTTGAAGCATTTCAAGTTTGGCGAAGTTTTGTGACAAGGCATAAGATCAACTCGGAGTAATCCTTCCCATTACAGGATTCCACCTGTCACAACATAGCAAGCTAATCTCGGGAGCGATCCCCACAGGTGGATAAAGATGAGGAATGATGCTGCTCTTTTCCAGAACAGACTTTATCTGTATTGATGCATCGCCCCGTGCTTGATCTTCTTTCCTGCTGGTTCTTTCAATATTTTTCTGTTCTTCCAATCACTCTCGTTAGACGCGAAGGAAATTTCTGCCGGGGAAAAAGAAATTCCCGCGCGACTACGCTCGTCAAGAAACGACAACAACGGGGTTGAGCACAGTTAATGATTCCCTCTAGTTCTTCCCAAAGCGCCGGAAAAAGATCGTATCTTTGTTCCTGTTTTTCCCGCCATTTCCTTTATTTTTATTTTTTTCTTCTCTTCGGATGCTGCATTCAGGTCAAGTCAAAGTAATCTTTGTTAGGTTCAAAGAGTCAGATGGCAACTGAAAGAAAAGGCAGTTTTCCCATCGGGCGATCTCAAGCCACATTTTGCGAGGTTTTTTTTTTCTCATTCGCTCTCTTTTTCTCATTATTTTTTCCCTCGAATGTACCATCATTAATCGTCCGATTGAGTCTCTAAATGAGAACTTTTCCATCAAAATCCAATGATCTAGATAGAGGAGGCTGTGCGAAGTACGCTTGGAGGTCGACATATTAAACATTAATACATTGTATTAACTACATGCTCTCGCTGCTCTTTTTCCTTTCTCTCTCGCTCTTTTTCGCCGTAAAGGCATTTTGTTGCTACATTAAGTATAAAAACAATTAACGTTACACAGCACTCGTTTTTATGAGAACATATGATCCTTATATTTGATAGGTTTCGCACAAGATATTAGGGACAATACATACTTGAAATATTTCTGTTATAGTAACATGACGTCTAAAACAATCCAGTGTAATTTCGGTAGAACGTTGCTCTGAAAGTATCAGATGTACGTTTCAGAACATCGTATTTTTTTAATCATCTTCAAATTAATTATATAGATACGCCAAAAATAATTCAGTTATTTTTATAACAATAATTAGCATAATTCAATGTTTGAGAGGGGAAATATTCTTTCTTTCTTTTTTGTCATTACAGGGGTTTTTGTTCCAGAAAATGCCTTTTGCAAATGGGATATATATTATATTATATTATATTATATTATATTATATTATACAGGGTAATTCAAAATTATTCATCCGATTTCAAATGACTGTATTTTACGTGTTTCGAAATATACAGCGATTAAATGTACATAGGATAAAGAAAAACTATCCAAATTTTGTTTTCATACTTTATAAATGTTCTATGTGACTTCCGTTGGTCACGCGAACTACGTCGAGGCGATAATCAAATTCCTGCCAATACGTGATCAAACGTGTCTGTTGTCAACAACTGCAGAGCACTATGAACGCGAACTTAGAGTTCATCTAGCGTTGTGGGTAATGGTAGCACATACACATTATCCTTAACATACCCCCATAGGAAAAAGTCGCAAGTGGTCGGGTCCGGAAACCTGGCGGGACACCTGTAGAGGCCCTTGTCGTCGTGTCCACAGCGAACAAAATACTTTCTGATGTGCCGTCGCCATTTTTCACAATGACAGTCTTTCGCCCAGGTACAGGTGCACGGGTTACATTGCGCCATCTAGCGGTTACATTCGTACTTTCGGTGCGTTTCTTTCCATTTTAATGTGTGGTACGTCATTATTACCTTAATTTTTACGTAGCTATACTCTGATGAAGTCGGATGAAACATTTTGAAGTACCCGGTATATTCGTCGTCGTCATCAACCATTATTAATCCACCGCTGAATGAAGGCCTCCCCAAGTATTTTCCACAGCTAACTCCTATCTTGAGCCTGTCTCTTCCAAGTTATTACGGCATGCTTTCGCATTTCAACCACTCATCTGCCGCGTGGTCTTCTGGTTTTTTCTCTCCCCTGGTATCCAGTCTAGTATTAAGGGTGTGCATAAGTTATACAAATTTCTGTAGGCTACAAAGAAAGCAGGAAAACACAACAAATGACGTACCTACGATTTCACATACTTGTCATAATTCTGTATGACCTCTTGCCATCTGTCTATAAGCAGGTGAATCCCACGCCGGAAAAACTCCTGTGTTTTAGAGTAAAAAAAGTCATGTAATGCCGTTTTCACATCATCCACATCATCGAAGGTTTGGAGAGCAAAGGCGTTCTGTAACGATCGAAATAGGTGGCAGTCCTTAGGTGCCAGGTCAGGGGAATACACCGGGTGAGGTAACACTTCCCAACCAAAGTCCAGTAATTTTTGCCGAGTGATTAAAGCAGCATGGGGTCTGGCGTTATGATGATAAAGGATCACGCCTTTGCGATTGACGAATGTTGGCCGCTTCTCGTAATCTGTCTAACTGTTGGCAGTAGAAGTAAGCATTTATCGTTCGGTTAGGTGCTAACACCTCCCAGTGGATTATTACCTGGACATTCCACCAAACCCTCAGCAAAACCTTTTGGGGATGCAGTCTTCCTTTTGAGGTCAGTGGAGCAGGCTCCGCAGTTTGGCACACAGTCCGTCGACGCTTTACATTACGGTACAGTACCCATTTCTCATCACCCGTTACAATTCGTCCCAAAACCGGTTCATTTCTGTGATGAGAAAGCAAAGAAACACAGGTACGAATTCTCTCCTCTCGTTGCTTTGCAGAAAGCTGGTGCGGAACCCAGTTATCGAACTTGGTGGTGAAACCAAGCGCATGAATCCGTCTTCCGACTCTTGCTCTGTGTACCGACAACTTTCCGCTACTTTCTGAAAGGTTGGGTGTGGGTCACTTGTTATGGCTTGGTCCACATCCTGGTCAGAACCCATGGATTGACGTCCAGGACGTGGTTAATCTTTACAGCTTCTGTCTCCATCCCGAAATTTCCGAAACCAACGGCGACATGTGCTATCATAAAATGCATCCTCCCCATACACTTGACAGATGTTGCGGCAAGCCGCGTCTGCAGTACTGCCTTTGTCGAACTCGTATAATAAACAATGTCTAATGTGCTCCTTATCGCATGCCATGTTACACCGTCCGTGATTTCCGTTACGAATGACTTACTCGGACAAACCTAGTGCCTCTGTATGATCTATTGCTCTACGCTTTATTGGACGAAAATTCGGCATCGCAGCGTGAGCTGTGACGTAACTACTCTGCTCGCAATTTGCACCTATTACAAAAACGTGTAGAACTTTTTTTGCTCACACCCAATATTTCAGTTATTTAAGAGTGGTAAGTTCATCAAGCAGTATTATTTTCAGCCCATTGACATTTGAGTGTCTTCGCTCTGATCATGATGTGAACTCCCGTTATTTCCCTAGTCAATGTATTCCTCTTCCTGTCTTTCCCAGTTATACCAAGCACACATCTCTCCATGCGCCTTGGAGTTGTTTGTGGCCCCTGAATATCTTTCTTAGTTAAAGTCTGTCTCTGATTCAAAAGTAAGAACTGGAAGGATTCATTGATTAAACACTTTCTTTTAAAACCTAATGGTAAATTGCTCTTGAATATATTATATTGTATTGTATTGTATTGTATTATATTGTATTGCATTACAAAATTAATTTGACGCTCATAAGAATGTTTTAAAAACGCCTTTTGCCTTTTTAATTCCCTACGCAAAGTCTTGTTTGTTAAGTTGCGGTTTTTGGCAACTACTGAAGATATTCGCTGTTATTTATATTAATTCGATGCTCATTAAAATGCTGTCAAAACGCAATTTGTCTTCTTAATTCCTTTTGCATGCAAGTGGTTTTTGTTAAGTTGCGGTTTTTGGTAATTACCGATGACATCAGCTGTTGGTATCCAATTCATCGCTTTGGTATTTGTCTCTTTTCTTCCTCTTTTGTTGCAAATTTCAGTCGACTGTAAAAAGCGGCATTTGCGTGTCAAAATTTTTAAAAAATTATGCATTTGAGTTGAGTGCAATCATGAAACATTGCTGAGATTATTTTTTTGTTTTCTACGCAGAACATATTTCCTTTTTTTCTTCTAATATTTGATACGCTGCACTCAAAGTTACTTGAAATTAGTAACTGAATGTTAAATCAATGTAACTCTGAATATATTTCGAATTCGTGGAGATAATGTAAATAGACGATGTCATCGCTCTGTCCACGTTATTTTATAAACAATCTCTTGATAAAAACTCTCGAATAACTCATCTCTCGTTGTTATCGAGATATCAATTATGCATTGATCTCTCGATAATAACGCATAGTTATCGAGAGATCTGGAGTTCGATCCCAGTGGCGTCGGTTGAACAATTTTTCTGTTGCTATGCGTTGCTTACAAAATAACGCGGACACAGCGATGGCATCGTCTATTTACAATATAACTCTTTTCAAATATTACGAAATAATTTCAGGAGAGCAATACAATGATTTTCCAATTTATTTGATTCGTGCTATCAATATTCAAGGATTAATATAGAGTCAATTCGTTCTTACCATTCGTCTAGAACTACCTCCTGAGGCGCAATGAAGTGGTTGCTTAATTAATTATGAATTGGGTACATCTACGATATCCTAGAAAATTTTAAGTAACGGTGGCAGGTGAGATCTGCACTTGAAATGCCAAGCCACATAAAATTTAAAGCAAAACATTCCAATGTATTCTCACTTACTTTTCAAATTTTGAGAATTAAAGTAAAAGATAGGTAAAGAATATTTCTGTACCAAAAAAATGTGTTCCAATTTGATTAAAATACGAGAAATACAAGAAACCTACCTGCTTTACCGTAATGCATGCGAAAAAATAAGATAACTATATTGACAAAAGTCACCGGACACCTAGAAAAGAAACACAACATAGCATTTATTGACATACTTTAGTACGGTGTCGGTCTACCTTTGGGCTTAATGCATGCACTGACCCTTCGAGACATGCTTTCGACAAGGTTCTGGAATAATGCTGCCGCTACCTGTTGTTTAGTAGTAGGCCTTGGTTCCAAACTTCTTATGCGGCGCTCTAATTCATCCCATACGTGCTATATGGGATTACGATTAGGGCTCTGTGCTGGCCAGTCCACACACGATACGGAATTATCGTCAAACCAGGCCTTAACAGTTCTTGCTTAATGGTTCGGTGCATTATCCTGCTGGTATCAACAAGGCTCGGTTCCATAGTATTGCCACAGAGTTGGTAAGGCATAATTGTCCAGAATATTGAGGTAGACGTGATGATCAACAGGTTTGTCTACGATAACCAATGGGCCGGGATTATACCACGAAAAATACCCGCACACGAATACACTGCCAACTCCAAACTTGACCGTAGGAACAGTACACTTTGGTAAATAGCGTTCCCCCGGCTTCCACCATACCCACACACGGCCATCAGACTGATGGATCGTGTATCTGGATTCATCAGTCCATAGGACCCGTTTCCATTGATCTACGGTCCACGATAAATGTTCTTTACACCATGCTGAACGACGAGTAGCATTCCGAGTGGAAATGAAAGGCTTACGTGCAGCCGCACGTCTACGGTAACACATGGAATGAAGTTCTCTGCGAATGGTAGTGCACGTACCGAGGTTCCAGCATTTTTACTCACCTGTACACTGAGTTATTGTGTAGTACTCCGCCGATTAGCTGTAACGCCTCTCGTGAGGCTTCGACGTCCTCATCACTTATTTTCTTTGGTCTGCCGGTACGTATTGCTTCTGCAGGCACGCCATGTGTCTTCCACTTATTCAGTACATCCAAAACAGTTGACTTGGGTATGTTTAAATACCTCTCGGTATCTGTTATGGACAACCCACTAATATAACACCCAACAATCTTTCCTTTCTCAAAGTCAGTTCTCTCCAGCCGCGACATTTTCACTCAACTGCACAGTGCGATATGATCGCGGTCAGCTTCAGGCTTGTTTTTGTACCGTTTGCGCTGCACCGCGCATCTTAACAACGCAGCGGATCCGTTCATTTGCTTTTGAAGGGGTGTCCGATTACTTTTGTCAATATAGTATATGTCTTGAAATTTTTTTATTCAAATCTCCTTCACATTATTAATACATATCGCAAATTCAACCTCTCATATATTCAGTCTATTCCCCGAAACACTTGTTCTAAGGTCACAACTACTATGAATGATCCTTTCCAGAGCTTAATATGGTGGCATTCTTTAGTAAAGTGGGCACTCAGCGTACATTACAATGCCTTCTGGAGAAACTGTTGCTTAAACTTTTACACTGACTGTAACGGTTCTCACACTACTTTCGTCACTTTACGTATGACTCAATGTGCCTTAGAATCCCGCGAGAGCCATCACACATGAGTTGGTATATTTCCGTTGTGAGAGAATGCCGTAAGATCCTTTTTATCACGTGTTTTGTAAAAAGAGATCGTGCTTATGTTATCACTTTGTCCACCCATCTGTCTTTGCACACCATACCTCTGCAACTGTTAGTCCGATTTGCAATTTTCTTTTTGCATTGCGAAGCTTTAGACGTGAGAATGACGATTCTTGCATTCTCGTTTTGTTTTCTTTTCGACGAACAACTTCACCGCTAGAGGAGAATAAAGCAGACGATACTGAATTCCAAATACATTGCATTCCATATATTTGCTTCTAAATATCAAATTGAAGAAATTCTGTTTTCTTCCGATGCCATTTATATCGAAGACTATTTCAGGTAATGCATAGACTTTCCGCTGGAGGGCGTAAAGGTAAATTGCGTTTTTCTCGATATTTCTTCTTCTAAAAGTCCAATTTGAAAAATTCTTCAAGCATCAGATACAGCTCCTGATGGGAAATGTTTTGCAAATAATTATTAATTTTGGTAAACAATGGTTTGGCCACCAGGGGGAGTATGTGGTTTATTTCTGCTTCTGATGTACTTGCAGCAAAATCTGAGCTTCAGAAAACTCAACCGAAAACTTTTTTTGACGAACTATACCGCTCACCTCGGAAAACTTCTTATGAGAATACCTCTTGCTTAAAATAGCGCACATTTTTACCGCCAAGGGCGTAGAAATATGTCTTATTTTTGTTGATATCTCTGCTTTTAAGAGTCCGAGCTTTTTTTGGCAAGCCCTACACACACACTGTTATGCTCACCTTTTAGAGTTAGCTGTGATTGTTTTCTTATAAGGAAGTAAAACAACGGAAAAACCTCTCTCAATGTAAGAAACTCATTATATTACATTATTTATGTATCGGCAAAACAAAGATTTATAATATTTAAAAGAATTTGCAAAAGAAGAAAAGAAAAAAAGAAGACATTAATTTCCCAAAACTTAACATCTTGTCAAAAATACGCTGAACTGTTAGTTGGCCTCATTATCAGCACTGATTGAAAAGTAATGCATAACTGAATATGTTTGTCATGGATTTAAAAGACCCAAATTTAATGGCATTTACGGAGAAACTGATTCCAAGAATGGCCTTCACCCAAAAACAAAACACCAGTTTACACTTATTTGTGCCCCCCCCCCCTCCTACCTGATTTTTGTTATGCTACGACGCTATCCTTGTTGTTATGGAAGCGAGATATAATTTCAGGAATTATAGGGTAAATGTTTTTAATATGGCTGAAACGTCGTGTAATGTGATTGTTTTTGTCATACTTATAACTACACTGGTGTGGAAAACTTAAGGACGAACCGGATTTTGACCTGTAGCGTCGCACAGAAAATGCCTAGATATGTGAAATTCGAACCATAGGAACTCCATTACTTACCAAAATGATGAAGGAAACAACACCGACACAACTACAGATACTAAAGGGCATAGTGGAACTTTATTCAGAATTGGCTACATAGCAGATACTAAGGATATAGTGCAACTTTATTCAGAATTGGCTACATAGCAGATACTAAAGGATATAGTGGAGCTTTATTCAGAATTGTCTACATAGCAGATACTAAGGATATAGTGCAACTTTACTCAGAATTGGCTACATAGCAGATACTAAGGATATAGTGCAACTTCATTCAGAATTGGCTACATAGCAGATACTAAGGATATTGTGCAACTTTATTCAGAATTGGCTACATAGCAGATACTAGGGATACAGTGGAGCTTTATTCAGAATTGCCTACATAGCAGATACTAAGGATATAGTGCAACTTTACTCAGAATTGGCTACATAGCAGATACTAAGGATATAGTGCAACTTCATTCAGAATTGGCTACATAGCAGATACTAAGGATATTGTGCAACTTTATTCAGAATTGGCTACATAGCAGATACTAGGGATACAGTGGAACTTTATTCAGAATTGGCTACATAGCAGATACTAAGGATATAGTGCAACTTTATTCAGAATTGGCTACATAGCAGATACTAAAGGATATAGTGGAGCTTTATTCAGAATTGCCTACATAGCAGATACTAAGGATATAGTGCAACTTTACTCAGAATTGGCTACATAGCAGATACTAAGGATATAGTGCAACTTCATTCAGAATTGGCTACATAGCAGATACTAAGGATATTGTGCAACTTTATTCGGAATTGGCTACATAGCAGATACTAGGGATACAGTGGAACTTTATTCAGAATTGGCTACATAGCAGATACTAAGGACATAGTTGAACTTTATCCAAAATTAACTACATAGCAGATACTGAGGATATAGTGGAACTTGATTCAGAATTGGCTACATAGCGTATACTATGGATATAGTAAAAATTTATTCAGAATTGGCTGCATGCCACTGGGCGCCATGATACAGATACATCACTACCAATGACGGTACGAAGTGAAGAGGAGGTCCTCAGTAGGGGATATGATCCCTCTTAACATCGATGCATGATTTGCACCACCTATCCATAATTTCCCACTAGATTGTGGATGAGTTCTTGCGGTAACATCTTCAATTCTTCCAACAGCGCGGTATCCAGCTGTTGGACAGTTTCCTGTGTGTGTTGACCTGGCACAACGTGTCTTCCCAGGGCGTCGCACACGTGTTCTATGGGATTTCGATCGGGGAAACGTGTTAGCCACTGCTGAATGTCTTCACTTTCCAACAGCTCATCAACAACCACCGTAGGATGGGGTGTGGCGTTATCGTCCATTAACACGAACTGTGGGCCAATTGCACCTCAGAACAGACGAACATGGGGAAGGATGACCTCATTACAGTAGCGCTCACCGGTTACAGCATCTCTTACCAGTATCTGGAGTCCCGTACGTGCATCGATTAGAATGCCACCCCATAAAACAACACAGTGGCCGCTATATCTACCCCTTTCATTGATGATACCATTATCTGCAGTCCCGTACGTCCATCGATCAGAATTCCTCTCCATGCGAAAACACGGCAGTAATATTCGGAATGTGATGGGTAAACGGAATGATTTTTCTGACTTTGAGAAAGGATAGATTGGGAGAGCTCGGAGAGCGGGTGCTTCGATTTCCCAAACGGCAGAACTGGAACAGCTGTGATATATTTAAAGTATACCAACAATGGCGTGAAAATAGTCAAACAACGACCCGGAGGCAAAACTGCACAGGACAGCGAAAGGTTGATGTGATAGGTGAGCGCCGAGTACGATGATTCGTAAGGCCATCAGACGCACCACTGTTCAAAAGTTGACTCCCCAACAGAACAGAGGTCAACTCGGAATAGTAACTGAGTACGATGATTCGTAAGGCCATCAGACGCAGCACTGTTCAAAAGTTGACTCCCCCAACAGAACAGAGGTAAACTCGGAATAGTAACTGAGTACGATGATTCGTAAGGCCATCAGACGCAGAAAGGTGACTTCCCCCAATAGAACAGAGGTCAACTCGGAATAGTAACAGTACGATGATTCGTAAAAAGGCCATCAGACGTCACTGCGGAGTAATAGAACAGAGTAACGATGATTCGTAAGGCCATGAGACGCAGCACTGTTCAAAAGTTGACTCCCCCAACAGAACAAGAGGTAAACTCGGAAGGTAACTGAGTACGATGATTCGTAAGACCATCAGACGCAGCACTGTTCAAAGTTGAGTCAACTGAATAGTAACTGAGTACGATGATTCGTAAGGTCATCAGACGCAGCACTGACTCCCCCAACAGAACAGAGGAAAACTCGGAATAGTAACTGAGTACGATGATTCGTAAGGCCATCAGACGCAGCACTGTTCAAAAGTTGATTCTAGAACAGAGGTCAACTCGGAATAGTAACTGAATACGATGATTCGTAAGGCCATCAGACGCAGCACTGTTCAAAAGTTGACTACCCCAACAGAACAGAGGTAAACTCGGAATAGTAACTGAATACGATTATTCGTAAGGCCATCAGACGCAGCACTGTTCAAAAGGTTGACTTCCCCCAACAGAACAGAGGTCAACTCGGAATAGTAACTGAGTACGATGATTCGTAAGGCCATCAGACGCAGCACTGTTCAAGTTGATTCCCCCAACAGAACAGAGGTCAACTCGGAATAGTAACTGAGTACGATGATTCGTAAGGCCATCAGACGCAGCACTGTTCAAAAGTTGATTCCCCCAATAGAACAGAGGTCAACTCGGAATAGTAACTGAGTACGATGATTCGTAAGGCCATCAGACGCAGCACTGTTCAAAAGTTGACTACCCCAACAGAACAGAGGTAAACTCGTAATAGTAACTGAATACGATTATTCGTAAGGCCATCAGACGCAGAAAGGTGACTCCCCCAACAGAACAGAGGTCAACTCGGAATAGTAACTGAGTACGATGATTCGTAAGGCCATCAGACGCAGCACTGTTCAAAAGTTGATTCCCCCAATAGAACAGAGGTCAACTCGGAATAGTAACTGAGTACGATGATTCGTAAGGCCATCAGACGCAGCACTGTTCAAAAGTTGACTCCCCCAACAGAACAGAGGTCAACTCGTAATAGTAACTGAATACGATGATTCGTAAGGCCATCAGACGCAGAAAGGTGACTCCCCCAACAGAACAGAGGTCAACTTGGAATAGTAACTGAGTACGATTATTCGTAAGGCCATCAGACGCAGCACTGTTCAAAAGTTGACTCCCCAACAGAACAGAGGTCAACTCGGAATAGTAACTGTTCTGACCATGAATCGCACTTTCGCACGTATGGGCTATAAGAGCACACGACCCCGATGACATCCTCTTCTAACCGCGGTTCATCGGCACAAAAGACTCGCCTCGTGCAAAAATAATGCAAGTTGGACTTCGGATGACTGGCAAAGAAGTGAGCTAGAGTTACGAACTGGGCTCTTTACTCTCCTCCGAGGATGGTCGTGTACGTATTTGGCGCAAACAACATGAGACAATTGATCAGTCCAGCATGATTTCCACAGTGCAAGCCGGCGAAGGTGTCTGTACGATGTGGGGCATGCTTACGTAGAAGGGACTTAGACCCCTGGAACATGAGGAACACCGTATGACTGCTACCCAATATCTTGAATTGCTTTCTGACTCTGTACACCCAGAAATGTTGAACGTTTGCTCGAATGGTGACGGTGTCTCCCAAGATGACAATGCGCCGGGCCACAGGTCCAATGTTGCGCAGGAATGGTTTGAGGAACACCGTTCAGACTTCCAGCATATCGATTCGCCTCCAAACACCTCGGACACCAATCCCATATAGCACTTGTAGGACCCTATAGAACATGTAGCGCAAAAGTCTTTTCGACTTCTACGCTGTTTTAATACATCAACATACTAAGAAATAGTTCCTAAATGAAAGAAATCCTAACGGCCAGACGAAACATGTAAATAACAGAAGTCAACTTACGGAAAGATGCTTTATTCAGGCTGTAGCACACACATCGTAACATGGCATATTGTAGTGAACGCTCCACACACCACACATTATCACAACACTCTTACACAATAATCAGCTTACAACCCAACGCTCTCGTACAACAATGCTCTCTTAAAACACTCTCAAGCAACGCTCTCTCTTACAACTCTCTCAAGCAACACTCTCTTACAACGCTCTCGAGCAACACTCTCGACGATACAACGCTCTCTCTTACAACGCTCCTCTCTTACAACAATTCTCTGAAGCAACGCTCTCTCTTACAACGCTCCTCTCTTACAACAATGCTCTCAAGCAACGCTCTCTCTTACAACGCTCCTCTCTTACAACAATGCTCTCAAGCAACGCTCTCTCTTACAACGCTCCTCTCTTACAACAATGCTCTCAAGCAACGCTCTCTCTTACAACGCTCTCGAGCAACCCTCTCGACGATACAACGCTCTCTCTTACAACGCTCCTCTCTTACAACAATTCTCTGAAGCAACGCTTTCTCTTACAACGCTCCTCTCTTACAACAATTCTCTGAAGCAACGCTCTCTCTTACAACGCTCCTCTCTTACAACAATGCTCTCAAGCAACGCTCTCTCTTACAACGCTCCTCTCTTACAACAATGCTCTCAAGCAACGCTCTCTCTTACAACGCTCTCGAGCAACCCTCTCGACGATACAACGCTCTCTCTTACAACGCTCCTCTCTTACAACAATTCTCTGAAGCAACGCTCTCTCTTACAACGCTCCTCTCTTACAACAATGCTCTCAAGCAACGCTCTCTCTTACAACGCTCTCGAGCAACCCTCTCGACGATACAACGCTCTCTCTTACAACGCTCCTCTCTTACAACAATTCTCTGAAGCAACGCTCTCTCTTACAACGCTCCTCTCTTACAACAATTCTCTGAAGCAACGCTCTCTCTTACAACGCTCCTCTCTTACAACAATGCTCTCAAGCAACGCTCTCTCTTACAACGCTCCTCTCTTACAACAATGCTCTTAAGCAACGCTGTCTCTTACAACGCTCTCTCTTACAACAATGCTCTTAAGCAACGCTGGCTCTTACAACGCTCTCTCTTACAACGCTCTCGAGCAACCCTCTCGACGGTACAACTTTTTCTCTTACAACGCTCCTATCTTACAACAATGCTCTCAAGCAACGCTCCCGAGCAATAGATCAGTCGTCGTTTTTATCTCTTGCTCTTATCAAGATCAGGCAGACGTCACGTGCATTAAACCTCAATTGTGTTGCCAAACGTATTCGTTTGAGGGAAAAGATATTTCGTTAAGCGTGAAGAATACTGAGAATAAACTCAAGATTTACATAGGGAAAGAAACTAAAAAAGGAAAGTTATTCTATAATATACGTTACAGACAGCATATCAGGGATCTGGATACACCATTCACCTCCATACCTGTATTGAAGGCCGCATTACATACAGGCTTGTTGGCCATACCTCCCAACTGCATCCGGCATCTTATTCAATCGATGCCACTTCGGAAAGCTGCTGTACTAAATGCGAAAAGAGGACCTACGAAGTATTAGGTACGTGGTCATAATTCAGTGATCCCTCAGAGTGTAGAAATCAACAGAAGCAAATCCATTCCGTTCTCAATATATTTCATTGAATAAAGGGCACCACTGCAGAAAAGAGATTTCTCATTTAGGTTGTAATTCGTTCTTTCAATCACCGAGAAAAATGTAGCTAAAGCTCCTGAACTGCGTAGTAACCTTACAAGAAGGCCTGACGAAACCACATGACAGCACTGAAAGCAATCTCGTGAACAACCCTGTAACAGTACACGAGTTACCAAAAACAGAGTCAATTTTAGCAAACCATTTTCTTATACGTATTATAAAAACAAAGAAACCATTTTCTTCTTATTACTTATTACAGAAACAAAGAAACTACCAGCTTCACGAATCTTGAACGCGAAACAAATAATTTAGTTTCTTAACGAAATGGAATAAACTAACAGGTAAAATAATCTGTTATATTTCTTCCTCTGTTATTCGAAAAGAGAGAAATCATCTTTATTGATCGTTTTTCATAAATATACATTGTGCATAACAATTCAGAAATCGTAGTCGCGGACTTGTTTTCAATTTTTTCCCCTTTTGCTTCTGCTGAGTAAGTTTTTAATCTTAATGGAAGATGATGGATGCTGTAGTAGCTCAGAAAGAGTTATCGTTTTTATTCAAATACGAGGCAGACGCATTTTTTCGTGTTTCGAAGAATAAATTCTGGGCGTTGGTTCTGAGCCAAAACGCCTTCTCGACTGCCGCGACCGAAGTTCGCATACATTCATTATTTCTATGCCGTTATTTGCCTTGATAAAAATCCCGTGCGATCAGCGGAATTTCTCAGGAAGAAAAGCAGACGCTGTCGAAATATTGTAATTTTTTAACAGCCTCTCCCTTTAATTATATGCTTAATTTCATGCATGCTTGGGTCAAAATTTTTATTACGTTGAGGGCCAATATTTATCGTGAAAAGTATGCAGGGAAAAGAAAAAAGAGAGGTAAAATACAGAGCTGACGCTAAAAAGTATTGGAAGACTGGAGATTGCGATTAAATTCATGAAAATTCAAAAAAATTGTGTGAAGTTTTCTAAACTGAAGAAATATTTTTATTTCCCTTAATAAGATAGTAAAACAAGCTCATCTAATAAAACAATAAACATTCCTGTACAAGCACTGCGTATCCAAATGTTGGTTTAAATAAAGTTAACAAAATTAGCTTTCGTGTAGCGCTTGTGCAGAAAAAAAAAACAGTTTTTCTAATCTCTTACTAAATATCTTACTACGGAAGTATTGAAAACGAAATTTCTGGATGAAGGAGTGATAAACACTAGTGCTTTACAAACAGAATTATCGCATCAAATAGAAGTCATAGTTCTTTCCACGTTAATAAGTGAATCACGGAAAAATTGTCATCGGCCGCGAATCGAATCCCAGGGTCTTCCAGTTACGCGTCGGACATGCTTCCACTGCACCTTCTAGTTATTTGTTCAGTTGCTTCTGTTCATCTTTGGTGAATCCCCAGCATTGTGCGAAGCTCCAAAGAAGCAACCTGCCATGTGGTTTGGCAGTTTGTTGTATGCGAGTCTGAAGAGTTTCGATGCCGCTGTGGTGCAGTGGAAGCATGTCCGGCGGGTAACTGGAAAAGCCTGGGTTCGATTCCCGGTGGCGGCCGATGAGAATTTTTCCGTAACTCACTTATAAACGTGGAAAGAGCGATGACTTCTATTTGATGTTCCTAATTGACGTCAACTGTGTATTTATTTATTAGAATGATCGCAACTGTCTTTAATAATACACTAGGACAAGTCGCCAACGGTAACCGATAACTCGGGCACAGTTGGCAAAATTTGAGCGAAGCCATTGCAAAATCTAAGCTCATTAAGGCGTCTATTATAAAAAATTCTAAAAAACGAACGCGTAAAATTTATGACTTCCAGAACAAAAGTACGATACATTCTAAAATAAGAAATGCCTAAAATTTATCATTAACTACTTTCCTTCGCGCCATCACGTTGGTGGTGATCAGGTTGCATGGAAACAAAGCGGAAAGACACACTCATATCGGGAACAACGTTTTTCATTTTGTATCGCGAAACACAGACACACACATACACAAACGTCATTTTATTCATATAGATTAAGCGAGTGTTGCTCTAACAGACGGAGCCTTTCCATTTCTTCATTCTTCAATTCAAACGATTTTTTTACATTAATGTTAGTGAGCCGATTTTGGTGAAACGCTGCAAGTAAAAGGCCATCTAGTGTTTTTACTCTTGACAACCCTACATATGTCAAGCCGAGAGCAAATTCATAATATCATTGAAAAATTCAATGGTTAATGACATGGGGTTGGTATCATGGTGACTGGTCGTGTCCTGTAGGAATAATGGGCATTGAAAAACTGACCAATTTTAATAATTTTAATTGAAATTCCTCAATGACACGGAATTTCGGGAATCGGAAGGCGTCAAAACCTGGCTATGGACGATGTCCAGTCGCATGCCAAAAATCACGGTTATCGGAAGTGTCATGTCGTAGCTATGCCCGAACAACTAATTGTCCCGAGTCTCGTACAGAGAGCGGATTTTTTTCAATTACTATTAAAATTGGTCAGTTTTTTTTAATGGTCGTTATTTTTATAGGACACGACCAATCACCATGACACCAATCCCATGTCACTCACCGTGT
Organism: Macrothele yani; assembly: GCA_039090855.1. Lineage (NCBI taxonomy): Eukaryota > Metazoa > Arthropoda > Arachnida > Araneae > Macrothelidae > Macrothele > Macrothele yani. The sequence continues at coordinate 141,121,317 of CM077008.1, read as the reverse complement.
CCTTCCCTTTCTCTGTTGCAAGTGTCACCGCGATCGGCTAAAGATCTCTGGAGGGGATAGGTAACAAACGACCGCTTTTCAAAACCGGAAAACCCCCTAACAATGCAAGTTTTTGGACGATTCTTCCTCAATGACACGGAATTTCGGGAATCGGAAGGCGTCAAAACCTGACCATGGATGATGTCCAATCATATGCCAAAAATCACGGTGATCGGATGAGTCATGTCGTACCTATGCCCGAACAACTAATTGTCTCCAGTCTCGTAAAGAGAGTTCCGCTCGGCGTTCGTCCTCACTTCGCTCAATTATTCAATATTTCTGCTATATTGCACGAGAGTACGAATATTTCAACCAATTCCTTTCTAATTACTTGTGAAACATTAATTTCTTTATCAGCACTTCGAATCTCTCAACTTAAAACTTTGTTCTTGACATCAGACCAAGGGGCGCAGATGTTATGGTCGTTTTACGTCATGGATTGTTGAGCGCCGTGTTTCTCTGAAATCTGGGAATTTAAGCAGAATAGATTGAAAGAAAGGAAGAATATCAAACATCTCTTTTAAAGAAATCATCATCATCAACAACCGTGGGTACAATTCCCGTAGATGTCTGCTCCGATTGAAGTCTCTTCATTGCAGGGTGGCTCAATTCTTGAAGAGTTCCACCGCAGCAGTCTTTAATATCGTCAGCAAACACACCGTGAGGACGTCTCTTGGATTTCTTCCGTCTATTAAGCCAAACACCAATGCCTTTATCTCTCTGTCATTTTTCAATCTGTACAAGTCTCCAAAGCCAAACTTCGAGGAACCAAGATCTACCTTAAACTATCATTCCCTACTGTGATCTACCATGGTTTATCACAGTGATATAGGCATATTTAAATAGGAATAAGCCTATATCACGAGTGTTTTGTTAGTTTGTGTGGTTTTGTAAGTTTAGAAACAAATACAAAAAATAATATTTAAATCAATTTTTACTTCTGAAACACTATTTTTCAAATAATTTATATAATTTCAATTATAGATTCTTTATTTACAGTATTTAATTCTCAGATGTTGATGCATGACACTGTATGTCGTCACAAAGTTTAGAATAATGAGGCATATATTCAGTGACGCACAGTCGGAGACACGTTTCTGAATGAGCATCAGTCAGGCAGCTCCTGTATTTCGACATCATTATTTTCATCCCTGAAAAAGCTGCTTCACCAAGACATGTATACATCCGAAGAAAGCAGTTAGCCGGAAAGCAACTGATCTCAAGAAGGGATACTTTTCTTCTGACAACAGAGTTCAAAATGTGTTATCTGGAGTCCTTGTCTACAGTACCATGTCAGATTAAAGTTTCACAATTTCTGATTCTACAGTCATTTGCAAAAGTTTAAAACCACCTGTTGGTATTAGGAGATTTTTGCCGATTGCGTCAGCTACTGTCTGTATTACTCAACTTTCTATCGGCGTTTCATCATTCTACAGTGGCAGCTGCTGATGCAGTTGGGGGAAGCGTGAGAGCGTCAGTTTGTTTCTGGTTTTCATGCTGAGTGGTTTTGTATGTATTTTCTATATAGCAAAAAATAGGCAAAGACGCATCATTAAGTGTTATCAGAGGGCACAAATCGTAACTTTACATCATGAAGGATACTCCCCACGTGACATAAATAGAAAGGTGAATGTGAGGAAGACTGCTATTCGTAATAAGGTCATGATCGAGATACAGGTTAATTTAGCGACCGAAAGAGAAGTGGACGTCCAAGGAAAACAATCCCACGTGATGGCAATACCATAAGGCGAACAGTTATGCGTTCTCCGAGGAGTTCCTGCAGGAATAGCAAGGCCTTTCTACATTCACGAGGGCCTGATATTAGTATCAGCACTGTTTCCTGACATCTTAGCAAAGATTTTGGATTCAAGTCTTATAAACCTGCACATAAACCTAAACTAACCTCTGTCATGAAAAAGAAGAGACTCCAGTTTGCGAAGCGTCATCAATCGTGGGCTGCTGAAAATTGGAGCCAAGTTCTTTTTCGTTGCTGAATCAACTCTGCGTCAATTTGAGTCACGTGAAGCACATGTTCGACGACCAAAAGGCAAAATGTTTGATCAAAAATACACCTTTAGCGCCGTGAGACATTCGCCTAGTTAGATGGTACGGGGTGCTATATCAGGATCCGGTACTGCTACATTATCCTTTTTGCCGACAGGCACTACCATGACTGGTCCTTTTTATGTGGAAATATTACATGAGAAGCTGTTAACTCATACGCAAGTGCACAGATGCACAATCTTTATGCATGATGGTGCTCCATGCCACAGATCAAAGACAGTAAAGGACTACCTTCAGAGGAAAAACATAACTGTGCTTGACTGGCCCGGTAATAGTCCAGACCTCAACCCTATCAAAAATTTGCGGATCATTTTAAAAGAAAAGGTAGCAGATAAATAGACATCAAATTCCCAATTTTTGAATGACGCGGTAAAGTACGTGTGGTGCAAAGACATTTCAAGTGACCACCACAAATGCGTCGTGCAGAGTATGACACGTTCTGTTCTGTCCGTTATAAAAAAAACAAGGGTGTTCTGTCCGTTATAAAAAAAAACAAAGTACAGATTTCGGTCTTTTTTGTATTTTAAAGAATGTAAGTATTCATCCGTGGTATCATTTTTTTTATCTCTGAGTAGTAATTAGTAGTTTCTTTGAAAATCTTAATTTTCAATAAATTGACAGGTGGTCTTAAACTTTTGCAAGTGACTGTAAATCTGAAGAATCGAAGAGGAACTTAGAGGAAATATTTGATGAAATTTCCTCGATATCGCATTGGCCAAAAGGGTCGACCGTACTAGAGCTCGTCGATCGCGATCGGATGTTTGGCCACCGCTGGTCCGAAGAATCTTAGTTTTCTCTGTACGATTTTTTGGAACAGGGTAACTTTTAGTTGTATTCTTCTGTACACTTATTCTATTCTTATCGTCTGGGTCCATCCAATTCGTAAGATTTTACGATAGAACTTTCTCTCATAAAGAAACATTGTTTTGTTTAAAATACATTGTTGGGACGCCTGAGGGGCGTTTATATGCAAATTAAACAGTAGCACAAGCGGACAAGCCTACGCACCAAGGCGCCAAAAACACTACTGATGAATTGGGGAGATTAAACTTTGCTTGTTCGGAACCTCAAAGGAAAGAATAATAATTGAAATCATACATTCCCTTAAACAAAAATAATTGAAATCATACATTCACTTAAGCAAAAATAATTGAAATCATACATTCACTTAAGCAAAAATAATTGAAATCATACATTCACTTAAGCAAAAATAATTGAAATCATACACTGAAGAGCAATTGAATTAGGAACAGCTGGCGTTATGCAAATGTGGCGCTGTGGGCGGCTCTGCCAAACGGAAACGACATGACGTATGCAGCGATCCGACAATATAAGGAGGGATGCGACGGGAGTCAGCAAGAGTCGGACGAAGTATGGGTACCACGAAGGATCTAAGCGCAGTCGATCGTGGGCAAATTGTCGGGGCCCAACGAATGAGTCCCTCCATCTCGGAAGTCGTGCAGGCACTGGGATTTTCACGAGCCACTGTGTCACGGGTTCACCGCGAGTACATTGAATCCGGTAAAACCATCCCTGCAAGGGCCAACTGCGGTGGACAACAGCGTGTGGTTGAGCTGGGTCATCGTCGGCTAGCTCGCATTGCAACAGCGGATAGACGGGCCACAGTGCAAGAAATCACTCGAAATCATTTTCCACATGTCCAGGATGTGTATCCTGGACATGTGGGAAAATATTTCCTGGACCGATGAGTCGAGATTCACGTTGGTACATGCGGATGGCAGGATAAGAGTACGGCGCAAACCACATGAAGTGATGGATCCTTCTTGCCAGCAGGGTACTCTTCAAGCTGGTGGGGATGGTATTCTCGTCTGGGGACTGTTTACGTGGACTGAAATGGGACCCCTGGTACGTGTGACATCGTCCCTCACAGGTCAACGTTACCGGGATATCCTGGAAGACCATTTGCTCCCGTTTGTGCTTCTTCAACATCCCACTGGGGACCTTATCCTACAACAAGGCAATGCATCTTGCCTTCGCTCCCGAATTTTATCCGAATGGTTGGATGAACACTCCACCCACGTGACCTCGCTTCCTTGGCCAGCTAGGTTACCTGACCTCAATCCCATCGATCACATCTAGGGATGCCATCGAGAGAGATGTTCGAGGATCTGACCCCCCTTCATCAAATCTTCGTGAACTGTGGGAGCTTGTTCAGGGGTCGTGGATCCGTATGGCTTCCCAACGCTTCCGGTGTCTTGTCGAGTCCATGCAGAGACGAATGCCGCCGTCATCAGGTCGAAAGGTGGTGCTACTGTTACTAGACAGGTATCTCTAATTCAATTGCGCTTCAGTGTACATTCACTTAAACAAAATGTTTCATTAATCAGCCTAAATCTGCATCCACAAATGACCTGCCCGGATTTATGGCACAAAAATATACTTTAATTTGGAAACAACTATTTACATAATTTATGAATAAGCTCATAGGTCGCTGTGACCAAGATTATAACTTTTAACAGATTGCATTGTCCAATCAACAACTTTGTAACTGTCAATACCATGTCCTCTCACAGGCAAGTGAAGTTTTGTTTGGTTTCTGGTTTGAATTAGTTCCTCACTGGGTAACAGCTGGCATGAAAAACAGAGAAAGCTCACTTGCATGTTGAATCGGTAATCCAAAACACTTGAAAAGCGCGCACACCAATAAAAACACACATCTCGCGGGTGCATCGACAGTTCTCCACGAACCATTCACAGGTTTCACGACGCTCGCTTCTTTTTGCTCTTTCACTCCCTTTGGCGAAAATTAAAAGGATGCACAGGCATGGCACTTTTCACAGGAAGGTATTTTCACTCCACCGTACCGCGATTTCGGACCGATGACAGGAGGCAGCACACACGCTCTTTTCGTTGATTCCCTCCTTTTTCTCGGAGGCAGGGAGAGTGGCACAAGCAGAGAAAATTTTCGCTTGCACCTCAGCTGTATTGAAGCACTTCCGATTCGAGGGGACTGACCTCCCAGGTCACTTAACTCTTCTCCGGGTTCCGCGGGTGTTCAGAATCTTTTTACGCGAGAATTTCGATCCTTGCCAGAGATAGTTCTTCTTAGTGAACCGCAACCTTCCTTCGCTGGTGATTCTAACAGAGTGTTTCGCCGTTTTCGTTCCCTATCAGGGTGCAGCATATAGTTAGACTGTTTATTTCTAGTGTAGGAAAAGAAATCCTTCCTTCTGATGATTCAGAGTTCTCTCCGTATACACGCCCCCCCGGCCCCTCAGCTCACCTGAACACAAGAAGGACTTGAAAATGCATTAGCCTCTGCTGATTAATACAAGCATACGTGGATCGGTAAAAGAAAAAAATAAACTGAACTTTAACTGGTGAAAAATTAGAACGCGGGGCAAGAATGCGAACTACTTTAACTAGTTTCCGTTTGTCTTTTGTTGAACATGCAGCTGCACAGCATCCATTGCTTAATTTTTCTTTCTGCTGATATCTTTCTCTCACCATTTCTTCATTGTTCCTTTTCTTTCTTTCTTATGCACTCAGATAACAGTACTAATAATTGCATCCATCATACTGAAAGAACTTTCAGCCTGACGACCACGAGTGCATGTATCAATGCTTTAACCCTTTCAGATAAATGGTGTAACTTTGAGAATATGAATACTTTTGAACACCAAGCATCAATTCTTACAAATTTTCCAACTTCGTCATTTCCGTTTCCGGAAAATGTTCCCTACCTTATCAAACTTAAATGTAAACACTCATGTGGGGAAATAACATTTAACAACAACGCAGGAGAGTGGGAACATCGCGGGGGAAAAAGAAGAAGGCCATTTCGGGAGAAATCATTGTCCCGTCCGATTTTCGTTTTTGGAAATCCGTCCCCTCCCCCGCCGCATTTTCCAGCTGAAATACACATAATTCATGGAATAAAATTATATTTCAAAACAATACTGGGCATAAGGAACATCGCGAGAATAATAATTACGATTACAAGAAAAATCTTCACTCCGTCAACTCTCCGTTTTCGATAGCTTCGTAAAGATGGAATTCCGTCCTCCGACGAATCTCCCTCCCCTCCTTACCATCACCACCGATCCTCAAAAAATTGTGTTCAGTTGTGCGCATCGATCTCGTAAATGAACAAAATTATAACGGAAAAGCCGGAATTCTTCGAATTCCCGGAATAGTCTCGTGCCTTAATATTGCAGGGAAATCCTCGCGCCGTCTAACTTCCGTTTTCGGAAATTGTTGCCTACAGTTTCAAGCCGAAATACAAACTGTTATGCAATAAAATGATATTTAACGACAATAGTGAACAGAGGCTACATCGCGCAAACAAAAAGTATGATTACGAGAAAAATTTTCGCTTCGTTTAACTTCCGTTTTCGAAAAATTTGAAACACGATATACCGTCCCCAGACGAACCCCCCCCCCCCCGCAAAAAACAACCCTCTTCAATTTTGCATCGATCTTGAGAATGATCCAAATGATGGCAGAAAAAGCGAAATTCCGCGAATCCGCGGAAGAATCTCATATAGGTACAAATTACGAGCTTCTTTAAATTAAGGTACGCTGTTCCCTATAAATCTGTCTGACCCTAGTGAAACTCAAAACCGTCACGAAAGCTCTTCTGAGGCCCAAAACATGGCGTTGTTTAGTCTACGGCCTACAACAACCGACTGGTCTGCAGCTGTAATGTCGCCTTTTGGACCTCATAGAGCGAACAAAGCCTTTTCTGGGTGGTCCCTTTTTAAATTTAGAAAAATCTTTGTTTTTCCCCTGAAACCCAATTAGAGCCTGCGACTTAATCAACTAATTAATTGGTTTGATTAAAAACGCCCATTAGGCTTAAAAAATAATGAGGACTAACTCGCGTCAGTATTTTCACATTTTGACTATAGATGCCGTTGGTGAAGATTTTTTAGGATTAATTTGAATAGCAAATATATCATACACTGATTAGTCATTACATTATGACCACCCCGAGCTTAGAGAAATGAGCGCGTCTAGAGACCGAACGGTGGGGCAGGTGAAGATCACTGAGCAGTATTAATACAACCCGGGAACCGGCTTTCGGTTAGTAGAGTGTTCAGAGTGAGAATGGGAAAAGCTGACGATTTATTGGAGTTTGATAAAGGCCAAATTGTGATAGCACGATGCCTCGGATCTACAATCTCGGAAACAGCGCGACTTGTGGGTTGTTCACATGCTGCTGTAGTGACTGGTGCACAAATAGCCAAACGACGACCCGTCGTCCAGTCGTATGTAGTCCACAGCTCATTGATGCCAGATTGTTATTTGTTTAGTTATCTAAAGAAAAATTGCGATCGTTACACATTAACGGAAATTTCATGGCACTACTTCCTTTAAGAAAGGGACAAAACCAGCGCCATATGATAAACACATGACTCATACCACATCCGATAATGAACCCATACCTCATCCGACAATGAACCCATACCACATCCGACAATGAACCCATACCACATCCGACAATGAACCCATACCACATCCTACAAGGAACTCATACCACATCCGACAACGAACCCATACTACATTCGACAATGAACCTATACCACATCCGACAATGAACCCAGATCCAAATCCGAAGATCAATCAGAGGACTGAGTTCTGACTAAAGTTCTGCATCGACTTGTCTGGAATGGTCCTTTTCTTTTTTTGACACATAAATGGGGAACATCTGGGTTCGGGTCAAGCCGGTTTTTGGGTGGAATATTGAGTATTTCGAAGCCACATTAAAGTAGAAAGTTTGTTTCTGGAAAAACGGGGACTTACTTGGACATAATTAGTTCTTCCTTACATCGTAGCTACATACTACGGATTCAGATTAGTAAGCAATATGAAAAAATTGATCTCGTAATACCGTCGAATTTAATTGACACTGTAAAGTTGATTTCCTCGAAAATATATTTGTCACTTACAAGATATTTATGTTTTAAGTGGCATTTTGTTTAGATTTTAGACATAAATGTTACTATCTTACAATATCTTTCTTCTCCATCACCTCCGCCTGTGCAATACAGTTCCCATCCATTTCAAAAAATGAGGTCTGAAACGTTGAACTGAAATTTTGTTTTCACTGTGTGAACTCTTCTGGTGGTTTTAACTACCCCTAAGATATGTAGGAATAAACACAATTTAAACAATTGCAGAGTGAAACGGAAGACTAGGTAACGCAACACGAACCAAGCGCGATTGTCAATTAGAGCTGAAACAAGACCTTCTAGAAAGCAAAAGGCCATAACATTAGAGCGAAGAGTATCCTCCTTTGATGACGTCACTCTTAGGATACACGGTCTAATAGGTTCTGCTGTGCTTGACGTTCCACACGACAGCATTGGAAACCAATCGGAAGCTTTGGTTTCATGATGTCACTAAAAGTGGGAACTCCTCTCTCTAATGCCATGACCTTATTTTTTCTAAATGGTCTTGGCTGAAATCAACGAGCCGGGCTATCAGCTAAAAGTCCTAGAAAAGCCGAGCTCAGCTTCAAAAGTAAAGCTTAGGCAGCTTTCTTACCTCTGACAATTCGGACAGCAATATGATTCCATAAAAAACAGAAAAAAATAACGGCTGCTTAAAAAGCCAGGAAACCCCAGTCATTCCACTGGTAAGCAAATTCTAAGTATGACCACCAGCTAATATTCATCGTAACCGCCCTGCGCACCGCGGAAAGCAGGTAGACGGGCTGGGAATGACTCAGTAAGGTGTTGGAAGGTGTTCACAGGTATGTGGAGCCACGCTGACTGCAGTGCATCTAACAGCTGCTGGAAGGTACGTATTGAAGGATCCATAGAGCAAACAACACGATCGAGATGGTTCCACAGATGCTCAATTGGGTTTAAGTCTGGGGAATTAGGGGGCCAGGGAAGTACTTTGAAGTCTTCATTGTGCCCTTCCAACCACTCTCGAACATTTCTAGCTGTGTGACACGTCACATTGTCGTGCTGGTAGATCCCATCCGTCCCAGAGAAGACAATCAGCATGTATGTTTGTACGTAGTCTGCAAGGATGGACTCACAGCGGATTCGGTCCATAGTGCCTTCCACAGGTATGAGTGGACCCACAGAATGCAACGAAATCATTCCCGGGACCATAACGTTGCCCCCACCAGCTTGTGTTCTGCCAGCAATGGTTGAAGAATGTTTGTTCTCTGATGTTTTCAGCCTTATAAGCCCACGTCCATCCGTTCGATGAAGCAGAAAATGTGACTCATCGGAGAAAGCAATTCTTTGCCAATCAGTGGAGGTCCGATTACGGTACTGCAGTGCAAATGTAAGCCTTTTCTGCCAATGCACCTTCGTTAGCATAGGCGCAGTGACCATCCGTCTGCATCGGAGCCCCATACGCAGCAGGGTTTCCTGAACTGTTGTTTTAGACACACTTCCGGTAGCTTCCTGGTTCATTCGGGAAGTGAGTTGCTCCACTGTAGCGTGTTGATCGGCCCTCACGCACCTTCGAAGCCGACTTTCACCTCTCACATCAATGTCACGTGGTGCTCTGCAGTTTCCACATCGCTTATTCGAAATGGTGTCATTTCTCCAATCACAATATATTTAACCACAGCAGCACGCGAACAGTTCACAAACTGCGCTGTTTCAGAAATACTACCACCCTTGTCGCGAAAGCCGATAATCATCCCTTTTTGCAAATCTGATAAATCGCTCCTTTCATCCATGACAGCAACGAGTGATATGTTTTCAGAATGCCTACAGCACACCTTATATACCCTCCAAGCCAGCTCACGACACGTTTCTTCTTTTATTGGCTACGCGCTGTTGACGTCAAAAGTAGGAGGTGGTCACGATAATAGGACTAGATTGTATATATATGCGACATTAAATTAGACGTCTCTACAAGTTTAGAACCAATATGACAAGAAATAATTTTATATTAAAGTTGCGTTATTTCTCCGCTGGAAATGTAGGTATATTTTTAACGACTTCTTTGTCTTATGTTTGGGAAACATTGTCTGTTCTGGCTCCGTTACCGTTGTATGTGCTCTAAGCTGCTTACACCGTCGCTAAATTTTTGTTTGGTATATTCGACGAGCAGTAGTTTTTTGCTTAATATAAAACTTTTACACTGGAGTTTTTGTTTTTTCAAAAATTAGATTTCAAAATGTTTTTGTTACTGTAATGAATATAATTAACCGAGGAAACAATGACATCACAAAATGGTTCTAAGCTTCTTCTGGGAAAAGAAGTCTTTCGAGACTGTTAGAGCTTTTTATTTTCATCCTTACTTCATTTTTAAAACACAAAAGATAACAAGATTAAGCTTTTATCCATACTCTTCTTGATGATGTAAAAATAAGAGAAAAAAATACCCTCCTCAAACTGCCATTTTTTTTATGCTGACCCTTTTTAGCACATTTTTCAGCGAAGGAGTAAATATCCTTCTCCCTAGACCGGAACAAATACTTATTAAAGAGATTAAATTTAAAAAAAAGGCAGAAAACAAAAGGGAAAAACTCTGAAGACAAAAACAATGTTAATGAACAATTATAATGCGATGAACTGCATACTTTCTTAAGGAGATAACTCTTAGAATAAACAGAGCCTTAATTTTAGGCAATGCAACAGCCAGCGAGTAAAAAAAATGGGAAATCGGGTCTCTAGCCACACATGCATAGAAAACAACATGAATATTTTACAATCCAAACTTCTAAAATTATATATTTATATATACTTTCCTGTTCAAAAAATACAGAACACACGAAAGGAGTCGACCAGCGACTTTGAATTTCACAGGATATGTTCACTAAGCAACATAGAACAAATGATTAGCATATTTATATCGTGCGTACAGCTGCATCGATGTAGCTAATAATCGGTGTGGCAACCTCTAGTTTGTATTACTTGCGGTACGAACTAACGCATCGAAAGAAATAATGTGCAAATGGTGTCCTGTGGAATAGCCAGTCAGGCTGTATTGACCAGTGCACTAATAAAAATAAGTGGTGTGAATTCACGGAAAATTTCTGATAATAACGTGCAGCAAAGTTGCCGGTAGGTGTCCAAGTGTTTCAGAAATTTCCGTTTTTAGAAGTGCCCGTTTATTTTAACTTCTGCATTTCCACAGCCATTTCAGGTTTCTCCGTATTTAAACTAAAATTCCGCAAAACTGACGAACCTGCATTTTCCAGCCCTTTCCTCACATAATCCTTCGGCTCCAGTCAGAACTGAACCAGAGCCGTTTGAACAGGTAACGCACGCGTTTAACAACTGAGCCACAGACCATCGAAAACTCAACTCACGTACATCGTAAAACAAATAGCGACAATGAAGTTTTTTTTGGTCACTAACACGAGTGATTTAGGCATTTTATTTTCTGTTGGAGGACTTTTCACAAATGACGCATTTTTCATTGTGATGTTTCGAAGCAACAAAATGATTTGTTACTTCATTTTTTTAAACTGACTTTGACTTTCAGTTACCTTTAAAAATGGTGAAATGTACTTTTTTTATAGTATTATTTCACCAAAAAAAAAAAGTTCCTTAATATAAAATTTACTCTTGATATATATATATATAGCTTTTGTCTTAAGTTGTCCGAAGACTGACACACAGACATTGTATAATCGTCTGTATAATAAGTTAAGATGCACTGATGCACAAAATAGGGGAGAGGAGAAGAAATATTCTGTGCTACAACAAACAAAATTCATGCGATGTTCTATCCACAATATCTGATCTCGCTACGGAACATCAATATTCGACAGACGATTGAAATTTAAAAGTTAATCAAACCTCAAGTATTCTCACCAATCGCTCCCCTTACCGCTAATTTCTCGTCATATGGACACCGAAAAAGTGAGAACGAAGTTTTCCCGTTAATATACAAAAGGAATTGCAGAATGGTTTCTGAAAATTCAGAATTTTCCGTTAACACACTTCTAAAACGGTAATTTAATGTCAATATATGAAAGAAACTGCGGAAAGGTTTCTGAAAATTCAAAATTTTCCCGTGGTGCTAAAAATCCGTGAAATTCAGGTTTCTTTCCGTCATTTCACGGAAAGAATTGTATCAGAAATATGCTTCGTTAATTCACGAAAGAAATGACGGAAATTAGCTCATGAATTTCAGAAATGTTTATACAGTGTGTCCAAAGTCCATGAAGAGTTGCTGGTGGACGGTCATACCACTGCGCCTCACGTTTGAGCATATCCCAGATATTTTCTATGGATAATAAATCCGGTGATCTGTTTTATGGAAATAACTAAGCTTTGATCAAATAGTAAGTTTTTATTTATTTGTGTGAGAACGACAGCTAGAGAAATTCACTGTGAGTTAAAAAGGAGCTTAGCACAGATTAATTTCGGGGAATGATATCTTCTCGTTGACCATGTGACCTCCCACGAGCAAATGGACACCACCTTCTTTATTTCCCCTGGTTGTTGGAGGTCAGAGAGAGCCCGCCGGGGACAATCCGAGTAAGAAATTAACAGTCAACTTCTTACGTCAAGGGCATCTTCCTCGGGGACAGCGAGTGAAAGGGATTTGGACGGGGCAGTCATAAACGGAAAGTCTTGTTGGAGATTTCAGGGACAGCGGCGAAGGATTTCACGCGGGCATGTTGCCACGTAATGATAAGAAGAGATTTGGCGGGGAAAACGTGGAGAAAGCTGTCCGTAGTGTCCTTTTCCCGCTGGAAGTATATACCATTTATTTTGATTAACCAATATTTCCCTTTTCATCCCCAATCTGAAGAATAAAGATATGTGAGGACGAAGTCATCTGTCATTACATTCAATTTGTGCTACTGTCATTACATTACATTCATTTGGTCATCTTTCCTTTTCTTCCCCAATCTGAAGAATAAAGATATGTGCGGACGAAGTCATCTGTCATTACATTCAATTTGTACTACTGTCATTACATTATATTCATTTGGTCATCTGTCATTACATTTAATACTACTTATTTAAACACTTCCGCGCTCTAATGAAACGAACCTGCAACGATTCTTCTGATAAGTTGGCGTCCACTTCGACACATAAAATAAACCAAGCGAACAACTTTCGCCCGCTAGGGCAAATGTGGAACGTTGTTATCCCTAAAAATTCACCTGTGCTAGCTGAAACATCCGGTGTGGCATTGTCTTGCTGAATTATGGGCCCTGGGACGTCCTGCAGGTACGGAAGGGCGACCGGCCGTAGAATTTCATTGACGTAACGGGAACTCGTAACGGTTGTACGAACTCTCGCGAGAGCTGACTTGCATTTGTGACCGACAGCACCCTAGGCCATAATGCCGTATGTTAGTGCGGTATGCCTGTTGCGAATACACTCTTACCAACGCCTCTCCCCCTGTCGTCGGCGGACGCAAACGCGGTCACGGTTTTTGACTAAACAGAACCGCGGCTCGTCGGAGAACACGATATTGTGCCATTCGTCACACCACTCCCTTCGTTCTATACGACATTGCAGTCTATTAGTTCGTTGCTGCGGTGTCAAGGGTAGCCAGAGGAAGGGTTGAGGAACCTGCAGTCCGAACTGTAATGACCGGATACGTACTGTTACAACTGACATGAGAGAATACGTCACACTTCCACACAGATGCGCCAACGCAGTGAATGATGCAGAACGGTCACTCAAAGATATCTTCATGAGATTACGGTTGTTCCTCGGCGTTGTCTCTCTACGACGTCAGAACCTTCTCTTCGTGTCCTACGCTCTTGTTCGTACCGTTCCCGATACACTCTTGCCACGACGGACACACTGCGCCCCACACGACCGGCAATCTCCCGAAGGGAAACATTACAGTCTCTCACACCGATAATGCGAATTCTGTCGAACTCGCTGGTACGACTGAACGACTGTCTTACACGACGACGAGGTATCCTTGACCACTACTCAAACACCGACATTCCAACCGAGACACGTGGCGCTTATAACAAAAAAAAAAAAAATGGCAGGTTTCCAGTATGTGACGTTGGGTGATCGAAATGCTAATTATATCTGCGTTGTTTCCGGATTAGTATATCTGGTAAAAATCAAAGTCTTGGCTTTTCCGGTGTCTACGAACAGCATGAACAACTCTTAGGGCTACAGTCTGTAGCTCGTCTCTAAATTGATGCCATTGGTTCCTGGGAGGGGGAGGGCCAGCGCCTAAGGTTGACTCTGGCGCATGCCCAATTTGTACCACTTACCAGAAACCAGCGCTCCTGACCGCTCTGCAAACGCGGAGTCAGCTTATTAAATAGTAGTTTATCAATTTATGAGATACTTCATATAAATATATTACAAACTGAGCAGCCTCTCACACACCTAACCCAGTTTTACAAACCTTTGAAGCTCTATGACCTGAATTCCATCAGTAAAGTATTTTGTGAACACTAGAACGCTCCTACTAAACTGTTAATTAGTTACCCTTAATGCTCATTTTTTCGAAAATTAAAAGGTATGTTTTTTGTTTCGGGGAAAATAGCAAATTACCAGTCACTTTCCCGGCTGCAAAGCAAATTACCAGTCCCTTATCCAGGGTGCAAAGCAAACTACCAGTTCCTTTTTCGGGCTGCAAAGCAAATTTCCAGTCCCTCTCGCGGGCTACAAAGCACATTACCATTTACTTACACAGGTTGTAAAACAAACTATCAGTTCCTTTTCCGGGCTACAAACCAAATTTCAAGTCCCTTTCCCAGGCTGCAAAGCAAATTACTAGTCCCTCACCCAGGCTGCAAAGCAAGTCATCAGTCCCTTTCCCGGGCTTCAAAGCAAATTACCAGTCTCTTTTTCCCAGCTGCAAAGCAAATAACCAGTCCCTTTCCCGCCTGCAAAGCAAATTACCAGTCCCTTACCCAGTCCTTTTCCCGCGCCACAAAGCAAATTGTCATTTTCTTACACAGGCTGCAAAGCAAACTACCAGTCCCTTTTCCGGGCTGCAAAGAAAATAGCCCTTAGAATTCCCCGTGGTAGTCATTCAAGCCTAAAATAAAACCGCTAACTGGATGGCAAGCAGTTAGAACGCACAACAGATGACTACCACACAGACACAAGGCTGGCGATCAGCCAACTGCGCCGCAGCGGTCTCTAATTTGCTCTGTATTATATATTTATGACAGTATTCTCTTATTGCATCGTTAAGTGAAATACGCTTCAATACGAAACAAAGGATTTACACTACTAGAAAATGTTACGAAGTGTGTCTCCTTCAATGATACAGTATTATAAAATTCTTACAATCTACGCACACATTGAGACTCTCTCAGGCAGGTGATTTTTAACCACGCACTCAATGAAAGCGGAAATCATCTGATATTTTTTGAAAGGGCGTGTCAGCCTCTGCGTAGCATTAAGCATTCTGCGAATTAGGTGAGTGTCAGATAAGTTTCTCAAACGAACATGGAATTTCACGAAAGCTGCGTGATTGGAATGAGAAAGGAATACGAATCTTTTTTATGCTTTCCAACCGTAGGTTGAAGAAGCGTATATGCTTCAGCCTTTTCCGTCCGTCTGTCCGTCCATCCGTCTGTCGGCACGATAACTCACGTAAAAATAGTTCGATTTCGATGAAATTTTAGTATGTGGTAGGGGACCACCAGGGGACGAACCCTATTGAAAATGGGTGAAGTGGGATCAAAGATCACGCCATAAGAGCAAGATTCATTCAATTACCCTTATGCGTCATAACATGCGTAAATATGGTACGATGATTTCGATGAAATTTTAGTATTTAGTAAGGAACCAGCTGGGGACGAACCCTATTGAAAATGGGCGAAGTGGGGTCAAAGGTCAGGGCATAAAAGTGGAATCCATTCCATTGCCTTTATGCGTCATAACATGCGTAAATATGGTTCGATTTCGATGAAATTTTAGGATGTGGTAGGGCACCACCTGCGCACGAACCCTATTGGAAATGGGCGAAATGGGGTCAAAGGTCAGGACACTGGAGTGGGATCCATTCCATTGCCCTTGTGCATCATAACTTATCAAAAAATGTTTCGATTGCGACAAAACGTTATCATGTTGTTCCGGAGGTATAGTGAACCGGTTATGTTGAATATCAACGAAATGGGGTCAAAGGTCATTGCACGAAAGCAAGATTTATTCCACAGCCATTATTCTCATAACTTGCGTAAAACTACTTCTATTGCGACAAAACTTTAGTATGTTATTCTTGAGGTGTACTGAACCAGTTCTGTTGAATATCATCGAAATGGGGTCAAAGGTCAGGACACAGGAGCGAGATTTATTCCACAGCCATTATCCTCATAACTTGAGTAATAATTTCTGCTATGTTGGAAAGCGTATCATAATCAATACATTGCATGATTTTATTAACTTGTTTTCACTAACATGTGCTCGAAAATATAAATATTTAATTCTGCAGGTTAAGCAGGTCTTTACGTTCTGACGCTAGCGCAAATGTCTTTAGAAGTACACGGATGTTCAAAATTAAGAGAATGTGCACATTTTGTCGAATTTCTGAAAAACCAATGGACACATTTTAATGAAATTTGGAAATGGATACACAGTTATATAAGATAAACAATTATACCATACAACAGTCGTGGTACGCACTCATGATCGTCAGTAAGGCTCATCAGCGCAGGAATGCCCAAAATCCACGTTGCAAGATCGAACATAAAATTACTCTAATATGGGGTATGGTCCCCTCTCACAGCCATACAGCTTCCACAGCGTGACGTCATACTGGAAACGAGGCACTTGAAGAGTCCCTGTGGCAGTCGGTCTCACTCCTGCAGCAACGCAGTTTTCAGCTCCTAGATGGTTCTCGGAGGGGGATGGCGAGCTGCAATTGCCCTCCCAAGAGCGTCCCAGACATGCTCGATAGGGTTTAGGCCTGGCGATCTGGCTGGCCAATCCATGCGGCGAACATCCTCACTTTCAAGATAATTGTCGACCAGGTCAGCCCTATGGGTACGAGCGTTGTCGTCCATGAAAAGGACCCGAGAACCAACTGCGCCCCTGAAAAGTCGAACATAGGGCTGTAAGATCTCATCTCTATACTTCTCAGCAGTCAGGGTGTCTCTGTCAAACACATGGAGAGATGTGCGGCCGTCCAACATGATGCCCGCTAAGACCATGACACCTCCGCTTCCATTGCGGTCCCTTTCTCGGATGTTGGAGGAAAGGTATCGGGTCCCAGGTTCTCTCGAGATGAACGTACGTCGAGAATCAGTGTCCAGGCTGAATCGCGACTCGTCTGTGAAGGGAACGTTACCCCACTGAAGTCTGGTCCAAGGCTGATGTTGTCTGCACCATGCTAAACGCGCTCTCTTGTGTGCTGAAGTGAGCGGGACGCAAACAGCGGGTCTTCTGGCAAAAAGGACTCTCTCATAAAGCCTTCGGGAAACAGTAACCCTTGAAACTCGGGTTCCATTGGCGGCATGCAGCTCACAAGATAGCTGTGCAGATGTAGCAGTCCTATGGCGAATCGCTGAAAGTGACAAAGAACGATCTTCATTGGCCGTCGTGGCTCTTGGACGACCTTGCCCAGGCCTTTACAATACAGATCCGGTGTTCTTAAACTGTTTCCACAAGTTGCAGACGACACTGGGCGTTACGTTGAGCTCTGTAGTAACCTGCACGTGCGATTGCTTTGCCTCCAATCTACAGACGATTCTCCACCTCATTCCGTCATCAATACGTTCGTGGGAACACATATTACTTGACTGCTTATGAAATTTAACCAACTCCTGCAAGAAACACAATGAATGTCGCCGAGGAGAACGAGCGAACTAATCGCGGAAAAAGCCACGTGTGCTTTTCATGCCATCCGCTGTGACAGCTCTGCAAACGCGCACGTGTACGCTTACGTATTCGACACTGCAAATTTGCATTCTTATTCGGCGGCATAATAGGTACCCTTGGTTCCGTACTTTTTGTGAAAATCGACAAAATGTGCAAATTCTCTTAATTTTGAACACCAGTGTATTACTCTACTAGGTGAAAGCCCGTCAATAATGACGGGTGGAAAATAAGATAGAGTCATTTTTAATAATTAGGCATTCTTTTTGTTTGCGATGTCCAAATGTGAAAGTATGTTTCATTAATATTACAACAATAACAAAAAAGTATATTGGTTGAGGCAGGAATTGGGCAATTAAAATAGACAAGCACTCTTTTCACTGCGCCATCAAAGTGGGACAAACATTGAGATAAAGAAAATTACAGTATATGTGTATTGTTTATGATGCCGCCCTGGTGGCGCAGAGGTCTAAGCGATGGCTTTGTAAAGGTTGTGTTGACCTGTGCTCCGTGTTTGACCTGCGTTTATTGGTGTTCTTTTGTGTGTGTGCCGTCATTTTGTGTATCTCTTGTGTTGTGAACGTGTCCTGTGTCGATTGAGTCCGACCTTGACGTCCTGTAAGTAAAACTTTACTTGTACTAACTCTTTTTCCGTCCTGGCTTTGCCCAGGCTCGGATTTAGCAGGCCAGCCATTGCAAATGGCGGCGACCGCATCTGATAGGCCAAGTCTGAAGCTTGATAGCAAAGCTCCGCCCCCGCCTGGCCACGTTCGGTCATCGTCACTACCACACGCAGCTGGTTTCTAAGCCGCGTTATCTGATGTTACCACCTCTTCTTCCAACTTTATGGATGTTGATTTCCCGACATTTTCCACCACAGTGACGTCATTAACTTCTTCAGTATCCGTTGCCTCTGGTACGCCATCTGCTCCTGTGAGCACTGCGTCTCGACCTTCCCCATCTCCGCCCATTCCTACGGCAACTCTACCTTATGCTTCCGTTGTGAAGGGTCCCAGTTCATCTTCCTCTACAGCGAAGAATCCATGTACAACGCCTCTTGATATGATTGTCACTAGAGACAACAAGAAATTACGCATCGAAATTCCGGAAACTTTTTTTTTGATTGGAGGTTTAACGACCACCGTGAGCAACTCAATGGGCTATAAGCAGTCGCCCGTCCCTAATTTTGGGTCACTGGTTCCAGGGAAGGGAGAGAGCCAGTGCCGTAAGACAAACACAACATCCATGCCTCACCGGGATTCGAACCCGGACCCCATCGCTCGGACGAATGATCAGAGGCTATCGCTTAGACCACTGCGCCACCGCGGCGGCACCGGAAACTTCAGCTGCTGGGCAAGAGGTTTTACGCACACAGAAACTTGACCTATGATGTGATGCTCTCCCGGACACTAGTCTTAAAAAATGCTCCTTAGCCGTCCGCCAAATCCTCCCTAATTGAGCGATCACTCATATGGCGGGGAAACCTAGGACTGTTCTCATCTATTTTGCGAAGCCAGAGTTTGTGGAGCGCGTCTTATCTGACAGACTGCATATTGGGGATCATACCTTACTGGGAATCCCGCTCACGCAGCACCCCGTACTTATTACGTGCTACCCCGTACCACCAGAAATCAAGGACCATTACTTAATGGCGGCCCTTTCCCGTTGTGGAAAAGTAGTTGGTTCCGCGGCCCTTTCCCGTTGTGGAAAAGTAGTTGGTTCCATTTCCACTCTCTCTTCCGCACCAAGAGACCCAGACGACAGGAACATCTTAGGTCTGCGTCGCCAAGCAAGGATCCTGTTCTCTACTGAAGATGTCATTGCTGATTGCCCTACTGACCTCACTGTGGTTGTAGGGAAGCAGATTTTCCGCATCGATATCGTTACTGCTTTGGATTGTTTTAAATGCAAGGCATATGGCCACATCCAATCACGTTGTCCACATGTATCTGCCAAGCCACCTATTTCCATACCGCCCGAAGTCAACACCCCACCCTCAACACCAGTTTCTCTGGCCACACCAAGTTCGGTTTCACAGACGTCCTTGATTCATGCTACTGTTGTTCCAGAGGCTTCTCCTCCAGCAAATGATGATTCATCAGCAGTCTCCAAGTCTTCGATCTCTACTACGGGAACTTTGGCCACCTCTCCATCGTTGGACCCACTTGCTGCTGTGGTACCACTACGTTCTTCGGAGGGTATTATCTCAGAAAAGGAATGGCAACCCCTCCGTCGTGTTGCTTCATCTTCTTCCCTTGGATCCCCTAATGTGGAGTCAGATCTAACTGTCGTACACCCACCAGCTTCTCCCGGCGTTACCACGTTGAAACGTACCAGACAGAGTTCAATCTCGCCGGTGACGTCTTCTCCACGCTGCTCTCGTTCCCGTTCGCCGATTCGACAGTCTTTCTCTCCAACAGCAGTTCCTATGTCTCTTAAGTCCCCAGCTGTTCCCAAATTGTTAGATCAAAAAGCTTTTGCAGAATATCTGGAAACGTTCCCTGCATTAGACGGGCCGTTGGCGCCGTCTGATCTTGCTCTCATCATACTCAATCAACTGTCACGTCCTCTCAAGCAGCTAGACTGCGTTCAATCACGTAATTCTCAGCTTCCTACTATTATCACCCAACTTCAGAATCTACTTGCTCTTTTGCCGAAAATTGACACAGTCACTAATGCGCAAACATCTAACTTAAAGAAACGTGTAACCAGTCGTCACAGAAGTGCTGATAGTAATATTCAACCACTACAACCTCTTTCAAGTTAAAATTACTTTCAACTGTAAGGGATGCTCCGTCCCTCCTACCAATGCGTTAGTGTTTGAAGACATTACACCGCATGATGCGGATATATTATTGCTACAGGAGACTAACTGTCATCCCAACACCCCATACCACCGGTGGCGAACTTGGCCATTTCAATTCTACCATGTCCATCGACTTAGTCTTCCCGGAGGACTTGCGGTGGCCATCCATTTTCGTCTTCGATCCTTCATTACTGATATCACGGTGAAACCGATTTATCGTGACCTCCTGCAGCTTCTGTCCTTCCGACTTCACAACTTCCGATACCAAAACTTCAACATCTATGTTTCCGGCAATCAACAGTATGCAGACTGTCTTTTTGATCATTTTGTTTCCCGTCTTCAAGGTCTTCCGGCCACTGATATTGTCATCTTAGTTGGCAATTTTAACTGCACCCTTGACCCATCCCTCGACAAATCGGACAGTTCCACGGATACCAGGTATTTTCTTACCAGAGCACTTTCTACAGCCATCAACCAGTTACAACTCCAAGATTCTTTTCGACACCTGCACCCATTTCTTCGTTCGTACACCTGGCGCTCCTACTCCACTTCCTCCCCTACAACTGCCCGACTTGACCGGTTTTATGTTTCTTCAATTCTTCTTCCTTCAGTTATCTTCCTTTCTCACACACCGACAGTTTCTTCCGACCACAGCTGTGTCGTAATGTGTCTTCACACCGGTCCATCTCCTCGGCAATACTACCGTACTTGGACCCTTGATGATGATCTTTTACTTGATTCAACTTACGTAAATTCCATCCAATCGCAGCTTCAACAAGCCTTATATAAGCTCCCTTTTGTTTCTTGTCCCTTGCAACACTGGTTAAATGTCAAATCCCCAATTTTTCTTTATACCAAACAATATTCCCACGAAAAACGTACTACCGCTTCTATGAAGATTGATGCTGCACGCTCTATTTTTCCCACCCTAGATCTTGATTCTCCGCTGTTTTCTCATTACCAAGCTGAACTTCGTGCCTTGCTACTTCCTGTCTCCCAACAAGCTCTTCACGGCCTCAAGCTCCTTTATCTCCAGCCAAATGACTATCTATGTGAACAGGTTCCACAACTGGAATTCCACAAACGTTCTGCTCATCACCTCCGTAATCTGAAGTTACCCGATGGAACTGTTACTAATGACCCCACTCTCATTTGCTCCGGTAGAACATATTTCCAGTCACGTTTTGCTCAGTTCCAGTCAAGTTCTCTGCATACTGATTCGATTCTTCGTGCCTTACCACATATTCTATCGCATCTTGTTACATCTCTTTTTATGCCTATCACATCAGCAGAAGTAGTACAGTCACTTGCCTTACTTAACTGTCACTCGTCACCTGGTCCTGACGGGTTGACAGTTAATTTCTTTCGTACGTTTTCCTCTTTTCTACAACCTCTCCTATTGCCTTGCTTTACAGCTGCTTTTTCTTTATCTGTTCTTCCCCCGCTTCTACTTTAGCTCACATCATTCTTTTTCCAAAGAAGGGGTGTCTGCTGGAGTTGGACAACTAGCGTCCTATATCCATCCTTAATGTTGACTACAAGATTTATACTAAAATACTCTCCCTTCGATTGAACCCTATCCTTCCCACCGTCATACATCCCGATCAAACGTACACCATCCCTGGCCGAAGCATTCATACTAATATTAATCTCCTCCGTGACTCATATTGCCTTGCCCACCTTTCCTCCGAACCTTTAGCCTTCCTTAATCTTGATCAGAGGCAGGCCTTTGATAACGTGAGTCACCAGTGGCTTGCCGCTGTGCTCTCTGCCTTCGGTTTCCCACCTGTCTTCATCACAGCTCTCCTTGCCCTGTACCAGGAATCAGTTGTCCATATCCGGACGGCCTCCTTCCTTAAAGCCACCATTCCGTTTCGTAAGGGCATCCGTCAAGGATGTCCTCTTTCCGGACAACTTTTCTCTCTAGTCTTTGAGCCTTTTCTTTGCTCTATCCATTCTATTCTACAACCTCCCCCCTCCACCATTCAGTATAGCACCAGGCACCATTCTATCGTTCTTACTGCCTACGCCGATGATCTCACAGTTCTCATCCGAGAAGAATGGCAATTCACAATTGTTCTTGCATGGTATCAAGTGTATGCTGCGGCTTCCGGCGCTTCGTTAAACCTTTCAAAGTGTATAGGCATGTGGTGTGGCTCCTGGAAACATCGCCCCAATGCACCGTGGGGCGCTCATTGGACTTCCACCAGTCAAAAGATACTTGGGGTGCACATTGGCAGCCGGGTCTCAGCAGCGGCTGCCACCTGGAGACCCCTCGTCAGAAAACTACGTCACACCGCTGCTTACTTGTCCAAGATCAAGTGCTGCTTGACCTATCACAGTCGTGCACGGCTTGCTGGCACCCACATCCTCTCGTTAGTTTATCATTCCTGGATTGCACAACCGCCACCAGCCTACGTTCAAACTGCAACATCAACAGTAATGCTCAGCATTGTTTGGTCATCTACTCATTGGCTATCTTCCTCAGTATTGTCTCTAACTTCGACTTGTGGTGGCCTCAATATGCCAGAGATTACCATACGTTATAAAGCTGTAAGAATTTTCAATTTCCTCCGTTTGACAGTTCAACCAGACTCTTCCGCTTCCATTCTTCTGCTTAATGTTCTGACTTCCCCCCCTTAATCCCTGCCTCAACGTCCATCTTCTTCTCAAAATGGATATTCACACTGTTCCCCCCCCGTTTTCCTCTAATCTACCATGAAACTGTTCAGTTCCTTCGTTCTTTACCGCTCATTCGTCAACCCCCCTCTTCCACTCTTGATCTTCTTTCCGAGCCTCTTTTTTTCTCCTCCGTCCTCCATCCCCCTACTGCCAACTTTTTCTTTTTCCACGCATGGCTACACGCTGATGTAGTCTCCGTTTCCCAACTGGTCCTCCCCGATTTTTCATGGAAACCCGTTTCCGACCTTTTTCCCACCCTCCCACCCTCGCCCGAACTCTCCGATAACTTTCTCCAACTTAAACACGCTCTTCAATCATTTTTTCCTTCCCTAGTCGATTCCTCTGGCCTCCTTTCCGTTTCCTCTGCCTCTCTCCCTTTTCCGTTCTTCCTTCCCTTTTCCGGTGATCTCCTCCCTCTCCACAGTCTTTCCACCCGCACCCTGTACCGTTTTCTCCGTTCTTCTTCTGCGGTACCCTGCCCTATTCCCTCTGTTCCTTCTTTTGCACTAACCTCGGTCTGGTCTACTGCCCAACATTCACCGGCCCTCTCCTCAGAACTTAATGTGCACTGGAAGTTTTTGCACAATCGACTGCATGTCCCTTCGACTTTGTTCCGGAGAAATATAGTTTCATCAGATCTCTGTCCTTTTTTTAATGTCGTTGGAGACGTCTTACACATGTTTGTTTACTGTCCGACGCTGCTCCCACTATTTCACAGTATGTTCCAACTTGCACATCCTTCTTGTACCAGTGATCTCACCCTAGAAGATTATCGTTTCCTCGGCCACAGTTCTACAAGTTTCTCCTCTATTTTACCAGTTTGTTCGTATTTATTTATCCTAGCTAAATATATTATTTTTTCTCACCTGCTACAGTTACAAGATCCAAATCCTATCACATTCTCTACCTTCTTGGTTGCACACTACCGCAACAGGTTTAAAGACAGACTCACCCTGGAATACTCCTTGGCGAATGACACGGCACGGTTACCTGCCTTCTTTAAAACATGGTCGCCGTGTCGTCCCTGGTTTCGGTTTTCTAGTGCCCAGACTGTTCATCTGCTGTTTTAATAAACCTACGTCGGAACTTTCAATTTTTACTGTTCCCTCACCATGTTTCCTCCTGGAACTGGATTGTGTTTGCTTCTTGCTGATGTCACCTTTTGTACACAGTCTCTTCATCCTCACAGTGACTCTCTGCCACCAGTGATTCCCATGTCACTAGAACTGCGCGAATTTTTTTCCGTAAATTGTTTCGCTCCAGTGATGTTCCAAGACTTCAATGAACAATTATTCCAGAGCTACTGCTGTTTACAGCAAATAATGCAATGCCTGTCATTGCTCATTTGTACAATTATCATTTCATTGTAAATATCTACATTTTGTTTTATTTCTCCCCTTCTCTCACACTGTGTGTGAGGTTGGGGATGTTCTGTTGTTATTCTTTTAAGTGAATAAAAGCGAATATTGAAACTAAGCGATGGCCTCTGATCATTCGTCCGAAAGGGGTCCGGTTTCGAATCCCGGTGAGGCATGGATGTTGTGTTTGTCTTACGGCACTGGCTCTCTTCCTTCCCTGGAACCAGTGACCCTAAATTAGGGACGGGCGACTGCTTATAGCCCATTGAGTTGCTCACGGTGGTCGTTAAACCACCAATAAAAAAAATTGTTTGTGATACTCTGTTTGCTGCCTGATATCCAAATGACCGTCTTAGCAATGCTAAAGGAAATGGGTGGCTGCTGTGTGTATATGTTGAGGAGCTATTTCCATAGCTAACAACTTCAAAAGAACAACCCCACTAAATGTGAACCGTACAGAAACGATAAACAAAAAAAGAACTAATGCACGTAGTTGCATAAATGTCGTAATTAACTTTTAACTACTTTGTTTCCATATAGTTACATTTTTTTTACATCTGATCCATTAAGAAAGAGATTCCCAGCTGAGACGGCACAGAAATGTCAACACGCAAATTACCAGCGAAGTCATAAACTTAATTTCTCTATTTTATTCTCGTCAGGAAGGCTTAATTATGGCAGAAAAACAAAAACTAAAATCCTGAAGAAAATATTTTTCGGTTGGCATAATCTATAAGCTCTGGACATACAGGATCTAAAATATTTCGGTGAGCATTGCTCTCGTGAAAAGTAAACCACGTCAGCAATTGATTTCGCGTGTCTGTCTGTCCGTTACTCCCTAAATTACGACCACTTCTTTCTCAGACGTATGTTTCAACATAGCGAATTTTTCATTCATAACATGGTCATAATTTTTCATTCCTATTTTTCCTGCTATCCCCCGATTTTTGATTAATACTTTCCACAGGACTTCGCATTCTACAGATGTTTTCCACGGGAAGTGAGAATATACAGTATTACCACTCAATAAGGGACACGCATGGAATCGGACGTTTTGTCCCTTAAACAGAGGTGTTCCTTATCGGGAGATTCCTAACGAAATACGTATTGCACAAAACTACGTAGTAGATATTTTGATTTAAAAAGGAATGTAAATTTTATATGTAAATAACAGAAAATCGAAAATATAAAATACATATGTATAAAACAGAAATGTAGTACATGTACAAAAGTACAGTACCTGAAACAAGAGAAAATACGTCAGCACGTATTTCTAGAACAGCGAAAAATACGAGTAGTACTTTTTTACTTGAAGTAATCCGACCAAAGGGTTTGTTTTGAAACTTTCAGTTTACAGGCATTTTTCTCCACATGAATACTAAGTTTAGTAATTAAATTGAGTCCTTCACTCTCACGGACATTTATTAGGAGTATACAAAAGTTTCCACCGTTTTAAGGAGAAAAGAGACAGGAACAATAAGGAAATTAGCACACATTTATTCAACGAAATATTGCCCGTTAGCATCAACGACATATTTCCATTTTTTAGGCAACAAATGAATGCCCCTGTGATAGAACGATTCGGGTTTTGAGCTGAAGAACGCAACGGCGAAATTTTCCACCTCTGGAATTGTGGTGAACCGCTGTTGGGCTAGGGCATGTTGCATAGAGCGAAACAGATGAAAGTCTGAGGGTGCAATGTCCGCGGAGGAAGCCGGGTGCGATAAAACCTCCCAGTGTAACTGTTCAAGGGTTGATTTTGTGGTGGAACCGACATGTGGTCTGGCATTATCTTGCAACAGGATGACTGGACGGCGTTCTTTACCTGTCCATGGGCGTTTTTACTCAACTGCGGCATTCAGTTTCATCAACTGATCGCTATATCGTTGGGAGTGACTGTTTCGCCCGGTTTCAACAATTCAAAGTACAACACTTCTTGCACATCCGACCACACACACACAATATCACCTTTTCCCATTGATATCCTGTTTTTCAGTGGATGTTGATGCCTAGTTTGGTTCGACCCAAGATCACCTGCGCTCGGGGTTGTTGCAATAGACCCACTTTTCATCCCCGGTGACAACCTTCCACAAGAAATTCTTCCCTTGAAATCTCTTCAGCAACGACATGCAGATGCCCAATCGTTGACCAATATTACGATCCGTTAGAATCCACTTACCAATCTTCTGGATCTTTCCCAAGGCCTGTAGACGTCGTACCACCGTCGATTAGGCCACTTTCAAACGTTTCGCCAGTTGCGTGCACTGTAAAAAAAAATTGTTGATTTTACGGTTTTAAACCGTTTTCCAGGGTGCCAACACAAAACCGTAAAATCTACAGTAATTTGTTTACAGTGTGGTCGATTGTGTGGCAACCTTTTGAAACACCGTTTCCCACTCCTTGGCTGCGAGTTCCTGCGGTCTACCTGCACGTGGCTTGTTTTCCAAGCTTATATCGCTTTTGTTAAACCTGGCAAACCAT
Source organism: Macrothele yani (assembly GCA_039090855.1). NCBI lineage: Eukaryota > Metazoa > Arthropoda > Arachnida > Araneae > Macrothelidae > Macrothele > Macrothele yani. Next base: position 141,094,180 of record CM077008.1, on the reverse strand, counting down.
TCTCGACACGTCTGCCGACCCATAACCGTTTCGCCGTTTCGCCATACGCATGACATATTGAATCGAATGCTTCACTCGCACTTTTCCCTAAATAAAACATGGAAAACAAACAGTGCCGCAAGTGAACTTTATCGACCGCCATTCTTGGCTTCATGTATAAACAGACAGCACGGGTCGCCTACCGGTTAGACCCATACAGCGCCCGCTAGCGGCGGTGGTAGAAACTTTTGCATACCCATAGTAAAATAAATTTATGCAACTGTCGGGCGTATTTTACAGCACCAAATAAAAAACATAGACTACCAAATAAAACAGTCCGAAGGGTGTTTTATTTGGTGGTCTATAGTGTCGGTTACTCGCTATTACTTGTGAGAGATCGCAAAAACATAAGCCTAATTTATTAGCAAATTCTGTACGGTATTTTTCTGATTGGGTAGGATATGTGATAAATCAGATGCACTCAAATGTAATTTTCTTGGTTGCTTTCCAAAATATCTTTCTTCTGTGTTGTGTTTAGAGGAGTTTTATTAAATTCTCCAATTTGGATCATTTTCTTTCCATTATTTTTCCGACGTGTTTACTAAAAAGACATTGTAGAAACCTTTCACATCACGTATGTTTGCTGAATGAGCTACACTGGTGTGCAAAAATTAAGGACGAAAAGGAGATATTAGCATAACAGCGGAACGAGCAGGGAAAACGGACCGAAAGACCACTCAGGAGATAGACTAGGGTCCGGTACGGAGGGCATGCGCATATATGCAGCATGACGTAAGGGGGACGGGGTGCCGGAAGGGTATAAAGCTCAGGGGCTGAGTACGCTCAGCAATTCGGTGAAAGCTATTGCACGGTGTACATCGGTTTGAACGACGTCGAGTTGCTGCCACCGTGTGATATGGCCAACAGGCAATTCAGTAAACGACATCTGGATGACTTTACCCGAGGTCGCGTCATTGGAAAGTTGGTAGAAGGTCGAAGTGTGAATAGTGTTGCCGAGGAGTTCGGAATCGCTCACAGCATCGTTCTACGAGCTTGGAGAGCATTTCAAACGATAAGAACAGCTGTCCGAGAGTTTAGCAGTGGTCGTCCACGAGCAACCATGGCGGCGAACAACCGATATATGGTCATACAGGCAAGAAAACACGTCGCCAGACAGCGAAAGAATTCGCAAGGCACATGCAACAGACCACTGGATGTCCGTTGTCGCGTTTTAATATGGCCAGGAGGCTGCACAAAGGTAGTCTGTTTGCACAACGACCAGTACAGTGTGCGCCATTAACGCCTGCTCATCGGAGACGCCGGTTTCTGTGGTACCAGGAACACAAGAACTGGAAACATCAGCAATGGGGTCAAGTTCTCTTTACGGATGAGAGCCGATTTAGTCTGACAAGCGATTCTGGACGTATACACATCTGAAGAGAGCAGGAAGCACGCCATCACACCTCCAACATCATCGAAAGGGATCGGTTTGGAGGTGGCGGGTTTTCGTTAGGGGCGGTATCATGCTTGGTCGCCGTACTGACATCTACATCTTCCAAGGAGGTTCAGTCACTGGTGTTCAGTCACTGCTATTGTACCGAGGTTCTCCTGCCTCACGTGCGTCTGTTTAGAGGTGTTGTGGGTCCTGAGTTCCTCTTCATGGACGACAACGCTACACCTCATCGTACAGTGGCTGTCGCAGAGCTGTTGGAGAGTAAAGATATTCAACACATGGATTGGCCCGCAAGGATCCCGGACCTAAATACAATAGAACACGTGTGGGACCTTCTCGGAAGAAGCTTGGCAGCATGTCACCAGCCGCCAGCAACGATTCCGCAGCTGCGATTGGCGCTACAAGAGGAATGGGCCGCGATGCCTCAACAGCTACTTGACAACCTCGTCCTCAGCATGGACAGACGTTGTAAATCCTGCAACGCAGTCAGGGGTGATCATATCGCCTACTAAAGACTGGATGTTTCTTGGCAGCCGCCTATCACATGGAAGTTTCTGTCTTCTGCCCAGTTGTGCTCGAAGCTACCTTTTCAATAAAGTTCCTTTGTATCCTTTGGATTCCTTGTTTGGACGGTTTTGCTCACTTGTCCCATATTCTTACATCTTGGGGATCTTATGGTATGATTTGAGTCGATGTGGAGCACTTCTGCACGACGTTATATTCGCAAAACCGTCTCGTCCTTAACTTTTGCACACCAGTGTATATGTATGTATTTTTCCAATCTGTGTGTTAAAGGGTGTATTAATACTTTCGTGTTGTCCTTTCTCATTTCTGTATCTCTGTCTAAAATGCATTGCATCGATTCAGGAGGCAAACAAATCATTCTCGCATTTCCCCCTATGGAATTGGGCTTGTTTATTTTTGTTTTCTTTGAAAGATTTCTGTGAATTGTCTGGGGTTCTTGGAGTCATTATAATTTCGTTCTCAGGTAATTTTATTGCGACTGCATGATGACTCAGGAGGTCCTAATCGATTGCTGCATCATAATGAGTGAAATCAAGTCGAGTGGCAAAACATTGGGAGTTTAATATGAACATCGATATATAATTGTAATGCTTGTTAAAAAATATGCTGCTGTGGGACTTCGTGCTAATTTCTTGGATCACAACCACAGAATTGATGTTTTCCTAAATTTGTATTTCCTTCTAATTTGGCAGCACAGGATGGTGAAAATAATGAATGCACTAGGCCGATATCAATAAAAGCAGAAATATTTACAACGCCAATTTTTGCAGCCTGTAAAGTTAGTGGGCCGTTTTTAAATCTCTATTGTAGAGAAGGAATTTCAAGCTGATGTATAAATGACATAATTTTGACCTCCACACTCTGTCGTTACTGGTTTAAATATCGTGTAACTATCCTGAAGAGCGTTTTTAATGAATGGAATACAGGATTACACTATTGTACAATACAGTTTTTTGAAGTTTTGAATCCATTTATTGGTGTAAATATGACATGAAAGTCAGATAATATCCAAAAACTTGAAAATTTCGTCGTCCTGGAGCGCGAAAATGTATTTTCATCGTCATGGAGCTTTTTTTTTTAATTTTTAGATATTATCTGACTTACCATTCATGTCATATTTCCCCCAATAAATGGATTCACAACTTCAAAAAATTGTAGAGTGCATTTAAGATTTTTTCGTATAACTATCCTGAAGAGTACTTTAAAGTTGCTTTTTTATGGTAACTTCATGCGCTCTTCTTTGTTGAGGTAGGGGCGGACTGCATGGGCGTCTCCAATTTTCCTAAGAATTGTTCTGTGAATCATTATTAGCGTGCATAGACGCATGGAATTGGCGTCGAGGCTAGATGCAATAATACCTTAAAAGATTGGGTGAGTTACAGTTCAAACACAATCTGGAATTAGAGGCTCTGGATCCGGAATGCTCTGGGCCTCGTTCTCCGTTGGATCCAGTTCTAGACCTATTTTTACCTCTACACTGGCAAGGCTATACTGCTACTTTATTTCTGTTCCGTCTCGGTATCTAGTTCTATCTCTATGTACACTGTTTTGTGGTTGGTTGCACCACTTTCTGAAAAAGGATGCACCATTGGGGGCTGCAAACGAAACCCAACTACGTGGTGCAACTTTGAACCACGTTATGGTAAAAGGTTGCACCATGTTGTCAGGTTTCGTTTGCACCATGAGAAAATGGTGCAGCTGGCGTAGCACCACTTTTAGGTGCAACCAACCACAAATGTTTTAACAGTGTACACTTAGGGTACAATTAGAGATAGGGGTCATGCGCAGATGGGATGGCCATCCCCAACGCAGAGTAGAACAGACCCAAACCGAGCGCAGGCGGTTAATGGGCGGACAGCAGGGCTTCCCAACAGTAGATCGCAATCGACGAACTTAGGTCGCGCGGAGATGCGTCCACGATCAAAGTCTGAGCGACTTTGATCGTGGACGCAAGGCATATGGATCATTCTGTCGCCCAAGTGATAATAACACGAGGTTTTCCGAGGGCAACCGTATCAAGGTTCTCCCGAAAGTATACCCTCAACGGGACGTACCAGCGCTCAGAGAGCAAGAGGTGGTCGACCACACGATATTCATACCCAGGGTCGACGTAGATTATCAAAGCTGGTACAGACCAACCGCTTGGCAGCCGCTGCGCAAATCACGTCCAGGTTAAATGTCAAAGGCCCAAGCAGCGTCAGAGGGCGACCGGTATAGCGCACACTGCATGCCATGAACTACGGGAGATGACGCCCTACTTTTGTCTCGCTGTTGACTACTCGTCATCGGAAATTACGCCTCGCCTGTTACTTGGAACATCACAACTGGACTTTTGCAAAGTGGCGCCGTGTCGTGTGTTCAGATGATCGACAGCATGGGACCATGGCCCCGTCGTACCAGGTCGGCTGTGTTCAAGGCAAAGGTGGCTCTGTGACTGTTCGGAGAGCCTTTTTATGGGACACATTAGGTCCCTTAGTGAGTCTGCAGAGGTCCTGACCCATGGATCCTGGACCGATGTCTCGGGCGGAGCTGTGGGCAATGCCGCCGCACGTATGGCTAGTATTACCTCTAGGAACCCTCAAGCCTCTGGGGGAGTCGATGCTTCGGCGTGTACAGGCTGTTTGTTATTCGTGCTAGAGGTGGACCAACACGCTAGTAGATAGATATATATATAATGTTTTCTCCATTGAGTGTAAGTTCCGCTAACTGTGTGGAATTCCTTTTTTTTTAGGTTCTTTATACTGAAATGCATATAAATTCAGGAAATATCTCGTTAGTTATTTGCAAGAAAGGGTTGCGTTATCAATCTAGATAATAGAGCAGCATAAAAATGCTTCGTACCCAGTACAGTAATATCAGATAGCTACAAAAGTATTTGTCATTTTACGAGGGAGCAAAACAAACATCTCGTAATGAGTGAATTTGCGGAGAGATGGTGTTTTGTCCGCGGTATGTCGTCAGCTGAAATCCCAAGATGCCATGCGCATATGAATCAGATGAGTAAGCAGCTTCGTAGTGGAGAGACGTGCGATCACAATGAAGATATCAGTGAAGATTATTCGTGGGTGTTATAAAAATTTAAACTCGGTTCATTTGTTGCAGAAACAACTCGTTCGCATTTGCTTGACATTTGGGGTAGATGCTATGAAGGAATGCATAACTAGGAATTGGTCTCGAAAATTCAGAGACGGAGACGAATCTCTTCAATGAAAGGCCTGTAGTGGTAGATGCTGTGTGTATTGTGGGCACCACGTGGTGTTGTTTGTTACGAGCTCTTGCAACGTAGCCAAACGATCACCGGTGCAGTGTATTGTGAACAACTGAAACGTGTGCATGGGGATCTGAAAAAGAAGGAAGCAGTACTGGTTAGCAAATAGGAATTCTGCTGCTTCAAGATAATGCTCGAACCCACTCCACTTCACTGACCAGAAATACTATCAAAGAACTCGGGTGGGAGCTTTTATGTCATCCAGCTTACTCAACAGATATATCTCCTTCAGAATATCACTTGTTTCTTTCAGTTGACTGTCATTCTCGTGGGCACGACTTTTTCAAACTTGATGAGTTGGACGCTGCCCTCCAAATATTTTTCTCTTCCCATGAGCCGGCATTTTATCGCAAGGCTATACACTGAAGAGCAATTGAATTAGAGATACCTGTCTAGTAACGTGTAGCACCACCTTTCGTCCTGATGACGGCGGCGATTCGTCTCGGCATGGACTCGACAAGACACCGGAAGCGTTGGGAAGCCATACTGATCCACGACCCCTGAACAAGCTCCCACAGTTCAAGAATATTTGATGGAGGCGGGTCAGAGCCTCGAACATCTCTCTCAATGGCATCCCAGATGTGCTCGATGGGAACGAGGTCAGGTGACCTAACTCGCCAAGGAAGCGAGGTCACGTGGGTGGAGTGTTCATCCAACCATTCGGATACAATTCGGGAGCTGCATTGTCTTGTTGCAGGATGAGGTCCCCAGTAGGATGTTGAAGACGCACAAACGGGAGCAAATGGTCGTCCAGGATATCCTGGTAACGTTGACCTGCGAGGGACGATGTCACACGTACCAGGGGTCCCATTTCAATCCACGAAAATAGTCCATAGACGAGAATACCACCCCCACCAGCTTGAAGAGTACCCTGCTTGCAAGAAGGATCCATCGCTTCATGTGGTTTTCGCCGTACTCGTATCCTGCCATCCGCATGTACCAACGTGAATTTCAACTCATCAGTCCAGGCAACATTTTGCCACATGTCTAGGATCGTGCAGTGGCGATGTTCCCGCGCTCATGCTAATCTTTGCACCCTGTGATGTGCGGTCAGCAGCGGTACCCTCGTGGGACAATGGCTTCTGTACCCCAAAGCGAGGAGATGGTTCTGGATGGTGTGGCTGCTTAAACGTTTTTGTGCACCAGCGTAAAATTGCCGAGTGATTTCTTGCACTGTGGCCCGTCTATCCGCTATTACAATGCGAGCTAGCCGACGATGACCCAACTCATCCACACGCTGTTGTCCACGGCAGTTGGCCTTGCAGGGATGGTTTTACCGGATTCAATGTACTCACTGTGCACCCGTGACATAGTGGCTCGTGAAAATCCCAGTGCCTGCAGGACTTCCGAGATGGAGTGGTCCATTCGTCGGGCCCTGACAATTTGCCCACGATCAAATGCGCTTAGATCCTTCGTCTTACCCATACTGCGCCCGACTCTTACTGATTCCCGTCGCATTACTCTTTATATTGTCAGATCGCTGCATACGTCATGTCGTTTCCGTTTACAGGGCCGCCTACAGCGCCACATTTGCATAACGCCAGCTGTCTCTAATTCAATTGCTCTTGAGTGTATATAAGTTGTTAACACGTTAGCAGATCGTTGTTGATGCCCATGGTAATTATTTTGATGAATAAATTGCTTTTCAACTACGTATGTGCAGTTGGTACTTTGTCTTAGTCTCCGAAAATAGCAAATACGTTTGTGGTTACCTGATATTTGTAGAATATTTGGATAGCTTACGGATGTGTATGCCCATTCCTGCAACAGAGTAATAAAAGTTTTCTGAGCTTACCGCACATTACATGGAAACTTTTAATTGCTAAGTGCAGTTCTTCAGAATTTTCGCGCTGCTAGGAAGGAAAGTTAACAGAAAATGTTTCTGTAAAAGGATTTCAAAGCTAAAATTATGATACATAAAAGGAACAGGACCAAATAACCTCAGTGAAGTTGCAACAAGGAACGAGTACGAGAAACGTCTTTTCAGAGTACGTAACTTCCAAAAAATGCGTTTCCCTCCCTCATTTGCGCCACCGCTAATAAAAGTGAGGAAACTGCTATTCAAAACTAAGCTTAATGATCTTTCTCGTAATTAAAATAAATAAAACTTTTGATGTTAAAGTCGCTAGGTTAAATGCACAAATGGAACAACTCCCGCAATTTAAACAGCTCTCCGCCATTTCCTCGACTTTCTGTAAAAGACTCAAAACAGCGTACATAAACTCATTTACTTGTTTTATTTATCAACACCAAAAACAGAATGAAAATATTATAATACTGATATCAATATGCGAAATTTGACGACAGAACAAAATAAAACACAGCTGGAAAATTGAAATTAATTCAAATAGACGTAGCCGTGTATAATAACTAAGTAGCATATGATTCATTCTCACAATTATTCCCTGAGCCTGCAACAAAAGAACTCAAATGGCTCATTGTAGCTGAGCGCAATTATGCTTATGAGAATTAAGGTCTCGGTAGTAAAACAAAAAAAAAAAACGGGATGATACCGTGGTATACTTTGTGGATAATGTATGCTATGCATCTTTCTTACGCCAAGATCTTTGTGGGTGTGAAATAAAACGAGTGATTCAAGAGTATACATTTCTTTACGTACAACACGTTGCATTTATTCGCGTCACTTACGACCACACTGCGCCAGAGTCCGAAACATACTAAGTGGCATTAAATCATGACAAGAAGCAATAAGACTTACTAATTCCTGACATTGAATCCATTTTCATTAATCCAATTTAGGTTGGTGGATTAATGAATGTTATTGTCGTATAACCGAAGAAAGAAGATATTTACAAAACTACGGCGTCGGCAATAATAAAGTATTTCGACTGCTTAGTTTTCAAAAACAATATTTATTAATATTATTATTATTATTAATTATTCAGATATAGAAGAACGGAAGGAACGACCCTGACATCGAGGAAATGTGATGTAGCTATGAAAGTCTATCTGCGCATGCGCAAGCAAAAACCTAACCTGAAGATAAAAAGAAAAGCTGAATCGCAAGTTTGTTAGTGACGGGGATAGGTAACTTTTCGTCTAGGATATCTATAGGATACACTCCACCATGTTACACATTAAGCTCTCGGTACACGTTCTCCTTGGGGGGGGGGGTTGAGAGGAAGCCGATTTTCGCTATTGAGCACCATTGCATCAAAAACGCATTTTTGTAAAGGCTTTTATCACATTTAGCATCAGGATTTCGTAAAATACGCAGATTGCAAATGATATCTTGTTACGATTATGCAAAACTTGATGGAATAATGTAATTATAAATACACGACGCTGTGAACACTCAAGAGACGCCTATAGCGTTTTAAATCCGTTTATTTTTGTTGCGTAGTAAGCACAAAAATTCGCCAAGCTTTCGCACTCCACTGGAAGGCTTTTTCGAGGCAATGGTAGACATAAAAAATGCAGGGAATTAGAACACGTAAGGAACATAGATGATTTTTGAAAATAACGCTGGTGACATCACGAACATATTACAAGACTTTTTATCGCGCAATTATACGGTGAGTCGCGATGTGTTTCTATCTTTTAATAACGCATGCAAAGCTTTTGGTAGTTCAGTAGAAACTATATCATTGCACGCTAGTTTGCTGGATAGGATTTCGACTGTTTTCTTGATGACAGTCTCTTTAAAGTACGTGTATGGGGAAATTCTTTTAATAATATTCCATGGAGGAGCGGCCGATTCGCACTGCCCAAAAGAGTACAAACCTTGTCCATCCTGATTCGCACTGCCCAAAAGAGTACAAACCTTGTCCATCCTGATTCGCACTGCCCAAAAGAGTACAAACATTGTCCCTCCTGATTCGCACTGCCCAAAAGAGTATAAACCTTGTCCATCCTGATTCGCACTGCCCAAAAGAGTACAAACATTGTTCTTCCTGATTCGCACTGCCCAAAAGAGTACAAACATTGTCCCTCCTGATTCGCACTGCCCAAAAGAGTACAAACCTTGTCCTTTCTGATTCGCACTGCCCAAAAGAGTACAAACCTTGTCCCTCCTGATTCGCACTGCCAAAAGAGTACAAACCTTGTCCCTCCTGATTCGCACTGCCCAAAAGAGTACAAACCTTGTCCATCCTGATTTGCACTGCCTAAAAGAGTACAAATATTGTCCCTCCTGATTCGCACTGTCCAAAAGAGTACAAACCTTGTCCCTCCAGATTCTTTTTTTTTTTTTGATTGGAGGTTTAACGACCACCGTGAGCTCTCCTGATTCGCACTGCCCAAAAGAGTACAAACCTTGTGCCTCCTGATTTGCACTGCCCAAAAGAGTACAAATATTGTCCCTCCTGATTCGCACTGTCCAAAAGAGTACAAACCTTGTCCCTCCTAATTCTTTTTTTTTTTTTTGATTGGAGGTTTAACGACCACCGTGAGCTCTCCTGATTCGCACTGCCCAAAAGAGTACAAACATTGTCCATCCTGATTCGCACTGCCCAAGAGAGTACAAACATTGTCCCTCCTGATTCGCACTACCCAAATGAGTACAAACATTGTCCCTCCTGATTCGCACTGCCCAAAAGAGTACAAACATTGTGCCTCCTGATTCGCACTGCCCAAAAGAGTACAAACATTGTCCATCCTGATTTGCACTGCCCAAAAGAGTACAAACCTTGTTCCTCCTGATTCGCACTGCCCAAATGAGTACAAACATTGTCCCTCCTGATTCGCACTGCCCAAAAGAGTACAAACATTGTGCCTCCTGATTCGCACTGCCCAAAAGAGTACAAACCTTGTCCATCCTGATTCGCACTGTCCAAAAGAGTTCAAAGTTTCTGCGTTGAGAGCATGGTTCTATAGAGCATATAACGTATGCAAACCCGACTACCTAAATAATAAGGACGTTGATAATACTTGTAGCAAAAGTCTAAAGGCTGGGTATAAAAAGATGACCTAGACAGAATACATAGAACTGTAAGAAATCGTATAATGTCAGCAATAACGAAATCACCTAGTAAGATGATGAGATACGCTGGATCAATCACATATGTTCCAGGCTTTACATACTGGTTAAGGAATTTATTACGTAAATGCAGCATATTGATAGCAGTGAAGTCCTAGACCCCGTTATCTTCAGCTTATTAGGAAGGTGGTCATAATGTAAAAGTCTAAGCTGGATATAAGAAAGATGACATAGGCACAATACATAGAACTGTAAGAAATCGTATTATGTCAGCAATAATAAAATCACCTAGTCATCATCATCATCATCATCATTGTCAACCATTATCAATCCACTGCTGGACGAAGGTCTCCCCAAGTTTCCTCCACAACGGTCTGTCTTGTGCCAGTCTCCTAAATGTCACTCCCGCATATTTACGAATTTCATCCACCCATCTCCCATGTGGTCTTTTTCTGGGTCTTTTCCTGTCCCTTGGAATCCAATCTAAAATTTCGGCTGTCCATCTATGGTCTGTCCTTCTGGCAGTATGTCCAGCCCATTGCCATTTCAGGGATTTAACTCTGATCATAATGTCTTCCACTCTCGTCATTTTTCGGATCCACGAGTTCCTCTTCTTATCTCTCCTGGTTATACCAAGCATGCACCTCTCCATGCTTCTTTGAGTTGTCTGCAGCCTTTGTATGTCTCTTTTAGTTAAGGTCCACGCCTCTGCACCATACGTAAGCACTGGAAGGATGCATTGATCAAACACTTTTCTTTTAAGACATAATGGCATATTGCTCTTGAAAATTATGCTGTTTCTTCCAAAAGCTCTCCAGGCAAGTTTTGTACGCCGATTAATTTCTTCATCAATGTGACCCTCACTTGATATCTGCTGTCCAAGATAAACATACGTATCTGTTATCTCCAGTTTTTCTCCATCAATCGATAAATCTTCATTTCTTGTAAAAGCATTGAACATCACTTTTGTCTTCTGAAAGTTCATTTTTAATCCCACTTCTTTACTCTTGTCAGCAAGTTCCTGGATCATACTCTGCAGCTCTGATGGGGTAGTTGCAAAAATGACTATGTCATCAGCAAAACGAAGGTGGGTTAGATAATCTCCATTAATCTTTATCCCTTTGTTTTCCCAGTTCAGTGATTGAAAGACATTTTCCAATGTGGCATTAAAGAGCTTCGGAGATATGGTGTCACCTTGTCTCACTCCCTTTCCAATTTTTATGTGTGTTGTATTTTCAAACAACCGAATCTTTGCACTTGCATTTTCATAGATGTTATTAATAATATTAATGTATGCATCTTCAATACCGCAGGATTTCAGAGCCGTGGTAACTGCTGATGGTTTCACTGAATCAAAGGCTTTTTCATAATCGATAAAAGCCATGCACAATGGAAGTTCATATTCCCTAGCTCTTTCAATTAGTTCTCTCAGTACGTGGATATGATCTATTGTGCTGTAGCCACTCCTGAATCCAGCTTGTTCTCTCGGTTGAGCCATGTCCAGTGTTACCTTCAAGCGGTGTGAAAGAACTTTAGTGAAGATTTTATAAACCACTGATAGGAGGCTGATAGGTCTGTAGTTCCTGAGATCCTCAATGTCACCTTTTTTATGTAGCAGGATCATTGTAGCATTGTTCCAATCCTCAGGAATCTTCCCTTCATTAAGGCATCGAGTGAAAATTTGGGCGAGTACTGTTTCAATTTCTCCACTTGCTTCTTGTATGATGTCTATAGTAATTCCATCTTCTCCTGGAGCTTTCCCCCGCTTCATGTTCTTGATCGCATGAGCAACTTCTGCTGGGAGGACTGGAAGAACTCTGGTACCTTTCATGATGTCTGGAGAACATGTATCATCCCTTTCATATAATTTGGAGTAGAAATCTTTCACTCTTGTCAAAATTTCGCCTCTATTTCTTGTTATAGAACCATCTTCTTTTCTAAGAGCCATAATCTGTTTTCTTCCCTTACTGAGATGTCCCTTTGCTATCTTAAGGCTTTGGTTGTTTTCAATTGCTTTCCTCACTAGCTCACAGTTGAATTTCCTTACGTCTTCAAAAAGTCTGAAGACTAATAAGAAAGATGACATACACAGAATACATAGAACTGTAAGAAATCGTGAAGAAATAAAAGGACTTAACTACACCGTGACTATGCCTTTAGCTCATCGGTGTAGTTAAGCCCTTTTCAATTTTTTTGTTCGCGTCTCTAGGGGCTGATGCTCAAATATTCCACACAAGTCACGGACTTTTTTCTATTTTTTTTTAATATCACTTTGAGTCCAATGGGTCTCGTGATCTAGCATTTAGTTTTCGTTAGTAAAAGAATAAGACCAGTGCATTTTCACAGAAAACTGACATTCAGCGTGGCTGATGCAGAATTCACAATTTTACGTCAGAGTATACCTATGAACCCACGACTGGACATTACGAGATAAGAAAAGTTCAAAAATTTACCAGCCATATAAATGGGTGATCAACTGTAAAAATTACAAAAATACCACATGGGTGGAAACGGAAGAATAGCAAAATCTTCAACCCCCATGGAAAGGACGAGGCAAGTCCCCCGCGAGAATTTTTGGAGGTTCAGTTTTTAGCGCGTCTTTTGTAAAAAAAGATCGTGCTTATGCTATCAGTTTGTCCGTCCGTCCGTCCGTCTGTACCCACGGTATCTCTGCAACTATTAGTCCGATTCGAAAAATTCTTTTTACATTCGAAAGCTTGAAGTATGCGAATGATGATCCTTAATTTCGTTTTTTTTACGATGTACAATTTCGCCGCTAGAGGGCGTAAATGCAGATGATGTCGAATTCAAAAATACGTTTCATTCCACATATTTGCTTCTAAACATCCGATTGAAAAAAATCTTTTATCGTTCAATTCCATTTATGTCGAAGAGTATTTTGGATATAGTTTCTTTTTCAAATTACGAATAGGTTTTCCGCTAGGGGGCGTAAAAGTAAATTGCATTTTTTCCGATAACTCTTCTTCTGAAACTCCGATCTGAAATTTTTTTTCAGCTGATACATATCCTGATGCACAATCTTTTGCATATAATTTCGAATTCTTGGTAAAGAATACTTTGGCCACCAGGGGCGTAAGGGTTAATTTTCGCTTCTGATGTATTTTTCATAAAACCTGAGCTTCTAAAATATCGATTGAAAAAATTATTTCGTGGACTGATGCCACGCACATCGATAAACCTTTGCGGAATATTTTCTTCCTAAAATATTCCACAGTTCCTCCGCCAGGGGGTGTAGATGTATATCCAATTTTTGTCAATATCTCGACTTCTAGGAGTCCGATTTGAAAAATTCCTTCTTTGTTGGATAGTGTTTTCCGTGTGACATGTTTTTCATATACTTTCAAAATTTTCGAGTAATTCGTAGACTTTCCGCTAGGGGGCGTAAAGATAAAATGCGTTTTCCCCTAAATCTCTGCTTCTAAATCTCTGATCTGCAAAATTCTTTCTGCACCGGATACAGCTCCTGATGGGAAATCGTTTGCACATAATCTCTAATTTTTGTAAAAAATGGTTTGGCCACCAGGGGGCGTAAACCTTAATTTCCGCTTCTGATGTCTAAATCTCTGCTTCTAAATCTCCGATCTGCAAAATTCTTTCTGCACCGGATACAGCTCCTGATGGGAAATCGTTTGCACATAATCTCTCATTTTTGTAAAAAAATGGTTTGGCCACCAGGGGGCGTAAACCTTAATTTCCGCTTCTGATGTATTTGCAGCAAAATATGAGCTTCTAAATTAACGATTGAAAATAACATCGTTTGTAGACCGATACTACTCCTGCCGACAAACCTTTTAGAAACATTTTCTTCTTAAAATAGTGCACGGTTTCTACGCCAGGGGGCGTAGATGTATATCTTATTTTTGTCAATATCTCGACTTCTAAGAGTCCGATTTAAAAATTCCTTCTTTGTTGGATAGTGTTTTTAGTGTGACATGTTTTTCCTATAAATTCAAATTTTTCTAGTAATTCATAGACTTTCTGCTAGGGAGCGTAAAGGTAAATTGCGTTTTCCCTTATATATCTGCTTCTAAATCTCCGATCTGAAAAATTCTTTCTGCCCGGGATACAGCTCCTGATGATAAATCGTTTGCACGTAATTTCAAATTTTTGTAAAAAATTGTTTGGCCACCATGTGGCATAAGCCTTAATTTCCGCTTCCGATGTATTTGCAGCAAATTATGAGCTTCTAAAATCTCGATTGAAAAAAAAGTCTTTTGTGGACCGATACTACTCATGTCGACAAACATTTTAGAAACATTTTCTTCTTGAAATAATGGATGGTTTCTACGCCAGGGGGCGTAGATGTACATCTTTTTTTTGTCAATATCTCTATTTCTAAAAGTCCGATTTGAAAAATTCCTTCTTTGTTGGATAGTGTTTCAGATGCGAAATGTGTTTCTTATAAATTCAAAATTTTCAAGTAAATCATAGATTTTCCGCTAGGGCGCACAATGGTAAATTGCGTTTTCTGCTCCTAAAACTCCGATTTCAAAAATTCTTCCTGTATCGCATACAAGACCCGACGGAAAATATTTTTCACGTAATTTCTAATGTTTGGTAAAGAATGGTTTGGCCACCAGTAGTCATAAGTGTTAATTTCTACTTCTGATGTCGTTGTAGCAAAATCTGGGTTCCTGAAAACTCGACTAAAATTTTTTTTCTTGGACCGATACCGCTCATATGGATAAACCTTGGGTAAATACCTTCTTCCTAAAATAATGCATGGTTTTCCCACCAAAGGATGTAATGTCACATCTTATTTTTGTCGATAACTCTGTTTCTAAGAGTTCCTAAGCTCACGATTCCGTTTACAGCAATATCTGAGGGATCAAAGACCCGATTGAAAAACTTCTTTCTTCCGTCAGATACTATTGTTTTCCATACCGGTTCCCTTGACTTCGAATAGCTTTGATAAATTTAATTTGCGTCAGAACGGATTCAAAAGACGTGCTTATTACACCCGAAAATTCGGTGTCATCTTTCTTGTTTTAATTGTTTCCAGTGGATTGCTAAACAGCTATTAATTAAACTCACCTTATATCATAAATGTAAGATCTGTCCACTAAAAATCCCACTAAAAATCCCAGGTGATGAAATTCCACTAAAAATCCCAGGTGATGAAAAGTTTCCTTCACGTTTGTTTTGTAGAAATTGGGATGTCACGAGGAGTATAAAAATGGATTTACACCTTCTTCTCGAAAAGCGTAAGCTGCATAAGTGTCTGAAATTCATATCGTGGCCATCTCAATTAGATATAAAAAGAATTTTTCAGTGGAATTTCTAGAAACACGGACGTCATGTTCACAAAAGAACAGAAGCACACCGGACCAAAAATACGAAAACGAGACTCATTAGACCAAATTACTCGTTTCCAATCCTTCACAGTAAAATTGTGGTGCCCCTGAGCCCATTGATAACTTGCGAGTTTGTGACTTACTGTTAAAAGAGGCATATTGCGTGGTGCTCTGCTCCCGATGTCCATCGCATGCAATTCTCGTCGCAATGTCTTTTCGGAAATTGGCTGGAGTGGACTTTCATTGACCGTTTGGAGCAATTGTTGTCAGCTTTGAAACCGATTTACAGTTACTAAGCGTGAAACATGGCGGCAATCCCTGTTGGTGAGAATCGTTTTCCGGCCCCAGTTACCTCGCCGATTTTTAGTTGACTGCGAACTACACCACTGTTTGTAGACCCGCTGGACAGTACGCTTCGGCACACCAACAAATTGGGCGACTTCATTCACTTTGTGTCCGTGGGCACAGCCAAACACGATGGCTCCTTTTTGCTGCTCAGTAACGTCTGTCTTACGACCCATATTGCAAACTCAAATCAAAGCACACGTTGTTCTTCACTACTGCACGCTACAGGAACGATCTTCTAGACCACGTCAGTTCTATTTGACTCCCAACAATGTTATCACGGCAATCTCTCTACAACCGGTAACTACTACTTTCATTTCTGTTAGGGGTGACTAATGTTTTATCCGGCGTAATTACAAAACGATAACACACCACATCATTTTTCGACATACATATCAGGGTTGTTTGATAAATAAGTGGACTGGGCCTGTGATTTCGGTATACACTGAGTAGCCACTTTATTATGACCACCTGACAGTTTTAAGCAAATGAGCTATGGTTGCAAGCTGTTGCCGCCAGAGCGCGAGGCTAGTATTAAAAGGGAAAGCTTAGTGCTTGCGACAGTAGTAAAGTGATTTTAGGGTGACGAGATGGGTGAAAAATGCGATTTGATGGACTTTCAACGTGGGATGAATGTAGGAGCTCGGAGCCATGCAGCGAGTATCTCCAAAACCGCCGCATTCGTGAAATGTTCCAGAGCAGCTGTTGTTAAAGTGTTTAAAGACTGGACTGTCAGCCAAAAAACTGGGTCGCTACGTGCAACGTGTGGTTGTCATCGACTAGTGAGTGCTCGGGCGGAACGGATAGTGTCCAGACTGGTAAGAGACAAGAGAAGGGCAACAGTGCAGCAAATTACAGACCATCTTAATTAAGGACCCCCTCAAATGATCTCTGCACGCACTGTTCGCCGTACACTGCATCGGATGGGATATGGCAGCAGAAGGCCTGTTCGAACACCTTTGCTGTCTGCAGTTAACAAGAGAAAACGTCTCCAGTTCGCACAGGAGCACAAGGATTGGACAGTCAATAATTGGAAACAAATTATGTGGTCCGATGAGTCACGTTTTCAGTTGCACCATGCCGATGGCCGAGTGAAAATTTGGCGGAAACAGCACGAAAGCATGGACCCCAAATGCATTGCTACAATCCTTCAAGCTGGTGGAAGCAACGTCATGGTTTGAGGAATGTTTTGCTGGCATACTTTGGGCCCTTTAATTCGTGTTGATCAACGTCTGACTCGCACATCATATCTAAACATCGTTACGGACCAAGTACATCCTGTCATGTGGATGGTTTATCCCAATGGCGATGTCTACTTTCAACAAGATAATGCGTCCTGCCATAGTGCTCGTGTTGTACAAGATTGGTTTCAGGAACATGCCGGTGAGTTTACTTTGTTTAGGTGGCCTCCACAATCTCCAGATCTCAACCCCATTGAGAATTCGTGGGATGAAGTTGAACGAGCCATCAGACAGCTGGATTCACAACCCTGCAATCACACATTCCTGTAAAATGCTATTCATCAAGCATGGTCTCAGATTCCACAAACCACCTATCAACATCTCGTGGAGTCCATGCCACGAAGAATCGACGCAGTATTAAAAGCAAAAGGTGGCCCAACGAAGTACTGAGGGGGTGGTCATAATAAAGTGGCCACTCAGTGTATATAGAACTAAGGAAAACCCGATTGTGTTTCTTCATACACTTGTCTATTGCGCATATGACATGCTCATGGTTTGTCATCTGTTTTGTTCGCAGGTAGACGTTCGACGCTCAAACATGAATTAGTGCAGCGATGGATTCCTCCCGATATGCACAACAGTGTGTGATCCAGTTCCTGTGTGCTGAAGGTGTGCAGCCAGCAGATATTGTTCTTCGGTTAAATGCTGTGTACGGCGATGAAGCTTTGCAGCGTACGGCAGTGTTTAATTGGTGCAAGGAATTCCGAGAAGGGAGACGAAGCAGTGCAGCGGACCTTCCACTTCCAGGCCGTTCGATCCAGGTGACGGATGACGAAACATGTGCAAAAGTGAATGACATTGTGTTACGAAATCGTCGAGCAACTGTTCGGTTCATTAGTGAGGCGACGGGCATAAGTACGGAACGTGTTCATCACATTATCACAGAGAAATTGGGATATCGGAAGGTTGCTGCCGCATAGGTTCCAAAGTGCTCATCGGAGGTGCAAAAGAACACACACAGCTGACACCTTTTGCAGGAGAATGCCAGGCCAGATACCGTAGCTGACACCTTGACAACAGTCCAACGGTTCGGCTGGGATGTGCTACGCCATTGTCCCTACAGTTCAGACTTATCTCCCTGTGAGTTTCATGTGTTCGGCCCAATGAAGAGAGTCCACAAGGGGAAGCGCTTTGCATCGGGCGTTAAAGCGCAAAATGCATTTTCTTCAAGGCTGCACAGCCAGTCCGTAGAGTTATACAGAAATGGCATTGATAGGCTAGTGTACCTGTGAGATCATTATCTCAACCACCATGGAGAAAATGTCAAACAAAAACCACTTCTGGAATCCTAATGACAAAAGTCCACTTACTTCTCAAACGACCCTTATATTTATGCTGAAAAAATCGCCGCTCCGGCAGCCATCGGATCAGAGGCGCGGAATTATTTCCAGTCGTCCGAGATAGACCTAGGTTCCATTATGGATGGTGTGCTTGTCCGATATCGTTGTCTCTTTCCCTTCCCTGGAACTAGTGGCCCTAAATTAGGGACGGGCAAGTGTTTATAGCCTAATGATCACGGTGATCGCTAAGTCCCAAAACAACTGCAACTACCTAATGGATTTAGTGCTCTGTGCCTCCGCACTCATTCAGAATCACCAAATCATGGTTAGAAGAATATTCCACGGATTATCGTCATATTTTCACTGTTTTCCATGTAACCACTTCCTTCAGAAAACATGAAACTTTTCCAGCGTCCTGGAGTGGGGATCGAACCCGTACCGCCCTATTTCCGGTCGAGCATGCTAGTCATTACACTACCCAGGACAAGGAAATTCCAAGCAACTGAACACAGATATCTGAGAACCTTGAGATTTGTTCTAGTCGAAGCTATTCTGGCCCCATCGTAGCGTCTCACGACCTTTTCTCACATCCAGGGTCGGATGTAGGTCACTAATTTCAGTGATTGAAATAGATCATATATTTGAGAAACGATTTTTGAATACAAGATGTGGATAATTACCGTCGAGGCACGTTGACGCATTTATTCATTAAAACATTAAAACACACAAGTACTTTCAGGAAACTCAGCTTGTTCCCATCACCAGGTGTAAATATAAGGTGATTGAAAGCTACATGATGTTTCTAAGTTAAAACCACACGACATGTAAGAGACAGATGACACACGCCCTTGAAATACAACATTACACACACAGGCGACATAAAAAACTTACAGTTAAGGATGAAAATGGCGGGTACGGTTAACAAGCTAGACGTCAGGTGATCTCATAAAGTTAAATGCTGTGATTATGACGTCAGGTTACGCTGGCGATGTTCAATAGAGTTTATGAGCTGTAACCAACGTCTGGGTAGGTTAACAGGTTAATCATCGTTTTTTGTTTTGTTTTTCTGATTGGATTTTTAACGACCACCGTGAGCAACTCAATGGGCTATGAGCAGTTGCCCGTCCCTAATTTAGGGTCACTGGTTCCAGGGAAGGGAGATAGCCAGTGCCGTAAGACAAACACAACATCCATGCCTCACCGGGATTCGAACCCGGACCCTGTTCGGACGAATGATCAGAGGCCATCGCTTAGACCACTGCGCCACCGGGACGGCTAATCATCGTTGCAGCAAGAATTCGACAATCTGTGACTAACGACATTTGCTCCCGCATCTCAACAACCATTCGTTTCCATAACTCAAAATAAGTTTAACATCAGACCATATGTGTGTTAGATTCTTATCGAGGCAAGTTCTCGAGAGTGCTGTGGTACGAACGTGATTTCTCAAAAAGCGTTTATGTTCAGAGAGTCTGTATTTCAGTCTTCTTTTAGTACTACCGACATAGTAGGTTATATGTGATACAGAGGAACCAGAGTTAGAGTTATTACTCAAAGGAATGAGGTAGACATCGGCTGAAGTTTATGATAGGAATAAGTTGAGTTTCTCGAAAGTACTTGTGTGTTTTAATGTTTTAATAAGTAAATGTGCCAACGTGCCTCGACGGTAATTATCCTCACCTCGTGGCCTTTTTTGGTGGGTAGTTGAAACATACCAAGGTCATCCTTGGTTAGCATTAAAGATTTTAGAAGTTCGTTTCCCAAATATATGACCTAATGGAAGAATACGATATTATAACTAGTAATTAAATAGCACTAAATTTACTTCTTTACATATCCAGTAATAAAAGGTCTGAAACTCAAAGAAGTGTGAAAAAGATAAACGATATTTCAGTATCAAAATTCAAAATACAGGAAAGTCCCAAAAGGGAAATTAAAACAGATCCGAGAGATATCTGTCCAGTGTATGCGCATCATCCTCTTTATCATTTCCTTCAGTTCCAATAAGAGAAAGGAAACAGGAGCAGGCGAGAGGGCCATTCTTTGAAGTTTCTCGCCGTTGCGGGTTGGAGTGGAAGCTGACTGGCTATCTTATTTGGTTTTCTTCCGTGGAGCTACTTGCCCTTTCTCCGACAGTGATCAAATAATCTGACTTGCATGGGCGAAAGTGTTTCCAAAGGGCATAAAAAAAGAAACAGGTTCTAAGAATATTTACTAGGACGACTGCGAAGAAGCAGGAGCCTGCATCACATACATACATACATACATATACCTAGGCACACTCGAGATCTGAAGAGATCCTCCTCCCTACGGCGATGCAGGGAAAGCTGGCAATAAAAGCAACGCGTTTTGGGAGCTCTATTCCTCGGAGACATCCCAGGCTTTGTGCTTGTAAAGCTAATGGTCGCGACCACTGGAACTTTGGGGAAACACATAAAATTTATGATTTTACAGGTTTTATTTTTGAGAGTCTCCTGAGATACACGGTTACGTTACCGAAAATCGAAAACCACGGATTCTGAAAGCATCCATAAAATTGAAATAGTACTCTGGATTCACTGTTGAAAATGAAATCATCACAGCTATCAATGCTAAAAAAAAAAATCAATGTTTCGCTTCGATATAGATTAAGCATCGTTTTCTTTAGGTGTAAGGAAACAAAACAACACTAAAAACACAATTTTTGTACCTGGGTAGTAACTGTTATTTCCTCAGTGCTCATCTTTTCAAAGTATAGAAAACGGCTATTATTTCCCATAAACTTTGCTTTCGTGATCAGGACAGTCATATTTTTAAATTTACGGATTTCCAATGAGGGAAAGGGGAACTTTGCTTCTTTTCGTTCGCATAATACAGAGGTTGATTCAAGTTTATAGTGAGGCCGCCCAGTGGTGCAATGGTCTAAGCGATGGATTCAGTTCATTCGTCCAAAAAGGGTCCGTGTTCGAATCCCGGTGAGGCATGGATGTTGTGTTTGTCTTACGGCACTGGCTCTCTCCCTTCCCTGGAGCCAGTGACCCTAAATTAAGGACGGGCGACTGCTTATAGTCCATTGAGTTGCTGACGGTGGTCGTTAAACCTACAATAAAAAAAAAGTTTATAGTGACAAATTAAAATGCGCGCCATATGCAAATCGTGTACGTCACGGTTAAGTTACCATATTAATCTTGCAGTAGCAGCCTTCCGCTATAAGAGCATTTGTCATTTGCTTTCGTAGCGTTCAGATGCCTCCACGAGTGATTCCGTTCTGAGAGGGGTATACGGTTGTCCTTTCTGAAAAAGGTTATTCGTATACAGCAATACAAAAAAAAAAGGTGCAAAGAAAATGGTTGTGTGATTTCTAAAAATGGCATATGTCAAGTAATTAAGTGTGCAAAAGAGAACTTTTACAGCTTGTTCAAGTGGCGCACGAACGCCACGGAAAAGGAAAACACTCTAAACTAAAGAGGTCCGCTGAGGTGATTCGTAAAGTTAGGTCTCTTGTAAAGAAAGAGCATCCAGCAACTCAAAGATGTAGAGCGTGTAGGTGTCTAACAGGAAACTGTAAACCGTATTATCAAATCTGAGCTACACTTAGAAAAGCGGTTTAAGCCTAACATTCACGAGGTTCTTCCGAGCGACATTTCAGAGCGGATGACGAACTGCAAGAAACTGTATGACAGACATCAAGCAAGGGACAGATGTACGTTTGTGGTAACTTTGTGTGAAACATGGATATACCTTAGTGACACAAACAAAATCCAGGCAATGTACTATCAAGAAAAGGGTGCCGGAATGGGTACGTGAATGCGAAGAAAGTTTTTCACGTGGGTTTATAGTTGTGGTAGATTATTGCTATAATGTCAAGTTAAAGCTGTGAAAGGTTGCGAATAACGCAAACATTAATGCAGCTTATTATCAGAAAAACACTCTTGACGTAATTTACCGCGAAAAAATTCCATCCTTATACGGTGCAGTGGCTTCAAATGTATGGATCCACTAAGACAAGGTTTCCAGCCATATGGCAAAGTCCACAACGGGATACATGCGGAAGATGGAAGCTGAGACCAGGATTCACGCTATACGATTCTCCTTAATCCTCTCAAATCCCCAGTTGTCTTTCATATGGATTTCGGAGGTTTCCTCATGGATGCCTCTTCCATAGATTTCTGGGGTTTCCTCACGGATGTCACTTCCTAGAATTTCGGGGTTTCCTCATGGATGCCTCATCCATGGATTTCTGGGGTTTCCTCATGGATGCCTCTTCCATGGATTTCTGGGGTTTCCTCATGGATGCCTCTTCCATAGGTTTCTGGGGTTTCCTCATGGATGCCACTTCCATGAATTTCTGGGGTTTCCTCATGGATGCCACTTCCATGAATTTCGGGAGTTTCCTCATGGATGCTCCTTCCATGGATTTCTAGGGTTTCCTCATGGATGCCTCTTCCATGGATTTCTGGGGTTTCCTCATGGATGCCTCTTCCATGGATTTCGGGTGTTTCCTCATGGATGCCTCTTCCATGGATTTCGGGAGTTTCCTCATGGATGCCTCTTCCATGGATTTCGGGTGTTTCCTCATGGTGCCTCTTCCATAAATTTTGGGGGTTTCCTCATGGATGCCTCTTCCACGGATTTCTGGGGTTTCCTCATGGATGCCTCTTCCATAGATTTCTGAGGTTTCCTCATGGATGCCTCTTCCATGGATTTCTGGGGTTTCCTCATGGATGCCTCTTCAATGGATTTCGGGAGTTTCCTCATGGATGCCCTTTTCCATGGATTTCGGGTGTTTCCTCATGGTACCTCTTCCATAAATTTCGGGGTTTCCTCATGGATGCCTCTTCCACGGATTTCTGGGGTTTCCTCATGGATGCCTCTTCCATAGATTTCTGAGGTTTCCTCATGGATGCCACTTCCATGAATTTCGGGGGTTTCCTCATGGATGCCTCTTCCATGGATTTCTAGGGTTTCCTCATGGATGCCTCTTCCATGGATTTTTGGGGTTTCCTCATGGATGCCTCTTCCATAGATTTCTGGGGTTTCCTCATGGATGCCACTTCCATTAATTTCTGGGGTTTCCTCATCGATGCCACTTCCATGAATTTCGGGAGTTTCCTCATGGATGCCTCTTCCATGGATTTCTAGGGTTTCCTCATGGATGCCTCTTCCATGGATTTCTGTGGTTTCCTTATGAATGCCTCTTCCATGGATTTCTGGGGTTTCCTCATGGATGCCTCTTCCATAGATTTCTGGGGTTTCTTCATGGATGCCACTTCCATAGATTTCTGGGGTTTCCTCATGGATGCCACTTCCATGAATTTCGGGAGTTTCCTCATGGATGCCTCTTCCATGGATTTCTAGGGTTTCCTCATGGATGCCTCTTCCATGGATTTCTGGGGTTTTCTCAGGGATTGCTCTTCCATGGATTTCGGGTGTTTCCTCATGGATACCTCTTCCATAGTTTTCGGTGGTTTCCTCATGGATGCCTCTTCCATGGATTTCTTGGGTTTCCGCATGGATGCCTCTTCCATGGATTTCTAGGGTTTCCTCATGGATGCCTCTTCCATGGATTTCTAGGGTTTCCTCATGGATGCCTCTTCCATGGATTTCTAGGGTTTCCTCATGGATGCCTCTTCCATGGATTTCTGGGGTTTCCTCATGGATGCCTCTTCTATGGATTTCTGTAGTTTTCTCATGGATGCCTCTTCCATGGATTTCTGTCATATCATGCATGAAAACACCGCCAGTTTGGATGCGAACATTTTTCTGGAGAAGCAGAACACACCGTGGCAGTTTTCCTCGCTACTGCTCTTCATGGCCTCACAGAATTAATGCAATAGCGCGGCATAATAAGTACAATTCATAGTCCTTTCAATTACCTTTCAATTACCAGTAGTTTTTCTGTGTCCGAAAAATTGGTGGCCATAATCTTCTCTGGAGATGGTTGTGCTTTGAATTCTTTTGGTGGTGGTGATCCATGACGTTTCCACTGCATGCTCTCTTGTTTGGTATCAGGGTACCAATGGCGAAGGCACGTCTCATCGCCAGTAACAATGCAGGAATAGAAGTCATCTGAATCGCGGTTAATCAGGTAGATCAAGTTGAACCGGACTTGTTTCAACACCATCATTCATCATCTAAGGTATCAACATTTGAGGAACCCATCCCATTCAGCGCAGGTCTTTCATATCCTTAATCTCTCATACAAAATGGTCCAAACACTAACAGTCATCACTAACCAAACACTCATTCCTAACACTGACAGTCATCCGTAACCTCTCATGCAAAATGGTCTAAACACTGCCGGTACTTAACTTCAGTTCTCCAGCAATCTGTATGATAGGAATTCGTCGGTTTGTCATCATGACAGGGATTCGCCGGTTTGACATCATCAGGTCTTCCACTTTCTGGGTCATTTCACCTGTGGTCAGCTCCACTGAGCGTCACTCTTAAGGGTAGTCTCCAAACGAGCATCTTCCTCGTTTAAACAGAGCAGCCCATTTTTTGACTGTGGCATATGAAGGGGTGCACCATCGACGTACACACGGATCATCCGTTCATGATCGCTACGCGATGTTTCACTTACCCTCGTCAAAAATTTAGATACCACTTGGTTCCGCAATTTCATCTGTCATTCAACCTTAGTCACCTTTTACACTGAGTGATCACTGAATTATTACCACCTATCTAATACTTCGTTGGTCTGCCTTTCTCCCTCAGTACAGCAGCTGTCCGACGTGCCATTGATTCGATAAGATGCCGAAATTGGTTGGGAGATGCGGTCAACCAAGTTGTGTGTAATGTAGCCTTCAGTTCAGGTATGAGGTGACTGGTGTATTCAGACGCCTGTAGCCATCATTTAAGGTATGAGGTGTCTGGTGTATCCAGACGCCTATAGCCTTCAGTTCAGTTATGAGGTGACTGGTGTATCCATACGCCTGTAGCCTTCAATTCAGGTATGAGGTGACTGGTACATCCATACGTCTGTAGCCTTCAGTTCAGATATGAGGTGACTGGTGTATCCAGACGCCTGTAGCCTTCCGTTCAGGTATGAGGTGACTGGTGTATCCAGACGCCTGAGATGCCGTTCAGTAATGTTCCACAACTTATGGGACTCATATCGAACGAGTTCGGAAGCCAATTGATATGCTGCAAGTCTAAACTGTGTTTCATAAACCATTCTTGCTCAACATTGGACCTCTGACTCGGCGCATTGTCATCTTGGTACAGAGTCAGCAAGTAATTCACAGTAGTGGGCACCAGTCATACGTTGTTTCACATGCACCAGGGGACGAGGTTCCTGCCAGGTGAACATTCCCCACATCATACAACCGTCCCTAACGCCTTGCTCCGTGGAGACCAAGCTGGATGGATCCAGTGCTTCATGTTGTTTGCACTAAACACGTATAGGGAAATCCACGGAGTGCAGTAAAAAAAACGCGACTCGTCGGACCAACACAATTTTTTTCCAGTTATCCGACGTCCGACATGCATGATCTTTGCACCAGATGAGTCTTTTGCGGCAATGAACAGTGGTCAGCAGAGGATGTCGTCGGGGTTGTCCGCTGTTAAAGCGCACACATGCGACGTATGCAACAAGTTCAATTCCGGGTTGACTTCTATTGAATTTGGTAGTCAAATGTTGAATAGTGATGCGTCTGTTGGTCTGTACGAATCGTCGGACCCAGCGCTCACCTCTCACTTCAACCTTTCGCTGTCCTATGCAGTTTTACATCCGGGTCTTTGTTTGACTATTTTCACGGCACTCTTGGTATACTTTAACTACTACACCGGCTCACGAACAGCCGACCAGTTCAGCCGTTTGGAAAATCGAGGCACCCTCTCTCCGACCTTGCACAGTCTTTCCTCTCCCAAAGTTCGATAAATCCTCCGAATTTTACTATCTAATTCTCCACTTGCACCTTATATATTCTACGTCGGTCGATTAATCGCGCCCTCTCGGAAATCACGTGGCCAACGGGCCGCGTCCCATTTTGACAGGTGTAGCTATATAATTCAGTAACTACTCAGTGCATATCACTATTTAAAAATAATAACGGTTTTGGATTTTACTATTAATAAAAGTCTTTGGCTTTCACACGCGAGGTGGAATTTGGACCCCACTATCGACTTGGTAAAAGCCGTCACTGAGTGCTAATATTTAGACATATGTTTTAACACAAATATCATTATTTTCAGGTCGTGGCCATTTAAGAATTATAAGTGACTTCACTGATTTATAATAATCATACACGCGTCTTTCATGTCTTATTTGTTGTTTGTTCCAGGTGCTTCGAATAAGAAAGTACGCATTTAACACTCATTTAATACTCATTAAAGTACTCACTTTAATTCCACGAAGTATCTGATTTTTAAAGCAGCAACGACGTTTACATATTTTTCATATATCCTCCTTAGTAAACTGATACGTATAAATTTCGTCATTATTTTGCTAAAATGCGTCCCAGAGACGGCAAACTGTAATCCTCATGTTTAGCGATATCTCATCACTAGAGCGACGATGAGATGCGGCATTAACTTTCGGCGATAGATATTCGAGTAGCGACTGACGCGAAAGACAGCACATTTTTGTTCCAAAAGCTTCCTAACGAAGAACGGAAGCTAAAGAAATTTGCTTCGAAGCTGCAGAAAAATAAACAAAAAAGTGACGAAAATGGATACGTAGAAATGTGCAGCTGCGTAATTTGCCGAATTGAAAAACGAAACTTATAGCAAGAAAAAGAGAGACTAAGATGGTATATGACGCCATCTTACAAATCGCTTGAACATGCAACTAGAACAGTTTGCTCCCTCCCAAATGAACTGCGATGGCATATCTGCAAAATACCATTTCTTTTCCTTGATATTTAGATACAGTGAAACCTCTGGATAATAGCCACCGGCATACGCTC
This sequence comes from Macrothele yani, assembly GCA_039090855.1. Classification (NCBI taxonomy): domain Eukaryota; kingdom Metazoa; phylum Arthropoda; class Arachnida; order Araneae; family Macrothelidae; genus Macrothele; species Macrothele yani. The sequence goes on along the minus strand of CM077008.1, from coordinate 141,066,947 downwards.
GGACAGGGCAAAGAGTGAGCGTTGTTGGGAGGTTAAGCCTAAATTAACATTGTTTGTTAGTTACGCTTGGGTTGAGCAAATCCTAGAAGTCATTCGAGACATACACATTCGTATCAGAATAATATACTGGTGGTGTGCAAAAATTAAGGACGAGACGGTTTTTCGAATGTAACGTCGGGCAGAAGTGCTGCACATCGACTCAAATCATACCATAAGATCCCCAAGATGTAAGAATATAGGACAAGTGAGCAAAACCGTCCGAACAAGAAATCCAAAGGATACAAAGGCACTTTATTGAAAAGGTAGCTTCGAGCACAACTGGGCAGAAGACAGAAACGTCCATGTGACAGGCGGCTGCCAAGAAAAATCCAGTCTTTAGTAGGGCATATGATCACCCCTGACAGCGTTGCAGGATTTAAAACGCCTGTCCATCCTGAGGACGAGGTTGTCAAGGAGCTGTTCAGGCATCACGGCCCATTCCTCTTGTAGCGCCAATCGCAGCTGCGGAATCGTTGCTGGCGGCTGGTGACGTGCTGCCAAGCGTCTCCCGAGAAGGTTCTACACGTGTTCGATTGGATTTAGGTCCGGGGACCTTGTGGACCAATCCATGCGTTGAATATTTTCACTCTCCAACAGCTCTACGACAGCCACTGTACGATGAGGTGTAGCGTTGTCGTCCATGAAGAGGAACTCAGTACCCACAGCACCTCTAAACAGACGCACGTGAGGGAGAACCTCGGTACAATAGCGGACACCAGTGACTGAATCTCCTTGGAAGATGTGGAGGTCAGTAAGGCTACCAAGCATGATACCGCCCCAAACGAGAACTCCACCACCTCCAATCCGGTCCCTTTCGATTAAGTTGGAGGTGTGATTGCTTGTTCCCTGCTCTCTCCAGATGTGTATACGTCCAGAATCGCTCGTCAGACTAAATCGGCTCTCCTCCGTAAAGAGAACTCGACCCCATTGCTGATGTGTTCAGTTCTTTTGTTCCTCGCACCAGAGAAACCGTCGTCTCCAATGAGCAGGCGTTAATGACACACACCGTACTGGTCATCGTGGAAATAGACCACCTTTGTGCAGCATCCTGGCCACGGTAAAACGCGATAACGGACGTCCAGTTGTCTGTTGCACGTGCCTTCAGATTTCTCCCGCTGTCTCTTCTCGCCTGTAGGACAATATACCGATTGTCCGCCGCCGTGATTGCTCGGTGACGACCACTGCTAAACTCTCGGACAGCTGTTCCTGTCGTTTGAAATGCTATCCAAGCTCATGAAACGATGCTGTGAGCGATCCCGAACTCCTCGGCCACACTAGTCACACTTCAACCTTCTTCCAACTTCCCAATGACGTGACCTCGAGTAAAATCATCCAGATGTCATTTACTGGATTGCCTGTTGGCCATATCACACGGTGGCAGCAACTCGACGTCGTTCAAACCGATGTACACCGTGCAATAGCTTTCACCGAATTGCTGAGCGTACACCGCCCGTGTGCTTTATACCCTTCTGACCCCCCCCCCTTACGTCATGCTGCATATACGCGTATGCCCTACCGTACTGGACCCTAGTCTATCTCCTGAGTGGTCTTTCGGTCCGTTCTGCCTGCTCGTTCCGCTGTTATGCTAATTTCTCCTCTTCGTCCTTATTTTTTGCACACTAGTGTATGACCACCTACATAGTAATGGGAATAATCACCCTTGGCCCGGAAGACAGCAGCGAGACGGCGTGGTATGGACACAATGGGGCCCTGGAAGGTTGCCAGAGGCACACCTGTCCATTCTGACTGCAGCAGCGCACGGAGGTCCCGGAGATGACGTGTGAATCGGCACGTCGAACCTGTCGATTCAAATAGTCTCAGAAATGCTCTATGGGATTGAAGTCGGACGGTTTCGCCGGCAAAGGGTGAACGGAGATATCGCTATCGTGTTCTTAGAACCAGTCACGCACGCCATTAGCGACGTGGCAAGGTGTACTCACTGTCCTGTTGGTAGACACCATCACCACCATGGTAAACGTTCAACATGTGGTCAGCTATGATGGGCCGGTAGCCATTGGCGGTCAGGGACCCATCCAGTGGTCTACGTTGTACCACGAAATCAACTTACAGACATTCACACTGCCACCGAAAGCCTATACTTGATCGACAAGCGTGTCCGGGTGTTGGTTCTCTTGTGTACGACGCCGTATCCGTCACCTCCCATCATTTCTGTGGAGTAGAAACCTGGATTCGTCGGAGAAGGCAACCTTTTCCGGCTCTTCCATTTTCCAATGACGGTAGTCCCAAGCAAACTGCAGGCGTCATTGCCGATGGACCTGGGTTAACATATGAGCCTTAACGCAGCGTCTACTCCGGAGACCAGTGCGTAACAAGGTTCCCTTTACTGCTATCGGGAACACGTACCTTAATGCCCCAGCGTTCATTTGCGTGGTCAATTGCTGCACTGTTGCTCGTCGATTGCGCTTTACCAGTCGACATTTTCATCTGGAGTCGATGGCCTCTGTGGCTCGACAGGTATGACGTCAGGAGGTACTCTGTGTTCCGGCAATCCATTCTTGGTACACCCTTACACGCGAACAGCACATGAAATACCTCGCGAACAGCACATGAACAGCAACATGAACAGCACACGAACAGCAACATGAACAGCAACAGCACATGATTTCTATATATGGTGGCCAAACAGCACATGAACAGCACATACCTCGCGAACAGCACATGAAATAGGCTGTTTCTGAGATGCTTCCACCCTTGGCGAGATAGCCGATGATCATTCCTTTTTTAATGTCCGTCAAATCTCTACCTAAGTCCATTGTGCTCACGTGATGCACTATGGCTCATCTGTCCTGGATGGCCGGTTTTGTCGCCGTGGGTTTGACCTTGTCCCGTACACTCTGTAACGCGCCTGAGAGGATACACTGTGATTCCGGGGGTGGCCATATTCTGATACGACCGTGTACATGGTCACTGGTTGTGAGGATGCCAAGAACAGAATGCAAACGGAGTAATGTTAGCTCACATAAAACTGAGATGAGTTCAAGAGCGAAAATATCAAGATTTAGAACAGTAAATGCAACTGATCGTTTTCAGCTGAATTTTCGAACCAGCAACAGCATTTTTAATGCAAATGTTTTTCTCATTGTCTCCACTTATTGTTCACTAGAATTGGGTAACATACGGCTAAGCTTTAAATAATAATTAATCATCGAGTAGAGGATCTTAGAAAAGCAGTATCTCATCCCTGATCTTGAACTACCCTTAGAAATAGCAAGCTAGGAGATTAGGCAACAGGACAGAAAAAACAGAACAATTTTTGGAGACAGTGAGATGTAACTGCACAGTTAGGTAGGTGGTCGTCGGGTAAAAACAAGGAACAGAACCAACCGGGACCAAACCAGGAAACACTGCCGCCAAACAGCAATATTCCGCGCACCTGCAGCAATCACCACAGCCGGCCTCGGTATGCGGGGTCGGGACATCCATGGGAGTTGAAACTCGCCTCAAGGAATTGCCGTCACAAATCGAACTAAAGTTTTCTTTCTTTCTTTTGCTGCCTTCATCCACTTAGAGAAAGTTTATGACCGAGTAAATAGGATTCTTCTGTGGAAGGTACTTAATAAATATGGTATCACTGGGAATCTACTCAATAGTGTGAAATCTGTGTATGCTGGCAGTAGAGCATGTGCACAAGTGAATAGTGTTTAATTGAAATGGTTTTCTATTGGAGCAGGTGTCAGACAGGGTTGGGTAATGTCACCATGGCTGTTTAATATATTTATGGATGCGTGCATGCATGATGCCAAAGTCTACAATACTAGTTTATGTCTTGGAAATGTTCATGTGTGTATATTGCTATGTGCTGATGACACAGTCCTGTTGGCAGAGAGCGAAAGCAAGTTGCAGAGTATGCTGGCCCAGATGTAAGAAGTTTGTATGAATTTCAAACTGAGTATAAATAAGGGAAAACCTAAAGTTAGTTTTTGAGCGAAGCACTGTTAGTACTGTATGCAAGATAAGTCTAAATGGCCCCGTTATTGATCAGGTGAACGAGTTTGTACATTTGAGAAGAATGTTTAGCAAAGAGTACAAATTAGATGGCGAAATTAGCAGGCGAGTGAACTCTTCGTTGAAAATCATAGCTGACTTGGGAGGATTTCACAGGAATAATGGGTTCTCAAGAAAGTCCCGAATGGCTGTATATGAAAGTGTAATTGTTCCTATTCTGGTGCATGGCAGTGAAACCTGGGTTCTGCAGAAAAGTCATAGGAGCTTTTTATGTGCTGGGGAGAGGCGTTACTTACGAGCGTTTGTAGTAAAGCACGCTCTGATCATGTGAGGCATGAAGATGTGTTGCCGATATGTAATGTGAAGCAAAATGTTGTTGGTAAGTTGGAGACTAATATTCTTAGGTGGTTTGGCCATATTGAGAGAATGAGGAATGAGATGCTTACTAAGAGAATTTATTCAGCTCAAGTGGCAGGAAAGAAAAGTAAAGGAACGCCAAGAAAATCATTGGAAGACCAGATTCAGGACTGTCTGCATGAGAAAAAGATAATGAGTATGAAGTACAAAAGATCTTGTGTGCGGCGTGTGATGGATGTCAATGAAGCTCGAGCTGTGTGCCGGGATCGCTGTAGTTCGAGACGCCTGATACAGCAACTGCGATTTCTTTCTCTGAGTAGCTAGCCTCTGAATATCAGAGAACAGCTTAGTGTTATGTATGTATGCATGTTTGCACTTAGACATGCCATTGTGCCAGCCGTAATGCAATCAGTTCTGCCCGAGGCTCGGTTCCGTTAGTAACCTTCTTTCTTCTCATCTTACTCACATGATGCCGAAGTACCGAAGCAGCTAAGTAAGTAGACCGTTTCCGGACTGACTGTGGTGCCTGGTGACCGCTGTTAAAAGGTTCCTTTTTTCAGAGATAATTGCTGATGTTAATCCTAATGTAGCTGTTCTGTACCAACCAAAGCTTATCATTGCATTGCTCCTCAAGGAAATGTCATCTGCCAAATTAAAGTGTATTAGTGCTAGATTTTATTTACTGTTGACAGATCAAAAATCTCCATTTACAGCGATCTTGGCAGACAACTCAAACTTCACTGACATTCATCACAAAGTTTCACACAAAAACTTGTTCACTTCATGCCCATTTGCTTTTTCTCATTCACTTGAATTCTGTCCTCCTATGATTTCCTTGGCCTTTCTTCCCTGCCACTTGGACTGGGTAAATTTCCTTAGTAAGTTTTATAATGAATAAAATTCTTCGGCTGGACGTGTAGTGCAGGAAAGCTTACGTTAAATCACGTTAGGATTATTGAAAGGTTACTTGACGTAGCTAAAGTGTGCTTAAACTTCAAAGTGCTAGAGTTTGTTTAGGTAAGACACTCACGTGCAATAAATTCCAAGAATATGGAATTATTCTTTACTCAGCGTTCCTCATTATCTTGAATATCAGTAATATAACTTCGGTTTTAGTACATTAGTACTTTGAAGGCTCCTTATTAGAGCGGTAAACACAATATACCCTGAACGTAACGTAAACACTCAATGAAATAGACTTAACGGCCAGACAGAGGTCTGACAATAAAAATGAACTAAGAAGACGTACTCACTTTTAACCTTTTATTGGGGAGTTCCTGGTATTACTCAAATACACACTCCAAAATAACACAACTACTAATAGCCCGAACTTTCGTACTATCGTAATATCGTAGAAACGTAGGTAAATCGCATATCAATAATCAGGAAAAACCTATCACATATAAAACGAAGCTCCTCGGTATACTTGAGCATGCCTATATATATATATACTGCATACCACCACGTTATGACTTACACTCGTTGCCACATATAATTCAGCGGGAGAAACAACATCTCGTTAAGTGAGAAGATAATTTGCATAGGAAAATAAAATAACAAGAGATAGTAAAATCAAAAAGAAACTGAAGCTAGAGTATACGTTACAGCTTCTCACAACTCATTCTTTCAATAATACAAAACCAATTCAGAATATGTCTCCTACTTACTAACGATATTTTGCTTCACATTTACACATCTCCAACACATCTCAATTTCTCACATTAACAGAACGTGTCTTGATGCGAGAACCCCTCATTATGTAACGCATCTCTCCAGCATACAAACGAATCCTATGTCTCTTCCCTCTTCTGCATTACCGAGATTGCACTGCTCTGCATTAGAGCAGTAGCAATTACATTTTCATTCGCGGCCATTCTGGGTCTTTAAGACGTTCCTTCTGAGGCGGTTATAACTTTCAAATCCGAATTCACTCGCCTAGTAATTTTACCTTTTAATATGCTTCCTTTTTCAAACAAATTAATTCACCTGGTTTATCTCTGTACCGTTTAGACCAATCATTTCTATTAATACTTGTTTGTTCCCGACATAAAGATTGTTCGCTTCCTAAGTTCCATTGATGTTTTGCATTAAATTTTTAATAGTAGGATTTTAATGCGGCGTCCTTTTTTTTTTCATTTCAGTTCCTCTCTATATATAGTGTTGTTCCACGGAAACATTTTCTTTTTTAAATTTGCGGTTTAGGCGTTCACCAATCGTCACCTAATGAGCGTCGGATTTACAACTAATGATATTACGTGCTGTCTTGCGTGGTTTCATTAAATCGTAATTGCTTTGATCTTTTTGACAGATGAGGAATTGGAAACAGTGAAGAACCTAATTATGTTACAGCATTACATTGGACGTGCGAAAATGGCACAATTCATTTTTACTGGAAAGAAAGGGAGCTGTCTGAAGCACACTTTCTTTTCCTTTGTAAATTTACAGATGTTATTGGATCAGTCTCTGTTTTCAAATTCAAAAGACGACGAGCGAAAAGTTTTCAGATGGCGATCAAATGTGTTTGTCAAAGATGTTCACGTGACAATGGCAACAGAATCTCGCCGTCTCAGTGTCCGATGCTCTGCAATTATTCATTGTCTAACAATTGTTCTGTCTGAATTTCACCATCTGCGTCTGACGTTGCATCGCCCAAGTACAAAACAGCGAAGGCAGGTCGGTAGACTCCCAGTTTTCAAAAAGTGTATCTTTCGAGGTGAGAGACACAAGAAGAAAGAAAAAAAAATAGAAAAAGAGAGTAAAGGAAAGGACGTTGAAAACTGCGTTGCACAGGAACTGGGAAACAGCTGCTACTGTGGTATGATGGATCACTTTTTCGAAGAAAAATAGCAGAACACTTACTTTAAACTTAGTCAGCTTTTAGCACTTAGGATGAACAAAAACTATTTATCTTAAGGCTTCCGGAAAGAACTAGAACACAGTTATATTTAATTATGCATTAACAAGTATTTTTAGTTTGTTATGATTTCGCCAACGGTGCCTATGGTTGGATGCGCGCAGAACTTAATTAAAAAAAAAATACATATACGCGAAGCAATTTTAAGGAACGCTCAAAAAACGAAATATAGCGTAAAGTATAGGGGTTTTTGAATAATTACACGAAAATTATTCGCCCAAAAATACCAAGGAAGAAACTCGAACATAGCTATAATTAAAAGCGCATTAACTTTTTATTTACTTTATGCACACAAAATTCTCACTAGTTAGCCACGAATCGCATTTTGAAAAGCAACTGCAACGAACGAGGTGTCACTGTTAAAAGTTTTGCGGTTGGTTGAACCAAAATGTGTTCTAACACCAGCTGTACGACTTTCTGAGAAAAGATATCCCACCATGTGGTGTAAAGCCAACAACATGGTACAACCTTGTACCGTGCTGTGGTGCAGAGATGCACCATGTTGTTGGGTTTTGTTTGCACCACACAGCGGTGTATCGTTTCTCAAAAAGTATATAGTGCAGCTAGGGCAGTTCAACTTTTTGGGGCAACCTACCACAGAATTTCTTACCGGTGTACAGATTTCATTTCTAGGAGGAGATTAAAGGCGGAATATCTATCAATTCTAAACACCCACAATACGGCGCAAAATGCACTTTATTAATAAAAACAGTCACCACCAGCAGCAACACACTCTTGCTAACGAGCTGTAAGCTTCTGTACGCCGTCGTGAAAAAATGTCCGGCTTCGGTATGTGACAAACTCATGGAATGCAGTTTCAACAGATGCTTGATTGGGAAAAGATTTACACCATAGTATGGTGTCCAGGTACTTGAAGAAGTGATTGTCCGTAGGAGATCGATAAGCTGAATAAGACGGATGAAGTAAAGTTTCGTACCCCAAAATGGTGCAGCTTCTAGATCGCATAGTGTGTAACGTGTGGAGTGGTATTATCATGGAGAAGTATAACCCGTGGCGATTACCTAATGCTGGTTGTTTGGTGGAGAATTTTCCATACAAACTGTCAAGTTCTTGACAATACCTGTGCACCGTGATAGTTTGATCCGGTTGTAAGAAGTAGGACTGGATCACACTAGCTGAGGAACAACAAACACTGACCGTTGTCCTCCTGGAATGGTCCTCCTGGAATGGTGTACCAGTTTCGGAGTGTGTTTCGGGGCATCACCGCGGTCAAGCCATTTCGACGACCGTCAACAATTGTCATACAGAATCCATTTATCATCACATGTGACAAGGCACTTCAAAAGATCGTTCGATTGGTCCAGGAGACCTATCCAGAAGCTTATTTTAGGGAATGGGCGGTGGTTCTGATCTAAAACAAAAGATGGACAGAAAGATTTTGTGGATGTCTCTCTCTCTCTCTATCTAGGCACCTCAAAAGGTCGTTGGGTTGGTCCAGGGGGTCTATACAAAAGCTTACCTTGGGGGGGGGGGAGATGGGCGCACTGGATGTGGTTTAAAAAAAGATGAACAGAACAGAAATACTTTGCAGACGGGTTTCCATTTTCTTTCTCTCCGTCTCGCTCTCTCGCTCGCCCTCTACGCACCTCTAAAGACCGTTCCGTTTGTCCAGAGGGCAGATTCAGAAGCATAGCTGGGAGGGGGCGGTGGATCTTGTCTAAAAAAAGATGGACAGAATTACTTTGCGGATGGGTTTCCCTTCCTTTCCCTCCGTCTCTCTCTCTCTCTCTCTCTTACTAGGAACACAAAAGACTGTTCCGTTTGTCCAGGTGGCCGATCCAGAAGCTTTACGGGGTGGCCGTGGCTCTGGTTTAAAAAGAAAACGATGGATAGAGGACTTTGTGAATGGGCTTCTCTCTCTCTCTCTCTAGGAACCTCAGAAGATCGTTCCGTTGGCCCATGGGGCCGTAGCTAAAGAAAAGATGGATAGAAAATTTTGTGGATGGCTCTCACTTTCTCTCTCTCTCTCTCTCTCTCTCTCTCTCTCTCTCTGTAGGTACCTTAAAAGGTCGTTGGGCCGTGGAGCCTATCCATAAACTAATCTTTTAACTTTGAGGGGGGGGGGGAGGAGCGTTGGCTCTGGTCTAAAAATACGATGGACCCAGACACTTTGCGGATGGGTTTCTTTCTTTTTCACTCCGTCTCTCTTTATCTTTCTCTCTCTGCAGCTCAGAAGATCCATCGGTTGGTATATTTTTCGGGTGGCATAGGGGGCCGATTCACAAATTTACCGTAAGGGGGAGGGCGGTGGCTATGGTCTAAAAAAGAGATTAACAGAAAGACTTTGTAAATGGATCTCTGTCTCTCTAGGCACCTCAAAACATCGTTAGGTTGTTATAGAGGGCTAATTCAGAACTTCGCCTTATGGGCGCGGTGGAGGTGTTCTGGTAAAAAAAAAAAAAAAAAAATGGACAGAAAGACTTAGTGAATGGGTCTCTCTCTCTCTCACTCACACACTCACACACACGCACACTGGTACAGCTACCCCACCCCCCTAGCAATGCATGGGTTTTTAAAACTTTTCCATTAAAAAAATTGTGCAAAGTTTTTAAATCACAAAGTGGAAAAAATCAGTAAAAAAAAAAAAGAAAAGAAGAGCACTATGTTCTCGGAGCTCAATTGCCTACTTTGCGAGGAAATGAACACTGTGCTGTTTAAATATCAAGTCAGGATAGAAACTTTAAAACAAATTTGAGTCCTTCTGCCCTTCTATACGGGAAGCTTACTTTAATATGATAATTTCGTGCTTGACTCATCGAATCATTCCTGATCAACATGGTCGCTAATTCCACTTTAAGATATTCGTTTATACTTCGCAACGCATGATTCCCACCTCCTCTGAAACGAACTACCATTTAGTTCTTCACTTCTTCAAGTCATTCCTGCGCCACTCATTGTCTTACTGGCGATTTTCTCTTGAACGTTTATGGAAGTATTGCATTAAACAAAGCACACTCATTGCTTTTTATGATCAGCTAAAAACACTTTGCCCTTCTGCTCTCAGCTTCCTCTGTTTCTAAAACTAGTTTTTTTTTTCTGTTTTTTTTTCTGTTTTTTTTTCTGTTCTCTCTTTCTTTCTCTTAAGCTAGAACAGAACATTTAATCTCCAAATTCATAACGAATTTTAATCGCTATAAAACCTTTCACGAAAATCTGCATTTATTATTACAATTTTAGAAAAGCAAATACATTAAATATTTATGATCTGGACATTTAAAAAGGAAAAGTCTTTGATAATGATGAACAAACAGTACACCAGTTATGTCATCATCATCATCATCATTGTCAACCATTATCAATCCACTGCTGGACGAAGGTCTCCCCAAGTTTCCTCCACAACGGTCTGTCTTGTGCCAGTCTCCTCCATGTCACTCCCGCATATTTACGAATTTCATCCACCCATCTCCCATGTGGTCTTTTTCTGGGTCTTTTCCTGTCCCTTGGAATCCAATCTAAAATTTCGGCTGTCCATCTATGGTCTGTCCTTCTGGCAGTATGTCCAGCCCATTGCCATTTCAGGGATTTAACTCTGATCATGATGTCTTCCACTCTCGTCATTTTTCGGATCCACGAGTTCCTCTTCTTATCTCTCCTGGTTATACCAAACATGCACCTCTCCATGCTGCTTTGAGTTGTCTGCAGCCTTTGTATGTCTCTTTTAGTTAAGGTCCACGTCTCTGCACCATACGTAAGCACTGGAAGGATGCATTGATCAAACACTTTTCTTTTAAGACATAATGGCATATTGCTCTTGAAAATTATGCTGTTTCTTCCAAAAGCTCTCCAGGCAAGTTTTGTACGCCGATTAATTTCTTCATCAATGTGACCCTCACTTGATATCTGCTGTCCAAGATAAACATAGGTATCTGTTATCTCCAGTTTTTCTCCATCAATCGATAAATCTTCATTTCTTGTAAAAGCATTGAACATCACTTTTGTCTTCTGAAAGTTAATTTTTAATCCCACTTCTTTACTCTTGTCAGCAAGTTCCTGGATCATACTCTGCAGCTCTGATGGGGTAGTTGCAAAAATGACTACGTCATCAGCAAAACGAAGGTGGGTTAGATAATCTCCATTAATCTTAATAGTAATACGATATTACTGATCCTATTTCAAATATATTAGGGATCCAATTTAAAATACATTAGTGATCTGATTTCAAATATATTAGCGATCCGATTTCAAATATACAGTATTAGTGATCCGGTTTTGTTTTCGTTTGGAATCAGAGTCAAGGAACATAAAAGCGACACAAAATATGGTAAAGTAGCCAAAGCCCTATCCAGAGAAATCAAATTCCAAGTCCGCAACTCCTATGTGGTATGATCTAAAGAAATTAGCTACCTACTATACCATTATATGTACAGCCATTCGGGAAACTTTGGAGATAATTACCAACAGCGGTAATGATCTCCATAGCATCTCACTCGAGTTGCCACGAATTTGGAATCAGTTCTTCAAGTAACGGCTTCTCCCTACCAGGACACCGCGTACCCAACCAACGTGATACCTCCTATCTTTAAATGAATATAACGTCGTATGTATTTATTGTCAAGTCAAGTTACCGCGTTCAAATTGTTAAAGCGTTCGATTATTCCGTTTGCAGTTTCTGTCTAACTTCCGTGAAAAAGCCATCTGGTTGATGTGCGAAAGCTTGGAAACGCTCTTGTATATATTCCTACGCTAATAAATCGAATCACAAATATAGTGTTACTATTTTCTAAGGAAAAGTCTCTTTTAGAGGTAGAAGGGGGAGTCGCCCATCTGCATCGGCTTGTGGTTTGCTCTTGGACAAGCAGAGAAGAATAAACATCAAGTCGTCACGTTTTGTAGCGTTCCTTCAACTCATATCGGACGCAATTATTCATCATCTTCACCATGTCTGTACTCGTTAAATGTCAGGAAACGGTTGTACAGTGTACCTCGAGTTTCTCGATAACTTATCGTACCATTTGACGTGGATCGGATTCAATCAAGGCCTCAAACTCGGCATCATCGATACCATTTCCTTGGCTCATATCGCCGCACCGGAATTTAGCAAACCAGTGATGCATCTTGGGTTCACTAACGGTACATTTCTCCAGATACCTCCTGATAACTATTTTTTCTTCTTTTTCAAAAGGAATGCCATATTTGCACTAAATACCTAGACAACAACCGAATATTTACAGTTTTGGACAAAGAGCCAATTCCATACGTCTACATAAACCGGTCCGAAATATTGAAAAACGGATTTCAAGAATGCATCGTGAAAGCAGATAACTATTTCGAAATGGGAAATGTATAATAACGCTGTATTAAATTTTACTCATTATTTATCTTTCAAAGAGGATTTTATAATGAAGTCCCATGAGTGTGATTCTGTGTTATTAAATATGGTAAGAAAACTTCTATGGGCAACGATAATTATCATTAGGCAACGTTGGCATAAATTCTAAAATAACATATACTCGAATATTGTAGCATGTAAAATTAATTTCAGTTATTGGGTTTCGTAGCGTTTTAACGAAGCTTTTCGTGTAGACAACTTTTCTCCTTTGATGTTTTAATAAGATACCAGGAAAACTGCCGTCATGTTGCTTTTATTCAAATAACTCATTTCATCAGTGGTTTACTTTCTGTAGCTCAAGGAATCACGATGAATCGAACGCATTTCTTGCGCAGTTTTGTTTGTGATTTAAACGTTTCACGAATACAAATCATTGGTTTAAATCTTGCTTCTAAACTTCAGTGAAATAAATTGTATGCATTAATCTGGAATTCAAATTGCGGTTGCATTTTGAAAATAACAGGACTTTGCTTCCGTTTCGTTTCAAATCCCAAGCTTTGCATGATCATAATCAACTGCAGTTGAATTGGTATCAGGAGCTTGGCATCAAGAAAATAAACTGCAGTTAAATTGATAAACTGCAGTTAAATTGATAAACTGCAGTTAAATTGATAAACTGCAGTTGAATTGGTATCAGGAGCTTGGCATCAAGAAAATAAACTGCAGTTAAATTGATAAACTGCAGTTGAATTGGTATCAGGAGCTTGGCATCAAGAAAATAAACTTCAGTTGACTTGGTATCAGGAGCTTGGCATCAAGAAAATAAACTGCAGTTGAATTGGTATCAGGAGCTTGGCATCAAGAAAATAAACTGCAGTTGAATTGATAAACTGTAGTTGAATTGGTATCAGGAGCTTGGCATCAAGAAAATAAACTGCAGTTGAATTGGTATCAGAAGCTTGGCGTCAAGAAAATAAACTGCAGTTGAATTGGTATCAGGAGCTTGGCATCAAGAAAATAAACTGCAGTTGAATTGGTATCAGGAGCTTGACATCAAGAAAATTGTCTCCATGATTAAAAAAGTTTTTACAGCAGTATGTGAACTATAAGCTGATAAAAAAGACCACTGCACTGATATCAAGAAAAGGCACTCTCATTTCCAGCAGCTGAAAAAAAATATCAACAAGTAGTTTACCCATGGTTGTTTGTGTTTTCCATAGAAGATCTGGAAGGCCCTGGGTTCGATTCCCGGTGGAGGCCAAAGAGAATTTTTCCGGGACTTACTTATAAACGTGGAAAGAGCGATGACCTCTGTTTGATGTTCCTAGCCCACGTCAAATGTCTATATTAATTATTCATTCGCCTTCTAATTATTTGTTCAGTTGCTATTTACCATCTTTGGTGAATCCCCAGCATTGTGCGTGGCTCCAAAAAGCAATCTGCCAATTGGCTTGGTAGTTAGTGTGTGTGAGTCTAGAGAAATTCGAGGACGCTGTGGTGCAGTGGAAGCATACCCGGCGCGTAACTGGAAGACTCTGGGTTCGACTTCCGGTGGCGGACAATGAAAATTTTTCCGTGATTTACTTATGAACGTGAAAAGAGCGATGACCTCTGTTTGAGATCTTTGGAGGAAATGACAACGAAAACCAAAAGGGATTGCATAAATCATGGCGAAGTTTTCGAAACGTAAAATGAAATGTTCATCAGAGTTTCGCGTATTTCAGACATTTCTTTTCAATCCCTTAGAAATAACGTGCATTTTTGGTAGTATGAACTAATTTTATGACGCTCCAATTGAAAAAATTTTGCCACTTTAAATGATACGCTCAGCGGTAAATGATTCGTTTAGTGATAGCTCCTCCACAGAAGGTTAAAATCAAATTTTCCGTTGTCCTTCTCTACTTTTGCTAAGAAGATTTTTTTCTGAATTCGATCATGACTTGCGAAACAGAAAAAATATTCCCTCGACAACGTACTGAAATTAATTTACCCGCGAAGAGTACAACAAGATGAGCTTTCTGAGCAGTACGTAACGTGCTACGTGGCAGATTATTTATACGAGGAAAAGACATATCTGGCTCCCCTAATATCAAGGATACCAAACAATTTCCAACCACCTTAATTAAAATCGGCATTACCATAAAAAAAAAAAAAAAGTCATTACCAACGCATGCGCCGTGAGCCAAGGTCGATTTCTACGTTCTACTGAGGTGACGCATGAATCAAATCGGCAATGAAGCAGCGATAATTCTGCCGACGTAGTTCAGTTCAGAAAACAGCCGTTCCAGGGTAGGATGATGTGAGTTCGAATCCCACTGTCGGCAAAACGAAAAGTTACATTGACGCCCGAAAGAAAATGAATCTGCTTTCCGTGAGGATTAAAAAACGTGTATGATGATTCTTCCACATAACGCAAGTAATTAATGTAAATTACTTCTTCTACAATGGTTGTCGGCTGATCCGAAAACTTGCGGTTTCGTGTTCCCGCCTTTGTGAAAACGCAAATTTGTCCGTTATGGTGATCAAATCCGATCCCCTCACTCCGGAACAAGATGCTCTCCCAACTAAGCTACACGGACAACAGGATGTATCGCTGCAGATTTGCAGTCTTGACACGTGCTTTACCTTTACCTCTGTAGTACGTCATACCTTTCTCAAGGAGGTGATAATGTAACGTACCATGTGACGTAACGTAATATTGAGGTGACGCATGAGAGAACTCGACAACGAAACAGCAATAAGACGACCGGTGCAATTCAAACGGGAGAATAGTCGCTCCAGAATCGGAAGACGTGAGTTCGAATTCCACCACCGGCAAAGTAAGGTTACAAGTATGGAAACATGAAACGAATTATAGACTGTCAAATCTCAATGCCTTTTTTCTAATTTCAGTTATGTTTTTCTTTAATGTGTCTGAGTAAGTGCATTATAATTTGGCTTGCAGATTCTGCATCAAATAGAAGTCATCACTCATTCCACTTTTATAAGTGAGTCACAGAAAAATTCTCATCGGCCGCCACCGGGAATCGAACCCAGGTTTTTCATTTAAAAAGCAACCTGCTATGCAGTTTGATAGTTTGTCTTTGTGAGCCTGGAGAATTTCGAGGCCGCTGTGGTGCAGTGGAAGCATATCCGGCGCGTAACTGGAAGACCCTGGGTTCGATTCCCGGTGGCGTCCGATAATAATTTTTTCCGTGATTCACTTATAAACGTGGAAAGAGCGATGACTTCTATTTGATGTTCCTAATACACGTCAACTGTGTATTTATCTTTCAGATTCTGAATTAATGTATTTGAGATGCCATATAAATAAACATGATTTCATCATCGACATATAGATAGCTTTCATTTCATTGTTTTCCATGTAGCTACCCATCACAAAACTTAAAAATTTCCTCTCGCGAGTATTGAACCCCCATTTCCCGGTGAACATTTGAGCATGCTACCATTGCCCCACCCAAGACAACGAAGTTCCGCGCACCTGAAGCTAAGCAGATGTAGCTTAGGAATCCGAACAGCTTTCCGGAAGCGTGCTAGTGAAACAATTCCGCTTCATCGTGAAGAGTTTCTACAAGGGAAGCAATAAAATGTACGGCGACTACGAAGTCTGATCAAATCGTATAGGGGCAGAAAAAAAAATCCTATGTAACCTATTGTACTCTTGTCCTAGTGCCTTTCAAAGTAGATACCGTCAGATACTACACACTTTTTCCAGAGCTCTGTCCATTGATCATAGCATTTTAGGTCACATTTAGGGATCGCCAATAGGTGCTGCCTCACGTTCTTGTTCATCGCTTCCGTGCCTTCAAATCTTCTCCCTTTCAAAGTCATTTTCAACTTCGGGAACAGCCAGATGTCGGAAGAATATAGGGATTCCTTCACTTGTGGGATCCAGTGTTTGGCCAAAAAGGCCTGAATGAGGTGAGATGAATGGGAGGGGACATTGCCATGATGAAGCTGCTGGTCACCTTGATGCAGCAGCACAGGTCTCTTCCGCCGCACTGCATCTCGTCGGTGAGGGAGATCTCCTTGTTGGTAGTACTTCTTGATTGCAGTTTGTGTACAGCACACATTTTCTCCATCACTTCAGGGATCCTGCTCGTGGAGGACCTATCTGAGCGATCGTTACTCTCAACAGACGTTCATTCATCTTTGGTGCGCCGGTACCACTCCTTGATCTGTGTTGCACGCATAGCTTTATTACCAAAAGCCTTTCTAACCATTTGAATTGTTTCAGCTGATGCGTGGACAAGTATGTGGCAAAATTTTATAGAGATTCTCTGGTCAACTCGCTAAGTCATTGCGGGACAAGACGAGAATGCGACGGGCACGGAGTTCACAACGCCAACAATTCAAAATACAAATTTGCACAAACTTTGCTGAAATTTTCCTTTTTATCCCCAAATTTCCCCCGCACAAACCTAAATTGATTATTAAATATTTCATATAGATGAACTATATCGATAACAATCTATGTTTATCTATTTCTCCAATACTAACAACGTGCAGCCGAATTTGTCGCATTTCTAGGCTTCCGCAGAGAAAATAGTACCCCACAGTCTTGTATGCAATGCATTCGGATGTAAAAATCAGACGACTTGGGCATTTCTTAAATAAGCTGCCGTTTTGAATACGCATACAGTTACATCGTCTATACCACTTTCGAAATTGGCTACAAAATACCTAAACAGCTGTCTACAGCTTCATCATTAACTTTACTGCAAATTCAAATCCCTATGTAAAACCACGCATATAACGATACTAGAAGTAGGATTTACCAAAGATAAATGGCAACCTTGGAGGTATAAAATGAACATTACATTGACCAATGGAATGCTATATCCAGCACTCTTTTTTTATTTGTACATCAAAGTGCATTATGAGAGCCCATGAATGCCAAATACGAGGTTTGTACCGAAAGTAATGCAAAAGTGAGCATAACTGTTTTATTAACTGACAGAGGTCGTTCAAATTGCACATGTTGGTAGACTAACTCTTCCTCTATAGTAAACCTTCTTCTTCATTGCAGGTAAATAACGCATTCCAAGCAGAAGCAACGTGCTGTCGTTGAGTTCTTAACGAAGTTAGGGCGCAGGCTGTCCGACATCCACAGAAGACTACAGAATGATTGCAGCATTGACAAGAGCAATGCGCACAGATGGTTAAAGAAGTTTAACCCTTTAAGCGGCCGATGTATCTGGACCAAATGCTGCTCACACTTTTCTGCGCTTCCCAAATCTATTTGTTCTCATAGAGGTCTCTATTTACGAAAGCTGGGGCAAAACATTCCCTTTCACCTTTTCATATGAGAAACACCAACCACAAACCTGTCACTAGTCGTAAATACTGTCTCTCCGTCTTTTTCTTTCTGTCTCTGACTCGCTATGTCTCTGTTTCCTTGTCTCTCTGTTTCTCTGTCATTATCTCTGTCTCTTTCAATCTCTCTGTCCCCCATGTTATCTCTCTGTCTCTGTCTGTCTCTCTCTCCCCATCTCTCTCTTACTATCTATCTCTCTGTCCCCCATGTTATCTCTCTGTCTGTCTCTCTCTCCCCATCTCTCTCTCTCTCTCTCTTACTATCTATCTCTGTCTGTCTCTCTCTCCCCATCTCTCTCTCTCTCTTACTATCTATCTCTGTCTGTCTCTCTCTCCCCAACTCTCTCTCTCTCTCTTTCTGTCTCTCTTTCGCTATCTCTCTCTCGCTCGCTCTCTCTGTATCTGTCTGTCTCTCTCTGTTTCCTTTTCTCTCTCTTTCTCTCTCATTATCTGTCTCTTTCTATCTCTCTGTCTCTCTCTGTTTCCTTTTCTCTCTCTCTTTCTCTCTCATTATCTGTCTCTTTCTATCTCTCTGTCCCCCATTATATCTCTCTGACTCTGTCTGTCTCTCTCCCCTCTCTCTCTTACTCTCTGTCTGTCTCTCTCTCCCCTCTCTCTCTTACTCTCTGTCTCTGTCTGTCTGTCTCTCACCCTCTCTCTCTCTCTCTTACTATCTGTCTTTGTCTGTCTCTCTCCCCACTCTCTCTCTCTCTCTGTCTCTCTCTTTCTCTGTCTCTCTTTCGCTATCTCTCTTTCTCGCTCGCTCTCTCTGTCTCTCTCTTTCTCTGTCTCTCTATCGCTCTCTCTCTCTCTCTCTCTCTCTCTCTCTCTCTCTCTCTTTCTCTCTCTCTCTCTCTTCCTCTCTCTGTTCTAGTACCTTATTCCCTGCTTCATGACTGAAGTCCCGATGAGGAACGGCTGGTTTCTCCGGCGAGGACATCATGCCATTGGGTAGAAACAAGTGATTCAAACATGCAACGCTCTCTGATGGGTAAGATCACTCGTTTCATCCTCGTTCGGTCCATTTCTTAGACAGCGAATTCATTCAATCGAGCTGATATCAGCCCATTTTGCTAATCCCGAGTTAATTCGTTCCAGCCGGTTAAGGGGTTAAAGAAGAGAAAACCAGCATTCGAGAAAAACCACGCAGTAGAGACCATCATCTGCGACCACTGACATGAATCGTCAGCGAGTAGATGAAGTGATTGGCGGGTAGAAACAAATCACAATCCGTGAGCTTGTTGCTCAACTGGACTGTGGTCACAATGCCATACAGAAGATGGTGGAAGGTTTAGGGTATCCGAAAGTGTATGCAAAGTGCGTACCTCGGCAGTTGACACCCAGTTTGAAGGAGAGAAGGCTGGAAGTCTGCTCTGATCTAGTGGAAGCGTTTGAAGCCAATGAAGACACGTTTTGTGACAGAGGATGAAAAGTGAGCGTATCTCTACGATCCGGAAACGAAGAATCAATCCATGGAATGAAGTCACACCTCTTCACCAAGGCCTCAGAAGTTCAAGAGCCAGCGACCAGCACCGAAATTCATAGTGACTGTTTTTTGGGATGACAGGGGTGTCATTCTCCTTGATTTTCTGGAACATGGCCGTACCATGACCAGCGACCGGTACATTGAGACACTCAAGAAGCTTAGAGAAGCGATAAGGAGGAAGAGACCGAACAATCTGAAAAGGATCCACATTTTCCATGACAATGCGAGACCACACACATCTTTGGCAGCAAATCAGGCAATCAGCAAATTATGATGGTCGGTGGTCCTCCTTCACCGCACAACCGAGATCTGGCGCCCTCCGACTTCCACCTGTTCGGTCCAATGAAAAACAGTCTCCGAAGACAACGATTTGATGACACAGATGAGGTGCAAGTGGCTGTGAAAAAGTGGGTACAACAGTCCACACCTGAATGTTTTCAAAGTGGATTCGAGAGTTGGGTTCAACGATGGAGCAAATGTATCGCTTGTGATGGAGACTATTGTGACGTACCTGCCGTGCAGGACGCACACGACATAAAGTCAGATGGCAGTCAGAACGAACGTCCGCGTAGCTCAATTGGTAGAGCGACTTATTCCGGAATGAGGGGACCCGGGTTCGAGCCCCGGCGTGGACCAAAAATAACGGAGAAATTTACTACGTTATAATGGCACCCGAACTTTCCGGATGACCCGACCGTTCAAGATCTCGCAGTGGTGTGATGTTCTTTCCACACCGCGAGATAGGAAAAATAAGAAAATCCTTTCTCCAGCGCTTCGAAAAATAAAAAATGTGTGATGTTGCATTCCACACACCAGATTGACTGGGAGTTCTCGAGTGCACGTTCTACAGCGAATGGCTGTCTGCAAGGATTCATGGTCACGGCTGACCCATGGGCTAAGCCCCCGGCCCTCTTTCGGGGGGGGAGATGTGACGTGCCTGCCCAGCAGGACGCACACGATATAAAGGCAGATAGCAGTCAGAACGAACGTCCGCGTAGCTCAATTAGTAGAGTGACTTATTCCGGAATGAGGAGACCCGGGTTCGAGCCCCGGCGTGGACAAAAATGACGGACAAATTTACTTCGGTATACTATGTTGAGTAGTAGTAGCTTTATATAGAGGAAAAGTTACTCTACTAACATGTGCAATTTGAACGACCTCTGTTAGTCAATAGAAACGTTATGCGTACTTTTGCATTACTTTCGGTACAACCCTCCTCGTATGAATGCATTATAGTACAGTACGTTCTCAAACACACACGCAATTCTACGCTGTAAAAGTAATTTTGGAAGAAGTATGAGTGATTAAGCATAACACATTTTCTGATTTTTTTTAATGTGAAGACACAGCCCAGAGGGAAGTCAATGCTTTGGATGGCATGCAGCACGCGGAAGGATATCGCATCAGATCGACTTCAGTAAGGCACGTTCAGGACATCTGTTGCAAATTCTTATCTCCATCAAATGATAGGCTGTAAGTTTGAACAAACGCAAGGGCTGTAAAACTATGGTACTAGGTTTACAGTTCAAATCCTTTTATTTGTAACGTTTCTTCGTCATTTTACTTTCTAAAAATCATTTTGGGATATACTTTACAAATTTCCGGTTTTCTCACATATTAAGCCCAGAAATTCCCACGGATTCGTCATCATTGGACAACATGGCGAAAATTCACGCATGCGCGGAAAAGTCAAAGTTCGCGCGCCACGAGACTCAGTATCTAATTTAAGAGAGAAAAAAAGCTATGGGATATTTTTTGATGAGACCTTATATATGCCGACAATGATATATATATAAGCCCATCATGAATTTGTGAAAAATTATTTCTTCCAGGGATTCGATTTGTATTTATTTCCATTATTTTATCTGCCTAATTTCCATTTCTTGGCTAGAGTCATCATCCACTTGTTGTCGAAATTCCTCCGCCTCGAGGCGATCACGTGTTCACGGTACAATTGTTTTTCCTGTATCAGAAAGGCTTTAGGAGAATTTGCAAAATTTCATTCTTCACGATCCCCAATGGGATGATTTGTTTTGATTTCCAAGTCCCTATAAGGATCCCTAGGTAATAAGCAATGCTTATTATACATTTCAAGTCCCATAAATTGCATGAAGAAGATCATAACTTCCGAGGTTTTGATCAGTAACTGAAACATCGAATAAGTAGATTAAGATTGCCGAAAAGTAATACGCAAAGAAGAAGAAATAGTCCCAGAGCAACGGATTAATGGTACTTGATTTGTGAAGCACGGAATTCCTCTGTGTTCGCTAATCACTAGTCCGCGACTAATGACTCACATCTTCTGCTTCTGACAAAGAAGCATCATTGTCATCCTAATCAAACATAAAACAGGGGCTCTAATTACCGTAAATGACCCAAGATGTCCTATTCCGTTACGCCTCCAGTTTCACTTCTCCAGGCCGCTCACTAACCCTTCAGATCCGCAAGAGTCATCTGGAAAGGGGAACTCCAGAGAATGGGGGAGGACACAAATCTCACTAATGAACCCTCGGCCATGATCCACATACTAAATTCCTCTTTGGAGTCAATTCAGTGTCACTGTTACCAAGCCAACCCCCTTGAGCGACGACCAAGTGCAGCGCAGTTATTAAGCCGGAAATGATACCTTGCTGGGTAATCCTCATTTCTAACTGCTGCAGATCGATTTAACGAAAAGTTTTGCTGCTGGGTAGCCACAGGGAAGTTCACTCGAGCAAATAGATCACTCTCAGATTTAATACTCGACTTGACCTTTAAAAGCAGTCGAACTCTTTATTTACACACATAAAACAAATGTTTGCTTCAGAGTAGAACTTCATGAAGCTGACGGCAAGTTGCCTTCTGGAAGTGCGGTATATATGTCTTCGCACATCCAAATTAAACACAACTTCCCTTAATAGGAAAAGTTTGTTTTAATTAATAATGAGGAAATGTACACCAACTACACTAAAATTGTAAAACTATACCAATGAGCCATTACAATATGATCGTCCGCAGCCTAGAGAACGAACAGTGGCGCAGGTGAAGTTCATAAAGCAGTATATGTGCAAAACTTCGGCTGTTTGAAAACACAACACACATAAATATTGGAAAGGGAGTGAGACAAGATGACACCATATCTCCCAAGCTTTTTAATGCCACCTTGGAAAATGTCTTTCAATCACTGAACTGGGAAAACAAAGGGATAAAGATTAATGGAGATTATCTAACTCACCTTCGTTTTGCTGATGACGTAGTCATTTTTGCAACTACCCCATCAGAGCTGCAGAATATGATCCAGGAACTTGCTGACAAGAGTAAAGAAGTGGGATTAAAAATTAACTTTCAGAAGACAAAAGTGATGTACAATGCTCTCACAAGAAATGAAGATTTATCGATTGATGGAGAAAAGCTGGAGATAACAGATGCGTACGTTTATCTTGGACAGCAGATATCAAGTGAGGATCACATTGATGAAGAAATTAATAGGCGTATAAAACTGGCCTGGAGAGCTTTTCGAAGAAGCAGCATGATTTTCAAGAGCAATATGCCATTATGACTTAAAAGAAAAGTGTTTGATCAATGCATCCTTCCAGTGCTTACGTATGGTGCAGAGACGTGGACCTTAGCTAAAACAGACATACAAAGGCTGCAGACAACTCAAAGCACCATGGAGAGGTGCATGCTTGGTGTAACCAGGAGATATAAGAAGAGGAACTCGTGGATCAGAAAAATGACAAGAGTGGAAGACATGATGATCAGAGTTAAATACCTGAAATGGCAATGGGCTGGACATACTGCCAGAAGGACAGACCATCGATGGACAGCCGAAATTTTAGATTGGATTCCAAGGGACAGGAAAAGACCCAGAAGAAGAACACATGGGAGATGGGTGGATGAAATTTGAAAGTATGCGGGAGTAACATGGAGAAGACTGGCACAAGACAGACAGTTGTGGAAGAGGCTTGGAGAGACCTTCGTCCAGCAGTGGATTGATAATGGTTGAAAATGATGATGATGATACAACCCAATGACTACCTTTCAGTTAGTAGGGTGTTCGGATTCGGAACGGAAAAACTGCCGATTTATCGGAGTTTGATAAAGGACAAATTGTGATGGCACGGTTCTCGGAACTACGATCTCGGAAACGGCGCGGCTTGTGGGTTGTTTACATGCCGCTGTAGTGAGTACGTATCCAAAGTGGTGCACAGATGGCCAAAAGACGTACCGTCGTCCAGCTATGTGTAGTCCGTAGCTCATTGATGCCAGAGAAGAGTGGAGACTGTCGTACATTGTTCACAGTGACCACAGGGCCACAGTGTGACAAATCACACGCAGCTACAACAGTGGTGATCAGGGCGATGTCTCACAGCACACAATTTATCGAAGCCTTCTGCGCATGGGCCTTAGTAGCCGAAGACCCAGCCGGGTCCCCATGCTCACTGCAAGTCATCGCCAACAACTCATGAAATGGGCCCAAGATCATCGAGATTGGACCGCGGACGATTGGAATAAAGTGGCATGCTCTGACGAATCAAGATTCCCGGTGCATCACGTAGACGGCCGAGCCCGGATGTGCAGGAGGTTATGGCACCTGTGTGCACTGTTAAGCGGTAACAGGCTGATAGCGGCGGTGTTTTGCTGGGGGCGATGTTTTCTTGAGACACCTTAGGTTGCATTATCTCAATAGCACAATCCCTGACAGCTGTCAGGTATCTGAACATCGTTGCGGACCAAGTGCACCCATTCATAGCAACTATGTGCCCTGCTGGCCGTTACCAACAAGATGATGCACCCTGCCACACTGCCAAAATCGTCAAGGTTTGGTTCGAGGACTTTCTGTTAATGTCCTGGCCTCCAAATTCACCTGACATGAACCCAATAGAGCATTTGTGGTTTGACTTGGAAAAACGGGTTCGCGCTAAATCTCATCACCACCCAGAAATGAACGGAAACTGGACGACCTGCTGTTGACATTATGGTACCAGATATCCCAAGATACCTATCACCATCTCATCGAATCGATACCTCGCAGTATGGCTGCTGTTTTGTCAGCTAAAATAGGTCCTACAGCTTATTAAGTAGGTGGTCACGATGTAGTGCCTCATTGGTGCATATTATCAATCAGAATTTATTGCCATGCATGCAGAAATCAGTTTTTCACATATGGCCTTATGGAAATGAGAATCTCCCACTTTTCCTTGATACAATCATTGATATAACCTTACGATGCATTTCACTAAGAAGCTTGAACACAATAGTGCGTTTATCTTTTCCAAATGTTTTACTGAGCAAATCGCCCAACGATCCCCTTCGCACACAAGTCTGTTACAAACCCACGTTCATCCCGAACTGGGCTCATTCTGCAACGCTGGTTACAAGACAGCTTTCTTCTGTACTGGAATTAGAAAAGCCTTCGCCGTCCCGTCCGATCTCCCTTCCACACAACGCAAACTAAAAAAGATCAATGAATTGACCACTGAGGAAGAACACACTTGGAACCAGATAGTTTGTCAATTGTTCTTAGTTTCGTTCTTTTCTATTTCATTTAAGATTCAGCAGTACATGCTTTCCAGAACTGCTGCTTATCGTACAAATTACACTGAAGTGCCGAAAAACTGTGATACCACTCTAATACCGTATGGTCCTCCTCGCAATAGGGAAACGACAGCAACGGGACGTGGCATGGTCTCCAGGAGCTCTCATGCAGACCATGCTTCCCGAACAGCATCCCACAATTTCAAAACATTCGCCAGTGGAGGATAACTTGCGTTGACAATTCGTTGAACAGCATCTCAAATGCTTCCGATAACGTTTAAATTTAGCGAATGAGTGGGGGCAAGTCAGGACGTCAAAATACATGGAATGTTCTTCCAGCCATAATCGAGAGACCGTGAACGTGTGCGGTGGCTCATCATCGTGGTGAAAGAGGTCGCACCCGTCGGAGTGGTTGCATGACATAAACGGGTGCAAACAATCCACAAATATGGTTTCGTAGACACCACCGGTAAGAGCAGCCTGTAGGTATATGAGGCGTACTAATGAGCGCCAGCAGAAAACACCCCACACCATAACAGAGCCACCACCGGCCTGAACTGTCCCTTGTAGGCATGCATGATCAATTGCCTCGTGGAGCTGTCTCCACATGCAGAGTCCGCGATTTGCTCAAAATAGTTAGTACCGCGATTCGTCGGACCAGGCTACACGTGTCCTGTCATTTTGCGTCCAATGGCGGTGTTCTCGAGCCCAGACGAGGAGCACAGCGTTGTGTCGTCGGGTCAGCAATGGCACACACGTGGGCACTCGGTTCCGAAACCAAATGAGAATGTTGCAGTGTCTGAACGCTGATGTTACTACTAGCCCTAGCATGAAATTGCACTGTGATTTGGTGCAATGTTGCACGACGGGCGAATGTTACGATGTGTGCCAGACGCCGTTGTCCGCGATCGTCCAGGGTGTTTCCGCTGCCACACCGGTCTCGCACTCTGAATTTTCCCTCTGAGTTTGCGTAGTCCATGTACACCCTTGAAATTGTTTACCGTGTAAATCCAAATTTCGAGATAGTTTCCGAGATGTAGTGACCCGTCTTCTGGGCGCCGACTATCATACCACGTTCGAAATCGCTTAAATTCTGGTAAGCTGCCATCTGAACTGCGAATGCCCAAAATGCAACACCAAGGACACGAGATAGCAAAGCCAGGTTTACTGGACACATAACAACAGATACAAAGATGAAACGATTGACAGGAAAAGACAGGAAAAGACCCAGAAGAAGACCACATGGGAGATGGGTGGATGAAATTCGAAAGTATGCAGGGGTGACATGGAGGAGACTGGCACAAGACAGACCGTTGTGGAGGAAACTTGGGGAGACCTTCGTCCAGCAGTGGATTGATAATGGTTGACAATGATGATGATGATGATATACGTCGTTTGCGGACGATACCATTTACGGCATAGGTGTGGTGGCATATCATGGAAATGGTAGCACCCTGCCCCAAATTTTTGGCACCTCAGCGTATGTGGAACTGATGTCGATGTGATATGAGTGATATGAGAAGATAATGAATATCAAAGATCAGAATCATCAAATGATGAGAACGAGAATGACGTCAATTAAATAAAAATCTGATTCTTGGTTTCTGACACTAACCTAAAATGTAATTCGAGGTGTTTGTTACGTCCTGTGTTACCCTACCTTTTCCAATGATTTAAATTAAAGGCTTTATTTTAAAATTAAATTGATGTGGAGCGATAAGTTTAATGTTTGCTCTTTCCTAAAACAACTACACTGCTGGCCACCCAAAATGCAACACCAAGGACACGAGATAGCAAAGCCAGGTTTACTGGACACATAACAACAGATACAAAGATGAAACGATTGAGCTTACAGGCCCGTGCAACTTGCGGAACACGCAGACATCAATAGTTCGTTTGGCCCCCTGGCTGGCAATAACGGCAGCTACACGCCGCGGCATCGAACGACAGAGGCTTTGGGTGTGGGCTTAATGTGTGTCTGTCCAGGCTGCTTCCATACGTTGCCACAGTTCATCACGCGTAGCTGCGGGTGGTGCTTGCCGGGCCACTCGGTTGCCGATCAGCGACCAGACGTGTTCGATGGGCGACATATCGGGAGAACAGGCGGGCCACGACAGCAGTGATATCTGGTGGGCCGTGAAGAATTGTTGTACGATGCGTGCCCAGTGCGGGCGCGCATTTTCCTGTTGAAACATGGCCGCTGGCAGGTTCTGCAGGTAAGGGAGGGCTACAGACTCCAAAACGTCGGAGATGTAGCGGTGGCTGTTCAGTGTACCGGCGATGCGTACCAGAGGGGTGCGGGTGTCATATCCAATTGCGCCCCAAACCATAACGCCAGGCAACGGACTGGTATGGCATTGCATAGTGCAGGCGTCATACAGTCTCTAGCCGCGGTGCCACCACACGCGGATCCGACCATCGTGGTGTTGCAGGCAGAAGCAGGATTCGTCGGAGAAGACAATGTCGTGCCATTCCGTAGTCCAGGTGCATCGTTCAACGGCCCACTGCCGCCGCACTTGCCGGTGATGTAATGACAATGGTAATCGGAGCAATGGGCGCCGTGCGACAAGTCCTCGATCCTGCAGACGACGTCGAACGGTACGTGCTGACACAGGTTGTCGCGCAACACACCCTAATTCCTGCGTTAACGTTCGTGATGTGGCGGTGCAAGCCGTCAATGCCCACCGCACAACATGCCGGTCTTCTCGTTCGGTGGTGTGCCGCGGCTGCGGAATCGCTCACGTCAGTCCGTCCGTCCCTCCTGCACCCACCGAATCCATACTCTCCTCACTGTGGCTAGATGTCGTCTCACACGGGCGCCGATGTCTCGGTAAGATAAACCGCTGTCGCGATAAGCCACTATTCGTCTTCTGTCGAACTCCAAAACGTGCTGGAATCACTGCCGTATTCTGCGACGAGGCATCAGGAAGCTTCCCACGCACAGGTCCGGCAGCACAACACACTTCCACTACTTATACCCCGCCTACTGTGCACCCTTCTTATAGTGCTCTTCATCGGCGTCCCGGGCGCACATGATTTGAATATGCCCTGCAATGCTAATCGTTTGCATGTCCTCTCGCGGGCGACGCATGCTGCGAATTTCAGGCTAATCGGATGGTTCCTTCTTGGTGTTGCATTTTGGGTGGCCAGCAGTGTACATAATTTTTGAGGTGTCATCTTATATTCTGGTAAACACGGCTTTTTGACCATATTTTAACAGGAAGATTGTGAGCTTATACATAAGTACTGCATTTGTTATTGTATCCAAGAAAGTTATTGATGTGCACGATGAAAGACTTCTTGTTCAAGTACTGGGTGCCCATAATTAAAGTTCACATTTTCAAGGGCATTACAGGTGGGACTATTGCTCAGAATGACATAATAGGACTCTTCCTGAGGCAATGGAATACTGTTTGACGGAAAAACAAGAATTAGTTCCAAAACTCGCCACCAGGTGGAAAGTAGCAGTGTAATTCAGGGTAACAACGAGAAGCTGCAGTTATACTTGCTGCCACCGCCCAAATACGCAAATTACAATTGTCCGCAATGCGGCATCCTGGGAAAGAAGTTGATATAATATCGTCGTCCGTGACAGAGCGTGGGCTCAAACAGCTCAGTAGTCAATGAGCTGTTTGATTTTGCGTCTCGCATCACAACGCATCATCTATGCACCCCCTGCTGACATTGATTCAGGGCATCCTCCTTTAGTATGGATGGGGGCATACATGGTGGACCATCATTTAGGATAGGCTAAGTTGCATAACGTGTATTAGAGCCCCGTGTAAAGATTTCTTTTCACGCTCCACTCTTCTCGCCCCCTGATTGACTGATGCGTTGTTCCAATGGGAAAAGTCCCTTTTAAGCTGATTGTGGCTTTAAAGGACCCTACCTTCTTAAGCTTTCTCGCGCATCCTGGCAAGTCTAATGCTTTCTTCTGGTACATATAATTTCTTTTAAGCTGACACTAACGGAATTCTACTTGTTTTGCAAAGGGCAGCACAAGAAGCTTAAGTTACCCAAGGCAAAAGCAATGACAGTCAAATTAAAAGATTTACTTGGTTTGTATTTCATCCAAAATTGTTTGGAACTGCCTCCAGACCCTAACTGAACTGGCAAACCAGAACAAAGTGCAACTGTTCTGGGTTCCAGGACATAGGGATATTGAAGGTAATGAGAAAGCTGACCTTGCTAAAGAGGGGGCAGAGCAGACTTTTTATGGTCCAGAGCCTGCATTAGGTCTCGCCTCCGGTGTGGCCAGAGGACTAACTAAAAGGCTGCTGAGGACTAAGCAGCTTGACCTCTGGCATGCTACCAGGGGCCAGAGGTATGCAAAGGAACTTAATCAAGGACCCTTGCCTTATAGGGCTAAGGAACTCCTTAAAGTGCCAAAAAACGATATTGGACTGATTGTTGGTCTACTTACAGGACACTGTCGTCTTAACAGGCACCTTAATTTGATTGGGGTGAAAGAGGATCCACTTTGTAGAGGATGCCATCTGGAAGAGGAGACTTCCTTGCATTATCTTTGTGACTGTGACTCTTTTGCAGCACTCAGGCTTGAACACTTTGGTACTCACAACTTGAGACCAAGTGATCTCTCTTTAGTACCAGTCAAGAGCGTTCTTGCTTTTGCTCGTGCATCTGGTCTCTTTCGAGATTAGTGCTGGGGATGCACAATAAACCTTAGGTCGCGGTGCAGGGTCAATTTAGTACCCCCCCCCCCCCCCATTGGTACAAGCACTTGCTTTGTAAGGGGCTGCTCAGGAAGCACAAGTTACCCAAGGTAAAAGGTGAAACTAGTGATTCCACCACTTTCCTAGTGCCCGTGTTTCGATTCAATAGTTTTTATGCAGGATAGTGCTCCTCTTCACATAGCAAGAAGGTCTGTCAAGCATTTCCTGCAGGCACATTTTACCAACGAAAGAACAATCAGCCGCCTGTTTCCTACAACTTTGCCTGAGCGCTCAACAGATCTGAACCAGTGCGGCTTTTGGCTTTGGGGGCATCTAAAGAACATCTTCAATTTGTCGTCACCTAGAGAAATTGATGGACTTGACGGAAAGCATTGCCCGCCGTATATACAACATTTCCAGTGAAACTCTTCGATCTGTGGTTGATCATACAATTTGATATTTTAGAATACGGAGGACAGTATATCGAAGAAGTTGCCGTGCGAATACAAAATGTGCCTCCTATACTGTACGTTTTTGCGGGGTTTTTTATTTTTTTAGTGTAATAAAGTGCCACTAAACCCCCTGGATGCGAGTTTCGGAACTAATTTTTCTTTTTCTATCAAAACAAACTTCGATAACCTCAGGTGTCGTCATATCAAATTTGAAGTCATTTCGAGCAATACTTCCACCCGTAGCGCCCTTGCAAATGTTAACTTTAATTCATGGGCAGCAAGTACATTGTAACATTTTTGTTCTGCAGTACGCCAGTGTAGTTTGATACCGCTGTTTTGCGCTTTATTAATAGTCTTTAGTTCAAAGAAACAAGTAAGCGTGTTCTTTTCCGTGACTTTTTGTACTTGTCATAATATTTGTGAATATTGATTAACGCGTTTCAGAAATGTCTCACACTCGGCATTTCACTCAAACATTTTCAAATATACGAGAGCTCATTTACGCTTTCCAACCGTACGTTGAAGGAGCGTATATGCTCCAGCTTAGTCCGTCTGCCCGTCCGTCTATCCGCACGATAACTCGCGTAAAAATAGTTCGGTTTCGATGAAATTTTAGTACATGCTAGGGGATCGCTGGGGACGAACCCTATTGAAAATGGGACAAATGGGGTCAAAGGTCAGGACATAGGAGCGGGATACATTCCATTGCCCTTATGCGTCATAACTTGCGTAAATGTGGTTCGATGTCGATGAAATTTTAGCATGTCGTAGGGGACCACCTGGGGTCGAACCCTATTGAAAATGGGTAAAGTGGGGTCAAAGGTCAGGACATAGCGGGATGCATTCCATTTCCCTTATGCCTTATAACTTGAGTAAATATGGTACGATTTCGATGAAATTTTAGTAGGTCGTAAAGGACCATCTGAGGACGAACCCTACTGATAATGGGTGAAGTGGGATCAAATGTCAGGACATAGGAGCGGGATGCATTGCATTGCCTTTATGCGTTATAACTTACGTAAGATGCTTGAACTGAGACAAAGCTTTTCATGTTGTTCCGGAAATATACTTTACCAGTTCTGTTGAATATCATCGAACTGGGGTCAAAGATCGGGTCATAGGAGCGAGGTTTATTCTTCATAACTTGAGTAATGATTTCTGGTATGTTGGAAAGCGTATCATAATCAATGCATCGCATGATTTTACTAACCTGTTTTCATTTAATTCCTGAATGACGACCAAATCAATTTTTTTTATGAGACGATTGTTACAACACACCGTTTCGGCATAATGATTTCAATCCGAAAATAGAATTCAAATTTTGAAAAAAATTGAACTGCCACAAAAGAAATTCTGAATATAGACATGTTTTTGAAAAACAAAATTCAAAATGCAAACTCAGCTAGACGCATCGCAGCCCACCACTAGGCGAAATGATGGACGCCATAAGAATTGTCCCATCTATGATACCTCTACGAATGGGTTTCCGACACAGTCATACGCTCCATCGAACTGACATTTATGCGCCTAATAATTCTTTATCTTTTATATCGTAAACCTTTGCACAAATTTATACGAAATTCACAATTTCAGCAGAACACCGTGAAGTAGCTGGAGCACTCTGGTTAAGAACAACTGCTGTAAATGTATTGAATTTTCGACAAGTGGCAACGGAGACAGACATACAGACACACTGCCTTTTTACGTTGTTAATGGATGGGATGGTACATAAAGCGCATGACTGCTTTCCATTATTATTACAGTCGAAAACCCTAATTTGTTTTTCGAAACGCGAATACGAAAGTTTCTTGAGCATTTCATTAAGAAGTCACATTAACAGCGTAGATGTCGGGTAGCCTTTTAATGCATGCACAAAAAGTGAACCATTTAATTTAAGTGTGATTCTCCGAGCGGGGCATTAATTAGCCCTTTCCGAGAAAGCAGCGCAACGTTTTAAACGGAGGATCAATAGCATCATGACACGCTAGTTACAAAGTACCGAAGAGGAGGGCCAACGAGAAATAGGGAAGAATACAGGCCCGAAAAGAAGTTTCACTTCCGCTTCTCAAAGTTTGAAAGGGCAGGAGGCGTCATTGTAACCCTGGAGACAGGCTGCCAGATACAAAAGACACGTGATTTGACGGAGCGTGATTATTTGACGATCACGACGAGGCGCTAAAATACAGAGGAGGCGGAAGGAATCGATTCGGGGGCGTTCGGAAGGCCGCTCGTGCTTTGCGTCGAGATCAGAAAAACTTCGATGTCATGCATTATGAAAGGAGGACGGCGTCAACGCGCTGGGCCATTACTGCATTTTTAACACTAGCAATATACATATCGAGAATCGGTACCTCCGGCACCTTACATCGCACAAACGCCTACGTTGGCTACTTTACCTAAAAATAAAATATAGGCAAAACGTACTTCGTCAGAGAAACTGAATGGAACTGCTCACAATATGTGCACTTCCTACAAATGGGATATTTTAGAAAATAAAATTTATCATTTCTGAAATTAAAAAATTTACGTGGCTCTTATGTAGAGCAGGTGGGAATTGCCCTTTTGTGGTCTCACGCCAATGTGTAACGTACCAGGAGATGTGACGTACCTGCCAGAAGGACGCACACGACATAAAGGCAGATAGGAATCAGAATAAAAAAAAAAAAAAAAACGTCCGCGTTGCTCAATTGGTAGAGTGACTTATTCCGGAATGAGGGGATCCGGGTTCGAATCCTGGCGTGGATAAAAATGACGGAGAAATTTACTTCGTTATAAATGCAGTGCTTCCTAAGTGTCGTTTTCGGGTTGCCCATCAACTAAATTTTTTCTTTGCCGCCTGGTGGGACGGAGGTTTAAGCGCTGCCTTTTGGTCATTGGTCCGAGATAGGTCCGGGTTCAAATCCCGTGTGATATGGATGTTGTTGTTTATCTTAACACTGCGCTCATTTCTCGAAAAGAACTAATTAGTACTCAGAGTTGGAAACGGGTCAAAAAGTTTGGACCCGGACAAATCCTCTTTAGCTATAAACTCGAATATATCATCATCAGTGTCAATCATTATCGATCCACTTGTTACCGCGGAATTTTCTATATCCCCGTAACATTTAAATTTCATCCGTATAATTTTGATCATTTATTATTTTTTTTATTTTTACTCTAAGGCGGTAGGAAATAAATATTTAAATTGCCAAAATAGAATATCAATGATTAAAAACTACTTTCCGGTGAAGTTGAGCCAGGCTACCCGAAAGTTTAGGTTGATAATTAGATCAGTCCTAATTGCACTCAAGCCAAACGAAAAGGGGAAAATTACATATTTTTTTCTCACGGAAACCTGATGAAAATCCCAGATGGGAAGGAAGAGAAAGGAAGACATTCACAGTTTTTTTCTCACGAAACTCAAAGAAACTGAAGAGAATAGCAGGAGTGCAATAAATCCTTTTGGGGGCATCACCCCTTTTCTCAAGCAACTGTTGCGAGCGTCTCTGCATTGTCCAGAGTAGCGACCAAATTTGAGATAAGTCACGTCGCCGGAAATACCTACGTGACAATCTTCGCTTCTAAGTAGCTAGGCGAGGCCAATTAACCAAAAAGGTGCGAAGACAAGTTGACAGCTGAAAGAAGACATAATTTTTGGGAAAGTGACCCGAACTGAACGGATAGCCAGCGAATCGCATAGCAGGGCTATCTGTGAGGGCCAATGACATAACCAGACGCGATTCGGACGGCCGGGCCGTCACGCCCCAAGATGGACACCGGACACTTGAAAAAGAGAATTAAGAACGGAATGAAGACGAAGAGGAGAGACGACTACAGACAGATTCTAAAATAACTTAACAGAGGAAACACTAGAGAATTGCAGTCTGAGCAGAAGAGAGGTCTCAGCGGTTTCGGAGGAGAGATGTTTCCAAGATAGAGAAAGGAGGTAGTAAATATTTTAGAGCATAGTCGATGTAGATTCACCGCCAACTAAGATGGAGAGTTGACTCTACGACCAGCCGGCAACCCAGATTTGCGATCGGGGCTTCTCAAGGAAAAGAGGGTATGATAACATTTGCCTTACACATTTCTGATTCGTGCCTCATAGCTTTGCATGTGCTATGCAGGACCAGTTACCCGAAAGTCTCTCACATAGTGCATTAACAAAATTTTCCTCTGGCGTACCGCGCCGAGTTTAAACCAGTAACTAAAGTTTAAAGTCAGTTATATAATATTAAGTGCATTATATCCGTTTGAAATTAAAACTAAATTGTTTAGCTAAAGCAAGCAACTTCACCGGTACATTGTACCTAGCTTTAAGACCATATTTTAAAAAGAAATAAACAGTTAAATTTTAATTCACGTGTCACTCAGATCATTTCTCCAAATCTCATTAGAGTTAAATTTGTGATTTCATTATTTTTATTCATGCAAATTTTTATTTTAACTTCTTTGCGGCATATGAATGAGCATGGAAACCCTATGCTGATTCATATGAAACACAACGCGATGCATTTGTCGACCCTGAGCTTGGTGACCCTTAGTTAGGGAATCCAAATTCATTGTTGACACCACTAGGCGAAATTTAGAAAATTAATTGATTAGTATTGAATTTTGACCTTTTTAACTTTTACCCACTACGGCGAATAAGACGTAGTAGTGGTTCGCTGATACCCGACAGGGAGCGGTAATACACTGCTGGATGAAGGTCTCCCCAAATTTATTCCACAACGGACTTACTTGGGCCAGTCTCTTCCATTCATCCTTCTCCCACGTGGTCTTCTTCTGAGTTTTTTCCTGTCTCTTGGAATCCAGTCTAAAATTTGGTTGTTTATCGGTGGTCCGTTCACTTGGCAATATGTCTAGCCCAGAGTTGGGGACGCTTTTCGTGTTGGAAGGCCGCATTAAGTTAGCTGTATAATCTAACAAGGCTGCATTCAAGAAACTTTAATTAGATATACTTCGAAATGCGCATTATTTTGTGAAAATCTTACTATGTTCTAACTTCAAAAAATCAAAAAAGATTTTTATTCTTAAGTAAACTAACCTTTTAATGACTTTGTTGTGACTGCTCTTTGTTGAAAAGTATTTGAATATTTAGTTGTAACATGGAGGTCTGCACTTTTAACTGATCCTCTACACGAGTATCCGTTATTTGTGATCTTAAAGGCGGCTTGCTTTGGGTTAGGTACGAGAATGTAGATTCGTAGAAATAATTGGTTGAAAAGCAAGAAAGCATTTTCTGTGCATGTTGCTGAAGGCGTGGGTATTCTATTGCATTTTTCAATATTTCAATTGGATCTCTCTTAGTGTCAAATAAGAACCTTAAAATATCATCTTCTGAGAGCTCAATCAATTCCATCTGTAGTTCTTTAGGAGCCATAAAACGAAATCATGAGCATAGCAGGTGTCAATATAGCCCTTATGACTTACTGATGTTTTAATTGTGGCCGTCAGTCGGTCAGCATTATTACGTTGTATCTTCTTTTACTCTTTGGTATTTTAAATACGGTCATTTTAAGATTAAAATAAAAACAATAAAAAACGAACAAAAACACGTTAACAAAAATAAAAGTATTTGTTCTGCAATAATTGGATTCATTCAAAAGGCCGCATTTAATGGCTTCGAAGGCTGCATGTGGCCTTAAGGCAGCAGGTTTCCTACCCCTGGTTTAGGCCATTGTCATTTCAGGGATTTTATTCTGATCGTGATGTCTTCCACTTTTGCTATTTCCTTTACCCACGAGTTCCTCTTTTTACGTTTCTTGAATACACCAAGCATGCATCTCTCCAAGCTTTTTGTCTGCAGTTTTTGTATGTCTTTTTTAGTTAAGGTCCATGTCTTCGCTCCATATGTAAGCACCAGAAGATGCATTGGTTAAACACTCTTCGTATTAAATCCGTTTATTTTTGTGGTGTTGTCAGCACTAAGATTCGCCAAGCTTTCACACTCCACTGGGAGGCTTTTTCAAGGCAATGGTAGCCTTGAAAGACCTCGAAAAAGCATTCTGCGAGACATTTCTCTTTGTGCTGACTACAACAAAAAAAAATAAACGGATTTAATACGCTATATGCGTTTCATTATTATTCATGTCTGCTGTATTGAAAATAAAGTTAAACACTTTTCTTTTAAGACATAATGGAATATTGCACTTAAAAATTGTACTGTTTCTTTCAAAAACTCTGAAACCAAATTTGATCATCCAATTAATTTCTTCATCAACGTCACTCTCGCTTGATATCTGCTGTCCAAGACAAATGTAGGTATCGGTTATCTCCAGCTTTTCCCCATCAGTCGATAAATCTTCATTTCTTGTAAAAGCATTGTAAATCAGTTTTGTTTTCTGAAAGTTCATTTTAAATCCCCATTTCTCAGCAAGTTCATTTCAAATCCCCATTTCTCAGCAAGTTCCTGGATCATACTCTGCAGTTGTGAATTATTATTTCAAAGACCTTTGAAGGGTTCTTTGAAAAAAAAAATTCTACTCAAAAATAAAACGGAAATACAACCGGGTCCAAATCGGGTCAGGAACACATTGACCTGATCCGTTTGACCCGCAAGAAATTGTCGACCCGGAGACCCGTTGATCTGTTTCCACCTGTGTTAGTACCAGCACGGAAAATCCCACTTAAATTATATGGACCCCTTCACAGGGCTTTTTAGTTGATTGATTTTAGAGCCCTGTTACGTGGGTTTGTCATGCCTTCGCTGTAAGGTAATTGAAGCTGTTCCGGGGTTTAAGCTACATTGTTGGCCACCCAAAATGCAACACCAAGAACGACACGAGATAGCAAAGCCAGATTTTCTGGACACATAACAACAGATACAAAGATGAAACGATTGAGCTTACAGGCCCGTGCGACTTGCGGAACACGCAAACATCAATAGTTGGTGTGGCCCCCATGGCTGGCAATAACGGCCGCTACACGCCGCGCCATCGAACGAAAGAGGCTTTGGATGTGGGCTACGGGTATGTCGGTCCAGGCTGCTTGCACACGTTGCCACAGTTCATCAGGCGTCGCCGCAGGTGGTGCTTGCCAGGCCACTCGGTTGCCGATCAGCGACCAGACGTGTTCGATGGGTGACTTATGGGAAGAACAGGCGGGCCACGTGCGGGCGCGCATTATTCTGTTGAAACGTGGCCGCTGACAGGTCCTGTACGTAAGCGAGGACTACAGGCTCCAAAACGTTGGAGATGTAGCGGTGGCTGTTGAGTGTACCGGCGATGCGTACCAGAGGGGTGAGGGGATTATATTCAATTGAGCCCCAAAATATAACGCCAGGCGACGGATCGGTATGGCGGTGCATAATGCAGGCGTCATACAGTCTCTCACCACGGTGGCACATCACGCGGATACGACCATCGGGATGTTGCAGGCAGAAGCGGGATTCGTCGGAGAACATAATGTCGTGCCAATCCGTAGTCCAGGTATGGCGTTCAACGGCCCGCTGCCGCCGCACTAGCCGGTGGTGTAACGTCAATGGTAATCGGAGCAATGGGCGTCGTGCGACAAGACCCCGTTCCTGCAGATGACGTCGAACGGTACGTGCTGACACAGGTTGTTACGTAACACACCCTAATTCCTGCGTTAACGTTCGTGATGTGGCGGTGCGAGCCGTCAGTGCCCGTCGCACAACGTGCTGGTCCTCTCGTCCGGTGTGCGTCGCGGCTGCGGCAATTACTCACGTCGGTCCGTCCGTCTCTCCTGCACCCACAGAATCCATACTCGCCTCACTGTGGCTGGATGTCGTCCCACACGGGCGGCGATGTCTCGGTACGATAAACCGCTGTCGCGATAAGCCACTATTCGTCCTCTGTCGAACTCCGAAACGTGCTGGAATGACTGCCGTATTCTGCGACGAGGCATCAGGAAGCTTCCCACGCACAGGTCCGGCAGCACAACACACTTCCACTACTTACACCCCGCCTTCTGTGCACCCTTCTTATAGTGCTTCTCGGTGGCGTGCCGGGCGCACATGATTTGCATATGCCCTGCAATGCTAATCGTTTGCATGTCCTCTTGCGGGCGAAGCATGCTGCGAACTTCAGGCCAATCGGATGCTTCCTTCTTGGTGTTGCATTATGGGTGGCCAGCAGTGTATATGATGAAACGGAGGACTTACTAGATAAATGAGAGCTTTCTCTTCGGCAATGATGCTCTTTGTTCTGTATAATATATAGGGAACTTCAGAAATTTGATTTTCCCGACTTCTATGTTACATCTACATTATTCCTCTTGTTGTTCAAACGTTGTTACATTGCCGCTTATTCTATCGGAAGTTCTCGGTTACCCGCTGTAAACACTCGCTTCCGACTTAATTTTTTCCTCGATGTCCCATTTCGCAAATGAGAAAAATCTTCCCCGCTTTGCTTGAGCGACCATAATCTCCCCTCGCTGTACAGAGAATCACCAAATCTCTCTCACACCTCTTTTCTGGGTAGCTACCTTTTCTTCTTCTCTTCTCTCCGACAAGCACGGTATTTCCTCCTTTTGTCTCATACCTTCTCTCGGATAATCTTGGACAGCTGCTGAATTCACATGATCGCGACTCTCTCCCTCCTCGTGAGAAATCCCTCATTAAGACCAACAAGTGTAAGAAAATTTCATGTGCTCGAATCTGTTCCTACGCGGACGCTATGTCATACACTAATTTCAGAGGCAATAAAGTAATTTCGAAACTGAACTTCAACTAAGAATGCAGAAAACGTTCAGTAATAATGTTTTCTCTGAACATAGGACGTGAAGCAGGGGGTGGTCATTTCCCCTCTCTCATTAACGGTTGGCTGAAAACTGGTGAATGGACCATCGGAAAGTCGCCCCAGAAGCACTAACGAATAGAAAAACGATTTTAACTCACCAAATGATATTAAAGGAAGATTATTAATCCTAACTTTTTTGAAGTTAATGAATCCAGGGTAACAACGAATTATAAATATATCTAACCATCCATTTCTGTTTACTTTCTTCTATGTAAATTTCGGTTACCTTTTGCTATGCTCTTTGTGCCAAAACGTGACGTCGGAATTTTCAAGACTTTATTTTTTTAGGCCACACTGGCAGTCAATCAAGCCAAGCAGACTTGGATAAAAACATGACTGTACTGCTGTCAAAGCGTATTATGTGTCAGAGTTCTGCGAGGTATGGACGTTGTTTACGAGATAGCAAAATATCGCATTACTACGTTATTATGTTTAAAATTTACTGAACTATTGAATTTGGATTTTGACTATGCCTGTCATTTGTTGTGACTGAGCTATCACAAATCCTATATATTAATTTTCTTCAGATCCATTTAAACGTGTACCTCTGTAGGGCATACAGAACAATGCAGTCCTTTAAGACATCATTTGGAAGGTATTTTCCATTTTGAAACCATTTTTTGCCAGTGTGAACATTGGAACGCTATAGTAGGTAATATACGAGGTTCGATCAAAAGGTTCAGAGACTAGGAAGATGTACAACAAAATACTTCTGTTACTTAAGTCTGGCTATTATCTCCCTCAAAGTAGTCTCCTTGGGCAGTGATACATCCTAGCCACCGTTTTTGCCACTGTTGGAACGATCCCTGGGAGCGCTGTTCGCGAATCGTGTCAAGCACCATCTGCGATTCGCGCTGGATCTCGTCCACCGTTTCAAAACGGCGACCCTTGAGCTTCAGCTTCATCTTCGGGAACAAAAAGAAGTCGCAGGGGGCTAAATCCGGAGAGTAAAGCGGATGAAGAAGGGTAGTCGTGCTGTTGCGGCTGCAAAACTGGCGTGTTGCTAACGCTCTGTGAGCTGCTGCATGGCAGTGATGGAGCAGAAAATTGCCCCGGCGCCACATTTCAGGTCATTTGCGACGAATGTGCTCCCTAAGGCGCAGCAGAACATCGAAGTAAGAAAGAGCGGTGACGGTCTGGCCCCGGGGGATGAATTCACGGTGTACAACCCCATGAATGTCGAATAACACGATGAGCATGCTTTTGGTTGCGCTCCGGACCTGTCTCGCCTTCTTCGGACGTGGAGATGCTGGGCTCTTCCACTCCGACGACTGTTCTTTGGTCTCCGGGTCGTAACCGTAGACCCAAGTCTTGTCCCCAGTGATAGCCCGCGACCTGCTGACGAAGATCTTGAAAGAGTTCTACACGGAGCGCCTACTGTTCGTGGTTTAGAATCTTTGGCACAAACTTTGCAGCAATGCGGTGCATGTTCAAAACCGACGTCAGAATTTCTTGCACTGTTCCGTATGAGACATTGATGATGATAGCAATGTCTTGAATGGTTGTCCGACGATCCTCATACACCAGTTCCGTACTTTTGTCCACATTTTAGGGGGTTTGCTCGTGGACGGTTCCTCTGACCACTAGTCGTCTTCCAGTGCCGTTCTGCCGGCATACGGCAAGGAAGCAATGAGTCGCGCGAGTGTCCACCCAAGACACCTCGCACGACTCATTGCTTCCTAGCCGTATGCCTGCCGAAACATTTCATGCGTCTCCGTTCCCCATTTTCCGAGTTCGACGCAGAATTTATTTGATGTTTTCTCGCTGTTTTAGTTTGCAGTCCATACCGAAATTGCAGCTGTGTGTCTGTACGTGGTCACCAAATATCGTGTAGCACAGCTCCCGATATTCACAGAACGATACCACTCGGCACAATGACTCATGAAGTTCACTGCCCTCGACAGCTGCTCGCGCATCCGCGTACTGTCATTTGTTGGCGCGCTACGTACCTAGTC
Source organism: Macrothele yani (assembly GCA_039090855.1). NCBI lineage: Eukaryota > Metazoa > Arthropoda > Arachnida > Araneae > Macrothelidae > Macrothele > Macrothele yani. The sequence goes on along the minus strand of CM077008.1, from coordinate 141,026,241 downwards.
TCGGAACTTTTTGATCGCACTACGTATATATGTTTTATGCTTACAGAGAATTAACTTAGATTAAACAATGAGTTCAAACAGCAATGAAAAGGTTAGATGTTTTGCTGAAGGTAAGAAATTTCGCTAAGTTGGGTGAGTAATGTAATCATTGCCCATGAGGTATACTCTTCTACAACATACGTTGTCTCTTTTCAAAACTTATTTTAAAAGATTTTTGGTTTCTGGACAGGTTTAAAGATCGATCCGAAAATCCCTTACTTTTCATATCTCTTTCTGTCTCTGTCCGGCTCTCTGTGTCCATCTTCTCTCTCTTTCTCTCTGTCTGTCTCTATTTTGAAAATGGCTTTCACTGAAATATTTTATTTATTACTTATTCAGTTTTAATCATTTTCTAGCGAGAAACGATGCATTGAAAAAATTGATATCGTTGAGATACAGCAGCCGTGTGTAAATTAGGTCTTTTAGGTATCGATACATTTTAGACCAGAAAAGTGGTGGTATGAAGAAAGTTGCAACGGAAAGTTACTGCAGCTTACATAACATTAAAGATAATTCAACAAATAAACATCACTACCCTAGGTTGCATCCCTACTTCGCCCTAGCTGGGAGGTTCAAGTACATGTCTACGTGCCAATATTCACGATGAAATTTGGAGAAAACTCTGCTCCTGAGGAAGGCATTAGCATTGGCCGTTTTTCACGGCCTTTCTGTAGTTCCGTTGTGCATGAAATGCATAACTTTTACTGGAAATTCACGGATCTGTGCTGTATCTAATGATTTACAGAAGTACTGTGAAGTTGTTTTGAAGTTTACAGATTTCGATTTATTTCTTTTTATGCATTCCTACTCTATCGTTAACGTGGATTCAAGATTTCATTTTCTGACTAACTTCACTGCTACTGTGTAGTATTACGGTGTAAGGGAAGTGCGAAAAATATTACTATTTTTGGATATACTTTATAATTATGTGGTTTTCTGTAAGGTTCTAGGGCACCATTCTTTATCTTAATTCATAGATATTGAGAACCTCGGTAAAGGCGAGAGTTCCGTTTTTTTCGGTTTTTCTTTGTAAAGTACGGGAATCGGAAAGAACCAATTTTGATCTACCCGCACCACGCAGTTTTGCAGAATTTGTACCTAAGCACATACTTTGCAAAAATGCCACTCACAATATACAAGATTTAATTTAAATCCTGTTACGTATTTTCCAATTTCTAATTTTATGTTTTGTGCGAGGGTTGTACCAAAAGTAATGCAAAAGTGGGCATAACTTTTTTATTAACTGACAGAGGTCTTTCAAATTGCACATGTTAGTAGAGTAACTCTTCCTCTATACAAAGGTACTACTAGTAGAGTAACTGTTCCTCTATAGAAAGGTAAAGTTAACGCGCTCGGCTAGATATCGAGAGTTCCGTGGTTCAATTCCACGGCGGCGGCTGAAAGACAATTTTTCGGTTGCTATGTGTTTCTGGTATGTGGAAAGAGCGATGTATTTATTTATTCACTGGCGCCACGTATTTGGAGGATTTTCACTAAGGTACTACTCAACATAATCTCCATCACAAGCGATGAATTTGCGGCACCGTTGAATCCAACTCTCGAATTTTCTTTGAAAAAAATTTAGGTGTGGACTGTTGTACCCATTTCTTCACAGTCACTTACACTTCGTCTGTGCCATCAAATCGTTGTGCCCGGATACTGTCCTTCATTGGACCCAGCAGGTGGAAGACGGAGGGCGCCAGATCTAGACTGTACGGTGCGGGGGGGGGGGGGACCACCGACCAGCCTAATTTGCTGATAGCCTGATTTGTTGCCAAAGATGTGTATGGTCTCGCATTGTCACGGTGAATGTGGATCCTTTTCGGATTCTTGTTCGGTTTTTTTTCCTGTTTATGGCTTCTCTTAGCTTCTTGAGTGTCCCAATGTATCGCTCGCTGGCCACGGTACTGCCACGTTCCAGAAAATCATGGAGAATGATACCGCAGTCATCCCAAAAAACAGTCATCACGACTTTCTGTGCTGATAGCTGGCTCTTGAACTTCTTAGGCCTTGGTGAAGAGATGTGACGCCATTCCATGGATTGATTCTTCGTTTCTGCGTCGTAAAGATACGCCCACGTCTCATCCCCTGCCACCAGAACGGAAAACATATGTCTTCATTTGCTTCAAACACTTCCAGCAGATCAGAGGAGACTTCCACTCTTGTCTCCTTCAAATCGGCAATAAAAAATGGGTCACTACAGGGGAAGACTTACTCTACTAACATGTGCAATTTGAATGACCACTCTCAGTTATAATGAATTAGCTTTATTTGCTTTCCGCTAAGCTAATTATTATGAATGATTCTCTTCCTACCAGCTAGCTAATGATATACTTGTACTAAGCTTCAAAATAATGAATTCAAAAGGGTGTTGTTACTAGTTAATTACGAACGTAAACAAAGTTTCAACGCTGGTTATTAATAGGAATCAATAAATGTTATAAACCTAACAGCCAGACAGAGGTCTGACAAAAACTATGAATTGAGAAAGACTAACTTACATAAACTTCTTTATTTATACGACTCTTGGTCAACTAAGGCACACACACACTTGTAGTACAATACTGAATAATCTCTCCTCGTGTTATAAACGCTCTCTCTTAACAACCACAACCTCTCCTCATAACAACACACAAGCTCTCCTAAGTCTCGATGAACGCGCCTATATACTAGCTACCACCACGTCATGACTTACACTCATTGCCAGATCTCATTCAGCGGGTGAAATAATATTTCGTTCAGTAAGAAGATAATTTACATAGTAAAATAAAATAACCAGAGATAGTAAAATCAAAAGGAAAGTGAATATAGAGTATACGTTACACAGTTAATAAAAAAGTTATGCCCACTTTTGCATTACTTTCGGTACAACCCTCGTATTTGTTAAGAACTTTGATGACAGGTGTAAGCAATTTGATGAACTCAAACCAAGAATATATCTGCAGTCCATGGAATGCTTGCATTGGAAGCACAAACCACATTTATCAAATGGATTTATGTGAACTTGTAGCAGATGAATGTATTAGAATTAGATCTCGATCAGTGAGTGATGCACAACTGTTTAAACGTTTCTTAAGCTGAGAAATACACAAACATAGGAGATTTGATATTAAAAGTTATTTCAGTGTTTCCTATTTTTTTTTTTTTGATTGGAGGTTTAACGACCGCCGTGAGCAACTCAATGGGCTATAAGCAGTCGCCCGTCCCTAATTTAGGGTCACTGGTTTCAGGGAAGGGAGAGAACCAGTGCCGTAAGACAAGCACAACATCCATGCATCACCGGGATTCGAACCCGGACCCCTTTCAGACGAATGATCAGAGGCCATCTCTTAGACCACTGCGCCACCGGGGCGGCATTTCAGTGTTTGGAAGCACTTACTTATGCGAGAAGCAATTTTTTAACATGAAATATGCAAATTCAAAAAACAAGAACAATGTTAATAATTACACTATAGTGACTCAACAGCTTTTAGTAGTGTTTATACTTTTTTTCTCAAATTTTAAATATTCAACTTGTCTAACATTTATTAAAAGAGCTTAAAGATTAAATAAATTCAGCAGTACATCTTCACATTTACATTAACTTATATTTAAAAAGAAATGCGGACCACTCGGTATGTAATTCTTAAAAATCTTCAGTCAGCTGACTATTGAAGTTAGACAACACAGATATATCATTGCGCCATTATATCGCATTCCATATTCATTCGAGCTCTCGTAAACAGAGTTACAATATTTCCCATTGTCTGAATATTCTTTTGCGACTTCATTTGGTGACGATGTTTTATAGCCTTCATAAAGAACTTTTTCAATTGAGATACTTTCATGCCACGTTGCATTTATTAAGTAGAAGTTAAATGAAGAAGTCATTTAATCCGAAAAAACTGCATTATAGCTCTAACTTTCACATTTCAGAGTAGACCCAAGCGGATGTACAGAAGCTTTAACTTCTGTTATTTCCATAGCACTTTATTTAACATACAAAAATAGGGAGCAATGCTGGACAATTAGTTTAATGAACTCGGGCTATGACAAATGGCTTTATTGTGAGTTGTTTGAGATAGCTCTTCCAGGCAACACCTGTTTTGTTAGGTCTTCTTGGGAGGTAATGATTTCTTTCAAACGATGTCTGATGCGTAGGTGAAGAAGGCATCATCACATGAGGTCTTCCTACGCTTGCTAATGGAAGAGAAGAAAAAACTGTATAATGACATCGTCGTACAGGGAAAAAAGCTTGCTAACAATACCAAAGTTTCTGCCAATCCCCATGCTCGTTACACACATGCTTTTTTTATTATCCTAAGAAACTCCATAGAGAAAGTGCACCGCTAAGCGACAGAAACATCAAGGGCAATCATGAAGCAGATTTTTCTTTTGAAAGAGGATTATATCCTTTTTGGTTCTTAGATTATTTTTAATGGAACTCTGGTGAATAAATTTACTGCCCCATTGCCTGAAATAACCGTAGATGCATTAAGTGAAAGCTGTCTAAGTGATTCCTGAAAGAAAATATTTTATCATTTATGATTTGCAGCAAAGGGAAATTGTTCGAAATGATTACCAACAATTTTCCGTTTTACAAAATACGCTATTCAGAGATAATTCAATCAAAGATTGTATACAAAATTCCCTATGTTGAAACGAAGTAAAAAAGTCCTGATGGAAATACCGCAATAATTGAAACTTTCGATGAACGACTTCTTCAGTTCGTGTTTGAAGAAGTCGTCTATAGCCCATCATTGTCACGGAAATAACCATAAATTTTTGTTTGGAAACGCTACGCTTAATGATAAACCTGATTCGACTATCAAGTTTCATGTATTAGAAGCTTTCCACATACAACGGAACTCTTCACGGCTTGTCAACGACATGATGTCGACTCCCTTTCTTTCAAGCGCGTGGAAACAACTCACCAAAATCCATGACCGTCAGAACTCTGATGATGTCACAATGATTAGAAAGTTTATGCTCCATTCGTCCTGATGATGCCGAGCCAAACGCTGTGCGAAACTGTACTCGATGTATAACACACCTTTCAACGTGGTAAACGTTGGTATTTTCATTTAATCATATATCATGTTGCGGATTTGAGGATTGATATCAAACGCTATCTTGAAGTGAAGAATATCCACTGAAATTCAGACGATATGCGATTTGGGTGGAAAGAATAAAAATTGAGAATCGAGAGACGTGATAAGAACGAAGCAAATAATCATGCTGTGTTCAGAGGTCGAATCGGGTCAAACTTGTATGAGCAGAAATTCTACATCCTTTAATCCGGACAAGGCTCAACTACAATCAAATTACTCTCCTATCCAATAAATTAAAATATAGATGTACGTCAATTACCGTAATGGAACAAGACATTGCGTTCCTTTCAAAAAAACTTCCACTAACATATTTTGTCTTCAATATAAAATCTATCACTAGAATGTTTTCACAGTGCCACTGAATGCAAGTAGCGAAAACAGCAAATGCACAATGTGCACAGTCCGTCCCCAAAGATCCATGAATCATTTGGTTCGTTATTTTGCATACTTGGTCTAACATCAGACTATGAGATGTCCGCATCTACCATAGAGCATAAGAGTGCACTGCTCTGTTGCTGTGCTTCTCGCCGACTTAGATTTTTTTGGACTGAAATGGCCGAGATCATTTTGCTGTCCGACAAGTAGCTGTCCCATCTTATTCATCGGCCCTGCTTCTAAAAGCCTTTCGTTTCTCTTAATGCCACCAAGAAATGACGTACAAAGCTGTACCTATGGCGATATAACAGATTTTCAAGCAGCTGTAAGAGAGGTAATTTGATTTTTTTCCAAAAATAAAAAGGTTTCCACAGCTTTTTTTAACAACGATAGCAATAATGTATTGAATACACTGACGCAAAAAGGCATTTCTTTGAAGTTGAAAAGTGCTATTTTTATAAACTATGACGAAGAAGTCTTGTCTTACTTCTACGTTAATTTAAAACAGCAACATACTAAGAAATAGTTCCTAAATGAAAGAAACCTTAACGGCCAGACGAAACATGTAAACAACAGAAGTCAAACTTACGGAAAAGGTGCTTTATTCAGGATGTAGCAAACACATCGTATCATAGCATATTGCACTAAACTCTCCACACACCACACCACGCTCTTTTCAATAATTAGTTTACAACCCAACGCTCTCTTCAATAATCACTTTACAACCCAACGCTCTCTTCAATAATCACTTTACAACCCAACGCTCTCTTCAATAATCACTTTACAACCCAACGCTCTCTTCAATAATCACTTTACAACCCAACGCTCTCTTCAATAATCACTTTACAACCCAACGCTCTTCAAGCAACAGATTAGTCGTCGTTTTTATTATCAATTCTCAGGCATACGTCACGTTCATTCAACCTCAATTGTGTTGCGTTTGAGAGAAAGATATCACGTTAAGAGTGACGAATAACAGAATACACTCGAGATTTACATGAGGAAAGAAACTAAAAAGCTAAGTTAATTTAGAATATACGTCACGAAATACCTTTCATGATGAAAAAGGAACATTAAAGACATAAAATTATCTCATTACGCATTTCACAGGTCAGAAGGCGCAGAATGTCGCAGTAAAATTCCTGCCCAGATATTCTTCCGAAAGCAGTTTAAATTCTCCCGATTTTTCTCAGTGTGCTTGTGAGATGAAACTTGTATCCCTTTCAAAGTTGAGTTGTTACTTTTGCGTATTTCGTAACGGAAGCAGAACCGCCTTCATTACACGCAAGGAGAGTCATAGAAAATAGTACTCTTCCTCAGATTACTATCCACGAAGTGTAATCTGAGGAAGAGTACTATTTTCTACGACTCAGTAACTGCGTTCCTGAACGACAGCATGCTAAAGGAAAGTGGATTTTACGTAGCAAATGCCGATGACTCAATTCAATTTATTAAATCAGCGATCGATGGATCGTGATAGCATCATGGCCAGCATTTTAATATATAAATTTATTATATTCTTTTTAGTTATAATTGAAAAATTCAAAATAATTTCAATGAATATATAAAAATTATTATAAATTCCTTTAAACATTTTAATTCAATAGTGCCAAATTAATAAATGAAAACAAAATTGCGTCAGTCTTAGTGTTCAAGCAATTGAAAATGTAGAAGAGCACAAACGAGAATTAAAAACGGTGCCGATGGAAGTCTTAGAGAAGCACAATTTTTCTCTTGTAATACTAGACCCTTAAAAATTTAGCCTCAAGGCAAATTTACGGAATGTTTTTAGCATTTCTTAGTAGTAATGTTGTAAAAACGGGAAAACAGATTGCTTGGCAGTCGGTCAATACCATACGCAAATTTGAAGATTTCTCAGAAGAGAAGCGTTGCATGTATTCCCAGGAACGTTTATTGATGGCTATGCTGAGGTAGTTGCGCAGCTGTTGTCTGAACGTATGTCTGGAACTAATACATTCTGTAAGCCGATTTCGTTATGTCTAACAGGCACTCCAATCGTCAAGAAGTATTCTCATAGTCAACAATTGCGTTACATGCAGCTTGTACAAAGAAAAGTACAGAAGCGACTATACTCCTGATCAGTGGAGCGTCCACGGGGAGGGCACCTGTAGCCGGGGCCCACCCTTGGGCTGATAGAGCGGAAAATTATTACTTCGAAGTTTGAAACCAAAATCACAATACGCGATCTACACATGTATTTCTTAATCATGCACCGTATAATTATAATATACAATAAATTATAAGGGAGTAATTCTGTTAAATAAATTTATAAAAATCTTACCAGGAAAATTATTTCATCTGTTTCTTCTTCTAATCATTTAACTTGCTTGTACTGCAACATTACTAATAACTGGATAAGAATAAATGCACAAAAGGCAACCTCCTTAGTTTTTATGGCACCTAATTATTTTCCCGGTAAATCTAGGGGGTCACCTCCACCTTGGAAAATATTTTGGTTGCCACGGCCTACGACCCCCCCCCACCCTCCCCGTTGGGTTCGGAATCCCGGCCTGGCTCAGAATTTCCAGTTTACGGCCCGGCCCGTTTTGTAGTTTCGTTGAGCGTTCTCGGCCATTTATTTAAAATAACTCAATTCTTCCTTCAGGACAGGGGCAACCCGTGGCTGGCGGAACAATTTTCAATGGCCCACGAGACATTTTTCACAAAGGAACTCCAAATATGGAACAAAATACATTTTCGAAATGGAAAAATGAACACGCACACAAACACGCGCGCGTGCAGAAATTTTTAAAAATTCTGAAAAATGTAGTCGTATCCGGGACCTATTTTGGAATCATTGTAACATAGATAGCATGTTAACTGCATCGTTTCTTTTTTCCGAAAATTAGGTTTTTAGGAATTTCTCTCTACAGTTAGATACAGGCAAGGTAGTCCTCGATCCCCAAATATGTAAACAAATACTTCGAACTTCCTTATCTCCGCCGTAGCAACGAATGATGTCAGAAGTTAATTTTGGTTTTGGCTTCTAGAAACTTCTCGAAACAAAAACCACGTGGTTTTGTCGCTAAAGCTTTTAGGAACCGAAATCTCTCTGTACACTTACATACAAACAAGGTAGACCTCGATCCCCAAATATGCAAACAAATACTTCGAGCTGCCTCATTTCCGCCGTAGCAACGAATGGTGCTAGAAGTTGGTTTTGGTTTTGGTTTCGGGAAGCTAATAACTGTTCATCAGCGTGGTTTAGTCGCTAAAGCCAACGACGTGAAAAAATTTGATTTAAACCTTAAAAGAAATAAACCTTCCCATTTCAGACCCTCATCTCACTACCCTTCTTGTCGGTTTAAGCTGTAATTAATCAACGTATCCAGTGGCACATTCGTTTCACCCAGTGAACTTCGCCACCTGATTATTTAGCAAGCCAGTTGTCGTTTTGTGAGACGAAAATACATTTTTAATGCAGGAGGTAAGTGTTAAACCTTCAAGGACAACAAGCAGGGCCTGTTTCAGGCTTACCAGGCCCGTGCAGGTCCCTAACTCCTGGTGCTTTTATTAACATGGAAAGGGAGAAAATCAATTCAAAGGATCTATTTTCAGTTCCATGGCATCATTCATTGAGAATATGTACATTTTTTTGTCCGGTAGAAGTTCGGCAGACATCAATGGATGAGAGTATCAAAGGAAAGATACAGCAGTCATTATAAAAAACATGACAGCAATTTGCGCTACACAGGGAGTCTTTTTAATAAATTGTCCGCCAAGAGAAATAGACATATATAGCAGGAGATATTTCAGATTGAAAAAAAATACGCTATCTGGACGGATGAAATTGAAGGCTATTGTGAAATTTCGAAGTAGAAACCTACTGCACCGATTGCACCGTCGCATTTTCAATAGAAGGAAAAAATGTAAATTCCCCCTCTTTCAGCAATCCCTCTTTATCTGGTGCAGCATCCTTTCTCCTCCGTGCCTTTTTCTCTCTTATAAATCTCCCCGCGACCGTCGCATCACCCACGCTTCACTTGCAGCACGTGCTCCTCCTCATCTGTCGTCAAGGTAGCGTTAACTGCCGCATCTCCGCATGTGCGTGGGGAAAACGGTAATGCTCCCCAGCTATGCGTATCCTAGGTAAGCCAGAGATGCTACTTTGGGAAAGGATGCTGCACAAATGAAGACAGATGGCGCCTCTCAAGAGGGGCTGTCGCACTTAAGGCCCACAAAAGGCCTTGATGCGTAGATGTTGATGAGGATGGGACCATTTACAAGTAAAGAGCATTTGCGGGTTACACGCCACTGGAACGGCGTGACACCAAGTGAAGAGCGATATGCTCAAATGGAACAAACTCCCCTCCAATACAGGTTGCCGGGGTCAATAAAACTAATACCAACTCCTGGGACAAGCCACAAGCCGTCAGTCTCCGCTTACAATGAAAATTAATTGTTACTTTCTGTCTCGCGAAACAAATAAATCTGTCGATTGTATTAAGAAATTAATCACCGTAGACGCACAGACGAATGGAAGCCCCTCCTCACAGTTTCGGCGTTAAGAGTAATTAAATATTTAATATTCTCTTTGAATGTCGTGTCGGGGAAAGGACATTGATGGACGAAATATATCATTTACTGTCTATTACCATGTGTGGCGTATGCCGATCTACCAGTGATAAAAATATCTCAACATTTGTCGCACTTTTTGGGGGCTTATTTGGACACCAGCTTACATTAATAAATATATTTGACTCTCAGGTGATATGACTATTGATGTAGTAACACCTTCTCATGATTTGACTCCATATACAACAACAAAATTCGAATGATCTGTCTTTTGTCAGAAAGTTTTCATGTGATCTGACTCTCTTGATAGCACAAAAAGTTCCAATGAATTGTCTACCGATACAGCAACAACCTGGCATGATATGTATCTTCACGCAGCAACGAATTAAAAAAGAAATCTAGCTTTTAGTAGAACATCAGTTTTAATTTTAGAGCAACAATCTTTTTCAGCTCCTGTGATGTTTCAACCGTTCTTCTTTGCTCTTTGCGTCTCGTATCCAGTGTTTCCAAAGGAGTCACGATTGTGAGTATTTTGTAGGATCAAGCAGGGTAAGCGAAGACCCAAAGACCTTTCTGAATACTATTATTGTTATCATTAGAAGAGAAGCCCTAGCCGAGGTTATTACCAAACTCTTCTGAAATGATCCCCTTTCACATTCGTTGCAAGATACAGTTTGCACAGTTCTCTTCACCTGTAAGAGTTCCTTGGGCATTTCTTTTCCTTGAAGTCGTACGTATTCTCCAAAACCACGAATCAAGTCTGTCTGAGATGAAACCTGTTAAATAACATCCGGATTTCTTTCTCACCATACAGTATGTTATCCTTTACATTTTTAGACCAACCATTTGCATCTGACACTTTAGAACAGTTTGGTAAATCAACGTCTTTTCAGGAAGCTTTTTTCAATACACCTTGTGAGACTCACAAATCCCTCACGTGCTACGGACATTACTCAAATTACATACGTAGTTACATATTATAAGTATTCCAAAACTCAAACTTAAAATGTTGTGTTAAAAAAGAAGCTGGGTATATATGAGGATTATTCGGATTTCAATCCCCGTTGCAATGTTCCTCGCGATGTACGCAGAGTAGCCTGCTCGCGCATGTGCCATAGCATCAAGTTATGCTTGTCCTCTCCATATGCTACGCAATCGGCCATCTGTCGTTAGTTCTCAGTCATAAAGGAAGGATCTATAGAGTGGAAACAGACATAGGAGCCCATGGAAACTCCTCCCATAGAAAGTGGCGCCCCCGCGGACCTAAAACAGAAGCAAAATGTGACGTGACCCCGTGACGTCGGCAATAGTTGCTACGGCAACCCAGCGCAGGCGACAGCAGCGCCACAGCACCATCTTGGAAGACATGCCTTTACTTTAGAAATAACAAAAAAATAACGAAGATGGAAAACAATTTCCACAAATGTTGGCCAATTATGGAAATACAGGCTACACAAATGTCGAGTAAAAAAAAGGCAAGCCAAAAAGCTAACGAAGCCAATAACGTAGATGTCGAAGCCGATGACAATTGAATACAAATTAGAATTGAAAGTGAAGCAGGGTGGGTATGGAAGAAACAATCAAATGAACAACAGACACGTAAAAACCCAAAAGTTATGAATTCTGTAAGGAAAAGTATACGATCAGTAAGCAATAAGCAAAATAATACCACTTATTAGAACGCTAGAGGAAATGAAAACCAAAAAGAATCTTCAACACTGCCGGATACCAAGCCAAAGTCAACAGTCAAAGTAAAAAACATGACATTAACGGACAAAAATCACGTGGTTCGTGGGGGGTGTTCCCTGGGAAACCAGCTATCAATCAACTGTAGTTCTGTTTTAGGTCACTGGTGCGCTGCAGTCGACTTCATGACGTCATGAGTTTCAGCTTAATACAGCCAGTGTCTTCTCTATATATCCTTCCTTTATGTTCTCAGTGTCATACGGACGAGTAAATGTGTGTGCTGCAGTCGATGCTTCCGCAGCTGTGAAATTTGTGATGTCATCTGTTTTTCTTCACCCGTGAAGGGGAAAGTGCCGCAGAAATTCTTCGGAGAATGAATATAGTGTACGGTCCGAACTTTATGAATGAAGGATGTGCGAGAAAGTGGTTTAGAAAATTTAGAGATGGGCGAGCAGACGCACATGATGATGGGATCAAGGTCAGCGATCAGTGGAGACTGATGAACTTATTCAAAGTTACCACAGTGTTGACCAAAAAGTGCGCAAAAGACGTCGCTTCACAATATCGGAGCTGTCGTGTAATTTCCTCAAATTTCTCGAAATGTTCTATATGAGATCATTACACCTAGCCGAGGCTAGGCTACCATAAGTTCTATGCCATATGGATGTCAAAAATGCTTACCGACGTGAACAAAACGCATAGAATGCAATCAGCTTTGACATTCTTGCTGAGTAATGGCGAAATTGGCAATGCATTTCACGACCATATCGTGACGGGTGATGGAACGTAGGCTCAATTTGTGATTGTCGAACGCAATGAGCAGTCAAAGCACTGGATGCGTACATATTGCCCAAACAAGCCCAAAAAGTACGAACAAACGCTTTCACAGAAAACGTTGGTGGCAACCGTTTTCTAGGATAGGGAAAGTGTGCTTCTGACTGACCTCATGGAACCAGGGACCACAATAACCGCAGAAAGGTACTGTGAAACATTACGAAAAATGCGCAGGGCAATTCAGACTAAAACGGAGAGGACTGCTGACGTCAGGCATTGTGCCCTTCCACGATAATGCGCTGGCACACAGAGCTGTACGCACACGAGCACTGCTGGAGCATTTTAATTGGCAGGTGTTCGACCATTCTCCGTATATGCCGGACCTGGCACCAAGCAATTATCACCTCTTTTGAGATAGCAACCTTTCAATGACAATAAGGTGTTGAAGAATCGCGTCCAATCATGGCTGACTTCCCGATCAGCCAAAACATTAAACGTTAAGACCACTACCCAATATAATGTAGGTCTTCCTCTCGCAAATGAACTCTCACCCGATGAGGCATACATTCAAAGAGATGTTGGTAGATGTATCTTGATCTCAAAATAGTATGACTACACTAATAATCCGAAATTTCTTGGCGTAGAATACAAATGAAACTTTCCATGCTTTCGCACATCAACCAGATGGCCTTTTCAAGGAAGACAGACAGCTAACTGCAAACTGGATAATAGAACGTTTCAACAATTTGAACGCGGTGACTTGACTAGACAATAAATGGATAGGCGCAAAGGTGATAATTCGAAAAAACGAGATGACGTTGGTTGGGCACGCGGTACCATGGTAGAAAACGCAGCAGTATTTGAAGAACTGATTCCAAATTGGTGGCAACTCCAGAGAGACGCTATCATTGCAAACCTCGCAGTTGGTCAAGATTTCCAAGGTTTCGCGAATGGCAGTAGATTTGGGTGTGGAGTATGAAACTAATTTCTTTACATCACTCCATATAGGATCGGCGGACTTGAACTTGACTTCTCTAGATAGGGCAGTGGTTATTTTGACGTCTTTTGTATCCCTTTCATGTTCGCTGATTGTATCTTCAAACGAACGTTTGGTCATTCCGATGTAGTATAGCCTGGAGCCGTTCGGATATTTTAGTGCGATGACATAAACACCTGACTCATTGAGAAGAGGGGCTTGTCGATATTTCTCTTAAGCATCGTATATAAACTGAAGTCGTTGACGAAATTCGTGCCAATAACATCAATTGCTAGAATGCCGTCGTTGCACGATATAAGATGAAATTCAAATTTAACGATGGAAAATTGCCTTTTTATTACACTGAATCAAAAGCTAAAAGTCAAAATCACATCACTAGATCTTTCATGCTGGCTCCCAGCACATCCTCAGGTGAATTCTAAAACAGGTATCGTAAAAATTTGAAAAAGAGTCCACCGTGGAACGTCGTTTTTGTTTATATACATCGCGTTCAGCACACGAATGACTTCAAAAAACGTCACCATACTCTGACTTATGATTGTGTCTTAATTGTTATTGGGTGAGTTCCGAAATCAAGTTCGAGTTATTGGTTTATTTGCTTCTTCTTGTTCGAAATTAACTGCATCCAAGTTGGAGGTATGAATCTGGGTATTTCATCGTTACAACATTTATCAGCGTTATTGACGATGTGTAAACTCTCCGCTAGCAAAGTCGCATTTTATTCAGCACATCCTAATACATATAAACTATCTGCATTCCAGTTTCTCATCCGTAGAGCATACACACATTGCTCAAGCGTTACTGCTAGGAGACGAGAATTAAATGAAATAAATACCATAGCAGACGAATATGGGTACCCCAGAAATATTGTAAACCGGATCCATCGAAAAATAAGAAGCACAAACTTTTCTACATTAACTAAAGAATCCAGTCAACGCAAATATGTTGGGTCACTGGATTATATTCCGAAAGTTATGAATATACTTAAATCTTCCTGTAAAAAATACAACTTGGATTTTGGAATTAAAACAAACAACCTAATGTCAACTATTAAAAAAGATCGGGACCCAATTCCGAGTAATAGCAGATTCGGAGTTTACAAAATACCTTTACAGGCCCTGGATACTGTTGACATAGATCGAATTTATATTGGATCCACCATGAGGAATTTGAACTTTCGTATTGCGGAACACAAGTACAGTGTCAAAACACATTCAAACTCTACAGCACTTGCAAGATTAGTTAACCAGGGAGCTCACGTCCCTCTGTGGAATGAGGCAAGGGTTATTTCTTCTCACAAAAACAAAAATGCGACTTTGCTAGCGGAGAGTTTACACATCGTCAATAACGCTGATAAATGTTGTAACGATGAAGTACCCAGATTCATACCTCCAACTTGGATGCAGTTAATTTCGAACAAGAAGAAGCAAATAAACCAATAACTCGAACTTGATTTCGGAACTCACCCAATAACAATTAAGACACAACAATCATAAGTCAGAGTATGGTGACGTTTTTTGAAGTCATTCGTGTGCTGAACGCGATGTATATAAACAAAAGCGACGTTCCACGGTGGACTCCTTTTCAAATTTTTACGATACCTGTTTTAGAATTCACCTGAAGATGTGCTGGGAGCCAGCATGAAAGATCTAGTGATGTGATTTTGACTTTCAGCTTTTGATTCAGTGTAATAAAAAGGCAATTTTCCATCGTTAAATTTGAATTTCATCTTATATCGTGCAACGACGGCATTCTAGCAATTGATCGTATATAAAGATGCCGGAGATCCTATGCCGACACCTACCATATTTTCTGCCCGTCCAACGTGACCTGGTTTCTTCGAATTATCACGTTTGCGCCTATCCATTTATTGTCTAGTCAAGTCGCAAAACAGGGAGACAGACAGACAGCCGCAGTAGCATTGTAGCAGTTTAATTGGCACTATAGTGCAAAACGATTCTCTCGGGACAGAACACTTATTACTTGGAATATAAGATATGAGGAATATACGACGAGCGTGAAACCCGAACGGAGCAGTTCTTTGTTCCCTGACAAAGCAGTTGACATGAATTACCTGTGAATAAAATGTCTTCCCGGCAGCTGGGCTGTCTAGTAGTGGTGGAGGAATAGCGCGTCTCAGCAGACAGTTTAAGCGAGGAGGTCGAATTAACATGTTGTACTCTATTGAAGAGCGTGTGTTCATTGTGCGTCAGTACGGGGTAACCGGCTCCTTCAAACAATCCACGCCATCCATGAAGAGCCATTGCATCCAGTAAAAATCAGTGTCCGGTGTGCGGTGTACCGACGCCGTATGATTGGGCCAATCTTTTTCAAAGACACGGTGAATACCGACTGATACTTGAAAATCTTTAATGAGTTTGTGAACCAGCTGGATGATCAGGAACTTGCAGATGGTTAATTTCAACAGGTCGGTCCATCGTGCCACACCTCCAATAAGATCATGGCCGAAATTCGCAGCTTTTCCCTGGACAGGATTATCTCAAAAGACCTGTGGCCACCTAGGTCTCCCGATCTGACACCCCCAGATTTTTTTCTCTGGGAACTTTTAAAAAAGGAAGGTTTCTGCCAACAAGCCAAGATCGATTGAGGAACTGAAAGACAACATCACACAACCACCCCGGTGGAGCAGTGATCTGAGCGATGGCTTCTGATAATTCGTCCGAGATGGGTCCGTGTTCGAATCGCGGTGAGGCATGCATGTTGTGATAATTAATTCAAACATTCGACGTGGATCAGGAACACCAAACAGAAGTCACCGCTCTTTCCACGTTAATAAGTGAGTCCCGTAAAAATGTCATTGGCCGCCACCGGGAATCGAACCTAAGGTCTTTTAGTTACGCGCCGGACATGCTACCACTGCACCACAGCGGCATCCCCAGACTAACATTTGATAAACTGCCAAACTACATGGCAGGTTGCTTCATGGAGCCCGCACAATGCTGGGGGTTCTACAAAGATGGAAACCAGCAACAGAACAAATAACTAGGAGGCGAATGGATAATTAATTCAAACACTCGACGTGGATCACGAACAGCAAACAGAAATCATCGCCCTTTCCGCGTGAATAAGTGAGTCCCGGAAAAATTCTCATCGGCCGCCACCGGGAACCGAAACCAGGGTCTGGGGAGTCTGGAGCATTTGAGGCCGCTGTGGTGCAGTGGTAGCATGTTCGGCGCGTAGCTGGAAGACCTGGGTTCGATTCCCGGTGGCGGCCGATGATAATTTTTCCGGAACTCACTTATTAACGTGGAAAGAGCGATGATTTATGTTTTATGGTACGAATAATGTGTTTGTATTACGGCTCTGGCTGTTTCCCTTCCCTGGAGTCAGTGTTTGTATTAGGCTCTGGCTGTTTCCCTTCCCTGGAGTCAGTGGCCCTTAATTAGGGACGGGTGACTGCTTGTAGCTCATTGAGTTGCTCATGATGATCGTTAAACCTCTAATAAAAAAAAAAAAAAAACATCACACGTGAATTTGCTGCCATCGTCGTCTCTACGCTACATTGCACATTCGCCAATATGGAGCGTCGGATGAATGTGCCTGGACGCTGGCGGTGGGCACTTCCAGCATCTTCTATGAGACATTCGTTTTCGTCATCGATCAAGGAATGTTTATATTAATTTCATTACAATGACCCGATGCTGGCCCAGCAAGACTGTTTTTGCTGGGGTGTGTTAATTAAAAATATAAGTGTTCAGTCCCGAGTCAATCACCCTGTAGTTTTGTACTGATTAATTGTTTTCTTCCATTCATCCTACGTTTAATGAAGGAAGCAACACCATACACGTGCATGCTTATGATATGAGGTGAGTAAATCAGCACATTCTCAGGTTTGTTTTTGGTGGCTCCCTCTTCATTTTATTTTCCCTTATTTTCCCAGTCTGGAATTGTTCAGAATGTCTTCGTACTGGTGGCCTTAGGTTAGAGGTCTCCGCAATCAAAGGACAAAATCCTTCCATGCAGAAACAACTCCCCACCATCACAGATGCTCCACTGAACTGTAACGACAATGCATTCTGCCTGACAGAAGGGCGCCACATCCAAATGCTTCCGTCGTACGAAAGAGTGAGCAGTGTGTTTAGTTACTCCACAAGATCATCTTCCACTCTTCTGTTGTTCACGAACGAAGAGCGAGCAGTCATTGTCGAGCATTGTCTGGAGTGACGTAGAGCTTGTATGTAGCTGCTTTCATACCGTAACAGTGGGCATGCATTCCCAACGGAATGTTCTGGGGTAAATAGCTGATCCAGTGGCTTGTGCTACGTCGATGGCCAGGTCTTTGGCAGAGTACGTGAGTGTATTCTTTACATTCCGCAGAAAGCTTCTCAGTATGTACGGCACCCCAGAGTACGGCTTCGCTGCAGTGGCACTATTTTGCTTTAAATCGATAAACAATATCTGCAACAGTGGATTTGGCTTACCCCAGAAAAGCAGTAATGCGGTGCACAGATTACAAAGTCAGGTGGCACCCAAACAGAGATGAAACGGGTCACAGGGTAGACAATTTCTTGCCGGTCAAACGGGTCGGGTGAAGGTGTTCCTCACCCGATTTCGACCTGGTTTACTTCTGTTTTAGTTTTGAAAAGAAAAAAAAAGTATTTCAAAAGACCCCTTAGAGGTCTTTAAAATATTACTTCAGCGCTTCAGAGTATGAGCCAGGAACTTGCTAGGTTAAAGAACTGGGATTAAAAATTAACTTCCTGAAGACCAAACTGTAGTACAAAGCTTTTACAAGAAATTAAGATTTATCGACTGGAGGGGAAAAGCTGAAAATAACCGATACCTGCGTTTACATTGGACAGCATATATCAAGCAAAGTTGATATTGGCGAATAAATTAATCGACGTATAAAACTTAGTTTGAAGTTTATGGAAGGAACAGTACAATTTTTAAGATCAATATGTCATTATGTTTTAAAACAGAAGTGTTTAATCAATGCATTCTTCCAATGCTTACGTATGGAGCAGAGATGTGGACCTTAACTAAAAAAGACATACAAAGGCTGCTACCAACTGAAAGAAGCATAACCAAGAAAGATAAACGTAAGAACTTGTGGATAACAAAAATGACAAGAGTGGAAGACATCAGGATCAGAGTAAAATTCCTGATATGGCAATGGGCTGGACTTATTGCCAGGAGAACAGACCACCTATGAAGAACAGAAGTTTTAGAATGGATTCTAAGGAACAAGAAAAGAAACAGAAGACCACGTGGGAGGTGGGTGGATGGAAGAAACTGGCCCAAGACAGTCCGTTGTTGAAGAAACTTGGGGAGATCTTCATTCAGCAGTGGATTGATAATGATGATGATATATTCGAATTTACAGTTCAAAGCAGATTTGTCAGGTGCCGGTTCGGGTCGGGTCCAATTATGTGACGACCGGGTTCGGGTCGGGTCCAGGTCGAAACTTTTTGACCAGTTTCCAACTCTGCATTCAACAACCATGCCCCTTTCAAAGTCGGTCATCTCAGCTTCGTGCGGGTAGCTCTGAATGCTGGCTGATAGGTGTTTCAACGCTCTCCTTTATACGCAACACCCAGCACAACACTGCCGCCCCTGCGGCGCAGTAGTCTAAGCGATGGCTTCTGATCATTCGTCCGAAAGGGGTCCGGGTTCGAATCCCGGTGATGCATGGATGTTGTGTTTGTCTTACGGCACTGGCTCTCTCCTTTCTCTGGAACCAGTGATCCTAAATTAGGGACGGATGACTGCTTATAGCCCACTGAGTTGCTGACGGTTGTCGTTAAACCTCCAATCGAAAAAAAAAAAAAAAAAAAAAAAAAAAAAACACGACACGCGCTTGCGCATATGGCTCTGGAAATGAACGTTTATTTGCGTGTGTAGTGTTTTTTCGACATGGTGTATACATAACTTGGCAAATGGCTCCTGAAAAAGCTAGTCGAATGAAAAATTGCGGCAAAAATAGAGATGAAGGCAAAGTGCTGAAAAAGAACCGTTAGCCCACGAAAAAGAAGGTAAGTGACAGAACGGTTGAATGATTTAAACACTCATACTTGGGCTCAACATTGCAAACGGTTGACGGTTCTAAGAAGGCAGTAACGAAAGGGACGAGAGCAGGCCGGAATAAACGGATAGAGATGTCGTGGATGATCAGCGTCAAAAAATTCCCAAGAAGAGTTTAATCAAATACGTGGGAGTATATTTTCGATTTCCTTCAAATGTAAGACTGTTTGCTTTAGTTTCTGATCATAGGGATCTGAAACTTGAGCAAAGAGGAAGAAAGCAGTTGAAAAACTACAAAGAGAAGTGAGGATGCTTACATGGATGAAAAAAATTCAGGAAAAAGAATATGAAAGAAGTGGCAATACAATAAAGAAAAAACTAAGAGAAAAATTAAAGGGTATCGCCTGAAACAGACACGTCTGAGGACAATAAGAAAACACAAAGCAACGGAGATAAGCGTACCACGAAATATTAATAGGAGTGTAGGAAAACCAAGAAAAAGATGGTAAGATAAAATAGAGGCGGATATGAAGGAAGTCACAGCACAGCACACACACACATAAAAAGCGAACGGGAACAGAAAATGAACGGAGCAGTTCGCAACGACAGACGGTAGGACTGTCTCGGACTAAACCCGGCGAACAAAGAAAAGAAGAAAGACGACAGCGAATTTTCGGTTGTAATGAGCACGTCTTTTGAATCCTTTCCGACGCAAACAAAATTTTTCAAAGTTATTCGTAGTCAATGGAACCGGTTAAGAAGAAAGAAAACAGCTGGGGTTCTACAATCGATAAGACATCCAGAAATACGTAGGTCATTCCAAAAGTTTTGCACACTGCGCATGCGCTGCCCGTAGGATGATGCAATCGCTCCAATCGTTGCGCCAGTTGTGAGTCAGACGTCAGTGTACAAAGTTTTGTCGACGTTTGCTGGCTAATTTGTTCCTATTCCGAAAAATTCTACCTAGAAATGGAAAAAGAAAGTGAGTCAGGTCAGATCTCACTTAGCGACCAGCGATCTTACATTAAAATTGAAACTTTGCGAGGAAAATCTCCTATAGAAAATTATAAAGCTTTGTGTGAAGTTTGTGCGGTCAGTGTAGTGGATCGTAGCACAATGTCGCGGTGGGCTTCTCATTTCCGCCAACGTCGGAAAGACATCGAAGACTACACAAGGAGAGGCCGGTCATCAGATGCAACGGACGACACTTCTGTGGTTTTCGTCAACAACATGCTAGAAGAAGAGTGCCCAAGGAGACTACTGTAACAGCGGAATACTATAGAAGGTTTCTGCAAAACGTTTTACACCCAGAGATTCACCAAAGAGGGCCCGACATGTTCGAAGCTGGTGTCATCATTTTGCAGGACAACGTGAGGCCGCATGTTGTCCGTACCGTAAGAGACATTCTGGGAAAGTATAGATGGGAATTGCTTCTGCACGCCTCATACAGTCCTGACATGAACCCACCAGACTAAGACTTGTTCCCTAAACTGAAGAAGCCACTCCGCCGGAAACGATTCAGTACGATTCAGGATGTTTCTAATGAAGTGGCCCGAGTAATCCGATGCCTCAACAATGGAGGTGTCTTGACTGGAATACAAGACTTGCCCAAACGTTAGGCCACTGTCATAAAGAAACATGAAGATGACTTCGAATGCCTGTAAAGGTATGTTGTGAAATAAATTCGTTTATTAAGAGATAACCCACAGTTTGCAAAACGTTTGAAATCACCCTCGTAAAAACAGCTACTTACTTCCACCAGCTGCTGAAAAAAATGTTACGAAAATTGAAAACGAAAAACGTTTCTCATAGCAGAAGAGAGACAGCAGGGACAGGGAGAAAGACTTTTAAATCGAACAACTAGAAAACGAGATACAAAGGGAAACATGATTTACACTGGTGTGCAAAAATTAAGGACGAAGAAGAGACATTAGCATAACAGCGGAACCAGCATGCAGAACGGACCGAAATACCACTCAGGAGATAGACCAGGGTCCGGTACGGTTGGGCATGCGCATATATGAAGCATGACGTAGGGGGAGGGGAGTGTCGGAAGGGTATAAAGCACACGGGCGGTGTACGCTCAGCAATTCGGTGAAAGCTATTGCACGGTGTACAACGGTTTGAACGACGTCGAGTTGCTGCCACCGTGTGATATGGCCAACAGGCAATCCAGTAAACGGCATCTGGATGACTTTACCCGAGGTCGCGTCATTGGGAAGTTGGAAGAAGGTCGAAGTGTGACTAGTGTGGCCGAGGAGTTCGGGATCGCTCACAGCACCGTTTCACGAGATTGGAGAGCATTTCAAACGACAGGAACAGCTGTCCGAGAATTTAGCAGTGGTCGTCCACGAGCACTCGCGGCGGCGAACGACCGGTATATAGTCCTACAGGCGAGAAGAGACAGACGGTAGACAGCGAGAGAAATCGCAAGGTACATGCAACAGACCACTGGACGTCCGCTATCGCGTTTTACCGTGGCCAGGAGGCTGCACAAAGGTGGTCTATTTGCACGACGACACTAACGCCTGCTCATCGGAGACGGCGGTTTCTGTGGTGCCAGGAGCACAACAACTGGAAACTTCAGCAATGGGGTCGAGTTCTCTTTACGGATGAGAGCCGATTTAGTCTGACGAGCGATTCTGGACGCATACACATCTGGAGAGAGCAGGGAACACGCAATCACACCTGCAACATTATCGAAAGGGACCAGTTTGGAGGTGGCGGAGTTCTCGTTTAGGGCGGTATCATGCTTGGTAGCCGTACTGACCTCCACATCTTCCAAGGAGGTTCAGTCACTGGTGTCTGCTATTGTATCGAGGTTCTCCTGCCTGACGTGCGTCTGTTTAGAGGTGCTGTGGCTCCTGAGTCCCTCTTCATGGACGACAGTACTACACCTCATCGTACAGCGGCTGTCGCAGATCTGTTGGAGAGTGAAGATATTCAACTCATGGATTGGCCCGCAAGGTCCCCGGACCTAACGTGTGGGACCTTCTTGGGAGACACTTGGCAGCACATCACCAGCCGCCAGCAACGATTCCGCAGCTACGATTGGCGCTGCAAGCGGAATGGGCCGCGATGCCTCAACAGCTCCTTGACAACCTCGTCCTCAGCATGGACAGACGTTGTAAATCCTGCAACGCAGTCAGGGGTGATCATATCCCCTACTAAAGACTGGATTTTTCTTGGCAGCCGGCTGTCACATGGACGTTTCTGTCTTCTGTCCAGTTGTGCTCGCAGCTACCTTTTCAATAAAGTGCCTTTGTATCCTTTGGATTCCTTATTTGGACGGTTTTGCTCACTTGTCCCATATTCTTTCATCTTGGGGATCTTTTGATATGATTTGAGTCGATGTGGAGCACTTCTGCACGACGTTACATTCGAAAAACCGTCTCGTCCTTAATGTTTGCACGCCAGTGTATAATTCTGCGCCCTCTATTGGAAGGATTTTGCATATTGAAAAAGTTTAAAATATGCGAAAGGTATTATTCACAGCAAAAGGTATGCTGAGAAAAATGAATTTTTCAAACACGCCTCCTGGAAGCAGAGAGAGCGAGAAAAGGGTTTTGACATTTATGCCATCTAACGGGAAAGTTGTGCATTATTTAACCCCTTAGGTGGCCGGAACGAGTTAACTCGGGGTTAAGAGAATGGGCTGAAGGCAGCTCAGACGAGTATATTCGCTCTCTGAGTAGTGGGTGAAATGTGGCTGGAACCAATTCCTTCGTGGTTTGTTTAGTGGTCTTAACGCCGCTCGAAGGAGTGACTTGAAAAACTAGAGGATCAGGAAATATTACTTCCTCCCTTTGCTTTGTGACTGTAAGGGGTCATTTAGAGAAGTGATTCACAATGACCTTTTCAGACTGATTAGATGCTGAAAGTGCCACAACAGTAGCGACGAACCTAAGAAAGGAAAGAGAAGATGTTTAAGTTGTTGTTTTTTTCTTCTTATATATATCCAGTGGCATGATATCCGTGTCAAGGGGACTAGATCTTCCCCATAATGTCATGGAGCAGAGAATAAAGGACCAGAAAAGCGCGTTTATCACATGTGACAGGTTTATGGACGGTACTGCTCAGATGACAAGATGAAAGGAACTGTTTCTTCCTTAACTTTCGTGAAATCGGTCTTTATGGAAACATCTCAGTTTGGAACGAGCAGAAATTTTTTGACACAATTTGGTTTAGGTACATCGGTCGCTTAAAATGTTAAAGACGATAAAGTTCCCCATATTTATTATAGCGAATGGCATACAGAAACAAAATAAAATTTTCAATAGGATTTTTAAAAGCGGTGATTCAGCTGCAAACAGAAGTGCAGAAACACCAACTGGCGACAGAATTATGAACTACCATAAAACTCAATAAGTTCAAACATGAAGTCTTCCAAAAGGAAAATGGTATCCGGTGGTAAACGCGTTTTTTTTTTTTTAATTTGACATTTTAGAAGCAGAGATATTGAGAAAAACAGATCAAACTTTTGCAATCCCAAGCGGAGAAATTTCGCATTATATTGAAAAGAAAATACGTAATAAATGTTTTCACAGTTAGCAGTATCTGAACGAAAACGTTTTTAATCGGGCTGATATTGCTGCTAAATGTGGATATTGTCTGGTAGTTTGTATTTCTTTGTGGAGCTAACTTCTGAGTCTCAGGAGAACAGCTCAGTGATATGTATGATGTATGTATGTATGTATGTGAAAATTGCTGTAAGCGAAAACGTGGGCTTACGACCTCTAGTGGCACGCTTGTGCGTTAAGAAATATTTGAAATTATATGTAAAACATTTTGCACTCGGAACGCTTTCCGATAAAGAAATATATATATTTTTTCAAATCGGGCTCTTACAAGCAGAGATATCGACAAATGTAAGACATATATCTAGGACTCCTGGCGGAAAAACTATGCACTATTTTAAGCAGAGGGTATTCTCAGAAGGTTTTTCGATGTGAACGATAACGATTTTCTAATTCGAGTTCTCAGAAGAGCAAATTTCTGCAAATACATCAGAAACAGGAATAAACACTAAAGCGCCTAGTGGCAAAATGGTACTTTACCAAAAATTATAAATTATATGCATAACATTTCGGACCAGGAGCTGTATCCGACGCAGAAATAATTTTTCGAATAGGATTTTTAGAAGCAATTTTATCGGAGAAATTGCAATTTAACATTACGCTCCCTAGCCCAAAATCTATGCATCACTTGAAGAAGAAGCTGTACTCAAAGTTAATGTACGGTAGAAATGACATTGAAAGGAAGAAACAGCTTGTTCAATGGGATATTTAGAAGCAAATATATGGAATAAAATGTCTTCTGAATTCGATAATATCTGCATTTACGTCCTCTAACGACGAAGTTACGCATCGGACAAAACCGGAAGACAAGGGTTATCGGTCTCACTTTTAAGCATCCCCATACAAAAATATTTTTTCAAATTCATATGAGGACCACTGTCGGACGGAGGAACGGATAGACGGCGGGACAAACTGATGCTCTAAACCTGTCCTTTATTAGCATATCTTTTGTAAAAAACGATCCTGTTTATGTTATCGGTTTGTCCGTCCCGTCCATCCGTCTGTAGACACGATATCTCTGCAACTAATAGTCCGATTTGAAAACTTCTTTTTGCATTAGGAAGCTTCAAATGTGCGAAAGGTGATCTTTTATTTAGTTGTTGTTTTTACGGTTAAATTTTGCCGCTAGAAGGCGTAAATGCAGATAATATCGAATTTAAAACACATTCTAATCCATATATTTGCTTCCCAACATCCAATTCAAAAAATTCTTTTACTTTTCGATTCCATTCAAGTCGAAGATTATTTTAGGCACTTTTCTAAGTTACGCACATATTATCCGCTAGGGGCGTAAAAGTAAATTGCTTTTCCCCAGATATCTCTGCTTCTAAAACCCCGATTTGAAAAATGTTTCGTTCAGCGGATACAGCTCCTGATGGGAAATATTTTGCATATAATTTCTAATGTTTGTTATACAATGGTTTAGCCACCAGGGGGGCGTAAGTGTTGATTTCTGCTTCTAATGCATTTGCAGCAAAATCTGAGCTTCTAAAATCTCGATGGAAAAAATTCTTTCGCAGACCGATACTACTCTCGTAGACAAATCTTTCCGAAATCATTTCTTCTTAAAATAATGCATGGTTTCTCCGCCAGGGCGTAGATATATATCTTATTTTTGTCAGTATCTCTACTTCTTATGATCCAATTTGAAAAAATTCATCTTTGTTGGGCAGAGTTTAAAGTGTGACATGCTTCTAATATAATTTCAAAATTTTCAAATAATTCATTGACTTTCGGCAAGGGGGAGTAAAGGTAAATTGCGCTTTCCCCGATATCTCTGCTTCTAAAACTCCAATTTGAAAAGTTCTTCCAGCACCGGATACACCTCCTGGTGGGAATTTTTTTTATTGTAGCTTCTAATTTTTTTATAAAATGTGGTTTGGCCACCAGGGGGCGTAAGCGTTAAATTTCTGCTTAGTAGGTATTTGCAGCAAAATATCAGCTTCCAAAATCCCGATTAAAAACATTATTTCGTGGACCGATACCGCACCTGTCGATAAACATTTGAGAATATTTTCATCTGAAAATAATGCATGGTTTCTCCACCAGAGGGCGTGGATATCTATCTTATTTCTGTCAATATCTGTGCCTCTAAAAGTCGGATTTGAAAAATTACTCCTTTTTAGATAGCGTATCCGGTGTAAAATGTTTCTCATATAAGTTCAAAATTTTCAATTAATGCATAGCCTTTCCGCTAGAGGCGTAAATGTAAAATGCGTTTTCCTCAATATCTCTGCTTCTAAAACTCCGATTTTAACATTTTTCCTGCACCGGATACAGCTCCTGATAGGAAATTCTCAGCATATAATTTCTAATTTTTGATAAAGAACGGTTTGGCCACCTGGGGGCGTAAGAGTTAATTTTTGTGTCTGATGTATTTGCAGTAAAATATGAGTTTCTGAAAACCCGATTGAAAAAATTATTTCTTGGACCGATACCGCTCGCATCGAAAAACCTTTTGGAAATACTTTCTTTTTAAAATTATGCATGTTTTTTCCGCAAGGGGGCGTAGATGCATATCTTATATTTGCCGATATCTCTGCTTCTAAGAGCCCGATTTGAAAAATGCTTTTTTGTTGGAGAGCGTTTCCGCTGCGAAATGTTTCTCATATAAATTCAGATTTTTCTTAACGTACAAGTCTGTAACCAAAAGGCGTAAGCTGACGTTTCCGTTTACAGCAATATCGACTGGATTAAAAATCCGATTGAAAATTTTTTCTCTTCGGTCAGTTATATACTGTTTTCCATACCGGTTCCATCGATTTTGAATAGCTTTGGTAAATTTAATTCGCATCAGGAAGGATTCAAAAGACGTGCTCATTACACGCGGAAATTCGGTGTCATCTTTCTTGTTTCCTATTACAAAAGACCGACTAAAAAATGAAAAAGAAAGAGAAAAGAGAGAGAGAACATTCATAAGGCTCTCACTGAACAGCAAGACAATTCACAGACTTTCAGTTTTGAATTGTCAATGAGAGCATTATCTGAGACAACACCAATTTAATAGTAAAATAAATATTAATTCTTTTCGCTTGAGTTCTAGAACAATTTTTATCTACATTTGAACCGAAATAAATCGGCATTTAATATTCTGTGAATATCGTCTAACGATATTGCACACTAAACTACACAAAACACCACTTGAGCGAAGAAGATGCATAAAGAAAAAAGAGAGAAAAAGAAAGAAACTCAAGAACAACCAAGCGTCTAATAATACTATCGACATGTGCGTTCCGAACACGGTTGCCGGTCAGCTGTCATTTTGATGGATTACCGGAATCAGGTCGACACGAAACAAGGAGAAATACACATTTGAGTACCGACTTTTCAAAGTGCAAGGAAAAGATACAAAACAAAAAAAGAAATATGGATGATATATAGTATTCTGAACGAACAGGTGAATACAAGATCGAGAGAGTAGTTCTCTTAAATCTGATGCAGCTGGTACGACTAGTATAAATGGCAGAATTGTAGCACATACTGAGGTGACCGGAAAAAACAAACGTTTTTGCGAAAACTATGTTCTTTGTTGTCGCCAATTTTCAGCTTCAGCGCTATGAGTTGTCGGTGTTACTTTTCGCATAAAAGCCCATATCGCGCGGTATACCTTCATGTTCAAGTATTTCGAAAATTGCATTGGACGCGTATCGCTGTTTAGAAAATGATCGGGAAGTTTGAAAACTCGATTCAGCTGCGCATCTGAAATAAGTCCCTTTTAAGCGGCAAATTTACCCAAATAGCCAAACTTTTCTGCGCACCCAGAGCCGAAATCTCCCGATGAGTAACGGGTTTTACGGAAACTAGGACAAAACAATTCCTTTCCTCTCTCATCTTAGCAGGGCCAACCTTAAACGTTTCACAAATGATAACAGCTCACTTTTTGTCTTCCATTGTCTGATCCACGAATGAAGACATGATAATGAAAGTCCCAGTCTCTCTGACATGGACTTTTATTGCTTTTTCAAATGTTAATTTTTGTCAATTTAAAGAATAGAAAAGGTGAGAATACTTGATAATTATCAGTATTAAACTAGGGGAGGAGAAAGCAATAAGAAAATGCTATTGCGATAGAATAAGCATTTCTTTTAACACTATTCAATAAGAAAAAGATAAACAGTGCAACATTTTCGAATTTCTTTATTTTACAGCCTAAGCACACA
Organism: Macrothele yani; assembly: GCA_039090855.1. NCBI lineage: Eukaryota > Metazoa > Arthropoda > Arachnida > Araneae > Macrothelidae > Macrothele > Macrothele yani. The sequence continues at coordinate 140,998,022 of CM077008.1, read as the reverse complement.
CTTTTTGTGAAAAAAAAAAAAAAAAAAAAAAGAACGAAGGCACCCCAAGAAAGTTCTTTGATCCTAATGAAACTCTGCATGCAAGTATCTCAGGGCCGAATATGCAAATGATTAATTAAAAAATAACTACTAATGACTAAATAGCGGCCCGTGACAGCGCATGGGAACCGTATCGAGAAAGGTATATCAAGAGCAAAGGGCGACACAACAGATCGTAGAATACGTCGACGTACCGGACAATTGTGACAGCGAATTACTGGTACATTAACCTTCAGACTGTCAGGACGCCACGACGACGGATCCGTGCACACCACGAGAGGTCGAGCGGGTTTGCGAGAGGATATATAATTGGGCTGAGAGAAGCCGGTTGTTCGAGTCGCCGTATCGCCAGGCATTTGGATCGGAGTGACGCGGTAATTGGACGATGTTGGCGCCAATGGGTCGAACAGGTCACCACAATCCAGCGGCACACGGGCAGTAGACGGCCGAGGGCAGCGACAGAGCGTGAACACTGAGCGATTGTGAGAGCCGCACGAACAGAACCGAATTCGTCGCTCTCAAAAATATGGGTCCGGGAGTTCAGTCGGGGTACTGAACGGCGTCGAAGTATCTTTGTGAACATACGTTTTTCTTAGCAGTGACACAGGTCCCTATGATAGGGAATCTCACTTGCTTTATTTAATTACCCAGGAAGGGATAAATCTAACGCAACAACGGAGAATAAGTGCAGAGCGGAGTTGGAATAAGATTAGAGATAGGAATATTTACCTGGAGACACAGGTCACTCCTCACACGAGGAGGACTCTCTCCCAAGCGTAGGAACGTATTATCGTGATAGAGACGTCAAGTTTACTTTGACTGTTTACTATATCGGCATTAGTTGAGCGACGTCTGATCGACATCCGAAAAGCGGTATTCCTACGGACAGACTGACTTCCAACTTCAGTTATTTTTCATAATAAACTTCTGTTAAGTTTGAAAACGAAACCTCTTGTGTTATTTTATCGCCAGAGTAATTTATGCTTGGATTTTCGGCCGCCTCAAACTGCCTCCCTGATTCGCAGATAATCAAATCATAGTAAAGCGGGGGAGGTTTCGTCTGTTCACCCAATCAGAGTTTGGGTAAGTTCTGAGGAACGAACCTATGAGATATTCCCATTGACTGTGAGATGCTCCTATAGCGTGGACACCACAGAGGTATAATTGTTGTGGGCGTGTCCACATAGGAACTAAGCACTTTCGCTCTCATAACCACATTTATTGTCCTTCAGTACCTCTAGCAGGAAATTAATGAACTGATTCGAAAATTTAAGTATTTGAGAAAGAACTGTTAAGCCAAATCTGAGAGGCACAAAAATACTTCTTCACAAAATTAGTTTAATTTCTTGAATGTTCGACTTTGACAGCCTTTAGTCGTAAATTCATAAATAATATGGGACATTTAAAGTGCCAAACTTAGTGCCCTTTGATTTCCTATTAGCAGCAAAAATAATTTGTGAAATATCTGTAAAAACAAAACGTTCGATGTGCGCGAACAGTCCAACTGATTACATTAGTCCTTTTTCTGACAAAACGTCCTAATAATTTATGATAGAATCGCATTTCAAAATACGCAAAAACATTTTTCTTGACTTTACCTTTATTTTTGTTAATCTGACGGATGAAAATTTCTGAGACGATAAGAAGGGGAAGGAGGGGCCCCAGAATCGTTTATCGCTTAGGGCCCCAAAAGATTTAAAGTCGCCTCTGTCCACGACCCCTGAACAAGCTCCCACAGTTCCCGAAGATTTGATCGAGGAGGGTCAGAGCCTGGAACATCTCTCTCGATGGCATTCCAGATGTGCTCGATGGGATTGAGGTCAGGTGACCTGGCTGGCCAAGTAAGCGAGGTCACGTCGGTGGAGTGTTCATCCAACCATTCGGATACAATTCGGGAGCGCTGGCACGGTGCATTGTCTTGTCGCATGATGAGGTCCCCAGTGGGATGTTCAAGACGCACAAACGGGAGCAAATCGTCGTCCAGGATATCCCGGTAACGTTGACCTGTGAGGGACGATGTCACACGTACCCCAGACGAGAATGCCACTCCCACCAGCTTGAAGAGTACCCTGCTGGCAAGAAGGATCCATCGCTTCATGTGGTTTGCGCCGTACTCGTATCCTGCCATCCGCATGTACCACGTGATGCTCGACTCATCAGTCCAGGCAACATCTTTCCACATGTCTATTGTCCAGTGGCGATGTTCCCGCGCCCATGTTAATATTTTCCCCCCTGTGATGTGCGGTCAGCAGCGGTACCCTCGTGGGGCGATGGCTTCTGTACCCCATAGCGAGGAGATGATTCTGGATGGGGTGGCTGCTTACACGTTTTTGTGCACCAGCGTTAAATTGCCGAGTGATTTGTTGCACTGTGACCCGTCTATCCGCTTTTACAATGCGAGCTAGCCGACGATGACCCCGCTCATCCACACGCTGTTGTCCACGGCAGTTGACCCTTGCAGGGATGGTTTTACCGGATTCGATGTACTCACGGTGCACCCGTGACACAGTGGCTCGTGAAAATCCCAGTGCCTGCACGACTTCCGAGATGGAGTGACCCATTCGTCGGGCGCCGACAACTTGCCCACGATCAAATACGCTTAGATCCTTCGTCTTACCCATACTGCGTCCGACTCTTACTGATTCCCGTCGCATCACTCCTTACATTGTCGGATCGCTGCATACGTCATGTCGTTTCCGTTTACAGGGCCGCCCATAGCGCCACATTTGCATAACGCCAGCTGTCTCTTATTCAGTTGCTATTTAGTGTATATCCTCCCAGTCTGGACTGTCTCTGCTTCCCTTCTTTCTTTAACTCTCTCTCTCTCTCTCTCTCTCATGTTTCTCATTCTCACTCTCTCTCTGTTTCTGCCCATTTTTGTATTTTCCTGTCTATGGCATTCTCTCCTTCCTCTGTTTCTCTGCCTCTCCGTCTCTCAATCCCTCACTCTGCCTCCCTGTTTGACAATTTATCTTTCTCTCTCCTTCTTGCTGACCCTACTTGACATATCTTTTTCTCTCTTTTTCACACTCACTTTCTCTCTCTATCTTCTCTGTGCCATTCACAACATTTCTCCGTCTCTCTGCGATTTCCTTCCTTCTCTATTTCCCTTTCTCTCGGTGTCTCTCAACCTATCTTTCTACCTGTTTGCATGTTTCTCTTATTTTTCTCCCGTCTAGATTTTTTTCTCCCCATACGGTTCCGCTTTCACGTTTCCTCGCGTGTCTGTGTTATGTTCCTCTCTTTCTCTCTTTTTGTCTATTTTATTCCGCTTTATGTTCACTTTCACTCTAGGTTTCTCTCTCATCTTCTCTTTGCCATTCACTACATTTCTCTGTGATTTCCTCCATTCTCTATTCCTCTTTCTCTTTGTGCCTCTCAACCTATCTTTCTACCCGTTTGCACATTTGTTTATCATTATTTTTTTATCCCGTGTAGCTGTTTTTCTCCCATCTGATTCTGCTCTCACTTTTCCCGCTTAACTCTATGTTCCTTTCTTTCTCAGTTTTTGTCTAATTTATTCCCCTTTGTGTGTGTGTGTTGTGTGTGTGTGTGTGTGTGTGTGTGTGTGTGTGTGTGTGTGTGTGTTGTGTGTGTGTGTGTGTGCGCGCGCGCACCTATCCTTAGTCCTTTTCTATCATTCCCTTTCTTTTCTTTTGATGGCTATCCTCTTGTGAAAGTAACCGTAATTTGATTAAACGAAATTTTCAGTCTCTTTATCTTATGTCGATTCTTGTGAGTGCGAGCCGCTTTCTGTAATACATACATTATGTATAAAGTTCGTAGATTTAAAAGATCTAATAACTTTACGAAGCATACTAATTTTCTAGTCTCCGTGAAAATATTTTTTTATTTATTTCCGAACGAATCATTGCCTCCATTCTCGGTGTGTTACTACGGTTCCTAGAGACGTTAAACACAAAGCATCGATATCAACTTCGTTAAAGTACTTTGAAAAATGATAAATTGTTAATTTGTTGCTAACAACGGATTTTGTCCTTTTGGTTTCTCGGTTGTCTTCCATATTTTTCATTCGCTTCGCTGCCAAATTAAGATTAATGAGAGAGTACGAATAACTGGAGCATGAATATTTTAAAGCTAGTTCATAATTCACACTAATTTTTCCTGGCCTCGTGATGAACACGAATTACGGAGAGACACTCTGTTGCTGAAATCGAGTCATTTTTTTTTGTCAAATAGCTCTTAAGCATGACTACCACCGTCCACATATTTTCCCTATTTTCTTGGTGAACGAGCTTTCCTCCAATATAGCATAAACAGATCGTTGTGTTTGGCCCTTCATCAGTATTTCTGAAGGCTAGACTGAAAAAATTCTTTTTCCGTTATATAGCAATAATTACGACCACGAGTATGTATACATATTTCGATTTCTCCCGTAAGTGGCAGAGATGGAGACGGGTCACGACGAGTCAGCGGGTCAAACAGGTTGGGGGTCAAAGTGCCTTTATTTTTGAAAAGCAAAAAATAATGTTTTCAAAGAAAAATTAGTACTGTGGAATTTTGTGTTCGATGCTAGTGCCCACGGACCGAAAAATGATTTGTCATGCAATGTGAAGGAAGAGTGTCCTCAAAAGAAAAAGTGTCCCTTCCTTCTGGGGGGGGGGCAATGAAGAAAACAACATGCGCATTTTGCAAACTTTCAACTCATCGTAAATTTGTGAAAATTGGTGTTGCTGTCAAACATTCTGAAGCTTGATATTCTGAAACAAGAAAACAACAAAAACGGAAATTAAACATAAAACAAGTTGCTTAATTCAAAATATTTGACTGTAGCGCCATCAAAATTAGGTGGGACTGCCTTAGCATTACTACGGAAGGACTTTTTGACTCTCGCAGATGTGTCTGAAAACATGTGTAAAACAGGTTATGTCTAGCAAATGTTTCAAAACTTCCAGTAAGCAAGTGACAAAATTATACGTTCCTATAATAGAGGGTGTCTCACTCGCTACCGAACCCGGCATTTCTTTAATAATATTAACACCAATGAAGATATTGCAACGAAATTTGAAGTGGAATTACCTCACTTCGTGCGATATGTAATGTCATCACAACATGTGCTGGAAGTGGCCACCATTTTCGTCCAGACAGCATTGAACAGCCAGAGTGCTCCTTAGTGGAAGACACATTCCTAAGATTGGCGCCAATGAGGAGCCAGACCACCGGACGCGCCTCTTTGCTGCTTTATTATGCCATCTCGCTGAGCGTGTATACACAATACGGTTGTTGATAGTGAGTGTTCGTGCTCGTGAAAATGTATGGATATAGTTTGGAGGAGCGAGTGTTATTGTTTGCATTTATTGGAAAACAGAATCGATAAATTCTTGTCAACAGCAATTCCTGGAGAGGTTTGCAGGCAAACATCCGCCGAGCAAGTCCGCCATTTTGTCATTGTCGGAGAAATTGCAAACCAAGAGAACTTTATTAGACGCCAATGCAGGAGGTCGTCCACAAATGTCAGAGGAAACGATCCAGAATGTAAAGGACCGACCACTTGAGTCTCCCAAGAAATCACTCCGCCAACTGTCACAGGAAATAGGGTTGTCCAAATGCACTTGTCAACGTGCTGTGAAAAAAAAAACGAAGATTCATGCGTACCGTATCTCCGAGATCCACGAACTGAAAAAGCCTGATCACGTGAAACGAGTGACATACTGTTGATGGTTTCAGACATTTCTTCAGGAAAATTCGTCCATTTTGGGCTACACGTGGTTCTCGGAGAAGGCGTGGTGTCACTTATCCGGATACGTCAATTCTCAAAATTCTCGTATTTGGGGCAGTGAAAATCCCAACGCGATACATGAAGAACCCCTTCATTCACTCAAAAAAAAATTGGTTTTTGGTGTAGGATGACCCGGCGCCGCATAATTGGTCCCATCTTCTTCGATACAACCATCACAACAGCTGCATATATGGAAATCTTCAACACCTTTGTAAATCAACTGGACGACGAAGAACTCTTCATTGGATATTACCAGCATGATGGAGCAACATCACACACCAGTATGGCCGAAATTCAGTCCTTTTTCGGTGACCGCGTCATTTCGAAGGGTTTATGGCCACCGCGCTCGCCCAATGCGATGCCTCCTCATTACTTTTTATGGGGATATCTAAAAGGGAGAGTTTACCAAAAGAAACTGCGAACCATAGATGCCTTGAAAGCAAACATCACCGAAGAAATTTAGGCAGTGACGGCGGACGTACTGGCAAGGACTTTCCACAATATGGTGCGCTGGGTTCAATGCTGTCTGGACGCAAATGGTGGCCACTTCCAGCAAATGTTGTGATGTCATCACATTTCGCAAAAATGAGGTAATTCCATTTCAAATTTTGTTGCAATATTTTCATTGGTGTTAATATTATTAAAGAAACGCCGGGTTCGGTAGAGGAATGTTCACAACGCACATACAGCAAACATGGTGCAGGTGTTTCCTAAATTTTCAAACACACAAATACTGTACGTAATGTCTGGAAAAAGATAATATCAAGCCACTAGAGCAAAATTACTTAAATTCATTCTTTGGTATTTCCAAAGTAGAGGAAAGCCAAAATAAATGGTAAACAACTTATCTGCGCTTACCAGACAACAGAGAGAGCAAAACAGTTCCCAGGAAACCTGGTACGTTCAGAAAATATCTATCGACTTATGATATCAGCTGTTTGTATTCTTCAAGCAATACCTATTGTATGAAGTTCTATTTATTGAGTGAGAGAAGATATTACACTCCTAATCGCACTGTTGTGGAAATGGAATTTAAAATACCTGTATCTATCTGATACTAAAGATTATTATAAGTACACTCAGTAAACAAAAAATTTAAGATAGTGGTGATTCGCATTTGACAGGGCATCCCCCGCGCACGGTGGAACAGACCTAAACCAAACGCAAGCGATAAATATGCGGACAGAAGGACTTCCCAGCAATGTAACATAATCGACAAACATGGGTAAACGTGGTGATCGGAGCGACTTTGATCGCGGACGCACTGTCGGGGCAAGACCGATGGATCATTCTATCGTCCAAGTAGTAAGAAGCCAAGGGTTCTCGAGGGCAACCGTATGAAGGGTGTACCACGAGTATGCCATCGACGAACGTACCAGTGCCCAGAGAACAAGCGGTGGCCGACCACACGCCATTGATGACCGGTGTCGATGTAGACCTCGTACAGATCGGCAGCTTGGTAACGGCGGCACTAATCAAATCTAGGGTAAATGCACGCTGTATATCCTGGGCAACGGGAGTAGAGGCCCTACTTTTATGCGTTGAGTGCCTGTCATCGGACATTACGCCTTGCCTGGTGCCGGGAACATCAAAACTGGATCTCTGCCGAGTGACGCCGCGTCGTCTGGTCTCATGAATCCCGTTTTCCGCCGTACTGCACTGTTGGGAGGATGCGGGTGTGGAACCGAGAGCATGAGGATGGCCCCTTCGGCTATGTTCCAGGAGGTGGTTGCTCTGTGATGGCATGGGAAGCCTTCTCATGGGGCACGTTAGGTCCCTCAGTGCGTCTGGAGAGCTCCTTTACCGCTGAGTGCCGCAACCATCATGTGCTGGTTGATCACCTACGTACTTTGATGGCCTTCGCGCATCCTGCGGCCGATCGGCAGCACTTTGAGCAGGACAATGCGCCGTCCCACCGGGCCGCAACCACCTGGCAATGGCTCGAGGGATACTCATCTGAGTTTTGAACCATCCAGTGGCCCCCCAAGATCTACGGATTTAAACTCTGTGAAGGTTCGCTGGAATGCAGTGGAGCGAACGTCAGATCCATGGATCCTGGACAAACGTCTCGCGCGGAGTTGTGGACAATGCTACAACAGGCATGGCTGGCGTTACCTCCAGAAATCCTTCGTCATCTAGTGGAATTGATGCCTCGGCACGTACAGGCTGTTATTGGCGCTAGAGGACGACTAACACCCTATTAGTTAGGCTCCTCTAATGTTTTGCCAATTGAGTGCATAAGCGCATTATATGAGTTACTACAACGTATTGATGGTGTATATTTAAAGTGATGATGTGCTAAAATTCTGATTAATACACAATTTGGAAACGTAAGTTAGCCAATTCCTTTCTGATCCCTAGCTGTATTTTCCTGAAGTGATTGTAGTATATGCCCTGTTAAAATTTCAGCGGCTACGAATGACAAAGGCTCCTCCGAGAAAACAATCTTAAAATGGCAATTTAACACTAAGTTTCACTGAAGAAGTTAAAAACCGTTAAGATAATATTATAATTACAAACAAACCCATATTTCACTATTATTTTACAAGTCATAGATGTTTTAGGAGGATATCAGATGAGTGATAGATTGTCGTAAAGTTCCCTAATGACTACGCATGAATGTTTAGCTGTCCTTACTCTGACGCTTGTGTGCTGAGTAGAGGCATTTCTAACGGAGGGTTTACACAAAGACTCATTCTGCTTATTTTAGGAACGAAGATACGTTGCAGAGGAGTAATATGAAGCAAAATGTTGCAAGTCATGTGAAGGCCGCTATTATGAGGCGGTTAGGCTATGTTGGAAAGTGATTGAGGGGATGCTAACTTAGGGAATTTAATGATCCAAGAGACGAGGAGGAAAGCTAGAAGGAGGCCAATGAGAATATCAGATTCAGGAATGTATACAACGGTAAAAAAACAAAAACAAAAAAAAAAAACAAGAAAGATGACACCGGATTTTCGGGTGTAATAAGCACGTCTTTTGAATCCGCGTTGACGAAAATTAAATTTATCAAAGCTGTTCAAAGTCAATGGAACTGGTATGGAAAACAATATTATCTCACGGAAGAAAGAAGTTTTTCATTCGGGTTTTCAATCCCTCAGATATTGCTGCAAACGGAATCGTGAGCTTACGACCTCTGGTTGCAGACTTCTGCGTTAAGAAAAACATGAATTTATCTGAAAAACATTTCTCACCAGAATAGCAACACAGAAATAATTTTATCAAATCGGACTCTTAGAAACAGAGATATCGACAAATATAAGATGTGACTTTACGTCCTCTGGTGGGAAAACCATGCATTTTTTTAGGAAGAAAGTATTATCAAAAGGTTTTTCAATATGAGCGGTATCGGTCTAAGAAAAAAAAATTTAGTCGAGTTTTCAGGAGCCCAGATTTTGCTACAAATACATCAGAAGCAGAAATTAACATTTATACCCCTCTGGTGGCCAAACCGTTCTTTACCAAACATTAGAAATTATGTGAAAAATATTTTCCATCAGGTCTTGTATGCGATACGGGAAGAAATTTTCAAATCGGAGTTTTAGAAGCAGAAATAACGCAGGAAACGCATTTTATCTTTGTACCCCCTAAGGGAAAGTCTATGATTTACTTGAAAATTTTGAAATTATATGAAAAACATATCACACTGGAAGCACTATCCAACAAAGAAGGAATTTTTCAAATCGGACTCCTAGAAGTAGAGATATTGACAAAAATAAGATCTATATCTACGCCCACTATCCTACGTATATCTATAGAAGCCATGCATTATTTTAAGAAGAAAATGTTTCTAAAAAGCTTGTCGACATCAGTAGTATCGGTCTACAAATGACGTTTTTTTTCAATCGAGAATGTAGAAGCTCATATTTTGCTGCAAACTCATCAGAAGTGGAAATTAAGATTTACTCACTCTTGTGGCCAAACCATTTTTTTTAACAAAAATTAGAAATTATGTGCAAACGATTTCCCATCAGGGGCTGTATCCGGTGCAGAAAGAAGTTTTCAAATCCGAGATTTAGAAGCAGAGATATAGGGGGAAACGCAATTTACCTCTACGCTACCTAGCGGAAAGTGTACGAATCACTTAAAAATTTTGAAATTATATGAAAAACATGTCACACTGAAAACACTATCCAACAAAGAAGGAATTTTTCACATCGGACTCCTAGAAGTAGAGATATTGACAAAAATCAGATATACATCTACGCTCCCTGGCGGAGAAACTGTGAAATATTTTAAGAAGAAAATATTTCGAAAAGGTTTATCGATGTGAATGGCATCAGTCCACGAAGTAATTTTTTCAATCGATATTTTAGGAGCTCAGATATTATGGCAAATACATCAGAAGCAAAAATTAACACTTGCGCATCCTGGTGGCCAAAGTATTCTTTACCAAAAATTTGAAATTATATGCAAAAGATTTTCCATCAGGAGTTGTATCCGTTGAAGAAAACATTTTTCAAATCGGAGTTTTAGAAGAAGAGTTATCGGGAAAAATGTAATTTATTTTTACGCCCTCTAGCGTAAAATCTATGCGTAATTTGAAAAAGTAACTATATCTAAAATACTCTTCGACATAAATGGAATCGAAAGATAAAATAATTTTTTTCAATCCGATGTTTAGAAGCAAATATGTGGAATAAAACGTATTTTTGAATTCGACATCATCTGCATTTACGCCCTCTAGCGGCGAAATTGTACATCGTAAAAAAAAACGAAATAAAGGATCATCATTCGCATATTTCAAGCTTCTCAATGCAAAGAGCATTTTTCAAATCGGACTGATAACTAGTTGCAGAGATACCGTGGGTACAGACGGACGGACGGACAAACCGGTAACATAAGCGCGATCTTTTTTTTACAAAAGACATGCTAAAAAGCGTATAAAATGTTTTATGTTACATCGGTGAAAATCATTTTTACTACTAATGTATATTAACTCGAACTGCTAGTTTAATGGTTACTTCAACTACTCGTGTAGCTTCACTATAGATTTAACTGCCACTTTATAACTAAAAGGTTGTATCCTCGGATGACCACAAACGTAGAAGCTGATAACTTAATTATACACACATCGAAACACCTCGTACTACACTATAAGGGTACTTAAATGTGTCTAGGCCAGCTACACTTTAATCTTGTTTATTACAACACGTAAGTAATAGTCAGTCAACCACGGACATCAGTATTCTCTCAGCTTGTCACAACTTCAGTATACAACTCTCGGTTGGCAAACACATGAACAGTGCCCAAACACTAAGCGTACGCGAAAACAAAACGCTCGGAAAAACATACTGCTCAAGCCATGATCCTCAAAGCGTAGTTAGTGGAACTCACTTGCTTTGAGTTCGACTGACTACATGTTTGGCGAACTCACTTGCTTTGCCTGCAATCAGAGCAAGTTAGTTCGCGAAAAACATTATGACGCTGGTATATTTAAAACAGCAACTCTTATTAGAGATTTGCAAGGCCTTGCCCGAAAAGACCGGCCCTGCTGACCCTGTCGGACTTTTTTTAATCAGTTAGGCAAAAGATTCAGGTCCGTGCCTGCCCTGAAATGTTTGGCATTTTGCCCTTGGATTAATAAAAATTCCAGTATTTTTCATTATTGCGCATGTGCTGCTGTTCCTATTCTAAGACAAGGTCTTGCGCAGGGCTCGATTAAAGAGGCCTAACTGGGCTGTAGCCTAGGGGCCCACCATTACCAAGGGCCCAGGAGGCATGTCAGGGATGCTGACTTCACAAATTCTTGAGGGGCCAGGCGTGGGAGGGGTACGACTTTTCCATTGTCGGGAGGGGGGGGAAGACAAACAAATAAACTACAAGATTCGACGTATAATTTAAAAGGCAATTCACATTGCTCATCAGCAAATGAACAAGGAAACAGAAACATTTTTCTTGCTGAATATTGATATTTTTAAAAATAATATTCACCCGGTGATTTTACAAAAATATCTAGAGAAATTTTATTTCCAAACGTTTATAAAAAGTTTGAGAAATTAGCGCGGTTGCTCTAACGAGAAATGAGAAGAGCAAAAAAAAAAAAAAGATAAATAAAGACGCCAGAGATTATACGTTTCCGTATTTTTATTAATTTATTTTATTTTTGTTAATTGTTTTAAACATTTACCACATATCAGGAGAACATTTACCACATATCAAACGCAATACGGGGATAGCAATCACGTTTCTCATCAAATGAGCAATCTTTGATAAGGGAAAAGGTTTTTACTTATTTTGTTTTTCATTATTTTTTCGAAGTAAATCGCTTTGGCCTTATGAGGTGGAGCCTGGTCGTTCTTATAAAGAATAATACATTTCTATAAAGGGAAGAAATGCATATTTTGCAATTAGCACAGCACAAGATAGCCTACATAGCATGGCGAAACATCTTTTCTCTATAGAAGTATTTCAACGCACGCATTTCGAAAATGACGCGCACACACACACACACACACACACACACAACTTATTTAATTAAACAGGACGAAAAACATTGGGTGAGCACTGATCCCCCAACCCCCACCTTCCGCGCCCCAGTAAATTACTGATCCTGCCACGCTACGTGGAAGCTTTACTCTAAGTGAGTCATAGTTTATTTATTTTTTTGAGATTGCAATGTTCGTGAAACTATGGCTGACTGAAAACTATATAAATAAGTTCTTAATAACTTCACTTACAGTGTAACAGGAGTCTTCCAAGAAAACGTCAAGAAAAAGCTACTTACGGACTGATTCATTTATTCTTTCAATAGATCCATGAAACCGCAATATTTCAACAGAACGGGACACTTTACGTCAAACGTTAAACGTATCAGATTAGTAGTAAACTTCAGAACTAAATAACGTTAATCGGTAGAACTCTTAATGATAAAATATACATACGCACAATACGTAGCCTTTAAATAGACACAACTTTAATTAATCAACGCCTCTTCCACAATTAACATTATAACACCCACCATCTCCTCATACTGCTGCTCCTCAAACATTATACACTATATTGACCAAAAGTCACCGGAAACACCTTCAAAAGCAAATGAACAGATCCGCTGCGTTGTTAAGATGCGCAGTACAGCAGCAAACGGTATGAAAACAAGCCGGCACCTGACTGCGATCATATTGCACTGTGAGGTTGAGAGAAAATGTCGCGACGGGAGAAAACTGACTTTGAGAAAGGAAAGATCATTGGGTGTTACATCAGTGGGCTGTCCATAAGAGAAACCGAGATGCGTTTAAACTGTTTTGGATGTACTTAATAAGTGGAAGACACATGGCGTGCCTGAAGTAGCAAAACGTAAAGGCAGACCAAAGAAAATCAGTGATAGAGGACGTCAAAGCCTCGGGAGAGTCGTTACAGCTAATCGTAGAAGTACTGCACAAGACCTCAGCGTACAGGTGTGTAAAAATGCTGGAACCTTAATATGTACACGAAACATTCGCAGAGAACTTCATTCCATGGGTTACTGTGGTCGTACGGCTGCTCATAAGCCTTTCATCTCCACTCGGAATGCTACTCAGTCGTTTAGCATTGTGTAAAGAACATTATCGTGGTCCACAGATCAATGGAAACAGGTCCTATGTACTGATGAATCCAGATACACGATCCATTAGTCTGATGTCGGTGTGTGGGTATGGCGGAAGCCGGGGAACGCTGTTTACCACAGTGTACTTGTCCTACGGTCAAGCTTGGAGCTGGCAGTGTACTCGTGTAGGGGTGTTTTTCGTGGTATAGTCCCAGCCCATTGGTTATCGTGGACAAACCTGTTAACCAGCACGTCTAGGTCGATATTCTGGAGAATTATGCCTTACCTACTCTGTGGCAATACTATGGAACCGAGCCATGTTGGTACCAGCAGGATAATGCACCGAACTATAAAGCAAGGACAGTTACGGCGTGGTTTAACAATAATTCCGTATCATGTGTGGACTGGCCAGCACAGAACCCTGATGTTAATCCCATAGAGCACCTATGGGATGAATTAGAGCGCCGCATAAAAAGTTCGGAACCTACTACTAAGCAACAGTTAGCGGCAGCATTATGCATTGAATGGAAGCGCATACCTATCGCCGTGTTCCAAAACCTTGTCGAAAGCATGTCTCGAAGGATCAGTTCATGTATTAAGGCCAAAGGTGGACTAACACAGTACTAATGTATGTCAATAAATGATATGTTGTGTTTACCTTCTAGGTGTCCGGTGACTTTTGTCAACACAGTGTAGATCGTTCTGTTCTCATCTGACACATCCACACGTCATACGTTCTGATATCAAGGTTTTGCCAACCATTCTCTTGCGAGCGAGAAGAGATCACGTGAAGTTTGAAAAACGCTAAGGAGAATTAACGCAAATTTACATAGAAAAGTAACTAACAAGTTAGTAAAATCATGCAATGCATTGATTATGATACGCTTTCCAACATACCAGAAGTCATTACTCAAGTTATGAGGATAATGGCTGTAGAATAAATCTCGCTCCTATAACCTGACCTTTGAACCCATTTCGATGATATTCAACAGAACCAGTAAAGTATACTTCCGGAACAACATGATAAAGTTTTGTCTCAATCGAAACATTTTTACGTAAGTTATAACGCATAAAGGCGATGGAATGAATCCCCTCCTATGTCCTGACCTTTTACCAAATTTCTTCCATTTTCAATTGCGTTCGTCCCCAGTGGTTCCCTACCACATAATAAAATTTCATCGAAATCGAACCATTTTCCCGCAAGTTATTACGCATAAGGGCAATGGAATGCATCCCGCTCCTATGTCCTGACCTTTGACCAAATTTGTTCCATTTTCAATAGGGTTTGTCCCCAGTGGTCCCCTACCACATAATATAATTTCATCGAAATCGAACCATTTTTCCGCAAGTTATGACGCATAAGGGCAATGGAATGCATCCCGTTCCTATGTCCTGACCTTTAACCCCACTTAACCCATTTTCAATAGGGTTTGCCCGCAGGTAGTCCCCTACGACCTACTAAAATTTCATCGAAATCGAACAATTTTTACGCGAGTTATCGTGCGGACGGACAGACAGACAAAGATGAAGCATATACGCTTCTTCAACCTACGGCTGGGAAGCGTAAGAAAAGGAAAGTGCCACCCCTGTGGCGCAGTGGTCTAAACGCTGGCTTATGACCATTCGTCCGTGAAGAGTACGGGTTTGAATCCCGGTTAGACATGGATGTTGTGTTTGTCTAACGGAACTGGCTCTCTCCCTTCCCTGGAACTAGTGGCCCTAAATTCTATGTCGGTAGGAAAGTTTAGCTTTTTCACTACCACCTACCCACAACTCTCTACCACCTACCCACAACTCCCTATTTGCCCTTGGGATCGTTAATGGTCGAAGTCCTTATTGGCTTCGCACTGCGTAACAAAATAGATGCATCAAGAAAAGTATACAATGCAATATCGTTAAAAAGTCCAACACAAAATCTTGGAATCTTAAGCTTTTAACTCCTGTTCTTGTTAGAACAGTGGAAAACACAGTGACTTGTTCTGAAAACTTAGCAGATGAATTATTGTTTAAAGAATGCACTATGTATTAATTAGCACCTTTCAATCACATTCTATATACACCATATTGACAAAAGTCAGGACACCTAGAAGAGAAACACAACATAGCATTTATTGACATACATTAGTACAGTGTCGATCCACCGTTGGCCTTAATGCATGCACTGACCCCTCGAGACATACTTTCGACAAGGTTTTGGAACACACCGATAGGTATGCGTTTCCATTCAGTGAAAAGGTCAAGCCAAGTAACGTCAAAGTAAAGTCGTGTTTTTGGAGCTCTTGGTGTGGTGTGTCTAAATATAGTGGAAGGGATAATTTCATATGCTAAAAACTTGAATATTTACTTCAACTGTTTGTCTGTGCACCCGAAGTTGCTCAGGCCAGAAATTAGGAGGAAAAAAGCTCTTTTTTTTTGTCATAATTTTGGGTCCTTGAATATTTTATACCCTCGTCGAGAGCCTGTGTAATTGTATCTGTCAACAGCATTGGAAAAGGCATATGTTCCAGAACGTGAGTACCTCCCTTGTCATTATCTGAAATGTCTGGAAATGTTTGTAATCTGAACAAATCCTGAGGGAGTCGGTTCTCTTCAGATTTTACTGTTGGTGTTGAACAATTAAATAATTTTTCCTGCCGATAATTCTTCCTCACTGTTAACTTATGGAACTTGTCTAGTGCTGCCATCTATGATCTAAGTCTTGCACTGTTAGAGGAGATTTTTGCAGTGGTACTATTTACTGATTCCTCAATATTTATATCGTTTTCTGATATAGGGAACTAAAACCATGTGATTAAAAAATTTAGGGTGAGTGACTGAGAGATAGTGATAGCAAATAATACCATTGACTGTCTTTACTCGTTGTTTGATTTTCTCCAAGTGTGTTTTGTGTGGAAGAGATTTTATTTTAAAAAGGAAGAAAAAAAAAACGCAAATCTTTTCGATATAATAGTTACCTTGCATTACTACAGGATGGAGGAATCGAGCTGCCGCAAGTGTTATAAAACACAGAGCTGGGCCCACTTCTCTTGGTTAGGGCACTGTCTTTGAGAACTTTGTGAAGTTGGCCTTAACTGAAATTAATTCAAAACTTGACACTGTTCCTGAACTTAAAGCGGAACTTAGGGACATAAAATATATTGTTGATCCATTAAGTGGGAGATATGATGGTCTTATTTCTATAGATGTAACTTTCTGGAACAATCAAATAGTGACTTACAAAAAAGTCTAGAAATTGCTACTAGAACTAATCTAGTCACCCAAAAGGAGGTTACTTCATTCAGAGTTGAATTAAATGAACTGAATCAGTATCATCGTAATAAAAACATCAAAATCCATGTTGATCTCTCAAATATTGCCAGTGATCCAGGCCTCTTGGCAAAAAAACTTCAAATAGAAGTTCATCAACGATCTGACATTGGCATAGCTCACCCACTCCCATCGAAACATGGCAAAACACAAGATTCTATTGTTATTGTTCAATTCAGGTCCAGGTCAGTAAAAAGCCTGTGGATGTCAAAGAGAAAAGAACTTGTTGTGAATTTGGATTTAGATCCTAGTTTGTCAGCAACCAGAATCTTTCTAAATGAAAATTTAATTCCTTGTTACAGACGACTCTTCTGGCAAGCAAGAACTCTTGTTCATCAGGGTAGACTCAAATATGCCTTGATCTGAAATGGTGGTTTGTATGTAAAGGCAACAGAAGATGAACAGAAAAAAATAATTTATGCTGTAAATGATTTAGTACAATATGACCTTGACTTGGAATCACAGGCTTGAGATGAGGGAACGGAAATGGTGGTACAGACAACAGGAGGGGGGATATATAGAGGGATTCTAAATTGGGAGAGGGGTGGGAGTGAAATCTAAATCAATGACAAATGCTTATTTTACTCTCGAAAGGTTAAACCATATTTTTAACAACTAACTCAACCCCAAAATTCGAACTGATTCATTTAAATGCTTGTTCTTTAGTTAATAAAATAACACTGTTCGAATCCTTATTACAGTTAATTACCTCAGACATAGATATTATTTGTGTTACTGAAATCTGGTTCCCCTCTGGGGAATACTCATTTAAACTGAACAATTATAATATTTTTAATTTAAACAGGGATTATTCAAGAGGGGGAGAGGTTGCAATCTTCGTTCATAATCAACATAAATACTTTTCTGTGGTCACTGAATTCACTTTTATTAATTCAGATGTGGAGATATTAACTATACAGAATGATCACTTATACTTTCAGTCTGGTATCGACCGCCTAGTTCAAATTTTGACGAGTGCTTGATTAGTCTCAATGAATTTATTTAATATTCTCATCTAATAAATAAAAAAAACTGTTCTTATGGGAGATTTAAACATTGATGTCTCCCGGGATAGCCCTAATATTCTTAAATTAACTCTTACACTCCATTCGTCTGGTTTCATATATACAATACTATCCCCAACAAGAATAACACATACAACGCAAACTACGATTGACTTGTGTATTACTAATGTACAGGCAGATCCTATTATTTCTGGCATCCTTGAATATCATATTAGTGATCATTTGCCAATTTTTTTATACACAACTCCTCCCCTCAGCACAACTCCTCCCCTCTCCTCCCCTCATACATGAACATTATAAGACACGATTAATTAATGCAAGGGAGTTGGACTCATTTAAAACTAAACTTGGTGACATTAGCTGGCGTGATATTGGAAATAATGACTCACCTGCTATAATTAATGTACAAAGCGTTCTATAAAATTTTCAAAGAATTTTATGATAACACTTTTACTACTGATAGTAACAAACCGCACAAAAAAAATCGAATGCCCTGGATAACAAATACCTTACTAAATAATATCAATAAAAAACAGACTGTATTCAAAAATTTTAAAAACGAGGGAACAATCAGATTTTATTAACTTCAAAATATACAGAAATAATTTAAATTCTAAAATCAGGAAGGCTAAGCGTAACTATTATACAAATATTATTTTCACAAAATTGTTCAAAGCTCACTTGGAAACATCTCAACCTTTTACTTGAGAAGAAACCTAATAATATCTCAATGGAATGCCTAACTGACTCAAACAATATCAAAATTTATGATAAAACATAAAATAGTGACATTAATCAATAACCATTTTGTAACAGTTCCAATAACCACCAAGCAAAATTTAAATACTGTTGATATAAACTTTACAAATTATCTTAAAAATTCGTACTCTGCAAATACCTTTCACTTATCAAGCATTACCCGTGAGGAATTATTAAAAGAACCACATCAAATTAAATCCAGTTCTGGTCCAGGAACAGATGATATTCACCCCATGGTAATTAAACATGTGGCTGAGATCATAATTGATCCACTACTTTAATTTAGTGTTACAGACAGGCATATTTCCTGATGATTTGAAAATTACCAAAGTGGTACCTAAACATAAATCAGGATCAAAACTGATATTAATAATATAATTTTTTTAATTAATAATTATCGATCCATTGCGAACCTTTCCATATGCTCTAGAAATTTTGGAAAAACTACTTTATAACAGAATGGTTACATATTTAGAAAAATACAAAATTATTAATCAAAATCAATTTGGGTTTCAACAAAATAAATCTACGGAATTCGCAGTATTACACATATAACAAATAATACAAAAAATGCTTTGAAAATAACTTCATTACACTGGCTATCTTTTTGGACCTTACTAAAGCATTTGATAAACTAAACCATAACATTTTATTGCCAAAATTACATAATCTAGGTTTTAGAGGGTCGACTTATACTTTGTTTAAAAACTACCTTAGCGATAGATCACAATATACTTAAGTTGATCAATTTATTTCACCCATTATATAGGTCCACTATATAGGTCCCTTGGTCCACTATATAGGTCCATTGGTCCACTAACATATTAATGATATATTCAATATTGAATCTAACTCAAACCTTATTCTTTACGCTCATGACACAACACTCCTCTTTTCGGGACCACCTATTAGTGAAACACTATCCCTATCTAGCACTCGATTTTTGAAGTACACTGACTGGTTATCTTCCAATGAATTAGTAATTAACTACAATAAATCTAAAGCTTTACTTTTTTCCAGACAAAAAAACTAACTAAACTCTTAATTTTAACTTCTCCCTTAATTATACTCAGATTAAGTTAGCTAATAAACTTACCTATCTGGGTATTGTTTTCCACAATGATTTAAAATGGAATCTGCATATAGAAATTTTATCAAAAAATATATCCAGAAATATAGGAATTATTCGTCATATTCTAGCAAATCTATCTGTTAAAACATTAAAATTACTATATTATGCATTAATTCATCCACATTTTAATTACTGTTTACTATCCTGGGGTCAAACAACACTTACTAATATTAATCAATTAAAAATTCTCCAAAATAAATATATTCGATTAATAGATCTTTAACATAACTTAAATGGAGGTAACTTACCAGGACAAAATATGTTCAGATATTCCCTAGCCAACCCGAACGAATATAATATTCAAACAATTCAGCAACTGTTTCACTTTAACGTAGGCAAAATTATGTATAAACGAATTAAAATGAACTTTGGACAGGGGCTCATAGAAATTAATACTCCTACGTACCGATATATATTCGAAACCAAGCTTTGCTGGGACTTACTACACCTAGAACACAAACTACTAAACAAAGCCTGGATTATTCTGGTCCAGAGTTCTGGAACTCATTGCCTGCAGAATTAATATCTATTAATAATTTAAATTTGTTTAAAAAATAATTAAAACACTACCTACTTAATAACTAATACTCATTCGAATATGCAAGGTGGGAAGTTGATTGATACAGGGAATATTCGACTGAGGGGGGAAGGTAGGGGGACTTACCAGGTGAAAATTTGGTGGCCAGGAGGAGAAGGGTTTATTTAATGAGGATTCGGGGAGGGGGGGGGCAATTCCTGATTTTCATTACTTTAATATGATATTTCACTCGATATGCTGTCAATTCAATATCATGCTAGATATTTAATTCAGTTAACATGTTGTATCTTAGATATGTTCCTATACTTTACTTTTTTTTTTATTCGTTCTCTCTTTATTTCTGTGTTTTCTTTCCTCACATTTTTGCTGTTATATGAATGTTCTTGGCTTGACTTATACCTAGGGAGATCAAGGCTAAGTCAGGTCTTTACGAGGCCTTTTCCTTTATCTTTCCTGCTGTTATTTACATGTTTTACGCTCAACTGTTCAGATGTATTAACTTTAATATGTAACAGCATGACCAATAAATGAAATTAAGTTAAAAATAATGCTGCCGCTAACTGCTGCTTAGTAGTAGGCCTTGGTTCCAAACTTCTTATACAGCGCTCTAATTCATTCCATAGGTGTTCTATGGGATTAAGATCAAGGCTCTGTGCTGGCCAGTCCACACACGATACGGAATTATCGTCATACCACGCCGTAACAGTCCTTGCTTTATGGCTCTCTGCATTATCCTGCTGGTACCAACAAGGCTCGGTTCCATAGTATTGCCACAGAGTTGGTAGGACCTAATTGTCCAGAATATCGAGGTAGACGTGCTGGTTAACATGTTTGTTCACGATAACCAGTGGGCTGGGACCATACCACGAAAAACACCCCCAGACAGTACACTGCTAACTCAAAACTTAACCGTAGGAACAGTAAACTATGGTAAATAGCGTACCCCCAGCTGCCACCATACCCACACACGGTCATCAGACTGATGGATCGTGTATCTGGATTCATCAGTCCATAGGACCCGTTTCGGTCCACGATAAATGTTCTTTACACCATACTAAACGACAAATAGCATTCAGAGTGGAGATGAAAGGTTTATGAGCAGCCGCACGACCACGGTAACCCATGGAATGAAGTTCTCTGCGAATGGTGCATGTACATCCCGAGGTTCCAGCATTTTTTCTCACCTGTACACTACGGTTTTGTGCAGTATTCCGTCGATTATCTGTAACGACTCTCCTGAGGCTTCGACGTCCTCTATCACTGATTTTCTTTGGTCTGCCGATACGTTTTGCTGCTTCAGGCATTCCATGTGTCTTTCACGTATTCAGTATTATCCAAAACACTTGAATTGGGTATGTTTAAACGCCTCTCGGTTTCTCTTATGGACAACCCACTAATATAACACCCAAAAATCTTTCCTTTCTCAAAATCAGTTCTCTCCCGCCGCGACATTTTCGCTCAACCTCAGAGTGCGATATGATCGCGGTCAGCCGCGGGCTAGTTTTTATACAATTTGCAGCTGTACCGCGCATCTTAACAACGCAGAGATCCGTTCTTTTTTTTTTGAATGATTGTCCGGTGACTTTTGTCAATATAGTGTATATACTTAATAGGTATTATTGCTATGGCTGTGAAAAGGTGCCTCAAGTTCTCTGGATTACCTGATTTCCCGTCATCTAGTTCTTAGAAACTAAGGCGAAAATCACTTCTTGGAGATTTTACTTTATTTACTGGAAAAGAAATACCAAAAATTGCTTTTCTTTTAAATACTTCATTCAAAGCAGTCGTCAAAAACTCCTGGTTTTTAAGTAATTTTATATGAAGTTTCAGCAGAAAATTTTGTAAAATCCACCTACTGAGGTTAGACGCCCTCTTAGGCGTGTGACCACCTCGTACTGCGGGGGTTATCAGTACTCCCATGACACCAGTGTGCGTACAGTATGTTAGGCAGTTTAAAACTTTCCTCTCTTAATGGGAAACTGTATATTTTTCCAACTCTGATTTTTCCGTACTATTTTCTTTTTTACTTCCCTAAGAGGACGACCTGTTTCTGCTTGTAATTATCATTTTCCCTCCTCAGAAGAAGCTCAGTGCGTTACAGGAACAAAGGGACGCCAGGGATCATTAAATTGAATGAGCGTATTTTCATTATATACGTATGTAAAAGGACAAGCTAAAAGGGGCTGCTGCTCACGTAGGTACTTTATAGACAGCCAGTATCCACGAAATAAGAGTCATTATCCATCACCAGTAGCTTCCATTATCCTTAAATTTGGAAATGTGAGCCGTACAACAAAACCCGGATAAACTCCACGAGATCAGTAGCGTAAACTCTGCTAGATTTCTAAGTAAGTTTCCCCCCATAAGATTCCTGTGCTTCTAACACGATATATTTCCACCCGGAAACAGCATCCAAACCTAAGCTCTTAATCCCAGAAACCTAATATCTCTTTCAGGGAGCATTATTGCGCAACGAGTTGCTCCATTCATTCCATCATTTTTGTTCGAGTACTAGAAGATCCAGGGTGAACACCATCAGTTTGGTGTCGGAATTCATCCAGCATCCTCCATCAGGAGAAGGAGCGCTCAAGCAGAAAAGGAATGAGGCCTGCTCAGGAGGAAAGAACACGTGCTCGAGGGGAAGACAGTAAGGGGTGTTACTGCGCTACCCACCGTAGCTCTGCCAATATCCGCAGCTCTCGGCTAGAAAGAGGAACCCAGGAGAAAAAGAGCTGCCGTATAAAATATCACATACTAATGGAAGAATTGCAAAAAGAAGAAAAAAAAATCTTTCTGGGAAGGAACAAAGTAGTACAAAGACAGTGATGATGATGATAATGGGCAGGATCAAAACTAGAAAACCGGAAAAAGAAATGTAGGCCCAGAAAAAGAAAGTTTCCCAAAAGAGAAAGAGGAGTAAAAAAAGAACGGGAAGTAAGGTGGTCCAGTAATTGTAGTGCCGTGAAAGTCTTTGAAAAGCAGGAAAAAGAGAAGGGTTATAACAATGCTAATTGCTTAAAGTGTTTCCGTCTTTAATATATATATATATATATAAAAAGAGCGAAACTTTTTCTGGAAACAAGAAAATGGATGAGGTGAAACAACTCAAAGATAAATCGATTGTAGCTCATAATGTGATGTCCTATAAAATACAGGATTTTTCTTTTTACCCCTTCTTGGAAAAAGTGCTATTTTTAGACGAGCATTACGGTTAACTAAATAGAGTAACAGCTTTAAGTACCGATGTGGTGACCAGTGTCAGAAAATCACTCATTTTGAAAGTCTCCAGATCAGCTCCGAAAATTCCCTTAAAGTGAAAAAATGTTCCCAAAAATATCTAAAGCATGTTAAATTTTTGTATTTACCTGTGCGTCAATTAAAATTTAACGATGCATTATTATCATTATTATTATTATTATTAGATTTTTTCTTAATTTTCCCACATGGTCCACTTGTCAGTACCGACATAAAGTCAATTAAAGAGATAGTAACTCATGCTTTAAAAATCGTCGTACGATGTCACACATATCGAGAATTATTGCTTCTTGGATTTTGGGCTTTAGGTGTTGTAGACCTAAAACATCAAGCTTAGTTATAAAAGTCTGAAAAATTATACGAGTTGCAGAGATAATCAGTGGACGCATGTGAACTGTTTTCAGCTTCCACATCTGTTTACTAAAGCGTTTTCTTTTATATATATATATATAACCAACAAAGTAGAAACTACAACAACAAAATTAAAAAAATAAAAGTAAAAAACTCGAAAGCCAACAGGCAGGGAGAAATAAACAAAAAGCCGGATGCAGAAAGTGTCGAAAATGCGGAGTCTTGGCTTTCTCAAGGACCAGCAAAACTCTGCATCTACTCACTTCCACAAAGGCCTAGTTGAAAATGGGCCCCACTTTCAACTAGGTCACGCGCACAGTCCCCCGATTATGGCTCGAGGAGAATTCCACAGAGTTGGGCATCCTGACTTGGTCCCCTCGTTCGCCGAATTTAAACGCCATCGAACACATTTGGGATGTCTTTCAACGCGTTGTTAGTGCTAGCAATCCTCCACCGGCGAATTTACGGATTTGTTTTTTATTGGAGGTTTAACGATCGCCGTGAGCAACAAAATGGGCTATAAGCAGTCACCCGTCCCTAATTTAGGGTCACTGACTCCAGGGAAGGGAGAGAGGCAGTGACGCAAGACAAACACAACATCCATTATATTTCGAGCTCGGACATGTTTCGGACGAATGATCAGAGGCCATCGCTTAGACCACTGCACCACCGGGGCGGCCCCTCAGACTTCTCAGTGTTTCTCTGTTGCTTCCTTTACAAGTAGTACAATCATAACACCAGGGATTAGACATGCCTTGTAACTTTATTTTGACTACAGTCAAAGCAAAGGAGTCATATTCTCTTTGAAATATAAACCTTATGACTCGCGAGATTCCTTACTGCGTGATCCTGATGTATAATCTCATCTTCACAGTAATTGTTTCGGTTTCTTTCTAGGTTTAGCGACCACCACGAACAATATGTAGAGCTTTAGTAGTCGCCCGTCGCTAATTTGGGGCCACTGGTTCCAGGTAAGTGTCAGAGCCAAAGCTATTGGACAAACGCATCACCAAAGCCTCACCGGGCCATGAACCATTTTGAGTGAATGGCCAGAAGTCAGCGCCTCATACCACTCGACCATGGGGATGGCCATCTCTGCGGTACGAACATTTGATCAAGATACTAAGTACGTTTGTATGAAGAACAGATTTTTTCTAATTTTTTCATACGTAATAATCTAAAAAAATTCCTTTGCCCTGCTTTTCTTTCCAGCTAACCACAAAAACTACCTTAGCAGTTTTTGTGGTTAGCTGGAAAGCCTTTCTACATCACTGAGGATTGAGCAACGAAGCTGTACTTACAAACAAAAGCCATGTCTTTATTATTTCCAGTGTACGTCAATTGTTAACACGGCGTCGTAGTTGTCAACTTCCCAAAGCCAACATCCATGAAAGAGTTGCAATTGGTAAACATTTAATCACAGAACTCAAAATAGTATAACTATACTACTGATCCGAATTTCTTGGCGTAAAATAGAAAATCAAAATTTCCAAACTTTCGCACATCAACCAGATGACTTTCTCAAGGAAGGTAAACAGCAAACTGCAAACTGGATAATATAACACTTCAACAATTTGAACGTGGTGACTTGACTTGACAAAAAATGAATAGATGCGAATTCAATTATTCATTTCCAAAAACGAGGCGTCATGTTAGATGGGCACGCAGTATCCGGGAGAAAACGCAGCTTTATTTGACGAACTGCTTCCAAACTCGTGGCAATTCTAAAGAGACGCTGTCATTGCAGGCCTCACTGTTGGTTATGTTCTCCAACGTTTCGCGAATGGCAGTAGATTTTGGCGTGGAGTTGAAACGTTGGATATCATAACCAACAGTGATGCTTGCGATGACAGCGTCTCTTTAGAATTGCCACGAGTTTGGAAGCAGTTCGTCAAATAATGATGCGTTTTCTCCCGTAACCCGCGCCCATCTAACATGACGCCTCGTTTCTGCAAATGAATTGAATTCGCATTTATGCATTTATTGTCTAGTCAAGTTACCACGTTGGAATTGTTGAAGTGTTCTATTATCCAGTTTGTAGTTTGCTGTCTACCTTCCTTAAGAAAGCCATCTGGTTGATATGCGAAAGCTTGGAAACTTTGATTTTCTATTTTACGCCAAGTAATTCGGATCACTAGTATAGTTATGCTATTTTGAGTATAATTGGTGTACGGTTCCTGTTTATTAATCACTTTAGTCACAGAAACCAAAGCTACAATGCGTAAAATATGGTGTCATGAACATATAAAACCTGGACAATTTATGACCCAAAATGTGCGAGATAGTTCGACGAGTCCTCATTTACATTATTCCAAACAGTAGGTCGGGCTTATGTACAGGGAAAAGGAAGGAAGCGTCCAATTCGGAATGTTTGGTTCCAACTGTGAAACATGGGGATGCATTTGTGATGATTTGGGCGACCATATTTCGGTACTTGTCTGGTCCCATCACCGCCCAACATGGCTTAGTTACATCGAGTGAGCACTTGGACATTATAGGTGATCAGATGCATCCCATGATCCATATGTTGTTTCCCAGTAAGGATGCTATTTTTCAAGATGATAATGCGTCCACACACACCACCAAAACAGTTCAGTCTTGATTTGAAGAGCACCAAGGTGAACTACATCTTCCCTGGCCTTTTGTTTGTATTAAATACCAGTACATCGTCTCAGCAGCAGTTTAATGGGTCATTTAATCCTAACGCTGCCACCAACAAGCCTCTCCACCACCCTCGATCATATGTCAACTCAGGTCTAGCATTTATGCTTCTCAGATCTTGAAGCACCACGTCGATCAGCGCACTCCAGCGTCTTTTCCTTGGTCTTGCCTTATTTTCGTATTGCATATAGGCAAGAATTATCACATACTCTGTCAGCCTCTCTGTCTGCGTGTAAGATATTTACAGTTCTGTAAACGAAAATGGAAAATTCCTATTAATATCACACAGAAGCTATTTTGTCACGATTTTTCTCAGATAAAATAAGCATTTTTTTTATTTAAAAAAAAGAGATTTAAAGTCGGCCCTATAACATACTTTCTAAAGTATGCTACACATTCTAGCACCTAAAGTGAGAATGCTTTATTACGCATACTCGGAACACAGGGGATGTTCTTGTCTGTATTTAGCAGAAGGATAGATTTTGGTACCTGACATGAAGAAGAGACAGATAAAAGTACAAGTTGTTTTTCAAGCCAACCTCTGAAAGTCGAGGTATGGTGCCCACACCATGAAGGACTGACAGAGAGAAGAGCAAATATCATCAGTATGTTTATGATGTATATTCTAATTTAACTTTCACTTTTACTTTCTTTTTATATGTAACTTTGGATTTATTGTCTTTAAGGGTTTTATACATTAACGTTATATTTTCCCACTTGCTGAATCGTGTTGGCAACAGTCTTCACGTCAGAGTGCTTGTGTGTGCGTATTGACGGATAAGAACGAGAGTTGAAGCAAGCAGCGAAAAAGTATGGTGGTGTGGTTTGGGTAGTCGTGATATATGATATGTAGAGCACTGCCGCAAATTATTGTTCTTGGATGTAAACAAGTCAAACCTAATTAAGTTGATAAAGGTTGTAACTGATGTGGATGTGATCGTCTTTGATTGATTTAATGTACCGAATAACATATTTATGCTTTTTCTGGAACAGATAATAAAGACCATTTATGTGAGTAATTGAAGTCTTCTCTCTTGTGACCGTTGGGTCGTCTAATTTAGCTCATTGCATAATTAAATATTTTTGTGTGCTATCTATCCGATGCTTGAGACTTTCTTCAAAGTTACAGTGCTACGATTTCAACTGACTGGCAATATGATAAATAATGTTTTAAGTACTGAAGTAGAGACGATTAAACGAAAAGCATTATACACTGGCGGAAAGTGATAAAAGAACACCAAGAAGGAGACGTCTGATACCAACGACATTTATACAGCATAATAACGAAATACAGAGGATAACGTGATCAAAACATTATGGTAAAATACAGCTGTATTTGCTGGTAAACTGAAAAATAACATTTCCATGTAACATGGTTAGTACGAGGTTGAACCGCCATGAACTGCGTCACACTGTGCAATTCTGGCATGGAGTCTGTCGTACAGATGTGGGATGTAAGTTTGGGGTATTGAGTTCCAAGCATCCTCAACCTGGACGCGTAAATCGGAGATGGTCGTGGCTGGCCGTGGAGACCGGATAAGTCGTTGTCCCATAAAATCCCACACGTGCTCAATGGGGGAAAAATCCGGTGAACGTGCAGGCCATGGAAGTTGTCTCACACCCTGAAGTGCATGTTGCGTTGCACGTGCCGTATGTGTGGGCGTGCGTTATCTTGCTGGAAAACACCACGATGGACTGACCTTACAAATGGCATAACAACGGGCTGAATGATGTTGTTGATGTAGGAGGTGCTGTTTAACGTACCCGGTGAAAACACTAGTTGTGTACGTAAACTCGACTCCATTAAACATATGTAAATTTTATGATCGTCCGCTAATTCCTTCTTGGTTTTCTTTTCTTACTTTCCTCCAGTGTATGTCCTCTTTTACATGGTTCAAAGCATTATTTTTGGAAACTGAGTTATCAAACGTACATAAAGGCACACTTTTAAAATTCTTGTAGTAGGTTGCACCAAAACGTTGTGCTACACCATCTGCAATACTTTTGGGGGAAAAGTAAACCACTGTGTGCTGCATGAAATACACTAAAACATGGTGCAATGTGTGCAACTTCGCATAGCTCAGGCTAAATGCCATGCCGTGGTGCATAATTGCATCATGTGTTTGTCTATTTCATGCATCACAAAGTAATTTACCTTTTTCCCCAAAAGTATTGCCAATCGTGTAGCACCACATTTCGGTGCAGCCTACTGCAAAATTTTTAACAGCGTATAGACGAACAAACAAATAAAGTACAGTTTGGATGCACTGTACTTAAAATAAAACATGCACGCCGCGTCGATTGTGTAGTGGTCTAAGTGCTGGCATTTGGCCATTCGTTCGAGATGGGTCCAGGTTCGAATCCCAGAGAGGCATGGGTGTTGTGCTTGTCTTACGGCACTGACTCTCTCCATTCCCTAAAACCAGCGGCTCTAAATTAGGAATGGGCGACTGCTTATATCCCAATGAGTTGCTGATGATCGTTCAACGATCAGCCAAAAAAAAAAAAAACATGCACCCTGTTAGCATTTAACCTGCTTCAATTGCTGCGAGCGTTATGCAACCACGCGGTAATTTTATGCACTTCCAGTACATTTTTATGTTGCTACATAGCGAATTATTCATTTTACTGGTTTCGGGGTCAAACAAGCATTTCGAACGATTCGCTGCTTACGAGTATCGTCATAAAAGTGATAAATGTATTTCTGAATACGTTCCCAAAATATCCTGCAAGAGCTTTTGATGGATCCTTGAACTTTGGTCTTATTGAATGCAATTTGAAGAAGATGGGCGTATACTTTGTGAATATATATAACAACTTTTTTTTTGAATCTTTGCCAATAATAAAGCAGGGAGAAGAGAAGCGTATGTCTTACTCAGCGGAAAGAATTTTAGATATCTGTTTTGCGGTTACATTTTTTTATTGTGCTTCATCCGTTGTAATGCTGCCGAAGGGGAACTGGTCGCATACACGTTAAAGTCACTGTTCAGCAATGTTCCGAGGTACCGGTTTGGTTGTTCCAGGAATATATGTAATTCAGTGGCGTGTTACTGAACACACGAATGCCTAAAAAGGAGAAACTTAAGTCACAAACCAACCGCACCTCCTCCTGAAGCATTTCCGTCTGCAAAGCAATGAACCAATTTTCCTGAGGTGTATTTAGTTCTTTAAAGAACTTGCTTAAGGTATAGCTAATAAGTACTTCGCGTTACTCGTTTAAGGCAATTCTTTGATTATTTAAAATGCAATAAGTCCTTCGTGTTAATTATTTAAATGCAATAGCGATTTTTTTCTGTCACTAACTTAAATTTCACTAACAAACCCCTTGCAGTTTTCGCCAGCTATTGCAATGCCAGGAAGTCCTCTTTTCGCTTTTTCTAAATGCCATTTTCACTGTTTTTAGGGATGAAAAGTTGGAGACCGGGTTATTGCTTTCGCTGTGTTTTTTTCTTTTGCATGGCATGCCAGCATTCAGTATTTTCTTCGTTATCGGATTAATTGGTAATTGAATAACTTCAACTAGGTATTCATCATATCAAAATGAATTGCCTTTTTATTTTTTCTCTTTTCATTTGAAAACTGCTGAACTATCTTTAAGCTGATGCAAAACTGGACAATGAATGCAGTAAAAACATTTAAGCACCTTCCAAATTTTGAACATTACAATCAGTTTTTTGGTGTAAATATGGCAAGGCCGCCCCTGTGGCGCAGTGGTCTAAGCGATGGCCTCTGATCATTCGTCCGTTAGGGGTCCGGGTTCGAATCCTGGTGAGGCATGGATGTTGTGTTTGTCTTACGGCACTGGCTCTTTCCCTTCCCTGGAACCAGTGGCCCTAAATTAGGGACGGGCGACTGCTTATAGCCCATTGAATTGCTCGCGGTGGTCGTTAAACCTCCAATCAAAAAAAAAAAAAAAATATGGCAAGGATGGTAAGTCAGATAATCCTTGTCATATTTACACCAAAAAACGGATTGTCATCTTCAAATTTTGTATTCTATGGTGTAATCCCGCATTACATTCATGATTTAAGCACCTTGTTGGCCGAAATGAGACTGTTAGTAATTGCAGATATTTTGTAGGAAAATGTAAATATTTATATATATATGCAGAAAGAAAGACGGGGTGTTTCTTGTTTTGTTTTTTGATTGAGTGTTTAACGACCACCATGAGCAACTCAATGGGCTATAAGTAGTCGCCCGTACCTAATTTAGGGTCACTGGTTCCAGGGAAGGGAGAGAGCCAGTGCGGTAAGACAAACACAGCATCCATGCCTCACTGGGATTCGAACCCGGACCCCTTTCGGACGAATGATCGGAGGCCATAGTTTAGACCACTGCGCCACCGGGGCTGCAGAGTGTGTTTCGGCATATTATTGGAGAGTTTCCGATATTAGATATAGGTAATTCTTTAGAGAGTTCTAACTAATCAAACACCATTTTCATTTAATCGCCCCGGTGGCGCAGGGGTCTAAGCGATGGCTTCTGATCATTCCTACTAGATGGGTCCGGGTTCAAATCCCGGTGAGGCATGGATGTTGTGTTTGTCTTACGGTACTGGCTCTCTCCCTTCCCTGGAACCAGTGGCCCAAAATTAGGGACGGGCGACTGCTTACAGCCCATTGAGTTGCTCACGGTGGTCGCTAAACAGTAAAAAAAATTAAAAAAAATCATTGGTTAGCATAGCTCTGAACGCAGATTTCAGAGCTCACAAAAATTGAGTTTAATCATCATCATCATCATTGTCAACCATTATCAATCCACTGCTGGACGAAGGTCTCCCCAAGTTTCCTCCACAACGGTCTGTCTTGTGCCAGTCTCCTCCATGTCACTCCCGCATATTTACGAATTTCATCCACCCATCTCCCATGTGGTCTTTTTCTGGGTCTTTTCCTGTCCCTTGGAATCCAATCTAAAATTTCGGCTGTCCATCTATGGTCTGTCTTTCTGGCAGTATGTCCAGCCCATTGCCATTTCAGGGATTTAACCCTGATCATGATGTCTTCCACTCTCGTCATTTTTCGGATCCACGAGTTTCTCTTCTTATCTCTCCTGGTTATACCAAGCATGCACCTCTCCATGCTGCTTTGAGTTGTCTGCAGCCTTTGTATGTCTCTTTTAGTTAAGGTCCACGTCTCTGCACCATACGTAAGCACTGCAAGGATGCATTGATCAAACACTTTTCTTTTAAGACATAATGGCATATTGCTCTTGAAAATTATGCTGTTTCTTCCAAAAGCTCTCCAGGCAAGTTTTGTACGCCGATTAATTTCTTCATCAATGTGACCCTCACTTGATATCTGCTGTCCAAGATAAACATACGTATCTGTTATCTCCAGTTTTTCTCCATCAATCGATAAATCTTCATTTCTTGTAAAAGCATTGAACATCACTTTTGTCTTCTGAAAGTTCATTTTTAATCCCACTTCTTTACTCTTGTCAGCAAGTTCCTGGATCATACTCTGCAGCTCTGATGGGGTAGTTGCAAAAATGACTACGTCATCAGCAAAACGAAGGTGGGTTAGATAATCTCCATTAATCTTTATCCCTTTGTTTTCCCAGTTCAGTGATTGAAAGACATTTTCCAATGTGGCATTAAAGAGCTTCGGAGATATGGTGTCACCTTGTCTCACTCCCTTTCCAATTTTTATGTGTGTTGTATTTTCAAACAGCCGAATCTTTGCACTTGCATTTTCATAGATGTTATTAATAATATTAATGTATGCATCTTCAATACCGCAGGATTTCAGAGCCGTGGTAACTGCTGATGGTTTCACCGAATCAAAGGCTTTTTCATAATCGATAAAAGCCATGCACAATGGAAGTTCATATTCCCTCGCTCTTTCAATTAGTTCTCTCAGTACGTGGATATGATCTATTGTGCTGTAGCCACTCCTGAATCCAGCTTGTTCTCTCGGTTGAGCCATGTCCAGTGTTACCTTCAAGCGGTGTGAAAGAACTTTAGTGAAGATTTTATAAACCACTGATAGGAGGCTGATAGGTCTGTAGTTCCTGAGATCCTCAATGTCACCTTTTTTATGTAGCAGGATCATTGTAGCATTGTTCCAATCCTCAGGAATCTTCCCTTCATTAAGGCATCGAGTGAAAATTTGGGCGAGTACTGTTTCGATTTCTCCACTTGCTTCTTGTATGATGTCTATAGTAATTCCATCTTCTCCTGGAGCTTTCCCCCGCTTCATGTTCTTGATTGCATGAGCAACTTCTGCTGGGAGGACTGGAAGAACTCTGGTACCTTTCATGATGTCTGGAGTACATGTATCATCCCTTTCATATAATTTGGAGTAGAAATCTTTCACTCTTGTCAAAATTTCGCCTCTATTTCTTGTTATAGAACCATCTTCTTTTCTCAGAGCCATAATCTGTTTTCTTCCCTTACTGAGATGTCCCTTTGCTATCTTAAGGCTTTGGTTGTTTTCAATTGCTTTCCTCACTAGCTCACAGTTGAATTTCCTTACGTCTTCAGTGATACTTTTTCGTGTTGTCTTGCATAGCTCTATATATTCCACTTTGGAAGTCACATCTTCTTTAGTTGTCCTCATCTCTCTTCTTTTTTGCATCAACATTTTGGTTTTTCCTGATAATTTGTTCACATGCAACTTGTTCTTAGACCCAGCTAATTTTGTTGCTGTTTCCATTAGAGCTTTGGTTACTTTTCTGTTAACTTCCGAAATATCCACTTCTTCCGATGTTAGGCCTTCTAAAGCAGAGAATCTGTTCTTCAGTTCCAACTTGAAAGTATTATGGTGTTTTTTAAGGTTGGTTATGTCAATACATTTTGTTTGTCTTATGAGCTTACCACGTTCCAGTTTAGTGTTGAGGTGCATCTTACATCTCACCAATCTATGGTCACTACCTGTGTTGAACTTATTCAGCACACTGCAGTCTTCGATGACGAATTTTTTGTTACACATAATAAAATCAATTTCACTTGTCGTTCCAATTGGATGTCTCCATGTCCATTTCCTGTGTGGCTTTTTCTTGAAAAAGGAGTTCAAGATGAAAAATCCTTCTGCCTCTGCAAATTCAACGAGAGTATTTCCACGCTGGTTTCTGTTGCCGTGACCGAATTTACCTACTGAAGTTTCATTCTGTTGCCGTTGCCCTATTTTTGCATTGAAATCTCCCATAATTATCTTCAAGTGCTGCTTACCTTTATTATTTAGATGACGAATTTCCTCATAAAATTCTTCAATTTCTTCTTCAGGATGACTTGTGGTGGGTGCATAAGTTTGAATAATCTGAGCCTGGTATCTTCTCGATAGTTCGATAACGAGTCGTGCAGCTCTGTCAGAGGAACTTTCAACTTCTACCACTTCATCCTTCAGTTTCTTGTTTATTATAAATCCAACACCACTAGTTCTGCCAGTATCTGTCCCACGATAATAGAAGAGATGTCCACTTTTCAGTTCAATGAGATCTTCTCCTTTTCTCCTTACCTCACTTAGCCCGACGATGTCCCACTTGATCCTTTTGTAGTTCCTCTTCCAATTCAAGAAGCCTTGAATCAGAAGATGAGCGTCCGTTATAGGTAGCCAAGGTCAGCATCAAATGGCAGCCTAGTCCGGTCCTCCGGGGATTCTTAGCACCCTCTGCCTTCATGTCGCACTGGCCGCTGCCTTGGCCAGGTACATTCCAGCTGCCGGAGACTGAGGGCCAAGATTTAAGTTGTAGAGTCATTTTGGAGGTGTTTGGCCATAACTCACCACGCTGGCCAAGCGGGTTGGTGAGTGTGGGATAGCATTTCCTCTGATCCCGATGGTATAGTTATACCGCTATTGGCGGTCGTCAGAGCCCCTTTAGTGGGAACAGGATGCACCACGAGAAGGCGGGGTTGACATTTGTCAAGGAGAGGCTGTGATGTTACGCATCACCTGACCTTACATCCCGAGTTTAATAATACATGATCATAAATAGTTCCGTCGAATAGAGGGAACTTTGTAGAAAAATGCATATATTCCACAGGTGTTTTTAACTAACACATTTATTTCACAGGTCAGTCATTTATGCTCTTTAACTGTCTGAATGAAACAAAATATTACTCTGATGTCTTAAGGTTCTACGAGACCCGCCATCTTGTATTGCTGCCTTCTCTTATTAACCAACGGGCAAGCGTATTTCACAAATTGCTCGGGCAATTTTGCCCCATTTGGAACACCGTTTGTGGCTAACGCAAGATATATGATAAATAAAGAGTTCCCTGGTTTTAGAATTTTCATTGACCTTTCCCTTCATTTTTTATCTGCAGCGAAAGTCGTACCAAGGCGTCTTCCATAGCTTTATTATTTAATAAAAAATACTTAAAGGATTCAAAATGAAAATATGAAACCAGGGAACACTTTATTTATCATATATCTTGCGTTAGCCACAAACGGTGTTCTAAAATGTGCAAAATTGCCCGAGCAATTTGTGAAATAGGCTTTTTTTTTTTTTTTTTGATTGGAGGTTTAACGACCACCGTGAGCAACTCAATGGACTATAAGCAGTCGGCCCGTCCCTAATTTAGAGTCACTGGTTCCAGGGAAGGGAGGGAGCCAGTGCCATAAGATAAACACAACATCCATGCTTCACCGGGATTCGAACCCGGACCCCGTTCGGACGAATGATCAGAGGCCGTCGCTTAGACCACTGCGCCACCGGGGCGGCTGAAATAGGCTTGCCCGTTGGTTAATAAGAGAAGGCAGCAATACATGATGGCGGGTCTCGTAGAGCCTTAAGGTAAAATGAATATAGGAATTACGGTAATTCTTTAATAGCAGTATACATATATATATACGTAGAGAGAGAGAGAGATAGAGTGAAGAGAGTGCTTCGACAGATTATTGGAGTTCCCGATATTAGGTATAGGTAATAATACTTCAGATCGTTCTAACCAACCGAATAACATTTTTACTAGTTACCATAGCTCTGAACTCAAATTCCAAAGCTCACAAAGATTGAGTTTAATAATTTATTATTAGAAACAGTTCAGTCGAATAGAAGGTACAGGAAGTTGAAATATGTGAAAATAGTTTGTCAACAGAAATTCGTGTTGTAAACGGTGTATCAAACTGGCATGTAAGCAGCAAAAGAAAATTTCATCTGCCTTCCAGCTCCAAATTTTCTGAGGAAATTTCTCACGAGTAAATAGTTTTAAATGTGGTGTAACATGCCTCGATTGTATCATTAATCGGCACAATTTGTATTAATCATGAGATCGTGACCGTATGCTAACATAAGCATTAAGCAACTCCGATTAAAATCTATGTCCGGATGTGAAAGAAATAAAATGTAAAAAAGGAAGAAAATGAACTCTTTTCTTCCGTAAACCAATCATGTAAAAATAAAAGTTATAATTGATAATTATAGCAGAGAAACTCAGTTCATAAAATGATTAAAAAAATAGCTTTATAACTACTAAAACTTTTGTGGTAGGTTGCACAAAAAAGTGTTACTACACCAAATGCACCACTTTCTACAAAATGATACACCATTGTGAGGTGCAAACAAAATCAAAAATTTGGTGCGACCTTGCACCGTAATGTGGTGCAAGCTTGTACCATAACGTGGTGCAAAGCTGCACCATGTTGTTGTGTTTTGTTTGCATCATCAAATAGTGTTTCTTTTCTCAGAAAGTGGTTGATCTTGTTTAGTACCACACTTTGGTGCAACTTACCACCAAATTTTTAATAGTGTATTTAATAAAATTTTATAGTCATATCTTTTCGTAATTTATTAACATTTTATAGTCATATCTTTTCGTTATTTACCAAAATTTCGATAGTACAATTTTTTTGTTATTTATTAAAATTTCGATAGCAATACTTTTTCGAAAAATAATATTATCGAACAAAATTTAATAAATAAAATTTTTGACAATAAGATCTTTTCATTATGTATTGTAATTTCAGTAAAAAGATATTTTCCTTATTTACTTCCAATGGTTTAAAATATGGTATTTATTTATTTATATTGTATTATTATTTGAAATCCAAATAATGAATTCTTTTCGTCACTACTTGAAGTCCGGTAATAAATTCTTCAGCTTGCAAATTTAAAATTAAACAACACATTTTTTAAATTTACATAATACGTAATAACTACAAATGGAATTCTAAGTCTGTGTCTCATTTATAGTAGATTCTTAAAAATGCTAACTTAAGAAACTTTCACGTTGCCCATCTGTAATATAAAAATTAAACAAGTTCAATTTGTTTTATAAAAATGTGTGTGTGTGTAGTAAGTTCAAATAGGTACTAAGTCTGTCAGTTATTTAAAATATTCTAATAGATTTTTTAAGTTAATTAAAACTCACTTGAAATAATGAAGTACGTGTTGAACGATACTTACACAAAATGCGATTGTAAATCATTTTTGTTATGAATTCAAGGTATTTCAGAAGTATAAAACTATTTGTTGCACATTAAGATATTCTGTAAGAAAATTTCTCGTGGCCTTTCAAAGCAAATTACACAGGATGTTTTAACTTTTTAAGAGAGTGATTTATTCTACAAAAATTCATTGATATTAGAACAGTTTAACTTCTGGTTTAAGTGAAGTATGTATTTTAATTACAAATACTTCATACGATAGTGAATTTTTTAAATTTATTTTATCACCATGATTTATTATATGTAACCAGCCTTTTCTCCACAGCCCGAATGCACAGCTGTTCAGTAACTACGAATTCATTTCAAAATAGTATAACTGTACTATTAATTCGAATTTACCAGCGTAGAATAGAAATCACATTCGGATGACTAGTACAGTTTTACTATTTTAGTATAGTTAGCGTACAGTGCCTGGTAATTAATTATGAATTCATCTAATAAAATCTCGATGACAGATATCACTACTGCATATGTAGAAACACGTAAAGAAAGTACGACATACTGAAAAGCGATAAAGTCGTGACGTTTTCGGGCTAAGTAAGTGAAGTCATAGCACAAGCCGTTTGATGCACGATTTTTCAGATAAAATCACTCCTTAATATTTAAAAATGATGCTAAAAACACATTAAAAACATTAACAAGTTAGTAAAATCATGCAATGTATCGATTATGATACGCTTTCCAACATACTATAAATCATTATTCAAGTTATTACTGAAGTTATGAGGATAATAACTGTGGAATAAATCTGGATCCTGTGCGCTGACCTTTGACCCCATTTCGATGATATTCAACAGAACTGGTAAAGTATACTTCCGGAACAACATGATAAAGTTTTGTCTCAATCGAAGCATTTTTATGTAAGTTATAACGCATTAGGGCGATGGAATGGATCCCGATCCTATGTCCTGACCTATGACCCCATTTCGCCCATTTTCAACAGGGTTCGCCCCCAGGTGGTCCCCTACCACATACTAAAATTTCATCGAAATCGAACAATTTTTACGCAAGTTATGACGCATAAGGGCTATGGAAGGGATCCCGATCCTATGTCGTGACCTTTGACCCCATTGTCCTATTTTCAATAGCGTTCGTCCCCATGTGATCCCCTACCACATACTAAAATTTCATCGAAACTGAACCATTTTTACGCGAGGTATCGTGCGGACAGCCGGACATAGCTGGAGCAAATACGCGCGTATATGCTCCAGCTTTTTCCGTCTGTCTGTCTGTCCGCACGACAACTCACGCAAAAATGGTTCGATTTCGATGATATTTTAGTATGTCGTAAGGGACAACCTGGGGAGGAATCCTATTGAAAATGGGCGAAATCGGGTCAAAGGTCAGGACACAGGAGCAGGATCCATTCTATTGCCCTTATGTTATGCGTTATAACTTACGTAAAAATGCTTCGATTGCGACAAACATTTATCATGTTGTTTCTATGGTGTACTGCATCGGTTCTGCTGCATATCATCGAAATGGGGTCAAAGGTCAGGGTGCAGGAGCAAGATTTATTCCACAGCCAGGGCACAGGAGCGAGATTTATTCCATCCTGATAACTTGACTAAAAATGCTTCGATTGCGACAAAACTTTAGTATGTTTTTCCGAAGTTTTACTGAACCTGTTCTGCTGAATATCATCAAAATGGGGTCAAAGGTCAGGACACAGAAGCGAGATTTATTCCACAGCCGTTATCCTCATAACTTGAGTAATAACTTGAGTAATGATTTCTGGTATGTTGGAAAGCGTATCATAATCAATGCCAATGCATTACATAATTTTACTAACTTGTTAATGGTTTTAATGTGTTTTTTACGCTTTCCAACCGTACGTTGAAGAAGCGTATATGCTCCAGCTTTGTCCGTCCGTCCGTCCGTCTGTCCGCACGATAACTGGCGTAAAAGTGGTTAGATTTCGATGAAATTTTAGTGTGTGGTAGGGGACCACCTGGGGGCGAACCCTGTTGAAAATGGGACAAATGGGGTCAAAGGTCACGACGTAGGAGCGGAATCATTCCATTGACCTTATGCGTCATAACTTGCGTAAATATGGTTCGATTTCAATGAAAATTTACTATGTAGTAGGAGACCGCCTGAGGACGAACCCTATTCAAAATGGGTGAAGTGGGGTCAAAGGTCAGGACATAAGATCGGGATGCATTCCATTGCTCTTATGTGTCATAACGTGCGTAAAAATGGTTCGATTTCGATGAAATTTCGGTATGTAGTAGGGGACCACCTGGGGACAAACCCTATTGAAAATGGACGAAATGTGGTCAAAGGTTGGGACATAGGATTGCGATCCATTCCATTGCCCTTATCCCATGTTGTTAAAGTGGACGTCAAGTAATTTTGCATTTTTTTTTTTTTTGGTTGGAGGTTTAACGACCACCGTGAGTAACTCAATGGGCTATAAGCAGTCGCCCGTCCCTAATTTAGGGTCACTGGTTCCAGGAAAGGGAGAGAGTCAGTGCCTTAAGACAAACACAACATCCATGCCTCACCGGAATTCGAACCCGGACCCTTTCGGACGAATGATCAGAGGCCATCGCTTAGACCACTGCGCCACCGGGGCGGCAATTTCGCTTCCGATACTTCCAATGGAAAAACTTTTGTAAACATTTCCTTCACAATTAATGTGTTCCCAAGGATGAAAATTTCAACATCCATTAAAATAACTTCATATTATAACTTGGAAAACTTAATATTTTCTAAAACATAACCATAATTATATTAAAAATCAATAACTTTTCCTTTGATGGTGCTGAAACCAGAGAAAAGATGGCGCGACCTGTATTTTGATGACATCAGTGGACAAAAAAAATGTTGGATTGCATAATTACGGTTATGGTTTAGAAAATATTAAGTATTCCAAGTTATGAAATGAAGATATTTTAATTGATGTTCAAATTTTCATCCTTGTGAACGCATTAATTGTCCAGAAAAAAGATGGCGCGACCGGTATTTTCATGACGTCAGTAGACAAACAAATGTTGAATTGCATAATTATGGTTATGTTTTAGAAAATATTAAGTATTCCAAGTTATGAAATGAAGATATTTTAATTGATGTTCAAATTTTCATCCTTGTGAACGCATTAATTGTCCAGAAAAAAGATGGCGCGAGATGTGTTTTCATGACGTCAGTAGACAAACAAATGTTGAATTGCATAATTATGGTTATGTTTTAGAAAATATTAAGTATTGCAAGTTATAAAATGAAGATATTTTAATCGATGTTTAAATTATCATGCTTGGGAACGCATTAATTGTGAAGAAAATGTGTACAGAAGTTTTTCCATTGGAAGTATAGGAAGCAAAATTACTTGACCTCCGCCTTAAAGTAGCAATTCTTGTATGTATGTATGTACATTTTATTTTGAAAACGGCTCTAAGAATTTTGATGAAAGTCATTAACCTACCGTTTTCTGGTACTAGAAATCGATTTAGCTTGATCTCGACTTTAGGAGAATTCGTTTAGTGGGTTAAATAACCACCCCGAATTATAAGGTTTTTGTGATGGCGTTGTTCCATTGATGTTACCAATGCTTAGAAATCTTATGACGTCACAATTTCACGTTTGAGAATGTTGGCGCGCGGTCACGCCATCTGTTTCATAACGTCACGCGTTGTGTGTGGATCCTATTAAAGTTTCATGGCGTCACATGTTTGCGGAAAGCAGATGGTCGCGATTCTCATCTGCCTCATTACGTCACGCATTGTGTGCGTATGTCCGTCCGCACGATAACTCGCGTAACAATCGTTCGATTTCGATGAAATTTTAGTATTTGGTAGGGGATCACCTGGGAAGGAACGCTATTTAAAGTGAACGAAATGGGGTCAAAGGTCAGTACATAGGAGCGGGATCCATTCCACTGCTGTTATGCGTCATAACTAATGTAAAAAGGGTTCGATTTCAATGAAATCTTAGTATGTGGTAGGGGACCACCTGGCGACAAACCTTATTGAAAATGGGCGAAATGGGGTCAAAGGTCAGGACATAGAAGCGGAATCACTTCCATCGCCATTATGCGTCATAACTTACGTAAAAATGCTTCGATTTGGATGAAATGTTAGTATGTTGTAGGATCTTGCCTGGGGACGAATTCTATTGAAAATGAGCGAAATGGGGTCAAAGGTTAGGACACAGGAGCGGAATCTATTCCATAGCCCTTATGCATCATAACTAACGTAAAAATGCTTCGATTGCGACAAAATTTTATCATGTTATTTCGGAGGTCGACCAAACTGGTAATGATTCCTGGTATGTTGGAAAGCGTATTATAATCAATGCATTGCATGATTTTACTAACTTGTTTTAACATCATTTTTTACGCTTTCCAACCCTAGGTTGAAAAAGGGTATATGCTCCAGCTTTTTCCGTCCGCCTGTCTGCACGATCACTCGCGCCAAAATGGTTCGATCTCGATGAAACTTTAGTATGTGGTAAGGAACCACCTGGGGACGAACCCTATTGAAAATGGGTTAAGTGGGTCAAAGGTCAGGACATAGGAGCGGGATGCATTCCATTGCTCTTATGCTTCATAACTTGCGTAAATATGGTTCAATTTCGATGAAAATTTTAGCATGTCGTAGGGGACCGCCTGGAGACAAACCCTATTGCAAATGGTTGAAGTGGGATCAAAGGTCAGGACATAGGAGCGGGATGCATTCCATTGCCCTTATGCGTTATAACTTACGTAAAAAGGCTTCGATTGAGGCAAAACTTTTGTTGTTCCGGAAGTATACTTTGCTGGTTCTGTTGAATATCATCGAAGTGGGGTCAAAGGTCAGGACACAGGAGCGAGATTTGTTCTACAGTTATTATCCTCATAACTTGAGCAATAACTTGAGTAATGATTTCCGGTATGTTGGAAAGCGTATCATAATCAACGCATTGCATGATTTTACTAACTTGTTAAATATTAAGGAGTGGTTTTATCTAAAAAATCGTGCTTTAGACGGCTTATGCTATGACTTTACTTACTGAAAAGTGATCATAGAGTATTTAAGTTCGCTATTATCGCTAGGGAAGATAATGAAAAAAAAATCTTAACTCACCGCTAGTTTTAGTTGGTTAATTAAAATATTTTTTTTTTACCCTTTATTTTTAAATACAAACTCTTTCACCGTGATTACAGGACTGACCGCACGTATGCATATACACTACCGGAAAGTGAAAAAAGAACACCAAGAAGGAATTGGCGGACGATCATGAAATTTACATATGTTAATGGGGTCGAGTTTACGTAGGAGTGATGTTAATTTCGGGACCAACCGGTGAGCGCTTACGCCACAGCACGGCATAATATGCAAATTATCGTCGGTGGTATTTAAGGAGTAGGGCGAAGTGAATGTTTTCAGTCGTCGGCGTACGGACACGTGCGAAGACCCTGAAGAAGCTGCAATGCCTGGACGTGTAAGACGTGTACGATTTCAGCAGTTATCGGACTTTGAGCGAGGTCGTGTAGTCGGACTCCACGAGGCCGGGTGATCGTATTGCGGAGCGAATTGGTCAGGAAGTATCGGTGGTGGTACGATGGGGGCGTAGATGGTCCGAGGAACATTCCCACACTAGAAGATGTGGAACCGGGAGTCACAGACGGACTGATGAGCAGACCGATCGACGCATAAGAAGAGCGGCGTTGTCAAGCAGAACATCCACTTCGACGCAAATCCGAGCTGCCGTTGCACCTGAGGAAACTGTGCGAACAATCCGCAACCGTCTACTGGATGCAGGACTACGTGTACGTGTGCCTATGGCATGTGTACCTCTGACTCCAGCCCTCCGTCAGGAACGGCTGCAGTGGTATCGCCAACGTCTGCACTGGAGAACGCAATGGCGATCTGTCGTGTTCAGCGATGAAAGCAGATTTTGCTTGGGAGCCTCCGATGGCCGTATGCGTGTTTGCAGGCGCACAAGGGAGCGTCTCCACTCTTCTTTTATCCGTCAGCGATACACAGGGCCTACACTTAGTCTCCTGGTGTAGGGAGCGATCAGCTATCACTCCCGTACACAACTAGGGTTTGTACCGGGTACGTTAAACAGCACCTCCTACATCAACAACATCATTCAGCCCGTTTTTGTGCCATTTGTAAGGTCGGTCCATCGTGGTGTTTTCCAGCAAGATAACGCACGCCCACACACGGCACGTGCAACGCAACAGGCACTTCAGGGTGTGAGACAACTTCCATGGCCTGCACGTTCACCGGGTTTGTCCCCCATTGAGCACGTGTGGGATTTTATGGGACAACGACTTATCCGGTTTCCACGGCCAGCCACGACCATCCCCGAATTAGGCGTCCAGGTTGAGGATGCTTGGAACTCAATACCCCAAACTGACATCCAACATCTGTACGACAGACTCCATGCCAGAATTGCACAGTGTGACGCAGCTCATAGCGGTTCAACCTCGTACTAACCTTGTTACATGGAAATGTTACTTTTTCAGTTTAGCAGCAAATACAGCTGTATTTTGCCATAATGTTTTGATCACGTTATCCTCTGTATTCCGTTATTATGCTGTATAAATTTCGTTGGTATCAGACGTCTCCTTCTTGTTGTTCTTTTTTCACTTTCCGACAGTGTATATTCACGAATGTTCCCTATTTAATGCAGTCGTTTTAGACTACGGCATGATGAAATGAAACCAACAGCTGTGCTGCATCAGCCATTAGTGCTGTCGTTAATGAGTTTCTTCGAAAACCAGATGGAAAAAAGGACACTGACGCACAAATGGGAAATAAAGTGAAAACATGCAGTATAATTTTCGTTAATGTTATGATCAGATCTCAGAGGTGGTCAGCATGCTGTGA
The DNA here is from genome assembly GCA_039090855.1 of Macrothele yani. Classification (NCBI taxonomy): domain Eukaryota; kingdom Metazoa; phylum Arthropoda; class Arachnida; order Araneae; family Macrothelidae; genus Macrothele; species Macrothele yani. Next base: position 140,954,488 of record CM077008.1, on the reverse strand, counting down.
GGTCCCGCGTAGTACTTTTTCTTTTCGGTTTTTTTTTTTTTTTTGAGGTTTAATGATTATCATGAGCAACTCTGAGGTCCATAAGTAGTCGCCCCTCCCTAATTTAGGGCCACTGGTTCCCGAGATGGGACAGAACCCTCGCCGTGAAAAAAAAAAGAAATAAGAAAGAAGAAGTTGCATCGATGCCTCATGAATGAGCTGAGGTGACTTGCTTCTGATCATCACGGACGAATGATCAGAAGCAAGTCACCTCAGCTCAATCGGTTCTTATGTTGCTACGTGTTTATGAAACAAATTACAAGTTCAATGGCAACACGACAACGGATTGTATCGCAGTCCACAAGATGAGGAAAAGTTACTTTAAAATATCGCGGTAAATGAAATACGCAGGAATGAGTTATGCCTTAGAAATTTGCTTTGAAAATGTACACCCATGTTCATAAAAAACAGAACACCTGAAAGGAGTCGTGCTACGACTTTGATTTTAACAGGATATGCTAATGAGGCAATATCGCAGAAATCATTAGCACTTCGGCGTCATAGGTGCAGGCGTACCGAGTCTACGTAACTCAGATCGCGTGACGTCACAAAACGGAAACTGGCCATTTTTCTGTTATATGTGCGCGTGGCTCCGTCGGTATGTCAGAAGCGTTGTCAGATTGGGCTACCTTGAAAAGCAATCTGCTACTGTTTTTTTTTTTCGGTCTTCTTCTACTCTGCTACTTTTTTGGGCCACTTTTTCCCCTGCTGGTTTTAAGTATTTTTCTCAGTAGATTATTTAAAAATCTTGAGAAGGTAACGCAACATGGAACCATCCCGGTGGCGCCGTAGTCTAAGCGTTGGTTTCCGACCATTCGTCCGCGATGAGTCCTGGTTCGAATTCCCGTGAGACATGGATGTCGCGTGTGTCTCACGGCACTGGCTCTCTCCCTTTCCTGGAACCAGTGGCCCTAAATTAAGGACGGGAAACTGCTTTTACAGCCCATTCATTTGCTCACGGTGGTCGTTAAACCCAAAACCAAAAAAAAAAAAAAATCAAACAATGAACGTAAGACGATTTCGGGTTTGGGCTTGGAAAAATTCCCTTGAAAGTTAGGCCACAGAAGGGCTTTCAGCAACGGAGCACAGATGACAAGCTCTTCATCCCTTCACCCTATTCTGAAAGGACATGGAGGTTAGTCGTATCAGGATGTCGTTTTACATGTCATGCCCCACTGTTTACGATTATTTAAAAATCTTGAAATATACCACAGTGCCGTTCGTCTTACGGCACTGGCTCTCTCCCTTCCCTCGAATCAATGACCTTATTACGGACGACTTTTTTTTCCAAAAAGTTGTATACTCTAATCAAAATGCTTCAATCTCAATTTCATTTATTTGCCAATTATATGATAAATTAAGTAAATTATAACAAATTTAAAAATTAAAATTATTTGCTTTTTTTTTATTTTGATATAGGTTTTACTTCATTTGAAAATATTTTTTAATTTTACACAGATTTTTACTGAACTGTGTCTCAAATATATATGGACGTATTGGTACATATACATGTATATGTGGACTATATGATCCAAAAGTCTTGCACATTTTGAAAACGTAATAACTCGGGGAGTTTTGAGAGTAGGGCAACGCGGTTTGCGTAGAAATGATCAGAATGGCATCGGGATTTTTATGATATCACATAAATTTTTACTCATTTTACTTACATTTTTCATCGCCAGATGGCACAGCAACCACAGGTCGGTAGTGTCGAGAAAAATAGACACCTGATTATACCAGGTTAGACACCTCATTGTACCAGGTGTTCAATGTGATGGGCGACTTGTTCCAGCGCTGCCTGCAGACGAGAGAAAACACCATGGACGGCATTGAAGAGCATGTCCAGTGGTATAGCTGCCACGTGGTGTCGAATGACATCTATCAGCATGGCCAATGAAGTGGGGCTACATCTGTACACTTGTGATTTTAGGTAACCCCAGAGCCAGAAATCGCAAGGTGTCAAGTCTGGTGACCGAGGAGGCAGAGCCTTCGGAAAGTGTCGGCTCAACGCACAATTTGCGCCAAACGTCTCTTGCAGCAGTTGCTTAACGGAACGTGCGATGTGGGGTGGTGCTCCATTGTGCATAAATGTGAACAGATTCACTGCATCCCGCTCTTGAAAGCTAGAAATAACGTACGTTCGTAACATGTTCGCATAACGTGGACCTGTCACTGAAACGGTTTCGAAGGAGGTGCCGCGGACGTCGTCAAATGCAAAAAATAGGACCGACAATGAAGGAAGCCGTGAATCCACACCACTCTGCCACTTTCGGCTGATGAAGTGGCGTTTTAAAGACTGCTCGAGGGATGTTCCGTGGCCCAGACGCGGCAGTCGTGCGTGTTTACCGCTCCGTTTAGGGAAATGTGTGCCTCATCAGTCCATAAAACGTTCATCAGCCAAGTTCTTGTCGACATCCATTTGTCGAAAAAACCATGCTGCGAACTTCCTGAAGCTGCACGTAATCGCCAGCTTGCAGCTCGTGATGCCGTTGCAGTTTGTACGGGTATATGTGCAGAATCCGTCGTAGTATTCGCCATACAGTTCCGTATGGAATGCCTGTTTGCCGAGAAACATGGAGGCCAATGGAGTAGCCGTGTGCGGATGACATTGGCACTTACATCCATTTCCTGCGTAATTGTCTCTGCTGCAGCAACAAGTGTTCGTGGTCTACCGCTTCGTGGGCATGCTGCCAAAAATCCCGTTTCCTCGAATTTTTTCACCATTCGCCGCAGCGCAGCATTTTCCATCGGTCCTTTCCCACTGCGATCACCTTTCATTGACCGGTAGGTCTCAACGCAGCATTTGCACATTCAGCGTTGCAATAGAACAATTTCACCAAGAGCGCTTAGTCCGGTAATGACAGCATACTGACACGGACCGCTGTGACTTGTGGTTACTTGCTAGCTGCTGCTTTTATACCCACTATCGCAGACCTTCATCGCCAGATGGCGCCTATCTGGTGATGAAAAATGTAAGTAAAATGAGTAAAAATTTATGTGATTTCTTAAAAAAAACGATGTCATTCAGATCATTTCTACGCAAACCGCGTTGTCCTACTCTCAAAACTCCGCCAGTTATTACGCTTTCAAAATGTTCAAGACTTTTGGATCACCCGGTATATTTATATACTATATACAGTTTAGTAAAAATTAGTATTCTACAATAGGTAATTTTTACTACATTTATCAATTTTATTCGCAAGCTATCTCTGACTGACAAATCTGATTTCTTATGAACAAAGGAGCCTTTCATTTTTTTTTATTGAAGAAACAGTAAGAAAAATTGGGCTACTTTTGAATTTATTTAGCTATTTGCAGAGCTAAGTCTGCTACTTTCTCATTAAACTGTCTGGCAACAATGCATGACAGTGCTTGGTGAGTAGTGGGTAAGGAAGGATGCCTCGTTGCCGTGTAAGAATGTCGTACAGTCATATCAGCGCGTTAGACAGAGGTCGCATTACCGGCATGAGAGAGTACAATGCTTCCCTCCGGGCGATGATGGTTGCCGGCTGTTATCAGGCGCAGTGTGTCCGTCGTGGCAATAATATGCAGGGAGGAATGGCGCGAAGCAGAGTTGGAAACGGGTCAAAAATTATGGACTCGGACCGGCACCGGACGTTACATCATTGGACCTGACCCGGATGTGTAAGTAACCCGGACCTGACCCATACAAATCTGCTTTTAACTATATTATAGGCTATATATACACGGCGTTCAAAAGGTCTATCCGCAATGGGTACCTTAGGTTATATGGAAATAAAAAAAAAATGTATTATAGGAACGTATAATTAACTCACTTACAAGACGTATTGAAACTGTCGTCCTACAATTGCAATATACAACCTAACTGCCGGTTTGACACATCTTTTGAAACACATCTGCTGGGGTCAAAAAGTCTCTCCTCAGTAATTTTAAGGCTTTTTCATCAGATTTTGATGGGGCTACAGTCAGAATATTTCGAATTAAGCAACTCGTTGTATGTTTAATTTCAGTTTTGCTGTTTTCTTTATAACATATCAAGCTTCAGAAAATGTTTCACAGCAACACCAATTTTTACAACTTTATGATGAGTTGAAAGTTTCCAAAATGTGAATGTTTCCAAAATGTGAATGTTTCCAAAATGTGAATGTTGTTTTCATCATTGCCCCTCCCCCCACCCCCACCCCCCCAAAGAAAGAGACACTCTTCCTTCATATTGAATGACAAATCGCTTTTCAATCCGCGGGCACCAATATCGAGCACAAAATTCCACAGTACGCATTTTCCGTAATTTTTTTTTTTTTTTTTTTGCTTTTCAAAAATAAAACGGAAATAAAACCGGGTCGAAATCGGGTCAGGAACACGTTGACCTTACCCGTTCGGCCCTCTAGAAATTGTTGACCAGCTGACCCGTTTCCATCTTTAGTACGAAGATGGGTGTAAGGTCACGAAGAGACGGTTCCGGACGTTGTACATAGATAACGCCGAGGGACAAACGTCACCTCATGAGGATGCCTTTGAGTGACTCGTTCATCATCAACACTATTGGCGCAGCAGTATCGAACTGTGACGCATTCTTTAATGTCAGCTGTAACACTGCGTCGCCGGTTATTATACTATGTCGAGTCACATTATTGTGACTACCAGCTAAAAAGTAACAGCCGTGTGCAGAGCGGACAGCAGCTAGACGGGCTGGGAGTGACTCAATAAGGTGCTGGAAGGTGTTCACAGGTATGTGGAGCCATGCTCACTGCAGTGCATCTGACATCTGCTAGAGGGTGCGCGGTGGAGGATCCATAGGCCAAACAACACGATCGAGGTGGTCCCACAGGTGCTCAATTGGGTTTAGGTCTGGGGAATTAGGGGGCCAGGAAAGTACTTTGAAGTCTTCATCGTGCTCTTTCAACCACTCTCGGACATTTTTAGCTGTGTGACACATCGCATTGTCGTGCTCGCCGATCCCATCAGTCCCAGGGCACACAATTAGCATGTATGATGTTCGTGGTCTGCAAGGATGGATTCATAACGAATTCGGTGCATAGTGCCTTCCACAGGTATGACTGGACACAGAGAATGCCACGAAAACATTCCCCAGATCAAAACGCTGCTCCCACCAGCTTGTGTACTTCCAGCAATGGTTGAAGAGTGTTTGTTATCCGATGTTTCTCGCTTTATACGCCCATCCGTTCGATGAAGCACAAAACGTGACTCATCGGAGAAGGCAATCCTTTGCCAATCAGCGGAGGTCCAATTCCGATACTGTCGTGCAAATGTAAGCTTTTTCTGCCGATGTTCCTTCGTTAACATAGGTGCAGTAACCATTTGATTGCATCGAAGCCTTATAAGCGGCAGCGTCCGCTGAACTGTCGTTTTACACACACTTCCGGTAGCCTCCTGGTTCATTCGGCCAGCGAGTTGCTTCACTGTAGCGTGACGATGGGCCCTCACGCACCTACGAAGCCGATGTTCACCTCTCACATCAATGTCACGTGGTGTGCCATGTCACTTATTAGCAATGGTGCCATTTCTGCAATCACGATACACCACAACAGCACGCGAACAGTTCACAAACTGAGCTGTTTCAGAAATACTGCCACCCTTGACCAGAAAGCTGATAACCACCCCTTTTTGCAAATCTGATAAATCGCTCTTTTTATCCATGACAACAACAAGTGACATGTTTTCAGACAGCACACCATTTATAATTTCCAAGCCAGCTCACGACACGTGCCTTCTTTCATTGGCTACGCGCTGTTGACGTCAAAAGTAGGAAGTGGTCACAATAATGTGATTCGACTGTGTAGTTCGGACAGCAGACTCATCGCTCCTTCTCAGGCTACCTTTGACACCACAGCAAAGGACTTCCAGGCTTCAATGGTGCGTCGAACGAAGGAAGTGGCGTGACGTATGGCACAATATCGTGTCCTATGGGAAAGTGCGCATCCGTTTAGGTAAAAATGATGGCTGTATCTGTGTCAGCCGACGCAGAGAGAGAGAGGCATCAGGAAGAGTGCATTCGCATCAGACGTACAACACCAATACGAGGCATTATGGTCTGGGGTACTATCGTGTTCGAAAGTACGAAAGCAGGTCACTTCTCGGGGGAGTCCGTACTACCATAACGAGTGTCCGTTGCACCAATGCCATTCTACAACCGGTGGCCCTTCCGTATCTGCAGGACTTTCCAGGATGCATATTTATGCAGGAGAATGCACACTGCATATTGTAGCGCTCCTTCGTCAAATTACAATTTGAGGAAGGAGCACTTAATTAATCTCTCGTGACCTTTTTAAGATACAGGCGCTTCCTCAGCAATAAATTTATTTAGCCGTTTCGATGTGCTTTTCGGATTACAATGCACTAAATGCTGCGTATAGGCTAATACAATCCTATAAATCACTTAATGTTTCTGAACAGGATCTTTAACACAAAGCACGATTGCCTGGGAACACTTTTTTTAAAAAAACTCCTACAAAAGAAACCCATTGCCGCCATATGTAGACTCTTCAAACATTCCCATGATGGCTGAAACAGACCTACTACTAAATGTTCCTAACTTGGAAATGAATTAATAGGAAAACCTAAAAATATCCCGTAACATATAATAAAGCCAGTCGGAAAGGAAATTGAAACGGGAGAGGGAAAAGGATTAAAGGTTACTCATGCTGTTTGATATATGATATAGGGTCTACGGTTTTTGTAAAACTCATGGGCCGCGGGTGGCCTAGTGGTCAGCGTTCGTGTCTGCCATGGAGATAACCTCAGGTTCGATTGTGGGCAGGTACGAACGTTTAAACCACTAATTACCCGCGGACCCCGGGTAAGCCGTCGGACCCCGGGTACTGGACCCCGCTAATAAATAAGGGCGTCTTCCTCCCCCTTTCTACCTCGCTTCCGTGTCACTTTCCTATCGGGCAATCTAGCCCACATCTCCTAGCTTCCTATTTCAAAGGGTTGTTTAAGACCTGGTGTCAGACACTCCCTTCCTAAAATCCTCTACATATGATCTGATCTGATCTGTAAAACTCATACTAATCTGGAGGTGTTCAGATCATTACAGTTTAACATCTTTAATAATATGAGTAAAACGTTCTATATTGAAAAGCCCTATAATACAGATATAAAATTCAAGGTTTATATTAACTTAGATTTTATCGACATAATCGTTTTATCTGTAGCATGTTCACATCATGTGTTGTTTTATAAAAGCACAATAAGTTTTGTGAAATGACCAAAAAATGTATATTCTGATATCTTGCCCCCGTTGTCTAAATACAATTCGGACACCCCTGCCTGTGATAAACGAAACAAAAATGAGAGTTGGTTATGGACGAAACAATTGTGGGAAAAATAGAAATTATAACACCATAAAAGCATTGTTTGTGTTGGTCAAAGGAGGTTTCTGGATAATTGTCCCAGCTATCATCAGAGTTCGAATGCCCCACGAGACATGGATTATGTGCCTCTCTTAGGGTGAAAGTTCTTCCCCTTCCCTGTAACCCGTGGCCCTAAATCGGGTTTGGGTTAGAGATGGACAAACCGATTCTTTTAAAAGAATCGATTTTTTGGATTCGACTCACAAAAAAGATTCGTTTGGATAAATTCGTTCGTTTATTTCTTCTGGTTTAGAGAACGATTTGTTTCTAAGGAATCGATTCCGAGTCGGATCTTTTCGTTCGTTGATAGCTCCCGGTTTAGTGGCTGACTTTTAAGTTTAAATTTGTTTTTGATTCTTACGGAAAATTTGTTCCTCGATTTTCTTATAAGTTGGTTCCGAAACACTCACGTAATTTATCGCATTTGTATACTTCTGAATAAGGTAACTTTCTGATTTTCTGACCAGAACACCATCTTCACTGTGACACCAAAGTGAAATTTTGATATCTAGTAAAAACTAATTTTGAATTATTCATTCAAGGTTTCGGCTCATTTAGGTAATCGATTCTTCTCAGAAGAGATTCGTTCGCCAATGACCCAGTTTGCGAATTCGTTCTTTTTAAACGAATCGTACGCGAAAGACACATCTCTACTACGGGTGACTACTTACGGCATTGAGAGTTGCTCCCTCTAGTCGTTTAAACAAAAAAAAAAAAAAGTATTCAGTTGGTAATTCGTACTTTTTCCATTTTTCTGAAGGGGGGGGGGGGCGTTTAACGACCACAGTGAGCAAGTCTGTGAGTTATACACTCAGTTACCCATCCGTAACTTGTCTGTGAGTAGTTCCAGGTAATGGTAAGAACCAGTGCCTTCACACAAAACCACAACCTGGGCAGCATCCGGGAATCGAACCGGAGCCATGGGGTCCCATAGCTTGGTCTTCAGGAGGGTGTAAACGGAAATTGTAATTATGAATAACATATACAAACGCCATATGCGAATTTCCACTATGCTTCCTGTTATCTAACCTCATTTACCATCCTCTCAACACATACAATTTATGGGAAACCGGAAGGAAATTCTTTGTCGTTCTTTTCACTTTTGTGACAATAAGGAAAATTCTTAGTCGTTCTTTTGACCCCTTTGCCAACTTGGGTGTCATGCGCCACAGAAACCCAGATATCACTCAGCTAGTCATCAAGAATGAAAAAATACCCTCAAGACAGATTTTTTTAGAAAAAAATTGAGATATCTTTGTCCAGTAGTGAATAGCTGACATAGAGGGTGATATACTCCCATTTCTCATATCTTCGCCTTTAATATTTTCTCATACTGTATGTATGTACACCAGAGATGGATACGGGTCACGGGCAGGGGCGGATTGGCCCACCAGGACACCGAATATTTCCCGGCGGACCACTTGAGAAATGGCCCACTACTTCTCGTATCCTGTTCGTCTGGATTGTCTGGAAAGGGTGAATAATTGTTTTGGTACTTATGAATAAAAATCGTTAGATTCATTCGAACTTTATGTTATCTGTCTAAAAAGCTATTGTCTTAAAAAAATGGCGTTTCATTCTATCTATATACATATATGTTGGGAGTTTGCTATAAAATCACAAAGCAAAATCCTCTCTACTCCAGCGAAAAATTTATCACCTGACCAAGCAAGCTGTTATAAATAAATTTATGTAACTACGGTTAAGCGTAGGCCATTGGACTTGGAGCCAAAAGGACATTGATAGGGCCTGCCCTCCTTCTGTAATCTTGAAGGAGGTACTTGTAAAAAGTTTCATGGTCCATCATCCCCACACTTTAACTCACGTACAGACATAGAGCACAAAGCGATTCTTCTGCAGAGATGTTCCGTAATCTCTGCCCCACTCACATTTATCTTAAAAGAAACAACGATATACCAGTACTGATTCATGGATCAAAAATACAGTTCGCGAGTCTAAATAACAGGTAGACTTAAAAAAGGCGTCTATTTAAGGAGGTGGTACAAATACCGCTGCTCTGTAGATGATCAGTGACCAAATAAATATAATTATCTGGTAAAACATCCGGTTTTGAGCATGATTTGACATGCTCCATTCAGTCATGAGTGGATTTTTAAAATTCTTTCACCCTTAAATTGTTGCTAAAGTTTGTTCACCACTAAATTAGTTTTACAGTGTATAATTAAACAGTTCTCAGTCACCCAGAAGCAAAGAGAATTTTTTTTCATGAGGAAATTTATGAGATGTTCCCTTGTGAATACATTTTTTTCTGTAGTAGACCACTAGATTAAAATTCCCGGCCTGGTTTCGTCGACCCAATCCGCCCCTGGTCACGGGTCAACGGGTCGGGTCAAGATGTTCCTGACCCGATTTTGACCCGGTTTTATTCCCGTTTTATTTTCGAAAAGAGAAAAATATATTCCAAAGAAAAATGCGCGATGGGAAATTCTGTAGTCGGTATTGGTGCACAAGTAGTGAATAATGATTTGCCATGCAAAAATATTGTCGTCTCTTTCTTAAAGCAACGAAGATTTCCACCGACACCATATCGTAAAAAGATACTTCCTTTGCGTTCTTTTACAGTGCGATTGTCCAGGGCAAGGTACAGGCAAACTCCATTCCCCTTCTTCTCAGCTGATTCACTCTCTCCGTGCGAAGTTCACTGTATGACTAAGAGTTACTTTTCACATCGCCTTTTTTACATTGAGCATTCAGAGATTTTCGATTGATGTGCTAACACCCCGTTCCCATGACATGTCATGTCGAAATTAATTTCTTATTTGTTAATATGGATGGATTGAATATTAAGGAGGTTACGAAAGGCGTCGAGGCCAACAAATACGTGCTTGTTGAAAAACACAAGGCGAAGAGTGAATGCTAAAAATTGTTTCGTCTCATTAAGGAACCGGTGAATAATTATGTGTTGTTTGGTCTTGCTTGTTGTTCAAAATGTGGAAAGTGTATAATTACGGAGAAAGATGTCGTCGGTGTAATAAAAAGATTATGGAACCAAAAATCTAACTGACCATATGAAAGTATGCGCACTTCCATCAAAGCGTGGAAAGAGTGAACAATCTAAGTGCATTTAAAAAATACATTTGTGCAATCGTAAATAATGATTCTCATTTGTAATATACTCCATGGTCACGGTCATAGTCAGCCATTATTTCAGGATTACGCAAAATAGTGGCACTAAAAATGGCACTAAAATTTAGCAAGCACCCAAATTTCATTAATAAAAACTGATTTCAGTTACTGCAGTTATTGGGATGAATATATATATTACGTTTATATTAGTCTTCAGTTTTGCTCTTAAGTTACGTTTATATGTATATATATATGTATCAATTGAGTTTCGAATTTATAGTTCAAAGCAGATTTTTCCTGGTCAGTTACGGGTCCGCATCGGGTCTGTTCGGGTTCGGGTCCGAAATTTTTGACCCGTTTCCAACTCTGATGCACACTGTTCTCCAAAACGCATTGGAAAATTTCATTATTACTTTCTACTTCAAATTTCTCGCTTGGAAATTTCCAACGCTTTTCCTATTTTTTCTGCATAAACGCGCCTCCAGAAGTTGCACAGAAAAATTATCAATCAGAATTGAGGTTATCAGAAAATCTGTTCTGTACCGTCCAAGAACAGAAATGACATGGTTCGATTTTCAGGGGAGGGCAAATGCCCCTCTTGCCCCCTTAATGGGTTCCTATGACTCAGGACCATATCGGACTTGGTCAGCGCTTAGACCATAGCGCTAAAAGGGCGGCTAATTTGCAACTGAACATTACGATTCTGTGTAGTAATGGCTCAGAGTCCAAAAGGAATTTGTCGGGGGAGGGGGTCACGTATTCATAACAGGCATAAACGTAGCGTAGGGAGGACACAAGGATGCACCTTCCTCCAAACTAAACAGGTTAGTAAAATCATGCAATGAATTGATTATGATGCGCTTTCCAACATACTTGAAATGGAATATATCTCACTCCTCTGCCCTGACCTTTGATCCCATTTCGATGATATTCAACAAAGCTGGTTCAGTATACCTCCGAAATAACATGATAAAGTTTTGTCGCAATCGAAGCAATTTTACGTAACTTATGATGCATAAGAGCTATGGAATAGATCCCGCTTCTTTGTCCAAACCTTTGACCCCATTTCGCCTATTTTCAAAAGTATTCGTCCGCAGGAAGGTCCCTACAACATACTAACATTTCATCCAAATCGAAACATTTTTACGTAAGTTATGAGGCATAATGGCGATGGAAGTGATTCCGCTCCTATGTCCTGACCTTTGACCCCCATTTCGCCCATTTTCAATAGGGTTTGTCCCCAGTTGGTCTCCTACCACATACTAAAATTCAATAGAAATCGAACGATTTTTACGCGAGTTATCGTGCGGATGAACATACGCACACAACGCGTGACGAATGAGGCAGATGGGAATCGCGACCATCTGCTCGCAAGAGTGTGACGTCATAGAACTTTAATAGAATCCACACACAACGCGTGACGTAATGAGACAGATGGCGTGACCGCGCGCCAAGATCTAATGGAACGACGCCATGACACTACACTAAAAACGTGGTAATTCGGGGTAGTTATTTAACCCACTAACCGAATTTTCCTAAAGTCGAGATCAAGCTAAATCGATTTCTAGTACCAGAAAACAATAGGTTAACGACTTTCATCAAAATCCTTAGAGCCGTTTTCAAAATAAAATTTACATACATACAAGAATTGCTCCTTTAAGGTGAACGTCAAGTAATTTTGCTTCCTGTACTTCGAATGGAAAAAATTCTGTACACATTACATTTTCTTCCCAATTAATGCGTTCCCAAGGATGAAAATTTGAACATCGATTAAAATAGCTTCATTTTATAACTTGGAATACCTAATATTTTCTAAAACATAACCATAATTATGCAATCCAACATTTGTTTGTCTACTGACGCCATCAAAGTACAGGTCGCGCCATCGTTTTTCTGGTTTCAACACCAAAGATAAGTTATTGATTTTTAATATAATTATGGTTATGTTTTAGAAAATATTAAGTATTCCAAGTTATAATATGAAGTTATTTTGATCGATGTTCAAATTTTCATCCTTGGGAACACATTAATTGTGAAGGAAATGTGTACAAAAGTTTTTCCATTGGAAGTATAGGAAGCAAAATTACTTGACGTCCACCTTAATAATATGGGATAAGGGCGATGGAATGGATCGCAATCCTATGTCCTGACCTTCGACCCCATTTCGTCCATTTTCAATAGAGTTCGTCCCCGGGTGGTCCCCTACCACATACTGAAATTTCATCGAAATCGAACCACTTTTACGCACGTTATGACGCATAAGGGCAATGGAATGCATCCCGCTCTTATGTCTTGACCTTTGTCCCAAATTCACCCATTTTGAATAGGGTTTGTCCCCAGGCGGTCCCCTACCACATAGTAAAATTTCATTAAATTCGAACCATATTTACGCAAGTTATGACGCATAAGTGCAATGGAATGAATCCTGCTCCTACGTCGCGACCTTTGACCCTATTTGTCCCATTTTCAAAAGGGTTCGTCCCCAGGTGGTCCCCTATCACATACTAAAATTTCATCGAAATCGAACAATTTTTACGCCAGTTATCGTGCGGACGGATGAACGGACAAAGCTGGAGCATATGCGCTTCTTCAACGTACGGTTGGAGAGCGTACAAAAGGGCGAAAAAGTAGTAACTAGTCGTTCGCCTTTTAAATGTTACAAAGTGTGACACACTGCCAAGGCAGCAAAGGCTACGCAATAGCAAGCATTGTTATGACTGCTTTCCAGCAGTCATCTGATGATGGTTTTCATCATCAGATAACTGCTCATCTACAGATATCAATCAGTGCTTTCCAGCAGTCATATGATGATGGTTTTCATCATCAGATAACTGCACGAGGTGCTTTAAAAGACATATCCTTTTCATCCTCATTAGGGTGAATCATATATATTAGGCATGTAAATATTTTGGATATGTTAGGCATGTAAAAAACTTAAGTTATGGCACTAGTAGCAGGACCATTTTCGGCGAAACTATTTCCGAGAATCCCTCCCCAAGAAAAAAATTAGTTAACACTGATTTGTACGCCCTCCTCCAAAAAATAAACGTTGTATACTCTGGGACCGGCTGCTTCGGGTTCCTTCAACGGGCGTCGAATAGGGGAACCTCCGGTACCAAATACGGAGCGTTGAACATTTACCGCGCATATTGTGACTCCTGAATTAGTACATATTGTCAAGTCACTTCTAAATATTTTACAACCATTTAATGAAAACTTGAATTTAAAATATTACTTGGAACTGCGATGCATGCTTCACAAAGATTTCATTGTAATTATCGGTCAAAAAAGTAGCCACTAGCTTTACTTTTGGAACACACGGAAGTTTATTGCCCCTGAAAAAAGAGGCACCACATTTCTTCCAAACGTTTCAAGCGACATGTTTTGCATTGTTTGATGATGACAGTAAAAAGAAGAAGGAAAATTCACTCACCCTTTGAAGCCAGGTGATTCCAAGATTCGGCGAAGCAGTGAGTCACGTTAAAACCCAAGAGTGCAAGGAAGGGGAACTCCTTTTAGATGGCATCGGAGGAATCACGGCATGGTATCACGTGCCCGGCGCAGCAAGAAGCAGAAGCCTTCGCTGACAGCTGGCAGACGAGTTCGAGTAATGCGCTGCGGCATGTCCTGGCTACCGGCAGCTGCGAGAGAGGAGTCGTGCTCAGTCGATGAAGTCTCTGCGCTGTCTGGCGATGCTACCCGCCCGTCCGCGATGGACCGACCGATCGGGTGACGACGACGCAAAGTTGTCGCTCTGTTCACTGTTGTCGATCTGACTTGTGGGGGAGGAGCTGCGGCGGTCATTTCGGAGAACAAAGACTCACGCACATCCGCAACAGATGGTAAACACCGCGTGGCCAAGGTAAACAAGGAAACGAAAGAGGCGGTTTTCGTCCTCACGCTGGCTTTATTTACCGGCAACGACTACCGAACTGATGAAAAGTTCAGAGAACTTATCCGACCGAATGCAAATCAAGACGAACAGAGCCTCTTTAGCTCAATAAAACGCAATTTTGCACGGAGTATAACAGAGAAAAGGAGTGTGCTGTAAACACTAGATGATAGAGTGAGTAAATGAATTCAAGGCGTCTCGATTTTCTCCGCAGAAAAATTACTTTAAAATGAAATGTGCTGAACTCTTTTTGCTGTTTCCGGTAAACATGAAAAAACTTGCAGCACTTATTGCAAAAGTCGTCTTGTAATCATATGGCTGGCGGAGAAGCCTATGGGGAGGTGTGTATGTGGGGGGGGGGGGGCTCAAAACAGGATTATGTCATGTTGTGGCTTAGGGGGTTTCGGCCTTTTCAGAAAACTTTTCCTAAAAGTAATTTTGCGATCAATTATTTTTAGTGAACAGAGGCGTAACTATGCATTTCTGCAACCGGGACAAACCAGAAAATATTGCGTCTCTCTCTTTCTCTCACGCACGCACACTGCAAGTAGCCTCATTCGTCCGAACGGGGTCCGGGTTCGAATTCCGGTGAGGCATGGATGCTGTGTTTGTCTTACGGCACTGGCTCTCTCCCTTCCCTGGAACCAGTGACCCTAAATTAGGGACGGGCGACTGCTTATAGCCCATTGAGTTGCTCACGGTGGTCGTTAAACCTCCAAACAAACAAACAAACAAACAAACACTGCAAGTATACACTGCTCGACAAAACAAAACTAACGACATACCACATCGTTATATCTGTGTAACTTTTGTACTAACGGGCGGCTGAACCCAATAATTTTAGGGGTGGGATCCAACTTTTTCGAGAGTAAAAATTGTATTAAAAAGTAGAGAGAACAAACTCGTGGGATATATATACACTGAAGAGCAATTGAATTAAACATACCTGTCTAGTAACGTGTAGCACCACCTTTCGCCCTGATGACGGCGGCGATTCGTCTCAGCATGCACTCGACAAGACACCGAAAGCGTTGAGAAGCCATACGGATCCACGACCCCTGAAAAAGCTCCCACAGTTCACGAATTTGATGGAAGGGGTCACTGCCTTGAACATATCTCTCGATGGCATCCCAGATGTGCTCGATGAAATTGAGCTCAGGTGACCTAGCTAGCCAAGGAAGCAAGGTCACGTCGGTGGAGTGTTCATTCAACCATTCGTATACAATTCGGGAGCGATGTCACGGTGCATTGTCTTGTTCCAGGATGAGGTTCCCAGTGGGATGTTGAAGACGCACAAACGGGAGCAAATGGTCGTCCAGGATATCCCGGTAACGTTGACCTGTGAGGGACGATGTCACACGTACCAGGGGTCCCATTTCATTCCACGTAAACAGTCCCCAGACGAGAATGCCACCCCCACCAGCTTGAAGAGTACCCTGCTGGCAAGAAGGATCCATCGCTTCATGTGGTTTGCGCCGTACTCGTATCCTGCCATCCGCATGTACTAACGTGAATCTCGGCTCATCAGTCCAGGCAACATTTTTCCATATGTCTAGGATCCAGTGGCGATGTTCCTGCTCCCATGCTAATCTTTGCACCGTGTGATGTGCGGTGAGCAGCGGTACCGTCGTGGGACGATCGCTTCTGTACCCCATAGCGAGGAGATGGTTCTGGATGGTGTGGCTGCTTACACGTTTTTGTGCACCAGCGTTAAATTGCCGAGTGATTTCTTGCACTGTGGCCCGTCTATCCGCTGTTACAATGCCAGCTATCCGACGACAACCCCGCTCATCCACACGCTGTTGTCCACGGCAGTTGGCCCTTGCAGGGATGGTTTTACCAGATTCGATGTACTCACGGTGCACCCGTGACGCAGTGGCTCGTGAAAATCCCAGTACCTGCAAGACTTCCGAGATGGAGAGGCCCATTCGTCGGGCCCCGATAATTTGCCTACGATCAAATGCGCTTAGATCCTTCGTCTTACCCATACTGTGTCCGACTCTTACTGATTCCCGTCGCATCACTCATTATATCGTCGGATCGCTGCATACGTCATGTCGTTTCCGTTTACAGGGCCGCCCACAGCTCCACATTTGCAAAACTCCAGCTGTCTCTAATTCAATTGCTCTTCAGAGTATATATATATACTCGAACATATCATCATCAATCGTTATCAATCCACTGCAGGTGGAGGCCTCCCCAATTATTCTTTCTTAACTTTCTGTCTTGAGCATCAGAGCTGAGACGGGCTGAGCCCAAGCCAGAAGACGAACTATAGAATATTTTATATTTTGCTCGGGCTATTTAATATTTACTGTGGTTCGGACTCGGGCTTTGAGAGAGGAGGGAGAGCGAGATAATTTTTTTATATATAAATGTGATTTTGAATGATTTAGCACATGAGACACTTTATATAAGTTGGTAAAGGGAATTTTTTGGCAACTGGTTCTAGTTGGGGAACGGGCATTCAAGATGGCTACTTATTCCGGGTTTCGGTAGAAAATGCCATAGTCTTCGCATTAGTGTCGTTCTGCAGAGAAGAAAAAGCTTTTTCAAGAACTATAGGTATTGGATAGTTGATAGCATGGCGACGATAATTTACCCCGAATCTCCACGCAGTAGCTCCCTGATAATTCTATTTAGCAACGTACATATTGCAGCGCATTATGGCAGGATAATATTAGCATTATTTGAGCAACATACAATTGCAGCAGCACCTGATCATTTTGGATGTCCGGCTGCCTGAAGCACTTCTGATCGAAACAAACGGTCCCAGAAAATCGTAGTTATACTATAAAAATAGATCTCCCTTCCCCACTCTACATTTGAGAAATACATTGTTTAATTGCAGGAGGTGGAGAGAGTGAAAGTGTGGAAAAGGAGATCTTTTTTATTAAGGGTGGAACAGGTTAACCAGTTTTAAGGGTCGTTCGTGCCCGGACTCAATATTGCAATATAAAATATACACTGGTGTGCAAAAATTAAAGACGAAGAGGAGAAATTAGCATAACAGCGGAACGAGCAGGCAGAACGGACCGAAAGACCACTCAGAAGATAGACTAGGGTCCGGTGCGGTAGGGCATACGCATATATGCAGCATGACGTAAGGGGGAGGGGGGTGTCGGAAGGGTATAAAGCACACGGGCGGTGTACGCTCAGCAATTCGGTGAAAGCTATTGCACGGTGTACATCGGTTTGAACGACGTCGAGTTGCTGCCACCGTTTGATATTGCCAACAGGCAATCCAGTACATGACAACAGGATGACTTTACCCGATGTCGCGTCATTGGGAAGTTGGAAGAAGGTCGAAGTGTGACTAGTGTGGCCGAGGAGTTCGGGATCGCTCACAGCATCGTTTCACGAGCTTGGAGAGCATTTCAAACGACAGGAACAGCTGTCCGGGAGTTTTGCAGTGGTCGCCCACGAGCAACCACGGCGGCGGACGACCGGTATATTATCCTACAGGCGATAAGAGACAGACGGCAGACAGCGGGAGAAATCGCATGGCACGTGCAACAGACAACTGGACGTCCGTTATCGCATTTTACTGTGGCCAGGAGGCTGCACAAAGGTGGTGTATTTGTACGACGACCAGTACGGTGTGTGCCATTAACGCCCGCTCATCGGAGACGGAGGTTGCTGTGGTGCCAAGAACACAAGAACTGGACACATCAGCAATGGGGTCGAGTTCTCTTTACAGATGAGAGCCGATTTAGTCTGACGAGCAATTCCGGACGTATAGACATCTGGAGAGAGCAGGGAAAACGCAATCACACCTCCAACATCATCGAAAGGGACCGGTCTGGAGGTGGCAGAGTTCTCGTTTGGGGCGGTATCATGCTTGGTTGCCGTACTGACCTCCACATCTTCCAAGGAGGTTCAGTCATTGGTGTCCGCTATCTTACCGAGGTTCTCCTGCCTCACGTACGTCTGTTTAGAGGTGCTGTGGGTCATGAGTTCCTCTTCATGGACGACAACGCTACACCTCATCGTGAAGATATTCAACGCATGGATTGGCCCGCAAGGTCCCCGGACCCAAATGCAATCGAACGCGTGTGGGACCTTCTCGGGAGATGCTTGGCAGCACGTCACCAGCCGCCAGCAACGATTCCGCAGCTGCGATTGGCGCTACAAGAGGAATGGGCCGCGATCCTTCGACAGCTCCTTGACAATCTCGTTCTCAGCATGGACAGACGTTGTAAATCCTACAACGCAGTCAGGCGTGATCATATCCCCTACTAAAGACTGGATTTTTCTTGGCAGCCGCCTGTCACATGGACGTTTCTGTCTTCTGTCCAGTTGTGCTCGAACCTACCTTTTCAATAAAGTACCTTTGTATCCTTTGCATTCCTTGTTTGGACGGGTTTGCTCACTTGTCCCGTAGTCTTACATCTTGGGGATCTCATGGTATGATTTCAGCCGATGTGGAACACTTGTGCACGACGTTACATTCGAAAAACCGTCTCGTCTTTAATATTTGCACGCCAGTGTATATGTCTTCTGCGTCTTCTCCTCTCCTTAGTATAAATTTCAGTAATTCAGTTATCCATCGGTGGTCAGTTCTATCAGTACATCCAGCCCATTGCCACTTGAGAATTTTTTACCAACGATCTTTTTTAAAGCGAAGAACACAAAGTTGAGTCAACTCTTCAAATTCTATCTGCAAAATCAATTTTCAAAGTTGTACTTTAAACGTTTTCCAGAAAACTGCGAAACGTTGTGACGGTCTTCAGGAAATCTTCATAAAATAAAAATAAAAAGAACGTTAAATCGTATGTGAACGACAAATTTTTACGAATTTTTCGTTTGAAGTCTCCCCCAGTAAGGGGGACCATGAAATTCCAACGGATTCCGGACCACCGTGCCCCTTACCTTCCGCCGCCCGAGTTTGTACTCAATCAAACCATGGCATTTTGTAATTTTCCCAATTGCTTTGGAGTTCGATATCACATCAGAAGGACCGAATGCAGCTGACAGTCATCGCTCGCACTTTCAGTAATGGTTGAATAGCCCCCAGAGAATCTTCAACAGTGTGAACGGCAACCTTAGCTTGTAACGTACATACAGTCGGCTTTCATTCCTGAATGTAAACAACTAACGTCCCCTAAACATTTTAAGGAAGATATATTAATTGTGGGATGTAAGGTCAAGTGATGCGTAACATCACAGCCTCTCCTTGACAAATGTCAACCCCGCCTTCTCGTGGTGCATCCTGTTCCCACTAAAGGGGCTCTGACGACCGCCCATAGCGGTATAACTATACCATCGGGATTAGAGGAAATTCTATCCCACACTCACCAACCCGCTTGGCCAGCGTGGTGAGTTATGGCCAAACCCCTCCAAAATGATTCCACAACTTAAATCTTGGCCCTCAGTCTCCGGCAGCTGGAATGTACCTGGCCAAGGCAGCGGCCAGTGCGACATGAAGGCAGAGGGTGCTAAGAATCCCCGGAGGACCGGACTAGGCTGCCATCTGATGCTGACCTTGGCTACTTACAATAGACGCTCCCTATCTTCTGATTCAAGGCTTCTTGAATTGGAAGAGGAATTAAAAAGGATCAAGTGGGACATCGTGGGGCTAAGTGAGGTAAGGAGAAAAGGAGAAGATCTCATCGAACTG
The DNA here is from genome assembly GCA_039090855.1 of Macrothele yani. Lineage (NCBI taxonomy): Eukaryota > Metazoa > Arthropoda > Arachnida > Araneae > Macrothelidae > Macrothele > Macrothele yani. The sequence goes on along the minus strand of CM077008.1, from coordinate 140,934,495 downwards.
AAAAGTGGACATCTCTTCTACTACCGTGGGACAGATACTGGCAGAACTAGTGGTGTTGGATTTATAATAAACAAGAAACTGAAGGATAAAGTTGTAGAAGTTGAAAGTTCCTCTGACAGAGCTGCACGACTTGTTATCCAACTCTCGAAAAGATACCAGGCTCAGATTATTCAAACTTATGCACCCACCCCAAGTCATCCTGAAGAAGAAATTGAAGAATTTTATGAGGAAGTTTGTCATCTAAATAATAAAGGTAAGCAGCACTTGAAAATAATTATGGGAGATTTCAATGCAAAAATAGGGCAACGGCAACAGAATGAAACTTCAGTAGGTAAATTCGGTCACGGCAACAGAAACCAGCGTGGAAATACTCTCGTTGAGTTTGCAGAGGCAGAAGGGTTTTTCATCTTGAACTCCTTCTTCAAGAAAAAGCCACACAGGAAATGGACATGGAGACATCCAAATGGGACGACAAATGAAATTGATTTTATTATGTGTAACAAAAAATTCGTCATAGAAGACTGCAGTGTGCTAAACAAGTTCAACACAGGTAGTGACCATAGATTGGTGAGATGTAAGATGCACCTCAACGCTAAACTTGAACGTGGCAAGCTCATAAGACAAACAAAATCTATTGACATAACCAACCTCAAAAAACACCATAATACCTTCAAGTTAGAACTGAAGAACAGGTTCTCTGCTTTAGAAGGCCTAACATCGGAAGAAGTGGACATCTCTGAAGTTAACAGAAAAGTAACCAAAGCTCTTATGGAAACAGCAACAAAATTAGCTGGGTCTAAGAACAAGTTGCATGTGAACAAATTATCAGGAAAAACCAAAATGTTGATGCAAAAAAGAAGAGAGATGAGGACAACTAAAGAAGATGTGACTTCCAAAGTGGAATATATAGAGCTATGCAAGACAGTAAGAAAAAGTATCACTGAAGACGTAAGGAAATTCAACTGTGAACTAGTGAGGAAAGCAATTGAAAACAACCAAAGCCTAAAGATAGCAAAGGGACATCTCAGTAAGGGAAGAAAACAGATTATGGCATTGAGAAAAGAAGATGGTTCTGTAACAAGAAATAGAGGCGAAATTTTGACAAGAGTGAAAGATTTCTACACCAAATTATATGAAAGGGATGATATATGCACTCCAGACATGATGAAAGATACCAGTACCAGAGTTCCTCCAGTCCTTCCAGCAGAAGTTGCACATGCAATCAAGAACATGAAGCGAGGAAAAGCTCCAGGAGAAGATGGAATTACTGTAGACATCATACAAGAAGCAAGTGGAGAAATCGAAACAGTACTCGCCCAAATTTTCACTCGATGCCTTAATGAAGGAAAGATTCCTGAGGATTGGAACACCGCTACAATGATCCTGCTACATAAGAAAGGTGACATTGAGGATCTCGGAAACTACAGACCTATCAGCCTCCTATCAGTAGTTTATAAAATCTTCACTAAAGTTCTTTCACACCGCTTGAAGGTAACACTGGACATGGCTCAACCGAGAGAACAAGCTGGATTCAGGAGTGGCTACAGCACAATAGATCATATCCACGTGCTGAGAGAACTAATTGAAAGAGCGAGGGAATATGAACTTCCATTGTGCATGGCTTTTATCGATTATGAAAAAGCCTTTGATTCGGTGAAACCATCAGCAGTTACAATGGCTCTGAAATCCTGCGGTATTGAAGATGCATACATTAATATTATTAATAACATCTATGAAAATGCAAGTGCAAAGATTAGGCTGTTTGAAAATACAACACACGTAAAAATTGGAAAGGGAGTGAGACAAGGTGACACCATATCTCCGAAGCTCTTTAATGCCACATTGGAGGGTGTTTTTCAGTCGCTGAGCTGGGAAAACAAGGGGATAAAGATTAATGGAGATTATCTAACCCACCTTCGTTTTGCTGATGACGTAGTCATTTTTGCAACTAGCCCATCAGAGCTGCAGAGTATGATCCAGGAACTTGCTGACAAGAGTAAAGAAGTGGGATTAAAAATGAACTTTCAGAAGACAAAAGTGATGTTCAATGCTTTTACAAGAAATGAAGATTTATCGATTGATGGAGAAAAGCTGGAGATAACAGACACGTACGTTTATCTTGGACAGCAGATATCAAGTGAGGGTCACATTGATGAAGAAATTAATCGGCGTACAAAACTTGCCTGGAGAGCTTTTGGAAGAAACAGCATAATTTTCAAGAGCAATATGCCATTATGTCTTAAAAGAAAAGTGTTTGATCAATGCATCCTTCCAGTGCTTACGTATGGTGCAGAGACGTGGACCTTAACTAAAAGAGACATACAAAGGCTGCAGACAACTCAAAGAAGCATGGAGAGGTGCATACTTGGTGTAACCAGGAGAGATAAGAAGAGGAACTCGTGGATCCGAAAAATGACTAGAGTGGAAGACATCATGATCAGAGTTAAATCCTTGAAATGGCAATGGGCTGGACATACTGCCAGAAGGACAGATCATCGATGGACAGCCGAAATTTTAGATTGGATTCCAAGGGACAGGAAAAGACCCAGAAGAAGACCACATGGGAGATGGGTGGATGAAATTCGAAAGTATGCAGGGGTGACATGGAGGAGACTGGCACAAGACAGACCGTTGTGGAGGAAACTTGGGGAGACCTTCGTCCAGCAGTGGATTGATAATGGTTGACAATGATGATGATGATGATGATATTAATTGTAAACTGCCGTAAGTATAGCGAAACATACTACAAGTAAATTCGGTAAATGTGCAAATGAAAAAAGCATGATGTAAAAAAACTTTACCAGAAACCACTGCAAAAGTTTCAAAATCGCTTTTAATCAGATTGTAAGCAGTAATTTTTGAACTCTCTTTTGAGCCGCGCCTATGACAGTCGCCCTTCCTGCCCCACCCTATTTACGCCTCTGTTAGTGAAACATTTTAAGGTTACCTTTGTTGGAGAAGGGAGGAGGGGAAGGCAGTAATGCTGTCAGAAATAAAGCATTGTATGGCTATTCTCATAGCTACAAAATCATAATTATTATCTTTATTACCCATCCTAGGGACGTTGTTCTTAAACTTTGAATAAATACTAGCAGGGGTACCCGGTACTTCCCAGGCAAATATTACTATTCGTGGAATCACCAAGTTCAGCAGGTCAAAGTTAATGAATGAAAAAGTTATTCCTGTAATTTTCCAATAAATTTATTTTAACTCGTTTAGGTTATTGCTTTTCGGTAAACAATATTTTTGGTTTTCCATTGGGAGCAAAAATGTAGATATTTTTAGGATTACCAACCACTGATCAGGCGACGTAGAGTTGTCCGTGTGAAAAGCAGGGTTCCTCCAAATTAATGCCATCCACTGCCAATGACAAGCTGATACAATAATATTTCTGCAATAAAAAAAAAGGAGCCGGGATTGCTGCAAAAATGAAAAATAAAAAAGAAAATTTGATTTAGTTAAACAAAATGGAAAGGAAGAGGAATGGATATACTTACCTACGCTGTCTCCTAGAAGGTAAGTATTTATCGTACTGTATATCTGGTGTGCGCTTCTGAGAGCCCCGCGACACTGAAATGCATTATAACCTATGTCATGTCGCGTGCATGCGACTTGACATTGGCATTGATCACCCTTTTGTTTACCGTTTTAAATTTTGAATATCTGGAACTCGCTATTTACATTACATTGTATTTCTTTCTTGATGAAGCCGCCCGTTGGTGGTGAAAGCTAACGTTTATTCATTTGTGTTTTTAATACACCATTAAACGGATATTTTTGGAATTTATTGTTATCTACGGTCTCTAACTTAGACCATAGATCGGGTGTTAGAGTGCTGAAATGTGTTGCAGTCCTTAAAAGTAAAAAATGGAACTTTTGAGGATAATTTTGTATCGGGGCCCCTTTGATCCCGTGCTCCGACCCTATCCGAAAACCGTCTACTGTCTAAACTAGGTTACCATGAGATAGTGTACCAAACTTGGTGGAACTAAGTTGAAAACTGTAAATTTTACGAACATTTGTAATGGGGCCCCTTGACCCCGGGCTCCAACCCCTTTCAAAAACCAAACCGTCTACGGTCTAAGTTAGGGTACCATAAGATAGTATACCTCATTTGATGGTTCTAAATTGAGAACTATAGATTTGCATAGCGGACATACAAGCAAACATTCAATTTTATATATTATATAGATTAATATATAGGGGATGTTGCCCGTCCTATGACGGAGTGAAATTTTTAATTGAATCAGATTAAAAACAAATCAAATAGACGCCGGATTTCTGTAAGGAAACATAGTAAAAACATATAGTAAGAACTCATTCATGTCAGAACTGAAAATTATATGTTATGTAAGTTTATTTCCGTTTTTTAAAAGACCTGGTGATAAATATTCTGTGTAAAATATTTGTTGTTAACAACTGTAGATTAGAGCGTTTAGATAGATCGATATTTTGCAAAAAATGTAATATTATCAGCACTTAACTCGGAAAGTTGTTTTCGTGTCAACTTACCTTAGTAACTTTTACTTTGATGTTTCACGTTAAATTACTTTTTCTCCGGCACACTTGTTATTCCACTCACGGCTTGTTTTAGACTGTCCTATTCGACGGTTAGTTTGAAACTTCATACAGAAGCTTTTTCTACAAAATAATGCGACATCTGGTATTAGAAATCAGAACTATCTAAATTTTCGACAATGTGCTATTGGAGCGACATTTGCTTTTAGGTGCAATTTTTCTCACTTTGACATCTCAAGATTTCAGTTTTTATTTTGTGGGTTAGAACGTTTTGATAGACCGATATTTTGCAAAATGTATAATACAGTCAACTCTCGTTATAAGAAAGTTCAAGGGAACTGAAAATCAGTTTCTTAATATATAACCGAATTTGGATTAAAAGGGTTAAAACTTCGAAATTAAAGCAGATACATAACATACAGTACATGTATTTTATGAATAAACAAGTATACATCAATATATACCTTTTATTTAAAAAATATGTTATAGGAGTCTATTCTTTTATAAATTTACTATTACAATCGCTTCACATTTTTGGAGTGCAATCAAACATTGCTCTTTCTCTGCATATTGAGTACTTTGAATCCTACTCACATATTACTTCACCTTCTGAATCAGATCAGATGTAGAGGATTTTAGGAAGGGAGTGTCTGACCCTAGGTCTTAAACAACCCTTAGAAATAGGAAGCTAGGAGATTTCGGCTAGAGTGCCCGATAGGAAAATGACACGGAAGCGAGGTAGAAAGGTGCAGGAAGAACACCCTTATTTATTACCGGGGGTGCAGTACGCGGGATCCGACGGCTTAACGTGCTCACCCGACGCACGGCGGATATTTAGTGGTTCGAGCTTTCGTACCTGACTGGGATCGAACCCGAGATCTTCTCCGTGGCACTCACGAACGCTGACCATTACGCCACCCGCGGCCCAATATTTTGAATCATATCCATGATTTCTACCCGCGTCGGTAGCTGCGGCTCAGAAAAGTTCTCATCGTCTTCTTCACAGCTGTTTCCAGTTTCTTCAACAGGATTCATTTTTGCCAAAATTTCGGCGTCTGTTAGCTCAGGTGATCTTTGTACACTGTTATCTGCGGTGACAAAATCCTCAAAAGAAACCCCTATCACATCCAGTTGAACCCACTCATCAAGGAAACTTCATCCTCAGTCTTCTTCCAGTTCAGAATTTTCTTTATTATAAAATCCAGCTTTCTGAAAGCAGTTCTTAATTACTGTAGCAATTAATTACTGTCTTAATTACTGTAGAGTCCTCTGAATTCCAAGCGGCGTGTACAAAACATTTATTGTCTCTTTTCTTGCCTCCATGTTTAAAACCATCAGCTTTACTAGTCTCAAACACTCGACGCGGACCAGGAACACCAAAAAGAAATCATCGCTCTTTCCACGTTAATAAGTGAGTCTCAGAAAAATTATCATCGGCCGCCACCGGGAATCGAACCCAATGCCAAAACTACAACCTGTCATGTAGTTTGGCAGTTAATCACATGTGAGTCTGGAAAATTCCCGGCCGCTGTGGTGCAGTGGTAGCATGTCCGACGCATAACTGGAAGACTCTGAGTTCGGTTACCGTTCGTGGCTGATGAGAATTTTTCTGAGACTCACTTATTAATGTGGAACGAGCGATGATTTCTGTTTGGTGTTTACTAGTCTCTTCCGATAATGCGCTTTTAGGCATCGAATGATCCCTTGATTAAGGGGCTGAAGTTGAGGTGTTGTTTGAAGAGAGATAACACCTGAATTGAATCCAACCTTATGCAACATCTATGGGCGGAACAGGTGTCAAAAACAAGCAGAATTTTCCTCTTCTGGTTCTTCATTTCATTGGGACAATGAAATTCGAAGATAGAAGTCACCCGAGCTTTCTTATTAGACAGATATTTCACTGGTAAATACGCAATCCCAGCAAAACATCGAGGCTTCTTCGATTTACAAATGACCTTGAAATTCCATTGGAGATAAAGAGAAGAAACATTGCAATACACGTCAAAAAATGTATTCCGGAAATAAATTTTTTTGAACTTTTTTATAACCGTAATTTGACTTTTTTGCTTTCTTAAAAACATGAAACCTTCCTATACTTTAACATTGGGCCAGAAAAAGTTATAAATTTCTTTCATATAACAGTAATTTTTTTATATCCGAGTTTCTTATAACGGGAGTGTACTGTATAATCAGCACTAAACTCAGAAAGATAGTTAAATTAAAAAAAATTAAAAATTATGAAATCGTACAAATTAATATTCGAATTGTGCTAAATTAAATTAACATACAAACCCAACTTGTTGTCATATTAAGAATTCAATTCGAATTTTGTAGATCAAATAAATGGAAGTCGAGTAATTGATAATCCAAAATTTTTAAATTACATGTAAAAGTGATCGCGTGCTATTATATAGCAGTCAATCACTTTGACATATTGAGAGCATACACGAATTGATCAATACGTGATGGCGCAAAAATGCAGACGTTGCTGTGACGTCAAGCGTTCCAGACAGAGAGAGATCTGGGTGTTTATATGGGTAATATTGTTGCCGCATTCTGTTTTATCTAACTAGTGGTTTATATATTGTGTTTTTATTTGTTCTAGATAGCCGTGCCAACCCAAATCAATTGCTTTAACTAAAAATATTTTTAAAGATTAAATCAAAGAGATAGCAACAGGAAATTATATTTAACACTATTTAAATACATTTCCTTAGCTCAAAAAAAATGTTTTCGTTATTGTTCTAATTAAGTTTCTGTTCCAGAAGATAATTATTCTAAGATTCACTTGTACTAGGCACAACAGATTTATTCATAAGAACTGTAAGAACACAAGTATATAACTGAGCAATGGCTCGTCAATCTAGCGGTTAAATAAATAATTTACATCCTAACTTGTTTACACAAATGCTTCGTTTTTTTCCCAGAAGTCTTGTGACGCTATCGTTGTTTTCTGTCCTTGCATTCAAAGCACACAAACAGTCTCATGCGGTACTTGAGCGTTATACATTGCAGATTATATCATACGACATCATATAAACAATAACGTATTAAAATACAACAGTCAGTATGGTGTGAATAAAGATTTCAGCTTATGTAAATTATTCCTATTTACCTTCAGCGAACGGAAATTCTGGCGATTTTAGGGTATTTTAAGTAAATTTCGCTTTAAAATTCATTTTTAAAGATATCTGTGGTCTCACACGGAGTTAGCTTCAGACTCTACGTATATTGGGTGGAAATATTTAATTGAAATATATTCCAGTAATAAAAAGGAATTGATAAAGAAACTAGCCGCCCCGGTGGCGCAGTGGTCTAAGCGATGGCCTCTGATCATTCGTCCGAAAGGGGTCCGGGTTCGAATCCCGGTGAGGCATGGATATTGTGTTTGTCTTACGGCACTGGCTCTCTGCCTTCCCTGGAACCAGTGACTCTAAATTAGGGACGGGCGACTGCTTATAGCCCATTGAGTTGCTCACGGTGGTCGTTAAACCTCCAATAAAAAAAAAAAAGAAATTAACAAAATCTATACTTGTGTTCGCACAATTGGCTTAAACTAACAACAGGAAACTAGAAGTGTTTAAAAATGGGAGGTCAGATGGGACGAGTGGAATAAAATCATGGTCTCCTCGAGCATGACCAGTCATGATAGTAGATTCGATGACGCTTGACATGAGATCCTTGGTAGTTCCATTACAGATTGGCATAAAAAATTGGTAGTCATGAGATCCTTGGTAGTTCCATTACAGATTGGCATAAAAAATTGGTAGTCATGAGATCCTTGGTAGTTCCATTACAGATTGGCATAAAAAATTGGTAGTCATGAGATCCTTGGTAGTTCCATTACAGATTGGCATAAAAAATTGGTAGTCATGAGATCCTTGGTAGTTCCATTACAGATTGTTGGTGGATCCAGAATTCTTTAAGATGAGATAACTAAACAGTCGTGATGGAACAATACAGATTGGCATAAAAAATTGGTAGTCATGAGATAGTTCCATTACAGATTAATTCTTTAAGATGAGATAATTAAACAGTCGTGATGGAACAATGCACTAACGGAGGAATAGTTATATTAATTCTTTAAGATGAGATAATTAAACAGTCGTGATGGAACAATGCACTAACGGAGGAATAGTTATATTAACGTCGTGAACGAATCGCTTACAAATGGTCCATCACTAATTGTTAAATGTGCTGTGATTTCAATGTGTGCAGCAGTGATACCGGATTGAATGATCACTCACAGTGATGAGAGCGAACCATTCACGGTGAATAGTCATTCGTCGTGAACGAATCGCTCACGAATAGCCTATCACTAAGCCACAGTGGTTCTAAATAAGGTATTTTTTTCCGGTAATAATATTTTTATTTCATTAAATGTGACGTTATTTCATTTAAATTCAGTTCTCACACAGAGCCATCCAAACAGGAGAGACGTGAAGGAAATACAAATAAATGCAGATAAATAGCGTGTCAGTCGGTTGCACTTATTTCTTCAATTTTCGAGAAGGAGTTGCTTCGCTGTGTTTTCGCTCAATGCCACACATCAGAGTTTGTTTCGAGCATAACAGTCTGACTTTAACAAAGTGTGATCAGCTCATTGCTCCATTCCTAATCCGATTGAACCCAGAACTACAACTATCATGCTTAAAGGTAGCAGCAGACATAACTAAAGAAAACCCTACGTAAGTTATTAAGGTTAAAGGTTAATTCCTCTTGAAACTTATCGGAGATAAGCCACAGTTTTCCACCTAAACTCAACGTTTGGCCTCTGCTAAGTATGATGATACCATAACCATTTTGTAAACAGTGCTATGACTTACTTTGGCTGTACGAAGATAAAATATGCGAGTAGCAGAAGGTTCTCCGGGCAGACAGATTCGTATCGTAGTTTTTCTGTTGCCATAGGAAGATATTTCTCTTGATTATAAACAATATACTGCTTAAGAAAAAGAAAGGACTCTCCTTTTCGTAATTTCCTCCATGAGAAACTAAAATGTTGGGTAGTTTCCTAGTTTTTAAACGAAGAGAAATAATCATCGCTGATATCCCAAAACACTTTTATTTAGGTTTAACAACCCACGATAAGCATAGAATGCTATAAGGAGTTGCCCTTCGAGATTTAGAATCACTGGCTACAAGGAAAGGAGAAAATCAGAGCCGGAAGGACAAACACAACACCCATGCTTTGCAGTGGTGTTAGAATATAGACACAGCAGTACGATAAGCCGGTTAAGGTTCACAGCTTTGGCATCGAAGGGCGCTGTCAATCGTTACCCAGCAAAAACAGTCTTGCTGGGCCAGCAGTGGGCCATTGCTGGCAGCGAGCACTGCCAGCAATGGCCCAGCACTATGTTGCCGCTGCAGAACCGTCAATAAAATGTCCGGGCGGCCAACAGAAGGGCCAGCAGTTCAGGCCAACAGCTGGCCAACAGTTAGCACCCCATCAGTTGTCATATGCCACAACAGGGCCATCAGTGGTCCATCACAGGCAGTAGCTGCCACAAGTGGCCCTTCAATGGCCTTGCAAGCACGTGCCAGAAATGATGGCTAGCCTAATGTGATCCGCTAGTGGGCCGTTAGTGGCAGCCAGCAACCACGTGACGTAACTGGTGGCTTGCCGAATCTTGTCCGCCAATTTCCCAGTAGTAGCCATAATAATAAAAAATAATGCAAGGATAACCGCAGTTTCCTAAAGCTACAATTTTTTTCTACCCTTACGAAGCTTGTGAATTAACGCACTGCGCTGGAGGAATTTTCTCGACAGACCGGAAAAACGCCCGTTTGCATCTGACTAGACTCGATCCTGGGCAGTTTGAGTGGAAGCCGCGCTCGCTACCGACCGGACTAATTCATTACGCTCGGATATGTGCTGGAAGCTATCTGTTTGGTATGCAATTTGTAATCGAATGCTTCCTTCTTTCATTTTACAATATTGCGAGGTATTTTTCATAAAAGTCAGTTTCATATAATTGATAAATTAATTTTTTCAACGTAACGATAGTTTTTTTTTTTTTTTTTTTAACCTTAAGGGAACTTCACTCATTTTCAAGGCGTGTACATACCTAGAGTCGCTTTCCAAAGTTTTGTACTGTCCTTGCCGTCTTGAAAAGAGATTGTTGAATAAATATATATTTACCCGGGTTCATGTCACATTCTGTTACATTTTTAACGTTGTGTCTTTCCTTTCCGTTGTCCGAAGCTACATTTGTTTTAAAGAGTAACAGATATTTTATTTTACTTCTCGTTATTTTTAGAAGCGAATTCCTCCCAGTCTTGTGTATTCAACCCATGGATGAGTACACCACATAGCGTTGCTTTTTTTTTCTTTCAAATAATTAATAAATTTTGTACGCGTATAATTTTTTTTTTCCCCCAACAAACGCTATTTTAATGGTTTTCCAGGATATGTGTTTCAAGCGGTTTCAAATTTTTTCTTGTTATTCATCCACTCCATTCCATGAATTGTTATTCATGGGAATGGAGTGGGTGTATTTCATGGCTGTAATCTAGTATTTCATGGCTTAAATCTGATATCTTCGTCGACGTGGAATTTCATTAGGAAATTAATTCGCCTCCCTACTTATGGATTTTCTTTCTCAACATCCACTAAATCATATAATACGATGGCGATAGCGTCGTCTTCAACTAACTGGTACCATGAGAGACACAGCAAGTGTTGCTTCTGCGCATGCGCAGTCCCGATGCTTCCACCTGCTGTTGGGGGTTGCATTGGTTGCCAGTAACGGGCCACTAGTGGCACTTGCTTGGAGGCCCACAATTCACGGCGATGCTGCAGGGCCATCAATGGCTCGCCAACTGATAGCGCTGCTACCAACGGACCACTACCGGGCCGTGAGCGGCAGATTTCAGCCAGCAGTGACCCATCACTGCCAGCTGGTGGCCAGCAGTGACCCATCACTGCCAGCTGGTGGCCAGCAGTTTCATAGCACTTGTGTTTTTGCTGGGTACCAAGAGGACTGCTCCGATGAGCAGGTGATCTGAGACACTGGCTTCGGGCCATTCTTCCGAGCTGAGCGCGGGTTCGGGTCCCGGATAAAGAATCGATGGTGTGTTCGTCCGATGGGCCTGGCTATGTCTCTCTCCTGCAGGAAACCTGTATTCCTAAATTAGGGACGGACTGCTGTTTTAAAGCCCTAGGGTTGCTCACTGTGGTCGTTCAACCATGAAACAACAACAAGAACCACAAAAATAAGAAAATTATAACGAACAGGTGAGAAACGCTCTAACAGAATCAGATTTGCGGGTAAGCAAACTAAGTAGGTATGACACACACTATAGGTTATCAAGTTTCTGCTCCACCCCGGTTGCGCAATGGTCTAATCGCTGACATTTGATCATTCGTCCGAGTTGGGCTCGGGTTCGAATCCCATTGAGGCATGGACGTTGTGTCTGTCTTACGGCACAGGCTCTCCCCCTTTCCTGAAACCAGTGGCTTTACATTAAGGACAGGCGATTGCTTTTAGCCCATTGAGTTGCTCACGGTGGTCGTTAAACCTCCAATCATAAAAAAACAATTCTGCTTTTGTTGATTTTTTACGTATGTAAATGTTGGTTGTTTTTCGTTATGTTTCCCGTACTTAACATAACTATTCCTCCGTTCGCGCATTCTTCCACCACGACTATTTAGTTGGCTTACCTTGAAGAATTCTGGATCCATCAACAATTCGTAATGGAACACGACTGGCTGCCAAGAAACTCATGTCAAATGTCATTGAATCTGCTATTATGACAAGTCATTCTGCACACACACACACTCTCTCTCTCTCTCTCTTACATGTACGCACACTCACACACAGACGCGAGCGCGCGCACTGGAGACCATATTTTTATTCAAATCGTCCTATCTGACCTCCCATTTCAAATTTTGGTTGTTTCTCGTTATCTTATACCTCTCATATTGAAAAACCTTTTGAAAATACTTTCTTCCTAAAATATTGCATAGTTTTTCCACCAGGAAGCGTAAAGTCATATCTTATTTTTGTCGATATCTCTGTTTCTAAGAGTCCGATTTGAAAAATTCTTTCTATGTTGGAGAACGTTTCCTGTGCGAAATGTTTATCATATAAATTCATGTTTTTCTTAACGCACAAGTCTGCAACCAAAGAGCGTAAGCTCACAATTCCGTTTACAGCAATATCTGAGGGCTTAAAATCCCGATTGAAAAACTTCTTTCTTCCGTCAGATACTATTGTTTTCCATACCGGTTCCATTGACTTTGAATAGCTTTGATAAATTTAATTTGCATTAGAACAGATTAAAAAGACGTGCTTATTACACCCGAAAATTCGGTGTCATCTTGCTTGTTTATTTTGGAGCCATTCAAATTTTTACAATAGTGTTTGACATTTCGAAATTTCTTTTCCTTTTTTTTATATTTATAGGTTTTTAAAGGCCATCCCTTAGAAAAACTTATAACCGAGGTTCCCTTCATGCTAATTAATATTCCGAACCCACTCTTTTTATACACATTGGCTTTGAAAAATTATTTTTTTCTGGGAAAATTTTCAAAAGCCGTGCTGATTACTCTCCGGAGCTGGCTGTCACCTTTATTGATAGTTTATTTTTTCCCTTGACTCTTAACAAATAGTTTTGCTTTTGGAAAACAGAAAAAAAAAAAAAAAAAAAAAGGAACAGTGATTTCGCAAGCATGTTTACTGAATGTGCGAAGTACAAAACACCCTTAATTTTCGGGTAACAGATTTAACATATAATCATTACATAACATCAAAGAACACTAAACGACGTTTAAGGTTTTTATAGAGAGCCATATGTGAAGAACTCTGCATTTTCCCATCGTTCTTTATCGATCAATGGAAGATGATGACATTGAGTAACGATTCACTTTATGCGCTGCTCACGTAGGAACTTCCAATGTGGTAATGGAAAACGTCCGGCGAACGCGATATCTGTCTGAGTGCAGTAACCTTGTACAAGAAAGTGTGTAGCTGTGAAACTGTTAATCGTTATTAGAGATGGATCCGTTACTTCAAAAACACTAGTTACATACGACAATTAAACTCTCTTTTTAAGTTTTTGTTCTCTTATGTAAATTTAGTTTCTTCTCGTGAAACGTTTTCTGAATGAAGAACTCATTATTCAGAAAACGTTTCATTACTACACTGATTATTTTTTACATTTTGGTATCCCTGACAGTGAGTATGCGCAACATACACTATCTACCAACAAGTAATTGGACACCCCTGCAATCGACGATATCTGCGGTCCTGGTACACGTCACTGCCGCCGCCGTTAAATATCGTGTGGGAAAGAACAACACAACCAGTCGCATGCAAGATGCCACGCACTTCGGATCTCTCTGATTTCGAGAAAGCTGTAATCGTCAGGTATCACAGAAATGGCCGATCCGTACGTGATATATCCAGCAAGTTGAAGTACACAAAATCTACAGTGACCTACGTGATTGGCAAGTGGAAGATGAAAGGTGACAGTCGAAATGTGCCCCGACCCGACAGACCCACAAAACTGGGAGTTAGAGACCGACGGGTACTGGCCGGAGAAATTCGGAAGAACCGCACCATATCGATGAGCCACATCCACGAGAAGTTTCAAAAGGCATCCGGGAGTGTTCTTTCGATGAATACCATCCGTAAGGAAGCCCATCTGCTCGGTTATTATGGACGTTCTGCCGACCACAAGCCTTTGATCACCAAGTCCAACAGCGCAGCTCGGCTAACGTGGAGCAAAGAACGTCGACAGTAGACCGTTGAACAGTGGAAATAGGTTCTCTGGAGCGACGAATCAAGGTTCACCCTCTACCGTTCGGATGGCAGGATCTGGGTTTGGCTTCTGCCTGGAGAACGCCTCCTGCCGGAATGTATTGCGCGAACTGTGAAGTTCGGCGGCGGTGGAATTATGCTATGGGGGTGTTTCTTCTGGTATGGCACGGGACCCTTGGTCACAATTCCTGGTAGACTCAACGCCGAGACCTACTGCACCATTTTTGATGACCATGCGCTTCCTACGTTGTGGCAGTTTTACGGGGTGGACCCATGTTACCTTCAGGATGACAATGCCACCTATCATGTTGCGAGGTCTACCATGGCTTGGTATGGTGACAATGGGATTAATCTAATGGACTGGCCTGCACATAGCCCGGGCCTTAACTCTATCGAGCACCTCTAGGACGAGGTGGAGCGTCGACTTAAGGGGGGCCCCAACGTCCGAAATCGGTGAAGGAACTGACCTGTCTTCTCCAAGCCGAGTGGAAGAAAATACCGCTAGCCGTCGTACTACACCTGGTTGAGAGTATATCCCGGAGGGTCGCAGCTGTAATCGCCGCTCGTGGAGGCTCCACGAGCGGCGATTACAGAATGTGAATAAACTTCGTTTTTCTTTGCATTCACAGGTGTCCAGTTACTTGTTGGTAGATAGTGTATAATGTCAACATTGAACGTATGTGGCTCAGGGCCGTAGCTATTGAGAGGACAGATAGGGCCGTTGCCCTCCCGTAATGGTCATTCCAGAAGTGTAAATTCATGCTCTGTGGAGATGTAAAAAATAGAAATTGTAACTAATGAAGAAAGTCACACCCTTCAGTAAATTTTTAAAGACTTTAGTTAGTCTTATACAGTATTGCATGCAGTTAACCAGGGTACAGAATAACATACACTATGAGGTGCGAACATCTTACATCCATGAAGGGAATTTTCCGAAACAGTGAATGGAGGCATACAAAACAATATGCTGACATGCCTAACCTCCGTGGTCTTTCCGAACATGTCGTTGGGATGAAGAGCTAATTAACCATTTGTGCTCTGTCGCAGAAAGTTCTATAAGCGTTTAACCTTGAGCGGAATTTTTCCAAGCCCTAACACTAAACCTACTTCCTTTTGTTACTTCCACTATCCGACACTCATTCGTCCCGCGCTGGTATGTTTTCCGTTCTGTATTTCTGTGGGGTGTTGTGTTGTCGGCTTTCACATAACGTTTACGCTTTACATAGTATTTACCACCTGCGGTTCTTCGGTATTTACCTGGTTTTTACATTTTTAATAAAATTATGTGAAAAAACCTGACGTGTGGTTTTTGAACGCTCATAATACTTTCCTATAATGTGTGTGCGTGAGAAAGGAAAAACCACGTAACTTATTATTTGAGTGGAACGCGAGGGAGCGTAATTTCGAACCCGAAGGTGCATAATTTCAAGTCTCGCCATCCCAGACAAGGACGTCGCCAAGAGGGTGCGAGGCGCCCACCCTGCCGCCCACCCTGCCGCCCACCCAGTGCGTAATATTTTATTTTTTTCTTAACTTTAAAATATAATCTAAAATTTGTCAAAGAATAATAATGACCCAGGTGTTTTTCGTCGTGTAGCCATACGTATTTCCCCTAGAAAGTGCGTTTTTCCTTCTCAGTAGATATGTTATCAACATAGCATTCTCAGGGCCATGAAATTTCAGTTCTCCACTTGTCCAAATACTCAATTTAAGCCTTTTTTCATGTTAGTATGACCAGGGGAAATGAAGAGGCTTGACAATGCTGAGTTCAAGACAAGGTTGCTGGCTTGAAGGAATAAGGAGTTAAGGATGGGAAGGTATTGTCTGCGTGTTGGAATCATACCAACTTGAACTGTTGAGGGGAAATGTGCAAGTTAATCATACTAACTTAAACATTTCCTCTCAACACAAATCCACAAAAACATCCGATTTCAGATCTTTCTCCTATAGGCATGAAATGTTCTTTTAATCACAGCATGGTACTTGTGCTGTTGGCAGCGCGTCATATTTATTATACGGTTATGTAACTCTTTAGGTTTTGCTAATTTTATTAAAAATTGATGGGCGGAACATTAGCAAAAAAATGACTCCAAACTTCAGATTTCAAAAAGTTTAAAAACTTCAAGACAGTTCCAAATTTAATGAGTATTTATCTAGGAAGGAGGGTGGGGTATTGCGAATACCTTTGCAGCCTGTAGAAAAAGGAAAACAAATTCCTTCTTTCAGTGTTTTGTAAATAAAATTGCTATCAAACTTGCCCTAGCAAAAATACTACTCGCCCATCCGCCACCCACCTTGATTTCGAAGTATCCTAGATAAGAAAAGCTTGCTACGGTCCTGATGGGGCCGAATGTAGCTGAGAGTTGCGGAGGTATTAATGCCAGATAGTTGATGGAGCTCATCTCGAGAGTTTTACACAAGATAGATTTACAGCAATTTACATGTCTAGATTTTATGCACGATATCATGTTTTTAAGTCTTGTTATTGAACTCAATGTGATCAAACGCGAGTAGAATCATTTCTGATTTAAGTGTATCAATGACCTGACTTTCCAATGATAGACAAACAAAAGACTTGGAATATGTTCGTAATTTATCATGTGTAGGATCTTTCTCTCGAAGTTTGATTAACACCTTAACAAAATATAATTGATATGCTACGATTTCGCTACGAACATTAGCAGACGCGCATTTAAGCATGTAAGTATTTAAACTACAGGGGTTGGACAAAATAATCTGAACAGCTAGGAATTAAACGATATGTCTTTGTTAATAAAGTGTTGGACCACCATTTGCCTTTAGCCCAGCTTCCAACCTCATTGGAATAGTTTCATGCAGCTTTTGAATAGTACTCAGTGGAATGTTGTATGCATCGTGGGTCATAATGATCTGTTAGTGAGAATGAAATGTCCGACAAATGACCAGCACACGTGGACGGCGAGAACGGAAAAATAGGACAACTCACCTAGGCAAAATAATCCCCCTCGGCATCGACACATAGTTGCCCTCTGTCCGGCAAGGCCATGATCCCGGAACGAAAAAAGTCTTGTGGCTGGGACCCGAAGAAGTTATCAACTGCAAGTTGAACCTCGTTGTCTGTCGTGAACTGCTTCCCGGACAGGAAGTGATCCAGGCAACGAAACAGATGATAGTCTGTCAGATACAAATCCGGGGAATCGCTTCATAGCCCAAGGCACTTAGTGTCAGCATCGTTCGTTGTGGGACATAAGGGCGGACGTTGTCATGTAGCAGAAGAACATGTCTGTTGACCAAATCCGGTTGTTTCTACAGCAATTTTCGGTGCATCTGGGGTAATTCATCACAATAACTTACTGCAGTGATGGTTTGGCCTCTTGCTAAGAACTCCGATGAATTATCCCGGCTAAGGACCACCAGACAAGGAGCATCATCTTCTTGGTGTGTAGGGGTAGCTTAGGATGCCGTCCAGCAGGCTGTGTCTTGCTTATCCACTGTGCAGATCGTTTCCAATTATCATAGAAGGATTCACTTCTCGTCGCAGGTGACGATTCAATGCAGTAGATGTTCCTGTCTATTCCTGGCAAGCAGCGACAAGCAGATTTCCAAACGCTTAGTCTTTTTGGCAGTTGTCAACTCATGCGGTAACCCCATGTCCAGATTTTTGAGCTTACCCAGCGCAGCCTGACGCCGAACAACTATCGTGTGGTGGACACATCCTACCTCTTCCGCTTTCTCAAGACACGTTTTTCGGGGGTTCGCTTCAACCACCACACGTGACAGAACATCGTCTGAAACAGCAACATGTCGGTGACCAGTGGTTCGTTTTGCAGGTCCGCATCTCCGCTTCGAAACTTCCCGAACCATCGCCGAATGGTTCCTTCGTTGGCTGTATTCTCCCCAAATACTTGTTTAACGTTTCGAGCGGGAATTTCTGCAGAATGGCCCAGTTTAAATTAATACAGGAAGACGACTCTCGAATCCGGCGTCTGCGTGTTTTCTTTACAAGCCACGTTACGTCCAAACAAACCACGCCTGAACCTTGTTTTTCACACACGTGCTAGCTATTTATAGTAACTCTATGACGTAATACTCGCAACACCTGTGGGTGGTTCTATTCCACTGTGGTGGCTGCCTGTCTCCATTGCTCGTTCGCCTCGGACATTTCATTCGCACTAATCCAATATCAGCCAATTGCTTTAGAGACGTTGGAGGAGAAAATCTGCTACTCACTCTTCTTTCCCAAACTGCCGACAGGGGTTCGATGATATTTAAGTCCGGTGATTTAGCGGACCCGACCAGATGTTGAAGTTCATCTTACTACTCCTCAAAGCAAAACGGAATTATTCTGGCAGTGTGTATGGGCACGCTATAATCTCGAAAAAGGGTATCATTGTTGGGAAACAAAATATAAACCATGGGATGCATCTGAGAACCTTGAATCTCCAAGTATTCTCTGGAAGTAACACGACCGTATAGGGTGATGATGTGGGCAGCCAAGTACCAAGATATGCCCGCCCAAATCATCGCAAACGCGCTTCCATTTTTCACTGTTGGAACCAGACATTCCGAACTGTAAGCTTCCTTGGGATTTCCCCGTAAATAAGCCCGACCTTTTGGGAATAATGTAAATGATGACTCGTTGTACCATATCACACGTTTTTGTCATCAGCTGTCCAGGTTTTAATTTCACTGCACCACTTTTTCCGCAATGGAGCTTTGGTTTGTGTGATTAAAGGTTTATCAATTGAAACTCTTCCATGGATGTTGTCTTTGCGAAGTTCTCTACAGACATTTTTCGGGGAAACGCGGCCTTCCAGGTGGATATTGAGCTCATCTGTCCTTTTTGCTGCAGTAGTTCCGCGTTGTTTGGACACAATGCATGTTAGTATTCGACGGTCCCTCTCATTCAGTCTCAGTTTTCGCCCACTATTCTTCTTCGACAACGAAGTATTGTCATGCTTTGTGCATGCAGTCACAACCGTGGAGGCTGTTGCTCTTGAAAAACCAAAGACTTTGGCTGTTATGGTAAGAGACTGTTTTACTAAACGGGCTCCCACTATTACTCCTCTTTGGAAGTGTGACAGGTGCCCCCCCCCCTTTTACCTACCGCTCGTACGAACCGCTGCTTGAACCAAGTTGTACTACACTGGCATGCAACCTGGAGAATGCACACAAAGAAATATGCACAGAAGATAACCACAACGGTTGCTTTTAATAGTGGAGCCTAAACAACTATCATTAACCCTTTAACGACTATAACGCTCAAAACGTCCGTACATAGAAACGACCATAACACTCAAAACGCCCGTACATAGAAACAACCATAGCCGCCCGAAACGCCTGCCCTGGGTGAGTCAGATTTCCTACCCTTTTTTTGCACGAAATATGAGGAATCAGTTAGAGTCATCCTGAGTCACTATTATTATTGTTAAACAAAGAAGTGAACTAACAGATAGTTTCGGGCATTATGCTATTTAGAGTGATACAATATTTTTAGGTCATGCTCTTTAAATTTCATTATCTTACACCTTTAATTCGAAAAACAGCGCTGATATTTGAAATAACTTCTGTCTTCTTGTACTTAAATATTAAATATAATATTCTTTGTACTTAATATGTAGGAACTTTTCCGACGACTTTTCATCGCGATAAATACTCTGTTAGTTCTTTTTCATTTTCCCTGCACGTTTTTTCTTCTGTTTCTTACGTAGGTCATTTCAAAAGTTTTGCACACTACGCAGGCGCTGCCCGTAGGAGAGGTGACCCAAGTAATGAAACACCTCAACAATGGAGGCGTCCTGACTGGAATACAAGACTTGCCCAAACGTTGGGCCGCTGTCATAAAGAAGCATGGAGATTACATCGAAGGCTTGTAAAGGCATGTTAAGGTGACCCGAATAATCCGACGCCTCAGCAATGGAGGTGTCCTGACTGGAATACAAGACTTGCCGAAACGTTGGGCCGCTGTCATAAAGAAACATGGGGATTACTTCGAAGGCCTGTAAAGGTATGTTGTGAAAGTAAATTCGTTTTTAAAGAGATATCTCACAATCTTCAAAACTTTTGAAATGACCCTCGTACAGGGCAACGTTCCAGCAAAACCTTAGAATTTCACTTTAAACATTACCGATAATGATTCACAAATTCTTCGAGGTTTGCCATTGTGTTTTTCAGAACTCTCAATAATATTCCGGCAATTCTTAGAAACATGCTATTCGTCTATAAATTTCAGGTTAATTCATACACACGACGCGGATCAGGAACACTAAACAGAAGTCATCACTCTTTCCACGTTAATAAGTGAGTCACGGAAAAATTATCATTGGCCGCCACCGGGAATCGAACCTTGGTCTTCCAGTTACGTGGCGGACACGCTACCACTCTACCACAGCGGCTTCGAATTCTCCAGACTCACAAGTGATTAACTGCCAAACCACATTGAGAATTTTTCCGTGACTCACTTATTAACGTGGAGAGAGCGAAGACTTCTGTTTGGTGTTCGTGATCCACGTCGAGTGTATGAGTTAATGATTCAGTCGCCTCTTATTTATTTTTCAGTTTATGCTTCCCATCTTTGGCGAATCCCCAGCACTGTGCGGGGCTCCATGAAGCAACCTGCCATGTGGTTTGGCAATTAGTCGTATGTGAGTCTGAAGAATTCGAGGCCACTGTGGTGCAGTGGTAGCATGTCCGGCGCGTAACTGGAAGACCTTGGGTTCGATTCCCGTTGACGGCCGATAAGAATTTTTCCGTGACTCACTTCTTAACGTGGAAAGAGCGATGACTTCTGTTTGGTGTATAATTTTCAGTATGGTAAATACATTTCTTTGGAATATGCGTAGTACTTTTCCGATTCCCCGTGAATGATCGCGAATTTCCTTTGAATCAGCTGATGTTCTTTTCAGCATAGAAACGCCCCGGCAGTTCTTGGAAATTTGCTCCAACACTTGTAGAACTGCGAATAATATTCCGACAGTTGTCTTGTATTGGTCACGAACGTTCCAACATCTTTAGAATTGCATTGAACTTTCTCGATACGTGTTTCAGCACTATAATGTTCCATTAGAAATGTATTGGTGCATTTACAGTACTGTGGTCAACGTTATTGCAATTCTCTGGATTTCATCTTTACACACTCGTCTGTTGTTTAGAAATCCTCTGGAATACCTGCACTTTTCAACATGACCGTGTTTCTGCAAACGTTTGGACTATGTCCCTATATTTCCTGAAATACCGATGCTGTTCCGCCATTTAGGAATTTGCTTCTAAACTTTCACAATCTCTGGTAATGCTCTGAAAATTCTTTGGGTTGTCAAATAGTTGTTACGAAGAGATAGATGCCAAATGAATCATAGTAGACATGCCTAAGAAAACTTGAAAGTTATATCCCCTGGAATCGAGCCCGCATCTCCCAATTAATGTTCGACTACGTGACCATTACGCTACCAAGAACTAGGAACCTCTAATCAACTGAGGATTTGCTTTAGGACTCAGATGGAACGTTCCGCCGTGCCCAAATCGAAGCAGGTATGATCCTTCATCTTTACGACACTCCAGCAGAAAGCGAATACCCCTGAAGAAATAACTCTTCAGATATAAATGTTACGGGCAAATACACTGACGGAAAAAAACCCCAACACCACAAAAAAATAGTTGTAGAGGAATGAAATGGCGGCAATACATTTGTATTGGTGACACATTTAATCGATTAAGGTTTCAAGATCACGGCTTAATGTAAGCGCGAGAAGAGCCATTTTAAATGTTAAATGCTGGTACATTAATAACCGGTGTAACCGCCAGAATATTGAATGCAAGCACGCAAACGTTCATGCATTGTGTCGTATAGGTGCTGGATGTCAGTTTGTGGGATGGAATTCCATGCCTGTTGCACTTGGTCGATCAACACAGGGACAGGTTAACGCTGGTTGGGGGTGACGCTGGAGTTGTCGTCCAATGATTTCCCATACGTGCTCGATTGGTGAAAGATCTGGTGATCTAGCAGGCCACTGCAACATCTCGACACTCTGTAGAGCATGTTCGGTTACAACAGGGGTATGCGGGCGAGCGTTATCCTGTTGGAAAACACCCCTGGAATGCTGTTCATGAATGGCAGCACAACAGGTTGAATCACCTGACCGACGTACAACTGTGCCGTCAGGGTGCGTGGGATAACCACGAGAGTGCTCCAGCTGTCATAGGAAATTGCTCCCCAGACCATAACTCCAGGTGTAGGTCCAGTGTGTCTAGGCCGCAGACTGGTTGGTTGCAGGCTCTCACCTGGCCTCCTTCTAACCAACACACGACCATCACTGGCACCCAGGCAGAACCGGCTTTCATCATAAAGCACAACAGATCTCCACTCCGTCCTCCAATGAGCTCTAGCTTGACACCACTGACGTCGCAAACGGCAGTGGTTTGGAGTAAGTGGAATGCACGCTACAGGGCTTCTGGCTCGGAGCTGTCCTTCAAGTAACCGATTTGTAACAGTTCGTTGTGTCACTGTGGTGGCAACTGCAGCTCGAATTGCTGCCGCAGACGCGGTACGATGCGCCACGGCCATACGCCGTACACGGCGGTCTTCCCTCTCAGTAGTGCCACGTGGCCAGCAGGAACCCGGTCTTCCTGAGGCAGTACCTTCCCTTGACCACCGCTGCCAACAATCATGCACAGTGGCTACATTCCTGTCACGTCGTTCTGCAATATTGCGGAAAGAAAATTCGCCTTCTCGTAGCCCTAGTTACACGACCTCGTTCAAACTCCGTGAGCTGTTGATAATGGCTTCTTCGTCTTCTTAAAGGCATTCTTGACTAACATCAACACACTACGTCGAATCTCAACGATAACTAACGCTCACGAACGTTACAGCGCGTATTTACAGCAAACCTGCTCTGCATGTTCCCAGGGACGCTACTAGCGCCACACGTATGCGCCGAGCGCGAAATTTATATAGACGTCATCTTACTGATATACTCTCACCGCCTACCAACTGTCGTTTATCTAACACAACCCCTTCTCGGTGTTGGGATTTTTTTCCGCCAGTGTAGATGCCAAATTAAGAATTTCGAGTATAATACCGTGTAACGGTATAGCATCATCATCACCATTGCCAACCATTATGAATCCACTGCTGGATGAAAGTCTCCCCAAGTTTCTTTAACAATTGTCTGTCTTGAGCCTGTATCTTCCGTGTGAATCAAGCATGATTTCGAATTTCATCCATCCATCTCCCATGGAGTCTTCTTCTGGGTCTTTTTCTATCCCTCGGAATCCAGTCTAAAATTTCAGTTGTCCATCGGTGCTCTCTTCTTCTGGCAACATGTCCAGCCCATCGCCATTTCAGTGATTTTTTCACTCTGGTCATGATGTCGTCCACTCTTGTCATTTTCCTTAACCACAAGCTCCTCTTCTTATCTTTCCTGGTTACCCCAAGCATGCTTCTCTCCATGCCTCTTTGAGTTGTCTGCAGTCTTTGTATATCTTTTTTAGTTAAAATCCATGTCTCCTCTCCATACGTAAGCACTGGGAGGATGCATTGATTAAACACTTTCCTTTTAAGACATAATGGCATACTGCTCTTAAAAATTGTACTTTTTCTTCCAAGAGCACTCATTCCAAGTTTTACACGCCGATTAATTTCTTCATCAATGTGAACTTCACGTGATATCTGCTGCCCTAGATAAATGTAGGTATCGGTTGTTTCAAGGTATTCTCCATCAATCGATAAATCTTCGTTTCTTGTAAAAGCATTGTACATCACTTTTGTCTTCTGAAAGTTTATTTTTAATACCACTTCTTTACTCTTTTCAGCAAATTCTTGGATCATACTCTGCAGCTCTGAAGAAGTAGTTGCAAAAATAACTGCGTCATCAGCAAAACGAAGGTGAATTAAAAAATCTCCATTACTCTTTATCCCTTTGTTTTCCCAGTTCAGTGATTGAAATGCATTTTGCCACGTGGCATTAAAGAGTTTGGGAGATATGTTGTCACCTTGTCTCACTCCCTTTCCAATTCTTATTTGTGCTGTATCCTCAAATATCCGAGTCCTTGCACTTGAATTTTCATAGATGTTATTAATAATGTGAAGTACGCATCTTCAATACCGCAAGATTTCAAAGCCATTGTAATTGCTGATGGTTTCACGGAATCGAAGGCCTTTTCATAATGAATAAAAGCCATGCATAATGGGAGTTCTTATTCTCTCAATTAGTTCTCTCAGTACATGGATACGATCTACAGTGCTGTAGCCACTCCTGAATCCAGCTTGTTTTCTTTTACTCGGACGTAAATCGAGAGATACGAGTTCGATTCCCGTTCCCGGACGATGTAATTTTAAAGTTTTCTGAAGCATCTCTACCAATTCTTTTGATTGTAGGAGATAATTAAAAAGAATTTCCCACTATCCTTCCAGTTGTTTGAAATAATTCAAAAGAATTACAGCACACCCTTGCAGTTGTTTAGAATTTGTTCCAATCGTAGCACTTAAAACCAATTTTTGCATATTTCGGGACTACCAATCATTCGTCGTGTTACGGTATCTATTAGGAATTTCCTTTTACCCTTTCTTAACTGCCGATATAAAAATAATCCTTATACTGTAGGAGATAATTAAAACAATTCCCCACTTCTCTCTCATGCACGGAAACGTCTTTACAGTTGTTTGGAATTTGTTCCAATACTGTAGCACTCCCAAAAAATTATTATGTTGGTCCCGCAATGCTTCTGTTCATCTTTACAATTGCTTAGGATTTTCCTAAAATGCATTTTAGCGCATTCATGTTAAAAATTTCTTGAAATTTGTTTTCAAATTTCCAGTAGAAGTGCTGGCAACAATCCTAAAATTTCTAGAGAATTACTTCTACACTTTCAGAATTGCAAACGACGATCTCAGAGTTATTTCGGATAAGACTTTATAGTTCTCATCCCGATAACGTTATGGAAAAAAATATTTGAAAATTTCCCCGACGCTTTCAACATTGTAAATAATGTCTTACGCTTGACAAGAATGTATGTTATATAAAATTGTAGTACCTGCTCGATACTTGCCCATGCCTGATGATGTGGTCAGAGTGACAGCGAAAGATCTCGCGCGTGTGTTTTTTAATCTCTTTATTGTAAATAAAGTTTTTAATGTATTTTAAGGACAATTTTTTAATGAGGTTGAATAACTATTTGTTATCGCGCTGAAACAGCCTATGCTTACACTTTTAAGGTGCTCTTTATCTTTCTTTCAGTGTTTTGTAAATAAAGTTGCTATCAGATTTGTCACAACAAAAATAATACTCGCCAAGTCCAGGGACGTCCCTGGCTCCAGGTCGTAGGACTTTCTCAAGGAAGAGTTGGAATATATGAGACGTACCTACATCAAAGATGGGGCACATGTCAAGACGATCAAGTTTCAGCGACAAACTTCGTCTCTGTAGTTTAATTGGGGTAGCGTTCTGCTTCGGAGTAGAAGGTTGCGGTTCTGATTCGCGCCGTCGACAAATCTCGTTTACACAAAAGCATATACACTGAAGAGCAATTGAATTAGAGATACCTGTCTAGTAACATGTAGCACCACCTTTCGCCCTGACGACGGTGGCGATTCATCTCGGCATGGACTCGACAAGACACCGGAAGCGTTGGGAAGCCATACGGATACACGACCCCTGAACCAGCTCCTACAGTTCACGAAGATTTCATGGAGTTGGTCAGAGCCTAGAACATCTCTCTCGATGGCATCCCAGATCTGTTCGATGGGATTAAGGTCAGGTGACATAGCTGGCCAAGGAAGCGAGCTCACGTCGGTGGAGTGTTCATCCAACTATTCGGATACAATTCGGGAGCGATGGCACGGTGCATTGTCTTGTTGCAGGATGAGGTCCCCAGTGGGAGGTTGAAGACGCACAAACGGGAGCAAATGGTCGTCCAGGATATCCCGGTAACGTTGACCTGTGAGGGACGATGTCACATGTACCAGGGGTCCCATTTTAGTCCACGTAAACAGTCCCCAGACGAGAATGCCACCCCCACCAGCTTGAAGAGTATCCTGCTGGCAAGAAGGATCCATCGCTTCATGTGGTTTGCGCCGTACTCGTTTCCTGCCATCCGCATGCACCAACGTGAATTTCGACTCATCAGTCCAGGCAACATTTTACCACATGTCTAGGGTCCAGTGGCGATGTTCCCGCGCCCATGCTAATCTTTACACCCTGTGATGTGCGGTCAGCAGCGGTACCCTCGCGGCACGATGGCTTCTTTACCTCATAGCAAGGAGATGGTTCTGGATGGTGTGGCTGTTTACACGTTTTTGTGCACCAGCGTTAAATTGCCGAGTGATTTCTAGCACTGTGGCCCATCTATCCGCTGTTACAATGCCAGCTATCCGACGACAACCCCGCTCATCCACACGCTGTTGTCCACGGCAGTTGGCCCTTGCAGGGATGGTTTTACCAGATTCGATGTACTCACGGTGCACCCGTGACGCAGTGGCTCGTGAAAATCCCAGTGCCTGCAAGACTTCCGAGATGGAGAGGCCCATTTGTCGGGCCCCGATAATTTGCCTACGATCAAATGCGCTTAGATCCTTCGTCTTACCCGTACTGCGTCCGACTCTTACTGATTCCCGTCGCATCACTCATTATATCGTCGGATCGCTGCATACGTCATGTCGTTTCCGTTTACAGGGCCGCCCACAGCGCCACATTTGCATAACGGCAGCTGTCTCTAATTCAATTGCTCTTCAGTGTAAGTTAATCACGAGTACGCGATATTATAACCCGAACCCTGTTTAACCCCGAGGTCAATCCACATTACTTTATCAAGATTGTTTCGAAGGATGAATAAAAATAAATTCTATCTGCGTTTTACCATTTTTTGTTTTAAATTATTCTTAGGAGGTTTTTCCTTCATTCAAACCAGATGTAGACGTACGAATTATTCCAAGCAATATCTTTCCACGACAATCTTGGCAGATGAGTGGAGTGATGTACTTATGTGTGAGCCTCATAGTAAGAAATGGGGCATTGTGTTGTGACAGAATTATGTACCTGCCATTTAAAGCTTCATTGTTTCGAAGTTGAGTGAATGCTCAGGAATTCTGTGCGTCAATTGGAGCAACATCCAATACTTGTTACGAGATGATATTTCAATTAGGGCTCGGTTCTAATCCCAATTTATCTGGCGCAGGTGTCTAGACGATGTTTTCGCTGTCTGCAGTTATAAATGATCCGATACGACGATTCTAATTGCCCATTAATTTCGTAGGCGAATCCTCAGTTGACAATTAGTAACACATATTTCCTGCTTTGCAACTCAGTGGCACCGCGATCAGCATACGCCCTCTGGCGGACTTTTAGTAGAAATAAGTAGCCCACTTGTGCCAAAAATACTTTAAGGCGCTTAAAAGAAAAGAAATCTTGGCAGTGAGTCTTATTGGAAATTACGAATATATAATTGTAAGTTTATAAATTAGGAATCTAAATAGCACGAAAATAATGTTCCCTTACTGCTATAAATAAAGATCAGAAGAAGCGCACTTTAATCTCATTCCAGAGCTATATGACTTTCTAATACGTTAAATAAAACTGATGACATCAAAAACCTTGGATTTTGAAAAAAAATAATTCAAATTTAAAATTTTAGTTAGTATTCTCGGATCACTACAGTATGGCAAGCCAGTGGAAATAACATGCAGCATTTTAAAGACTTATCAATTTCTTTTTCAACAGCACTAGTTTCCATAAATTAAGGAACAAAATAAAATTTGATAAAATCTCGAAAGCTTTAAAATTTAAATTAAATTTCAAAGCTTTAAAATTTAATTTTTTAAAATTTAAAATGTATCGAAAAAATTTGCATCACACAATTTTTAATATGTTTCACTTCTTTTAACGTGAAAGTTACTTTTCCTTAATGCAAAACTACGTTCCGCAAATTGTTATTTAAATTAAATTATGTTTCTTGAATTTTGAAATTAAATTATGTTTCTTGAATTTTGAAATTAAATTGTTACACCGTACATCAAGGAAGAGCCCACTCTTTTGAACTGAAACAATAGCCTCCTGTTTCAACGGTTGGGGGAAAATTCTTGGAAATTTCCTTATGATGATTACCTATGTGTTTCTGCTATTTAAGAGGAATGATTTTTCAGTCGAAAAAAGCGGAAAGCCTTGGTTTTGATTTTCTGTGTGCGATGCGGAAAGAATTTTACCTGTTCGCTTCTTCTGGAAAACTAAAATGCTATGACAAATGTAAGTATGCATTTTCGCCATGGTAAATCAGCGTAAAACGTCGGATACGTTTCTCCGATGCATGAATAATTTTATTAGTTCTTTCGCAGGATACAGAGATACCATACGAAGCAATATATATATATATATATATATATATATACGCTTTGCCACCTAACAAGATAACTTTGCGCTAGCAAAATGTCGTGAAACTTAATGTATAGTTGTTCGTATTCAGTACAAGAAGAATTTCTCAGTCTAAAAGTGGGCGGGGGGCGTTGATAACGGATTCAAGAATGGATAGATTGATCTAAGCTGCATTTCTTCTTCTTTCTTATTTATGTATTTACTTTTAGACATATTAGCGAAGGGAAAACCCCGTGCAGTGAACAGGGAAACTGTAACTGGAAATAATTTGGTTCGGGCTGTTTGGGAACTGCCTAACGTCTTTCGCTTGCATTTGTGTATAAAGGCTATTTTCGCTAAGGAATCATCCGGGTAGTTTCTTGAAAATTCCACAGGTGGAACCATGTCTTATATACCTGTTACATCAGAGAGAAGGGATCTTTGACTTTGTGAGAGAACAGATTCTTTTTTTTTCTGTTAAAGTAAGGAGCAGCACATTTTGTCATCAAACAGAAATCATCGCTCTTTCCACGTTTTATAAGTGAGTCACGGAAAAATTATAATCGGCCGCCACAGAGATTCGAACCCAGGT
The DNA here is from genome assembly GCA_039090855.1 of Macrothele yani. NCBI lineage: Eukaryota > Metazoa > Arthropoda > Arachnida > Araneae > Macrothelidae > Macrothele > Macrothele yani. The sequence goes on along the minus strand of CM077008.1, from coordinate 140,905,306 downwards.
CTTCCAGTTGTGGTGCAGTGGAAGCATATCCGGCGCGTAACTGGAAGGCCCTGGGTTCGATTCCCGGTGGTGGCCGATGAGAATTTTTCCGTGGCTCACTTATAAAACGTGGAAAGAGCGATGACTTCTGTTTGATGTTCCTGGTCCACGTCAACTGAGTATTTATCAGCACATTTGGTATTTGAGTTCAACCGACGAGAGAGAGAACCGTTGGATTAACATCTTTTCCAACCCATTCATTCATGCCACATTATAACGTTTAACTACACTGCTGTTAATAGAATTTGCAACACCAAGAAAGAAACAAGTAACCACAATGAAATTTATGGGAGTGATTAGTTATGGTACAAGTTGCAAACGATCACAATTACATACCGGTTCGTGACGAGGAAGGCTAGCAATAATTAGTAAAAAGTAAATTCTCCATGGGCAGTAATAAACGACCCCACACGCCGTGAGATCAAATGAAACAGAGTTTGGATGATCATCTGCGGTAATGCATTCCATTCTGCTTCTACACGGATCCACAATTTGTTGGTTGTGACAGGCGGCGATGCCATGCGAGCCAGTCGTTGGGCGATGACACTCAGGACGTTCTGTACAGGCGACAAATCTGGCAAACGAGCGACTTGATGAGCACAGAATACGTCTTGGAAAGTACGAGTAACATGGGGGTTGGGCATTGTCTTGTTGGAAGACGGCTCCCGGGATCGTCTGAAGGAAGGGTATACGCTCAGCTTCTATCACTTCCGTGATGTAGCGTTGGATGTTCAATGCGCTTCTGATGCATACTAGAGAAGTGCGTGAATGAAACGCAAGAGCGCCCCAGACCATCACGCTCGGCGTGGGACAGGTATGGTGCTGCGCAATACAGCCTTCCAGATGTCACTCATCACGGTATCGGCGAACAAGGATTTGCCAGTGGTGATGCATTAGATTGAATCTGTACTCGTCCGAAAACACACTATGCTCCCATTCAGCACTCCAGTGTCGAAGCTCGCTGCACCACTGCAACCGTTGGCGCGTGTAGTTCAGGGCCAGTGGGAGTTGCAGCAATGGTCGGCGAGCAACAAGGCATCTCTGCAGCAATCGGTGGCGAACTCTGCTTGCAGATTTCGGGCGATGTGTGACCATCTTACATTGTTGCGTAAGTGCGGTGGATGGTGTTGTGCGCGACATCACTGCATTACGGTGCAATTTCCTGTCTTCCCGTTCCGTCGTGCGATTTAGTACTCCAGACCCTGCACGACGATGCGTAGAACCTTCTTCTGTCCATTGACGTCATGTACGCATAACGGTAGTTACGTTGCGCTAAATGCGTGCAGCAATATCACGGCATGATAAACCAACATTTCTGAATCCAACGATTCTGTCTCTTTCAAACTTCGTCAAGTGTTCATATTGTTGTCTCGTCCTCCTACGCGGCATGTTTACATGTTAACAACTGGCGTAGGTCGAGTTCAGCGATAGCAAGTTTAACAAGAAAGATGACACTGAATTTTCGGATGTAATAAGCACGTCTTTTGAATCCGTTCTGACGCAAATTAAATTTATCAAAGCTATTGAAAGTCAATGGAGCCGGTATGAAAAACAATAGTATCTGACGGAAGAAAGAAGTTTTTCAATCGGGTTTTTAGTCCCTCAGACATTGCTATAAACGGAATCGTGAGCTTACGCCCTCTGGACGGACTATTAAAAACAGAGATATCGACAAAATATTGTTTTTTCTTGGACCGATGCCTCTCAATCGGACTATTAGAAACAGAGATATCGACAAAAATAAGATGGCCGCCCCGGTGGCGCAGTGGTCTAAGGCGATGGCCTCTGATCATTCGTCCGAAAGGGGTCCAGGTTCGAATCCCGGTGAGGCATGGATGTTGTGTTTGTTTTACGGCACTGGCTCTCTCCCTTCTCTGGAACCAGTGACCCTAAATTAGGGACGGGCGACCGCTTATAGCCCATTGAGTTGCTCACGGTGGTCGTTAAACCTCCAATAAAAAAAATAAAAAAATAAGATGTGACTTCACGTCCCCTGGTGGGGAAACCATGCATTATTTTAGGAGGAAAGTATTCTCAATAGGTTTTTCAATATGAGCGGTATCGTTCCAAGAAAAAAATATTTAGTCGAGTTTTCAGGAGCCCAGAGTTTGCTACAAATACATCAAAAGCAGAAATTACCACTTATGCACCTGGTGGCCAAACCAATCTTTAACAAACATTAGAAATTATATGAAAATAATATTTTCAATCAAGTGTTGCATGCGATACAAGAAGAATTTTTCAAATATGTGTTTTAGAAGCAGAAATAACGCAGAAAACGCAATTTACCTTTGTGCCTTCTAGCGGAAAGTTTATGATTTACTTGAAAATTTTTAATTTATAGGAAAAACATTTCGTATTGGAAACACTATCCAACAAAGAAGGAATTTTTCAAATCGGACTCAAAACAGTAGATATATTGACAAAAATAAGATATATATCTAAACCCCTGGCGTAGAAACCATGCATTATTTCAAGAAGAAAATGTTCCTAAAAGGTATGAGTAATATCGGCCAACAAACGACTTTTTTATTCAATCTAGATTTTAGAAGCTCATATTTTGCTGCAAATACATCAGAAGCGGAAATTAAGGCTTATGCCACCTGGTGGCCAAACCATTTTTTGCAAAAAATTAGAAATTAGAAGCAGAGATATAGGGGGAAAGCAATTTACCTTACGACTTTTAACGGAAAGTCTATGAATCATATCAGTGGTACTCAAACTTTTTATCCTATGGAACCCTTTTTCCTACTATGTCTAGCAATGGAACCCCTTTATAAATACTATTAACAGTTAATGCACCTATATGCCTGCTATTTATCACTGATTTGAAATAAAAATGAAACGAAATAAATAGGCAATCAGTCAATAAAAAGATAATACTTACAAGAAGGCAATGTAGAACCAATAAAATTTATTATGCCACTGATGCAAGTATTCATTAATGAAAAATATTAATGTAATGAATGACTTTGCTTTTCATTGCCACTTAGTTCTTTAAAATTCGGCATTATCGAAGAAAGTTGTAATCTCATGTCGGGCTCTGGATCCAGCTTTTCCGGTGCTTAGTTTTTGTTGAGGCCTACACAGAAAAGCCAGTTTTACAAAGATAAGTTATCGCAAACGGTAAGAGTACTGACACAGCTTTTTGCGATAATAATGAATATCTTCCTTTCAAACTGCACCAAAAGTCCGCCACTGGCATTGTTTTATAATTGGATGTCATTGAGGAATCCGACGTCATTTCAATAAATTTTTGATATCCATCAGATGAAAAACATGGAGGTTTTCCATTATTAACAAATGGACTTTTAATCCATAGTTGACTTTTTAATTTTTCGTGCTGCTCATCAGGAAAATAGTGCTTCATTGAATCATCGAGATCTGCCAGATACTAGATGATTTCACCATATAGTTTGTTTTCTATTTCTGAGTCCAGCTCTGACAAACTTTCTCGCGGTTGGAAAGCAATCAAATTCCTGGCTGCAGACACATCTGGTTCAAAATTGAAGCTTTTTTTTTTAAATGCCACAATTTTGTCGTTTGTGGTGAATACATCAGTTTGCTTTCTTCGAAGTGCAAGATTGAGTTCATTCAGTTTTAAAAAATATCAAATAGGTAAGCCACTCGAAATAACTACCATTTATCATTTAATCAATCTTTAAAATAAAAGTGGTTATATGTGAAAAATGCATGCACTTCAGCTTGAAGTTCAAAAAAGTGTTCCAATATTTTACCTCGAAATAACCATTTTATTTCTGTATATAGAAGCAATGACGTGTACACACTTCTCATATCATCGCACAAGATTTTAAACCATCTGTTTTTCAGAGGACGAACTTTTATGAAGTTCATCATTTAAACTACTTCACCCAGGGCGGTTTTTAGATGGAGAGGCAAAATTTTCGTCCAAGAGCTTGCCTGCTATACAGTGACTACTGGTACAGTTCTTTGCAATCATTTTGATGCGTGCGACAACACTAGATGTTTTTCCTGCTATCGCTTTGGCACCATGTGTACAAATATCAATGCAATTTTCCCACGGAATTTCAGTTTCTTCAAAGAAAGAATTTAAGATATTAAATACAAAGGCGAACAATATCGTGAGACCTGACACGTCTGTAGACTTATCTATTTACAAAGCAAAATTCCAAGACTTGATACGAATAAGTTTCTCTTTTACACTGCTTGCTATTTCGTTTACTCAGCGAGACACTGTATCGCTTGGTAGTGGAATTTTTGCTATTTCTTTGGCCGTTTTTTCACCAAACATGCACTTAACCATGTCAATAACACATGGCTTGATAAGATTCTCAGCTATTGTATGAGGTTCATCTGCTAGTGCTATTTGATAGTTTACTAAAAAGGAAGCCTCAGTAGCTTTTTTATTCACTGTATGTGCTGCATGAAAAGAAGTTTTTTTCACTTTTAGAAGTTCATCACACACGCGTACAAAAACATCAACCTTCTTATCTTTGAGATGTAGTTGTCTCCAAATAGCGCCGCAGTTCAGCAGGTACCGTTGAGTTATTACGTATTATAAACTTTGCTGCATACGACACACTAAATGTCAAACTAATCTCTTATCCTACTTTCTTCTTTCCGCAAATTTTACAGTTTTGTCTTGATCACACCTTCCAGAACGTGTATCATTTTTTTGAACTTTTTTCCCAATTTTTATTGACCACTGGGAATTATTTGGTTAAGGTTTTCTTGAAAATTTCGGCGATGTTTTACAAATTGCTTGCGGAACCCCTGGAGAACAGTCGCGAACCCCGTGGTTCCACGGAACACACTTTGAGATACACTGAATTATATGAAAAGCATGTCACACTGGAAACAATTTTCAACAAAGGAATTTTTCAAATCGAACTTCTAGAAATAGAGATACTGACAAAAATGAAATACACATCCAAACCCCCTGGCGTAGAAACCATGCTTTATTTTAAGAAGAAAACGTTTCTAAAAGGTTTGTCGACATGAGTAGTGTCGGTCTACAAACGACTTTATTTTAATCGAGAATTTAGAAGATCATATTTTGCTGCAAATACATCAGAAGCGGAAATTAAGACTTACGCCCCCTGGTGTCCAAACCATTTTGTTACAAAAATTAGAAATTACGTGCAAACGATTTCCCATCAGGAGCTGTATCCGGTGCAGAAAGAATTTTTCAAATCGGAGTTTTAGATTCAGAGATATAGAGGGAAACGCAATTTACCTTTACGCCTCTAGCGGAAAGCTTATGAATTACTTAAATTTTTTGAAATTATATGAAAAACATGTCACACTGAAAGCACTATGCAACAAAGGAGTTTTTCAAATTGGACTCCTAGAAGTAGAGATATTGACAAAAATAAGATACATCTACGCCCACGGGCGGAGAAACTACGGAATATTTTAAGAAGAAAATATTCAGAAAAAGTTTATCGATATAAGTGGCATCAGTCCATGAAAGAAGTTTTTTAATCGAGATTTTAGAAGCTCAGATTTTATGGCATATACATCAGAAGCAAAAATTAAAACTTACGCCCCTGGTGGCCAAAGTATTTTTTACCAAAAATTTTAAAATTATATACAAAAGATGTTCCATCACAAGGTGTATCCGCTGAAGAAAAAAATTTCAAATCGGAGTTTTAGAAGAAGAGTTATCGGGAAAAAGTAATTTACTTTTACGCTCCCTAGCGAAAAATCTATCCGTAATTTGAAAAAACTAACTGCATCTAAAATACTCTTCGACATAAATGGAATCGAAAGATAAAATAATTTTTTCAATCGAATGTTTATAAGCAAATATGTGGAATAAAACGTATTTTTGCATTTACGACCTCTAGCGGCGAAATTGTACATCGTAAAAAAAAAAAAAAACGAAATAAAAGATCATCATTTGCATATTTCAGGCTTCCGAATGCAAAAATAATTTTTCAAATCGGACTAATAGTTGTAGAGATATCGTGTCTACAAAGGGGACGGACGTACAAACCGATAACATAAGCACGTTCTTTTTTTACAAAAGACGTGCTAAAACCTGCTCTCTGTACGCCTTCTCTTATACCTAATGCTGTGACGTTTCCGATGGCGTTGCGCGCGCCTCACACTTGCATGTGTGCTGCAATTTTAATCATTTGCATCTCCAATGGTGTCCTACGAGTTTTGTGCAAATCCGAGCATTTCTTCATGGAGTTTCAATTTCTTTTAACAGTAGTATATGTTTCTTCTGGCTTGGCATTTCTTAAGCACTCTCTTTACATGCGATAATTATTCCAATAAATGTATAATCTATGAATTTCCTTTTCCAGAATCAAAATGAAATCAACTGCCATGGTATATGATAAAAACAATTTCTTTCACACAAAGTGCATTTGGAACACACCGCGTAAGTATACACTGAGTTAACTTTGCATTACGAACACACACCTCCCCTTCCCCGTTTTACATACCCGGAGCGATAACGAAGTACCACGTGATATCAACGTCACGTGCGTTGGGGCCCGGAGAGCAGGTGCCAGTATTTTGCAAACAGCCACCTTTGCTGGCTGCTCCCGTACTACACTCAACTGCAAAAGTTTAAGCCCATCTGTCAATTTATTGATAATTAAGATTTTCAAAGAAACAACTAATTACTAGTCAGATATACTTGAAAAAATGACACCACAGATGCATACTTACATTCTTTAGAACACAAAAAGACCGAAATCAGTATTTTGTGTGATTTGCAGTAGTCACTCGAAATTCTTTGCACCACACGTACTTAGTTACGTCAATCAAAGCTTGGGAATTTGATGGCTGTTTTTCTGCTAACTTGTCTTATGGTCCACAAATCTCCGATGGGGTGTCGGGCGGGACTATTACCGTGCCAGTCAAGTACAGTTATGTTCTTACTCTGCAGGTAGCCCTTTATTGTCTTTGGTCCGTGGCATAGAACACCGCCATGCATAAAAATTGTGGATCTGTGCACTTGCATATGCGTTAACAGCTTCTCACGTAACATTTCCACATAAAAAGGGACCAGTCATGGTAGTGTCTGTCGGCAAAAAGGATAATGAAGCAGTACCGGATGCTGACATAGCACCCCATATCATCTGACTAGGCGGATATCTCACGGTGCTAACGGTGTATTTTTAATCAAACCTTTTGCCCTTTGGTCGCCGCTTTAGGTGATTCAAATTGACGCACAGTTAATTCATCGGAGAAAGGAACTTGGATCCAATTTTCATCAGTCCACGATTGATGACGCTTTGCAAACTAGAGTCTCTTCTTTTTCATGACAGAGGTTAGTCTAGCTTTATGTGCAGGTTTATAAGACTTTAATCCAAAATATTTAATCAGACGCCGGGAAACAGTGCTAATACTAATCAGACCCTTTTGAATGTAGAAATACCTTGATTTTCTTGTACGAACTCCCTGGAGAACGCTTAACTATTCGCCTTACGGTATTATCATCGCGTGGGGTTGTTTTCCTTGGATCTCCACTTCTCTTTCGGTCGCTAAATTCACCTGTGTCAAGATATTTTATGATCGAATTATGAATAGCAGTCTTGCTGACATTCACCTTTTTGCTTACGTCACGTTCGGAGTATCCTTCATGATATAAAGTCACTTTTTGTGTCGTCTGAGTAACACTTAATGACGCTATTTTGCCCATTTTTTGCTATATAGAAAATACGCACAGAACCTCTCAGCATGAAAACCAGAAGCAAAATGAAGCTCGCACGCGTCCCCCAACTCTAACAACAGCTGCCGCAGTAGGATGTTGCAACACCAACAGGAAGTTGAGTAATACAGACAGTAGCTGACTCAATCGGCAGAAATCTCCTAATACCAACAGGTGACCTTAAATTTTGCAAATGATTGTACTGTATCAGGGGGTACCAGGACTGGCTTAACCTGGCGTAGACATCCAGCGGAAAGGCCCACATTGGTGAGCCACGCACAGTTAATCCGAGACTGGTATCTCAACAACGACGGGCAATAGTCACCCAGCTCACCCACCAGTACAGAAGCGGTGTAGTTCGACCTATTTCCACATGCAACCCGGTTGAGCATTTGTGGGATATGCTAGAACGGGGTGTAAGAATTGCCGCCTCCTCCACTGAATGAGCGGGAACTGAAGGAGCTGCTGCAGCGGACATGGGTCAAGTTGTGCATGGAGGATATTCAAGACCTTGTAGAATCTGTTCCTATGCGTCTGCGAGCCGTGATTGCGGAGAAAGGTGGACCAACGTGGTATTACGTAGATGTTTCTAATGGAAATCTAACTCAGTGTGTATTATGACGAATATTAGGATCCTCTCAAGCCCATGTACCTTCCAACATTTCGACTGTGAACACTTGCATTCAGCAACGCAGTGGTCTGAGCGATGGCTTATGACCGTTCGTCCGTGAAGGACCCTGGTTCGAATCCCGGTGAGGCATGGATGTTGTGTTTGTCTTACGGCACTGGCACTCTTTCTCTTCCCTGCAGTCAGTGGTCCTAAATTAGGGACGGGAAACTGCTTACAGCCCATTGAGCTGCCCATGGAGGTCGTTAAACCTCCCATCAAACAATAAATAAATCAACAAAATGCCCTTTACCAGCCCCTTCTCTGAGAAATGAAATGAAAAGAAATTCGAACCAAGGTAACTTGCTCTCGAAATGTCATTAGGGGCCATTCAGTTGTTAATAAACTTCAGATTGAAATTTAAAATGTATTACTCGCGTTCCCCAAATATCAGAATCTAATCTTCAGTTCCTATTAAATTTTAAACTGAAAGTTGCATAGTTTTTTCAGATGGATATGCTGATTCATAAAATATGCACAATGCTGTTTGTGATCCCATCTTAAAAATATTTCCACTGAAGCTTGCATCAGGTAAAGAAAGGGAATTTTAACTTAAATAAGTAAAAATATGTGTATAGGATATTACTTTCGTTGTCTGCTGAATATGCTTATCTTGCGAAAAAATCTTAAACAGATAGAGCATTGTTTCTCCACCTCCCTCCTGGTTTTGAATTAGGAAACTCCCCTCCGGGAATAGGGAATAGTAGTGTATTGGTGGAGGACTCACTTAGATTAAGAAATAATAACCAAGACGTTTGGTGGGAAGTTGATTTATGTATTTAGCGAAAGAAAATCGTAAGTGAATATTTTAGACTGACGATGTGTGGCTTATTTCGTATTAAAATAACATTTCTTTTTCCAGGTAAAACTGTCGACGTATTTTTGCCGCCTTTCGCCGTACCTCTTTTTTTTTTTTTTTTTTTTTTTTTTTTTGCTGACAGATTCAAGTTTCGGTATTTACATATGCAAATGATATCGCCATCGTCTCCTGTGCCAAATATTTGAATAACGCCAGGCGATCCAGTGTTCCGCGTCCGAATTTCGTTATTGAGAACGAGATGAAAAGAAAAGAAAGTGTATTTACTCCTAACATAAAAATTTCCGGTCTTCTCTAAGAAAAATGGAAGCCGCTCTCCCATAGGGTTGTTGCGAATCATTAAGCCCAGGATGCAGTCCATGTGCACATTCCGAAGTAGTATTATCTTCAGCTTCGGAGTTTCTCATGCGAAGAAGGTCGGAGATGGAGAAAAAGGAAAATAAAAGCCGAAAGGACAATGGAAAATAAAGATCACATCCATTGCGTCGGCGTTTCGATCAAAAATGATTAAATGGCAGCAAAATATTGATAAAAGATGGGAAGTAAATTCGTCCCCGGAGATGTGCAGCGGCTCCCTTTCTCAGAAGTAATATGTTTCTGTCAAGTTTTACAAGGCAGCTCAAAATTTTTGGATTTCTATGCTTTTGCTGTTGTTGTTGTTGCTGACAAGCATGTCAGGTTTATTTAGACTGGAAAGTACAACGAAACTAAAAAGGGAATGCCGGAAAGTATTTCGCAAAAGAATGAGAAAGTTAAAGAATTTCATTTTTCTTTGATAAAAGGAGATACTTCTTATTTTGCTTCTTGCTTTCCGGAAAGAAAAATGGGAGAAATATCGCAAAGCTGGTAAAACGTTGACCTCAGTTGTTTCTTTCCAGTTAATAATCTCTCTCGCTCTCTGCAAGTTGCAAATTAGAGAAAGATGTAGTAAAAGAGAAGAAATGTTATGGCAATAACACAAAATTTTGTGTTTCCTTGGTTTTAACAGTAAAATGAATAATTCGAACATAATTTTCTTGCTTACAGGAAGCTCATTAAAAATGATTTCAGGCAACAATTCTACTAAACGCTTCTGCTAAATGAATGCGCAATTTTCTGTGCATGAAACTAGTTGGGAACTCTATCAGATCTTTTCCTTTTTATATTTTTTGAAATCATCATCATCATCATTATCAACCATTATCCATCCACTCCTGGATGAAGGTCTCCCCAAATTTCTTCCAGAATTGTCTGTCTTGGGCCTGTCTCCTCCACGTCACTCCAGTATACTTTCGAATTTCATCCTTCCATCTCCCATGGGGTCTTCTTCTGGGTCTTTTCCTGTGTCTCGGAATTCAGTCTAAAATTTCGGTTGTCCATCGGTGGTCCGTTCTTTTGGCAACATGTCCAGCCCATTGCCATTTCAGGGATTTTACTCTAATCATGATGTCTTCCACTCTCGCTCTTTTTCTGATGCACGAGTTCCTATTCTTATCTCTCCTGGTTACACCAAGCATGCACCTCTCCATGCTGCTTTCAGTTGTCTGCAGTCTTTGTACGTCTATTTTAGTTAAGGTCCACGTCGCTGCACCATACATAAGCACTGAAAGAATGCATTGATTAAACACTTTTCTTTTAAGACATAATGGCATATTGCTCTTGAAAATTATGCTGTTTCTTCCATAAGCTCTCCAGGCAAGTTTTGTACGCCGATTAAATTCTTCATCAATTTAACCCTAACTTGATATCTGCTGTCCAAGATAAACGTACGCATGTGTTATCTCCAGCTTTTCTCCATCAATCGATAAATCTTCGTTTCTTGTAAAAGCATTGTACACCACTTTTGTCTTCTGAAAGTTCATTTTTAATCCCACTTCTTTACTCTTGTCAGCAAGTTCCTGGATCATACTCTGCAACTCTGAAGGGGTAGTTGCAAGGATGACTACGTCATCAGCAAAACGAAGGTGAGTTACGTAATCTCCATTAATCTTTATCCCTTTGTTTTCCCAGTTCAATGATTGAAAGACATTTTGCAATGTGGCGTTAAAGAGCTTAGGAGATATGGTGTCACTTTGTCTCACTCCCTTTCCAATTCTTATTTGTGCTGTATCCTCAAATATCCGAACCTTTGCACTTGCATTTTCATAGATGTTATTAATAAGGCTAATGTATGCATCTTCAGTACCGCAGGATTTCAAAGCCATTGTTACTGCTGATGGTTTCACGGAATCGAAGGCTTGTTACTGCTGATGGTTTCACAGAATCATAGTCAATAAAAGTCATGCATAATGGTAGTTCATATTCTCTTGTTCTTTCAATTAGTTCTCTCAGTACATGGATGTGATCGATAGTGCTGTAGCCTCTCCTAAATCCAGCTTGTTCTCCTGGTTGGGTCATGTCTAGTGTTACCTTCAAGCGATGTGAAAGAACCTTAGTGAAGATTTTATAAACCACTGAAAGGAGGCGGATGGGCCTGTAGTTCCTGAGATCCTCAATGTCACCTTTTTTATGTAGCAAGATCATTGTAGCGTTGTTCCAATCCTCAGGAATCTTCCCTTCATTAAGGCACCTGGTGAAAACTTGGGCGAGTGTAGTTTCGTTTCTCCACTTGCTTATTGTATAATGTCAACCGTAATTCCATCTTCTCCTAGAGCTCCTCCCCGTTTCATGTTCTTAATTGCATATGTAACTTCTTCAGGGAGGATTGGAGGGACTTTGGCACTGGTACCTGTCATAATGTCTAGAACAGATTTTTCATATAGTTTTGAATAGAAATCTTTCACCCTTGTCAATATTTCGCTTCTATTTTTTGTTACAGTACCATCTTCTTTCCTCAGAGCCATAATCTGTTTTCTCCCCTTACTGAGATGTCCTTTTGCTCTCTTTAGGCTCTGGTTGTTTTCAATTGCTTTCCTCACTAGTTCACAATTGAATTTCCTTATGCTTTCAGGGATACTTTTTCGCACTGTCTTGCATAGCTCTATATATTCCACGTTGGAAGTTACGTCTTTATTTGTCCTCATCTCGTTTCTCTTTTGCATCCAAATTTTTGTTTTTCCTGAAAATTTCTTCATGTGTAACTTGTTCTTAGTACCACCTATTTTTGTTGCTGTTTCCATAAGAGCATTGATGAGTTCTCTGTTAACTTCAGAAATATCCACTTCTTCCGATGTTAGGCCTTCTAAAGCAGATAATCTGTTCCTCAGTTCCAACTTGAAGGTATTATGGTGTTTTTCAAGGTTGGTTATGTCAATACATTTTGTTTGTCTTATGAGCTTGCCACGTTCGAGTTTAGTGTTGACGTGCATCTTACATCTCACCAATCTATGGTCACTACCTGTGTTGAACTTGTCCAGCACACTGCAGTCTTCGATGACGAATTTTTTGTTGCACATAATAAAATAAATTTCACTTGTCGTCCCATTCGGATGTCTCTATGTTCATTTCCTGTGTGACTTTTTCTTGAAAAAGGAGTCCATAATGAAAAACCTTTCTGCTTCTGCAAATTCTACGAGAGTATTTCCACGTTGATTTTTGTTCCCGTAGCCGAACCTACCAACTGAAGTTTCATTCTGTTGCTGTTGCCCTACTTTTTCATTGAAATCACCCATAATGATCTACAAGTACTGTTTACCTTTGTTATTTAGATGACGAATTTCCTCATAAAATTTTTCAATTTCTTCTTCACGGTGACTTGTTATGGGTGCATAAGCTTGAATAAGCTGGTCCTGGTATCTTGTCGAGAGTTGGATAACTAGTCGCGCAGCTCTGTCAGAGGAACTTTCAACTTCTACAACTTTATCCTTCAGTTTCTTGTTTATTATAAATCCAACACCACTAGTTCTTTTTTTTTTTTTGATTGGAGGTTTAACGACCACCGTGAGCAACTCAATGGGCTATAAGCAGTCGCCCGTCCCTAATTTAGGGTCACTGGTTCCAGGGAAGGGAGAGAGCCAGTGCCGTAAGACAAACACAACATCCATGCCTGACCGGGATTCGAACCCGGACCCCTTACGGACGAGTGATCAGAGACCTGCGCCACCGGGGCGGCCCACTAGTTCTGCCAGTATCTGTTCCACGATAGTAGAAGAGATGTCCACTTTTCAGTTCAATGAGATCTTCTCCTTTTCTTCTTACCTCACTTAGCCCGACGATGTCGCCGCCCCGGTAGCGCAGTGGTCTAAGGCGCTGGCCTCTGATCATTCGTCCGTAAGGGGTCCGGGTTCGAATCCCGGTCAGGCATGGATGTTGTGTTTGTCTTACGGCACTGGCTCTCTCCCTTCCCTGGAACCAGTGACCCTAAATTAGGGACGGGCGACTGCTTATAGCCCATTGAGTTGCTCACGGTGGTCGTTAAACCTCTAATCCAAATCCAAACCCGACGATGTCCCACTTGATCCTTTGTAGTTCCTCTTCCAATTAAAGAAGCCTTGAATCAGAAGATAGGGTGCGTCCGTTGTAAGTGGCAGAGGTCAGCATCAAATGGCAGCCTAGTCCGATCTTTCGGTGATTCTTGGCACCCTCTGCCTTCGTGTCGCACTGGCCGCTGCCTTGGCTGGGTACATTCCAGCTGCCGGAGACTGAGGGCCAATATGTAAGTTGTGGAGTAATTTTGGAGGGGTTTGGCCATAACTCACCACGCTGGCCAAGTGGGTTGGTGAGTGTGGGATAGTATTACCTCTGATCCCTATGGTATAGTTATATCGTTACTGTCGGTCGTCAGAGCACCTTTAGTGGGAACAGGATGCATCATGAGAAGGCGGGGTTGACATTTGTCAAGGAGAGGCGCTTCAATAGGGTTCGTCACCCGGAAATCACCTACCACATACTAAAATGTCATTGAAATCGAACCATATTTACGCAAGTTATAACGCATAAGGGCAGTGGAATGCATCCCGCTCCTATGTCCTGACCTTTGATTTCATTTTCAATAGCGTTCGTCCCCACATGGTCCCCTACCACCTATTAAAATGCCATTGAAATCGAACCATATTTACGCAAGTTATGACGCATAAGGGCAATGGAATGAATCCCGCTCCTATGACCTGACCTTTGATCCCATTTCATCCATTTTCAATAGGGTCCCCAGATGGTCTCTACCACATACTAAACTTTCATTGAAATTGAACCATATTTACGGAAATTAAGTCTCATAAGGGCAATGGAATGCATCCCGCTCCTATGGTCCTGACCTTTGACTCCATTTCGCCCATTTTCAATATGGTTCGTTCCCATGTGGTCCCCTACCACATATTAAAATGTACTTGAAATCGAACCATATTTACGCAAGTTATGACGCATTAGGACAATGGAATGGACCCCGCTCCTATGTCCTGACCTTTGACCCCATTTCGCCCATTTTCAATAAAATTTGTCCCGGGTGGTCTCCTGCAACATAATAAAAATTTAATCGAAATCGAACATATTTTACTCAGGTTATGACGCATAAGAGCAATGGAATGGATCTTGCTCCTATGTCCTGACCTTTGATCCCATTTCACCCATTTTCAATAGGGTTCGTCCCCGGGTGATCCCCTATCATATACTAAAATTTCATCTAAATCGAACCCTTTTTACGCGAGTTATCGCGCGGACGGACAGACGGACAAAGCTGGAACATATACGCTTCAACCTACGTTTGGAAAGTGTAAAAAAGGTGAAATGTACTTTTTTATAGTATTATTTCACAAACAAATCCTCTTAAATATAAAATTTACGCTTGTTATCTATAGCTTTTGTCTTAAGTTGTTAAAAGGCTGATACATACACATCGTATAATCATCTGTACAATAAGTTAAGTACCCGGTTTCTTACAGTAACGCAATGTACGAGGGGGATTCAAATTTGACCTGTTTTTTTTTATTCAGATATTTCTTTACCATGCACTTGACGTTATATCACTTACTTTTCGAAGTAATCTCCGTCGTCATCCATACATTTTTTTCATTGTTCTGGAAGCTTCCGGATCCCAGTTTCATATAATTCTTTACTCTGTTGCTTAAACCATCTCAGGACGACACTTTTCCCCTCTTCATTTGCTCTGAACTTCTGCCTTCCCAAAATTGCTTTAACGGGCCGAACCGGTGGCAGTCACATGGTGATTTATCCGGGCTGTACGGAGGGTATAGTACAACGTCCCATCACAATTCCTCCAATGTTTCCATAGTCACTTTCTTCAGCGGTGTGGGGCCTGGCATTGTCTTCGAGAAGGCGTATTCCACTGTTGAGAAGTCTGGTCTCTTCTTCCTCAGTGCTGCCTTAAGGGAGTTCTTGAGGAGATCACTGTAATACAATGGCATAACCATGTTTCAAATTCTGGGAGGGTCCGATCACAATTACACATACACACATTATATGTATATATTATCATCATCATCATCAACCATTATCAATCCACTGCTGGACGAAGGTCTCCCCAAGTTTCCTCCACAACGGTCTGTCTTGTGCCAGTCTCCTCCATGTCACCCCGCATACTTTCGAATTTCATCCACCCATCTCCCATGTGGTCTTCTTCTGGGTCTTTTCCTGTCCCTTGGAATCCAATCTAAAATTTCGGCTGTCCATCGATGGTCTGTCCTTCTGGCAGTATGTCCAGCCCATTGCCATTTCAGGGATTTAACTCTGATCATGATGTCTTCCACTCTTGTCATTTTTCTGATCCACGAGTTTCTCTTCTTATCTCTCCTATTTACACCAAGCATGTACCATGCTTCTTTGAGTTGTCTGCAGCCTTTGTATGTCTCTTTTAGTTAAGGTCCACGTCTCTGCACCATACGTAAGCACTGGAAGGATGCATTGATCAAACACTTTTCTTTTGAGACATAATGGGATATTGCTCTTGAAAATTATGCTGTTTCTTCCAAAAGCTCTATAGGCAAGTTTTGTACGCCGATTAATTTCTTCATCAATGTGACCTTCACTTGATATCTGCTGTCCAAGATAAACGTACGTGTCTGTTATCTCCAGCTTTTCTCCATCAATCGATAAATCTTCATTTCTTGTAAAAGCATTGAACATCACTTTTGTCTTCTGAAAGTTCATTTTTAATCCCACTTCTTTACTCTTATCAGCAAGTTCCTGGATCATACTCTGCAGCTCTGATGGGGTAGTTGCAAAAATGACTACGTCATCAGCAAAACGAAGGTGGGTTAGATAATCTCCATTAATCTTTATCCCTTTGTTTTCCCAGTTCAGTGATTGAAAGACATTTTCCAATGTGGCATTAAAGAGCTTCGGAGATATGGTGTCAACTTGTCTCACTCCCTTTCCAATTTTTATGTGTGTTGTATTTTCAAACAGCTGAATCGTTGCACTTGCATTATCATACATGTTATTTATAATATTAATGTATGCATCTTCAATACCGCAGGATTTCAGAGCCATTGTAACTGCTGATGGTTTCACCGAATCAAAGGCTTTTTCATAATCGATAAAAGCCATGCACAATAGAAGTTCATATTCCCTCGCTCTTTCAATTAGTTCTCTCAGTACGTGGATATGATCTATTGTGCTGTAGCCACTCCTGAATCTATGTATATACACTCACTTCCAAAAGTTAAGCACGCAGAGGGAGAAGTTAATTTCCGGAAACCAATCGGAATTGGAGAGGCTGCACTTCGCCGCAGCGGTAGATGGTAGTATGCAAAAGTGGTAGGTAACAGCGAATCACGGTGTCTTGCCAAGAAATATGCAAAACAGGCAGGCGTATAAGAAGCCAGCACTCTGAAGGGGTACAGGAGTTGCATGCAAGTGCTGCTACAAGGTGTTGAAAACTGTCGGAGGATTTGTTTTGAAGGCATTCTTGATTTTATGGCTTCCAGAAGACGATTGGAAGATTCTGAGCTCTGGCGTGCCGTCGGACGCATTGAAGCAGGACAGTCAATCACAGATGTTGCTGGTTTCTTCGGCGTGAATCATTCCGTCATTTCACGTTTATGGAAACAATTTCTAACCATCCAAACAGTTGTCCGCAGACCTGTGGCCGGTCGCCCAAGGGTTACGACCCGCGCGGAAGACCGATATATTGCTGTTGTAGGCAAGTGGAATCGAAGAGCGACGTCCGCACGTGTGACATCTATGGTTACGACGGCCATTGGTAAGACGATATCTGCCACTACTGTGCGTCGAAGGCTACACATGAAGGGACTGTACGCCCGGGTACCACGGGTTTGTGTTCCTCTATCCTTCCAATCCAGAGGGGCACGATTAAAGTGGTGTCGCCAACATGTCAATTGGACTGTGTCTGATTGGGGCAACGTTATATTCACGGATGAGTCCAGATTTGCCCTGCAACCCGATGACAAGCGTGTACAGGTGTGGAGGGAAGAAGGCACACGCAATCGACCCCAGAACATCACCGAACATCATGCATTCCGAGGTGGAAGCATCATGATCTGGGCAGGAATTTCGTTGGGATATCGCACCGACCTCCACATCTACAGACGGGGTTCTGTGACGGCTGTACGGTATCTGGATGAAGTCCTAGATCCCACTGTGCGATTGTACGCTGCAGCAGTTGGTCCTGCATTCGTTTTAATGGACGATAATGCGCGTTCCCATAGAGCTGCCATCGTCGACGACTACCTGGAAAGTGAGGGGATTGCGCGTGTGGAGTGGCCGGCGTACTCGTCCGACCTTAATCCCTTTGAAAATATTTGGGATGCCCTCGGCCGTGCTATGTATTCACGTCTCCCGCCCCCAACCACTCTCACAGCTTTGGAAACTGCTCTACAAGAGGAATGGTGATTACTGGACTCTGCGGTGGTTGATGACCTCATAAAAAGCATGGTCAGACGTTGTAAACTTTGAATGCAGATGAGGGGAGCTCACATACCTTATTAATGTCGGGTTTTGTTGTTTGTTGTGACTTTATTACTCACTTTGCAAATGACTCCAATTTGACGTCATCTTATAATATCTGAAAATTCAATATTATTTTCATCTGTCTGTATTTCTTTGTTTTGATTCATTAATAAACATATTTCCTACGTTCCTGCCGCATTTCGTGTCAATCCAAGCAGTACGTCTCCATTTTTTCACATCTTACTGCTCCGAGCTTAACTTTTGGAAGTGAGTGTATATACATGTATATCATCATCATCATCATTGTCAACCATTATCAATCCACTGCTGGACGAAGGTCTCCCCAAGTTTCCTCCACAACGGTCTGTCTTGTGCCAGTCTCCTCCATGTCACTCCCGCATATTTACGAATTTCATCCACCCATCTCCCATGTGGTCTTTTTCTGGGTCTTTTCCTGTCCCTTGGAATCCAATCTAAAATTTCGGCTGTCCATCTATGGTCTGTCCTTCTGGCAGTATGTCCAGCCCATTGCCATTTCAGGGACTTAACTCTGATCATGATGTCTTCCACTCTCGTCATTTTTCGGATCCACGAGTTCCTCTTCTTATCTCTCCTGGTTATACCAAGCATGCACCTCTCCATGCTGCTTTGAGTTGTCTGCAGCCTTTGTATGTCTCTTTTAGTTAAGGTCCACGTCTCTGCACCATACGTAAGCACTGGAAGGATGCATTGATCAAACACTTTTCTTTTAAGACATAATGGCATATTGCTCTTGAAAATTATGCTGTTTCTTCCAAAAGCTCTCCAGGCAAGTTTTGTACGCCGATTAATTTCTTCATCAATGTGACCCTCACTTGATATCTGCTGTCCAAGATAAACATACGTATCTGTTATTTCCAGTTTTTCTCCATCAATCGATAAATCTTCATTTCTTGTAAAAGCATTGAACATCACTTTTGTCTTCTGAAAGTTCATTTTTAATCCCACTTCTTTACTCTTGTCAGCAAGTTCCTGGATCATACTCTGCAGCTCTGATGGGGTAGTTGCAAAAATGACTACGTCATCAGCAAAACGAAGGTGGGTTAGATAATCTCCATTAATCTTTATCCCTTTGTTTTCCCAGTTCAGTGATTGAAAGACATTTTCCAATGTGGCATTAAAGAGCTTCGGAGATATGGTGTCACCTTGTCTCACTCCCTTTCCAATTTTTATGTGTGTTGTATTTTCAAACAGCCGAATCTTTGCACTTGCATTTTCATAGATGTTATTAATAATATTAAAGTATGCATCTTCAATACCGCAGGATTTCAGAGCCGTGGTAACTGCTGATGGTTTCACCGAATCAAAGGCTTTTTCATAATCGATAAAAGCCATGCACAATGGAAGTTCATATTCCCTCGCTCTTTCAATTAGTTCTCTCAGTACATGGATATGATCTATTGTGCTGTAGCCACTCCTGAATCCAGCTTGTTCTCTCGGTTGAGCCATGTCCAGTGTTACCTTCAAGCGGTGTGAAAGAACTTTAGTGAAGATTTTATAAACCACTGATAGGAGGCTGATAGGTCTGTAGTTCCTGAGATCCTCAATGTCACCTTTATGTAGCAGGATCATTGTAGCGTTGTTCCAATCCTCAGGAATTTTCCCTTCATTAAGGCATCGAGTGAAAATTTGGGCGAGTACTGTTTCAATTTCTCCACTTGCTTCTTGTATGATGTCTATAGTAATTCCATCTTCTCCTGGAGCTTTCCCCCGCTTCATGTTCTTGATTGCATGAGCAACTTCTGCTGGGAGGACTGGAAGAACTCTGGTACCTTTCATGATGTCTGGAGTACATGTATCATCCCTTTCATATAATTTGGAGTAGAAATCTTTCACTCTTGTCAAAATTTCGCCTCTATTTCTTGTTATAGAACCATCTTCTTTTCTCAGAGCCATAATCTGTTTTCTTCCCTTACTGAGATGTCCCTTTGCTATCTTTAGGCTTTGGTTGTTTTCAATTGCTTTCCTCACTAGCTCACAGTTGAATTTCCTTACGTCTTCAGTGATACTTTTTCGTGCTGTCTTGCATAGCTCTATATATTCCACTTTGGAAGTCACATCTTCTTTAGTTGTCCTCATCTGTCTTCTTTTTGCATCAACATTTTGGTTTTTCCTGATAATTTGTTTACATGCAACTTGTTCTTAGACCCAGCTAATTTTGTTGCTGTTTCCATAAGAGCTTTGGTTACTTTTCTGTTAACTTCCGAAATATCCACTTCTTCCGATGTTAGGCCTTCTAAAGCAGAGAATCTGTTCTTCAGTTCCAACTTGAAAGTATTATGGTGTTTTTTAAGGTTGGTTATGTCAATACATTTTGTTTGTCTTATGAGCTTGCCACGTTCCAGTTTAGTGTTGAGGTGCATCTTACATCTCACCAATCTATGGTCACTACCTGTGTTGAACTTGTTTAGCACACTGCAGTCTTCGATGACGAATTTTTTGTTACACATAATAAAATCAATTTCACTTGTCGTCCCAATTGGATGTCTCCATGTCCATTTCCTGTGTAGCTTTTTCTTGAAAAAGGAATTCAAGATGAAAAATCCTTCTGCCTCTGCAAACTCAACGAGAGTATTTCCACGCTGGTTTCTGTTGCCGTGACCGAATTTACCTACTGAAGTTTCATTCTGTTGCCGGTGCCCTATTTTTGCATTGAAATCTCCCATAATTATCTTCAAGTGCTGCTTACCTTTATTATTTAGATGACGAATTTCCTCATAAAATTCTTCAATTTCTTCTTCAGGATGACTTGTGGTGGGTGCATAAGTTTGAATAATCTGAGCCTGGTATCTTCTCGATAGTTGGATAACGAGTCGTGCAGCTCTGTCAGAGGAACTTTCAACTTCTACCACTTTATCCTTCAGTTTCTTGTTTATTATAAATCCAACACCACTAGTTCTGCCAGTATCTGTCCCACGATAATAGAAGAGATGTCCACTTTTCAGTTCAATGAGATCTTCTCCTTTTCTCCTTACCTCACTCAGCCCGACGATGTCCCACTTGATCCTTTGTAGTTCCTCTTCCAATTCAAGAAGCCTTGAATCAGAAGATAGGGAGCGTCCGTTGTAGGTAGCCAAGGTCAGCATCAAATGGCAGCCTAGTCCGGTCCTCCGGGGATTCTATTTCTTGTTATAGAACCATCTTCTTTTCTCAGAGCCATAATCTGTTTTCTTCCCTTACTGAGATGTCCCTTTGCTATCTTTAGGCTTTGGTTGTTTTCAATTGCTTTCCTCACTAGCTCACAGTTGAATTTCCTTACGTCTTCAGTGATACTTTTTCGTGCTGTCTTGCATAGCTCTATATATTCCACTTTGGAAGTCACATCTTCTTTAGTTGTCCTCATCTGTCTTCTTTTTTGCATCAACATTTTGGTTTTTCCTGATAATTTGTTTACATGCAACTTGTTCTTAGACCCAGCTAATTTTGTTGCTGTTTCCATAAGAGCTTTGGTTACTTTTCTGTTAACTTCCGAAATATCCACTTCTTCCGATGTTAGGCCTTCTAAAGCAGAGAATCTGTTCTTCAGTTCCAACTTGAAAGTATTATGGTGTTTTTTAAGGTTGGTTATGTCAATACATTTTGTTTGTCTTATGAGCTTGCCACGTTCCAGTTTAGTGTTGAGGTGCATCTTACATCTCACCAATCTATGGTCACTACCTGTGTTGAACTTGTTTAGCACACTGCAGTCTTCGATGACGAATTTTTTTGTTACACATAATAAAATCAATTTCACTTGTCGTCCCAATTGGATGTCTCCATGTCCATTTCCTGTGTAGCTTTTTCTTGAAAAAGGAATTCAAGATGAAAAATCCTTCTGCCTCTGCAAACTCAACGAGAGTATTTCCACGCTGGTTTCTGTTGCCGTGACCGAATTTACCTACTGAAGTTTCATTCTGTTGCCGGTGCCCTATTTTTGCATTGAAATCTCCCATAATTATCTTCAAGTGCTGCTTACCTTTATTATTTAGATGACGAATTTCCTCATAAAATTCTTCAATTTCTTCTTCAGGATGACTTGTGGTGGGTGCATAAGTTTGAATAATCTGAGCCTGGTATCTTCTCGATAGTTGGATAACGAGTCGTGCAGCTCTGTCAGAGGAACTTTCAACTTCTACCACTTTATCCTTCAGTTTCTTGTTTATTATAAATCCAACACCACTAGTTCTGCCAGTATCTGTCCCACGATAATAGAAGAGATGTCCACTTTTCAGTTCAATGAGATCTTCTCCTTTTCTCCTTACCTCACTCAGCCCGACGATGTCCCACTTGATCCTTTGTAGTTCCTCTTCCAATTCAAGAAGCCTTGAATCAGAAGATAGGGAGCGTCCGTTGTAGGTAGCCAAGGTCAGCATCAAATGGCAGCCTAGTCCGGTCCTCCGGGGATTCTTAGCACCCTCTGCCTTCATGTCGCACTGGCCGCTGCCTTGGCCAGGTACATTCCAGCTGCCGGAGACTGAGGGCCAAGATTTAAGTTGTAGAGTCATTTTGGAGGTGTATATATACAGTATCATATATACATGTATATATACAGTATTATGTACTTTATAAGATAGAGTTTCGCACCCCTCTCCCTACACACAGACACGCGCACGTACGCACGTAGGAGCAAAGCAGTTGCCAAAGCGCGATCTAATGAGCACGACATAGGCGCCTCTGTTGGCGAATTGTGGAACATAGCGAACACAACTGTGCCGTCCCAGTGGCGCATTGGCATAAGTGATGGCCTCTGATCATTCGTCCGAAAGGGGTCCGGATTCGAATTCCGGTGAGGCATGGATGTTGTGTTTGTCTTACGACACTGGTTGTCTCCCTTCCCTGGAACTAGTGACCCTAAATTAGGGACAGGCAACTGCTTATAGCCCATTTAGTTGCTCACGGTGGTCGTTAAACCTGATAAAAAGAAAAAAACGCAACTGTTAAACTATGACAGATAGCGCAGAAATGTAAATTACAAAGTTGTAGAACTGAATTTGCTTACTAGGAATCGGTATCGCTGTTTTGGAAAGAACACATTGTACACGTGTTGAGCATTATATCATTATATTCCTGAAAAATATGAGGGCTCCTTTACATTGGGGAATCCCGACTCTAAAAATCTGGGGGTCGTGAAATCCCGAACCCCCCTACAGTAGTTACGCCTATGCTGTAATAGGTGGCACTGATTGTTTGTCGATATTCCAGGAAATCCGTAAGAATAACGTCGTTAATGTCCCAAGACACCGTAGCCATTACCTTTGTGGCTGATACCCTGATCTTGAACTTTGTGGGTGGGGGCGAATCAATCACTGTGTCTCCAGTCCGTGCTTTCACGTTTGCTTTCAGGCAGATGGTGATGAATCCACGTCTCATCCACCGTCACCACACGTCTGAGAAAGTTGTCTCCTTCTCTCTGGTGTCTTCGGAACAACATGTTCGCTATTTACAACCTGCTGGCTTTCTGCTCATCGGGCGGCTGCTTCGGTTTACATATGGCACACCCTTTGCTGAAAGCAGCTTAGATGATGGTACGCAAGCTGCCGGCGCTGATATTCAGTGCAGAGCTCAGATCACTTACAGTAATCCTCCTTTTGTTCGGTATGAGCTCATTTACGCGAGCAGTCATGGAGTCGTTAACAGCAGTTTGCCGATCGTGTCTTGTGCGCACGACCGGCAAACTTCTGAAGCACCATGTTGTTCCGAAGACACCATTCGTTGCCGACGCTTTGTCTGCCTTCCTTGAACGCTTTACACCATTTGGAGACGGATGAACGGGACAAACACGAATCACCAAACTGTGTTTGAAGTCTCTGGTGAATTTCACTGCCACTCGCACCTTTATTGCAATTTAATAATTATTCTCTGCTAAACCGGGTCGAAACACCTTCACTCGCCATTTCTCTTTCTGCAATACGGGGGTTGTCATGGCAACGGAAATTAACGAAACAAGTGGCGGTCTGGTAGCGTGAGATACCAGTGTTGCCAAACGCACAATAATAATAACCACAATTTTTCAGATTAATGTATTAGAAACAAAAGTCCAGGTCAAATTTGAACGCCCGTAATATAATAAATAGCTGGTGCGCAAAATAGGAGAGAGAAGAAATATCCTGAGCCACGATAAACAAAATTCATGCGATATGCTAAATATCCGATCTCGCTAAGGAACTTCAGAATTCGACAGACGATTGAAATTTAAAAGTTAATCAAACTTCAAGTATTCTCCCCAATCGCTCCTTTTACCGGTAATTTCTCGCCATACGGATACGGAAAACGTGAGAACAGAGTTTTCCCGTTAATATACGAAAGAAATTGCGGAAAGGTTTCTGAAAATTAAAAATTTTTCCCGTGGTACGAAAAAACCGTGAAATTCAGGTTTCTTTCTGTCATTTCACGGAAGAGTTTGTATCAGAAATATGCTTCGTTAATTCACGAAAGAAATGACGGAAAGTGAGTCGTGAATTTCAGAATTTTTTTTTTACAGCGTAACATACTATATGTTCATTTCTGGGTATTAAAAAACTTATATTCATTTGAATTAATAAATTTAAGGAAATGTGGGATTTTTTTAGTTTAAACCTCATTTGGCACTAAGCCTATACAAAACTTCGAGGTCGTGGCCCAGTAGCGGATCCAGTGGGGAGCGACTGGAGCCATGCCCCCCTCCCTAAAGCAGATTTTTTTAATGGATAAAGTCTAAATAATTATTATTTTTGTAAATTATAATACTAAATCCACAGGTTTTCGTAAAAGTTCTCATAGCAACTAAATTTCGCTGTAATTTTTCTGTTCCGGCTTTAAAAGAAAAAAAAACGACAAAAAAAAATAAACAAACAGAGGAAACCGAGCAGGATGAGAGCTTTCCGTTATTAGTAAAGAGAAATTTTGAGTAATCATGAAAAGCAACGTGTGAGCTTTGTTCTATTTTTTATTTTTATTTTAGTACTAGATGAAAGCCCGTCAATGATGACGGGGGAAAATAAAATTTATGATACAGAAATTATTGACACATATTTATTGAGTTTTTCAGTTCCACATCAATAGATGGCGACGTTGGCTCACAAATTTCTGAAAATTTCCCGAACAGTCTGTTATGGAATTTGATACGACGGGCTGTCTGATTGCTATGTGTTTTGTAAAACCCTTAGTCCGTATTTCGTCAAAACTTCCTTGTACACAACATTTTTCGTATACACTGATTTTGAACCTTGTATCAACTTCCCCTGTTCTTTTCCGTGAACTACTTTATCTTGACGTCGTCAGACCGTCGTACTCTTGACGTTGCCACGGATAAACACCCGTTCAAGTACTGAACCAAAATTCCTGATGTAAAGCTTTTCGTAGCCGTGGCGCAGTGGTCTAAGGCAGCAAAAACACAAGTGTTAAGAAACTACTGGCCACCAGCCGGCAGTGATGCGTCACTGCTGGCTGAAATCTGCCGCTCATGTCCCGGTAGCGGTCTGTTGGTGGCAGCCATTGATGGCCCTGCAGCATCGCCGTGAATTGCGGGCCCCCAAGCAAGTGCCACTAGTGGCCCGTAGCTGGCAACCGATGCAACCCCAACAACAGGTTGAAGCAACGGGACTGCGCATGCGCAGAAACAAGGCGTGCTGTGTCTCTCGTGTTACCAGTTAGTTGAAGACGAAGCTACCGCCATTGTGTTATTTTCGTGGATGTTAAGAAAGAAAAAACATATGTAGAGAGGCGAATTAATTTCCTATAATGAAATCCCACGTCGAGAAAGATATCAGATTAACCCATGAAATACTACATTGCAGCCATGAAATACACCCACTCCATTCCCATTAATAACAAGAAATAATTTCTGTGTAATCTTTCGTTTTAACATACACTGAACCGCTTGAAACCAAAGTCCTGGAAAAACATTAAAAAAACGTTATGTTGGAAAACAAAAAAGAAGAATTATACGCGAACAAAATTTATCAATTATTTGAAAAAAAAAAGAAAAAAAAAAGCAACGCTGTGTGGATAAAATGTACTCATCCATGGATTGAATACACAAGACTAGAATAATTCACTTCTAAAAATAACGAGAAGTAAAATAAAATATTTTCCTCTTTAAAACAAATGTAGCTTCGTTCGGACAGCGAAAAGGAACGATACAACGTTAAAAATATAGCAGAATGTGACATGAACAGGTAAATATATTAATTAAACAATCGCCTTTCAAGACCAAAAGGACAGCACAAAACTTTGGAAAGCGCCTTTAAGTTGGTACACTCGATGAAAATGAATGAAGTTTCCTTAAGGTAAAAAGAAAAAACAATCGTTACGTTGAAAAAATAAATTTATGAATTATATGAAACTAACATTTATGAAAAATACCTCGCAATATTGTAAAATTAAAAAGAGGACCATTTTTTACATATTCCGCATTAAGCGGCTCAGCTTCAAGCAGAAGCTCGTGCGTGCCAAAGCAGTCCCGTTGGTAGAGCGCCCACTTCCCACACAGACAGTCCTTGTTTCGTTTCCACTCAGATCCAAACGGGCGTTTTTCAGGACCTGTTGAGAAAATCTCCCTAGCGCAGTGCCATAATGCAGAAGTTTCGTAAAGCGAAAAAAAAAAAAAAGTAGTTGTGGCTTTGGGAAACTGCGGTTATCCTTTATTCTTCTTTTTTTATTGCTGCTACTGGGAAATTGGCGGACAAGATTCGGCAAGCAATCAGTTACGTCACGTGATTGCCGACTGCCACTGCCGGGGAACTAGCGGACCACATTAGGATAGCTTTCAATTATGGCACGTGCTTGCAGGACTGCTGAAGGGCCACTTGTGGCAGCTACTGCCTCTGATGGATAACTAATGGCCCTGTTCTGGCATATGACAAATGATGGGTGTACCACTGTTGGCCCATGTGGTGGCTGCCCGGACATATTATTGGCGGTCCGGCGGCGGCAACATAGTGCTGGGCCTCCGTTGGCAGTGCTGGCAGCCAGCAGTGGCCCATTGCCTGCCCAGCAAGACTGTTTTTGCTGGGAAGCCATGGCCTCTGATTATTATTCGTCCGAAAGGGGTCCGGGTTCGAATCCCGGAGAGGCATGGATGTATTTGTCTTACGGCACCGACTCTCTCCTTTCCCTGGAACCCGTGACCCTAAATTAGGGTCAGGAGACTGTTTATAGCCCAGTGAGTTACTCACGGTGGTCGTTAAACCTCTAATTAACAAAAAAAAGAAAAAAAAAGGTTTTCGTATCTCTAGAGTTGACCGTGTGACGTAACGTATCTCTGACGTCTGACGTCATGTGAGAATGATTTGGATTAAATGACGTCACACCAGCAGCTTTGTTCTTTGTTGCTATGGCAACAAAACAAAGTGCTATACGCATGATCTGTGCGCGTGTAGGTGATTACGTCACCTACACGAAAAGCTAAGCGTGACGTTACAAACATTTGTTTTTCGGTTGTTGCTATGACGACTTAAAAAGTGGCACGGAGGAGGAGGACTCTAGCAGATTTTATACTGTATTAGAATTGCCTGGCATCATTGGTACTAAGGAGTAGGGAAAGTGATCTTGTGGGGTAGTCTTTGAGGTGAGTGTGTGACAGTACGTACCCCGATTGGGCCATAAACAAACACTAATGGCAAGTTTCCAAGCAGGAAAATTTTCTATTAAATTAACCCATCTGAACAGAAGGGATCAAACCAGAGGGGTCCATCTTGGTGCGCAATAGTGAAGGCATTTTTCAGCAACTTTTGCATGACGTAGCTGTGGAGGCAGATCGATCATTTGCTTTGATGGTTTGTTTACATGAGGTTACTATTAGTCATATGTTTATTTAGTGCTATTTGATCAGTTGTATGTGATCTAGAGTCATATATTTATAGTGATAGGATAAAAATTAGTATTGTGGTAACAAAAGGTAAGCGTTATGAGATAACTATTGGGGTAACAAAAATAAATCGTTGTATTGCTCTGTGTTTGTTTGCTAGAAAACTTCACGACGACACTATTCTATGTTATTATTTCGTAAGAACGATGCCTAATTGTGCCTTTCCTCTGTGCTTATCGCAGTATAAGAAAACAAACAGAACTGGAATTCAGAACTGGAATTATTTATCACGCATTCCCAAAAGATCAGATGTTGAAAAAAACGTGGCTACTCAAATGTAAACAAAAAGATGTTGTCAATGTGAAACATGCCAGAATTTGCGCTAAGCATTTTACTAAAGATGATTCTGAACGTGATTTAAAGAAAAACGGCGAATCTTCGGAAATGAATTTGTTTAGAAGAAATTTTTTTCAGTGTTCTAAACAAAACGTTCATTCCTTGAAGTAAAAGTCAAAATATACAGGCTGCATCCTGGAAATATTAGTGACTTTCTAAGAAAATTTCAAGCATAATTTCTATCCGAATTTTAAAAATGCTCGCCATTTCGAGGTCGAAATGTGAAATGGAGATTAAGAAAGTAACAATGCCGTGTGTAAAAGAAAGTTGACTACATTCTGGCAGCGAAAACAAACAGATTAATTCCTGGTATAATTCAATGCAAACCTTCATTTTGTATTTACATTTTATGTCCCATGAGGTATCTATGAGAATAGTTTCGGCGCTAGTTATTAAAACAGTACAAATGCGAAAAGATCGCGGAATTTTTTCTTGTCGATATAAATTCCTTATTTGTTTTGGTAAAAATCTCAGGTCCACACCGTGTTGTTTCACAAACGCAATGAAACGGTGGGCGTACTCTCTTACATTGGTTAAGAATTCATTCTGAACTGGACATTTTTCCTTTCTTTTGTAATTACGTGACGAAGTAAAAAAGTTCAAAGAGAGAAAAACTTTAGCTTTTGCTGATATAAACTTTACGTTCCCCTCTTTGCCTTGAGTTACGTATGAACTCCACAGTGACGTCATATGAAAGAACCAATGAGAGCACAGATCGCTCATGGACCCAACCTAAGAGATATCTATAAGAACCTTGGGATCAAACATTATTTTGAAATATTTTGTGCAGACGGAAGATTTAAAAAACGTCAAGTTGGTTTCTTCGAAAACTAAACAATTGAACTCGAAAAGTTATAAGAATTGAAATTTGAAAATTTATTTATTTACGCCCTCTTCATCGCTAGAGGGCGTAAATAAGTAAATAAATAAATAAATAGTGCATAAAATAAAAAAATAGTGCATACATTTTAATAATAGTGATGATTTTAATAATTTAATAAATAGTGCATAAAAATAGTATTAATTTTGTTAGTTCTCCCTCGCAGTTTGGGATTTAAGAATTTAGAATAATTTTTTAATCGAAAATTTCAAAACGCCTTGCGATGCCAGGAAGGGGTGGCGCGGCAACTTTATAATGTGTATGTGTGTGCGCTCGCCCTACACAATGTCTCGCTTTTTATAGCACGTCTTTTGCAAAAAAAATGCGTGCTTATGGCATCACTTAGTCCGTCCGTCCATCTGTGGACACTATATCTCTGCAACTATTAGTCCGATTTGAAAAATTGTTTTCCCAACGGTCTTAGCTTTCCGATTCTTTTCCGATGCGTAACTATACATTGTATTAGTATGAAGGGAAATAAAATATCCGTTTATTGACGTATAAATATCATTAATAAAGCGTAAGCTTTCAACACCAACAGGTGCCTTCTTCAGACTAGTTCGTGGTTAGGCAAGACAAGAGGAATAAACAATAGAAAATTTTAAAAATAAACATGAACAGAATTTGAGAACGTGATATGTTGCTTAGGGTTGCATGCGACAACGAGAGATGTCAACAGAAGCGTGCTAAGCGTGAATAAATGTGCGCCATATTTGGGGAAATTCAAGTGAGACGTCATCGTTGCAAACCACAGGGTTACTCAAAATATCCATGGTTTCCCTGATGGCAGTGCCCCTGGCGGTAGTATAAGGAGCAATTCGATACAACAGTCGGATTCAATCAAAATTACCTCTAGTCCATTATAAAGGTGGATTGCGAAAGTTAAGAGAGTGGCGAAAATGCCCGCTACCCCGGACACCCTCAGATCAGCCGCATGGCTTCTTCCGGGGCCGAAGATACCCTCGCTCTTTGCAAGAATTAAACATCACAAGCCAGGACTCCCGCTTAGGCCTATTGTTTCACGGAGGACAGCCCCATCAATCAATCTCGAGCGTCAACTTGCAACATTCCTAAAATCTTTCCTGCCTGCCTCCACAACAGTCCTGTTATCGTCGGGTGACTTCGTAACAAGGCTGAAGAACTTCACTGTGGCTCCGCAACACAACATCGGTAGTTTTGACGTGGTGTCAGTACCTGTCGACGAGGCAGTGGACACTTTGAAGCGAGCACTTGCTGGTTCTTCAATGTTCTCACAGAACTCACTACTGGGTATATCCTATGCGATAGAAGTGGTGACGGAATCAAATTTTTTCTGTTTTAATAACCTAATTTACAAGCAGTCCAAAGGGGTTGCCATGGGCTCACCACTATCTGCTGTACTAGCTGAGGCCATCCTCAGACCACTGGAATCAAAAATTCTTAAGGGAGCTAAGCTCGCTCCTCTTATATGGCTCAGATACACCGACGATGTATTTTTGTCTGGCAGCATGAAGCTGATGAACTGAACGCTTTTTTCGCTTTCAGTAATTCCCTCCACCGGAACATATGTTTCACCATGGAGTGTGAGGTCAACGGCAGTCTCCCGTATTTTTGGACGTCCTAGTCAAGAAATTTCGTTCTGGATCCCTCTAAACCAAGGTTTATTACAAGCCAACATATATCCCGAATGTAATCCTACCCATCAACAGCCTAGCGTTGTCATGTTACTGCATGACAACGCTAGGCTGTTGTCATGCAGTAATGTCGCGAGGATTGCGTCCCGTGGTATTGTTGTTTTCTCTCAATTTACATGTTGCGTTGTCTTAAAACGGTTTAAAACTTATTTGTACACCTAAAAGAATATCACGTCAAAAGGAATTTGAAAGTTTATCGGGAATTCCAAATATAACGTTTAATTAAGGCATGAGCTCATCAGGTGTTTCGCTTTGGAGATTTTGAATTGTCGGTATTTTGGATTGACGGGATTTCGGCTGTCGGGATTTTGGTAGGGTCGGAATATTGGACGTGTCGGGATTTTGGGTAGTCGGGATTTCGCCTGTCGGGATGTTGGTTTGTAGGAGTAGTGTGTGTCGGGATTCTGACCCAGATCCGACTTTCAATAACTTTGATAAATTTTATTCGAGACGGAAAGGATTCAAAAGACGTGTTCATTTTAACCGAAATCTCCGTGTCATCTTTCTTGTTACTAATTCTACCAAAAAATTGTAACGGCATTTGCTACATGAACAGACTTTTACTTAATTATTTGAAAGGCAAAAGTAAAAAGAAAGTCATTGTAAAAAAAATTGTACGATTAATATTCTGCATTTGGCCAACAAATATTACACTCTTCTGATCACTAATATTTCATGACCTAATTAATTGTAATATTATGAATTGCCAATTTCTCCAAGATTTTAACACTCAAGCATACAGAACTCTCTCCTTTTCATCAGGAAAAAAATCAGTTATTAATATCGTTCCTCAAATGAATGTAAAATTAAAAACGTAATCAGCAATAAGATTAATTTTTTAGCCTAAGATAATCTCGGGACTCTAGATTGGATTTACAGGAATAGCATGTTCTTCAATTAAAATAATGAAAAAAAAAAGAGAACTGTTTTTTTTTGTTCACACATAGATTTCCGTCAGTCTTGTGAGGACTGGATAAAAAGGTCTGAAGCATTTACAACGCAAAGGGAAAGTTATTCCATGTAAATTCGATGAAGTCAGGAAATCGGAAATTAAAGATTTTGCATAAAAAATTGCAAATGATCCACAATCTGTCTTTAAGAAAAGAAAAACGTTCATTTTTTCGGATTTTTTTCATGTTTCGGAAGCATTCGAATTAAAGATAGACTTTATTGAAATTTTAATTAACTTTTTTCCTTACATTCCACTTGACGTTTTTTGCATAACGTGGGGTTTAATACTCCTAATGAGCATCCCCAACTCTCCCAGAACGTTCTGCGACATTTTTTGAACCATTTTGTTTAACTCAACCGTTAAAGCCTATGTATGTAGAGAGCAAAAGCAACTGTCGTAATAAGCACAGCAAAGTAGTATAGAAGACTCACGGTACATATCGACAATAAATTCTTGAGTAATAATAACACAATGGACCATCCATTGAGTGTCAATCAATCCTGGGAAACTGGAAAAATATCATGCAGCTCGATCAAATTAAAGCATTTGTCTTTCACTTTATACAAAATACTCAATGCTTACTTGATTATTCAGAAAATTATTTATCATGACAATGAAAAAACAAAAACATGTTTGTTTCCATTTTCTCGAAGAAATACTGGCGTGTCGATAGATCCAGCAAAATGGGTTAACGCAATGCTCTCTGCATCCCAATTATACACGGTCGTCTCAGAATAATAAGACCATCAACCTAATAATGGGAATAACCACCCTTGGCCCCGGATGACAGAGGTGAGACGGCGTGGCATTGACGCAATGAGACCCTAGAAGGTTGCCCGAGGCACACGTGCCCATTCGGAATGCAGCAGAGCAGGGAGGTCCCGGAAATGACGTGGGTGTGATTCGGCACGTCAAACCTGTTGATCCAACGAGTCCCAAAAGTGTTCTATGGGATTGAGATCAGGCGATTTCTCCGGGAAAAGAAGAGCGGAGACATCGCTGTTGTGTTCCTGGAACCAGCTACACCTCCCCTAGTGACATGACAGAGCGCATTATCCTGTTAGTAGACGCCATAACCAACAAAGGAAACGTCCAACATGAAGAGTTGCATGTGGTTAGAGAGAATGGACAGGTAGCCATTGGTGTTCAGGAACCCCATCCATCTGTGCTAGAGGTCCCAAGTCATACGAGGATATCATCCCCTAAACATGCACACAGGCACGGCCTGCCTGTACTTGACCGATAAGCGTGCCCGGGCTTTGGTTCTTGTGCGCCTGGTGCTGTATCCGCCATCGCTCCTCACTTCTGTGGAGCAGAAACATAGATTCGTCGGAGAAGGCAACTTTTCCCCACTCTTCTACTGTCGAATGAAGGTTGTAGCATGGCAACTGCAGGCGTCTTTTCCGATGGACCTGGGTTAACATGGGCGCATTGATACAGTGTCGACTCCGGATACCCATGCATAACATGATTCGTTCTACTGTTATCGGGGGCACGTACCTGGGTGCCCTAGCGTTCCTTTGCGTCGTCAATTGCTGCACTGTTGCGCGTCGATTGCCGTTCACCAGTCGACGGAGGCGATGTTCTCCTCTGGGGTCGATGGCCTTTGGGACTCCACAGTTATGACGTCGGGAGGTACTCGGTGTGCCAGCGGTCCATTCTTGGTACACCTTTACAACAGCACATCGCAAACAGCCCACAAAGTCAGCTGCCTCAGAGATGCTTCCACCCTTGGGGCGTAGCCGATGAACATTCCTTTTTGCACGTCAGTCAAATCACGATCTTTGCTCATTGTGCTCATGTGACGCACTATGACTCATCTTCCCTGCCCTACCGCTTACATATCTGTGTGGTCGACCTCGTCATGTGCATTCTGTTTCGAGCCTAGGCGGGTGCAATGTGATTCCGGGGGTGGTCATATCATTGTGATCAGACTGTGAACGCTACGCTGTTGTATTGTTAGCTGCGTGGAATACTTTATGCGGCT
Organism: Macrothele yani; assembly: GCA_039090855.1. Lineage (NCBI taxonomy): Eukaryota > Metazoa > Arthropoda > Arachnida > Araneae > Macrothelidae > Macrothele > Macrothele yani. The sequence continues at coordinate 140,871,658 of CM077008.1, read as the reverse complement.
AACTCAAGTCTAAAAAAGTACTGAATAACTTTCAACACTCCAGAGACGCATATAGCGTATTAAATCTGTTTATTTTTGCAGCGTAGTAAGTACAAAGATTTGGCAAGTTTTCGCACTCCACTGGGAGGCATTTTCAAGCCAATTGTAGATATACCATTGGGATTTGCGATTTTCAGTGAATTTATTGACACACTGTTCATTTCTAATTGTTATGCACTTCAGAGCATGCATTTACCCCCCCCCCCCCCTTCGAAAGACCATTCTGGGAGGGTAACCGCGCATCCTGTCCTCCCTGTAGGTACGGCTCTATCTGTTACCAAGCTATTTGATTTTGGAGTACCATACAATAGTGGCCAAAGATCCTTCACCAGTAGACCAAAAGTCAATTTTTGGTATTTGAAGTCAACTTATACTGCGTAATGTTAAAGTCAGAAATACATATTATACGTCATTTTAAAGGAAATTTTATGCTGAATTCAAATATGTTTACAGAATGTTATTACCAGTAACAGAAGTGAAGTTACAAGCAAAAGTACAGCGTCTAGTCATAAAAACCAAAAAATAGTGGTATTTGTGAAATTAGTGTACAATACAATTAACGTAACATTAGTGTACACTACATTATTGACACACACTTGAAATAACTGACCAACAACCAAAATACGGTTTAACATTTAATCGGATAACCACGGTTGCTGAGTAACAAAGTTCACCTTCTTGGCGTGGAAATAACGAGCTTCTCTAGTAGTCCATTGGTGATAACATGGTACCATACGGCCCTTACAGACTCAGTCAAAGACTTTACTTTACCATTCGGCCCTTACAGACTCAATTAAAGATGTGCGTAAGGGCCGTATGACACCGTGTTATCACCAATGGATAACTAGAGGAGCTGATTAGTTTCATGCTAAGAAGGTGAATTTTGTTACTCAGTAACCGTGGTTATCCGATTAAATGTTAAAGCGTATTTTGGTTGTTGGTCAGTTATTTCAAGTGTGTGTCAATAATGTAGTGTACAGTAATTTTACGTTAAATGCATTGTACACTAATTTCACAAATTCCACTATTTTTTGGTTTTTATGTACGCTTGCTTGTAACTTCACTTCTATTACTGGTAATAACATTCTGTAAAAATATTCGATTCCAGCATAAAACAAGAAAGATGACACCGAATTTTAGGGTGTGATAAGCACGTCTTTTGAATCCGTTCTGACGCGAATTAAATTTATCAAAGCTATTCAAAGTCAATGGAACCGGTATGGAAAGCAATAGATCTGACAAAAGAAAGAAGATTTTCAATCGGGTTTTTAATCCCTCAGATATTGCTGTAAACGGATATCGATAAAAATAAGATGTGACTTTACGTCCCCTGGTGGGAAAACCATGCATTATTTTAGGAAGAAAGTATTCGCAAAATGTTTTTCCATATGAGCGGTATCGGTCCAAGAAAAAAAAAAAAAATTAGTCGAGGTTTCAAGAGCCCAGATTTTGCAACAAATACTTCAGAAGCAGAAATTAACACTTATGACCCCTGGTGGCTAAACCATTCTTTACCAAACATTAGAAATTATGTGAAAAATATTTTCCATCAGGTCTTGTATGCGATACAGGAAGAATTTTTCAAATCAGAGCTTTAGGAGCAGAAATAACGCAGAAAACGGAATTTACCTTTGTGCCCCCTAGCGGAAAGCCTATGATTTACTTGAAAATTTTGAATTTATATGAAAAAAATTTCGCATCGGGAAACACTATCCAACAAAGAAGGAATTTTTCAAATCATACTCTTAGAAGTAGAGATATTGACAAAAATAAGACATACATCTACGCCCCTGGCGTAGAAACCGTGCATTTTTTCAAGAAGAAATTTTTCCTAAAATGTTTGTCGACATGAGTAGTAGCGGCCAACAAACGACGTTTTTTTCAATCGAGATTTTAGAAGCTCATATTTTGCTGCAAATACAACAGAAGCGGAAATTAAGATTTACGCCATCTGGTGGCCGAACTATTTCTTACAAAAATTAGAAAATATGTGCAAACGATTTCCGATCAGGAGCTGTATGCGGTGCAGAAAGAATTTTTCAAATCGGAGATTTAGAAGCAGAGATATAGGTGGAAACGCAATTTACATTACCGCCCACTAGCGGAAAGTCTATGAATTACTTGAAATTTTTGAAATTATATGAACCACATTTCACACTAGAAACACTATCCAACAAAGAAGGAATTTTTCAAATCGGATTCTTAGAAGTAGAGATATTGACAAAATTAAGATGTACATCTTTGCCCAGTGGCGTAGAAACCATGCACTATTTTAAGAAGAAAATGTTTCTAAAAGGTTTGTCGACATGAGTAGTATCGGTCAACAAACGACGTTTTTTTCAATCGAGAATGTAGAAGCTCATATTTTGCTGCAAATACAACAGAAGCGGAAATTAAGATTTACGCCATCTGTCGTACACAGACAATAACCGTCATCTCAGCAGGATGTCTTTGAGTGATTTTTGTCTTGCATCATCAACGGCGTTGGCACAGCTGTGGCGAACTGTGACGCGATCTGCCTTGTCAGCTGTAACCGTACGTCGAGGGTTATTACAATTCGGACAGCAGGCTCGTCGGCCCATCCTCAGGCTACCTTTGACACACTCAGCAACGGACTGTAAGGTTGCAATTGTGCATCGAACGAAGGAACCGGCGTGCTGAATGGCATAAGATCGTGTTCTTGAACGAAACGAGCTTCTACTTTACGCTTTCCAACCGTAGGTTGAAGCAGAGTACATGCTCCAGTCTGCCTCTGTGTACGTCCGTCCGTCCGCACGATAACTGGTGTAAAAACTGTTCAATTTCGATGAAATATTAGTATGTGGTAGGGACCATCTGGATACGCACCCTGTTGAAACTGGAGGAAATGCGATCAAAGGTCAAGACATAGGAGCGGGATTCATTCCATTGCCCTTATTCGTCAAAACTTGCGTAAAAATACTTTGATTGCGACAAAACTATATCATGTCGTTACGCAGGTATACTGAACCGGTTTTGTTTAATATAATCGAAATGGGGTCAAAGGTCAGGGCACAGGAGCTAGATTTATTCCACAGTCATTAGCCTCATAACTTGAGTAATAACTTGACTAATGATTTCTCGTATGTTGGAAAGCATATCACAATCAATGCATTGCATGATTTTACTAACTTGTTATGCTAAAGTTATAGTCGGAACGGTGTCCGCCGACGACAGGAGGAGAGGTGTCGGGAAAAGTGTATTCGCACCAGGCATACCGCTCTAACACGGGGCAATATGGCGTAGGGTGCTATTGGGGACCAAAGCAGATCTAATCTGGTGAGAGTCCGTACCACCATAACGCGAGCCCATTATGTCAATGACATTCTACGGCTGGTTGTCCTTCCGGACATGGCGGGCGTCTCTGTGTCTGTATTTCAGCAGGACAATGCCACACCGTATGTAGCAGCGACAAAATTCGCCTTTTTAGGGGTAACAACGCTCTACTTCTGACGTGGCAGGCTAGATCGCGGGAATTTGTTACCCATAAAAAATATCTGGGACATGCTTAAATGGCAACTGCATCGGCACGACCCTACGCCAGCAACTCTTGACGAAATTTGGGCGCTGGTCAATACAGCCTGGATGGCTATTCCACAAGACACCATTCACACAATATTTGATTCAATACCTGAGAGCGTACGACCGTTCGCCAGCAACTCTTGATGAACTCTGGACGCGGGTCAACACAGCTTGGATGGCTATTACACAGAACACCATTCACACATTATTTGATTCAATACCTCAGAGCGTACGACCGTCCGCCAGCAACTCTTGATGAACTTTGGTCGCGGGTCAACACAGCCTGGATGGCTATTACACAGCACACCATTCACACATTATTTGATTCAATACCTCAGAGCGTTCGACCGTCCGCCAGCAACTCTTGATGAACTTAGGACGCGGTTCAACACAGCCTGGATGGCTATTCCACAGCACACCATTCACACATTAATTGATTCAATACCTCAAAGCGTACGACCGTCCGCCAGCAACTGTTGATGAACTTAGGACGCGGGTCAACACAGCCTGGATGTCAATTCCACAGCACACCATTCACACAATATTTGATTCAATACCTGAAAGCGTACGACCGTCCGCCAGCAAATCTTGATGAACTTAGGACGCGGGTCAACACAGCCTGGATGGCTGTTCCACAGCACTCCATTCACACATTATTTGATTCAATACCTCAGAGCCTACGACCGTCCGCTAGCAACTCTTGATGAACTTTGGCCGCGGGTCAACACAGTCTGGATGGCTATTCCACAGCACACCATTCACACATTATTTGATTCAATACCTCAGAGCGTTCGACCGTCCGCCAGCAACTCTTGATGAACTTAGGTCGCGGGTCAACACAGCCTGGATGGCTATTCCACAGCACTCCATTCACACATTATTTGATTCAATACCTCAGAGCGTTCGACCGTCCGCCAGCAACTCTTGATGAACTTAGGACGCGGGTCAACACAGCCTGGATGTCAATTCCACAGCACTCCATTCACACATTATTTGATTCAATACCTCAGAGCCTACGACCGTCCGCTAGCAACTCTTGATGAACTTTGGCCGCGGGTCAACACAGTCTGGATGGCTATTCCACAGCACACCATTCACACATTATTTGATTCAATACCTCAGAGCGTTCGACCGTCCGCCAGCAACTCTTGATGAACTTAGGACGCGGGTCAACACAGCCTGGATGGCTATTCCACAGCACTCCATTCACACATTAATTGATTCAATACCTCAAAGCCTACGACCGTCCGCCAGCAACTCTTGATGAACTTAGGTCGCGGGTCAACACAGCCTGGATGTCAATTCCACAGCACACCATTCACACAATATTTGATTCAATACCTGAGAGCGTACGACCGTCCGCCAGCAACACTTGATGAACTTAGGACGCGGGTCAACACAGTCTGGATGGCTATTCCACAGCACACCATTCACACATTATTTGATTCAATACCTCAGAGCGTACGACCGTCCGCCAGCAACTCTTGATGAAATTAGGTCGCGGGTCAACACAGCCTGGATGGCTATTCCACAGCACTCCATTCACACATTATTTGATTCAATACCTCAGAGCCTACGACCGTCCGCTAGCAACTCTTGATGAACTTTGGCCGCGGGTCAACACAGTCTGGATGGCTATTCCACAGCACACCATTCACACATTATTTGATTCAATACCTCAGAGCGTTCGATCGTCCGCCAGCAACTCTTGATAAACTTAGGACGCGGGTCAACACAGCCTGGATGGCTATTCCACAGCACTCCATTCACACATTATTTGATTCAATACCTCAGAGCCTACGACCGTCCGCTAGCAACTCTTGATGAACTTTGGCCGCGGGTCAACACATTCTGGATGGCTATTCCACAGCACACCATTCACACATTATTTGATTCAATACCTCAGAGCGTTCGACCGTCCGCCAGCAACTCTTGATGAACTTAGGTCGCGGGTCAACACAGCCTGGATGGCTATTCCACAGCACACCATTCACACATTAATTGATTCAATACCTCAAAGCGTACGACCGTCCGCCAGCAACTGTTGATAAACTTAGGACGCGGGTCAACACAGCCTGGATGTCAATTCCACAGCACACCATTCACACAATATTTGATTCAATACCTGAGAGCGTACGACCGTCCGCCAGCAACTCTTGATGAACTTAGGACGCGGGTCAACACAGTCTGGATGGCTGTTCCACAGCACACCATTCAAACATTATTTGATTCAATACCTCAGAGCGTACGACCGTCCGCCAGCAGCTCTTGATGAATTTAGGACGCGGGTCAACACAGCCTGGATGGCTATTCCACAGCACTCCATTCACACATTATTTGATTCAATACCTCAGAGCCTACGACCGTCCGCTAGCAACTCTTGATGAATTTTGGCGGCGGGTCAACACAGTCTGGATGGCTATTCCACAGCACACCATTCACACATTATTTGATTCAATACCTCAGAGCGTACGACCGTCCGCCAGCAAATCTTGATGAACTTTAGACGCAGGTCAATACAGTCTGGATGGCTATTCCACAGGACACCATTCACACATTATTTGATTCAATGCCTCAGCAGGTACAGCACACGATACAAGCCAGAGGAAACACCGATTATTTTAATGATTAGCTATATCGTCGCACCTAGTACGTATGACACCGAGATGTTCTGTATTGACTAATGAGCATGTCCTGTAAAAATCAAAGTCGCAGATCAACTCCTTTCAGATGTTCTGTTTTTTATGAACATGAGTGTATAAGGGATAGTCATTCAGGTTTATTATTATTTTACCACACTTAGAACTAGAGAAATCAAGCCAGATATTAACGGTTACTAAGAAAAGTTATCAGAAAAAATGTAATGATTTATCAACAGGTATATATATCATCATCATCATCATCATTGTCAACCATTATCAATCCACTGCTGGACGAAGGTCTCCCCAAGTTTCCTCCACAACGGTCTGTCTTGTGCCAGTCTCCTCCATGTCACTCCCGCATACTTTCGAATTTCATCCACCCATCCTCCATGTGGTCTTCTTCTGGGTCTTTTCCTGTCCCTTGGAATCCAATCTAAAATTTCGGCTGTCCATCGATGGTCTGTCCTTCTGGCAGTATGTCCAGCCCATTGCCATTTCAGGGATTTAACTCTGATCATGATGTCTTCCACTCTTGTCATTTTTCGGATCCACGTGTTCCTCTTCTTATCTCTCCTGGTTACACCAAGCATGCAGCTCTCCATGCTGCTTTGAGTTGTCTGCAGCCTTTGTATGTCTCTTTTAGCTAAGGTCCACGTCTCTGCACCATACGTAAGCACTGGAAGGATGCATTGATCAAACACTTTTCTTTTAAGACATAATGGCATATTGCTCTTGAAAATTATGCTGTTTCTTCCAAAAGCTCTCCAGGCAAGTTTTGTACGCCGATTAATTTCTTCATCAACGTGACCCTCACTTGATATCTACTGTCCAAGATAAATGTACGTGTCTGTTATCTCCAGCTTTTCTCCATCAATCGATAAATCTTCATTTCTTGTAAAAGCATTGTACATCACTTTTGTCTTCTGAAAGTTCATTTTTTAATCCCACTTCTTTACTCTTGTCAGCAAGTTCCTGGATCATACTCTGTAGCTCTGATGGGGTAGTTGCAAAAATGACTATGTCATCAGCAAAACGAAGGTGGGTTAGATAATCTCCATTAATCTTTATCCCTTTGTTTTCCCAGTTCAGTGATTGAAAGACATTTTACAATGTGGCATTAAAGAGCTTCGGAGATATGGTGTCAACTTGTCTCACTCCCTTTCCAATTTTTATGTGTGTTGTATTTTCAAACAGCCGAATCTTTGCACTTGCATTTTCATAGATGTTATTAATAATATCCATGTATGCATCTTCAATACCGCAGGATTTCAGAGTCACTGAATCAAAGGCTTTTTCATAATTGATAAAAGCCATGCACAATGGAAGCTCATATTCCCTCGCTCTTTCAATTAGTTCTCTCAGTACGTGGATATGATCTATTGTGCTGTAGCCACTCCTGAATCCAGCTTGTTCTCTCGGTTGAGCCATGTCCAGTGTCACCTTCAAGCGGTGTGAAAGAACTTTAGTGAAGATTTTATAAACCACTGATAGGAGGCTGATAGGTCTGTAGTTCCTGAGATCCTCAATGTCACCTTTTTTATGTAGCAAGATCATTGTAGCGTTGTTCCAATCCTCAGGAATTTTCCCTTCATTAAGGCATCGAGTGAAAATTTGGGCGAGTACTGTTTCGATTTCTGCACTTGCTTCTTGTATGATGTCTACAGTAATTCCATCTTCTCCTGGAGCTTTTCCTAGCTTCATGTTCTTGATTGCATGTGCAACTTCTGCTGGAAGGACTGGAAGAACTCTGGTACGGGTACCTTATATGATGTCTGGAATACATGTATCATCCCTTTCATATAATTTGGAGTAGAAATCTTTCACTCTTGTCAAAATTTCGCCTCTATTTCTTGTTACAGAACCATCTTCTTTTCTGAGTGACATAATCTGTTTTCTTCCCTTACTGAGATGTCCCTTTGCTATCTTTAGGCTTTGGCTGTTTTCAATTGCTTTCCTTACTAGTTCACAGTTGAATTTCCTTACGTCTTCAGTGATACTTTTTCGTACTGTCTTGCATAGCTCTATATATTCCACTTTGGAAGTCACATCTTCTTTAGTTGTCCTCATCACTCTTCTTTTTTGCATCAACATTTTGGTTTTTCCTGATAATTTGTTCACATGCAATTTGTTCTTAGACCCAGCTAATTTTGTTGCTGTTTCCATAAGAGCTTTGGTTACTTTCCTGTTAACTTCAGAAATATCCACTTCTTCCGTTGTTAGGCCTTCTAAAGCAGAGAACCTGTTCTTCAGTTCCAATTTGAAGGTATTATGGTGTTTTTTAAGGTTAATTATGTCAATACATTTTGTTTGTCTTATGAGCTTGCTACGTTCGAATTTAGTGTTGAGGTGCATCTTACATCTCACCAATCTATGGTCACTACCTGTGTTGAACTTGTTTAGCACACTGCAGTCTTCTATGACAAATTTTTTGTTACACATAATAAAATCAATTTCACTTGTCGTCCCATTTGGATGTCTCCATGTCCATTTCCTGTGTGGCTTTTTCTTGAAAAAGGAGTTCAAGATGAAAAACCCTTCTGCCTCTGCAAACTCTACGAGAGTATTTCCACGCTGGTTTCTGTTGCCGTGACCGAATTTACCTACTGAAGTTTCATTCTGTTGCCGTTGCCCTATTTTTGCATTGAAATCTCCCATAATTATCTTCAAGTGCTGCTTACCTTTATTATTTAGATCACGAATTTCCTCATAAAATTCTTCAATTTCTTCTTCAGCATGACTTGTGGTGGGTGCATAAGTTTGAATAATCTGAGCCTGGTATCTTCTCGAGAGTTGGATAACGAGTCGTGCAGCTCTGTCAGAGGAACTTTCAACTCCTACAACTTTATCCTTCAGTTTCTTGTTTATTATAAATCCAACACCACTAGTTCTGCCAGTATCTGTCCCACGATAGTAGAAGAGATGTCCACTTTTCAGTTCAATGATATCTTCTCCTTTTCTCCTTACCTCACTTAGCCCGACGACGTCCCACTTGATCCTTTGTGGTTCCTCTTCCAATTCAAGAAGCCTTGAATCAGAAGATAGGGAGCGTCCGTTTTATGTAGCCATGGTCAGCATCAGATGGCAGCCTAGTCCGGTCTTCCGGGGATTCTTAGCACCCTCTGCCTTCATGTCGCACTAGCCGCTGCCTTGGCCAGGTACATTCCAGCTGCCGGAGACTGAGGGCCAAGATTTAAGTTGTGGAGTCCTTTTGGAGGGGTTTGGCCATAACTCACCACGCTGGCCAAGCGGGTTGGTGTGTGTGGGATATCATTTCCTCTAATCCCGATGGTATAGTTATACCGCTATTGGCGGTCGTCAGAGCCCATTTAGTGGGAACAGAATGTACCACGAGAAGGCGGGGTTGACATTTGTCAAGGAGAGGCTGTGATGTTACGCATCACCTGACCTTACATCCCATATATATATATATATATATATATTCTATTAAGAAGGGACTGAAGCAAAACAATTTTTTGATTCATACCAAGTACTTCCACAAAGACCTATTTGGAAATGGGTTTCCGCAAAGTCATAGATGCAAGTAATAAGCCCACCAAAAAAAAAAAAAATTTAAAAATATATATATGTCATGACCTCCGCAGATTGTATGACCAAACTTTAGTTAACAATTTAGCTTGCACCCATAACTTTCCTGGACCGACCCATGCTCTTCATCCGTTACTATTAAACAGAAAGAAGATGATTATAGAAAACTCAAGTTGTAAGAGTGACGTAATGAATCAGAAATAATGTTCAGCAATAACAACTTGCCAAGTTCGCCTGAGAGAGAATTTAAACCTGAATAGCAATACAAAAGTATCACAAATTCTTAACTTTGCAATAAAAAAGGAAATATTAATTTTTTTCCAAAGCACAGATTTTTGAAAGAAAACTGGATTATAAAAACCCCCTACTCCACAACTTCTGACAACACAAAAACGAGAATAAAATAAAGATAATAATAAACTAAAGAAATGCTTTGTGAAGGTTATGTGACATAAACAGTTAGTTGCAATATGTACAGAGTATTTCAGAAGTGCTTTAAGGGCATAATTAAGTAGTTATTAAGACCTTAACTACATTGAAAACACAGCGCAGACTACAAGAACAATGAAACGGCCGGCTGCTTGGCCTTAGTTCCCTAAAAAACGCGCAAAGATACCAAGAAAAGAAAGAGTTAAAATCCGCAAAAAAGTTAATAGACTTGCTAGTGCCTAAATGCTTAAAGCAAAAAAAAAAAAGAAAAAATGTTCAAGAAGTTCAAATATTGAACCTGGAAAACCTAAAACCCAAAGACAATGAAGAGAGCTTACCTCTTATGCAACTTAACTTCTTCCACTCTTGAGGAGACATGGCCGACCTTTCAACCCAAACTTCCAAACACCCCTGCCACTCCCTAGTCGCTGGGGGGCAGTGTGGGTGGCGCTGAAGGCCTCCACACACTGAAAAAATCCTACTCGCGGAGATTTTAACTAGAGAAAAAAATATATAATTAAGATTGTGGACCTACATGATCAGAAAGAGCAGAATTAACTCTCCAGAATACATGAGAAATATTATGAAATACACAAGTAGTGTATTTAATAATCTTTGCATGTATTTAATCACCTTAGTGAGCTTCTGTAGACTATTCAGAATCCTATTAATTTTAATGTTAGTTTTACTATTTTTAGTATAGCTATTCTAGTGAGTGAATAACTAGTTTTCTTTTATATTTATTTTTATTTTATTTTATAAACGGATTTTTAAGTTTTTTGGTGATTTTGTCTATATTATTTAATTTTTTATTTTTAATAGGACCTTCTTATCCATAGCACTAAGTTTCCTTTTTGCAGTTAATATCATCCTCTAGCCAACTTCCAAAAGGCTTTCATTGGTCAGAGTCATATTATTAACTGTGTAGAAAATTAAAGCAGATCTGTCAACCTTACTCTATTATTCAGAATAATTTTTCTTAAAGTTCTTTTAATGAAAGAAGTAGGAATTTTGTTCTCTAGAAAACTGTCTAATAGTAAATTAATGTGGTAATTGAAGTCCAAATTGTTGCTGCAAATTCTTGAAATTCTAAGCACCTGAGAAATTAGTACATTCTCAATTACTTTGGTGGATATGTTATTATTCCAGTGTAGATATTTAATTACTTTGAAAGGAAAATTAACTCTTTTATCAAAGAGGCTAATAGATGGGTTACCTCTGTTAAGTTTAATGCTTAAGTCTAGGAACTCAAGTTCCTGATTACTGTGGTTGGTTTTACATAAGTTAAGAGAGCTGGGATAGATATTATCAAAATCACTCTCTATAACTTCTGAATTATTTATACACAGCAGATCGTCAATATATACTCCACTTGCTTCGATAACTACCTTTACACATTTAGATATATTGACGATCTGCTGTGTATAAATAATTCAGAAGTTATAGAGAGTGATTTTGATAATATCTATCCCAGCTCTCTTAACTTATGTAAAACCAACCACAGTAATCAGGAACTTGAGTTCCTAGACTTAAGCATTAAACTTAACAGAGGTAACCCATTTATTAGCCTCTTTGATAAAAGAGTTAATTTTCCTTTCAAAGTAATTAAATATCTACACTGGAATAATAACATATCCACCAAAGTAATTGAGAATGTACTAATTTCTCAGGTGCTTAGAATTTCAAGAATTTGCAGCAACAATTTGGACTTCAATTACCACATTAAGATACTATTAAACAGTTTTCTAGAGAACAAAATTCCTGCTTCTTTCATTAAAAGAACTTTAAGAAAAATTATTCTGAATAATAGAGTAAGGTTGGCAGATCTGCTTTAATTTTCTACACAGTTAATAATATGATTCTGACCAATCAAAGCCGTAAGGAAGTTGGCTAGAGGATGATATTAACTACAAAAAGGAACCTTAGTGCTATGGATAAGAAGGTCCTATTAAAAATAAAAAATTAAATAATATAGACAAAATCACCAAAAAACTTAAAAATCCGTTTATGAAATAAAATAAAAATAAATATAAAAGAAAACTAGTTATTCACTCACTAGAATAGCTATACTAAAAATAGTAAAACTAACATTAAAATTAATAGGATTCTGAATAGTCTACAGAAGCTCACTAAGGTGATTAAATACATGCAAAGATTATTAAATACACTACTTGTGCATTTCATAATATTTCTCATGTATTCTGGAGAGTTAATTCTGCTCTTTCTGATCATGCAGGTCCACAATCTTAATTATATATTTTTTTCTCTAGTTAAAATCTCCGCGAGTAGGATTTTTTCAGTGTGTGGAGGCCTTCAGCCCCACCCACACTACCCCCCAGCGACTAGGGAGTGGCAGGGGTGTTTGGAAGTTTGGGTTGAAAGGTCGGCCATGTTTCCTCAAATGTGGAAGAGGTTAAGTTGCAATATTTGAACTTCTTGAACATTTTTTCTTTTTTTTTTTTTTGCTTTAAGCATTTAGGCACTAGCAAGTCTATTAACTTTTTGCGGATTTTAACTCTTTCTTTTCTTGGTATCTTTGCGCGTTTTTTAGGGAACTAAGGCCAAGCAGCCGGCCGTTTCATTGTTTCGTAGTCTGCGCTGTGTCTTCAATGTAGTTAAGGTCTTAATAACTACTTAATTATGAACTTAAAGCACTTCTGAAATACTCTGTACATATTGCAGCTAATTGTTTATGTCACATAACCTTCACAAAGCATTTATTTAGTTTATTATTGTCCTTATTTTATTCTCGTTTTTGTGTTGTCAGAAGTTGTGGAGTAGGGGGTTTTTATAATCCAGTTTTCTTTCAAAGATCTGTGCTTTGGAAAAAAATTAATATTTCCTTTTTTATTGCAAAGTTAAGAATTTGTAATACTTTTTTATTGCTATTCAGGTTTAAATTCTCTCTCAGGCGAACTTGGCAATTTGTTATTGCTGAACATTATTTCTGATTCATTGTTTCACTCTTACAACTTGAGTTTTCTATAATCATCTTCTTTCTGTTTAATAGTAACGGATGAAGAGCATATGTCGGGCTAGGAAAGTTATGGATGCAAGCTAAATTGTTAACTAAAGCTTGGTCATACACTCTGCGGAGGTCATGACATATATATATTTTTAAATTTTTTTTTTGGTGGGCTTATTACTTGCATCTATGACTTTGCAGAAACCCATTTCCAAATAGGTCTTTGTGGAAGTGATAAAATGCAGAGTTTTTGCTGGTCCTTGATAAAGACAAGGCTCAGTATTCTCGACACTTTCTACATTCAGTTGTTCTATTTTTTTCTCTTTTTACTCACACCGGTCAATACATAACCTTTTCTATGTGGTACTTGGTATGGGTCAAAATTTTTTTTTGCTTCAGAGTCTCTTCTTAATAGAATGTGAATTCTGAATTTTCATAACTGCTGCGTTGCGCGTTTTGAACTTCAGATTATTTTGCAACTTTCGTTTTAAATTCTAAAGTTCTTATGTTTTCGGCTTTGCTCTTTAGTATATATCATCATCATCATCATTGTCAACCATTATCAATCCACTGCTGGACGAAGGTCTCCCCAAGTTTCCTCCACAATGGTCTGTCTTGGGCCAGTCTCCTCCATGTCACCCCTGCATACTTTCGAATTTCATCCACCCATCTCCCATGTGGTCTTCTTCTGGGTCTTTTCCTGTCCCTTGGAATCCAATCTAAAATTTCGGCTGTAAATCGATGATCTGTCCTTCTGGCAGTATGTCCAGCCCATTGCCATTTCAGGGATTTAACTCTGATCATGATGTCTTCCACTCTTGTCATTTTTCGGATCCACGAGTTCCTCTTCTTATCTCTCCTGGTTACACCAAGTATGCACCTCTCCATGCTTCTTTGAGTTGTCTGCAGCCTTTGTATGTCTCTTTTAGTTAAGGTCCACGTCTCTGCACCATACGTAAGCACTGGAAGGATGCATTGATCAAACACTTTTCTTTTAAGACATAATGGCATATTGCTCTTGAAAATTATGCTGTTTCTTCCAAAAGCTCTCCAGGCAGGTTTTGTACGCCGATTAATTTCTTCATCAATGTGACCCTCACTTGATATCTGCTGTCCAAGATAAACGTATGTGTCTGTTATTTCCAGCTTTTCTCCATCAATCGATAAATCTTCATTTCTTGTAAAAGCATTGAACATCACTTTTGTCTTCTGAAAGTTCATTTTTAATCCCACTTCTTTACTCTTGTCAGCAAGTTCCTGGATCATACTCTGCAGCTCTGATGGGCTAGTTGCAAAAATGACTACGTCATCAGCAAAACGAAGGTGGGTTAGATAATCTCCATTAATCTTTATCCCCTTGTTTTCCCAGTTCAGTGACTGAAAAACACCCTCCAATGTGGCATTAAAGAGCTTCGGAGATATGGTGTCACCTTGTCTCACTCCCTTTCCAATTTTTAGGTGTGTTGTATTTTCAAACAGCCTAATCTTTGCACTTGCATTTTCATAGATGTTATTAATAATATTAATGTATGCATCTTCAATACCGCAGGTTTTCAGAGCCATTGTAACTGCTGATGGTTTCACCGAATCAAAGGCTTTTTTATAATCAATAAAAGCCATGCACAATGGAAGTTCATATTCCCTCGCTCTTTCAATTAGTTCTCTCAGCACATGGATATGATCTATTGTGCTGTATCCACTCCTGAATCCAGCTTGTTCTCTCGGTTGAGCCATGTCCAGTGTTACCTTCAAGCGGTGTGAAAGAACTTTAGTGAAGATTTTATAAACTAATGATAGGAGGCTGATAGGTCTGTAGTTTCCAAGATCCTCAATGTCACCTTTCTTATGTAGCAGGATCATTATAGCGTTGTTCCAATCCTCAGGAATCTTTCCTTCATTAAGGCATCGAGTGAAAATTTGGGCGAGTACTGTTTCGATTTCTCCACTTGCTTCTTGTATGATGTCTACAGTAATTCCATCTTCTCCTGGAGCTTTTCCCCGCTTCATGTTCTTGATTGCATGTGCAACTTCTGCTGGGAGGACTGGAGGAACTCTGGTACTGGTATCTTTCATGATGTCTGGAGTGCATGTATCATCCCTTTCATATAATTTGGAGTAGAAATCTTTCACTCTTGTCAAAATTTCGCCTCTATTTCTTGTTACAAAACCATCTTCTTTTCTCAGTGCCATAATCTGTTTTCTTCCCTTACTGAGATGTCCCTTTGCTATCTTTAGGCTTTGGTTGTTTTCAATTGCTTTCCTCACTAGTTCACAGTTGAATTTTCTTACGTCTTCAGTGATACTTTTTCGTACTGTCTTGCATAGCTCTACATATTCCACTTTGGAAGTCACATGTTCTTTAGTTGTCCTCATCTCTCTTCTTTTTTGCATCAACATTTTCGTTTTTCCTGATAATTTATTTACATGCAACTTGTTCTTAGACCCAGCTAATTTTGTTGCTGTTTCCATAAGAGCTTTGGTTACTTTTCTGTGAACTTCAGAGATGTCCACTTCTTCCGATGTTAGGCCTTCTAAAGCAGAGAACCTGTTCTTCAGTTCCAACTTGAAGGTATTATGGTGTTTTTTAAGGTTGGTTATGTCAATAGATTTTGTTTGTCTTATGAGCTTGCCACGTTCAAGTTTAGTGTTGAGGTGCATCCTACATCTCACCAATCTATGGTCACTACCTGTGTTGAACTTGTTTAGCACACTGCAGTCTTCTATGACGAATTTTTTGTTACACATAATAAAATCAATTTCACTTGTCGTCCCATTTGGATGTCTCCATGTCCATTTCCTGTGTGGCTTTTTCTTGAAGAAGGAGTTCAAGATGAAAAACCCTTCTGCCTCTGCAAACTCAACGAGAGTATTTCCACGCTGGTTTCTGTTGCCGTGACCGAATTTACCTACTGAAGTTTCATTCTGTTGCCGTTGCCCTATTTTTGCATTGAAATCTCCCATAATTATTTTCAAGTGCTGC
Organism: Macrothele yani; assembly: GCA_039090855.1. NCBI lineage: Eukaryota > Metazoa > Arthropoda > Arachnida > Araneae > Macrothelidae > Macrothele > Macrothele yani. Next base: position 140,855,517 of record CM077008.1, on the reverse strand, counting down.
TTACCTTTATTATTTAGATGACAAATTTCCTCATAAAATTCTTCAATTTCTTCTTCAGGATGACTTGTGGTGGGTGCATATGTTTGAATAATCTGAGCCTGGTATCTTCTCGATAGTTGGATAACGAGTCGTGCAGCTGTGTCAGAGGAACTTTCAACTTCTACCACTTTATCCTTCAATTTCTTGTTTATTATAAATCCAACACCACTAGTTCTGCCAGTATCTGTCCCACGATAGTAGAAGAGATGTCCACTTTTCAGTTCGATGAGATCTTCTCCTTTTCTCCTTACCTCACTTAGCCCCACGATGTCCCACTTGATCCTTTGTAGTTCCTCTTCCAATTCAAGAAGCCTTGAATCAGAAGATAGGGAGCGTCCATTGTACGTTGCCAAGGTCAGCATCAGATGGCAGCCTAGTCCGGTCCTCCGGGGATTCTTAGCACCCTCTGCCTTCATGTCGCACTGGCCGCTGCCTTGGCCAGGTACATTCCAGCTGCCGGAGACTGAGGGCCAAGATTTAAGTTGTGGAGTCATTTTGGAGGGGTTTGGCCATAACTCACCACGCTGGCCAAGCGGGTTGGTGAGTGTGGGATAGAATTTCCTCTAATCCCGATGGTATAGTTATACCGCTATTGGCGGTCGTCAGAGCCCCTTTAGTGGGAACAGGATGCACCACGAGAAGGCGGGGTTGACATTTGTCAAGGAGAGGCTGTGATGTTACGCATCACCTGACCTTACATCCTTAGTATATATATATATATATATATATATATAGCTGGGTCTAAGAACAAGTTGCATGTGAACAAATTATCAGGAAAAACCAAAATGTTGATGCAAAAAAGAAGAGAGATGAGGACAACTAAAGAAGATGTGACTTCCAAAGTGGAATATATAGAGCTATGCAAAACAACACGAAAAAGTATCACTGAAGACGTAAGGAAATTCAACTGTGAGCTAGTGAGGAAAGCAATTGAAAACAACCAAAGCCTTAAGATAGCAAAGGGACATCTCAGTAAGGGAAGAAAACAGATTATGGCTCTGAGAAAAGAAGATGGTTCTATAACAAGAAATAGAGGCGAAATTTTGACAAGAGTGAAAGATTTCTACTCCAAATTATATGAAAGGGATGATACATGCACTCCAGACATCATGAAAGGTACCAGAGTTCTTCCAGTCCTCCCAGCAGAAGTTGCTCATGCAATCAAGAACATGAAGCGGGGGAAAGCTCCAGGAGAAGATGGAATTACTATAGACATCATACAAGAAGCAAGTGGAGAAATTGAAACAGTACTCGCCCAAATTTTCACTCGATGCCTTAATGAAGGGAAGATTCCTGAGGATTGGAACAATGCTACAATGATCCTGCTACATAAAAAAGGTGACATTGAGGATCTCAGGAACTACAGACCTATCAGCCTCCTATCAGTGGTTTATAAAATCTTCACTAAAGTTCTTTCACACCGCTTGAAGGTAACACTGGACATGGCTCAACCGAGAGAACAAGCTGGATTCAGGAGTGGCTACAGCACAATAGATCATATCCACGTATTGAGAGAACTAATTGAAAGAGCGAGGGAATATGAACTTCCATTGTGCATGGCTTTTATCGATTATGAAAAAGCCTTTGATTCGGTGAAACCATCAGCAGTTACCACGGCTCTGAAATCCTGCGGTATTGAAGATGCATACATTAATATTATTAATAACATCTATGAAAATGCAAGTGCAAAGATTCGGCTGTTTGAAAATACAACACACATAAAAATTGGAAAGGGAGTGAGACAAGGTGACACCATATCTCCGAAGCTCTTTAATGCCACATTGGAAAATGTCTTTCAATCACTGAACTGGGAAAACAAAGGGATAAAGATTAATGGAGATTATCTAACCCACCTTCGTTTTGCTGATGACGTAGTCATTTTTGCAACTACCCCATCAGAGCTGCAGAGTATGATCCAGGAACTTGCTGACAAGAGTAAAGAAGTGGGATTAAAAATGAACTTTCAGAAGACAAAAGTGATGTTCAATGCTTTTACAAGAAATGAAGATTTATCGATTGATGGAGAAAAACTGGAGATAACAGATACGTATGTTTATCTTGGACAGCAGATATCAAGTGAGGGTCACATTGATGAAGAAATTAATCGGCGTACAAAACTTGCCTGGAGAGCTTTTGGAAGAAACAGCATAATTTTCAAGAGCAATATGCCATTATGTCTTAAAAGAAAAAGTGTTTGATCAATGCATCCTTCCAGTGCTTACGTATGGTGCAGAGACGTGGACCTTAACTAAAAGAGACATACAAAGGCTGCAGACAACTCAAAGAAGCATGGAGAGGTGCATGCTTGGTATAACCAGGAGAGATAAGAAGAGGAACTCGTGGATCCGAAAAATGACGAGAGTGGAAGACATCATGATCAGAGTTAAATCCCTGAAATGGCAATGGGCTGGACATACTGCCAGAAGGACAGACCATAGATGGACAGCCGAAATTTTAGATTGGATTCCAAGGGACAGGAAAAGACCCAGAAAAAGACCACATGGGAGATGGGTGGATGAAATTCGTAAATATGCGGGAGTGACATGGAGGAGACTGGCACAAGACAGACCGTTGTGGAGGAAACTTGGGGAGACCTTCGTCCAGCAGTGGATTGATAATGGTTGACAATGATGATGATGATGATATATAACTTCTGCTTGTGAGGACTGGAAGAACTCTGGTACTGGTACCTTTCATGATGCCTGGAGTACATGTATCATCCCTTTCATATAATTAAGAGTAGAAATCTGTCACTCTTGTCAAAATTTCGCCTTTATTTTCTGTTATGGCACTGAGAAAAGAAGATGGTTCTGTTACAAGAAATAGAGGCGAAAGTTTGACAAAAGTGAAAAATTTCTACTCCAAATTATATGAAAGGGATGATACATGTACTCCAGACATCATGAAAGGTACCTGTAATATAGAGTTCTTCCAGTCCTTCCAGCAGAAGTTGCACATGCAATCAAGAACATGAAACGGGAAAAAGCTCCAGGAGAAGATGGAATTACTGTAGACATCATACAAGAAGCAAGTGGAGAAATCGAAACAGTACTCGCCCAAATTTTCACTCGATGCCTTAATGAAGGGAAAATTCCTGAGGATCGGAACAACGCTACAATGATCTTGCTACATAAAAAAGGTGACATTGAGGATCTCAGGAACTACAGACCTATCAGCCTCCTATCAGTGGTTTATAAAATCTTCACTAAAGTTCTTTCACACCGCTTGAAGGTAACACTGGACATGGCTCAACCGAGAGGACAAGCTGGATTCAGGAGTGGCTACAACACAATAGACCATATCCACATACTGAGAGAACTAATTGAAAGAGCGAGGGAATATGAACTTCCATTGTGCGTGGCTTTTATCGATTATGAAAAAGCCTTTGATTCGGTGAAACCATCAGCAGTTACAATGGCTCTGAAATCCTGCGGTATTGAAAATGCATACATGGATATTATTAATAACATCTATGAAAATGTAAGTGCAAAGATTCGGCTGTTTGAAAATACAACACACATAAAAATTGGAAAGGGAGTGAGACAAGGTGACACCATATCTCCGAAGCTCTTTAATGCCACATTGTAAAATGTCATTCAATCACTGAACTGGGAAAACAAAGGGATAAAGATTAATGCAGATTATCTAACTCACCTTCGTTTTGCTGATGACGTAGTCATTTTTCTCAACTACCCCATCAGAGCTACAGAGTATGATCCAGGAACTTGCTGACAAGAGTAAAGAAGTGGGATTAAAAATGAACTTTCAGAAGACAAAAGTGATGTTCAATGCTTTTACAAGAAATGAAGATTTATAGATTGATGGAGAAAAGCTGGAGATAACAGACACGTACGCTTATCTTGGACAGCAGATATCAAGTAAGGGTCACATTGGTGAAGAAATTAATCGGCGTACAAAACTTGCCTGGAGAGTTTTTGGAAGAAACAGCATAATATTCAAGAACAATATGCCATTATGTCTTAAAAGAAAAGTGTTTGATCAATGCATCCTTACAGTGCTTACGTATGGTGCAGAGACGTGGACCTTAACTAAAAGAGACATACAAAGGCTGCAGAGAACTCAGAGAAGCATGGGGAGGGCATGCTTGGTGTAACTAGGAGAGATAAGAAGAGGAACTCGTGGATCCGAAAAATGACAAGAGTGGAAGACATCATGATCAGAGTTAAATCCCTGAAATGGCAATGGGCTGGACATACTGCCAGAAGGACAGACCATCGGTGGGCAGCCGAAATTTTAGATTGGTTTCCAAGGGACAGGAAAAGATCCAGAAGAAGACCACATGGGAGATGGGTGGATGAAATTCGAAAGTATGCGGAAGTGACATGGAGGAGATTAGCACAAGACAGACCGCTGTGGAAGAAACTTGGGGAGACCTTCATCCAGCAGTGGACTGATATTGATTGATGATGGTGATGATGATATAAGTATTGGAAATAAGTCTACTAGGCTTATTTAAAAAAACCATAAAACATATGTTTTACCTGTAGTTATCAATTTCTCAAGAAATTTCGGCAATTAAAGAATGTAAGAAAAGTTTTGTTTTCTTATGTAAGCCATTGTTGCTGTTTTTTTTAATTTCATTTAGGTAAGATATATGTTTTCACATTTTGGCATGCCACTTAAAAATGAAATCAATTTCGCATATTTGTTCGTTTGATAAACATATTAATATTGCAGTTGGTCTAATAACTCGTGTAGCTGCCAGTATATTGGGTACTAGTTGCATGTTGAGCCGCGTTTGCCCAGCAAAAAAAAGCTCGAAGTCGTCGAGCCAATGAACATACGAGAAGCTACAAGCGTCTGCCAGAAAGTTTTACAGTGCCAAAATGATTGAGTAGAGCAGTTGCTACCATTTGAACGGTGGCGCAGTCTCAGAGAGAACAGTCGTTCCACCTCATTCCTTAGATGATCGATGGGGTTTAAATCCGAGTCGGGTGCAGGACATTGAAACAACGAAAACTCGAAATGTTTTTGGAACCATCCGATGAAGATATGAATCTTGTAAGCTGCTGCGTTATCAATCTGGACGTACTCATCTGCTGGAGGATAAATCATAACCATAAAGGAATACATTTCGTCGCCAAGGATCTTCAGATACGTCATGGCGTTTGAATGTACTTCAGTACACTGAGAGGGCAAAAATAATGGATACCTTGTTACTGAGCAACGTGACCCTGTCACTCATCTTGCTAGTAGAAGTACCCACCGCTTGGCAGGTATATACACTGCTTGTCACCTAAAATGCAACACCAAGAAGGACACGAGATAGCAAAGCCAGATTTACTGGACACATAACAACAGATACAAAGATGAAACGATTGAGCGCACAGGCCCGTACGACTTGCGGAACACGCAGACGTCAATAGTTCGTGTGGCCGCCAAGGCTGGCAATAACGGCTGCCACATGCCGCGGCATCGAACGAAAGAGGCTTTGTATGTGGGCTTGGGGTATGTCGGTCCAGGCTGCTTCCACACGTTGCCACAGTTCATCAGGCGTAGCCGTGGGTGGTGTTTGCCGGGCCACTCGGTTCCCGATCAGCGACCAGACGTGTTCGATGGGCGACATATCGAGAGAACAGGCGGGCCACAGCAGAAGTGACACTTCGTGGGCCGCGCATTGCCCTGTTGAAACGTGGCCGCTGGCGGGTCCTGCAGGTAAGGCAGGACTACAGGCTCCAAAACGTCGAAGATGTTGCGGATGCTGTTGAGTGTACCGGCGATGCGTACCAGAGGGATGCGGGAGTCATATCCAATTGCGCCCTAAACCATAACGCCAGGAGACGGACCGGTATAGCGATGCATAATGCAGGTGTCATACAGTCTCGCCGCGGTGCCGCCACACGCGGATCCCACCATCGTGGTGTGTTGCATGCAGAAGCGGAATTCGTCGGAAAATACAATGTCTTTCCATTCCGTAGTCCAGGTGCGATGTTTAACGGCCCACTGCCGCTGCACTCGCCGGTGGTGTAACGTCAACGGTAATTGGAGCAATGGGCGCAGTGCGACAACCCATCCCACAGAAGACGTCAAGCGGTACGTGCTGACACAAGTTGTTGCGCAGCACACCCTAATACCAGCGCTAACGTACGTAATGTGGCGGTGCGAGCCGTCAAATATCGCCGCACAACATGCCGGTCCTCTCGTTCGGTGGCGTGTCGCGGCTGCGACAATCGTTCACGTCCGTCCGTCCGTCTCTCCTGCACCAACCGAATCCATACTCGTTTCACTGTGGCTGGATGTCGTCCCACACGGGCGCCGATGTCTCGGCACGATAAACCGCTGTCGCGATATGACACTGTTCTTCCTCTGTCGAACTCCGAAACGTCCTGGAATGACTGCCGTATTCTGCGACGAGGCATCAAGAAGCTTCCCACGCATAGGTCCGGCAGCACAACACGCTTCCACTACTTACACCCCGCTTTTTGTGCAGCCTCCCTATAGTGCTTCTCGGTGGTGTGCCGGGCGCACATGATTTGCATATGCCCTGCAATGCTAATCGTTTGCATATCCTCTTGCGGGCGACGCATTCTGCGAATTTCAGACCAATCGGATGCTTCCTTCTTGGTGTTGCATTTTGGGTGGCCAGCGGAGAACATCAGTGCTTTCACGTAGATGGTAATTCGATGTCAGTCTAGATAAACATCTTGAGTTAACAGAGTTTGAAAGAGGGTTGATAGTGTATACCCGATGCATGGGTCACTCGTTCTCGGAGAAGATGCAGGAACTGCCGTATTTCCGTTCAATAGAATCAAAAGTGCATTGGGCGCAGGCCGTTCCTGGAATTGCAGGGTGGATAACACTTTGGGTGGAAAAATGTGGTGGATGAACGTGGTCGTTGCCGCCCCGGTGGCGCAGTGGTCTAAGCGATGGCCTCTGATCATTCGTCCGTAAGGAGTCCGGGTTCGAATCCCGGTGAGACATGGATGTTGTGCTTGTCTTACGGCACTGGCTCTTTCCCTTCCCTGGAACCAGTGACCCTAAATTAGGGACGGGCGACTGCTTATAGCCCAATGAGTTGCTCACGGTGGTCGTTAAATCTCCAATCAAATCAAAAAACTTGGTCGTCGACGTCTGTTCCGCATAGTTCCGATCAACAAGAGAGCAACAGTGGCACAAATTACCATAAACATCAACAAGGGAGGTACCAGAAACATCTCAATCAAGACCATCAAGCGATCATTAGCAGCAATAGGGTATGGGAGGCGTCGACCACCCGAGAAACGTCTCCATCAAGATCATCAAGCGATCGTTAGTAGCAATGGGATATGGGAGCCGCCGACCCACGAGAGAAACGTCTCCATCAAGACCATCAAACGATCATTAGCCGCAGTGTTATGGGATCCGTCAACCCACCAGGTAAACGTCTCTATCAAGACCATCAAGCGATCATTAGCAGCAATAGGGTATGGGAGTTCTCGAGCCACCAGAGAAACGTCTCCGTCAAGACCATCAAGCCGTCATTAGCAGTATAGGTTATGGGATCCATTCACCCACCAGAAAAACGTCTCCATCGAGACCATCAAGCGATCACTAGCAGCAATAGGGTATGGGAGCTGTCGATCCACCAGGTAAAAGTCTCCACCAAGACCATCAAACGAACATTAGCAGCAACAGGGTATGGGATCCGTCAACCCACCAGGTAAATGTCTCCATCAAGACCATCAAGCGATCATTAGCAGCAATAGGGTATGGGAGCTGTCGACCCACCAGAAAAACGTTTCCATCAAGACCATCAAGCCGGCATTAGCAGCAATAGGGTATGGGAGCTGTCGACCCACTAGAGAAACGTCTCCATCAAGACCATCAAGCGATCATTAGCAGCAATAGGGTATGGGAGCTGTCGACCCACCAGAGAAATGTCTCCAAAAAGACCGTCAAGCCGTCATTAGCAGTATAGGTTATGGGATCCATCGACCCACCAGAAAAACGTTTCCATCAAGACCATCAAGCGATCATTAGCAGCAATAGGGTATGGGAATTGTCGACCCACCAGAGAAACATCTCCATCAAGACCATCAAGCCGTCATTAGCAGTATAAGTTATGGGATCCATCGACCCACCAGAAAAACGTCTCCATCGAGACCATCAAGCGATCACTAGCAGCAATAGGGTATGGGATCCGTTGACCCACCATAGGAACTTGTCCATCAAGTGATCATTTGCAGCAATAGGTTATGGGTTCCGTCGACCCTCCAGAGTCTCATTCTCCATCAAGACCAGCGATAGGTTATGGGAGCCGTCGACCCACCAGAGAAACGTCTCCATCAGGACCATCAAGCCATTATTAGCAGCAATAGGTTATAGGCGAAATTTATTTTAAAGTCATATATACTATGACGTGCAAATCCGCCTTTGCCGCTCCGGTGTCGCAGTGGTCTAAGCAATGGCTTATGATCATCTGTCCGAATCCCAGTGAGGCATGAATGTCGTGTTTGTCTTCCGGCGCTGACTCGCTCCCTTCCCCTAAATTAGAGATGGGCAACTTCTAATTTTGCTCACGGTCGTAGTAAGCAAATGATTTTCTTATAGAAATAAATAAAAAAAATAGAGAGGAAGCAAGCTTACAATACAAAATATCGTCTTCAAAAAGTTCCAGAAGATCGACAAAAGCATCTGATGAACTTTTATTGCAATTTAGGCCCTTTATTCATAGAGCGAAAAAGTTGTTTTTTTAATTGTGTTGTTATTTCTCATTCATTTCAGAAAAAAAAATCAAGCATTTTATTCAACACAGTAAAATAGGCGTGTCAGTTATCTCCCTATTTCTCCTTGCTTTACGCAGTTCGTACCTTATACTTAGCATTGTAAGCAGATTGTTTTTTTCTTTATCCTCTCATTTTGTCTTCCTTTCACAATCCATGCCATTTAATAAGCCTTTTTTTAATTACATCTGAGTTTCTTTTTTCTGTGCCCCGGTAGCGTTTAAGTGGTGATTTTTTTTTTTTTTTTGCTTTGTATAAAATTACTTTTTCCGGTTTAGCGACGACAAGCTTCCATAGAATTGATTGAAAATAAAAAGAAAGGGTTTTATAATACAACGATTATTATACCACGTTTTTTAACACATCACCTAAGATCAGGCTAAATTTTTCAGTGAAATAACTGGAGGTTTATTAAGAAAACACGTCACTCCTTTTGTCAAAAATTATGGACAAAAGACTGAATAGCTCATTCTCAATGACAATGTAAATATCCGTTTAAACAGTTTCAGGTGCTGTTTGAATGTGTATTTTCCCTAGTGTTTGATGTCCGTCTGAAGACTCCCTGTTTGTTTCAGTGCACCCACTCTCCAGAAAACGGACGTTTAGAAAGACTCGTTTTATCCTCTTCGAAATCCCGAAATTAAAAGGAAAGCGGCGTTCTTTGGAGAACAGTCATATTTGACTAGCACCTCATCAATGGAGGCTGCTTGCCTTCGATTTTAATTAGTTCTCTGGAGACATCGGAATAGAACGATAGTAGGGAAACGCGTCCGCTTCCGAACGAAACATGATGGAATGGAGTGAACGAAAGATAATGCCGAAAACAGCAGTAGCGGCATCCTTGTCACGCCCCGTCACAACCACTTCCTCTAATCACCTGCCTCTTCCTTATCGCATCTTCGAGCCAGTCATCTTCATCATCACCTGAGTGCGAAGGAAGGAAGAGGCAGATCTAATTAATGTCGGAGCTGCGTGTGTGTTGTTCTAAGTCTTCATTCGGTCGAGCTTGCCGAAGAGATTGGATCGAAGGCTTTTACGATTCACCTGCACATTTCAATTAGCGCAATCTTTTTCTTCTCTTTCTACCTGTTTTTTTTTTTTTTTTTTCTAATTTTCCCTTTTCCCTCTGAATGCTTTCGCTGGTTGGGATAATTATCTTATTAGCAAATTTTCCGAATAATTGAAAGGAATTCAGAAGTTATTTTTGTACCCCTGTTACCCATTCACAGAAAATTTCTGTTTTCATATAAATAATTCCTTTAGCTAATATTTAATTTGTGGTTAAACTGAATCGCTCGGTGAAACACATCAAGCACTTACTAAAAATTTCTTACAGTGAGCTCCCACACAAGTGTGATTCAAAAGTAATAAACACGAAACGTTTTTGCTATATGATTAGTTTTCACACGTTTTATCTGGAAAATGTATCGGTAGCTGAGTGGTCAGAATCTCTGGTTTCTGTCTAGATGTACGAGCAGAACTTGGGCTTGAAACTCAGACAAGGCATAAGTGGTGGATTTGTTCTACGGGAACTACTGTCTCCCTTTTTCAGAAACCAGCAGCCCCAGATTAGAGAAGAGCGAATTTGTAACTCTGGAATCGTAGATTTTAACAGTGGCCCCAGATCAGAGAAAGAGCGACTTCGTAACTCTAGGATCATAAATTTTAACAGTATCCTCAGATTAGAGAAGCGCGACTTTGTAACACAGGGATCATAGATCTTAACAGTAGCCCCAGATTAGAGAAGAGCGAATTTGTAACTCTGGGGTCATAGATTTTAACAGTAGCCTCAGATTAGAGAAGAGCGACTTGGTAACTCTGGGGTCATATATTTTAACAGAAACCCCAGATTAGAGAAGAGCGATTTTTTAACTCTGGGATCATAGGTTTTAACAGTAGCACCAGATTAGAGTAAAGCGAATTTGTAACTCTGGGATCATAGATTTTAATAGTAGCCCCAGATTAGAGAAAAGCGGATTTGTAACTCTGGGATCATAGATTTTAATAGTAGCCCCAGATCAGAGAAGAGCGACTTTGTAACTCTTGGATCATGAGTTTTGACAGTAGCCCCAGATTAGAGAAGAGGGAATTTGTAACTCGTGGATCATACAAAGGCCGTTCCATAAAAAATGAGAGTAAATTTTTTGAGTTGGAAACTGAATGAAGGATGTATCTATGGCAACAGTTATTAGCCGTAGCAGACGATTCTAGTTTTGTTATTGCGCAGTTGTGTAAGGTACGTCTGTCTGGATTTCACCATACAGCTAATGAGGTGAGTGATTCAGAGTTAAGAAGCAAAATGCGTTGTGCGATAAAATTTTGCTACCGTTTGGATAAAACAGCTCCAGAAACAGTTGATTTAATAAAGAAAGCTTACAAAGATAAATGTTCGAGTGAGTCAACGATTTTCAGATGGCACTATGATTTCAACAAAGTGCGTTTGTCGACAGAACTCCCTCCTTGGCCTGGTTGACTTGAAAGTGTTGTTACGTTGTTGCGTATTGTAAACACTGTTTGTGAAATCCTGCAAGAAGATCGACGAATGACATGAAAATCCATAGCGGCGTCAACTGATATTTCAAAAACATCGGCTTTCCACATTCTACCAGCCTGCCGTTATTCCACAAATTACTGTCAATGCTAAGTATTAGATTTCAGTCTTGAAGCGTCTATCACGACACATTTCAATTAAGTGGACCCTACACCATGATAACGCCCTCCTACATGTGGTTTCATGTGTTCAACAGTTTCTTACGAAATGCAGTGTTAAAATCATGCCACAGCCTGCCTACAGTCCTGACCTCGCCCCGTGGGATTTCTGGTTGTTTCCAACAGTGAAGGATAAGTTCCGTAACACAACATTTAACAGAGATGGTGACTTTATTCAAGCTGTACATGGATCTTTAAAGCAGCTTCCACGAAATGCCTTCTCCACATGCTTTGAAAAGTAGACTGTACGATGGGACCGTTGCATATCACTCGAGGCAAGATGCTTTGAGAAAGAATAATATATATTTTGCTGTACCTATATTTCTTCATTTTGTGTGATGTTACTCTCAGTTTTTATGGAATGGCGCTATAGATTTTAACAGCGGTAAATTGTAATGACCATTTCAAATATTGTAAGTTAGAAATTTCTCGGTTTTCTTAGTGCTTATTTGGAGAGATCCCCATTTTTCATATGTTTTTTTGCCAGCGGTGTTAAACAGAAGGATTCTCGGAGTTCAGTTTTTATCGCTTTATTGCTCTGAGAGGGTCAGTGATCTTTGTAAGGAGGAAACCAAGCAATTCGAACATCTTAAGTTTCATGGTGGCAGGTTTCACGGTGAGTCGAAGTATAGGGGATATTCCAAGCCTCTACAACAGAAGATGTACACTAGTAGGTAAGGCGTTAATAAAGGAGTGTAAAGTTGTGGGACACTGAGTGGTCCGACGAAGGTTGAACAAAACAGGGAGACTGCGGATCGAGCTTTTGGAGAGAGGTTTGGAAGATGTTCCTCCGCGTCGTTAAAATGGTGGGGCAAGGAATGTCCGCGAAAGCAGAAAGCAGAATGAAACACAGAGTCGGAAGAAGTAAATTTAACCGTGAGATAATTCAGAAAGAAGCTCAATAGAATAAAAAGTAGAAACAGATCATCGAATTAACAATAAAATGTATGATAAGGAATGCAGGGCAAAGCTTTGAAGACCCATCCCTAAAATTAAATGAATAAACCTGTTCTTCACTACAAAGGAACGACTCTTCGTTTTAGCTGCTCTGGGAATAATACAGGTAAAGCCCCAACATTTCTGAATTCTCTACAACAGGCCTAACGAACTCTCAAGACAAACCAATCGAATAATCTCAGAGAACGAACCCTGTAACAACTTCCTATAACTCTAAGGGTTGCTCTTGGTGGACGTTACACACGGAAAGAAAAGAAAATGTAACTGTGCCTTGCGTATGCAAGATTGCTGCTACTCTTACCCTGGAGCTCATTCATTTCCGCTGACGACATTAATAACCATCTTGAATAACATCTCATAATATGTAATCCTTTCTGTTTCCGTTAGTGGGTTAGGGAGGCTTTGTTATACTCCCTTTGCTAGTTTTCTGGCAGTTGTTAATGAGGGAAGAGAGATGACCACTCCCTGCGATGCTTCCAATGTTCAGGGAAGACATTACACCGAGTGATCCTTGAATTATGACCAACCTATTAGTAGTGGATGATACCCGTTGATCACGTGATTTCCGAGAGGGCGCGATTAGTCGACCGATGTAGCATATAAAAGGTGTGAGTGGAGCAGAAGGTACTAAAATTCGAAGCGTGACGCGTTAACGGAAGAATTTATGGGACTTTGAGAAAGAACAGATTGTGGGAGTTCCGAGAGTGGGTGCCTCAGTTTTCTAAACGGCTGAACTTCTGGCTGTTCGCGAGTTGCTGTAAATAAAGTTTACCAAGAGTGGCGTGAAAATAGTCAAACAACGGCCCTGAGGCAAAACTGCATAGGACAGCGAAACGTAATGTGAAAAGTGAGAGCCGGTTCTCAAGACTCACACCGGCTAATATAGGCGCAGCATTGTTCACCAGTTGACTACCCAATACAACAGAGCTCAACGTGGAACAGTATCTGTCATGATCATGCGTCTCGCGCGTACGGTTTATGAAAGCAGACCACCCCGACGACATCCTCTCCAAACTACGGTTCGTCGGAACTCACCAATGCAAAGATCATGCAAGCTGGACGACGGATGACTGAGAAAAATGTGCTTTTCTGACGAGTCACCTTTTTTATACTCACCTCCGTGGATGGTCCTCTGCGTATTTGGCGCAAACAATATGAAACACTCGATTCATCCAGTATGGTCTCCACAGTGCAAGCCGGAGGAGGGAGTTGTATGGTGTGGGGCATGTTACCTGGCCGGAATGTGTACCCCTGCCCAGCAAAAGCAGTGTTGTTGGGCAAGCACTCAAGCCAGCAGTGGCCCAGCAGTATGTTGCCACTGCCCAACAGTCAATAAAATGTCACGGCGACGACCACATGGGCCAGCAGTTCAGGTCAGCAGCTGGCCAACAGTTGGCACGGCATCAGTTGTTATATGCCAGAACAGGGCCATCAGTTATCCAACACAGGCAGTGGTTGCCACAAGCAGCCCTACAAGCACGTGCCATAAATAATGGCTAACCTAATGTGGTCCGCTAGTTTTCCGGAAGTGGCAGCCAGCAATCACGTGACGTAATTGATGGCTTGCCGAAACTTGTCCGCCAATTTCCCACTGGTAGCCACAAAAAAACCCCTCAAAAAACGAAGTTTTCCAAAGGCACAACCACTTTTCCCCCTTTCGAAACTTCTGCATGACGTTACGGCGCTGGGGAAATTTCCACAACAGATTCTGAAAAACGCCCACTTGGATCTGACTGATAATCAGACTGTTCTTTGTTCGCTTGGATCCTGAAAAACGCCAGCTTGAATCAGACTGTTGTTGGTTCGCTTGGATCGAACCAACAGTCTGCTTGCGAAACGGGAGCTCCAGCCACTACACTGATTTGCCACGCTCGAGCCTTTGCTTGCAGCTGAGCCTCTTTCCTGCACGATGTGAAACGAAGGGTTCTCTTTTTAATTTAACAATATTGCGAGGCATTTTTCATAAATGTCTTTTTCATATAATTTATAAATTTATTTTTTCAACGTAAGGATTGTTTTTATTTACCTTAAGGGAACTTCACTCATTTTCAACGAGTGTACCAACTTAAAGGCGCTTTCCAAAATTTTGTGCTGTTCTTTTGGTCTTGAAAGGCTATTGTTTAATTAATATATTTACCCGTTCATGTTTCATTCTGTTACATTTTTAACGTTGTATCTTTCCTTTACGCGGTCCAAAGCTACATTTATTTTAAAGAGGAAATTTATTTTATTTTACGTGTCGTTATTTTTAGCAGCGAATTCCTCCAATCTCGTGTATTCAACCCATGCATGACTACATTATATCCACATAGAGTTGCTTTTTTCGAATAATTGTTACATTTTGTAAGCGTATAATTCTTATTTTTTTCCAACATACGATTTTTTACGCTTTCCAACCGTAGGTTGAAGAAGCGTATATGCTCCAGCTTTGTCCGTCCGTCCGCACGTTAACTGGCGTTAAAATGGGTCGATTTCGATGAAATTGTAGTATGTGGTAGGGGACCGCCCGGTGACGAACCCTATTAAAAATGGGCCAAATGGGGTCAAAGGTCACGACGTAGGAGCAGGATAATTCCATTACCCTTATGCGTCATAACGTGCGTAAATATGGTTCGATTTAAATGAAAGTTTATTATGTGGTAGGAGACCGCCTGGGGACAAACCCTATTCAAAATGGGTGAAGTGGGGTCAAAGATCAGGACATAAGATCGGGATGCATCCCATTGCCCTTATGCGTCATAACGTGCGTAAAAATGGCTCGATTTCGATGAAATGTCAGTATGTAGTAGGGGACCACCTGGTGACGAACCCTATTGAAAATGGACGAAATGCGGTCAAAGGTCAGGACATAGGATTGCGATCCATTCCATTGTCCTTATCCCATATTATTAAGGTGGACATCAAGTAATTTTGCTTCCTATACTTCCAATGGAAAAACTTTTGTACACATTTCCCTCACAATTAATGTGTTCCCAAGGATGAAAATTTGAACATCAATTAAAATAACTACATATTATAACTTGGAATACTTAATATTTTCTAAAACATAACCATAATTATATTAAAAATCAATAACTTTTCCTTTGGTGGTGTTGAAACCAGAGAAAAGATGGCGCGACCTGCACTTTGATTTCGTCAGTGGACAAAAAAATGTTGGATTGCATAATTACGGTTATGGTTTGGAAAATATTAGGTATTCCAAGTTATGAAATGAAGCTATTTTAATCGATGTTCAAATTTTCATCCTTGTGAACGCATTAATTGTCCAGAAAAAAGATGGCGCGACCTGTATTTTCATGACGTCAGTAGACAAACAAATGTTGAATTGCATAAATATGGCTATGTTTTAGAAAATATTAAGTATTACAAGTTATAAAATGAACATGTTTTAATCGATGTTCAAATTTTCATCCTTGGGAACGCATTAATTGTGAAGAAAATGTGTACAAAAGTTTTTCCATTGGAAGTATAGGAAGCAAAGTTACTTGACGTCGACCTTAAAGTAGCAATTGCCGCCCCGGTGGGGCAGTGGTCTAAGCGATGGCCTCTGATCATTCGTCCGAAAGGGGTCCGGGTTCGAATCCCGGTGAGGCATAGATTTTGTGTTTGTCTTACGGCACTGGCTCTTTCCCTTCCCTGGAACCAGTGACCCTAAATTAGGGACGGGCGACTGCTTATAGCCCATTGAGTTGCTCACGGTGGTCGTTAAACCTCCCCCCCCCCAAAAAAAAGTAGCAATTCTTGTATGTATGTATGTATATTTTATTTTGAAAACGGCTCTCAGAATTTTGATAAAAGTCGTTAACCTATCGTTTTCTGGTACTAGAAATCGATTTAGCTTGATCTAGACTTCAGAAGAATTCGTTTAGTGGGTTAAACAACCACCCCTAATTATAACGTTTTTAGTGATGGCGTTGTTCCATTAATGTTACCAATGCTTAGAAATCTCATGACGTCACAACTCGCGTTTGAGAATGTTGGCGCGCGGTCACGCCATCTGTCTCTTTACGTCACGCGTTGTGTGTAGATCCTATTAAAGATTTATGACGTCAAACTCTTGCGGCGGGCAGATGGTCCCGATTCCCATGTGCCTCATTACGTCACGCGTTGTGTGCGTATGTCCGTCAGCACGATAACTCGCGTAACAACCGTTGGATTTCGATGAAATTTTAGTATCTGGTAGGGGATCACCTGGGAAGAAACCCTATTTAAAGTGAACGAAATGGGGTCAAAAGTCAGTTCATAGGAGAGGGATCCATTCCACTGCTGTTATGCGCTATAACTAACGTAAAAAAGGTTCGATTTCGATGAAATTTTAGTATGTGGTAGGGGACCACCTGGCGACAAACCTTATTGAAAATAAGCGAAATGGGGTCAAAGGTTAGGACACAGGAGCGCGATCTGTTCCATAGCCCTTATGCATCATAACTTACGTAAAAATGCTTCGATTGCGACAAAACTTTATCATGTTATTTCGGAGGTATATCAAGCCGGTTCTGTTGAATATCATCGAAATGGGATTAAAGGTCAGGGCACAGGACCGAGATTTATTCCATAAACATTATTCTCATAACTTGAGTGATAACTTGAGTAATGATTTCTGTAATGTTGGAAAGCGTATTATAATCAACGCATTGCATGATTTTACTAACTTGTTTAATGTTTTTCAAGGATTTTCGTTTGAAGTGGTTTAGTGTATGTTAAAACGAAAGATTACACACAAATTAGTTCCTGTTATTCATGGAAATGGAGTGGGTATATTTCTGTCTGTATTCTTGATTCATTGTGTGTTAGTGCAGAAATTTTGCTGCGAAATGAGTTTCTATAAATAGAAGAAAGGAATTGACTATTTCTTACAGTTCATTAACACATATAACATTATATACAGTTCTCTTCCGACTCTAATCTTCGTCAACGTGGCATTTCATTAGGAAATTTATTCGCTTCTCTACATCTAGCTTTTTGTTTCTTAGTATCCACGAAAATAACACGAACGCGATAACGTCGTCTTCAACTAACTGGTACCACGAGAGACACAGCACTTGTTGCTTCTGCGCACGCGCAGTCCCGTTGCTTCCACCTCGTGTTGGGGTTGCTATGGTCACCAGCTACGGGCCACTAGTGGCTCTTGTTTGGAGGCTCGCGATTTACCACGATGCTGCAGGACCATCAATGACTGCCAACTGATGGTGCTGCCACCAACGGACCGCTGCCGTGACGCGAGCGGCAGGTTTCAGCCAGCAGTGACCCATCTCTGCCAGCTGCTGGCCAGCAATTTCCAAACACTTGTGTTTTTTGCTGGGTGGTGCATGTGGAACAATATATGACAGGTTCCCACTATCGTGAATTGCTTGCTAATTCTGTACACTCAGCAATGTTGCACTTTTTTTTCCGAATAACGTGGTTTCTTCCAAGATGACTATGTGCCGAGTCAGAGGTCTAATGTTGAGCAGGAATGGACTGAGGAACATAGTTTGGACTTCCGGCATATCGATTGTTCTCCGAGCTCCCCAGATATCAATCCCATAGAGAACTTGTTGGACAAGCTAGAACGGCATGTCAGGTGCCTGGATACACCAATCATCTCCATAGCGGCAGTGAGGGCTGCATTAAACACAACTTTGTTGACCATGCCGCCCAACTGCTTCCGTCATCTTATTGAATCGATGTCACGTTGGATAGCTGCTGCACTGAGGGTGAAAAGACGACGTACGAAGTATTAGGTAGATTTTCATGATTCAATGATAACTCAGTGTGTTACTGGCTGTTTCTCTGCCTGCTGTTAATGAACCTTGTGACGTGCCTGCCCCGCAGGACGCACACGAGATAAAGGCAGATAGCAGCGAGAAGGTACGTCTGTATAGCTCAGTTGGTAGAGCGATTTATTCCTGAATAAGAGGACTCTGCTTCGATGCCCAGCGTGGACAAAAATGACAGAGATAATTTACTTCGTTATAATGGCGCCCGAACTTCCCGGATGACCCGGCCGTTAAAGTTCTCGCAATGGTGTGATGTTCTTACCACACGGCGAGACAGGAAAAATAAGAGAATCCCTTCTTCAGCGCTTCGAAAAATAAATGTGTGTGACGTTGCATTCCACACACCAGATTGACTGGGAGTTCTCAAGTGCACGTTCTTCAGCGGATGACTGCCTGCGACAATTCATGGTCACGGCTGACCCGTGGGCCATGCCCCCGGCCCTCTTTCGGAGCGCAGATGTGACGTGCCTGCCCCGCCGGACGCACACGAGATAAAGGCAGATAGCAGCGAGAAGATACGTCTGCGTAGCTCAGTTCGTAGAGCGACTTATTCCGGAATAAGAGGACTCAGGTTCGATGCCTGGCGTGGACAAAAATGACGGATAAATTTACTTCGTTATGACTTCGAATTTGGAGTGAACGGTTTAATGATTTTACGGTTCTATTTAATTGGAAATCCACATAGCAAGAGATTCGAGCACGTCGTTTTGTCCTACAACTTTAGATGTTAGTGAGGTATTTCTCACAAGGAAAGTGATAGTAGCAATATTAAGCATTCAGAAACTACCCAGATGATCCAAAAAAAGGGGGTGCGGTAATTTATAGTAACCAATACTTTTCTTAGAGAAAGGGGGAAAAATAAATAGTGGTTTTAACCTTGCGCTGGAAAGAGGGGTAAGTAATTTTGATGATTCTCTGCGACGGAGAATCTAAAATTACCTCGCCTCCTTTCAGAGCTAAGCTAAACATAAGCGTTTGTAACTAAGCATAAGCTCTTCAGTCTGTATCGAGATGCAGTCTTGAGAACGCACTTAATTTTGTGATTTTATTATAATCCGTTCTAAAAACACATACACTGGCGGAAAGTGAAAAATGAACACCAAAAAGGAGACCTCTGATACCAACGAAATTTATACACCATGATAACGGAATACAGAGGATATTGTGATCAAAACATTATGGCAAAATACAGCTGTATTTGCTGGTAAACTGAAAAATAACATTTCCATGTAACATGGTTAGTACGAGGTTGAACCGCCATGAACTGCGTCACACTGTGCAGTTCTGGCATGGAGTCTGTCTTACAGATGTTGGATGTAAGTTTGGGTATTGAGCTCCATGCATCCTCAACCTGGACGCGTAAATCGGGGATGGTCGTGGCTGGCCGTGGAGACCGGATAAGTCGTTGTCCTATAAAATCCCACACATGCTCGATGGGGGACAGATCCGGTGAACGTGCAGGCCATGGAAGTTGTCTCACACCCTGAATTGCATGTTGCGTTGCTCGTGCCGTGTGTGGGCGTGCGTTATCTTGCTGAAAAACACCACGATGGACCGACCTTACAAATGGCATAACAACGGGCTGAATGATGTTGTTGATGTAGGAGATGCTGTTTAACGTACCCGGTACAAACACTAGTTGTGTACGGGAGTGATAGCTGATCGCTCCCCACACCAGGAGACCAGGTATAGGCCCTGTGTGTCGCTGGCGGATGCAAGAAGGGTGGAGACGCTCCCCTGTGCGTCTGCGAACACGCACACGGTAATCTGAGCCGCCCAAGCAGAATCTGCTTTCATCACTGAACACGACAAATCTCCATTGCGTTCTCTAGTACAGACGTTGGCGACACCACTGCAGCGGTTCCTGATGGTGGGCTGGAGTCAGAGGTACACATGCCAGAGGCACACGTTCACGTAGTCCTGTATCCAGTACACGGTTGCGGATTTTTCGCACAGTCACCTCAGGTGCAACGGCAGCTCGGATTTGCGTCGCAGTGGATGATCTGCTTGACAACGCTGCTCGTCTTATGCGTCGATCGGTCCGCTCATCAGTCCGTCTGTGACTCCCGGTTCCACGTCTTCTCGTGTGGGAATAATCCTGGGACCATCTACGCCACCATCGTACCACCACCGATACTTCCCGTCCAATTCGCTCCGCAATACGACGATACGACCACCCGGCCTCGCGGAGTCCGACTACACGACCTCGCTCAAAGTCCGATAACTGCTAAAATCGTTCACGTCTTCCATGTCCAGGCATTGCAGCTTCTTCTGGGTCTTCGCACATGTCCGTACGCCGACGTCTGGTTACATTCACTGCGCCGTACTCCTTAAATACCACCGACGATAATTTGCATATTATGTCGTGCTGTGGCGTAAGCGCTCAGCGGTTGGTCTCGAAATTAACATCACACCTACGTAAACACGACCCAATTAACATATGTAAATTTCACGATCGTCCGCCAATTCCTACTTGGTGTTCTTTTTTCACTTTCCGGCAGTGTATATAAATCTATTTTTTTTAATATTTTTTCAAGGCTTGCTCTATTTCTGGAAAACACTTGCATGAAACGCGATGTTAGCAACAAAAATTACCCTTTGCGTAAATTCCAGCTAATATATTCTTTTAAATCTTTTATTTTTTTATTGTTTGGTAACTACGTTATGTCACTTTTACAGTATGTTAGGCGATGTTTAACGGTTTCCACTGAAAAAAAAGTTTCGAGAAGGAAATTTTTAACCGCATGCTTGTGCAACGACCAGCACATTACCACTGCAATCTCCTACAAACATACACACGTATAACATTTTTCCTTCCAACTGATCAGCTGTTACATTAATTTTGCAAATTTTACACAGCTAAAAAAGATCCGTCAGTCAATTAGAAAATAAGAAGAGCTTTGCTTAAAATCACATCAGAGCTACCAAAATATGAAGAACTGTTAGCTGCAGTTCATTCAAGGTCTTTAACACGACACGAAATTATCACTTTTTCTGTTGGTTTCAAGAGCTACCACATATTTGAGGAAACAAAACTTAGTTCTCTTTGGCTTTGAGGTATTCAAATCAGACGTTTGTTTTTTAACAAACGTGTATAGAGTATGCGGTATCGATGTGTTTGTCAAGACAAATGACACATAACAGCAAATATGTAATTTGCTCGCCGTGATGAAGCTACAGCATAAAAGAATGTATTTGCTCACCGTGATCAAGGTACAGCATAAAAAGAATGAATGTGTAGAAAAAAAAGGCAACTCTTATTGTTAACATTCTTTGTTAAGCAAGCCATGGATGCAAATCAATATGGTCGTGAGCAACGATTGTCTGTAAATTTCTGTTTGTTCGACGCTTGTGTGTGGTAAATTTTTAATCTTCTTCACATTTAGGAAAGGAACGTAATGGCTGAATGGCAAGAACTTTGATGAGGTATTGTGTCATATTTGTGCATCATTCGCAGTGGTATAATTGTAATTTTATCGCAATCTCTTGAGAATATGTTTTGAGTTCTCCTGCACGATTCTTATGTTTCGGTTGTAAACATTTATCTCTCTAAATAAATCGTAAATCGAGAACAGTTTTTTATATCTTTACACACAGTTTGCTTATTACATTGTACTTATCGTTATGTACACACTGTACATATCAATACATGTACACGATGCAAAATGATTTTTGTTGCTAATCACCTTTCCCGACAGTAGTAATGTAAATAGCAAGTAGAAACCTCGATGTAAGGAACACGGGTAACGGAAGTAATCAAAACCACTGTTGAAATCTGATCGTTTTCAGAGTCTTTATTATAAACTTGAAAACTAAAAATACATAAAATCTATTTAAAGGTGAAATATTTTCAAGTAGTATGTGCAAATAGAACGTAGCAAAATTCCACCTAAATAGATGGGAACAAACATTAGGTAACGCATAAAATGCCTAATGGTTGATGTGGGCTACTCAAAATTAAAGGTAAAGCAAATTACATAGATTGGTTAGAGTTCATTTCAATCGAGTAAGAAAGATATCACCTTACCCTGTAAGAGATGGGAACCAGTAAATCGATATTGAGTGTGTAGTAACGTCGATGTCGTCAACATAAAAAAAAAAAAAGATAATGAAAATTTGCTTGTTTAGAGTTCAATGAAAAAAGAGTCTTTGCATCACGAAAAAATCGGTGCACTAATCATTACTGAATAAGTTCACTAATCATTACTGAATAAGGTCTGCGCCACACCCGAACCCTACCATCAGCTCGTAACAACTGGTAGCGTGACTCATCGGACTACGCCACATGTTGCCAGTCTTCCAGGGTCCAATTACAATGATCACGAGCCCAAGTGAGGCGCTGTGTCCGATATCGTGGTGTTAATAAAGGCACTTTGGTGGATCTTCTGCTCCCATACCCCATGGGCGCTACATTACGTGGCACTGACGCGATGGATATGTCTGTGGTACCTTCTGCATTGAATGTGGATGTTATTTGGGTCAGTGTCGCTTGTCTGTTAGCATGAACAATCCTGGTCAGACGCCTCCGGTCACAGTCATTCAGCACCCGTGGTCGGTCACTGCGCTGTCCACGGTGGATGGCAATGCCTTCGATAAGGTACTCTCGGTACACACGTGACACCGTGGATCGAGAATGTTGAATGTTCGCACAATTTCGGAATTACATGTCTCAAGCGTCTGGCTCCCACTACCATGCCTCGTTCAAACTCCGATAATTGATTTCGGCTTGCCATAATCCTACTGATGGTTCTTCAACCTGACTCACGAGATTACACCTCGCTACTGATAAAAATCGTAGCGTGCGTCTATACATTTATACGACGGCAGCACGAGTTAAAATGTGCATACTGCTATCCCATGACTCTTGGTACTTCAGTGTGGAACATCAATATCGTTTCCTCATAGAAGGATGTCCCATATCGATTGCCGCAATCGTGTGCAGAGGAAACTCCGTGGTACAGAGTAAGAACGGAGAGACGGAAGGTCAACACTGCTGTGGTAGAACAGGTAGATCGTATTCTTGGCTTGCATGATGATAAACTCACGGATTGTATTATGGGAACGAGATGTCGGGTGTAGACTGTGTAAGAATCGGTAATTGAACAGTGTATGGGGGAAAGACACCCTTTTTCCAGCAGAGAAAACATTAATGACAAAAACGGTTGAAGCATCAGACAGGATGAGTAAGAATGGTTAACATCACCAATGGTAGCATCGTGGCGCATTGTTGCGTAACTTCAAGCCACATGCTGTCCCATGAAGTTACGCAAGAACGGTTAATGTTATTGTTACTCTACAATATACTTTACTGAATTATCGGCAAACATTATTTCATCACGTTTAACATAAACGTAACAATATCTTGTTGCAAATCGAGTGAATTACCATCATCATTGTCAACCATTATCAATCCACTGCTGGACGAAGGTCTCCCCAAGTTTCCTCCACAACGGTCTGTCTTGTGCCAGTCTCCTCCATGTCACCCCTGCATACTTTCGAATTTCATCCACCCATCTCCTATGTGGTCTTCTTCTGGGTCTTTTCCTGTCCCTTGGAATCCAATCTAAAATTTCGGCTGTCCATCGATGATCTATCCTTCTGGCAGTATGTCCAGCCCATTGCCATTTCAGGGATTTAACTTTGATCATGATGTCTTCCACTCTTGTCATTTTTCGGATCCACGAGTTCCTCTTCTTATCTCTCCTGGTTACACCAAGCATGCACCTCTCCATGCTTCTTTGAGTTGTCTGCAGCCTTTGTATGTCTCTTTTAGTTAAGGTCCACGTCTCTGCACCATACGTAAGCACTGGAAGGATGCATTGATCAAACACTTTTCTTTTAAGACATAATGGCATATTGCTCTTGAAAATTATGCTGTTTCTTCCAAAAGCTCTCCAGGCAAGTTTTGTACGCCGATTAATTTCTTCATCAATGTGACCCTCACTTGATATCTGCTGTCCAAGATAAACGTACGTGTCTGTTATCTCCAGCTTTTTCTCCATCAATCGATAAATCTTCATTTCTTGTAAAAGCATTGAACATCACTTTTGTCTTCTGAAAGTTCATTTTTAATCCCACTTCTTTACTCTTGTCAGCAAGTTCCTGGATCATACTCTGCAGCTCTGATGAGGTAGTTGCAAAAATGACTACGTCATCAGCAAAACGAAGGTGGGTTAGATAATCTCCATTAATCTTTATCCCCTTGTTTTCCCAGCTCAGCGACTGAAAAACACCCTCCAATGTGGCATTAAAGAGCTTCGGAGATATGGTGTCACCTTGTCTCACTCCCTTTCCAATTTTTACGTGTGTTGTATTTTCAAACAGCCTAATCTTTGCACTTGCATTTTCATAGATGTTATTAATAATATTAATGTATGCATCTTCAATACCGCAGGTTTTCAGAGCCATTGTAACTGCTGATGGTTTCACCGAATCAAAGGCTTTTTCATAATCGATAAAAGCCATGCACAATGGAAGTTCATATTCCCTCGCTCTTTCAATTAGTTCTCTCAGCACGTGGATATGATCTATTGTGCTGTAGCCACTCCTGAATCCAGCTTGTTCTCTCGGTTGAGCCATGTCCAGTGCTACCTTCAAGCGGTGTGAAAGAACTTTAGTGAAGATTTTATAAACTACTGATAGGAGGCTGATAGGTCTGTAGTTTCCGAGATCCTCAATGTCACCTTTCTTATGTAGCAGGATCATTGTAGCGGTGTTCCAATCCTCAGGAATCTTTCCTTCATTAAGGCATCGAGTGAAAATTTGGGCGAGTACTGTTTCGATTTCTCCACTTGCTTCTTGTATGATGTCTACAGTAATTCCATCTTCTCCTGGAGCTTTTCCTCGCTTCATGTTCTTGATTGCATGTGCAACTTCTGCTGGAAGGACTGGAGGAACTCTGGTACTGGTATCTTTCATGATGTCTGGAGTGCATATATCATCCCTTTCATATAATTTGGAGTAGAAATCTTTCACTCTTGTCAAAATTTCGCCTCTATTTCTTGTTACAGAACCATCTTCTTTTCTCAGTGCCATAATCTGTTTTCTTCACTTACTGAGATGTCCCTTTGCTATCTTTAGGCTTTGGTTGCTTTCAATTGCTTTCCTCACTAGTTCACAGTTGAATTTCCTTACGTCTTCAATGATACTTTTTCTTACTGTCTTGCATAGCTCTAAATATTCCACTTTGGAAGTCACATCTTCTTTAGTTGTCCTCATATCTCTTCTTTTTTGCATCAACATTTTGGTTTTTCCTGATAATTTGTTCACATGCAACTTGTTCTTAGACCCAGCTAATTTTGTTGCTGTTTCCATAAGAGCTTTGGTTACTTTTCTGTTAACTTCAGAGATGTCCACTTCTTCCGATGTTAGGCCTTCTAAAGCAGAGAACCTGTTCTTCAGTTCTAACCATCACCTGATGCTAAATGTAGTATAAGCCATTTCAATAACGCATTTTCGGTGCGTTGAAAACTGTGCGTCTTAGCGAAATTTGGGTTCCCTATTAACCCGAAATTTAAAATGATGTATAACACACGATGGAATGTAACCCACATATGTCCTAGACAAAAAGTTACCAGTCCCCCTCACTAACACATTTGCACTGCAGCTTTTCTTCTTGAGGTCCGATTTTACCTTGCGCATGCGTAAATGGACTGTAGTTCAATCACATTTCATTTATGTTAGGCGTTTTTCTTACGTTCGACTGGATCTGAATAATATATAATAATAAATAGTTTTCGAAAAACTAAACAGTCGAAATACTTACTACTTACGCCGCCATAGATTAGTAAATATTTACTTTTATGACTCACAAATCTTCTTTCATTGGTTTTACAACAATAATGTTCGTTAATCCACCTACCTAAGCATCGCTCACTGTCAGGAATTCGTAAAGCTTATTGTTTATTGTTATGATTTAATTCCACTTAGTATGTACCGGTCTGTGGCTCCGTGTGGTCTTGAGGGACGCGAATAAATGCAATGGTTTGTACACTGATTGCCTTTATATAAATGCATACTCTCGAAACGCATAAATATGGATGTACACTCTTGAATCCTTAGTTTGATTTCACACTCATAAAATCTTGGCATGCAAAAGATACACTGAAGAGCAATTGAATTAGAGACAGCTGGAGTTATGCAAATGGGGCGCTGTGGGCGGCCCTATAAACGTAAACGACATGACGTATGCAGCGATCCGACAATATAAGGAGTGATGCGACTGGAATCAGTAAGAGTCGGACGCAGCGCATTTGATCGTAGGCAAATTGTCGGGGCCCAACGAATGGGTCACTCCATCTCGGAAGTCGTGCAGGCGCTGGAATTTTCACGAGACACTGGTGTCACGGGTGCACCGTGAGTATATCGAATCCGGTACAACCATCCCTGCAAGGGCCAACTGCCGTAGACAACAGCGTGTGGATGAGCGGGGTCATCGTCTGCTAGTTCGCATTGTAACAGCGGATAGACGGAACACAGTGCAAGAAATCACTCGGCAATTTAACGCTGGTGCACAAAAACGTGTAAGCAGCCACACCATCCAGAACCATCTCTTCACTATGAGGTACAGAAGCCATCGTCTCACAAGGGTATCGCTGCTCACCGCACATCACAGGGTGCAAAGATTAGCATGGGCGCGGGAACATCGCCACTGGACCCTAGACATGTGGGAAAATGTTGCCTGGACTGATGAGTCGCGATTCAAGTTGGTACATGCGGATAGCATGATACGAGTACGGCGCAAACCACATGAAGTGATGGATCCTTCTTGCCAGCAGGGTACTCTTCAAGCTCGTGGGGGTGGCGTTCTCGTCTGGGAACTGTTTACGTGGACTGAAATGAGGCCCCTGGTACGTGTGATATCGTCCCTCACAGGTCAACGTTACCCGGATATCCTGGACGACCATTTGCTCCCGTTTGTGCGTCTTCAACATCCAACTGGGGACCTCATCCTGCAACAAGACAAAGCACCGTCCATTGCTCTCGAATTGTATCCGAATGGTTGGAGGAAAACTCCACCGACGGGACCTCGCTTCCTTGGCCAGCTAGGTCACTTAACCTCAATCCCATCGAGCACATCTGGGATGCCATCGAGAGGTATGTTCGAGGCTTTGACCCCCCTCCACCAAATCTTCGTGAACTGTAGTAACTTGTTGAGGGTCGTGGATCCGTATGGCTACCCAACGCTTCCGGTGTCTTGTCGAGTCCATGCCGAGACGAATCGCCGCCGTCATCAGGACGAAAGGTGGTGCTGCACGTTACTAGACAGGTATCTCTAATTCAATTGCTCTTCAGTGTATACAGCATAATGTAGTACCTGGTATTCTTTGCAGAATACCTGATCATCACCGTTGTAGCTGCGTGTGATTTGTCGCACTGTGGCCCTGCGGTCGCTGTGAACAATGCGTGACATTCTCCGCTCTCCTCTGGCAATGAGCTGGCGACGACGCACAGCTGGTCGACGGTTCGTCGTTTGGCCATGTGTGCACCGCGTTCGATACGTACTCACTACAGCAGCACGAGAACAACCCACAACCCGCGCAGTTTCTGAGATTGAAGCTCCGAGGCACCGTGCCATCACAATTTGTCCTTTATCAAACTGCGATAAATCGGGGGCTTTCTCCATTCTGACTCAGAACACTCTGCTACCCGAAAGCCGATTCTCCGGTTGTATATTTACTGCTCTGTGAACTTCATCTGCGCCGCCGTTCGGTCTACAGGGGCGCTCATTACTCTATACTGGGAGTGGTCATAATGTAATGCTCATTGGTGTATTCAGCATTTTATTTTTGCAGAAAGCTCTGAAACCGTTGGTTTATAAACTTTGTGCGTAAGCTTTATACAATTATTCTCCTCTTTTTACCAAAGCAACGGCCTATCAATGCTAACCTAGGCCTAACCACCGAACAAGGGCTCTTCCCAGCAACAGTCACTTTTCTCCGTCTAAGTAGCGACCGTTATTCGGAGGTCTCACTGTATTACAGTCCTTTAAAAATGTCACTTCCGGTTTTGGACATAATTTTTTAAACATGTGGAAACTAGGCAAATACCCAAGTCAAGAAAAACGTAAACGTTATGTGAATGCCGACAATACAGCTTTCCACAAAAATGCAGAATGAGAAACGAACCAGCACAGAATTAATATACATTATACAGACAAAAGTAACTGGACACCCATTCAAAAGCAAATAAACGGATCCGCTGCGTTGTTTAGATGCGCGGTACAGCTGCAAACGGTATAAAAACAAGCTTGCAACTGACAGCGATCATATGGCACTGTGAGGTTGAGTGAAAATGTCGCTGCGGGGGAGAACTGACTTTGAGAAAGGAAAGATTGTTGGGTGTTATATTAGTGGGTTGTCCATAAGAGAAACTGAAAGGCTTTTAAACATACCCAAGTCAACTGTTTTGGATGTACTGAATAAGTGAAAGACACATGGCGTGCCTGAAGCAGCAAAACGTACCGGCAGACCAAAGAAAATCAGTCATAGAGGACGTGGAAGCCTCAGGCGAGTCGTTGCAGTTAATCAACGGCGTAATGCACAAGACTTCAGTGTACAGGTGAGTAAAAATGCTGGACCTCGGTATGTACACCTATCATTCGCAGATAACTTCATTGCATGGGTTACGGTGGTCGTGCGGCTGCTCATAAGCCTTTCATCTTCACTCGGAATGCTGCTCTTCGTTTAGCATGATGTAAAGAACATTTATCGAGGACCGTAGATCAATGGAAACATGTCCTATGGACTGATGAAGGCAGATACAGGATCCATCAGTCTGATGGCCGTGTATGGGTATGGCGGCAGCCGGGGAAATGCTATTTCCCACAGTGTACTGTTCCTACGGTCAAGTTTGAAGCTGGCAGTGTACTTGGGTGGGATTGTTTTTCGTGATATGGTCCCGGCCCATTGTTTATCGTGGACAAACCTGTTAACCAGGAAGTCTACCTCGATATTTTAGACATTTATGCCCTACCAACTCTTTGGCAATACTATGGAATCGAGCCTTATTGGTACCAGCAGGATAATGTACCGAGACATAAAGCAAGGACTGTTACGGCGTGGTTTGACGGAAATTCCGTATCTTGTATGAACTGGCCAGCACAGAGTCCTGATTTTATTCTTATAGAGCACCTATGGGATGAATTAGAAAGCTACATAAGAAGTTTGGAACCAAGGCCCACTACTAAGTAACAGTTGGCTGCAGCATTATGTACTGAATGGAAGCGCATACCTATCACTGTGTCCCAAAACCTTGTCAAAGACATGTCTCGAAGGGTCAGTGCATGCATTAAGGCCAAAGGTGGACCGACACCGTACTAATGTATGTCAATAAATGTTATGGTGTGTTTCTCTTCTAGGTGTCCGGCGACTTTTGTCAATATAGTGTATAGCAGACAGTAAACGCAACAATAAGGAGACTATTTCGAGAACGGGTTTGAAAATCCTGCTGAAGGTAAAGTTCTCAGAGGGGCTTTCTACAACGGAGCACATTTGACTAAATAGCTCTTCATCCCTTGAGCCTATTCATAAAGGATATATAGATTAGTCTTATCAGACTACCGTTTTGGTATATCTCGCTCCACTGGTTTGCACGGTTCCTTACGTGCATATGTGAGGTCCACACCTAATTGGTAGGATACTCTATGCGGCTATAACTAAAGTCTTTGAAAAACAAGTTAGTAAAATCATGCAAAGCATTGATTATGATACGCTTTCCAACATACCAGAAAATATTGCTCAAGTTATGTGGATAATGGCTGTGGAATAAATCTCGCTCCTATGTCCTGACCTTTGACCCCATTTCGATGATATTCTTTGACCCCATTTCGATGATATTCTAAAGTTTTGTCGCAATAGAAGCAGTTTTACGCAAGTTATGAGAATAATGGCTGTGGAATAAATCTTGCCTTTGTGCAATTACCTTTGACCTCATTTCGTTGATATTCAACAGAACCGGTTCACTGTACCTCCGGAACAACATGATAACATTTTTTTCCAATCGAAGCATTTTTAGATAAGTTATGATGCACAAGGGCAATGGAATGGATCCCACTCCAGTGTCCTGACCTTTCACCCCATTCCGCCCATTTTCAACACGGTTTGTCCCCAGTTGGTTCCTTACCACATACTAAAATTGCATCGAAATTGAACCATTTTTACGCATGTTTTGACGCATAAAGGCAATGGAATGGATCCCGCTCCTATGTCCTTAGCTTTGGCCCTATTTCACCCATTTTTAATAGGGATAGTTCCCAGGATGTTCCCTACCACATACTTAAATTTCATGGAAATCGAACAGTTTTTACGCAAGTTATGACGCATAAGAGCAATGGAATGGATCCCGCTCCTATGTCCTGATCTTTGACCCTGTTTCACCCATTTTCAACAGCGTTCGTCCCCAGGTGGTCCCCTACCACATACTAAAATTTCGTCGAAATCGAACCATTTTCACGTGAGTTATCGTGCGGACGGACGGACGGACAAATCTGGAGCATATACGCTTCTTCAACCTACGGTTGGAAAGCGTAAATGAAATAGAAAAGCGCATAACTTCCTTTTTTTGTTAAAATTTTCAGTAAATTTATTCACACGTTGTGAATATCTAATAGGGAGGATAGAAAAGTAACGCACAGATTTTTTTCTCTTTGCAGGCTGCAGTTTGGCAGACAACGAGTTTGAATCTCACGCTACAGACCGGTTTGGCTGGATCAGGTGTCGCCGTGGTGGAAGACAGTGTGAACGACGGCACAAAGCTGTCGCGTTTGTTACGAATGAAAAGCAACGCGGTGTAATCCGATTTTTGTGGGCTAAACGGAAAACTCCGAAGGTAATTCACAAAGAAATGGTCAAGTGTATGGTGGCGATTGCCTGGACCGCAGCAACATCTCCAGATGGTGCAGTTTCTTTGCAGAGGGCGGTGGCAACCGTACCGATTCGTCGCGTTCCGGTCAACCTGTAACAGCGTCATCATCTACCACTGTGAGAGGCATTGAGCAGGCAATTCTGAGTGACCAACGGATTCATCTGCGCACACTGGCACAGAAGTTGAACATTTAGTATGGTATAGGGTGTTGGCTAGATTTAATTTCGTATATTGTGGTGGACGCCAACTTATCAGAAGAATCGGTTGCAGGTTCCTGTCATTGGAACAGGGAAGCAAATAAAAAAGTAGTTAAACAAACTGAACGTTATGACAGATGTTTCCTTTTGCACATATCTTTATTCGAAAGATCGGGGAAAAGGGGAAATATTGGAATAATAGTTGGTCTGATTGAATAGTAAATACTTCCAGCGGATTGATAGGTAGGTATCTCGGGCGACTTCCTCTTTGTAATTCTCGCTAAAAATCTCTTTCTACTCCATTCCGCACGAAAGCGTTTTTCGTGC
Organism: Macrothele yani; assembly: GCA_039090855.1. Lineage (NCBI taxonomy): Eukaryota > Metazoa > Arthropoda > Arachnida > Araneae > Macrothelidae > Macrothele > Macrothele yani. The sequence continues at coordinate 140,823,942 of CM077008.1, read as the reverse complement.
CTTGTCTCCGAGCAACATTCTCCCTACATTTGTCCTCGAGATCTCCATGAAGACTCCTCTATGTCTCTTTCCATTACACGATCTATCCTCACGGAAAAGTGCTGTTGATGTAAGAAGTTGTACCATTAATTACCTACTCGGATTGTCCCCGACGGGCTCTCTGTAAGGGAGAGTCGTGTGTCCTTTTGTTCGTGGGAGGTCCCACGGTCGACAAGAGAATGACCTTTCTCCGAAATGAAAATGTGCTAAGCGCCTTTTTGACTGAGGAGGAATTCTCTAGCTGCAGTCGGCATACAAAAATAACCGAAAATAAATAAATTTAAATAAAGTTTGAATATTTCTATATAACAGCGTACGATATTGTGCATGCCAAATTGCAATTTCGCAAGGTCAGTGCGCTACGGGTGCCCAAGAACTTGACAGACGACCAGAAGGGACAGAAAAAGTTCTGCGATTTGGCTGGGAGGTGCTCCAGCACCCACCGTACAATCCGGATCTGGCTCCTTGGGACTTTCATATGTTCGGTCACTTGGAAAGATTCGTCTGCGGACAATGCTTCGATTTGGCTGACGCAGTCAAATCGGTTGTCCAGAAAACGGACTTTTATGAACATGGTATTCTAAAACTGGTACTACGCTAGGATAAATATCTCAAGCGTATCAGTTTTTACTTTAAAGAATAGATAAGAAATGTAGTTTCACTGTGCATGTTTGTTTTGCCTGTCTCTTAAACTGTTGCCAAAAAAAGAAATAATATGCATTACTTTTTGATCCACCCTTGTATTTTGGTGCCCCTCAGAGCACAAATTTACGCCCCTAGTATGACCGTTCTGGGAGGGCGATTGGCCTCCTTCCCTCCCGGTAGCTACAGCCCTGAAGCAGACTAAGCCAAGTACGTTCTCCCGAAACATGGAAACCACTCGTTACAACGAAAGCAAGATTCGTCTCAAACACTGTGGAACGAAAGGAAAGTCTTGCCTCATTAAGGGCTCCGTTTCAACGACTCAAGAAGACAAAAGTATCCTCGGAATTTGTCGTTCATGTTCATTAAAATATCGCAATCTTCGCAAAACAGAAAAGAGTTCGACTTCTTATTTTTACATTCGTATGTATATAGAGAATGGCTCCTTCCGCCTTTAACCTTCAGGTCGGTGTGTAATTTCGGAAAGACAGAAAATTGGACTGAGTATGCGCTTTTGTTCTTAGGAAGCGGATACTCAAGAGAATGAAGAACATTATTTAATTATTAAACATACTTCAATACTGTGCAGTCTGTAAACAAGAAATCTTCGGGGTGCATATTAAATTTGAGAAGAGATTCATTCTTAATTCTAGACTGTGCGCCTACAACAAAAGAACGGAGTGAACATCAACAGAAGAGCGATCTGGGATTTCATTTTAAAAATAAGATAAAATAATAAGAGAGATTTTCTTTTACAAAAAATTGCTAATACGTGAATAAGATGCTACATATTTTATGGAATGAATTTTTAGACGTGGGTCACCTAATAAAACAGGCGGAATTCTATTTGTGTGTTTAGGAAGAGTGTGCAGCATAGCATTCGAGCAAAGTCATAATTATACTGCAGAATAGACTCAAACAACATGTAAATCAATAAATAAAATATTGGTACGGATACTGAAAAAACAAATATTAGCATCGCGAAACCCAGTAAAAATCAGAATTATGACTTCATTCCTTTCGTGTATAGAAAAGCAGAATGTAAGGAGTATTTTCTGTTAAAAAATGAAATGCCAAAGATAATTGTGATGGAATTAAATATAAGAAAGTGCAGATGAATTATGGACTGCAGTGATCATGTCGTTTGCCAAAAGTGTCAAACCATGTACGCTAACGCCATCAGAGATGGAAACGGGTCACCGGGTCAACGGATCAGCGGGTCGCCAACAATTTCTTGCTGGTCAGACGGGTCGGGTCAAGGTGTTCCTGACCCAATTTTGACCCGGTTTCATTTCCGTTTTATTATTGAAAAGGAAAAACATATATTTCAAAGAACCCTTCAGAGGTCTTTGAAATAATACTTCAGAGCTGCAGGGTATGATCCAGGAACTTGTTGAGAACGGTAAAGAAATGACGGTGAAAAGCTGGAGATAACCAATTCCCACATTTACATTGGGCCGCAGATATCTAGCAGAGGTCACACTGATGAAAAAATTAATTGGAGTAAAAACTTAGCTGCAGAGCTTTTGAAAGAAACAGTGTAATTTTTAAGAGCAATGTACCAGTATGTCTTAAAAGAAAAGTGTTTGATCAATGCATCCTTTCGGTGCTTAAGCACTGAGAAGAGACGTGGACCTTTACTAAAAAAGGCTTAAAAAGACTGCAGACTGCTGACAGAACTATGGAGAGATGCATACTTGGTGTAACCAGAAAATATACGTAAAAGGAGGAGCTCGTGGATAAGAAAAATGGCACGAGTGGAAGACATCATAATCAGAGTAAAATACCTGAAATAGCAATGGGCTGGACATATTTCCAGCAGAACGAATCACCGATGAACAAAAAATTTTAGACTGGATTCCAAGGGACAGGAAAAATACAAAAAAAAAAAAAAATACCACGTGGGAGATGGATGGATGGAGGAGACTGGCCCAAGACAGTCCGTTGTTGAAGAAACTTGGGGTGACCTTCATCCAGCAGTGGGCTGATAATAATTGACGATGATGGCGATGATGATGTGTTCGAATTTATAATAGTTCAAAGAAGATTTATCCGAGTTAGGTCCGAGTCTAGTCCAATTATATGACTGCCGTGTCCGGGTCCAATTATGTGACTGCCGGGTCCGGGTCCACTTATGTGACTGCAGGATCCGGGTCCAATTATGTGACTGCCGGGCCCAGGTCCAATTATGTGACCCGGGTCCGGGTCCACTTATGTGACTGCAGGATCCGGGTCCAATTATGTGACTGCCGGGCCCAGGTCCAATTATGTGACCCGGGTCCGGGTCCAGTTATGTGACTGCAGGGTCCGGGTCCAATTATGTGACTGCCGTGTCCGGGTCCAATTATGTGGCTGCAGGGTGCGGGTCCAATTATGTGACTGCAGGGTCCGTGTCAAATTTTGTGACAGCAGGGCCTGGGTCCAATTATGTTACTGCCGGGTCCGAGGCCAATTATGTGACTGCCGGGTCCGGGTCCAATTATGTGACTGCAGGGTTCGGTTCCAAATATGTGACTGCAGGGTCCGGGTCCTAAAGTTTTGACACGTTTCCAATTCTGAATGGCGTTTCAAGTTTAGCTTTTTTTATCGTTCGAATTGTATGTTCTATAGTAAGCAGAATCTACTTTACCTAAACAGAAAATCCGCATCAGAAAAATGCATGGGAAATAGTGTTCAGCGTTGCAACAACCTGATGCAGTGAAAAACACGAAAGATGACACCGAATTTTCGGTTGTGGTGAGAACGTTTTTGAATAAAATATTTCAAAGCTATTCATGGTTAATGGAACCCACTGTAAAAAAATCAACCGCATTTCTACAATCGATAAAATATCTAGAGATAGTAATAGTTACTTTCTCCCACTAGCATCTGAACAGTATGTTACGAATGTTAACAAATTGTACACAAAAGTTTCCCATAGCTGAAGGAAGACATCAGAGACAAAGCGATTTTTAAATCGAACAGTTAGAAGAGAAAACAGGATACATGAGGGTCATTTCAAAAGTTCTGCACACTGTGGGTTATCTCATAAAAAACGAATTCATTTCACAGGCCTTCGAAGTAATCTCCATGTTTTTTTATGACAGTCTTGTATTCCAGTCAGGACACCTTCACTGTTGATGCGTGGGATTACTCGGGTCACCTCAACATACCTTTACAGGCCTTCGAAGTAATCTCCATGTTTCTTTATGACAGCGGCCCAACGTTTGGGCAAGTCTTGTATTCCAGTCAGGACACCTCCATTGTTGAGGCGTCGGATTATTCGGGTCACCTCAACATACCTTTACAGGCCTTCTAAGTAATCTCCGCGTTTCTTTATGACAGCGGCCCAACGTTTGGGCAAGTCTAGTATTCCAGTCAGGACACCTCCATTGTTGAGGCGTCGGATTATTCGGGTCACCTCAACATACCTTTACAGGCCTTCGAAGTATTCACCATGTTTCTTTATGACAGCGGCCCAACGTTTGGGAAAGTCTTGTATTCCAGTCAGGACACCTCCATTGTTGATGCGTGGGATTACTCGGGTCACCTCAACATACCTTTACAGGACTTCGAAGTAATCTCCATGTTTCTTTATGACAGCGGCCCAACGTTTGGGCAAGTCTTGTATTCCAGTCAGGACACCTCCATTGTTGAGGCGTCGGATTACTCGGGTCACCTCAACATACCTTTACAGGCCTTCTAAGTAATCTCCGCGTTTCTTTATGACAGCGGCCCAACGTTTGGGCAAGTCTAGTATTCCAGTCAGGACACCTCCCCTGATGAAGCATCGGATTACTCGGGTCACCTCATTAGAAAGATCCTGAATCGTTTCCCGCGGAGTGGTGTCTTCCGTTTTGGGACAAGTCATAGTCTGGTGGGTTCATGTCAAGACTGTATGACTAATGAGGAAGCAATTCACATCCGCACTTTTCCAGAATGTCTCTTGCTGTGCGGGCAACATCCGGCCTCACGTTGTCATGCAAAATGATGACACCAGCTTTGAGCATGTCGGGCTTTCTTTTGCGAATCTTTGGGCGCAAAACATTTTGCAGAAACCTTCGGTAGTATTCCGCTATTACAATGGTCCCCTCGCGCACTGTGTCTGTTGCTATCACCCCAACCTTGACAAAGGCCATAATCATCATCAGCTTAACATTCGATTGCTGGTGTCAAAATCTTTTCTGGCGTGGTGATTTTGGATGTTTCCACTGAGTGGACCGAGATTTCAGTTCTGGTTAAAAATCCCGCGTCCAGGTTTCGTCTATAGTAACAGTTCTGTCCAAAAACTGCTCGCCTTCTGTCTCGTACCGTTGAAGCAGTTCTTCTGCGATCCCGTTGAGAACTGACTCCTGCTTTTCACTCAGATTATGCGGAACCCATTTTTACATCCACTTTCCTCTTCTGTAAGTTTTCAGTTAGGATTCTGAACATGTTTGCTTCATATGCAATCTTTTCTCATGTTTTCCAATGATCGTCTTCCAAAATATTGTTGACGACAACCAGAGAAGTGTCGTCCATTGCATCTGATGGCCGGCCGCTTCTTGGGTTGTCTTGGATGCTTTCCCGAGTTTGTCGGAAACGAGAAGCGCACCGTGACACTGCGCTACAATCCACTACACAAACCCCACAAACTTCACACAAAGCTTTATGAATTTCGGTAGGGGATTGTCCTCGGAAAGTTTCAATTTTAATGTGGGATTGCTGTTCGCTACGCAAGATCTGACCTGACTCACTTTCTTCCTTCATTTCTGGACATAGTGTTTTGGAACAGGAACAAATTAGCCAACAAACGTAGACACAACTTTCTATGCTGAAGTCTGACTCACAACTGGCGCAACGATTGGAGAGATTGCATAATCCTACGGGCAGCACCTGCGCAGTGGGAAAATTTTTTAAATAACTTACGTATCTTTATGTACCCTAGAGGAGGAATTTTGAATAACAGAGAAGTATTCTTCACATCAAAAGCTATGCTAAGGAAAAATAATTTTTCAAATATATCTCGAGAAAGCAGAAACAGCAAGAAAAGGTTTTTGACATTTCTGCCGCCCAGCGCTTTGTCTTATTTGAAAGAAATAAACATGAATCCCTATCTTTACTGTAGCGAGTGGCATGCAATCTAAAATCGAAAGTTTTCAATAGGATTTGTAGAAGAGCAGAGACACCTGTAAACAGAAATACACGCTAACCCCACCTAGCGGTAGAACCGTGAACTGCATAAAAATGAGTACATGCAAAATATTCCAAAAAATAAATGGTATACGGTGTTGAAAGTACTTTTTTTAAATCGGAAAGCAGTGATATTGACAAAAACAGGTTAAACATTTGGGCACCCAAGAGGAGAAATTGTGCATCACTTTTGGCAATAAATGTGCACAAAATGTTTTGGCAGTGAGTAGTATCTAACAACAAGAAAGATGACACGAAATGTTTGGTTTTAATGAGGACTTCTTTTGAATACTTTCCGACAAGAATTAAATATTTAAAATTCATTCACATTTAATGGAACCCGCTAAAACAAACAAGGGTCCTTACAATAATGGCATAGTGAGAGAAATGATGAAGAATGGCGGCGGCGTCTTAAGAATGGATGCACTCCAGAAAATGGAAGAAATCAATACTGATAGTTCTCCATTAAAGAAGGAAATGCATTGGAATCAACAACTAAAGAACTATTGCGCTGATTAGTCATCTGGGTAAAATTTTGATGATTATATTAGCTGAAAGATTAAAAAGACAGATTGGAGAACACATTGCAGATGAACAAGCAGGTTTTCGGAAAGGCAGAAGTACCATACAGCATATATTAGCCTTAAGACTCATTGCAGAAAAGGCACGAAGAAAGAACAGAAAACTTTTCACATGCTTTGGGGACTTCCAAAAAGCTTTGGGCAGTATTGAACAGAACATCACCTGGGTAGTGCTGAAACAATATGGCGTAGATGCCAGGCTTCTGAAAGAAATAAACATGAATGCGCAAGCAGCTGCTAGAAGAGGAGACAGATATGGAGTTTGGTTTACTGCCAGCAGAGGTACAAGATAAGGAGATCCAACATCGCCAAGGATCTTCACCTCACATCTGGAGAGAATTTTGGACAAGATCAGACATGAGAACACGGGGATTTCTATTTTAAGACAAAGATTCAATTATCTGTTGTGACGTACCTGCCCAGCAGGACGCACACGACATAAAGGCAGATAGCAGCGATAACGAACGTCCGCGTAGCTCAATTGGTAGAGTGACTTATTCCGGAATGAGGGGATCCGGGTTCGAGCCCCGGCGTGGACAAAAATGACGGAGAAATTTACTTCGTTATACTGTGTTTTGCAGACGACATTGTACTGGTTGAAGAAGATGAAATGAAACTGGATCTAATGGTACAAAAACTGAATAGAGAGGATAAAAGATTTGGACTAAAGATGAACATAGAAAAGGCAAAAACAATGGTATTTGGCGCAAAGAGATCAGGAAAAGATCATTCTGAAAGACAATGAACTTGAAAATGTGGAAAAATTCACTTATCTCGGATGTTGTATAATATTTGACTTAAACAGCAAAAAACGAAATTTCAATTAGAATTGCAAAGGCTATTATAACACTGTTAAAAGCCATGGATAAAATTTGGAAGAGCAGAGCCATTAGCCTAAAAACTAAGTTAAGCATTCTCGAGACCTGCATCTTCCGCAGCATTCTATATGGATGTGAGACTTAGACATTGACAAAGGAATCACAGAAAAGGATACTTGCTTTTGAAAGAACGTGCTATTGTAAAATCTCATGAATGGGATGGACTCAGAGGATAAGAAATGAAGAAGTGTACAGAAGATTACAACTAAAAGAGACCCTGTTCCAAAATAGATACAGAGAAAACTAAGACTTTTTGGACACATCTGCAGAACGAAAAATGACAGAAAGATAAAGACATGGTGTTTGGCTTAATGAACGGAAGAAATGCGAGAGAAGCCCTCACCGTGTGAGGGCTGACAATATCAAAGACTGGTGCGGTGGAACTCTTCAAGTAAAATTATATCAAGTACTTACGATTACAATGTAATATCAGTACTTAACAGGGAAAGACACCACTGCTAAAAACAGCAGCACAGCGACGTCTCATTGAGCCAACAAGTGTTTGAAGCTGTGCCCTCAATATTACGCGGTGCCAGGAAGCAATTATAGCCTCAATTAACTGCCTTTTTGACGTAGGACTACGTCTAACTCCGCGGATAGTATGGAGCGACTTACGGACGAACGCCTGTGACAAAAATAGGTCCCAATTGAAATCATTATCGCGTTAAAAATACGTGCTGCACACAAATCGTGTTAGCATATTCGTAAATAGCAGGAGTCCAATTTGCTTACTGTACAAACGCTCCTCTCGCTCACTGTGCTCGGAGAAGATGATGCAATATTTCTGGATTTGCCGCCGCGCTCGATTCAGTCTATCTCGGCAAACGTGAGTGCAAAACGACTGTGCGAGGTATCGTTTTAAAGCTCCCGACGAGATCTATTCAAATACATAAAGAACATATCGCAGTGGTTTAAACAAAAGTTTTAAAAAAGTGTTTTCATGTGAACGGGTTAACGCTTTCAATAATGCCGCGGAATTCCCAGAATGAACGCAAGCAAAAGCAGAGAAAATCAAACCGAGAGGCAAGAGCAAATGATGAGGGATGTAAGAAGCTCAAGAAGACAGGGCACCACGTTGGGTAATTCGTGTATCGATATGCTATGTGTTCGCAATGTATTCCAGAATTATTTGTAAAAATTATGTAAGCTACTTTTCATATCATAGACCTGTGTTGGCTATAACAAATTAAATAAACGCTTTAAACCATAACTAGCTCACATCAACTCTCCTATCTGCAAGTCGCAGTCCTACATTCCAAACTGACGTCTCAATGAGAACTGAGCCTACCTTTATTTTTTTATGAAGACCTCATTCGTACAAGGCTTTTCAAACGGTGGCACAAATTTTCTATCGGATTCAGGTCAGGGATGTTTCCTGGCTAGGTTTTATGCTGTGTAGTAGGGAGTTGAGTCCTGCTAAAAAAAATACCTGATGGAAGGTTGCAGTTTTGGTTCCAGGATAGTGTCAATGTATTTTCTTGTGTTCAGCGTGTCATCGATTACATGAAAGCGGCCAACACCATTAGTTGCCATACATGCCCAAATACGCTTGTTGGGTGTTTTACATTGCTACATTGCTTAAACGCACGCAGTCAGAATGTAGCTTTTCTCTCACTCGACATCTCACATGTTTTCGTCCATCACTACCAAATAAGAATATCTTACTTTATTCACTCCAATTAACTTGTTCTCACTGATCTTCTGTCCATTAAACGTTATATTTTGCCTTCTGTAGTCGGTTTGTGCGCTGCTGTAGATTCAGGTAAGGCTTTTTTTCATTGGAGCTCTACCTCTTGGTCCCATACCAGATAGTCTTCTCATCGTTCTTGAACTAACAGAAACACCAGTTGCATTCCGTTCACCTCTGATGGCCTCAGATGAAATTCTCCTGTCCTTGAGACATAGCCTTTTTATTCTTCTGTCATCAACAGAGCTTGTGCACTTTTTCCAGCCTTTTCCTGCTTTGATTTTCAGTGACTTTGTTTCTTGATAACGTAAACGCACCTTTCGCACACCATATGTCGTCACTATCCCACCTTCATTCCTTGCGATTTCAGCATAGAAAAGATCTGATTCACATAATACACCAATTCAACTTTTTTTTGTGAGCGTCCAATCAACTCTTTTCTTTGGTGCAATTGCTCTATTTAGTATCTAAACTTCAAATTTCAAGAAATGCAAGAAGTATGCATACAATCTCCAATTGCGCTTCACTTACATCGATAACACTTTCTTCTGCAGAACAAACAGCAAAACGGACATTCCCCAACTAGACACATGATGTACCGCAGCTCCTGCGATTTGATTGGTCTCCAGAACAAGGCGGTCACGAACAATTCGTCCAATGCCGATTCCTCCAAAGAGACAATTGGTCCAATAGATTATTCGTTCAATGTACGATTAATCTAATGGTACGATTGGTCCAATGCCGATTCGTCCAATGGTATCGTCCTACCAAAGGCCATTTTTTTAAAGAAAGAAATAATAATGAAGGTTATTCTCCTCTTCATATCCTTTTGAAAAATGATTTCTATACATTTGGTGTTTGAAAACATTTTATAAACCCGATAAAAAGGTACTAAACGGAACATTCATGAGCTGTTTACAAGGCACACAAACCGCGGGCCAGTTTAGAAGATTTAAGTTACAACCTCTAGGTATTTGGTATTTGTAAACATTTTATAAAACGTAATGAAAGGCACTCAACGGATTATTTCTTAAGACCTTTTCAGCTCTCTATAAGGTACCTAAACCCAGGGCTTATCAATTAATATTCAGTACCTAAGTAAAACGGCAACATTAACTTGACTTGATATGTAAATGTTGTGAATAGGACATCGGTAGAATAAAAACTGTAAAAAAGTCCTATAACCTGTGAAATAATATTTAGGGCCTAAGTAAAAGTGCAATATTACTAACTTGACTTGTTGTGTAAATGTTGTGAATATAGCATCGGTAAAATGAAAACTGTTAGAAAGGTCTAGGCCTAGGGCCTATGAATTAGTATTTAGTGCCTAAGTAAAATCGCAATGTAATTAACTTAATTTAGTATGTAAACGTTATAAATATGACATCGGTAGAATAGAAACTGTAAAAAAGCCTAGGCCTACGGCCTATGAATTAATATTTAGTGCCTAAGTAAAGACGACGGGATATTATTAATTTGATTTGATATGTAAACGTTATGAATATGACATCGGTAGATCAAAAAATGTTAAAAAGGCCTAGGTCCGAACCCCGTCCAGTTTTCCAGTGACCACTTAGCCAAATCCCACTCCATGCTACAAACAGAAACGGGAAACTAGTCTTTTCTGTTATTTAATGCAAGGGAGAAACATCGAAGTTGATTGAACGCATTGTACATCCGTAACTTCATACGGCAGCGAGGACAGTAGAGCAAGAAAAAACGATTCCGAAAGAAAAGAAATCTGTAACCACAATATTACGCATGAAATGTAACATTATCTTACATTCTTTGGAGAAATGGTAATTACATGCAACATCGAAGAAGAATCAGAACGGATGAGATACCAGTGGACCTATTGGCATTGGACCAATCGTCCCATTGGACGAATCGGCATTGGACGAATCGTACCTTTGAACCAATTCTCCATTTGACGAATTGTCCTTTTGGAGGAATCGGCATTGGACCAATTGTCGTTGGACGAATCGTACCAGACCTAGAACAAGGACTGTGATTTGCCAGTAGGGTTTGCACTTACATTCCGCTTTTTAATCGAATCCCACTTGTATTTTTAGACTATAGCAAGTATAATTTTTTGTACTGCAGAGCGCCGCGGGTGGCCTAGTGATCAACGTTCGTGGCTGCCACGGAGAAGACCTCGGGTTCGATCCCTGGCAGGTGCAAACGCACGAACCACTAAATATTCGCCGTCCGTCGGATGGGCACGTGAAGCCGTCGGGCCCCGGGTACTGACCCTCCCCATGGCAATAAATAAGGGTGTCTTCCTCCCTCTTGCTGCCTTGCTTCCGTGTCACTTTCCTATCGGGCACTCTAGCCGAAATCTCCTAGCTTCCTATTCCTAAGGATTAATTAAGACCGAGGATCAGACACTCCCTTCCTAAAATTTCCTACATCTTATCTGATCTGTACTGCAGATATTTGTATTCTTTTTTGTATTGAATCCAGCATTAAAATATCTTTCAACTGATATAAAAACATTTGCATTTAGTGAAACATCACATTGCCTAAAAGCCTGCAAAGTTGCAAAACAAGAAATTTGCGCACAAAGTGTCCACAATTTTGGCCACCACAGTATTCAGTTGAACAAATACGTAATGCATGATATAACATGTTTTTGGTCATGTATAGATTTCAATAGTACATTTCTACTACAAAGTCGCTTTGGATTTCTGCACGATTACATAGTTTCGTAGAAAGTTGGGAGGAGGGGGGGCGTGCAAGTAAAGTAGATATTTTTCTACGACTCTGCGATGCCTTTAAAGAAAATAAGTTAAGGTCCATAACAGGATTTGACTCCCACCACAAACAAAAGCGGAGCGCTTCGCTCGTGCGATTTTTCTTTTCTCTGCTTCGCGTCTTGTTTTGGAGTTCAAATCTTGTCTCTCGCATCTGCTTTGCAGTCCTTTGTTTCCGTGTAGAATTCCTCGCAGGGCGTCGTTTTGAATTTTAAGCAGAATAGTTCATGCTCTGAAGAAATAAAAAAAGAACACAAAAGAAGAGAAATCTGAGGCGAGCGAACTCGGAGTCCTTTGTCATGCTTTAAAGAAGACAGCGTTATTTTTTTAAGGAGGAATACAACTCAGTTGGAAACATTTTCCGTTGCAATTGTCTGGGGAAGAGGAGTAGATAAAGACACGCTGAAAGAATTGCGAGATCAGTGTGCTAATAGTTTGTGTTTTTCCAACTCCTCCGCCCTTATTTATTTACATCTCCGCATCGTTAAGAAACCACGACAGGAAAGAATGCTGCTGAGTTCTTTTATTTTTGTGCTTCTGCTCTTTAGCCGATTTGGGTTTCTGTTTACTTTATTTTCCTCCGTTTTTCTTCTGTGCTTTATGTTTTTCAGGGGAATATTTCTCTTTTTTGGCTTGCTGCTGACATAGCGTTATTCCGAGCTGCAGCGGATTCTTCCAGTAATATCAGAGCTTCGAGCTTTAGGAAAACCGTTAACAGCACACTCAATAGCATTTGAATGAGGTAACCAAGAGACTTGTGCTTCAGTATTTTCAGGAAATGCTAGTAGCTCTTCCTTTCCCCTTTTTTAGAAATATTTTCTAGTGCTTGGAACTTCACACGTAAAACAAAGATCGAAACATATTTTATGCATCAGAGAAACTGAAAGTTCAGTAAACACTCATTATTTGTGGCACTTACTCTCGTCAAAACTATTAAAAATATAAAGAAGAGATGACAATGAGAAAAAAAAGGAAAAAAAAAAAAAAGGATTTACGCTCTGAGATTTTGGTGTAACAGAAAGGAAATGAACGTCTTTTGTCTTAAAAGAATGTGTGATAGCATGAAAATGAAACAATCTTCGAACATTTAGTGGCAACTTCCATCCCACAACTAAGGATTCATGAAAACAAATAAAGTATTTATGTATTTATTTTTAAGAACATCCCCACAGACAATAGATCTAATTGCACAAATTACTATAACATCAAATTTTGAAGATGACAATCCGATTTTTGGCGTAAATGCGACAAGGATTGTAAGTCAGATAATATCCGAAAACTTGAAAATTTTCATCGTCCTGGAGCGGGACTCGAACCCGCGTCTCCCAGAAAACGCCCGGGTATGCTAAAAAACCCCGCGTCTCCCAGAAAACGCGGGTTCGAGTCCCGCTCCAGGACGATGAAAATTTTCAAGTTTTCGGATATTATCTGACTTACAATCCTTGTCGCATTTACGCCAAAAATCGGATTGTCATCTTCAAAATTTGTATTATATGGCGTAATCTCGTATTTCTTTCATGATACTATAACATCATTGCGCGTTAACAATATAGTGCATGTAGGGTTCTTAACTATTTGAATCGTATGTAGCCTGGAGAACACTACTTAGGATTTTGAGAATACTACTTCTTCTTACATCGATTAATCTTTACATTATGAACACTTACCTAATAAGGTGCAGGACCCCCTTTAGCCCGCAAACCATCTGCCACTTGGCGATGCATCGATTCGATGAGGTGGCCATACGTATCCTGGGGTATCTGGTACCAAAAGTGTCAACAGTAGGTCCTCCACTTCACGTACATTGCGGGTGCTGGGGATTTAGCGCGAACCTGCTTTCCGAGTCGAACCACAAGCGTTCGATTGGGTTCATGTCAGGTGAATTTGGAGGCCAGGTCATTAACATAAAGTAACCAGCCTGTTTCTCGAAACACTCCTTGACGATTCTGATAGTGTGGCATGATGTATCATCCTGTTGGTAATGGCTAGCAGAGAACACAGTTGCCATGAATGGGTGAACTTGGTCCGCAACGATGTTCAGACACCTGACCGCTGTCAGAGATTGAGCTATTGGGAAAATGGGTCCTAAAGTGTCCCAAGAAATCATCACTTACATAGTAACACCGCCGCCGCCGGCCTGTTTCCGCCCAACAGTGCATCCAGGTGTCATGGCCTCCGTTGGACCAGAAATCTTGATTGGTCAGACAAGGCCCCTTTCTTCCAATCGTTCACGGTCCAATCTCGATGATCTTAGGCCCATTCCCTGCTTTGTTGGGGATGACGTGCAGTGAGCATGAGAACCCGGCTGTGCTTCGGCTACGCAGGCCCATGCGCAGAGAGCTGAGATGAAATTTGTGCTGTGACACATTGCCCTGATCATCACCGTTGTAGCTGCGGGTGATTAATCGCGCTGTGGCCCTGCGGTCTCTGCGAACAATGAGCAACAGTCTCCGCTCCCCTCTGGAATCAATGAGCTGCGGACGATACACAGCTGGACGGCGGTTCATCGTTTGGCCATGTGTGCACCACTTTCGACACGTACTCACTACAGCGGTACGTGAGCAACCCACAAGTTGCGCCGTTTCCGATATCGGAGTTCCGATGCGTTGTGCCATCACAATTTGTCCTTTATCAAACTCAGATAAATCGGCAGCTTTTGCCATTCTGATTCCGAACACTCTACTAACTGAAAGCCGGTCCTTGGGTTGTATATATACTGCTCTGTGAACTTTAACTGCTCCACCGTTTGGTCTCCAGACGCGCTCATTTCCCTAAGCTGGGGATAATCATAATGTAATGGCTCATCAGTATATATGCTATGGAAGAAGAAGAAATGAAACAAAGTCCTTCAAATAAAGCTGCAGAAACACTTACCGTATTTATCAGCGTATAACACGCACTTTCCCCCTTAAATTTAGGGCTGAAATTCTATATGCGTGTTATACGCGTATACTACTTTTTTGCGCTTTCCACCCGTAGGTTGAAGAAGCGTATATGCTCCAGCTTTGTCCGTCTGTCTGTCCGTCCGCACGACAAGTCGCGTAAAAATGGTTCAATTTCGATGAAATTTTAGTATGTGGTAGGGGACTACCTGGGGACGCACCCTGTTGAAAATGGGCGAAATGGGGTCAAAGGTCAGCCCATAGGAGCGGGACCCATTCTATTTGCCCTTATGCGTCATAACTAGCGTAAAAATGATTCTATTTCGATGAAATTTTAGTATGTGGTAGGGGACTACCTGGGGACGAACCCTATTGAAAATGGGCGAAAGGGGGTCAAAGGTCAGCACATAGGAACGGGATCCATTCCACTGCCCTTATGCGTCATAACTCGCGTAAAAATGATTCTTTTTCGATGAAATTTTAGTATGTGGTAGGGGACTACCTGGGGACGAACCCTATTGAAAATGGGCGAAAGGGGGTCAAAGGTCAGCACATAGGAACGGGATCCATTCCACTGCCCTTATGCGTCAGAACTCGCGTAAAAATTATTCTATTTCGATGAAATTTTAGTATGTGGTAGGGGACTATACCTGGGGACGAACCCTATTGAAAATGGGCGAAATGGGGTTAAAGGTCAGCACATATGAGCGGGATCCATTCTATTGCTCTTATGCGTCATAACTCTCGTAAAAATGATTCAATTTCGATGAAATTTTAGTATGTGGTAGGGGACCATCTGGGGACGAACCCTATTAAAAATGGATGAAATGTGGTCGAAGGTCAGGACATAGGTGCGAGATTTATTCTACAGCCATCATCCTCTTAACTTGAGTAGTGATTTCTGGTGTGTTGGAAAGCGCATCATAATGGATGCATTGCATTATTTTACTAACATGTTTTATTGAAACTCAGGTAAAATGAAAACTGCTGCAGAGTGCGACGCATCCCGATGTTGCCAAATGTTAACGGGTTCGTATCACCTTACTCTAACTGCAGACGCTTTTCTAATGCATATCTCTTCTGTTCTGTTTTCTGACGGATCTTGTTAAACGGGGTATCAATACAATCTTCAGTCCTTCATAAAGAAGATTCTTGCAAAAAAAAAAAAAAAAAAAAAAAAAAGATAGACTCCTGATTTACCTTTTTCAACGCCCGAAGGTAACTTCACTCGCTACAGCAGCGAACGCGAGTTGCGACGTGAACCCTAAGCGTTTGCTCTCTTTAAGTTGCTTACACGGCACAACTTTCTTAAGCAGCAGCAGCTCGGGGAAAATATGACGAAACTTCCGGTGACGTCCGAATTCCGTGGTTGACGGTTGGTGATAAAAATCGTTAATGTATGCGTGGTCTTGTCGTGCTGGTTCGAGGGTATCATTTCCCGCGACGATGGCCATGCAATATCGGCAAACGGCGTCACCTATGTTGATTTTTAGCACGTCTTTTGTAAAAAAAGATTGTGCTTATGTTACCGGTTTGTCCGTCCGTCCGTCCGATTTGAAAAATTCGTTTTGCATTGGAAAGCTTGAAAGCGAATGATGATCCTTTATTTCATTTTTTTTACGATGCACACTTTCGCCGCCAGGGGGCGTAAATGCAGATGATGTCGAATTCAAAAATACATTTTATTCCACATATTGGATTCTGAACATCCGATTAAAAAAATCTTTTATCTTTCAATTCCATTTAACTCGAAGAGTATTTTAGATATAGTTACTTTTTCAAATTACGCATAGATTTTACGCTAGGGGACGTAAAAGTAAATTACATTTTCCCTGATAACTCTTCTTTTAAAACTCCGATTTGAAAAATGTTTTTCTTCAGCGGATACACCTCCTGATAGAAAATCTTTTGCATACAATTTCAAATTTTTCGTAAAGAATACTTTAGCCACCAGGGGGCGTAAGTGTTAATTTTTGCTTCTGATCTATTTGCCATAAAATCTAAGCTTCTAAAATATCGATTGAAAAAATTCTTTCGTGGACTGATGCCATTCACATCGATAAACATTTTCGGAATATTTTCTTCTTAAAATATTCAACAGTTTCTCCCACAGGAGGCGTAGAAGTATATCTTTTTTTCTTTTTTTTGGCAGTATCTCTACTTCTAGGAGTCCGATTTGAAAAATTCCTTCTTTGTTAAATAATGTTTTCAGTTTGACATGTTTTTCATATAATTTCAAAATTTTCAAGTAATTCATAGACTTTCCGCTAGGGGGCGTAGAGGTAAATTGTGTTTCCCCCTATATCTCTGCTTCTAAATCTCCCACTTGAAAAAATCTTTCCGCACCGGATACAGCTCCTGATGGGAAATCTTTACACATAATTTCTAATTTTTGAAAAAAAATGTTTTAGCCACCAGGTGGCGTAAGTCTCAATTTCCGCTTCTGATGTATTTGCAGCAAAATATGAGCTCCTAAAATCTCGATTGAAAAAAAATTGGTTTGTTCACAAATACTACTTATGTCGACAAACCTTTTAGGAACATTTTCTTCTTGAAATAATGCATGGCTTCTACGCCAGGGGGCGTAGATGTATATCTTATTTTTGTCAATATTTCTACTCCAAGGAGTCCGATTTTGAAAAATTCCTTCTTTGTTTGGTAATGTGTCCGATGCGAAATGTTTTTCCTATAAATTCAAAATTTTCAAGTAAATCATAGACTTTCCGCTAGAGGGCACAAAGGTAAATTGCGTTTTCTACGTTATTTGTGCTTCTAAATCTCCGATTTGAAAAATTCTTCCTGCATCACATACAAGACCTGATGGAAAATATTTTTCACATAATTTCTAATGTTTGGTAAAGCATGATTTGACCACCAGGGGCATAAGTGTTTATTTCTGCTTCTGATGTATTTGTAGCAAAATCTGGGCACCTGAAAACTCAACTAAATGTTTCTTTTTTCTTGGACCGTTAGTGCTCATATGGAAAAACCTTTTGAGAATACTTTCTTCCAAAATAATGCATGGTTTTCCCACCAGGGGACGTAAAGTCACATCTTATTTTTGTCGATATCTCTGTTTCTAAGGGTCCGATTTGAAAAATTCTTTCCATGTTGGAGAACGTTTCCGGTGCAAAATGTTTCTCATATAAATTCATGTTTTTCTTAACGCACAAGTCTGCAACCAAAGGGCGTAAGCTCACAATTCCGTTTACAGCAATATCTGAGGGATTAAAATCCCGACTGAAAAACTTCTTTCTTCCGTCAGATACTATTGTTTTCTATACCGGCTCCATTGCCTTTGAATAGCTTTGATAAATTTAATTTGCGTCAGAACGGATTCAAAAGACGTGCTTATTACACCCGAAAATTCGGTGTCATCTTTCTTGTTTTTTTTTACATGCAATGCGCTTATTGCGCTGGAGTGTTTGTTCACATTTACTCTTGTTTTTCCTAAATGTCGCTAATACTTTTTAAGTTGTAAAGAGTAAAAATTATTTTAATTTTTTCTCTTGTATGGTTCACACACACACAGGTAAGGTTCAGACCCAACTAACTATGACACATGGAATTTTGGTGTTCTGTACCAGAAAGATATGTATTAATAGTATAACTATGTTATGGGACTTTCGACTAAGTCTACGAGATGAGATACCACAGTGAGTAGACAGATCACAGAAATAGGAGTGACATATTAAAAATGCCAGTGAACATAGTCGGAAGTGTCAGACTATGATATCCCAGCGAGTAATTACAGAAGGGAGAGAGCAATGAACAGATGACCTTATCTGGACGGCCGATGGACTAACGTGCCCATATGGAGCATGGAGAATGTTCGGTGGTTCAGAGAAATTGAGCCTACTGACATCGATCTTGCAACCACCTGCTCAGAGGTCGGTCGCTCTATCCACTAGGCCACTCACAGCTCTAAAGAGCAAAACTCAGTTTGTTTTATATAGTAGACGCCACAGTACTTGCTCAAAGTTAAAGAAATTGCAATTATTAAGGCAACTTTATGAAGATTATGGGGATATACATTGTATAAGTTTAACTCCCGCAGTTTTGGAACTTCGCGTGGCCGCCCAGGTGGCGCAGTAGTCTAAGATCTGGCTTATGATATTTCGTCGGTGAAGGGTCCGTGTTCGAATCCCAGTGAGGCACGGACGTCATGTTTGTTCTATGGCACTGACTCTCTTCTTACCATGGAACCAGTGGCTCTAAATGAAGGACGGACGACTGCTATAGCTCACTGAGTTGCTTACGGTGGTCGTTAAACTTAAAAAAAAACAACTTAGCGTATCAATCAGTGTACATTTTTTTTTTCTTTCCCAAAGCGGTGTACTCGAAGAAGCACAATAAATGCGCACACATTTAGTTTACATTAATGTAAGAAAAACAAAGGCAGCGTTTTTATACTGTGACATCAGATATACACTATCTACCAACAAATAATTGGACACCCCTGCAATCGACGATATCTGCGGTCCTGATACACGTCACGGCCGCCGCCGTTAAATATATCGTTTGGGAAACAACAACGCAACCAGTCGTATGCAAGATGCCACGCAGTTCGGAGCTCTCTGATTTCGAGAAAGGTGTAATCGTCGGTTATAACAGAAATGGCCGATCCATACGTGATATATACAGCGAGTTGAAGTACCCAAAATAGACAGTGGCCTATGTGATTGGCAAGTGGAAGATGAGAGGTGACTGTCGGAATGTGTCCCGACCCATTAGACCCACAAAACTGGGAGTTACAGCACGACGGGTGCTGGCCAGAGAAATTCGGAAGAACCGCACCAAATCGATGGGCCACATCCGCGAGGAGTTACAACAGGTATCCGGGAGTGTTCTTTCGATGAATACCATCCGTAAGGAAGCCCATCTGCTCGGTTATCGTGGACGTGCTGCCGCCCACAAGCCTTTGATCACCAAGTCCAATAGCGCTGCTCGGCTAACGTGGTGCAGAGAACGTCGGCAGTGGACCGTTGAACAGTGGAAACAGGTTCTCTGGAGCGACGAATAAAGGTTCACCCTCTACCGTTCGGATGGCAGGATCTGGATTTGGCGTCTGCCTGGAGAACGCCTCCTGCCGGAATGTAGTGTGCCAACTGTGAAGTTCGGCAGCGGTGGAATTATGCTATGGGGTGTTTCTCCTAGTATGGCACGGGACCCTTGGTCGCAGTTCCTGGTAGACTCAACGCCGAGACCTACTGCACCATTTTGGATGGCCATGCGCTTCCTACGTTGTGGAAGTTTTACGGGGTGGACCCATGTTACTTTCAGGATGACAATGCCACCTGTCATGTTGCGAGGTCCACTATGGCTTGGTATGGTGACAATGGGGTTAATCGAATGGACTGGCCTGCGCAGAGCCCGGACCTTAACCCTATCGAACACCTCTGGGACGAGTTGGAGCGTCGACGTAAGGGGTGCCCCCACTGTCCGAAATCGGTGAAGGAACTGACCTGTCTTCTCCAAGCCGAGTGGAAGAAAATACCGCTAGCCGTCGTACAACGCCTGATTGAAAGTATGCCCCGGAGGGTCGCAGCTGTAATCGCCGCTCGTGGAGGCTCCACCAACTGTTGAATGTGAATAAACTTCGTTTTCCTTTGCTATCACAGGTGTCCAATTACTTGTTGGTAGATAGTGTATGTATATAAATATATATAAATACCGCTCCGGAGTGGCAGTTGTCTAAGCGTTGGCTTCTGACCATTCGTCCAGTCCGGATTCGAATCCTGGTGGTGCATGGATGTTGTGTTTGTTTTATGGCACTGACTCTCTCACTTCCCTTTAACCAGTGGCCGTAAAAAGGGACGGGCGACTGCTAATAGCCCATTGAGTTGCTCACTATGGACGTTAAAACTTAACAAAAAATAAATGCATAGACATAGAAAGAAATTGCGATCTCGTTAAAAACTGTGCACTAAGTAAAAAACTGCAGAATCGGTGGAAATGATTTCTGAATAGGTATGCAGCCCATGCTGGTATTTTTTTTTTTACTGTTATCAGAGGCATAAATAAATCTCGTGGTTCACTTTAGATTCCTACTTTGTATTAATTATTTAACGTTCTTAATGGACGGTCTGAAGAGGCTTGCACATAATTCGTCGGTTGTCACCTTCTTTCACATATTCCCATACTTAGACTGCTTTACGGATGATTATAGGATCAAATATTTATCACGTGTCTTGTGATTCATGAAAATAAACAGATTATCTGTCAGCTTAAGTAAACATTCTTCAATAAAATGAAAGTTCGTGAATGAAGCAACCGTGCCGAAAGAAAAATTTTAAATGCATTTTACCCGAAAACGTCGGCACAAGACAGCAATAAGGGTTGCAAATAGCTCTATGTTCGTAGAAACATATTTCGGGAAAAAATAAAATTATGCTACCAGATATATCAGGATGATACTTAACGCGATTATAGAACAAATTTATCTCCTTAGACCGCAATAAGTTCGGACAAGAAATGTTGGCCTTACATAAGGTGAATGTCACATGGAAAATTTATAAAAAATTAAAGGAATACCTCAAAATGTTTTCTCGTGCAGGTTTTCAAACGTTGTAATCTTTATAACAAGAAGTTTTTACATTTATTTTGAAAAACGTAATAATATTACTAGCAAACGTGTTTTATTTATGATAGTTAAGTCACAAGTGACGAACCTTCACTATGTACGAGACTGCATATTTAAAAACATTTTCTGAAATTAAAAATAATTTTCCGTGGTTCTTTTCGTGAACCAATGAAGCATATTTCTGAAACAACCTTTTCCGTGAAATGATGAAAAAAGAAAACCAGAATTATCTCAGATTTTTCGCACGCCAGAAATTTTTTTAATTTTCAAAAACTATTCCGCAATTCCTTTTGTTCATTAACGGCAAATTGCCATTTTTAAGAGGCGCTAAGGAAAAATTCTGAATTTTGAGAAACCTTTTCGTTGATATATTAACGGGAAAATTCTTTTCTCAGTTAAATAGTATAACTATACTAGTGATCCGAAATTCCTTGGAGTAGAATAGAAATCAAAGTTTCCAAGCTTTCTTGCATCAGCCAGATGGCTTTTTTAAGGAAGGTAGACAGCAAACTGCAAACTGAATAATAGAATGCTTCAACAATTTGAACGCGGTGACTTGACTTGACAATAAACGAAGAGATGTGAAACGTAATCAGGTATTCAGAGACACGAGGCGTTATGTTTGTTTAACACACAGAACCAAGGAGAAAAACAATAGGCATTCACTATTTAAAGAACTGGTTCCAAACTCGTAGCAACTACAACGAGACGCTGGCATTCTATGATTCGCAGTCGGTGATAATCTCCAAAGTTTCGAGAATGGCAGTAGATTTGGGGATAGACTATGAAGCTAATTTCTTTACGTCATCCCACATAGGAACAGACGACTTGAGCTTGACTTCTCTGGATAGGGCAGCGTCCAAGCGATACTACATTGGAATGACTAAACGTTCATTTCGAATTAAAGTCTACGAACATAAAAGGGACATAAAGAACGGCAAATTAACCACGACCCTATCCAGAGAAATCAAGTTCAAGTCCGCTGCTCTTATGTGGGATGACGTAAAGAAATTAGCTTCCTACTCCACCCCAAAATCTACCGACATTCGCGAAACTTTGGAGATCAGAACTAACAGCGAGTCATGCAATGATAGCGTCTTGCTGGAGTTGCCCCGAGTTTGGAACCAGTTCTTCAAATAATGAATGCCTCTTGTTTTCCTCCATGATTCCACGTGCTAAGCGGGCATAACGCCTCGTGTCTTTGAATACCTGATTATGTTTCGCCTCTCTTCCTTTATTGTCAAGTCAAGTCATCGCGTTCAAATTGTTGAAGCATTTTGTTATTTGTTTGCTGTCTATCTCCCTTGAAAAAGCCATCTGGTTGATGTGTGAAAGTTTGGAAACTTTTTTTTGTATTGGAGGTTTAACGACCACCGTCAGCAACTCAATGTGCTATAAGCAGTCGCCCGTCCCTAATTTAGGGCCACTGGTTCCAGGGAAGGGAGAAAGCCAGTGCCGTAAGACAAACACAACATCCATGCCTCACCGGGATTCGAACCCGGACCCCTTTCGTACTAATGATCAGAGGCCATCGCTTAGACCACTGCGCAACCGGGGGCAGCTTGGAAACTTTGATTTCTATTCTACACCAAGAAATTTCGGATTACTTTGCGTATAGTCCAAAACACACATATAATATTTAAGTACAGTTGGTGTACAGTTCCTTGCTATTTAATTCTTTTTTCACTTTTTCCGTATTTATATGACGGAGAATTTCCGGTAATTCCGGATTCGCGGGAATACGTGAGGTTTGACTAACTACTAAATTTGGACCGTCTACCGGAGGATCTGATTTTGAAGTTCTTTAGCAGAATCGGATAGTGTGGATAGCATATTCATTGAAATTTTGGCATTGGATATTCCTTTTCCTCTCCACTATTTTGTACACCAGGTATTGTATATTGTGTTACCGTAAGAAAGCGGGCACTTAAATATTGTACAGGTGACTGTATCAGAATGTGGACTCCTTAAGATGACCTTCTTTTAAACATAATTGAAAGTCATTGTCAATTTACAAAAGTCTGGAGTTCCAGCACCAGGTTCAAACGTCGGCGCTCTTCGGGTTGCAGGAGTGAAGTGGTTGGGAACAGCAGCTCTTACTTCTTCACTTGGCCAACGCACAGTTACAAGGTCGTCTGTTCATCAGCTTGTAATGCCATTTGAAACGGCTTGCTCATACTTGTAGCTTGCTTTTAGAAACAGGAGACCTTTCGTTTCAGACACAACGTTTCCCAGAAATTGTTCTTATAAACAAAATAGTGTCTAGTTTTAAAATCCCGCTAAATCATTCGAAGATTTTTTTTCATAAATTTTAGGTGAAGTTGCACTTCACTTACTTCACCTGTCAAGCAGCCACTGGCTGGGCCCGGGTTCGAGTCCCAGATGAGGCATGGGTGGTGTTTCGGTCATACGGTTTGTTCTCTCCCTTCCCTGGAACCAGTGACACTAAATCAAGGACACGTGACTACGAAGGAATGCTGCTAAGTTCTCGGCCTCACCAAGAAGGAAATGGGCTGGAACCATAAAATTTACAGACTATTCTACATATTCACCCCGAAGTTCAACACACTTGGCACAGCGTTTGTTGAGTTTCTTTAACCCTTCCAAAAACATTCCGAAGTCTGATCACGCAAATACTGCTCTGCTACTGATATCACCTCCGAATCATTCGAAAAATGTTTTTAAGGTTTGGAAACAGGAAATAGTCCGACGGAGCAAGGTCTGGTGAATAGAGTGGATGGTCTAAGCAGTTAAATCCCAGATCCCTCAAAACATCCATTGTTTTGCCAGCCTTGTAAGCCGACGCATTGTCCCGCAAAAAGAGAACACCTTACCGCAATTTTCCTCGCCTTTTTTTCTTCAACGCCTCCTTTAATCGGCATAGCAAGTTGGAATGGTATTCAGCATTTATTGTTTAGTCCTTCGGGAGAAAGTCAATCAGTAAAACGCCTTCCGAATCCCAAAACAACCGTTGCCATGACGTTTTCTGTAGACCTTTGAGTCTTGAATTTCCTGACCTGTGGAGAACCCGAGTGCCGCCACTGCTGAGACCGTTGTTTCGTCTCTGGATCGTAATGATGAAACCACGTTTCATCAGCAGTGACAATTCGCTGCAAAACATTATCGCCAGATAGCTCGAAAATGTTCGAGCTCGAAATGCTGCAAAGCCAATTTGGATGTGTCCACTCGTTTTCGTATCTCATCGGTGTTCCAACATTTGGGCACCCACTTAGCTGATATCTTCTGCCTATCCAAGTGCTCATGAATTATGAACCCACCATGTTCCCTCGATATATTCAGTGTCTCAGCTATTTTTTTAGCCTAGATTCGCCGATCTGACAACACCAAGTCATGAACACGATCAACAATTTCGGGTGTTGTCACTATTGAAGGCCTCTGCACCTCCGGTCTCAAAGTCTCCACGCTGAAAGTTGGCACACCATTTCTTCGCAGTGGAATATGAAGGGCACTTGTCACTTAATGTTTGCGTAATGCACTCATAGATTTTCCTTGCAGTTTTCTTCTGCAGGAACAGAAATTTCATGACAACCACATTCGAAAAATCAATACTTTGCACTGACATAATTCAGTTCAAGACGTCAAACATCTGCAATAAAAAAAAAAAAAAAAAAAAAAAAAGAAGAAAGCTATAGTCTGAAAATTGGCACTTTACAATACAAAGGAACATTATTTTGAGCTGCAGTGATAAACTAATGCTACAATTACAGGAAGTGGGTTTGACCGAAAACATTTCAGCATCCCTTCGTACACATAGCTCTGTGAGTTGTTCATGGGGGTCATTAAAATCCCTGAAATAAAAAGAGTGGAACACTGTAAAACTGTACCACTACATAACGTGCAATTTTCCGGTTTCGGTGCTCAAATGCATATCTCCGATATCCATCTAAAAATCCAATTTGAGAAATTATTTTTGCGCCGAAAATCGACTGTCATCAGAAATGCTTCTTTTGGAGTTTTCCTCTTCACCTGAAGCAAGGTAGGATTTCAACAATGAGTGAATACTTTGAAACTTAAATACTAATTAATTAAAAATTTGCAAATTAGAATTTCGAAAGAAAGGGCTCGGAGGTGCTCACTACCACGTTAGCCTGAACGTTCATGCAAAAATTTAAATCTATAATACACTGCTGACCACTTAAAATGCAACACCAAGAAGGAAGCATCCGATTGGCCTGAAATTCGCAGCATGCGTCGCCCGCGAGAGGACATGCAAACGATTAGCATTGCACGGCATATGCAAATAATCTGCGCCCGGCACGCCACCCAGAAGCACTATAACAACGGTGCACAGAAGGCGGGGTGTAAGTAGTGGAAGTGTGTTGTGCTGCCGGACCCGTGCGTGGGAAGCTTCCTGATGCCTCGTCGCAGAATACGGCAGTCATTCCAGCTCGTTTCGGAGTTCGACAGAGGACGAATAGTGGCTTATAGCGACAGCGGTTTATCGTACCGAAACATCGGCGCCCGTGTGGGACGACATCCAGCCACAGAGAGGCGAGTATGGATTCGGTGCGTGCAGAAGGGACGGACGGACAGACGTGAGCGATAGCCGCAGCCGCGGCCCACCACTGAACGAGAGGACCGGCATGTTGTTCGACGGGTATTGACGGCTCGCACCGCCACATCACGAACGTTAGCGCAGGAATTAGGGTCTGTTGCGAAACAACCTGTGTCAGTACGTACCGTTCGACGTCGTCTGCTGGAGCGGGGACTTGTCGCACGGTGCCCTTTGCTCCGATTACCATTGACGTTGCACCATCGGCGAGTGCAGCGGCAGTGGGTCGTTGAACGCCGCACCTGGACTACGGAATGGCACGACATTGTCTTCTTCGACGAATCCCGCTTCTGCCTGCAACACCACGATGGTCAGACCCGCGTGTGGCGGCACCGCGGCGAGAGACTGTATGACGCCTGCATTATGCATCGCCATACCGGACCGTCGCCTGGCGTTATGGTTTGGGGCGCAATTGGATTTGACACCCGCACCCCTCTGGTACGTATCGCCGGTACATTCAGCAGACACCGCGACATCTCCAAACGTTTTAGAGCCTGTAGTCCTCCCTTACCTGGAGGACCTGCCAGCGGCCACGTTTCAAAAGGACAATGCGCGCCCTCACGTGGCACGCATAGTGCAACAATTGTTCACGGCCCACCAGGTGTCACTGCTGTCGTGGCTCGCCTGTTCTTCCGATATGTCGCCCATCGAACACGTCTGGTCTCTGATAGGCAACCGAGTGGCCCGGCAAGCACCACCCGCGGCTACGCCTGATGAACTGTTGCAACGTGTGGAAGCAGCCTGGACCAACATACACCAAGCCAACATGCAAAGCCTCTTTCGTTCGACGACGCGACGTGTAGCGGCCGTTATTGCCAGCCATGGGGGCCACACGAACTATTGATGTCTGCGTGTTCCGCAAGTCGCACGGGCCTGTAAGCTCAATCGTTTCATCTTTGTATCTGTTGTTATGTGTCCTTTAAATCTCGCTTTGCTATCTCGTGTTCTTCTTGGTGTTGCATTTTGGGTGGCCAGCAGTGTAGTTTCTTCTTTTGGAGACTGACAGACAGACAGACAGACAGACAGGGTAATGTTATTATTGTAGGTATGCCACTTTGGCAAGATAGCTTCGCTGGACCATTGTTATTAAAGCATTTAATTTATTTATTATTTCTGTTATGATTTTCCTCCTCCATCTTCCTGATATCTTGTCCTCCTATTCTGTGTAAAAATGTGGGCTTTTTCTGCTCTAGTTCCGTACCGTTGTTCTATCGTATATGAATAAGCAGACTAGAACCAGTTGTATGGCATAATATTGAAAAGTTTTTAAACATATCCTTATCGCTCCTGGTAAAAAATGTCTTTTTTTATCTCTGTAAATGTAGGATTAATAATGTGAAATTAATTATTTATGCTCGCCATTTTTAATTGTATTCAGACCTTTGTAGAATAATTATTCCTTTCTTGCTAATTTTCTTTGGTTAATTCATAATCAAATGAATCATAATTAAGGCATTTATTCGAAAAGAATGTAAAAAGAAAAAGAAAAGGACTGTTGCTTCCAGAAACCTAAATTAAATTATTGAGGAAGAAAATGAAAATGTGATTTTTTAGTTGTGGGAAGAGGCAAAGATTATTTTACTACACTATGTGAACAAAAGTGATTGGACACTCTAAGTAAATACAAGAACAGTATCGTATTTACATCAGTAACGGGTAGGTCCTCCATCTGTACACATTAGTAAATACAAAAAAGTATCGTATTTCATCAGTAACGTGTAGGTTCTCCATTTGCAGACATTAGTAAATACAAGAACATCATCGTAATTACCTCAGTAGCTGATAGGGCCTCCATTTTCACAGATTGGTAAATACAAGAACTGTATCGTATTTACATCAGTAACGGGTAGGCTCTCCATCTGCACACATTAGTAAACACAAGAACAGTATCTTATTTACATCAGTAACGGGTAGGTCCTCCACTTGAAGAGATTATTAAATACAAGAACAGTATCGTATTTACATCAGTAACGGGTAGGTCCTCCATTTGCAGACATTAGTAAACACAAGAACAGCATTGCATTTACACCAGTAACGTGTAGCTCCTCCATCTGCACCTATTAGTAAATTCAAGAACATCATCGTAATTACCTCAGTAGAGGATAGGTCCTCCATTTTCACAGATTGGTAAATACAAGAACTGTATCGTATTTACATCAGTAACGGGTAGGCTCTCCATCTGCACTCATTAGTAAACACAAGAACAGTATCTTATTTGCATCAGTAACGGGTAGGTCCTCCATTTGAAGAGATTAGTAAATACAAGAACAGTATCGTATTTACATCAGTAACGGGTAGGTCCTCCATTTGCAGACATTAGTAAATACAAGAACAGCATTGCATTTACACCAGTAACGTGTAGCTCCTCCATCTGCACACATTAGTAAATTCAAGAACAATATCCTATTTGCATCAGTAACGGGTAGGTCTTCCATTTGCAGAGATTAGCAAATACAAGAACAGTATCGTATTTACATCACTAGCTAGTAGATCCTCCATTTGCAGAGATTAGTAAATACAAGAACAGTATCGTATTTACATCAGTAACGGATTTGTAGACATTAGTAAATACAAGAACAGTATCGTATTTACATCAGTAACGGGTAGGTCCTCCATTTGCAGACGTTAGCAAATACAAGAACAGTCGTATTTACGTCAGTAACGGGTAGGTCCTCCATTTGCAGAGATTAGTAAATACAAGAACAGTATCGTATTTAAATCAGTAACGAGTAGGTCCTTCATTTGCAGAGATTACAATAGACACCCGTCCAGGTAAACTGTCCACAACAAGTCCATGGGGTACGGGAAGACCGAGATGTTTCTCCATTCTGCCTCGAGTACATCGACCAACTCTGTTAGTAAAGAAGGTAGTGTTTGCCTAGACCTCATCTGTCGTTCAAGTTCATCCCATATGTATTAAATGGGATTAGGTCCGGGATCTCAGCAGGCTAGTCCATCCGCGAGACCTGATTTTCCTTATACCACTCCATTGTAGTCCTGGAAACACGGTAAGTGGCATTGTCATCCTGGAAGAAACATTCGTTGTGTCCGTAGAACTGCTACAGCGTTGGGATCAATGAGCTATCCAGGATATATCTAAACAGCACAGGATTCATGCTGCCATGAATAACAACCAGTGGACTCTCACCAAATCGGCTGATACAGCCCCATACCGCCAAACGCAGACACGTCCAACCGATCGGAATAATGTGAAGCGGGATTCGTCGCTCCGACGCACCTGCCACCTATGCTTTAATGTCCAATCTTTGTACTGTTGACACCATCGTAGCCGCGTGGCTTTATTAGTCTTTGTGATGAGAGATTTGTGGGCAGCTGCTTGGCCATGATACTCGAGTGCATATGCCCTCTCTTTGAAGTGTCTTAGTGGAGACCATAACATCTGTGGCCATCTGGAACTCATGTGCTATGGCCTGCATTGGTCACGACCTGGGTTTCCAGATTTCCCTCTGCAGCACCCTTCTATTCCTGGATTGCAGTTTCATGGGTCTTCCAAGGAGAGGTGAAATCGCGCAATGTCCCGTTTACTTTCACTTGTTGATGACAAAGGCCACAGTCGCTTTAGCGACCTATCTGACATCAACAATGCTTCTTATGTTCATAACTCCAGTTGAGCAGGGTGTCCCACTAGCTACTTTACCCAAGTTTTTATTAATAACATGGTGAATAATTACAGTAGTTGAACGATATTTGGTAAAAACATACTTTCATCGATGGAAAACAGAACCATATCATAAGAGATGTTGAAAGTGTCCACCCTGTACATTGAGACAGGTTTAAACACGATACACCATATTTCGGAAAGTTCGTGCCCGTTGCTCAGGCATAATCGCTAGAGCAACTGGCGCGGACGTTCTGAAATGTTGTTCTTCCATGCCTTTTGGCATGCTCGTAGTGACCTTGCACGTCGTGCATGCCAGGTTTGGGATTCCCCGGTATTAGTTCAGTCGTTTGTTTGTCGCGAGGCTGATCGTATGCGTTAACGATGTCCTCCCGGTTAACCATATGCGAGCGCGTGTTTCTTGTCCGGATTTGTTGGGAAAGTAAGTCGATGAAGAAGTGTGAGTGTGAATTTCGTAGATAATTCTGATATCGGACAGCATCAAGTAAACAATGTATTCTTCAACTGGATAAGAAGCTGGAGACCCATGGAACACTACATGATTTGCATGAAGACCTATGAAACATTACATGATTTGCAAGGAGACCCATAGAACATTACACGATTTTCATGTAGATCCATGGAACATTACAGGATTTGTATGGTGACCCATGGAACATTATAATTTGCATGGAGATCCATGAAACATTACATTATTTGCAAGAAGACCCATGGAACATTACATGATTTGCAGGTAGACGCATGGAACATTACAGGATTTGTATGGTGACCCATGGAACATTATAATTTGCATGGAATCCATGAAACATTACAGGGTTTGCATGGAAACCCATGGAACATTATATGATTTGCATGGAAACCCATGGAACATTACAGTATATGATTTGTATGGAGATCCATGAAACATTACGTGATTTGTATGGAGACTCATGGAACATTATATGTTTTGTATGAGTATGGCTGAAATTGAGTCGTTCCTTGCAGATCGCGTGATTTCTAGAGGAATGTCGCCACCTCAATCTCCTTACCTAGCACTCCTTGATTTCTTTCTCTGGGAGTATCTCAAATCAGTGGTGTTTCAAAACAAACCGGCAACACTTGAGGCATTGAAAATTGACATCTGCGAGAAAGTCGCAGCGATTACGCCGGAGCAACTTGCACTAACTTTCTGAATTATTGAATCTCGTGTTCATGTCTGTCTTGATGTACAGGGCGGACACTTTCAACATCTTTTGTGACGTAGTTCTGTTTTCCATGGATGTAAGTATGTCCTTACCACATTTCTTTCAATTACTGTAATTATTCACGATGTTATTAATAAAAACTTGGTAAAATAACCAGTGGGACACGTGCATAACGCCCTTTTCAAACTCAAAGAGGTCTCCCTGCTAGCCACTTTTTCAGTGATTGATCTAAGCGTATTATCGTTGCCGTTTTTGTACCTTATCGACCACGTGACTGCTGCGGGAGCACACCATTATGCCTGCATGGGGGTGAACAATCACTTTTTTCCACATAGTGTATGTTGGTACCTAATCGATGTCTTAACATTATTCGCTTAATGCAAAATGAATTACGGAAGAAGAGAAATTACAAAGATATCACAGGAGGCAGAGCTTTTGCAGAACTCAAAGGGTAAAAATACATTCACATAAGTCTTTACACTAAAGCAAGTCTTGTGTGCCTCTGCTACATTTGATAACTAAAATAGCAACCCTGAAAATATGAGCCAAGACCTTGTCTACTTTAATCAGATGCTAACCTGAAGTTCTTTACCTGGAAATAGTTTGTGGCGTAAAAAGAGATTATTTGCAATACTGAGTAAATGTTTCTTCAGAGATAACGAAAAATCTTTGTAGAAGAGGCACAAGTAATAAATATAATTTCCTGTTGCCACGTGTATTATTATTCAATGCCTGGGATCGATTATCGCTCTCTTGAACACGGAGAGTCATGTTTCCCTTCTGTTTAAAAACTGCCAACTCATTTCACTCTGCACTTTTCGAGAAACGGCAGTATGACGTTATTTGGGAAAAACAAAGCGAGAAAACAAGCAATGAGAGAAGCAGTAGTGCAGGGGAAATTCAAAACCTCAGAAATCCAATTGTATCTTGTCAAACTAATTTTTTACTGGTTGCGTGTGAAAAATGCTTTTAAACTATGGCTCTTATGCGACCTGAAACAAAATGTATCAAATATGCAATTAAACGGAGGGTTTCCTGCCATAAGGAATTAGATATAGGAGTTGCAATAGCTAAGCTCATACGTAATTTATTGAAGCCGCTTATCCAATAACCTCTTGGATATAAGCTCATAGCGTATGGCCATGCACGGGTGAAAGAGCTGTGACTGAAATTTTTATAACAAGAAGCGTAAAATACATGTACATAACTAAAATAAACGGTTGAATTATTAATGGGAAGTCTATAAGATAGGTCACCAACAACAAAAGTTTCGTAATATTCCCATAACAGAAGCCTATTATACACTGAGGAGCAATTGAATTAGAGACAGCTGGCGTTATGCAAATGTGGCGCTGTGGGCGGTCCTGTAAACGGAAACGACATGACGTATGCAGCGATCCGGCAATATAAGGAGTGATGTGACGGGAATCAGTAAGAGTCGGACGCAGTATGGGTAAGACGAAGGATCTAAGCGCATTTGATCGTGGGAAAATTATCGGGGCCCGAGGAAGGGGTCACTTCATCGCGGAAGTCGTGCAGGCACTGGGAATTTCACCAGCCACTGTGTCACGTGTGCAACGTGAGTACATCGAATCCGATAAAACCATTCCTTCAAGGGCCGACTGCCGTGGACTACAGCGTGTGGATGAGCGGAGTCATCGTTGGCTAGCTTGCATTGTAACAGCGGATAGACGGGCCATAGAGCAAGAAATCACTCGGCAGTTTAACGCTGGGGCACAAAAACGTGTAAGCAGCCACACCATCCAGAACCATCTCCTCGCTATGGGGTACAGAAGCCATCGTCCCACGAGGGTACCGCTGCTGACCGCACATCACAGGGTGCAAAGATTAGCATGGGTGCGGGAACATCGCCACTGGACCCTAGACATGTGGAAAAATGTT
Organism: Macrothele yani; assembly: GCA_039090855.1. Taxonomy (NCBI): domain Eukaryota; kingdom Metazoa; phylum Arthropoda; class Arachnida; order Araneae; family Macrothelidae; genus Macrothele; species Macrothele yani. The sequence goes on along the minus strand of CM077008.1, from coordinate 140,791,447 downwards.
GCCTGCACTGATGAGTCGAAATTCATGTTGGTGCATGCGGATGGCAGGATACGAGTACGGCGCAAACCACATGAAGCGATGGATCCTTCTTGCCAGCAGGGTACTCTTCAAGCTGGTGGGGGTGGTATTCTCGTCTGGGGACTGTTTACGCGGACTGAAATGGGACCTCTGGCACGTGTGACATCGTCCCTCACAGGTCAACGTTACCGGGATATCCTGGACGACCATTTGCTCCCGTTTGTGCGTCTTCAACATCCCAGTGGGGACCTCATCCTGCAACAAGACAATGCAGCTCCCGAATTGTATCCGAATGGTTGGATGAACACTCCACCGACGTGACCTCGCTTCCTTGGCCAGTTAGGTCCCCTGACCTCAATTCCATCGAGCACATCTGGGATGCCGTCGAGAGAGATGTTCGAGGCTCTGACCACCCCTCCACCAAATCTTCGTAAACTGTGGGAGCTTGTTCAGGGGTCGTGGGTCCGTATGGCTTCCCAACGCTTCCGGTGTCTTGTCGCGTCCATGCCGAGACGAATTGCCGTCGTCATCAGTGTGAAAGGTGGTGCTACACGTTACTAGACAGGTATCTCTAATTCAGTTGCTCTTCAGTGTATAGGTTAACAGATTTTAACCCGTCATATGACGGCCACAGTACGTTGTTTCCATACTCATCAACAGAAGATTTCCACGCACATCAACAAGCTGGGGAAATTTCATCTTGTCCTTTCGGCAGCAGCTGTTAAATTTCCTATCAGATAAGCACTCAGCAGAAAAGTTTCTTGACATACAGAACTGGCAGAGAATGTTTATTCGGCCACAGCTATGTTCAATCACTTGAGCTTCATCAAATTGAAGTGTCTGCTCTCGAATAACTTGACCCAAATATTATTGTTCAATTGCTTCTCTCTGGAGATGATTTCCTTGTGAGCGAGCATTTGTAGCTCGTCGAGCCTGAAGATCTTCTGGAGTTTGTTGCTGTCGGTGATATGCGTCTGTGAAAGCAGTTGCATTACGTCGAACTTGTAGTTGTTCAGGAGTTTCTTGCTGTCGGCGCTTAGCATGCGCAAGAGCATCAGTAATATGCCTGGTTTGTGTTTCTTCTAAAGTTTCATTTCGTCTGAGATTAGCTCTACCTTCGTTCAAGTTATCCAAAGTATTAGAAGATTGGTTTGCACGCCATCGCCGTTGTCGTTCTCTATTTAACCGACATTTTCTTTCAGTTTTATCTTCCTCCATCTTGTACTACAAAGTATTAGAAGATTGGTTTGCACGCCATCGCCGTTGTCGTTCTCTATTTAACCGACGTTTTCTTTCAGTTTTATCTTCTTCCATCTTGTACTACAAAGTATTAGAAGATTGGTTTGCACGCCATCGCCGTTGTCGTTCTCTATTTAACCGACGTTTTCTTTCAGTTTTATCTTCTTCCATCTTGTACTACAAAGTATTAAAAAATTGATTTGCACACCACCGCCGTTGTCGTTCTCTATTCAAGCGGCGTTTTCTTTCAGCTTCATCTTCTTCCATCTTGTACTACAAATTATTAGAAGATTGGTTTGCACGCCATCGCCGTTGTCGTTCTCTATCTAAGCGACGTTTTTTATCAGCCTTTTCTTCTTCCATCTTGTACTACAAAGTATTAGAAGATTGGTTTGCACGCCATCGCCGTTGTCGTTCTCTATTTAAGCGACATTTTCTTTCAGATTTATCTTCTTCGATCTTGTACTACAAAGTATTAGAATATTGGTTTGCACGCCATCGCCGTTTTCGTTCTCTATTTAAGCGACGTTTTCTTTCAGCTTTATCTATTTCCATCTTGTACTACAAAGTATCAGAAGATTGGTTTGCGCCCCATCGCCGTTGTCGTTCTCTATTTAAGCGACGTTTTCTTTAAGCTTTATCTTCTTCCATCTTGTAATACAAATTATTACAGATTGGTTTGCACGCCATCGCCGTTGTCGTTCTCTATTTAAGCGACGTTTTCTTTCAGCTTTATCTTCTTCCATCTTGTACTACGAAGTATTAGAAGATCGGTTTGCGTACCATCGCCGTTGTCGTTCTGTATTTAAGCGACGTTTTCTTTCAGCTTTATCTTCTTCCATCTTGTAATACAAATTATTACAGATTGGTTTGCACACCACCGCCGTTATCGTTCTCTATTTAAGCGACGTTTTCTATCAGCTTTATCTTCTTCATCTTGTACTACAAAATATTAGAATATGGATTTGCACGCCATCGCCGTTGTCGTTGTCCATTTAAGCAAAGTTTTCTTTCAGCTTTATCTTCTTCGATTTTGTACTACAAAGAAAAAGTTCCACGGAACCAATAATTTTCTAAATTTCCATCGCAGTGAATCAGAACTACGCCTGCAGTTACTTTCTTACAATTTTAGCGATTCCTTTTTATGAAATAAAATAACGCTGATTTCTTTTTAGAAAATTACTCTGCAATGTGAAAACAATAAAATAAAACACGACATAACACCTACGTAGCAGAACAAACGTCGCAGACAGTTGTTCGAGCACGTGCGTGTTGCCATAGATGAAGTCGCTTGTCTTACTAACTTTATTTTATTTTCCGGTATTTCTCATTGATTTTATGTATCGTGCGATAGCGGTGAGCTTAGTTCTGATTTCGGCTATCGGATTGAAGCAGATGGTGCTGCAAGTATTGATTGACGTCATAGCGTTAGGCACAGATTATATAGATTTAACGATGATATGCTCAATACATTTAAGCTCATTCGGTGGACGATTTTCCCGAGGAGGAAAATATTCGCCCAAATAAAATGGCCACCCAGATCTCCTACCCTGAATCCCATTTAGCACGAATGGGATGCTCTACGAAGAAGCATTGGAGCTCGCCAGCCACTTCAAGAACTCAAATCAACTCTTTCTGAAGAATGGTCAGTACCCTAATGACCAGTATGAGGAGTCGTTATTTGAGCTGCAAAGCTGTCAGGGGAGATCTTGGTCCATGTAAAATACACTGGTTTATAAAAATTAAGGACGAAGAGGAGAAATTAGCATAACAGCGGAGCGAGCAGGCAGAACGGACCGAAAGACCACTCAGGAGATAGACTAGGGTCCGGTACGGTAGGGCATGCGCATATATGCAGCATGATGTAGAGGGAGGGGTGTCGGAAGTGTATAAAGCACACGTGAGGTGTACGCTCAACAATTCGATGAAAGCTATTGCACGGTATACATCGGTTTGAACGACGTCGAGTTGCTGCCACCGTTTGATATGGCCAACAGGCAATCCAGTAGACGACATCTGGATGACTTTACCCGATGTCGCGTCATTCGGAAGCTGGAAGAAGGTCGAAGTGTGACAAGTGTAGCCGAGGAGTTCGGGATCGCTCACAGCATCGTTTCACGAGCTTGGAGAGCATTTCAAACGACAGGAACAGCTGTCCGAGAGTTTAGCAGCGGTCGTCCACGAGCAACCACGGCGACGGTCGACCAGTATATTGTCCTACAGGAGAGAAGAGACAGACGACAGACAGCGGGAGAATTCGCAAGGCACGTGCAACAGACAACTGGACGTCCGTTATCGCGTTTTACCGTGGCCAGGAGGCTGCACAAAGGTGATCTATTTGCACAACGACCAGTACGGTGTGTGTCATTAACGCCTGTTCATCGGAGTCGGCGGTTTATGTGGTGCCAGGAACACAAGAACTGGACACATCAGCAATGATGTCGAGTTCTCTTTACGGATGAGAGCCGAATTTAGTCTGACCAGCGATTCTGGGCGTACACACATCTGGAGAGAGCAGGGAACACGCAATCACACCTCCAACATTATCGAAAGGGACCGGTTTGGAGGTGGCGGAGTTCTCGTTTGGGGCGGTATCTTGCTTGGTAGCCATACTGACCTCCACATCTTCCAAGGAGGTTCAGTCACTGGTGTCCGCTATTGTACCGAGGTTCTCCTGCCTCACATGCGTCTGTTTAGAGGTGCTGTGGGTCCTGAGTTCCTCTTCATGGACGACATCACTTCACCTCATCGTACAGTGGCTGTTGCAGAGCTGTTGGTGAGTGAATATATTCAACGCATGGATTGTCCCGCAAAGTCCCGAGACCTAAATCCAATCGAACACGTGTGGGCCCTTCTCGAGAGACGCTTGACAGCACGCACCAGCCGCCAGCAACGATTCCGCAGCTGCGATTGGCGCTACAAGAGGAATGGGCCGCGATGCCTCAACAGCTCCTTGACAACCTTGTCCTCAGCATGGACAGACGTTGTAAATCCTGCAACTCAGTCAGGGGTGATCATATCCCCTACTAAAGACAGGAATTTTCTTAGCCACCGCCTGTCACATGGACGTTTCTGTCTTGTGTCCAGTTGTGCTCGAAGCTACCTTTTCAATAAAGTGCCTTTGTATCTTTGGATTCCTTGTTTGGACGGTTTTGCTCACTTGTCCCATATTCTTACATCTTGGGGTTCTTATGGTATGATTTGAGTCGATGTGGAGCACTTCTACACGACGTTATATTCGAAAAACCGTGTCGTCCTTAATTTTTGCACGCCAGTGTACTACATGATTAAAAAAAAAAAAGATTTTAAATATTGTTCCAGGTACTACTGTTTCCTGAAAAATTACAAGATCGTGATAGTAACACATGTACATTATAAGATAATTACTTTCTTCCGCTTGAATTGCGTATAAGCAATGTAATAATAAAACTCTTTTCTAAATCATATTAAATTTCCCCACAAATGCTTCGAATTATGTTCGTGTTCATAAATCATCCTTTAATTTTGAGTACCAGTATATACACACAGTAGAAAAAACACGGGAGGGGACTTAATTAACATCAGCATCACTCGCACACAGTGGAGCAGACCTAAACCGAAAGCAAGCGATAAATAGGTGCACAGCAGGGCTCCCTAATAAGTTATCGCAATCGATGAACATGGGTAAACGTGGTGATTTGAGCGACTTTGATGGTGGACGCATTTGTCAGCACAAGACAAAAGAGTAATTTTCTCGCCCAAGTGGTAAGAACCCTGGGGGCCGCCCTGGTGGCCCAATGGTCTAAGCGGTGGCTTCTCGCGATTTATTCGAGATTGATCCAAGTTCGAATCCAGATGAGGCAGGGATGCTGTGTCTGTCTTACGGCACTAGCTCTCTCCATTCCCTGGAACCAGTGGCCCTAAATTAGGGATGGCCGTCTTCTTATAGGCCATGGAGTTACGCATGGTGACGGTCAAATCCTCACAGAAAACAAAACCAAAAACCCGAAGATTCACGAGGGCAACCGTATCAAGGGTGTACCACGAGTATAACATCAACGGACATACCAGTACCCAGAGAACAAGCGGCGGCCGACCACACGCCATTGATGATTGAGGTGGACGTAGACTATCCAGGCTCGTACAAATCAACCGCTTGGTAACTACGGCGCTAATTACAGGTTAAGTGTCGGACGCCGTCTGCAAACGAACGGTAAGGTGCACGGTGCATTCCCTGGGCTACGGTACGGTGCACGCTGGTTACCCTGGGATACGGTACGGTGCACGCTGCATACCCTGGGCTACGGGAGCCGGCGCCTTGCTTGTATGCCATTTTTGATTGCACGTCACCAGATATTACGTCTCGCCTGGTGTCGGAACATCAAAATTGTACTTCTGCAGAGTGTCGCCGCATCGTGTGGGCAGATGAGTCCCATTTTCAGCTGTACCGAGATGACGGGAGGGCGTGGGAGTGGCGTCGACAGCATGAGGACATGGCTCTGTCATGCCAGGTCGGCTCTACTCAAGGTGGTGTTGGCTCTGCGATGGTTTCGGGAGCCATTTCATGGAACACATTAGGTCCCTTGGTGTGTCTGGAGAGGTCTTTAACAGCTGCGCGTTACCAGCATGTGCTGACAGACCATCGACACGCTTTCATGGCTATAGCACATCCTGTGGCCGAAGGTCTGTTTCAGAAGGACAATGTACAGCCCCTCCGGGATGGGACCATCCAGGCATGGCTCGAGGAACATTCATCAGAGTTTGGAGCCATCCAGTGGAAGGCCACTGGATGGTTCCAACCTCAGAACTTTGTGAAAGCTCTCTGGGACACCTTGGAGAGGAACATCATATCCATGGATGGATCCTGAACCGATTACTTTGGCGTAGTTGTGGACAATGCCGCAATAGGCATAGCTGGCATTACCTCCGCAAATCCTCCGGCATCTGGTGGAGTCGATGTCTTGGCGTGTACAGGCTGTATAACGTAATAAATTTCTCCGTCATTTTTGGTCCACGCTGGGGATCGAACCCGAGTCCACTTATTCCGGAAGAAGTCGCTCTACTAATTGAGCTACGCGGACGTTCGTTATCGCTGCTATCTGCCTTTATGTCGTGTGCGTCGAGCGGGGTAGGCTCGTCACAGCTGTTATTCACGCTAGAGGAGGACATACACGCTATTAGATAGGTATCTACAACGTTTTGTTGATTGAGTACATATTCATATATGAAATTCAGCATGGAAAAGTATTATTAAATTTCCTCGTAAATGCTTCGAATTACATATGAATTCGTAAATTATTACTGTTCAACAATGAAATTTTTACAAGAATGAAAGTGGTTTTTCTTTATAGGCTTTTGAGCGCAGAACACGAAAATAACAGTAATAATCCTCTCTTAGCTACGGTTCCGAATTAATTTGACCATTCATATTTTGTATATATCACATATATTTCAATGGGATGTCCAAATACCAGGAATAAAATTTAACGAATTCACCTACTTTATACGCGTTGCTGTTTTGCCTGCCGCTTGTGGGGAGCATCCAGCAAAAATCTGCTAACATTTCAGCATTCCACTTTCCTTTGTATCATTGTTCCATTGCAGAAATGTTCTGATGGAATCGCTCTCCATGTTCATCACTGAAAGCACCACAGTTCTCAGGGAAGACATCGATATGTGAATGTAGGAAGTGCATCTTGAGTGTCATGTTGCAGCCAAGATTTTCATAAGCACGTAATTGTTCTTCCACAAGGTCCATGAAATTGTGAGCCCTCTTGTTTCCCAAGAACAATGTTGCAACATTCCTGAAACATTGCCAATCATGTTGCTCATCAGGATTAAGGATACACTCAAACTGTTGGTCTCCCAAGAGCTGGCATATCTGTGGTCCAATAAATATTCCCTGTTTGATCTCATATTGTGTGATTCTGTGTAGTTCACTGGAGGAAGATGGCGGCACATATATAGGATCCGCATCACTGGTGGGTGGATGAGCTTGTATATATTAACTGATTCTATAAGTTTATCATCATCGATATCACTACTTGCCTGAGCGTTAACTGGGGGAACAGGAACCAGCAATCCCTCTCCATAAGCCATTCGGGCGAAAAATGGATGGTATTGTAAGGTATTCAATAATTCTCTTCCTCTTCGTATTTATTCCTTTCTTCAGAGGAGGTATCATACAGAAATAGCAATCGGTTGAGTGGTTTGTTGGTTCACGCCAAATGACGGGCACAGCAAAGCGCATTGAGACTTTCTTCCCATGCATCCAAGCATTTAGAGTTGACGAACATATCGTACAGCACACATGTGGAGCCCAAGATTTATCTTGGGCTCCCACACGACGCCCAAAATGCACGAAATATGCTTTTTTCACTGATGGAGTCAATGGTCGCTTCCTGGAGCCACAAATCACGTCACCACAAATATAACAAAAGCTATCTGGATTGTTAACGCATTTGCGGGGCATTATCACTGCAGTGAAAGCCAACACTCTAACAGAAACACAATAAAACGTGAATTAATTAAAATTTGCTTACTTAAATAAATTCACTAGTCAACACTCTAACAGACACATGCAGTGCGATAAAACTGACGCAGTTTGATAAATACGCTCCCACGAAAAAATAAAAACCTGGATGGACCCTGTTCCAACAGCTTCTTCACTCTGATCACATGATTCACGAGGCGAAGACTTGTGAATCAACTCACCCTGACTACAATTTAATGTTTGTCGAGCTGACTTATGAGTGTCGCTATTATAACATCCCATTGATATATGTATATGTGAAACACAAATGTTCGATTTTCTTGGAAATTTGAGCTAGGAGAGTATTTTAACTGGGATTTTCGTGTTGAACGACAATAAATCTATAAAGGAGAGCTAACTTCGTTTTCGTAAAAAAAAAAAAAGTTAAAATTTGTTGAACAGTGTTATCTTTTAATTCTGAGTACAAGTATAGATACGTGTATATAACTAAGGCCAACTACAAACATTATCGCCATCACTGAGTTCAATGCTTTTTGGTTCGTGAAAGTGTGCAGAACGTACGCACGCGATTTTTTTTGTTTGTTTTTAAGATTATGGCTTGAAAACTCCGTTTTGCAGAATAGTGACGCATAGACTAAGTCTCTTCCTTGAACCTGTTGTTTAAGATAGAGTAAGTAAGCTCATACGTAAGTGTTGAACCATTCGAACAAAGGTCTTCACATTCAATTGTTCAACGGCCTTCCCGCTCACTTCATAGACTATGTATTTTCCTCCCTCTGGGTTTAATGACCACTAAGAGCAACTCTTAGGGGAGTAAAAGTCTGTGGGGTCACTGGTACTACATTCATTGTTGTAAAAATCCGTGCATCAAGAAAAGACCGTGCGATTATTGCGAAACTCAACGAATAGCTACGGGAAGGGCAGATGTGCAAATGTTTAAAGTTTCGTTCGAATCTGCATGCCCGCACGTCCAAGACAGGCGCTACAATTGCAATCCTTGGGGATTATAAGGCACCAAGCAGGGGACTCCACATTTAGATCCATGAGCGATAAACATGCCGAGTAGCCGTAGATGTGCGTACGGGCAACTGACGGAATTTGAACGAATCCGTATCGTCCGGATGAGAGATGCAGGGTGGCCGTCGCGCCGAATCGTTCGCTATTTGGACCTGTCGGACAGTACGGTGCGATCGTGTTGGGAGCAATGTACACGGGAAAGCACCCAGACACGACGGACAGGCTCTGGACGACCCAGACACACCACCAGCAGAGAGGACCGTGGGATCGTGAGAGCGGCACTCACAGATGCAACGACGTCCTTGCCCAATATTCAGATATATGTGGTGGCTGTACAACGGACTAATGTGTCTGCCAGAACCATTTCCAAAAGCCTGGCAGAAGCGAATCTGCAGTCTCGACGGCCCTTACGTTTTCTGCCATTAACATTTGACCATCATCGGCTTCGATTGCAGTGGTGTCAGCAGTGAGCAACTTGGAATGCTACGGACTGGCGACCTGTAGTGTTCAGCGACGAATCCTGCTTCTGTATGTGAACGGCCGACCACTGTGTCAGAGTCTGGAGGAGGACCGCAAGTGACTGTACAGAGCCACACGTCCCGAACTGCAGGCGTGATGGCCTGGGGAGTCAATGCATATGAGAGTAGGACTTCCCTCGCAGTGGTAGGAGGGACGTTAACAGCCCAGCGCTACGTACAGGACATCCTGCATCCACATGTGCTGCCATTCCTAGCGGCGTGGCTCGGAGCCATTTTACAACAAGATAACACCCGTCCTCACACGGTTCGGGTTTTCCAGGACTGTCTACGTCATGTTTCGACGCTTCCGTGGCCTTCCAGATGGCCTGATCTCCCGCTCATCGAGCATGTGTGTGACTAGATGGGACGCTAGCTTTTTCTATGTCCCAGTGTTCGTGATTTAGAGCGTCAGTTGCAAGAAGTGTGGGCCAATCTGTCCCAGGATAACATACGGCGTCTCTTTGGCTTCATGCCGAACCGTATCACCGCATGTGTCCGAACACGAGGCGGTCCGACGAGTTATTAACGCTGACCGTAATGTGTACCGTATGTACGCGGGAAATCGTCCCGCTGTTGTGATATTGTCATCACTTCTGTCCTAGGTATGTACCATCTCACTACTGAAATCTCATTTCAATCCAACGCTTCCTTCTTAGTGCGCGGATTTTTTCGACAGTGACTGTATGTAACGTTTAATGGACCATACGTGAACAATTTGTTTACAGCGAGTGACTCTTCACCATTAAAGGTGAAGGTACGTTGCAAACGAATCGAATGATCATTCAGTCGTTGCAAACGAATCGAATGATCATTCAGTCGTTGTAAACGAATCGAATGATCATTCAGTCGTTGTAAACGAATCGAATGATCATTCAGTCGTTGTAAATGAATCGAATGATCATTCAGTCGTTGTAAACGAATCGAATGATCATGCACTCATTATTAACGAATCGAATGTTCATTCAGTCGTTGTAAACGAATCGAATGATCATTCACTCGTTGCAAACGAATCGAATGATAATTCACTCGTTGCAAATGAATAGAATGATCATTCACTCGTTGCAAACGAATCGAATTATCATTCACTCGTTGCAAACGAATCGAATGATCATTCACTCGGTGGAAACAAATCGAATGATCATTCACTCGGTGGAAACGAATCGAATGATCATTCACTCGTTCTAAACGAATCGAATGATCATTCACTCGTTCTAAACGAATGGAATGATCATTCACTCGTTGCAAACGAATCGAATGATCATTCACTCGGTGGTAGCGAATCGAATGATCATTCACTCGTTGCAAACGAATCGAATGATCATTCACAGCTCTGACAGAAGTTAATGATAATTCAGTCCACCATTGCTGCGACACACACTTAAGTCGCTGGTCGTTTAACTTCATTCCACCCGCGTGAGTTCGTAAACGATTTTGCAATAAGAAAATTAATGCCGAGAGTTAATAAATGTTAACCGCTATATGAGTGAATAATCAGCAGTCAGCTTGAAATAATGGCGAAATTTAAGAATTTGAATGATACGTAAATGTGATTCATTTGAATGGTGTGCCCGAATACGCTAGGCACAAGACAAATCGTTTATCGTCAATAGTGAATAAGGAAGATCTTGCGCTCTTTTGCGGAGTTTGCCAAAAAGAGCTGTGGCCTTGAAGGTGCTGTGGTCGAAAACAGGGGTTACCTGCAACGGATAACATACTAAGTGTGCGTGGGGATGACCTGAAAATTGGATCATTCTTGGATCATTATTTATTTATTGGATCATTTTTGCGTAAATAATGAAAGATCTCTCAAGAAGGAATGACTTATGTCATCGCTACAAGAGACTGAGAGACCTAGCGCCGTAAGACAAAAACAGCTGCATTGCTGAAGGACCCGGATTGTAGCCTGAAGCCAGTGCTAATGACCATGAGTCCAATGTACCTGCTGCGTGGCCTTCGGTTTGTACAACTACAGTACAGCTTTGCACCAATTAGTGCAAGCCACTACACAGCTCTTAACAGTGTAGTGGCGATGGATCTTAAGTGCTCATAACACTGTAATTTTTTGCACCAAAAAGTAATGCTACATCAACTGCACCACCTTTGGAGGAAAAGTAAACCTTTATGGGATGCATAAAAGATACACTATATTATCAAATGTATTCGGACGCTATCAAATATTTTCATAATTGTAAAGAACAGTTGTGCAGGAAAGTGCGATGTAAGTTGGGACGTACGTATATAAAGCTGAGATGTTCTGTCTTGTTATCAGTAACTTTGAAGCGGATATTCCGCGTGGACGTGAACTTTCCGAGTTCCAGCGTGGGCTGGACATAGGATGTCATTTGAGTAACGTTTCCATACGGAGCATTGCAGATAAACTAAACATACGAAAATCTACTGTAAGTGATGTCTTGAAGAGATAGAAACAAAACGGTGCAATCACAGCCAAAGACGTTCGGGATGATGGCAGAAACTAACGCAAAAGCCTTGCTAAGAAGTGTTAAGAAATCCTGTTTTTCCTCTGCTGTTCCCATCGCTGCTGCAGTAAGAAATGATTGTAATGTCTCGGTTAATACCATAACTATCCGCAGAGAGTTGCACAGTGTGGGTTATTATGGTGGAGCAGCAGTATACACGGCAGACGTCACTCCCGTGAAGGCGAAGCTGTGTGCCTCCGTTGTTCCTGGACTGTGAACGACTGGAAAACTCCGTTGTTCCTGGACTGTGGACGACTGGAAAACTCCGTTGTTCCTGGACTGGGAACGACTGGAAAACCCCGTTGTTCCTGGACTGTGGACGACTGGAAAACTCCGTTGCTCCTGGACTGTGGACAACTGGAAAACTCCGTTGTTCCTGGACTGTAGACGACTGGAAAACTCCGTTGTTCCTGGACTGTGGACTACTGGAAAACTGTTCTTTGGTGAAAGAGTCACGCTTTTTACTTTTCCAGTCTGATCGACGCGTTTGGATTTGGTGACAGACCGCAGAACGATTTTTGTCAGACTGTGTTCTTCCAACTGTTATGCTCGGCGGAGGCTTCATCATTGTATAGACTTGTTTTTCGTGAATGGGACTTGTCCCGTTGATAATTAAATTACAAACCATGATCTCTGAAGAGTACCTCGACGTTCTGGATAATTATGACTTAACAACAATGTGGCAGTATTAATTAAAAAGAAACTATACACCAATTATGTAGAAAATAGTAAACCTATGCTAGTAATACCATTTATTGGCCTAGGAATATATACTATATAGACAAAAGTGACCGGACACCTAGAAGACGAGCACAACATAACATTTATTGGCATACATTAGTACGGTGTCGGTCCACCTTCGGCCTTAAAGTATGCACTGACTCTTCGAGACATGCTTTCGACAGGATTTCGGAACCCAGCGATAGGTATGCGCTCTCATGCGGTACATAATGCTGCCGCTAACTCTTGCTTAATAGTAGGCCATGGTTCCAAACTTCTTATGCGGAGCTCTAATTCATCCCATAAGTGCTCTATGGGATTAAGACCAGGACTCTGTGCTGGCCAGTCCACACACGATACGGAATTATCGTGAGACCGCGCTGTAACAGTCCTTGCTTTATGGCTCGGTGCATTATCCTACTGGTACCAACTAGGCTCGGTTCCATAGTATTGCCGTAGATTTGGTAGGGCATAACTGTCCAGGGGATGTAAGGTCAGGTGATGCGTAACATCACAGCCTCTCCTTGACAAATGTCAACCCCGCCTTCTCGTGGTGCATCCTGTTCCCACTAAAGGGGCTCTGACGACCGCCAATAGCGGTATAACTATACCATCGGGATCAGAGGAAATTCTATCCCACACTCACCAACCCGCTTGGCCAGCGTGGTGAGTTATGGCCAAACCCCTCCAAAATGACTCCACAACTTAAATCTTGGCCCTCAGTCTCCGGCAGCTGGAATGTACCTGGCCAAGGCAGCGGCCAGTGCGACATGAAGGCAGAGGGTGCTAAGAATCCCCGGAGGACCGGACTAGGCTGCCATCTGATGCTGACCTTGGCAACGTACAATGGACGCTCCCTATCTTCTGATTCAAGGCTTCTTGAATTGGAAGAGGAACTACAAAGGATCAAGTGGGACATCGTGGGGCTAAGTGAGGTAAGGAGAAAAGGAGAAGATCTCATCGAACTGAAAAGTGGACATCTCTTCTACTATCGTGGGACAGATACTGGCAGAACTAGTGGTGTTGGATTTATAATAAACAAGAAACTGAAGGATAAAGTGGTAGAAGTTGAAAGTTCCTCTGACAGAGCTGCACGACTCGTAATCCAACTATCGAGAAGATACCAGGCTCAGATTATTCAAACTTATGCACCCACCACAAGTCATCCTGAAGAAGAAATTGAAGAATTTTATGAGGAAATTTGTCATCTAAATAATAAAGGTAAGCAGCACTTGAAAATAATTATGGGAGATTTCAATGCAAAAATAGGGCAACGGCAACAGAATGAAACTTCAGTAGGTAAATTCGGTCACGGCAACAGAAACCAGCGTGGAAATACTCTCGTTGAGTTTGCAGAGGCAGAAGGGTTTTTCATCTTGAACTCCTTCTTCAAGAAAAAGCCACACAGGAAATGGACATGGAGACATCCAAATGGGACAACAAGTGAAATTGATTTTATTATGTGTAACAAAAAATTCGTCATAGAAGACTGCAGTGTGCTAAACAAGTTCAACACAGGTAGTGACCATAGATTGGTGAGATGTAAGATGCACCTCAACACTAAACTTGAACGTGGCAAGCTCATAAGACAAACAAAATCTATTGACATAACCAACCTTAAAAAACACCATAATACCTTCAAGTTGGAACTGAAGAACAGGTTCTCTGCTTTAGAAGGCCTAACATCGGAAGAAGTGGACATCTCTGAAGTTAACAGAAAAGTAACCAAAGCTCTTATGGAAACAGCAACAAAATTAGCTGGGTCTAAGAACAAGTTGCATGTAAATAAATTATCAGGAAAAACGAAAATGTTGATGCAAAAAAGAAGAGAGATGAGGACAACTAAAGAAGATGTGACTTCCAAAGTGGAATATATAGAGCTATGCAAGACAGTACGAAAAAGTATCACTGAAGACGTAAGAAAATTCAACTGTGAACTAGTGAGGAAAGCAATTGAAAACAACCAAAGCCTAAAGATAGCAAAGGGACATCTCAGTAAGGGAAGAAAACAGATTATGGCACTGAGAAAAGAAGATGGTTCTGTAACAAGAAATAGAGGCGAAATTTTGACAAGAGTGAAAGATTTCTACTCCAAATTATATGAAAGGGATGATACATGCACTCCAGACATCATGAAAGATACCAGTACCTGAGTTCCTCCAGTCCTTCCAGCAGAAGTTGCACATGCAATCAAGAACATGAAGCGGGGAAAAGCTCCAGGAGAAGATGGAATTACTGTAGACATCATACAAGAAGCAAGTGGAGAAATCGAAGCAGTACTTGCCCAAATTTTCACTCGATGCCTTAATGAAGGAAAGATTCCTGAGAATTGGAACACCGCTACAATGATCCTGCTACATAAGAAAGGTGACATTGAGGATCTCGGAAACTACAGACCTATCAGCCTCCTATCAGTAGTTTATAAAATCTTCACTAAAGTTCTTTCACACCGCTTGAAGGTAACACTGGACATGGCTCAACCGAGAGAACAAGCTGGATTCAGGAGTGGCTACAGCACAATAGATCATATCCATGTGCTGAGAGAACTAATTGAAAGAGCGAGGTAATATGAACTTCCATTGTGCATGGCTTTTATCGATTATGAAAAAGCCTTTGATTCGGTGAAACCATCAGCAGTTACAATGGCTCTGAAAACCTGCGGTATTGAAGATGCATACATTAATATTATTAATAACATCTATGAAAATGCAAGTGCAAAGATTCGGCTGTTTGAAAATACAACACACATAAAAATTGGAAAGGGAGTGAGACAAGGTGACACCATATCTCCGAAGCTCTTTAATGCCACATTGGAGGGTGTTTTTCAGTCACTGAGCTGGGAAAACAAGGGGATAAAGATTAATGGAGATTATCTAACCCACCTTCGTTTTGCTGATGACATAGTCACTTTTGCTACTAGCCCATCAGAGCTGCAGAGTATGATCCAGGAACTTGCTGATAAGAGTAAAGAAGTGGGATTAAAAATGAACTTTCAGAAGACAAAAGTGATGTTCAATGCTTTTACAAGAAATGAAGATTTATCGATTGATGGAGAAAAGCTGGAGATAACAGATACGTACGTTTATCTTGGACAGCAGATATCAAGTGAGGGTCACATTGATGAAGAAATTAATCGGCGTACAAAACTTGCCTGGAGAGCTTTTGGAAGAAACAGCATAATTTTCAAGAGCAATATGCCATTATGTCTTAAAAGAAAAGTGTTTGATCAATGCATCCTTCCAGTGCTTACGTATGGTGCAGAGACGTGGACCTTAACTAAAAGAGACATACAAAGGCTGCAGACAACTCAAAGAAGCATGGAGAGGTGCATGCTTGGTGTAACCAGGAGAGATAAGAAGAGGAACTCGTGGATCCGAAAAATGACAAGAGTGGAAGACATCATGATCAGAGTTAAATCCCTGAAATGGCAATGGGCTGGACATACTGCCAGAAGGACAGATCATCGATGGACAGCCGAAATTTTAGATTGGATTCCAAGGGACAGGAAAAGACCCAGAAGAAGACCACATGGGAGATGGGTGGATGAAATTCGAAAGTATGCAGGGGTGACATGGAGGAGACTGGCACAAGACAGACCGTTGTGGAGGAAACTTGGGGAGACCTTCGTCCAGCAGTGGATTGATAATGGTTGACAATGATGATGATGATGAACTGTCCAGAATATCGCGGTAGACGTGCTGCTTAACAAATTTGTCCACGATAACCAATGGGCCGGGACCATACCACGAAGAAAAAGCACCACACGGTACACTGCTAGATCTTGTGGTAAATAGCGTTTCTCCGACTGCCGTCATACCCACACACGGCCATCAGACTGATGGATCGTGTATCTGGATTCATCAGTCCATAGGACCCGTTTCCATTGATCTACGGTCCACGATATATCATGTTCTTTACACCCTGCTAAATGACGAGTAGTATTCTGAGTGGAGATGAAAGGCTTATGAGCAGCCGCACGAGAACGGTGACCCATGGAATGAAGTAGTCTGTGAATGGTACGTACACATACAGAGGTTCCAACATTTTTACTCACCTATACACTGAGGTCTTGTGCAGTACTCCGACGATTAACTGTTACGACTCTCCTGAGGCTTCGACGTCCTCTATCACTGATTTTCTTCTTTGTTCTGCCGGTACGTTTTGCTGCTCCAGGCACGTCATGTGTCTTCCACTTATTTAGTAAATCCAAAACAGTTGACTTGAGTATGTTTAAACGCCTCTCGGTTTCTCTTATGGGCAACCCACTAATATAGCACCCACTTTTCTTTCATTTCTCAAAGTCAGTTCTCTCCCGCCGCGACATTTTCACTCAACCTCACAGTGCGATATGATTGCGGTCAGCTGCTGTCTTGTTTTTTTACCATTTGCAGCTGTACCATCTCAACAAGAAACATGAATGGATCCGCTGCGTCTTAGGGGTGTCCGGAGACTTGTCAATATAAAGGAAGATAGACAGAAACTGCCTATCTTCCTGTCTAGTTTCTCAATTTCTGTCTATCTTGCTTGCAAAAAGCCATCTGGTTGATGTGCAAAAGCTTAGAAACGATTCTTTATATATTCCTGAGTCAATAAATGGGATTACTTGGATAATTCTACTGTTTTCTACGTGGCAGGAATATGGAAATGACCGTTGTCTCTTCCAACACGATCGAGCTCCCTGTCACACTGCATGGCGACGGCGTTAGCAAGAGCTGATTTCTTGAGAATGAGGTGGAATTGTTAGAATCGCTCGCTCATAGACCTGTTTTTTTCTTAATTCCATAGAACACCTGTGGGATGAACTGGAGCGACGGATGCGAAATTGACCACAGCGACCGTCTTCGTCCTGCACTCTGGAAGCAGCTTTGTAGGACGAATGGGGAGCAATTCCTGTCGAAACCTTCCAGAAATTGATTGATAGTATGCCTCGAAGTGTTGCCCCTATCATAGAAGCAAAAGATAGACCGACAAACTACTAAATGGGATAATACATCCATTTGCCCAAAAACATTTTGGCGTCCGAATATTTTCAATAATATAGTATACATAAACAATGTGCAATAGGTGCAATTTTGTTTTTCTTGATTAGAGGTTTGACGACTACCGTGATCACAGTGGTCGTCAAACCTCTAATCAAGCAACTCAATGGGCTATAAGCAATCGCCCGTCCCTAATTTTTGGCTGCTGGCTCTAGGTAAGGCAGAGAGACAGCGCCATAAGACAAACGCAACATCGGTGCCTCTTCAAGGTTCGAACCCGGGCCCATCTCGGACAAATGATCAGAAGCCATCGCTTAGACCTTTGCGCCACCAGGCCGGTGGTGCAGTATCGCACCATACAAGTTGGATAACGTATCGTGGTGCATAATTGCATCATGTTTTTGTATATTTCATGCATCACACAGTGATTTACCTTTGCCCTAATGATGGTGCAGCTGGTAAAGCACCATATTTTTGATCCAAGTCACCTCAAATTTTTCAAAAGCCCTAATTTAGGGATGTACCGTAAAAGTTCATAACGCTAATTTTTAAAAGAATGAAAAAAAGTTTCGACGATGAATTGTAGATCAGTCATAGGTGTAAGTAATGCGCTTTGCAAAAAAACAAGGGTAGGGTATTCCAAGTATTTGCAGGGCATTCCTAAAATCCATTTCCCCGCTGATGCGCGTGTTTCATCGGTCGTTCGGTTTCTCATCTACAAGTGATGTGAAATCCCCACCGCTGAAACAAAGGCGCTGTACACGCAAAGATTTTTCTCAAGAAATGCTTCTTTCCCGTTTATCAGTAATGTGGATCGACGGTTCTGAAATGGTAACATTCAATCTGACAGTTACGGTTCTCGAAAGAAGTTTTAACAGAGATTGGTTCTGGAGTGAGCGAAGCAAAAAGAAGGAAGTAACGAAGGATGTTGTTGGTAAGTGGCCTGCTTCCTACACGGTAACAACGTAAAAGTAAGAAAATGTCATTTTCCTCCTAAAAGAAAGAACTTTTTGCCGTATAGACTGCTTCGAGTAAGATGCCTTTCCATGTTAAGCAATTCTTCCTGACAGAAATCTCTAACTCTTCAGGTTTTACTTCAGTGAAACTGTCCGTTTGAAGGATTCGCATGGTGGGCATTCTTTAAAGACAAATCAAATTTCTGTAAAATAATGCTCTCGTGCAAGAGGAGTGATACAGGTCATTAAAAAGTAGAAATTTTACAAATAAGTATTGTTGCAGGAAATTGAGGACAAAGAAAGAAGGTTTTTAGAAAATGAAAACAAACTTGCGTAGTCAAATAATGAAAACAATTGCATTTTTGATTTGAAGAAAAATACGTAGGCAAAGGAGGGAACTACAAAGATTTTACTGACCGCCATTGAGGACGATTGCTGCAGGTGTGCACATTAGAAAAAATTACACAGACAAACCAGGCTAATGTATTCAGTGATGCACTTTAGTAATGAGATTGATTTGGAGTGAAGAGATCATGTCACAGTTCCATGTATGTCTTGAAAAACTTTTCCTTTTAAACGAAGCTTTAATTTAAAGAATAGAAAGTAGTAACATGATGAAAATCTGGAAAATATGGGGAATAGTTGAGCACATACATTTGTTTTCGTGCAAGAAATGGCTGTACACTTGACTGCTTTGTGCGCGGGAGCGTTATCGTGAAGAAGAAACCATCTTCCATTTTTGTACTCAGACCTGACACGAACAAGTCTCTACCATAATCGTTCCAAAATGGATGTGTAGGTATTGACAGTGACAGTTGTAATTTCAGGAATGAACTCGCGATGCAGAATTTCTTTGCTGTCGTAAAAGCATTGTCTTCATTTTGGACATCTGTAACCTGATCTTCTTCCCTTTGGGTGACTGTGGCAATTTCTACTATGCACTCTGACGCTTCGTTTTAAGTTCATAACAAAAACACTATGTCTCCTTACCCACCACAATGCTCTGGAGAATATTTCACGCTGTTTCTGGTATCTATTCGTGCATGTTTCTGGTCGTTTGACAGAGCATGGAAAACAAAACAAGCACAAACTTTCGCCCCCAAATCTTGCACTAAAATTTCACTTATCGTCTCCTTATTAACGCCAATAATAAGAGTTTATATATTTTTTTATAATTATGCCGATTTTAATTGGAGGGTTTATTAGAAATTGGTTGGTTCCTTTAATATTAGGGGACCCAGGACATGGCTTTTCCTCGTATGAATTATTTAAGATTTTGGGTATTGCCTCTTCTTTGTTTTTGCTTGTTTTATCTTCGATAACTGAGAGGGGGGAGCAGGGTGGACAATTTATCCTCCTCTTTCCTCTGGGGTGGGCCATAGAAGGGGAGGGATAGATTTCGCGATCTTTTCTTCACGTTTAGCGCGGGGGTCTTCTATTACAGGAGCGATAAACTTTATTAATACATTATTAATATGCGCAGGTCAGGGATAACAATAAAGCTGGTGCCTTTGTTTGTTCGGCCTGTATTAATTACCGCTATTTTATTGTTGTTGTCTTTACCGGCATTAGCGGGGGAGGTTACTATACTTTTAACTGATCGAAATTTCAATACTTCTTTTTTTTTTTTTTCCTGCGGGGGAGGAGATCCAATTCTTTGTCAGTACTTGTTTTGGTTTGTTGGGCACCCAGAGGTACATATTTTAATTTTGCCTGGATTTGGGATGATTTCTCATATTATTAGTTCTTCTGTGGGAATGCGGGAACCTTATGGGACTTTAGGGATAAATTATGGTATGGCTAGGATTGGTGGGATAGGATTTAAGAATTGGGCTCATCATATGTTTTGCTGTGCCGACAGAATTAGTGTATTTAGATGAATAGCAAAACATTGTACGGTTCTTATTTTAAGTTGGATGTGTATAAGGTTTGTTTTTTTATTTACTTTGGAGGGGTTGACAGGAGTGGTTTTAGCTCATTCTTCTTTAGATATTATTCTTCATGATACTTATTATGTTGTGGCACCTTTTTATTATGCTCTTAGAATAGGAGCAGCCTTTGCTATTTTGGCTGGGTTGACTTATTGGTTTCCTTTATTTTTTTGGGACGATAATGTACCTGAAGCGAATGAAGCTTCAATTTTTTGTAATGTTTTTAAGGGTTAATATAACCTTTTTCCATCAGCATTTTTTAGGGTTAAATGGGATACCACGGCGGTATTCTGAATACCTGGATAGCTTTTTGGTTTGAAACGTAGTGTCTTCTTTGGGATCGAATATATCTTTGTTGGCTGTGCTACATTTGGTGTGGGACTCTTCGGTGGTGAAGTTTGGTTTAATAAACGGGTATTATGTAAGAGGGTCGATGGAGTGGCAGCACGGTGTTCCTCCATTAGATCATACTTTTAACCAGTTGGTCAGTGGAATTCGGTAATTGCCGGTTTGAGGCTCTTTGTATTTTAAAAATGCTGCTTAACCCGTGATGGAGCAGTTGATTTTTTTCGTGATCCTACAATGATCGAACTGGTTTTAATTACTATTTTGGTGGGTTGCATACCGATATTGTGTGACCATGTTGATCAACATCCTCAAGGTCACACAATGATCGCTTTTTATGCTTTCGCGGACTTTCTTAACGAACCCAGACGTGCGTACTAAAATCGGGTGTCCGGGCTTTTCGTCATTTTCCAAATCTTTCCTCCCATCCTTAGAACGTGCATACCATAGAAATATTTGTGCACGAGATAGACAATTGGCGCCATATACATCGCAACAATTTAATTGTCTCAGATGGAGTTTTATAGAACAGAATCAGATACTTGTTCTCTACCCTATGAGAGAGTGTGACAATGTTTTTCCACCAAATGACGCGATGCACAGTGCAAATAATCACCTGCGCGATTCTCACGCAAACTCTGTTGCCACCGCATAGCTGATGAATGACTCATCAGAAAACTAACCCTTTCCGACACGTGTTTTTTATCGAGATTAAAAAAAAAATCAGTCTCATTGCTCAATTACATCACTGTGTAAAATACTGGTATTAAAGTGTTTTATTACGTCTACAAAGAAAAAACGTAAAAAAGAAATATGCCAATAAATGTCATATTTCTTGATTATCCATTATCACGCCCTTATATGTAAATAGAAGGTAGTATCTTCTATTTACACATCACAAGAAAGAATGATTGGAATAATGATGTTGTTCACGCTGACACTTGAAGTCACAAATACGTAACTCGTTGAATACTTAAATAACAATGATTTCAAGCGAAATACAGTAGCAAACGTTTTCCGTAACGCCAATAAGACGGGTTCTAGAAATTACAGTATGTCGACAAAGCAAAGAGTCACAAGCAGGTTAGAGGAATGAAACATGTCGCACTCATTAGTCCAGCAATGAGCTTCAATCTGCGGCTTACTGATTTGACTGTCTGCCAGGAATTCTGAAAACGTAAGCTGTTCGTTGATTTGATGTTAAGAAAAGATAACGAGAAATACCAATTTAAATAAGAACGAAGAACTGAAATGGAAAGTTGAATTAGAATATGTGCATCAAATCGTTTTTAAACTAACCATGTGGAAAAAAATGCATAAACAAATTTAAGGTAAATGCATAAACAAATTTAAGGTAAACAGTTGCAAAACACTTGTATACAGAGAAACCTTTATGGAGATGTACGTCAACGTTATTTACGCACCGCATATGCAAAATACGTGATCACTTGCGTCGCCACGTGATCTAGGCAACTATTTAAGACTTCTGCAACAATTTTGATCACAATGGGAAAAACAAAGGATCTTTAGGAGTTCGATAAAGAAGCTTGTCTTAGGTGCCTGTCTGGATGGAGCGAAGAGTTTGAAAACAGCAGATAATCGCATTGGTGGCGCAGTGGTCTAAGCGAGGACTTCTGATCATTCGTCCGAGATGAGTCCCGGTGAGTCATGGATGTTTCGGTTGTGTAACTACACTGGCTTTCTCCTCTTACTGGAATCAGTGGCCCTAAATTAATGACGGGTGACTGCTTTAGCCCACTGAGTTGTTCACAATGGTCGTTGAACCCCCAATAAAAAAAGAGAGCCTACTGGCTTCTCAAAAGGAGATATATCCAGGTCTTTAATCAGTGGGAAAATAACCCGCACTGCTTATTTAAGAGAATCAACTGAGGCGCAAAAATCTGTCAGGAATAAGATCGCAGTCATCTGAGAAAGCTTGTACGGAGAAACACGCTTTCTTGTATGCAGCAATTAATCAAAGCATTCAATGAAGGTTGTTTCGAACCCATATCTCAGCGAATTATGCGCAAGGTATTGAAAAGCATTGGGGTTGGCAGTCATATGCCTATATTTAAACTATTGACTTCTGCGAAAACAAGAAAGTTCGTCTACAGGGTGATTGTAAACCCCTTCAACAAAACAAGAGGGTGATAATACTCATCAAGACGAACAATATTTGCAATGGAACCTAGACCGCATTCCATTCCTAGTGCCAGAAAAGAGCACGTTCGAAAAACGTCCAACAGGCACACGGAGTTTCAACCAGTGCATGAGAAATACAAGATGCAAATCAGTTTTGCTGAACACGGGCGTAGACGATGAGGAGCACAAACTTAATAACGCAGCCAAACCCGTTCAGAGATATTACCGTGCGAACACCACATGAGAATTGACGTATACGTCTGACCGGCGCAGCGTACCGTGTGTTCTTGGAGCAAGTGCTTCCCAGTCTGTTGCAGGATGTTCCGCTCACCACACGGAGGGACATGTGGTTTATGCATGATGGGGCCTCAGCACAGTTTGCCACCGAGGTCCGATACTTACTAAATGTGACATATTCCGGGAGGTGGATCGGACGCAGTGGACCTGTGTCTTGGCCCGCATGTTCCCAGGACCTTAATCCACGGGACTTCCTCTTCCTGGGACACATGAAAATATTGGTGTACGAGACACCTGTGGACTAGGTGGAAGGTCTCGACGCGCGAATCGCTGCGGACAAGATCAACACCACACAGGGAGTCTACGAGAGCTTGCGACAGTCCTTCATTCGCCGGTGTGGGCTGTGCAACGAACGCCCTTGGACACCAGTTTGAGCAGTTCCTTTGAGTCTTTCTGTGATGCGATTGGAATTGTGCAACTCATTAATTAGGCATGTCTCTTTATTTTCACTGTTGAAGGCTCAACGTGGATATGTAACTTTACTCTTTTTTTTTTGGCACTAGGAAGGAAATGCGGCCCTAGGTTCCATTGCAAATATTGTTTGTTTTGATGTTTCAAATACTGTTTTTTTTTTTTTTTTTTTTTTGGCACTAGGAGTGAAATGCGGCCCTAGGTTCCATTGCAAATATTGTTTGTTTTGATGTTGCAAATACTGTTTTTTTTGGCACTAGGAGTGAAATGCGGCCCTAGGTTCCATTGCAAAAATTGTTTGTTTTGATGTTGCAAATACTTTCTCTTTTTTTCTTTTTTTTTTGGCACTAGGAATGAAATGAGGCCCTAGGTTCCATTGCAAAAATTGTTTGTTATAATTGTGCAAATACTGTTTTTTTTTGCACTAGGAGTGAAATGCGGCCCTAGATTCCATTGCAAATATTGTTTGTTTTGATGTTGCAAACAGTGTTTTTTTTTTTTGCACTACGAGTGAAACGCGGCCCTAGGTTCCATTGCAAAAATTGTTTGTTTTGATGTTGCAAATACTTTCTTTTTTTTGGCACTAGGAATGAAATGCGGCCCTAGGTTCCATTGCAAAAATTGTTTGTTATAATTGTGCAAATACTGTTTTTTTTTTTTTTGGCACTAGGAGTGAAATGCGGCCCTAGGTTCCATTGCAAATATTGTTTGTTTTGATGTTGCAAATACTTTCTTTTTTTTTCTTTTTTTTTTGGCACTAGGAATGAAATGCGGCCCTAGGTTCCATTGCAAAAATTGTTTGTTGTAATTGTGCAAATACTGTTTTTTTTTGCACTAGGAGTGAAATGCGGCCCTAGGTTCCATTGCAAATATTGTTTGTTTTGATGTTGCAAATACTGTTTTTTTTGGCACTAGGAGTGAAATGCGGCCATAGGTTCCTTTGCAAATATTGTTTGTTTTGATGTTGCAAATACTGTTTTTTTTTTTTTTGCACTAGGAGTGAAATGCGGCCCTAGGTTCCGTTGCAAAAATTGTTTGTTTTGATGTTGCAAATACTTTCTTTTTTTTTTGGCGCTAGGAATGAAATGCGGCCCTAGGTTCCATTGCAAAAATTGTTTGTTATAATTGTGCAAATACTGTTTTTTTGCTTTTTTTTTTGGCACTAGGAGTGAAATGCGGCCCTAGGTTCCATTGCAAAAATTGTTTGTTTTGATGTTGCAAATACTTTCTTTTTTTATCTTTTTTTTTTGGCACTAGGAATGAAATGCGGCCCTAGGTTCCATTGCAAAAATTGTTTGTTGTAATTGTGCAAATACTGTTTTTTTTTGCACTAGGAGTGAAATGCGGCCCTAGGTTCCATTGCAAATATTGTTTGTTTTGATGTTGCAAATACTGTTTTTTTTTGGCACTAGGAGTGAAATGCGGCCATAGGTTCCTTTGCAAATATTGTTTGTTTTGATGTTGCAAATACTTTCTTTTTTTTTGGCACTAGGAATGAAATGCGGCCCTAGGTTCCGTTGCAAAAATTGTTTGTTTTGATGTTGCAAATACTTTCTTTTTTTTTGGCACTAGGAATGAAATGCGGCCCTAGGTTCCATTGCAAAAATTGTTTGTTTTGATGTTGCAAATACTGTTTTTTTTTTTTGCTTTTTTTTTGGCACTAGGAGTGAAATGCGGCCCTAGGTTCCATTGCAAAAATTGTTTGTTTTGATGTTGCAAATACTTTCTTTTGTTTTTCTTTTTTGGCACTAGGAATGAAATGCGGCCCTAGGTTCCATTGCAAAAATTGTTTGTTGTAATTGTGCAAATACTGTTTTTTTTTTTGCACTAGGAGTGAAATGCGGCCCTAGGTTCCATTGCAAATATTGTTTGTTTTGATGTTGCAAATACTGTTTTTTTTTGGCACTAGGAGTGAAATGCGGCCATAGGTTCCTTTGCAAATATTGTTGCTTTTGATGTTGGAAATACTGTTTTTTTTTTTGGCACTAGGAGTGAAATGCGGCCCTAGGTTCCATTGCAAAAATTGTTTGTTTTGATGTTGCAAATACTTTTTTTTTTTTTTTTTTTTTTTTTTTTTTTGGCACTAGGAATGAAATGCGGCCCTAGGTTCAATTGCAAAAATTGTTTGTTGTAATTGTGCAAATACTGTTTTTTTTTTGCACTAGGAGTGAAATGCGGCCCTAGGTTCCATTGCAAATATTGTTTGTTTTGATGTTGCAAATACTGTTTTTTTTTTTTTTTTTTTTTGACGCTAGGAGTTAAATGCGGCCCTTGGTTCCATTGCAAATATTGTTTGTTTTGATGTTGCAAATACTGTTTTTTTTTTTTTTTTTGCACTAGTAGTGAAATGCGATCCTAGGTTCCATTGCAAATATTGTTTGTTCTGATGTTGCAAATACTGTTTTTTTTTTGTTGTTGTTGTTGAAGGATTTTACAATCACCTTGTATAGTTGACAACCTACTCGACATCGCTCGTCCTTCTCTTCAAGATGTGACTAAACCCTTTGTGGTTTCCATTAATTTTGGTGTCCAAAAGAAATTTTAACGTCTACTGTGTAACTGCTCCTCCGAAACCAATTGATGTCATTCATTCGGTAGTAGCTATAAGTTTGATAGCATATAAGCATTTTTTTTCTTCATTTCACTGCATTAGATGTCCAATTAATATCACTCGTGCTTTAGGATATAATATAAGAAAAATATTACGTAAATTTTTTTTAAACGATTTTGTGTTCAGATCATAGGTTCTCCCATCCCTGGAACCATTGACCCTAAGTTAGGGACGGGCGACTGCTTATTGCCCATTGAGTTGCTCACGGCTGTCGTTAAACCTCCAATGAAAAAAAAGGTTCATAAGTTGAGGACACTTCGTCTAGCTGCTGTCCATAGATGGCAGCAGCAAACTTTCGCAAATTTCTTATCAAATTGCTTATTATTTGTAATCATACAGAAATTAAGCTGTCATCTGTGTCTCAGATTTTTTGCAGGGCTGCAGTCTTGCAATGACGTGGTGGAATACTCCCCCACACTGCGCTCCAAATAAAGTTCTTTAGATGTAAAACAAGTAATTCCAATTTATGTTTCATATTTAAATTATGTATAGATTTTTTTATTATAAATAGGATTAGAATATTCTCAAGCATGGCCGGAATAAGGCCTTAGTGCGCACCTAGGCTAAGACACCTGAGTGGCCCCCAAGGAACTTATGACGGACAATCGTTATTGAAGTCCGTTAAAACACGAGACTGTAGCGATAGGCCTATGCTTGTGACAATTAGTACTTAGTGCATTCTTCAAATTAATAATTACTTGCAGGGATTTTATAAAAAGTCACTGTGTTTTCCACTGTTCTCACAATAACATGGGCTCAGGATTCCTAGATTTTGTCTTGAATTTTTAATACTTTAGCATTGTGTACATTTCTTTCTTGATGCATCTGTTTTGTTATGCAATGTGAAGCCACAGTGGATTTCGCCCATCAACGGTTTTAAGTGAACGCAGAGAGGTGTGGGTGGATGGTAGTAAAAAAGTTGAAATTGTCTCCCCAACCCCACTGTACGTATCGAGATTACTGTTTCCTTCGGTATGTCACTGCCTTGAAATCTGTTCGTTTTCTAGCCTCTGTTTACCATCGAGTGGAAATCATACGAGACAAAACTAAAACTATTATACATTGTGTTCTCTCTATATCTGTGTATTCATACCTCCTGGGCCCTTGGTAATGGTGGGTCCCTAGCCTACAGACCCGGTAGACCACGCTTAATCCGGCCCTGTTCTCAAGAACAATCATGTAGCAGTTTTAGCACGTATTTTTTAAAACTCGGCACTGAAATGAAAGTTGTAATATCGTTTCTCGTGTTTAATTTACCATATTTTGTAACATATTTAAAAGTGAAAGTGCTTTATTTCCACATACCTAAGAAACAACAGCCTGAAAATTTTACATTTAGATATTCAGTGTAGACAATGATAGGATTTTTTAAAGTGTAATGCTACCAATGTTTATTTTAAATCGATTGGATGACTGAGAGAAAGAGGAAATGAATGAATATAAATTTGTAAAATAATTTGCAACTAAAAGACTATTTTCTGGATTTCTTTGTAGCAAAATCTGCTACTACATCATAAAATATCAATGTTTGATATTTATTGTGAGTGACAAAGCTACAAAAATACCTTTTTCTTTCATGAGAACTAAACCTTCTCAAATAATTACTGTATAATGGTTTTCAAAACAGAAAAACTTGGTTTGTCAAGAAGAATTACTGATGGGTACACACAAGTAAATCTTTTGGATAACATCAAAGTTAAGAAAGACGAACAGATTCATTTTTCCTTAATAATATTTCAAAATATCAGGAAAAAACAGGTGCACTTGAATCTTCTATTCAATTATGTCAAAATCCCAGAAAATGCAAATATTCTGGTTCGAATTCAAATAAATAATCCAACAGGAACTGAACACTCTGCGCAATATGCAGCTTGATCACTGAATCATATTCACCTATACCTAATACTTCGCTGGTCCGCCTTTCGCCCTCAGTACAGCAGCTATTCTACGTGGCATCGATTCAATAAGATTCCGGAAGCACTTGGGATGTATGGCCAACCAAGCCGTGGGTAATGCGGCCTTCAGCACCTTCCTCTCCTTCCAGCTCAAAACACTCTTTCCTTCTCCCTAACCGCCTCCCTCCTTCTTTAAGAAAAGCGTGGGCTACTTTTATTTGTCGCTCTCTCTCTCTTTTGGACCACCTGGGCAGTTCTTGAATGCTTATTATCGCTACTGACACTTTCCTTACTAGAAATACCTCATTAAAACCTGAAGTTGTAAGAAAAAGCGCCGTTCTCAAAACTCTTGCTATGTGGATTCCGATTAAATAAAAGCGTAAAACCATTAAATCCTTCGCTGTAAATTCGAGGCTCATTCAGGGCAGGCAGAAAAACAGCAAGTGATAAACTAATAATTTATGAAAACTCGTGCTCCATATGACTGAATAATTAAGTTTAATCCAAATGACACTACAACTTAAAATATATACAGTTAAAAACTTTCGAACTCGCAACGTGTTTGTCAGCAGATGTAAAAACCGACAAAATGGAATGTGAAGCACCTTATATGCAGGATTTACTGTTGCCAACCATGGGATATAAAAGTTATTTAACCTGGAAGATTAACCAGAGTCCAGGTGGCGTATCGAGACATATTATACATGAAATGCACTAAAATGTTCAAATATTAACATGAAGTACGACATTTCTTGTTTAACCCGGTTCAGATGTGGTGAGTAATGATTTCCAGGCCTGTGAAATGTATCCTGGACCTTCATCATTGCAGCATTAATTCGAGCGATGAAAAATAAACAAGCTCTCCATAAATAAAGTGACACCCCGGGTAGGTGGAACGGCTGAAATAGTTGTTTGTTCCCAAAGGGGATAATGAGTACCGGAAGAGCCGTTTTGACACCCCGGGTAGGTGGGACGGCTTAAATAGTTGTTAGTTCCCAAAGGCGATAATGAGTACCGTAAGAGCCGTTTTGACACCCACCTACCCGGGGTGTCAAAACGGCTCTTCCGGTACTCATAATCCCCTTTGGGAACAAACAACTATTTTAGCCGTCCCACTTACCCGGCGGGGTGTCAAAACTGCTCTTCCGGTACTCATTATCATCTGTGGGTACAAACAACTATTTCAGCCGTTGTTCGTTTCCAAAGGGGATAATGAGTACCGGAAGAGCCGTTTTGGTACCCCGGGTAGGTGGGACGGCTAAAATAGTTGTTTGTTCCCAAAGAGAATGATGAGTACCGGAAGCGCCGTTCCACCTACCCGGAGTGTCACTTTATTTATGGAGAGCCTGTTTATTTTTCATCGCTCGAATGAATGCTGCAATGATGAAGTTCCAGGATACATTTCACAGCCCTGAAAATCATTACTCTCCACATCTGAACCGGATTAAAGAAGAAATGTCGTACTTCATGTTAACATTTGAACATTTTAGAGCATTTCATGTATGTTCCGATACGCCACCTGAACTCTAGTTAATCTTCTAGGTTAAATAACTTTTATATCACATGGTTGGCAACAGTAAATCCTGCATATAAGGTGCTTCACATTCCATTTTGTCGGTTTTACATCTGATGACGAACTCATTGCGAGTTCGAAAGTGCTAATGTAGTTTTTAATTGTATATATTTTAACTTGTGTTGTCATTTGGATTAAAGGTGTTTGTTACCTTTGGCCACTGTCACCGCACAAGTCGTTCTCATCGTGTTTTACAGCAACTTATTTATTTAGTCAAGTAATGCACCGATTAAAAACCGAATTAAGGCCACCCACTTAATAATTCGTAGGTTCCTTGATTGCTCTCAGTACAGCAGGTATCCGACGTGGCATCAATTCAATAAGATGCCGGATGGAGTTGGGTATTATGGCCAACAAGCAGTGTGTAATGCGGCCTTCAATACAGGTATGGAAGTTATTGGTCTATCCAAATGCCTGATATACCGTTTCGTAGTGTCCTACAAGTGCTTTATAGGATTGACACAGGGGGAATTCGGAGGGCAATCGATATGGTGGAAGTCTGAACTGTGTTCCTCAAACCATTCCTGCACAACATTGGACCTGTTGCTCTGCGCATTGTCCTTTTGGAAGACATCGTTGTTATTTGGGGAAAATTGCAACATTGCTGGGTGTACAGAGTCAGCAAGCGATTCATGATAGTGGGCACCTGTCACACGTTGTTCCACATGCACCAGAGGTCCAAGTTCTTGCCAGGTAATCATGCTCCATACCATACAACCGTGTCCACCAGCTTGCAATGTGGAGACCATGGAGGATGGATTGAGTGCCTCATGTTGTTTGCGCCAAATACGTACACAACCACCCACGGAGGGGAGTTAAAAACCAGTTCGTCAGACCAGCACACTTTTTGCCATTCATCCGAAGTCCAAGTTGCATGATATTTGCACCAGATGAGTCTTTTGCGCCAATGAACCGTGGTGAGTAGAGGATGTCATCGGGGTCGTCTGCTGTTGTAGCCCATACATACAACATATGGTCACGACAGACACTGTTCCGGGTTGACCTCTGTTGCATTGGGTAGTCAACTGTTGAACAGGGCTGTTGGTCTGCAAAAGTCGTCGGATCCGGGGCTCACCTCTCACATCAACCTTTCGCTGTCCTGTGTAGTCTTGCCCCCGGATCGTTGTTTGACCATTTTCACGCCAGTCCTGATACACTTTAACTACGGCGGCTGGCGAACAACCCACCAAATCAGCGGTTTGGGGAAATCGAGGCATCCGCTCTCTGAGCTCTCACAATTTGTCCTTCTTCAAAGTCCGATAAATCCCTTTGTTTACCCATCACGCTCCGAATTTTACTACCTATTGCTCTACTCCCACCTCATAATACTACGTTAGTCGACTAATATTGCCCTATCGGATATCACGTGGTCAAATGGCCGCATGCACTTTTGACAAGGGTAGTCATGATTTTGTTATCAGTCAGTGCATTATGTAATGAATCTGCCCTCCTTCGCTATCACCTGCACTAATTGCCCTAAGGGCCTTGATTTGTTAGAAATCTGCTCCATGGAGTAAACAATTCCGATTTCGGCTTTCCACTCTCACCCTTAAATTTGTTAAAATGCCTTGCAAAATTTATTAGCTAAAGCCCCACACATCACTGGCTGTCAGCGAGCTTTGTTAAAGAAATGCACCCTCTCCCACTCCAATCCGTTCACTTCTTTCCTTTTGCGTTCCAAAGTTGACCTTGCTAGGAAGAAGTAATTTCTCTGGCTTATTTGAACTCATGTTATTCCATGATGTTTGCCGTTTCTGTTTCAAACTGAATAGATATTTTCAATATTTAAATAAACTAATACAATTATAATATTAGGTATCAACTGTATAATACTACATAGTTTTATTAGTAGTGCAAACTGCTCTTTCACTGCAAGTGCTTTTTCTTTGTTTCTTTCGATTATCAAGGAAAATGGCTTTTTTACACGTATTTCCAAATTTTTTGGCACCCTCCTGGAGCACCGCCCAGGTTAGGCGAATGGTAAGCCCGTCACTGTTGAAACACCCATCGTTTCTTACCGCCTCATTTCATTTTCAGACGGCACTGCAGCACTGGATGTTTACTAATGATTATAGCAATATGTTGACATTTTATTAAAAGCAATGGTAACCATTATTATGAGCGTTCTTTTTAGGAGAAACAACATTGATTAATTAAAGACTAGAATTTCCTTCAGAACATGGTGTATACAGATTTTTTTTTCTGGCGGGCAACAGAAAATGGAAGATTTTGAAATCCATCAGGGAAAAGAAAAAGTTAATGAAAAATAAAAGGAAAAAACTTAAAACTTATTTCTATTAATTAAAGCATTATTTTAAGTTGAATCATTTTTAGCAAATGGAGGCATTTTGTAATGTAAGTCGGATTTTAACAAAATAAAAAAAAAATTAAATACTTTCGGGGGCCAAGGTCGTTTGCATTCCCGCGTCTAAATATGATCTCACTCCTGCTTCGGAGGTACAAATTTGGGCTAAACGTTCAGTTTCGAAATTCCGACAGTTTTGATTTGCTTATACCTCCAAAAGATAACACCACGTTTGTTTTCTTCAATGAGTAGTCAGTTACGTTAAAAGTGCAGCACTGTCATATGATCAGAAGTGGCGTCCTCTAATGGCACTACTGACAAGTTAAAACTACGAGGCGATCTGACCGGATTTTCCGTAGAATGATGTAAATTTAAATTATGATGATGACCTTCTCGAGTGTCATTATCGAAATTTAGGAATTTCACTAGAGTAAAAGATTTTTTGCATTCCAGTATTAAAGACACAATAACCATTGAAATTCTTGGATTTAGAAAAGGATTAGTATGTAGACCTAGAAAGTTTTTAGGTTTCTCAACAGTGAGCGTAGATTGAAGATATTCCTACACTTTTTCTCTCATATCTTTCTTTTTTTTTAAAGGATTTTCATCCCGTTAACCTTCTGTATTGATCAAATGTGTTGTGGAGAAACATAAACTGGGCCTTATTTAACAAGAAAGGGCTTTATTTTCTATCATATGAATTAGCTGGGCCTTGCTAACAGAAAAGGCTTCCTCTAATTATAATGTTGGTAAAGGAACCAACATTCCGTTTTGTTTTGTTTTCGTTTTTGTTTTTTTAGATTTCACAAATGTTTTGACAGTAAACATTTTCAGCATTTAATGCGATTTGACAATGGTTTAACATTCTTGAAATCCGAATTTCTTTTTTTTTTCAAAAATTCTCAAAACTTTAATTTTAAAGTGATGTTTAAACCCATAAGTAAAATGAACTTTTTAGGATGAAAGGACTATGTTGAAGATAAAAACTGAACATGGAATTTGATAAATTCCCATCGACATGGGAATTTATCAAATTCCATGTCGATGCGGCGCATCATATATAGGTCAAACCAGTAGAGCCTTAATTGCGTTTTCGATAGAAGGAGCACAAGAACTACATTCGGAACTGTGAAATAAAGAAATCATCGATGGCTAAACGCTGTTACCATTCAATACCAAGGTCTAGGGGTTCGTAGCCCGATAATACTTGAAGCGCTAATGTTGATACTGTTCGAAAGCATCTAGTAATTCCGAGCAGTGCTGGTCTTTGAATTTGAAGAAGTTTATTTCTCTTTCTAATAGTGTCATTCCACCAAGCATTATCTGCGTACGTAACGATTCTTTCAATACATCTCTTGTATATCACTTTCTGACTTTACCCAAAACATTCATTTTACTCATCCTAATCTATAGAGTTGAAGTACGTTTTTCCCTAACAAATTCAAGGTATAGAAGTCCTGTTGGTCTATCATCCAAAACTACCCCACAGTAGTTTAAAGGTTTTACATTTTTATCGCGATTCCATCAAATTTGCATCTTGGGGAACTTTTCATCTGTCCTTTCTTTGAAAGGAACAGACAATTATGTCTTTTCAGGAGCAAAAGACAGTTTCAGATACACTACAGTTACTCTGCACTGCTGGTGTAGTGTCAAAGCTCCTCTAATCTTCCGCTCGACGATATTCCGGCACCTAGCTGATATCAGTAAAACAAAATCGTCTGCCTACGCCTCTAATCGAACATTATCAGGAAACGGCAATTCAAAGACAGAATTTGCAACAATGTTCCAACATAGGGGACCTGAGTTTTACCACTGTGGACAAGCATTGTTATATCTTCTTTCTAAGTAAAATTCACCTGAATCAAAAATGACTGTCCTTTCCGAAAGATAGTCACAGACGATTAAAAAAATTCTTTTGAGAAATCAAGCTTTTTCAGAGTGAATAGCGCGAATGGCCACCATATGTGATTAAAGGCATTGCGAACGTCCAACGAATTCAAACAATTATGATTGCCCCTGATTTTATTTTGCTCAGCTTCTTTTTCAATCATTTCGATTGCTTGTTCGGTTCTAAATGGTGAGAAGACAAATTGAAAACCTGCAAACCAGTTTTTTCTCATCAAAAAGAATAATGCTCCGTTAACGTTCAATTTATCCAAAATTTTGCTCCATGTTGTTAATAAACAAATTGTTCGATAAGCTACCGTGTCCTCCGTAAGTTTCCCTACCTTATTAAACAGAATTAATCTGGCCTTTTTCCAACTCTGAGGAAACACACCGGCCACCAAACACTCATTCAGAATATCAGTGAAGTATTTACGGCTTGTAAGAAAAACTTCCTTTTGCATGGTGATATAAAGTCAACCACACCCTTCCGGTTTAATTGAGTTCATCACTTCTAACAGTTCGTCTTCTGAAAAATGAATAGCATCTTCTATCTGTGGCGACATTCTGCGTTCTTGTCGAATAAACGCTTGTTCCATTGAATCTTGCTTGTCATCATCAATCGGAAAATGATGTTTCAATAACACATTTAAAGATACACCTAGGCCTTTGGGGAATTTCCCATTCGACTGCCGTATTGGCTTTATCTGTAATAATCTATTAAAATTTCCTTTCGCAATTCTGCGAGGAATACCAAACGGATTTTTTTGAATCATAACCATGACAGAGTTCATTCCAATAATCCTTCTTGGCCCTCAAAATCTCTCTCGTATAGTACGCCAAAGCTTTCTTTAACCCAAAGAAAAGGTCTTCCATTATTCTTGCTAAATGTGCATCTGCTTTCTACGTGCAAGTTTTCTTGCATTTGTTATGAATGCCTAAAGCCATGGTGATCTTCTTAGTGTTAGTCCTAATTCTTGATTTTTAGCAAATATTAGTGATTTCATTAGTAACGTCAACAATATTCTCATTCAGATTCAAGATGACTTCCCCTTTCAGTATTCTTGTGGTAAAATTCACCCACAACATTTCTTTAAGAATTACCCAATCCAATCGATATGTTCATTGAGTATTTCTTTGTCTTATTTTCACTATATTCAGATCCTCCCACTGTAAAATAAACAAACTAATGATCGCAGCATGTGACCACATCAGACACATTCCAATTGGCAATAACTCCACCACCTTAACTAGCGTGTGACACCACTACTTAACAGTTGGTGTCTTCCACTTCGTCTGGTTTGCGCCGTACACAGACACGCACTCTCCCGTCGACGTATTGTATTCGGAATCTAGACCCTTCGGACCAAGCTACTAATTTCCCAATCTTTCACAGTCCGTGGGCGATGGTTCTCCGTCCACTGAATCCTCACAGCCCGATTAAGTTCTGTTAAAAAAAGAACTCGATTCAGGCGTCGGACGTTATATCCCAGCATGCCACCATACGTCGAGTAATCTCCGTACAAGCCTTTGTAGGTGCCCTGTCGTTGAATACCAATGCTATATTTTTCACTGTGGCGCGACGTTATACGATACGAAAGAGATGGTGGACATCTCGCACATCCATGACCCGTTTTCTCGCACATTTTCCGATCCGAAAGAGATGGTGGTCATCTCGCACACCCATGACCCGTTTTCTCGTACATTTTCCGATCCTAAAGAGATGGTGGTCATCTCGCACATCCATGACCCGTTTTCTCGCACATTTCCCGATCCGAATGAGATGGTGGTCATGTCGCACACCCATGACCCGTTTTCTCGCACATTTCCCGATCCGAATGAGATGGTGGTCATCTCGCACATCCATGACCCGTTTTCTCGCACATTTTCCGATTTTGATATAGTTCTGGTAAACCCACGTGCAACGGTCTCACGCGGAAACCTCAGATGTCCTGCAGTGGCGGAGAAGGAACACTCTTTCCGGCACCGACTATCTGCCCTACCAAAAAAATCGTCCCATATGCTATACTGCAGTTAGAGTTTTTCCCTATATGTAGCCATCAGAATATCTCGGCAGGCACTATTATTATGGCGAGGTAGGGCAGATTTGTGGGTGGGTGACAGTGCATAATACAAGTACTTCCTGAAGTTTCTAATCATTCTTGAATCATACACCTATTTCGGTTAGATGAGGATTGTCAGATGAGATCCTTACCCTTCAAAGGTTTGTTGCACACGTTTTCATTTT
This sequence comes from Macrothele yani, assembly GCA_039090855.1. Lineage (NCBI taxonomy): Eukaryota > Metazoa > Arthropoda > Arachnida > Araneae > Macrothelidae > Macrothele > Macrothele yani. The sequence continues at coordinate 140,755,409 of CM077008.1, read as the reverse complement.
TACCTCTCATGCAACGATTTTAAATATTTCTTCGCAGCTCTTATACGAAAATCTGGCAAAAGTGAGCAGAGGAGTACCGTCTACGGAGAATATATTAACCCAGAAAAAGAATGAAAATAAGTGAAAAACATTATCTGGTGAAGAAAGGATTTCGCCAACGAGTTCTGCAGACGGCTCACATATTCCGAATTTGATACATACGTATATACATTACACGTATGTGATAACGCCGTTTTTAGGACATATTGGAAGACATATATGTAAAGAATCAAAATATATGTAATTTTTTTCAAAGTAACTTACCTCGGATAATATACAACGGTCCCACCGTTCTGTCTTCTTTTCGAAGCATGTGACAAGGGCATTTTGTGGAAGCTTCTTTAGCGACCCCTGTACAGCTTGAATAACGTCAGCATCTGTGTTGAATGTTGCTCCACGGAACTTCTCCTTCATTGTTGGAAACAACCAGAAATCGCATTGGGCGAGATCAGGACCGTAGGCAGGCTGTGGCATGATTTCAATACTGCATTTCGTAAGAAACTGTTAAACACAAGAAGCCACATGTGAGAGGGCGTTATCATGGTGTAGGGTCCACTTGCCCACCAGTTACGGTCGCTTAATCAACATGTGCCTTCGCAGACGCTTCAAGACTGAAATGTAATACTCAGCATTGACAGTAATTGTGGAGGAAAGGCATGCTGGTAGGCTACCCCTTCATGACCAAAGAGACTTTTCATCATCTTCTTCACTGCTGATTTGGTTTGGCGGACTTTTTTCGGAGGAGGCGAGCATGTGTGTTTCCAGACGCTCGTTGCGCGCTTCGCGAGGGGTCGAAATAGTGGACCCATTTTTCATCGGCGGTTATTACTGTCTTTAGAAAGTTCGGATCCTTTGCAATCATTTGATTCCACTCATGACACACATGAACTCTGGCTAACAATTGTTCTCTCGTCAGGTGATGAGGTACCTATCTGGAACACACTCCATACAGTGGTAATTTGTAGCTTGGAATGCGGAATGCGGACTTACCTTACAACTGCGCAATAACAAAACCAGAATCTTCTGCCACGGCAATAATAACTGTAGCCATAGATACTTCCTTAACTGAGTTAGTCGCCTGCGTGTTAGTTTGCCCATGCGTACTGTTTCCACCTAAAAAAAAATACTTTCAGTTTTATGGAACGGCCTTTGCATATGTTACCGCTAAAGTGCAGAAATCAGTTATTCTACAGATTATCTAGGTAATGTGCAGATTAACTAGGGTGATCCATTAAAGTGCCGAAAATTGTTTCATTGCTCAAATTACCTAGATAATCTGCACATTACCTACTAGGCACTCGTTAAAGTGAAAATAAGATCCTTGCTGGAACAACAGCAACGTTTCTGTGCGCTTAAATTAACATAATGTTATTTATTTATTTTTCGATATATAAAGAATCAAGTTAATACAATCAAACAATCAACAAATTAGTTGATAGAATCAATCATCAATCAATTAAAAAACTATAATAGAAAGAATCAAACGGTTTAAAATATTATTATAATTATGGAAATGAATTTGCAAAACATATGATAAAATCATGCTTACTTATAACGAAGTGAATTTCTCCGTCATTTTTATCCGCGCCAGGATTCAAACCCGGGTCCACTCATTCCGGAATAAGTTGCTTCACCAATTAAGCTACGCGGACGTTTGTTCTGATTCCTATCTGCCTTTATGTCGTGTGCGTCCTGCTGGCAGGTACGTCACATCTCCTCTTCTGGTACGTTACATCATCTCCCCCTTATTTTTTTTTTTTTTTTTTTTTTTGTCGAAGTGCTGGAGAAAGGATTCTTTTATTTTTCCTATCCCGCGGTGTGGAAATAACATCACACCAATGCGAGATTTTGAACGGTCGGGTCATCCGGATAGTTCGGGCGCCATTATAACGAAGAAAATTTCTCCGTCATTTTTGGTCTACGCCGGATTCGAACCCGAGTACGCTTATTCCGGAACAAGTCGCTCTACCAACTGAGCTACGCAGACATGTATTCTGATTCCTATCTGCCTTTATGTCGTGTGCGTCCTGCTGGCAGGTACGTCACATCTCCTCTCCTGGTACGTTACATACTTTTTAGTGCAATCTAAAGATTGGTGACACTTTGAATTACATAGCAATTGGTTTTTGTGACAAGCACACCTATTTGTGTTACATTTAGATTTGCAGTCACATTTTCTGAAAATCTGCCCAATACCAAGGGATTGTTTATTGCTGTTTGAGGTAAAGATATTTCTACCGCAGGGACAACTTTTTCACACTTTCTCGCGCATATGACAACGGCTCAATGGGTTTTTCACAGCTTTGTACAGTCAACACATCATACCTTTGAATTATTCGATAATCTCTAAATGAATCTTTCTTCTTGGAAACTTTTATTTGCTTTACATCTTCTATTATGCAATCATACTTTCGTTTTGTCATTAAAACACTATTATATTTTGAATCTTTGCTAAAGAGGTTTTCGAAGAATCTTTTCTTCATTTTGCTCACCAATTCGGTGCTTGCTTGCATACTAGGAGTTAAATTTATCTGCTTTAAAAAAAATCACGACACAAATTCACGCGCCAACAGGCAGAAACGAATGTGAAAACAGAATGAGCTATGCCACGCACTAACAGCCGACGCCAATTATGAGAAATAAAAACAACTGGCTACGACTAGACGCTGGCGAAACGAAACTAAAAGTGGAGGGAGAGGGGGAAGGTGTAGGGAAAGGAAATGAGAGAAACAAACTTTTGAACTTTAACGATACGGAAGCCGTTAATGTGCACATTACCTAGGTAAAATGCGTAAAACTCTTGATTCCGCACGTTAACGGAGCAAATCAGTTAATCTGCAGATTAGCTAGGTAAACGGGAAATATTTTACAGGATGAATAAATAGGGAAATGCTCACGTATAAGGCCTCGTTTCGTCTAAAGTTTTTAAGAATGATTTTCATCCAGGCAGTGAAGATGAAGGTATTCAGAGATAGACAAATTTACTGTTTAAATGAAAAATTTAGCATCTGAATAATAAGGAACCGTGAGCATAATCAGGATAACTTACAAGTAAAATAATTTTCTAGTACGATACGTATAAGCTGAGATATTACACAAAATGGAGATCATAAATTTCCCACATTTTCTAAAGATTTTGAATAAACTAAATGAAAAAAATGGATAGACAATTCTTATCGTAGTTACTATTGTTCAATGTTAAAGAGAAACCTTTAAAATGGAACTTTTAACAATACCGATACTGTATAAAATATAAATTGCGAGCGTAATAGAAATTCTCTTCAATTGAACAGCTCCTATTAATAATATTCAAATAGCACAAGATACGCATAGTCCCTATGGTAAAGTCCTTCAACGAGCGAGCTACATACGCTCTGAACTGCTAATCTGAGTGAGAATCTTCAGTAAGTCATGGATCTTTTGTTTATTCTCATCACAGTGGTTTTCTCTCTCCTTGAAAGAAGCATTGCTTAATTTGGACCAGTAACTTAAGTGCACATGGAGGCCACAGAACCTTCTAGAAAACACATTTTCTAAATTATTCAGTTCGATCTTTAAAGCAACGTAATGTCGCTGATGTGGTAAACAATAAACATGGATACAATGTAAGGGCCTCATCAAAAAAGTTAGTAAAATCATGCAATGCAATGATTATTATACGCTTTCCAACATACCAGAGATCATTACTCAAGGGATTACTCAAGTTATGAGGATAATGACTGCGAAATAAATCTCGCTCCTGTACCCTGACCATTCACCCTATATCGATGATATTCACCAGAATTGGTTCAGTATACCTCCTGAACAACGTACGAAAGTTTTGTCGCAATAGAAGCATTTTTAGCCAAGTTATGAGGATAATGGATGTGGAACAAATCTTGCTCCCGTGCGCTGACATTTAACCACATTTCGATGATATTAAACAGAATCGGTTCAGTATACCTCCAGAATAACATGATAAAGTTTTATCTCAATCGAAGCAGTTTTAGGTAAGTTATGACGCATAAGCGCAATGGAATGGATCCCGCTCCTATGTCCTGACCTTTGACCCCATTTCTCCTATTTCCAATAGTTTTGGTTCCGTGGTGATCCCCTACCACATACTAAAATTTCATCGAAATCGAACCATTTTTACGTAAGTTATGGCGCATAAAGGCAATGGAATGGAACCCTCTCTTATGCCCTGACCTTTGACCCCATTTCACCCATTTTCAATAGGGTTCGTCTCGACAGACAGACGGACAAAGCTGGAGCATATACGCCTCTTCAACCTACCGTCGGAAAGCGTTAAAAAAGTATTTAAGAGGTTTATAAATAATGCAGACATTTGACGTGGATCAGGAAGATCAAACAGAAGTCATCGTTCTTTCCACGTTTATAAGTAAGTCACGGAAAAATTCTCATTGGCCGCCACCGGAAATCGAACGCAGGGTCTTCTAGTTACGCGCCGGATATGCTTCCGCTGCACCACAGCGGCCTCAAATTCTACCAGACTCACATAGAAGCTACTTGCCAGGTTGCTTTTTGGAGCCACGCACCATGCTGGGGATTCACCAAAGATGGTAAGCAACAACTGAACAAATAATTAGAAGGCGAATGAATAATAAGTACAGACATTTGACGTGGATCAGGAAGATCAAACAGAAGTCATCGCTCTTTCCACGTTTAGTCTGGTGGAATTCGATGCCGCTGTGCTGCAGTGGAAGCATATCTGGCGCGTAACTGGAAGACCCTGGGTTCGACTCCCGGTGGCAGCCAATGAGAAATTTTCCGTGACTCACTTATAAACGTGGAAAGAGTGATGACTTCTGTTTGAGGTTTATAAAAATTTGGATGGATTGAACAATAAACGGGGAGGTTTTCAATAGCAATTTAAATTTTTAGAAGAACACATGCTGACAACTTAAAAATAGTGAAGGCATGCATGCTTAGTTTAACCAGCAAAGTTAGGAAGAGGAGTTCGAGGATCGGTCAAATGACAAGAGTTGATGGCATCATGATCAAGGTAAGGATCATGATGTTGCAACAGTGAAGACATATTGCAACAGTGAAGACATATTTCTAGAACTGACAACAGTCGGACAATGGAAATACTAGACAGGTTACCATGGGTTACGAAAAATCTAGTGAAAGACCACGTGGAATATGAGTGTATGAAATCCGAAAGCATGTCGTAGTGACGCGGAAGAGAGGTGCTCAAGATGGAGAGCTGTATGTGAAACTTAGGAAAACACTCATCCATCAGTGAATTGAGAATCGTCGATAATGCTGACGGCTCTTTACTGTAAATACGGGACATTAGATTCGAATAAAACATACCGTACGGGTAAATGGCACGGGCAGAAGCCCGATGGGAACGATTAAACGATGCTCATCCTTGAACCTCCGATGTCACGCCGTGAGAGCTAGCCGATAGCTCAATGGCGGTTATAATCAGGTTGTTTCACCAAGTTAGCCTGCATCAACTTCTGCTTTGTTGCCAAATACTAATCATTAAAACTCTGCTTTTTTCATTTTTTTCCAAATTTATTTCTGTTAAAGGAAACTAAATCACATTTCCCGGTATCCGTTGCGATCTGTTCCGATGCCCTTCTTCATCAAGTTATATCGTCTTCTTAACATTGAGAAGTATGAATAGGTTTCGTGCCTTCCGTGCTTCGGGTGCGTGTAACCATTTCATGGGAAGTACTTTACTTGTTCGAATAAAGTTGCTTGATGCTCCTTTTTGTGATGAGTTTGCCATTATCGATCGCACAGAGCAAGCTATCCGCGCTGCCGCCACTAGGTACGGTGAAAGCTGAAAATACACCGGTCAGCACCAATAACAACATGTCCATTGTTGTCATACTTAGAATTTCGCAACCACAAAAATAGATTTTTTGAAACCTGTACACAATTCTGTAAGTTAATGGATCTTTGAAATACGTGTTTTGTGTTTCAACTGAAATTTAATAAATATGGCATCTGGTTAATGATGAGTTGAGTCTTTCATTTGAGTTCCGAAAGCAGTGCTTCAGAAGATTTTGTTTCTCTTTAAAGTTATTGTCACCGTATGCAATTACTACTCAGGGGTGAAAAACCCATTTGCTGTACGAAAGATATGTTAAAAAATTGAAGTAATCCATATACACTCATCGTCAAAAGAATAGCTGCACCCAGATAAAGAACAACCGACAAGAATGAAACTTGGTGGGTAGATTTGACATCGTGAGACATGCAAATGATTCGAGTATCACGCTCGGTCGCGAATGTGACGTCAGCAAGGAGGGGTCGTAGCGCTGTGTCTGACAGTCTATATAAGGTCGTACCGTTGCGCCTGCTTGCCATTCGGAGTCGTGCTGTTGCGTTGGTTGCATCCTTTGCAAATGAAGTACGTATCGGAGAAAAGTTCGGAAGCAATTCAAGCAGTTGGAGGAGTTCCGGAGGCGGCGCATCGTCAGGCTCCGAGAAGCGGGATGGTCTTATCGCCGTATTGCGCGTCATACCGGTCGTGCGGATATCCCCATAGCACGCTGTTGGCGGCAGTGGATAGAGCAAGACACGCAGCAGCGATAGGAAGGGTCTGGGAGACGTATATGAACCACGGACCGGCGGGTTGTCCGACACGTGCCGAGTAACCCAACAGCCACGATTGCAGATATTCAGCGAGCAGTGATGCCCTCCATGCCTCGTCTGATTAGTGCCAGCACCATTGGCAGAAGACTGCACGACGTAGGACTACACGCACGCAGATCCTTATGACGACTGCCCTTAACACCATTGCATCATCGCCAAAGACTACAATGGTGTCGTGCCAGACTGTCAAGGAGCCACTCCGAATGGCAGTGGGGGATATTCAGTGGCGAGTCCCTCTTTTGTCTTGGAGCAGACGACCAACGAATCCATGTGTGGAGGCACCTTGGTTAGCATCAAGATGAACGGTTTGTTGTCGAGCGTCACACGTCCAGAAGGCTTGTTGTCAAGGTATGGGGTGCAATTGCCTACGATGCCAGATCACCACTGTTGTTCATTACAAACACTTTGACAACCCAACGTTACGTTAATTGGATCCTGAAACCAGTGGCCCGACGTTTTCTGAAAGCTCACTCCAGTGCGATTTTCCAACAGGACAACGCTCGTCCTTGTACTTCTGCTGTCTCCAGAGCTTGCCTTCAAGGTACTGACAGTCTGTCATGGTCAGCCGCATCGCCAGACCTATCGTCGATCAAAAATGTGTGGGATGATATTGGACGTGCTATCCACACTCCACCCCTACCGCACAATCTGCAGGAACTGCGTGAGAAGGTTCAAGCTGCATGGGATGGCTGATCGCAGGATGCCGTTAGGAACCTGTACAACTCCATGCTGAGACGTCTGGCATTCTGTGTCAGCAAACATGGCGGCTCGACGCCATATTGAAAGACACTACGTGTTGGCGTGTAGCTCAGTAAACATTGCACCTATCAGTCTCAATATTTAATCATTTATTGTTCCTGGTAACCTTTACCTTCCTCCCGAATAGCGTTACAATCCGACAAGTCCTTCTGGGTGCTACTAATTTTTTAACGATGAGTGTGCATAATATGGCAGCAATTAATCTGCCCAAGCACTCGGACATATAGGCTCAGAACGCAGTGTCTCACGAAGTCACATATTCAGAAAGCTTGAGGGAGGTAGAATTCAATCAGCACCTTTCATTTATTCGTCGTACTTGGTGGTTTCACTGCAGCGCGCTATAGTTAAATCACCAAATTTACAAGTAACTTCTACTGAAGAATTTGGAATAAGTTCAGTCTTCTGCCATTCCAAGTATCAATGGAACCTCTTGGAGTAAAGGACCATTCGAATCCAGAAACGAACTTAGGTGATAATTCATCAACTGTTCAGGTATCAACATTTAAATTAAGAATGTTACCAAGTGTTGCCAGGAAATTGCTTCAAATTTTGGGCAAATTATTTTTTGGTCGAAAATGACCTGACTTCGAAGTTATTTTTTTTCATTTATTTTAATTCAGGATTTTTTTTTCCCATAGGCACTCACCCAGTTCCCGCTCAAGGCAAAATCTTACATTTAACTTCATCTATTATGTGATTTCTCTCCTATTCGCTACACACCGCGATGCTGTAGTGAATATTTATGGGATCAGGAGAACTGAAAGCACTCCAGTTGAAAATCTCCGGAATCATAGTCTTAAGGATAAGACAGACAATTTTAAGGTGGTCTGCTCACACTTTCGAAAAAGTTGACCAATAGGATGAGGAAGTGCGTGAGAAAAACGGAAACTTACGGCTGATGCTCGTGTATTCATAGCTTATATGATGGGCACTAGGTAACAATGAATACTAGCTACAGAAACATCCGCATGAGTCAGCTTTAGCACCGAATGCTTGCTTTCTTAAAGTTCTTACAATGGAGCTTAGGGATGCTGAATGATGTACTCGCAGGCGAAAACGAGCAAAGCGGCGGTAAAATCAACATCTGAAGCAATATTTTGATGCACAAGGACTGGTTAGAATGAATACTATACCCAAAAATTTATACCCCGAACCGAGCTGGCAGTTATGATGGAATAAAGTTTTAAAGTTTAACTTAGCCGATGTCCAGTCAAGGCCAACATCAGCTGATATCAACAGTCTACTGATCATAAAGGCGAACTGAAAATGGCCAAAGGAGCCAAGAGCCAATAGTATTAATAAAAAGCCCTGTGAGGTTATGTTCAACCCAGAAGCACGTGGAAAACGTAGCAAGTGATAAATGAAAATACTGAACTAAATTTGGAAACATACGGCGAGAAAGGGAAAGAATGTTGAAGTTAGGTTTTTAATGAGAGGCTGATATAGAGGCACCCTGGAGAAATATAGCAAGCGAAGTAATAATTTATCCAGGAGGAGTAAAAAGGAGGACAAGGTACAGGCACACCGACGGGAGAGTTTCGTAGGAGCTGGCCTCCGTACAACTGAGGATTATCTAAGAATGGTACAGCAATCCCCGCAAAACAAGTTAAGATGTCGTCAAAGGGTAGGACATTTTCTCAATTATTAAATCACTTGCTTGATTTAAATTCACTATTAGTATTATGTCACGGTAATACTGTTCACCCAGTAGCGCACTAGTTGGATAAGGTAGATAACATTCTCAGAATCGTCTGCAGAAAAGGATTTGTTTACGTTGGAATGCTTGTTTTAGCTATCAGAGGCGATATGCTATAGTCAAGGTTATCTGTACTTCCCATTACCATGTAATTAGAGTGGGGAATGATACACTGAAGCGCCAAAAGTCATGAGATACATACCTAGTATCATCTTCCAGCCTGGCGAATTGCAGTAGCTCGACATGGCAACAATTCCACAAGTGGCCTGAAGACTTCTGAAAAGATGTGAGCCATTCCGTCTGAACATCCGCCCACAGTTCCCTGGTATTTGTAGGTGCAAATGGACCTTTCTATCACGTCCCATAACTGCGATATTGGCTTCATGTCGGGTGAACCTGATTGCCACAGCATCCGTCTGAACTGTCCAGAATGCTCATCGAACCAATTTTGGACAACTTGGACTCGGTGGCATGGTGCATTGTCCGCCTGGAAAATCCCATCGTCTTAGAGGAATATAAAGCCCACGAAGGGCTGCAAATGGTCGCCCAGCGGAGCAAGAAAGCAATTACCTGTTAATGATGTATTTACGAGGTCCAGAGGACCCAAACCTTGCCACGTAAAGACATCATATACATGTATGGAACTACAACAAGCTTGCACAGAATCTTGTTGACAGGTTGGGCCAATGGCCTCTACGCCACACCCGAACCCTGCCAACAGCTCGTAACAACTGGTAGCGTGACCCACCGGATCACGTCATATGTTGCCAGTCTTCCATGATCCAATCACCGTATACACGCGCCCAGGTGAGGAGTTGTGTACGATGTCGTGGTGTTAACAAAGGCACATTGGTGGTTGTTCTGCTCCCATACTCCATGGATGCTAAATTACGCTGCACTGTCCTGATGGATATGTCTCTGGTACCTCCTGCATTGAATGTGAATGTTATTTGAGCCAGAGTAGCTTGTCTGCTAGAATGGGCAATCCTGGTCAGACGCCTCTGATCACGGTCATTCAGCACCCGTGGTCTGTCACTGCGCTGTCCACCGTGGGTGGTAATGCCTTCCATTAGGTATTTTCGGTACACGTGGGGCACTATGGTACGAGGAATGTTGAATGTTTGCAGAACTTCGGAAATTGAATGTCCCATCCGTCTGGCTCCCACTACCATGCCTCTTTCAAACTCCGATAATTCAAGTCAGCTTGCCATAATCCTACGGCGGGTTTTTCAGCCTGACTCATTAAATTACACCTCCCAACTGATAAAAATCGCGGCGTGCGTCGAAGCTTTTGTACGACGGTAGAGCCAGTTAAACGTTTTACATACTGCTATCCCATGACTTTTGGAACTTCGGTGTATAAGCAGGAAAAATTTTTTTCAAGTTAACTTTAACCAGCTTGTCTGTCTTTCCCTATCGCCTTCCCGAGTTAGTAATTATTGATTTACTGAATTTGTTTCAGCAGGTATGAAAACCATAAATGAACATGCTGCTAAAATACTAGTTTTAATTTTACTTCAGAACGACATGTGAGTTCTTGATAAACCTCTCGTTAGGGCTCGTATGCAACACAACGTCACATGAGACTTGGTGACCGAACCGATTGCCAATATTTGAAAATCTAAATCAATTGGTAAATTATTCCTCAAACTCCCGGCACTGATTGGAAAGCTACTTTTAATAACAAAGAAAAAAAAAGGGGCTAGCTATTGATACACACACATTCTTGAAAAAGTAGCAACTACTTTTCCTGAAAAGCAGCCAGCTGCACAACGTTTTATTCAAATTAGTTGTTTTGGCTACTTTTTTTTTTTTTTTTTTTTTTTTGATTGGAGGTTTAACGACCACCGTGAGCAACTCAATGGGCTATAAGCAGTCGCCCGTCCCTAATTTAGGGTCACTGGTTCCAGGGAAGGGAGAGAGCCAGCACCGTAAGACAAACACAACATCCATGCCTGACCGGGATTCGAACCCGGACCCCTTACGGACGAATGATCAGAGGCCAGAGCCTTAGACCACTGCGCCACCGGGGCGGCTGGCTACTTTTTAGATACTTTTAAGTTAAAATTAAAGTACAAATTCTGGACATGATATTTTTATGTACTTCCTTACGTATTAAGTAGGGCATTGAGAGCCAAATACAAGGTAAATTACACAAATACCTTTCCTTTGTATTTACTTCTTAGCTCTGATTATTATCACATGTTAACTTATTAATTCTAAAACTGCAGATATATGGGTGTTAAAATATGTAGAAAGTTTGAGGGAGAAGTGAATGCTTTGCACATTAGATGTAAAAGTACCCGTCACAAGAGTTTCCACGATAACTTAGGTTCTAAAATTCGATTTGAAATTTTCTTTTATATCAGATGACGTTCTTCATATATTTTATTTTTGAATTTCTCATAATGTACAGTTTTCACCCTAGGTGGTGAGATTGTGTATTACTGTTTTTAACTACATGTAATGCAAATGGACGATGTCATCACTCTTTCCACGTTATTTTTTAAACAACGCATAGCTACTGAAAAATTGTATTCCGGCACTGCTGGGATCGAACCCCAGAACTCTCGATAACTAGTCGAGTGCGTTCGAATTTACGCTACAGCGCCAACAATTTTCAGCGCCACGCGTGGTTTATCAGTCAGCATCTGACTACACGAATACGTATTGATGGTCTCAGCAACTGAGATGTCGTCATCTGGTGGCATTTAAGGCAACAGCTATTTTAATTGTAGCTGATAAATTCAAAGGGCGATAGAAATGGTTAATATATATCAAATACGTGGAGATAATGTAAATGGACGATGTCATCACTCTTTCCACGTTATTTTCTAAACAACGCATAGCGACTGAAAAATTGTATTCCGGCACTGCTGGGATCGAACCCCAGAACTCTCGATAACTAGTCGAGTGCGTTCGAATTTACGCTACAGCGCCAACAATTTTCAGCGCCACGCGTGGTTTATCAGTCAGCATCTGACTACACAAATACGTATTGATGGTCTCAGCAACTGAGATGTCGTCATCTGGTGGCATTTAAGGCAACAGCTATTTTAATTGTAGCTGATAAATTCAAAGGGCGATAGAAATGGTTAATATATATCAAATACGTGGAGATAATGTAAATGGACGATGTCATCACTCTTTCCACGTTATTTCCTAAACAACGCATAGCGACTGAAAAATTGTATTCCGGCACTGCTGGGATCGAACCCCAGAACTCTCGATAACTAGTCGAGTGCGTTCGAATTTACGCTACAGCGCCAACAATTTTCAGCGCCACGCGTGGTTTATCAGTCAGCATCTGACTACACGAATACGTATTGATGGTCTCAGCAACTGAGATGTCGTCATCTGGTGGCATTTAAGGCAACAGCTATTTTAATTGTAGCTGATAAATTCAAAGGGCGATAGAAATGGTTAATATATATCAAATACGTGGAGATAATGTAAATGGACGATGTCATCACTCTTTCCACGTTATTTTCTAAACAACGCATAGCGACTGAAAAATTGTATTCCGGCACTGCTGGGATCGAACCCCAGAACTCTCGATAACTAGTCGAGTGCGTTCGAATTTACGCTACAGCGCCAACAATTTTCAGCGCCACGCGTGGTTTATCAGTCAGCATCTGACTACACGAATACGTATTGATGGTCTCAGCAACTGAGATGTCGTCATCTGGTGGCATTTAACGCAACAGCTATTTTAATTGTAGCTGATAAATTCAAAGGGCGATAGAAATGGTTAATATATATCAAATACGTGGAGATAATGTAAATGGACGATGTCAGGTTTATCAGTCAGCATCTGACTACACGAATACGTATTGATGGTCTCAGCAACTGAGATGTCGTCATCTGGTGGCATTTAACGCAACAGCTATTTTAATTGTAGCTGATAAATTCAAAGGGCGATAGAAATGGAATGGTTTATCAGCTACAATTAAAATAGCTGTTGCGTTAAATGCCACCAGATGACGACATCTCAGTTGCTGAGACCATCAATACGTATTCGTGTAGTCAGATGCTGACTGATAAACCACGCGTGGCGCTGAGGATTGTTGGCGCTGTAGCGTAAATTCGAACACACTCGACTAGTTATCGAGAGTTCTGGGGTTCGATCCCAGCAGTGCCGGAATACAATTTTTCAGTCGCTATGCGTTGTTTAAAAAATAACGTGGAAAGAGTGATGACAACGTCCATTTACATTATCTCCACGTATTTGATATATATTACATGTAATGGTTTTAAAAAGTATTTTTGCAATGTATGCTCATTTGCTATGGTAAATGTTTAAAGATTGAGAACATTGTCCAACTTAAAAAAAATAGTTTTCCCGCTGTGCAGTATATGAATAAATTTTTCATAAAATTATATGAACATTTTTTCCCAAAAATGATATGGATACATTTTTCCAAAATTTATAGGAATATTTTTTTCAAAAAATTGTATCAATAAATATTTCCAGAAATTATATGAATACATTTTCGCAAAAATTATATGGATAATTTTTTCAAATATTATACGGATAAATTAAAAAAAAACTATATGAATAAGTTTTCCCTAAAATTATATGGATAAATTTTTCAAAAAAATTTATGAATGAATTTTTCCAGAAAAATTATTCATGTACTATTCTTCTAAAAGTCTCATTTGAATAAATCTCTTTGCATCTCTAAGCTCCCGCTTGATGGATATTTCCACAAAGAAAATTCCTGCTACTAGGGGCGTCAGTATATTTTCTCTCTGAGAGAGCATCTTCGATTGTAAGATCCGCTTGAAAAAGTTCTTCCTTGGACGGTTACCGTTTATTTTGAACGAAATTTCGCCACCATTTTCTTCAAGTAATGCACCCCCCCCCACCACCTCAGGGGCGTAGATTTATATAATGTTTTTCTCCGATATATCTGTTTGTAATTGTTCGATGTGAAGAATTAATTTTTATTCCAGTATCGTCCTCTATGAAGAACATTCTAAAATTTTTGATTTTTCGTGAAATACATATTTCTGTCTAAGGTGGGCGTCAGTGGTAATTTATCCTTGAAGATATTTTGCCGATATAAAATATCTTCAAGGAAATATTTATATATATATATGGTTCAAATTTCCTGTGAAGAAAGCTGTGCACGTTATGTATTTTAAATAATGGGCAATTTTTCCCTTGTGGGAATGATTTTTGTCTTTCGCTAATTTTCTCCGGTTTGTAAACTTCTTTTCTTGCTGGGGACGATTCAAACGACGTGCATGCACCCTAGAATTTGGTGTTACCTTACTTGTTTTTATATGGGTGTGTGATGTGCCTGCACAGCAGGACGCACATGAGATAAAGGCAGATAGCGGTGAGAGAAGATGTCGGCGTAGCTCAGTTGGGAGAGTGACTTACTCAGTAGTGAGGGGACCCGGATTCGATGCCCGGCGTGGACAAACCTGTGTTTTTACAGGGGGTTAAACACTTACAGCACATACTGCAGAGACAGTGCATATTGAAGCAGGCCTCTCTCTATTCGTGACCAATATGTAATTGTGGAAGAACACATTTTGGACACTACTCTGGGATGATATAGTTAACTGATATTAACTTGGCTTATTGACAGAAACATGAATGATGGGATATGAGCGGGAGTCAAGAAATATTTATTCATCTAGTAAAAAAATATCTCCTACATGTAATGAGTTTTATGCTGAATGTTAAGAGTAACAAAGTAGGGCAACCTGATGATACTGTTTCTGCATCCCGGGACGCCAGATTATCGAATAAAAATAAGCTTTAAGAATTTAGATGTCAGGATGTCAGGCATTGGCTGACGACCCGGAGGTAGACATTAGAATTTAGAATAAACATTTGTGAGCTCTTTTTATCGCCGAAATCAATGCACAGGTGAATATAATTTATCCTGCAATTTAGCCAATCAAAACTAAGAAATTCTGACATTCATTAATTACTCATGCCACTTCAGGACTGGCACGAGACAACAGACATTTAATCAACGTACAATAAAATATAAAGATAATGATAAAGGCGTCTATATACAAAGGATTGTGAAGGAGGGGCGTCAAGTAGACTCGCCTCTTTCGGGATAGCTCCGAGGCTGAATTTATCATTAAAGTCAATGATTATTTGTCGGCCTATGCAGTCCAGCTTTAAAAACAGTTCTCAGCCGACGAGAGCCTATTGGCTGACCGGAGCCATTCTAATCACAACTGGCATGCATACATAAGTTCCGAACTTACAGATATGCTGTTTCCTCAGGTATCCATGTTTAGTGCACTCACTTCGTTATGCACTTACTTTGTTATGCACTCACTAACATTTTATGTGTTTTGGCTTTTAAGCGCATCTGTGTGCTGACACGCCCATTTCCGAGCACGCTTTATAACCAATGGAGAGGGGAGTCGAACCCCATCTCCCACTTTCTCTAGTGCACGGCATTCACCTGCATGGAATCAGGGACGCATTTATGCGCACCAATGTTGTGATGGAACGAAGCCGCTGACGTGTAGAAGGATCTGTTCGTCTCTCCAAAGGTGATTCTCGCATACATCACCGGTCGGCATCTCCGTCATTCGCGGCTGTAATTCCATCACATCGTGTGACCTCCGGGATGCTGGCTTTCTCTTACGTGCAATCTAGCACCAGGAAAAGAGTTATCGTCCTCCCTCCTATTTCCTCGCGGTAATATCAACCGCTCGGCCGCTCTTTGTATAGCTGGCTGGCATCTTCGGAAGGCAGAAGCTCTTCTTCCGCCGTTAACTCCGAGCGGGATCAATCCGTGTCCGCTTCCCCGAGACTCGTTCCCTTCACGGCTCGGAACCAGACTACTCTTTTTCGCTTGTTTACATCGCTCACAGATTCCTTCCTCTCCTTCTTAGGGGGTCTGTTTAAATTCTGTCGCCAGCCTGAAAGCATTCGGCGCGAAAAAGAAGTCAGAACTGCCTCCTCTGCATTCGGAATATGTGGTGGGTCAACTTCCCGAAAGTACGGAAAACACATAACTTAACTAACACTCCTTTGTCCTGCCAAGGTTCCGATTAGCAAACGTCATAATTTTCCTGATCTGTTGACACTTAATGGCCACCCGACTTGACCGCCGCGCGCTTAGGGGGCGACGCATCGCGTTCCCCACACCAGGCTAAGATTTCTGCCTTACCAAGAATAGGGACCCTTACCTCCTCTCCTCTTTTGCAATGCGGGAAACCACTAGCTGTTAAATTTCACCCAATAATTAATGTTGTTCCCACCTATTGCCAAACCTGCTAATCGACTTCATTGCCGTACCCAAAAGTCGTAATAATACATTGGTTATTAAATAAGCTCGGTCACGCCAGTTTATTTGTCAATATTAACACATCAAAGAGTTTTTAATTAACCTGCCGTAAGTTCTGACTGATGACCATACAAATTGCCAATGTTATCCACGCGTATTTTCAATAACTTTAACTCTCTGGTAACAGTCGGGAAAAAAAACCCACTCAAACTTCATCAGCATCGAAAAGAAAAACGTTTGGAGCTATTTGGCAGAATTCTAAGAGAACAAATACTTCTCCCGGGTTAGAAAAATTGATTGGGTTTAGATTTTTTACAAATATACTAAGTCGCATGGCTTCCCTGAACAGAATATTCACATTGCGTTCCGATGAACGATGAAAGAACATTACTTGTTTCAAATTTTTAACATTGTTTTTGAATTTTCGACATTCCTTTTCGGGCAAAAGAAAACCTCACTGCTGGACTGTGGCGAATGTATGCTTTGGTATTTTCCATTAGAATGTCGAATTTGACAAACGGTTCCACCGAACATTCGCAATTTTAATAAACTGTTCGAGCAGAAAGCAGTATGGAATACACTGTAAACAATTTTCTGAAATTCCCGGACGTCATTTCTTTCGTGAATTAACGAAGAATATGTTTGATACAACCTTTTCCGTGAAACGACGGAAAGAAACCTGAATTTAACAGATTTTTCGTACCACGGGAAATTTCTGAATTTTCAAAAACCTTTCCGCAATTTCTTTCGTACGGAAAATTTCCTTCTCACTTTTTCCGTATCCACATGATGAGAAAACACCGGTAATAGGAACGATTCCTGAGAATACTTGAGGTTTGATTAACTTTTTAAATTTCAATCGTCTGTCGAATTTTGAAGTTCCGTAGCGAGATCGGATACTGTGGGTAGCATCTCGCACGGATTTTGTTTATTGGGGAACAGGATATTTCTTGTCCTTTCTCCTATTTTGTACACCGCAATTTGGGAAGCCTGGCTGTCCTGCACCAATGTTCGGACAGCCAGGCTTCCCAATATTGTATCTCAATAGAAGAACATCGGTAAACGAGCTGGTATGAGCGGCTTTCATCTTGGACGCATTGTTCCCGCAAAACAGATGGATCATTCTGTTGCCCAAGTGGGTCGAACCCTAGAGTTCCAAAGGACATAAAAAGGATGTATCACGAGTGTACCGTCGACTGACATTCCAGTTAGAGGTCCGCCATTCTTTTTATCGCAATGGTAAAGAAAGAAAAGAAAGTCGCGTTCCCCG
Source organism: Macrothele yani (assembly GCA_039090855.1). Lineage (NCBI taxonomy): Eukaryota > Metazoa > Arthropoda > Arachnida > Araneae > Macrothelidae > Macrothele > Macrothele yani. The sequence continues at coordinate 140,737,759 of CM077008.1, read as the reverse complement.
ATTTCCTGGTGTGTCTAACTGTTCCTATTAACTGTTTATCCAACTGTTCCTAAAGGCAATCACAGTGTTTTTACCATTCTGCAGGTATTAAGATGGTAAAACCATTTTGGGGCTTCTTGACAACAAAAAAGATTCAACCCCGAGCGATTGTCTGGGTTGTGTAGAGTGGGGGATGGAGGATGTCTGCAGTGGGGTGAGGGTGTGAGTGTGTGTGTGTGTGTGTGTTTGTAGGAGAGAGTGGGACGACACGGATTTTTCTTCTATCCCTAATCTGTATAGGGATTGACTTTTGTAGAGTTACCTCTTACCAGTTCAGAGAAAGGGAGATTCTGAACGCTCTTAGTCTTCCCTTTTCTCACTTTTTAAAGGTTATATTTCTTACGCTTTTCAACCGTAGGTTAAAGAAGCGTATATGCTCCAGCTTTTTCCGTCCGTCTGTCCGTCGAAATGTCCGCACGATAACTCGGGTAAAAATGGTTCGATTTCGATGAAATTTTAGTATGTGGTAGGGGACGACCTAGGGACGAACCCTGTTGAAAATGGGACAAATGGGGTCCAAGGTCACGACATAGGAGCGAGATCCATTCCATTGCCCTTATGCCACATAACTTGCGTAAATATGGTTCTATTTCAATGAAATTTTAGAATGTGGTACGGGACCACCTGGGGACGAAGCCTGTTAAAAATGGAACAAATGGAGTGAAAGGTCACGACATAGGAGCGAGATCCATTCCATTGCCCTTATGCCTCATAACTTGCGTAAATATGGTTCGATTTCAATGAAATTTTATTATGAGGTACGGGACCGCATGGGGACAAAACCTATTGAAAATTGATGAAGTGGGGTCAAAGGTCAGGACATAGGAGCGGGATGCATTCCATTGCCCTTATGCGTCATAACGTGCGTAAAAATAATTCGATTTCGATTAAATTTTAGTATGTGGTACGGGACCACCTGGGGAGGAACCCTATTGAAAAGGGGACAAATGGGGTCAAAGGTCAAGACATAGGATTGGGATCCATTCCATCGCCCTTATCCCATACTATTAAGGTGGATGTCAAGTAATTTTGCTTCCTATACTTCCAATGGAAAAACTTTTGTACACATTTCCTTCACAATTAGTGTGTTCCCAAGGATGGAAACTTGAACATCGATTAAAATAACTTCATATTATAATTTGGAATACTTAGCATTTTCTAAAACATAACCTTAATTATATTAAAAAAAATAACGTTTCCTTTGGTGGTGCTGAAACCAGAAAAAAGATGGCGCGACCTGTACTTTGATGACGTCAGTAGACAAATAAATGTTGGATTGCATAATTATGGTTATGTTTTAGAAAATATTAAGTATTCCAAGTTATAAAATGAAGTTATTTTAATCGATGTTCAAATGTTCATCCTTGGGAACGCATTAATTGTGAAGAAAATGTGTACAGACGGTTTTCCATTGGAAGTATAGGAAGCAACATTACTTGACATCCAGCTTAAAGGAGCAATTCTTGTATCTATGAAAATTTTATTTTGAAAACGGCTCTAAGCATTTTGATGAAAATCGTTAACCTACCGTTTTCTGGTACTTGAAATCGATTTAGCTTGATCTAGACTTTGAGAAAATTCGTCTAGTGGATGAAATAACCACCCCAAGTTACTACGTTTTTAGTATCATGGCGTCGTCCTATTAATGTTTCCCATGCTTAGAAATCTTATGACGTCACACTCTCGTGATTCAGATGTTGGCACGCGGTCACGCTATCTGCCTCATTACGTCCGGCGTTGTGTGTGGATCCTGTTAAAGTTTTATGACGTCACACTATCGCGACCATCTGCCTCATTACCTCACGCGTTGTGTGCGTGTTACGCTTTACTTCTATTTTCTTCTAGAGCAAAAGGTGAGTTGTGCCAAGGCCATCTTTATACCTCACCAGTCCTGCAACAAGGTCACATGACTTGCCCGTGACGTCACAATCGTAGGGCTACTCTTTTTCAGTAGACCTACGGATTTGACTCGTTTCGTAGTTTGTTTACGCTTTCCAACCGTAGGTTGAAGAGACGTATATGTTCTAGCTTTGTCCGTCTGTCCGCACGATAACTCGCGTAAAAATGGTCTGATTTCGATGAAATTTTAGTATGTGATAGAGGACCACCTGGGGACGAACCCAATTGAAAATGGACGAAACGGGGTCAAAGGTCACGCCTTAGGAGCGGGATTCATTCCATTGCTCTTATGCGTCATAACTTGCAAAAATATTTCTTGATTTCAATGAAATTTCAGTATGTCTTAGGGGACCACTTGCGGACAAACTCTATTGAAAATCGGTTAAGTGGGGTCAAAGATCAGGATATAGGTTCGGGATCCATTCCATCGCCCTTATGCGTTATAATTTACGTAAAAAAGCTTCGATTGAGACAAAACCTTATCATGTTGTTCCGGAAGTATACTTTACCGGTTCTGTTGAATATCATCGAAATGGGGTCAAAGGTTAGGACACAAGAGCGAGATTTATTCCACAGGCATTATCCTCATAACTTGAGTAATGATTTCCGGTATGTTGGAAAGCGTATCATAATCAATGCATTGCATGATTTTACTAACTTGCTTGATAAATGTCAAAGTTTAGTTAATATTTTTAGGCTTACATTGAAATAAATATTTTCAGTAATATCTCATTTCGTTATTTAATTTTTGCATTTTAATAAAATACAATAGAAAGACAAAATAATACCAAATGGCACATCACGGTCCGAACCGGGACGAAATGAGAGCTGCAATTGACGGGCCCGGGCCAGTCCGGGCTCACCAAATTACGCCCGTGCGTACCTCTAGTTCTAGTACCCAAAGAGCAAGCGGTGGAGAACCACACGCGTTTAAAGACCGAGGTCGATGTTCACTGTCCAAGCTCGTACTGACCGTCCGACCTTTTAGCAACGGCGGCGCAAATCACATCCCTGCTACATGTCGGAGGTCCATACAGCGAAAGAACGGCATGGTGTACGATGCATGCTCTGGGTTACGAGAGTCGACGCCCCAGTCGTGTGCCACTGTTAACTACTCCTCATCGAACATTACTCCTCGCCTGATGCCAGAAACTTCAAAACTTGATCGTCTTCAGAATGGCGCACAGTCATTTGATCACACGAACACCGTTCTCAGCTAAACCGAGCTGACGGGAGGGTGCAGGTGTGGCGTCGACAGCATGAGGCCTTGGCCCCGTCATGTCAAGTCGGCTCTGTTCAAGGCAGTGGTGGCCCTGTGATGGTGTGGGGAACCGCCTCTGACACATTTGATTCATTAGTGTGTCTGGAGAGGTCCTTAACCTCTGCGCGCTGCAAGCATGTGCTGGATAATCCGGTGTCGCACGATTAGTCGAATAACGATTGGTCCACATAACGATTGGTCGACACCCGAATTGGTCGACATAACGGTCAGTCGAACGTAACGAGTATTCGACAGTAACGATTTTTTAACAGCACGATTGGTCGACATAACGATCACTCGACCGTAACGACTGGTCGACACAACGATTGGTCGAGATAACCGTTGGTTCAGAAGATTATGGTTTACATTCGCAGCGGTACCTCTCAGAACGTAACGTTCTTTTTTGGAAATAATGTCTTTTAGAATGTAGTCCTCAGAACGTACAGCATTATAACATATTATTTCCAAATAGGCCCCCGTGTCATCTTTCGTACTGTACGTGAAATCTATATATAGAGGGCCCTCTGAATGATGTTATTTCCGAAAAAGCCCCGGGCATTTGAGGTATAGGCACCTTAGGGAAACTGCCACACATAATTCGGAAACTCGGAAAATTGCCCCACCGGAATATTGCCCCACATTCAAAGCGTTTCTCGGACGAACGGCGATTCGTGCTCATTCCCTTAATGAAAACCATGTGGCAATTTTCCGGTGAGGCAATTTACCGCCAAACAGTTTGCACTTATTCAAATTTTTTTTCCAAGTTCCGTTGACCATTTGATGTCGACCAATGTCGACTAATCGTTATATCGACCCGTCGTTACTGTCCACCAATATTTATGTCGATCAAACGTGCTGTAGATCATTGTTACTGTCGGTTAATCATTGCTGTCGATCAATCGTTATGTCGACTAATCATTTCTGTTGTCCAATCGTTATGCCGACTAATCACTTCTGTTTTGATAGTAACTCTATGAGGCATCCATGACCTGAACCTGATACAATATTTGTGGCACCGTTTGAAAAACCTTGTGCGAATGAGGCGTCCATCAAATAAAAGGCAAATAATTGAGGCTATAATTTTTTCCCGGCACCACATAATAGCGTATGCAGAGTTTCAAATACTTGTTTGCTCAATGAGACATTGCTGTGCTGCTATTTTAAACAATAATGGCTACCTTGCAAAATACCGATAGCACATCACAATCGTAAGTATCTCATATCATTTTATTGGATTGTAGTGTAGATTTATCATAGTTACAGCATTCGCGCAGCACAACATTTCTGTACTGTAGGTATTTTAATTATGTTTTTTGCATTGCATTCAGCAATAAATTCTCTTTTAATTGATATACTGGATAAACATTTGCATTTAGTGAAACATAACATTTCCTATAAGCCTGCAGAGTTGCAAAACAAGAAATTTGCAAAAGGTGTCCACAGTTTTGGCCACCACTGCATTTTCTGAGCTATTCTAAAGTTGTCGTTGCGTTGAGTCGAAAACTAAAGAAAGAGGATTCGTGGTTATAGAGTGTACTTAAAACTTTATGAAAGAGCATACTTACAATTTTATGAAAGAGTATACTTTCAACTTTATGAAAGAGTATACCTACAACTTTATCAAAGAGCGTACTGTACTTACAACTTTATCAAAGAGTGTACTGTACTTACATTTTTATGAAAGAGTATACTTACAACTTTATGAAAGATTATACTTACAACTTTATGAAAGAGTGTACTGACAACTTTTTGAAATAGTATACTCACAACTTTATGAAAGCGTAAACTTACAACTTTAAGAAAGAGTATACTTTCAACTATATGAAAGTGTATACTTACAACTTTAGGAACCATTGGTGTAAGCAACTTTTGCAGCTGAAACAGACTTTACAAACCATTGATGTATTTATCTTCTAGCAAATGTGAAAGGGGATTTTCTCAGATAAATTTGATAGTAGCTCTATGACGCATACTCTAATTTAACGTTCATTTTTAGTTTCTTTCTCTCTGTAAATTGTGAGTTCATTTCTCGTTGAGCGTTTCAACTTTAACGTTATATTTTTCTCCCTCAATGTTTTTTTGTGGCATAAGTCTGGAAGTCAGGATGAATGACGAGTGTTTGTGTGTTGACATGATAAGAACGAGCTACATAATGTTAGAGCAAGTAGTGGTAAAAGTGGTGTGGTGTGGACAGATTACCGCTGCGTCGCGTTGTATTTTCACGACCAGCTATATGTAAAGAAGTTGCAGCTATATGTAAAGAAGTTGCAGCTATATGTAAAGAAGTTGTTGTTGTTCTGAAATTTTGAAGCTTCAAGGTGTAGAGGTTGAGTTGTGCTTTAATTTGAATCTGGTTATTGAGTAATTTTGGTTTGAACATTGTTCATTGTATCGTTGTACCTTTGTAATTAGTCGTTATTGTGCATTTACTAATAAAGGATCAAGTCGGTCTCTTTTCCGCTGGTGGGCAAATCTCCTGGTAAAATTATTCTTTCATTTTGGTGATTAAGGAATAAGATGGGGATTTTATTTCCTGGGTTGGATATTATTACGTCGGGATCTAATTACCTGGAAATGCTATATTACACCCCGCGATGCCTTTCATTGGGCTTATACGGGTTTTAAATCATTCATTATCATCATTGTCAACCATTATCAATCTACTGCTGGATGAAGATCTCCCCAAGTTTCCTCCACAACGGTCTGTCTTGTGCCAGTCTCCTCCATGTCCCTCCCGCATACTTTCGAATTTCATCCACCCATCTTCCCATGTGGTCTTCTTCTGGGTCTTTTCCTGTCCCTTGGAATCCAATCTAAAATTTCGGCTGTCCATCAATGGTCTGTCCTTCTGGCAGTATGTCCAGCCCATTGCCATTTCAGGGATTTAACTTTGGTCATGATGTCTTCCACTCTTGTCATTTTTCGGATGCACGAGTTCCTCTTCTTATGTCTCCTGGTTACACCAAGCATGCACCTCTCCATGCCGCTTTGAGTTGTCTGCACTAAAAGAGACATACGGGTTTTAAATATCAGTACTTATTGTAACGTAGTGCTGCTAAGTTATATGGTAATCATGATTTACTTCGATGCCTTATTGAACTGAATAATCTGGATAATAAAAAAGTCAGTGATTTTCGTAAGTTGAATACGACTCTTTCCTGGCCGTTAGGTCGTCTAATTTATCTCAGTCTATAGTTAAGGATTTTGTGTGCAAACAATCCAGTGCTTAACACTACAAAGTTACAGTGTCACCGACCGATAGTACGCGGGTAATATTTACCTGAAGTAAAGACAAATAAATGAACACACATTACAACTCCAGCTAGGTCTTCCCTTTCAAAAACAACAATAACCCCATCATTATTCATAAAAATTCTCGGGCCTCAACAAACCAACTTTGACTGTACAAAATACGTCATATCGAGTCTCTTCCGAGCACATCATTGGGCAGTGAATACAAAAGTGAAGAAGCGGACGGGAACGGTGGAAATATCTCAAGTGTTTAAAATAACTTGAATCAGATTTTAACAGCAAACGCAATTCTCTTCTGTTGTTAAGTGGGAAATAATCTTTAGTGCAAATTCAACTCTTATTTCTAGGTAAGCTTAACAAAAATTTCAAATTCAGCCTTTGGTAAGTACACACACCTGCTACTGAATAAGAAACCTTCATATAGATTTGCGTAAACATCGTTTACGCAGCATATGCGTGGTCATTTGCGTCACCACATGTTTTAGGCAAATATTTAGGACCCCTTCTGGTAAGTAATAGTCAGTAGTATAGACCACAATGGGAAAAACAAAGGACCTTTCGATGATCAATAAAAGGCATAATGTGGGAGACGATCTGGCTGAAGAAACGTTTTCGAAAACGGCAGAACTGTGTGGTTTCTCAAAAGGTGAGATATCCTTGGTCTCAAATAAGTGGAGAAACAATGAACCGTGTTTGTCTGAGAAGGAAAACTGTGCCGCGACGGCAGCCCCTCACGAACGAGATCGCCGTCTCCTCAGAAGGCTTGTACGGAGAAACGGAACTTCTCGTGCGCATCAATTGACCGAAGCATTCAATGAAGGCTGTTCGCTACCCACATCTCAGCAAACTGTGCATAGCGAATTGGAGAGGATCAGTACTGGCGTGCCTACACGGAAGCCACTAATTTCTGCGAAGAACCGGGCAATTCGTCTACAATGGGGTTGGGAACACCGTGACTGGGCACTGGAAGACGAAAATTGACATGTGGTCCGACGAGTCTCGGTGCATCTTATTCTGTACTGACGGTAGGCAGAGAGTTTGGCGGGAGCCCCTCGAAGCAATGTACCTTAGCTTGCTTCCTTAATGCAACTCAAAGTTCTGGAGATGGTGTCATGGCGTATAGTATGATCTGTTGATAGAGAGCTGATCCTTTGATATTGATGGAAGATCGGTTTTGCCGATCAACCCCATACTGCAATGTTGACTTTTTAACCAGCAGGTGACTGCTGTTTGATGGATATATATAATGCTACCGTCCATCGCGCAAGATGTGTTCAGCAGTGGCTCAGTGAACACGGCCGTGACTTCCATCATCTTTCCAGGACACTACAAAACCCGAATATGAATCCCATTGAGGATATATGGGACATTCTAGAAAAACAAATGCGGGAGCAAAGTCCTCTTCCATGAAATCTGAACCAGTTAAAGGACTGCTTAGTGCGCGCTTGGTATGCTGTAGACGTTAGTGCACTCCGCCATTTTGTAGAACCTGTGTAAAACCGCAAACGAGCTAAAGAAGGTCCAACCCGGTATTGAATGAAACTTTCCAATTCAGTGGCCGCTATATCTGTACATATAAAACTGAAAGCCCTCACTGACTCACTCATTGACTCATCACCGAATCTCAGAAACTACTGAACTTAGAACTTTCATATTTGGCAGGAATGTTCCTTTTACAACATAGAGGCTCACTAAGAAAGGATTTTTTCCTACGATAACTTTAAATAGGTCGAAATGCGTTTTTTAAATAACCGAGCTTTGATAACGCTGGGACGTTTTGCAATGATCGAGCCATTGTTGCTCAGCAACTGAAGCCCCGCCCTAAGGTTTAAATTTTACCTTTTTATTTCTTATTTTTTCTAAATCGGCGGATTTTTGAATGACTGGAGTTAACCTGCTAAGTATATATTTTGTTCTAAATTTATTTGGTCTGAATTTATGTTTTCTGAATTTATTTAACAAAAAACCTTAAAATCACGTAAAAAACGTTTTATTATAATACGCTTTGCATTTAAAAAATGTTTATCGTTTGACATATCGAATGTCAAGGTTTTAGAGTGAAAATCAAATTTCCAACATTCGTTTTCAGCGAAGCAACAGTGACGTCATATAAGTGGGGTTTTTTTCGGCTAAAAATCAAATTACCAACATTTGCTTTCACCGAAGCAACGGTGACGTCATATAAGTTGTAAGATAACTGCAATACATATAAATATGCGGGTAGATTTTTATAGCAATTGAAATTTGAAAAAAAAGAAGTTTCCCCTTTGATATATTAGCGATGGCAACACAATTTTGCTCACGCTTCCAAAAACATCTGACTTGCTAGCTTTTAAATGTACAGTTTCGAACGAAAGTGTTTACGAAATCTTATGGGAGGTGTCACAGTGCTGCTTGCGGGAGACTTCCATTAAATTCTACCAGTTGTTCCAAGGGTAACACGTGCAGATGAAGTTAATGCCTGCTAGAAATCTTCATTATTAAGGCCTCACATCGATAAACTATCGTTGACAAATAACATGAGCGTTCATTTAAATGGCGACAACAAATGAGGTGATTTTGCGGAGTTGCTCTTGAAGATTAGGGATGGCCGTATTAAAGAAACGAAATGCAATATTGATATTCCAAAAAACCTGTGCAAAACCGTTACAAATGTACACAATTTAATATCAATGGTTTATCCTCATATCAAGCAGTTAAAAGACAAACCAGTGACTTGGCTTCGTGAAAGATCTCTCCTGGCACCAAACAAAATGGCAAGGCTTCAGAATTAAATGGTATCCTGTTAAACAGCTTTTCAGTCGAGGAAATAACATACAAATCACTTGATACAGTACTTAAGAGTGACGAAGTAATTAAGTATCCTGCTGAATTGTTGAACACTCTGAATCCATCAGGAATGCCAAGCTTCTATTAAAAATCGGAGCTCCAGTTATGTTGTTGCGGACTTTAAATTTTCCCAAACTTTGCAATGGCACAAGACTTTAAATCAATGCTCTACATCGCAATGTCATTGAGGCCACCATATTTACTGGTTGCGCACATGGGGAATCTGTATTTATTCCACGTTTACCTCTTATTCCATCTGATTACGCATTCGAATTCAAGAGATTACAGTTTCCTTTGAATTTCTGCTTCGCTATGACGATCAATAAATCACAAGAACCATCCTTAAAAATAGTTGGTATCGACTTAAGAGAAAACTGTTTCTCTCATGGCCAGTTTTACATAGCGTGCTCAAGAGTTATTTCTCCTAGCAGTTTGGTAATACTGGCGGATAATTCCAGAACAGCCAAAGTAGTGTACAAAGAAGCACTGACATAAGTCAGTATATTCTTTTTATTTTTCCATTCGCTCATCACTATAAAAATGTTTAGTTACAAATGACAACACTCCGTATCCCATAAGGATGTGGAAATTCATGCTATAAACATTATGTATTTGAATTTTTTAATTACCGATATGATATAATAAATTTATAAAACAAACCGATCAAGTGTATTTATTAGTATATTAATTTATGGTACAATTTATATTAGGGTACGGCGTGAAATCCTGTATTATTGAAATATTTTTAATATCATCACGTTCGAAGAACGGGTATTTAGTTAGTGCAATATAAAACTGTTACGGAATGCTGTCTCTTAATATATTAATTCAATGTACAGTTATTTGCAAAAGTTTAAGACCACCTGTCAATTTATTGAAAATTAAGATTTACAAACAAGCAACTAGTTATTAGTCAGAGATATTTGAAAAAATGGCACCACAGATGAATACTTACATTCTTCAGAACACAAAAAGACCTAAATTAGTCATTTGTGGGGCCACCTTTGTTTTTTATAACGGACAGAATAGGATGTGGCATACTCTCAATGAGAGATTTGCAGTATTCACTCGACATGTCTTTGCACCACACGTACTTTGTTGCGTCAATCAAAGCTTGAGAATTTGATGGCTGTTTTTCTGCTGCCTTGTCTTTTAAAATGGTCCACAATTTTTCGATTGGGTTAAGGTCGGGACTGTTACCGGACCAGTCAAGCACAGTTGTTTTTCCTCCGCAGGTAGTCCTCATAAAGATTGTGCATCTGTGCATTTGCTTATGAGTTAACAGCTTCTCACGTAACATTTCTAAATAAGAAGGGCCAGTCATAGTAGTGTCTGTTGGCGAAAAAGAAAATGAAACAGTGCCGGATGCTGACATAGCATTTCATATAATCTGACTAGGCGGATGTCTCATGGTACTAACCAAGGTGGTTTGAATAAATGGAGTAAGGATGGAGTCACAAACTTGAAGCACTTTGAGCAGATGAATTTAATGCTCAAACGTCACACCGACATGGTGACAGAGACTGTGATTGGCTGCGACTCATCTCACACGTCTCACCAACATGGCGGCAGAGGCTGTGACGTCTTGATCATGACGTTTCGGTGGCTCCACTTTGATTACATGAGGGGAAGGGCTGGGCTCTTACTCCATCTATATTAACCTCTTCGGTGCTAAATGGGTATTTTTCATCAAGCTTTTTGCCTTTTAATCGTCGAATATGTTCTTCACGTGATTCAAAATGGCGCAAAGCCGATTCATCGGGAAAAAGAACTTTGCTCCATTTTTTAGCAGTCCACGATTGACGCTTCGCAAACTGAAGTCTCTTCTTTTTCATGACATAGGTTGGTCCAGGTTTATGTGCAGGTTTATAAGACTTTAATCCAAAATTTTTGCTAAGATGTCGGGAAACAGTGCTGATACTAATATCAGACCCTTCTGAATGTAGAGAGGCCTTGATGTTCTTGCACGAACATCTCGGGGAAAAGCATAAATATTCGCCGTATGGTATTGTCATCAAGTGAGGTTGTTTTCCTTAGATGTCCACTTCTCTTTCTGTCTTTAAATTCATCTTGATATTTCATGATCGTATTTTGAATAGCAGTCTTGCTCACGTTCACCTTTCTGCTTAAGTCATTTTTGGAGTATCCTTCATGACATAAAGTCTCTATTTTTGCCCTCTGAGTAACACGCTTTTTTGCCCATTTTTTTTGCTATATAGGAAATACGTACAAAACCTCTCAGCGTGAAAATCAGAAGCAAACTGGCGGTCGCGCGCTTCCCCAACTTTATGCAACACCAAAAGGAAGTTGAGTAATACAGACAGTAGCTGAGATCTAATAATACCAACAGGTGGTCTTAAACTTTTGCAAATGACTGTAATGTGAGCATGTAAAATATGTTTTTTGAATTTTGTTCCACGTAACAGTAATAATGCTTAAGGAACAATGGTCGAGAAATTGAATTGTTTTCTATTAAGTTATCCTCCACCCTCCTCCGTCCTTTACAACAAATGTCTAAGAGCCCCGGCTCATTTCTTTCCAGAAAAAAAACAACAACTCTGTTTCTATCATCAAATAGATGTCATCCCTCTTTCCACGTTTATAAGTGAGTCACGGAAAAATTATCATCGGCCTCCACCGGGAATCGAACTCGACTCACTTATAAACGTGGAAAGAGCAATGACTTCTATTTGATGTTCCTAATCCACGTCAACGGTGTATTTATTATTCATTCGCCTTCTAGTTATTTGTTCAGTTGCTACTGTTCCTCTATGGGAATCCCCAGCATTGTGCGGGGCTCCAAAAAAGCAGCCCTTCCATGTGGTTTGGCAGTTTGTCGTTTGTGAGTCTGGAAAATTTCGAGGCCGCTGTGGTGCAGTGGAAGCATATCCGGCGCGTAACTGGAAGACTCTGGGTTCGAGTCCCGGTGGCGGCCGATGAGAATTTTTCCGTGACTCACTTATAAACGTGGAAAAAGCGATGACTTCTATTTGATGTTCCTGGTCCACGTCAACTGTGTAGTTAACACTGTTTCTATCCTACGTACTAACTTGAAATTACAAATGGAATGACCTATTGATCCTGTACAGAAACGCAGAACTTGTAAATGCAATAATGAAAAAAAAAACAATAAATAAGGGAAAAAATGGTGATTTGATCTTTTGCTATAAGTACTTCATTGGAAACATATACCAATTTTTATTTATAACTTCAATGTTGGTATACAGGTAAATAAAAAAAAAAAGCCGTTCCGTGTGTGAGATGGTTTTTTTGTTTTAACGAAAATCAAGCGGCCGAATAGTGATGAGAGGTTGCAACCCGTCTCTAACAACAAAACTTTTCGGTCCGTGCGCATTGGCTGAAAACGTCTTTATGGATTTGACCATTTAAAATCAATAAATGAAGTCAGCAAATATTGAGGTGTACAAGGAAGCAACAAACAGCCATTTGTTTAGCTAGAATGGAGTCGAGCGAATCTTGGCGCCTGTCGTGTGGTTTCATTGCGGTGTTGTCCACGATGCTTTAATAGGTGTGAAACACGCTCCCTAATGAAAGGTACTATGCATTAATATTTTAGTGTGATTTACTTTATTCTTATCTACCTCATTTTCTTTCCCCTCGTTTCTCATTAAGATTTGAGATAAAACAGAAAATGAAGAATTGCTTTCAACGAATTTCACATATTTGCAGGGCCATCTTAAGTCTTACCTCGGCTCCCGGGCAGAAGCAAATTATGGGGCCCCCTTACAATTGTTATAAAGGGAGTAAAAAAAGTATTTGAAAAGTTTACGGAGACAATTTTAAAACAGATACACATATATAAATACATATACCTTTATTCAAACTATACCTGCATATAAAATATTGCATATTAATTATTATCAAAAATGTTTAAACACAAAACATCATGCACACGTATGTTAATAAGTCTGATAATATAAAAAGTAGATATTAAACAAATTTATAAAAAATGCACAGTTTATAAATTTCCATATAATTATGTACAAAATCATCGCTATTTTTTCGCCAAATGTGTCTATACTATTTTCCAAATCAATATTATTTGAAACATTTTGTTCAATGCACAACAATGCTAATGTTTAATTTTTCCTGACACAAAGTACTACTACGATAGTCTTTTGTCACCTTTTAAGACCAAAGAAAAACAACGTTCACTAGCCGCATTACTATAGGCAATGTTAAATAAATTCTTAATATAGTTTCATGCTTTGGAAAGTCCATGAAATGTTCGTATCAAGTACGAGTTCTTAATAATTTTGGAGATCGTTTATTTCGTTTTTGAATGCTAATTTAAGAAAATGCTACACTTCTTTGTCCAAATCGTCAACATTAGTGGCATTTTTATAAAATTATTTTAGATTTCTGGCAATGTCAGCAAGATTTTCCATTTTCAAAATCAATATTTTTTGTCAACAAACACCGATCATGAATCAAATGATAGTTTTCACTCTAAGATAACAACTGGGAAATTAACTCGTCTCAAATCTTGCAAAATGCATTAAATTTAAAATGATCCCGTCTACTTATAACTTCCTCATTGCCTTACGATTATCAAAAAAATTTTATACTTTGAGACCTTCGAATGTTATTTGGAAATTTATTCCTTGAAAAAATTTAAAGCTATTTTTTCCTTTTAAATTTCGGTGTTTAGCAACAACCGTGAGCAACTCTACGTGCTGTAAACTGTCGCCCGTCCATAATTTGAAATTACTGGCTTCATCGAAGGAAGAGAGCCAGTACCCGTTAAGCAGAGTTGGAAACGAGTCAAAAATTTTGGACCCGAATGTCACTTAGTTGAACCCGACACGGACAAATCTGCTTTGAACAATAAATTCGAAACTCAAATTATATTTATACCTAATCATACACATTTATATATATACTATATATGATTATGTATAATTCTATATATATATTATTTATGATTTATGTAAATACACACACAAGGTGTTCCAAAAGTCTCTTCGCAGTGTGTATCGTAGGTTATATAGAAATCATACAAATGTATTACGGGAACGTATAATTTACACACTTACTTTCAGAAAGTATTAAAGCTGTCGTTTTTCATATAACCTAACTGTTTTACACATGTTTTCAAACACATCTGCGAGAGTCCAAAAACGTTCCTCCGCAGTGATGTTAAGGCCGTTCCAGTTAATTTTTATGGTGCTATAGTCACAATTCTTGAATGAAGTAACTTGTATGTTTAACTTCTGTTTTTGCCGTTTTCTTGATAACATATCAAGCTTCAGAACATGTTTCACAGCAACACTAATTTTCACCAGCTTCCAATGGGTTGAAAGTTTCCAAAATGTGGATGCTGATTTCATCATTGCCCCTCAAAAGGAAGGAACACTCATGAAATCAACATTCACATTTTTCCAGCATTCAACTCATCACAAGCTTGTGAAAATTGGTTTTACTAAATGAGGCAAACAATGATTCTGTTTTCTAAATGAGACAAACAAATTCCAGCATGCACTGTTCCCCTTTTTGTTTTCACAAGAACGTATTTGTTGGCCTCGACGCCTTTTTTAATCTCCTTAATATTAAACTCATCCATATTAACAAATAAGATACAAACTCCGAAACGACATGCAATGGGAACGGGGTGTTAGCACGTGAAACGAAAATCTCTAAATGACCAATGCAAAAGATGCAATGTGAAAAGTAACTCTCAGTCTTACAATGTGACACCCGAGGTGTGAGAGAATAAATCACCCGAGAAGCAGCCGACAGGCGTTTGCCTGTATCTTGCTCCGGATAGTGGAACTGAAAACAAACGCAAAGGAAGTATCGTTTTACGATATGCTATCGGTGAAAGCAGCGCATGCGCAGTATCATCGGCCGTTGGAAATCTTCGTTGCTTTAAGAAAGAGACGGCAATATTTTTGTATGGCAAATCGTTTTTCACTTAGCTGGCACCGGTATCAAGACAAAATTATACAGAACGAATTTTTCTTTGAAATGTCTTTTTTTTCTTGTCAAAACAAACCGGAAATGAAACCGAGTCGAAATCAGGTCAGGAACACCTTGACTTGCAAGAAATTGTCGACCCGTTGACCCGTGACCATCTCTGCCCGTAAGACGTGCAAATTACTCATGCCATGTCTGAAACTCGGATCCTGAACATTCTCGGAAGAACGGTCAGCGTTTAGACCACTGCGCCACCGGGGCGGCAAATTTAGTGTTCCTCTTCAATATTTTCAAAATGTTCCCTACTCCATTTTATAAAATCTGTTAGGCTTTCGTAAAGATTTGTAGCAAACTCCATACATAAATACCGGGCCTCCGTCGACTTACTATTAACGTTAAAAGAGTGTTGACTGAGGAGAGTAAAAATTCCCTGTCCTGAATTATCACCTATGGGGAAATGAAAACCGGACCTACAAAATCGGAGGCCTCCAGGATTTGACTCTTCGGTAAAAGAACTGCAGCACACAGGAAGTGAGTTTAATATGTTTGTAAAAAATTTTTGTAACACCAATTCAAGTTACAAATTTTATTCTGCAAAGATACTGCAAGAACTTTAATAATAATCAGAAATGCACAGCTTCGAGTATTAGTTTTTCATAAATTATTCTATCATTATGTCACAAAGATTAGCATTTCGCGAAATTTTAATGCATGCTTATTTTAATAAATATATAAATTTGTTGATCTGTCAAAGATTTATCGTTAATAAGAAAAACCTGAGATTTTTGTGATCCTAGTATTTGCTACTAAGTTTACGTAATGGCACATTTAACAGCATTACATTTTTATAGCAGTTTAGAATGAGGTGGTAGCGCCATCAATTTTTAAACTGCGCTAAAAATGGTCTGATGGCTGACCTCTGACCATTGGCTTCACAGTGATCTAATCGCTGACCTCTGACCCCTCGTACAAATGGGCTCGGACGGGAGACTGATCGTGTGCCTTTCTTCGTTCGTCCCACTTCCGTACGTGCCATTTCTTTACAAATTAATTTTTGTACAATTTCCGTACACATCCAGATCATCTAGTGCCATTTTCGTACACATCCGAATAATCTAGGGCAATTTCCGTACATATCCAGATCCTCTAGTTCCATTTCCGTAAACATCCAAATCATCTAGTGCCATTTCCGTACACATCCAGATCATCTAGGGCCATTTCCGTACACACCCAGATCATCTAGGGTTATTTCCGTACCCATCCAGATCCTCTAGTGCCATTTCCGTACACATCCAGATCATCTAGTGCCATTTCTGTACACATCCAAATAATCTAGGGCAATTTCCGTACACATCCAGATCATCTAGTGATATTTCCGTACACATCCAGATCATCTAGTGCCATTTCCATACACATCCAGATAATCTAGTGCCATTTCCGTACACATCCAGATCATCTAGTGCCATTTCCGTACACATCCAGATCATCTAGTGCCATTTCCGTACACAGATGTGATGATCCGTAGGCAGTGAGATATGAGTGAAGGAAGACAGGATCGGGGCGTACTGGTGGCCCCCGCAGCTCCCCTGCCCACTGCGGGAAAGTTCATGGCTATAAGAGCCTCTAGCCTCGGAAAAAAGATTTTACAAAATCTTTGGTGGAGACTTCATGCGACACTGGTTAAAGAAATAGCCAAAATTTTGACGGTAGCTTTTAAAGAAATATTACAAAGGAAAGCAATTTTTTCGCGGTTTTGAAATTAAACATCTTCGACGAATGCTGAAGACTGTTAAGATAGCATGAATGGGCAGCTCGTTTGCCCTTCAGTTTTTATTGCTATTCCCGTTTGCCTTACCATGAGCGCCTCTTGATTGACGAAAACAATGAATGAATGTCACAGAAATTCGAACAGGGGATCAGCATTTACTTTCTCCCTTAACATTCCCCACATCTGATACCAGGCGGGGTGAAACTGTACGGATATGGCACTAACCGATCTGCTATGTACTGAAATGGGACAAAATTCCTTTTGTACGGAAACGACACGTACGATAGTGGGAGACAATCGTTTTTCTCATGGCATTAGCTCTCTCCCTTACGTGAAATACGTGACGCTAAATAATGCACAGGTTATTGCTGATAATACCCCACTGAGTTGCTCACGGTAGTCGTTAAACTTCCAAATAAGCAAAAAAAAAAAAAAAAAATATGACAGAAGTACGGCGTTTTTCAGGTAAGATCGTGTTGATAGTTCAATGGAGGAATTTTGATCAAAAGCAAAACAATTATGTTCAAGGTTTCTTTTTCTAAATTAGTGTTAGGTTGATTGTAGAGCGTTATGTCTGTGTGTATCGTTGCTTTCTGGTGACATTTCAATTTCATAAGAATCTATATACTTGTTCTAGATGGAATATTTTCTTCTGGTGATTGTAGAATGTGGTTCAGATGTCCCAAAAGTTTTATGAAAATTTACGAATGTTGAAAGTTTTAGAACAAGTTAGTAAAATCGCTTTCCGACATACCAGAAATCATTACTCCAGTTATGAGGATAATGGCTGTGAAATGAATCTGGCTCCTGTGCCCTCACCTTTGTTCCCCACTTTGATGATCTTAAACAGAATTGGTTCAGTATACCTCCGGAACAACATGATAAAGTATTGTTGCAATCGACGCATTTTTATGTAAGTTATGACGCATAAGGGCAATGGAATAGATCCCGCTCTTATGTCCTGATCTTTCACCCAATTTCGCCCATTTTCAATAGGGTTGGTCCCCAGGTGGTCCCCTACCACATAATAAAATTACATTGAAATCGAATAATTTTTACGTGAGTTATCGTGCGGACGGAAAAAGCTGGAGCATATACTCTTCTTCTACCTACGGTTGGAAAGCGTAAAAAATGATAGCATATATTATTTTATAGTCGAGATGGCAAGTGACATCTTGGCGAGAACTAAAGGACAAATAATTCCTCATGAATAGTTGGTTTAATGGGAAAGAGGAAATTAAGTGATACGTCATTGGAAAGCTCTATAAATTTGAGGAAATTTCTGCTGAAGATGTTTTTCATGGTAATAGCTGGTAAAATGTTCAAGTCTAAAATGCAGTGATAAAAATGTATTCCAGTAATAGCGAAGACTTTCGAGAAAGTGTTTATTGTCTTGGCTTTGGAGTTCAACGACACCAGTGCCAAAATAAGCCTGTTGGAAGTATTCTGATTGTAATTTAAGGCCACTGGTTCCTTGAAGACACAGAACCGGCCTTAAAAGAATAGCATACTATCCGTGAATAATCTAGGACTCTGGCACGGCACAGCTCGGGCTATTAGACGGAGGGTTCCTCTTCTGGCCACTTGGCCAAAACAGCGGTGACAAAAATTCCAGTCACTCATTAGAAGTAAAGAATGTTCTGTAAAATTTTATTGACCGAAAATGAAACATCACTGGCCGAAAATAAAGTATTATTGATCAAATGCACACGCGCTCACTCTGGTCTCCATAAATCTCTTTCGTCGTTTTCCTACTGGCCTGTACAGTTTTACTCTCTAGGTGGTTCAAATACGCCCATTAATTTCATTTTCGGCTTTCCTGAAGCAGCAATTAGATATACAATGAAATGTTCCGGGAAGTAGTCATGGAATATTTTTCATTCCTGTTGATGACCCATTCATCCAACAATATCTTACCCGCGTTATCCATGGATAGTGTGCAAGACAATTCATGGATTGTATGCTATTCTTTTAAGGCCGGTTCTGTTCCATCACGGAACCAGTGACCTTAAATTAGAGTGTGGATATTCCTTACACTTATTTTGGCACTGGTGTGGTGCCAAAAGAAAGTTTCTTCGAACCACACACACACACACAGCAGTGCTGAGACGGGCTGAGCCCGAGCCCGAAAGCCCAAAGTCGAGCACGGGCCCGAACTGGGCTCGAGCTGCACAATACTTACTAGAGTTCGGGCTCGGGCGGGCTCGGGCTCTGAGAGAAAGATAACTTTCTTCCTTTTTCTTTTAATATGATTTTGTATGATTTAGCACACGAAACCTTTTTACATCTTTCTAGTTGTTAAAGAGAATTCTTCAGCAACTGGGTCTGGATGGGGAGAGGGAACTCGACAGGGCTTTTCATTCCGGGCTTGGGCAACAAATACCATAGGCCATGAATTACTGAATTTCTGCAAAGGAAACGTTTATTTGAGAACTCTAGGTAGAAGATAGTGAGCTGACGAAATTTTGCTCCATACCCCTGTTAATTCTATTGAGAAACGTACGACGTAAATTCTTGTGCCACCCGATTTTTTCTGATGCCCGGCACCCCGAAACATTTCAGGTAGAAATGAATGGTCAAAGAAAACTATAGAAATAGATATTCATCCCTTCCCAACTCCGCAGTTGAGAAAGACATCGGTTAATTCCACGGGGAGGAAAAAATGGAAGTCTGAAAGAAGCTAATTTTTTAAATGCTAAAACAGATTAATCATAGTTTTCGGGCTCGTACGGGCCCGGGCTCTATCTTGAAATATAAAATTCGGTCTCGAGCGGGCTCGAGCTAACATACTTCCGGTTCGGGCGGGCTCCGGCTAACACAATTCCAGTTCGGACGGGCTCGGGCTAACATACTTCGGGTTCAGACGGGCTCGGGCTAACACAAATCGAGTTCGGACGGGCTCGGGTTAACACAAATCGAGTTCGGACGGACTCGGGATAACATACTTCGCGTTCGAACGGGCTCGGGCTAACATACTTCGGGTTCGGACTGGCTCGGGCTAACACAATTCGAGTTCGGAAGGGCTCGGGCTAACATACTTCGGGTTTGGACTGGCTCGGGCTAACACAAATCGAGTTCGGACGGGCTCGGGCTAACACAAATCGAGTTCGGACGGGCTCGGGCTAACACAAATCGAGTTCGGACGGGCTCGGGCTAACATACTTAAGGTTCGGACGTGCTCGGGCTAACACAATTCAAGTTCGGACGGGCTCGGGCTAACACAATTCAAGTTCGGACGGGCTCGGGCTAACATACTTCGGGTTAGGACGGGCTCGGGCTAACACAAATCGAGTTCGGACTGGCTCGGGCTAACATACTTCGGGTACAGACTGGCTCGGGCTCTTAAAATTGAGCTCGAACTCAGCTCTGACACACAGACACAGACGAGCATTTCTTGGGTCCGTTGCCCATTCTTTTATTTCAGGATACATAATTACAAAATTTCGTTTATGTTCGGAAGGAGGTTACAAAACTAAAAATTCTGGCAGATCTTCATTTTATAAATAACACACTGTGGAGGCCTTCCAGCGATTGAGTGCTGTAGAGGAGGGGGGGGGGCTTTTGGCTTCTTGTACTACTTAGTTTAAACACAAGTGCAAGACGCAGATATTCTCCCGCTTTGTGAAACTAATGTCTCTAACTTAGGGATGGGTGACTTCTTTACAGCGTTAGATACTAAAGGAAAATGAAAAACAAAATCATTTCCAAAGTGAGGTAACTAGTACGTTAAAACATCTATGATAATGAAACAGAGAGTTGGTCTGTTTGTCCATCTCTCTGTCGTACACTAAAAAAAGTTTGAAGTTCGACATAAACTTTTAGAGAAACGTGTGATGATGTGCACCTCAGGTACCGTGTTTTAGAAATAGAAATTTGCGCAATTATAAATGAGTTGGAAGTAATTTCGTTAGAGAATAACGCTGTTATTAAAGACGAAAGCGATTGCAACCTCCTCTATGAATGGGGAAAATAGCCCATTGAACAATTTCGCACTAAACCTATTGGCTGTGAGAAGAGGCGCGGAGTTCTTCTCTTTGTAAACAACATTCAGTGCAAGTATTCGATGCAGAGAAGGCT
Organism: Macrothele yani; assembly: GCA_039090855.1. Taxonomy (NCBI): domain Eukaryota; kingdom Metazoa; phylum Arthropoda; class Arachnida; order Araneae; family Macrothelidae; genus Macrothele; species Macrothele yani. Next base: position 140,716,697 of record CM077008.1, on the reverse strand, counting down.
CCTGAACAATAAACATCGATGCACTTAAGACATCTGGTAAGACCAATAATGTATTTGTAGTTAAATCTGGGAAACAACAGGTCCATTTGCTAGTTTCCGAAATACGGAGTATTTTACTGCAAAAAAAGTCCTCTTTTTTTTGTTTGTTTGGCTATTCAATATTCTAGAGATAGTTTTCTAAAAGTGCGTTATTCGGAAGTAACAACAATTTAATTACCCGCAAAAGAGAAAAGTATTGAAGCGTGGGGAGTGGGGGGGATCTCCATGCTTCCAGACTTCTGTCTATATGTACACACAGACGTGGAGCGAAAGAGACGGAGGTATGTGTAGCTTGCGTTACAAACTTATCAATAATACTGTCATTAAAATTAGATACAAAGGTGTTACAATTTTATTCGCATTCTAGCGCTCACGGATCCATCATTAACCACTCGGGGGTGGAGGGGGATGGAGGGGTGGGGGTGAGAGAAACTTGCATTTGCTATTGGTGAATGGCAAACATATAAATCTATCTATCATAGAACACAATCCTTGTGCAAAGTAACTATATTAATAAAATAACGCCGTCTTTGCACGATATACACTAGGGCTCACCGTAGACCTCCAGTTACGTTTAATAAAAATACGCTGAGCATAAAAGAACGTATAAGATCTTTCGGACACCCCGTACCGGAGTCCATCATCAGATGCATAAAAAGAGGTAATGTGGGCTGGATACAGACAATTTATAATATCACATGTGACGCAATTGCAAAATGCCATGTGGTGTACAAACTAAGCATACGATTACATGTAATTGTACGGTGAGCCCTGGTGTATATCGTGCACAGACGGCATCACTTTATTAATATCTATTCATCATTCCACACTAAAACTATAATTATTACCTTACAGGTTAATTAAAGGTTAACTGAGAACGTGAGCTGTGGCGCAGTGGTCTAAGCGGTGGCTTCTGGTCATTCATCCGAGATGGGTCCGGGTTCGAATCCCAGTGAGGCATTGATGGTGTGTTTGTCTTACAGCACTGGCTGGAATCAGTGGCCCAAATTAGCACTGGCTGTAGTCACTGGCCCATGGATGGTGCGTTTGTCTTACAGCCCTTCCCTGGAGTCAGTGGCCCTAAATTAGGGACGGGCTGCTGCTTATAGCCCACTAATTTGCTCACGGTGGTCATTAAACCCTCAATAAAAAGAATTAAGAACGTGAAATATTGACACTAAACAGGAGTACTGGCCATTTTCGCCTAAAAAGTTTTTGCAAAATATTTAATGTGAAAATTTGTATCTGGCAGCCATCTCGCGCCACTGCCTGGATCCATGCTTGCTATTCCATCGGAATGACACAAATTAATATAAATTAATGTGCTTCAAAGCAGTTGCATTCTTTACGTTACAACAGTCTTTTGTAAATACGTTTTACAATGAATTAATCTAAGAAATATTTTTAGAGAAATATTTCGGCATCGAAAATTCTATTTTTAATATTTTTTTTATAAAATATTTGTAAGTACCAAACTTTGACATTGATTCGAGTAAACGCCAATTTCATTATTGGTGAACTTGACATTTAGCACATCTAGTGTTTAGCTAGTTAAAAACTTAAGAATAGATTTTACACAGCAGACTAATTGCTCTGTTCTGTGGTTTCTTTTATGATTTAGCCAAGTGACAATAGCTTAACTGCTACGTCTTATATCTCCTTAAAAACTAGTGTTTAGCTAGTTAAAAACTTTTTATGAGAATCCTGAACTCTTAAAGTCAAAGACAATTGAATAAATTTTAATTACGAATAACTTCTGTTGGTGAGCATTCAGCCCCAGTTTTGACATAACTAACAATTTAAATTAAACTTCGATTTATCTGTCAATACGAATAATAATGTTTTGTTTTTATATGTAAATGATTCATGGAAGGTGAACGATCTGAAACTTTAAGAACTAGAAAATAAATAATTTTGGACATGAGCAAAATGTAGCTTGTAATTTCGGGAATAATTAATTCATTTTTAAATCTGTTAGGGTCTTCACGATTTTTTCATTTTTGAAGGATTTAGAAATAATTATTTTTAAGTTTTTGCAACAATATTATTTTTATGGTATATAAATATTACATTCGAACCTCGTTAGACTGCCATTTTTTGTTAATTCTGCTAGACTAGGGGTGAACGAGTGTGGCAGTCTAAATAATTTCATGTTAAAGAAAGGGGAAAATTAACTGAATGACGGTTTAAGGAAGAAATAAAACCAATATATGTTCTTATAAATCGGAATTCTAATTCTGAGACCGTAGGGATTAAAAACACAGTGATTAAGTTCAATTTCATGACGAAAATTCTTAAAACACCGTGGTTTTTAACATTTTATATTTCCCTATAACATCAATGATTTATTTATAAACACCATCGGATTCATCTATACTATACACAAGTTTTAATTCATAGCCAAATACAATTTCTAATTTTTTTCTTATCTCATCCACTTAACTTTGGGAGGTTTCGGCTATTTCACCGTGCTGTATTGGCAATGATAATCCGTGCCGATTTTTGAAACTTTGAAGCCAACATTACTGTAGATTTGTTATTCTTTCCCGAACTATTTGGAGATTTCGAGATTAACTTCATGAATAATAACTCCATGATCGATATTTGCCTGGCCAATCCACAGGACAAAAGCTTCCTCCAAATTTTCATGCGTATCGCATTAACATTTTTTAAGTGCGTGCAGTTGTTTTTTAGATCCCGTCTATTTATGTTAATCGCTTAACATATCTCCAATTTTTCTCTTGATCAATGTTTTACCCACTTCAGGATGTTTTATAATAAAAAAGCGCACAATATGCAGTCCCGGAATAAACTAGTAGCTACCGAAACCGTTGGATAACTAGTAATTTTAAAATCTAAAATGTGAAATGTGACCGGAAATGTCATTCTTATGAGGAAAGAAATTTCCTTTTTTGAGGGAGTTATAGGACGTAGCAGTTAAGGTATTGTCACTTGGCTAAATCATAAAAGAAACCACAGAACAGAGCAATTAGTCTGCTGTGTAAAATCTATTCCTAAGTTTGTAACTAGCTAAACACTAGATGTGCTAAATGTCAAGCTCACCAATAATGAAATTGGCGTTTACTCGAATTAATGTCAAAGTTTGGTACTTACAAATCTTTTATTTGTATCCAACTTCAATATAGCATAGTGATATACAACGTCGTTAGTCAACAACTGGTAATCAGTCAGTAGTATAACACTCGCAATTTCACAACGTAGTTTAGTTATGCAGGCGGCAATAAAAATGTAGCTTCACATATGTTATTAGATCTCGTACGATCAATAAGCTCAGCAAAGATTTAACATCTACACACCAAACAACTGCGTCGCAAAATATATATAACCTTTCTCGTTCTACCAACATGCATACATCACTTACTTACTGACTTCAGGGGTGTTTCCAAATCTCCATGCATGTGAGAGAGTAGATATCACGTTAAGTTTGAAAAATGGTAAAGAGAACGGACTCAAATTTACGTAGAAAAAGGAACTAACAATGAAAGTTAAATTGTAAAAAAATGAAAGTACGTCACAAGTCTCTAACTCACCATTTAGTAAACTTATATATTTATACGTTATTTAAGAGAGCACACACACACACGCACACACATCAGTCGTCTTTAATAAATCTCAGAAATATCTGTCCTTGCACTTCAGCAGCTGACCACACTTCGCTAACGGCATCATGATTTTTTCATGGAAGTGGGCATATCGTGGCGGCAGCTGTTATCTCATGCATTCCGCACAATTATGGAAATGCAAGACGCAGCATTTAAGCTTTTGTCATTTGGTCAAACCCTAAAGCGAAAACGGAAACATAGAGCAGGGTGATTGGTCCCAACACTCCGTTAAACTTCTATATTTAACAGGGCACACACACACACACACATCAGTTGGTTTTAACAAATCTCATGAAAATCTGCCCCTGATATTCAGCAGCTGACCTCACTTCGCTAACAGCATCAGACAATTTAGCACACAATTCTAATTGCTTTTAATATAGTATCTTTCTTCATTCATGGAAGTGGGCATCGCGTGGTGATAGCTGTTATCTCATCCGTTCCGCGAAACTTTTTTGAGGATTGACCGTTTTTCACTCTTTCGGGGCGCATTTTACAAGATAAGATACGCGATTCAGAGTGTCCGTTCAAAGAGGATATTCTGAGAGGCGGTCCAACGGGGTATTCTCCAATAAGAAACACAAAACATATGTCTAGAATGTCCTGGGGGACGGCACTAGGTGAAGAGGTGGTTCAAAGCTGGAAGTTTCACTTTAGCAAAATAGTATAATATTTGTAACCCGTGAGGAGTGGCGGTTTAAAGCGGTGCTGTTTATGAAGATTCTATTGTAATTGTATTGCATGTATCAGTTACATCTGCGAGTGACATTATGGCATTAATTTGATGGAAATATTGTCTTCTATTGTAATTATCTCATTATCTTCCGCAACAGTTTTTTCTCGCGTGATAGTGAGTCAATTCTCATTGCCATTGACAACAGGTTCATAACTTACTACGATTAACGACTGGCTCATATTTGACAGCAATTGAAAATTAACCGTTATTTCAAATGAGCCACTATACCACTGCTACAGAAAGATCATCCGTTATAGCAGTGACTGAAATAGTAGTAGACAAACTAAATTTAAAATGTATCTGCAACTCTACTTGACTGAAATCTCTTCTATAAATTGCCGCCATTAATAATTGACCCAGAGATAGATAGATACCTTTAGTACAATGAACATTTAAAAATCATTTCGGCATAAATGTATAGTAGCCTGTAAATATGTTGCGTTCAGAGAAAAAATAATTTAACTGCATTACTCTATGTGAAAATTACATCATGAAATGCTGCTGGTACGTATTAGCCTGAAATTTATAAAATATGTACAACAGGTTGGGTGATGCAAATGATTAAAATTTCAGTGAAAACGCGCATGAAGTATTGGAGCAGCGCCTTCTGAACTGTCTGGTCTTGGGTATAAAGATCTGGCTCAAACGAGATAGCAATCAGTGAAGAACTGACATTGAATCGAAAGGGTGTTTCTTGTGTCTCACTATGACCCGTCGCCGAAGAAAGTCGCTTTGTAAACAGTTGATGGACTTTGAGCGATATAGGATTGTTCGGATGAGAGAAGCTGAATTTTCCTACCGCAAAATCGGCACTCGTAAGGAGCAAAGCTCCAGTACAGTAATGCAAACGCGGCCTCGGTAGAAAGATGAGGCTCCGACGCACAGAAATTCATAATGGACTACAAAATCGCACGACTGAAGGGGATGACAGACACCTCTACCGCATGGCAGTGACCGATCGCACAGCGACAGCCACGATGTTACCACGGCAGTTGAGCACAGTCAGAGGTCAGGCTGTGCCCTCCAGCACAGTTCGACGTCGTCTGCTTACCACAGATAGCTTCTCGCTAGCAAAGCATTGCTGCGCGCTCCTTTAACATTACGCCTCAGATTGTAATGGGGTCTCGAACACAGACATTGGCGCGCTGATTGGCAACAAGTAGAGTTTTATGACGAGACACGATTCAACTTGATGTACCACGATGGTCGCATACGTTTTCGGAGACATGCCTGTGGCTGCAAAGGGATGTCGAACACAGCCATTTGCGTTCTGATTGGCAACTAATTGTGTTTTCTGACAAGTCACGATTCAACTTGATGCACCACGATGGTCGCAAACGTGTTCGAAGACATGCCTCGGGTTACAATGGGGTCTCGAACACGGGCATTGGCAAGCAGATTGGCAACAAGTCGTGTTTTCTGACGAGTCACGATTCAACTTGAGGCACCACGATGGTCGCATACGTGTTCGAAGACATGCCTCAAGCTCCAATGGGGTGTCGAACACAGACATTGGCGCTCTGATTGGCAACTAATTGTGATTTCTGACGAGTTACGATTCAACTTGATGCACCACGATGGTCGTATACGTTTTCGAAGACATGCTTCAGGCTGCAATGAGGTCTCGAACACAGATATTGACGAGCTGATTGGCAACAAGTTGTGTTTTCTGACGAGTTACGATTCAACTTGATGCACCATGATGATCTCGTACGTGTTTGAAAATATCGTGGTGAACGACACCTTGCAGCGTTATACCGGCCCAAAGCCAAGCGTCATGATTTGAGGCGCCATTATCCTCAATTCGAGAATTGAGGAACCCTCAACAGGCAACAATACATCAGAGATGTTTTAGAGGCAGAGGTGATACTCCTCCTTTAGCGTTGCCTTGGCGCTATATTCCAATAGGACAATGCTCGGCCATATGTGGCCCAGAATGTCTAAGATCTTTGCCCATGCACGGCAGATACCGCTTCTCCCCTGACCCGCACGTTTGTCGGATATGTCCCCGATTGGACAGGTCTGGCACATGGTAGCTAAGCGACAAGCCCGCCAAGCGCCAAAGCCGGTCATCACAAATGAACTCTAGTCTCGTGTAGAAACAGACGGGCAGGATATTTCCCAAGACGACATCAAATACCTCTTTCATTCAATGCTACGCCGTATAGAGTCTGTTCGTTTAGCTCTACAAACGTAATACTGTAACATAAGGAATCTTCGATATAAATTTCATTTGAATATCGCGATTCTTTCTTTGTGCTGCAATTTTTGCAAACAGGAGTAGAGTTAAGCGTGTCACCTCGTTGGCTAAATAATCGGAGTCGCTGCCTTTTGACTACTCGTCCGAGATAGGGCCGGTTTCGAGTCAGGCATGGTTGACGTGTTTGTCCGATAGATATGCCTGTGTTACATCCCTGGAACTAGTGACCCTAAATTAGGAACCGGCGACTGCCTATATTCCTTTGATTTGCTCATGGTGGCCTCTGAACCCCGAAAAAGAAATAGGAGAAACAAAAATAAAAAAAGGAATGAAATAATTTCATGGTCGTGTTCCTTCCAAAGATAAATATGCTTTAAAAACGTTGTATTTGTCTTCAAAGCAAGACCATGATTTTCATCTAAATAACTTTTGAAACTATAGAAACAATACGTTCTTTCAAACAGTACAGAACAGGACAGAACTAGCCCAATGATTTCTTAATGCTGTGAAGAAAACAGAAGTTTTATCACTAATAATCATATGGCCAGTGATTCTATTCAAGCGAATGCTGCCATTTTACTGGTTAATAACAACCTGATGCTCCGTAGCTCATTCTGCACCGATGGTTACAAGATAGCTTTCTTTCGATCTCGGTTTAGAATGTAAAATTCAGTAAAATGTTTGAAACATTAATATTTAATTAGAAAAGTGATAAATTCCATTATAATATTTAAAACATTAATATTAGATTTAAAATAAAGAATAATATTTTTAAATTAAAATAAAAATCTTAATGACTTTAATATTAAGACCCAAAAATTTATTTTCAGGTGTTGAAAATCTTTCCTTCTCGTACCAGCATGTGATTAACCTTTACTATTTTTCAAAAAAAAAATTTATTTTTCACTTTTCTTTACACTTTAGAAAACACTTCATACGAATCTCTCTATAGAGTTTTCTAAACTAATGTTTTAAATGCGTGGTTCTTATTGGTCAGGCTCCTACCCGCAAAGCTGAAGTGAAAGTTCTGTGTAAAAGAAACGAATGCATATTTACAAACTTTTAATTATAACTACACTGCTGGCCACCAAAAATGCAACACCAAGAAGGACACGAGATAGCAAAGCCAGATTAATTGGACACATAAAAACAGATACAAAGATGAAACGATTGAGCTTACAGGCCCGTGCGACTTGCGGAACACGCATACATCAATAGTTCGTGTGGCCCCCATGGCTGGCAATAACGGCCGCTACACGCCGCGACATCGAACGAAATAGGCTTTGGATGTGGACTTGAGGTATGTCGGTCCAGGCTGCTTCGACATGTTGCCCCAGTTTATCAGGCGTAGCCGCGGGTGGTGCTTGCCGAGCCACTCGGTTGCCGATCGACCACCAGACGTGTTCGATGGGCGATATATCGGGAGAACAGGCGGGCCACGGCAGCAGTGGCACCTAGTGGGCCGTGAAGAATTGTTGCACGATGCGTGCCACGAGCGGGCGCGCATTGTTCTGTTGAAACGTGGACGCTGGCAGGTCCTGCAGGTAAGGGAGGACTACAGGCTCCAAAACGTCGGAGATGGTGCGGTGGCTGTTGAGTGTACCGGCGATGCGTACCAGAGGGGCGCGGGTGTCATATCCAATTGCACCCCAAAACATGACGCCAGGCGACGGACCGGTATGGCGATGCATAATGCAGGCGTCATACAGTCTCTCGCCGCGGCACCGCCACACGTGCATCCCACCATCGTGGTGTTGCAGGCAGAAGCGGGATTCGTCGGAGAAGACAATGTCGTGCCATTCCGTAGTTCAGGTGTGGCGTTCAACGGCCCACTGCCGCCACACTCGCCGGTGGTGTAACGTCAATGGTAATCGGAGGAATGGGCGCCGTGCGACAAGTCCCCGCTCCTGCAGACGACGTCGAACGGTGAGTGCTGACACAGTTTGTTGCGCAACACACCCTAATTCCTGCGCTAACGTTCATGATGTGGCGGTGCGAGCCGTCAATGCCCGCCGCACAACATGCCGCTCATCTCGTTCGGTGGTGTGCCGCGGCTGCGGCAATCGCTCACGTCGGTCCGTCCGTCCTTCTTGCACCCACCGAATCCATACTCGCCCAGCTGTGGCTGGATGTCGTCCCGCACCGGCACCGATGTCTCAGTACGATAAACCGCTGTCGCGATAAGCCACTATTCGTCCTCTGTCGAACTCCGAAACGTGCTGGAATGACTGCAGTATTCTGCGACGAGGCAACAGGAAGCTTCCCACGCACAGGTCCGGTAGCACAACACACTTCCACTACTTACACCCCGCCTTCTGTGCAACCTTCTTATAGTGCTTCTCGGTGACGTGCCGGGCGCACATGATTTGGATACGCCCTACAATGCTAATCGTTTGCATGTCCTCTCGCAGGCGACGCATGCTGCGAATTTCAGGCCAATCGGATGCATCCTTCTTGGTGTTGCATTTTGGGTGGCCAGCAGTGTAGTAGGTCCTGGGATCGATTCCCGGTGGCGGCCGATGATAATTTTTCCGTGACTCACTTACAAACGTGGAAAGATCGATGCCTTCTATTTGGTGCTCCTGGTCCACGTCAATGGTGTATTTAACGTTAGTTTGTACTCGCATGTTGAAAATGGTGTTTTCGTTGTTTTTCTTCTTCTTTTCTCGTTTTTGACTGCTTTGTTTTCACAAATGTAATTACGCAGCTGAATTAAGAAAGTCTAAATGAACATTTACTCATAAACCAACATTAACAAGAAAAATGACATGGAATGTTTGAATTTTCGGTTGTAATAAGCACGTCTTTTAAATCCTTTATGACGCGAAATGAATTTATCAATGTTATGCAGTCATTGGAACCATTTAGGGAAACAATCAACCGAATTTGTACATCGATAAAACATCTAGAAATAGAAACAACTACTTACTTCTACCAGCAGCTAAAAAGTATGTTACGAAGATTAACAAATCGCCCATAAAAATATCAGAGACAAAGCAATTTTCAAATCGAACAGTTAAATGAAGGAATACACATGCAGAAGGAAACATGATATAAATCCACGCCTTCTAGCGGAATAATTTTGAATAATGGAAAAGCTGAAAATAGGGGGAAAATATTCTTCATGTAAAAAGTTATGCTAATGAAAAAGAACTTTTCATATACGTCTCCTGGAAGCAGAAATAGCGAGAGAAAGGTTTCAACCTTTACGCCGCGTAGAGGGAAATCTATGCAGTATTCAAAGATGATAATACTCCAGCTCTCTATTTAAGCGAATGACATACAGTAAAGAAGAAATTTCTCAACAGGGTTTTCAGAATCGGAGATGCAGCTAGAAAGGAAAGTACGCAAACACTACCTAGCGACAGAACTGTGAACTATAAAACTCCTCCTCATCATCATCATTGTCAACCATTATCAGTCCACTGCTGGATGAAGGTCTCTCGAAGTTTCTTCCACAACGGTCTGTCTTGTGCCAATTTCCTCCATGTTACACCCTCATACTTTCGAATTTCATCCACCCATCTTCCATGCGGTCTTCTTCTGGGTCTTTTCCTGTTCTTTGGAATCCAGTCTAAAATTTCGGCTATCCATCGATCGTCTATCCTTCTGGTAATATGTCCAGCCCATTGCCATTTCAGGGATTTTACTCTTTTCACTGATCCACTCCTCATATACTAACCTAAGCGGCTTTACAAGGTAAACGGCATCCGGCGTTGAAAGCATTTTTTAAATAGCACATGTAGAAGCAGAGATATTGACAAAAACAGATAAAGCATTATTACCACCTAGCAGCAAAATTGTGCATCGTTTTAGGAAGAAATTATGCACACAGAGTTTTCATAGTTAGTAGTACCTGACCGGAAAAGAAGATTTTTAGTCGGGTTTATAGTCCCGCAGATATTACTGTAAACGGAAATTTGAATTTACGCCTTCTGGAGGCAGACTTGTGCGTTAAAAATATTCGAAATTCTATGAGAAACATTTCACAGCCGATACGCTCTCCAACAAGGAACGGATTTTTCAAATCAGACACTTGGAAGCAGAGCTATCGACAAAAACAAGATATACATGTACTCCCCCTGGAGGAAAACTATTAGTTATTTTAAAAAGAAAGTACTCTTGAAAAGTTTCCCGAAGTGAGCGGTATCGGACCATGAAAGCGGTTTTTCAGTCGAGCTGTCAGTACCTCAGATTTTGCTGCAAATACATCAGAAGCAGAAATAATCTTTTACACGCCCTGATGGCCAAAAAATTATTTGCCAAAGATTAAAAAGATATACGGAAAACATTTCCCATCAGCAGCTGTATCCAGTGAAGAAAGAATTTTTCAAAGCAGAGTTTTAGAAGCAGAGATATCGGGGAAAACGAAATTTACATTTAAGCACTTTAGCGGAAAGTCGATGAATTACTTGAAACTTTTGAAATTATGTGAGAAACATTTCGCACAGGAAACGCTATCCAACAAAGAAGGAAATTTTTCAAATCGGACACATAGAAGCAGAGATATTAACAAAAATATGTTATACATCTTCGCCACCTGGAGGAGAAACCATTCATTATTCTACGTAGAAGAAGATATTCCGAAAAGGTTTATCGTGTTATCAGTCTGCGAAAGAATTTTTTCAATCGAGATTTTACAAGCTCAGATTTTGCTGCAAATGCATCAGAAGCAGAAATTAACAATTACGCCCACCTGGTGTACAAACCATTTATACCAAAATTTATAATATATATGCAAAAGATTTCTCATCAGGAGCTGTATCCGCTGCAAAAAGAAGTTTTCAAATAGGAGTTTTAGAAGCAGAGATATCGGGGGAAAGGCAGTTTACTTTTACGCTTCCCTAGCGGAAAATCAATGCTAACTTGAAGTGACTGTACCTAAAATAGTTTTCGTGATAATTGGAATCGAAAGGTAAAAGAATTTCTTCACTCTGATGTTTAGGAGCAAATATATGGAATTAAATGTATTTCGAATTCGATATCACCTACATTTACGCCCTCTAGCGGCAAAACTGTGCAAACAACAACAAACTAAATGACGGATCATCATTCGTACATTTCCAGCTTCTCAGGGCAAAAATAAGTTTTCGAATCGGACTAAAAGTTGCAGAGATATGGTGTTCACAGACTGACGGACGGAAGGAGAAACAGGTAACATAAGCACGACTTTTTTTTACAAAAGACGTGCAAAAAAGCTGACCGTCTTTAGAGAAACGATACTTTTCTGAAACTACAAAAACTTTACTACCCTGGAAACAATGTCCCTGAATAAGGTACGCGCATCGGTGCTCATGTTGGACGTTGTTGCTCATGTTGCTCATGTTGGACGTTGAATTCTGAAACAAGAGAAAAGGAATGAAAGAATTTCCCGGCAGAGTGTTCTTTCTACAGATAAATCTGCTTCATAAACTTAGGATTTCTCTTTAACAACATGATGATTTTCCTAAATAGGATAAAATGGAATACTGTCTTAGCACGATTTATTTTAAAAGATTAACTACTATATACACGTTAAAACATACATTAGTACTTTCGAAGTGACACTCACTTCATCTTCAGATGTACTGATATAACAGCCATCTCAATATCATATATACACTGCTGGACAATTGCTAAGGACGGATCATAAACGGCTATATAGCGCATATAAAAGTAAGTGTGGTTGGATGCCAAGTGAAATAAAATAATGTCAGAATGCCAGGAAATTACAAGAAAGACAATTTATTGTGCTCTGAAATCCAGAAGGCTTTGGAACGTGTTCAAGGGACAAACAGGCCATTTTGTGCAGAATACGTAAACGTTAAAAAAATGCAATTACCGTCCGCAGGCGTTCCGGCGCAAGATGTCAATACGGGATATGGCCACCATGGAGGGCGATGCAAGATTCCACACGTCGTGTCATGCTTTGCACAACATTATCAAGCAGCTGTTGGGGTAATTTATCCCATTCCTCTGTCAGTGCACGGATGAGGGTGTCCTTGTTTATTGGAGGGCATTGGCGACCAGCAAGACTCCTCCACAAAGCATCCCACACATTTTCAATAGGATTCAGATCTGGAGAATGTGCTGGCCATACGAGGCGTTGAATATCCTCGCTCTCAAGACACTCCTGGACAGCGACGTCCATGAAAATGAATCTATCACCGACAGCACCACGGAACATGCAAACATGAGGTAGCAGAACATCATTGATGTATCGTCGGCCAGTCATATTCCCAGTTGGAAGCACATACAGGGACGTACGGCCATTGATCATGATGCCAGCCCATACCATGACACTACATGTCGGATATCGGTCCCTTTCCTGTATGTTTGCTGGACAATATGCAGTACCACTATCACGCCAGATCAGTTGTCGTCGACAATCAGACGATAGACTGTATCTACCCTCATCTGAGAAGAGGACAGCAGACCAGTCGTTATCAGTCCAATTGCGATGTTGATGGCACCATTGCAAACGGGCGGTACGGTGACGTCTGGACAATGGGATGCACACAACAGGACGGCGGGCGTATAGTCCTTCTTCATGCAAACGTCTGGCGACAGTTTTTCGGGAGATCCGCTTGCCAGTAGCAGCCATAAACTGATTTGCTACCTCACTAGCTGTGCTGCGCCGGTGTCTTTTTGTTGATAGCACTATGTACCGATCTTCTGCAGGTGTCGTATTGCGAACACGACCTCCCCCGTGACGTTTGCTACACTCTCCATTTGTTTGAAATGATTTCCAAAGCCTTAAAACAACACTGTGGCTGACGTCGAACTCCCTGGCAACATCTGTTATTTTTCGCCCTTCTTCAATCTTGCCAATAATACGGCCACGCGTAAAATCATCTAGGTGATGTCGGGAAGACATACTGAAAATTGCAAGTTCGTCAATTGATTCTTTCCCTTTCAACTTTGGGTTTGAACAAAAACGGTCAATACGCGTCAAATCCTTTATATCTCTTATCAGCGCTATGACGTCACAAAAAAATTCGGCAATCCAAAATTTGCATACGCACAACACGTCTAACTGTATCCCGCACTTATGCTAATTTCCACATTTTCCTGCCTTCCATTTTATGGTTGCTATCATTGCTATTGTCATTCGTCCTTAGCAATTGTCCGGCAGTGTATATACACTTGTGCACCATGGGCACCCTACTACTTGGTCACGTGACATGACGTGGCTGTTGGGAAATTTGTATGCAAATCATGATGAGGATGTTTTATGAGTACGAGATTATATTAGAATTAAAACATATCATACTACTCGATACAACAATCCGTCACGTAATACATTAAAAAATTGTTCCCAATCTCCAGATAACTCAGCAAGGGTGTAATAATTGCAGCATTGGTCTCCAAAGGTTGTGATGTATACATTCTCCAAGCATAGTAGTGAGTGGGTAGAGGCGGGGGTTGCTAGTAGTTTGGCATTTTCCCAGTATGGGTGCATATCACCAGAAATAACATTCCTAGCCAGGGCTGTGTTGTGTAGGTTTGCCTTTAAACTGTATTTATGGTCCTGTAATCGCAAGCCCACTTGTCGTTTTGTAGATCCTACGTAATTACTGATGGTTTCACCTGATCGTGGATCTAGCATAGGAATATTGTACGCTCCCCATTTCTGCAGCATGTCGGTTTTGCATCGGTCTTTTCTAACGTACGTTGACATACATTTAGTACTAATACCAATTCTTAGGTTATGTTTAAAACACAAGCGAGACAGTACATTGCAGATGTATGGTATGTATTCAATTGAGCCTACGAATTTCGAGTTGTCCCTTGTGTCATTTCTTGTAAGGGTGGTGGTACGGCTCGCCCTGACACGTGAAAAAATACGTTTGACTAAATGGGTGGGATAACCAAAACAACTGGCCAAATCGAAGATATATCTAATCTCCTGGTCAAAGAAGGACTTTGTGGTGGTACGTGGAAATGCACGGCGAAAAAGGAAATTAATAGCTGAGGTTTTGTACTGAAAGGGGTGTAAGGAATTAAATGGAATAATCGAACTTATGGCTGTAGGTTTTCGGTAAACAGAAAAACTTAAGGAGTTTGAGCACGGGTTTCTGTGTACACAGAAATATAAAAAAGACAATTTGAAATCTGTTTTCTGTTCTATCGTGAGCCTAAACTCATAGACACCATACCACGTTGAATGCGTGCTGTAATTCGTGCTAAAGGTGGTTCCACGGAGTATTAGCATGCACGACTTTTAATTTGGCCAGGCGATGTAGATGCTATACAATTTCTGAAGCAATATATCATGATTATAAGATACCTCAGATAAGTGAAAGAATATATTCAGTGTTAGTAAACAGAGTTCCAATTTTTGTTTTTAAAAATACTAAAATATCTTGTCATTTAAATTTATTATTTGAGACATTCACACCGGTTGCCATGGAATACATATTTTTATATCCGACTAAATAATTAGTACGTTTTGTTTCTTTCTAAAAACCAAAACACTGTAAATAAATCTGCTGTTATATGTTCGTGTTTCTGATTTCCTTTTTAGTATAAAAGAACATCTGAAAGCTGTTAAATATTAAATGGAAGTTAATAAATACGTATTTGGCTCGGGGACAAGTAAGTCTGTTAAAAAATTTGACCTTTTATGTCTAATATCAATATAACCTGGGCTAATATCACAACGGCCGTACCATAAAAACTGAGGGTAAAATTACAGAAAATAAAGAAATATAGGTACAGCAAAATATATGTTATTATTTCTCAAAGTATCATCCCTCGGATAATATGCAACTGTCCATCGTTCAGTCCATTTTTCAATGCATGTGGCAAAGGCATTTTGTGGAAGTTGCTTTAGCGACCCCTGTACAGCTTGAATAACGTCAGCAACTGTGTTGAATGTTGTGTCACGGAACTTCTTCATTGTTGGAAACAACCAGAAATCGCACGGGGCGAGGTCAGAACTGTAGGCTGGCTGTGACATGATTTCAATACTGCATTTCGTAAGAAACTGTTGAACACAAGCAGCCACATGTGGGCGGGCGTTATCATGGTGTAGGGTCAACTTACCCACCAGTACCTGTCGCTTAATTGATATGTGTCGTCGCAGACGATTCAAGACTGAAATTTAATATTCAGCGTTGACAGTAAAATTTGTGGAGAAACGGCAGGCTTGTAGACTACACCTTTATGATCAAAGAAAATAATAATTTTCACTTTCCTAGCTGATTTGGTTTGGCGGACTTTGTGCGTTTCCAGACACTCGTTGCGTGCTTCGTGAGGGGTTCGAAATAGTGGATCCATATATCATCGGGAGTCATTACTGTGTTTAGAAAATTTGGATCCTTTGTACTCATTTGTTTTCACTCATAACACACCTGAACTCTGGCTAACAATTGTTCTCTCTTCAGGTGATGAGTTATCCATCTGGAACATACAGGATTCAATAATAATTTGTCATGTAGAATGCGGAATGCGGACGTTTTGAAATATTAGTTGACGCCGCTATGTCTTCACACGTCCTTTGTCGATCTTCTTTCAGGATTCCACAGACAGTGTTAACAATACGCTCTGTAAGAACACTTTCAGGTCGACCAGTCTTAGGAGCAAGTTCTGCCGACAAACGCCCTTTTTTAATCTAAAATCGTTGACTCACCCAAACATTTATCTTTGTATGCTTTTTTCATTAAATCAACACTTTCTTGAGCCGTTTCACCCAGACGACAGCAAAATTTCAGTTCTTAACTCTGAATCACTCACCTCCATAGCTGTATGGCGAACTGCAAACGTATCTTAAACAACTGCGCAATAGAATCGTCTGTCACGGTTAATAACTGTTGCTAACTAAAAAAAAATTACCCTCAGTTTTTTTGGAACGGCCTCTGTAATTGGCCTTCTCGGCGGCACAGTAGTCAGAGACTTGAGATTCTGGCTAGCCGAAGCTGGAGTTCCGAAGGAGGCATGGGTGGTGTGCCTATTGTACGACCATGGCCCTCCACCTTTACTGGAGCTACTGACCCTAAATTACTTTTCGTCTGTTTCTCCATTTAACTGCCACCGTGAGCAACACAATGGTCCATAAGCATTATGTAACTCGCGGTGGTGATTAAACACCTAATGTGGGCCAACTGTTTCGGGGAATAGAGACAGCTACCTCCGTCAGACAAACATAGCATCCATGCTTCATCCCGGATTTGAACCAGGATTCATCTGGTACGAATGGAAACACGCTAGCATTCGTCTATGACCCGCGAATGTGTTATAAAGGAATGATAGTGCTCCGAAGCAACATTTGGAGGTTCAACATACTCAAAGGTGCCCTCGTGCAACATTTACATTGTTCCGATTTATGTATACTGGAAGGACAATTTACTACACACACACTCATCATTCTATTAAAAGTTTGGTCAACATTTTGATATCGCAAGTGCAGCACTCACCTATGAAGTGTGGGTGAGCTTTTTAAACTCACAAGAACAACACGTCGTGGCATGAATTCTACTATGTGTTGAAAAGGTTTGGATGGAATTGCGACCCATGATTCAAGAACAGCCGTCCATAAAAAGCCAAAAGTTGCCAATGGTGGGTCTCGGGATCAAATGCGTCGCTCCTCTTCGCCCCATAGATGTTCAGTTAGGTTCAAATCCAGAGAATCGCAGTCTGTTAACTCAATGGAATGTTCTTCTGGTTTGTTCTTCGCCAAATGGTAGCAATATGACAGAGCGTTGCCTCACTGAAAGAAAGAACCGTGCTGTGGAAAACTGATTGTCACGAACGGTAGTATATATTCACCGAGAACGTCAACATAGCCTTCTGAGAAGATGTTGGTCTCATTAGATACAAAGCGCATCAAAGCGTCCCACCTAAACACGCATCAAAATATTACACAGCGTCCGGACGACGTAAGACCTTGACTATATGTTTAATCTCCATGGCGTCGTGTGGTTTATGGCACTCTTCAGTCAGCATGTATAGTGCGAACATGAATTTATCAGACCAAGCTACACATTACCAGTTCTCTACGATCCAGTTGTGATATAATTTCGCCCACTGCAGCCTCATATCCAGGTAACCTTAGTACTCGATGAGTGTCAGCTGCTATAGCCTAATCATGCTATCGTACGTTTCGTGGTATTTTCAAAAACCCTCGCAGGTAACCCTTCCTTAAACGTCGGCGTTATCCTCTCCAATGTGGCCCTCCATTTAGGCGTTACAGATATGGAGGTTAACTCCAAGAAAAACTGTCCATTTACAGACACATACTCGTATTTCCGCAGCGGCTGTTGGTTTCGACATAGTCCCGGTAAACAGATGCGGAAGTCGTACGTGGAAGACGCAGACATTTTGCAGTATCGTAAATGGAACACCCCATTTTCCCCGGAGCTACTGTCTTCCCCATGATCTAAATCGAACGGGTCGCCATGTTTACGTATCATCAGATTCGCGGGTATGATACACAGTAGCTATGTACCTGACCCATTTATTGCAGGCAGGTCGATTCAGCTGGTGGTATTGTTGTGAAAGGATAGGGCAGATTTACGGACGAGTGTGGCGTTTATAAAAAATTGCACCTTCAGGGTGTATATACACTGAAGTGCCAAAAGTCATGGGATAGCAGCATTCATACTTTTAACTTGCGTTGCCATCGTATAAAGGCTTTGACACACGCCACGATTTTTATCAGTTGCGAGATGTAATCTCGTGAGTCTTCAGGTAGAACAACCGCCAGTAGGATTATGGCAAGCCGATTTGAATTATCGGAGTTTGAACTAAGTTAGGTAGGGTAGTGGAAGCCACACGGATGGGACATTCAGCTTCCAAATTTGTACGAACATTCAACATTTCTCGATCCACGGTGCCACGTGTATATCGAAAATATCTCATGGAAGGCATTACCACGCACCGTGGGCAGCGCAGTGGCCGACTACGCGTGCTGAATGACCGTAACCAGAGTCATCTGACCAGGATTGTACATGCCAACAGACCAGCGACGCTGGTTCAAATAACATCCATATTCAATGTAGGAAGTACCAGAGACATATCCATCAGGTCAGTGCAGCGTAATGTAGTGTCCATAGTGTATGGGAGCAGAAGACCCACCAGAGTGCCCGTTTTAACACCACGACATCGGGTAAAATGCCTCACCTGGGCTCATAAACACGGCAATTGGACCCTGGAAGACTGGCAACATGTGGCGTGGTCCGATGAGTCATGCTACCAGTTGTTACAAGCTGATGTTAGAGTTCGGGTATGGCGCAGACCCCAGGAGGCCATGGACCGAAGCTGTTAATAAGGGGCTGTGCAAGCTGGTGGTAGTCCCATATATGCGTGAGGTGTCTTTACGTGGCATGGTTTGGGTCCTGTGGCCCTCATAAACACGTCTTTATCCAGTAATCGCTTTGTTGCTCTTCTGGGTGACCATTTGCAGCCCTTCATGGACGTCATGTACCCCAAAAACGATGGGATTATCCAGGCGGACAATGCACCATGTCATCGGGCCCAAGTTGTCGAAAATTGGTTCGAGGAGCATTCTGGACAGCCGATGGATAGTGTGGCCTCCACGTTCACCCGACACGAATCCAATATATCACTTATGGGACGTTTTGGAAAGTCCCATTCGCACCCAAGATCTTGCATCTAGACATATCAGGGAACTGTGGGCGGCTATTCAGATGGTATGGCTGATCATCTCTCCAGAAGTCTTCCGGTAACTTGTGGAATCGATGGTATGTCGAGCTGGTACACTTTTTCAGGTTAGAGGAAGTCCTACAGGATACTAGATACGTATCCTACGACTTTTGACACTTCAGTATATAATAATACATTGCAGAAAGCTATGCGGATGGAATTAGATTAAAATGGTGTATTTAAAATTGGGTCTAATAAAACTGCACTCCAGAGACGAGTATGGAATACAATACAGTCATGTATTTCGAATACTCTTTAGAGATAAATTTGAAATGTAGTTCTTAAGTGCATTTGGAATATGAATGAAAGAAATGAAAAAAGATGAGTATGCGGAATTCGTTAGGTGTTTACCTAGAATAATGCTACCTGAAGAAATGCACTCCAGAGTAAATTAACGCCTAGGAGTGTTACTTTGGCGTATGCCGCTAAATGTGTACGAGGGTAGTTTTGAATTAGTGTATAGCTAACTTTGCTTATACCCCAGAGAACCAATTGGAATTCTTCCCCAATATAACGTCCCTTACTTCGGGAAAATATGAATACACGAACAGCATTGATAAATTCATGTGTTCAATTGTTTGTAAATAAATACGATCAAAGTCCTAATGAGATAGAGTTTTTTCCTTTAGCAAACCCAAGTTCGTGATCACTATTCTCGTTATCCAACATTTTATTTATCTGAAGGATTTCTGATTTCATTTCGTTGATGACTTTCATTTCAACTCTTATGTGCGTGACGATGCTTTAAACGAAAGCGTCGTTATTGTCGCACTCATGAGGGCAATTTTACAATCAATTCGAGTACTCTGTCGTACCTGGAACAGATGCGAAATGTTGTAATGACGTTTGGAAGCACTTTCGATTGCAATATGAACTCGCGCTCAGTATTGCGCTTCTCTTACGCCATAATTAAGCATTCATTGTGCCAAAAAGTATATAACGATATTGCAGGCATCTCATTGCTTTATACGTGTTAACTGTTTCGCCTACAAACACAAAATTTCATCGTAGTGTAATAACATTACAGCACAAAGTAATAGAATCATATGATCAGACATGTGAATAATCAATATATTATTGAGTATAATAATCTCACATCAATACAGATGAGGAGCGAAAGTTCAGAGAAAAAAGAAGAAACAGCTGCGACTTTTCCTTTTTTTCCTATGCCTAATGGATTTGGTATATATCAATCAGATTGTCATTACGTTGCCTTTGGTATCAGTTTTTGATTTTCACCAAACTAAAACGTTAACTAATAACTAATGATGTTACGTCCATCAAAAATTAAATCGATATATTTTTAGAATGTTCAAACTACTAGGAGAAGAGTTTAAGCATTTGCACTGAAGTAATCAAATGTTCCATTATTAAAATTGTCATCAACTCTTCTAGAGAAAAAGATTCAGGAAACTTATTGAAAAAGTTTTAGAGGTCTCTTTCTTTTTGTTCTGAGATTTATTTTTATTCCTCTGTTTCTCGGACGCTACAATAACTGCGTTAGTAAAAATACCGATTGCAATTTCAAATGGTCCTCTTGTTATAACCCTCATACAACGTCTCTAAATTCCCATATGGTTACCTTGTTTGAAAAACAAAGTACGTTACGAATTCTCTCATTTGAAATATCCAGATAGTAAAATCTTTTCCTTGAATTTTGAAATATTTACAGGTTAAAATCCTCATGTCTTCTCCGTATTTAGGTTGGTATAAGATTTCTTTGGTTACGATGGGTCTCATGGTACGTTTCGTTTAAGACTGTACACTTGGTTTCAAAATGTTTAGTTATCACCTTTTATTTTTAATAAACCACACGAGCATCGAAATTAGTCATCCTTAATCAAAGGCTGATAGTTCCACGGAAGGCCATGATTCTAACACCAAACTTTCAGGTAGTTGTTCATTTTCCCTAAATTGTCAGATGATGGTTTTAGTTTTAAATTTCTGAGTAGTAGAACTGGACCGGGATAGTACGGTTTTTCAATATTTTCTACCATATGTAATCGTCTGAATTTAAGTACGGCACGGTACACCTTCTTGGTTGCATAGTGGACAAAGCGCTGGTCACTCATGTTTTCGGCCGATTGGGTCTGGGTTCGAGACCAGAATGAGGCATGTGTACCGCAGAGCGAATGTCCTACGGCTCTGGCTATCTCCCCTCCTTTAAACCAATGGCTGCAAAATCCTCTTGCATGGTTTCTCTGGATACGGACTTCAGGCAGTCGGCAGTAGCACTTATTCTGAGAAGCCAATGGGTAAGGCCTGTAGGGAAGTCCTCGGATAAGAGCTATAGGGAAGATAAGGGCGATAGAGAAGCCTTTGAATTAGTGATACAGAGATGATAAAGCTATAGAGAAGCCTATATAGAGTTATAGGGAAGATACAGCCTATAGAGAAGCCGTTGGATAAGGACTACAAGGAAGATGAGCGCTGTAAAGATGTCCTTAGCTAAGGGCTATATCAATGATAAGGGCTGTAGAGAAGATGAGGTATATATAGAAGTCCTCCTATAAGGGTTATAAAGAAGACCTTGGATAAGGTCTATAGTGAAGCTCTCGGATAAGAGCTGCAGGAAAGTTAAGGTTCATAGAGAGATCCTTGGATAAGGGCTATGGACAAGCCCTTCGATAAGGCCTATAGGGAAGATAAGGGCTATAGAGGTGTCCTTAGATAAGGGCTATAGCGAAGATAAATGCTGTAAAGAATATAGGTCTTATCGACTTCACTCTGATAAGGGCTATAGGAAAAATAAGATCTATAGAGAAGTCCTTGGATAAGGGTATCAAAAAAGTCCTCGGATGAAGTCTATAGTGAAGTCCTTGGATAAGGGGTATAGGTAAGGTAAAGCCTATAGAGAAATCCTTGGATAACGGCTATAGGGAAGATAAGGTCTATAGAGAAATCATTGGATAAGTGCTATAGAGAAGCGTTGAATAAGGGTTGTAGAAAGAAAAGGGCTATCGAGAAGCCCTTGGATAAAGGTTGCAGGAAGACAAGGGCTATGCAGAAGTCCTTGGATAAGGGTTATAGGGAAGCTCTTGGACAAGGGCTGTGGGGAAGATAAAGCCTATAGGGCAGCCCTTGGATAAAGGCAATCGGGAAAAATAAGAGCTATAGAAATTTCCTGAGATAAGGACTAAAGAGAAGCCCTTGAATGAATGCTATAGAAATGCCCTGAGATATGGGCTATAGAGATGTCCTGAGATAAGGGCTAAAGAGAAGCTCTTGAACAAGGGCTATAGAGAAGTTCTTAGAAAAGGACTATAGAGAAGTCCTTAAGTTATTCACGGTGGTCGAAGAAAAAAGTATCAAGGTATCAGATATATCGTTAATATTTCCCGCTGTCGTGCAATCAGAAATTAAAAGTAGTTTGACAGCCTAATTTCTGGAAGGTAAGGCTTCATTCAACGAAATATTACAATTTCTTCCATGTATCTAGCAAGGATTTGGAATATTTTTACTTTTATTATTACACTGCCGGAAAGTGAAAAAAGAACACCAAGAAGGAATTGGCGGATGATCATGAAATTTACATATGTTAATGGGGTCAAGTTTACGTAGGTGTGATGTTAATTTCGGGACCAACCGGCGAGCTCTTACGCCACAGCACGGCATAATATGCAAATTATCGTCGGTGGTATTTAAGGAATACGGCGAAGTGAATGTAATCATTCGTCGGCGTACGGACACGTGCGAAGACCCTGAAGAAGCTGCAATGTCTGGACATGGAAGACGTGTACGATTTCAGCAGTTATCGGACTTTGAGCGAGGTCTTCTAGTCGGACTCCGCGAGGCCGGGTGGTCGTATCGTTGTATTGCGGAGCGAATTGGATGGGAAGTATCGGTGGTGGTACGATGGTGGCGTAGATGGTCCAAGGAACATTCCCACACGAGAAGACGTGGAACCGGGAGTCACAGACGGACGGATGAGCGGACCGATCGACGCATAAGAAGAGCGGCGTTGTCAAGCAGAACAGCCACTGCGACGCAAATCCGAGCTGCCGTTGCACCTGAGGTGACTGTGCGAACAATCCGCAACCGTCTCCTGGATGCAGGACTACGTGCACGTGTGCCTCTGGCATGTGTACCTCTGACTCCAGCCCACCGTCAGAAACGGATGCAGTGGTGTCGCCAACGTCTGCACTGGAAAGCAGATTCTGCTTGGGAGCCTCCGATGGCCGTATGCGTGTTCACAGACGCACAGGGGGCCGTCTTCACCCTTCTTGCATCCGCCAGCAACACACAGTGCCTACACCTAGTCTCCTGGTGTGGGGAGCGAATAGCTATCACTCCCGTACACAACTAGTGTTTGTACCGGATACGTTAAACAGCACCTCCTACATCAACAACATCATTCAGCCCGTTGTTGTGCCATTTGTAAGGTCGGTCCATCGTGGTGTTTTCCAGCAAGATAACGCACGCCCACACACGGCACGTGCAACGCAACATGCACTTCAGGGTGTGATACAACTTCCATGGCCTGCACGTTCACTGGATTTGTCCCCCATTGAGCACGTGTGGGATTTTATGGGACAACGACTTATCCGATCTCCACGGCCAGCCACGACCATCCCCGATTTACGCGTCCAGGTTGAGAATGCTTGGAACTCAATACCCCAAACTTACATCCAACATCTATACGACAGACTCCATGCCAGAATTGCACTGTATGACGCAGTTCATGGCGGTTCAACCTCGTACTGACCATGTTACATGGAAATGTTATTTTTCAGTTTACCAGCAAATACAGCTGTATTTTGCCATAATGTTTTGATGGCGTTATTCTCTGTATTCCGTTATTATGTTGTATAAATTTCGTTGGTATCAGACGTCTCCTTCTTGGTGTTCTTTTTTCACTTTCCGCCAGTGTATTTTTCTTAAATTCGGTGTTTAACATCCACCATCAGCTTTTCTGAACGCTATAAGCAGTCGCCGGTTTCTGAAATGGTACCACTGGTTACAGGGAAGGGAACAAATGCAGCGCCGAAAGAAAAACACACCATCCATGTCTCATGCGGGACTCCAGTCTGAGCCTATTTCTGACGTTTAAGCCAGAATCTGGAACCTCTGACCACGGCCACCGAAGTGGCAGGATAGCGTTTCAGAAAAGATGTAAACAGACAGAAAATAACATTCATAGCTGTGGGATTAGAAAATTATATTTTAAATCAGTGTTTTAGATTAGCAGATAAAGTTCAGCACGAAAGTAGGAGTGTACCTTGACTCACCCCACTGGAAAAATAGTACGTCTATAAATAGCAATTCTTGACTCACCCCAGTGGAAACAAGAAAGATGACGTTAAATTTTCGGATGTAATAAGCACGTCTTTTGAATCCGTTCTGACGCGAATTAAATTTCTGAGAGCTATTCAAAGTCAATGGATTATGTTTGGAAAACAATCAACTGGTTCCAACAATTGATAAAACATCCAGAAATAGAAACATCTACTTGGTTCCACCAGCGGCTAAAAAGCATGTTACGAAAATTAACAAATGGCTAACAAAAGGTTTCTCATACTACAAAGAAGGTACCAGAGACAAAGAGATTTTCAAATCACACAGTTAAAAGGAGAAATATAGAAGGAAGCATGATATAGGTTTACATTTGCTAGCGGAAAAAAAATTGCATAACGGAAGATTTGAAAATAGGTGAAAATTATTCTTCATGGAAAAATCGTTCGACCTTTAAGCAGCTAGTGGGAAATCTTTTCGTTACTTAAAGGGGATACTGCTCCTAATCTCTGTTGTACCGAATGGCATACAGTGAAGAAGAAATGTCTCAATAGCGTTTTTAGAAGCGGCGATGCAGCTGCAAACTGAAGTATACAAACACCACCTACTGACAGAACTATGAACTACAAAATTCTTCATATATTAGTCTTAAGTGTTCTACAAGGTAAATAGCATCCGGTGTTGAAATATTTTTTAAATCGCACACGTAAAAGCAGTAATATTGAGAAAAACAGAATAAGCATATGCACCCCTAGCGGCGAAATTGTGCACTATTTTGGAAAGAAAATACACACACATTTTGCATAGGTAATACTATCTGATCGAAGAAAGAAGTTTTTCAATTGGGTTTTTAGTCTCGCAGATATTGCTGTAAATACAAACGTAACTAACGCCCTCTGGTGGCAGACTTGCGCGCTAAAAAAATTTGAAATTATACGAGAAACATTTTTCCACGGGAACGCTCTTCAACAAAGAAGTAATTTTTCAAAGCGGACTGTTAAAAGTAGAGATATCGACTAAAATAAGATATGCGTTTACGCCTCCTGGCGGAAAAACCATCCATTATATTTAAAAGAAAACGTTTTCAAAAGGTTTTCCGATGTGAGCGGTATCGGTCAACGAAATAACTTTTTCAGTCGAGTTTTCAGGAGCCCAGATTTTGCTACAAATACATGAGACGCAGAAATTAAATATTACGCCACCTGGTGGCCACACCGTTTCATGCCAAAAATCAGAAATTATGTACAAAATTTTTCCCACGAGGAGCTGTATCCGCTGCAGAATTTTTTTTTTTTCAAATCGGAGTTTTAGAAGCTGAGATATCGGGGGAAACGCGATTTATTTTACACCCCCTAGCGGAGAATCTATGCTTAACTTGTAAAAGAGACTATACCTAAAATAATCTTAGCCATGAGTGAACTCGAAAGGCAAAATAATTTTTGAATTGAATGCTTAGAACCAAATATATGGAAAACAATGTGTTTTGAATTCGATATCATCTGCATTTACGCCCTCTAGCGGCAAAATTGTGCATTGTAAGAAAGAAACTAAATCAAAGGTCATCATTCACACATTTCAAGCTTCCTAATGCAAAAATAAATTTTGAAATAGGACAATTAGTTACAGAAATATCGTGTCTACAGACGGACGGACGGACAGACCGATAACATAAGCACGATCTTTTTTTACAAAAGACGTGCTAAAAACCGATAACCAAGCACGATCTTTTTTTACAAAAGACGTGCTAAAAATAGTACGTCTAGAAATAGCATAGAAGGTGCATGCCGTCAATCAAAAATAAAGTTACGTAATCTTAAGATGTTTCTTATGTACAAACAGGATTGAAGATTTCACTAAAATAAAAAACGAAATTAAGCCTGGAGAAAGCATTTTGAATCAGAAATGTTTCGGAAGTGCCTAAAGAATTTAACTCTCAATTAGAGCTGTTGTATACAAAAACAAGGAAGATGACACAATGCATTTCCACGTATAATAAGCACTTCCTTTTGAATCCTTTCCAACACAAAAGGATATTTCAAAGTAGGGGTTTAGAAAATTAAAAAGAAACAGCAGCGAAAAAGAATTATGCAATTAAGCCCCTCTAGAGCAAAACTGGGCACAATTTAAAAGCGCAGTGTTTTTGATAGTAAACGAAACCGGTTATGAAAAAATCTCAGACACGTTGCTACAATCGGTAAAACATCCACAAATAATAAATAGTAGCTATTCCCGTCCACTGGAGGCTGAGATCTCTGCTACGAAGAATAACAAACTGGCTCTACATGTTTAGGCTCCGCCCAACAGTGCTTTGACTATGCTGGTCGGGCACTTTGTCCTCTACAAAAAGACTAACAGCTATGACTAACAACTATAAAAAAAATAACTGCTTTGAATAACAGCTATGTTCGTCAACAAAAATACTAACAGCTATGTGCTGTCAACAAAAATACCAACAGCTTTGACTAACAGCTATGTGATGTCAGCAAAAAAGACTAACAGCTTTGATTAACAGCTATGTGCTATTCACAAAAAGACTAACAGCTTTGACTAACAGCTATCTTTGTCGACAAAAAGACTAACAGCTTTGACTAACAGCTATCTTTGTCGACAAAAAGACTAACAGCTTTGACTAACAGCTAACTTTGTCGACAAAAAGACTAACAGCTTTGACTAACAGCTATCTTTGTCGACAAAAAGACTAACAGCTTTGACTAACAGCTATCTTTGTCGACAAAAAGACTGACAGCTTTGACTAACAGCTATCTATGTCAACAAAAAGACTAACAGCTTTGTGCTGTCAACAAAAAGACTAACAGCTTTGTGCTGTCAACAAAAAGACTAACAGCTTTGTGCTGTCAACAAAAAGACTAACAGCTTTGACTAACAGTTATGTTTTACATATAGCTGTTTGACAGACTTTGCCTATGGGCTGGATACCATGGCTGTACAACTTTTAGCTATTCCGCCCAACAAGTGCGAAGCGGATTGGGCGGATTGCTTTCCGAAGCAGTTTCTGAAGCACCTTGCCTCCATTCCTGTTCACGATAGCGTATCCGAATATTGTGTATATGTTTCCTGCCTTTCCTGTGATGCCCCACTTCTTTATTTCAATGTTCATATTCCACCACAGGTTGAAAAGTCTTCCACCTAATCGACATCGCTCCGCGATATTTTGTGTTGCTGAGATGTGACTTCAACTGCACCTTTCAGCCGTTTTCAATACTGGAGGATTTTAAAACCATTGTAACTGCTGATGACTTCATAGAATCAAAAGCCTTTTCATAAGCAATGAAAGCCATATATAATGGCAGTTGATATTCCTTCGTTCTTACAGTTAGTTCTCTCAGTACATGGATATGAGCAGGAGTGCTGTAGCCACTCCTGAATCCAGCTTGTTCTCTCGGTTGAGCCATGTCCAGTGTTACCTGCAAACGATGTGAAAGAACCTTAGTGAATATTTAATGAAACACTGATAGGAGGCTGATGGGCTTGTAGCTCTTGAAATTAATGTCACTTATTTTCATGTGCAGGATCATTGTAGCATTGTTTCAATCTTTAGGAATCTTTAATTCATTAAGACTTCTACTAAAAACTCGGGCGAGTGTAATTTCTATTTCTCCACTTGATATTTGTATAACGTCCACGATAATTCCATCTTCTCCTAGAGCTCTTCCCTCTTTCATGTTCTTAATTGCATTTGTAACTTTTGCCCGGAGGACCGGGGGGACTTTGGTACTGGTACCTTTCGTAAAGTCTGGAGTAGATGTATCATCCCTTTCATATATTCTGAGTAGAAATCTTTCACTTTTGTCAAAATTTCGCCTCCATTTCCTGTTACTGTACCACCTGTTTTCTCACTGCCATAATCTGTTTTCTTCCCTTACTGATGCGTTTCTTTGCTCTCTTCAGGCTTCGGTTATTTTCAATTGCTTTTCTCACTAGTTCAAAACTGAATTTCCTTACGTCTTCAGTGATACTTTTTCGTACTGTCTTGCATAGCTCTATATATATTCATCTGTAATTAAACATCATCTTATTTATCGTCATCTCTCTTCTCTTTTCTATCAGCATTTTTTTTCCTGATATTTTTTTCATGTACAAATTGTTTCTAGTTCCACCTATTTTTGTGGCCATTTCGTAAGAATCTTGTCTAGTTTTCTATTAACTTTAGAAATGTCCACTTCTTCCGATGTTAGACTTTTTAGAGCAGAGAATCGTTTCCTCAGTTCCAATTTGAAAGTATTATGATGATTTTTAGGGTTGGCTATGTCAATACATTTTGTTTGTTTTATGAGCTTTTCGCGTTCGAATTTAGTGTTAAAGTCCATTGTACATCTCCCCATTATATGTTCAATCCCTGTATTTTATTCTTCTTCACTGAAGAGTCATAGGAAAACAGAGAAACTACAAATCAAAATACTTTTTACAAAACACATCCTTAAATTCAGTTACTTTTACCAGCAGTAACTTTGCTGGTATTCAGAGGGAAAAGTTTAGACCCAATGGTTTGAGATGGGTCTTGGTTCGAGCCCCAGGTGAAAAAGGTTTCGCAGGTTTGCTCAAAATATTTCGTTCTCTCCCTTTTCTGGAAACAATACACCTGAAGTATGAACGGGTGGCTTCTGATAATCTTAAAAACCGAAACAATAGTAAACAAAAAAATACGTGAAACCCAGAAATAAAACCAAACAAAAGGAAACTGGCCTGCATGACGAGAGGAAATATTAACCAAAAATCACGAAAAGAAAATGACTCACAATGTGACAGCATGAAAGAAATGTTTTTAATGTTGTAGCTATCTAGAAAACATTTAATTATTTTACATGATAAACAATCTGCGTGCATACGAAATGTTTCTAACTTATTTTATGTCATGATGGTAAAACTTATCTTCTAATTTTTAATATTTTTATAGAGCGTTTCACTGTCCTCTATGATGGAAGATGATCCACCAATGAAAAGTTTTAGTTTCCCGAGGCTATCCTTGAGCACGGATGAACGCAATAATGGCGTCGGAGTATCTTTTTGCAGCCCCATGCTATGCTGTTCCTGCGTTCTCTCTATGTTGTTCCTTGTAATGGGCTGCACTTTGACGGCAGTCTTCTTCAAAAGCAATTTCCAAGATGATCCTGTTGTAGGAAGCATGAAAACCTCCGGAGTGGTCTTCCTTATCATCGGCACTGTTCTCAGCCTGTCCACCCTTACTCTGTTTATCGCTTTGTGTTATTATCGCCACCTGGAGCCAAAGACTTCTTCAGCAGCAAAGGCCAACGTGCCCTATGTACAGAATGACCCACTGTCCTTAGCACCCAGCTATCCACCAGGCCCTGCACTAGTTGCCAATCCATTTTCACCTCTACAATCGAAGGTACTTACAGTGAGGATCCAACTGTATTGCCTGGAAGTGTGCTATCGATACATGAAAGCATCAGTCCGTCCGATAGCGGAAGGTCAACACCACTGAACGATGTTGATGTCTCTTTCTTTTTAGATCAAACTGAAGGCTATATGCGCTGCTGCCCTTCCAGGAATTAGACCGCAATTTAATCTCAGATGTGAGTCTAAATAAGATGACAGAAAAGTTTTGTGCTTTTCCATTCTTCACACCCCTGCAAGCGGAATGGATTTATAAAACGAATTGTTACTGCAAGTTTTCCCTTGAAAATGTTCCTTCGATCACCCAGATGAAATACGTCGATGTCACAGATTAAGACTGGATCTCCTAGCAAGCCAAAGAATTCTGTAATGTATGAAAAGAAAAAATTGCATTATCATATGGATTCATTCAATCGCGTTTCATATATTTTGATTATTTTACTTTTCTCTTTTAAAGATCAAATTTAAATTAAATTAAAAAAATCGGTAGCGATTTATCGTACGATAAGCACTTAAAAGTCAAGTACAAATGGAAAAGAAATTAAAGCTTTCACAGAAATTTGTTAATCATCTTTTACTGTGAGAATCAAGTAATTTCTCTAATTTTATTTTAATTCAGAAAAAGACATTTCAGCAGTGATATTGTGAAAATGTGATTTATTATGAATAACACCGAATGTAGTTACCATGAGCATTCTGGAATCTGATCGAACTCGCCTGTATGTAAAATTTTGGCCGAAAATGTTAAAGTGAAAGCGAAATGCATTTATAATAATTTAACTCCACACCTGTACATATATAAGTACATTGCTATATCCAACACGTGTCTCAGTGTCTAACATCACTGTATGTGCCATACATATGTACCCTGATGTATTATGTGTTACACACACTACTCTATTGTGTAATGCATATCTCGAATGTTAAAAGTTTTACAACCAGTGAGAATCATTACATTTCTTTCTGAAACATGACTTTATATCTTTTTGTAAGCATATGAGCAGCCGAACGAAATAAAACAAACGAAATAAACGAAATAAAATATCAGCATAGTATGAGAATTATTGTTTCCTGACTTTTTGCTATCATCACACTTTTCTTTTTTGTGTCCTAATAGTAACACAGCTTTGTGACGGAAAAATTGTGTTAAAAATGTTCACACTATTTCGCAGATTCTTAGGATCTGACTTTAGGAAAATATAGTAAAATTATTCTAGCACATGCCATTTCTCCACAAAATGAAAATTTCATTTCGCTGTCCATTGATTTGTCTGTTCATACATATAAAAAAATACAATAAAATTCCGATATTACAAGTACGGCTAATAGCTAGAATCCCGCTGTTACGAGATATTAAAAATGCGCCGTCAATCTGTACATGTTAAAGATAGGAAAAATCTTAATGTATTGCGAATGGCAAATGTAAGGATCTTCCGCTACAACGAGATTCTTTCATGGCCAATATTTCTTCTTACAAAGAAACAAATTCTTTCCCTGAAATAACAGGCAGTTGTAGGGAAATAAACGCGTATAGCTGCACACAGAGATGGGTCAACAGTGGTTAGTCTGCTTGGCTGTTTGAATACTATTCGCCCGCTTTCTTTCACTCGTCTCCACAGTGGTGGGAAGTCGAAACATCTTCTACATGTGCGTTGTGTGTTTTTCTATTCTAAATGGATAATGATAGGAAAGGTTGACTTCGGGAACAAAGTTAAAAGTTTTGCATGAATGTGAGAAAAGTTTGAAAGTCGAAAAATGAGATCCCAAGAAAATTTGGTCTTGCACTATTAACGCTGTTTGCAATTTCAAAGAACTTAGAAAAGATCAAGGAGGCGACTTTGCTGAGTAAATCACAGACGAAGTCCAAGACGTTACGCAATTGTGAACATAAGGAATTGGAGGAAGAGCTTTGTTTACGTGGTTTTGCCATAATCGAGCCAGAAGCATTCCTGTTGGTGGACCGATGATAATAAAGCCAATTAATTAAACGTTGAAATAAAGATCGAGAGTTTTAGTTGTTCGGACGGTTGGATAAACCGATTTAAAACTAGAAAAGGGATTCCTATGCAAAAATTATTTAGAAAATAGCTTCTGTTAGCACACGAGCGGTTCAGGATTAGTTCTCCTTTGCTTTTAGAAATTCTAGCTCAATACAACGCAAAAGACATTTACAATGCAGATAAGGCGCGTTGTTTTACATATAACTTGTTACCTGACAAGATTTTAGTGGTAAAAGGCGATCAATGTAGAGGAGGAAAACGCAGTACAGGACTTTTAACTTTTCTATGTTGCGACAGTATGGATAGTAGTCATAAAATGAACTTCTCGGTGATTGGAAAATCACTAAGGCCACGCGGCTTTCGTCGTGCTTTGCTACCGTGCACATATGAAGATACTAATAAGAAGGCGTGGATGACAATGCCGTTATTTATCAAATGGGTGAAGACTTTTGACGTTCACGTTGGAATTGAGAACAGAAAAATAGCGCTGTTCATACACTGCTGGTCACCCAAAATGCACCACCAAGAAGGAAGCATCCAATTGGCCTGAAATTCGCAGCATGCGTCGCCCGCGAGAGGACATGCAAACGATTAGCATTGCACGGCATATGCAAATCATGTGCGCCCGGGCACGCCACCGAGAATCACTATAAGAAGGGTGCACAGAAGGCGGGGTGTAAGTAGCGGAAGTGTGTTGTGCTGCCGGAACTGTGCGTGGGAAGCTTCCTGATGCCTCGTCGCAGAATACGGCAGTCATTCCAGCACGTCTCGGAGCTCGACAGAGGACGAATAGTGGCTTATTGCGACAGGGGTTTATCGTACCGAGACATCGGCGCCCGTGTGGGACGACATCCAGCCACAGTGAGGCAAATATGGATTCGGTGGGTGCAGGAGGGACGGACGGACCGACGTGAGCGATTGTCGCAGCCGCGGCACACCACCGAACGAGAGAACAGGCATGTTGTGCGGCGGGCATTGACGGATCGCACCGCCACATCACGAACGTTAGCGCAGGAAATAGGGTGTGTTACGCGACAACCTGTGTTAGCACGTACCGTTCGACGTCGTCTGCAGGAGCGGGGACTTGTCGCACGGCGCCCATTGCTCCAATTACCACTGACTTTACACCACCGGAGAGTACGGTGGCAGTGGACCGTTGAACGCCGCACCTGGACTACGGAATGGCACGACATTGTCTTCTCCGACGAATCCCGCTTCTGCCTGCAACACCACGATGGTCGGATCCGCGTGTGTTGGCACCGCGGCGAGAGACTGTATGACGCCTGTATTTTGCATCGCCATACCGGTCCTTCGCATGGCGTTATGGTTTGTGGCGCAATTGGATATGGCCCCCGCACCCTTCTGGTGCGCATCGCCGGTACACTCAACAGTCACCGCTACATCTCCGACGTTATGGAGCCTGTAGTCCTCCCTTACCTGCAGGACCTGCCAGCGGCCACGTTTCAACAGGAAAATGCGCGCCCGCACGTGGCACGCATCGTGCAACAATTTTTCACGGCCCACCAGGTGTCACTGCTGTTGTGGCCCACCTGTTCTCCCGATATGTCGCCCATCGACCACATCTGATCGCTGATCGGCAACCGAGTGGCCCGGCAAGCACCACCCGTGGCTACGCCAGATGAACTGTGGCAACGTGTGGAAGCAGCCTGGACCGACATACCCGTAGCCCACATCCAAAGCCTCTTTCGTTCGATGCCGCGGCGTGTAGCGGCCGTTATTGCCAGCCATGGGGGCCACACGAACTATTGAGGTCTGCGTGTTCCGCAAGTCGCACGGGCCTGTAAGCTCAATCGTTTCATCTTTGTATCTGTTGTTCTGTGTCCAGTAAATCTGGCTTTACTATCTCGTGCCCTTCTTGGTGTTGCATTTTGGGTGGCCAGCAGTGTAGATAATTGTCATGCACACCTAAGTCCCAAAGATGTTCAATTGTATAACATTAAACTGATATTTATGCCACCTAACTGCACTAGAGTACTTCATGCTCTTGATCAAGGAGTTATGAAACTTAGAAAGCAAAACTATTGGACCAGTCTGGTAAATATTCTGGTAAATGACGCGATCATACGGACGTCACCAGATGATAAACCAGTGAAATGGAGCATCCTTGAGGCCAATAAAGCTCTTGCCGTGGCATGGAATGAACTTCCAGGAAAGCACACTGAAACAGGCTTTAAACATGTTGGTTTCATTACCAAAAGTGATTTGAATAAGAAATTCTTTGCAGACAAACCTGCAGAATAGGAAGCAGATGAATGGAATATCATTGCCAAAAGGATGAGATTGACATTTAGCTTTCAAGACTATGTCAATGCTGAGGCAGATGTAATAACCCTGGAATGACATGTCAGAGGCAGAAATCATGGAATCAGAAGAAGGAAGCTCAAAAGAAGATCAGGATGATGAAGAGAATAGAAATGAAAGCGTACCATCTCAATCAGAACTCATGCAAGCTTCGAACACAATCGAACAATTTTATTGTGCGTCAAATGAACCTATTGAAGTAACTGCAAATTAAAATCATCAATGCCAAAAAAGAAACAAAAGACTCTCGATTCTTATTTTATGGAAAAATCCCAATCTGAATTAAAAACAAACATCAGACAGTAATATGTGTTGTTTTCATCACTTTTTTATTGTGTAGTACTATTACTTTTATGTGTTATGCAGCATGTACAGTAGTACGTAAATGTACGTAATATTTGTATGATCCGGCTTTTACGAGAACTCCGTTAAAAGGAGAATTTTATCGATTTTCGTCAGCGGTAGTAATATCGGATTTTTATTGTAGTTATCCCAATAAATCTGTGTAACGTAGGCTTCAATATAAGTTAACCCTTTAACGACCATAGCGCCCAAAACGCCCTTACACCTAAAATGCCATGACGCCAGAAACAGCTGTCTAGAGTGAGAAGGATTTCCTATTCCCTCTCGTTCTTTGAATTTACGCTGCCTCTACGGGTTTCGCAGAAGTAACTTTCAGTCACCTTTGTTGTTGCTGAACAAATAAGTAAAGCAGGCGTTGCTACAAAGTAGACATTGATTCAAGATTTTAAGAAACTGGTCGTTAAAGGGTTAAATCGCAACTGGAAAGAACTGCTGCATCCAGTTCATCTACAAAGTACTACCTACGTCATAAAAGTTCCAGGCCTGACGCAATAAGGCATATAAAAAAGTACCATACTCACAATTAATGCTGGTCACCTTCAAAATACCGCCCATCTGAATCAACATACAGTTTTCAGAGTTTCTGAAGATACTGAAAACAGTTCTTGAGGGCACTTTCCGGGATGCCAGCAAGTTGTTTTGTCACGGCTGCTTGGACAGATGTAATGTCTGCATGATATTATCTTTTTGGTGCCCGTTTTATCCTGAAGAGCAGGATGAAGTCACAAAGAGTTAAGTTACTACTTAAACGTCGTAAGACTTGCTTGTAGAATTTTTGATTTACCGTTTGACCCACTGGCACGAATTCCTTGTGGACTATACCTTTCGAAACCAAAAAGGCTATGAGTATAGTGTTTGTTTTTTTGATGGTCGCATGCAGGCTTCCTTGGTCGATGGTGAGTGGGTACCGCTCCATTCAGCGCTTTATCGTTTGGTTGTGGATCATACTGCAGGCACCACATTTCACCTCTTGCAATCATTCTGGAGCAAAAAACAGGATCCTTAGCTGCAGTGCCCAGCAGATCAGAATAGATCGACGAACGAGTCTCAGCATTCAGACTGCGGTGTACCAATCTGGCATTAAGTTTTCATTTTCCCATATCCTTGCGTAGAATCTCATGACAGCTAGACTTACTAATGCCCACTGGCTTAGCCAAATGTCTCACTGTAATTCGACGATCTTTCTTTAACTGATTTCGCACCTCTTCGATTTTCCCGCTGTCCAGAGAGTGGAGTGACACCCAAATCTCGGATCATCATCAATGGATTGCCGCCTGTCACGAAACCGTGTATACCATTCGAAAACTCTGCTGCGGTGTAATGTTGTGTTTCTATACGCTTCTTTTAACATTCTATGAGTTTCAGCAACTGATTCACCAAGTTTTCAAGTTTAGTAGCTCCTGCATGGCAAAAATGAAATGGGAGGGAAAAGCTTGCAATGTCTCCGTTAATGCCCGTCTACCGCCTGTCGGCACCAGCATAAACCTATTTCCAGCAGTTAGCTGATTGGCCAAGGACTGATGTCTTCTGATATACACTCAATACCTTTATTCTGCTATTGCTACGTCAGTTGTGCGGTCCGTCCTGGAACTATTTTTCTTTCCTGACTGAAGGTTTAACGACCACCGTGAGCAACTCAATGGGCTATAAGCAGTCACCCGCCCCTAATTTAGGGCCACTGGTTCCAAGGAAGGGAAAGAGCCAGAGCCTTAAGGCATACACAACATCCAACCCTCACCGGGATTTGAACCCGGACCCATCTCGGACGAATGATTAGAAGCCATCGCTTTGACCACTGTGCCACCGGGGCGGCGGAACTAATTTGGATGTAGCTTCTACACTATCTACCAACAAGTAATTGGACACCGGTGATAGCAAAGGAAAACGAAGTTTATTCACCCAATATTTGGTGGAGCCACCACGAGCGACGATTACAGCTGCGACCCTCCGAGGCATACTCTCAACCAGGCGTTGTTCGACGGCTAGCGGTATTTTCTTCCACTCGGATTGGAGAAGACAGGTCAGTTCCTTCACCAATTTCGGACGGTGGGGGCACGCCTTAAGTCGGCGCTCCAACTCGCCCCAGAGGTGTTCGATAGGGTTAAGGTCTGGGCTCTGCGTAGGCCAATCCATTCGATTAACCCCATTGTCACCATACCAAGCCATGGTGGACCTCGCAACATGACAGGTGGCATTGTCATCCTGAAAGTAACATCGGTCCACCCCGTAAAACTGCCACAACGTAGGAAGCGCATGGTCATCCAAAATGGTGCAGTAGGTCTCGGAGTTGAGTCTACCAGGAATTGCGACCAAGGGTCCGGTGCCATACCAGGAGAAACACCCCCATAGCATAATTCCACCGCCGCCGAACTTCACAGTTGGCACAATACATTCCGGCAGGAGGCGTTCTCTAGGCAGACGCCAAACCTAGACCCTGCCATTTGAACGGTAGAGGGTGAACCTTGATTCGTCGCTCCAGAGAACCCCTGTTTCCACAGTTCAATGGTCCACTGTCGACGTTCGTTGCACCACGTTAGCCGAGCAGCGCTATTGGACTTGGTGATCAAAGGCTTGTGCGCGGCAGCACGTCCATGATTAACGAGCAGATGGGCTTCCTTACGGATGGTATTCATCGAAAGAACACTTTCGGATGCCTGTTGTAACTCCTCGCGGATGTGGCCCATCGATTTGGTGCGGTTCTTTCGAATTTCTCTGGCCAGCACCCGTCGTGCTGTAACTCCCAGTTTTGTGGGTCTGCCGGGTAGGGACACATTCCGACAGTCACCTCTCATCTTCCACTTGCCAATCACATAGGCCACTATCGATTTTGGGTACTTCAACTCGCTGGATATGTCACGTATGGATCGGCCATTTCTGTTATAACCGACGATTACACCTTTCTCGAAATCAGAGAGCTCCGAACTGCGTGGCATCTTGCATGCGACTGGTTGCGTTGTTGTTTCCCACACGATATTTAACGGCGGCGGCCGTGACGTGTATCAGGACCGCAGATATCGTCGATTGCAGGGGTGTCCAATTACTTGCTGGTAGATAGTGTATATCAGATTGTTATCAAACGCCACGCCGGCATTTCTTGATGTTTTTCGGCCCGCGAAAAAAGGAATTGCAGAAGAAGACACTTAGTACACTTCATTTAGTTATCTCAGTGCTTTTGGAGCATTTCTTGATTCGTAAAATACTTCGGAATTAAGACGTTTCTGAACGCTTTAGGTATCAAGAGAGCTGTAGAAGATCCCAAATTAAAATTAAAGAACTGTAAATTTCTAACGTGGGGAATCTTATTAAGAAAATCCTTGGAACGTGAAATTCAGCGTAAGGAACCAAATGGGATTGAATCTAGTCATATACCTTTTATTGCCCCATGTTGTACTATAAGAAGCCGGAAGCGTTTAATCAATATTGATTTTGAGCCAAATTAAAAGTAGTCCTGTTAGAGAATTTGCTAGAGAACCATTCTACCCACAATACCCATGCGCTGAAGCGAAAAAATCAGTCATTACTTCAATTTTGAACAATTCCATAGGAAATCATGCGAAGACGAGTCTCCGCTGCGGAAATGAAAAGTTTTGGGCTGGTACACGTGGACTCAAATGAAACAACCAATCAGCACGTCAGAAGAGGTGTAGTGCAGAACAGCAGGTGCTTTGTCTTGTATCTCCCATTATCAACCTCGTAGACTATGCCGAAAGCTTTTAGCTATAATGAAACGGAAGAGCGAGTGATTCGGAAACACCACTCATGTGAAAGAGCAGAATGCTATTAGTTAAAGAACACGACGCCACGTTTCTGGCTAACACCATTCTTTTTTATTTTATTTTTTATTTTTTGTATCCTGCGGGTAAAAATGTGTCAGCGTTAGTCTGAACTTCATCCTCAATGGATCTATCTCGACGTGATTTTCGTGCTACGATTCCATCAAAAGGTTTAGAGCGCAGCAGAGTTTCGAGTCGCTGTTAAATGTACTTCTGGGGACTCCGCACCCTCACGGGCAACAATCTGGAACGAATTTTTAATTTGACCGGGCAAAAATTTACTGGAAGACGATGACTTCATCGGGTCGTTCCTATTCCAATGTATCGCCTGAAAACATTGATGCCTCGAAAAAAACTAATAAAAGAAGATCATCATGTTACACTTTCTTAAACACCATTATCTCTCAACATCGACCTACAACATCTTGACTGCAGATTATTCGTGAATATACCCTACTATTATCTGCAAAAAGAAACAAACAATCGAGGGTGTGGTACTTCTGAAGCGACGATTTGCTGATGGAAATCTGAAGTCGCAGTGCAGGAAAGAAAATGGCTGTGTGTTTCTTTCACCCTTTGCGTGCTAACGACGCGTCTAGCGCGTGCAAACATTTCTCCAACAGAGTGTCATGGAGACGCGTCCATGACACTGAGTTCGAGATACGTTTGTACGTGCGAGACGCGTCGGTGACACTGGGAAAAGAAAGGCTTTACACGCGCCAGACGCGTCGCTGACACTGGGTAACAGAAAGCTTTGTAAGCGGTAGACGCATCACATCGCTGCCACTGCGTAAAGGAAAGCTCTTGCACACGCTAGACGCGTCGCTGACACTGGGTAAAGGAAAGATTTGCACGCACTAAACGCGTCGCTGACACTGGGTAAAGGAAAGATTTGCACGCACTAAACGCGTCGCTGACACTGGGTAAAGGAAAGATTTGCACGCACTAAACGCGTCGCTGACACTAGGTAAAGGAAAGATTTGCACGCGCTAGACGCGTCGCTGACACTCGGTAAAGGAAAGCTTTGCATCCGCTAGACCCGTCTCTGACACTGGGTAAAGTAAAGCTTTGTACGCGGTAGACGCATCCCATCGCTGATCATGGGTAAAGGAAAGCTTTTTTAAAAACTGGGTAAAGGAACCCGTTAGCTTTCATGGACATTCGAAGGAGTATTTTTATATATTTTTACTGCTTTTTTTAAACTTATTTATGAATATAGTTGTACGTACAAAATATGACCAATTCCTCATAATGAGACGTGTGCAAAGCGTGCGCTTGTTTTCCGTTTCTGTCAATGACGGCATTGGGCGACTACATTGATGCGGGCCATTTTCAGGCGCCAGATGTTCGTCAATGGCAGGCTGTTTCGAAATTTGGTTGTGGTTCTTACCAACATCCAACTTCATAGACGTGAAAAGGAGCATCATCTTCAAAGCGTCAGTAGAAAGAGTTGGTTACGTTTGTTGAACACACAGCCAGAACTGTGCCAGTTTTTTTGCTGTCGAAACTCACTTTTAGCGACGTGTCTTCGGATAGATCGTTAAGTTCCTCGTCGGCTTTTCTTGATAGTCGCCATCTTGCCCTGAAACAGCGTTTAATCTCTTCAAGGAAATAGCACCCAAATTTTTCTTTCAACGCTTTCAAATATACTGAGATTGCGGAGATTATGAGATCAGCTGGTTTCACCTCATTTTCGATTATAAAGGGTTTCAAATATTTCAAAACAGTCGTTCGTACTTGCGGTCTTCAAAAACTTGTTATATGTAAGAAACTTTTTGAAAAATAAGCACACTATTTGAAGACGAAACTATACGGGAAACGTTATTTATTGTAAAATATCTTTAAGGGAAAAAACAAATTCTATCGGTTTTGGGAAGCAATGGTATGAAATATGACTCGCATTCAATAGCACATATGGATTCACGCCCCCTGCTGGCGTGAATCCCATCTTCACTTTTCTGTTGCAAGCTTTAT
This sequence comes from Macrothele yani, assembly GCA_039090855.1. Taxonomy (NCBI): domain Eukaryota; kingdom Metazoa; phylum Arthropoda; class Arachnida; order Araneae; family Macrothelidae; genus Macrothele; species Macrothele yani. The sequence continues at coordinate 140,676,414 of CM077008.1, read as the reverse complement.
TTTAATGGGAAACATTGAAATCGGATTAAGAGGTGCAGAGATGCTGCGTGTGGTGCTGTCTGTCTATTGCAGAGGGCTGTGTCCTACCCCCATAGGCGGAGAAAAGACACGGTGACACTGAAAGCACAATTCTTTCTTTAAAAGGATTTACTAAGAATAATCTCTAGAAACTTGGAAGGAACTTGGGAGATATTTTTCCAACAGGAATTAGAGAAAGAAAGTTGCGCTTCATAACAATTTATTTTCAGAGCTTCGGTGATTATACTCTTTTCTATTTTAGCTCTGTGTACACCGGAGCGCCAAAACATTATGACCATCTGTCTAATATGATGTTGGTCCTTCATGTGCCTCCACTGAGGCGTGGAGGCCACAAGGTTTCTAAAGCTTTCTCCCCAACACATTACCAGCAGATCAGTGATGTAGTTCTAATTAAAAAAGTGCCTTAGTTGTAAACGGATTAGGTAAAAAAGATTGGAAAGAATCAAAGGTTTTAAAAACATTGGGAATACTGATTAGATAAAAAAGATTGAAAAAAAATGTTTTATGTTTTATTTTTTATGTTTTTAATTTTTATGTTTTATTTTTGTTTAACATTTTTTTATTTTTATATTTTATTTATATTTATTATTTTATACTTTTTTTAAATTATATTTATTATTTTATATTTTTTTAAATTATATTTATTATTTTATATTTTTTTTAATTATATTCATTATTATATATTTTAAAATTTATATTTATTATTATAAATTATTATATTTATTATTATATATTATTATAAAACTTAAATTTATTATTTTATATTTAAAGAAAATATTTTTATTTTTTATTTATATTTATTATTTTTATATTTTATTTTTTATATTTAAATTTTTTATGTTTTATTTTTTTTGTTTTTAAAAAAATTTAAAACATTGGGAGTACTGATTAGGTAAAAAGATAAAAACATTGGGAAACTGATTAGGTAAAAAATTGGAAAGACTCAAAGGTTTTAAAAACATTGGGAATACTGATTTGCTATTTTTATTGTCCAGTATATTTTTAAAAACTCTTGTTGCTAATTGCTTTTATTAAAATCGCTTAATTTCAGCAGTTTTTAATAAAGGAAAGAATTGTTGCTTGCTAGTCACATCCTAAAGATAAGTAGTGTGTTTTAAGTAACGCTCTGTCATTTCAAACCATTTCAAATGTTCATTGGGATTATTATTTGATTTACACTGAACAGATCTAACCAAGTAATATAGCCACACTGAACAGATGTAACCAAGTAATATAGCCACACTGAATATATGTAACTAATATTGCAAGACATTTACTCAGTGTGACTAATACGCCTTTTTCCTAAAATTCTGAGGCAAATGAAGGAGATATCTGTTGTGTTATCGTCGAGGAATCAGAGAAAGGGTAGCTTAGCAAACATATTTTTCGCAACTCTTATCACTTAATTGCTACACAATTTCTCTTTAAAGTATTTTTCTCCGAGCAGAGAAATAATCTTGAGGACTGCCTCCTAGACAATGGACTTTCTATTCTCTACGCAGTCACGGTAGCCGAGTGGTCAGAGGTGTAGGCTTCTGATTAGTAGTCTGGGCTCCGCATGAAGCCTGGATGATGCACCTCCCATGTCCCGAATCAGGGACTTTGTGAAAACACAGTTGTGTCCACGCCGAGCATCGAAACCGGGTCCCCCAACCCCGGAGTAAGCCACTCTCCCAACTGAGCTACGCGGACATGTGCTCTCAATGCTATCTGCCTTTACCTCATGTGCGTCCTGCAGGGCAGGCACGTTACAACTTCCCACGGCATATATCTCTGATAGTAGCGCACGGTGAAAGTTATACCCAGATACAAACAGCATTCTCTTTACCTTTATGATCCATGAGTTGTCCTAATCTGTGGTCCGACGGTACAGTTTCGTCCTTGCAATACGAATATTTCGGTTATGATCATATGAACCACAATATTCTCTATTTTAGAATATATGATCATCTAAAATATTTCTTTTCAAACCTTCTGCAACCACCTAACTACGATAAATACCTTAACGCCGCTAAGCCTAGAGAAATAGTGCCTCAGCGCACTATTTCTCTAGGCTAATTTCGGTTATGATCATATGAAGTACAATATTCGCTCATCCTAATATATAATTTGCTAGAGTCCTCCTCCGTGCCACTTTTCAAGTCGGCATAGCAACAACCGAGGAACAAATGTTTGCGACGTCACGCTTAGCTTTTCGTGTAGCTGACGTCATCACCTACACGCGCACAGATCAAGGAGGATAGAATAAGGGGAGGGAGCATAACAAGCAAGCCCCATGTAAAGCTCTGAAGCCGATGCTCTGAGCGGTTGCCATCTTCTGTTGCCCTTCTGACTGTGTTCCAATCAAACCTAACAACGTAGGCAGGTTAACGCTTTTAAAGCCTTCTTGCGAAAAGAAAAAATATCATGTACATTAAGGATTCAGTGTATAACATCACCACTGTTTTCCTTTCTTTCAAAGCACTGCTAGGTCACGTTTTGCCGCTATGTACGACAAAAAACCCTTTAACTCATCACACCGAAAGTGCGTACATTCTGCTTAAAGTAATGCATGAAGCCGTTTACGCACTCTAAAGTGAAGAATAAATCGTTGATTTATTTCATGTGATCCAGTAAATATTTCTGAAAACAGAAACGAAACGAAATATTACCTTAGAAACGATAGTTCATGCTGAAGTTTGATAATTTGCAAACTTTTAACAAAGAATACACGAAATATGCAAAATTGAAAAGCGTTTGTAGTGGACAATAAAATCCGTTGGCGTTGATAGATTACTATGTGCTAATAATAAATGCGGTAATTTGCAAATTAAAAAAAACAGCAACAACAAAACACGGATTTTATTGTGCGCGAGAAACGACTGCTTTTTACAAAGTTTTAATAAAACGTTTTCAGGAATGTGATTTTTGACCAGAAGTTATTGAAAACTCGACAACTTTTTAGTTCGTACTAGAAATGTTTAGCTAAACTTTCGGACAGCTGTTCCTGTCGTTTGAAATGCTCTCCAAGCTCGTGAAACGATGCTGTGAGCAATCCTGAACTCCTCGGCCACACTAGTCACACTTCGACCTTCTTCCTACTTCCCAATGACGCGACCTCGGGTAAAGGCATCCAGATGTCGTCTACTGGATTGCCTGTTAGACATATCACACGGTGGCAGCAACTCGACGTAATTCAAACCGATGTATACCGTGCAATAGCTTTCACCGAATTGCTGAGCGTACACCGCCCGTGTGCTTTATACCCTTCCGACACTCCCCCCTCCCTACGTCATGCTGCATATTTGCGCATGCAATACCGTACCTGACCCTAGTCTATCTCCTGAGTGGTCTTTCAATCCGTTCTGCCTGTTCGTTCCGCTATTGTGCTAATTTCTCCTCTTCGTCCTTAATTTTTGCACACCATTGTACCTTAGCGCCGCTAAGCCTAGAGAAATAGTGCCTCAGCGCCGCTACGACGCGCTAAGGTTCTTCTACATCCCTGATTAATACAGTGCGTTGTTAATCATAGATCCTTTAACTCTTGTAAGTTAGGAAGCTGAGCCGACGCAGATCGGATTGCCTGTTCGAACAGTAACCACAGATATTCGACTTCATTGATGTCTGGGAAATTTGGAGGTTAGGGCAATACTTGAAAGTTTTCCTCATGTTCCGCGAACCATTCACGAACAATCCGGGCAGTGGGGAGTGGCGCATTGTCCTCCTGAAAGAAGGCGCTACTAGAGAGAAATACCTTTGCCATGAAAGGATGTATCTGATCTGCGATGATATTTAGGTAGGTGATCGACATCATACTAGGGTCGTCCAGAAAGTAAAAAACGTTTTGGTATAAAACAAAAACAATAAGTAGTAAGGAACAAATATTTATGTGACATTTACAGGAAGACTTCACCTACCTTTCGACATAATCACCATACCAACTGAAACACTTATCACAGCGTGGTACCAATTTTTCAATGCCGTCGTTATACTCCACTGCCGCTAAGTTGTTTAACCATTCAGTGTCAACGTCTTTCAGCTCGTCATCATTGTGAAAGGGACGGCCACCTAAAAACCCTTTGAGCTTAGGAAACAGATGAAAGTCACTAGGCTCTCGGTGAGGGCTGTATGCCGGATGATCGAATACTTCCCAGCCAAAACGTTGAAGAAGTCCTTGTGTTGCTGCAGAGGAGTGAGGACGCGCGTTATCGTGAAGGAGAACAATGCCGTTGGACAACATGCCACGCCGTATGACGCGTCGAGCTGATAAAGCGTCGGTTTCGGAGTTTATTGTTGTCTGTCCTCGTGGAATGAAATCAATCAAGAGGACGCCTATTCAATCCCAAAGCACCGTCGCCATCAGTTTACGGGTGTTGATTCCGTGACTTCACACTTCGCGGGATTTTCGATTTTGTCACACATTTCAACGGCCTCTAACGGAAAGGCGAACGCCCGCAGTACCTCGCTGATTGGCTCCGACTGAGCTAGCAGGCCTGGGTGTTCAATGCCGCCGCGACAATGGTGGGGGCAGCCGCGTCGTTCGCAGAGGTCAGACGTTCTTTACTTTATGGATGAACATCGTAGTTTCCTGCACATGAATGTATGGTCCCAAGTTTTCCGAGCAGAACATTTCCCAAAATATTGCACTTCCTCCAGCGGCATGTTTTCGTCGCACGTTGCATCCTAGTGCCGACACCTTCCCAGTTACATGGCGCGCACATACTCGGCTTTGCACATGATGCAATAGAAAACGAGATTCATCAGACCAGATGACCTTCTTCCAATCACTCTAAAGTCCAGTTTTGATGCTCGCGTTATCACTATAGGCGCATTCGAGGATGAACCAAGGTTTGCAAGAATCCTCGGACAGGCCAGCGGCTAGGCAACTCCATTTTCAGCACAGTTCGATGATGTACTGCATGTTGTGACACATTACTCCCGTAATCAGCATACAAATTACCGGTGAGTTGCACAACAGTATCCATCTGTCGGTTCCTACCATATGTGGTAGCCTTCTCTGATTTCTAGCATCGATGACAGTTCGTGGTTTTTCCAAGGATTTACCACGGATGACAGTGAGCACCCCACAAGCCTTCCCGTCTCGAAAATGATTTAACCCAGTCATCTGGCCGAAACAGTTTGGCCTTTGCCAAACTCGCTGGCTTTCTCATTTGAAGAACAAGAATAACACTGATCAACCGAGCTCAGTATCAGGTGTTATTGACATATGTAGTTTCATGAATATTACACGCGCCGTCGTTTACTTGCAGATATTTCGATTTGCATAAAGACGCTTGTCATAATGTTTTGGCTTTTCGGTATATTCCATGTCCTCCAACACCAACTGGGAATTTCAGTAATACTGGACATCCATTCTAATATTTCTTTTCTCCTGCCGTTTATTCTACTGTTGGCGTGGTTATTGTTAAGTATTGAAGTGGATGACAATTTATCAGAAGAATCGCTGTTTGCAGGTTCTTGCTGTCATTGGAGCAGGGAAGCAAATAAATAAATATTTAAACGAACAGAATGCATCGACAGGCGATTTCGTCAGCACAAATCTTAATTCTTCAAATTGGGAAGAAAAGAGAATATATTGATTAGTCAAAATAAATTAGTGTATACTTCCAGGAGGAGAAGGATAATTCGGGGGGGGGGGCATCAACTGTTCTTGTTGATGCCTGTGCAAAATTGTCCCTTCGTGCCTGGTGCCTGAGTAAAAATCCTTCCTAACTGTCTGAAGTCTCCAACAAGACTCTCTGTTCATGACCACTCTGTATTTCTTCCCCTTTCAATCACTTCCTCTCTCTCTCTCTCTCTCTCTGCCGCTCGAAGCAAGATGCTCCGGTCGTAAGAAGTTGATGGTTGCTAATTGCTGAAGCTCGAATTGTCACTCTAGAGTCTCAGGTCTCTTCCACAACGACGGGGGGGGGGGATAGAGAAGAGGGGTGTCCTTTTGTTCGTGGGTGTTCCCGGTCAACGAAAGAATGACTTTTCCCGAGGGATCCGTTAAGCGCCGTTTTAATTGAAGGCGAATTTCTAGCTGCTGTTCGCACACAGAATAAGCAAAGTCACTATTTAATTATATTTCAAATATTTCCATATAACACTACACCTATAGAAATGCAGTATAAAATTTAACAATCAGTATCACTGCTACCGCTCAATTCATTGAAGTCTTTCCTGAAATTCAAAATGCATGCTCATCTATTTTTTTTTTTTTTTTGATTGGAGGTTTAACGACCACTGTGAGCAACTCAATGGGCTATAAGCAGTCGCCCGTCCCTAATTTAGGGTCACTGGTTCCAGGGAAGAGAGAGAGAGCCAGTGCCGTAAGACAAACACAACATCCATGCCTCACCGGGATTCGAACCCGAACCCCTTACGGACGAATGATCAGAGGCCATCGCTTAGTTTCAATATTCGCTTTTATTCACGTAAAAGAATTACAACAGAACATTCCCCAACCTCACACGCAGTGTGAGAGAAGGGGAGAAATAAAACAAAATGTAGATATTTACAATGAAATGATAATTGTACAGATGAGCAATGACAGGCATTGCATTATTTGCTGTAAACAGCAGTAGCTCTGGGATAAATGTTCATCGAAGTCTTGGAACATCACTGGAGTGAAAAAATTTACGGAAAAAAATCTGTGCAGTTCTAGTGACATGGGAATCACTGGTGGTAGAGAGTCACTGTGCAGATGAAGAGAACTGTGTACAAACGGTGACATCAGCAGGAAGCAAACACAATCCAGTTCCAGGAGAAAACATGGTGAGGGAACAGTAAAAATTGAAAGTTCCGACGTAAGTTTATTAAAACAGCAGATGAACAGTCTGGGCACTAGAAAACTGAAACCAGGGACGACACGGCGACCATGTTGCGAAGAAGGCAGGTAACCGTGCCGTATCTTTCGCCAAGGAATATTCCAGGGTGAGTCTGGCTTTAACCCTGTTGCGGTAGTGTGCAACCAAGGAGTTAGAGAATGTAATAGGATCTGGATCTTGTAACTGTAGCAGGTGAGAGAAAATAATATATTTAGCTAGAATAAATAAATACGAACAAACTGGTAAAATAGAGCAGAAACTTGTAGAACTGTGGCCGAGGAAACGATAATCTTCTAGGGTGAGATCACTGGTACAAGAAGGATGTGCAAGTTGGAACATACTGTGAAATAGTGGGAGCAGCGTCGGACAGTAAACAAACATGTGTAAGACGTCTCCAACGACGTTACAAAAAGGACAGAGATCTGATGATACTATATTTCTCCGGAACAAAGTCGAAGGGACAGGCAGTCGATTGTGCAAAAACCTCCAATGCACATTAAGTTCTGAGGAGAGGGCCGGTGAATGTTGGGCAGTAGACCAGACTGAGGTTAGTGCAAAAGAAGGAACAGAGGGAATAGGGCAAGGTACCGCAGAAGAAGAACGGAGAAAACGGTACAGGGTGCGGGTGGAAAGACTGTGGAGATGGAGGAGATCACCGGAAAAGGAAAGGAAGAACGGAAAAGGGAGAGAGGCAGAGGAAACGGAAAGGAGGCCAGAGGAATCGACTAGGGAAGGAAAAAGTGATTGAAGAGCATGTTTAATTTGGAGGAAGTTATCAGAGAGTTCGGGCGAGGGTGGTAGGGTGGGAAAAAGTTCGGAAACGGGTTTCCATGAAAAATCGGGGAGGACCAGTTGGGAAACGGAGACTACACCAGCGTGTAGCCATGCGGGGAAAAAGAAAAAGTTGGCAGTAGGGGTGGAGGACGGAGGAGAAAAAAAGAGGCTCGGAAAGAAGATCAAGAGTGGAAGAGGGGGTAAACGAATGAGCGGTAAAGAACGAAGGAACTGAACAGCTTCATGGTAGACTAGAGGAAAACGGGGGGAATGACAGTGTGAATATCCATCTTGAGAAGAAGATGGACGGTGAGGCAGGGATTAAGGGGGAAGTCAGAACATTAAGCAGAAGAATGGAAGCGGAAGAGTCTGGTTGAACTGTCAAACGGAGGAAATTGAAAATTCTTACAGCTTTATAACGTACGGTAATCTCTGGCATATTGAGGCCACCACAAGTCGAAGGTAGAGACAATACTGAGGAAGATAACCAATGAGTAGATGACCAAACAATGCTGAGCATTGCTGATGTTGTTGCAGTTTGAACGTAGGCTGGTGGCGGTTGTGCAATCCAGGAATGATAAACTAACGAGAGGATGTGGGTGCCAGAAAGCCGTGCACGACTGTGGTAGGTCAAACAGCACTTGAGCTTGGACCAGTAAGCAGCGGTGTGACGTAGTTTCCTGACGAGGGGTCTCCAGGTGGCAGCCGCTGCTGAGACCCGGCTGCCAATGTGCACCCCAAGTATCTTTTGACTGGTGGAAGTCCAATGAGCGCCCCACGGTGTATCTGGGCGATGTCTCCAGGAGCCACACCATAAGCCTGTACACTTTGAAAGGTTTAACGCAGCGCCGGAAGCCGCAGCATACACTTGATACCATGCAAGAACAATTGTGAATTGCCATTCTTCTCGGATGAGAACTGTGATATCATCGGCATAGGCAGTAAGAACGATAGAATGGTGCCTGGTGCTATGCTGAATGGTGGAGGGGGAGGTTGTAGAAGAGAACGGATAGAGCAAAGAAAAGGCTCAAAGACTAGAGAGAAAAGTTGTCCGGAAAGAGGACATCCTTGACGGATGCCCTTACGAAACGGAATGGGGGCTGTAAGGAAGGAGGCCGTCCGGATATGGACAACTGAGTCCTGGTACAGGGCAAGGAGGGCTGTGATGAAGACAGATGGGAAACCGAAGGCAGAGAGCACAGAGGCAAGCCACTGATGACTCACGTTATCAAAGGCCTGCCTCTGATCAAGATTGAGGAAGGCTAAAGGTTCGGAGGAAAGGTGGGCAAGGCAATATGAGTCACGGAGGAGATTAATATTAGTATGAATGCTTCGGCCAGGGATGGTGTACGTTTGGTCGGGATGTATGACGGTGGGAAGGACAGGGTTCAATCGAAGAGAGAGTATTTTAGTATAAATCTTGTAGTCAACATTAAGGATGGATATAGGACGCCAGTTATCCAACTCCAGCAGACACCCCTTCTTTGGAAGAAGAATGATGTGAGCTAGAGTAAAAGCGGGGGGAAGAACAGATAAGGAAAAAGCAGCTGTAAAGCAAGGCAATAGGAGAGGGTGTAAGAAAGAGGAAAACGTACGAAAGAAATTAACTGTCAACCCGTCAGGACCAGGTGACGAGTGACAGTTAAGTAAGGCAAGTGACTGTACTACTTCTGCTGGGGTGATAGGCATAGAAAGAGATGTAACAAGATGCGATGGAATATGTGGTAAGGCACGAAGAATCGAATCAGCATGCGGAGAACTTGACTGGAACTGAGCAAAACGGGACTGGAAATATGTTCTAACACCGGAGCAAATGAGAGTGGGGTCATTAGTAACAGTTCCATCTGGTAACTTCAGATTACGGAGGTGATGAGCAGAACGTTTGTGGAATTCCAGTTGTTGAACCTGTTCACATAGATAGTCATTTGGCTGGAGATAGAGGAGCTTGAGGCGGTGAAGAGCTTGTTGGGAGACAGGAAGTAGCAAGGCACGAAGTTCAGCTTGGTAATGAGAAAACAGCGGAGAATCAAGATCTAGGGTGGAAAAAATCGAGCGTGCAGCATCAATCTTCATAGAGGCGGTGGTACGTTTTTCGTGGGAATATTGCTTGGTATAAAGAAGAATTTGGGATTTGACATTTAACCAATGTTGCAAGGGACAAGAAGCAAACGGGAGCGTATATAAGGCTTGTTGGAGCTGCGATTGGATGGAATTTACGTAAGTTGAATCAAGTAAAAGATCATCATCAAGGGTCCAAGTACGGTAGTATTGCCGAGGAGATGGACCGATGTGAAGACACATTACGACACAGCTGTGGTCGGAAGAAACTGTCGGTGTGTGAGAAAGGGAGATAACTGAAGGAAGAAGAATTGAAGAAACATAAAACCGGTCAAGTCGGGCAGTTGTAGGGGAGGAAGTGGAGTAGGAGCGCCAGGTGTACGAACGAAGAAATGGGTGCAGGTGTCGAAAAGCATCTTGGAGTTGTAGCTGGTTGATGGCTGTAGAAAGTGCTCTGGTAAGAAAATACCTGGTATCCGTGGAACCGTCCGATCTGTCGAGGGATGGGTCAAGGGTGCAGTTAAAATCACCACCTAAGATGACAATATCAGTGGCCGGAAGACCTTGAACACAGGAAACAAAATGCTCAAAAAGACAGTCTGCATACTGTTGATTGCCGAAACATAGATGTTGAAGATTTGGTATCGGAAATTGTGAAGTCGGAAAGACAGAAGCTGCAGGAGGTCACGATAAATCGGTTTGACCGTGATATCAGTAATGAAGGATCGAAGACGAAAATTGATGGCCACCGCAAGTCCTGCGTGAAGACTAAGTCGATGGGCATGGTAGAATTGAAATGGCCAGGTTCGCCACCGGTGGTATGGGGTGTTGGGATGGCAGTTAGTCTCCTGTAGCAATAATATATCCGCATCATGCGGTGTAATGTCTTCAAACACTAACGCATTGGTAGGAGGGACGGAGCATCCCTTACAGTTGAAAGAAAGTAATTTTAACTTGAAAGAGGTTGTAGTGGTTGAATATTACTATCAGCACTTTTGTGAAGACTGGTTACACGTTTCTTTAAGTTAGATGTCTGCGCATTAGTGACTGTGTTAATTTTTGGCAAAAGAGCAAGTAGATTCTGAAGTTGGGTGATAATAGTGGGAAGCTGAGCATTACGTGATTGAACGCAGTCTAGCTGCTTGAGAGGACGTGACGGTTGATTGAGTATAATGAGAGCAAGATCAGAGGGCGCCAGCGGCCCGTCTAATGCAGGGAAAGTTTCCAGATATTCAGCGAAAGCTTTTTGATCCAACAATTTTGGAACAGCTGGGGACTTAAGAGATGTAGGAACTGCTGTTGGAGAGAAAGACTGTCGAATTGGCGAACGGGAACGAGAGCAGCGTGGAGAAGACGTCACTGGCGAGATGGAACTCTGTCTGGTACGTTTCAACGTGGGAACGCCGGGAGAAGCTGGTGGGTGTAGGACAGTTAGATCTGACTTCACATTAGGGGATCCAAGGGAAGAAGATGAAGCAACACGACGGAGGGGTTGCCATTCCTTTTCTGAGATAATACCCTCCGAAGAAGGTAGAGGTACCACAGCAGCAAGTGGGTCCAACGATGGAGAGGTGGCCAAAGTACCTGTAGTAGATATCGAAGACTTGGAGACTGATGATGAATCATCACTTGCTGGGGAGAATCATCTGGAACAACAGTAGAAGGGATCAAGGACGTCTGTGGAGCCGAACTTGGTGTGGCCAGAGAAACTTGTGTTGAGGCTGGGGTGTTGACTTTGGGTGGTATGGAAATAGGGGCTTGGCAGAGACATGTGGACAACGTGATTGGATGTGGCCATATGCCTTGCATTTAAAACAATGCAAGGCAGTAACGATATCGATCCGGAAAATCTGCTTTCCTACAACCACAGTGAGGTCAGTAGGGCAATCAGCAATGGCATCTTCAGTAGGGAAACAGGATCCTTGCTTGGCGACGCAGACCTAAGATGTTCCTGTCATCTGGGTCTGTTGGTGCGGAAGACAGAGTGGAAATGGATCCAACTACTTTTCCACAACGGGAAAGGGCCGCCATTAAGTAATGGTCCTTGATTTCTGGTGGTACGGGGTAGCACGTAACAAGTACGGGGCGCTGCGTGAGCGGGACTCCCAGTAAGGTATGATCCCCAACATGCAGTCCGTCAGATAAGACGCGCTCCACAAACTCTGGCTTCGCAAAATAGATGAGAACAGTCCTAGGGCTTCCTCGCCATATGGGTGATCGCTCCCTTAGGGAGGATTTGGCGGACGGCTAAGGAGTATTTCTTAAGGCTGGTGTCCGGGAGGGCATCAAAACATATGCCAAGTTTCTGTGTGCGTAAAACCTCCTGCCCAGCAGCTGAAGTTTCCGGAATTTCGATGCGTAATTTCTTGTTGTCTCTAGTGACAATCATATCAAGAGGCGTTGTACATGGATTCTTCGCTGTAGAGGAAGATGAACTGGTACCCTTCACAACGGAAGCATAAGGTAGAGTTGCCGTAGGAATGGGCGGAGATGGGGAAGGTCGAGACGCAGTGCTCGCAGGAGCAGATGAAGTACCAGAGGCAACGGATACTGAAGAAGTTAATGACGTCACGGTGGTGGAAATTGTCGGGAAATCAACATCCATAAAGTTGGAAGAAGAAGTGGTAACATCAGATAACGCGGCTTGGAAACCAGCTGCGTGTGGTAGTGACGATGACCGAACGTGGCCAGGTGGGGGCGGAGCTTCGCTATCAAGCTTCAGACCTGGCCTATCAGATGCGGTCGCCGCCATTTGCAATGGCTGGCTTGTTAAACCCGACTCCTGGGCAAAGCCAGGACGGAAAAAGAGTTAGTACAAGTAAAGTTTTACTTACAGGACGTCAAAATCGGACTCAATCGACACAGGAGACGTTCACAACACAGGAGATACACAAAATGACGGCACACACACAAAGAACACCAATAAACGCAGGTCAAACACGGAGCACAGGTCAACACAACCTTTACAAAGCCAGCGCTTAGACCACTGCGCCACCGGGGCGGCCATCTTTATCAGGAAGACTCCCCTCTTTCTTTTCCTCCAACTCTATGGGAACCTACACTGATATCCAAAATTAAAGTGACAAACACTAAATCATGAATAACGCAAAATCCACACGTCGGTGTTTGTCAGTTCGTACCGACAAACATACATACATTAATGATGCAGCAATACACGACAGTAAAGGAAAGACATCACCTCATGAGATGTGCAGAGCAGTCTAAAAGTGATGGATCAAGTGGTGCTGATTTCGAGCGACTAATAGGGGTGTGATTACCCCAAACAGCGATGCAGTTCGCACAACGAGCTCTTCCGCTGTTTAGAAGGCTGTGAAGGAGAGTGTGGAGCAATAAGTGGCATACCTCCACCACGGCATGTCCCAGGTAGCAACATTTGCTCCAAGTGTACAAAATTCCGAAGTCATCAGTTACGTCACGTGATTGCCGGCTGCCACTGCCGGAAAACTGGCGAACCACATCAGGCTAGCCATCATTTATGGCACGTGCTTCCAGAACCGCTTAAGGGCAGCTTGTGGCAGCCGTTGCCTGGGATGGATAACGGATGGCCATGTTTTTGTATATGACAACTGATAAGGGTGCCAACTGTTGGGCAGCTGCTGGCCCGAATTGCTGACCTATGTGGTGGTGGCCGCCGGGACATTTTATTGACGTTTGGGCAGCCAGCAACATAGTGCTGGGCTACTGCTGGCACTGCTGGTTACCAGTGCTGGCTTGAGTGCTGGCGCAGCAAGACTGTTTTTGCCTCTACACATTCAACCATCTTGCTATTTAAGCTTGTGATTGTCCTGATAACAATCCGCTTATCGCTATCCCCATAAAGAGCCTTGTAAGCAATGGTGGGAAACCAGTCTTTCACTAATAGTCCAACTCAAGCTTCAATTGCTTAATCCGACTAAGATCAAGGTCGCGTGCCTGCCATCTCGATGACGTAAGTCGTTATTTGCATATTTCCATAGGAACTAACACAATGCTGTTTGGTACGTCGTCTTATCCTTTCTCCTTGCACATGTCTCTCAAAAATCTTTACAATCGTTCAGCTTGTTTTGGACATATTGTTAATTTTGGATACCAGAATATGTTAGCTTGGGCGCGAAATGCCCCTTACTCATGCACAGTTCATATTCTTGTTCGAACATTACCCAGAAGCGTAAAGTAACGCGTATGCGTTCGTTTGTTAGCGCGATCATGTGCTGCGGTAGGTCGCATAAGTTATAAGGAGTTTCTCGTCCCTAAACTACTCATTGGGTCAAAGAAAGGAACATAGACAGCAGATTTGGACAAAGACGCTAACAGTGTCTCATGCGGCATCAGATTTCGAGTCCAGTTCTGATGATTCGCTAGAAGCTCGCTCCTTTGACCACTCAGTCATCGAGAAAGCGCCTAAAGCCTTTTCCCTTTTCTCATTCGCTGTTGTATCTGTTATTCCATTCTTTTCCTCTTCTTATTTTTATTATTGTTGCTAATGGTATCAGTGTTGCATTCAGAGGAGGGCAATTACAATTTTTTTTTGTGAGGGTTGAAATTTGTTGACTGATTTATATACATATAATCCCAATTTTGTTATTTATATTACACCAGCGGCGGTACCCGGCTTTGCCCGGGATAGACATAAAGTTTGTTTTCAAGTAACAATGTAAATCGCACTGTAAAAAAAATCCTACTATGATGAACAACGCTCAAGTATATATTTCCATATAACACTACACCTCACGCTGTTCCAAGGTCTCTGCCACCCTAGATACACTGGCTCTTTCCCGCTGATCCATAAGTCTTCGATCACGTTGTTCGGTTGTCTCACGCTCACGAAGTAATTTTATTTTCTTTGCTTTCGGCTGAACTTGTCCGATGGGTTTGCGTTTTTTTTTTTGGAGGCACTTCATCACACTTGATGAAAATTTTATCATAAAAATCACAATTTATAATGGCCGTTCTGAGCCCAAAAAACTCGAAATAACAAACATGCACAATAATGCACTTCCTGCACTCTCCGCATTCAGCTTTCTAGAGTGTAGATATTCAACCTGATCACACCCAACGTTAAAGAAAGTAGTTCACGATAATATACGGAATTTTCTTTACTAATCTCGAAAACTAAACCGATTCGGATAATTATTTCACCGTTGGGAGGCTTTCCGGAGGGCACAGGCTATTTCGTTTATTAATAATTATTTGTTATTATTTTTTTTTTATTTTTTTTTTTTGCTGTACTACCAAATAACATTACTTTCAAGTAGTTTCCAATTTCCCATGGATCGTTCCGCTTTGTTTACATGCAACCTGATCACACCCAACGTGAAAGAAAGTAGTTCACGACAATATACGGACTTTTTTTTTACTAATCTCGAAAACTAAACCCATTCCAATAATTCTTTCACCGTTGGGAAGCTTACTTCTTTCCGGAGGACATAGGCAATTTCTTTTATCCATACTAATACCAATACTAATCTTGTATTTAAATTTTATTTATGAAGAAGACCGTCTGTTTTACTTCAACTTAACCTTAATCTATTTGAGAGGACCACGATTATTGATGGGAATCTGTAGCTCCACCCATATTTCATACTATTGCGCTAATTGTTGGGAGTCTAATGAAACTTAATCCTCACAAAAAAAATGCCATGGTAACATAAACAAAAAAATACTTATGACAATACGTTCCGGCGGTGCGTTGTGTTTTCAAAAATCGGACTCTTCCCCGTATGCCTAAACCGCGGAAGCTTGCGAGGAGTGAGGCGTCACCTGACGACCGTTGCTCTGACACGCGGAGTAATACCGCAGCAGCCGACTTACACCCAGTCTATACAGGGCCTCGTAAAAACACATTTGACCCCCTTAGTGATGGAATTTCTAAAAATCTTCCCGCCTGAATTTTAATCTGGGTGATGAAGAGTATGTATGCAAATTTTGGTGCAATCCATCAAACCGTTTAGGAACGTATGCGGAACAAACATACAAATTTTCACTTTTATATAGAGATTATTAACACATATAAAAATTTTAAAGAGTGTAAAAATTTTTCAACATATACAAATGATTAAAAATTTAAAAATGTTATACCTTTGCTTTAATTCAGTAACGCACCACGGATATCACCATGGGGTGGTGTAAATTATTGAGGATGCTAGTAAGAAAATGCTGTGCTGGTGAAAATCCCCCACTCCCAACATTAGGAGTGGTAAAAATGTCCTTTCCTTACTACAAGCGTGTTTCTCATTATTAAAGAATCATTATAGCGTTACCTGAAAACGTATGGTGTAAACCATTCCCCTGCCATTTGGGTTCAGCCCCTTTAGATCATTTATATTAGCACATAGTAAAACAAGTTAGTAAAATCATGCAATGCATTGATTAAAATACGCTTTCTAACATTACAGAAATCATTACCCAAGTTATCATTCAAGTTATGAGAATAATGTCTGTGGAATAAATCTCGGTCCTGTGCCCTGACCTTTGATCCCATTTCGATGATATTCAACAGAACCGGCTTGGTATACCTCCGAAATAACATGATAAAGTTTTGTCGCAATCGAAGCATTTTTACGTAAGTTATGATGCATAAGGGCTATGGAATAGATCCCGCTCCTGTGTCCTAACCTTTGACCCCATTTCGCCCATTTTCAATAAGGTTTGTCGCCAGGTGGTCCCCTACCACATACTAAAGTGTCATCGAAATTGAACCTTTTTTACGTTAGTTATGGTGCATAAAAGCAGTGGAATGGATCCCTCTCCTATTAACTGACCTTTGACCCCATTTCGTTCACTTTAAATAGGGTTCCTTCCCAGGTGATCTCCTACCAGATACTAAAATTTCATCGAAATCCAACGGTTGTTACGCGAGTTATCGTGCTGACAGACAACACAGCGCGTGACGTAATGAGGCAGATGGGAATTGCGACCATCTGCAAGCAAGGTGTGACGTCATAAATCTTTAATAGGATCCACAAACAATGCGCCGCCCCGGTGGCGCAGTGGTCTAAAGCGGTGGCCTCTGATCATTCGTCCGTAAGGGGTCCGGGTTTGAATCCCGGTCAGGCATGGATGTTGTGTTTGTCTTACGGCACTGGCTCTCTCCCTTCACTGGAACCAGTGTCCCTAAATTAGGGACGGGCGACTGCTTATAGCCCATTGAGTTGCTCACGGTGGTCGTTAAACCTCCAATCAAAAAAAAAAAAAAAAAAACAACGCGTGACGTAATGAGATAGATGGCATGACCGCGCGCCAACATTCTCAAACGCGAGTTGTGACGTCATAAGATTTCTAAGCATTGGTAACATTAATGGAACAACGCCATCACTAAAAACGTTATAATTCGGGGTAGTTGTTTAACCCACTGAACGAATTCTTCTAAAGTCGAGATCAAGCTAAATCGATTTCTAGTACCAGAAAACGGTAGGTTAACGACTTTCATCAAAATTCTTAGAGTCGTTTTCAAAATAAAATGTACATACATACATACATACAAGAATTGCCACTTTTTTTTTTTTTTTTTTTTTTTGATTGAAGGTTTAACGACCACCGTGAGCAACTCAATGGGCTATAAGCAGTTGCCCGTCCCTAATTTAGGGTCACTGGTTCCAAGGAAGGGAGAGAGCCAGTGCCGTAAGACAAACACAACATCCATGCCTCACCGGGATTCGAACCCGGACCCCGTTCGGACGAATGATCAGAGGCCAGCGCCTTAGACCACTGCGTCACCGGGGCGGCTCTACTTTAAGGTGGACGTCAAGTAACTTTGCTTCCTATACTTCCAATGGAAAAACTTTTGTACACATTTTCTTCACAATTAATGCGTTCCCAAGGATGAAAATTTGAACATCGATTAAAATATCTTAATTTTATAACTTGCAATACTTAATTTTTTCTAAAACATAACCATAATTATGCAATTCAACATTTGTTTGTCTACTGACGTCATAAAAATACAGGTCGCGCCATCTTTTTCTGGACAATTAATGCGTTCACAAGGTTGAAAAGTAGAACATCGATTAAAATAGCTTCATTTCATAACTTGGAATACTTAATATTTTCTAAACCATAACCGTAATTATGCAATCCAACATTTTTTTGTCCACTGACGTCATCAAAGTACAGGTCGCGCCATCTTTTCTCTGGTTTCAACACCACCAAAGGAAAAGTTATTGATTTTTAATATAATTATGGTTATGTTTTAGAAAATATTAAGTTTTCCAAGTTATAATATGAAGTTATTTTAATCGATGTTCAAATTCTCATCCTTGAGAACACATTAATTGTGAAGGAAATGTGTACAAAAATTTTTCCATTGGAAGTATAGGAAGCAAAATTACTTGACGTCCACCTTAATAATATGGGATAAGGACAATGGAGTGGATCGCAATCCTATGTCCTGACCTTTGACCACATTTCGTCCATTTTCAATAGGGTTCGTCCCCAGTGGTCCCCTACTACATACTGAAATTTCATCGAAATCGAACCATTTTTACGCACGTTATGACGCATAAGGGCAATGGAATGCATCCCGATTTTATGTCCTGACCTTTGACCCCACTTCACCCATTTTGAATAGGGTTCGCCCCAGGCGGTCTCCTATATACATAGTAAACTTTCATTTAAATCGAACCATATTTACGCAAGTTATGACGCATAAGGGTAATGGAATGATCCCGCTCCTACGTCGTGACCTTTGACCCCATTTGTTCCATTTTCAATAGGGTTCGTCCCTAGGTGGTCTCCTACCACATAGTAAACTTTCATTAAAATCGAACCATAGTTACGCAAGTTATGACTCATAAGGGTAATGGAATGATCCCGCTCCTACGTCGTGACCTTTGACACCATTTGTCCCATTTTCAATAGGGTTCGTCCCCGGGTGGTCCTTTACCACATACTAAAATTTCATCGAAATCGACCCATTTTTACGCCAGTTATCGTGCGGACAGACGGACGGACGGACGGACGGACAAAGCTGGAGCATATACGCTTCTTCAACCTACGGTTGCCGCCCCGGTGGCGCAGTGGTCTAAGCGATGGCCTCTGATCATTCGTCCGAAAGGGGTCCGGGTTCGAATCCCGGTGAGGCATGGATGTTGTGTTTGTCTTACGGCACTGGCTCTCTCCCTTCCCTGGAACCAGTGACCCTAAATTAGGGACGGGCGACTGCTTATAGCCCATTGAGTTGCTCACGGTGGTCGTTAAACCTCCAATCAAAAAAAAAAAAAAAACCTACGGTTGGAAAACGTAAAAAAACAAAAACCGCACTTACTAACCGTTTGTGTGTGTGGATGACAGTTTAAGGTTCCTTGATTATTATTTTTTTTTTTTTTCACAGAGCGTAAATCACCCACCGCTACGGAAAAAAAAATCGCTTTTTATGGGAACAATTACCCATAATTTGCCATTGTTAAAAATTAGTTAGCAAACATTTTGTTGAAGCACTAGAATAACATTAGCTACACTGAGGCTTAACGGTATACATGGAAAGTCGGCTTCCAAAAGACTGAAATAAAGCTCAATGCCACCTTCCAAAATATGATTATGTATTACAGTGCAAATATCTCTACTTCGTGGCATTGGGTTTTCATTGAGGAAGTAGCCTGAGTTGTCACACAAGTGCTTGAAAATTTGACCCTTCAGCGAGGACTGTTTAAGGTTTTATTGAAGGATGATAGAAATTTCAGGCTGAAGTTCAAGTGGATGTTGTTTTTTAGCACGTCTTTTGTAAAAAAGGTCGTGCTTATGTTACCGGTTTGTCCGTCCGTCTGTACCCACGATATCTCTGTAACTATTAGTCCGATTTCAAAAATTCTTCTTGCATTGGGAAGCTTGAAATATGCGAATGATGATCCTTTATTTCGTTTTTTTTTTACGATGTACAATTTCGCCGCTAGGGGGCTTAAATGCAGATGATGTCGAATTCAACAATACGTTTTATTCCACATATTTGCTTCTAAACATCCGATTGAAAAAGTTATTTTATATTTCGATTCCATTTATGTCGAAGAGTATTTTAGATATAGTTACTTTTTCAAATTACGCATAGATTTTCCGCTAGGGGGCGTAAAAGTAAATGACATTTTCCTCGATACCTCTTCTTCTAAAACTCCGCTTTGAAAGTTTTTTTCTTCAGCGGATACATCTCCTGATGAAAAATCTTTTGCATATATTATTAAATTTTTGGTAAAGAATACTTTAGCTACCAGGGGGCGTAAGTGTTAATTTTTGCTTCTGATGTATTTGCCATAAAATCTGAGCTTCTAAAATATCGATTGAAAAAATTCTTTCGTGAACTGATGCCACTCACATCGATAAACATTTTCGGAGTATTTTTTTCTTAAAATATTCCACAGTTTCTCCGCCAGGTGGCGTAGATGTATATCTTATTTTTGTCAATACCTCTACTTCTAGGCGTCCGATTTGAAAAAAATCCTTTTTTGTTGGATAGTGTTTCCAGTGTGACATGCTTTTCATATAATTTCAAGATTTTCAAGTAATTCATAGACTTTCCGTTAGGGGGCATATGGGTAAATTGTGTTTCCCCCTATATCTCTGCTTCTAAATCTCCGATTTGAAAAATTCCTTCTGCACCGGATACAGCTCCTGATGGGAAATCCTTTGCATATAATTTCTAATTTTTGAAAAAAAAAATGGTTTGGCCACCAGGTGGCGTAAGTCTCAATTTCCGCTTCTGATGTACTTGCAGCAAAATATTAGGTTCTAAAATCTCTAATGAAAAAAAAAAGTGGTTTGTTCACCGTTACTGTATACTCATGTCGACAAACCTTTTAGGAACATTTTCTTCTTGAAATAATGCATGGCTTCTACGACAGGGGGCGTAGGTGTATATCTTATTTTTGTCAATATCTCTACTTCTAGGAGTTAGATTTGAAAAATTCCTTCTTTTTTGGATAGTGTTTCCGATGCGAAATGTTTTTCCTATAAATTCAAAATTTTCAAGCAAATCATAGACTTTCCGCTAGGGGGCACAAAGGTAAATTGCGTTTTCTGCGTTATTTCTGCTTTTAAAACTCCGATTTGAAAAATTCTTCCTGTATCACATACAAGACCTGATGGAAAATATTTTTCACATAATTTCTAATGTTTGGTAAAGAATGGTTTGGCCACCAGGAGGCATTAGTGTTAATTTCTGCTTCTGATGTATTTGTTGTAAAATCTGGGCTCAACTCGACAATTTTTTTCTTTTCTTGGACCGATAGTGCTCATATGGAAAAACCTTTTGAGAATACTTTCTTTCAAAAATAATGCATGGTTTTCCCCACTAGGGGAAGTAAAGTCACATCTTATTTTTGTCGATATCTCTGTTTCTAAGAGTCCGATTTGAAAAATTCTTTCTATGTTGGAGAACGTTTCCTGTGCGAAATGTTTTTCATATAAATTCATGTTTTTCTTAACGCACAAGTCTGCAACCAAAGGGCGTAAGCTCACAATTCGGTTTACAGCAATATCTGAGGGATTAAAATCCCGATTGAAAAACTTCTTTCATCCATCAGATACTATTGTGTTCCATACCGGTTCCATTGACTTTGAATAGCTTTGATACATTTAATTTGCGTCAGAACGGATTAAAAAGGCGTGCTTATTACCCCCGAAAGTTTTTTTTTTTTTTTTTTTTTTTGATTGGAGGTTTAACGACCACCGTGAGCAACTCAATGGGCTATAAGCAGTAGCCCGTCCCTAATTTGGGGTCACTGGTTCCAGGGAAGGGAGAGAGCCAGTGCCGTAAGACAAACACAACATCCATGCCTCACCGGGATTCGAACCCGGACCTCTTTCGGACGAATGACCAGAGGCCAACGCCTTAGACCACTGCGCCACCGGGGCGGCTCCCGAAAGTTCGGTGTCCTCTTTCTTGTTTATTATTATAATATTTTCCCTCATTTTCTTAAGTTTTTCTTTTTAATTATTTTATCCAAGTATACAGCTATAAACGAAAACCATTAGATTAAATACAAGGGCAGATCGTCCAAAAGCCTACGGGCCGAGCGTTCATTGATTTGGGGGGGGGGGGGGTGCGCTAAGCACCTCGAAAAGATGCCTGAATGCATCACTGAATATATTACTGAATTATAGTATTATTGTTTCAAACATCAAACGCCCATGCTCTTTAACGTGTGGTTGGTTTTAAAGTATACTGTTCCACCCTATTCATCCCGAAAGTAAAATATATTAATGCAAAGTATTAATAATAATGCTCTGAGAGCGAAATACAGAAAATGTATTATAGCTAGGCTACACCAAGCGAAGGACGATACTCATTCCCGGACACATTAATTATATTTTCCATATTCACCCATTCACTTCCGAGTTTTCAATTACCTCTAGTGCCGGAAGATGACGCCACATTGGTCCTGAGAGAAGCGTATTGCTATTCAATGTCTACCAGTAACGTTGGGTAGGCTAGAAAAATTTTCATTTATTTCAGTAACTTAATCTCTTAATAACAATACAAATCAGGAGGCACTTTCTCATTTTTTTCTTTCTTTTGTTTTCTAAGCGATGGCGAAAGGCGGAATGAGTGGCAATTCTAAGCGATGGAATACGAAATGCGGAATCTGTGGCAATGTACAGGCGATAGAATACCGTAACTTCAATTGTTTACAAATCTGTAATGATAATTTAATGTAAAAAAAATTGAACACCTGAGAAAGATAACCAAACTAAAATGAAGGAAAAAAATTGATAACGCAGTTTCTG
The DNA here is from genome assembly GCA_039090855.1 of Macrothele yani. Taxonomy (NCBI): domain Eukaryota; kingdom Metazoa; phylum Arthropoda; class Arachnida; order Araneae; family Macrothelidae; genus Macrothele; species Macrothele yani. Next base: position 140,654,023 of record CM077008.1, on the reverse strand, counting down.
CTCAACGATCAAAAAGATGGGCCACTTTAAGAGATCTCTAATTCCTCAAATTCAACAATTAAAAAGCAAGATGAAAATGCAAGTACTTTAGAAGAGAAAAGGCAAATTAAAAACTTTGAAAAATGTGTCAACTGTGTTTTCACTAAGACTCAGTTCGATATGCCCAATACTGTAATGCTGGAAATATATGTTTAAAGAGTATACTGTTTCTTTTAAATTATGATGATGACAGAGAGTTTAGTTCGCTCTCATGCCATTTACTCTAGGGTTACAGGTTTATGTAGCTTTTCTTGCCATTTCCACGGATTCGTTTGCACTCTTCGGCAGCAGTGGCTTCAGAGAACTCACCACCATGCTGCTGCTGCAGAATGACTACGTCGTCACCTCCAACTTCCGGTTTCAGGGGAGCTAGCGCGAAGGACAAGCCCTTCTCTTCTATAGCCCTGGCTCTTTATTCCCAAGACCGGACAGCTCTGAAAGCGTTGCTCCGAAACAGCACAAACACGCTCACTGACATTTTTATCATGTGCATGTTCCAGCCTGTTGTAGGCCTACATACCTTGTAAGGTTCAAGCTAAAACCAGCACTCTTCCATGGTGTTGCAATTTCCACAAACAGTAGTGTATATAGCAATCATGTTTCTTTTTTTTTTTTTTTTTTATTTGGGAAGAAGGGGAGGAGAAGGGTTTTGTTTAATTCACAAGTTCAAAGTCGGTAGCTGCAACCATAAAACATACGCATGCATTTCTTCATTATATAGACAGTTCATCATTTTGCAGAAATGCTTCCGAATCATTTCTGCATGCACCAAATTTGTGAAAACATCAATATCTACTGTTTCAGCAATCCATGTTAATCCTTCTTTACTCTAGCCTTGTTTAAGGAAGCATTTAGATATAAGAGATAAAACATAAAAACAGCACAAAAACAAATTAGCCCATGTGTAGGTTTGGGAAATAAACATCTGGTTATATTGCTGTACTTAAGTTTCATAAAGAATCAATCAATCTCCGTTTTATGCAGTCTTTTCTCTTTCCTAACCGTACGTTCAAATCTTAAATATTTCACGATAGGAATTTTCCGCCTTCGAAAAAGTTTCTTTCATAGACCCCCACCCCTAAATTTTTTTAAACACACCCTAAAGGTTTTTAGTACCTTTGCAAATGAAATTCATGGATAAAACCCTGACTACAATTTAGTTGCAATTTTATGTTTTGCCTTACCGAGTGCATCCCAAAACAGAACATTTTTCTGGTGTGCAGAGGACAAGTTATGCTTCTGAAATTTATAAGCAAAATGTCGAATATATTCACACCTGTTTTATTTAGACCGTGAAATTTTGCCCGTAAACATTAAACATGGGAAGCAAAGAACCGAATTTTTTAGAGCACAGAAACATATCCGTTCACTCTGATCACGTATATATTACAAAACTGTTCCTGCTGATTCGCTCAGTATTTTTTATCTTTAACTCTTTGTTGTAATGTAAGATCTGGCGTAGATCCAACTAGTCTTTATATTTCTAATTTCCTGTTCCAACGAATGTGACGAAAAAGGATGTTTCAGCAAATCATCAACAGTATTCATGATGAGACAGACAGGCTTTATCTTCTCGCATTTCATTATTTATATAAGGATATTAAGCTACCACTGACACTGTTGCACAGATGAAACAGAAGAATGGCATCCAAAATTGTCCAGTACGAGAATGGGTAACGTGGAAACGGGTTCCGATGATTGCCTACGAAGCGCCGGCTAGCTTTCAGCTGAATGCTTAACTGGGCATGCTCTGAGCTGGTGCCGCCGGAGATTGTGCCCACGGAAGACAGAATTCAAGGTTGTACATGAATTGTGGATCGAAAACCTTGAATGTTTAACTGCATTGAAACCCAAGACGTTTTCACTGCCAGAATGGCGCTGCTCGGAACATATAATAACATATTAAATCAGTAGATTTTGAATATAATCTTCTCATTCACATAACGTTTTTGGATATGTTTTCGTTAATCTCACAAAATGTCCTGAAAATTTGTGGGTAAAGCACATTGGCATGTACTTTGAAGAATGACTCGGAGGAAATTCCCGCAAATCGTCCGATTACAGTAATTTTCGTCGATTCATCAATACAGAGATTGGAAGTTTTAAAACCCTTAAGTGATTTTACAGAACTTGTTTTTAAGACTCAGCAGTACAATTCGCAGATCAATTTGTGGCTGTGGCTTCTATTTTAAACTGTTGCAATCGTATAACGTATATTCTTCCATTTCCCCGTTCGCGTTTTAATTCGTACACCATGTATTTGTACATTTCTCTACCCAGAGTGTCACGGTGATCAGTGTTGTCCTACAGGATTTTCCAGTCAACCGTTTTCCGACTCGCTGTTCATTTGGCAGCTGTTGCACCTGCGGTCCCTGACGCTGTTCTCATTTCATTTGTACAAGAGCATTTTAATGTACCAGGTATTATTCCTTCCCTGTCGCCTGCACAACTCCGATACTCCTTGCGAAGTTTACACTCCCCACAGAGAAGTACGCCGGCTCTTTAAATATACGAACGGCCATGGAGATGCTTCCTTCGAATCTACGTGTCCAAACCGACGGCTGGTGTTATGAGTTTGAAACTGTCATCGTTTGATAGTGCGTTGCAAGAACTTTGGTCATCGTCTAGTGTGTCCTCTAGTTGCCATGTCTTCTGTGCCACTGGGTAGAAGTGACACTCAGTCTCCCGTCGTTCCCGACCGTTCCAGCTTTGGCTGCGTTCAACCCACTATCCTCAGCACATTCCGCCAACGGATTCATCTTCTGGGTCAAATCCAGCTTACGATTCTTCTATGACGCCTCTTTCTCTTGTTAGGGCGAAGTCTCACCCTGATTCTTCTGCTGCGATATTACTTTCCTTGTTTCCTAAGCCAGTGTTCGCG